>CM019041.1:33655882-36177144 GCA_009664405.1 Drosophila bifasciata
AAGGCCACAAAAGCTGTAGATCTGCACACTGCCATTTAGCCGCTTGTTAACAAAAAAAAAGAGAGAGAGATGCCTTCCGTCCCCTGCTGACTACCTTGTTCAGTTTCCCCGCCCTCCCACACTCGATGACTCACAATTGAATGATAATTTTGTGTGGTATGGTTTTGTCGCATGCAAAAATCAGTAAAATTAGCAACGCAATATAATCGAAATTGGAAGCCATAACTACATATACCTAGATGTATCTGTATCTGCGTGTAGCATTTTACGAGTATCTACGAGTATGTATCTATTAGCTCTGCTTTGCTCTACTCTATTCTGCTCTGCCTGGGTGGTATTAATAAAGCGTAAAGCTACCTCTGGCCGCCATTGTCTGCCACCCAAAATATATAAACTGCCTTTTATTCTGACCATTCTCCGCTGAGCTCAACTACTTTATCAGCAAGGTTGTGCCCATCGCATCGAATCGAATCGAATTCTACATGCTTCTGAATAAATCGAATCAGGGGATTGGGAACAAGAACGAGCTGAAGAAATTCCATTGTCATGTGTTTCAGTGTGGGGAAAATTTAATACATCGAAATGGGTTACAATTATTATTATTATCTGATATACATATTTATAATATTTATTTATTTATTTTATAATTATAATTATTTATTTTTCTATAATTAATTATTTTATTTAAATTTAATATAATTTCTATTATTATATATTATATTATAACTTATATTATTTCTAAAAAATATTTATTTGATTTATTTTTAATTTATTAATTTATTTTAAATTTTTTTTTTTAATATATTTTTTATTTTATTATTTTTAATAAATATTAATCTATTTATTGTATTATGGTAGAAAAAATAAAACTATAAACTATAAAAAAAACTAAACAAAATAAAAAATAAAACTAAAATATAATAAAAAAATAATAATAATAATAAAAACAAATAATTCCCCCTAAATCTTACTACCATGTATGGGTATATACTATACATATACTATACATGTATATTTGATAGGAAAGTGCATTCCCAGTTCGTTCTGCCCTTTCATTCGTGCTGCTTGTCATCGCAATGGCTCTGCTCAGGGAGGGCATTATTAGGCATGTTGTCTTTATGGATTCATATTCTTTTTTTTATATTCTTGGGTCGGCATTTTGGGCCTGGGGCTTTTGTAGTCCAACAAAGTTCACGTTTTCAGTTCGTATTCGTAGCTGCTGCCTTCCATAATTTATGCAAAATCATTGGCTGATCGATCAATAGTCGCCGCTTGACTTGCCAAAAACGAAATGAAATACACCTCAAAAAACAACAAAAAAAAAACCAAAAACTAAAAAAGAGAAAATGAAAATGAAAAACCAAAAGACCGCACAGGTGCGAGAAGGAAGTGAGTGTGGCCAGAAGACTGTGTGTAGGGGAGGGGAGGTACAGCTGGGGTTGGGTAGTGGAGCGAGTGCCATCCATTTAATTGGATTATGGCCAAATCCTGTCACCGACGACGAGCCTAAGACGACGCACCCACGCACCCCTCGGGCCACTGCCTGCCATCCGCCTGCCATGCAACTAATTGCAATCGAATTAGTCAAGGAGCTCACCGAGCCTGACTCTTCCCCCCGGAAATTTTGAGTGTTATTCTTGGGTTTCGGTTTTTCTCGTTTTTTTTGTGGATTTTACACCCGAAGTTAAAATAGTCAAAGCGTCAAAAGAAAACATTTCCCGGGTCGTCTCGCTCAGCTCAGCTCTCGGCTCTCCTCTCTCTCTTTCTTGGTCAGCCTTTGCGTCTGTGGCATGACCATTTCCGGCTGGCGTCAGGGTGGCGCCTGCGTACGGGCAGCAGCGGGATTTAAAAAGTAGGCGTGCCTGACGACTTAAAAGGTTTTTAAATGCGCGCCTTCTCCCAATCCTCTGCCTCTGACTCTGACTCCGATTCTCTCTCTGTGGCTCTATGGCTTTGCTCTTTGCCGACAGCAACGCCTCGAGCCTCTCCAGGTTCATTGATCCATTTCAGCCACTGCCTCTCCCTCTACCTCATCCTCTCACCTCACCCTCACTCGGACAAATAGTGTTTGCTCGATGTATTCTCCACTTTTTGGCCTTTCGGCTCTGGCAACGGTGTTAAACGGTTTGCCTGCTTCTGGCAGCCCGATTTGTAAATGAGAAATGATGCAATTCATGGCCAACACACACACAGAAATACACACACACAGGCATACAGACACAGCCACACAGAGAAGTCAGTTAATCTCTCAACTTGTGTGGGTTATTCAATTCCGACTACAAGAAGCTCTCGCAAGCACCCTTGGAATTTCAAGTAAAAGTCTAATGGAAGGCTGAATAGACAGTTGAAATGAAAAAGAACAAGACGGACAGATAGACAGACGGACAGATAGACAGACGGACGGACAGACATAGCTATATCGACTCGGCTATTGATGCTGATCAAGAATATAATTATATACTTTAAGGGGTCGGAAATGATTTCTTCTCTATGTTACACACATCCACTTCTACCACAAATACAATATACCCTTTTACTCTTCGAGTACGATATCTTTGAATATCCTTAAAAGCTACTTGCAAATCAAAGTTCTAATGCTTCGAAATAAATATCTAAAATATTTTATAGCAGTCATTTGTATTTTATTTTAATTTCTGCAAATATATTACGTTCGCTGCTCTATGACCCCATTACAGCAGCAAATCTTTTAATTATATATATTCTTAGTTACACATTTAAGTTAAATTTTTAATAGCATATCGATTTAGCACAGTCTTTAGCCTAGTTTAGAGCGACTCTGCAGTCGATTTCCAATCTGAACAGCCCACAAAGGGGTTTTTTCCATATTGATTTCTCTTTAAATATATATTATGTATGTGTAGTAGAGTGTATAATTATCTATCATACATATGTATTCGCTGTCTACTTCTGCTGCTGCTTCTATAACTTTTTTTTTATTCAGTCACTGGGCTTGAAATATTTAAATGAGCTTTTAAAAAATTGTTAGCTACTGTTTGACGCACTCCAGAGAGACCCAGAGCCAGAGCGAAACCCATACCGAAACCGAGCCCGAGACAGAGACAGAGACCCAAAAATGAATCGAAAATCTCCATCTCTCTCTCTGTGGCCCCAGGCATTGGGAAGGGGTAGGAAGGGGGAGTAGCACTTTTGGTTTTCTATACGAAATTATGAAATTGCTATTATTAATGATTATAAACGTTTTTTGTACACTTTACTGGAAATTGACAAGCGTTTATTAACGATTTTATAATAGCCCCCCTGATCGACTGTTCGACTGTTCGACTGATCGGAATGGCCACTCCATTGTCCTCTCTCTATGCCTGCTCCACTCCACTCCACTCTGCCCCACTCTGCTCCGAAGTTACCGTCCTGTTTTGAGGTGAAAACGTGACGTGACTGTCGGCTAAATTCGGGGAGCTTGACGTTTTTTTTTTTTTTTGACTTTGAAACCGCCAGCAGCTACTACAGCGGCAGACATACACGTAGGGTTATGCATACATGGTATATGGAAAGCGAGACAATAGAAAATTTGAAATGTTTTGCTCAAGACAGGAAGCCTCTTTACATAATTAATCAGTTTATAAATGCTGCTATACTGTGAGGAATGTGTAAAGTCATCGACTTCTCCCACACTGAACACTGAAAAAAGGTTTGGGTCTGCTCCAGCAATAAGTTTGTAATTGATTGTAATATATTTTATTAATTCCAGTTAGGAAGCCTACTATTTGTATAGATGCCACAGACACAGAATTGGTAAATAATAGAAATTTTCTTTCGTTTGGAATAAACGACGACACTCACCCCGGAGTGGGAGAGACGCACTGACGCATTGCGAAAATAATGAATGTATCTACACGTAGTAGTACTGCGTATGTAGCATGTAGTAGGTTGAATGGTTGCGACCCTAAGCTGCTTATTTAGCAAATTGCTTGGGATCGTCCCGGCATAAAATGTCTACATTAAAAGCGGAGTGCAAGCGAAAAATAGGAGTCGAATTGAGTGAGGGCCAACAGAGTCTCGAGAGTCAAAGCCACTGAGAGAGTAGGAATCATGGTCGGAGCTGCAGTTCGGAGAACGGAGACCGGAGACTGCCGCACTAAATTGTCCAGTTTAGGCATCAAAAGGCATTGCGTGCAATAAATGTCGGCAAATGTTGAACAACAAAATGTTAGTGCGTAACTAAACGCATAATGTCAATGTACCGATTTGCCGCCCCTTCCTGTGCGCCAACCCACCAATCCTCTCCTCTCCGCTCTCTCAACCCCTTTTGAGAGAGAGATGCGTGTGTGGTGGGTCGCGGCGGAGAGGCCTAGAAATATATATAGTTGGGTTACATTCCTTTTAGCAAATTGCCAGTTTCCGTTTCGCTCCGAGGCAGGTGGTTACCCAAGGAGAGGGACATCAAGTGGGCAGTGGGGGAGTGGGGGGGTGTAGGAGTGCGAGTGGGAGTGCGAGTGCGAGGGTCGAGGAAACTGCAATAGAAGAAAATTCAAATGGGGGTGGAACAGCAGATCGGAGCAAAAAAAAAAAAAATTCACTGGAAAAAAAGCAAAAAAAAACTATAGTAAACGCAGCAATTTATGGACACAGTGAAGCGTAGCTATGCCAGACCTCAGAGCAAAGATTCCCCCGCCCAGCAATCGGAATCAGAATAGTGGCAAGAGCCAGCGGTTGCAACTGCGGCAACTGCTGTGGCAACTGTGGCACTGTGCGTAGCAAATTATAGTGCAGCGCCGATCGGACTGTGCGAGTGGCAGTAGAAGTGGGAATGGAAGGGAGACTGACATACTTTTTTAGCAGCAAAGACAGCAAACAAATTAAAAAGAATCAACCGCATAGCAAAATGTTGGCCTTTGCCCCACCACGAAGGTGTTTGCTAAGGGTGGATGAGGGCCGGCCACTGGTCACTGGGCAACTGTGAAAGCACTGTTATGTTGCACTCAATACTACATACAGTCACTGTTAATGCTATGTTAAGGCTACTGCATAAAGATAGGGTAAGGGTTCCCTCCTTCAACTACACTTTTATCGATTCGTCTATGTTCCAATTAATGGGCCAGTCCAAAAGCGAAGTTTAAAAAACTTTAAATTCATTATGCATACTGTCAGATCTAGAGTTTTAGTTCTAGATCAGGCCATGCATGATTAGTCCAGATATTCCTACAGTGCTCCACAACTGAATAGGTTCAACATTTTGTACAATTACAGACGCTAGATCTTCTCAGTCAATCTACAATTTCTTCTTCTCTAAATGATCGATTATCGCAAAACTAGATTTCACACATTTCCAGCTACCATTTAAGCTAATGATCAGAATCAGAACTGAGACGAACTGAGAGACGAACCCAAACTGAGGCAGCGAAACAACAAAGAAACTCATCATCATCTGCGATCAGTCCCTGTGATCTTTTGGCTGATCTGATCTGCCCAGTCTGCTCTCTCCCATCCCTCCTTGCCATCCATTTGGCGATTGGCTATTGTGTGGTGCCTCTCTATAGAGGCCCTTACTATACATACATATGTTGCTGTTGCAACGACGATCTACAAATAAGTGCGTCATCATCATCATCAGCAAGGCGATCGGCGATAATCGTTGTATGTACATATGTATGTACATATGTATGATATGTATGTATGGAATGTGCCGAACAGCAAAGTTCGGTGGCAAAATATTCTTCGTCATTGTCGGTAGCAACTACCGGACTGACGCTGCCTGCCTCTGTCTCTGTCTCTGACTCTTCCTACTTCAATTTCAGCTTCAACTTCAACCTCAACTCCGACTCCGACTTCGACTTCGACTTCGATTTTGACTTCAACTGCGGTGGTGGTGGTAGGCTTACAATTTTCGCGCCTGATCAAAAGGTAGCCGGCGATCAGAGGAGGGGTCGCCGATCCAAGCTGGGAGGAACCGCGCTTTGAGGGAGCCAAAGCCAAAGCCAGAGCCAGAGTCAGAGCCAAAGAGCTCCAATAAGATCATTTGGCGTTGGTTGGTGAAGTGAAGGTAAAGGCAAAGGCGAAGGTGGTCGATTATGAACAAAAATAAACAAAATCGTACGGCATAGATCAAAGTGATCGCTTCGGCGAGGCATGGGGCGTGGCATGACGGGATAAATGCACAGTTTGCCGCATTTTAATTTCCTCAACTTCACTCATGGCTACCACTGCCACTGCCACTGCTGCTCTTCTCGTTGTTGTTGTTTATTTTCTAGCCATAAAACCAAATTAAACTCATACAGAGCGAGAGAGCGAGAGAGAGATGTGGATAGGGATTTGTAGAGATTCAAACGAGTAATACCCATGCGGAAGCTAAGGTTGAGGATGGATCCGAGAGCCACCAATCTGAAGTGGGCCGAAACCACTTAACACAAATTACGCAGCAAAATGTCGAAACGAATTGAAACGTTTGGGCCACGATCAATGAACGAAAGAGCAGATCGGCTTGGATTGGATTGGGGTTGGGGTTGGTGCTGGTGTTGGATCCCAGGCGCTGCTGCTTGGCTGCTTCATTCATAAAAAAGCCCAGCGAGCGAGATCGAAGAGTCATCCATGAAACGGCAGAATGCTTCAGGTAGTAAGTACATCATGCTCAGGTTCAGCTATTAGACACATCCAGTAATAAAGTCAACAAATCTTGACCGAACAATATATTCTAATGACAAGCGCCTGGCAGCCCTGGTCCGGCCTGGTCTGGTCTGGATCAACAGCCAACCCTTGTAACAGATTAACGTTTTCGATTCGCTTTCATGCGGACACGTTTATGTGTCTCTTTTATAATTATAACACCTCGTTAGTTATTTTTTGTTGAAACATTTACCCAGCCCAAGGAGATGGGCGGCTCAAATGCGGTGGCTCTGACTCTGAATCTGGCTCTCGCCACAGTCCATTGATTGATCGCTTCTGGGAAACCTGGGGAAACCTGAACTGAACTGAACTGATCTGAACTGAACCGCATAAAAAAACTGATCGTAATGATGCGGATTGTTAATTGTGTGAAGCTTTTTATTTCGCCTCTCCTATTGTCATTATTATTATTCTCCGCGGTAATTGTAAAGGTGCGAAAATTTATGGATGCCGCGATATACTCGTACTCGTACGAGCATGCGGCCTGCGACCTGATCGTGTTGTGTGAATGGGAAGATGGATTGGTCGGTCGCTCGGTTGGTCGGGCGGAATGTGGGAAGGATCGACAACAGCATCGGCCAATGTCCAATGGCCGTGGGTCAGTGGATCAGTGAGATCATCAAATAAATTTTGTTACATTTTTTTTATAGATTACAAATACGAATTCTTTGATTAGAAGATAGATCCAAAACAGCTGGAACTAAATATAAAATAGGATATTAATAATTATGTAAAATTTTAAAATCACAATAATCATTCAGCATTCATATGTATACTTATTAAAAATTTAAATTTGGTGTTTATTTTTTTTTTTTAATAATTAAATAAAATAATAAATTTAAAAAAAATTACGCAAAAACAAACAGTCCCAAAACTACGAGAAAATAACATCAATTTGCCACCTCATGCACACGCAATGTATGTTGTTTCTTGCGCATTCTCTTTTGCAGCATTCGCTTGTGCGTCTCGAGCCTAGCATCAATATGGCGATGCTTCATGCGTGAGAGAAATAACCTTATACCTGCTGATACCTGATAAATTCCATTGATCTCTCTCTGCTAAATAAATTCATAATTATTTAAATAAGCTCATAATCGTGGTAGGAATAAATTTATTTATTCTTCAAGCTGATCCATCATAAACAAAAAAGAAAAGAAATTTCATTCCTAAATGGAATAAATTCTGTTAAAACCAGTAGCCAATATTTAGTCAAATACTTAATTGAGCAACAACAACAACAACAACAAAACCACACAAAACTGTAGAAAAGAAATCTAATAAGATGCCAAGAGAAAATACGCCACAGGCAAAAGGTTTCAGTCTCCGTTCCCGTCCAAGTCCCAGTCCCAGTGGCAGGCATCAAGCTGTCTGTCCGAAGGGGCCCTCATTTACAGTAGCCAACCATTTTTCAATGATTTTTGCATAAATTTATTTCGAAAGAGACAGAGAGAGATAGAGAGAGAGAGAGCGACACACAGATAGACGTTTTGACCAAACCAATAATCAAGTTGACCTGTGGAAATGTGGTGGCGGTGGGGATTGGAGGGGCAAAGGCAGAGGCAGAGACAGCAGCAGCAGCGTTGATTGCCATTGAAAAGAGGAGGAAAGCAAGAAAGATTTAATGAAGTTTAGCACGATCATTCCCCTAAGAGATATTTTGCTGATCTTACCTCTAATTGGATGCATTCGCAACTGGCTGGGACAGGAGAGCGTTCAGGTTTGGGGGCCCCATTCCCATATACTTTGTACATGCTCCCTCCCCCCTCCACGAACCTTACCAGATAAATGCTCAAAAACTGTGGAATAATGAGATAAACGCGAAAAATTAGCGATCGCAAATGCTGAAGGAAGACAGTAGATCTCTATGTGGGATTGAAATCGGTTCGATGCCGCATTTCCTTGCCTTTCCATGCCTTACCTTTCCCTTCCTTTGCAGTGCTGCTTCGTTTTCAGCTTTTAATCCAATCACAATCACGCAGATGCATTTACTTGCAACAACAACGAGTAGCAGTGGCAGTGTGGCAACAACAAAGTGAAGTTGTTAGCCTAATTATAGCGTCGATCGTTTCATTCCAACTCTCGATTCGAGTTCGTTTCGTTTCGTTTGCATATTTCGCAATTGTTATTGTAATTGGCCATCATGGCTGCCGAACAGAATCTCTCTATCTCTCTCACTCACTCACTCTGTGTACTATATCTGTATCTGTAGCTGCATCCATGTATCTGTAGATGTAGATGTATCTGCATTTTAATGGTGGTCTTGTGCACGTACCACACATCGTTTGGCCAACTCCTCTCGTAAACGAAAACGTTTTAAGGCTTTTCATAAGCAATCCCTCTCTGCCCTCTCTGACGGTTTTAAATAACGGCCTTTTTTTTAACCGCTCTTGTCTCTTTGTTCTTCATTTTGTTTGTTTGCCATTTGGCAGCCACAGCAGAGAGGTGTGTGGATCTTGTACAGAGACGGGATAGGGACTGGCAGTGGGACACTACCACTGCCACTGGTAATGGTAATGGTAATGGGCTAGTAGCTATCGCTTGAGTGGCCAACATTTCCGGCTTTAAGCTGGAAAAGGTGGCAACGAACGCTTTACAAGCTATTCAAAGAAACAGTTTTTAGTGAGAAAAATATATTTTGTGAGTCGGAATTGCACAAGAAAAAATGTAAACTATTTTTTAAAATTTTTGAATTTCCCTTTTGGACTTTACTGATATATCATTTACCATATCTATAGTACATTATTCATTATTAAACTAAAATTAAACAAGAACTTTTGGAGTAGTGCAGCTTAGAACTTAGTTCTAAGAATCTATACTACATATATGACTCAATTAAATGTTCTAAATGGTCATAACGAGACGAAAAATATAATTCGTTTAATATGCGTTAATTAGAAAGCTCTGGAAAAAGCGTAATAAAATAAATGACACTCGAATCCCCTTGGTATCTTTTCTTTCATCTGCGACATGACAACTCCTTCTTGTCCACCACCATTCATCATCGATTAGCAGCTCTTATGAATGGACACGAAAGAGTTTGTATGGGATGGTGGGGTACTCATTCCATCCCAGCCACATAACCATCCATAACAAACTGCTTTCCCCTTTCCTATCCTATCCCTTTCTGAAGTAGCTCGTAAATAATTGAACTCGAGATGAGTGGCAGAGCGGCCGCAATTACGGATCTACTTTTATATGTATGTATATGCCTTTGCCTATTCCTTTTTGCCACAACCTATAGAAATATACATACATACATACAGATATATATATTTCACTCTTTTGTGTGTTTGGCCCGTTGTCTTTGGTTTGGTTGGCATCGAGCTGCCGGCTTTTGTGGCGCATTTAATGCGTTTTAAATGGTTTCAAAATTTGATATAATTATAATGAGTAGAGCTACCTACAACTACCACCAGAAATTCCAAAAAAAAACAACAACAACAACAAAAAAAGCGTTGTAGTTTAGAAGGTAATAATGGCGACCACAAAAAACGCGTTTAACAAGCTCCAGACCAATTACGAAACGAATCAGAGAGATGGTTTTGGGGGGGAAGGGTTGGGGCACCGCGTGGTAAATTAACGTTAATTCAACAATTGTCTACACTGGCAATCTGCCCCCCCTCCCCTTCCCTTGTCCAACACTGCTACTGCTGCCTTGTTTGTTGTCCTAATTAATTGCCAACAATTGTGGCTGCGGCGGGTGAGAAAGGGAGAACGAGGACACAGAAGTGACTTCCAGTTGACTGCTCGATTGGTCAAATTAAAAAATAAAAAATAATATACATGCATATAAAAATGTTAAATTTCGATTAACAATGGCTGGCTGGCTGTGCTGTTTTATGCGTTTTTTATGCAAATGCAGCAATGCAGCAGCAGGAGGAGGAGGAGGAGATGCTCTCGGAATCCTTCAGCTGAAGGACTCAGATCATTAGCATGCAATTCCCTCGCTAATGCGGTTAGCTGCGAGTCAGGAGTTCAAAGTTCCCAAACTCAAATAAATGTACGTATAAAAATCAAATGATAAATTATCCAACACCCCACCTTATCCCTCTCCACTGTCACACTCGCTCTCACGTACTCCCAGCGACAGTCAGCCAATGTCAAATGTAAATGATTATTATAATTGCAATTGTATCTGTCTGTAGCTGTAGCTGTATCTGTATCTGTCTCTCTGTATCTGTATCTGCATATCTGTACGTGTGTATGCGTATATCTGAGTCCGTCTGGCAGACTTAACCAAGCGTGAAATTTATTTAAATTCACTTTTAGGTGTGCACAAGTTGGAAAGCTAAAAAAAGAATAATAAAACTACACACACACACACATACACATAAATATACATATGTATATGTACAATTATTAAAATGAATTTATCACACCAAAACGTGGCACTAACAACCCATCATAGATATAGATATGTATAGTACATTGTAGATATATTTACACATATAGTACACAAATTTCTAATCATACTTTCAGATCTGACTGATTAAAGGAAAATATGTGCATTTTTTGAACATTTAAAACAAATGCATTTTGGGTACAGTGCGAGTAATTATAGTAAGCAACTTTGTGAGTATTTGAAATGTATCAGTGTTGGGGAGGGAGTGTTGGGTAGCGCGGATTTTGAATTGGTAGCTGATAGAGATAAATTAATTTGTTTACTAGATTTTTAAATGAATTTAGATGAATAAATTGAACAGTTTTTCTTAATTTAAGACGCTTATCTTAAGATAAGCCTGGATAACTTAACTGTATGCAGAGTATTCCATTTCTATGTGGCCAAAGCTCTTCCTTCCGTTAGCCAAAGGGGTACAGAACAGACTGGATCTTCTTCTGATGTAGAATCGTAAGGTCTAGGTCTAGAGGAAGGAGCATTCAACTGGTAACATTCTATGCTGTGTTACTCCATGCTCTACTGATGGCTATAATGCTATGGGAGTTATACTTCAAGCTATACAGGTGGCTATAGTGCTATGGGAGCTATGCCAAATCAGAATGGAATCGTGGCAGCTCGAGCCCCCTAAAACAACAGTTCCAAGGCAACGAACACAGAGGAAAGCTGCTGCATATATGAAGCAGCTTCGTAGATAAATCACTAGTGATTAGTGATTAGTGACTGTAATAGGGTTGCCATCTTAACCGACTCTGATGCTCCAAATCCCCAAATAATCAATGGGAACTATGCGTTATAAGCCTACGTCAGTTATCCTGCTGAAACATAGGATAACTGTCGTACGTTTTTGGCTTAACCCACAAGATTCGGTTACTATTAGAGAGGATAGCTCTTAGTCTACATACATATGTATATACATACTATATATGGGAGAGTCACAGAGTAACACTCCACCCTCAATGCCACTTCGACTGTGTGCCCAAGCTGGATGTGCCAAAAGCAAAAGATGTGTGAAGAAAGTCACAGGAACAAAATGATAACTGTTTTTGGCAATAATATTTACCACAATTTAAGCTTTATCTATGATCTAAATTATCAAATTCAGATTGTTCCAAGTCGTTTATTTCCGTGCAGCTTAGTCACACAGAGAGGTAGGAAGGAAGGAAGGAAGGACCCTTTGCTCCAGTGATATTTAATGTGATCGATGCCTGAGGGGCACTCGCTCTATCTCTGTCTCTCTCCCTCTCCCTGTCTCTCTCTCTCTCTCTGTGGTTTTTAATTGTATTTAGTTGAGGGTGAACTTCCTGTTCACCCCATGGAAATGCCATTCAAAATGTCATTATAACAATTATACTACAGGTACGAGTGTGTAGTATGTGTCTGTTACTGTGTGTATGGTGGGTGCGTTGGAGTGTGTTTAGTGTGGCCAGGTAATTGCGTTGAAAGTGCTGACAGAACGAACGACACGAAAACGTTGAAAATCAGTGACAGGAAACGAGCGGACTTGGAATAAAATGCTTTGGAGGAATGAAATGGAATGGGATGGGTTGTGGGGTGTGTGGTGTGGATCAGGAGGGTAGGGTTTTATGTACATAGTTCTAGCAGGTGAGACAGAGATGACGATTATGATTGACGCCGACGATGATGACGATGATGATGATGATGATAATGATGATGACAGCTCTTTGTTGACAAAACAGCTTGAAAACATTTAAATGCATTTTAGTTCATATTTTAACAGTTGGTTAAGTTCTGTTTAATGATTTAAATAATTGCAGGCAGCTGACGACGCTGTTGCCATTGCCATTGCCATTGGCGTCGACGCAAGCAGAGAATGACACGCAAGCCGAAAATGGTTAAGGGGCGGGGAGCAAGAACGAGATGAGGTTGATGAAGGAAGGGGATGGAAAATAAGGTGAATTGTGGTTTTATTTTTTTTTTTTGTTTTTTTTTTTGGCCAGGAACCAAAAATTCGCGCGACAGGAACAATTAAACAAGCAGCCAACCATGACAGCTCTATCCCCCGCTCCCTTCCACTCTGTTCTCTGTGTGTGTGTGTGCGACCCTCTTGCTCTTCAACTTGGTTTTATATGTTAATGCCGCACTGCTGCGGAGCGCCGTGGCAGGGAAATTGTCCAATTTATCAGACTGCGCGCCTGCGCAACCTGAACAAAAAAAAGCCCACAGACCCAGACACAGACACTGACACAGGCACTGAAAATAAAACGCATTGGGAACTGTTCTCGGCATTCGGCAAAGTAAATTTAAATATTTTAATCGCTTTGTTTAGCACCCAGCCACAGGAAGGGGCATTAAAATAAATTTAAAACGGCTCCAAATGGACAGAGGGTGAGCGAAAGAGCGAGGAGGGGAGGGGAGTAAAAACTAAATGAAAATGTTGTAAAAAGGCGAACAAAACTTACACTAGGGATACACTTAGAATTGAAGTACATACTGATGTTATATTACAATAAATTGTATGGTTTAGATTTATTTAAAGGGTTTGCGCCAAATAACTGAAATATTTCTATGCCAATTTGGACATATCTTTTCATTTACTACATATTACTCAAAATTACACGTGTACATATGTATGTATGTTTATGTTAAATTGAACATTTATTCAATATTTATTATGGATAATTATTATCACCGATGATGAATCATACAATTGTAAAATATAATATTATTATTTTATGATTTTTCAAATATAGCTTATAAGGATTACGGTGCCTGATTTATTGTGTACATTGTGTACAATTTAACTAGCAACCTTATTCAGGATGCTTTCTACATAAATATCTCATTAAAGTTCAGATTACCAAATCCCACCTTATTGGGTTTATACTTATGTATGATACTACTATTCCTTTTCAAATATTATTCAAATAAACCAATCATAAATATATTATAATAATCGAATTACTTCTCCACAAGCTGTTCAATCAAATCGTGGATGGTTTCAATTGATCTGCAATTACAGATGTATTGATTGATACCAGTTTTCCTCAAAGAATCACCCAGTCTGAAAGATCTGTACAAATACTATATGTAGAATATGTTATTCAGATTAGAGTAAAGAACGAAAAGAACACCACAGAAACTGAAAAGTTTTCTGTTTTTGTTGCCAAAAACCCAAATGGTCGACACTCAGGGAAACTCGGAGCCCAACTGATCGAGGGCGAACTTTGAGAGTGGGGGAGCGGAGCGGGGAATGGGTACGGGAACGGGAACTGAGAATAAGCCCGATAAGCATCGCTTCCGGTCTGACATTGGTGTTGGTGTTGTTGTTGGTGTCTGCCTATTGCTTCTACTTGAACCAGAGTCCGGGAATGAGCATAGCCAAGCTGGACTGAACTCTGGACTAGACTAGGCCTCGGCCTGGAACTGGGACTATGACTGAGACTGGGGTTAGTCGTGTGTATCAAATGGGGTCTCTGGCACCTACTACCCTCGGGCTGGGGGCATATAAAAATGCGTCTCTCTATCTGAACTTTGTTGCTCAACTCTTGGCTTGGCTTGGCTTGGCTTGGCTCGGTTCTCCCGCTGTTCCTCCCTCGCCCTTGTTCAGAGATAGAAAATGCGATACTAATTTTTGGTACCTACACTTAATTTACCTCAATTCTATCTATTCACAATCTACCCTTCCCCCCCACAGTCTCTGTCTGTCTGCTGTGTGTGTGTGTCTCGTGCATTTTTAAATGGAAATCTGTAAATTTGTTTTTATTGTCATTATAATTTTGGTGTGTGTGTGTTTGTGTGTGTTGTTGCTGTTTGCTGTATGTAATGGCTGGTTCTAGTCGACTGATAGCGTTTAGCACCTGACATTTTTAGTGGCAATTACTACACATATGTGGAAGTGGTAGTGGCAGTGGCAGCAACACCAGCACTGAGGAAGTCAACGAACTGCCTGCCACCTGAGTGGGAGACAAAATGACTAACTGTTCTATGCTCTATCTAGCGCTTCCCCCGTCCCCCTACCATCCACAGACCGACTCGCGCGACTCGCGTCTCGCGGCTTGTGCTCGTTAGAGGAGCATTAAGCGGCAGCAGAGATTGGGCCATCAGCAGAGCGCGAGTGTGTGTGTGTGCCTCTAAAAAAAAAAGCCAGCCTCGAACGTCATGTTGCATGTTGTCATGAGTCATAAAGCAGAGTTGCATGTCCATGCAACAGCAGCAGCAGCTAGTCGCCAAAGAGCTAAGCTTAAAATGAAATTAGAAATTTAAAAAAGGGAAAGAAAAAGCACAGAGAAAAAGCACAGAGAGAGAAAAAAGAGTAAATATATAAAAGGCGGAAGTGGAACAGTTTTTGTGGATTATTTCCTGGCATTAATAATAATAATAATGCCGACATGAAAGTACCCTATAATCGTGCATGCCTGGGAATTACATTTAAGAATGAATAGAATGGGTAAAATTATATTTTATTTGTGTATTTTGTTTAGCCACACACACACACACACACTTTAACCTAGTAACACACATCGCGATATTCCCTTACATTATAATCCATATTATAATCCGTTTCTAAGACAATAAATATCCCTTAAGTTAACTCAATTTATCCATCCCATCCATCAATGGATCGCTGCCTGTATGGACACTGCTCTACTTTCCAGCATTCCCGAAGAGTCCTAAATATGTGCTACCATTTATCCGCTATCCTATATGATATCCACACCGATTATAATCTGTTGCCAAAACCACTCAAATTCAATCATTCGATGCAGAAATACATATATCCAGCTAGGAGTAGGGTGCAGGCTGTAGGGTGTAGGCTGTAGGGTGTAGGCTCCACTGCACTTTGCTACCCGGTCACGTGTACATATGTACATATGTACATACCTCCTGCTGCTGCACCCTCCTGCGGCCTCCAGCCACCGCCCCCTAGCCAACGTACATATGTATTTCGGGGCCAGCTATAATATTTTGTGTAGCGTTTTTTACGACTATGATTACGTTTACGATTACATAAGAATATAATATCGCAATTAATCGCATTTAACACAAAAATGTTCGGACCGTCCAAGGTGGTATTCCCTTCCCCCCCTCCCCGTCCACACTCCACCCACCTCTCCTCACGAGTGGCATGCGTGTTGCTGCTTATGGTGGCTGTGGCTGTGGCAGTCCGGCGGTGGGGCGCTGCACTTTGATTGTGGCTGGCGCAATCTCGACACGACATACAACAATTAAAAACTTTTTTAATCGCTCCGTTTTTTCTTGAATTTAATTTGATGGCTAGCTCCCTGGTCGTCTCCCTTCTTCCTCTCTCGCCCAATTTCGGCTGGTGGCTGGCCGGCTTTCAGTGGCATGCAATTTTGGATTAGCACAATGAATTCCGAATCTGAATCTGAATCCCAATCCGAATGCGAATACGAATACAAATACGAATGAAGGGGCGGGCTTTCGTTTCACTATTGAAATTTTACATAGGCGATGAAGGTTGAACTTGTAGTTGGACTGTGTTGACCAGCAGCACGAGGTCAATTAAATAATTTAAATGCAATTTTTTTTGTCTTAATTTCAGCATTTAAATTTTCTATTGGCAGCTGAAAAATTATAAAGAACTAAAAGACTTTTTTTTTTAAAATATTAATCGTATATGATTTATTTTTAAGGAATTTCATTTACAACCGATTATGAATTATTGAACAATAAAAAATTAAATAAAAAAATTAAAGTATTAAAAATTTAAAAAAAAGATCTTAACAATAAATAAATTATTTAATATTTAAGAATATTTAATTTTTATATTTAAATGAATTAATGATGGATATATTGCATTAATACAGTGAAATATAAACCTTAAAACTGCTTTTGATTAAACCGATAACTCAAGCTTAGTATCCCTGAACCCGATACATTTCTAAAGGTATCAAAGGTCAAAAATTAGATTTATGATTTATTAAAGGGGAATATAACAATTAATTTATTTATATTTAATTTTATCAAACTTATACGCGTTAAACTTATCTGAAACTTATTTGCTTTAAGAAACCATTTATGTGAATATTCGAATTGTATATAATATTCAGTTTTCCAATACCAAAAACTGATTGTAAATTGAATCAATTTGGATGGAGTTTTCGTTTAAGTTTTCCTTCTGCTTAGGCTCAGGCTTGATTCGAACCCATTAAAAGCACCAAAATCACAAACAATAGAATGAAGCCCCCCAAATTCAACACAATTTAGATGGATACAAAAACATCACCTTCCACACCTGGTTAGCCAGAGACAGAACCAGAGATAGAGTCAGAGTCAGAGCCAGAGATAGAGCCAGGCACCTAAGAGACCAAGAAGCACAGCCACGCCCACGGACGGAGGAACCCACTTGGTTGGGATAGACCTATTCACTCGCACATACATTCGTAAGTATCTAAGCCATCTAAGGCATCATCTAAGCTGTTGTCTATGGGGCCGAAATTGTATTTTATTTGGTGTTTAGATTAAAAGATTTATGGCTACAAATTATGGTACTTTGCTCCAGCGATAACATTTCCGTTCAAAGAGCGAGAGGGCGAGAAGAGGGTGATAGGGAGGAGGGGGAAACTACTTAAACTCAACTTAATTTCGTGGCCAACACACACACACACACAAACCGAAATGAGACCGGCAATAAAAAATTAACAATTAATCTTGAATGAAAAATCTAACGGCCCTACACACAGTTCACAAGTCTCTCCCTCTCTTTCTCTATCCCACTGTGGCCTGCTCTGGGCCTGCTCTTACTCTGCGTATGTATGCTCTGTAGATATTTCACTGTATCTGTATTTAAAAGGCTTAAAAACCAATTGAGTGGTGGCCATTATTAAAGCGAGAAGCTAGCGACTCATAAAACTGAGAAATTTATTCTCACACCCAATTTGAGCCTAGCCAGCAGATAAGAGTGGAGCGGCAGGGGCCAACATCTTTGATGAGGCCACCTCCATCTATCGCTCGCTCGCTCCCTCCCTTCCTCCCTCTCTCTCACTCGTTCTCTCGCTCATTCCTTACGTTTTTCCGCTGCCTCTATGCCGCTCTATTGCCGTGCTGTGGCCGGCTCATTAACGCGCCACGGAGTCGAGTCGAGTCGAGTATGCAAAACACACACCTTAATTTGTCATTAATTTGCATACGGACAAGGAGCCGCGGGACCCACCCCAAAAAAAAAACATGGAAAAATGGAAACAGAAGAGAAGCAAATGAAGACGAGGCATACACTGAGGGAAATAAATAGAGGCCTCTATTTAATACTTTTAATAGCCATAACATTACCCGAGAGACTTTAAATCGTATACAATTGTAGATCGTTGGAGATATCCAGATATGGAGTATATATCGCAGTTTCAGTTGCATAAATGTAAATAAATGTACTCCTTAGTGTTTCTTGTTTTATATCCTATATTGATTCCATTCCTATTTACACTCATCGTCCACTCATTGATCCCATCTCTCAGCATATCTCTGAGGCACTTTCATTCCCACTTCTTGTTCCCATCTTAGCTTATTGGCATTGATCTCTTATACATCTCTTTTTGGACACTTCTTTCTACATATTTTTCTATATATGTACATAAGAAACTTCCTTTTGAAATTTCCCCAAGTGTATTATGCGCTTCCCTCCCACTAGAAAAAAAAAAATACAAACAACACAAAAAAAAAACTTCAAAAAATTTGAGAACGAGAGAAGATTAGATTAAATGCAATGCTCGACCGATGCTCGGGTCTAGTGTGAACATAACTCTTAAACCAAATTACTATAAATCATTCAAAAATTCCACTTTTCACCTTTTTCTACTGCCCCTGCCCCCCCTTTCTACCACTGCCCCACTGGCACTTGAGCATCGCTGTAGACCTCCCATCTGAGCGACAGGCAGCGAACCAAAGAAAAACCCAACAAGGTAAGAAATTTAAATAATGTGGTAATAATAGACGCGCTTCAGTTGGTGTAATGACTGACCACCGCCACTGGACTGGACTCTATTCTCTTGGCTTGGCTTCATTTTTTGGCTGCGGCTCTTAGAAACACTTGTTCCCAATTTCTGTGCGGTACCCCCCGCCCACGTCGCTGAGCAACCCTCCATAAATTAGGCCGGTAGATGAAGCTCTTTCGTCTAGTTTCTTGTTCTTGTTTCAGTTCCTTTATATTCGAGTTGGCTGAAATTTTCCAAGCGTTTTCCGCATCGTCGCATCTTTTGGCCGCAATTAATCACACGGCCCAAAATACAGGCAGGCAGGCGGCAAAGGGAATATTAGATGATGAGCACAGAGCATACACATAAATATTTCATATGCATATTAGTGGCAGGCATTATCTAAACGAGATCATGTCCCTACCAGATCCGGCAAGATAAGTGCCACACATTGGTGGGTAAGGGGCATCTGAACTCAACTAGCTGTGGGGAACACAACTATCAGATCTGTTGGCAGGACTCTTCCCATTATGCTCCCTTTCGTTTTTTCACAGAAAATCCCCAAAACTAAATTTTCACTTTCTTCTCTACTCTGCGGGCTTTTGCGGACTTCCTTCCTTGGTATATTTTCCAGCTAACAAGACGTGAAAATGTCGCTGGATCGGCTGACTGAGCACCGACTACACGCCTTGTAGCTGCTGCTGGCAAAGCACTGCGGAAAAATAAACAACAAATGAAGGGGGGTAGGGGAAAATTAGAAGCATTTTCTTGGCTGCGATGTCTGGGCATGCGCAAAAGCGCGACTCCGACGACTTCCGTTTGCTGGAGACGGATCTGGATGCCAAGGCCCGAACGATGTCTGGGACTGCGACTGGAACTCAGACGGAGACTCAGACTGAGAGTGGGACAGAAAATTTATGCAGTTTTAAGTAAATTTGTTAAATGCGCGCTTTAATGCTTCGTTAACGCTTCGTAAATTTTTCACAAAAACAAAAAGCTGACACACCAAAAGACTGCGAAGACTCAGAGGAAAAAACAACGGCCTAAGTGACGAACAAAATAACTTTAGAGTTGAGAACCCAGTGGAGAGTGCCCCTGGCTGGCACTACGGGAAGCAGAGAGCCGTGCCACAGGGGCAGCCAGGGAGCGGCAGCGGGAATGGCAACGGGAACGGGAGTCGAACGCTAGAGGAGTGCGGCATTAAAGTCAACCACCTGTAATGAACTGACGCCACCGCAATTTAATTCACTCTCCGCTCGGGCTCAGACAGGGAACGGGGAACATGGAACGGTGGAAACGGGTAACAGGGAATGGGAATGGGAATGGGAGCAGGGATCCACTGGGGGGTACAAGGGAGCCATGACCATGGACTTTGGCAGCGATGCAAAACTGCAACATGCCCCGAGAGCACACACACACACATACAGTCCCCCCATTTGCTAGTCACTCTTTCGACTCTCTTCGCTCGCTAATGAGCGGCGAATGGTTCTGAGACTCGCTCATAATTAGTCATAGTCATACTTAGTAGCAGCCGAGGCGGCCTTGCCAGAGCGGTGCCCTGTACGGGCAACTTGTCGGCCAGAGATGGCAGCGTGACACCACAACACAGCGGATAAATTTCCAATAGTTCCGAAATCCTGCAAGTAAAATGTAAGTTTTGTGTAGTTACCAAGTTACTTTAGCTCTGACTTGCGCCTCTTGTCCCATCTCTAGTTGCGGAGCGAAGCTGCTGCGGTTTTCCAATCTCCTTTGAAACTTAATCTATTGTAACTAATTAAGCTTGGAGTGGGAGAGAGAGAGAGAGTCAGGTATGAAAAGACACAAGGAGAATGGTTGAAGAAGCGGGCTTGGGGAGGGGGATGGGCGCAGGAAAAGCGCTTAATTTGCAGTTAATTTCAAGCTTGCGGTTTTCGCATCACTCGCTGAAAAGTATTTACATATCGCTGCAGCTGCCTCCGCTCTCAGCCGCCGCCCCAGGCCATTCCGACACTCCCTTGTGCCCTCCCCTCAATTGTTTGTGAATTGTTTGCATAACATTTTACACCAGTTTACGGCCACGAGAGAGGTCTGAGGGGTCTCCCGGGGGCCTGGGAGCCGCGGCGAATGGGTAGTCATAATTATGTTAAATCTGTAAACAGCAGTAACTGTACTTTTGGAAGTGGGCTGAAAGTGGGGGGCTGGTGTTGCCTTTGTGCACAATTTATCGATGTGTTATCGAGTGCAAGTTTGATTTTTAAATCGATTTTATCGATCGAACCATAATTGAGTGTTGGCATTAACACGCTCACACATTTTCGTGTGCCCAATCCAAAGGCGATATTGTCGTCCGTTGATGGATCGAACGATCATTGGACCAAGCGTTCCAACCGATCCAACCGATCCTCATCGAATGCAGCGATCAACCTGATCAAGATCTCTTTTGCATCTCTCTCTTTAAGCTGTTTGATTGCAATTTTGCTTCGCATCCGCAACGCGTTCATTCCACTTCGTTTTGCCTCCTCCTTCTACTGCTCCTCCTGCTCCTGCTTCTACTCCTCGATCGATGATCAGCGATCGCGGCTCACACAAATGGCGAACTTTTAGGCTCGCTGTCAATATTCGTTAAGCCGTTCCATGTGTCGTTTGTGTCGTTGTATGGCTAAAGTGTCAAACCTGACAACAGGCGGGACATTTGCTTAATGATCTTACCCAGAAGTTGAGTCAATTGCAAAGATTGTCTCAGTGTGGATGCGTTAAATGAGCTACAGCACGTATCCTACACTAAACGATATTCCATTGAAGATTGTAAAGTTGGGTGTATATATATACTATATATTATACTTTTTATTGGGCAATCATTCTAGTTGAACATAAAGTCTTTCAGATTAATATCTTTAAGTGAGTTCAGAACATTAATCTAGGGCAACAGCAATTAAAGATCTTGTAAGAAATGGACTTTTATTTGTACAGTTTTTATATAGAATCAAAAACTATTTAAGCTGATTTTAGCTGCCTATATGTATATAGTTTGTATAAACTGATCCCTGCCTTGAATGATGATTTTATTTCAGTATTTATATTGAATAATAAATAATATTTAATGTTTTATTTTTACAAAATTCACTTATAAATATCTTAATATTTATTTTATTTACTTTTATTATTATTCATTATTTTTTTTAACATTTTATTTGAACTTTCAACAATTTGTTTTTCGCTGCGTGTAATTTTTGTAAGCCATAATTCCGCCAGTACATAAATCATCAATACGCAAATCAATTTGACATTTTCTCTCTTTTTCAATTAACAGCATTATGTTTTTGCTAAAGTTGAGGCTGATCTCCTCAACTGGGGACTGGGGACTCTTTTGGGATGAACCCCCAGCAGACCCCAAAAGTGCTTAATAAACTTGTTACCCGGAACCACAGATACAACAGCAACAGCAGCAACAACAACAACAGTACAAGACTAAAATTATAAATCGTTTCTGACATTTCAATTGACAGACACCAATGAGCGAGTTAATTTTCCAGCACCACAGCCCCACACAGCCCCAAATCGAAAGCCAAAGCCAAAGCCAGAGCCAGAGAGAGACAGAGAGAGAGAGAGAGGAAAGAGAGAACAGCCTAAGCGCTGGCCGCCTCTCACTTGGTCCATCCAACGGAGAACAGTGCCGTCTAGAAGTGCACCAACGTTGTGCCTGTCTGTACTTTTGTGGGATAATTCTGCATAATTAAAAATAACCAATAAAGATTAAAAGTCCCTACAATTAAGCACTCAAAATCTAAAATTAAATTAGTATAAAAATATTCAAAAATTTTAACAGATTTAAAATTTCTTAGAGAGGAAAAAGATGCACACAATAAAATAAGAGCTCCCCATGTATAGTAGAGACATTTTGCAGTTCTTACTAAATAAAGGGGCAAGAGGCAGAGTGATACTCCCCAACTCAAAATCAAAACAAGACGGACGGACGGACAGACATGGCTATATCGACTCGGCTATTGATGCTGATCAAGAATATATACATACTTATATTTATATATATATAATATATATTATACATATATACTTTATAGGGTCGGAAATGATTCCTTCTCTATGTTACACACATCCACTTTTACCACAACTACACTCTACCCTTTTACTCTTCGAGTACGGGTATGATAAAAGTATGCCAAGCATGATTACATCTGATACCCTTTAGTGCCGCCTTACACTTTCAATGAAAAGTCTAGCAACGCTTTGCTTTGGCATTCCCCCCACCCCCCACAACCACAGATCTGCTCTCCCTACCTGCCTGCCTAGCTGCCTACCACATGACTATAACTCTGCCCCAATGCTCAATGAACGATTGGACGGACGGGACGGGGCTACTGTGTTAACTGTCGCTCAAACTGGCGATCAACTGGCGAGCGGTTACTCTGACGGGGTGGAGGGGGGGCAAGTAAAATCCAATCCAAAATGTGATTAATTTCTTGCATATTAGAAATCATTTTTCAATTACCAAGACGACGGGCTACTTACGATTTCCTGACAACTTATCAAATTGAAAACGACAAAAATCAAAAGTGATATCAATAAAGAGATCAACGAGGCAGCACTTCGACAAGCTGCCAAGGAGAAGGAAAAGGAGGAGGAGGAGGAAGTGGTAGAATGACTGACTGACTGGCTGACTCCCGAAGAAGAAGCAGATGAGAAAGAAACTGTTAAGAGAAAGCAAAAAGAAATCCCAAAAAAATACATATATAGAAACTGATGAATGAATGAACGTGTGTAAGTCACAGCAACAGTCAACAGTCAGCAGCAGTCAATGGGAAAGGCAGCAACAACAACAACAAAGTCTATATATCGCTCGATGCAGGGTAGATAGAATATAAGGTGAGACATTCACAGAGATTGCTCCGGGAAGATCTACTCTGGATAGCTGAAATTCTTGCTACTTTGAAAGTTTCAGGGGGTTTTTTTTGTCAATGGGATAATCATATCAGGATTCGTCTTACCTTTATATGAATGCACCTTGGAGCGGTCAAGCAGACAGCCAGGCAGCCGCAGCCGCCGCGGCCCGACTCGCTATCCCGCTCTGACCAAGGCAATCTCTTACCCTCGGGCATACTATGAGCATGGGTTAGGAGGGGGTATGGAGTATGGGGTAAGGGGTATGGAGTATGGGTCTTAATACGCAACACAACGAACGCATCGCGATCTTTAAGCCTCTTAGGGGATTAGTGTTTTGAGACATTTGACACGTTAACGTTGCATGCAGCGCTGCTACGGTAGGAGGGAGGCAAGGCGAGGAGGTAGCAGCAGCACACACTGACACTTGGTCTATATACATAAATATGTGTGTATTTTTGAGTGAAGCAAAAGCAGAGGCAAAGGAAGGGGTAGGCAAGGCGTTGGAAAATACTTGCCCCACAAAATACTTGCCCCGAAAGGAAGTGCGTTGCGCCGCTTAAGAAATGTATCCAATGAATGTGCACATTACTCTGGGCAAGAAAACCAAAGAAAAGAGAAGAACAGTGGAGAGCAGAGCAGGAAAGAAAAGAAAAAGAATAAGCAGAAATAACTCAAGTAGCCAAAGCCAAAAATGCGGTAGCTGGTGCCAGGGAGGAAGAGGTAAAGTGGCTAAGAGCGATTCAGGAAAGCGGCAATAAAGATAACCATAGCAGTCAGTAACTGAGAGACAGATCGATGTACCTTTTGACTGAATAGAAATGAGTGTAATATGAGGCCAAAATATACCATTCACAATCTGTGGACACTTCACAGAACAGCATCAGCAGCTGCATGGATAGGGTACAGTATGCAGGGAGAGTGGTGGTTACCGAGTGCCAGAATGTATTAGCAAAATATATTCATAGTGACCTTCAATTATAGAATCATATTCATATTCATAATCGCTGCCATTCGCAGACTCTCTCTCTCTCTCTCTCTGCCTCTCATGAGATTTCTCATGCATTTGCATTCACACAATTTTTATCTAAATTACTTATCCACTCATATCTGTACCTGTTTAAGCCACAAACTGAGGCACAAGTGCCTCCACTCTCTGGCTGCCTGCCTGCCACTGAAGCAACGAAGGCAGGCAGCCAGGCAGGGGGTTGGGTGGGGGGAGAAAGAAACGTTTAAGACACCTTTTTGGTTACGCATCAATGCGCACACATTGAGCAGTGCACTCAGAGTTGAGAATTCCGCCAGGTGCTGCTGCCGCTCGCTGCTGCTGCTGCTACTCGTACGCTGAGAGCAACAAACTGCATTTTTTCTTATCTTAATCTGGGCAAATTTAATTTAAACTCAATACGCAATTTACGCAAAAAGCATTTTAGATAAAGGACAAAAAGGCAGAACAGAGCCAGCACAAACGACAGCCCAGCAGCAACAAAGAACCTTTAAGCCGCTCTCCGGCACAGCCCAGCCAGCCCAGCCGCGGTCTCGGCTGCTGCGCATGCGCAGAGTAGCAGCGGCGCATGGGGTGGGGTGTGGTGGGGGGGAGGGGAAGAAAAGTTGACAAATGCCAAAATGCAAGCGGATTGTGTGTGACACTTCTTTGAGCGGCTGAAGTAGGAGACTGAGACTTGGCCCCAGAGAGGGTTGTGTGAGGAGTACACGAGGCTGAGGCTCGCCGGGGATCTGTGTCTGAGACCCATCGCATTGCCCGATGCACTCAATCGTTCAAATCGTTTTGCGCTAAAACTCACGTGACGAGTGCAACGAGAATGAAGCTCTGGGAAAAGGAAAAAGGTTCTACTCGGCCACTTGGCACTGGCTGCTGCTCCTCCGGCTGCTGGCTGGCTGCTGCTCCGACTGCTCTTCATTTTATCAGATTTCTTAAGTGCAAAGCGAACTTGTTGGCTTTTTGTCGTCTTTAATGTTGAGTCTCCAGTTTAAATGTGACACTCGTGACTGCTGATGGGATTGCCACAGACAGACGGACTCAGAGATGCACAGAAAGAGAGGGAGAGCTGTGATGTGATATGGTGACGGTCGTTTGTGGGAAAGCCTAATGGCAAATGGCAAATTAATTCGCACACTTAATTATTCTCAAAACTATAAACTAGAGCACTAGTCTGTCTAGTGTGCCACAGAGAGACAGTCAGAGAGGGAGGAGAGAGAGACAAATGAATAGAGCCATAAAAAGTTATGCTCGAAAATTGAAAAACCATGTCCAGACAAAGATCAAAGGCACACACACACCAACAACAGCAACAACAACAGCAACAAGAGCAACAAAAAAAAAACAACATTTATTTTGATTGCTGATTGAGACAAATGAAACGTTCTATAAACAGACAAATAACGAGCCAAACAACTTTGGCCACACGCCGATGCCCGATCCCAAAGCCCGATGCCTGTTGGCCTGTTGGCCGATTCCGATTCCAATGCTGAGATGCCGATTCTTCTGAATGCCGACAACGACAACGAAGCCTTGTCAAAATGCATAAAAATTCAAATCAGAATCAGTTTCAAGCCATGCCAGTAGATGGAGAGCCAAAAGGCAACTTCAAAGCGGAACAAGATCGAGGGCGGGGGGATCTCACTCAAAAGCTAGCCCAGGGAGTGGGCAGCAAGGGACTGAGTGTGTACATTCGGACAACGGACATTCGAACAACGGACATCGGATACCGGGCATTGGTTACGTTTCACGGGGCATTGGTGGGGGAGGGGAGAGGGTTCTGTTACGGATCGAGCCAACCAAAAACTGTAAGATTTAATGCTTATTTGCGCAAAGTCAAAACAGATTTCGTTGCGGCACATAATCATGACATAAAAAAGCAGAACAAAAACGATTTTCAATTCAATTTCAATTTAATTAAAGTATTCCCCCAACCCACTCACTCTCTGTTTCGCTTACTTGTATAATTGTTGTACGGCGGGAGTATCTGTATCTGTATCTTAGTGTGCGCCGGGCACTTGTCGCTCAAATCTTTGCTGCTGCTGCCGCTGCTGGGAGTTGTGCTAAAACGCATTAAATTGGACATGCGATTAATATTATACGTGTATCACTCTAAGTGACTTTAAATGCATTCGCCTTGGTACGAGTATTGGTATTGGTATCCCCCCAACCCCCCAGGTAGTAGAAGGCAACTGAAAACAGCTGAGACTTTAGCTTTCTGTGGGTGTGGGTGTGGGAGGAAATTACTGGGCTGTAGATTGTTCAAATACAGGGATAGATAGCTAGATTTTTTGATGCTGCATAGATTTGTGTTAATTGATTCTGATACTCTTTTGTGGAAACTCTTAGGGTAAGGTTTTGAGTATGTGGCTCTAAGATTACACCACAGTAGCCACACCCACAATACAAGAATGTTGCAGCATAACTGAGCTTAATGTTTACATTGGATTGGAGGCATATTAATGGCTTAAAGTACTGTACT
The DNA here is from genome assembly GCA_009664405.1 of Drosophila bifasciata. Lineage (NCBI taxonomy): Eukaryota > Metazoa > Arthropoda > Insecta > Diptera > Drosophilidae > Drosophila > Drosophila bifasciata. The sequence goes on from CM019041.1 coordinate 33,683,170, forward strand.
CCTTCTTCGACTATGGAAACATTAAAAGCCAAATCACTTGAATTGTCATCACACATTTCCAGCATGAGCTATACCCATTGCCCATTTATCTGTTGATCGTTTAGCAACGATTTAATCCAATTCCAATTTCGAATTCGAATTAAAAGCTGAATATACATACATAACTTTGAATATTGTGTGACGAGCGATTTGATCGACTTTGTGTCAAATATTATCGAATCTGTTGTTGGCAAACAAGTTGAGTTAGCACTCCAGTGGCTAACTGGGTAAATGTGCCGCTGCCGCTTGTCCGCGTGTCCGTTTGTCAACAGAGAGAGACCAGCAACCGGCAGCAACAACAACAGCTACTGAGCCAACCGAGCAGCAAAGTCAAAAGCCTGAGCTTGGGGCGAGACTGTACTTGAGCCGCACACAACGAAATCGATTGCATAAGGCTTAAGCTTTAATTGCCGAGCCAGACGTTGTTGCTGTTTGTTGGGGTTGCATGCCTCACGGAATTGTGTATCGACTGAACCAATTAAGATGCAGTTATTAAAATTTACACAAACACTCACAAGCGAACGAGTTCGAGCCAAAAAAAGCTGCCAAAAAAACGGAGAAGAAAACTTCCGCGAATGGATGGAAATGGAAGAAAGAGGCAACCACAACAACAAAAACAACAAAAACGACGAAGAAAATGAAATGAAACGGTTTGAAATTGAAACGTTTTTGCAGTCACTGAGGCACGAGAGCAGCGGGAAACGATTACAAATTACGCATACGTGTATGAGCTATCCGCTTTGTAGCCAACCACCCACCCACCCCCTGCATGGCACCACCACCGACCACTACCCTGCTGGCCAACGACTGCCAGCCGTTAATTGTAAAATTGCAAACAAACGCTCGCAATAGCTCGGAAAGTGCAGCACACACACACACACACATAGCACTCGGGTGTACTCGGGGAGGGGGAGTACTCAGTAGGGGGGGGGGGGGGGAGGGGAGGGAGTACTCGCAGATAGTAGACGCAGACGGAACGAGCCCCACACACACAGCACAGACAGAGACACGCTCGGCCAAGCACAAAACATTAATAAATACCTGCGGTTTAATTTGAAATAATTTGTTTAAACATTTCCTTTTGTTTCGCTTCCATCTCCTACACCAACTCATTCTCACCCAATCCCCACCCCCACTCCACCACTCGCCCACTCGCCGCCCCTCAGTCCTGTCGATAGTTTTCAGTTGAGTTTTTTAATTGCATATGGCAACAACAACAACAAAATGGCAAGCAAACAAATGTACACCACAGGCTGCTGGCCGACACTGGAAATACCCTTCCAAATTCATAACAAAAATTTTTAGAAATTATAGCAAATATTTCATACCCCAACACCCTTAAACATACATCTATTTGACCTACGACCTATGTTTGTATGTATTTCTTATGTAGAAATTTAAATATAATTTAAATATTCTTTCTGCATTCTGTTAGTGTTGCAAACACTTTACTTGACTCATAATACCCGCCCGACAAGGAGTGTAGAAATATTTTGTACAGTTTGCTGGGCTGTTGGCTTGCTGGATCGCTCGCTGGCTGCTAGTTTGCTAGTTTGCTGGGTTGCTGGGTCGCTCGTCGCGTGTGTGTGGCCCGGGCTGTGGGGATGGGCTGTGGGGTGGGGTGGGACATTGCACAAATGCGCTCCTCCGTGGGTAATCAAGGGAAATGAAATGCATTTGCAATACAATACATAAATTGCAAATTATATTGGAAATCTGTGTTCTCCACTTGCCCCCGCTAATAACACACGACCACGGGCCAGGGCAGAGGAGTGTGTTGGGGATCAGAGATCACCGCATCGAATTGCAAATTGGATAAAGTTTTCGGATAGCGGAAACAGGCGGGGGTTGGAGCTGGGACTGGGGCTGCGACTCTGCGGCTGGGACTATGACTGTGGCATGGGGGGCTGCTGCTGCTACATGGGATAGAAATCAAGGTCAATTGTACATCTATGACTGGAAGCTTGGAGCTGTAAGGGATTGTACATATGCACAAAAATTTCTTTTGGATATGCCAGAAAATACCCTTAAATATATAGTAGAAATATATAGCAAATATATAGCTGTGTCATGTCATCACACCATCCTCATTATGCCAGCCACAAATTATAATTTAAATTATAAAAATTCGATGCATTGACCTCTCTGTCAATGGATCGATCCATTCAAACGGCGATCCAAAACTAACCCAGATTTCCATGCTTTTGCGCAGACCAAACAAAAAATACGAAGAAGTGGCAAATACATACAATACATACATCCATACATATGTATACATATATTAATAATAATCGTGGCAATTATTTAACACATTTTGTAACCAATTGCCGAGCCAAAGAGAGAGAGAGAGAGAGATTGACTGTAAGACTGTGAGGGACGCGACTGTCGGATGGTCAGACGTAGCTGGCAGACGGAAGATGGTGAATGAAATGAATGAAATGATGAATGGGATGGGATGGCGAACGAGACGAGACGAGACGGGATAGAGCGGTGATGAAGGTAAGGCAATAAGCGCAGCTAAATAACCAACAAAAATATAAAGAAAAGGTCTATGTAACTGTCATAATTAAAGTAATTTGGTAGAAAATTTTTAGCCAATTAACCAAAAAACGACGCAGAAAATGCGACAAGAGTGGGGCCCCCAAAAAGCAGGCATGGCATGGCGGGCCTTGGGGGCCATGGGGGAGCTCACGATGACTGACAGACAGCTCAGACTCAAACATAGACCAAAGAGAGAGGATGGCAGGAGGGGAAAATGCTGCTTAGTTTAATACTATAAAATGCCATCATATTGAGACGGTGACGATGGCAGAAAAATTTAAAAATAAACTTGAATACAACAAAAAAAAAGACCAGGCAAGAAAAGAAAAGACAACACCAAAATAGAGACACAAAATAAGTACGGAAATAGCTGATGGATGGTTCGTGAGTTAATGGAAAATCTCAAATATTTTCACGCATTTTAGTGCATTTTGGACGACAGAATGGACACCCTCCACCCCCCGACCAACCAACCTGGGGGCTCCAATTTGCTCTTGGGTGCCATCTGGCGAGACTCGGCGGCGACAACCCCAAAAACCACAAAAGTTTTGACGCTTAATCAAATCAGCAAAGCGTTAATAATGCCTCGCCTTTTGTACTCGGATCCACTCCACTCGGCGGCTCAGATGTGCCGAAGCCGAAGGTGCCAGTCAAGTGTCACTAGAAGTTCTGTCAAAACGAATCCAATCCAATCAGATCTGCACTCCACACACTGGGTGGGGAGGGATCAAAAAAGATACTCGACTTTGCCGCCACCAACGAAAGGAATTTGCTCAAATTAATTGAATCGAAGTGGGAGACATTTTATGCCGGGAAGTATACGTATTCCTTACTACTAAGATGATATCATCGCTACAAAGAATTATGCAAAAATTGCAGAATGATGATAGGGATGTCAAGAATTTAGAGTAGTTTTTTCTATCATACACCAAAACTACAATGAGCAGGGATTAGTTACACTTTGAGGATTCCTTACGAATTCCACCTTTTTCCCAATTTCTGCGCAGATGGAACATTATTGTACACTGTATTTGAATAAAATTTTTAAAAACGTTATCGAGAATCTGTGTATTTTCTAGATACTGTACCATACAGCTTCTTGTTTTCTTGTCCAATTTTTAGATTTTAAATAGTATCTCTTATATTGGGGAGCCCTTAGAGAGGGTAATTCCTAACCAGCATCCAAATCAGATCGAATAAATTAATAATTCGCATCCATTAACTAGATATTTTTATTCTATTTATTGTTTGTTCTACTAAGATGTAATTTACCAGAGTATTGAAATATGTTTCCCATCAAAGTATATGTGCACTGTCGAGTGTCCTGGAAGTCTCAGGAAATAGGGTTCCCAAAGAAACCCCCCTCCCTGAATCAAGAAATGATTTCAAGTGGTTATGTACATATTTAGCGTGGGATTTCTGTAACAATTTGTAACTGAAAATTATTGGTAACATGATGCCGACCCTGTCTCTCTACCGCTGACACTCTTTGATTTCCCATCTTCATTCACTCTGTCCGTCCAATCCGATCCGATCCGATGCGAGTCATTCAATTCAAATCGAATTCATTCATAGACCGATTGTGCAGTCTCATTGTTGTTGTTTGACACAGCTGTGACCTCAAGAATGAGTGGGCGGGGGGGGGCCATAAAACTATCCACGTAGTAGCCATCAGAAGAGACCAGTCGACGTGATTCCTATTTTGATTCCGAAAAGACCGGCACAGACCGAGCCCCAGTGGTGGTCAGTCAGTGCAGTGGTGCTAATTATGAGAGAGAGCCAGAGGCCACGGTGCCATAAATATCAGAAACTCACCACACCAGAGGCAGCTACTCAAAGAGACGAAAATGAGATGGTGAGGAGGAGAAGGCGGAAGAGCAGCATAACCAGAAAGACAACAAACTGCGCACGCATGGCCCCCAGCTGCCTATGCCACTGCCACCCATACCCCCCACTCTCTGCTGATGCTCTGCTCCGCTGCGGTGGTGGTGAATTCCAAAAGTCGTGGGACTCTGTATGTGTGTGTGTGTAAAGACTGCGCTAAGCTTTGCGTCGCTTAAACTCCGCCTTTTATTTTCTAATTGATTTAAAGTGTGTTAACTTCCGCTGTCGATAATTTTGGTCCATTCCATTCCACCTCTTTTGCTGTCTCTCTCCCACTCCATCACCATCTCCCTCGCTCTCTCACTCTTACTCTCGCTGTGCGGCAACTGTCTGTTTGTCTGTCTCTCTCTCTTTGTCGCGCACAACCAACTCCAGATAGCGGGCTTGTGTGGCCGTCTCGCTCTCGGCTTTCGCACCAATAAACAGCACCGATAGCAACGGCACGGCACACGACGACGAGTGCCAAAAAAAAAAACAGAGAGAAACGGGCAGGCAGTGGTTGTGTCAGAGGGAGGGGGGGAGATGGTAGTGTAGATTGGAATGGGTTGGGTGGGTTGGGGTAGGGAGATGAGAACTTGGCTTTGGCCTTTTTTATAGCAAATCGTTAATTAATCTTCACGGGACTGGGCTCACCATCTCAGAGCCCTCTAATCTGCCTCTGATCTGCTCTGCTACGCCATCCTGCTCGCTCCTGCGTACCGGGTTGAATAAATTTTGACACCTCTCCTGCCTCTCTCGTCGGCCTGCTCTGCTCTGCTCTGTTCTGTTCGTTTCGCTGCTGGCGTTGACGCAGCAGCGCTAGGGCCGACAACGCTGGCGCAGACGCCGACGCCGACGTAGACGTAGACGCTGGCATTGGCGTTGGCGTTGGCCGTGGCAGGATGTTAAGTAAAAAGCATTTTAAAAGTTATTTTATGGCATTTAATGCAGTTTTGGATACAGAAAAACTGTGCGTTTAGATACTTTGACTCGAACTTTTCCACACACACGCACACACCACAGCGCACCACCCCACCCCACCGCACAGCACAGCACAGCACAGAACGAGAAGGCGATAGTCGAAGCGACGCTGTCTCCCTCTAGCTGGGGCTGGGGCTGGGCCTGGGGCCGAGGCCGAGGCCAAACTTATCCTCTCCCTGCCGCCGCCCATCGACTCCTCTCTGGCTGGGCGAAAATGGCGTACGTAACGGAAACACTTTTATACAATTAGATGGAAGCTACGTGGCAAGGATGTGAACAGGGAGTGGGAGTGGGAGTAGGAGTCGTGTAGGGGGGATTCTATGCTTGGCTGGGCATCTAAGCTAGACACATATGACAGATAAACTTTGTATTGCGGGGGGGAAGCAGCGAAAGAATGTTTTGAAGACTTGCGACTCTTTGAAGACGGGAATCTATGCCCACCCAGATGATGCTTTAAACGAACTTAAATTAAGTACTATTATATTCTATTTAATTAAAAATATATTATATCACATACGAGTGTATCCCAAACAATTATACGCATACTATTCATGTACAAAATACATTGTTAGAGCTACACAATCTACTACTATATAGTACTTACTGGAGATGCCATCATCGGACAGCGTAAAGCTACCTAGAAAATGCCAACTTTGTTGCTCTACCAAATGTTTCACATGTTAACATGGCTTGGTGCGGGGCCAACAACAACTAAAAATGGTCATAATAGAAAATAATTCGATGGCGGAGTAAAAGTTTTTTATATAAACGTACATATGTACTATATAGTATGTATGTACCTTTGACAATTCGGAGTACTAAGTAACACACAAAATTGCTTACAAAATAAACAAACAAGCTGGCAATACCTGGCGATGGCCATGCAAAATGACCCATTACCATTAATTAGTTGCATTTAAACAGTCGACAACCAGCAAGCAACAACAACAACTAGGGGAATGGGCAAATAGCGAATAGCGACAATCAGCGACATCCAACGACAACGAACTAATGAAATGACCGCAGTCGATAAAACACGATAAGCAAATAACAACGAAGAGGAGCGCAACAGCAACGGCAACAACAACAGCAACAACAACATTGTAACAACAAAGTTGTTGCAATTTCCAGTGACAATTTAAGTGCAATTAATTTTTGCGGCCATGCAACAAGATGGGCGGCGGCTCTGAGCGGTTGGTGTGGCGGCCCTCGTCCAGGGTCTACCTCAACTTTAACAAATATTATTATTTCGTTTCTATATAGTTTTGCTATACCCTATACATATGTATATAGTATCTACACATGTATTTCAGGGTAATATTACTTTGGCTAGATTCATAGATATATTTATTTAAGACGGGGAATCATACTTATACTTATATAGAATAATTTACAAGCCATTTGAACTCTCCTAAGCTATCATGACAGATCTTGCCAGATCTGTGATTTGTATACAATTTTTCGATATTATTTAAAATATATCTGGGCATTTTACACTTTTTTTAAGCACTTTTGAATATTATTTTAGAACTTTATTAAGCCCTTAGCTTTGCTTCAGTGTATGCATTTCCCGTTGATTATTTCAGGACTCATTTAATTTACAAAAATTGAGTAATTTTTGGTAATATTTCTGCTCAAATCAACTCCTGTTCCATTTCTCTGAAAGTGTATGTAAATCTTCCAATATTGAAAACCTTACTATACTATATAATAGTTTATAGCCTGATTTTTGTTTATTTTGCCATTGCAATTCTTTCCCGCTGGTTGGAGGTTCGAATAGTGGCTGTGGAGGGGGGCGAGGGAATCTATGGGGCAAATAAATATTATGGCAGTATTATTAAATATGATTCGCTGTCACGCCATCTCGCACACGTAATGCTGATTATTTTTTAATTAATTTTTTTTTGTATTTTTTTTTTGCTACTTTAATGCTTTAATAATTTCATTTTCGCTTTGTTTCTTGCCACAATTTTGTTGTGCAGCTTTGTACATTTAAAGATCAACATACTTTATAGAATAGACATCGATTTGAGTTCATGTAATGCAAAAAAAAAACATATCTTAACGGGATTTGTATATGAATTAAATTGTTCTGTTAACTATGCCAAAAAATATCTGAAAATATTGCACATAAATATTTCATAAATTTCCCATTTATTATTATGAAGAATATAATGAAAATTCTTTAATAATTCCAACACTGTGCTTCGTTATGTACACAATTATTTATGTACATATCCTGGGTGGACTTTAACGCTTATGATTTGTGCCCCTAAATCTACTTGAGTTACTGCCATGACTACAACCTTTCTCTAATCCAATTAGTATTTCTTAGCATTTAACAATTGTCCATCCCTACAGACAACTGATCCGCGCCACATTTGATCGACATACAGTACAGTAATACGTACAGTGGGGCTTCCCAATGTCATATGCAGACCAAAATACAAGACAATATCCCCTTACCCTCCCAATATTCCTCCTATTGCTACCAGCCCCAGGCGAAGCCATGATTCGACATGTCCAGCTTTTGATGGCAATCAATCGCTGTCCGCTGCTGCCTGCCTGCTGCCTGCCTGCTGCACATAACTGTTATTTATCTACTCGAGACAATAATTGGAAACGGATACATACTCGTACATACATATGTATGTACATAAATATGTGTGTAATCTTTTTACTCGCTAAGACTCGACTCTCCACGACAAAAAAAAGGTTGAGGCGAGGGCAGAGAAATCTAACCGAATGCTCCTCCAGCCCGAATGCCACTGCTACCCGAGAGCGCGCTGTTACGTGTAACTGTAATTAAACGAGTCAGCGATACATGATTTTAACGCCTGTCGCGCAGCCACAGAAAAAGGACAATGGACAACGGACAAGGGACAGGGGTTAGACCTGGAGCGAAAGGAAAGCAAAACAAAACAAAAAAAAAACAGCCAAAGCAAACCAAACAACACCTGAAAAAAGGTGAAACGGTACAGCGAACGGATGGGGGTACGAGGGGTACTGAGCACATGGCCAGGTTCTCTAACAGGTTCACATTACCTCAGTTCCATGTTCCAGGGTTCCCGGTTCCAGCCCAGAGACCTCTCTAGTGCGCTAAGCGGCTTTTAAGGACATGTCGCTATGTTTATCTAGCCGCTGTGCGGACAAGGACAATGACGCCACACAAAATGTAACACTACACTGAGAGAAAAACCACACTACAAACATATTCACCCCATTACGGGCAATATATGTATATGTTCCCAATATATTGTGCTCAGTGTACCGGCGGGGCACAACATGTGCAACCACGTGAGTCTCTTTGTGTGCCAAGTCCTGTGTTCTGTTCTGTCCTGTCCTGTCATGTCCTGGCCAGTTTTGTTTTCATTTGCGGCCAACATAAGTGACCAATTTTATGTGTCATTAAAATTGGACGCGCTGCCTTTGCCTTCTCTCTGCTCCGGCTCTGCTCTCTCCTGTTTGCCTCTCGTTTGTTGCACTTTGTTTAATGAACACGCCAACTCGCAATACTGGAATACAGGACTCAGCGCATAGTCCTTGCTTCCCTTCCCTTGCTTGCCCCGTCTTTCCACTATTCTTGCATAATTAAATTACACCTGTCCCAGTTGCTGCTTGTCCTTTGTCCTGGTTCAGGACCCTGCCCCCTGCTCTGTCCTATCTCCATATACATAGCCTCGTATTCCGTATTCCGTTTTGTATTATTTTATGGTCATATTTTGTGTGTTCTGTTCTGGTTCTGACACCGCTTAAAAGTTCATTAACGCGCGCCTGCGCACAGCCAGCCAAATGGTTTTTCCTCTCCTCCTCGCTACCGGAAATGTCTCACGGGTGAGAGTTAAAGGCCTATTGGGATGCGATCCGAACCGAACCGATCCAACTAGGCTTAGCAAAGCCCACCGGGCCGGGCCGACTAACCCTATGTGTGTGTGTGCTGTTGATAATTAGCCGCCGCAACGGGAACAACGGAAAGAATGTACAGTAGCACTGGCGTCGACGCCGTGGCATGCCTCGAGGCGCCCCACGGTGTCCGCGGTCCGCTGTCCGTTGCCGCTGATGTTGCCTTTGCCTGATGTTTCATTCATACGAGAAAACGATCGAGAGAGAGAGAGAGACATGTAGATGTAGGGGTAGAGTGGGGAAGGTCAAATATTAGGGTTAATCAGAAGTTCACATACGCTACCAATCGGGCAGCGGAGAAGGGGTTGGAATATTAAAAAAAAAAATAAGAGGCGACACAGTTTCCTGCTTCTTGCAGAATTGGAATCAAAATTGAATTCGGGAAAGGCCAGCCATAGACTGAATTACAAAAGGTTAGAGATATACATATAAAGATGATCTGAAGTGATCATTTCTTAGCTAGATCAAAATAAATAATACATATAGTACATATAAAGAGTTGTGCTGCCAAAATAATATTTTAAATATTTTAAAATAAACTATACGTCAGACTACAATTTTTTAGATATTTCTATAATATTTTCCGAGTTTATCCCAATTTAATTTTTATTTATTAAAAAATACTTTAGAGGTGCAAAGTGACGACAGCCATGCAAAGAGTGCTTAAACATGATCTTATAGTGGGTTGGAAAAATAGAATACAAAATATATCTTATATATTATCCAATTTGCATCCAAAGTCAAAGCTTCTGCCCAGCCTGCTATGCCGAATGCTTTGCTGTTAGGGCATCGAATCAAAAATCTTAAAACAGTCGAAGAAGAAATGTGCTACGGTTCGATTTGATTTGATTTCGTTTTATATTGTATATTATAGTTGGCAGCAGCATTTTATTGTGGATGTGGATGAGGATGTGGTGGATGGGGCTGGGGCTGCTCTGTCTTTCAATTTAAAACCAATTTCGGATGCAGAGAGGCAGAGGGAGAGTGTGAGTGAGAGAGAGAGAGAAACTGATTCCGACAATGACCTAAACGCCGATCATTAAAGGATCATTAGTGCTCATAATCTGATTATAATGCGCTCAGTTTGAGACTCTGTTTTAATTTTTTTCTTAGTTTATATTTTGCCTTTGATTCACGTATATGTATTTTATTTTTATTATTTTTTGTTTTGTTTTTTTGTTTTTAATTTAGTTGATTTTTCGTTTTATTAAGAAACTTTTACCTGAACCGAAAGAGATTTTTATGACTTTTTGGTTGCTTTTCAAAGTCTTTCTTTCTGTCTGTCTGTCCGTCTTTGGCTGCCAATTAATGAAGCACATCCCGTTCCCGTTTCCATGCCCCATGCCCCATCCACCATCCCGTTCCCATTTCATATCATATCGGATCTCATGGCATTGTGGATTGCGTGTCAGCGACAAATCTTTTCTCTCTGGGGTTTGACCTCTCTTTGCCGGGCATGTGAATCTCTCTGTCTCTCGGTCTCCCCGTCTGTGGAGTTAATGGTGCCGGAAATAGAATTATGAATACGTTGGCGTGCGTAATTTATGCCATTGGAAATGCTTTTGGCTAATTGCTGGAACTGCTGCAGGCAACAGCAGAGAGTAGAGATCCAGAGCCAAGCCTAGGCCACGATCTTGGCCAAGGCTTTTAGATTTATCTATGGTCTAGCACTAAATAAACTCCAAACTCCCTACCGAAGGATGGGATGGAATGGATGTGGCTGTGGATGGATGGATGGATGGATGGATAGATGTATGGGACATGGTACCCGGTACACTCAGTCATTCTTCCGCTCAGCCTCTCTCTGTTTCTTTCTCTCTCAGCCTCTTCTGTCCCTGTCTGTGTCCCATGCCTTCTGGCAGCGTGTGCGTATAATTTACACTTGAGCTAAAATATTGATACTTGAAAAGCAATTTAGATAAGACCCGCACCGAGCACCGAGCAGAGCAGGACTGGAAATTCCGCTTCACACCTACCAAAAAAAAAAAAAAAAAAACAGAGAAAAAAAGGTGGAAGAGAGGCTACAGAAAAGGTGTGAAAGGTATGCAAGTGCCGCCAGTGGACGGACGGACGGACCGACGGATGGATGGATGGACATTAAGTGCGTGCAAACCCGGGGCCAGGACCAGGGCCGGGCCAGAGCCAGAGCCAGGAGAATGCACTGGCAGCTGTCACCGGGCAGCGGGCACCGCAGCAACACAACCACAATCGACCTTCACTTAAGGCCTCGTTAGAGGGCGCTCAAAGTGCTACCAGCTGTCAACAAATGCTAAGCCAGACCTGAGCCTGGACCCTGCCTGGAGTCACACCTACTCCTACTCCTACTCCTCCTGCATGGACTCCTCCGCAGCGGTGCCTAATGAGTGGCGATAACATCAAAAGACCAAAACCAGACATGATTTGTCCGTAATTCGGATATAGTAAAACCGACTGCCAGACTGCGTCAAGTGTTCACTGGCCCAGTGAGCAAGTCGAAGCGTATAATTAACGTTCATTTATTTTCAAATTAACATTTGATCAATGTGCTCTGCTCTACTCTACTCTACTATGCTATGTACTACCCTCCCAAATGGGATCAGATCATCTAATGTAGTTAAACATACTCGGGGCAAGGTGGGTGTGCCTGGATCATTAGCAAGTCTTTTCCTTCACTTCCCGTACCCATTACCATTCCAGTTCCCATTCCCATTCCCTTGACCCTCACACACACTGGAGACACTGCATATTTTACGCCATTTTTCATAAACGAAACAGGAAGGAAGCTGATCTTATCGATGACTCGAAAAAATGCAACTTTGACTTGAACACTTGTCTATGAACACTTTTTTAACTGAAATGGAATGAATTTCAATGAAATTATTATAACTATTATTATAAAAATTATTATATTTTTTATATTATTTTTATCTATGCATTTTTATTATTTATTATAATTACATATTTATAATTACACAATTTTATACCCGTACTCGAAGAGTAAAAGTGTATCTGTATTGAATTTGTGGTAAAAGTGGATGTGTGCAACATAGAGAAGGAAGCTTTTCCGACCCTATAAAGTATATACATACATGCTTGATCAGCATCAATAGCCGAGTCTATGTCTGTCTGTCTGTCGCGTCAACAGCGACTCAACACGTTCTTTCTCGTTGAATTATGAAAAAAATTCAACTAAAAATTCTGAAAAATTAAAATTAATTTATTTTCATTAATTTTAAACTTTAAACTACATTCTGAATATTCTGAAAAACAAAATTAGTTTAATTTAATTTAAAATACTTTTTTGAAGGCATACATCTGATTCATTGATGTACATTTATTGAGCTCATTATTCTCATCAATTCATTTCAATTCATTGAAACGTTGTTCGACCAAATTACCGTAAAATAATCAATTCGCTTGGATCGTAACAAGTGGATGGTCCTCCCAACACCCAACACCCCCTACCACCCACCAGTCACCACCACCCACCCCCATCATCGCCTAATGTAGAAGTTTTTTGTGTGCAATGGTAGAAGAGGAGCGCACAAATTACCTCCCCGCCGGAAATGGAAGGACCGAAAAGGACCCAACTTGACCGTGCTTAAAAACAAAGTTGTGCCCTGAGCAAATTTCCAGCTAATTTTCCAGTGCAGGAAAAACAGAAACAGGAGCCAAAAAAGAAAAAAGAGAAGACGAAAAAGTTGGAAGAAAAAAAAGAAAAATGCAAAATGTTTTTAATGCGAGCACTTTTAACACTAATGGTGCCGGAATATTTAATTTGAGTGCGAGCGACGGGGATGGCAACAGCGAGAGAGAGAGAGAGAGAGAGCGAGAGAGCAAGTAGATATTTGTCCATGGCACTTTTTAGCTGTAGGCAGGGGGGGTTGGGGCCAAAAAGGAAAGCACATTAAGGACCAACCAGCCAGTCAGTCAACCAACCAACCACCCACCGTGAGGAAGCCAGGAACGGTGCTGGGACTGGAGCTGGGGCAGACACACCGCAAAGCATGTCAAATGTGAAGCCTGAACGCCGCCCCCCCTCTGTTTTATACCCCCGCCGCAGACTACTTGTGTCACGCAGCCCAACTGCGCTTTTGAGCTGGAGATGTTGGCGTAAATTTGTTAATTTGGCACCGATGACAACACACCAACCCAAAACAGTCCAAAGCCAAAACAGCCACCACCACCATCAGCAGGGCCAGACCAGGACACGTACCAGCAAAGGAGAGGAGGGGAAGGCAGCAACAGCAACAGGCAACCCCCTTTGCCACTCGCTGGGGTGAGTGTTTCCCAGAAGAGCTCAGTAATTGTTCGAGGTATACTCGAAGATACTTTTGCAGATACTTGCTTAAAAATATAGTCGTGGGAATGGGAATACATAGGAGAGTAAGGGTACGACTATGAATGATATAAGACCTAGATATTTCTTGAAAATACTCCCAAAATCTTAGCAGATTTAACAATTTTTTAATGTAAATTTTCTGCTTATTTTTAAATTTTATATATTATTTTTATGATTTATTTCCAAGGTATCCCATAAGGCGGGACACCAGCAGCTAGCGGCTACTTTTTATTTGACTTTTTTTCTTCTCTTTGCCTGCTGGCCTTGCCTGGGCCAGGGCCGCCTGTTGGTGTTGAGAGCTAAAATTGTTTTAATGCTGTGTGAAAGTCAGCGAGAGGTGGGGTGGGGTTCGCCGAAAGAGCGAAGGAGAGAGAGCCGAAAAATTTATGCAAATTGCGCTCTTTTTGCATATTTAAAAAGCGAATACACGAGCACTTTGCCAAAGTAATTTGTTACATAATGGCGGTAGCCAGGACGAGGGCCAGAACCACGGCCAGGACCAGCGCCAGTGCCCAGAGATGATGCTATGGCAGCCAGCAGCCAGCATCCAACATTTGCCCACTTTGAGCGCCATTTTTGTTAAAAAGTTTAATTTGGCATAAGTGCGCGCCATTTTGCAGCATTTTCTTCAACGTTTTTTTTTTTATTTTATGTTTTTTGTGGGGTCGGGGTATGGGGTGTGGGTGTAGCCTACAAAATGGTGGTATGGCAGGATGTTAATGGCTCAACAAAAATTATGCAAATGCCCTTTTCGCTCTTAAAATATGCTAATGTTAGTCGCTCTCTTTGCGCGCGCTCTCTTCTTTTTTTTTATTTCTTCTATGCTTTTAACAAATGAGTGGGTGGGTACACAGAAAGAAGCCTGCTTACATGTTACAAGTCCATGACGATTTCGGATCAAGTTGAAGTGTTCAAAGCATACATAAAAGGGATATGAATTTCGATACGATACGACTGGCAGGGAGGCAATTCTTTGGGTAACCTTAAGAAGCCTTCAGAATTTGTTACAAAACAAAGAAAAAATTCTCAAAAAATATATATAAATTCTGTCTATTTCGGTGTTATTTTTAGCTCGTAATCTAGGCACAACTAACTACTATAACTAGCTGACTTAGCTCTCAATTAAATCTCTCTGGTTTTTAACGATAATGCCTGCTGGCTGCGGCTCATGACGCTCTCATGCTGGTGCATAAATCATTTCCACTGACTGAATGCAGATTACATAAAAAGTAGTCGCCATTGTTGGGTCAACTAAAAATATTTCAATGAAATTCAAGCAAAATGGAAATAAAATTTGATTTAAGCGACTTGTATACAAAGCAAAAGGGAGGGGGGGAGGGGAGTACAATACTTGGACTCATAAATTTTCAGACACTCCCCACACACACACACCGCACACACACACATCCCAAATACCAATTCCAATCCAAATACCAGACAGCACTCAATGTCAAGTATTAAAAGCAAGACAACAACAACAACAAACAAATACTGGGCCAACCTCTAACGATAATTGAGTCATAAACTTTATCTAATGACAATTTATATGATTCAAAAACAAAACATTGAAGAAAGGAAAAAGAGACATGGGAAACATAAGGGGCGACAGGCTGTGCCATAAATTATATTCTTGCGGTTTTAAATCATAAAATAATTTTTAAAAACAATAAAACAAAACAAAAACAAAAACTGTCTCTCATTAGCGGCGCTGGACGGACTACTACTCGTAATTACTAGAGAGTATTACAGGCTAGCTAGCGGGAGTTTGGTTAGTTCCGATTTGGGTTTGGGGTTTGGGTTCCGATTTTTCAGTTCGGTTCGGTCTGCTTGTGGTTATGGATGGTCCCCTTTCTTCAAGCGTAAAGGTAGAGGGACTCGCACTAATTAACTTTCAACAAAAATAATTTCAATTAAAATGTCTTTTGTTCGTGTGATTTCTAGTGGGGAGCCATTAGCTCATAGCCGTGGCCAACCGGAAACTTTTGTCACCCGAAAATACTACATACTAGACAGCAGCAGCAGCAGCAGAGAGGCACAAGCAGGCAACAGTCAACTGGCAACATGCTAATGAATGCACACACGTCCCCTCCGGACCCCCTATTCCTACACATCCAATCGCTATACACACATTTCATTTCGGTTCTCTTCATCCATCCAACTCCCTCTCTCTCTCTCGCTCTCTTTAGATATATGGGAGGGGTGTCTCGTGTTTATTTGTTAATTTTTGGTTTTTGTTTTGTTATGAAAATTTCTTCATTAGCGCATAAATTAAGTTTAATTACATTTTAGTTGGCTTTATTAAAAATCAGTTGACTGCCTCAGGAATAGCCAGGAAATGCCCCATGAAAAGTATTTCTCGCTTTTACTCATGCTAATGTAACTACATACATAGTAAGTACTATATAGTACATACATATGTACAATGATATTGTATGTGTAGCCAATGACAATGGGATTGACTGGGTTATACAATACGTTAGCAGGGGGGAATCCATGTGCTATAACAGCTCTTGATTCAAACTCGTGTGCAGCTCATTGTAAAAAGTTCAACGGCTGCTTTTAGTATATAGTACATAATACTTAAACTATTTCTTGTTTTACTTACTTTTATATATCTTCTGTTTTTTGCTTTCTTTGCTAAATATATTTGAAATATTTTTTTATTTTTTTTATGTAGTTCTTCGGGCAAAAGGAACGATATATACATTCTCGAACTATTTTAATATAGTAAATATAAAATATAAAATGAATAAAATTTTTGCATCTATTTTTAATGCAAAATTAAATTAAATAGTTAAATAAATAAATGAAATAACTGATTTAACTTGAATAAATAATACAAAAAAAAAATGGAATTATTCTGTCTTAAGACATAGACAAAAAAGTGAATCTAACAATGTTTTTTGGTTTCCTTAATTCAAATGAAATTATAATCCATTATGCTGTCTCTCTCTGCCCCTCTCTGTCTAATCGCATTACATAACCTCAGGCTCACCTGTAAACCCCTGCTCCTACCCCTACCACTACTCACTCTGTCTCTTCATTAATCACATACCATTAACCATCGGTACCGGGGCCAAGTCCAGCCAATTGATTGTCAAATGTCCAGCGAAAACCAAACCAAAAAAAAAAAGAAACAATTATATTTATTTATTTTTATCGTTGCGTATTTATCTTAATTACTTTTGGTCTATTGAGTGGTCCTTCTACGGCTCCACCACCGCCACCGCCGCCGCCACTCTCTTCGTGTTGTACAATTCAATTTGATTCGACGAGCAGCAGCAGCAGCAGCTGGAAAGGAGAAAAAGGGGCAAACAAAGCAGAGGCAGAGGTAGAGGCAGGGGTAGACTGGAATCAACGACAAGCGACAAGCGACACAAACAACAAACCAGAGAAAACAAAAAGAGTCAACGACAGCGACAGCAAGAGAAACAATTCAATCAATTTTAGCCATGTTATCGCCTACCGATATCCTTTTTAATGATATGAGACCAAACCTTTTTTCCCCCTCAACCCAAACCCAACTCTCCCACACCACTCTCCCCCAACACTCTCTCTCACTCACTCCTTCTAGCGCTCGCTGAACAATTAGAGAAGGCTTGAGAGGCCAAGGTCTGGACAATGTCAGCCTCATATCAAATTTACTTTTAGCTCTGATGGCTGGCCCTGGGACTGAGACAGGGGTGGGGGTAGGGACGGGGGCAGGCATCAAGGGCAAGGCGGGAGTATGTCATCAAATTGTGGCCAAAAGAAGAGTGCCCATGTAGTGGTGGGGGTGGGGGTGATGGAAAATGGTGTCGTTTTGATTCACCGCAAAACAAAATAGTTCATCAATCATGCACACTTGACCGAGCGAACGAACGAACGAACGAACGACCGAATGAGCCATCGACAACGGACGAGTGAGCCAATAGACATATGGACATATATACATATGTACATACATACATACATAGTACGAACGGACGGACAAACACCGTGTCCGGTTGTCGGTGTTGCTGGCTTGGA
Source organism: Drosophila bifasciata (assembly GCA_009664405.1). Taxonomy (NCBI): domain Eukaryota; kingdom Metazoa; phylum Arthropoda; class Insecta; order Diptera; family Drosophilidae; genus Drosophila; species Drosophila bifasciata. The sequence continues at coordinate 33,700,826 of CM019041.1, forward strand.
GCTCTGTGTAGCTCAAGTTCACGATAGTTACCCGATGTTACAGTGGGACCAGAGAGTTATTGTATTACCTTTAGATATACTTTGCATCTGAGAAGCTGGGCATCGAAAATTGGAACATTTATTAACATATTTCCGATACACAAACATATGGAGGACAAATTTAGTTATCGATATGCATTTCGTAATTCGGAGCATTTATCTAAATAAATGGTTATCGATAAATTATCGATATGCATTTCGTAATCCTGAGCATTTATTTATATAAATGGCTATCGATTAATTATCGATATGCATTTCGTAATTCGGAGCATTTCACTAAATAAATGGTTATCGATAGATTATCGATATGCATTTCGTAATTCTGAGCATTTATTGATCAATTGCAGATATATGTACATATGTAGGAAAAATTTAGTTATCGATGAATTATCGATAACTTTTCAATGTCAATCGCTTATATTAATTATTTATTTGTATTAGATCTATAGATAGATCAATATACTAAACGGAGCAATGCGCTGATCCGTCTTTCAACTATCCAAAGTTCTAAGAAATATTAATAAACAATAAAATATTATTAAGGGGCCGCACCCCCTCCTTCGCTTGCTGTTCCACTGTGCACAACACTCTCCTCATGTCGCGTACCTAAGCATACTCATACCTTGTACAGTGTACACATTCCCCACATACACATTGAAATGCATGACCCTGCGGCTGGCTGACGACCCCCATCCCTTGCACTGTCTGGACCATGTTAGTGCCTTTTCGAACATTAGGCATTAGAGCACAACCGATGCCGCCGCCGCCACCGCCGCAAACGTCGCCGTCGCTGTTGACGGCGTCGCATCCTTTTTGGCCGAAATTGATAGTCGACCGTGTGACAAATTATCATCAATCAATTTGAGAGCAGCATAGCGGCGGCTGCTCTCAATTGCCACGCCTACGCAAAGTGGTTTAGAACCAACTGCGAGTATATATTCGATGAAGTTTTTTTTTTGAGAACTAATACCTAGAGTTACCTTGGGTATATCGAGGGTTATCGAGGGGAATATAGTTGTGGAAAATGTATAGTAAATAATTATATTCTTCTATTCATTGAATTTGTATAACTGATTTGTACATAAACGGACAAGGGAAGCTCAATAATATATTCATACTTATTGCGGTCAAATAAAGGTATTATCTGGTAGTCCAAATACCTATATATCAATCGATTAAATTTCAAAGAAGTCATCCTTGTGAGAGTTCAATTCAATTGGGATTATTTTCGTTTGAAAGAGTTTAAAAAATCGCACGAAAATCGCAGATACAAATATAGTCTAAGTATAGTAATGCATCTAAGTATCTAATGGATATACATAAATACAAATATTTAGTCGTATATTTACTACTAAGAACAGTACGGATATTTTCCTTATGTGGCACTTAAAACATAATGAACTGATATACATATAGTATATTTATATTTATCATTAGTTGTTAGACTTAAGCTCTCTTTATAATCTTCATAGAAATTCCAGCCAAATCGATGCAATTTCCCATACTTTTATTTACTTTGACAAACCCATCTTCGATTACTCGTATAGTAGGGTTGATGTGGCAAGTACTCTTCTTACAGTTGCACTTTTCCACTTAATCGATTATTATTCAGATATCCCTAAACCCCTTGTAACCAAAGTAGCTCGGGGGGCGTCGTCTTTGTTTCACGGCCAACATCTAGCGCTGGATTAAAAGAAACCCCTGCGGTGTATAGTATGGAACTAGTACTCGCAGTACGATCAACTCTGGGCCCTTCTTTGTTGATCGATCAACGATCAACGATCGACTTTCGCACGCTTAACGACTGAATAATTTTTAGCAATTTAGCCAAGTGCAGACCAGAGCAGGACTGGGCCAGGGCAGCAAAGTGTGTGGTGTGGAGAGTGGAGAGTGAATGGTAAGCAAATTGACAAACGTTCAAAATGTAATCAATGCGAGATGCGTAAACCGAAACCAAAACCTGTGCGAGTGCGACTCCGAGTGTTGAGTGCATGAATCGAGTCGAGTCGAGGTATCGGGTATGGTTATGGGAGGGGTATGGGGTATGGGTATGTGGAGCGGAGCAGGCCACTTTTGACCAAGTTAAGTGCTCATTAATGCGTAACACGGAGATTGGCTTCAAAAGCCATGCACCGAATGCCTTTTAATTGTTATTAAATTACCTTTTGCCGGAGCCCCCATACTCCAATAGCCAGAGATCGATCTGTGAGGTTCACATGATGAGGTGAAGTGAATGTGAGGACCACACGGGAGTCGTTGCCGCTCATTTGAATACTTCATTCCCATTCATACACTCATACGAATATGAATATGAGTACTCTGGTATGTGTGTGTGAGTACATTTTGTTATAAATATTATTTAGCGATCTATTGTTGATGGCCGGGCTGGGCTTTCGCCATACTCGTAGAAGGCAATGATTTTGCATATTGTCGGATGTGTGGGGGATTTTAGTAGCAAGTTCATTCAACTATAATGCGAATGCGAAACTTTGGCTGGAGGCAGTAGTTAGACCAGAGAGAGAGAACGAGAGAGAGAGAGAGAGAGCCCTGAGGCTGGGCAAAGGGTCGTGTAAAAAAATATCAAAAATCCAAATTATTGACACTTCAGGAGAGAACGTCGACGCCTGTCTTCGGCTCTTCAACTCTTTTTCCGTGCCCAAGCTACCGAAAATTGTTCATTAATGAAACTTAATTGATTCCATTCATTAATCATTAACCATGGCCCCCACACACACACACACAGATGAGTATACTGAAGAGTGAAGAGAGGATGTGAATTGGCCTCTCCCCCACTCTCTCACTCTCTGTCTGTATGTCTGTCGAAGTAGTTTCATGTAGAGGATAAACTGAGTTTTGTGGCCAAAAGTTGGTAACTTCCGCCCGGCATCTGTTGGCTGTGTTACACCATTGAGATGATGACGCAGCTGGAAACGCTGCAAAGGTAATCCCCCCCACACACACACATCTATTCCGACTTTCACTTGAAACAGAGCTGCCTGCAGGAAGGGAGGGAGGGGGCACAATTTGGTGGGTTTTGAACTGCATAGAAGCGGGCTGGCCTTAACAAAAAAATATATTCTCAGATTACACGAAGATCGTAAACTAAACATTGGCCGTAAATCATCTTGCTAAAGAGTCGATACATTCAAATATGAATCTATAATAGGGAAATGCCGAACGAGTGTATGCTCTGCTGCAGGGGTTCGGCACGCAGAAGCAATGTTAAAAGCTGTTTGAGATAACCATAGGGATATACCTAGAATTCCACTTGCAGCACATCCTTCTGCCTTTGTTTTTATGTGCCAATTTCTCTTGTTTTTTATGCTGATTGATATATAAAATGAAATTATCAATCGGGCAACACTTATTTCTGCTGTATCCCCCATTAAGGCAAGAGTTTTAAGCTTAAGGTTTTAACCTTAAACTAAACTTTAGAACTCCAATTCTATCCGCTATCTGCTTCAAACTGTATGACATAATAATGCGACCCAGGCAGAGTATTCAATTATGAATTTTTTGGGTTGGTTCAAATCAATGAAAATCGAACACAAAATGCGACAAATTTATGAGACGCGAATGAAGAAGATTCAAGAGACTTTTGCCCCGCCACTTTTGTTGTGACAATGAAAACTTTTCCCATTTATTTTTCCAATGTTTTTCCCCGATTGAATTTACCCCCACACACAAAAATTCGACCGACAGAGGTGTTAGGTGTTAGAATCCCGACTGTGGGTACGGCTACGGGTTGAACTGTGGGCAGGGGTCTGGGAGTATAGGGTCTGGGATCTGGGATCTGGGGTATTGTTTGTGGTTGTTAAATTTATGTTTGGCTCTTAGCTAAATTCAAATTCTATCGCTCAATTATGTTGAGATAAAAGGAAATTGCTGCGACATTAACACTTTCTTAATCTGATGTTCTAAATTTATGTGCGGCCATGGAATTTTGAGGCGGCGTCTCGTCTCGCCGCAACGTGCCGCATCGGGGTCCATCTCGGGGCCCGTCTTGTTTGGTGTCGTTGCGTTAATGCCACGCGCACACGGTCGGTCTGTCCAAGCGGCACCCAACGTCAAAGGCAGCCCAGAGATCAGAGAGTAGAAGGAGGAGAAGCAGGAGGAGGCGGAGGAGAGGCAGATGAAGTTCGAGTTAAAGTTGGAGTAGGGTAACCCTTTGGGCTCCGCCTGCAGAAGAAAAGAGAGAGAGGCCGCTTGGGCTGTTTATTTTAAAATTTATTACCAAAATTATCGACTAAACGATGCAAGCAAAAACAATCGATAAAAGTGAATTCTTTGCCGAGAGGCCGAACCTCTCTCTCTCTCTCTGTGGAGGATCTTCCACTCTTCGACTCTTCGCACTGGGATTCGGACTCGCAGAGAGACGCTGGGATGGAAGGGGCGGGGGGAAAAACCTTTTAATTTGCTTGTAACAAAAATTTGTTATCTCCTAAACTGTGCCATAAAAAACGAGAACGAAAAAGCGAGCCGAACCCAGATCCATTTTAATATATCACACACACACAGAGGGGACAGACGCTGAAAACTGAAACTCCGACTGAAACTGAGTCTTGAGGTTCAGATTGAAGCTGAAACTGAGGCTGAAACTGTGGCTGAGCCAGAGACAACGGGCCAGCAGACACTCAGTCTGGAATTGGGTTTGGGTTCGGGGCCCAGTGACCAGTGCCCAGGCCCAGGCCAGGGTATGGGTATGATCCAGGTCGCCATGTGTATGTGTATGTGTGTGTGCAGGCTCTTAAAAGGTGTTGATGTTTAAGTTTAACATTGTTTCTCGTTATCGTTATAGTTTAGTGGCAGCGACAACAAAAGCGGCCCAAAAAACAACAACGACCAAAAAGCCGATCAACAACCAACTTCAAACTCCAAAAAGTAACCGAACTTGGCTAATTGATGCAACTTTTATGATGCCCAGGCCCAGGCCCAGGCCAAGAGTCGATCAAGACAGAGAGAGACAGAGAAAGAGAGACGTGGAGATGGAGATGGTGATGGTGATTCCGGTGATGTTGATGGAAAGGAACCTGGCCACGATCTTTGGGGTTTGTATTTTTAGCTCACACGTTTACAACCCAGCGATAAGCATCAGCAATGCCTCAGATAACAACAACAGCATGCAACAAACAACTACACAAGCAAGCACATAAATGCATTTGTATCTGTATCTGTATCTGTATCTGTGTGTGTGTGTGTGTTTGTGTACAGATTTGTATGTATAGTATGTATCTGGAGCAATCGCGTACAACTTTTACATTATGCACTTTTGAATACATCTTGTGCAGATAAGACATATGTATAGTAAGACCTGCCCCCAGCCACCGGCCACCAGTCCGTAGTCCCCAGTCTCCAGTTCCCATCCACACCCCACTGCAGTGCAGCACTTCGGAGTTCGGTATCGAAAACTGCGGGCTCCGCTCATCTGTTGGTTCAAACAGGGTGTATATTGGGGTATATACGAATGTTTATGTCCATTTTGAATACTATAAAAGTGAGATGAAGGTACATATTCCTATTTAAACGAGGTTTACAGCAGCCTTTCATGACTATTTTGTACAAAAAAATACAATACAATACAATATACAATACAATGGTCTATAAAATAATTATAATTATATTTATATTATACATTTATTCAAATTTTATTGAAAATATATTGAAATCTCCATTTACAATATTATATATATATGTTCATATGTACATATATGTTTCCACCCATATAAATAGGACGAAGATGTCGCTCAAAAATCACAAAGATATTCTCCTCCTGCTCAACCACAATTTAGTTTATAAATATTCCTTAAAATTTGCAAACTCATAAGCTTTTAAACACTATTTTATATTGATTTTATTTATTTTTATTTTAATTTAAAAATATATATTCCCATTTGCATGCCAACAATTGATTTTCCATAATGGATTTATTTATACTATTACAATCAACAAATTCTTTATATTGTTGCCAACCATGCCAACCATTCACTACTGGGTATGCCAACAGTCGATCAGTCAGTCGATCAGTCCCCCTTCCCCCACTCCACTCCCCATTCCCGTGGTCTTCTTTCTTGGCCAGTTCCTGGCTGGCTGGCTGACTGGGTTGTTGTCTCCGCTAAAATATATTCATCACAGCAGAACTGATAGGAGCGCGCAGAGCTTTAATGAATGGTCACAGAGAGTCAGTCCAGAGTCCCCCTCCCGTACCCCCAGTACCCCCCAGAGTACCAGTCACAGTACCGTACTGAAGCCAGATGCTGTGGGGCAGGGGATCTGGCTCTGGCTGTGGCTGGAGCTGAAGCTGAAGGTAGGTAGGTGTGCTAATTGATGTGCCATCTCTCCATCTCCATCTGCATCTCCATCGCCATGGCCAGAGACAGGAACGGTAACAGGAAGAGTGAAGAAAGAAAGGAGATTTGGGTAGGGGTAGGGGTAGGGATTGGGGCTGGGGTTGGGGGTAGCTTGGCGCACGTCATCGTCATCGCGGGGACAGAGCTCGACGCGTGGGCTTATCGCCGCCCAAAGTTCGGGGCGTCATAAAGTTGCACGTTGTCAAGAGGCAGAGAAAGAGACAGAGATCATCTGGGGGCTGGGGGGGGCCGGACCATGTTAATGCATCAATCTGCAGACGAAGACGAAAAACGAAAAGCGTGGACAAAGGCAGAGAGCGACTAAAGAACTATTTGATTTATGTAGATGTACTATAGATGGCCGTAAATGAAGTTGAATGGAAGCTGCGGAATGTACTATATGTACAGGATTGTGCCACATATTTAAGGGTACATACTCTATATAATATATATAATTTCTATATATAGTATAGTATATATAGATTTAAATATTATTTCATTGGCAGCCGACAATAAATAAATTCGCCTTTGAAATTCATTCACAGATGAGTCTTGACTGGCTTTTACCATAACAAAGAGAGGAGTTCGAAAGAAAAATTGATTTGAACAATGCGCACACGAAATCCATAACCATAATCCATAACCATACATATAAAATTCAGAGATACATGAGCACACAAAATACATATGTATATTTATTTATTTATACACAGCACAAAAGACTGCAAACAACGGACAGCGCACAACGGACAGCGGACAACGGACAGTGGACAGTGGAATGGACAACGGATAACGAATGTCGAATAATGAGATTCGAAAATAAATAATTTAGCACTTATCTTTAAGCAAAATGTTAACTTAATTAGATAATTACTTTAACGTCATTTTAAACAAAAACAAATGCGGCGAATGTGCCTTAAAGAAATGCTTAAAGAGATTCCCAAATCCCAAAAATCGAATCAAAGCAAATCGATGAACACGTAATGGAGTGGCAGCGGGACGTGGGATGAGATGAAACGAAAATCGAATTGAATCGAACTCGAACTTGAATCGAACTGGAAACAAAACGTGTCGCCATCATCATCATTTGCCTTCGTTTTCTTCGTCTTTGTCGCATCGTTCTCCAAAAACTTAATTAATGCACAATCTTTTATATTGTTGGAAATTGACTTAAATTATTTATTAGCGAATAAAATTAAAAACTTAACGCCATAAAAGTGTTAAAACCACTTAGCAAGCCATTTGCCAAAGCAAAACCCCTTCACCTCCAACACCTCGCCACAACCCCAGGCCAAGCCAGCCAGGCCAGCCACTGCCCCAGGCCCGGCCACGCATCCACAGTTACTGCCACAGCCACAATATCCATTCCATATCCCCGCCCCCCACCACCCTTCCCGGAGTCGAGGGCAAAAGCATTTATGTATATGCGTACAGCCTTTGTCAGAAATCGCTTCATTTGACAAGAAAAAAAAATAAAACCAAACAACAAAATAAATATAATACACAGCACGTTTCATAGCCATAAGGTAGGCAAGTAATATTTTCGTAGTATTTAATTTGTACAAAATCCGCTTAAAAATATATCAATATATTTGAAAAGTATTTTTAGACTTTTTTTTTCTATGATTCCTGATAATTCTATGACAGATTAATAACTAATTATCGAAGCATTTACAAAAACCTCTACAGTTCTACAATTATATTTATATATAATAATTATAATTAATATTTAGCTCAAGGCTCAAGCTTAGGCTTAGCTTATGCTTATTCTAACTAATTTAAACACTTTACGGAATTTTGTATATATTTTATTATATTTTTTTAGTCATCATAGCTCTTTGCTTTATAGCTACGAAACACAGTGTAAAATATCCGTAAATATGTTTATTTTTTGGTGGAAAGTCTTCGCATCATTTGAACTGTGTGTCGATTGTGATTTAATAAATTAACCCCACAGAGCCAGGCATTTATTTGGCTTTTGGGGGGCTCCAACTTGGCGACTTGGCAACTTGGCAACTCCGATCTTGGGCCACTTGTCAGCGCTTCACCGGATTGCTTCACCTTTAACGTTTTTGCATTTTTTTCGTTTTTCGTTTTGCGTTTTGATTTTGTCATTTTTCTTGTTGATATAAATATAGGTATGCCTGCGATTAGCATAAAAAGCAGTTAACAATTTGTACAACATTTATCTAGTTTTTCATTTAACTCTATTCCCCCCCGCTATACCCCTTTTGGGTATAGCTTTTAAGTGGTCTTTTGTATAATGTGTAGGATATGAATGGCAGTCCATGTATAGGCCATGTATAGGCTTTTGTCTTAGGCTGCGTATAGGCCAGGTTTGCTTTTGCCGCGTTCATTCATGCTTTGCAGCCAGCAGAATTGTTTGCTTGCCTGGTGGCAGAGTCATAAACATTCAATATTAAGACCTTTTTTTGATCGAACCGATATCAAGCATATAATTTATGCATTTAATATGTATTTATATATTAAATTTGTTTCTAAAAGTTACATATAAGTGGAGTCTTGGCACTGCGGTTTTTGCTCTCCTCTCCTCTAATCAATTGTACTCAATCTTTATTGTATATACTATACAACATTTCTTACATTAAAATTTAGCATTTAAGTGTTTCCATTGATCGCTTTCGCTTGGCATACATTTGTTAATAGTATACATTATAAATTCGTTATCAAGTCATTGTAATCAAATATCGGTATTGCTCCCCCGCACACACACTCCATGCGGTGAGTGTAGAGCAATTCATTTGGTAATTTGAAACGCTTACAAAGTTACAGCAGCAGCAGCAGCAGTTACCCCCAAGGGGGAAATTCCAAATGAAATGTACATCAAAATAATAATCAAAAGTAATTTGCAACAGCAACAACAAGAAGCCATGGATGGGCGACATGCGGCAGGCACTTGAACCAGGAGAGAGGCAGGCAGGCAGGCATTAGAGTCGCCGCATCCTTCAGGCCAAGGCTGGCCGGGGGTACGTATTACGGGTTTTTTGGTCACATACCGTATGCTACACGACGACGGGGTGCTTTCCCCCCCGTACCCTGCACCCTGCACCCTGCTCTGCTCTGCTCCTTTTGAGTTCCCCTCCTCACCTTCCACTTGGTTTACCGCGCACATCAACACCCTCGGCTAATTGATGACAAATTATTATGAGCTATGAGCTGCGGCCTCGCACCCAAAGCCAATTTTGATGAATGGAAATGGAAATGAAAATCGACAGCCTAGACAGCACAGTAGGAAATGGCTGTGGGGAAATGGAAATGGAAATCGAAATGGAAAATGAAAACTCTGTACAGCAGGAGGCAGTGGCCGTATGCCAACTGACGGCTGACAACTGTCAAATTAGCAAATGAGCAAACGAGCAGCCAAACACAAAAGGGAAATTAAGGCCAGAAATTACAACAATTTTGCATACAGGACGAAACAGGAAACAGCAGCAGCAGCAGCAGCACGAGCCAAGGACAATGGCCAGCGGTATGCGGGAGGGGTGGGTTGATACTTCAATTGTGGCACATACCCTATGACCGAATGATGTATGAATGTATGTACATCTAGAATTGATTATTAAACTAGATTTTATACTCTTGCAGCAGGTTCTATTTCCTTTGGTCTTTCCTTCAGTTGTTTTGCCTTGGGTCTCTGTGAAAGTTTGATACAAAAAAAAAAAACACAGGTGAAAGTGCTAATATTTATATGTACGTGGTCTCCATTAGTTGATCCTCTTCCGTAGTGTTTTGTACATCCTTTACAGACTTTGAAAATGTTACCACTCGCTGAGCAACCCTCGCATGCCCATCATACCCTCATCCCCACGCCGTACCTTTTCGCCTTTGGCCTTGCGTGTTCTCCGTGCCCGGGACCGGGCTGAGGCCGAGGCATTCATCGCCTGCTGTTGCCTTTTTTTTTCTTTTTTCTTTTTTGTTGTTTGGGCCTTGGCACAATTGTAATTGTAAATTGGCTCAACTCGAGCCAAGTCGCAGTCGCAGTGGCAGTCAATGTTGATGTCGTCTCCGGGGTAATTGGATACCAATGTAGCAACTGTTTGCTTTCCTTAGCCCATTGCCATTGCCACTGCCACTGCCACTGCCTGGGCCTGTCCTGCCCTGTCCATTGTTTCCAGCCGAAAATGCATTTGTGCACAGCGTGAGATCCATTCAGGACTCTGCTCTGATGGACTGATGGACATGCCGCGGGGCACAAACTGTTCAGAAAGTAGCACGAACAATTTACATAGCCGCTGGCACAGTTTAGTCACACTTCAGTTGTCCCCATCCCCCCACCCGGCCACTAAATTCCATACCCATTCACATTCCCATTCCATTTACATTACGAATGTGCACCACGTGCCGCACTCTCGTCAAAGGCAAACAAAAGCTTGACTTTTGGCGCCTTGCAAGTCCTGTACGCCGCTGAACCCAATCCTGGGGACCACACACACGGTCAACCCAAAAGCTAACGGCACTTGGCCCCGACCAATAAAAAAACCAACACACACACACCAGAAAGTATCGACTTACTGCGATACACGAGTCCGAGAGCATGTATATCGTATCATATCGCATAGCATCGCATATCGCAACGTATCGGTCTCTCAGTCATCATCATCGCATCATCATCATCTTCGGTCGGTCGGTCGGTCGGCTGTGAGAACCTTTTGACATTGGCGTGTGCCCCAGCGAAGGCTGCGAAATGAAGCTTTTGGCCAATACCCTGTAAGTGGGTTATATGGGGCTTGGGCTAAGACTTGAGGTTTGAGTATGGGAATGGGGAATGAACCGGTTGCATGGGATGCATGCATAGAGAGATGCTCGTTCAGTCAGTTAAAGTACTTTCATATAGAACCCTCCATAGTCTTGAATTTTTAATAGATTTTATGATCATATTTATTGCAGGACTAATCAACTAAATCTCAGTCTTTTTCTTTTACTTTAAGGCAACACAAAGAAGTGGCAAGAACGTAGGCAATCGGAGGTACTTATGGTACTAATTCAACTGAAGGCAGAGCTTTATCTATTGTCCATGCTCATCCACTAGTAGTTGCCTATCCAGACTACAGGGTACGCGTAGCGTCGAGTTCGACTGACCAGGCTATACATTTCATGGCACGTCTGATTGCCTTTTGCAGTTTGCACAGTTAGAATTGATTGAAAAACCGAAAACCGAAAACCGCAAATGCAATTGCAGAGCGAATTGCAAATCGAACGCATGCAAATTGGGCTGGACCGGACCGCGGTGCCGCTTGGCGGAGGCAGGTTCAAAAACCAGTAGCCGCCGATGCCACTGCCACTGCCACTGCGAGAGAGAGAGGAGACCAGTTACAGTGGACCCAAAGTGCAGTGAAGTGCAGTGCATTGCAGCAATTTGGCAGCGTTTAACTGGCGGCGACGACCGACAAATCGATTTTTCTGATCCCCCTGGCGCCACAAAGCCCATTTACAATAATTTAAAGGCAAAACCGTCAGTTGGGGATCCTCTGTGCCGCTGTGCCGCATTGAGCCAAGTAAAAGGGGGAAGTTTTTTTTGTTTTGTGTTCGTTTGGGATGAACGTATTGATATAACCTTGTGTCCAGCATCAAATGGGGTGGTGTTGGTTGGGGGGGGATACAGATACCCTTTGACCCTCGTTTTGGCACATAAATTTCCATCAACTTCCTGTACTTTGGGCCTCTGGACGCGACGTGACCCATTCTCCTTCCGGCGGAGTCTAATTCGATAAACACACGCATTTAAGCGCACAAATTTATTACTATCGGAAGCTCCAAACTCCACCCCATCCCTTTCAACCCCGCATTTAAGTCCCATTCTCGCACATTTCTCCAAGTCCATTCCGTTCCATTCCCCATTCCCAGCTCTAGTTCCGTTTCGAACTGCGCTCTTTGTGCGCAACAAATTGCCTGTGTAATGAAGCAGCATCTCTCATCCCCAATCCCAATCCTCCTGCTACTGCTCCTGATCCTTGCAATCCCCCGCAATCGCCTGCATCCTGTGACAAATTAGCCTCACAAAAGAAGTCGATAGCAGCATAAAAAATAAGAGAGAGAGAGAATGAGAGAAGAAGAAGCCAAGTCAATGGCGGAGACCCTCTGAGCAGAAAGTTGTCAATTAGCTGGAAAAGATTGCGACAACAATTCAGATGGGAAAGCGCTAGGAACGATAGCCTGACAGAAAGAGAGAGAGAGAGGGAGAGCAGGGAACGGTATGGGGCAACGGGCAATGGCTATGGGATGTGGGTGGGATGTGGGACGACGGCGAACGCATTGCAATTGCTTCCGGTGTGAAAGCACTTTGTCAGCTCGGATGCACAAAAGAAGCCAAGCCAAGCCAGTGGCAGTGGCCGTGGCAGTAGCAAGCTCGGCAAACTTGGAAGGGAAACGTAGCAACGAATTACTTACGCGTACAATAGACGCAATCATTCAAACGAGTGATAAAAAACGATGGGAATTGTCTGTCAGCGCATGCAAGGGGGGGGATGATGAGGGTAGGGTGGTGCTGACAAAAGTGTAGAAGTTAAATATAGAAATGTTACAATAAATGCTAGCAAATAATAATCAATGCTTAGCTTTAAGTTATATATTATTTTATTTAATTTTTTTATTATTTTTTAATTTTTATTTGTTTATTTTATTTTAATTTACAATGAAATGGCAGCGTAACTTCAGATACTATATATTCTGGTATAAGTATACTATAGTATACTCGTTCTTCTATGTATTAAATGCATTTTGATAAAAACCTAAAACAATATGTAATAATTAAATATAATAATTAAAATATCTGCATCTAGAAAATACCAAGAAATGCCACCAAGCTAAAAAATCAGTTCGAAAATTAAATTGAATAAATTAAATATTTATCTTAAATATCTATAATGAAAATTAAAAAAAGAACACACTAATACTTTTACTACTACTATTACTACTTCTAATACTACTTTTACTACTACTACTATTACTACTTCTAATACTACTTTTACTACTACTATTACTACTTCTAATACTACTTTTACTACTACTATTACTACTTCTAATACTACTTTTACTACTACTATTACCACTTCTAATACTACTTTTACTACTACTATTACTACTTTTACTACTACTATTACTACTTCTAATACTACTTTTACTACTACTATTTCTACTTCTAATACTACTTTTACTACTACTATTACTACTTCTAATACTACTTTTAATACTACTATTACTACTTCTAATACTACTTTTACTACTTCTAATATTACTTTTACTACTACTTTTACTACTACTATAACTACTTCTAATACTACTTTTACTACTACTATTACTACTTCTAATACCACTTTTACTGCTACTATTACTACTTTTACTACTACTATTACTACTTCTAATACCACTTTTACTGCTACTATTACTACTACTATTACTACTTTTACTACTACTATTACTACTTCTAATACTACTTTTACTACTACTATTACTACTTCTAATACTACTTTTACTACTACTATTACTACTTCTAATACTACTTTTACTACTACTATTACTACTTCTAATACTACTTTTACTACTACTATTACTACTTCTAATACTACTTTTACTACTAGTATTACTACTTCTAATACTACTTTTACTACTACTATTACTACTTCTAATACTACTTTTACTACTACTATTACTACTTCTAATACTACTTTTTACTACTACTATTACTACTTCTAATACTACTTTTACTACTAGTATTACAACTACTCTAACTTCTAGTAGAAGCCCAAGTACCTTCGTGGACTACATGAAACCCACTTCCTAATACATAGCATCAATAATTTATATAGTATGTCCACAAACATAATAATAGTAACGCATTCAATGTGATTATATTGCCATAAATTGCATTTGCATGGCCTGCCCATATTTGACCCCAATTTACACATCCTTGCGGAGTCCTTTTTTTGGGGTTTCGTCCAGGGGTGGTAGCTCCCACTGACTGACACTTTGTTTGCCCAATCATCTGTGAGATGAAAACAATAATATGCAAATTTGCAACGACCCACCACCACCCACCCACAAGCCAATATCCGAAAGCTGCCCCATTCCCCGTTCCCCATTGTGTGGCTGCGTTCTCAGTGAAAACTTTCGCACGGTCGGACGATTTGACGGGCCACTCATAAATTTATAAGTACTCCACTCCTCGCTCGAGGCACTCATAAAAATTTCAAATCGATGCGAAAAAAAAATACAACTAGAATGTACATAGTAGTACTACATATATATAGAAAAAGAATAACTGAAACCAAAGAGAAAAACCACAGCGCAGCGCACAGCACAGCAGCGAATAATCAATTTGTTACAGAGGCGTTATGCAGACGACGTCGTCGTCGATGACGATGACGATGACTCCCAGGAAACGGTCTACGCACAAATCGCGGAACCCTCCGTCCGACACTTGACTTGGATGACGACGCAGCCACTTCACGCAGTGAGAGAGTCAGTTCGTCGACAAAGTCGACATTGATGCGGATTTCAGGATGAGAGAATGAGAGGATGAGGATTGCATGTAGGGGTTGTGTGCAGCCCAGCCCAGCCCAGCCCTGCCCGCCACTCGAAGGCAACGCAAATTGAATTCGCTTAGCCGCAACCCCATAAATTAGAACATTAACATTGGCAACGGAGGCACAGGGAGAGGCAGAGAGAGGGGGAAGGCAGAATGCAAAAATTGAAATTGTCATAAAAGTAGCTAAAATGGCAAGCGGCATGTAAACAGGCAAAACAAACAGCAACGGGGTAGGTACTCACTCGTACTCACCATCGTGCAACTTGTTCTAGAGATGTCAGCGTGATGGGAACCGAATTCGTCAAACGAATTTCTTTCGAGACTCAAGAAAGTAACGATCTAAGAAGTGAAGAATAATTCTTTGACTTTGCTAAGATTGATTACTACATGTATACTCTATTAGTATTTATATACTATATTTAAATGGAATCTCTAATTCGATTAACATTATTTCATTCAGATAGTTAAGGGTGGATTGCAGATCACGTACCCTAATGGCACAAGCTCCCTAGTTTACCCTTTCGAGCGATACTTTTCAGCGATCTGTTCACGCTGCCATCACCAAAAGCCCAAATAGCCCTTCATCGACGCGTCGCCAGGGTTGTTCTGGGGCAAGTCAATTAAAAACGTTTCGGCAATAGAGTCCGGGGCACACTCGAACGGGAAAGCGAGCGGCGTCTTCTTGGGCTGGAGTGGCCCGAGTCTTGCCGACTCTCGCTCTCTCTCCTGGCTCTTGGCTCTTGGGCCCTTGGCAAATGTTAACAATTTCTAAGTGAGCAGTTTAATGGACCACAGACGCTTCCCAGGCCGGCAAAATGCAACAGTTTTTCGAGTGCCCCTATCGAGTTGCCCCTTGTTGGTTGTGTTCCCTTTGTGGCTGGGGCTGGTCGCTGCTTCGGCTGTTGCTCGGCTGCTTGCCTTCGCTCGTGTGTCAGCTCGCATTAGGCTCAGGCTCGGAGGAAAGTCCTTCATCGCGGCCTCCTTCAGCCTGCTTCAGGGAGAACACTATGGAAAACAAAGGCCAGCTCTTGCTCTTTCATTTTTGGATTGCTCTTTTTTTTTTGCTTTATTATTACTACACACAATAGATGTCTTAAGACTAGGCACAAAAAAAAAAAAAATTATTGTTTAAAAAAAAAAAAAAATTGTGTTTTTTTTTTCTTTTCTTTTTTGTTGTTGCTGCTGCTGCTGCTACTGTTGTTGTTGGTCTGCTTCGTATGTACAAAAATCATTTACAAAAATTTACAACATTTTCACTAGTCTAAGTTCATTTAAATATATTTATTATGTATTAAAAAAAAAACGTATTTTTTTTGTTTTGTTTTCTCTTCACAATTACTGGGGGGTGGGGGGGAGGGCTGTTCCAAAGAGAGACAAACAGATGAAAACGGGAAATCGGTTAATACTGCGAACGCTTCAAGCTGTTTCCTTTTTTGTTTGAGTTTAATTTTACAATTAAAATTTCGAGTTTTTTACCATTTTTTAAATATTTAACAAAAATTGTTTTCAATTTGGTTTCCAGAAATCAAATTTAAGCAAATAGATTACAAAATTTGTTATATCTTTTTGTTTAGATATTAATTTTTAAGATAATTTAATTTACGTAATATTTAGAAACAGATTTGAAGACTTTCTCGTTCAAAAAAAAAACAAAAACAAAATCAAAACATTCCCCCAACATTTCGTGGGCCCCCATGCTGTTTAGACTGTTTGTGAGATCCAGCTTAGAGAGAGAGAGATATAGAGAGAGAGAGAGAGAGGAGCACCTGGGGCCAGCTCATCAGACCTCCAGGGCCAGTTCATCGTCGTCCTCGTCGTCGTGCTCCCGCTCCTGCTCGGCTCCGCTCCTGTGCTCCTCGTCGGCGGAGGGCAGGGGAGAGCAGCGCAGCAGCTTGAGCGGTGCTCCTGGGAGATCTTCGGCCTCCCGATCGCGACGCGGCGGGCTCCCCGGATTGAGGGGCGGACTGGGCGTGAGCAGGCGCTGGCGACTGCTGCTGCTGCCCCGCTCGCAGTCCGCTTCGCTGTTGGCGCTCTGGCTGGTGGCCGGCGAACGGTCGCGCGGCGGGATCAGCTGCTGCTGCTGCTGCGGTGGCTGAGCAGTGGCGGCTGCTGCTGCGGCGGCCGCATAGTAGCCGCTCAGCATGGGAGCTGCGCCGGGTGGCGGCGGGGGCATGCCTGGCAGCGCCATGCCCGGCGGCATACTGGTGGGGTACATGCGGTAGGAGGCGGGCATCGCGGGCTTCTGCAGGGCGGCTGCGGCTGCCGCCTGGCGATAGTAGATATCGATGGCCGAGGGCGGGGCGCCGTGGGGTGATTGGGCGGCAGCGGCCGCCGCATACGGCCAGGCACTCAGATAGGGCGTGGCGCCTCCGTACAGCCGCTGGAAGGCCGCATAGTTGCCAGCCTCCGCGAGGAGTTCCAGGCCCACGGCCGTCTGTCGCTTCCATTTGGTTCTGCAATCGAGGAAACAAACAAAAAGAAGAGAACGATGAAGATGATGACGAAGACGAAGACAGAGACAGTGGATGAAGGAGAGAAGGAAGTCGAGGCAGCGAGTCCTGTCCCTCTCCATTAATCATGGCCGTAGTGCCGAGTCACCGCCCGAGTCCCGGACCTCTCTCCCTTCATCCTTCCATATCCCGGCGGGGCGCCCCAGCCCCGTCGATCCTCCCCGACTGTTTATATTTCGCACTTAATTGTTTTGTCATTAATCTTGTGCCAGCCCACCGAAAGGAAAAGAACAAATAATCATATCCAAAAACTCTAAACTGAGAACGGAAAACGGAAAACCGAGCCCTAATTGACAGCGTCCCGCCCCGCGCCTTGTATATATATTTTTTTTTTTGCAAATCCTTTAATTGTTTGAAGGCGCCAGGCCCTTGACTGCAACTGAAACTAGAATTAGAACCAGATCGAGCCGGGGACGGGGCACTGGGAATGAGGGTCGAGTTTTTTATGCATTTTTTGCGCATTCATTGCCCAAAAAGGTGGCAGAGAGAGAGTGAGTGTGAGGCGAGGGGAAAGCAGCTGTGAAGTGTTCTATCCGGAACGGCATAGCAGGAGGAGGAGGAGGAGGAATCGCAGCAGCCGTGGCAGCAGAGGATGTGTTGACTTTGGCAATGGATAATGGAAACGAAATTTGTGTGTGTGTTTTTTTTCTTTTTACGCACTTAAGTCGCTTACTTAATGCTCAAAGCCGCAGTTGAATTTGTAACCACATTTTTAAGTTAAAAAATAACATAAGAAATTAACAAATTTAAAGGGAATATTTCATTGAACTAACTAACAAAATATGTACACAAAAAAGTAGCAAAATATGTTCACTAAATATACTATATATAGTCATAATTCGTGATCTGAAGTATGCTCCAGTTTTACCCCATAGACTGAGAGGACTGAGAACTGAGAGAACTGAGATATCTCTGCTCAGACAGCACTCACATCCGGTTGTGTTTTGCTCCGTCAGCTTTGGCTAGATGTGTTCTTTGGGCTGCTCTCCTACTTTAGCTAAGTATTGCACTGAGCCCCTGCCCCTGACCACCATGCCACACAGATGTTGTTGTTGTTCCATCGAAATAGTGACAAGTCATTGGGCAATAATTAAAATCGAAAATAAAATGCCAAAAGCAAAAAAAGAAGAACGTTTCGGGTAATAAGGCAGCAACCGGAGCAGCAGCAGCGAATGGGGAAGTCAGTGAGAATTTCGAATTCGAATGCGAAATACGAAAGACTTAGGCAACAAACTTGCACTGAGAGAAAAGTGGCATAGGTGAATATCGAACATCGATGATGATGATGATGATGATGATGGGAAGCAGAAAAAAGTAAACAACTCATTTAATAAACAGCCGACGAGATTTTACGACTCGCAGCGCAAAATGCAGCAAATTAAGTAATCAGCATAAAAACACTCCACACAAAATGGATACCAGAACACCACCAGTGGGATAGAGGGGTATACCGCCAGTATTGGTGGGGTGGGGTGGGTCTTAGGTAGACACCATTAAAATGATTTTTATTGGAAAAGTGCGCGAAGAAATGGGCGCAACCCATTAAAGGCGCTGATTAGCGACCAGTTGGCTGAGTGCCGGCAATCAAGCGGCCCTGACAAAGCCTCAAAGGGATACCGCTTTTGTACAGTACGAGACAGAGAGGGAGAGAGAGGGGAGAGAGAGAGGTTGAGAGATCGACTCACCTGCGATTCTGATACCAGGTTTTCACCTGGCAATCGCTTAGCTCCAACTTGTTGGCCAACTCCATGCGATCCTGAACGCTCAGATATTTCTGCCGCTCAAAGGACTTCTCCAGCGTCTGCAGCTGATGATCGGTGAAGGCGGTGCGTGCCTTGCGCTGCTTCTTGCTCAGACTGAGGCTCAGGTGGGAGGAGGAGTCACCGTTCGCTGAGCTGCCGTTCTTTAGGCTGTCCTCGCCATCATCGTCTTTGCCACCTAAAAAAAAAGGAGAGAAAGAACACAAAGGGGAACATCAGTAAAAAAAAACATACAGTCTCTCTATATATTTGATTAGATCTATGTACTTATATACTATTGATATGCTAGCTGATTTTTCCAAGTGTAGTTTTCTTTTGCCTATCCTTTCCCCCTCCCTCCCCTAGTCATAACCCAGCCAACCCACTCACGGACATCTCTCATACATATTTGCAATTTTCTGCAACATTTACGCGCTTTTTAGTTCTTTTTATGACCAACTCACATGCAACAAGAGCAACTGCCACTCTGCCACTGCCACTCTACCACAGTCGCAGCCACAGAGCATGTTCAGATGTGGCAACATTGTTGTTGCCGCTTCGCTGTCCGAATGCCTTTTGCTAATTTGCAATTAAACAGTTTATGAGCACAAATTACAACAACAAGCAGAAACAATTATCAGCATTACATTGATGGATGTGTACAGTGAGCACTGGCACTGAAAGTACATTCATGCAGATGTTTCCTATCTCCGATCAGAGTTGGAAGAAACTACCTTTTGAGGCTCATAAATAAAGGAAATGAATACATAAAAATGGCTAGAAATGGCCTCAATAAATTCTTCAATTAATTCTTATCTTAAATCTATAAATCTAAATCTATATAAAACCATAGAATCAGCCTCAAGGGCTTCTTCTTCTCTGGCTATAAACATAAATTATAATGTGGAATTAATCATAGGCTACAATTATATAAATTTAATTGAAAAAAATGCAATAAAAATTAAAAATTGAAAGCTATTCTGTTGCATATTTTACATATTTTGTATACTTAGGTGCGCCTTAATTTCGCTCAGTGTATGCGATTGAGTGAGTTCAAGTTGAAAATCTGTTGAATTCGTTTCAACTTTGTTTTGAATGTTTCTCTAATAACCCATTGCGGCCACTCTCCGAAATCTCTAGCCACTCCCACCCCCACCCATCTTTGCTCCAGTGGATGCTACATACTTATCCCGCCCTGTGGCATGTCTATTCACTCCCTCTCTGTCTCTCTCTCTCTCTCCCCCTTTCACTGGACTCCATCCATTCTCAGGTTGTTGGAGAAAAGTTGCAGCAGTGGAAAAGCATTTCCGCAATTTCTGTTCCACACTTTGCTGTTTGGAATATACTCATAGATAGATAGCGGCTTGTAGTGCGCTTCCCTCCACTCTATACTCTCCCTGCAATTCCCCCCTCCGTTCTCGTCATTCGCATTTGTAATTAAGTGCTTGTGGCTAAACTGTATTAAACATGCTTAAGTGTGCAGCGACGACTTCCTTTTGCGCTATCTCTCTCTCTCTCTCTCGCTGTCTGTCTGGCTGTCTCTCTTTTCTCCCCCTCCTGCCGGTCTGGTCTGTGCAATTTTTTGTATTTTATTTATGCTTGCATTTTAATTGCGCAACATCAACAGCAGCAACAGCAACAGCAGCAACAGCAACATCAGCAGCAACTATGAGAAGCAGCCAAAGAGCAGGCAACTTGGGGGTGGGTAGGGGGGTAGAAGAAACACATTTGCAATTGGCCTTTTTGCATTTTAATTAAAGGCGATGCACCCTCGCTGGCTGGCATGCACCACCTTTTGTTGCCTCGTACTGCCTCGTTCTGCCTCCACTCTTTGGGCCTTCGTTTTTTCCTTATTTTCTTTGTTGTTTTCTTGTGGCTAAACGTTTATCAACATTTTGATAATGTTGGCGTTTAGTGCACTGAAAGAGAGGCTGAAACAGAGGCAGAGGCACAGTCAGTGGGCAGAGGGAGCCTAACCTTATATAACGGTTACTTGGCTGCTCGTGTTGTTGGCTGCATTATAATTTATAGCTATAATTTATAGCTATAATGTTGTTATAATGTATAGCAGTTGGGTATATGATTTAACATTTCCTTTACATCAAAATGAGCAAAAAAAAAGAGCCAAAGAAAATCCAAAGAAAACTCAACGAAGATTGAATGCCCTTTGGAGTGGGAGTAATGGCAGTTACGCCTGTGGGAAATTGTAGTACCATAGGGTGCTGCTGGGGTGTAAATGTTGTCCAAATAGATTCAATGGTGGGTGCGTTTACCCTCTTCAATCTTCAGCCCCGAATTAGCCACTTTCTTAGGGTATTCCAACGCCCCCCCACTACTGGCAGTTACAAGACTGACTGCCATGTCTACTATCTATTGCACTAGAAGAATGCAACAGCAACAAAAGACTTGGGCAACGAACTTGGTTTTGCCGCTTTGCCCGACGATTTTCGTGGCGCACGTGAGCATTTATTTATTTTTTGTATTTTTGTTTTCCATTATGTGAATTAAGTGGATTTGCTTTTGCTTTTGTCTTTATCTTTATTTCGGTCTGCTGCTTCTTCTTCTTCTTTTTCGTTTTCAGGGGCTTGGGGGAAGCCAAACAAAGAGACGGCCAGAGGTAGAGGCAGTGGCAGAGGCAGGCATTCTTGAAATACCTCAAAATTCGGCCCCACATATGAAAGATGATTCCCCAAAAATATCAATTTCAATTTGAAATCAATTTTTTTTCATGGTTCGTTGTTGTTGTTGCTGTTGCTGCTGATCCTTTTGGCACTTGATGGCGGTGGTGGGGCACAAAGGCATTGAGGCGATAAAAGAAATGTGATTCAAGTCGATCTGCCCCCCCGCCCCGCTTGCAGATCGATCAGTGAACAGTTCAGTGGGCAGGGCGAGGCGAGGCAAGCGAATATCCAGCTTTTGGGTCAATTTCAAACGCGGCTATAAGCCAGTGACAACGATCCTTTTTGGGGCCAAAAGAGGCACACACACACACACACACAGAGCAGAATGAGAATGAGAGCCAGAAGAGGCAGCAGAGGCGGCAGAACAACAGCAACAACTGTCGCTCGCACGCGTCTCAAGTGACACGCGAGTGTTGTGTGTGTGTGTGTGTGTGTGTGTTTGGAGAGTGCTGATACTCGTACCTCATATCTCTGTGTACTTTTATGCACCTTCTCTCTATTTGTCTCTGTGTGCTCCTGCTCCTTCCCCCCGCTCTTTACGTTGCTTTTGCTGATGGGCTTCGATTAAGCTGTTAAAAGCTGCCTTTTTTTGGTTTTTGTTTTTAACGCAGCAAAACCCAAACCCAGCTATGATATTGATGAGTAACCCCACACCCCATCCAGCCATAAGATACCCCACCCATCCCTCTTAGCAGACCAAGGAGCAACAGGAGGAGGAGGTAAATCAATGGATCCATGGAGGGGAATACAACATAATGTTTGTAGTGTGCAGATTTCAACATAGAAGTGCATATCAGATATTGATTGAAATCAAAAATAAAATTTTGAATATTTGTTTTCGTAATATTCAGTAAATATTTCGAAATAAACAAAATTCGGGGGGGTAACAAAAGGTGCCGTACCGAAGCAAAAGTTTTTTCTTTCATATATTTTGAGTCGCTCCGCGTGGGCCCTTTTCAGATGAAAGAAAGAAAGAAAGAGAGAGAGAGAGCGAATCAGAGCCTAACCTAACTGTCAATGGGACTCAAACTGTGTGTGTGCGAGACTGTGTGCGTGTGTGTGCGTGTGTGTGTGTGTGCGTTGTGTGTGTATTAGTTTGTGTGGGTTGTGTGGCTGTTGTCCCCGCCAGCAGATTAAATTTAATTTTTATTTCTCGATTTTCTATTTGTATTTATTTGAGCGCTGTATTTGTTTTGTTTTTGTTTTTCTTTTCGTTATTTTCTTCTTGTTTTTGTTGTTGTACGTCTTTGGCTTGTGTCTCAAATCAAAGCAATTTTGGGTTGGAAAAATTGACAGCGGGATGTCAAAACAGAAGGGGGTCCCCCCGGTCCGCACGGGTCCGGTCCGTCTGCGGTTGCAGTGGGTTGAGTGGGTTAAGAGTTGATTTCTTTTGATTTAAGCTGCGCTTTCTGCTTATAATTGAATTTTTTGTGTTAATTGATTTTGGCACAAGTCAAACAGACACACAAACACACAATACCATAACTGAAGCTAAAACTAAAACTGTGAAAATTGTGCGTGAAATTGCAGCAAAAGAATTCAAAAGATTAATGAAGGAAATTAAGCAATATTAATAAACTTTCGTTAATGTTCTGCTAAAGCTAACAGATCTGACAATTATATAGAGTCAAAAGTTGGATTTAATTAATTTTCGTATCGTTTTTTTGAGGCTTTCCCTCTAATAGAATACATAGATGATCATTTATTTCTATAAGAATAAACATACAAAGAGCACTGAATCAACACTAAATATATATAGATTATCAGACTAACGAATCTAAGCAAAAATAAAACCAGTTAAGTCAAATTCAAATTGAAAAATTGACCAAAGAACCAACACAATTTCATCGCTAGAAAGTTATATATAATTCATAGAAATGCTTAATAGCATCTATGCTTGAGATCTCTCTTTTTTTTTGGGGGGAATTTATAAGCAAATAAGTTAAAATTAATTTGCCTGCCAATATTTATTGATGATGTTGGTTGGAGCAGATTTTTAATAGAACTGGAGCGGAGTTTGCTAAAAAAAATTGGATTTGTTCTAGCTTCAAATGTAGCTTAGTTACTCTAGAGTATTAATTATAACTCCCAGTAATTATTAAATATTATGTGGAACATGTCTGTCTACCTACACTGACAGCCCTCACAGTCTCCTAGTTTCGTGCCACCTCTCTGAATTATCTAGCCCCTAAGCAGAACAAAATCAATTGCAAACGCACGATTACGACTATTTAATAGTAATTTGTCATAATTTGCATAACGTTTAAAAGCACTTAACAGGTAAACAAAACAAAACAAAACAAATAAAAGCAAGAATACTAAATAGTAGAAACTGAAACTGAAACCGAAACTGCCAACAAAATCAATTAAATTGTTGCATGCAATGGGGCAAAATCAAAAGGGGAAAGAGCAGAGGGGTGCTGTAGCAGGGGCTGGTACTGGTACTGGGGCTGTGACTGTAACTGTGACTGTGGATGGGGCTGGGACTGGTGCTGTGACTGGGGCTGGTGCTGGGGGTACTACAACTTCGCGTCAAGGGTAGTCAGAGTCGAGAGCTTGGAGTCGTACTCTGACTCCGACTCGAACACCGTTGACAGTTTTGACTGGGAAATTACTATATGTATAGACGAAAAAAAGTGTGTGTGCACTTTGTTAATCTGCTCGAGAGACCCTGGGCATGTCGATTCGCCTAGTGGAACAGTCCACCACAGACACCTGCCGCTGCCCCTGTCTCTGCCTCACCTCTATATTTATATCTATTCCTGCCTTCCCCACACCCTCACCCCCTCTACTTTTGCTGCTGCCACTTGACTGGGCTGAGCTGAGCTGAGAGGCTTCCACTATCGGGCCAACATTTTCACATTTCGATTCAGGTCCAGAGCTGCTGCTGCCGCCGCTGCTAACCGCATGCCACACAGTTCACAGTGGTTTCTGTTGCACTTGTTGTTGTTGTTGTTGTTTAAGTTGTTGTAGTTATCTTACTTATTAGCCAACAACAGTCAGAACTGTTAGCGGCTTAAAGCTGCATTCAAAAGTAGATCTCAGGCACCACCTGTATAGTTTACGATTGGGCAAAAATCTCAAATATTACTAGGGGGGAGCTTATCATGTGCTTTTCGAATTTATGAGAGATTTGGATGGATAGCTGGGCGTTCTTTTAAGAATGCTAAGATATTCTATATATTTTATGACATTCCTTTTTAAAACATATGTAACATAATGTACTTTACGCTTTTACATAATGTTTTTACTTTGTATTGTATTCTCTGCATTCAAAGATTTTATATTCGTCACCAAATTATACATTTATATACTACATATACAATGTATGATTTGTAACACAGAGCAAGTAAGTTAGTTAGAGTACTATCTGTTTCTTTATGTGTAATATGTATTTATGTACATACATGCATGTACATATGTACATATGCCTATCTGCAAAAGTTTCCTACACACATTTTAAAAGGTTTATTTTGTTTTAAATATCACAAAAATGTGAAATTCGTGCATTATTATTATCACTTTTTATGTTAGAAATTATTTATGAAATTTTGGCATCAAATTTAGTTTACTATTTACATTCATACTATAGATATATACATATATATACAAAACAAGGCATTTATTGTACACCAATTAAGATATAGTACCAACATATTTCTCATATATTTCTGTATCTTTGCAATTAAATTGATAATTTTCCAAAAGCCTAGGTTATAACTATCACTCAATACTCTAATTAGATACCATTTAAACTAAGAATGATAGCTGATAGGTAGCTTTTGTTAATTAAGAATACGTAATTATACTTAACAAAAATAGTTCTTAAGTTCTTCATTAGAACTCCATAAATATTCAGTGGTTAAATAATGTTAACTGCCTATGAACTCTATACTATAAATCCGCATTCTAATACAGTATTTTTGGGTATCCCAAAGTAACGTTGACTGGGAAATACTCGTAAGAATTGATTTCTCACTCAGAACTCTATTTATCTACGATACATATATCTCGTATATTGTATACTCTATATATCCTTTGCAATGGATCTAGCACTTCTCTCTTTGAAGTACTCTCTGCCCTAGCACTCTGTATTGATCTGTACTACATATATAACTATACCTATAGATTTTTGGATATTTGTATAACGAATTTCGATTTGAACTTACCGCAATCGTCGCTGTCGCTGTCATCGATGGTGCTGGCCTGGTCGCCGCTGATGCTGCTTCCTGCTCCTCCCAGCATCATTCCGCTGCCACTTCCATTATTATTATTATTATTATTATTATTGTTGTTACTGTTCGAACTATTGTTGTTATTGTTGGAGCTGCTGTTGTTGTTGTTGTTATTGTTGTTTCCAATTTGTTGCAACATCAATGGGGAACGTGATCGCTCATCGTGATGGGGATGAGCCGCATGGTGGAGAAGCTGATTGTGATGTGGCTCCAAATGGACAGCGGCTCCCACTGCCACTCCATGCCGATGCAGGGCCTCCAGTCGTTCCCGCTCCAGCTGCTGCTGTAGATGATGCGGATGCGGATGTTGCTGCTGTTGCTGTTGCTGCTGCTGCTGCTGCTGTTGCTGTTGCTGCTGTTGCAGCACTGCGTAGTGGGAGGGCGGAAAGTGGGCCAGCAGATGGGGCGCCATCTGATGATGGTAGCCCAGTGCGGGATTCGCTGGCGGTGAGTGCCGCTCCCTGAAGTGTTCTCGCTCGCGTTCTCGCTCCCGCTCCCGTTCCCTTTCCCGCTCGAAGCGCAGGAGCTGCTGCTGCTGCACAATGTACTGCTGGAGGGCGGCCTGCTGATGCTGTTGCTGCTGCTGCTGGTGATGATGATGGGCGGCCACCGCTGCGGCAGCCTGCTCCCGCTCGCGCTCTCTGTCCCGTTCCCGCTCCCTCTCCCGGCCATAGCAATCGGTGTCATGTCCCGCAGAGGCTGCTGCCATTGCAGCTGCCGCCGCCGCCGCTGCAGCAGCCGCGGCGGCCGCACTACCGGCCAGAATGTCCGTGATCATGAAGCGGGAGCGCGTCGCCTGCGTTGTGGTGGTGCTGGTGGCATTGGGGCTAGTGGTGGCAATAGCCACGACGCCGCCACCGGGCGGTGAGTCGCGCGGCATGCCGCCGCCGACGGCAATGGCCGGACTGGGTGCGGTGCCAACGGGAGCTGCCGTTGCTGCGGACATTTCCGGTGGCATTGTGGTCATGTGTGTGTCTGCTCGCTCTCTCCTGTCACTGTCCCTGTCCCTGTGTCCCTGCTCCCCCTCGCGCACACACACACACACTGCTCACTTGATGGGGCACAACAACAAAAAATGAATATATATACAGAGATATATCACGCGCGGATTTTCGAGTCAACTTTCAATGATTGTGGCACCAACACACTGGGGCTTTGCCTTCGTCTCTTCTTCTGCCACTCGATTACTGTTAATGTTGCGAGTACTTTTGCTTTTACTGTTACTGCTACTGCTACTACTACTGCTGCTGCTGCTGGTGGCTCTTCTGAAGTCGTAACTTGTCTGCTTTTGTCTGCCGCGAACCAGAGCCGGTGTGGACAACCGCTCGCCTGTGGATTTCGACCGAAACTGAAGCACGGACCCGGCTCAGTCACTCAGTCAGGCCCAGCCCGGCTCGGCTCGGCCCGGTGGCAGTGGCAGTGGCAGCAGCTGTCGAGCAGCCGGCAGAAACCAGTTGAGCCAGCCAGCCAGCCAGCCAGCCTCGGCCCGGCCCGGTGCGGCTGCCGTTCGAGCCACTCAGAGGTGCGCTGCCACCTGTCGTCGTCCCGCTCGCACTTGAGGGTTTGGCCTGGCCAAGTGGGCTTTGCTTTGGGTCTCTTCTTGGCGTGGTGAGTTTCATGCATGCTCTGTGCTGTGCGCGCTCTCCGCTCTCTCGCTCTCGCACTCTCGCTCTCTCTTGTGTGTGCGCTCTCCTTCCTTGTGTGTTGTCTATTGCCCGCATTTATTGGTCGTAATTGGCGGCAATTGACATTCATTAGGCTTCAATCAGCAGGCAGCGTAGTTGTGTCTCTGTCTGTATGTCTGTCTGTCTGTCTTTCTGTGTGTCTGTCTCTCTGTCGTGGTGAGTTTCCAACTGGCAATGGCCGCGAACCACGGACCACGCACCAGATATAACGGTTCGTTTTATGGCTGCAAAGCGAAGGCGTTCGCTGATTCAATTCGAACTTAAAATCATTAAGTTGATTGATTTTTTGTATCAGTATTTTCTGGGTACCCCTAAGATAGTTTATTTTAATATTTATTAATTTTTTAAAAACTTTTCCTTAAATAATATTTTATTACCATAAATACTTGGAGTTTGTCTAATTGTCTTTGGATTAATTAATTAAAGTTAAAGTGCATAATTTAGGACTCGCTTCAAAAGCTCATAGAGCATCCTCCGTCAGCCCCCTCCCCACCCATAGCTGATCCTCAGTCAGTGCCGTACGCTCTGCCGTTAACCATAAACTCTGTTTTTATAGCAGCTGCGAAACTCAACTCATTTTTATGGCAAGCCACGCGCGCTCTTGCTGTGGGGCTGTTGTTGTTGTTGTCTCTGACGGACAGACAGCAAGATGGATGAATGGATGGATGGATGGATGGGATGCTGTCAACCCTATTTCTCCAGGCTATATCTGGTAGCCAGGCCACGCCCCCTGAAACTGGTTCACTGTCATGCACACAAACACACACACAGACACAGCACAGAGAGACATAGTCACACATGCACAAGAGCCGAAAGAGATATACGGGAATGGATGGATGGTGGCAGAGCATAAATATGTATACTGTATATCTGACTCGCTCTTGCCCAAGACAATGTCTAACCAAAATACTCTGTTATTCTCTCGCTCCCTCTCTCTATCTCTCTCTCTATCTCTCTCTCTCTCTTTCTCTCTAATTGTGGCTGTTGCTGTTTGTCTTTTGTTATTTTTGCGCTTGTTAACACTTTTTGTTTGGCATTTAAACAGTAAATTGGCAGCAGTTAAATGATGTCCGCTCTCTCTCTCTCTCTCTCACACCACTCTAACCACTCTCTATGTGTGTGTGTGTGTGTGTGTGTGTGTGTGCAATGCTCTCTCAACTTCTTCTCCTTTCGTCCTCTTGTATCGATGTCAATTTGCTGGCTGCCTAATCCTAATGCGCAAGTGAATGACTCTCAGAGGCCTGGTAACTAGTTTATGGCTGCTATACCCCACAGCCAAATGGTCGTTGAGGGGGGGGCTGGCACTCTCGTGGAGTCCAGCCCCTGGCGCCTGGAGGCGGATGCTTTGCCTGTTGTTGCATGTTGCTGCTGCTGCTGCTGCTGCTGCTCTTAAAAATGGCTTCATTACAAAGACAATGACAGCAATTGTCTGAAATTATTTGTCGCTGCACACACCAAGCGGGGAGGGGTGGGGGCGGGACAAGTTCCTGTTTCAATGGCCATCGAAAACAGTTCCAAGAATGATCCGATAACAATCTACATATGTATTTGTACCCATACATACATATAGTATAGTATGTAACTTTCCAAGTTTTATGAGCTTGCTAACGAGGTGGGGGGAATCGATCAGGTTCACGCTGAAAAGGGGGTGAAGCGAATTGCAAGGGAAGAAATTATGCTGACAGCTTCAGGGTATTTAGGGTATAAGGAAAAACTTCACCAATAATCCTTCATCTTTCTACGTGACGTTTGATGCTATTTCAGTATTTAAGAATTAAGAAAATATTCAACAAATTTCCATACTCATATATTTTTATTTGAATTTTGTTCATTAGATGCTACAGTAAATATTTAATTATTTAAATATCTATAAGCTTTTATCTATATAAGCTTTTAAAATTATTAGGAAAAAGAAAATTATGTATATAATACTCGTCTGACAGGAGGAACAAGTTCCTACAGTCATGAAAAAAAAGAATAAAAAAACAGCATTTTTTTCTTTACTGAATGCATTTTTTTTTTTAAATTTTAATTTTTTTTTTTGTATTTATACAGTGTAATAACAAAAATACAACAAAAATATAATATTTAAAGTATGCAATGCACAAAAAAAAAAAAAGTTTTAAATATGTTTAAGCCATTTTTAAGCTTTAAATAATTTACAATCTTAGGATAAATCTTATAGGATACAAAAAATAGCATAAACTATAGCTGATTTTTTTAATAGAATTAATTATAGCAAATAGGATTATCTTGGACATTTTAAATGAATTTTATAACCATGAATTTATTTCTTAAAATAATTTCTTAATTATTTTACAGACTTTCCCGCTTCTTCGCTATAGCTGCTGAGGGTTTCCAACACCCCTTTCCACCCCCCGGTACGCACATTAATTAGATTCCCATCAAAATGTGACAACAATTTGTCTTGCAGCCGTTTTCCCGTTGCCTGCTAATGAGGGGCAGGCAGCTTGACTTTCGCCCCCTTGGCCGCCATTTTGTTGTATAGATAGCACAACTAACTAACGGCACTTGCTGCTCACTCAATGCACCACTCCCCCAACCACAATGGTCATTGCGACAGCCCCACCAACCATCCATCCATCCAGCCATCCCCATGGCAATGCGAAAGATATTACGCAGCATAGAAAAAAATAAGTTAATTAAAGATGAGATGGAAGCGAGAAAAAAAAGGGGGAAAAAGGGGCAAAAAATAGACGACAATAGAAACGAAACTAAAATGCTCTTTACAGCGGAGGAAAATCTATTTTCTATAAGTACTATATATTTATGGTAAGGTATTTAAGGTTGTAGTTATAAAATGTATAACATAATATACATAACAGACTTAATCCATTAAAGAGGGAAAGGAAAAATAATAGTAAACATATTTATTACTATTATAAATATTTCTAAAATATATTTATATTTATTTATATATTTATAAATATATTACTATTATAAATATTTCTAAAATACATTAAAAATATAACCAACTTGAATTTATTCCTTAGAATTTGTTCATTGCACTTAGGCAAACATAATCTGTTAGAATCTTAACTTATCAAACCCTAAAGTTAGCTGCTTAAGAGTTCAGTTCGAGCAGAACTAAGTCAGATATTTGACTATATTTTAAACAGGATTATAATCTTTTTAATTACATACATTTCATTTGATTACTCTTATGTGGGGAACATATGTATATCAGACACATAAACTTCCAAATACTTCGCATATACCCAACATCGATCTCTGTTTTTTTTTGGGCAATCAAAAGTAAATAGTAAATAGAGTAACCAACAAACAAACACATCATAAAAACGCATTTTGATGGCAACAATTACTCAAGTGAAAGGCAGAGTTCGGATGGAACAACAGCCCATAGATCAAGTGAGTCCAACGAGCGATCCCATTAAACACATTTCTCGCAGAGTGGAGTGGAGTGGAGTGTATTTCACCTTTCTCGCCATCGCCATTGCCATCAGCCACACGAAATTATTTAAAAAGACATTAAAAATGACAAATACACAGTTGGCTGGGCTGGGAGCGGGAGTGGGAAGGAGCAGGGGGAGCGGAAAGGTATGTATTTTTCCCAAGCAAATGAATGGCTATGGGACCAGCCCCAGACTTGGGGACTGGCGACCTGGGACTCTCATTAAAAGTAGCTACAAAATGACCAACTGACCATTAATGTGCCACTCTCTGCTGCCGCCGCCACCCATTTGTGAGGTCTCAACCGTCCGCCTCCCCCACCACGATGGTAGCTGCGTGTAAATTTCAAAGTGACGCCCTGGAAAGTAATTTTAATTAGCCATTGCCACTCGCCAAAACAGACAATCGTGATACCAGCTAGCAGGCAACCAGCAAGCCAACCAACCAACCACCCACTGTGCTGAGTGGGTGGGTGAGTGGGTGAGGAGTGGAGTGGCAACAACCCCCTGGGGATGAGCTTAAGTGCCTGAGGATGAGAGGAAGGATGAATGGATGCCTCCCCGTCGACCTTTCGTCGCCCTGTGCGTATCCTGTTTGGCTTTTTGAAGGTGTCGTAATTGCACTCAGCTCTCACTTGATTCTCGATAAAAGCGGAACACAGGGAATTCTCTCTGATTCAGATTCCGAATGCAAACAAATTAAAAAGCACTTAACGATGGAACGTTGGATGATAAAGGAGAGAGTGGGGGGTAGTCACACCAGAACACACCAGAAACGAAACAGAAGGAGAAGAAGGAGTAACGGACAAAGACAGAGAGGAGTAAAAGAAGGAGAAGAGTCGCTCTGCTCCGGGACTCCTTCTAGGCGCCATTCCCTTGGCGCCTGTCTGTGTGTGTGAGATCATTTAGCAGTTGGCAGTGCGAGATGGAGAGACTGAAGAGACCCTCGAACCTCCCCCCTGCTCCCTGTTGGATCAGTCGTAAATTCTCAAATCTGACCCTGGCGTGTGGCGTCAGTCAAAGCGGATTCAAATTGCCCCAAAAAAGAGTTTAACATCCTGTTGGCGGCTCTCAGCCCGCTCTACCTGTATTTCCTTGGCTCTTAATTGAGGTTTAACACAACATTTACCGCTTTTCGCTAATCGCCTTGAAGCTGCCGACGCTGCCAACGCTGCCACACTGCCACACACACTGCTGCAAAGTCAATTCGAATATTTATCTGAGTAATCCAGCCTCCTGCAACTCAAATATGTCCAGACTTTGCCTCAGTGTACCCGCCGATCGGGGAGTGGCACTCAGATATGAAATGGGGCATGGTGCTGAGGGGGGATGCCTCTCTAGTAGGTAACCGGACTACGGTCTGTCTCCTTTTCATTCATAAAAATTTTGTTGGGGCTTTGTTTCTGTTTATTTTGATTATGCGGCTTAATAACAACACGTCATGTCATTTCATTTCGATGTTCGGTGTTCGATGCTCGGCTTACCCCTGCCAGATACCCTCCTTCTTCTTCCAGGTATATCCCTTGATGATATTCCTCTGATCTCATTGAGAAATGCTCGACGTTTGTTCATCACGCAATGTCGCGTCCGCGTTTAAAACACGAAGAAAAAAAAAGAAGAAAAAAAACAGATCTCGCGGCTCTTTTCATCAAGTCATTCGGAGCTCCGAATTTGTTTGCGGCATTTATATTTAATAATATTGAAGCATAATATCGACCCTCGTTAGTTGCACACAGAAATATAGTATAACAAAATATTCTGGAAGATCAATTACGGAAATATTCGAATGCTTCAATTGGGGGAAGGGATTCTTTGGAGTATTGTTGATAAATTTAAAGCGAAATGTTGTAGAACAAATGAGCAGAAATCTTGTTGGAAAAATCAGCTACTGAATTAACTACTATTTAAAATCATACAATTTAATCATTAAGAAGTAAAAGAATTTTTTAAACTAAAATGTATACTTTTGGAGACATATTTTCGGACGCGGTATTGATTTTGTACTATAGATCCCTAAAGATCATTAAGAATGATTCATGTACAGCATTTTACTCAAACTAATTGCATTAAATATAGTCAAGAAAAAAATTAATAGTTGTTTAAATCCATTTCAAAGCATGTTGCCGCTTTTAACTAACAAAATATAATTACAATTTTTTTTTATGGAAAATAAAAAAATACATTTTTATGTTTCAAATACATTTTTATCATTTCTTTCCGAGCTGCATTAATTTTGTATGTCCTGAAAAACTTTAAAAAATAATTAGATTGCCAAATCTATAAGTTTAGAATATTTGTGAAAATTATACAGGCCATAAAAATGCTTAAAATATTGTAACAAAAATATTTGTTTACTGAGCGTTAGGTCTAAATGGGTTAAATACATAAATATGTACATATATGTATACCTAATAAAATAAATTTAAGGATATTTTAAACATCAAAATTCAAATAAAAAATTAAGCCATCAAATCCAATTTTTAATAATCTTTTTGTTACACAAGAAAGTTGTTGATTTTTTGCAGAAAATATGCAGCAAATTTTCACAGATACAATTGGATAATTCAAAAATAAAATCACCATAATTTATAAATATTTTTAAATATTATTTATTTATTTGGTCTTTAATGCAAGTGCCAAAAAATGTACTTCTATTTACTAGTCACAAAATTATTTCAAACTGATAAATAAATTGATTTTATAGTACTACAAATCTCAATTCATAGTCTTGTTTGGTTTCTCTCAATGAAAATCGAAAATTTTATATATTAAGTGAAATATTTTGTTTCCCTTTTTTTATTGTGTATAATTAATTATTAATCTTTTGTTTGTGTATACAATGAAACATTAAATAACTATGTAAGATTCTGTTTATAATGAAACATTATTGAATAGAAATATCTGAAGTTCCTAATACCAAAAAAAACAAAAAAAATTAAAGCATGTATACACAGGGCACCCGAACAGGATTCCTCCCCGCCCTGCGCACCGCTATGCTAATCCTCTTCCGACTTTCCTCCTCTTTTAGTTGATTTCCGATCTGCGTGCGCCCTGCCCTGCCCTCTCCCTACCCTCTCCCTGCGATGGATCTTCCTCTGTTCTGTAGCTTTTGGGCATGTCTTTGGTGCGCTCCAGTTTCAATTTTGAAATCGAAGGTAGGGTAGGAAGATAGGGCAGGGGGGAGAGACTGGGGCAGGGGCCAACACCGAAGCATGTTGGTTAAACCTGTGCCCTCAAATGATATATGCTCACATCGTGGCGATTAGGCCTTATCGCCTGTTATATATCATTGATGACCAAACAAAGGGCCGCCCCAGGCCCGTGACAAAATCGTACAAAAAGAGCGCCACACGAAAAAATACAAATAAAAATCCAAATAAAAATCAGAAAATCAGAAGAGAGCCAGGGGCAAGGGCCAGGGCGAGGGTGAGAGGCAACAGAAAAGTTTTCCCCGCATTTCTTATCAGCAGATGATAGGGATGGGGAGGGGGGTGTGTGGCTGTTAGTTTTATGTTAATTTCTATAGACCAAATCAAACCAAAGCAAACCAAAGCAAACCGAACAATATGCATACGAAAAAACAAAGCTAGACGAAAATCGGAGACACAAATCGAAAGGCAAATGGACCAGCAAAGCAAATGAGAGAAAGAGAGACAGAGAGAGAGAGAGAGAGAGACACTGAAAATCAAATTAAATCAGTTTAAATATGGCATAAAATAAAAGTACAAAATCATGTTTGTTTAAAAGGCCAACAGAGATAGAGACAGAGGGAAAGAAATAGAGATAGAGGTAGAGAAATAGAGACAGAGAGACAGAGAGAGAGAGAGAGAGAGAGAGAGATATATAGACTGGCATAGAGTTAGTAGTATCTGAAATCGAATTTATCGCCGCACAATTTGTGAAATTAATTTACTTGACGGGGGGACTCGACTCGCCTCGATTCGATTCGAAATCTGAAACGAAATCAAGTTCGAGTTTTTTAATGCTTGTCAAACTGTGCTAATTATGAGCAGCACCCCCCACCCCACACTCTGCTATACCCTGCTCCTGCTGCTACTCCTTGGGACAACAAACACCACTGATATTTTTTTGATTGTCAGTTTTTGCAGATAAGTTAAAAGTCCTCGCTGGCTTGGCTCTGGCTCTGGCTCTCTGGCTCTCTGGCTCATTGCTGCGCATAAATCGCAGCTCTATCAAAATCTTATCGCCAAAACACATCAAAAGTCAAAAAGTTTTCCCTCTCAACAACACCACATAACCCACAACAACAACAACAACAGCAACAACCACAAACAATTCAAGAATCGCCATTTGGCGTTGACAATATATTTTTCATGCTAAAAGACTTTTAAGCTGTCAACGCGCGGCGCTCATAAAAATCGACCACCAACTGTGGGACAGATCAGACAGAGGAGGGGACTGGACTGCACCAATGGACCACGAAACGAAACGAAACGGGACTGGACTTGGCCAGATCGGTACCCAACTGACAGATGGACAGACGGAGAGACACTTTGGAGGCCTTTCAGCAGCCTCTCTTGGGTGCTTTGCATTTTTTTTTTTTAGGTTGCCCAACAGCGTCAAACTGTCTGGCAATTGTTTTATGCATTTAATGGGCTCCAAGTTGTGGCAGTGGGGGCAGGGGACACCCCTTTGCCAGTGCACCAAGTTGTGGCAAGGGGATACCCCTTTGCCTGGGCACCAAGTTGTGGCAGTGGGAAGGGCGAGACCAAGGGGGCATTGGGGTGGGATCAGATCAGTCTGAATGGAATGTGAATGCGGCAAATGTCAGCTAGTTGCAGGAGGCCTGCCCAGGCGAGGCTAGGGGAGAGACCAGAAGAGATCGAAAGGTATTTGTTATACAAAAATAATGCACTAGTTTTATGGCAGATTTATGTAAACATTATTTATGTATATATTTTAGTTTTTACTGTCTAATTAATGGGCAGCTCAAGTGGGTAGGACTTTGTATAGCAACTTCTTTTTGCTGGAATGAATATGTAATAAAAAATTTTTACACAGTTACAAAAATATATATAAAATATATACATATATAAATTTGGAGATCAATAAATCTATAATTACTATATATATGTATTTATGTACATATATCCCTATACTCCTAAGTACATTTACTAGTATTCCGATTTGGAGCAAATTTAACTAAATTATTTCAAATCTAATTCAAATATGAACTTTCAGTTGGGTTATGTTTCTAAGCAAGTAATAATTGATCGTTAGATACAATCAGAATATGGTAGAAAACAATGATAGAAAACTATCGAAGCTCATCGTGAATTAATATCCCAAGAAGTCTGCAATTCCCAACAGACAACGCTCAAAATAAATACGGATTTGTCGATTAGCTCAGGAACAGAATAAACAGGGAATTTGGCCATTAGCCCCAGGATTATCTACTGGGAATAGGGCTTATTCAAGGTGCTAAAGATTTTAGCAAGGACTCAAACTGAAATCACCAGCACGAACTTCATCTTCTCCCCCAATATTGCTCTTTGCATGGTTCAGAACTCAGAGTGAAAGACTGTTCTCGAATGAAAAAAACATTGCCAAGAGATGGATTCCAGACGGATATGTAATCGTATTTACATATGTATAGTAACTATTATTTTCACGACTTTCGTAAAGCAAAACAAATTGGAAAACAATCACAAGGGCCGTGTAGGCTATCATCTAGAGAGGTTCTTACCTTGTACTATGCCGTGTATAAATACTTTTGATTTTCTGTGTATTATTGCACCTAATCGTTGAGGTTTATACATACATACATATACATTGTTCAATTCTCCCTTCTAGGTACCTACTATATGTTTATTTAATCGCTATTCTTGGGGACTTTATATATTTCCGCATTCTCTCGTACTTGAAGATTTGTTTGTAGCCTAACTCTCTCTATTTTATTCGACTTTTCGACTAGAGGAAATCTATTTTAGCCTCCAGCTGATTTTGAAACAACTTACTACTGTACTATAGTACTACAGTACTACAGTATTACTGCTGTATATTTTGCTGCATAGTTTTTGGCGAATTGCATATTATGCAAACAATTGTATGAGTATCAATTAAAAGCTGGTGGTCTTAGGTAACTGTCAGTTAAGTAACTAAATTGATTTCTTCATATAAGAAAATTGTATTAGAATTTAGTGAAGTGATATTTTTAACCTGTTGTGTACATGTGTACATGAAGAATCTGCCTTAAATGAAGAAAAATATGAATGGAAACAACTAAAAAATAAATGAAAATTAAAGTATAAAGTGTCTTTATTAGAAGAACCTTCCACTAGCATAAGGAACAAAA
Source organism: Drosophila bifasciata (assembly GCA_009664405.1). Lineage (NCBI taxonomy): Eukaryota > Metazoa > Arthropoda > Insecta > Diptera > Drosophilidae > Drosophila > Drosophila bifasciata. Next base: position 33,738,354 of record CM019041.1, read on the forward strand.
CAGAGGAAACTTTTTACATTGATCAATGACAATACCATGTACGTACATTGCACCTCAAAAATAATTGAAAAAAATTTAGCTTTTCTTTCGAAATTTTCTTTATTATGCATAAATAATTTTCTTTATTTCTGACATCAATGTATGTAGATATTTGTTTCATTATGAGCACGAAAACTCTGTTTTGTTAACCAATATTGTATCAATAATACTTAGATCAGTATCGGATCATCTGCTTGCTGTCCAAGTTTACGTGGGGGTAGCTACAACCAGGACCCTGGCCCACAAACGACATCTGTACCCTATGAATACTTTACTTAAAAATTTTTAACTTTTTAGATTCCATGAAACAATCGAGCAACAGATTTTTCTGCATTCGATTTCTGCATCAGGTTTTAGAATCAGATATCTGCATTAGGTTTTAGTAGAATCAGATTTCTGCATCAGGTTTTTGGATCAAATTTCCGAATCATGATTCTGGATCAGCTTTCTTTCTGTTTCTGCTTTCTGAAACAGTTTTTAATATCTTTTATATAGAAAAATACACAGCTTTATGTAGTAAATTCTTTACTTTAAACGGGAAGTGATCTTAAAAAATAAAAGATTATACTTATTGTGTGCTCCTGTTGGGGTGGGCTCCCTCTCTGCTTTTAAGGCATGTCCCAACGGAAGTCGACAATGTTTTTTTTTTTCATCTTTATTTGAGCTGCCAATTGACACGCCCAAACCACCCATCCACCCATCGCACAGCGCCCACCAGCATCATCCCAAAAGTGAAAATGATAAAATCAGGCAAAAGGAGAGAAAAAACAAATGAAACGAAATGAAATGAAATAAGAGAAAGATAGATAGAGAGAGAGAGAGAGAGAGAGAAAAGCTGGCGATGAGTTTGAAACGAAGCGTTAGATACACTTCTAGGGGAAGGTTCAATTGTTGCAATGGTAAAGGGTAAAGGTGTATGTAGATGTATGTATGTATATAGGTACATATGTATATAATATATAGTACTATATGTTATGCTATAGTAGTGGTTCCAATTTGGAACTTCCTTGACTGGTTTTTCTTGTTAAAAAAATATTCACAAAAAATTGCATTTAAAATTCGTAGCTTATAGACGATGCTGGTTTGGAATATATCTATATATACATATGTACACATGCACATACTATATATGTATACATATATATATAATTATGTATATATATATCTTTGTTGTTGCTCATGTTGCAAATGTCATGTTGCCTCTCAGCAAGTGTATAATGTAATGAAATGAACAAACAAATTGGCGTCGTTGGCGCCCCCCCTCCCCCACTGTTCATGTAACAACTTGACATCAGCACGTGCCACACCCACACCCTCCTCCTACCCTGGTGTGTGTGTGTGTTGTGTGTGTAAAAGACTGTTGACAATTGGCAATGGCTGCTTGTAATTCCCAATCTATGAATATCAAATAGGCTTGGTGCCCATCCAGAACCCAGCACCCAGGATCCCGGTACCCCGGTACCCCGGTACCCATTCCACTCCCCACTCACCGCGTTGATGGTGCCTGGAAGTGGGGGGGGCAGGGCATGGGTTCGAGTTGTTTGGCAATCAAATCATAATCTGAATTTTAGAACAACAACAACAAACGGATGCTGGATGCTGAATGAAGATGAGACAGCGGCACGCCCCAGTCCCAGTCCCAGAGTGGGGGCGATAGAGAGACAGAGACAGAGAGAGAGAGAGAGAAAATGCAATTTTACAATGTTACATGAAACGAGAAAACGTTTCGCCATTTGTTTAGCCATAGGTGCGAGCGAGACACAGCATATGGGTGGGGGTGTATGTGTGTGCGAAGGAGACAGAGACAGATGCAGCATAGGACTTGTGCTTTGACGCCTTTTTGATTTGATTGTCCGTGACATGACAGTGGAGAGAGAGCGAGAGTGGGGGGAGATTGGAGAGAAAGAGGAGAGTGGGGGAGATTGGAGAGAGAATGGAGACAGTGGGGGGTGGAGAGGGTGGTCGTTGCATGTGCGCCATTTGTAATTCAAGTCAAAAGGCAGAGAGGCAGAGAGGCACAGTCCTCGGCGGATTATAATTTTCTTTTCCGTTTCAATGCATTTCATTTCCGTCCCAACGCACGAGCGAACGACCCTTGATCCCCCACCATCCGTCTCTACATCATACATACATGTACATATAGTATGTACATGAGTGCCTCTATTCGTGTACAGTTGCGCACAAAAGTCTAGCATTCGAATTCGAATTAGAGTGCAGAAAACAAGAAAGTCGGGTAGGGTAGAAGAGTATAGGGAGAGTCGTATATAGCATGCTGTGATGCCCTACACAGCACTTTGAGTCCTTAAGTTATCAAGAGATGTTTTCCATGATAACACCTACATACATCCAACCCCTAAACAATTTCTCAGTCAATTGTTTTCGGTTAAGTACTCCTAGTGCTCATTACTAACAAAAGACGGTCAGACAAAGACAGACAAGAATATATAGCATACTTTAGGGGCACGGAAACGTTTCCTTCACTGCGTTACACACATGCACTTTTATCACGCATACAATATACCCTTTTACTCCGTAATGGACTTCGTAATGGATTCCGTAACCCATTAAGATGAGATAAAAGCTGCTGCTATATGGCTATATGTACAGTATATTCTTGGGATGCCTCATCCCGTGATGCATTTTCATTCCCCATAAGGTTTAAAGCTGAAGGATAAGTCACATCTTGCTCAAGGTATTCCAAAGTTATGCCAAAGCTAGGGAAAAGCCAGGAAAAGTATAGAGTAAGCCTCCTAGTGGTAGCCTCTGTAGGGAGCTCCAAAGTCGAAGCCTAGAGAGAAGTGCAAGTGCTCTTAATAGAAAGTTATACACTCTGTTATATAGTATACTCGCTTTATATATTACCTCGATATTTATACCCATTTATAGCACAATTTACAGGGTCTCTCTAAATACCTTATATATCGTTTAATCTGGCTGTTTATACAGAATATTCAAAGGGTATCTGAAAGTAGAAGTGATCCGGGAGGGAAGTGGTCAAAGTGGATATTTGGTAGCAGCCAGGAAGGAAGACTTTACGAACTTAATGGCATACTGTCTAACGTTCAGACGTTCCATCACCGAAGCTTTGGGGATACATATGTAAATCAGATCCAAATTGACTCTTTCGATTCTCGTACAAGTTTCATTTTTTTTTGCTACGAAATTTCCTAAATATTTCTCATAATTTTCGCCTTTTCATTCTTTTTTGCTGCTTCATGGCACTGCTAATATGCTGACACATACTGTACGAATGCAGATTCAGATTCTTTACATACATTTTAGACTCAATTACAATTTTTATGCAAATGGATTCGGGGCAGACAGGTGGTGGCAGGCGGCAAGCAGGTTGCAGCATAACTAATGCCGCTCGCAATCGGATTGCATTATTTGATGAATACTATATATATCAAGAGCAAAGCATAATAAGCTTTTCACGGTTGGGGAAATTCGTCTGCAATGGCAAACAAATTCTGAATTAAATTTACATAAGATAAAATGTGGAGTTGCCTTAAGTTTGGCGGCTACTTTTGAATATAAACTTGCTTCGCTGTGAATGGTCAAAGGCACTGGCAGAAGTGCTGCCAGATTAGCGGAAATAAGACAACTGAAAGAGCTGCCACACTGTGCGAAAAATAGCAGCTTTAGTGCTGCCACATTTTTGGAGTAAATTCAAATTTAATTTCAAACCAAAATTTTTCAATTAAAAGTAGAAAATTCAGTTGTAAGCCGTAAGCAAATAAAGAAAATGTTTTGTAATTTCATACACTTCAATCTGTGCAAAATGATACCCTACACCCTCTTATAAAACTTGTAAAATAAATTCGCATTTCGAAGAATTTTTCGTTTCAAACTATTGAGATTAATTAGTGACTAAAAAACAGTGACTAAAAACATCCATTAAACAAATTGAGCGCGTGTAAAGCAGTGCTAGACACCCATGGAAAAAATAACTACACGGAAAAAAGATAATGCTAGTCGCTATCTAGCCCCATTAGCCAGGAGTAGCCCCAGCGAGTAAAGCGAATAACGGACACTTGCAAATAGCGAGTAACTGCGTAACTGGACGTGGACACTCGGCGTGCGTACAGCTCCAATGGTTGGAGTCCAACCCTCCCTCCCCACCAACCAAAAAGAAATCAAAACACTCTCTCTTCTCTTTTTCTTTCCTTTTGTTTTTTCTTAGGCTTAATAATTAAAACACTTAAACACTTACTTGTCTAGTTTTTTGTTGTTGTTACAGGTTACAAAGTTCTTAATTGCGGGAAGAGCAAAAACCGAAAAAAAAATTCGAATATAAAGTAGGAAAAAAAGGAAGAAATAATAATGAATAATTGCTAAACAATTGCGCGGCACTCCACTACACACACACACACACATTGGAACGCCGCTTGGAACAATTTAATTTCATTTTCAAATGTATATTATTGCTCTTAACTATAACCGGCACTCGGGAATTAGCCGCCATTAGTCGTCTGGCACCAAAATACAATGCAAACAAACAAAACAAAAAAAAAAGAGAGTAATTATTAGAAAGGAGTAAATGTAAGGCTACATCTGCTGAACTCAACAACTTTGTTTATACATTAAAAGTTTAAGGAGGAGTAGGCGGAAGGCGTAGGGGAGGTAACTGGCTCAGCTACATACAGCTCTAATGGGCTGCGTCTACATAATCGCATATGTATGGGGGTGGTGGTGGAGGACTTACAAAAGTTTTTCTTGCGTACAAATCTACTGAGAACAATCATTATGCTAGTCGGAAAAGTAAAGGCTTGCATATACGAGTGTGGTGCGGGGGGAGGGGCAGGGACAGGGCAGGGATACAGACCTAAATCTCTTATATTAAAAGTCGCTCAATTTGAAACATCTGAAATGCCGTCTGTCTGTGAGGAGGGGAAGGATGTAGCAGCTTTCACAATATGTCGTGTATCCAGGAGGCAGGAGTTCTCTCTCTCTCTCTCTCGATCTCCCTCTGAGCCCGGGGAAGTACTCTGCTCGATCTAAATTATTTGTTGTCGTTTCTTCATTCTGTTCTTTTTCTGCTGAAATTTCTTATGAAAATAATGCTGGAGCTGGAGCTGCTGCTGCGGACGATTCGCTGTGTTCTCCGTGTGCTGCTTCAGTGTGTGTGCGCCGCCGTTATCACGATGTTGATTTGCGGATAGACCTCCGGCTTGGCCTCCGACGTGATCAGCTGCACCATGCGCTGCTGCAGCTCGTCCTGGCTGGCCTGGGTACCCGGCGGTATCATCCAAATTGCATCTGCGGGGGGGCAAGAACAAAACAAAATACAAATTCAAACTTTTTGCTTTGGCATGGGAAAACATTCGGGGGAGGGGAAGGGTAAGGGGAATGCAACAAGTTTCAACTGCCCGGGATAGTCGGGCTTTTAGCTGCCACCACATCGTCATCGTCGTCGCTCACCGCCAAAATACCAGCCATTTGGTGTGCAGAGACGCCACATAATCGGCGGCTGTGTGGGCATCAGATCAGCCAGTATATCACAAGTTTCACCCGGTCGCAGGGATGGTATATTGATGCGCTGCGTCTGGATGGGCGAGGTCAGGTAGCAGTTGTTGGGCCACCGCTCGGTGCCGTCGTTCTGCAGCTGGAACGCCTGCTGCTGGGCATTCACATGCTGCCCCTGGACGATCTTCATCGATGGCAGCGACTGCAGGCTGCAAAAGTCCAAATAGCAGCCGACGGCTGTCTGCAAACTCCTGTGGGGGGGGAATCACACAAAAATGAGATATCAGATTAGATCAGATCGGATCGAATTATGACTGGCCTTACCAGTTGCTCATCTCCAAATAGAAGCGCGCCGACTCTCGATTCATCTGGTTGTTCATGAGGCTCTGGAACTGACTAATCAGATCCTCATGGTCTGTGGTGCCCATGCAGCTGAACTGCTGCAGCAGCAGTGAGTCGATATCAAAGTCGTTTGTGGGCAGGCCCTTCGGCTGGTGGGGGGGCACCGCTGGCGACGATGCCGGGAGTGAGGCTGGTGCTGACGAGGAGACGACAACGCTTCCCGCTGTCCCCGGAGGCGCCGGGAGCGGTATGGCGATGCTGCTCGTCTCCATCATGGGATTTGTGGTGGTTGTTGTGTTGGTTGTCAGCCCAAAGAGCGGCTCGCACTGCATCTGCTGCTGTTGTTGTTGTTGCTGTTGCTGGAGATTCAGCTGCAACTGCAGATGATGTTGTTGCTGATGCTGTTGCTGGTGCGGGTGTGGGTGCTGCTGGTCCTGATTCTCTGTGGCATTCTGGGACTCGTAGTTCTCCTCCACATCCATTGCGACAGCGGCGACTGCAGCGGCGTCGGCGGCGTTCACTCTGCTGATTTCTGTGCTTATTCTTACTCCTCCGCTGCGCCTGTGTGGGTGCGGGGTCTTGTTATTGCGGCGAGCTCTGCTCTGCTCCGAGTCTCGTGGGCTGGCGGGGCAGGTCTTTTGTTGCGGCGTACACTGCAGGAAATGTTGAAATGAAAATGCGTTTCAGCACTTGCTTTGTTTTTGTTTTAGCAACGACATGCACACACATGCCAACACTGGAAACACACACACACACACGCACACACATGTATGCACACACTTGCAGGGCTCGGGTACAGGTACAGGTACACCCACACACGGACAGGCAAGTTCTGGTGGTAACGACCTACCTCTGGATGAAGCAGTGTCCTCCAGCGGATGGGTAGCAGACGGACGTGACCTTAACGAAAAGGCTTAAATGGTGCAGGCGATCTCCAAGGTTTAAAACAGCAATGATCTCGGGTATAAGGCAACAGCTAGAGGTGTCCTCGCCAGCTATCGATAGATAGGCCGGAACCGATAGGTATCGATTACTGCACGAGCCATACGAGATACAAAAAGAATTTACCCGCTTATCGCACAAAAATACCGATGTTCCTTTACATATGCTGTTCATGCTTTCTGCGAATCAAATTTTGAGGTTGTGTTAAATATAATATTTATTATTATTATATTATATTATTTATTATGGTGTCCAATTCATGTCAATGCACGAAAAAGTCATGTATTTTTCCTTTTGCAATCAAGATTCGTTTCGTTGCATAAAACGGCGTTTACTTACTCATTTCATATTCCGAACTCGGGAACGCCTGACTTTTCTTTTTAGAAAGTAAATAGGAAATTGTCTGCGAAAGTGGTAGCCTGCCTGTATAGGAATTTTAGCGCAGTTGAGCTGAAATATATCGAGGAAGTAACGTTTTTAAGACTCCGAAGGAAAGATGACACTTTACAAAGAGTATTATGTTATGCGGGCTTTCTCTAGTTGCTCCCTCAGTGGGTTAAGTGGGCACTGTTCGTTCACTCATCACTAATGATTATAGTATATCGATATATATTTTATCGGCAAATCCGCGGTCCACACTGAATATTGTTAACAACAGTGTTTTGTGTACCCTCGCACCGGCAAATGCAGATAGCACTGAAAAAAGTCTACAAATCCAGCATCCGAATTAGATGATTCCGGGCAGTTGTTTGTAGATCCATTCTACAATCGATTTTTTTATACAATTTTTTTGTCATTGGGATAAAACAGTTACTGAAGTGCAATTATAAGGAACAACAACAATTACGAAAATTGTTTGTGTGCGTGTGTGTGTTAGAGAGAGAGAGACTGGACTTAGCGAAAATAACTGAAACAGTAATTGGAAGAAGGCAGAAGGTGCAGCGTAGCGTGTTTAGGAGATTTAACAACACAATAATTAATAATAAAAACTAACTAAGAAAAAACGTCGCCGACGCCACCCAAAAGAAAGTGTCGCCGCAGTCGCGTCGCTGCTACCACTCCAATATACACAAACACAGACGCTTGCACAGACTACACGTACGGAGCCGTTAAGAGGAAAAAGGAGCGCGGCAAAACAAGATTGTAAAGTGTGAGAGAGAGAGAGAGAGAAACGAATGAAACGCCGACAGGCGACAAAGTGAAATTAACAATAAACGCATAATTTACTTAAAATAACAACCAATCAAACAATCAGTAGAAATAATTAAGAAAGCGCGTCTATCGGCCAGCAACAATCAACAAAGCAACAACAAAATGGCAACATTAAACAAATTCACGAAAACCCTCTCCATTGATGAAAAGACAGAGATCAAAGAGAAATTTACAGAGGTAAGTGTAACGGTAAATCAATAAGAACTGTTCGACCGCTCTCTGCGTTTTGCGTTTTTTGGGGGGTGGCCCCTCCCTCCATCAGTGTGGGAGGTGGGGCAAGCTATCAACATTAAATGCCAATTGCATGACTCACAAAGCACACACACACACATACACAGACACATACAAATGAAAAAGCTATAGCAGCGACAAACAAGAAGATGGGGAAGAAGTAGCAAAGGCAAAAGAAGCTGCCGTTAACCCGGTGCATGTGGGCGTCGACGTCGTCGTCGTCGCCGCCGGCGAACGCCAGCGCCATGGATACCCCGCCCAGTGATGCCAGAACTTGGAAGACACCATAAGCTAGATTGAAAGAAAAAAAAAGCTAGAATAAGCTAAAAATAAAAAAAACTTAAAAATATGCAAATCATAAAAACATCAAAATAAATGCTTTTTTAGAATTTTATTTGTATTTACATATTATAGCAAAGAAATGATTTCATCAACTTCATCATTGGATTCCGTGTATTTGGCGGAGGATTTTACTAATGCTAGGTATTTGTTGGGAAGTTTATAATCATGGCAACATTTGCCATGACGTCGTAGGCCATATCTATAAAATTCAAAAGAATATACATAGTAAATATTAAATTATTAAACATTTTAAAACCAACCAAATGCTTAATATTGCGTTCAAACTTTTTAAGCCCATTTTATTGCGCAAATTGGTTTTACAATATTCATTTGGCTGAATACTCTCTCAACAGCAGCGTTTGACCATGGCAATGATAAAATATGCAGAGCAAATAACGCTAGTTGCTCAAAAACTTTGTTTTAGCCAGCATCCCTGTATTTTAAAACTTCAGACCAAAACTCAATAGTCTGTTCCTTTTTTTCCCAATTTATAAGGTTATTTTACTCGTTTTGGTCTAATTTTTTTTAAGCGGAAATAAGCGAAATGAAATTTAAAATAAGCCAGATTTCAAGCTATAAGCATTTCAACTATTTTGTAAGCTGTTTGATTTTAAAATAAGCTAAATCTAGCTTAAAATAAGCTAATATGGCAACACTGACCCCGCCGCCGCAGCGGCTGCGACTTCAGAACTGGCCTTGCAAAGCAACCCCCCATGAAGAGAAGAAGAGATGAGACGCATCAGCCACACACACACACATAGATGGGAGGTAACGGTGCATGTGGTGGTTCTGTGTCTGTATGTGGGGGTTGAGAGGAAGCAGCAGAGCAAAAATCTCTCTTTCTCTCTCTCTCTCTGATACAAAATGTTGTCTCTGGTATTTCTGGAACTACTGATAAAATATGCAAATTTAGAAAACTTGCACTTATCTTTACTGTAAAATAAGACTCCTCTTTGGGGAGTCGGCAGTTGCTGCTGCAATTGCCAACAAACGCATGCGCGCTCTGTCAACGCACAAGTTCAATGTCGCTGTCGCTGTCGACTGCGCTGCCTGTGCGCCCATCCCACATCTCATCCCATACACTATGACGCTATGACTAACAAACAAGCAACGGTAATGGCACAACTGGAACTATCTTTCACTTGAAGTTTATTTCAAGGGAATTTCGGGTGAAATATTATTTGAATATGAGTATTATTCATTTATTTCCATAGTATGACAACACTAAAACGGCACGTAAAAGAGCTGGCTGCCAGGGGCGCTGTTGCTGTTGCTGCTGCTCTTGCCTCTGCCGATGATGGCTGTAAGAGGCAGGATGGTTATACTATAGAGAGGGGGAAGAGAGAGAGAGAGAGACAGCTCTGAAAACCAGTTTCTGCTTAAAATAAAAATCTCAAGCCCGCACACACACATACACACTGGCAGACACACATGCAAAGCCACTTGGAGAGCGTGAAAAACTACGTCTCAGCTCTGACAACGCCAACGTCGCACAGTGGGTGATGATGGGGTGGTTCTCTGGGATCCCAAACTGTTCCAACAGAGGGTAGAAATAAAAACTGCCAGAAAGCAACCCGTACCTCGAATTCTTGTAGTCTGATAGCTCTTCACTTTTCCAATTGATTTGCTGCACTCTTAAGTTTTCCAAAATCTCTCAAATTATAACTAGATGGTCTGCAGTTCCAATCGAATTGGCCCCACTGTGGCGATCGTTTACGACTACCTGGGTTCAAGGGGCAGACACCAACAGTCAAGCTGGCAGCAGTTTCTGTTCAATTATTATGCACAATTTTAATAGTTTGCAATTGTTTCTGTTTTTGTTTCCCTCTGACCTCACTTTCGATGCATGTGGCTGGCTGGCCACAGCCAGTACTATTATTTTACTGCTTTTGCTTAGCTCGTGATTCTTGGCAGCTCCAAAAAAACGAAACGAAACGAAATGAAACGCCCACGCTGCACTTGCCCTGGGGGGCTGCGCTGGCGGCAGGCACAGTGCCTGTCATAAAAAAACTGGCAGTCCATTCGGTTGATCGCTCGATTGCAAGCTGATTGCGCCAGCAAGTTGGCAGCTCCTTCTGCACGCGCGACCCGTTAATCAGAAGCACAATGCGGGGGCATTGTATGCGTTATGGGGCCAACGAGTGTGCGTGGCCAACGAAACGATTAATACTCAAGAATCGTAGAATGAAAACAGGATAAAGAGAAACATACACACACACACACGCACACTGACACAATGGGCACACACCAGAGCATGGTGGAGAATGGTACATGGAGCTGGTGGCGAGGTCAGTGTGGGGGGGCAGCATTGCACTGATTGACACTTGAGAGCTCGGAATCTGTTTCTTTTTTGTTGTTGTTGTTCTTCTCGCTGCTTGCTATTTGCCTGCAAAGAGAACCGGGGAGTAGCTCGCGCGCTTAACGATGACTAATACAAAGAGGAGGGAGTGGCGGCAGAGCGGAAGATAAATACAGTTCCGCATTCAATTGCTCTGTAACGGTTCTTGTTTGTCTTGCTTTGCATGTCCAAAAGTCTCTGTGTGTGTGTGTATGGATATCCTAAATGAAGGTTTTACGGAGTAGTGGGAGAAATACTCTTCTCTTTATTCTCATACGATCTGCATATGACATTTATTCATATACTATACATATGTATGTACATATGGTAGGTAAATATGTATGTAGTCAGGTCTTTTAATCCTGTATGATGTGCGCTTGTTTATTCACTTGATTCCCAAAAAAAAAGCAGTGCATCGTTTTTGGGCAGGATTATCACACACGTACATATAAATGTATGTATGTATGTATGTATGTATGTACGTACATAATGTGTGGGTGTGTTGTGTCGTCCGTTGTATGTCCAAAAACTGAGAAACAGTGTTGCCACACTCCACACAAAAACACACCCACTCACAAAGCACTGCTTTTGTTGTCTTCTTGCGGCAGCTCGTCTCTCGTCTCTGTCTCTGCGTCCGCGTCTTCGTCTTTGGTTTTTCTGCGTGGGAGTGTCAGTGTTAATTGCTGCAAAGCCGCGCGCATGTTGAGTGGCAGTGGCAGTGGCAGTGCCCCAATGGGGGATGAGATATGCAATGTGTTTTTATGGGGTTTATCGCTGGTCTGAATAATGCTCTTTGTGGAGTGTGTTGCATGTTGCTCTTGCTGTATGATAGTGTCTGCTGCCCGCCTCCCTTCCCCCCGGCGGCACATAATTCATTTGGCTGCGCGTTTATTAGGTCTTTCGGTTGTCGCTGGTTTTTTGTTGTTGTTGTTTTTCTGATCTTACTGTTCCCATTCACACACACACACACACGAGACAGCACTCTGTTGCTGCAGCTTGGCTTTTATCAACATTGGCGGATGCCATGCCTCCTTACTCAAGTGCATTTTGAGTGCCCCCGAGGGTCGGGCAGGCAGGCAGGCAGGCAGTCAGGCAGCCCAGAGAGAAGGATTGTTGTGGTGGTGGTGGCAGGGGGGGGCTACGTCGGCACTTAAACATACTTTTCATTTCCATACTGTTGTTATTGTTGCTGGATGTTGCTTTAGCTGTACCCCCTGTCCGTTTTCATTCACTTTGTTTTTAATTTCTTTGTCATTTGGATGCACATGCCAAAGATTTTTGAATACACTGTCACTCAAAAGTCGTCGTGCCACACACCACCACCACTCCTCCTCGTACAGTGGGTCGTGATGTATGCAAACACATCGGACGGTGGATTTAGCCACGACGATGATATCATTTCTTCAAAGAAAGAGAGTCACGTACATATTATATGTAAACGATACGTGATTGAAGATTCTTTCAATAAAATCCAAAAAACAACTAAAAAATATAATTATATACAAATGTATGTACATTCCCCTTTATTTATTGTAATAAATATTCCACTTTTAATCTGCTTAGATCGTAGAATTTATAGCCATGCCATAGCCGCATGTTCCCAGTGTGCGCATATTGGGGGAACAACAGTGAAAGTGGCATGGCCCCATAATGCGTTGCATGTGCAGCTGCATCCTTTCTTTCTCTTTCTCTTTCTCCACCTCCCTTCCATTCCTCTGCACATCTCTCTTTCTCTCTCTCAACTGACTGTCCTTATGCAAAAGTCGTTTGGTCGTTTTTGTCGAAGCTTTGTATTTCGCTCTGCCTTTTGCCTTTTGATTTTTTGCTTTTTCTGCTTTTGTTTTTTTTCTTTTCCGATTGCTGCCTTTGCGTGCAGAGTTGGATGAACTCTGGCCAGCGTTACCTTTTTTGGGGGCACCATGGAGTGGAATGGAATGAAGTGGAGTGTTTATGTTGGTGTTTTTGTCTTGTGTTCCCTCTGCGCTTGTTTTTTTGTCATTTCGTTTTATCAATTTTTGCCATTTAGTACACATGCCAGAGGGGGGTATATGTATTTTATTTTGACAAGCATTTCCGATCATTAAAAGTTAACATTCATATGCATGTACATAGGAACCATAACTACATATGTATATTATTGTTAGTTATTAGTTGAGATCCTGCTAAAAAAGAATTGCTATAATTGTAGTACATAGGAGCAATAGTTGTGCTAAAGATAATCTGCTAAAGGGTATCTCAAAGGCCGACACTCCGTGTGGTATTCCCCCTTTTCGGGTTTCACTTGACTTAAGAAAGCCCGACAGACAGACAGACAGGCAGAGAGAGTAAGAGAGAGGGTATGGGTGGACGGGGGGGGTTGGCTAAAAGGGTTATATGGTCAAACGACGAGACATGGATGATTTAGTGGCTCATTTTCAATATTTACCCGAGTGTAACGGCCCCCACCCCTCTTTCTCGTCTCCTACCCCTACCCCTCTTTCTCTTGTTTATTTGTTTTTGTCATCGCACTCGTTGATTAACTGTAAATTTGTCATAATGAAGTGCAGAGCCGCAACAGTAGCAGCGACGGTGACGTTGACGTTGACGCTGACGCCGACTTTCACAGCGTTTTGGTCGCGTGCGCCGCCTGAAACTGGAAGTAGCATTGTGATGGCTGCAGCGGTGGGCTGTTGGAATGCTTTGTTGAAATCCATTCAGGCATCTCCAATGCAATTAACACCCGCCTTTACCTCTACCTTTACCTGTGCCTGTGCCTGTGCCTGTGTCGGTGCCTTTGGCTCCTCTCCGCTGTGGTGGAACCAACAGTTCATTAGTGAAACTAAACGATCTCTTAGTTCCACAATTGAACCCGTTTAAACGACTACTTGACACTGACACCGCTGCCGCTGCCGCCAGGCATCCATCTAGACACCATCTAGAGCTGCGCCCTCAATTAGCAGCGCCCTACCACCCCCTTACACTACCAGGTAGCCCCACCCTAATTAGCAAGTGGGGGGAGCTGCATGAGTCACATTTTTTGTAATTTATATCCTTGTGACTAATGTGTATGCGTATAATGTATCACTAAACTCACTCAAAGGTATAATCAGTCGCAGTCCGGCGGCACTCCTTAGCCGCGCACACAAACAGCCAAAACAAGAAAAATAATAACTAGTCGGAACGTTTGGAGTTGCGACACACTCAACCTATACAATATATTACTGTAGTCGTCTGTCTATTGTCTTTCCTGCTAAAGACAAATACTCTAGCTACATGCATCCTAACCGCTCCTTTCCCTATGACTCTCTCTCCCTTTTTTTCTCTTTGGCAATGGTAAACTTTATAAGAAATGGTTGACAGTTTCTGTTTGCAAATAATAATTGAAAACCATCTGCATGTTCTGATAGATATTGTACTACTACATATCCATTTGCCATTCCTCGATACTACTTCTTGGTTATTACATCTAACAACTAACAACTTCTGTAGTACAGTGTAAGTTCCCAGCCACGCCACAGACAGACAATAGTAGTGCATTACACTCTGGACTTTCCGTGTGTCCGGTACGGCGGATATGTGTCACTGCTGATTATACAATTGACTTAACTTGTTACTACATGCTTCCATGCTGCACATTGATGATGATTCGCTGTCGCTGTCTTGACTTTCGTTGCGAATTTCTACATAAAAATTGATTACACTCAAAGCTTTTGCTGTGCGAGAGAAATAGCAAAAAAAACAGCCAAACAGACAACATTTACTGTATGTATGTATGTATGTTTGTACGTGTTACAAATTTCAATTGACAACGCCAACGAATATACTCGTAAAAATTAATAATACGAATACAGCGGCGAATGCGAACAACGATCGACCGACCGGCAAACAAAAGAAGCAGCGGCAGTAGCAGCAGCAGCAGCAGCAGCAGCAGCAGCAGAAGCAGCAGAAAAAGAAACGAAGAGTAACGCCGCAGTGTGACACCGTTTGACTTGGCCAGGCGACAAATGTGTCACAAGCGAACATAAGAGAATGAATGAATATATGAACACCTAATTGTATCATAAATTAGATTTCCTGCCTACAAGCAATATTTAACATACGTATAATTATGATATCAAGTAGCGTGAAGAACTATCAATTAAATGTTACACTCGAGAGGAGTGAGGAATGATTTTCGCTCTTGTAGGATGTGTTGGGTGGGTGTACCTTTGGTGCGTCTCTCTATTGGGTGGTCTTTTGTCTTCAGTCGAGAGTCAGAGTCAGAGTCAACCGTCACCGGCGACAGTCACAGACAGTCACATTCGTGCAACGGTAAATAACTATCTATCTAAGTATCTATCTATCTATCTATGTGCACATTGTACATGTGCATATCATCATCAGCATAGTCGTGGGCTCATTATAAATTTTTGTTCAATTGATTTCCTTTGACTATGTTTGAACAGCACTTGGCAGGGGAGGATTGGGGGCATCTGTAGTTGTGCATATTCATACATACATACATGTATATTTATGTGTGAATGTATCTCTATCTATCATTCAATGTTGATTAACATGTTTCGGGCTCATGTTTGTTGACTCACGTTCAATCAGTGGTGTGGGGTGGGCCTAGTGGTTGATGTAATGCTGCCATTGTTGTCGAGGTCGCGACACACTGAAACACTGAGGAGGAGGCAACTGAGAGGGATAATAGGGGGCACATTGCATATTGTAGCATACAGCATATAGTATATGCAAACGAAGGTGGGGGGGAGATAAAATGCTTCGTGCCGAGCATTTTGAATGGAATTTCAATTCCATTCCATGAGAAACTCGTTAAAAAACCGGTTCGCGGTTCAACGAAAGCGAAAAAATAGCACAAAAATAAACAAAGTATTTTCTTGGGTTTTTTTTGTGTCTTTTTATTTTGTTTTTTTTTTTTTTTTATTACGTTTTCATGGGACCAGGTGACATTGCAATGTGGGTTGGTTGGCATTACCTCACACCACTAGCGTGTTTTTGTACTTTGTCTCTGGCGGCGGCGGCAGCTCTTTCTCTAAAAAACATTTACCCCTAAAAGCTGAGCAAACAATCCAACAAACAAACAAAACACAAAACAATCTTAAAGTCGGTTAGCATCTATCTTGTTCCGCTGTATCCCCCCATTGCCCCTGCCCACGGTGTTGCTGCTAATGAACTTCATTTGCTGTAAATTGACTTTAAGTGACAATGACTAAGCCTCGTCGACACAAAAACAAAAAATAACAACTGTAAATAGACGGGGCCAAAGCTTTGTGATCGACGCTTGACATACCTGAAAATAAAATATATAAATAAATAAAAATATTATTAAACTTTAAACTATAGTAATACGAAATATAGTACTACGATTTTATTTTGATTTTTTAGGCAGGCCAACGGATTGGTAATGCTTGGATCAATGTGCCTCTTATGTGCCCTATTCCTTGCATGCTCTTCCTTCTTCTCTTCATGGTTTAACTTCTGGCTGAGGGAAGGGTATTTACTCTCTGGCACACACCAAAAAGTATCGCTCATTAACAAATATTTCGCGCGTTGTTTGCCATAATTAACATTATGCATAGTTCTCTCGTTCTCCGCATTCTCTAACAGCACTGGTGGCATAGCTCTTCTTGTAGCAGCATAGCAACATCCATTGATGTGAAGCACAGCTGTAAGGTGAAGGTTTCCCCCAAAGAAAAGAAGAAACAAATCTATTAAGTGACACCAAAAAGTTGACTCTAGAAAGTTTTTTTTTTTTTTTTTTGGTTCTTTTGCCAACCATCAAATAAATTTGCAGCTCCAGGGGTCACATGTGTTCTGCGATTCGATTGCGTATAAAAACGGCAACCAATAAACGATTATGGTATTGTGATTGTATGGTGCCTTATCAGTGGATGAATTGTGGTAGTTGTGTCTGTGGTATAATGGTTCCACGAAGAGATCTGTCACTATAAATAGGAATTACTTTATATGCCCGAGTTCCATCTTCCTTTATTTGCTGTACAAATTTTCAATAAGAGCAAAATGACTTTAACAGAGATGATTCGGGATTATAATAGGAATTATTATAGGATTATGAAGAAGTACTGTTATGGCGAAAGTCCGTACCAATGAATCGATATAAAACGCCAAACTTTATAAAGTAAATAAAAGGTAAATTCCCCAATAATGTTAAAAGTGACCTAGTCCCGAAATGCAAATAGCAACCCTCGCAATACGAATATCAGTTGATTATATTTTTGTATTTTTTAATTAAATGGTAAATTGCCAGTCACGTGAGAACGTGGAGATCCGTGATTGTGATTGTGAATGCGAATACGAATACGAATACGAATATGAATATGAATATGAATATGAATATGAATACCATTATGCATTTGTTTGCTCTGTGGATGATCGAAGCTTCCCAGGGAGAGAACTGTCTGTCCCATAAGCAGCGTGACTCATACGCATATTAAAGCTGTCACTGATAACTTGTAACTGGGGTCCATTATGATCGAAAACAATGACTGAATGTGCCCCAGGGGAGTGGGTATGTGCAGCTGCTGTTTAGCGCTTCTGTTGGCGCGGAGGGGGAGCGGCAATCCAAGTGAGATTACGTGTAAATTACGGTGTAAAGTAGTCGTTCATAAATGTGACAAAAAGGAGTGTGCGGGGAGAATGATTCTGTATCTGAAACTCGATTTCGATTATGTTCCCCTTCGTGGCTCTGCCACCTGCCTGCCCACTTGCCAGCTATGTCTTATCATGGCACGACTTTTCATTATCTTTTGTGGAATTTGATATACAATTTGTTGTACAAGTTATTACTTAAATGGCAATTGCCACATAATTCCCTTGGCTGATACAATGCCTATTAAAAAACCAATTACGTTTAAATATCATGTCTCTCCCCCTTGCAACCAATACCCAAGCGGAGCTCTCTATCTCGATGGGTACTATCCTCTCTCTCTCTCTCTCTCTCTTCTGCTACATGCAAAACTCTCTTTCTTGTCGTTCGTTCTGTCTCTTACTCTTCATGCTCTCTCTCATTCTTTCTCTGTGCCAAAAATTATCGATGCGTAAGCAATTCGCTAAAAAGGTTTTTAACACTTGAGCAGGCGAATGGTGTCGTTGGTTGGCTGGCTGGCCAAGGGTTGCCCTGTGGCATGTGGGTTTTGGGCTAAACCCAAAACTGTCCAACTAAACCATGACTCAATCGAAATATGCACATAAAAGCTCTTACATAATGATTTCACTTTTTTAAACTCTTCAATATGAGTCACACAATGTATTGCCATTGTATAGGTAGATCACGAAAGAGAGAGGAATCCTTAAAAATAAAACTTAATCTTTGAATTTATTCGAATTTCGTATGCACCCTGGCGACCCTATTGCATTGAGTCGCAGGTGTAATCATTGTACACTCCCATCGATGTTGACGTAATACATATGCACAAATACATACATAGATGTGTACATATGTGTATATGTATGCTCGTACTCTTACCTACTGATATATTGACTGACGGAATGGACTCGATTTCAGGCCAGGGCAAGGTGTTCGCGCTCACTCGTCGCTCGCTGCCTTATCAGCCACTGAACAAAATACCAAAAATGTTTGCTCATACATACATACATACATACATACATATGTATATATTTATGCATTGCTGAGTATCTGATTAATTGGGTGAAACATCAATCTTTAGTGTGTAATGACCGTATGGAAATGCATTTGAAGAAAATCCACAAAACCTCGCAAGTTTCAGCATTATTTTGTTGGGATCTTTTAGTTGGGATCGCTTTAAGTAGAATGACTAATCCAAGGTCCCCCCCTCTCTCATGATTCAGGATAGGCATGACGCCGCGTCATTTTCCTATTGAATGCTATTGAAGGCCCCCTCTCGCTCTCCCTTTCTCTCTCTCTCTCGCTTGCTGTGTCTCTCTCTCTGCCTCTTGTTTCCGATAAAGCTGTGCGTTGGGTTACTCTTCGATTTACACAAAAGTTCTGATAAAAGAAAAGGCATAAATAGTCCGTGGCACACCAGCGCTCCAGTTAGTACCTATTCAGCTCCAGCTTGTTTCGGGTGTATGCACGTACGTTACATTGCGTAGCGGTATTTCACGAAGAAGGAAAAACGCTTATCCTTGGACTCTCGCGCTCTCTCGTTCTCTCGTTCAACCAACCACTCGTCACTTGGTGGAGTTCATTCACTCGTTCATTTCGTACGATCTCTTTCGCTCGCCCGCTCTCTCACGCTCTCGCTGCAAGCCCGAATAACGGTTGACCCGACTGCCTGGCGCCATACCGTTCGTAGTTCTTGCCGGTACTCCATCCACAGCGATCGTTTCGTGTGCGCGCTTCTTCCCTCCCACCTTACAACTTTGACCCTTCCTTCGTGTGTTCGTGTTCCTGTTCGTACTCGTGCTCGTGCTCGTACGTGTGCGTGCCTCTGTGCAAATCAATTAACTTAATTTTTTGTTGTTGTTAATTTTTGTTGCCATCGCTATTTGTTTATCTTGTGCGCTGAACCATTAAGTTAAGCAAAGGAAAACAGAAAATCAGACCAAGCGCAAATACAATAATTCCGAGTGCAAATCCATTGGGAAATCCACATAGCAGAAATGGCCGATATTCAGAGCACCGAGGAGTACAGGCTGTATTTGGAGGAGACCTTGCCCGATGTAGGTTGAACGAATCATATCATCATTCTCGAACGATTTCTTAGGGCTGTATGTGCTAGTATCTTTACGAGTTTTATTACTCACGCGATTACCTGGACTCACGTAATCACGTAATCACAGATGGAATGGATGTGTGCTGCTAACGTTGCCTCTCATTTCTTCTCTCTCTTATTCTACTATCGGTGGTGCTGCTCAGCGCACTTTATGGCTTTTTAATCGATAACACAGACAGGCGACTGTGGCACGCACACCAATGTGGTACGGTGAACACCCTTACAGTGAACACCTCCGATAAAGTGCACGCGCCTCAACTTGACTACACACTCCACTCCCCTGCTGAACAGAATCAGAAATCAAAAATCACTTCCGCTAGATGTCAGTCATAGAATTATGTACATTCCTCGTTTCTGCCTATCCGATATGTTTGTATCCTATGTGTTGGCCAAGGACAACTGTGTGTGTTAGGCCATAAGGTTTTCCCCCCGCCAACACCCCTGATATCATTACCATATACGTAATCGAGTGCTGTTTTTCGATTTTATGTTCACCTTTTTTTGTGTTCGTTGTTTTTGGCGCACACAAACATTTATCTTATCGGCAAACAGCAAAAGC
The DNA here is from genome assembly GCA_009664405.1 of Drosophila bifasciata. NCBI lineage: Eukaryota > Metazoa > Arthropoda > Insecta > Diptera > Drosophilidae > Drosophila > Drosophila bifasciata. The sequence continues at coordinate 33,758,524 of CM019041.1, forward strand.
GGAGCAATCAGCGAACCAACCCCACACCATTCCCCACCCCAACCCGGATCCCATAGAATTTGGCGAATCACCAATACCACCCAAAAGCCTCTCCATAAATTCCACAGTTCACTAATATCAAAACGAAAAGCATTTCACACTATACAAAAGACAAACATTTAGGGATACTCCCACCCCATGGGCACTGCCCTGCCCAAATGTTTGGTTTTCCCCTGAAATGGGGGATTAAGGAATCCATTAGGTTGAGAATTTCGTTGCCAGTTATAACAGGCATCTGTTCTCATTTTGGCCATAATACGCAGCTTTCGAAGCATTCAATTAAATGAGTTTCCAAGCTAAAACTTCCGACTGGGAGGCGCTGCCGCATGACGCGCGACAAATCGAATGCTGTTAAGAATATAAAATTATATACTATTGTGTTGTTTAGGGTAATGCATATCGAAGGAATATTGGTGTTAAAGAAATGCGATCCAATAAATATATGAATAATTTGTACACCGAATGAGAATTGATGAATGAATGAAGCAGAGAGATTGCACTCGTTCATTGGTTTGGAAATTTCATTAAGGAAAATACAAATTCAGAATGAGTAATACAAATATGATGGCAAATCGGTAGTTAGTTCATTAAAATGGAAACAATTTAATGATTCAGATATAGAAATAAACAAAAAAGCAACCATTTATTTGGAAATACTACTATATATAATGTGGAAATGGCTTCTCTGTATCGAATACTCGGGCAAAGAATTTTCTTAGTCATCGTGGAACCGTGGAAGTACATCCCCATAAATGGGAAATACAATTTGGATACACACAATAACACACAACAACAAAAAGCCGTTGAGCACTCAATGGACTGGACTCGTCCGGTGTGTTTTTTGTTTCTCAAGTGATTTTCCCCATTTGATTCATTGTGGATAATTTACACACACAAATTGTTGTTTTGGCTTTCACTTTTGGGGAATCCGCGTCCCTGCCTGCCTACCCCATGCCAGCAGATGCTTGGCATCTTGGCTGGCCATGATTACGCTTTTGGATCCACCAAAAGCGGACACTTCAATTACTGGCATTCATCTTAAGCTTCTCCCACACACACACATGGACACAGACAAACAATCCAGCATACCTCTCTGCACTATATAATTTCGAATGAACAGTTTTCAATGATATGTTAGTCAGTCAGTCAGTCAGTCAGGTGAAAGATTCATGCATACTACACGCCCCCTCCCCTCTTCTATCAGGAAGACAGATGGACGGGGAGATCTAAAGAAATAAAAGTGGAAATTAAATTCGATAAGGCCAGAGCGAACGCACACGGAGACGACTGATAGATAAGAATGTGGTGTGGGGCAGGCAATGTGTGTGTGTGTGTGTGTGTGCGTGTGTGAGTGGGGGTAGAGATAGAAAGAAAACAACAAATTTTGCATACCTGTGCTGCATGGGCGAAAATTCCAAAGATAAACCAGCAGGCGCCCCAATGGGTAATGGCAATCGGTATGGGAGCGAGCAGAACAGCGGCGTCTGCTTAGCATTTCGATTCGATTCGATTCGATTTGATTGATGAGTCAGTCAGAGAGGAGGAGAAGGAGGGTAGAGACGACGACGATGTGGTCGATCAGTAGTCGGTCGATCCACTGACCCAAGCCAATCATCAAGTGCCCGCGTATTACTCATCCCCAAATGGATTACTCATAGATATCTTTGATTTTGTTTTTACTTTGATTTAGCTGGATGCGAACAAGGATGGCTTCATCGATCTGCACGAGCTGAAGGATGCCCTCAATCAGGTGGGATTCAAGCTGGCCGGCTATCAGGTGCGCGAGATGATCGATGAGTTCAAGAGCAAACAGAGGACGGCGCATCAGGGCAAGCTGAATCTGGAGGAATTCGAGACGCTGTGCCTGGACCTGAAGAGCAAGGATGTGGCCAGCACGTTCAAGACGGTGGTGTCCAAGAAGGAGAACCTGGAGACGCTCGGCGGCATGTCGAGCAGCTCGTCCGAGGGCACAACGCACTCGGTGCGACTGGAGGAGCAGCTGGCCTTCTCCGACTGGATCAACTCGAATCTGGGGCACGATAAGGACCTGCAGCATCTGCTGCCCATCGATAGCGAGGGCAAGCGGCTATATCTGAGCATCAAGGATGGCATCTTGCTGTGCAAGATCATCAATCACTCCTGCCCCGACACCATCGACGAGCGCGCCATCAACAAGAAGAACCTGACCGTCTACCGGGAGTTCGAGAACCTGACGCTGGCCCTCGTCTCCTCGCAGGCCATCGGCTGCAACATCGTGAACATCGATGCCCACGATCTGGCCAAGGGCAAGCCCCATCTGGTGCTGGGTCTGCTCTGGCAGATCATCCGCATCGGCCTCTTCAGCCACATCACCCTGGACAGCTGCCCCGGCCTCGCCGGCCTCCTCTTCGACAACGAGCGTCTCGAGGACCTCATGAAGATGTCGCCCGAGGCCATTCTCCTGCGCTGGGTCAACCACCATCTGGAGCGTGCCGGCATCTCGCGCCGCTGCACCAACTTCCAGTCGGACATTGTCGACTCTGAGATCTACTCGCATCTGCTCAAGCAGATCGCCGGCAACGATGCCGATGTCAACCTGGATGCGCTCCGCGAGGCCGATCTGCAGCAGCGGGCCGAGATCATGCTCCAGCAGGCGGGCAAGCTTAACTGCCGCAGCTTCCTCACGCCCCAGGACGTCGTCAACGGTGTCTACAAGCTGAATCTGGCCTTTGTCGCCAATCTGTTCAACAACCATCCCGGCCTGGACAAGCCCGAGCAGATCGAGGGCCTCGAGTCCATTGAGGAGACGCGCGAGGAGAAGAGTAAGTACAGTCCGGCATAAACTACCATATAAAGAGAATGATGATTAATGTTTGAATGCCTTCCGATTGGATTAGCTTACCGCAACTGGATGAACTCGATGGGCGTGTCCCCGCACGTGAATTGGCTGTACTCGGATCTGGCCGATGGCCTGGTAATCTTCCAGCTGTTTGACGTCATCAAGCCGGGCATCGTCAACTGGAGTCGCGTCCACAAGCGCTTCACGCCGCTGCGCAAGTTCATGGAGAAGCTGGAGAACTGCAACTATGCCGTCGATCTGGGCAAGCAGCTGAAATTCTCGCTGGTTGGCATTGCTGGCCAGGACTTGAACGATGGCAATGCCACACTGACACTGGGTAAGTGTTTCTCTCTCTCTCACTCGCTCTTTGGATTTTAGATTGATATATTTGCCCCCATTCCAGCCCTCATTTGGCAGCTAATGCGCGCCTACACGCTGTCCATTTTGTCGCGACTGGCCAACACTGGCAATCCGATCATCGAGAAGGAGATCGTCCAGTGGGTGAACAATCGCCTGGCGGAGGCCGGCAAGCAGTCGCAGCTGCGCAACTTCAACGATCATGCCATTGCCGATGGAAAGATTGTGATCGATCTGATCGATGCGATCAAGGAGGGCAGCATCAACTACGAATTGGTTCGCACCAGCGGCACGCAGGAGGTGAGTGTGAATGCATCAACCAAATGACAAATTCAACTTACTATTTACTATTCTTTGTAGGATAATCTGGCCAATGCCAAGTATGCCATCTCTATGGCCCGCAAGATCGGTGCCCGCGTATATGCCCTGCCCGAGGACATTACCGAAGTGAAGCCAAAGATGGTAATGACCGTCTTTGCCTGCATGATGGCCCTCGACTATGTGCCCAACATGGACAGTGTCGATCAGAACAACCACAACAACAGCACCCCAGTTGTTGCCACCAACAACAGCAATTAGCAAGCAGCAGCAGCAAACAGCAGCAGAAACAGCAAGCAGCAGTAGACAGCAACTCAATTATAAAATATATAAAACAAAATGAAGGAATTATGGATAAGAACGAGATTGAGAAGTAGAATGAAGGGAAGACTAAACAAAGCGTTTCTCGTATTTGCTAATTTACTCTATAAAGCTCTAAAAATTGTAAACAATTTGACCCCGCGTCCCCTCCCCTCCCCACCACTCCACCTCCAGCTACCCGCCACAAAAATGTTCTTCTAACGTTAATTTTGTATTTTTGTTTGCTCATTTTTTGATCATTTTTTTTATTATATGTATATTTATATATATACGAGAGAGGGATACAACCCCACCACCCCCCAATTGTAATTAAGCGAAATCATTTTGAGAGAATGTGCCGCGCATCTTTTTTGGATGCCTGGCAGCAGCGGCGGCGGCGAGTTGATGGTTTTTTTTTATTAGATTTGTTTAACAATCGTTTAAGTTATTCAACCATTTAGCAAAGCGCAATAGCAATGGCAACTGCAACTGCAACTGCAAACTCCCCACGGTAACCTTATTTTATAAATAAAGGTATTTGCGTTTTCGGCTATAAGTTAAAACAAACAAAAACAAAAACAAAATACGAGGCAAAGAATTACGTGCAAGATTAAGCAAGGAATATAAAAAATTGTAATATTAACAAAACGAAATGAAGAGAAAAACAATTAACTTTGTAATATATATACAAAAAAATATATTTATATAAACGATTACGATATGCGCCTATATACATACATAAATAACATAATATATACATACATACATATAATATATAAAGCTATATATTTTTGCATAAACGGCAGTGACCGATGGGATGGTTAGAAAATCAAAAAAACGTACCGAAACAAAACAAAACAAAAGGAATTCAAATCGATGAGAGAAAATGATAGAGCGAGAGAGAGAAAGAGAGAGAGGGAATGACGGGAGGGAGGAGTAATTAACTTTGTATTTAGCTTTTTTTTGCAAATAATTGTAAGCCGCTTTTGTTTATGTTGTTTTTTTTCTACATTTGTTTAACTCTAATTCTACATTAATTAAAATACTTGTTTAACTTTTTGCGTTTAAGTGCGTTAGAGCGAGATGGCAGCAGGCAGCAAGCAGCAAGCAAGCGCTTCCATGGCATAGAAAGAGAAAGCTATACAAGGCGCAAAATGAGGGAGAGAGATGGCATTTTACAGAAGGAAGCCAACAAAAAAATTCTTAGTGCAATGAGGCGACAAAACAAAACAAAACAAAACATAAGAAATGAGAAATGAAACGAAAAGAACCCAGAAACAGATATAGTAATAACCTATGCATAATAAAAGTAAAAACAATAAAGTAAATATATATAATAAAACAAATATTATTGCTGTTTGTATAATGCGGGAATAATCCTACACGAATTCTAATCGGTAGGGTATACCGATTAAAACTTGATCCATTTACATCCATTTCAGAAGCCTTAAATACATATACTATATTATACATAATATTCCACCTGTTTATTATTTAATAACAAATTTGTAGAGAATCGAAAAAGGTATATTCAATCAATAATTCTGCCCAATTTAAAATGAACCCACAATCTACTATAAGCCATGTTCTAAGACTACTATGTAGGCTATGTATTAAAGACTGTACAATGCCATGATGTTGCTTGGGGACCAAAAAGCTCTTCTCGGTAAAGTACTTTAGGGTCTGAAGAGAATTGTTGTGCTGCAGTATCCTTTGAAGTCTTTTAGCCTTTGTTATTATTTATACATCTGATACTGGCTGATGGGTTGAAAATCGAAGCTGCTGACGTCATCAAATTTGCTCTTATACAAGGCGATCATCAGGCCAATCTGGACATATGGCACCCAACTATGGGGCACCGCTTGTAAGACTAATGTCCACATTATCCAGGCATTCGAGAACAGAGCTCTCCGCCCTGCCACCTGCGCTCACCTTCTTCACGACAACGTCACTATTCATCAAGTCCTCAGATTTCTTTGGGTGGAAGACGAAATTAAGAGAAGCACCAAGCGGTACATGCAAAGGCTACATGACCATCCCAATAATTTGGCGATCAACCTACTGGATAAGAGTGAACAGACCAGGAGGCTCCTCAGGACCCATCCTCTGGATCTCTGCCGGGACTAGCCGGATACTGCCACCATAGCACATCATAAAGAAAATCAATCAACTGTTAAGTGTATTAACCAGTTTAATGATTGTCCACGATTGGACAGTTTTAAATAAAAACAGACTGCTAATACAAAAAAATATATATATATTCGTACATTCGATGTACCTGTTGTGTCTATGTATGACTCATTTATGTACATACATATGTATGCCCTGAACATTTTTCCACGGAAACAATGACCACTTGGAGTATTTTTTGTATGCTTTACTAATGCAAGATATGAAAAATGAAAATATTTATGGGTATGCGGTATCCGTCATAAAAGCCAAAACCGATAAGAAAACTCGACCCCATAATCGACTGGCAATCCACTGAGGTTTCGCATTCTAAGTACATAGACATATCGGACCCTCGATGCTACCAATATTATCGCCAAGCTTATCTGATAAGACAGTACTCACGTGGCCGCTGCTGCCACCATTGAAGGGCACCCCAAACACAGGTGGGCGGGCACAGGTGTACAGCGGAGATCTTGAGATACTTCTTTGATTGCTTGGTAACATATCCAAAATATATATTTAATATTTGATAAATGCATAAAATATAAACAACATCTTTTCTTTCAGTGGAAGCCGCGCATTTTGTTGAGCAGCGTAATGGTGGCTGCCACCAGGGGTCGGGAGCCCGTCACCAGCACATCGATTTCACGCTTCATCCCGTAAGGCTGCTGTCCGTATTTGCCTTGAACGAGATCAAAGAACGCATTGACGGAGATGGCCAACTGCGAGGAGTCCTTCTTGCCGGTCTCCTCGCACAGGCCACGCCAGGTGCGGGCATTGCGCTTGGCCCGCTGCAGCTCCTCCATGACACGCCACTGCTCCTCGGGCAGTATTTCGCCCTCGAAGAAGTTGGGGCAGGGCACAAAGAAGGCCTCGTCAAAGTTCACATTGAAGCGCAGAATGGTGAGCAAGTCCTTGGCATTGAAGTCGCTGACCTTGTTGTACAGCAGCAGCTTTGTGGTGCGATGGGAGCGAGTGAGGGTGTAGAACCACTCGCGGCATACCATCATCGACTCGATCGAATCGGCACTGTCCAGATAGACATTGTACATGTCGTGCTTGATGATATCGAAGTGTCCCGCCGACTCGAAGCTCTCAATGCCCCGCATTGCTGCCTCGGTCAGTTGGGTCGTCTTGGGATCCAGTCCCACCGCAAACTCGGGCTTGTGACGTCTGAGGTAGTCGTAGGCCAGCTGGACACCCAGCGAGGCATTCAACTTGACGGATTGGTTGGCCTTGCTGAGGAAACGCTTGTGGCTGGGATTGGCATCGGTCAGGGCGTTGTATGTCGGCACAGGGTGCAGCTTGGCGCCCATCTGTTTGGCCTTCTGGGCCAGCACCTCGCGGCACTCTGGCTGGTTGACATTGGTGAAAATGGTGGCCGAGGGCTTCATGATTTCACCCTTGGCCCAGGCAATGTCACGCATGGACTCGCTGAGGTTGGAGCCCTGCTCCCAGCCCAGCGTGCTGATGCCGATGGTCTGGGCATGCAGGGTGAGGTTGGTGCAGTCGCTGGCGCCGCCCAGGCCCACCTCCACAATGGCAACATCCACATTCGCCTCGCGGAACGCCAGGAAGGCCATGACCGTCAGGATTTGGCTGTGAGCCGGTGTGGGATCCATTTCAGCCAACTTCGGATAGATCTTGCCGACCAGCTCCGTGAACTGAGCCTCGCTGAGGGGCTCGCCCTGAATGCGGATCCTCTCGCGCGAGTAAAACAGATGCGGGGCGCACAGTAGGCCGGTCTTGATGCCGTGCGCCATCAGGATGTTGTGCACAATGCCACAGGTGGTTGCCTTGCCCTTGGATCCGGCCACCTGAATGGCCGGAATGCTCTCCAACTGTTCCTTGGACACACCCACCTTGCTCAGCAGCGCCAGGGTGTGCTCTATGATGGGATCCACCTGAAGCTTGCTCGCCTTCGAGCGCATGCGGCCGGTCACTGGCTCGAACGCCTGATAAATGTTCACCTGTCGAACGGCCTCCAAGTAGGCCAAGCGCTCGGGCGACTTCTCGGCCGGCTCCTCGGGCTCTGCGGCTCCAGCAGATGGACTGCCGCCCCCCACTGCCTTCAGCTCGGTCTCCATTTTGTTGATCTCCTGCTTCTTCTTCATTTGCAGCTCGCGTCCCGCCTGCTGCTTGGCACTCAAGTCCTTGAGCAGCTGCGCCTGGTTCTTCTGCGAGCCGTGCATGCGGTTCATCCAGGACTTGCGCTGTTCCTCCGCGGAGGAGCCCTTCACCTCGCTATCGACCACAGCTTTGGCCTTGCTTGGCATCGACTGCTGCCAGGTGGCAGGGGACTGTCCACCGGGAGTCGGGTTTCTGTTCTGACCCAAGCTTGCCTGGGTATTCGGATTGCCTGGCTTGACGGCGCCTTGGGCTGCCAGTTTCGCCTTTAGCTGCATTTCGGCTGAATATTTTGTCCACTTGGCCCGCTGGTCGGAAAAGCTGGGCGCTATAGCAGCTGATCGAGGCAAAAAAGGGGAATATTAATTGCCGGAGTATCAAAAGTCGATTATTTACCCGTCTTATTCCCAGCCGATGGGTTATGTTTATTTTCTGTTTTCTTCTGCTGCTCCAAAGTCTCCGGCTCTGGTTCCTCATTGGGCTTGAGGCCCTTTTTGAAGAATTTATTGCTCGCCGTGCGAGTGGTGCCCTTCCAGACCGTCAGACCCGGCCGACTGGCCCTCGACATCGTTGTGACTAATAACAGCATCGTTGTTGTTTCGATTGTGTGTGTGTGGTGGGGGGGGATATCTTTCCAGGAGCGGTCTGATTTTAAGGTTTATTTCAGCTCGGAAAAATCTCAAAATAATTTAAGCCTTTCACTTGGATGAATGTCTAGTAACTGATGTATGTCGGTGATAGAAATCCGGTTTGGCGGGGGGGTAATGTACAAATTTGACAGATAAAGAGACGCCAGAGTGGTGCATGAATAAAATATTTGTGCATGGCTAAAATCAGATTAGATAATGTAATGGTTTGACAGATGATGAAAATGAAAAGTACTCAAAGTGTCTAAAAATTAAAAGTAAATGTTAATTAGTATTAGGGTTCGAAAAACTAGACACTTGACGGCATTATTTCCCATTCGAATGTTCTAACAACGTAATTATATTGACAATGAAAATTTTACCAAAATTATATTTTTAATTATATTTTACCATCAATTATAGGGATAAGTAGATTTATAATATACATTATATATAGTAAGACTTTTTTTTAAATAAATAATTGTCAATATATCTGGGATTGCCGCCTTAGAGTATGCTGCAAGTAATATTGTAAAGACGGACAGCTAAAAAGTCTGCAATTTGCACAGCTTTAGCTCTGTGTTATGCTAGTAACTGATCAATAAATTCGTAATGCCTGGGACTAATAGATAGGACAGCAGTTATCAAGTGATACGCGGATATACTGATATGCATTATCTGCAGCTGTTCGTTTTAAATATTTCGAGACCATCAATAAGTGGAAATATAAATTAGCATTCTATCTACTATACATATATGTATGCCCAATAAGATCAATTTGGCACGATTGGCACGATTTGGCTTATCAATGGCCGAAATGAAATTATGGATGGGAAACCCATATAAAAAGACCAGGCAGCGGAGGCAGTCGGCATAGTTTGTTCAACGTCCCGAAACCAGCAATGAAGTTCACACTCTTTTTCCTGGCCCTGTGCCTAATCAGCGTAAGTGAGATTGAGTGAGATTAATAATTAATAATTGTGGATTCCAAAATGTGTGTGCAGGTCAATGCTTTGGTGCAGCCCGTCGCCAATGAGAATATTTCGCCGGAGCTGTACGATGGGACCGAAGATGGTTTCGTCGAAATCGAGGCCTTTGGCGTCCTCGGGGCCCTGCGCAAGTCCCTCCATGTGGCTCTGCGCTCTGCCAAGGGCTTGAACTGCATCCTCAAGTGGGTGACGGGCATCAAGGATAACGCCACGCAGTTCAGCAGCAGCGTTGTCCTGTGCGGCACCACGGCCAGCAAGGATGTGACCAACCTGTTGAATGCCAATCTTGAGCTCATCAAAACCGCCAACACAATCATCAACTATAAGACCACTGTCTGTGCCTCGGCCGAGGACGCTGACCAGAAGGTGACCAACAGCTGCTTCGTGAAGACTCTCGGCCAGGTGTTGAGGCTCAGGCGACAGGTGGCGCAGGTCGTCGTTTTGGCTAAGAAACTGCCACAGACTGCACCCAATGCTGGTTCCTGCATCAACGATGCGGTTGCCAACCTGGTCAACTACTACACCCAGTTCCCGCAGAACATTATCGACTGTTCCAAGTTGACCTCTTAGACGGGTTACCATTCGTCTTCGTAAACCATTCTTCAAGTAATAAACAAAAAGCAGTGTTGACCACAAAGCCATATTGTGTAGTGATATAGTAGGGGCCTCACAATTTCAATTTCTGTTGCACAATTTGACGATCGAAAATCGGAGGGTATGCGATGGTATAATCTTGCAGGTTCAGGACCAGATCAGGACAACAGAAATAAGTAGGAGCGACGAACTCAAGCGCAGTTTCAGACTAGCTAAAGCTAGGTACACACGATGCAAACAATTTGCAGCAAGTTGAAAATAATTTGCAGCAAATGTTTGCACAAATGTTTACACCTATGCAAATATTGCAAGAAAATTTCTTGCTTCAATCAATTTTTGTTTTGCACGCAAACTTTTGCATGGCTATTTCGTGCAATATATTGCGTTAATGTCTACACGTGTTTTCATTTTTGTTTGCAGTGCTTGCTATTTGACAATTGACACTCATTTGCAAGTTCTGTTGTTTTGTGAAAGTCAAGGAATAACGACGTGTTTATATTATGTCGGCACAAAAATTGAGAGTTGCTGCTATTGCTATATTAGCAATTTTAATTAAACCTAAAAAAATGAGAAGATTAGAGTCTGCAAAAAAAAAAAGAAAGTTTTGGGTGAAAGAGTGGATTTCCAAAAGAGATGAAAAAGGAGTGCATCAGAACCTTTTAAAAAGAGCTACAAAATGGCGATGAAACAAACTATTCGCATGTCAGTCAGTGATTTCAATTTTTTATTAGAAAAAGTAAAAAAAACTACATAACTAAACAAGACACTGTAATGCGTCCTGCGATTCCACCAAATGAGCGATTTGCCCTGACATTTCGTTTGACATTGCAAATGATGAATTTTTGTTTTTATTTCCTCATCCCTTTTGTCTAATTTTTCAGCAATTTCGCGATAAGCATTTTGCTTTTTATACCCGTACTCGAAGAGTAAAAGGTTGTATTTGTGCTAATTGCTGTCTGTCCGTCTGTCCGTCTTGTTTGTCGCCCATTGCTCGGAGGCTATAAGAGCTAGAGGGACCAAATCTTTTTTCCAAACTGATGTGATATCTCACTCCTAGAAAAATATTTCAAAATTTCGCCCCGCCCACTTCCGCCCCTACAAAGGGCGCACATCTGTGGCGTCCACAATTTTGAAGATAACAGAAAACGAAAAATGCAAAATCATAGAGACAGCCCATATCTATGAGGGGCCCAAATCTGAATCGGATCGGATCATTAATATAGCCACAATAGAGGAAAATATACGAAAAAACTTCGCTCCATCCCTTTCGCACTCACACACAAAATCGAGTCGATTTGGTTTTTCGTATAAATGAGCGCCTCGTTCTCAGAGACTATAAGAGCTAGAGCAACCAAATTTTCTGCCTAGACTCCTGTGATACCGAACCTGAACAAGTGTATTTCAAAATTTCACCCCGCCCCCTTCCGCCCCCACAAAAGACGAAAATCCACAATTTTGAAGATAGAGAAAAACTAAAAATGCAGTATCGTAGGAAATGACCATATCTACCAGATTCCCGAATTTGGTCCAGATCGGATCATTATTGTAGCCACAATGATCAAATGAATTTTCAGCAGCAATCCCCCTCCTCCTCTTGCAGAGTAAGTCAATTATTGTGGTTGATTGTTGCTGCAGCTTCTCTCACACGCACACTCACGCTCAAACATGCTGCCTCGTGCGGTGTACGTGTGTTGTTGTGAGAACTGATGTAGATGATGTAGATGTAGATGTCGATGACAGATGTAGCAAAAATGTAAAATGTAAAAACTGATAAAAAATTTTAAAATTCCACATAAATCACATGTGTACTGACTGAGTACGGGTATAAAAGTAGAGTCGCGTTCGAAGCGACTCCGTACGTTCTTTCTCGTTTTAGCGTCGAAATATGCCTTTCACTTTATAGGTACTATGTTCATTTTGGAAGACGATTGCCCCTCCCACTAATATTAATCCTTTCAATGATAATCTCTTTAAATATGGTATATATAAAATTCAATAATAATGAGCTGATAATATATGTAATTATATTTATATGTACATAATATATTTCATAAATGACTTCCCATTAGAATAATTTTCATAGGGGTATGCAGAGTGCGACGTGTGAAGTATTTTCTTTCTGTCTGAACTCGGAGAACGTTTTCAACTCGAAAATCGTCTTAGTACGCAAATTAAGTATCTCCTTGGTGAATTGTTAAAAAAAATATATTTTTTATTTTTCTTATTCACTATTACAATACACTCTTAGTGTCGAACCTCACTGCTCTATTGTTTTTACCTGTTCTTATTGGATTACAACTGTTCTTCTTTGATCTCAAAAACGGACTGGTGACCAAGGGTCGGCTCCTAATAAACGAACCTCGGATTAAGAGAAGCAAGAGCTGCTTAAGAGATTGGCTCAAGAGAGTCGGAGAATAGGAGATGAGAATCTGGTCTCAATTGTGAAATTTGAATAAACAAAGATTGGGCTCTCTGAGTATCGAGCGGCCAACGGCTCAATTCGAACTTAATGGAAAGTGTGAAATGACATGACCCCCTTACTGAGTGGGGGAGGTTCATTAGGAATTGGGAACCTAATGGAACCTAATGGAAGAACTGTGTAAGAAGTTCCCAACTAGAAATTGTTTATAAATCGGGTAAGAAGGCTTGGGTAGTGGGCTGGTTAACTCGCACACACACATGTGCCAGCGGATTCTATTTGTAGACTTCAGCAAGATGGACGCGCGTCCATCGCTTGCTGAAACATTTCTTGCCTGTGGCAATTCAAATTGAAGAACGTTACATATGTATCTTATTATTAGATTGTCAAGTTCAGCAGCAGAGAACTCATATTCAAGAGGTAGCAAATACCGTGTATATTTAAGTAGTTAAGGAACCACTCAGCTGCAGCTGGGGGGAAGTTTTTCCAAGTGGAATGTTTGGAATACTATGCCTATAATCTATTGTAAAATAGCGAAGAAGCGAACGGCTGCACCTTGCTTGATCGTCCAGCCCAATATACCCCATGAACTGCAGCATTAGATGACAGTGAGCAAACAGCGATCAGACGCTGTATATGCAGTTAAGATATATTAAATATAGTATACTCAATCATATAATAGTTCTTCTTTGACACTCGTGTCATTGCCTCACGGCACTTGCAACCTAGACAATCAACGACTCCATTTTTATTTAGTTTTTGATCAATAATACACTTCTGTTGGTGAATTATATTATTATGTTATAAAATGCATCACTAAAAATGTTATTTTCAAATTCAAAGTCCCACAACTGGTCGAGATTTTCAGGAGTCGACCGGTGTATAAAAGGCCACGCATTGACCGTGTGGATCTTGCTGAAAAGAGCACCTTGAGGATCTCGTAACATGACTTAAGCACATCCGAGAGTCGCTCCTTCGACGGTGCATCAACAATATATGTACGAAAATGGCCAGCCAGGAGCGCTCTCCATCACCTATCGCTGCTAAGAGACGCCGCACTAAGGAGCCGGAGCAAGTACCGGAGCAAGTGCCGGAGCAAAAGCCGGTGCACACCTACGGCGAGCGCGTTTTGTCGGACTTCAGCCGCTTCTGCCTGAATAGCCTCCACTCGGACGTGGAGCTCGAGGTGACGGGTCAGCGCCTGCCGGCTCACCGCTTGATTCTGGCCGCGCGCTGTGAGCATTTCAGCAAGCTATTACATATATAGTGGAGTGTCAAACACAAGGAGACGCGTGATTCGTGTCCCAAAAACGTCGCTGGAGGCCGTCAAGCTTACGCTGAGATACCTTTGCTCGGGCAGTCTGCTCATATCCGAACTGGAGACAGATGACAACATTGTGGTGCTCCGTTTGGCCATTGCTTGCCGTATGGCTTGCCGGAACTCAAGTCGGCCGTAGTCGACAGTTTGCTGAAGAATCTGGCAGTCAGCAATGTGTTTATAGTAATGGAGGCAGAGAATCTACCCTATCGTGCCGTATCCGTAGTGCGTCCAGGCGTAGATGTCCTAGCCTAGTCCTAGACGAATGGACGACTCGTTTCAAAGTGAACAAAAACAAGATCGTAATCAAGATGCATCATCAATAATATTATAATAGAAGATATCCAAAAGATAAACTTCCATCTGACTGCAGCGTGGAAATATCTCATTTACATCATCCTCGAACGCCACGCAGGATATTCGCTTTGAGCGCACTTTTTTTGAAGAAAACAATAACAATTCATGACATCAGAAGGCGAAATACAATTCTTGGCGGGCGAGCCTTCTATCCAGAAGGACCCACCAAGAATAGAGGAGGTACTTGAGGAGTACCCAGAGTCAGGCCCCAAAAGACTCACCATTGAAGAATACACTACACCGGCTATGGCAACCGACGACGAATCTCAGAGGAAGCTCAAAAAGCACCACCGAAGGCGATGTAGATCCATTTAAAGTCGAAACACTACTCTAGAGAGACAGTTGATCTCTGACTGCTATTGGAAGCAGACGTGTTTTCAAGCGTTCCGCCTTATCGTCTGTTACTAGTTAAAAGAGTTTGTTTTCCCGGGGAAAAGTGTCCAAATATTTCTACCGTTAGTTCCGCGTTTTGTGTAACAAGCTGTTCTCGTCGCGACCAATCGGTTCGATGAGCTGGTCATGGCCCTGGCTGGGGAAAAGGTGCGTCTGGAGGAGAGGGCACGTATGCCGCCTCCACAAAGGACCGCTGCCGCTGCTCACGCTGGCGCCACTGCTGCTTCCACCGCTGCGTATGCGGCAGCCTTCCCAGGCTTGCCGGCACCGAGCGCTGTTGCTGCCCCACCGATCGCAAAGCCACGCGAAACCTGGTCGGCTCTTATTAAGAACACTAACCCGGAGGAGACGGGCAAGCAGTTGGTCGAGCGTGTGAAGAAGGACGTCGTCCCTAAGCTCGGAGTTCGCGTGCACGAGGTGCGCGAGCTGAAGAGTGGAGGAGCCATTATTCGCACGCCATCAGTTAGTGAGCTGCGAAAGGTAGTGGATAGCGCGAAGTTTCAAGAAGCAGGTTTGGAGGTAAGGAAGAGCCCAGAGACCAGACCTCAGATCATGGTATATGACGTGGACACGTCCATCACGACCGAGGAGTTTATGGATGAGCTCTTCACGAAGAACCTTGAGGAACACATGACACGAGCGGAGTTCCAGATATCGGTTCAGCTGGACACTAAGCCCTGGTCGGTCACTGACGGCGCCACGATCAACGTGACGCTGAAGGTAGATGCGAAGGCACAGGATGTACTACGCGAATGCGTGTACATCAAGCGGTTCAGATGCCGCTGTCGTTCGCTGGTCCGACATACGCCTGCCACAGGTGTGTGGGCTTTGACCACAAGGTGTCCCAGTGTCGCCTTAAAGAGAACGTGTGCACCGGTGCGGACAGGGCGGCCACAACGTTTCGCGGTGCCCCAACCCGGTGGACTGCCGAAACTGCCGCTTCAAGGGATACCCGTCAGCACACTCCATGCTGTCAGCGGCCTGCCCGATTTACGCTGCGGTATTGGCGAGGGTGAATGCCAGACATTAAAATGTTTAGCATCATCCAAACTAATTGTGGTCGGGGCCGAGCAGCACTGGTGGAACTCGGATTCATCATGCGCAGCCCTGGCCACCTGTTTGCACTGGTCCAGGAGCCGTTCGTCGATGGAGCAAAGCGGATTACTGGCCTTCCTTCGGGAATGCGAGTATTCTCGGACCGCGCCTTTCGTGATGAAAACCCGAAAGCTGCTATCATCGTCAACGAACCGGAAGCCATCTGCATGCCAATAGTATGCGTTAGAGTGCAAGGAAGATTTGGCTCAAGCTCAATCATCCTATGCTCCGTATACTGCCAATTCGGCACCGACTTGGCGCCGTACCTCCGGTACCTAGATGCGATACTGCTGCTGGCCAGCCGCACTCCCGTCATCTTTGGGCTCGACGCGAATGCTGCATCCCCATCATGGTTTAGCAAACTCTCCGAGCACGCTCGGGGACAAGCTAGCTATGCACGGGGTGAGCTGCTGTTTGAGTGGATTACCGAGAACCGAGCCGGCGTGCTCAACGAAGCCAGTCGGGTGTTTACGTTCGATAACCGTAGAGGCCACAGCGACATCGATGTAACAATTGCCAATGAAGCAGCGACTATGTGGGCCACATACGATTGGAAAGTAAAGGAATGGGATACCAGCGACCACAACATGATCCATGTTGAGGTGACGCCTAATCCGACCGACACTGTTGAGAGCATTGCTCCTGTGCCGTCCTGGAAGCTTTCCAATGCGCGCTGGCGATTGTTTGAGGAAGAGGTGGTAAGGGAGATATCCGAACTGCCGGAGGACATCGCCGAATCGCCGTTGGACAACCAGGTTGCTGCACTGCGCTCTGTAGTACACAGTGTGTGCGACAGAGTGCTGGGACGCAGCACGCCGAAAGCCGCGAGGAAGGTAGTTTGGTGGACTGCTGAACTACACTCCAAACGCCGGGAGGTCAGGAGACTGAGGCGGCGGTTACAGGACGCTCGTCGGCACGAGACCGACGCAGCAGTGCAACTTGTGGTTGCGTTGAGGATCTCCTCGGCGCAGTACAAGAAGCTCATCTTGAGGACGAAGGAGGACAACTGGCGACGCTTCGTGGGAGATAACAGAGATGAGCCATGGGGGCACGTCAACAGGATTTGCCGAGGCCGCAAACAGAGCACGGAGATTGGATGCCTTCAGACGGATGGTGGGCCGGTCGCAACATGGCGCGACTGTGCGAGTGTGCTCCTCCGCAACTTTTTCCCTGTTGCGGAGTCGAATGCGCATATTGCCATCCCGTCCGAAGCTCCACCGACCCTCGTATCCAGCGAGGTTGATGCCTGCGTCGCCAGGTTGAAGAGCAGACGCTCTTCCGGCATGGACGGCATCACAGGTGCCATTTGCAAGGCATTGTGGCGTGCCATCCCTCTGCACATGACAGCGTTGTATTCCCGCTGCCTGGACACAGGATACTTCCCCAAAGAATGGAAGCACCCTAGGCTGGTTCCGCTCTTGAAGGGACTCGGTAAGGACAGGACGGATCCTGCTTCATACCGGGGTATCTGTCTGTTGCCAGTGCTGGGCAAAGTGCTGGAGGGAATCATGGTGTATCGTCTGAAGGACACTATACCGGATGGCTGCAGATGGAAATTTTGATTCCGCAAAGGACGTTGCGTGGAGGACGCTTGGAAGCACGTTGTCTCGGCCAGCCGGTCGAAATACGTGCTCGGAGTCTTCGTGGACTTCAAGGGAGCCTTCGACAACGTCGAGTGGGATGCTGCACTACGTCGGCTCCTAGAGCTGGGTTGCCGTGAAGCAAGCTTGTGGCGAAGCTTCTTCTCTTCTTCTTTAATGTCCATCGTAGGCGCTTGGGGAGTTGAAGTCGGCGTTGCCGTTTCAACTAGCAAGACGGCGATCATGCTGCTCAAAGGCATACTTAGACGGCCGCCATTGGTACGGTTTGCAGGAGCAAGCCTGCCATATAAGCGCGAATATCGGTACCTTGGCATCACGGTCGGTGAGCGGTTGAGTTTTCTCCCGCACATCATGGGCCTGCGTGATAAGCTGACTGGAGTCGTAGGGTCATTGTCGCGCGTACTGCGGGTCGACTGGGGTCTCAGTCCCCGCGTAAAGCGCACAATATACACCGGACTCATGGTGCCCTGTGCACTATTTGCGCCTCGGTTTGGTCTGTCATGACGACGACGCAGGTAGTTGCCAGGAGGCACTTAACTGCGTGCCAAAGGAGAATCCTGATTGGATGCCTACCGGTATGCCGAACAGTGTCCACCGTGGCACTGCAAGTACTTGCCGGAGCCCCCGTTTGATCTGGTCGCCAGACGTCTGGCAATCAGATTCAAACTCAAGCGTGACTACCCGCTGGAGGAGAGCGATTGGCTATACGGCGAAGATTTGGAAAATCTAAGCTGGAAGCAGAAGATGGCGCGACTAGACGAATGCCTGTTGTGCGAGTGGCAACGCAGATGGGATGATGGTGACTCCCCGGGTCGGGTGACGCACCGTTTCATCCCGAACGCAAGCTTCGTTTACAGCGAGCCAAGGTTTGGCTTCACGCTGCGCGCCGGATTCCTTCTGACTGGCCATGGATCGCTAAACGCATATCTGATGGAGAGAAGCCTGAGCGACACACCTGCATGTTTATGCGGCGCAGGCAACACGTGCTATGTGATTGCCCGCTCTATGCAGATTTGCGAGACCTCGATGGACTTGGAGTGCAGCACAGTGATGGCGGATGGACCGTATCAGAGGTGGTGACTACGCAGGAGAGGATGCAGTTGCTGGATAGATACGCAGCCGAGGCGTTCTCCAGACGGCAACAACTGCTGGACCCAACGGCGACAGACGGCCTGAGAGCCCCGGACTTGGAGAGTCCCCCACAAGGGTACCCTATCCGAGCCAGTCGGGGCTAAAAGGGGAGGGCCAACTGAGCCCTTAATGTCAGTACCACGGGTTGTTCAGCGGTCCAAGGCTGTTCATTGAGGTAGGCCCCTAGTGGGAGTATCGTGGTGGCTGTGGTAGCCCAAATGTTACGCGGGAAGAGCCGCTAGGCTCCACGTGGAGTTGCGATCTCAACCGGGTGCCGTGACCCATAGATCGGAAGAGGTGATAGATACACTTCGCTCCTCACCAAGGGGGAAAGTATGCCCGACTAGTATACTTTCGAATTGGTACTGGGAGAAGTCGCTATGTATTTGCTATATATGCTTCCTATCCTAGGGCGTTAATTGGCGCATTGTACCAGATTAACCGTGTATGTGGTAACACATTAAACACCGTGGTTGCAATCCCTTTCTGTGGAACCGCAACGTTAAATAAAGCTGAGTGATCAGATTTATCTAGAGAGACAGAGTAGAGTACAACAAAGACAACATATATCGAAAAATCGAACGGTGCACGCTGCGAAACGAAATGCCACCACCGCACTTCACCTCGTGACACATCAAGCGGTGCCAAGGGGCCAAATGTCAATAAATATGACATGTGAGTGGCACGTTCTGAATGTTGAGTAGTTAAGGAACCACAGGGCAAAGAGCAAGGAGGAACCAATGGGTCCATTTTCTTTGATATCGTACGAATCAAAGATAGAATAGGTTTAAAATATAACAACTTAAGACTAGTCAAATATTAAAAGTAAATATTAATATATGAAGTTGTCTCTACGAGCTACGAAAAGGAAAAGGAAGCCTGCAGCTGAAACGAAGTCCGACGTCGACTTTTTTTTTGGCATTGTTGCTCGTCATCTTGTTGCCAGGCCACGTCATATGTTGCCAGAACTAGAGATGGCCAGGCAACAGAGATGGGCAGCATGAATGAGCTTTGTATGGGTTTGGAAATGTATATATTTTAGTTGGATATTTTATTAAATTTTTTATTTATATATTTCAGTTGGACTCTTTTTATGGCATTAGCATTTTATAATACCGAAACAAAACTAAAAATCGGTGAATTAGGAACAGACTAAATGTGTACCGCCTGGCCGATATTGAAATCGATATTATATATTTGTCAAATGGGAATTTGCACCTAGCTGATATTCAGGTTTATTCTGGTGGATATAAATTTACGAAATATATTCGACTATACGCGAATATATTTTCAACTATATAAATACATATAGAATAAAACCATCGGCAATAATCGGCGCATGACTGCTGTTTTCAGTCATCACTAAGTCACACAATAAATTTACTGCAGCTGAATGTTCCAGCTGTTCCAGCACCAATGACCTTCGGCCAGTCCGTTAGTTTTGAATTTGCTGTTTCCACGTGGTTTTTTCTGCGTTCCCTAACCTCCTCCGAATTCGTTTGAGTATTATGACACATTTGCAAGAGGCTTGCGACACAATATTAGAATACCTTTATTTAGTAAATATCCCTTACATATATGCGAATATACCATTAATATAATATATGTAAATATTTACATATGTATATAGACTTGAAGTGTATATCATAATTGACTTCATATAAACAAAAATTGTCTTTCAGGGTATTCAAGGTGCGACGTGCATCGTTTTTTTTGTTCGCTCAGCAGTCGCCGCATGTGCTCATGACACCATTTTGTTTTGTTCAGAGATGCGAAAATTTGTGGGTTTGAGATGAGTAAATGAGAATGAGAAATATGGGGAAAATTGATGAATTAATGTAACGAATCGATGGAATACGATTAATGTGAGTTAAACGTAGGGAATGTAGAGAAATTAAGTGCTGTCTGAATTTTTGTTTGCAAGTCCATCAAAGTCTTTATCTTTAGACTAGACTAGATTGAAAATCTAGATTGGAGTGTTACAAGTACAAATAACAAGATGTTACCCACTGGGTTACCCCTCCATACCCCTCGTTCATTGCAGCAGCGCACTGCAGTGGCGAAACGAAGAAGGCGACATAAAGAAGTGTAAGAACGTACGCTGCCGTATTTACATACATACATACATACATACATACATACATACATACGTATATTGTATATAGTACAGTGGGCAGTGCACATAGCAAATAAAGGTAGAATTATATTACCACTGCACCACTGGTTATTATTTGTAGGGCTGGAATTCATAAGACTGGGAAGCCCAAAAGCATTATTATATTTCTGTCTTTCTTTGTGCAAGTATTATACATATATACATACATACATATATGTACATATATGCACGTATTATAATCTACGACAGAAGCTCACCTTTGTTTTCATTGTCTTTTATATCTGGTCGGTAGGCTTCAAATATTTTTGCGGCAATTTTGTAGCTTACCTTATCTGATCGATTGTCCAACTGGGCACTCCATGCTCCCCAAAGAGCTTTAGTTGAAGTGCATATTGCATTAGATAATTTCTATAACACTATAGTAGAGAGAGCTCGTTCAAAAAGGCACACTAAATATATGAAGAGCACCTTAAAGCAGATGTCTGGCAAAAATAGTGTATATAGAAATAAATAATACAATTTCTCATACTTTTTGGCTCAGAGGAATATTGATTCTACTCTAACTATTCATACCTATATGAGAAATAACACTATTTAGTTATATTAACTATTAGGATTACAAAGGAATCATTCCCTTCTCTGCACAACCCACTAAGTGGCAGTTCCATTGACTTTGAATTTGCTCTGAATATGTTTTTGTTTATTTTTTGTATTGAAAATGTTTACATGGATTCAATGCAGACATCGATATTGGGCAAGAAGGAGTTGCAGGCATCCTTAACGGTATCGGTGGCGCCCACGAAGCAAGAGCTGGTGTCAGAGGGCAGTTTGGCGATCAACTTGATGGTGGTGTTGATCCTTCTGGCCAGCGACATGGTGGCCTTGAACAGCTTCAGGAAGCACTTGCGGCTGGTGTTGCCGGTGCCTTCGGTGGCGCACAGCTGCGAGTGCAGGTGGATGATGCTGTCGCAGATGCTGATCATCGACTTGACGCTGTTCACAATTCTGGCCACATCCTTGGGCACGGCCACGCCGCAGCTGTCGATGGCATCGATGTATGTGGTGCAGGCAGTCAGCAGGGACAGAGTCTCCTTCAAGATGCAGTTGGTGCCGCGGATTCCCTTCAGAGCCTTGCGCAGAATTTTACGGCAGGAACGCAGGAAGCCCTGCTCGGCCACATCCATGTAGTCGGCATCCGCATCGAGATCGGCCAGCAGCTGTTCAAGCTCGAGATCAAAGTCAAAGCTCTCCTCCGAGCCAACAGCATTGGCCTGCAAGGGGGCGAATTCAATTTTAGGACAGTTCGGATTGGACTTACGAGTTGGAAACTTACATGAGTAGACAGCAGGCAGCTGGCCGAGACCAGAACCAAGAGGCAGAGTGTAATGGCTTTCATATTGCTTGACGACGATTCACAGACGAGTGTGGCTACCCAGCACCGTGGCGTTTGTTTATATAGACCGCTGAGTACGGCAATTCCCCAACACAGTATCACAGGGCTATCACCGGCTACGGGTACGTTGGAGTGTCCACGCTTGAAGTGTCGTTGTTGTTTTTGCGCCGATCTATCTATGCCCATTTGTACAGATATTTTCGCAAATGAATATGCCATTGATACTCGTATGTACACAGTTAGCGGGCAGCTCCGAAGACGTTTAATTAAGCCACCCAAAGGCCGAAACTAATTTCGCATTATCTATGCAGCGTGGAGACAAAAGGGAAACACACAACAGTAGGCTCTCAACGGTGCTGCTGATGGTGGAGTCTAATCTCCTCTTCAGATAGTGCCAAACACAAATTCTGATTACAGTTCGATCTTTTCCACCTCAGTATCAGTAGATGGATCCACTCTTACCCCCGGTTACCCGTTGCCGTTGCCTGCACCTTTACAATATCTTTTTCTTTTGACTTGGGGTAGCTCCAAACATTTGGCCACACGCCGATAACTCTACTGCTACAATCTACTCAAAACAAAACCCTTGGCGAAGACTCTATCGATATGTTCAGTGAACCATCGATGCATTGACCAGCTATAATCTTTCATTATATTCGTACGAGTAGTAGCATGCTTTTGTTTTAAGTTAGGTATTGAATCAATCGTTTATTAGATTTGTTAGATTCGACATAATTGTACAATTTTAATCTAATTTTGGTATACCATTTATTTGTACCACCAGTACTATACACAATGGTCTGGATTGTTATACCTACGAGTAAATAGACCATCTTGTAAACAATTACATTAAGCGTAGCGGAACCCCTCTGTGAATGCCTGTCCACTCTCAGATCGGCTCTTTTGGGAGGAGCATCAGGATAAACACAGCAAAGTTTAGATCACTTGAAGTAGTATCAAATAAGTTCAGTCTTAAAATATGGAAATATATAGTATATCGTATGTTTGGCAGGAAGGCTTACAAGGTGACCAAAAATTCTGAAAAATTATCATTTAACTTTAACTTAAGGACGTTGATGTGCAATGACTGCACCATCAAGTGGTTTATGCGACACCAAGCCGAAGCCTGTTACGTGCGGCAGATCCCTGGCAGATACACAGCCCTCCTACCGCCCAACCGACCGAGGGACGCTGCCGCATGACGCGCGACGCGTGTACCGAACCGATCGCGAACAAGCACGAAAGACAGGTGTTAGAAAATTAGGGCTAAACACAACGCTAAACATGAAAAGTTACAAAAGAATATTACTAATTACGGGAAAGGAATGGTAGTATTAGTGATTTAAGTAGAGGAACTGAATTAGTGGTGGATATTATATAATCCGAGCATAAGACTCGAAACGGTTTATGCAAGGAATAATTCGATCTACACAGCGAAAGGCTGTGTTGGCGATGCCTAATTTAGTAGAATCAAGCAAGAATAGGACAATACAACTAAAGCTGATAGTACTCAATGTACTATATATACACTCAAGATTTATGTCTTATCTTTGTGTGTTTTCGGTGCACGAAAATAATCTAGTTCAAGGGAAAATCGCTTCAAATGTTCCACAGATATTGCTGCAAGAGCATTCCCGCATACCACAGGATTTATTCCAGATCCTGATACTTTTTAATCATTTTTATTCATATGTATGTATATGTATTTATTTATTTATTGATTCAATCATTTGTTTGTATATGTATTTTTCCGTATGTATTTGTGTATATGCATGTGTATGGTATGGTATGTATGTTTAGATATTATAAATAATAATAATTGTTGGAGCCGAGTATAAAAACAAATAACAATCAAAAAAAATCTTAACCAAAGCAATAAAATTAATGCGTTTACATATTAAATTCATTCCGAGACAAATCAAAAGGGTTACATAAATACATATTTACATACAAGTATGTATATGTATATGTATGCATAATATTTAAATATAGTTAAAAAAAAATTATGAAAATTTTTTAATAATAAAAGTACAACACCAAAAATGTAATGCATATAGGCAAGTCAAAAAATGTTATTTAAAAATATATAAGTTATATATCCGAGTGAATCGGTTCAGATAGGAATAACAATAGGTTTGCGCTGAAAAAAACATTATAATCGTAATTATAGGTGTACTATAATATTTAATAATATTATATTCTTATTATTATTATTATGTATAGGTTTTTGATATACTTTTCTTTCTTTCGATCTTTTCTTTTCTTTCGTTTGTGTTTTTTTTTTTTAAGTTTGCCTTGAATTTTGAAGTTTTGAAACAAAGCCTAATCTTAAGCTAGCATATAATATTAGAATATAGTATAATTATCATTTCTTTTTCATAATTGCACATTTTTTAAGTTAAGTTAGGATAAAAAAAAAAAAAAAAAAAAACAAAATGCACCACTTATAAGACTCAATGGGGAGAATCAAATCAAATCATATCATATAAGATCAGATCAAATGAGGCTGAGGCGACTGTTGGTCTTTCGTAGCTGGGCACGCCAGGGTATGATGTTGTCCTCCTCCTCCTGCCGCTGCTGCTGCTGCTGCTGCTGCTCGTGGCCCTCCCTGTCTAGGGGCTGCTGCTGCTCCAAGGCTTGCTCCAGGGCGGCGGCGGTGGCCTGCTCCGGCTCTTCGTTGGAGTCTGGACTGTGGCTGTGGTTCTCCTTGTTGCCACCGTGGGCACCCTGCTGCTGCTGCTGGGGTAGCTGCTGGAACTGAATCTGCTGATAGTGCTGCTCCATGCCGGCTAGATTGATGTTGATGTTGTCTATGGACATGGCGCGGTTCTTCAGCCGCCAGGTGTCCGCAATGCGGTTGTTCTCCTCCACCTTGGGCGTGTAGATGGCCGCTCTGGAAAATGCCACATACACAGCGGTCAGAGAAGAGTCCGCCCTGCCCTCCGCCCTGCCAGCCCTCCGTCCAGCCCGGCCGTCCTCACCACAGAAGCTCACCCAAAACTCAAACCAACTTACTTCAGCTTGTTCTCGGTCTCCTCGCGGCGCGCCAGCAGGTCGCGCTTCCACTGGGGTATCTGCGAGAGGCGCCGCGACTCGGCCTCCTGGGCCATGCGCTCCTCAAAGTCCTTCTTGGCCCGCTCGGCCGCCTTCTTGGCCATCATCTGACGCTTCCAGTCGGGTATGGCATTGCCGGCCTGATCCTTTTCGGGTATCTGCAAGTAGATCTTTGCACACGCATCACAAACGTCCTTAGTCTCAGGTGGGGAGGGGTGGGGCATCGAGTCGAACTCACCTGATCCACATAGTGGTTGGCCGTGAACTGCTTGGTTATCTCCACATAGTGCTCGGAGTCCATGCGGCTGGCCATCTGCTGCTCGACCTTCATCTTCTTGATGCCCGGTATGTCCTTGGAGATCTTCAGCTCGGCAATCAGATCCGATTTTAGATACGTATCCGTGCTGGATGTGAGGCACTGCATGCTCAGGCTCCGGGCTGGCATCTGATAGGGTTTGGGCACCTTCTGGGTGTCCGTGCGTCGCAGCTGGAATGGCCAAGGGGGGGCATCAATATTAATCTCTCGCTTCTCTGGCTGGGTTAGAAGGGGTAGATACCCACCTGTACGCTGTTCAGATCCTGTATTGAGATGGCCGAGAGCGGCTGGTGCTGCTTCCGTGTGGCAGTGTCCTGACTATTGGGCGTGGCTCCGTGCGACTTCTTGGGCTTGTGCGACGACTTGCTGGCCATTGTGGCATCACTGCCGCCATTCATCAGGGGCATCATCATGGGCGGCAGCGGCATGTTGTGCGGCAAGGGTGGTGGCGGCGGCGGTAGCGGCGGCTGTTCCCCCATCCCATGATGCGGATGGTGGGGATGCTGATGATGATGATGATGCTGTTGCTGCTGCTGTAAGTGCTGCTGCTGCTGCTGATGGGGATGTATCTGTTGCTGTTGCTGATTGGCAATCTGTATCTGCATGTAGTCCTCCGTATCCGTGGAGCTGCACAGACCAAGAAGGAGAAGGAGAACGGAATGGAAGCGGATTAGTGGCTGCTACTTTCACTGCGGTGTGGCTCGGACCTGCGCCAGGCGTGCCGTGTGCGCAGTATCATCTTCGGATTGCAACTGAGTTGCAGCTACAGCTACAGCCGTGGCAAGTGGCAGGTGGCATGCCACATCTACAATTGGCACGCATAAAATTTCATGCACTCTTGAGCGGCGGAGGAAGTGCCTGACTGCATCTCTCTCGCTCTCTCTCTCTCTCTCTGTCGCTCTCTCTTTGTCTCTCTTTAGCTGCTAATTGCTAAGCTGCAGCCAAGCTGTAGTCAAGCTGCAGCCAACCAACCAACCATCTATCCATCCATCTATCTTTGTATCTTTTCATCTTCCTAGCCATCTGCTGCTGGATGGCTAATTGAGGCGAGGCAACTGTACCTCTGCCACTGCCACTGCACTAATTATGGTTTGCCGTTGCACGAGATTCAGTGTTCAGCCAAATTAAATCGGCTGCCATCTGCTAATTGAAAGTGGTGCCAAAGGGGGGACGGATCGGGGCGGCGACTACTTACCGGGCCGAGGATGGACACGAACGCTTATCGCTGATGCTCTTCAGATACTCGGACGGCTTGATGAGGTGCGTGACGCCGTCTTGTGATTTATTGGGAAAACTGGGCGGCACAAACGGCAGCACCAGCTGCTTGTTGACCAGATTGGGTCCGCCGGTGCGCCCCCCGACCACCGAGCCGGGCGCCCCGCTGCCAGCCTCGCCGTAGATGCCCGCATACTGGGCCTGCTGCTGCGTGAGCTCGTAGTGATCCTCCGCCGAGGAGCCGCCCCCATAGAGGCTGGGCGTGTAGGGATGATGATGATTCGGCTGCTGCTGCTGCTGCTGCGACTGTTGCTGCTGCGGGTAGTGGGGCGATGTCGTCTGCTGGTAGTTGCCGCCCCTTTGGGACTTGGGTGCCTCGGCATAGCCATAGATGCTGCCATTCGGATTACGCGACTGGCAGCCAGCTCCTCCTCCACCTCCACCTCCTCCACCAGGGTTGGAGCCATCTCCATTCGGTTGTTGGGCGGCTTGTGCTGCTGCTGCTGCATTGTTGGCCGGATTGGCGTTACCATTGAGCAGCTTGGCTTTCTTGTTCGCTGAAATTGAACAAATTTATTTATGAGTTTCGTTCGTCGCTCGCTTTTGTGGGTTAGCAGTCATCTCATCTACCCTCCTCCTCCTCTTCCCACCAGCAGCCACGGTCTGGGTCTAGCTCTAGCTCTGGTCATGCTCGCTTGAGCAGCCAACAACATCCACTCAACATCAGCTGCAACTTGCAACTTGCCACTAGCAACAACAATAGTTCATTGCGTATGCAGAGACGCGGCGCCTTTCACCAGACAGAGCGCCACAAGAACACACAGAGCCCCCCCAATGGACTTGCAGCTCCAGTTGCATACAAATCCGTTTCATTTAGCCCGATTCAAATCGGGCTGAAAACGGCCCCAAGCAGAGAGGCCAATGGTGCTAACAGTTGTGCCACATACAGTAACCAAACAGATTGAACTTGGAAGTGAAGGTGGAAGCTGGAAGCTATACGAGCAGAAGGGTATAGAACGTATCTCAATTTAAATTTAGATTTCATATTCGTGTATTTCTAGCTAGAATTGAGAGCGAACACTTCTAATTATTATAGACTGCTTTCAAGACTGCTGTTTGGAGAAAAAAACGAGAGGGAACATTGTGATTCGCTGCAGTGACCACGACTTTACTTGTACATACACCCGTACTAAGAGCGGGCTTATATTTTACATATGCTTATATTTTACATATGTTGCATTTCTGCTACATCTGTCATTTACATCTACAACTCTCTGCTTACACCTTCGCCAAAGGGCGCACACTGCACTGTGTGAGCGAGAGAGAGAGAGAGAATGAGTTCTGCTGCAGCACTATAAGGGGGTATGTGTAGCTATATCGACTCGGCTATTAATCCTGTTTAAGAATGGTATATCTTTATGAGGTCGGAAACGTTTCCTTCTCTGCATTACAAACATCTCCTTCGACCACCACTCTAATAGACCCTTCGACTCTGCGAGTACCGGGTAAAATTTATCTGTGAAATTAATAAAATAAGTTCTGGGCATCAGGTATATAATTCGCGTTGAGATTGCTCCTGCTAGATAGATAAATGTCTGATTTATTTTGAGATATTGTACACCCCCACTAGAATTTAGACCTGATTTTGCCATGGCATATGTATGTCGACCTGTTGTTGTCTTAGGTTCTCGAAACTCGAAGATAAGACGGAGATAGATTTGGAACCTGCCAACATAACTACTTATCAGTAGATAAGCCTCAAACGTGCTTCAGACTCACTTATGCTGATACAAAGCTAAAGATACTTGGAAAAAGAATCACACAATATACTATATATAATATGTATGTATGTATGTACCTATATGACTAATAAAAATATATTATTTAGAATTGTTTGTATAGAATTAATTGTATATGGAAATACAGATAGCGCTAGAGCGAAAGAGTCTGAGGCAGAGTTCAAAAAGTTGTTCAAATGACACTGAATAGGAGAAGATATCACTGATTTCCTAGCAACGATTCCCTTACAGTCAAGTCTCAAATTTAATTTGCCGTAGGTCACCTTATCGATTGTGTTGAAGTACCCTTTTGGGTATAGATAAGAGTCCATTAAACTTTACTGTAATATGTGTCTAGACAGCTGATTCCCAAATAATCCATAAGGGTATGTTATGTAGACCCTCCATTTACATTTGAATATTTTGTACTTTAAATATTGCTTAAGAAAATGCTCATTTCTCTTTCTATTTCCGTTTAGTATTTTCATAACCTTTGTCTCTAGTTAATTCTTTGAAACGTTTCCACACTTTTTGTTAGCTCATACAAAACCCTGGCGCGCTAACCAACACTGTTTTCCCTTTACGCTGACACACGGAAGTGTCAGTCATAGTTTTTTCCCAGAATTTACTTCCTCCAAGTTTGTCGTGGGAGTATCGCTATAAAAAAAGATAAAGTTACCCCCCACCCCCCACAACGATTTCCATGGAAGGGGATTTTGTGTTTGCTGATTCAATTTCCATGCCGCAAGCAACTTAATTGGGCAAACAATCTCCGCTCAGGCTCCAAACTTCAAACTCCAAACCCGAACAGAGAGTCCTCGCCAATGTCTTTGCTCCAACTTTCACGACTCCACCGCTCCATGCCGCACAACTAGTTTCGTCTGGGAGATCTCATGGCCATTACGTGGCTGTGCCTCTGGCCGTGGCTGTGGTGACGGTCATGGCTGCATTTTGGTGGCACTACCCCCTACCCGACCATTGTCTATATCTATGGGCAAACCACTTAAAATCGAGTCGAGCCAGTTTTGGTTTTTTTTTGTCAATTTATGCATTGCAATCGCAATCGAGTTGCATTTTTTTTGTATTTTTGTGTGTTGGATTTTGCTAAATGAAAAACGAGCAAACAAAATGCGAATGTGTCCAACATGTTTCAACATTTTTATCTATCAATTTGAGCAAAATCAAACCGCTTTGTAGCTGTCAACAAAGGAGTCCTGCAACAACTCTGTTGCACATCAGCAACGGGTCCATGTCACGGTGAAATTTACCAATTTGGTATTGCAATTCGATATGGTTTGTTTTACTTTATGAGTGCAATGCCTGCTGACTACGCCGCTGGCGATGAATGCCCTCAAATATATTTTTTCAAATATTTCATTAAAGAGACAAAAAAACTGATTGCAAGTGGCTTAAAGCAGTCTTGTTGCAGGAGAGTCTGAGAGGAGCAAAGAATTACTAAGAAAAAAAAATGGGTATGGGAGTGGGCTGGCAAATTCTGTTGAGCTAATAGCAACAAATAAAAGAAGACCCGCCTGATCTTAGAAAAAAAATATACTTTATGGGGTCGGAAACGATTCCCTCTCTATGTTACACACATCCACTTTTTCCCACAAATACAATATACTCTTTTACTCTTCGAGTACGGGTATAAGAACGAACAAAATATGCGACAAAAGAGTGTCAAAATATATGTGCAAATATATTATGCCTTTAAAGACTCATGATTAGTCCATGAAAGTAATACAAATAAAAGATAGGGCTACTTAAATCCAACTTATGTAAACTTCCATCTATAACTTCCTTGAATTTGATTCCTTCAATGGTTTGATTTCGAATCACACTTTACACTTACACCGAAAGATATCGAAACGTTGAAAGCTCAGTGTGAAGTAATTCCGGCGCGAGTTCTTGTGGATCTTCATCGAGCCCAGCATGTTCATATTTGCCAAAGAATCGATCGAATAAATATGCTCTTCGCGGTTGCACAGAAATGTATCGGAATCACAAACGATTAATAATCACATTCTCAACAATTGATCGAGACACGTAAATAAAAAGAAGATCACGCACAAACACTTTGCTGGGAGGGATTTGGACTAAGACTCGGATGACGACGAATGATTTGTATGGGGCAGACTCGACGATGTTGCCTGGGCGAATGTCGCTGGCAGCCTGATGCAAGTTCAGGCAATCGACAAAGTTATTCACCCAAGACAGTGGGATCGGAAAAGCTCCGACGACAACGACAACAACGACGATGTGGAGGTTGCCACCAACTCCAAAACTTCCAAACTGCAACTGCAACGATCGTGTGTCGCTTTGTGGCAAACACGTTCACTTTCATTGGTAAAAGTTTCGCGGAGAGGCCCGAACCAACACCGAGCCCCGGCCATGAAGAGGCGTTGCGGGTGGTGAGTGAACCATCGTCGGGGGCCAATTATGGGGAAATGTGTGGAACATGGTGCAGGTCTCGGCTCTGGGGTCTTGGGTCTCGGCTCTGGGGTTTCGGCTCTCGCGACTCTTAAAGGTAAATAGCTTCCTCATTGGCTGCCAGGGATTCACTCTCCCATGTCTGCCTGGCATGCCCAACGCTTTTCTGGTTTCCCCTCAATCTTAGTATCGGTATCGGGGGATCTAGGGGTCTGGGGGTCGCCGCGTTGCTTCAATAGCGATCGACAAAAAGTAGCTTCAACTGGCAGTCAAGTGGCTTGAATTGTTTTCAATGGCAGGCGCCATTTCCACTTTTCCCATTTGTTCACTTCCACTTCTTTGTTGTTCGCAAAACAATTTCCACGAATCTTTTGGCCGCATTGAACGTGTGAACATTGCCTCAATTAAATACATACAGCCAAAAGCATTTCCCCCAGTTCTCCTCCTCCACTATCTCCACCTCCATCTCCACCTCCTTCTCGGGGCATAATAGGCAATTAACAAATGGAAAATCGAGCTAAACAGCAGCAACTATCCATCACATTTCTACTGTGGCTGTCACTCTTGCTGTCTCTGTTACTGTTACTCTGTCACTGTCTTATTTTCAGCTTGAGTTACGCTGTTTTGCTTTGCTTAATATTGCGGCAATTAAGTCAAAGCTCGATATTTATTGTGTGATAATGAGGCAGCAAATATGGCCCAGGGGGGAAAACTGGTTGGGCGGAAACAAGTCGAGTTACGCCTGGGAAAACTAAGCTAAAAATTCAACTGAAATTTATCTCATTTGACATTCATTTTGAACTGCATAAATTGAAGCAGCTAAATCCAACTAAGACTAAGTCTCAGTCGTTAAATCTGGCATAATCATAGCTTAAGCTCTTTGGCAAACTCTTTCATTGAGACATCCTCTCCATGGACACCTTCAAGACACAAGCCTGTCCACAGGCTGCTTAGCTGGTTCTCTTTTCCAGCCTGCCAACTGCTGACTGCAGGGCATTTTTCCAGCTCAATCAACGACCCACATGACTGGCAAATTTCCCCTAATTGATCAATCAGTGTGGACAGTCACAAGCCACTGGACTCTGACGCTGTTGTCCAAGACAGAGACCAGACACAGACCCCATCGACTGCCCCTCTATTGACTGTTGTCTATTGACTGTTGTGTGTTTTGTGTTGTTTGTTTTGTGTTTGACTGAGTTGAAAGACCTCGGAAATGACAGAGAGAGAAAGAAATGTTCAAGTTCGAAGCTTAGTTTATGCGAAGCTAATGAGAAGCGTCGATCGTCTGGAAGTCCTTGCCAGCTTCCTGGCGGTCGAAATTGTGCTCTGAAATGTGCTTCGAGCTGGTGTCCGCTGGCTGGGGAGAGTGCCAGAATGCTTGCTGGACATCACGTGCCAGCCCACTCAAGTCCTTTGAGGCCTCTCCCTTGTTCCTGTCCTCTGTGCTGATCTTTGAGGGCTGTCGCTTGGTGTGGGACCCACTGTCTTGCTGGTTCGTGGCCCCCGCACCCAGTGTAGTCGAGACCAGGCCACGACTGGTACTCGGTATGGAGTCGGGATCCCAGTGTGGCACAGTCTCGGGCTTCGGATGGATTCTAATCTCGCCACATGCGGCCCTGTATCTACGCTTGAGCGGACCCTTGGCCAACTTGCCACGGCTGGCAGTAGTCCGGTCGGTCCGCTGCTTGACATTATCCCGTCTCATGCCCTGCACAATGATCTGCGGATCGGGGCACATCGGCATCTGTGGCGGCGCCATCTTAACGTCCGTCAAGTGCTTGTCCAGTAGCTGCGCCTCCGTACCGTGCAGCTGCTCCGGATCCAGGGACTTGAGAAAGAGCGTCGGATTGCCCACACTATACACAATGTACCGGTCCTTGGTGCAGGTGTTATTGCTCAGCTCCGACATAAGTTTATCCATGCCGGACAGCCACGAAAGTGCCTTTTGCCTTGGCTGCCGCGACACTTGGGTGTCCGGCGTGGACGAGCTGCCCGTACCCAGATCGTATAGATCCAAATCATCGCTTGACCCCGAAGTATTCATTGGCACTGACTGCTTTTACAAAATTTTGAAATTTTCCAATGTTGCCAAAGAGTTCGAGTGTATAATTCGAATGTAGGGAGGGGGAACACAATTTGTTAGTTGAATTCTAGCTCATGAGCAACGTGATAAAATATATATGAAGGGATAGAACTACTCCATTCTGAGGCAATACCCATAAAAACAGGGCCTACCCATACCACAATTCCCCCTTAAATATTCGATTTTGTATTATAAGTGCCCATAACCTACCTGATATTGTGGACATCGTTCGATTGTGATTGCCTCGCACCAGCTCGGATGGCCGCAGACTTGGCTCCTCGATCACCTCCAGGCCAGAGTCGGAGTCAACGGAGGCATCGTTGGTAGCACCGTTGACAATGGGAGCAGGAGCTGCCACTGAACCTGCAACACTGTTGGAGGAGCCGCCCACATTTGCTCCAAATACGTTCTTCTTGTAGATGTTGCTGCTGCTGATGTTGCTGTTGCTGTTGCACATTTGTTCGGCACTCAAATTGTTGCGCTGCTGAGCTGGCGCACGCAGCGGTGGCGGCAGTGGCGGCGGTGGTGGTCCATTCACTGCAAAAAGAGATAAATCTTAATTTTTATGGCAAGCAGAGAGAGAGAGAGAGAATGTGCCACTTACCCAATGCCACATTCTGCATGGGTGGTGCCGAGGACACACGCTTCAGGTTCCTGCTGCCCAGATTGTTGTTGCTACTGTTGCTAGTCTGATGATTGTTGCCATTGTCGCTGCCATTTTGGGCAATATTGGGGCTGCTGCTGCCGAGCAATTGTGGCATTGTGGCACCATCCACCAGATTGTTGCGTATCATCGAGTTCTTGTGCGTCTGCTTGGTGCGCTCGGCCACATCCTCCGGCGGACAGACGCTCTCGTAGGTGTCGCTCTTGATGCCCCCATTTAGCAGCTGATTCTTGAGGTTCACATTCTTCGAGCTGTAGTTGTCCTTCAGCGAGGAGTCGTATTTGCTGCTGTGCAGCCCAATAATCGAATGCGATTTGTTGCGATTCAGCAGACTGTTGTTGGTTTTGTTGTTGATGTTGTTAGTACTGCTGCTGCTGTTGTTGTTGTTGTTGTTACTGCTGTTAGAGTTGCTGTTGTGGCGCTTGTTGTTCAAATGCTAAAACAAGTCAAAGGGTAAAATTAGTTGCAGCAGGTTCATTGTGGCAATCGATTGAAATGGATACGCACATGATTGCTATACTGCAGGACAATGTCTGTGCTGCGTGTGGAACTGGCGCTGGCCGAACGGGAATGGGAGCCACTGTCCCGTGAACGAGATCGTCCCACATTGTATTTGTGTTGCTGCTGTTGCTGTTGCTGCTGCAGCTGATGTTGCTGCTGCAGATGTTGCTGTTGCTGTTGCTGCTGCTGTTGCTGCAGCTGTATCTGATGTTGCTGCTGATGCTGATGCTGCTTGCGCGACTCCTCACGCACCAGATAAATGTCCTCGTAATCGTGATCCCCTCCTCCATTCTGATTGCCATTGCTGGCCATGATGCTGCTCTTGTGCTGCTTGTAGTTGTTGTTCTTGGCGCCGCTGCTGTTGCCGTTGCCGTTGCTGTTGCTGTTGCCGTTGCCATTGCTGATGTTGCTGTTGCTGCTGCTGACATGCCGATTGAAGCTCTGGCTGCGCATCTGCTGATGGTGATGGCTGCTGCTCTTGGGCGAATTGAAGCTGGACGAGATGGAAACGGACTCGTCGGAGCCGCTGCCAGCGCCGCTGGAGCTGGAGTGGACATCCGCCTGGATGGTCAGCGCATTGCCAGCCTTCGACTGCATCAGCTGTTGCTGGTGGTGGTGGCTGTGATGGCTGTGGTGGTGGCTGTTGCTGTTGTGCTGCTTCACGCTGCTGCAGTCCGAGTCCACGAACAGATCCCTCACCCGGTTGTAGATTATGTCCTGGGGGTCGTGCAGGAAGAACGACTCGCCCGAGATGCTGCCGTTCGGCGAGGGCGTGGCAAACATGCCGCCATTCCTCATGGGGTTCACATAGAGGCCATCGTTGGGCAACAGCGCCCCGCCACCGCCCGTGGAGCTGCTGCCCCCACCGCCTCCATTGCCCCCCATCGAGGAGCTGCCGTTGTAGATCTTCTCCGAGGAGCTGCGCGACTGCTGCGAGTACAAGGCATCGCTGTTCTTTCGCGAGATTCCCATCCCCAAGCCCATGCCCATTCCCATGCCCAGGCCCATGGCCGATGCTCCGGCGCCTCCACTCACTGCCGGGGGATGCAAGTAGAAGGGCTCCACATCGGAGCTCAGTGTGGACGATGACTTGGACTTGATGGTGTTGCTGCGGCTCGTCTGCTTCGAGGAATTTGAGTTTGAGTTGCAGCTGCTGCTCAGATGTTGCTGCTGCTGCTGTTGATGGTGGTGTTGCTGCTGCTGTTGCTGCTGATGTTGCTGCTGTGTTTTATGTCGCTGCACGCTGTTCTTGCTGTTGTAGTCCACCGATGTACCGTGCTGGACCAGCACATTCAGGCACTGCACGAGGTCAGAGTGAGGTTAGGGGGGTCAGAGAGTCAGCCTGGTGGCAAGTTCAAAAACCGGGTTCGTGTACTCACCTCAACCTGCTGGTTCTCGGCCGCATCGTTAATGGGGGACTTGCCATACTTGTCCAGCGACAACTTGGCTCCGTGATTGAGCAGCCAACGCACCACGGACAGATGACCCCGCGAGGCAGCAAAATGCAGTGGTGTGGCACCATCGCCATCGCGTAAATTTGGATCGACACCTTGATCTTGAACCTGTGGGCATGGAACAGTAAGCAAATGGATTATTGATGGAACCCCGAATAAAAGAAGTATCCTTTCTGAGACATTATTTCCCTGCTTCAGTTCCATCCAATCAAGATGGACCACCACTAAGCGATCTTTTATGGCCAAGTCAGACTTTCCCACTCACTCTCGTACTTGCAGCAGTGTGTCTCGTTGTGTAGTGTCCGTCAGTTGGAGTGCCGGACTGTCCGTTCAGCCTTGTGTCCACTCAGCGTCTCCACTCACTCGCCATTCGTTCAGCATATCTCATTGTCCTGTTTGATGTGATATTTGCCTGTTTGTTTGGCCAGCTACTTGGCTTGAGTAACTCACTGTCCACTCAGCGTCTCACCACTCACTGTCCGTTGTTTCACTGTCCGTTGAGAGTCTGCCTTTTGGCTGTGTTTGGCCTGTGTGTTGGCCTGTCTTTGTGGAAAGTGGTTTTCCACCCCGTCAGCGATGTCTTGCGGCAAAATGAAAACTATTTAGTTCAATTTAGAAAGGTGATTTTCAACTGCCACGCAAAGACTCTACCAATGATCTTGAAAAATTCATTCTGGTTCTTGGCAACAGATGCAGAGAGAGAGGGGCGGAGGGAGAGAGTGTATGCATGGTCCATTGTCAGCGTGTATCTGCTGCATTAAGTTTTGTGCTTTGCATGTGCCACTCTCTCACACTCTCTCTCTCTCTCTCTCTCTCTCTCTCTCTCTGCCGCTTCTCGGACGCGGCACATTCCCCAATTGATAAATTGAATAGGCCAGGCGACAAACTGGTCAAGACGCCAGAACGCCGTTACCCCAAAAACAGGACCCACAAAAACAAAAAAATAAAGAGCGTAGAAAACGAGTTCGCTGGCAAAGCCAAGCCAAGCCAAGTCGAGTGTTCCAATTGACCCCCATTTGGGTGCTATGTATGTAGTGTTGCTACAGTTTTGCTGCTAACTACACATGTCAGCCAAATTTGTATGTGTTGCACAGAGGCACAAAGAGTTGGCCATCATCAGCTTACCATCCATTTGAGGCAATCCAAGCAGCCCATTTGTGAAGCGGCATGGATCGGTGCCATGCCGTCGCGTGCACGAACATAAAGCGAGCCGCCGGCTTCAAGCACCAGAAACTTGAGCACCTCCAAGTGGCCCTCCTGTGCTGCCAAATAGACGGGCGTGACATCATTGTCCATTTGCGTATTGGCGCTGCAATCGTCAAGGAAAAGCGTGCCACAGAAAAAAGAAACAAAAAAAATACGTTCATATATATATAAATTGGCATCCAATTAGATCGGGGCTTAGATAGATTAGATAGCTTAAGAGAGATATCTAAAAATCAAGTGTTTAATGAGCAAAAAATCTCTGCTATGAATGCCTTACTATAGAGCTAAGCCTCCTTAAAAAGTATTCACATGGCACTCAACCAGCCCCATTCACATGGCATTCACACTGCATTCATTCGATGCATAGTATAAATAATACAGCAATCACATTGATATCATTATCAAGCGAAAGAAATGGACTGAATTGAGCTC
The DNA here is from genome assembly GCA_009664405.1 of Drosophila bifasciata. Classification (NCBI taxonomy): domain Eukaryota; kingdom Metazoa; phylum Arthropoda; class Insecta; order Diptera; family Drosophilidae; genus Drosophila; species Drosophila bifasciata. The sequence continues at coordinate 33,795,820 of CM019041.1, forward strand.
GAGGCTGGCCAATGGTTGGTTCATCGGTGCAAGTTCGATGCTCTTCTAGCTGTTCATTTGCCTACTCTTTCTGCGCTTTTTGTGGCATGCCATTAATCGAACGAACAATGGAATGTGGCACTCTCGTTATGTGGAAAAATATATACTAAATATATTTAAACGGGGTCAAAGACTATAGTCTTCTGTCTATATTATAATATCCATTTCAATCAGCTCTAATGATATTTTGTGTTCAAACATTTTTCAAAAATTCTTGCCTTTTGGTTACAATTTTAAAGCTAGGAAAATGTTATAAAGATATCTTAGATATATCCCCCTTCGAACCTCACAACACTCCGGCGATTGTTCTGCTCCTTTCGGCCCACACCGCTCAGCATGGGCGTGGCCTCATCGTCCTCATCATTGGAATCGGGCTCATCCTCAACATTCAAACGATCCCTGACAGCCTCCACAGCGGCTTTCCTCTGCTGATGCTGATGTGGATGCTGATGTGGATGCTGATGTGGATGCTGATGCTTGTGTGACTCCATCATGAGCTCACTTAGGTCGTGCAGATCGCTGGTATTGGTATTGGTATTGGTATTCTCCTGTCCGCGGCTATGGCTGTCTCTGTCTCTGTCCCTTTCCCTGTCTCGTTCTTGATCTCCGCGTTCCTGGCCTCCTGGCTCCGCGGCTCCTCCCTGCTCTCCGATCTCCGAGTTGCTGCTGTGGCGGCTGCTGCTGCTGCTGAGAATGGCGGCCGTTACTTCTGTGGCGATGATCGTGTGGATGTCATTGTTCGATTTGCTCTTCTGTTTGCTGCGGCGGTAGGAGGTCAGACTTGTGGTCATGCGGCCCAGCAGGCCCTTCTTAACGTTGATGGTGGAGAAGTAGCTAAAGTAGGGTGAGTGAGGGGGATTGCAAGGAGGGAGGAAACGGTGGGCAGTGTTGGTGGGTTGGTAATCAAGATCAAGATCAAATTTTCAGTGCCTGGTGATGGGTGGGTGGGTGTGTACTCGGGTGTGTGTGAGAGAATAGATTGGGGAATAGTCACTGTTTCGATTGATTGCTTAATTGATTGATTGATTAAAGTAAAGTGCTTGGTGCTTTGTGGAATTATTGCAGGAGTCTCTTAGCCTTGGCTTACCTACTCGAAAAAAAAACACTCAAACGGCTTTTTGTATTCGTTTTGCACTTTCGTTTTTGGCACTCTGGTGAGGCTTCTGCTTCTGGTTAGTTCCGTTTTTTTTTAATTCACTCTGATTTTCCCAATACCGTTAAGCACTGAATCAACACGCACACAAACAAACAAAACTATAGTATATGTATCTGAAACTGGTTTAGGAAAAATCACTTTGAATATTTATCACAACCGCCGCTTGAGCCGTGTGTTTGTTTTTTTCGGTTTTCTTTTCGGTTTTCGTGGATTTGCATATCGAGTTTTTTCTGGAGCTACAACACCACACCAGTATCCCGGTTCATATGGAACGCACACTTTATCTTTTTGGGTTTACCGGGGGCGGGGTATCACGGATTGGCTACTGTCTACTGGGATCTGCTGAAATCGAAAGTCTGCCTCGGCCCAGCTCTGAATCCGTTGTCTGGCTTCCGTTGTGGCTGCTTTAAGATTAAACCCTCGATCTGCTGCTCGATCTGCTCGACAAACTTCTAGTAAAACATTAAATCTGTGCTGTCTCAGCCGCAGCTACTGCCTCTCCTCCACCTACCACTGATCTGGGATTTGTTTTTTTGGTGAAATTAACGCTTAAAAGCGAACAAAAAAATTGCACTATATGTGCTGAGGGGAGGGGTGAAGGCGGGTGCGGTGCACCAGACGTTTCTCTGTGTTACGCCTGACTCCCAGTAGCTGCCGCGGGCCATGTGGCGTCTGCTGCTGCTGCTGTTACCATTTAGCTGGCAACGCGAGCACAGCTCTGCTTTCCACATGCCACACAGTGGGGCAAGAGAGTGGCAGCTGCTAAAATTGGACTATGACTTCAATGAGGCAGAATTTATGTTGCATATATTTTAAATAGTGCTCAAGGGACACTATTTGGCAGCTTTGTTTATATATTTGTTTTTTGCTTTTTAATATTTGCAATTGCCTAAAGTTTGTTCTAATTATAGTTTTATATTTGTTATAAGTTTATTTTATTTTATTTTTGTCGCTTTATGTTCTGAACCTTCCTATACACAAGTCTTGTTTTCCTTATTAATATTTTGACATCTGTTATTTCGAGCTTCCTTCCTTCATTTCTTCCTAAAATTTCATTTAAATTTCTGCTTTTCCATCTGTTTATTATCAAATCAAACTCTAGTTTTTTCTATTCCTTTTTAATTCTTATTTAAAATTCTACTAGTAATCTCTATACAAGTTCATCTTCCCTAACTTCTATCTCTTTAAATTCTAAATTTTTATTACAAAAGTTAACTTTATTTCCACTACTGCATAATTGGCTATTTATGCCTTAAGTTTTCAACCTTTTTCTATCCTTTTATGGCTCTATTTCTAAACTATTTCTATACCTATACCTTCTATACCTGAATATCTGTTTAAAGTTTTTGGTTTATAGCTAGCTCCCTTTGCCAATGGACATTGTCCCACTGTGCTTTCGCCCCTTGATGCCGCCCAATGATGCTGACTCCAGCGGAGGCGTCAGAGGCGGTGGCGACGATGATGGGTAATGTGCAGATATACTCGTACTCATATACTCAGTAGACTACAGTATCTGTAGTGTTCACTTAGTCAACTGGCTTACGACTTCATGGGTATTGCACACACGGAATACCCGAGACCCGAGACCGAGATCGAGTCCGGGCACTGGGCGATCCACAGACAGACAGAGAGGCAGAAAGTGCCAGAAGAGACTGGCATGGCAGAGGGAGAGAGGGAGCGAGAGAGAGAGCGTGCAAGAAGTGGCTGAAGGCGCTTCCAAGTGGCTTTCTTCGTTCGACTTTGGACGACTTGTTACATTTTCCAGCTTTTCTCGCTTTAGAAATGAATTGTAAACCAATTAAAGTTGATTTTTCATCTTTATCCAACACACAAACACACACACACACCCCCTCTCCATCCCCCATGGACTGCTCTCTACTGTTTCAGCTTCTGTTTGTTTGGGTTTTTTTTTTGTCTTCTTTTCAAATGGGTGAAAATACAGTAAGAAATATATATATATAGTATTTATTGTATTTCCAATTTGCCATCTGCTCTGCTCTACTCTACTCTGCTGTGTTGTGGTTTTTTGTTGTTGTTTCTAATTGCAATTTAATAATTATTTTTTAATTTATTTAATGTGTGTCTTGCCATATAGAAAATATCAAATTGATGCGCCGACAAATGAAAGGCGGAATAATTGAGCATCGCAGACGAAAGCAGGAGGCTGTAAATGGGGATGGGGATGGGGAGAAGGCGAAGAGAAGGCCTCACACGAACCTCGTTAGATGTGCCAGTTGACAGTTAGATGTACAACATACTACATATATTGTATACTCGTTTATGATGAGACAGCAACAGCGACAGCCCCAATGTAGTATTTAATTGAACATTTGCGTGCACTAGTGAGACTAGGAGGCTAGTAGTGATTGACGATCGCCGCCGCTACCAATCGACGATCAATGCAGAGAGAATGCAGAATGAAAGCAACTCGAATGACACAAATAGACCACTAAGAGAGATACAAATACAGAGAGACAGACAGATAGACAGACAGAGACAGACAGACAGATAGATGGACAGTCGGGGAGCGTGAATGAGAGACAAAAAACAAAGACGATTGTCTTACTACAAATCGATTAATAGAAAACTTTTAAATGATTTTCACGCCTCTGTGGGCAGCAAGACCCTCTATGATCCCCCCCATTTGTGGCATTCCTCGAATAGATTCTTTTGACAATTGCTGCCTACGTTTGTGCCCCCACAAATGTTGCATAGAGGAGCCACCCACCATTTACTATAGTTTATGGGCAGTTTAAGGTTCATGTTCCTTGTTCTTTCAGTCAGTTAACCATTAGTTGATTAAAGATTATATCTCTGGAGATGTAAGTTGGATTTTTATAATTTTCATGAATTTTTCGGTTTCTCTAACATACTTTTTCGAGCTTCATTTATCAATTCATTTTAATCTATCTACCTAAATATATTTTGAATCAACTCTACACATATTTTGTATCCAACTTTTGGATGTATCTTTCTAAATTGTCAAGAATTTCTTCTGTGTATCTTGCTAATGTATCTTTAAGTGTGTCTTTCTATTGGGTCTTCTTTGGGTTTGAACTACAGAAATTTAAATATATATATAACCAGATTTCTTATCATCTGTCTATCATTTTATTTGTCTTGACAATGCTTATGTTTCCTCTAAAAGATTCTGAAATATTTATCTATCTACATAATATATATCTTTAACATGTAATATATCGTTTGCTCCAGCTATACCATACTCCGTATATGTCTCTATATATTTAGATTCTATCTAGAGTCTACCCTTGTTTATTCTTCCTGACAATCTTTTCTATGTAACCATTTTACACTCCTTTAACTTATCATCGCTACAGCATAAATTACAGCATAAATTAATCTACACATTCCTTTTATATATTTTTTCTTGTTATATCAGTCAATGTGTACTACATACATCCCAAAATCTATTCATGTACTGTTCTAAGTGATTCCCTCTATTTTATTCAATTTATTCAACAAAATTTCATTCATCTTTCGATCGTTTTGTTTGACTAAATCATATTTAAAGCCAGTTGCAACCAGTTCAAATATGAACTGCAGCTTCCTCTAAGGTTTCTTCCCTCATTCTAAATGCCACAATAAAGTCCATTAGTACATATGTATGTACTATCCATTTTAAGTTACTAACAGTTACAGTTTCCATGTATAAATTATATATATTTTTTTAGATTTTCTTTCAGTTTCCAGTTTTCTTTAGTTTTTTATCCACAAGCACAAAGCACTCACAGAATATTTCTCATTGATCGGAATTATAGCTTTTATTTTATTGGTCACACACACAAATACACACCACCACAACACAACACAACACAAAAAAACAAAATACGATCACAATATTTGTATTATTGATTATTGATATATGGATATATCGATTCAATATCGTTCGATTGTTGTCTTGGGTTGGCTTGACTTGGCTTGGCTTGGCGATCCTCCTCGCTGCCTTGGCCAATTGATTATTTGTAACTGAATGGCTGAAAGATGCGGCCGAGGCTACCTTTTCATGGTTGCGGTTACTGGATCTCGAGTTGGTTTCAGCATTAAGCTTATTGTTGTTGCTACTGTTTGATGAGTGTTGCTGCTGTTGTTGTTGCTGTTGTTTCTTGCAGTTCTTTGGTACACTGAAACTGTTAATTAATTCGCGTTCCGATTCGTTAACTGCATTCGAAATACTTTGAAGCGCGAAATTTTGTCGGCTTCTTCTTCTGGCTGACCAACAGCACGTTGCAAGCTCTCTGTGCGGCTGCTGCTGGGCAGGAGACGACTGGGTGGCAAAGTCGGAGGCGGAGGCGTATCCGCAGCTTTTAGGCCCGAGCTGTTGCTGCTGCTGCTGCTGCATCGAGCATCCAGAGTCCGTAGCGAGACGAAACCGTAACAGATCCCACATTGAAATCAAAATTCAAATTCATTCTTTGGCCGCATGTTGCTGCCGCCAGCCACTGCTGCTGCTGCTGCCTGTAACGGTTTTTGCGATCACTGCGATGTGGGTAAACGGTAACAGCAGCAACACCAACACCACCACCACCACAACAACAACAACAACAACAACAAACAAACAAACGAACGAGCGAACGAAGGAAGACGACGCTGGCGGTGCGGTGCAGCCGAGTAAAGACGGAATGGAACGGAACGAAATGAAATGAAAGCACCGTTCGCTTCGACTGGCCAAACGCGAATAGCCAGCGCCAACATCGAGTGGCCAACGCTGGCACTGCCACAGCCGCCACCGCTTCCAAACGCTGCCCCAACCAGCTGGGGCAGCCACCAGCAGCTACTCGAGCGAAGGAGGGGCAAGGGTGGTGCGGGCAAACCAGCTTTCTGCCACAAGCAGCAGCAGCAGCGTTCAACAGTGCTGCCGCTCCACGCAATATTATCAAATGGTCTACGCCGAAGGCTGGCGTAAGAGTTGCTGCGACTCCAAAAACAAAAAAAAACAAAAACTCAGCGGATCAGCCTTCGTTTTTCTTTAATTATAAATCTCTGCATTAAGGTATCTACTAATATAGAATACCTAACACAAGTTCAAACTCATTGAGCAGCCCTCGCTCTTAGCTGGAATCCCTGGAGCAAGCATTCTACAGCAACTCTGCAGCGTCTCTCTCCAGTATCGTCTTTGCATACAACATTATCGAATAGTTTGAGGCGAGGGCTGCTACAAAAGTTATGGCAGAAGCAATGAATTTAAAGTGCATTTGGTTGCTGCTCTCTAAGTGACACACCCAGGACACTGGATAGGCAGCTAAAGGATTGTACACTCATATCCACCCATCTAGATGCATGAGAACTGTTCAAGCAACCCATGGAGTCAGCTTTTTTTTTTTTTTGCTTTCTGTGTCGCTGTGTCAGTTGTCATGTCAATTGATCTGGCTCGGTGCGTTATAAATATGAATTGCAGCTTGCAACTGACCAGCTCAGATCCCGGGAAGATGCCAGCAGCAAGGGGAGCTGGGGAGGTGCGCAGAGCAGCGGAGATCTGGCTTTGGCATTGATTCTGATTCCTTGACTGGTCTGGAGTTGCTCCACTTCGATTCGAATGAAAGAAACTTGTTGCAACGGTGCTTTTGTGATCCCCCCGCCCCGCCCCTGTCCCTGCCCCATGACATCCAGTTTGACTCCAATTGAAAATAGCACAAGCTAGAACCAAACTTGGCTTTGGAAGCCGGCTAGAAGCTGCAACTCGCTTCGCTGGCTTGCCTTGCCTTGCCTCGGCTGCTGCTGCTGCCCACTTGGCTCCCATTCGAAGCTGCAACAATTAAATGAATCTTTTTTTTTGCTGCGCGGACGCGTGCTTCTTTGGGTCGATAGGAATTCGGGTGAATCCAGTAGCCGGGCATGCATCGTTGGCCCACTTAGTGGATCACTGAGCGAGCACCTTCTGGTTCTTCTCCTTCTCCTACCCCAAACTCAGCTTCATTCCTTGTTCATTGTTGGATGCGCTAATAAGCTTTAATTAGCGCATTTAATTGACTGTTTGCAGATTTCAAAATGCTCAATAGGGGGGAAGATAATAGTCTTTCAAGGCAGAAGCTAAAGTCTGATGGGGGTTAAGACTGCTTTGGACTAACTTATAAATAAAATTATATATAGAAATATATTTAAATTATATTATAGGAAAAGTCTAGTATACTATAATTCGCTTATATTAGTTATTGAACATATGAACAGTGACTCATTCTAGAGTTCTTATTTATCTGTGGCACTCTCCAATTTACTGAACGATATAGTATGTAAATGAAGTAGAAATCTCGCATTGTCGTAATTGTTTAAACGCTAGACAAACTCCCCTTCGAATGGGAGCGCTCGGACAAACTCAAGGAAATAATAAAATACAAATGGGACTGCGACAATCGATTGTCAATTGTCAATCGACCGAGTTCCGCCTGCATTTAGCATCGGATATTGGCTACTGTTTGAGCACACATAAAGAACAACAGCAAAGCTTTCACTATATGCAACAATTTGTGTCCCGTTTGACTACGATTTGACTTACCAAATATCTACAGATGCTGCCACAAGCAGTTGCACACAATCGAGGCAGCCACGCGCGGCGGCATAGTGCAGGGCCAGTGCCCCTCCGTTGGGCCTTTCGTTTGCCGAAACATTCCCCGGATGGTGCAGTTGGCTCATGTTGCTCATGTTCATCATCTGGAGTGGTCCTCCGCCCAGATACGAGTCCAGCTGATGGGCGTGCATCATTCTGTTCAGGTTGCTGCTGCTGTTGCAGCTGCCGATGACTTTGTTGTGGTTGTTGTTGTTGCTGTGCTGCAGATTGCTCAGCTTGTGGATGTTGTGGTTAGCGTTGTTGCTGTTGCCGTTGCTGTGCTTCAAGTGAAGATTCGAGCTTAGAGCATAGTCGTTTATGGTTCTGTGTAAAATGAGAGAGAAATATTGGATAATTGGGTATTAAGGATGGTTTTAGGTTTCGGATACAAATTAATAATTATAATATAATAATAAAATTATATGTATAATATATATATAGTATATGTATATAATATGTAGCCTTTTCATTTTATAGATGAACATTTTGAAGTACTTCAGCTTGATGCCATGTATTTAGGAAATACTGATATGTAGACCCTAATCCACATATATTCTATATATACAAATAAATCCTATATTAGCCATATCCATTTAATGCATACAACAAATTAAACCAAAACTGCCTACAAAGTTTTTTTATGAAAGTAAAAGAAAATGCACCGCTTGAAATTGTTGCCTACTTTTGGGCATGCGCACGAAAATAAATTGAAGTCAACTTTTCGCTGCTGGTAAAAACAAAAGACTTGAGACACGAACTGGCTGTTAGTTCGTTAGTTTATCAACTACATAATGAAAATGCAACAAGAAATTGTAATTAATACACACAAATTATATATATTTGAGTAGCTGCCTGGGTAATCGTATTATTAGCCTCATTGTACGGCTTTTATATTCATCAAATTGTGATGAAAAATTTGAAAAAACTTAAACGACAAACTTATGGGTCACAATGCGAATAGATTTGAATAAAGAGAAGTCATTTGTCAGGGTAATAGAGCAGGACAATGAACGTGAAATATGTATAATGAATGTTTAGTGAATAAAATCATCTTTCGAGCTGTAGATTTGGAATAAATTTTGATTTAACTAATTTGGAACGCATAATTAAAATGATGAAATAAGGTTGTCTAAACAAATAAACTTTGGCAGCTCGCATTTAAGTTTCAATTATTTAAACAATGCAAGCAGATAGAAACAGATATAAATTGTGTGTGTTTAAAACAATTGCAGCCCCTCAACAAAGCAAAAATAATGTTTAGATGCTCCTCTTAATTATGAAAAGGAAGTACCGGCAATTAACGTTGATTGCATCTGTCTGGGGAGGAGGGGGCTGCGGCTCACTCCTTCGACTGCATTGGGGTGCCCTTTTCCAAATCACTAAACCAGGTCAAGTCTACTGCCTCCAATGCTTTGGCATTGCTGCTGACTCACTTGATCGCTGATCGTTTGTCTCCTCTGCCTGCCAACCCCCTCGCTGTTTCCGCTGCAGAGCCAACCCCTCCCCATCATATAATGATACTCTCGCAATGATAAAACTAACAAAACTGCCTGCCTTAGACCAGCCCACTGCTACACGAGAAAAAACAAACACACACACACACGCACGACAATAAATTAATTGTTAGCAGCGAAAAAAAATGCATTGCGATTCGAGGCATGAGATACCCTCCCTTTATAGCCTTGGTCAGTGGGAAGAAGCTACATGCATTTAATTTAATTGAATATATTTAGCTAATCAAATAAAGTAGATTAATATTCATACAACAAATAAATAGGAGTGGAGTAGTGGAGGGAGTCAAGTCGGAGGTTGCTCAACTTTTGTTGGATTATGTAAAAAGATTTAAGCAGGAAATTCGGAAAATTTTAAGCAAAAATATATATTCACACAATGACTTGTCTTAATACAGTTTGTTTCTTCCTGCTCGTGTGATTCAAGCAATTCGTATATACCCTTACGCCACTTGAAGAAATATAAGAAAAATGCTTTTCCGTTGTTGCTGTTGGTCTGCTTTGTGTGTATGAGTGTGTGTGTTGTGCTTTCCCAGTTTGGCAAATGATAAAGAAACAGAAAGCCGAGAAGACGACACTTTCTTCCAGTTTATTGCATCAACAGCAGCAACAGCAGCAGCAGCAAAAGCAGCAGCATTAAAATGAAAACGGGCCGGTAGCAGGTGTCAACTAAGCAGGGCGGCAGGTGCCACAAACCGCACAAACCAACAACAACAAACACCGGCCATAAACACACAAAAAACACCACAAAAAAGTGAGGGCACAAACGAAAAAAAAAAATTGAGATAAACAATTTGGCAATAGGTATTGCGGGGCAGTTGGTCAACCAAATTGGTGAACAGGGTTAAGGGAAATGTTGATTCAACTTGCTGCAACATTAAGATCTGTTACGAGTCCCACAGATAAGAGAGTGCTAAGGGGTCAACTTTTGGGATGCTGTCAGCATGCCAACACAGAGAGAGGGAAAAGTCAGAGAAAAGTCTGCTCATAATTTATTTTTATTTTATGCTAATTAGCACATATTTTATTTTTATTTTATGCTAATTAGCACATGCATGTCAAATATAATGGAATATGTATAGTACATACATAGTAGTACAATAGTTACATCAGTTGAGGAACTTTTAAGTACGTTGCCAAAGGAAATGTTAAAAGAATGTTAAGAGAGTTTACTTTTGAATTTAAAATAGTTCCAGCGAAGTATATATAGTACATATATAGTAGTTAGCAGATATTTTTAAGGTTTTATTAAAGATTTTCGTAGCAGGAATTATGTGTACCAAATTGGCAAAACTAGGCCTATAGCCATGGCTCTATATATTCGCTATTAGATGACCAAAATACGCAACAAAATCTATTTTTAAGCAGACTAGACTGAAATCGATTAGGAGAACAACTCTGTTATTATCATCATCGATGGGAAGAGGGAAAGCTACGCACACACATGCGGAGAATAACTATAGCTATAACCATAATGAGAACGGAAGATGATAATCAATTTTGTGTTATAATATTGGGTGAATGTACTGGAAGCAGCAGCAGCAGGGGAGGAGGCACTACATACATTTCACACAAGCAAAATAATATAATTAATTTCATAAATAAAATAAATTAAAATGGAAATAAGAGAGAACGATGCCTCATCCTTCAAGCTTAAACAAAATATTTATGTACAGATGAATGTACATATTTCTTTACACATCATTAACATACGAATTGCACTTAAATCACTTTGAAAAAAATGAGATCAAATTTGTAAATGATTTTTTTGTTTTTAGTTTTTTGCTTTAGTCACACTTCACTGTAGTTAATTGAGTTAATTGAAGTTATTTTTCAAAATTATTTGTTTTTTTTTTTGTTGTTTCTTTTGTTTTGTTGTGTGTGTGTGTTCTGGGTTTACCGTTCGAATTTCTGTCTGAACAGAAGATTGGCGGAGATTTCACTGCTTGTCTGTGGGGTTTTACCTTAATTTGATGGCAATATCGCGACACTTGACACATGGCACCTGACCCGACGAGGGAGTAACAGTGGCAGCTGTGGCAGTAGGAACAGTGGCAGCCGCTCTCTTGGCTCCTGGACTGGCTATCGTGGCATACAGAGCTTCCCCTGGCTCCGGCTCCGGCTCCCGTTCTGGCTCTGGCTCGGCTTTATCGTCCGTTTCCGCCTCTGCCTCCGTTTCGCTCGCAAAATCCACCACCAGCTGCTCATCCTGGTGCTGCGGCTGCTGCTGCTGCCTTCTGCTGAAGTAGCCCACATGCTGCTCGACGCCAGCATTGGCATCCAGGAGCACCCGCTCGTAGGCGGCGCTCTCGTTCTCACTGAGAGCGAACCGCTGCTCAAAAACGCGCACAGGCAGCGAGCTCTTGCGCAGCACCTCCATCCGCTTGTGGCGCAGCTCGATGGAGAAGATGAGGCGCACGCGGACCAGGCGTCTCAGGCCTTGCTGGGTGGACTGGGCACGCTGCAGGCGGCGTCGCTGCTGGCGCAACTCGAGCTTCTCTAGGCCGCGCAGCGACTTGGCATCCGCCAGCAGGCTGTGGTTGTAGTCGGCCACCGAGGTGAGGTCCAAGGCGGAGCGGGTGCGTCGCCACGGCACCAGATCGAAGTGGGTGCCGGGCCAGGGATGGAAGTTCACTTGGCTGACGGGCTTATCCTTATCCTGGCGCAGAATCCAGTCGGAGCTGGAGGTGGAGTTGGAGATGGGCCTGGGCCTGGGCTTTCCTGTTGCTGTTGCTGTTCCTCCTCCTCCTCCTGGCTGTAGTTTGACGTGCTCGTTGCGGGCACTGGCCTCTGGTTTGTGGCGTTTGTAGCGCGGCACGAGAGTCGCCTCCAGCATGCGTGCATCCAGGCCGTAGTCGCGACGCAGTTGCTCGAGCTCTTTGCTGCTGGCCGTGTACTGAGCACCGTTCCACACGATCACCGGCGAGCTACTGGGCATGGTACCGTCCCGTTTCCCGTTTTCCCCGTTCCCCGTTCCGTTCCCGGTTTCCCAGTTCCCCGTTCCGTTCCCGGTTTCCCAGTTCCCCAATTCCCACTTGACGTTCTCGTTAGCGTTCTCTGCTCTTTCGCCTGCTCTTTTGTCGCAATCCGCGCTGATGGCTTTTAATTCTGTTTTTTTTTTGTTGCTGCTGCTACTTCTGTTTCTGCTTCTTTCGTTTTCCGGTTTCCGTTCGATGTCGCGTTTGTCGCGTCTGCCTTCCGTGACGACGTCGACGCAAATGTTGTTTGGCCAAAAATAAAACTTCGACTCCGGGCTCCGAATCGGAAACACACAGACAAAAAATAAAACTCCTATGCAAAAGTTATGCCAACTGCGCAGCTGGCGTCGCTGCCAGCGTTAGCGTTCGAGTATGATTAAGAGTTTTTTTTGTTTTTTGTTTTTATATTTTTGTATGTTGCCAATGTTTGCTCAACATTGGAGAGTCGGTCGGTCGGGCGGGGCAGAAGAGACAAATGAGCAACCCCCATTTCATTGTATTATTCGTATTTATTTATTTTTCACGCTCACTGCCATGTCAACTCTGCCAAAGCCCAACGGCAACGGCAACCCTCTCCTGTTGCTAGTGCTGCTTCTGCTGCTGCTGCTGCTAGTGGAGCTGACGGCGACTGCGACTGCCCCTCCAGTCATCGCTTCAAATGTTTCACTTGGCTGCGCACGCGCCAACAACAGCAGCAACAACAACAAGCAGAATACACTCCACGGGGTCGATCAACAAAAATTTGTTGTTAATAAATGTACTCGTACTCACACTCACACTCGTAATATTGCAGGGGGCATTCAACAACAACAAAAACATTAACTGCGAGTTCTATTCTCAGCTAATTGACAGCAACGGGCCATTGGCATTGTCCAAGCCAATTGACCAACAATGACAAAAAGTATACATGTAAATAAATACATACATATATGTATATAATGTATGATATATGTAGATAAATGTAGGTACATAATATGTACTACATATGTATGTATGATTCTACAATAAATATTACTACTCGTAGTAATACCATAGATTATCACAGAATTGGTTAAATATTGTAGATGAGAGAATCCACTTGCATGGGGTCAGAATTTGTATTCAATTCGATTTAAAGGATGTTTTAATTCCTTTGATTCAGATACAAAATATGTAGATTACTGCATATTGGTTATCCTAATCACACTTAAGATCGTATATGGCATGCAGTTACAAATATTCATAGATTTATGCATTGTATAGCAGGTAAAGTTCTTTCTCATAATTATATTTGATAGTTACCATATATCTCAATATACTACTCTCACAGTTTTCGACTGTACATCACTCTATCGAGCCATCTGAAATGGCATTATTTAATCAGCTAATCAGCCATCAATGGTCTAAAGGATTTCTTTGGTAAAATATCGCCAATGATTACTTGAAGTGAAAACTGATTGAGTCAATCAATGGCTGGCTGTATTTGGCAACTGAATTCTCCCAGATAAAAGATATCTAAAGAGATATGTGTTTTCGCCAACTCTCTACAGCTTCTGTTGGCAGCCCAATACTAACGGGTTCTGGCATGCCCCCAACTGTTGCATTGTACATGTAAGCTGTATGCTAATATCCAGCTGACTGAAGACACAATTTGAAAATGCCTTGCGCAATCAGTAGCAAAAAACAGCCAGAGGGCAAAAGTGTGCCAACAAACTAACTATATACATATATATACTTGTATTTGTACAATACAATATCTATATATTATTGATATTACTTTGAATGAATGTATGTCAGTTAGATGTGTGTTTCTGATGGACAGTGTTTCGGCATGTGAATGCGATTTCTGCAAGCGACATTTGTTCAACCTTCGGCCCAAGCGAATTCATCTCAAAATTTGAATTTGAATGGAATGAATACACTCGTACACACTCGTGAAATGCGGATGGAGGCGCAGTCAAAGCAAAGCCCCATAAGCAGCCAAAAGCAGATCTATTATATCGTGTGCTCTGTTATATTTGCATTATGAATGAATGCTTTATGGGCACTGGCACCACCGAACCCCCCCAACCCTCAATGACAACCTTTCTAAGCGACATTTACTCGTTATATATATTGGACAGTGACCAGTCAGCCCAAGGGTTACTTGGGGCACCTCTTAATGGACTTAATCTCTGACATTTTCATTTCCATTTTCATTTTCATTTGGGCTTCATCTGGGTCACATTGCCAAAACACACAGAGAGAGAGAGAGATGATAAACGTTGGATAAACAAGAGCGATTATGTAAATATGAAGCTGCAGCTAAAAAGTGAAGGTTTGAGGATGCCTTTATAAGGCCAATGAATCCCAGCATCCAGCAGAGAGAGTGAGAGGGATGGGGGAGAACACCATTGAGCCAGAAATCATGACACTCTTCACGCCATTTGAACATGACGCCCACATGACTCACGCTGGAACTAGAAAGGGGGCACCATCCAAGGCAACAACTACACTGTTTTCGCAACAAATTAAAATATATTCTATTATGAAATAATATTACATTTTTGGCCAAGAAGATTCGACTCAGTCAATGGGAACACCCAACCCAAACCCAGGCTAAAACTCCGCCTCAGCCATTCCCAAACCCACCCGCAGTTTCCTCCCCCTTAGGCAAATCGTTGCCACGCTTGAGTTGATCAACTTCAAGAACCTTCGAGAATTACTATAGTATCTGTCTAAGGTATATAACATACTGTACATAATTGATAGATGGGCGGGGGCCCTCGGCAATGATCGGGTACGGGTACAAAGTACTCCTCTGCATGTCTAAATTGAAAAAACTTAACGAAGAATAACAAAAAATTATTCCGCTTGTTGCAACCTAATTGGGATATTTGCCATGGAAATTTGCTTTCAAATGTATTATAAAGAATCATGAATAATAATATATAATTTGTTGTAAAGGCATACCAGCGATTGCATTTAAACGATACTAAGTACTTGCGAGCATACTATATGTATATAGTATATGTATGTATATGTATCTAGAAATAAAGTACGATGATGAAAAAAGATATGGTAATACTATACTCTATGAAGAAAGAAGAGTTATGGTTCCTTAAGCAAATTGTAGCTGCACTTTTAAGTAATGAAATTTCGACTCAAAAAGAAAACTGATAACAATATGTAGGTGGTAGATTATAGGTTATAGATAATAGGTGATAAATGCTGCAGCTATTTTTTTTTATAGAATTTCGATCTTAATCTATAAATATTAACACAAATCATTGCATAAATAAATCTGCCATAAATCTGCTTTAAAAAATTTAAGGAAAAGTTTCAATCTAAATAAATATGAAAAATAATAAAAATAACTATTTTAATGTGAATCTGATGAAGCTTAGTCACAGCAGCTTTCACATAAAGAACTCCATCTAGCATTATGGTAAATGAATCTACCAGCTTTTATGGCAATGTATCTGGTGCAAAGGCTGCGCTATACGCGGTAGTTAAATATATTCCAAAAATGAAAACAAACAAACCAAAAAAAAAGCAAACACCCGAAATCACCTCAAAAAGATGCTTCAGTGATTTTGAGGGGTAAAACCATAAAAAGAGGAATAATTTCTTCATGCAGGTGAGTTGGGAAAACAGTGCTCAAGCTCGTGCTCGGTATTTGGTTGGGCTAACGGTGCCCCCCCACCACAGTTGGCGGATAGGAAATGATCGTAAAAGCCCCGTCTCTCTCTCTGAATAACACCAGAAGCCCCAACCCCAACACCAGCCACAGCAACAGCCACAGCCCCAAAACCCAACAATAATACCATTAATGGTGGAGCAATAAAATAAAAGTAGAAAACGAAACTGTGGCTGGCTGCTTTTTGGCTTTTGATCCATTTAATTATGAATATTAGAAGGCAATTGTGCAATATGAATGAGGTGAGGTAGGAGGGAGTACCACAAAGAGACAGCGAAAAAGAAGTACTAAGAGTAAAGAGAGGAGATTCAATTGAAGAACTCAATTTTCTTTTTTGGAGTTTCTAAGGGAAAACAAGGAAAAAGCTTCTTTAAGTGATTTGCCAGCTGAGTTTTTTTGCTATCTAATTAAATTAGCAGAATTGGCAGAATTGTCTTAAATATTAAAAAAAATATACATAGATCGAGAATGGTAAATATATAAATATAAATATATAATATTTAAATATTATATGTATTTTGAAATTGTATTAACTTAAAAGAAAGTGCCTATTTATACGCTAATTTATTGTACATATTTACTGAGCATATAGTATGTACAGTATGTGTAGTATGTACATATAGTAGTACAGTATATCCGAATTTTATCTACTTTTTTTTAAGTGTAATATCTATAGACTTTGAATAGATACATACATTCGTTTCGCTATGCAGAATGAATGAATATTCCTTTACGAGTACTAAATCCACACATTTTAAATTTAGATATTCCCCCTAGATATGCCAGTGAGGAAGTGAAGCTGAAGCAAGTTTGCTTGAGAGGCGGCGAGGCATCCGCCCCGTTGTCGCTGTTTGAATACTTTTACTTTTCGATTTTCGTTTCATTATGGATTTCTATTGTTTTTCTTGGCTGCCCATCAAAAGCAGAACAAACCGCTAGTATTCGATCTAACGGTTACGATCGTCGCCCCCCCCCCCATCCATCCATCCATCTCGTCGTCAATTGGCAATTCAAATTCAAATTCATTTCGAACGGCCAAGAATGGAGACGCGGAGAAGTTTTCACTTTCGTGTGTGTTTTTAAAAGAGCGAAAAAGAGGGGGGGGGAAAAAAAAATAGAAAGCAAAAGTAAATGTGTGCAAGAAATTGTTAAACTTTAAACTTTTCAACTGAGAAGAGCAAAAGAGCGGGAGACACAGACAGAGAGAGAGAGAATCAGTTTAAGAATTTCCGGCCAAAAAGCTCGCACAGCATATCGCAGCTAAAGCGACTCTTCCCCCGTGTCCCCCCCATGGCCAGTTTGTTTGTCTTTCCATTCATATGCAAAGCGCATACACTATTCAGTCAATCATTCAACGATTCAAACGAAGTGAGTCTGTGAAAGTAAGCCATGGCAGGTCCAAGCCAGAGCCAGAGACAGAGTCAAACATTTGTCTAACAATCAGCCAAAACAGAAAACGGGGCAAACAAAGGGAGGCATCTGCAGCTCTGGCACTGCCACTGCCACTGCATTTGCACCTGAAGACTCACTTGAGTTGTGACAGGTCGCGGTTCCACTCAGCTCCCCCCACCCCACCCCGTGCGAAAAGCAAAATGAAATCTGCCTGCAGAGACAAGTGAATGCATGATGTGGTGAATGCCCCGCCAAAGATCCCTACAGACCAGACCAGTCGAGTGTAGGTAGGGTAGTGGAGTTGCAACAGGCGTGTAAATAGGCATTTGAATACCCTTCCGCAAAGTACAAGGAATAGAATTACTTGCCTAAAATATGCTTTAAATTTTATATAAAATTTAATTTGAAAGCTCTTCTAATTAGAGTCTGGGAATCGATGAACTCTCTGGGACTCTCTTTTCGCTGCTGCTGCTGTTGTCTCTGCTGCTGTTGCTGTCGGCTAATGACCAAATGTGTGGAGTGGATTAGCCAAATCGAGTGGAGGTAGCTACGGGGCGAACACTTGGACAAATGACCAATTATGATGGGCGACAAACAACATTGAAGACACTCCACTCACAGAGACAGAGAGAGAGACACAGACAGAGAGACAGAGAGATGTAAGAGAGATGTAGGGAAACCCGTTTCTGTTCAATGAAAAGAAAACATGAAAATCCCCCCCTATGCAGCCGGAGTCTGCGGCAATATGTTTTTTAGTTCGTTTTAGTTTGTGTGTGTGTCTGCAGTTTTGCTGGAAAATTGTCGTATGTAAACGGTTTGCTTTGCCTTAATAATTGACATTGGTGGTGGAAAGCTGCGACTTTGCCACGCCGAGCTTCGAGCTCCGAGCCTGGGCCGGTTGTTGACCGCATTGAGAGAAGATTGGCTAACAGCTCTCCTACCCGCCCGGCTGCTCTTCTCTTCTCTAAATAGCCATCGCCCGCGCCTTCAAGTCTGTGCCGGTCGGCACACAGAAATGAATGAAAGCAAAAGGATGATGACTGCCCCAGCCCCAGGGCAGAGGCAGGCTGATGATGATGATGAGGAGAAGGAGCCAGGCATTGCAGAGCAGAGCAAGGAGGTGCCAAACGAGTTCCCCAAACAACTTGAAGCCAAAGCATCCTCTCTGTGTTGGACGAAATTTCACTTTTTCTTTTGCAGTTTCTTGGCTTTTCTTTTCTTGGCCTCCCGATTGAAATTTGTTTGTAAGCGTTGCTAATTAACACACCAAACAAATTCGAGCAGCAAAACAATCACAAATTGCACAAATACTAAATGCAACAACAAAAACCAAATATAAATACAAATAAATGCAATACAAAATAATAATAATTGTCTGGCGATCTAGTCAAGTGTTACCAGCAGCAACCTCTGGCAATTGGCCTGCAATCAGTTTGCCTCCCTCCACTCCCCACTGCCCAATCTCCAATCTATGAAATCTCAGTAAGTAATTATGGTGGGTGTGTGTGTGTGTGTGTATCTTTGTTTTGGGGCAGATACTCGGGTTGAATGAACGTAGGAAAAGGAGTTCAAAGTGAGAGAGAGAGGCAGAGTTTCCTTATGGAAATCAGCATCAGAAATAATCTAACCCTCCCCTCCTAGCTATGCCCGAAATTAGTCATAGAATTACAATAATATTTCACAAATTAAAACCGAATTAACCGAAAATGTTCAAACAAAACAAATAATAGCAATAAAAGAAACAAAAATGAAAGGAAGAGTAATAAGTTAATCGAGTCGGCTATGCAAATACCCTAATACTGCTTATACCGAAAAGACACAAAATGTATGCTAATATTTTTCCATAAATGTGACAATATTTGGTTTAATTTAATTGCATTAAAACATTAAACAAATGACTTACAATATTTTATTTATTTATATAAATTTAAATATGTGTGCCAATTATTTTCCTATTGAAGTTTTGTCATGCCACAGATCGGATTCTCAGTGAACAAATTAGGCTCTGCAGATGATTTTTGTAATATTCAAAAAATGGATTCGTAACGCCATGATGGATATGATTAACCATCGACTGGCTCTACATTACTTAAGTATTACAGCTCTGATAGCCATGAAGGTACAAACTGGCACCATGGAGTGCCACTCTAACGAAACCTCTGACCAAAATTGGAGTACCCCTCTCTTGCAAGAGTATTATAAATAATGCAAGAAATGTTATTAAGCTCAGCGATTGCCGCCGTGTCACAATGAGCGAGTTTTTCCTGGGGCAGGGGAAGCGGAGTGGTGGGGGGATCTATTAAGAGAACGTGGAACGGGCGTGAGTGTGTGTGCAACGCCGAAACAAAATACAATTTTATGCGGTTTTATTACTATTTTTTTGTTCGTTCGTTTTTGGCTTTGGATTCTACCCCCTCAGCTCCGTGCATCGTGCAACGTGCATCGTGGAACACGTCAGTGAGCATGGATATGGATAGCTGCCCCACCGTTCATTTATCACGGCACACGCTTTAGAGATGGTATGAAACATGGTGTGGCATGCGATATGGAGTTGCATATGGAACGCATTCGAAGTCCATTACAACACACTGACAGACCCTCCAGCCATACAAGAGACCATCAGTGGAGAGGAAGGGAAGGGGTAGTGTTGTGGAGTGAATTGGAGTCGTAATTATCGCAGCAAGTCGTATAATCAGTCGCAGCCCCCAAAGGGTTGTATAACTTAGGCAAATCAAATCGTGATATGACCAGCTTTATAGAGAAAGCCATCTATCTACATATATGGTGTGTGCTCTCCACTTTAAAAGTTTAAACACATTTTCCATTGCCCTCTGGCATGGAAGATTTTTTGATGCCCACAAAAAAGTTCTCCAAATACAACAAATACATATATTTTTATTGGATTTCAAGAAAGTTAAGCGCCAAGAAGATATATTTTTGTGGCAAAATATTCAGAGGCAAATACACAGTCTGTTATCGAGACCTATAGATAGGATGATGAATCCATCATATTTGAGACTCTTTTTTGATTGGAAATCAGTTAGAGTTCTTCCCAAATTAATGGCAGACTTTTGTGTATAATAATTTCAAGATATATATCTCATATATCTTATTCTACTTATCAGTTTCATTGAGCCACATTCTAAGTAGTGGCTTGATCAATTGGGCCACATATTCTTCGAGGCAAGTCGTTGGGCAATATAATTCCGATTGTAAATAAATAAAAATCAGTCATAACTGGGCAATATCTTAGGTGTAAACTTTGAGGCAGTTTCTTTCAGTCAAGTTCCAATCATAATTTAGTTTTAGATACATTATCCTTGTGAAGGAAACTTACCGCACACCATATCCATATCCAGTTGCTATTACAATTGTCGCAGCTTCTTTTCAATTGTTTTTCTCACAAAATCATTAGACACTGAAGCACTGGCACAGCACACACATTTTTGGGCAGTGTAATAATCATATCATATAGTACATGTATCTACTATATGTATACTATCCCCAGAGTTTCACAAACAATGCCAAGTAGATAATAATAACAAAATAAACAAAAAAGAGTTTAGGTTCTTATCAGCGCTGTTGGCTGTAGGGTTTTAACGTTTGTTTTGGTTCTGGCTTAGTTTTAGATCATCTATTGATCGAGCAATGAACACGGTTTAAAGAGTCGGCGGTGGTGGCGGCGGCGGCAGCGAAGGTGGTGTTGTTGGTGGCGTCTCTTGTGGCGGTTTGTAGAGCGCGGCACGTGCTAGACGGACAATGGTCGCGGCTTGTTTGAGGCTTGAGGCCGGGTTGGTGGTTGTTGCAGACCAGCTTGGCCAGCGGTCGCCAAAGAAATGTAAAGAGCCAAAAGCAGCGGACCCCAAAGAAGTGCCGATCGAGAAAGCTCTTCGGATTTGTTGTTGTTGCTGCTTGTTGCTGTTGTGGATGTAAACACAAGCTCAGTCGGGTATGCAGCAGGTAGGCGCGTGCGTGTGTTCGTATTGGTGTGTGTGTGTGTGTGTGTGCGCGCTGCTTTGGCTGCGCTCTTGCTGCTGCTGCTGCTGCGGCTGCGGCTGTGGCTTTGGTTTGTCTTCAGTTGATTTTCGATGCGCTTTTTGCACATTGCTAGACTTTTTCTTGCTCGCCTTTTTGTATTTTCAGCATGCTGGAATTTCTATATACCCTACCCAACAGACACGGGTATTCTGGCAAAGCGCTGAAATTCTGCTCAAAGGAAACTCAAAGAGGGAGGAACACCAAAGAGAACCAAGGAAGAATTTACTGTACGAGCTTAAAGCTTAGGCTGGAGCTTACTTGCAATGTTAGTTTTAAGCTTTTTTAGGTATTTATTTTACACGTAAAGAATTCGAACATTTGATTATTGAATAACATTTTGTTCTTCTTTGAAACTTTTTAATAATTAATATAACATAATATAAAAATAATTATATTAGATATGTATTTAGCTTCAATCGATTTAAACATCAATCGAAAATATTGTATGTGCATTCATACATACATATGTATATTCTCTCTCTCCTGAGTGTATCCACTAAATATTATCATTATTATTGTGTACTTTTATCGTCTAAACATTACTCTTAGCTATAGAGCAACTCTCTAAACGAACACCCCTTAGCTGCAAGAGCATACAAACTTCGGCCAGATATGAATGGATTTAATCCATATTTTGTTGTTGTTATTGTTGTACGTATTCAATAGAATTTTTTGCTTTTTGTTGCTGTTTTTTTTTTTATGGTCAAGCTGCTGGCGGCGTCATGCGCGTTAGCAGCGTTAGATGGGGCCTCATCTTCCCATCTGCCTAACGGTTGTTTATGGCCAGTTTAAGGTTTTATGCATAATTGTTTGAGTCGTTGCTCTCTCTCTCACACACACACACACACACACACACACACCCGCCCCCCCTCAATCCGCCCCGCAACACCGTGGTGGCATTGGCTCAAAGCTCATTTAAATGCAATCAATCAAAAGTTTACAGCTAATTAGCCGCAACGACTATGGACAATGCAATTTAATAGAATTATTAGTGCCCCGCCCCACCGCCCCCTCGCTCCTCGATCGATCGATAGATAGATCGTTGGCTATGCCACTAATTAGGCAACACTCGACTGCAGTTGCAGCAGGCCATCGATTGATTTGTTGCCACTTTACGTTTAACGATGTGTTTACGATGCGGCAATTTGCCACACGAACTTTGACCCCACGCTTTGGACGTTCGATTGCAAATCAATCCCAATCCAAACATTTAATTTGTCGCAATACACTCACCTGAGAGCCGTCGGCTGATAGGTGGAGAGCATCCGCATGCTGCCCCCAAATCGATGAAGCTGTGGCAGGGGCTGCTGCTGGTGGTGGTTGTTTAGGTCCGCCTCTGCCTCGGCCGGGGGGTAGCCTCCATTGCGACTGATTCGGCTGGCATGGGAGCCGCGCTCCGAGTTGCATTTGGAGCCGCAGAGGGAGTTATCGCAAAAGCGGCAGCACTTGTTGTAGCTGAAGGTGGAAGTGCACAGGGTGCAGAAGGAGTCCAACTGGGACTCGGCCCGGTCGTCCTCTACATCCACATCTCCATCGGCATCCCCATCCCCATCGACATCGACATCCATGACCATGTCCATGTCGTGGTTGTGTCGCATCTTGAGGGTTTGCGTATTGCTGCTCTGATCCTCATCCGAACAGAAGTTGTACCTCTCGCTCTCCGTATCCTCCTCCTCCTCATCCTCGCCCAGGCTGCTGCCGGCACTCCCACCCCCCTCATGGGTGGGCGGGGGCCCGCTGTGGGGCTGGGAGGGCTGCAGCCCAAAGCTGCTCAACGGACAGGAGGGGTATCGGGTGAGGGGAAACTGACGCACATTGTACTTGCTGGCCATTGACAGGTTCTCATTGAAGTAGATAACATTGGCTCCGTGGGCGAGTTGTCGCTCCCTCTCCCTCTCCCTGTCCCACTCCAGCTCCCTCTCTCTGTCTCTATCTCTATCTCTGTCCCTGTCTTTTTCGCGTCCTCTGTCTCTGTTCTTCTCGTGGTTCCTGTTCTGCTCATGACCAATGGCCCTGCTAATGCTGAGGTCATGGTACTTGCGCAGAAAGGCCGCATTGCAGTCAGCGGCTGTGTATTCATGGAGCTTCTTCGGCTTCTGGGCTGTCGGCAGTTGCTGAATCGTGTGCTGAATAAGGGGAACGACATTTTGGGTGCTGTTGCTGTTGTTGTTATTGTTGCTGTTGCTGTTGCCGCTGCTGTTGTTGCCGCCAGAGCGCAGGAGGTCGAAGAGGCGCTGCTTGAGGTCGCGCATGGCGACAGCGACATGGGACAGAGCGGTTCACTTAAATCTGCAATAAAAGAGTGCCAAAAGGTGTCATTAGTAAAGTAATTGTAGTAATAGTAGCAATTAAAATCCATTGATATTTGGAATGCACACAACATATTTCAAATTTCGATTGGCTCGCCGCCAACTCGACTATCGGTGAAAGTGGTGAGTTTTGTATCAATTAGCATTCGGATGTGAGCAACATACGCCTAAGCAACTTTCATATCACTCAGCTTCGTACAGAGTGCTTGCTAATGGTATTTTGGTATATTTCATATATTTTGGTATATTACTGAGGGTCTGTAGGTATATTTCATTGATAAATCCACGGTCACACTGACCGCCACACTGTTAACGTTTAAGACGCATAATTATATTTTTGGGTGTTATTCATTAAATTTCAATAGTTGTAACAGGTAAATCTGACACCCCCAATCACCACCTTACCCCGAATATATTCATAATCAATGACTCCCCTTTCAGTTGCCTGCAATAGCACAATGAGTTCTCAACGCGGCAACGTCAACCGCACACGTGCCCAGAAACACAAAAATCGTTTTGTTTTCAAGAATGATCTGCACGACAAGACGCCGCAACAGATGCGACTGAACTCCATGCATGTGTCGACGGTGTGCCAGCGCTGCAAGGAGGTGATCGAGTGGAAGATCAAATACAAGAAGTACAAGCCCCTCACCCAGGCGAAGACCTGCAGCCATTGCAAGGAGAGGACAGTGAAGAAGGCCTACCATGTCATCTGTCGGGAGTGCGCCATTAAGGCGCACGCCTGCGCCAAGTGCCTGAAGACCGCCGACGAGGTGGCCATAGAGGCGCCCGAGCCAACGCCACAGGAGGAGCAGCAGCTGCAGGTGGAAATGGATCGCTTGGTCAAATCGTTTTCTGAGCGCAAGCGTCGCGCCTTTCTGCGCTACATGGCCAAGGGCAAGAAACAAGAGGCCCCCGAAAAAGATGAGGAGACGCAGGAGATCGAGGAGAAGGCGAAACGTGTGGCTCACACTCGTGCCGAGCTGCTGGACAAAATTAAGCAATTGAATCTAGCCGAAGAGGACGATGAGGATGATTACGACGACGATGATGATGAGGACGATGACGAGGACGGTGAGGATGATGATGATTCAGAGATTGATTCAGACGAAGAAGACAGCGAGGAAGAGAAACCTGTTAAAGCGAAATAAAGTTTCCATTTTGTTTAATCAAATTTTGGCTTAACTTTCTCTGCTTAGTTCATGTAATTATTTAGTTGAATATCCTTTTGGAAGCAGAAGCAGAGATGGCAAAACAGTCTCTCGAGTATAATATGGTGAATATATAGAACGAAACAGATATGTTTTTAAATTATTTAAAATATAATTGCAGTTCATGGACAGATAACGATTAACCCATTGTCGACCTGTGGCCGGGCTCCAGTCTCCATCTTTGCCTCTAAGCCCCCTCCGTGATAATGGTGAACTCGAACGAAAATTGTTCAACTTAAAGAGCTCTATCGAAGTTTAGGTGAAATATATCATGGTGATTTTCTTTCTTTTTTTTAAGTAACGATGGAGAAATAGCGTTCTACATGGAGAATGTGCAAACAGAATTATTTTCCTAGGTTTAAAGGGGGCTGATTGGGCTAAGTATAGTATATTTTTGGTATTTTGCTGCATGGGGCTCCATGGCAAGGTATGGACAACATGCGAATTACGGTCAAGCTTAATTTAAGACCTCGTACACACCTCACCTTGCGTCACAAATGTTTGCCAATCAAAGGGGTTGATTTTACATTGCATGCGTTGCAAGCGCTGCGCCGCATTACCGTTGTGCATACCGTTTTTATCCCCAGGCGAGAAAGCAACGCAGCAGCCGACAACCGCAACAAAATCAATTAAACAAGCAAAAAGTATAACAGTGAAAAAGTTTTCATAGAAAAAAGTTTTAAAAAAGGAAAACAAATCCGAAATGGCTGACAACAATGTGCAGAAAACCAAAAAGCGTAAGAAGAATAAGAAGGGCAAGAAGGGGCCCTCGGCGGTTGCAGTGAACAACCCCCAGCTACCCCAACAATCGGGCACAGGAGCAAACAGCGCGAAAATTGTTGCGCTCCCACTCACTTTGGTGGAGAAAACTCTGCTGAAGCAGAAGCTGGTTGATTTCCTGACCAGCAACGAGCTTGAGCTGAAGCTAGAGGGCATGAACAAGCCGCAGCGCAGCCACATTCATCACTGTGCCCAGTTGATGGGCTTGAAGAGCGTCAGCCGTGGACCCAATCACAAGCGGGTGCTCAGCGTCACCCGGGCTCCGGGCTCCAGTCTCCATCTTTGCCTCGACGCCCCCGTGCTGATGGTGAACTCGCAGGTGACCCGAACGCTATCCGCGTCGGTCGCAAAAATTGAACGAATGATGGGCTCGGCGGCCCTCAAATGCAATCCCTCTCGTGCAATAACCAGGCAACGACACGGCTTCGGATTGGTGGGCATTCGTCAAATACCCCCACCCCCTCAGTTTGCAAACAATCCGCTGAATGGGGAACGCATTGGCCTACCCATTTTTCGCTATCGCTCAAGGATTCAGAGCACTCTGCAAAAGTACCAGGTGAGAGTGCGAAGTGCACAGGTCCGAACCTAACTTGTCTTAACCTCTCTTGATGCTTGGTCCTGCGCTTGCGCAAAAGGTTCTCATTGTCAAGGGTGCCACTGGCTCGGGAAAGTCAACCCAGGTGCCGCAATATGTGCTGGAGTCGGCAGCAGATAATCTAGATGCTGTGCGGATTGTGGTGAGCCAGCCGCGTCGCATTGCGGCCATCAGCGTCTCGGAGAGAATCTCCAAGGAGCGCGGCGAGGTGCCAGGCAGCACTGTGGGCTATCAGATTCGCATGAACAGTAAGTGATTGAGTAGTAGATGAGTAGATGCAAATGTGATTCCATTTTCTTGGACTGTTTTACAGGCAATTGCACCAGTCACACTATTCTGACGCTGACCACCAGCGGCTGCCTGCTGCGGGCCCTGACCATGGATACCGAGGCGTTCTTCGAGACCGTCACACACTTGATTATCGATGAGGTGCACGAGCGTGACCTCGACACCGACTTTCTGCTGCTGGTCATCAGGCTGGAGCTGAAGAAGAATCCCGAGCTTCGAGTGATCCTGATGTCGGCCACCATGGATCTGGACAAGTTGTCCGCATACTTTGGCAATGCGCCCGTCCTGAATGTGGAGGGGCGCAGCTTTGGGGTGCGCATCTTTCAGATGGAGCAAATACTCAGCGCCACTGGCTACATGACCGAGGGCATGAAGCATATCCTGGGCAAAAAGATTAATACCGCCACAGAGGAGGAGCTGCACCGCGCCTACTCGCTCACGCGGTACATGGAGTCGGACATAGACAACAATCTGATTGTCTCCTTGCTGGAGCTGCTGGTGCAGACGGGCGACAGGGGTTCGGTGATTGTGTACCTGCCGGGCTACAATGACATGACCTCGCTGATGGAGAGCCTGTACAGCGCCCTACCGAACGACAAGATCCAGATACTGCTGTTGCACAGCCAGGTGGAGAGCCACGAGCAGAAGAAGATATTCCGTCACTACCCGAACATCCAGCTGACGATCATACTGAGCACCAACATCGGCCAGACGTCCATCACCATACCAGAGCTGCTCTATGTCATCGACTTGGGCAAGTCCAAGATGAAGATCTATGACGCCCAGACGAATGCCTCGCAGCTGGCCACAGCGCCGATCTCGCAGGCGGATGCCCAGCAGAGGGCCGGTCGAGCTGGGCGCATCCGGGATGGCATCTGCTATCGCCTGTACTCCAGCACACAGTTCAAGCAGATGAACTTGTACACCATACCGGAGATACAGCGTCGCACGCTGGACGAGATCTGTCTGCTGACGAAGATCGCTGCGCCCGAGCAGTCCATACCGAAGTTTCTGTCGCAGGCACTGGATGCACCGCAGCCGGAGGCCGTCAATCAGGCCTGCTCGAGGCTCAAGCTGTTGGGCGTGCTCCAGGAACGGGATGAGTCGATCACCATGCTGGGCCGGATCATTGCGGAGCTGCCGCTGAGCGTGCAGATGGGCAAGTGCGTGGTATACTCCGTCTACTATCGATGTCTGGGCAGCATGTCCATCATTGCCGCCTACCACTCCGTGCGCGATCCCTTCGTGCTGCCCGTGGATCGCCGCAAGTGCTACCACTCGCAAGAGGCGCGCCTCAGGTTGACCGAGAGCAGCCACAGCGACTTGATCGGCATGATAAATCTCTACAAACAGTACACGGATCTCCAGCGACGCAACACCAGGGAGGCACTCCAGTTCTGTGAGCGCAACTATCTGTGCGCCAACTCCATGTCCATGTTCGTCTCGGCCGTTGTCACGCTGCGGGATGCCGTTAGCAGAATATTCAAGCTGGATCAGACCAGCAAGCGCCAGGCCAGCGCCTATGACAGGGACAACAACATGCTCCGGCTGGCCCTCACGGCTGGCCTCTATCCCAATCTGGCCTACTACGACTACACCAAGCACGAGCTCGTGGCCGAGTGTGATCCCAATGTGCTTGTCTCGCGCAACTCCTGCCTGTTGGGCAAAAAGAGGATGAGAACCCTGCCCAGCGACTGGATTCTGTACGTGGAGAAGACCCGCGTCTCGGACTACAAATCCTCGTTGGAGCAGACCAGCCTGGTCAGCACCCTGCATGTGGCCATTGCCGGTGGCAAGGTGCTCAAGACGGCCAGGCGACCGAGCAGCAACCTCGGCCTGCTGGACACCGCTCCCAAGGGCCAACTGTGCGTCGATCACTGGATACGCATATGCATGCACCCGATATTCGCGGAGCATCTCATCATTCTGCGCATGCTCATCAAGCGCGAGTTTGACAAAATGGTGATGATGCGTCGCATAGATACAAGCATTGGCCCGGAGATAGTCCGTGCCATGTTGACTGCTGATGAGGGCACAAAGGACCTCAACTAAGTCAAGAACATACTTATACTCTATACACAATATTATTCGTATTATTTTCTGTGATAATTGTTTCTGTTTAAGACTGAAAATCCTATTATATTTTGTAACCCAAAAATTGTATCTATCTCTGGTATTTATTTTGGCTACAATTTTAATGTTTCGATTGCATGCCCCAGCCCCCTTGCACATCCCCCACAATCCCCTTACTTATTTATAGATTATTGTATTAATATTAATTTGATAACAAGATGACTGCGCTCATACAAAGAACGTCTGATTTAAATTGAGGTATTGATTAGATCAATTGCCAAAGAAATATATTTACTCCACTGTACTGGTAGGTACGATTTTTTGCTTCAGTAAACTGAAGTTGAGGCTACGGCCCCCCCTCCATACATACATACAGTATTTTAAACTCTAAATGTCTAATGAATATCCAAGGAAATATTCCACAAATTACATATGCAAAAAAATCGGCAACATGCTGCAAGTTACGAAACCAAACTGGACAAACAGGGATATAGTACTTATCTGCTGCTTGCTAATATTCAACATATATTTGTGTGTTTATTATTGATGTATAAAATGTTTGAATGTAATCATTGAAACGAAAATAAACCAAAAAAATCTGTGCCCCTTTGATTGATTGTGCACCCACCGCCGCTCATTGACTGGGGCAACTGGCTGGGGCCTAATTGCTGGCTGTAAAATATGAGTATGTGTGCCACAAGTGTGTCTTCTCAGTGTCAGTGTCAGTGTCAGAGCCGCCCCCCCAGCCGCGAGTGCATTGGGCCATGCCATGACACTGACTATCCAAAAATTGTTCATGCAGCTGACGTTGCCTATGTTTCGGTTCAGTCATACCTGCCACACCTGCCCCATCACCTGGCTGCCCCTGGCCCGGCCCATTGAGGCGCAAACAAGAGAAGCAAAAAAAGTAAAGTTAATTGCATAGACGACGCCAGTCAATAAACCTGAGGCAGCCGCCCCAGCTTTTGGATCTTGTCTTGTCTCGCTGCAACAACAATGGTGGGGTACAAAGACACCAGAGCGTGCAGCAGTGGCAGTGGCAGCAACAACAACAGCTTCAACTTACTGCAAAGAAAGTGAAAATAATATTTTATTTTTCTGTGTTTTTTTCTTCTTCTGTTTGCTGCCGCTGCCTCTGCTCTCAATGGCCCAGCCCTCGACCCAAACAAAAGCGTTCCATGGAGACTTATTTCTTTTTTTATTTTTATCGATGTATTCAATAGACTTTGCTAAGAAAGAGAGTCAAGTCAAGTCTTAGCGAATTCTTTCCAATAGAATTCCAATATTGTTCCATTGTTCAAAATATCAAATGAGGAAAAACGAAAGTCGCCTTATTTTTGGTAACTTTTTTCGGCGTTTATTGTGCGTTGATTTGTTCTACGGAAACTACAGAAACTTCACTTTTATTTTGGCACTCAAAATTAGAAACCAATTTGCTGTGGCAGGATGTGTGCCAAGACAGCATTCCATCCGCACGCTCAACCACAATACTTGCAACTCATCAATAGCAATTGCTGGAAACGCCTGTTGTAACGCCAGTCGTCCTCCTCCATTAAGCTGAATGCAATTTGTGTGTGCCGCCTGTCTGGTGTCTAACGGAGAATGAGAGGCCATGGAAAATGAAGCCATGCCACCAAGGTGGTGCCTGATGCCTGGCAATCAAGCGAACTGCAAATCAATTTTCCAAGATGAGTTCGCCTTTTGTCAGAGCCGTAGCCATTGAACTTTTGTTTGGCTTGGCGCTCTCATCGGGGGATACTCATACTCGTAGTGGATGGGGGGTACCTGTGGTTTGGGAGGAGCGCAAAATTGATGCCGATTGGCATTTGCTCTCGAAATCAAATGGAATGGCTCGGCCTGCAGGCAAAAACGCTAATGGATCGACAATAAACTTGGCTAACAAGTGGAAATGGAAGTGACTGCATTGCCAGCGGTAGGTTGAACGCACTCGCCATTCAATTCATTCGAGCAGCTCAAATTGTTATCCATTTGTTTGGGGACTTGCTCTGCAGGTGTCCACAACAGGAAGGTGGAGTCCTCCTCCGCCATTTACCATTACCACTACGGATCAGAGTGCGATCTGCGGGTCTGCTATTGTGGGTTAACAGCAGCGTTTGACACAAGTTAATGGCTCGAAGAAGCGAACGGGGATGGGAACTCTGCGACTAGCTTAGTTCATGGGCTTAGCCTTGGTTTAACGCTCAAACGTGCAGCTTAAGTCGAGCCTTAACCTTATGACTCATGCACACGACATGAAATTATTTTGAATCATGCACACGATATGCAAATTCCTTTGAATCCTGCTCACAACATGAAATTCTTTTAAATCATGCACACGACCTGAAATTCTTCTTAATCATGCACACGACGTGCAATTCTTTTGAATCATGAACATGACATGCAATTCGTTTGAATCATGCACACGACATGCAATTCGTTTGAATCATGCACACGACATGCTATTCGTTTTCATCCTGCACATGACATGTAATTGGTGTCTGAGGCAATTGTAGCAGTTGGAAGCATAATAAAAATTAAATTTAAAAAATTTATCAATATCTTAAATCCCTTGCAAACTGTTAACTAATTTCTGAAACTTCGCCTTATTTTAGCTTAGCCTCCATTGTGAGTATCTCTTTTGGATATTTGATCACATCTCCGTTTTGTTTGTGACGTTCCGATGAAATGTGAGCTAATGATGGTTGAGAGCCCTCTCAACTGATTGATGATCGCTCGTCAGCCCCGGCCGTCAGCATCAGCAGCGGCAGCATACAGCAGCCACAGCGTTTGGGCTTTGGGACCGACAGTTACAGTTACATAATTACATAAAATTGATTTCGTTGAAGTCTGTGCTGTGGCTCGCCTGCGGAGCTGTGCTGCTCCCAAAGCTTCGCTCCCGAATGGCCAAAGGCTGGGAACGGATGACATCACCCAGCAGCATTATAAATAAATAAAATCAACAACAACAACAAGAAAACTCAAATGCAGACAGTGCAGCACGGAATGCGTTTCGGTAATTCCAAATTAGGAATTAAAATATATATTGTATATTGTGGCCTGCTCTCAGTGGCCAAACATGAACCACGCCGACTGCCACTCCGTCGGCTGTTGCATTGGGTGAAAGTCTGTGCCTTGGTGGGGTCAAATCAATAAGGTGGCTGGGCTGGTCTTGTCGGTCTGTCTGAGTGGCAGTTCAGTTAAGTGATTTAGTGGAGCGCTCAGCTCACCTCGTGCATGGGAAGGGGGGGGTTTTGTTAAGAGGCAACACCTTTCAAAAACAACGCCTAATTATGTCATTAAAAAACATGCGAGTATGTTGGTAATCTAGTTTAAAACTGATTACGAATCTGTTGAGCAAATTTGAATTTGAATATGATCTACTACTAGCAACAGCAACAGCTGGACTGAACTGGGCTGTGCTGGGCTTCTGGGCGACTTCCTAACTAATCTTGGCCATTGCCCATTACGAAAATGCTTGCTGCTGACCGCTCAGGTGGTTTTTATTATTGTTGTTGATTTTTGCAGCTTGCTTTCGTTTTGGGGCACCCTCTGCGCCGCGTGAGGTAAAAGTGATTCCGAAAAGTAAAAGCCAAAACGAGAGTGAAGTGCTGGCAAAACAACAAGCTCGAATCGTGATTCGCATTTGGCCATGGCCAAACAACAGCAGCAACAGCAACATCCAACAGCAACTGCAACAGGAGGCGGAAACTGTGACCCGATCGGAGTGCACGGAAATGTTTGTGCGGTCAGCCAGATGCTACCGTCACAATCAATCAATATTACATCTATCCATCTACATATACATATATACATACACATACTATACATCATAATGTATGCACCAATAAAACCAAAAGGTGGTGTAACAATTTCTGTTTTTAGTTTTTTGGTTGTCCGTCTTCCTTTTGTTTCGTGTGTCAAAACGACTTAATGACAGTCACAACTTTGCCATTTCTTTTTTTTTTTTTTTTTTGTTTGTTTGTTTTTGTGCCTCTCGATCGGATTCAGTCATTAAAGTGCCACAAAGCTGCCAGCAAAAATTTGTGTGTGTTTCGGCAGTTCCTCCGAAAAATGATAATCTTTTGATGATTATTTTTGTCTGTTTTTTTATGTAAGCCAAAACCAGAAATTGCAACAGAGATCGGTGGCCAGCCGGAGGCGTGGTAATGGCAACAGCAACATTGGCGATAACATGACCAGAAGCAGCAGCAGCAAGAGTAGCAGCAGCAACAGCAGCAGCAACAGCAGTAGCAAGAGCAGCAATAGCAGCACCAGCAACAGAAGCAGCAGCAGCAAGAGCAGCAGCAGCAGCAATAGCAGCAACAGCAACAGCAGCAGCAGCAACACCAGCAACAGCAACTTTATCAGCAGCAGAGACATTGGCAGCATTAATCTGCAAACAATCTGCTACATCAGCCGGTCTCGAGTAACATCAACATGAGCACAATCAAAAACATGAGCATCAACTTTATACAACTTGTTGCAGAGTCTAGTGTCAAGAGCCTCCACCCCACCCCACTCCCCGCCCCGCCACTACACTCTCCTCTCTTTTCGTGTTTTGCCATTTCTCTGGTCAAGCGCCAATTGAGATGTAAGATGTGACAGGTTGTCTGGTCAAGCTATGCCACTACCTGAACACTCTGCATGCCACCACCACCACACTCCAGCACACACTGGCAGCAAGTTCCCTCCCCAAAAGGTCAGCGGATTTCAGTGCACGAACCCGTAGAAACCCCCCTTCCCACAGCCTTAGCTGGATTAGCCTGAGACATCCATGAATGCGCATCGTGATGAGGCTTTGGGAGCGAAAGAGGTGAATTGCCTGTCATGATTATGTGATTGTACCCCTGATATATAGCCCTCTTTAATCTCTTAAGTTTTAATTTGGCTGTCTGGCTTATACAATTGCCATTATTATTTGGTTTTTCAATTTCTTGCAATGTGCATAAATAATGGAAAAGATATAAGATAAACATGGCATTACTATATGATATGATGTACTTTGGCACTGCCACAGGGTCTCAAGATACTATTCGTGGCTAAGTTGGTAGCGGTAATTTAGATTTAGATTTGTCCGCCGTCAGATATGAATGCTCTGTGATGTGATGACTGATGTGATGTCGTCTGATGTATGCATATGACAAGAGGCAACATGTTGCGATTAGCACTATAAATTAATGGCATTTGGCAATGCCAAAAGCAGCGAAATAGCAGCAAGAGTGGCTACCGGGGTGACACAGAGCGGGATTCAAAGATTTTTAGAACTTTGGGGATATATTTTGTAGATTTAGGAAACTTATTGGATGAAACATTCGAATTGTAGCTCTCAAACATATTTTATATCAGAGAACACATCGGGATACGTATAAATTGAAATAGTAATTAAGATATATGGAGGAAACCATATACAATTTATGAATGCATTTAATTTCTACTTAAATTTAATATTCCCTCACACTTAATAATGTACTCATTGAAGATCCCCCAAAATTAATTACCGAGTAGTAGTAGTAGTAATTAGATATATACACAGTGCTTTCATATATCCATAGTATGTATATAGAATATAAAGCTACGAACTCCAAAATGTATATTCAAGAAATCCCAAGAAGCTTTCCAATTGCTCAAATTATTAATATATTTTTTAAATTTAAATAAAAACTTTAATCCCTTTTTGCAGTTATTTTCCCATTGATGTTTTTTGATTTTTAGAGATCAGCCTGGCTGCTTAATCTGTGCCCCAAAAACAAGTGTTATATAAATCATCAGATATTTGATAACCGTTCCATCAAAGTTTTGTGATCGATCGATCGATCCCCTTCCTTCTTCGCCTAATCGCATTATATGTCTCATCGCATTGGATCGGCTGGGATGGGATGTGCTCGAAATGCGTTCGAAAGTTACTCAAATTTTCAGTTCAAATATATATAGAAAAAAAAAAACATTTGTTTCCCCGCCGTTGCCATTGTGGCTGAGAGGAGCTATTGGGTCGCGGCGTCGGCGACTTATTTATTTATGAACGATGCCCGGGCCGAGGTTTCACTTTCCAGCCACACAATTACAATAAATGTCTGGGATTTCGGGGTTGGAGGGGGGGGGAAAAAACATACAAGCCAAAGCCAACCTACAAATTTGTTTATAAATGTCGTCTGGCATTTATTTGTTGACTCCGTCATCGATTTGTCATTGTTTGGGTGTCCGGCAGTCCAAACTCCCAAATTTATGACACTTGTGACAATTTAACTTTTTCTCTATGCTTCTCCTCCTCCCTGCTCCTTCTCTTGCTTTGCCCCAATCTGTCGCCGGGCCGAAGGTGAAGGGTTGACAATGGGCCCATAGAATGGGGTTTTGATATGCTAACAAAAGATCATGAAAACTAAGCGATTCCAATTCGAAAGCGAGCAGAAAGATACCAACCAACCACTAACGAAATTTATGCATAATTTCTGTGACAAATGCCACAAAAGGCCGCCGCCGTCGCCACAGAGAAGAGAAGAGACAACAAATTATGAACCAGAAAGCGCCGCATGGAAAGTGTGAAAAGTGCAGTGGACGCTGCTGCCACAGCTGCCACTGCCCCTGCTCAAATGGAAGTCCAAGACCATTGATAATTATGTTAATTGTTTGTTAAAGTAAGCCCCAACCCCCCTCCCGAAACCTGGACTGGCACTGAGGCACTGAGAAATGAAAAATATGATGTGTTCGGCAATAAATAAATTTTCACATTGACAAAAGACCCAGAAATATGGATAGGAGAGCGCTGATGGGGCACTGGGTCTGTGGCTGCGGATAGACATCCAAAGTTTTGTATTGTTCAAGTACAACCGCCACCCCACAAACAGTAACTAACTTTCATTCTTAGACTGTTGATTTGATACAACCGAAAGATACCCATTTGTTGCGCTATTCCTCTCGAATGGTTGCCGCCTGCCTGGGTCTGCCACTCTGCCACAGTGCCACTCTTTCTTCCACTGTGATGGTGCCCGTTTGTTTCTTTTCTGGCACTTATTTTCAGTGTTTTTGGGTTGCCAGAGAGCGCAGCAGCGCTTCTTGATTATATGGTACCAGCTATTTCATTTGCTGACAGATACAAGCCACAGAGATGCACACAACTGCCAACCACAAAACAACCAACGACAAACCCCACCGCTACCAAGGGGTAGGGCGTTGACAGAGTGCAGAATGCAATGCCGAAGAATTGTATACTCTTACAGACAGCTATCCTTGAAGTATATTCCAAGATAGACTTTCTAAGACCAAAGCATAGATAGCTGGGATATTTAATACCAAATACTTGTATACTCTTATTGGGAAAGTTAATTCAAAGTGGAGCCCTATATTCAAGAGAAAAGAAACAAAGTAAAGTATGTTCTATTACATCTTTATGACTTTTGCCAGTCATACTTCTCGAGCAAGTTACTATACCCCGCTTCAGGGTTAACATACGAGCATCATCAACAGCCCAGCCACAACTTGATCATGATCATGGACATGAACTCGACTGTGTTGCTGGTTACACGATAGCTCCTCCTCTCCTGCTCCGCTCCATCCTCCAGTACGAGTACCCCGAGTATCCGAGCACCCGTACGTACCTCTTCGAGAGCAATTATGATCCGCTAGTTTGACTTTACTCTCAGTTAGCTTTGCTCAGAGGCATGTCAACGCCTAGGACTGTGATGGGCTGATGGGTGGCACCCAGCCAATCCATTCCGGAATTCTTGGAAGTGCTTCTCGGGCAGCGATCCCCGAAGCGATTTCCCAACGCCAAAGGTTGGGATAAAAACAACAACCAACGTTCCACTTATGCAAAATGAACTGGCAAGATTTATTTTAATCATTGTTATGCCTCCTCTGTGCCTCCCCTGTGCCTCCCCTGTGCCCCTGTGCCAATGTGTGTGTGCGAGTATAGTAAAAGTGAAATTGCTCCCCGACTCGACTCAGTCAAAGATATGCAGCCGCCAGTGGGCTGATAAAGTGTTGCTGCTGGTGGTGTCTGTGTTGGTGGTGCTGCGTTGGGGTGGTGCAAATTATGAAATTAGTATTATGTGAAATGGAGTTAAAAGTGTGATTAAACTGGAGCCTACAGAAAAAAAAAAACATGCGAGTACATATGTACATATATAGAGCATAAAACAAAAAAAATACTCGTACACTTGCCGCATAATAATAAGAGCCCCCCACACAAACCATCGTCAAGACAATGAAAGTCAACTAAGTGCCCCAAGTGTGTGTGTGTGTGTGTGTGTAGGGGAGTGGGGGCAATTAATATCATTTCAGCGGCATGGCATAGTCCCACTCAGCAGCGGTGAATCGCTAAGGGGGAATCGGGCGACTCTTTTCCAAGTGAGCGAGCGAGTCGCCCAAATTGAGAGATGCCTGCCCTTCGCCAAAGGTTAGACACTTTGATGCTCAGTTTAAAATGGAACTACAGGAACTAACTAATAATTTAAATATTGGAAATGGTGTGGAATATTTCTAGATATTTTCTAGAATATTCTGAAAATGTTTAACATTTTAAATTGATTTTTTCTTTGATTTTATTCTTGTTTCTGGCTTGAACATTTTTGTACATTTTCTCGCCTATGTATTTGCAACAGTAAAATTCTTGTGCTCGCAGCGTACTTATCATCGCATCAGCATGCCCCTGGCTACCCTCGGAGTGACAGCAACAATAACAAACAACAAGCCGCTTGGCTTATTAGCAATGGCACTTAGAACCAACAGAGTCGGCAGAGCTGGGAGTCACGGCACAGCACGGCATGGCAGGGAGAAAGTCATCCATCTGAATGCACATAGAGACGTTGCGTTGTCACCTGTCACCCCCACCCCAGTGACGCTCCCCCCCCTGCAAAACCGCAAGCGCATTCAAGTTTGTTGCCCAAGTCTTTTGTTCTGCAAATCCAAGCAGCAGCAGCAGCAAAAAGCAAAAACAACAACAAACCCCACCAGCTCCCGCTAGACTTGGCTAATGGAAAATTGCGTATGGCTTCCGTTGCGGTTAAAATTTCAATCGTAATCAAAGAAATTTCCAAGCGCTCTCCTCCGGGCATGCTGCACAAGGGGATTGCCCAAAAAGGCTGACTGAAAATGATTTTGATTTTTTTTTTTTTTTCGATATAATAATCGTACATGAAGCGCGCACATGAGAGCATAAAAAAATAAGAGCCAAATATATGTGCATAAAGAAAATAAATGTATAAAAGAAAATGAGCTGCTTCGGCAATTAATAGACCATGAACATTTTGCTAGACGAAAGAAAATTGCACAAAGCAAAATCAAGCCTCAACTCCTCATCTTAACTTTGACTAATGTGCACTTATCAAGTAAGATCTGATACACAAAAAAGAGATGAAGAAGATTTTCTGTTCAGAAAGTATCTTTGGAATATGTATCTTTGAATATGAATGAGCGGCTTGGACTATACAGTTTTTGACAATTCATTTAAATTCGAATGGAAAATGTAATTAATTACAAAAAATAGTGTTTCATATTCTAATGTATTTTCAATATATGATAAAAGCTATTAATGTTTTTTTATAGCTCGTATATTTATTGCAATCACAGTACAGTATATCGATTATAAATGCTTGTTGCATTATTATACCCGTACTCGAAGAGTAAAAGGGTATATTGTATTTGTGCTAAAAGTGGATGTGTGTAACATAGAGAAGGAGTAATTTCCGACCATATAAAGTATATATATTCTTGATCAGCATCAATAGCCGAGTCGATATAGCCCTGTCTGTCCGTCCGTCTGTCCGTCTGTCCGTCTGTCCGTCTGTCCGTCCGTCCGTCTTGTTTGTCGCCCATTGCTCGAAGGCTAAAAGAGATAGAGCAACCAAATTTTTTTTCCAGACTGATGTGTACTCTCACTCCTAGAAAAAAGTTTCAAAATTTCGCCCCGCCCACTTCCGCCCCCCACAAAGGGCGCACATCTGTGGCGGCCACAATTTTGAAAATAACACAAAACTAAAAATGCAGAATCATAGAGACAGCCCATATCTATCAGGGGCCCAAATCTGAATCGGATCGGATCATTAATATAGCCACAATAGACAAAAACATACGCAAAAACTTCGCTCCATCCCTTTCGCACTCACACAAAATCGAGTCGATTTGGTTTTTTGTATTTTGTGTAGCCTGGATCTCAGAGACTATAAGAGCTAGAGCAACCAAACTTTTGGCCAAGACTCCTGTGATACCAAACCTGAACAAGTGTATTTCAAAATTTCGCCCCCGCCCCTTCCGCCCCACAAAAGACGAAAATCCACAATTTTGAATATAGAAAAAAACCAAAAATGCAGTATCATAGGAAATGATCATATCTACCAAATTCCCGAATTTGGTTCAGATCGGATCATTATTGTAGCCACAATGATCAAATGAATTTTCAGTAGCGGGAATACCCCGCCGTTGTGTTTCCCCTCGCCCGTTTGCTGCGTAAGTCATTTATTGGGGTTGATTGTGGCTGCAGCTTTCTCTCACACGAACACTCACGCTCAAACATGCTGCCTCGTGCAGTGTACGTGTGTTGTTGTGGGAACTGATGTAGATGATGTAGATGTAGATGTCGATGACAGATGTAGCAAAAATGTAAAATGTAAAAAACATTTTAAAATTCCACATAAATCACTGAGTACGGGTATAAAAGTAGAGTCGCGTTCGAAGCGACTCCGTACGTTCTCTCTCGTTTTTAATTAAATTTGGATTTTTATAAGATTTTTATAAGATTTTTATAAGATTTTTTAGTACTTATATTAGCATTTATTTTTAATTTATTTTTAAAAGATTTATTATTATTTATATTTGTATTTATTTTTATATATGTTTGTATTTATTTATTGCATTTATATTAGTTTTTTTTTTTTGTACCATACGTTTTTGATAACTAAATTATTTTTTGACACTTATGTCCTTTCATTTTATTCCTGTTTTCTATATATCTGTTTATTCCTTCTATTACCATTTGTATTATCTAATTACTTTTGCATATACCATCGTAATATACAAACATAGGTATACATATTTGGAAACTTACCTTTCAATTCTTTTTTTAAAAATATTAATAACAAAACTCGATCTATTGGCGTTTCGTATTCCTCTCTTTGCAGTACGATTATCGTTAGGTTATGATTCAGCAAACACTTATCATATTTATCTTATTTCTTTTGTGCAGCTTGGTAATGAAATTTTTTCCGATTTCAAACATTTATAAATATGTAGTTGCCGACAATGATTAACGATTACGAAAAGCAACAGACAAAAAACAAAAAATAAAACAAAACACCGCAAAAACCAAAGGTGTCACGCACTTTATATTGGATTCACCCTGGACTCGAGGATCGAGTAGTGTTCACTTCTGGCGGTGCCAAGTAAGCGGAGGGGCGATAAATCATCTGGAAAATGCACAACTCGCGACAAAGTCGTTGTCAAAGATGACGATAGCGCGACGGCAGGTGCCCCAGCGATCCGTTCGAACACGTTTTCCAGTTACAACGTTGGCAACGGAATGATTTGGCCAAATCTGCAGCGGCTGAAATGAAGCCCGGCTCGGCTCCAAAAAATAAAACCGAAAGAGCGTAAGGCATGACAGAGAGCAAGATACTTCCAGCTGGAGACTCCCAGTCAGTGGACTGCGACCGAAGAAAGACGAAACAGCTGGGAGAGCTAGAGAGAAAGCCTCTCTCTCTTTCGCTTGCACTTGCACTGAGGCGACTCATAGAGATTGGGAGAGCGGCCGCTGGCTGCCACTTTGAATACCCTACAACAATTATTTGATCTATGGCATGAACAAAACTGTTTGGTTGTCATCTGGCTAACTGGCAGCTTCTGTTTGCCAGAGTGGAAACCTCCTCTCCAGCTCCAGCATAAATTTCCATCACTTATTGCCAGCTCCAATTCAGTCCAAATGCACTCAATCAGCAACTTCTTAGTGAGGCTGCTCAGCACCAGTCGATTTTACTGTGTTAAGTCATTAGTTTCGAATGATTTGCCTAACCAGTCTACGTAATTGAAGTGTTTAATTGGATTGGGGATGCAAGGCACGAGATACGAGATACAGAAAAGGATGAGGAAAAAAGAATGAGGAAGTATAGGGAACTACTATTTGTATCCATTATAGATCTGTGTTATCTGTGTATTTCTGTTTCAAGTATAAATGGTTAAAAATATTTCCCTATACTAAGATGAGGAAGAATTAAATTTAAATAGAAATAAATATATATCTTGGCATATAGAAATCGATATTAATATCTTGTAAGTCTTTGCATTGAGATAATTATTTAAGCTTTATAAATATAGTATATCTCTCTTGGGTTAGTTTCTTTTGCATTTATTTAGTAATTTAAATTGCTATACAAAATATTTGATCGTCTCTTCTTTTCTAAAAGCTATCCCAACTATTATACTTCAAGGATACATATATGTTCAACGAATACAGTAACTATTTATTTGGCTATTTTAAATTCACAGGATCGCCAACACTTAATATCAAAAACTAGTCAAGTTTCGTGGGAAATCTCTTGGAGAAAACGCAGCTGTGTTTCTTATCCGAAATTTTTGTACAAATCATTGAAGTTTGTTTCCCTTCCCCCATTCGTTGTGTGTGTGTGCTTGTTGAGATTTCCATTGCTGTATGTTTGGCCGGCTTATGAGTTGCATTTCTGCATTTTCGATTGCATAAACAAATTTGCTCACTTTCAAAAACAAAAAACAAAAAAAAAACATAAACCAACAGAAAAAAAAGAAAGACAGGCGGCAGTGGGTGGATGGATCGCCCACGCAGTGGAGTTGGGCAACTGATTGTGGCCATTGTTGGGCATAAACTGGACGCACAGCGTCCACTTGGGGCGCCTTTTAAGCGCCAGCCGGAGAAGCGTGAAGAGTGGGGGAAGTGGGAAGTGTGAGGAGCATATCGGAAGCCCACAGGCAAAAATCGGTGATGGCTAATTGCCGCTGTGCAATTAATTTAAAACTTTTAATTAAAGCCAAGGAAAACAAAACAAAAAACGAGACTGCGTCAAAGATAAAGATAAATATGAGTTCAGGTCGAAACTATTGAGCGAAGAGTTGTACCAGAGAGAATCTAATGATTGAGCAGGGCAAATTGATGTTTTGGTTTTTTGGTTTTTCGCTTTTTTTGGCTTTTCAAATTGAATTTTTTTGTGCGTTGTATGTTGCCGAATCTTTTTGTCGGTTATCTTGAGAAGATCATTAGCAAAAGACTTGGACTATAAATGGGGATGCTGCTCAATGGGAAGGCATCACAAACCATTGGATCTCAGCTCAGAGAACAATCTCAACAAATCTTAAATCTCGAATCGAAATCCAAGTCCAATCCAGAATGAAGGCAAGAACCACAAGAACTCGAAGGATCCACAGCCACAGCTGGATGAACTTCAGCTTAATCTTTGTTTTCTTTTTGCAGGTATTCGTCTGCTTGTTGGCCTCCCTGGCACTGGCTAATGCTGGCGGCTTCCGCGGTGGTGCAGGCGGTGGTGCTGGCGGTGGCTATCTGCCCGGCGGAGGACGTGGAGGCGGCGGCGGCGGTGGTTTTGGCGGCCGATCTGCCAATGGAGCAGGACTCGTCTCGCATGTCTCGCAGTACCATGGAAACACCAAGGTCCATATTGGAGGACAGGGTGGCGGCGCTGGTGCTGCTTCCTATGGAGGCGGCGCTGGAGGTGGCTATGGTGGTGGTGCTGGAGGACGCGGCGCAGCCTGGCAAGGATCTGGAGCCGGTGGAGGACGCGGTGCTGGTGGCTGGCAGGGCGCTGGTGGAGCTGGCGGAGCTGGTGGCTGGCAGGGAGCAGGAGGAGCTGGAGGAGCTGGCGGTGCTGGCGGCTGGCAGGGAGCAGGAGGAGCTGGCGGTGGTGGCGGCTGGCAGGGCGCAGGAGCTGGCGGTGCCGGTGGCTGGCAGGGTGAAGCTGGAGGATCTGGTGGTAATGCCTGGGGCAATCCCGCCGAATTCGATTACACCGTTAACCATGCCTCCAGCGCTGGCGGCGGCTCCTATGGTGGTGGTGCTCGTGGTGCTGGTGCAGGCGGTGCCTATGGCGGTGGTTCCCGTGGCGGTGCTGGCTGGTGGAACGATTAAACATTTGATATTGTAACGAAATCCTGAATCTGAACCCGATAAATTAAAGATAACCAATCCAATGCAAAACTTCGTTTCATAGATGATTTGAATGATGGGAAAGCTCAACAGGTAAAAATGACGATTGGCCGCCGAGCTTTAACGACAGATGGCAGTCGCTCGTTGATCTTTGAGTTGGTTGTAAGCTTGGCTTTAAAGCTTCTTGAAGTGCTGTAAAACAAAGCTTTTAAAGTTGCGACGAAGCCTTTACATTTTACACTGAAGCTTAAGCTCAGGGTACGGCACGCAGTCACTTACACTGTTTGTGCGTTTGTGTGCGAAGACAACAGAAACGAAGTCGCAAATAAGTTGCTTGCTTTTCTGCCGCTGCGGCAGCCGAGCCGAACCACACGAAGCTTTTGCGCTGTGCTTGTGCCGACTGCGCTGCCCGAGATTTGTTCCCATGTACAGTACATACGACGCTGCCGGTACCTGCTCTAGTTAATTGCCTCTGAATATCAATGCAGTTGGGAGAAACAACAAATTGTCTGTCAAATGGTCGAAGTCTAATTCAATCCAATCAAATTCTGCCTGCAGTAACAGAGTGTGAGGCAGATATGTAGTTTAACAGCTGTGGGTAGCCCTTTAATAGTACTACATATTCTATATGTACATACATAGTTATTCAATATACATCGAACCTTTCAAGTAACTTTATGAATGCTTGATTTATACTATGTTACAATTTGTCCAGCACAAGCAGGCTTAACTGTACATCGCTCGCAAAGCTCATCGCAGCTTCACAGCTAGAGGGCGCTGCTGTCAAGTAAGTATGCTGCTGAAGTCTTTTGTTCATTTGGCTGCCGAAAAAAAAACCCGTTTTAAGCTGTGCATTAAGCTCTGCCCTTGTGGGGCGGACGAGTGAAGGTCAATGTCAGTGCGACGGAAAGTGAAAGTTGCAGGTGAAAAGAGTTTTAAAAAGGAATGGGAAATGACTGTGTACGGAAAGGGAAGTTTTCACGTTTGAAAAGGGTTCAGTTAAGGGAAGCTAAACACACAGGTTCAAGCAAATCCTTGACACTATACCTACCACAAGACAAACTTTGTTTTCCGCCTTTAACAAATACACACCAGGTATGTAAGTACATATGTGTGTACATATGTATATAAAGCAAACTTGAAGTGGAACATTTGATTGGTTGTCATTGATTTATCGCATATGGGTGGGTATACCGTACCCATAATCGTACCATGAAAATGTATTTGTTTGCTTTTTTTTTGTGTGTGTGTATTTTTTATTTTATTTTGGTTTTTCTCTTTTTTGTTTTACTTCCGCTGGCCGTCTTTGTTTGGCTTTGTATTTCATCGCTTTTCTTTGTTTGCCTTTGTCTTTGTGCGTTTTTAT
Organism: Drosophila bifasciata; assembly: GCA_009664405.1. Lineage (NCBI taxonomy): Eukaryota > Metazoa > Arthropoda > Insecta > Diptera > Drosophilidae > Drosophila > Drosophila bifasciata. The sequence goes on from CM019041.1 coordinate 33,839,889, forward strand.
TCGGCACTCGATAATGATGAAGTTGCGATCGGCGGCCGCGGCGGCGTCAACGAGTCTCGACTGGGTTCGTTCGTTCATTCGATTTGCCATGTTCCTAGCTCTGGCTTCTTGTTGGATCTTTGTGTGGGTTTGGCTCTGCGCTCTCAGTGTTAGAGTGCCTTGGCAGACACAAATTAAATTACGTTTCGTTTGTTTGCTTATACAAAATTGGTAATCGGATTTATGTGTACAAAAGTCTGTACAAATTCATGTGTGCGTATTCGTGTGTGAGTCGCAGGGGAGGGACAGAATAGGAATCATTTAATACTTAAATTTGTTTTCACTTTATTTTTTATTGAGTATTGAACACATCTTTTGGGCACATTATTAAATTATTAAAATATAGGAATATCTCTTACATTGAAATATGTACTGTATATACATGTATTTTAATGGAGTATTAGGAGTATTAAGAATACAAAAATGGGCACTGACTTGTTCAGAAAAATACTCAAACTTTAAACTCAAACAAAATCATTTAAGTATTTTAATAAACAGCATTAAAAACAGGAAATGATTTGTGATTATTCTGTAATTTTTTTAAACTATATAAAATGTAAATTCAGATTTAGCAATTATTTCCATCTATTAAAATGAACTTGGTTGATTTTTATTCATGGATTCCATTCTCACAGCTGGCATATCGAAATTACGTTAGTTTTATTTGATTGGAATTATTTTATTATGAAAGTATTGAAACTAGTAGCTTTAGCGCCGATCCTTTCTGAATCGATATCAAAGTAAACTGGTTAATAATTTCTAGCTACATGCTATAGCTATGCATTTTCCCATGAGTTATGTTCGCACGATGCCAGTGATCAGTGATGGCTAGAATAATGTAATCGATGCAACTGCAATTAACAATCGATATTTTACGACCCCCCACCGATGATGCTCTGGGAAAAGCAGTATAATTTACTTATATTTATATGAGTCGCTCTGCCATTAATTAAACTGGTAAGCCCCCTCCCCTCCTTTAGCTTTAGCAATAGTAAATTAATATATGCAGATGGAATATATAGTATACTCGTATGTAATACATATACATATGCTACATGTGAGATGGTTATTTATGTGTGTTTTTTGCCTAATTGCCACTAAAGGTGAATGTGAATGCAATTTTCTATGCAAACTTGCAAATTTGCTTGAATTTGAATTAATGCTAGACCAAATGGTTAAAAATATTAATTATTATACTTGCCTATTACCCAGCAATGATTTATGAGTATCATCAATTTCAGTTTTAATGTCCAGCCACATTGCCACAGACTTATGTATGTGTGACCGCCCTTTCTGATGGCAAGATGACTCTGCCCCCCCCAGCCTAAATGGTGGATTATTTCCAGCATTACTCGGATTTTCCATTCACTTTTGTGGCAAACATTCAGCAATAATTTCGTTGGCTTCTATTTGCACTTCTGTTTACTATTGCACTGGTAATTTCATTTGGGTACATGGCTCACAGCAATTATATATGTTAATTCTGTTGGTTTAATGGAAGCCTTCAGCACTCTGAAGGCAAAAACGATGGGAAATACTTGTAGGTTTCGGCCTGTAAATTTGTACCCCATTGTAAGCTATATCTATATTTATATATTCGCATCTTGATCTAACAATAGGGCAGACATGTTTTAGTGGGCGGGGATGGGTATGGGGATGCCACACAAAACGGGTTAATATTTGCGTTGCTCTTCCGAAATCATTGCCTTGGATCCACAGCTGAATACTGGTCTGGTCTGAGAGTGGGTTAACGAGGAAACCAGCTATGTATGTACGTTTCAGCTAGTGAGAAACGATTGTCGTTCTTATGCCTGCGGGGAAAATTCGAGACTCATTAATATATATGAAATCCATGATTATGATCGCTTTGTTTCTGTTTCTTTTGTTTCAAAAGAATCAAACACAAGAGTCTCTCTTGTTTCTCACTTGTCTTAAAAAACAAAACAAGATATTTCCTGTGGCTTTAGGTGGCTAGGAATCACAATATCACATTATCTTTGACTATCCCCTGCCTGCCTCTCACTTGCAGAGTTACAGAGATCTAGAGTGATATTTTAAGAGCAAGAACTGCAGAGAGACAGTTGAGCATTGTTCGGTTCTTTGGTATACATATATTCTTATACAAATCAGCAAAGATTTGTGCGTTTACAAACAGGAAACCATCGTATGGCCAGACCAAATGGTATTACCAAAATTTCGTATCATTTGCTTATCCGATCTTCTATCTATAGTATTTTAAAAGCAATCTTTCAACACACAAAAACTTACTACTACTTGTTACCAAATTGTGTGACTGCCAACTCGTTTTTAGACTTAATTGATAAATGTACCCACACACACACAGAGGTCCAATATTCACACAAGAAGCGATCTCTCGATCTGTCGTATCTATTCGATCTGATGATCTGTTGATCTGTTGTTAGGTCGGTAGCTTACAGCTTGAAGAATAATGCGATTATGAATATTCAACGGCAGCAAAACGAGTATGTAAATGCCAAATAGACAAACCAACCTGTGATACAGAAACAATATCCAATATATTTAACCAATTTTGTGTTGTGTGTGTGTGTTTGTTTCTTTTCATTTCGCATAAATTTCAATCGACCGAGGCGTGTGCTGAAGAAGTGCATTGAACCCATCTATTTGTCCGGGGTTTCATTTCGTGGGCGGGCTAAAGAATAAGTGAGATTTGTTTGTATTTAGTTTGAGTTTAGTACCTACAGCTAACTAGAGAGCAAACACAGGCCTATGCTAGCTAGCCTAGCATGACCATTTTCAGCAAGCGGCTATGCAAATATATGCCATGCCAATCCGAGTTATAGAAATAGAATCACAGTCCCACAGCCCCACCAGAGCTTACCAACCAACCGGTTTAATGTATTAATAAGCGATGATGTCTACCACAGTCTCACTAGCGCTAGAACTAAGCCTCAAGTGAGATATACAAACATAGATAAGTACCATATGTATGTATGTATAACTAACTAGGCCGTAAAACAGAGAGGGACGAACGGAGCCTAGTTCTAAGTATTTAAGTATCTTCCTGATTTGCTTTCTGTGTAGCCAAGCAGGCCTTGGAGCCTAGCTTTGTCAGAACATCCAAATCTGCTACAACTTGGATCCATTAATCAGTCTGACACTTTGTGTTGCTTCTGCTTTTGCTTTTGCTTTGCTTTGACTCTGCTTTGTCTCTGCTTCTGCTGCTGTCTCTGCTTTTGGCTGATGCGCGACGCTGGCCAACTGACAAAACATTGATATGATTGTTGATTGTTGTTTGCCGTTTGCTGCGTTGATTATATGCCGATAATTTGTTTGACTTTCAGCCAAAGGCACAGTGGTTTATGTAAATAAATATGGGGAATATTTAGCATTTATATACAGAATGAAAGATTGGGTGTTGTTCGATTCTCAAATTGCATCAAAAGTAGTATATTTCTGCACAGAAATTAAGATCTGTTTTTAGGTATTTGGCGCATCCCAAAAGCTGTTGTATAAAGCCAACGAACCGCATGCCAAAAGATTGCACATTTTCTAGTCCTAATATGCTTAAATGTTTTTGATTCCAAATAATAAACTAAACCTTAAGTGATTTAAGAGACTAATTATATGGTACTTTTGGCTTACGTATAATTCAATGCCTTGTACCACTGTGCAGTCTTGAGATAAAGATACCAAGCCGCAGACCAAGTCGCGCATGCGCAAAGATTAGCATAAGCAAACAAAAGAACTGCCGGCATCAAAGCATCCGAGCAGCAGCAGCCGAGCAGCATCCGAGCTATCGAACATCCCATAGCCAGCAACAAACATGGCCACACGGACATGTGTCGTGCATCTTCGGGCATCTGATTCGGTTCGGTTCGCTTCGTATCGGTTCGGTTCGGCATGGAAATGTGGGTTATTATGAAATCGATAGATAGCATGCTGCCCGCTGCTGCTGCTGCTGCTGCTACTGCTGCTGCGGCGGCGTCTATCAATGACTTCTAATTGGGTAAGGTGAGGCGTTCGGCACTCTCTCGCTCCGTCTCTGTCTGGCCATCAGCATCTTCAATTCCGATTCCGATTACGATTGCTTCGATTTTGGGGTATAAATGTGCGTGAGTCTGCCGATTTTGGAATTAGTCAACGCTTCCGCTTCTCTTCGTCAGCAGTCAGCAAGTCAACACTAGTGCTTCGAGATGAAACCCTTTGCCTGCATTCTTGTGATCCTCGCCACCATCCTGGCCGTCGGCCAGGCCTCGCTCGGCGGTCTGCTCGGCGGTGGCGGCGGTGGTGGTGGTGGCGGCGGCGGCGGTGCTGGCGGCATTGGACAGCTCCTGCAAAGCAAATTGGGCGGTCTCGGCGGTCTTGGCGGTGGTCTTGGCGGAGGACAAGGCGGTGGATACTCTGGCGGCGGCGGCGGCGGTGGATACTCCGGCGGTGGTGGATACTCCGGTGGCGGTGGATACTCCGGTGGCGGTGGATACTCCGGCGGTGGTGGATACTCTGCCCCAGCTCCCAGGCCCGTGGAGAAGGTCATCATTGTCAAGGTCATCAGCGAGGGACAATCCGGTGGTGGCTACTCTGGCGCCCAGTCCGGTGGCTACTCCGGCGGCCAGTCTGGTGGCTGGTCCAATGGCGGCGGCTACTCCGGTGCTCAGTCTGGTGGCTACTCCGGCGGCCAGTCTGGTGGCTGGAACAAGGGCTGGTAATTCCAACCCCCCAGGACACTATCCTAAAAAAATACCCTGAACCCCCCCTACCAGCCATCCAAATGTAGTTCAAACTGACAACCAAAAAGCTATCAGAAGAATGAGAAGAAACACGTCAAAATTTCTTCAATAGCTTAAGATTAATTTTTTTTTTATTTTTTAGTACACATGTTTTTTTTTAACATACTATACATACATATATAATAGATACTTTTTGCTAGAATTTATGCAATCTACAAGAAAAGAATTTCCATTTTTAATTGAGTCTATTTATGTATACTCGAAGACCGGTTGTTGTTGGGATTCGTTCTGCTGTTAAGCGGCTTCCTGCTTTGACCCATTCATTTCCTGAGGTCATCATTGGAGGCGATGCCACCAGTCAGTCAGTCATTCAGTCAGTCAGTTGGTAATGGGACAGGCGCTGTTAGATTTCAGGTTAGCTCTCAATTGAGGTCCGAACAAAGGCAAATCAATTTGGGCCGACTTGGCACTTGGAACTTGGCTGCAGAAAATTGCGCAACCAAAGTGCACTGCCGCCATTGTGCTCTGTTGATCTGCTGATCTGTGTCTGTTCTGTGGCAATTGATTGATCACCAATCTCAGTCAGCCAGCCAGCCAGCCCATTCAACCAGTCTCTGGCACTGGCACTCAGCTAGCTGGTCGCACAAAAGGCCCAAATTTGATTTTTATGCCGCCCATGAAAATGTAACGCAAAAACGTGCAAAAGTCAAGAGGTTTAAACGGTTTTTCAAAGCGGCCCATAATGCCAGCGCTCCATGAATGAGCAGAAGCAATATTTCTTGGTAGCTATGCCAGATATACTATAGTGAACTAGAAAGCCCGGCCACGCTTCACTGTGGCACCTTGTGGATGATTAGATGTAAAGCGCGTCGAATATACATATGTATATGTACGTTAAATATAATATTATTTTTAAATTCCTTACATTAACGGTCTAACAGTTGCCTGGAAAACAAATCTGCTGAAGCATCGTTTTGCATTTGAACTCGTAGATTTGTAGTCAATCTAAGTGTTTTCACAGAGGGCCACATATTAGTGCCACTATTTATAGAAAAGTAAAAATTGTTTGTGCAAACCTTGCCCATTTCTCTGGCTATCATTTAAAAAAAAACCCGCATGTATATAATTTGGTGCACGCGTTGCGGTGATAGATACATACAAACAGATTTATTTCTACAAATTTATATTATAGATATCGTGAACCAAATCATTCCATTTGGGTTGACTTTCATTTGGATCTTCGGTGTGCCAAAGTTACGAGTAGCTTTTATATACAATTTTCTTTGAGCTTCTAAAACTTCTTAAAACTTCTTCCAATTGCAAAAGTTTTACTTTTACTTAACGGCTTCTATGTTTATTATATTATTTACAATTAAAATTTGGTATGCTTTACCATGACTGACCCTGACATTTGAAAAGACAAAGAGATGGAGGAACGCAATGCAGCGCACTTCAATTCAAAAGAAAAATGCATGGAAGCTACTCGTAACTTGTGCCACACCGAAGATAAATGACCGATGCTTAAAATGTATTTAAGCCAAAGCAAATGTTTCGTAAGCGCTCTCAGAAGATACTCTTAGAAGGCAACAAATACATGCATTTTTTACTACAGCTTTGTGCTTCGTGGGTATGAGATTCTGGCCCTGAAATATGCTCCACTTCTAAGGAAAACTTTCCTATACGTGATCTCTTTTTCTTCAACTCGATGTCGCTTATCCAACACTAGTCTTTGGGATCAGGATAGCTTATGTGTCAACTCATAAAGAACATAAAGTTGCACCAAAAAATTAACCCAACCTGAAGTGGATTGATTGATTGATTGATTGATTGTTCGATTGCGAACCTATTTGCCAGACAGCACGAATTATGTGCAATGTGCAACCGTTGCACGGTAGCCAAAGACAAACACAGCTGGTGGCACCTCCACCTCCACCACAGCCAACAGCAATCGTTCTGAGTAATGGGCCAGACCATCAAGAATCGATCGATAGTGCTCCTCAGGCGCTCTGCTATGCTCTGCTCCCGGCAAACTCGACCGAACTCAATTAAGTAGTCTGGGGCTGTTACACAAAAATGGCGAGCCAATAGATAGATCGATGATCATGATGCGGTATTGCCATGGATCGGCATCACCATCGCCATCCAACGATGCAGTCAGGTGCGCATGCGCAACTGAACCTGGAGGCGTTGCCGGGCAGACTGCTGGAACCTACTGCTGCTGGCCGCTAACAAAGCGTACGAAATTGAAAGTCGATGTTGGCATAATGAGGCCCAAGCCAGGCCAGGCCAAGACAGGCCAGCAGCAGACAGTGCGGCAGCCAGTGCAGGCGGCTTTGGCTTTGGTAGTTTTGGCAATTACATCTGATTATACGACTCAGCCGACGACGACGAAGTTGCAGCCGATGCTGGAAGCCGCTGCTGCTGCTGTTGCTGCTGCTGCTGAGGCTGCCGCTGAAGCTGGGTGCTGAGTCTGATGAGGCCGGCTAGAATCTTAGATGAGCTTAGCTCTGTCTGTCAGGCTGCCAGGTGGTATAAATAGCCGAGAGTGGGCCCAGTCGGAAATTAGTTAGTTCACAGCAGCTGCAGAGATGCATTCGACAACGCGACGTTTGGCCCTGGTCGGTCTCCTGATGGCTCTGGGTGTCACCGCCTATGCCAAGCCACATGGCAGCTGGAGCAGCGGAGGTGGCGGCGGCAGCGGTGGTGGAGGCTGGTCCTCGGGAGGCAACAAGATCAGCATCAGCGCCTGGCCCTCTAGCGGCGGTTGGTCCTCTGGCGGAGGAGGAGGCAGCAGCGGTGGTGGCTGGAAGAGCGGCGGCGGAGGAGGAGGCAGTGGCTGGCAAAGTGGCGGCGGAGGCGGTGGCTGGAAAAGCGCAGGAGGAGGAGGCGGCGGTGGCTGGCAGAGTGGCGGCGGAAGCGGTGGCTGGCCGAGTGGAGGAGGCAGCAGTGGATGGTCCTCCGGTGGATCCTCGGGCTGGCCCAGCGGCGGAGGCGGCGGCAGCTCTGGCTGGAAACTGAGCTCGGGCGGTGGCGGAGGATCCGGCTGGTCGAGTGCCTTGTCCTCCGGCCTCTCAGGCCTATCCGGCTGGAAGTCTCAGGCCTTGTCAAGCCTAAGCAGCGGCTGGAAGAGCGGCGGCGGAGGTGGTGGAGGCTGGTCAAGCGGCGGAGGAGGCGGTAGCTCGGGCTGGAAGAGCGGCGGAGGAGGCGGCAGCTCGGGCTGGAAGAGCGGCGGAGGCTCATCCTCTGGATGGTCCCTGGGCAGCAGCTCCTCGGCCTGGCCCGGCAAGAGCAGCAGTGGCTGGTCCTCCGGCGGCAGTGGAGGTGGCGGCGGCAGCGGCTGGAGCTGGTAAATAAACATACATATGCGTGATCTGGCATATGGCAACAGGCAACGAGGCGACACTAGATACCCCCCCCACTGCTCAACTTGTACATAACATTTGTCTTCTTAAGATTAACCCACATCTATTTTTTTTTTTGCTTCTCTTAATATGCCAATAAATTTTACAACACTGTAATTAGAGAGAGGACTATTTTGAGTGAGAGAGAGTAATATATTGAGAGGAGCAAATAAGCTTTGCTTCAAGGGGTTCTGTTATACAGAACTGTTATACAGTTTCATGTTATGTTTTCTGCTAAGAAGAGACACGCTCTACAGAGGAGTTAACATGATCTGTACATATATGTATACATATGTATGCAATCAGTTTGCAATCAGTTTGAAATCTATGCAATTACGAGTATTATCTGTCTGGGCGATACTTGGCTGTTATCCGATTATAATGAATTACTGATGCTACTCGTATTTCGATGGCGTAATAATTTGACGCAATTTAAATCTGAGCGATTCTCCAACTCTGTTAGATTTGGAATTTCTGAAGCTCAGACAAATGGACATACCGACATGGACACACCGCCACACACACACATGTTAATGTACATACATACATAGAATTGACTATTAATGCCGAAAAAAGCTGTATGCAAGCTAGACCCTCCCACAAGTAACAGGATTATTTTTCGTATGCAGGTAGGCATGGTGGAATTATACAAGGTGATCCCATCGGTAAGCTCCGGGGTCTATTTTACGCCCGCACTACTGAGAGAGCTTTGACGCCATGTCTGCTAAGAGGGGCAAGACAGAGAAAGATATACAGAAGTTGTTTTGTTTTCTGTACCCTTCGCTCGCTTGAAATAGGCGCCAAATAAGCCCCGAAAAGAGTTCATGCTCTGGGATGGGATCACCTTGAATAATTTCATCATTCAGGTAGGTACGCAGCTCGCAGGTGGCAGTTAGGCGGGAGAGAGCGCTTCTGCTTCTGAGAGAGTCAATTAGGCGCTCTCTCAACGAGCGACCAATGCGTAAGGCTAGAGATGGCACTATTGGTACATTCCGGCCGTGCATTGCATTCCTCCATTGCATTAGCCTTGCGTTTCGTTTTTGGTGTGGCAAATGTTATTTATGTAGTTTTGACACTTGCATATTTTCAGATATGTATTCTTTTCTTGCTTAACCTCGCCGAGTCGGAGAGTGACAGCGCCAATGGCACTCACATCGGATAGGGGGACATGGAAGCCGAAACTGATCGCTGCTCGGCCAGTGGTTTGGTCTGCTGACACTTTGGGGGCCAAGAGAACTGATCAAAGTACAGGACTCGCGGCAGCAGAAGTAGTCCAAGTTCATCCAGTTCATGCAGAACTATCATGTGGAATTTCAGGACCTCAAGACAGTAAAAAAGATAATATATTACAAATAAATGTTTCAAACTGTTTACTACTTCATAATAGGAAACCGAAAGCGAAAATCGTCCAAATACAACCGATCACTATTTAATTTAGAATTTGGGTAAGAACTGAAATACTGTCAATTGTCAGTTCTTTGAAATTTGGTTGATTGAAAAGTAACTTAAGTCCGATTTATGGCGTAAATAACGCTTTATACTCTTCGTTCATCGTAGATTTGAGTTTAGGCTATATGGTTGCAATCCTTAATTATATTCATATTTTTACTACCAAAGTGACAATTAAAAAAACCTCGTGTAATATGCATAAAATTTGTTTATTAGTTAAAAAAAAATAGAAATAGTAGAAACAGTTTGGGGCAGAAACTTTGGATCAAAAAAATTAGAAATTAGAAGGATAATGGTGTCTCTATCCCTATGCCATGGAACACATATCAGCATCAACTGAAAGGGTGGTTTGGTTTTGGGTTTGGTGTGGTGGCGTTTTTACCAGCCACCACCGCCGTGCTTGCCACCGCCACCGCCGCCGCCACCATTTCCGCCCTGCCAGGAGACTGAACTTCCGCGATTGCCGGCCAAAGACTTGCCACCGCCGTGTCCGCCACCGCCGCCATATCCACCCTGGCCGCCGCCGCCGCCATTTTGCCAGCCGCCTTGTCCGCCTCTACCGCCGCTGCCGCCATTTTGCCAGCCTCCTTGGCCGCCACCGCCATGGCCGCCTTGTCCTCCACCTCCACCGTTCTTTTGCCAGCCTCCCTGTCCGCCGCCACCGCCGCCATTTTGCCAGCCGCCTTGTCCACCGCCGCCGCCGCCATTTTGCCAGCCGCCTTGTCCTCCGCCGCCGCCGCCATTTTGCCAGCCTCCTTGGCCACCTCCGCCATGGCCTCCCTGTCCGCCACCTCCACCATTCTTTTGCCAGCCTCCTTGGCCGCCGCCGCCATAGCCACCTCCACCGCCACCTCCACCGCCGCCACCGCCCAGCAATCCAGCCGAGGCAAATGCGAAGAGCAGTCCGCAAAGGAAGACAACGAGCAGAGCGTGACGCATCTTCATGAGTTGGGTAAGTCCTTGGATTTGGGTTGGAATTCGAATTCGAATCGAATCGGATGGGGCTGATTAACCACTGACTGGCTGACTGACTGCTGTTGGAACCTTAGCTCCACTGATGATCCAACTGGGCCCAGAGCTGCGTTTTTATAGCTCTTGCCACGGAACTAAGCTGGCAAAACACATCAGCTGAGTCATCCAGCGCCCGATTTGGCATGGAAGGTGGCCTATTCCTTTTCCCTCCCTCCCCCGCTGCGCGACCGACAGACCGCCCTATTGCCTAACTTGAGAATCGCTGACGCTCCCAAAGGAAGGTTGAGAACAGCACTCGAACAGCAGTCTACACAATGCACAATTTTCTGTATGTTCAAGTACGGCCCACAAGGCGCATACGCAACGTTTCGAATATCAGAACATCACGTATACGCCACAGCCACAGCCACAGGCAAAGGCAACCACCGCCAACCACCGACGCAATGTCGTTGTCGAACCACTTGTAAATCGCTGAGCCATAGCTGCATCATTAATTGCAAACAGTTTACACATTTATTTAACCACCAGAGAGCCTCGCAATTTGTCTTAGAACTTAACAATATTAATTCTATGCTCAGACACATCTTTTGGCTTTACCCTACCCAGATGGAAGAGCATATTTATTATATGTGCGCTTTTGCAGCATACGGCACATGGCAAGAATATGACACGAAAAAGTATCGAAATTTTCAGATCTAAGGAAAGACTTTTGGCATGAGGAAAATGCAAAGGAAACTAAAATAAAAACGAGAAAGAACGTACGGAGTCGCTGTAGGCGCGACTCTACTTTTATACCCGTACTCAGTCTGTACACATGTGATTTATGTGGAATCTTCAAATGTTGTATCAGTTTTTACATTTTACATTTATTTGATGCATCTGTCATCTACATCTACATCAGTTCTCACAACAACACACGTACACTGCACGAGACAGAGCGTGCGAGTGTGAGTGTGAGAGAATCAGCAGCAGCAACCCTCAAAATTAATGTATATTTTGTTATGGTTGTAGCAGGAGGTGGGGCAGCTCGCTGCCGAAAATTCATTTGATCATTGTGGCTACAATAATGATCCGATCTGAACCAAATTCGGGAATCTGGTAGATATGGTCATTTTCTACGATACTGTATTTTTGGTTTTTTCTATCTTCAAAATTGTGGATTTTCGTCTATTGGGGGCGGGAGTGGGCGTGGCAAAATTTTGAAATAAACTTGCACTGAAGCGATATCACAGGAGTCTAGGCAAAAATTTGGTTGTTCTAGCTCTTATAGTCTCTGAGATCGAGGCGCTCATTTATACGAAAAACCAAAACGACTCGATTTTGTGTGAGTGCGAAAGGGATGGAGCGAAGTTTTTTGCGTATGTTTTTGTCTATTGTGGCTATATTAATGATCCGATCCGATTCAGATTTGAACCCCTGATAGATATGGGATGTCTCTATGATTCTGCATTTTTCGTTTTCTGTTATCTTCAAAATTGTGGACGCCACAGATGTGCGCCCTTTGTGGGGGCGGAAGTGGGCGTGGCGGAATTTTTAAACTTTTTTCTAGGAGTGAGAGAACACATCAGTTAGGAAAAAAATTTGGTTCCTCTAGCTCTTATAACCTCCGAGCAATGGGCGACAAACAAGACGGACAGACGGACAGACGGACAGACAGCAATTAGCACAAATACAATATACCCTTTTACTCTTCGAGTACGGGTATAATCACATAAATCAAAGAGTTTGCCATTAACTATAATACCTGAGGTACAAGCTTCAATTAGGTTATAAATTTTGAGGCACAACTCATATATAAATCAAAATCTCAACTCAACTTATAAATAAATAATAAATAACATCCATAGAGCATTCAATCTACGATCATTGTAAGACGATGCTAAGTCATATTTATGTTCATATTTTTCGTTTCGTTTTTGGTGTTCCCATGGAATATTTGCGGCAATTAATCTCCATTTTCACTGCGGCCACAACCGCAGCAGCAGCAGCAGCAACAGTCGGAGCAGCCGCGCATCAGTTGCAGTGGCAGTGTCAGTAGTTAAATGTGTTTGACACGACTCCCATACAACAGCACAGCATACTCCCCTCCCCCTCCCTCCCTGCCACAGCACAGAGCACAGTACCGGACCCACAGCGGCACACACCACACCACACGTACCAGTACCAGTACCAGTACACACAGACAGTAGTTCAATGTCAATTTGCATGTAAACACAGCAAGATGATTGCTCAAGTGCATTACTTACCATAAATTTCATCAGCTAAAACCACCGACTGAGTCGACTAACTCCATCTCCACCTCCTTCTCCTCCGCCGCTGCCAAGTGGTGGCGGCTTGGTAACGCATGCTGCACACATGGGTGGCATGACCCAGAGCCAAGTCCATGTGGCGACCTCTAGCAAACGAACCATAAGACGCACCATGGGGCCAAATTGAAGATTTTAAATAGATATTTGGAGTTTAATGAAGTTTCAAAACAATAACAAACACAATGTTCCTTTCAGGGTTTAATTAAAACCATTTTTTTTTACAGCAAAATAATTTCTAAAAATTCTTTAAGTGCTTAAAACATATTATGAACCACTGTACCCACTGCTGAATTTTGCTTCTTTGGCTATTGATGATCTCCACTGAACTCTGCTCACATCACCACCTTGGAAACATCCATCGACAGCAACAACAATAGCAGCAACAACAGCAACAATGTTCCACAATCATTTGCAAAAAAAAATGCATAAAATAATAATTATTGCTCAGAATATAGAGAATCTCAAGTTTAGAATGTTAATTGCCAACGAACCATAATTCAAAGTTTTTTCTTTTCAATGTGTTGTTGTTCAGGCAGATGAGGTCGAGTCGGGTTCTGCCATTCTACATATACCCCTCCTGCCACCCCACCTTCATCTAATTGTACAACTTTCGAATCTTTTAAATGTGGAAAACCAGTGAGATTAAAACCAAGTCAAATCAATCAATTTACAATGCAATTTGTATTTGTTACAACAACAAAATTATATTATAATTCATAAGCACAAAAAAAATATATATGAGTATTACAAAACGGTTGGTAAATAGAACAATACAAAAAAAAAAGGATTATTATACAAATTCAGAATGAATCAAGTTCAGTGCAGGCCGAGAGAGAGAGAGAGGGAGTGGGATAAGGATAGGGATAGGGAGCGGAAGGGGGCAAGGAGAGTTTGGCAGGGACTGTCAGGAACTGGCAAGGACTGGCTTCAGCGGGACTGTGTTATCGTAGGATCTGTTGCCACTTATGTATTCACCACCAGCCGCTGTTGGAGCCGGAACCCCAGCCGCTGTTGGAGCCGGAACCCCAGCCGCTGCTGCCACCCCAGGCGTTGTTGCTGCTGCCGCCCCAGCCTCCAGAGTTGCCCCATCCGCCGCTGCTGCTGCCCCAGGCTCCGTTGTTACCATTGCCCCAGCCGCCACCGCTGTTGCCCCAGCTGCCGCCGCCGCCGCCACCGCCAATCTTGATGACTTTGATGATCTGTGGCTGGGAGGACCAGCCGTTGTTCCAGCCGCTGCTGCCACTGTTCCAGCCACTGCTGCTGCTGCCCCAAGGATTGGAGCCCCAGCCACCGGATGAGGTACGGATGAGGCCGGCGGTGGCGCCAGCAACCAGAGCGCAGAGCACAATGAAGATCTTCATATTCCTGGAGTTGTGTTTGGTTTGGTTTTGGGTTATCCTGATTGGGATCCTGACTGATGGTTGGTGGTTCTCGTAGGTTGGTGTGCGTCTCGAAGTGTGGCAGGCACTCGAATGATATGGATGCTTGGAGAGCATTCGGTATTTATCACAAAAACTGCGTGCCCACAGAGACAGATCTCGTCTGGGACTGGGGCTGTGGCTGGGGCTGGTACTGGGACAGGCAATGCGCGTCAAGTCGAGAATCCACAAAATAAATCGCAACTCAACGGGGTGGGTGGCTGTTCACGGGGGCAATGGAGATGAGGCTGTGGGAAAGGGGCGGGTGGGCTTCGGGGTTTGCCCTGGTCGTCGGGTGATAAACAACCGAAACCAGCTGCGACATAGACACCGGTCGAGGTAATTGCAGTTTATTAAACCACTTTGAGCGTCCGATTCTTGACCAGGGTCAACTACTTTACAAGCCAACAGCTGACACCTCTCCCAAAACAGAAGCAGAAGCAGCAGCAGCAGAAGCACCAGCTAGCCAACTACTCAACCCAACCAACCAACCATGTGGCCAAGTTGCAACATTTTTTGTTTTTTTTGTTTTCGTACATAACTCACACGCTTGATGGATCATTTCCTTGCCTCGCTTGTGGCGGAAACTGCATAAAGCTGCCTCAGACGCTGCCTCGGAGGCTTAAGCTTAAGCTTGGACTGGGGCTAGCCAAGAAGCTGGCGCCGAGTGAGTCATTTGTCATGCTGGTGGCTTAAGCCACAGGCAGCGAGACTCCCAGGTGAAGGGGCCCGCCAGCCAGTTGTTGCACAGTGGAAAAAATCGAGGCGCAAAGAAGACCTCGAGGCCCAGGGCCCATTTCCTGCTCGTCAGCTAAAAAGGGATCAAGTATGATTTAAAGTAATCTGATGCCTGTCACAAACAGGCTCTAGAAATATTGAAAGTATTCCAGCATTAATAAACCCAATCGTATGGGAACCCATTTATATGGTAATAGCTAGCTAACATTGTAACAACCTGATTTAGATAACAACTTTCGACAACATAAAGATGTCAATCTAGGACATCTAGAACATTAAGGAGGTACTTAAACAGACTCCCCCTCACCCCTGGCCACTGCAACTCACACCAGTGAAGGTGCATCCAAGTCAAGTTATCATCTGTCTGTCTCTCATGTACCCTGACAACATTCACCAACATTTTTTGAGTGCGGCTGACCTTAGCTGACAATAAAGCATCAACTAGATGCAAAACCAGATGACATCCAATTCCAATTTCCGCCACTCACCCATGCAGATCCCACTGTACTACAGGCAGGGCGCCAGACCCGAGTCAACAATCATCATCTCTCTCACAGCTCGTTGCATGCCGCGTCGTTTGTGGCGACACTGCGACCTCTTTAACATAAGTTGTTTTGGATGGGTGTGGGGGTGTGGGGAGGGGGGGTTAGGCCAACAAATAATAAACACAAATTTAATTGAATTGTCAACGCTTAGAAGGCAAATTGTATTTTGCTTATCGACCGCAATCGGGCCAAGCCAAGCCAAGCCAGACCAGGCCAGGCCAAGACAAGCCAGTCCAGTCCAGTCCCGGCCAGGTTAGCAAATAACAGAGAAAAGAAAAACAGCTAGCTAAGTATATGTACATAGATGTAGTACTATATGTAGAGATTATGTATGATTACTATATATGTATTAAAGAGATACGATTTTAGGACGCGCTCGGCTCCGGAGTCACTGCCGGAGTCTCCGTATCAGTGGGATCTGAGCTAACGACCGGATGGGGGCACACGCCACAGTGCTCATGGCTGGCCGAACGCACAACATTGGAGTGCTTGCCGTAGGGCGAGCTGCCGCTGACCTCCAGGAAGTAGTTGCCACGGATGGTGTGCGGCACGGCATAGCCCATGGGCTGCTCGTTGCCCGGACAGCGCAGGTCGCGCAGCCGCTTCAGCGAGTTGCAACGCGTGGCCATGAAGTTGTGCTCGTTGCCGGGAAAGATGGACTCCGCGTAGTACTGCCAGGAGCGGGCGTGGGCACAGACCACCGAGAAGCAGCCCTCGGGCAGCGGATTGATGCCGCCCGGATAGAAGTCAACGTCGCCCAGCGGATCCTTCTTGCCCAGCACACCCGGATTGCTGTGTATCACATCGATGAAGGTGGCATCGCCGCGCAGCAGTCCCGATAGAATTTCGCCCTCATTAAAGCAAGGCTTGGCGGGGTCCAAGCCCGTGATACGTGGAATCGTTTTGCCCGTCAAACGCTGCAAGTGGCGACCCGCAGCGCCCACAATGTGAGCGCCCAGACTGTGGCCAATCAGGTGAATGTTCTCCACGGGCACCAGATCCAGCAGATGGACCAAGCCCTGGGCAATGTTCTCGCCAATCTCCTCCGTATTGAAAGCCGACCATGTGTACAGGGTGTCCACAAAGCGTGCCGCATCCACAGCCTAAAATTAATGAAAATATATGCAATAGGGATTAACAAAAAACCCTAATTAAATTATTGGACAATATAATTTTAGTGTGACAATTATGGTGCTCATGGGGAGGGAGTTTCTTATGTATAAAATTACTACAAATCACCTAAAAATATAAATCCGTTCTACAGAATCTAAAGTATGTTCTGAATTTGATTTTTTTTAAGCTATTTATTTTTATTTAATTTTTTTGAATGAGTTTTGCTTGGCATATATCAAGAAACTAAGTCAATCCAGCATTTGGGCATTTCTTTGACATTCGAATGGGAGGGAGATTCGTACGCATTGCCAGTGATAGAAAGGTCAAAAAGGACGAACTTAAAACAATTTTTTTTCCACCATAAAGAACTTCCTGATTAGTCCTATAACTGTCGATTTAGGGCAATAGTTTGTTATCGAGAAATTTGCAAAAGAAAACCAGAACAAATTTTGCATTTCCACGGGTCATAAACAGAAGTGGCTTTCGCGGGGATCAATTTGAATTCTGATTTCAGTGAAAGTTTTGAATATATATTGATGCGAATTCCTGATAAATATTGTTCTTTGATGCATCATTAAAATGTTTATAAATTTTTAAATGGTTATACTTTCAATTGAATATAAATCTATGTCGCACGGTACGAAAATTCCGCAAAAATTAATAACAATTCAAAATGTACAGGTCAGACGAGATTGAAGCTGATTTTTTCTCGTCAGACAATTGAGAGATTGATATCCATTAAAGCTAAGCAAAATGTTTCTCTTACACTCTCGCATTCCGTTGTCTTTTGATATAAGAAATGCAGTTCAGAGTGTAACCTACGCAGCTCTTAATTATAATCTGTCTAAGAGATTCTCCTACAACTAATTTCAGTTAAGTTTAAATGGAAAAGCGCTTCAAACTAAGTATTGCTGGGAATATTTTAGAGTCTTGTCTTATCGAGTAAAATCGGCTTTCATCTCATTAAATTTGATATGGGAATGCTACTACTCCCTTTTTTTACTCTCATACACAGACTTGCCCAATGATTGCTGACTAATTTGATGGGAAACTCAATACCTGACACTGCCCCCATAAAACTTACCACAAAATTGACATCGCCGCGACAATTATAGGCCTTGGACATGACATCTATGGTGTCGGAGCCATTTATTGTGGTTGTCCAGCCGGTGGCCAGAATGACGACCTTCTTCTTGGGATCAAACTGCGGACTCTTCCACATGGATTCCGCATCGGTAAGCAGAAAGTTGGTCTTGCTGCAGGTCGACTGCAGCTGGAAGTGCATCTTGTTGATGTCCGGCGTGAATTTGGATTTGATTTTATGCGAGGACAGAGCCTGGGAACCTGCCAAAGTTTTATGAACACTTTAATCTCCGCCTCTGAGGGGGATGCCTCCTGCTCTCTACTCACATATGAAATTGAGTGAATTGGAGACAAACTCAAAGGGGTAGCCGGCAATCAGCTGCTTGCTGCCATCGAGCAGACCCTGGGGCGTGGGCAGGAGATTGGGATCGATGATGCTCGTGCCGACGGTGCCAATCGATTCCAGGACATCGGGCACGGTCCACTCAATGCACTGTACGGGGCAGGCAAACTTCAGCATAAGCAGCAGTCCACCCAGCAGCAGTAGTTGCCCTTGGCTTGGCTTAGCCTGGCCATGAATACGTCTTGGGTTACCCATCCTGGACGGGAGTTGAGAGCGGACTGAGTGCCGGAAACGGCTCGACAAAAGTATTTATAGGCAACCCGGCAAAAGTGTCTCCTAACAATCACCTTATACACATACGTACATATGTATATAGTTCCATATCGATGTGATGTGTTTCATGCGCATCACAGCAATCAGATAAGGTTCACTTGTCACTTAATTAGTTTCCATTTCGATCACACTCACTCATTCACTCACTCACACTCACTCACACTCACTCGTTCGTTTGTTCAGCCACTTGCCGCACAGTCAGAGGCAACGCAACAGGCAGGCCCGCGTCCGAGAATCAGATCTGTGGTAAGAGATACTCGCCGCCTGCAGTCGCATGCCCAACGCTCATCTGCATAAATTTCAATTCTAACAGCAGCCATAGGTAGCCTGACGATATGCTTAACACTCTTTCATTCAACGATTACTATTATCAATGACAAAAAACCCATTCCCAGGCACTGGCTGATCCCACTGGTCTCTGATCTAACGGCAGCGACGGGGTCGAGTGCGAACTGATTACAGACAACCACCACCACATATAGTAGATTGTTTGTTTTTGTGTAAAAGCTATAAGCAGCTACCTCCCCATATACAGATGTAAGCTTCCTCATCCAGCTGGCAAGGTCTGCCGCACCGGGAGTGTATCAGAATATAGACAAAGTCTCACGTATACGAATGACTAGTGCCAGCTGCTGCTCTGCTGCTCTGCTGCTGCTCCGCTGCTTCTGCTGGTTACGGTTACGACGACAATGCCATATTAATGCGAACCCGTTTCCGAACCATCGGAATCACAATATTCCCGATCTGCCAACACCCCACCACCACCACCCAAAGGCGTTAAGCTCCATTGTTATGCTGTCGACGTGCATTTGATAATTATTGGTGGGTACCCCCTCCCCTACCCCTTCAAGTTTGTCATACCCCAAAAATACGTCATTCGAAAATTAATTCTGACTTCGCTTCGCTTCGATTCCTAAAACGCGAATCACGTGGGCAGGAGGCCTGCCCCCCCATAGAAGCTTGTGAAGATGCATAGGCAGGGGATATGAAGTCTTTAGGGAGGGAATCAATCAAAGATATTTATTCAGGAGATACATCTTTATTCACAGAAAATCTCTCATCCCCAAACCCTGCTATCAGTGGGGGCCTAACAGGCTCCTAACAGACACCACACTCGCTTTCGCTTGAGGTAAAATAATTCCCATTTGCATTCTTGCCGAATGGCTCCACAGGATTGGCATCCACATAGAATTTCCCCAGTTCGCGAGAGCTGGCAGCATAGCCCATGACTGTTCGGGTCACCTGACATTTGCGTCCATCCACGAGATCCGCATACCGATCGCATCGATTGGCCAGGAAGTTGTTCGTGTTCGTGCGGTACACCGTCTCGGCCCAGTACTCGACGGCTCGGCTGTGCGAGCAGCCGACAGCGTCCAGGCCCTCGCAGCCGCTCTTGAAGGGCAGCAGTCCCTGGACAAAGAAATCAGCGTCGCCCACGACATTCGGGGTGCCCAGGATGCCGGGATTCGTGTGTATGATGTCGACGAACCTGGCGTCGCCTTTGCGTACGCCCTCCAGTTCGTTGCCATCGTAGAAGCAGGGATTGGCCGGATCCAGGCCCGTCACGCGTGCCAGAGTCGCGCCCTGCGACAGCTTCTTGTAGTTGCGACCCGTCGAGCCGGCAATCTGAGCACCCAGACTGTGTCCCACCACATGCACCATATCGCTGACATAGCTCCTGTTCAGCTTCAGCAAGGCCTTGGCCAAATACTCCCCGATGACCTCCGTATTCAGTGCCGACCATGTGTACAGGGTGTCAATGAAGTTGGCTGCATCCAGCAACTGGTTGAGAAAATCGACAAACAAATTGGGAAAGAGAGCAACAATCATCATAGATGAAGTTCACTTACCACGAAATTGGTATCACGGCGACAATTGTAGGCCTTGGCCACTGGCCCACTGTTCGAATCTGTTATGTTTGTCAGCCAGCCCGTAATGAAGATGACCGTGGGTCGATCCTGATAGAAGCCCGGTGCATCCCACAGCTGCTCGGCATTTGTCAGCGGAATGCTGACATTCTGGCAGTCGTCAGTGCGCAGCAGCAGGCTCATGCGTGACATGTCCGGTGTGATCTTGGACTGGACCAGGTTCAGGCTAACGATAAAGCTGCATATTTTATTGAGCACCGAGAAGGTGATGTCCAGCGGCAGCCCAATGACCACTTCACTCAGCTTATCCTGCAGTTGTAGCAACGCGCCCAAGTCCAGTCTTTTCTGTATCTCAGTGTCACCGCTTGACGGAGCCACGGCCAGGCCCAGAGCCAGAAGAAGCAGCACCGGACGGAAAGGTGTCATGGTTGTGTGAAGAGACCACAGACCATGGACACCCTTTTATACATATGTGGGCGAAGCAAGCAAATAGTTTTCCAATTATATACATACATATATACTATCATTATGGCCCTAAAGATATCCACTTTCTAAATTCTAATTAGTTTCGTGTCAGCGATACTCAGAGCGTGAGAGGTAGATACGCACACGTGCCAAAGCTGCCATATACGAGCTCCGAATTGCTCGAAGCTTTCCCTCCCCCCTCGGCCTGGCAAGAGGATTACCATGCGGAAAGGGGGCAAGGCAATTGAAAATATTCAAACAATTTTTTACATTAGGAACCAACTACTTTGTCTAGCCACCGGCCAAGCTTTGTAGGTGTACATAGTACAACCACCATCTAAGGCGCACAGTGGCTCGTTTTCTTAAAACAATGAAAAATAGTTCTGGTGGTGTCTAAATCTCTGTTCAAAGCATCAATCAGCACTTTCGGATGAGCGGAAAGGAAAAAACGAAGCGTATATAAATGTTTAATGTACTTGGCTGCGATCTCTTCCATCTGTGAGTTAAGAGTTGTTGAAATTTCAGTACGAGCCGTTTATTGAATATTTCCGCTCATCCGAAAGTGCTGATTGGTATTTTGAACAACGACTGTTCACCTTTGCATCAAGTTTTCGACAAAACGAACCACTGTGCATTGAGTACAAGCTGTCTGCGTTGTCAGCTGCGACAATAAAACGATTGACGCCCGTTAAAAATATCTCAACTACAATGGGAAAAACTTACAGCGAATAATCAGTTTGAAATATTTAAAACTCTTATGGAAGTTTTCTTCTTCGAAGTATTTTGTTTTCTACAGTCTGGCTATCGGAGTTCTACAATCTCATATGAGTGGTCATTCTCTCTAGTTATAATGTAAGGATAGGAAATGGCTGTATCGACTCGGCTATTAATGTTGAATTAGAATTAATATGCTTTATGCAATCGGAAACGCTTGATTTTATCTCAAATATACAGATGTATTTTTCTATTCTCTTTGAGTACCGCCTATAATCGATTTGACTTGATGATTTGATCCACTTTAATCTATGCAATTTGTTTGGGATTTTTCTAAATCAATGCCACTGATAACCCTGACAGGCTCCGCACTCGCTATCGCTTGAGGTAAATGAATTCCGAACTGCATTTTTGCCAAATGGCTCAGCAGCATTAACGTCCAAAGAGAAGAGCCCTAGATCACGGGAGCTGGCAGCGTAGCCCATAACTGTTCGGGTCTCCTTGCATTTCCTTCCTGTCTTGAGATCCTTAATATGATTGCAACGTTTGGCAAGGAAGTTCTTTGTGTTCGTGCGGTACACCGTCTCAGCCCAGTACTCGACGGCTCGGTTGTGGGAGCAAATAAAAAAACAATGACAATCCTTGACAAAGAAATCAGCGTCGCCCACGACTTCCGATGTGCCCAGGATTCCAGGATTCGTGTGTATGATGTCCACAAACCTGGCATCGCCTTTCCGTATGCCCTCAGGTCCTTCGTCCGCATAGAAACAAGGCTTGGCCGGATCCAGCCCCGTCACACGTGCCAGAGTCGCTCCATTCGACAGCTTTTTGAAGTGGCGGCCTGCCGCTCCTGCAATCTGAGCACCCAGACTGTGTCCCACCAAATGAACTTGATCGCTCACATATTTTCGGTTCAGCTTCAGCAAGGCCTTGGCCAAATACTCGCCGATGACCTCCGTATTCAGCGCCGACCATGAGTACAGGGTGTTAACGAACTTGGCTGCATCCAGCAACTGTTGAAGGAATCAAAGGCCAGAGAAATATTAGATCGACTTGGCTCAAATTTACTTACCACGAAATTGGTATCACGACGACAATTGTAGGCCTCGGCAACGGGCCCACTATTCGATTCGCCAATCTCTGTCCGCCAGCCCGTAATGAAGATGACCGTGGGTCGATCCTGATAGAAGCCCGGCGCATCCCAGAGCTGCTCGGCATTTGTCAGCGGAATGCTGACATTCCGGCACTCGTCTGTGCGCAGTAGCAAACTCATGCGCGACATGTCCGGTTTGATCTTGGGCCGAACAAGTTTCAAGACTTTTAATGCGTTGCATGCCTCATTGGCCAATGTGAAGGCGATGGATGCGGGATACTTTGCGTACTTTTTCAATTTCTTTACGAACTCCTTCACCAGATTCTTCGTTCTTAATTCCAATTCTTTTGGAGTCTCATTTTCACCAGAATCAGCTCCAGTGACACCGCTTGAAGGAGCCAGAACCAGCCACAGAGCCAGAAGAAGCAGCACCGGAAGGAAAGGTCTCATTGTGGTGTGAGGAGACCACAGCCCATGGCCACCCTTTTATACATATGTGGGCCAACAGGGCCAGAATATTTACGCCATTAAATGTAGTATTTATGGACCCTTCAGACATCCACGTTCTGGATTCTTGTGCTGTGATGGATGATGGCTGCGATATTGATACACGGTGCACGTGCCAAAGCTGCCGCATGCGAGCTGCTCCAAAACGCTTGCCCAACCAGGTAGAGCTTTTCCACTGAACGGTGGATGGATGGCAAGAGGATCAACTGGCAGAGAGTGTGGTTGGGGGAGGCATTGGCAATCGCATAATTTTCACAAAAATATTTTGCGTTAGGAAATGCTGCGAGCTAACTAATAACTACTTTGCTATGTTCCCAATTGCCGGCTACGACTACCCAGACTACCACTCCCCCCCACGGCCCAGACAGCCAGCATTGTGGGTGTATGTATGGGCTTGCAGCCACAATCTGCGGGGCGGCTATTACATTTGTAATACATTTGTGCCCCACTGGCCCCACGGCTGGAATTGCTATTGCTGCCCCACTGGATGTTAATGTTGATGTTGCCGCCATGTGCCGTCACGCGAGCCAACAACAACCAAAAGAGTAAAGTGTGAGTGTGAGTGAGAGGGAGAAGGTGAGTGTGAGTGTGAGCGAGAGTGTGAGAGTGAGAGTGCTGGGGGAGGGGGCCTGTAATCGCATTTGATCGTTCGATTCACGGCTTAATCTTCCCTAAATGATTGCTCATGTATGCGCTACTGCTTCGGTAAGTTATCGATAATTTATCGCAGCTAAAAGTGTTTCGCAAAATGTATGCCAAGCTGAAGTTATATCACATGCAGGTACATAGATCATTGAAACGACTTTTTAGTCACACTTTATGGTAGCATAATGTCAGTAATTTATGCTACGATATTTAGCCAAATTATTGGAAATTTCTGTGATTTATGCTTCCGATATTTATCGAAATTTTTTTAATTTTATTTTTATATTTCCACCCAAGGCAAAGTTAAGACAAGTAATTTAGGCATTTATCTAACCAATATATTCTTGACTTATATTTTAAGTTTATACATTTATCTTACATTTACATACATGTATACATTTACATTTACATTTACATACATGTATGTATATTGTGACAGAGCAACCAAACTTCGTGTGTGGATTTGTATTATTGTATTCATTTTGGGGCAAATTATTCGCACATTTCACGTTGTATTGACGGCACGCCACAATCAACCAGATGTTATACATTATATGTACATATGTATGTACATATGTACATGTAACTTTAGCTATTTTGTTATGCTTTTTAGCTATTGCAACAAAAATATCTTCCAGATAGATACATATTCGTGTCCATGAGTTATTGTTTGGGTTAGTGGATCGTCTGGGGGATTGGGTCTGGGGGAACTGGTTGGGAGATCTGCTGGAGGATCGGCTGGGGAATCGGGTGGGGTATTGGGTGAGTGTGTCAGCTGTTTGGGGGCTGGCTGTCGATCAACCGGGGAGCATTCGTACGCTCTGCTGGCCTGGGGCTGTTAATTTTAATTGCAGTCAATAGACTTGTGGAATCGAAATCAATTCCGACTGCTGCACACATGCTATGGGGGGCTATCTGTAAGTGTACAGAGACACAGATTTGATGAAGAAAAATGTACAAATGGTCGTAACGTATTCATATTTATGTATTTATTTATATTTATTTACATTTATATTTGTATATTTCTGAATAAAAGTACACAAATACTCGTAAAATATCTGTATGTATTTATTTATATTTATTTAAATTATATTTATATATTTTATATTTGTATTTATGCTTGCAAAAAAAATTATTTTAATTTTAATTTATTAATCATTAAATAAATATATACAAATGCACATACATAAATTTAAAAACCTTTATACAAATTGTGAATAAATATTTAGACTCTTTAGAAACTTTTTATCTTGAGTCTCAGCAACAAATTTAATTACTTAGCTAATGAAATAATAGTTTAAAATAAATGGAAATTCCTAGCAAACTAAACACAATACCAGATAACACTACAAATTACTTTTCTTTGGCATGAGCTTGAAGCTGACTGATATTTCAATTGCTTGCAAATATATTTCAAACCAGCAGTTGTACTATACATATGTGTATGACTCTAATATTAATTAATTTTACCACCAAAAAGGTTTAATATTTGCATACCTTTCCCTTAACTACAACTTCTACATCTTTTATGGTAATTATAATTAATTTTCTACCAATCAAAACTCGTTTAATTTCATGTTTAAAAATACTTCTTTCGCTGTGTGCATGCAAAGGCCAATAAATACAAATAAATAACATAAAAAATCAGTAATACTTTTCTTTGCAAGTGAACTTATGTATATTTTCCCTATAAATGCCACTCGTATAGTACATATGTGGGCTGACTACCTACTTCCCCGAATTTTATTTGAACTTCATTTGTTTTGGTAATTTGTTGGTAAACAGCTACAACCAATTGGCGACTGCCAACTGCAATTGTGGATGATTTTTGCACAATGAAGATCTCTGACTGCATTGTTTGGGGCCCCCTCCAATGTGTGTGTGCGTTTGGCAGTGGCTCTGCCTGCCCATTCTATTGTTGATAAACTCAATTAGTTGGCCAATTGACGGACTTGTGCCAAAAATTTGGTAGCTTCCGCATCATAGGCGCCTGAGATCCGCAAACGTTCAAGGGAGAGGCTTAGTAGACATAGAAGAGGGGGGGTGGCTTGGATCTTGAATTGCGCAATCCAAGCTTACACCGAGAACGGCCTCACAGACTAATGGCCGAAAAAAAAGTAGCAAAGCAAAAATATTACGTATACGCACCATTGCAACAGGCTACTCAGCTGGCCCCCACAGCCTGGCTACGTCGTCCACGTACACGTAATGCGGAGTAAGTGCAGCAAATTATCAGCTCCAGCTCTAGCTCTAGCCGAACGGGCCGAGCGTCAGGGGGCAGGCAGATGTCCGTTGCAACATTGTGGATGGCGATGTGGCATGGCCCAAACGGAGCAAGCCAAGCCAAGCCAAACAAAACAAAAGCAAAGCAAAAGCAAAACGTACGAAGCTGCTGATGTTGCAGTTTTGTTGCAGTTGTGGTTGGAAAATTCAGGAAAATGCAGCACGTCCACAAGTGTTAGTGTGTGTGGCAAGGCAAAGCCCCAAAGCATATAAAATGAAACAGAGTTTGCCAAAAGAAATTAGTTGATTCGAAACATTTCGCCGCGTCGGTTAAGCCACAGATTAAGATTTCTGGAAACACTTTCAACCAGCACCTCCAAATCTACTACATCAATATGTTCACCTATCGCCTGAAGCTGATACTCTTGCTGGGCCATCTACTTGCCTGCGGTGCCCTGTGCTCGCCCATTGGCGAGGACTACGCCTCGGGCATCCACTCGGCCGGCCAGCTGGGCAACTATGCCGGCGGCCTCACCGGCGGCGAGGCACTGTCCAAGCTGGACTTCTCGCACGAGTTTGCCTCCTCCGAGGCGCACGATCAGCTGGGCGCCCTGGGCGATCATCTGAGCGAGGATGGCTTCCCGTCGGACTACGGCAGCAGCGATGCCGGCGAGGAGTATGCGGAGGCCACTGAGCTGCACTCGCACTACGAGGAGGACCACAAGCCGGTGCCGGGCATCGATCATGGCAAGGGCGCCTTCAGCTACAGCAGCCTGTACGAGTTCAAGGATCGCGACGAGCACGAGCTGCAGCAGCTGCAGCACCAGGCCCTCGAGCAGCAGGTGGAGCACGAGCAGCAGCAGGAGCATCACCAGCTGGAGCAACAGCTGGAGCACCAACTGAGTCTGGATCATCATCTGGAACATCACTACTAGGCGCTGTGATAGTCAACCCAAAAACATTTAGCTAAAAGCTCATTGAATTATTTTCGTGGGCAAATAATTTCCTCTTTTTTTTTTGTTATTTCTTGAAGCGATATTTGAAATAAAACTAAGTTTAAAAAAAATATTATATAAATTGTTGTTGAACTCAGCTAAATTTGCTGCTAAAGTGAAACCAAATGAAGACCCATAAAAAAAAAAATAAAAATTAAAAAAAAAATCGGAAAATAATTTCCGATCCTTGGAACCCTCTAGCGTCCATGAGACTTTACGAGTGGATGCTGGCTAAAGTCCAAATTGTCGCTGATCACAATGCGCGGCTCATGCACCGTGTGCTGTGGCAGCGTGGCAGCATGTGGCAAGTGTGAAGTCAAACCCTCCACATAGAAGTGCGGCCATGGCTGGGCTAGGGGCGAGGAGGAGTGCACACTGGGCGGCACAAGCAGCAGCTGCGTCTCAGTATCGCCGGACAGCTGCAGGACACCAGAGCTGATGTGTATACCAGGACCATAGCCTGAGAAAAATACTTTAAAACAAAGTCCGAAAATTACATTACTCATACGCACCGTGGACGCCCAGTGTCGATGGCTGCTGCTGCTCTACCGCATGGCCAGCTGCTGTCCGTGTGGCAACGACTGTCAACAGCAGAATGCACAAATTCCAAATAAACGCTGGCATTTTGTTGTATGTGGTTTGTTCTTTGGTATACTTTGGTCACAGCACTTTTTATAGCCAACTCGAAATGGCCAACGGAAGTTCTTGGTCTTGGCTGAAAGCCCATCGGGGTACGAGATCTTTTTCTGGGGTAGCTTTGACACTTTTTGCCACCGAACTTGGCACACAAATTGCATGACAACATGCCGATTAAGATCAGTTCGTGGGTTATTAAGTGTTTGGATATAGAAATTGTTTATTAATTTAGTTGATTTTGATACTTTTGTACGCTTAAAAAATGTATCTAAAGCTCAGTTACATGTCTCCTCCCTGTGACGTCGTTAGCAGTTCCAATGGCAGCGTAGAAAATCCAGTAATATTCTCTACAATTCAATGATCTCTGCCTTTGATCAACTGCTGTCGCTGTTCTGAATATAAATGACTCTTATAATCCACAGAATGCATGGAAGATTGCATGGCAGAATTTGAATTTTATTAAAATTATCACGAACACTTGTCAAAAATGACATAATCGAAGCGTATCACAGAGAAAAAAAAAAAAAACCCATCTTTTATATAGAATAAATTGTGTGGATATTCCAGTGATCTAATAAAATATTTGCTTGGCAGATCTGTGTACATATAACACTTAAATTTTATGATATATTATGCTTAATCGTTAGCAAATTGTTTAGGGGGGAAAAACCCAAAACAGCCAAAGAAAATCGATCACTCAGTGGCTCTGCAGATGGCCTCCCCGTGCCTTCCCGTGCTTCGCTTTCATTGCCAGTCTTTAAGCCGGAATCAAATCGAATCGAATCGTTCGGTGTGAGTTAGCAGCCGGGTGCTAATTTCAGCTTAGAATATCAACAACACAATGAACTCTGGAAAAACGAAGACAGCAAAAACCATGAACAACGAAAAAAAAAACCCCAAAATAAAATTAGAAGACAAACGAAGGCGATTCATGCAAGTATTCTGTGGTGATTACATAAACCCAGGCACAGACCCAGTCCCAGACCCAGACCCAGGCCCAGACCCAGACCAAGTCCAACCGCATAAGGTCGAAGCAATTTGAGAGTGTTATGAGTGTTATGAGACCCCCTCCAATATAGATATAATGACTCGAAATTATAGAATTAAGTGGTGAGGAAATGTATGTGTCTACATTTTTATATGTTGATTTATTTTATGTACACAGCGATCGATTCGGAATTATACATACAACAAACAAATACATATATATGTATATATATTCGTAATTATTCGATTTAGAACTAGAAAAAAAAAATACACAGCTGAGTAGGGTTTAGGTTAGGTTAGGTTGAGTACTGCGGGAGGGGGGAAGGATGGTAGCCAACAGCTTAGCAGCCGACAAGCTTCTCAAAGATGCCACCTCTCTTCCAGCCACCGTTGAAGCCACCACCAGTGGAGCCACCAGCATTGTATCCTCCATTGTAGCCTCCATTGTATCCTCCATTATAGCCTCCATTGTAGCCTCCATTGTAGCCTCCGTCGTTGTAGTCACCGTTCCAGCCGCCGCTGGAGCTGCCCGCGGAGGAGGATGCACTCGAGTAGCTGGTGGCCACTGGTGCTGGGGCGCCATAGACTGGCGCGGGCACGCGTCCTCCAGACTGATCCTCATCGACAATCAGCTTGATGGTCTTCACAATCTGCTGGCTCTGGGGCCGGGCGTAGCTGATGGGTGCCGGGGCTGGGGCATAGCTAATGGGCGCTGGAGCTGGAGCGTAGCTGACGGGGCGGGAGATGGCAACGGGTGCCGGGGCGGAGTAGGTGACTTGAACTGGAGCAGGAGCAGGTGCTGGCTGATAGCGGACCACGGGCTGGGGAGCGGGCACCGAGTAGGTGACTGGAGCGGGAGCTGGCGCGGAGTAGGTCACAGCAGGAGCCCGAGGAGCGGAGTAGGTCACAGCAGGAGCTGGAGCGGAGTAGGTGACAGCAGGAGCCGGGGCAGAGTAGGTCACAGCAGGAGCTGGGGCAGAGTAGGTCACAGCGGGAGCTGGAGCGGAGTAGGTCACAGCTGGAGCTGGAGCGGAGTAGGTCACAGCTGGAGCAGGAGCCGAGTAGGTCACTGCAGGAGCAGGAGCCGAGTAGCTGGAGGCACTGGCACTTGAACTGGCGCTGGAGCTGGAGTAGCCCTGGTTGTAGTTGCCACCGTAGTTGCTGTAGCCCGAAGGAGCTCCGTAGGAGTACGAGGGCTGCTGCTGCTGCTGCTCCACCACCTTGATGATCTTCACCACCTGCTCGCCGCCTCCGTAGCCACCTCCATAGCCGCCTCCATAGCCGCCTCCATAGCCGTAGGACGAAGCGCTGCTGGAAGCGGCGCTCGAGCCACTGCCGTATCCAGAGTTGTACACGGGACGGCTGGGCTGGCTGTAGTAGCCCTGGTTATATCCGCCGGAATATCCACCGCTGCCGTAGCTACCGCCGCCGTATCCTCCACCGCCGCCGCCGCCACCGCCAGAGCTGCCACCACCGAGACCGCCGCCACCAAGGGCCTTGAGCAGCGCCAACTTGGCGCCCAACAATCCCTGGGCGGGCGCGGCAATGGCCAGCAGGGCAAGTGCTATGCAAACGAACAGCTTCATGGTGTGTGGATTGGGATTGGAATTGGAATTAGGTTGGATTGGGTTCGGTGAGTGGTGGTGGTGCGGTGCGGTGCGGTACGGTGCTACTGGCTCCTTGAGCGAAACTCAACTGATGTCCCAAATCGTGGAGACGCACTAATTTATAGGCAGCGACCGCGTTCCGATCTTTCATCTCGTTCCCTAACACTTCCCTCGGCTATCAATGGATAGCTGTAGCTGTATCTATAGCTGTATCTGTAGCTGTAGCTGTAGCTGTATGAGTGTTTGTATAGTTCTAATCTATGCCACAAGCAGGGCTGAGCTGCGCTGAGCTGAGCTTGATCCAACGAGCGACAGTTTGAAGCTTCCCCCACCCCCCACACTCCCCGCCTACCCAAAGCTGTTTGCTTAATTCATAAATAGTTACTTATAAGCCCATCCAAGCAGAGACCAAAAAAAAACATGGGCGTGGCCAGCACAACTCAAAGCCATAGCCAGAGCCAGAGCCATAACCACAGCCACTGGCATTAGCATCGCCAGCAGCATCATAGCCATCCCAACCCATCCCAACCCATGCCATGCCATGCCATCCCATCCATTGGAGCAACTGTCTGTCTGGCTGTACTGCCTGTCCCACGGTTCATCTGTCTGCCTGTCTGGCTGTCTGTCACCTCAACTACTTAACCATCAAGTGAGATATTTTCTCGCATCTCTGGACAAACAATTTCAGCGTAGATGAAAAAAAAACACACACAAAAATAGCAGCTAACTTTTGGTTGCCGGTACGAACGGATTCGCAAGAAGCGCAGGTAATTCCCCAAACAATATAATACACTGTGAGAAAGGGATGGGGTTTCTACTTTGCACTGAAAGAGAACAAAGAAGAATAGAATAAAAAGTGGGGTGAAGTGTTCAAGTGGAGTGGAGTGTATTTCTTTTAACTGGTTTTTTAGTGTCTTCTGTTTAACTTGAGAAAAGAAAAACTCTTTTAAAAAATATGCCAAGAATTTAATGAAAATTTTGCATTTAATATATATTTTATATATTTTTTAATCCTGTGAATTATAATCTTTTTTAAGGGCGAAAAATTAATTTCATAATTTATCTATTTTTGTAATATATTTAATGCAATAAAAAACAGTAAATAAATAAAAAAAATAGTAAATAAACACTACTACTACATACTACTAATATATATGTTAAGTATAGTATAGTACATGCAGTATGTACGTATATTTTGATGGAATGTAAATTTTAAAATGTTTTTAGTATATCATTTATTTCTGTATTATTTTTATTTTGTAAATTTATATTGGAAATATTAGTATATATATTAAAATAATTAATAATAATATCTCTTCATCGTATTCGTGATCATATTTATATTTTTATTGAATTTTATCTGCGACTTTTTTCTGTATTATTTGTATTCAATTTATATATATTTGAAATAATATTTTTTGTATATTAGAATATGTAATAATAATATTTCATATTCTAAGCATTATAATATCTCTTTCCCTGCTGCTCAGTTTCTCTCAGTGCACGCTAGACCATGTGCGTGGCCCATTGTATTGTCTTTGTCACTCATTCAGTCACTGAAATCTTGTGCATGGCTACACGTAGTCAAAAGGGGTTGGGGATGGTTAGCGGGGACGGGGAGCCAACCTAGAGTCAACGTTTCGCCAATATCCGAACACCGAACACCGCACACCGAACACCGAAACCCCACCAAACCTCACCGAACAGATCCAATCCGTGCCGAACTTAACTTCATCTGCTGATTCCCATCCCAACCCATTCCAGCCCCAGACTGTGATGCTCAAAACTTGTCCACGCTGGCCACGTCTCGAGTGGGCCAATGTGTACGAGTATTTCTACTTAAGATCAAATATTACAAAACATCTATGTAAATGTAAATGTAAATCATGCTGGTTGAGCTCGTTCTGCTTTGTTTTCCTATTGATCTAGACTGTTATGCTAATTGGGTCAACAAAAGAACACACACAAAAGCTTTTCCTGAGTTTCTTTTTTTTGGCAAAATCTTATGGCATTTCCATAATTTAGCAACAGGTTTGAACGGGGGTGTTATGGAGGCATAATAAAATGCCCTTTAAGGAGGGGGCACATGCGTGGCTTATCGGATACACATGTTGGGATATATCAAATTTGAGTTTTTATATTTGAAATATTTGTATAGTAGTTGCGAAAAGTTCTATCACATTTCTTAATGGATGGAGTCCAGGTTTAGCATTGGTTTTAGATCTTTAGATGATCATGGAAATGTCACTATAGTTCTGAGCTGTACTGTACGCTAAAGAGAGATCTCTTTCTTCTTTTCTATCACGTTCTCTGACTCTAACTCTGCCTCTGTCTCTGCCTCTATCTCTGCCTCTATCTCTTCCTCTATCTCTGCCTCTGTCTCTGCCTTTACCTCTCTCTCTGTCATCTCTTATTGGCTAAACATGGCAAATATTAAATCATAGCCAATTTACACATTCCCATTTACAGATTTTGTGGGTTTTTTCTCCAATACTCGCATGCTCTATGTATACCCTAGCAGAAGAGGTAGTTTGATTTGCAACAGATCTTTGCAATACGCAGAAAGAATGCATATTCAGTAGTACCTACTATATTTACATACATACTATATATTCCTGAACAGCATTAAGAACAGAGTCGAACAAGAGTCTTTCTATACAAACAAAGACCTCAAGTATGTTTTGAGGGAATTTATTTGCCAGTTGTCATTGTTGCTGCTCAGAGTACATGGTGGGAAAGCATAAGATCTGATCATTACTTATGTACATATACTCGTATATAGTAAAAGCTTTCAACCAATTTCTTAGTGTATTTAAAGCTTCGACCCAAAGTTACTTTTGCTTCCTTGTTTCTTGTTGTATGTATTTTTGGGTTTCGCATTTCAGACTGTGGCTGTGCCTGTATCTGTGTCTATGTCTGTATCTGTGGCTGTATCTGTATCTGTGTCTGTATCTGTGTCTATATCTGTGTCTGTATCTATGTCTGTACCTTTTGGGAGCTGAAGCTGAAGCTGGAACTGATGCTGTGGCTGGTCCAGGCAAATCAATTTACACCCAACGCTCGTACAGCATTCTTGGCCAAACGTTTTTGGGCTTGGCCTTTTTTGTGACTTTGACTTTGGCTTTGCTTTTGGTTTTTGGCACTTGATTACCATTAACTGTATTGTTCGGCTTGCCACACGAACTCTACACAATAGCGAGAGAGCAAGAAGAGAGGTGTAGTGGGGGAGGGGGCAGAGAGGTGTAGAGGTGATAGAGAGGGCTAACTGAATGCGTAAACAGTTGCCGTGCCGGGCCCCAAGCACTCAACTCAACTCAACTCTCGGTTTCATTCAGAAAAAAACGCCACGAAGGTCAACCCATTCTATGGTCAACGATGGTCTTCAATTAGGTGCGAAATTTCATTGTGTAATTGCCAGGCGTTGCATTGCAACAGTCAAACATTACACACATACCCGACATCGACAATGAGGCAACAAGAGAATTTTTGTTTTTTTTTCCACAGTGCCACAAGTTTGGATCGAACTTCCCCATCGAGTTGGGATTCTCCTTCAAGATGTAGCACGCTTTTGGGCGTTGCAAATCATTCTATGCAAAATATTCTATTCATTTTAAGAATTATTTTTAAGAATTGTTTTTAAGAATTGATTTTAAGAATTATTTTTAGGAATTATTTTTAAGAATTATTTTTAGGAATTATTTTTAAAAATTATTTTTAAGAATTATTTTTAGGAATTATTTTTAAGAATTATTTTTAAGAATTATTTTTAAGAATTATTTTTTAGCAATTATTTTAAGAATTAATTTTAAAATTTATTTTTTAAGATTTATTTTTAAGATTAATTTTTAAGCTTTATTTTAAAAAGAATTTTTTTTTTTAAGATTTATTTTTTAAGAGTTTTTTTTTTTAAAGATTAATTTTTAAGAATTATTTGTAAGATTTTTTATATTATTTTATGTTCCCAAGAATTATGAGCACGTTTCTCAAGTAATTAAAAAATATTAAAAAAAAAAAAAAATTGTTTTCCATATATTTTAACATTTTATTTATTAAATTTTAATTACAAATTTTTTATTACGAAAAAAAAAAAGAATAGAAGTAAATTGTAATTCGTTCGTTAAACGTCTAGCAGAGGCCCGATGCCAGGCCGAGGGGTGGTGGTGGGGCACCAAAGCCCAGGCCAAAGCCACCGCCAGCCCCATAGCCGCTGCCAAAGCCATAGGAGGAGGGCAAGGCACCACCAACGCCCAGACCACCACCCAATCCACCGCCATAGCCGCCCAGTCCGCCACCATAGCCGCCCAGACTACCGCCATAGCCGCCCAGTGCACCGCCGTAGCCGCCCACGTAGCCAGCTCCGCCAGTCAGTATGGGGCTAGCCACGGGCGTGGACACTGAGGTGACCACTGGGGTTACCACGGCCGATGTGGAGATGGCCGGAGCGGCGCCAACAAACCCACTGCTATAGCCACCACCATAGCCTCCGCCGTAGCCAGACCCGTAGGCGCCACCGTAGCCGGATCCATAGCCTCCGGAATAGCCGCCACCGCCCGGCACCACCGACACCTTGATCACCTTGACCACGTTCTCGCCGCCATAGCCATAGCCCGCACCATAGCCAGAGCCGTATCCCGAGCCATAGCCATATCCAGGGCCGTATCCGGAGCCATATCCGTAGCCGGATCCATAGCCAGAGCCGACACCAGCACTGGCGCCGCCCAGCAGCAGATTAAGCTTGCCAAAGGTTGCCTCTCCGGGTGCCAGGAGTGTGCCCAACAAGACCAAGATGAGCATAATGCTGCTGCTGCTGCCGTAGAACTTCATGCTGACGATTCTGATATCTCTTTGCTTATCCACAAATTGCTATGCTGTGACCACGACACCTCCAACTCGCTGACTGTTGAACTCTGATGACCGGCAGTGGGCATTTATAGTCCGGCGCCCTAGGGCACTTCACAATGGCCAGCGATTGTTCTGTGGAACGGACTTGGGCGCCAAAACTAACGTGTGAAATTACTCAATGGGCCAACAAGTTAGGCCCAGCCAGGCAGGGCGAACATGTCACAAATATTTATGTCAAAGTCAATTTACCCAGTTGCGGTTGTTCGCTGGAGGTTTCGCTGGTTAGAACCCAACCGAAGATCGGGTTAACAAAAAAAAACCCCGAAATGCGATCATCCACAGAATGAGACTATTGTGTGTGTAAACATTGCAATCTTCAAGGGAATTAACACTTTCGATTTCACATGGCCCCCCCCAACCAAGGAAGTTGTGCCGAAGATCAACGATTATGCCATGGCAATGGTACGCCCATCTAATGAGCAGCTGTCTCAGAACAAATAGATAGATAGAAGATGATCGTTTCTGGTAGGGAGAAAGACCATCATTGATTGTCGTGATTCTCAGCATGCAACAGCGGAACTCAACTGTCTTAAAATCGATGCACGCCTGGAAAACCATTTCCATTGCTGACAATTCATTTCTAACTCTAATTATAATCCCAAATCAATAGTAAAGATCATCACTCAAGCCAGCAGTGTAAAGTCACGAGAGCAGCACAAATTATCGACACTTAATTTTGACTGTTAAAAATTCGTAGTATTTCTAAATTTCCAAAAAAGGGCCTTCCGCAATTGCCATGAAGCGTCATGGCAGCCCGTTGCCCAGCCTCAAGCGCAAGCTCGATGATCAGATCGAGGAGCATAGCGTGATCAAGTCCTCGCCGCGTATCGCCGGTAAGCGATTGAAGCCAGAGCCAGAGAAGTGTCTGCTCTATAGCACAGATGGTGACAAGTCCGCTTTGATATGCAACTTTGAGAAACGCGGCTGGCTGCAGGTGCCGTCGATCAATGGGGAGTGGAACTTCTACTGGGCCTGCACTCAAACCTGTCGCTATATCTTTGGCATCGATCAGCCCTATCGCATGCGATCGGATCAGTAAGTGAAGCCGATTACTCAGCGAACTGACTACATGGATATTATCTCTCTGCAGAATCATTAACCACTTTCCCAACTCGATGGAACTCTCGCGAAAGGATCTGCTGATCAAGAACATCAAGCGCTATCGCAAGGATCTGGAGCGTAAGGGCGATCCATTGGCTCAGACTCATGCGACGACAATAAAGACGGGCATTGGGGGTACACGCTACATGCATTTGGATATCGTACCGATGACCTTTGTCCTGCCCACCGACTACAATCTGTTTGTGGAGGAATTCCACAAGAATCCGGCCAGCACGTGGATCGTCAAGCCCTGCAGCAAGTCGCAGGGCAACGGCATATTTCTGATCAACAAACTGTCCAAGCTGAAGAAGTACGCCTACGAGGCGCGCACCTTCTATCCGCTGCTGAGCCGCAACACCAGCGTCATTTCGCGGTACATAGACAAGCCGCTGCTCATCGGTGGCAAGAAGTTCGATCTGCGGCTGTTCGTGCTGGTGACCACGTTCAATCCATTAAAGGCCTACCTCTACAGGGAGGGTTTCTGTCGCTTCTGCACGGAAAAGTATGACCACACAGACATAAACAATGTGTTCATGCATCTGACAAATGTTAGCATACAGAAGACGAACGTAAGTCACACAAATTTGGACTTCGGGGTCACCAATTTCTGATTTATGTCACCCTCAGCAAGTATACAATTCAACGCATGGCGGCAAGTGGCCTGTCCAGAATCTTTGGCTCTACTTGGATAGCTTGAGGGGCGGTGGCATTTCGAAAACTCTCTGGCAACGCATCTGCGAGACAATTCGACACTCCCTGGACGCAGTGGCCCCAGTGATGTCCAACGATCGGCACTGCTTTGAGGTCTATGGCTATGACATCATCATCGACAACAATCTGAAGCCGTGGCTCATTGAGATCAACACCTCGCCATCGATGCACGCGACGACTCCAAACGATCGCATGCTCAAATCGCGGCTGATAGACAATGTCCTGGACGTGGTAGTGCCACCCAATGGCATGCCCGAGTGAGTAATGATCGTGAACGCTCGCTCCCAGCTAAACCCTTATTGTGCTTCCCTTAAGCGATCACTGGGATAAGACGCCCGATCCCAATCTACTCACCAATTTCACTGTGCTGATGCCTGTCGTAAGGAAGAGGGAGCCGCCAGCACCATTGCCAGAGACAGCCCCATCCTCAGGTCATCCAAAAAAGAAACGCAAAATAAAGATAGCCAAGAAGAAGCGTGTCCTCGAAGCCACCCAAGCTCATGCAGACGAGGACGCTGCTGATTCTGAGGAGGATGAGGAGGAGGGACCAATAAAAAGCAGCAAGTCTCCAAAGCGACGCAACACCACACCATACTCCTATGTCAAGACTAGGATCATTCAGCGTTGAATCCAGCGTATGTACTATATATTCGATGTACATCTAACTAGTTTGATAATTGTTTATGGGAAGTTGTTAACTTTTAATTCGCAATTCGGTGCCGCAAATTTACAAATTACTTACAAAGTACACAAAATAAATTTCTATGGTATGTAATATGCTACGCTCTATCATATATATAATACGCTTAATTGTATATTTTATATATATATATATGTATATGTACTATAATTATTACGTATAACTAAATGAAGCTGCATATGTATGTCTTTTAGAGACCCCGGAAACCGAAAGTCGGCTGCACAATTTGCACAAAGCTTTCGCTTTGATACTTATATAGACAAAAAAATAATTAGATATACATATATGGTATACAATAATAGTACTATACATATATGTTGGTTTGTGTGTTTGTGTGTGTGTGTGAGGGGTTCTTTAAGTTTTACTTTTTTGTTTCAACTTTTGCAAATTCCTTACGTTTTGCATACAAAATGGCGTCCGCTTTAAAGCTAACAAAACAAACGAAAGTTTACTATATACAACAAAGACGAAAACGAAAACAAAAAAAAAATTATATACTATATAGTATATGCATAAAGTAATGGAGAAATGATACATTGTTGTTTGGAATCTAATGTGTAGTAGGGTTGTAGGGTGTGTGTAGGGGATGTGTTTTGGGTTGTATGTTTGTTGTGGTTTTTGTTTTCTTTTTTGTTGGCTTCTGCATAACCTAATTATGTACAAAGGCATTTGACTTAGACATTAAAAAATAGAACAAAATACATTTTGAAAGTTCTTTTTTTCTGATCTAAATCACCAAATTAGCATCCGACTTGTCGTCGCTTTAAATGGTAATACTTTTCATTTCATACTATATAGCGTACATACATATGTATATGTAGTATGTCTACGTATGCATTGGGAATAAATGAACTTAAATTAAATGTAATACAACGATGTATGTATATGTATGTGTATGTGTTTGTATGTATGTATGTATGTATGTGTCTTTGTGTACAAAATGTGGAAATTTTTTCGAAAAATTCCATCCAACCATCCCATGCCAATCAATTGCGTAAAAATAAATCTCTAAATTTTTGCCGGCTGCCAGCGTCACAAAAAGCCCCACTTCCATGCGGAAGCGAGAGGCAGGCAAGGTGCCCAGGAAGGAGTTAAACTCAGCATTCGGTAGCGTAGTAGAATATCTCTACCTCGCTGACCTCACTTAGCTCCAGCTGCTGCTGCTGCTGTTGCTGCTGCTGCTGCTGTTGCTGCTGCTGCTGCTGATGATCCTCCACGAGCACATCGCGTGTGGCGCGCGCATGCGCCAGCACCTATAGTCACACTTTCGAGGCGTGCGGCTGGGAGCCAGCACTGCTGCCGTACTGCGACTGTGCGCCCATCTTTTGCACAGTCTGGTAGGTGGGCTGCTGCTGCTGCTGCTGCAACTGAGCTGGCATGCCGCTCTGCTCGCGTATGGTCACTTGGGTTACGAAAGGTCCACGGCTGCGGGAGCTGCTGTTCAGGCTGGCCGGCGAGTAGCCGTTTAGGGCGGCCGCCTTCCAATGCGGCACATTGATGGGCGACGCCGAGGAGCCACTGGCATTGGCGCTGGCACTACTGGTGCCACCATTGTGACTGTTGTGGTGGCTGTGCTTGATGCTGCCCACACGCTGCTGCTGCACCGTCTCGTACTCGTAGTAGCTGCTCAGGGGACGCATCACACCGCCATTTGTGTGGCCCTGCGTCTGGCCCTGCGGATGCTGGTGGTGGGATGAGGAGCTGGTCGAGTGCATGCTAATGTCCTGCGACCGGGCGCTGCGCTGCGAATGGTAATGCTGATGGCGGCGACTGCAGCGGAAAGCAAAAAAAAAAACAGAAGCATTCAGTGTTGGTATGATAAAATGATGAAGTAAATATCTACAAAGATTCAGACAATGAAACCAGTGAAACCATTCAGTTAGTATGGGGATTACAGTGCGTTTCAGTGCCATAAGATCATCTGTTGCTCTTTCATTTCATGCAAAATGCTGCCCCACGATTTTCAGCTCTTTGAAGTTACTGTACTTTGCTTATAATAATGATTCCCCACTGTATGTGTGTATGGGTGTGTGTGTGTGTGTGTGTGTTACCTTTCCGCCTCCACCTTGATGCGCTGTCGTATCACCTGCTGTCGCATGCATTCGAGCGTTGACTCCGATAGCTGCTCGGCTGCTACTGCTGCTTGTATGGATGTGCTGCAGCCCACAACCAGTGTTGTTAAGTGTTGTTAAATGGTGTTGGTAAGTGTGTGTTTGTGTGTGTGTGTGAGTGTTTGTTACATAGCACCACGGAATAGACAAAGAAGGAGATAGAGAGAGAGTGAGGGAGAAAGAGACAGACACAAAACAAGATACAAAATGTTGAGATTTGTGTTAATAAAGTTAGTCATGGCTTAATGGGGATGGGTATGGGTATGGGATTAACAATAGCATGTGGCATCCACTTTAATGATTGGCCACATCTCTCACCTTATTTGATGATGTTGTTGTTGCTGCTGCTGCTGTTGCTGCTGCTGATGCAGATCCTCGTAGTTGGCATAGTGCTGATACCGATGATTGAATATATCGTTCTGATGTATGCCACCATTCGCTGCCGACACACCGCCTCCACCTGCGCCACCAGCTCCACCTACACCCACACCATTTGGTGCTGGCAGTGGAGGCGGTGGCTGATATGCTGGCGGCTTACCATTCCTCTCCAGCGCTGCCAGAGCAGCGGTGGGTATCTGTTGCTGCTGCTGCTGCTGCTGTTGCTGTAGCTGCTGCTGCTGTTGCTGCTGGGGCGAAGATGATACCACCGATGAGGGCGGCGAGATGGCCAATGCACTGTAGGTGTCCACTGGCACCACCCCATCCTTGCGGTTCTTGCCAAAGCGGAACATGTGCCCGATGCCGCGCAGAATGCTCGGCTTCTTGGCCCGCGACGACTTGCTGCCGTGCTTGCCATCGTTCAGGGAGCTCTGGAAGGGTCCGTTCCGCTGCGAGGCGAAGCCACCCTCGTGATCCCCATCCTCCAGCAGCCATGTCTTGCGGGGCTCTGAAATCGCAATACAAACATTTAGTTGAGACGTGCAACGAGCGTTATGCCGCCCGAATCCCACTCACTATTTGCATCTGGTTCGTGAACTACCGCCGCCCGCAGGCTGTCCTCCCTGCCGCGGCCGCGCGGTGCACGCAGCGCCTGATGGCCACGCGGCTCATCGGACATCTGCAGCTCCTGGACCATGGTCTGGAGCGACTCCAGCGACGAGGACTTCTTCATGCCCAGCGAGGGGCCCAGATCACCCAGCTGATCGCGGGCCTCGGCCTCGGCCGCCGCCAGCTGCTGCTGCATCGACTCGCGCTGCTCAATGCTGGACGCGGTCTTGGCGTGCCTGTAGCCCGCCAGCTGGGCATTGGCGTTGGCAATTCGCGTCGTCAGCGACTCAATGGAGCCCCCAAAGACGGCCGATTTGGTCAGCTGAATGCGACGCTCGCGTTCCCGCTCCTCGCGCAGCTTCTTGTTGCGCTGATAGGTGCCCGTCTCGCGGGCATCCAGCGCCGCATGATGCTTCTCCGAGATGCTGCGACGTCCCAAGGCGTCGCGCGAGAAGTGCTCCACGCCCGAGTTTGTCTCCAAACTGAGCTGAGACGAGTAGGTGGCATCGAAGGTGCTGCTGCTCGATGGTGTGCCCGGCACAGTGACTGCCACGGCCACTGGGACTGCGGCCTTTGTCTGCGATGCGTTGGCGCTGCTCGGGTTGCAGTGCTGCCCATCGTGAGGACGCGCCGGCAAAGTTCTAGAATGGAAAATAAGCTATGAGCTGGCGAGGGGGGTTCCATTGGGAAAGTTATCTATCGTTGGCTTACGGTGACATCGGTTCGGCATCGTCTTCGATGAGCAGCGCCGCATTGCCGCCATGGCCCGTCAGCAGATGGAGCTGTGCCGGCGACCAGTTGTCGTTGGTGGCCATGTAGTAGCTCTCATTGCGAAGTGCCGCATTGCTGCAGATTGGGGTTGGGGGCAGGCGACGCTGCAGCTGCTGCTGCTGCTGCTGCTGCTGGGGATGTTGCGACTGCTGTGAGGGCAGCTGCTGCTGTGCTGCGTTTGTGGAGCAAATGCCACCGGTTAGACGATCCAAAACGGGATTGCTCCATCTACAAAAACGAAAGAAGAGAGATTAGTTTCAGGGGATTTTATTTGAAGGATGATCTCCTCCTCTAATGGATGCCCACCTATTCATCTCATTGCTGCTGGGTCCGCCTCCCACACCGTTGCCATTGCAGCGCTGTTCCCGCTTCTCGGGACTCAAATAAATGACTGTGGCACCCGAATTGTCGCTGGCATTGGAGCTGCTGTTGTTGTGGCCGCTGTTGCTGCCACTGCCGCTGCCGCCGCTGCTGTTGCTATGGCTGTGATTGTGACTTTGGCTCTGTCCCTGGTCCAGGATGTCGCTGGAGCTGGCCGAGCGCTGGATCTTGCGGCCCACGAGCAGCGTTATGGTGCCCGGATGCTTGCCCGGCGTATTGACCATCGCCCGACGCAGTGTCTCCATGGCCTCGGCATTGTTCTGGCCGCGCAGCGACACTCCGTTCACGCTCAGCAGCTGATCGTTCATCCGCAGTCGTCCGTCGCGTGACGCGGCACCGCCATGGATGACGCTCTTCACGAATATCCCCAGATCGCCGTCGTGCTTCATCAGGCCGCTGCCACTGCCGCTGCCACTCGAACTGGAGGCATTCAGATTCGAGCATGTCTTCCCTTTAACGCTCACCCCCAGTCCGGCCTTCTCCGTGTCGTGCACT
The DNA here is from genome assembly GCA_009664405.1 of Drosophila bifasciata. Taxonomy (NCBI): domain Eukaryota; kingdom Metazoa; phylum Arthropoda; class Insecta; order Diptera; family Drosophilidae; genus Drosophila; species Drosophila bifasciata. The sequence goes on from CM019041.1 coordinate 33,882,240, forward strand.
GGGATGTGCAACGTCAGCTCCTCGCGAGTATTCCAGCTATTGCTGCTCGGCGGCAGGCTATCCTGTGGGTGCCACAGAAATCAGAATCAGTATTAAAATGGGATCCAAGTCTTTGAATCGAAATATCCAACTTACATTTGAGGCTGCCGACTCGCTGCCCGCATCGATGAAATGCTGAGATTCGTTGAGGAGCTGCTGTTGTTGTTGTTGCTGCTGCTGGAAAAGCGAACGGGCGCTGCTCGATTTCTGCACCTGAATGGATGTCGCAGCGGGAGCGACTGAAGCTGCCACAGAGACCACAGCGGATGTCTTTTCTGCGTGTGCCGCTGCCGCTGCTGCTGCTGCTGCTGCGGCCGCCTGATCGGTCTGCTCGGCCAGCTCCTGCTGACGGGATACGACTATCCGGACAGTGGCGCCCGCCTGCATGCCCCGCAGGATGGCCACCACATCGGTTTGGGTTTTGCCCGTCATTGGGGTGCCATCGACCTCGAGCAGCCGATCGCCGGGCTTCAAGCGTCCATCCTCGATAGCCGCACCGCGGGGCAGTATATTCTTAATGTAGATGGGGCAGTGGCCGCCAGCGGGATTGTCGCGCGTCGTCACCGAGAAGCCCAGGCCGTTGGGTCCCTTCTTCAGCAGAATCTCGATCTTGCGGCCCAGCTTGCGGGTGTTGGCCACCTGCAGGGAGGTGCCCACGGGGGCGGCATGCGGCTTGCGTGTGGGCGAGACGGTGGCCACTTCGACCATTTCGGCCACCTTAGAGTCGCGTCGCTGCTGGCGCTGCTGCTGGTCGCCGCGCAGGACGCGCACCCTCAGCTCGGAGCATTCGAGGGCACGACGGAGGTGCTCCTGGACCTGCGACTCGCTGAGGCCAATCAGCTTGATGCCGTTGATCTCGAGGATGCGATCCTCGCGCCGCAAGCGACCCCGTTCGGCCCGACTGCCGGGCTCCACGTGCTGGACAAGGAGTCCGCCGCCGTGCTCCTTGTCCGGCATGGCCGTGAGGCCCAGCGGACTGCCGTACTCGTTGATGATCAGCAGCATCTCGCCGTCCTTCTCGCGTATCGACTCGTACGCCTGCCCCAGCGGCTCCTTCCGCTTGCTCTCCCTCGGCAGGGACTTGCTCGAGTAGGCGCTATTCGGCAGCGACGACTGCAGCGACGACTGGCCCGAGTTTGGCTCGCGATGGCTCCCGGAATGGTGGTTCTGATTCTGGCTCTGGTTCTGATGCTGCAGCTTCTCGGCCGCCTCCATCCACTTGTAGCCGTTGCCATCGCCCAGGAACTGCATGGACAGGCGCCCGGAGCGTGCGAATGGCTGGTGAGCGGCAGCTGGGGGCTGCTGCTGCAGCAACTGTTCCTTCAGCTGCTGCTGGCTGGCGGCATCATCCTCCTCCTCCCACTGAGGCGACAGCTGCCCACCGGCCTTGTCGATCAGCAGACGCTCGGGCGAGTCGCCGCCCGCGTAGTGTGGCGCCGCCGCCGACCAGCGCTTGTTGCTGCCCTCCGCCTTGAGCGAGGCCAGCAGATTGGGATCGCTGCTGCGGCGCACCATCAGGCCAACGCCCAGGCCGGCCATCGGCCCCGAGGTGGTGCTCGTCACCTCAATGTGGGGCGTGGACAGGTCCCGGGTGGGAGCCTCTGTGTTTGTGGGATCGCGAAAGATGTCCGGCGAGCCGGTGCCCACGGACGAGCTGCCGGAGGCACCGTCGCCGCCGCCCTGCGCCACACCCGGATCTGGTCCGGGATCCTCAAAGTGTGCAAGTATCTGTTCCCGATCGTCGGCCACATCCCGCACACAATCATCCGGATCCAGTATGCCCGATTGTGTCTGTAGATGCGTCACCGTCACCCATGAGTCTGGCTGCAAGGTAAACAAAAAATTTGGGTAAAATTTTAATTAATTTTCATTGACATAGTAGAGCAAAAGATTGGGATATGTATGTGGAATGTATGTGGAATCTTTTAAGGGTGTAATTGAAGGCAGTAATGGCAACAAGAGCAGTGGTCCCTCCCCCACCCAAAAGGCAATCGAAATAGGCAGATTACCAATAGCACAGGTATATCTTTAGTATCCATGTTTGCCATAAACAAGCCTCAAAGTTGCTTCGCTACGGTTCAGCTGTTGTAACCCCCCCATCCACCATTTCCCCATCAAGATCGTAGAGCAAGTTGCAGGTTGCGTAGTGTTGCCCAATATGAAGACAGCTAGACAGATAGACAGCCATTCATCTTCCATTCATTCATTTCGTGGCTGCTAATCTGATGATATGATTCTTCCGCATCAACAGACTGGGGCTCCACGATCCTCCTCTGGGCTCCTCATTCCTACCCATGCGGCCCACGTGGTTTCAACTTGAACTCCCTGACTTGAAGCCAAATAAAGCGCGACTCGTCCGAGACGCGGACGACCTCCACGGCCCAAATTGCAATCTGAGGCATTGTGTCTGTCCGTCTATCTGTCTTTCTGTCCGTTCGTGTGCAGCTTTTGGCATTCCAATGGATTCCACAACAAATGCCAAATGCCGTATGCCGAAAAAAACAGCAACAGAAACAGAAACAAAAGCAAAAACAATTGCATCATGCCATGAAACCAGTCAAAAGCGTTGGAGGAGCAACAGAGACGACTGCGGCTCTCTGAGGTGATGGCTCTCTGGCAGCAAAGCAGAGCCAGAGCAGAGGTAGAAGCCGCCTTCTCCTCCGCCTCAAACCCCCCACCAAACCTGCGCTGAACTGAAGAACTGGAACGTCAACTTGGCGCAATCATTTTTTTTTTTAAGCTATTTCTGTTTCTCTATTGTTTCTCTCTCTCTCTCTTTACTTTTATTGTTTCTGTTTTTTATTATATTTTTTTCTATTTTGGTTTTATTTTTGGTTTGTTGCTCGTTTTGTGGGTCAAAGAGCGCGCGCTCAGGCATTCATTCTATCGATTGCATGTGGATTTTCTTTTTTTGGGAATTTCAATCAGAGTGGAAGTTTTTCAGGGTTCGCAAAACAGCAACAGGAATGCAGTTGCGAATGCCTGCAGTACAGTGGGCAAAAAAAGTGATCAAATGTTGATGAAAGAATCAAGCACACACAAACTACATAAAAAAATATATACACTATATAGTATTAGAAGTCTGTGTGGCTTCACGCCATCGCTCTCAAAAATCAATGGGAAAAGGCAATGTGATTTCTTGTTGAAACATAATAATAATTTTAAAGAATATTCAGAGAACACATGAACGATGCATATATCATATTATAAAGAAGAGAACAAGAAGAGAGAACACGAAATAACTCTGTCTTCTAAAGAATTGAATGCAATCTCCCATCTCTTCAAGCGCATACTCACTTGCAGCAAGCGAGCAATAGAGAAATTTATGCATACCATATGTATTCATATCCTACCATATCTATATCTTATCATATCCATATCCTACCATATCCATATCCTTTCATATCCATATTCTATAATATCAATATCAATATCCTATCATATCCATTTCCTATCATATCCATATCCTTTCATATCCATATCCTAACATATCAATATCTTATCATATCCATTTCCTTTCATATCCATATTCTATCATATCCATATCCTATCATATCCAAATCCTATCATATCCATATTCTATCATATCAATATCCTACCATATGCAATTCCTACCATATCCATATCCTATCATATCCAAATCCTATCATATCCATATCCTTTCATATCCATATCCTATTTGGATCAATATCCTATCATATCTACATTCCTATCCATATATTCAAAAACTAGCTATAAGATATATTAATTTACTAATCAATCATACTGAACTATTGTGACTAATCAATTAATACTAAGGTATTACATTCTAGTAGCACTAGGAATATTTAAAAAAAATTATTATTAAAAAAAAAAAAATTCACATCACGAACAGCTTACGGCTCTCTCATTAGCTTTCGTTAGACTTCGTTGCATGCGTCATCTACTATATGTACATATAGTATACTATATACAAATGTGTTCTTTGATAAAACATAGTATAAAATTTGTCCTAAGATTCTTCGAATTTTTTCCAAGCAACTTCAAGCCTTTATTTGAACTTGTCTCTACTATTTTTTCCTTTTTTATCATCACTTTTTTAATCACTTTGTCACCGAATTGGACCCACTGTGGACCCATTCGCACCGCTGATTATATTGCTCGATGCGATGGTCATTTGTCACTGGAAATCACTGAGTAAGAGGACAGACAGACAGCCAACGATCACGTTCTCATACATATATCAGACAAAAGATTGAAACAATAATGTGGGCGTGGCATGGCCCTCCACTCAAGCGTGTGGGATGTCAGCCAAAGATACACATCTGCATCTGGCTAAAACTGACAATGATAATGATAATCAGATATTAGATATGGGGGAGAGGGGAGATTGCAGAAGACACATGGACACATTATGTTTACCTTCACACACGAATAGCCCGACGGCGATGGTGGTCGCTTGGGCAGGGTTAGGGAATACGACTTGTGGAGGTGGCCATGCGGTATGCCCTCGTGCTTGGCCGCCACCTTGTAGGTGTGTCGCCAGCCAAAGAGGCCGCCCAATTTGTTGGCCAACGCCGGGCACTTGGGCGGAACGTCAAACATTCTTTAACGTATCTCGGTATCCTCTCTCTCTGTATCCTTCACTCTTCTTTACTGCCACACCCGATATGGAGATAAGTTTTGATTAGATCTTTGGTTTTTTTTTTTTAATATCGTTTTCGTTTTGGTTTTAGCACACTTTTAATTGTTTTTGTTTTCGTTTTTGTTTTAATCGCTTTATGGTTCGTTTTTGTTTTAGTTTTTAGTTTCTGTCACAAATTCGCTTTCATACATCATGACGATGAAGGTTAGGATGATGATTGGGTTGCAAGAAAGAAGGAACTTTACACCGTTTGGGTTTCCCTGTAAAATATTCAGCACGAACTTTTATTATGATTATGATTCACTCACGCCACTCTTCCTTCATATTTTTTAGTCAGCCTTTTGTGTCGTTTATCGTTTTTTTGTTTGTTTGTTGTTATTGTTGACGTTGTTTTTTCTTTCTTATCGATGATGCAATGCCAAATAAGTTGACAAAGCGGATCGCTTATCAAGTAACGGGTTCTACACATTTCTAGTGTTTCCACTTGACGCTCTCCATGGGGAAATGCAAGTAAGTCGCACGCTCTTATCAGCCATACGGAAATTTCTGCTACCAAGTACAAGGCATCAAGAACACGACATTGGGATGGAAGCAAAAAGCACATCCATCAGCATATAGTTTCTCTTTCTCACTCTGTGTCTCTCTCTCTGTATCTCCCTCCCTGTATCTCTCTCTCTCTCTCTCTCTCTCTCTCTCTCTCTCTCTCTCTCTGTCTCTCTCTGTCTCTCTCTGTTGGTTTTTGTATGTATTCCGAGCGGAATAATTTGCATGTGAATTGTTTGAATTCCACTTGCAATTGTCAAGATCTTCTCTCTCTCTCTCTCTCTCTCTCTCTGTATCTTTCTTGATTACTATAAGAACAATATCTCAAGTTTTCTATACCTTTTCATATCATACCATTCCAATGAATTCCAAATAAACAAACTCGCATTCTCACCAAATCAAAATGATTCGAATGAATTCCGGTATCATCGCTACGCTTGAACGCTTGGAACGCCTGGACTCGACACGCACAAGCGAATGTTGTAAAAGAGAATGCCTAAGAATTTGGGCAATCATATGAAAAGCAGTACATTGAGTTTCGCTGCCTAGGGATTTTTGTATTTGTTTGAATTGATTGTGGAAAAGAGCAGCCGTCTTATCAGCCTACCAACAGATTGAAAGCATTCCTTTAATCTCTCTCTCTCTCTCGCTCTTTCTAACCTGCAGTCAAGGAATGTTTGTCGGTACAAAACATATACAATTTATTAATTAATTCTCAGGGGAAATTTTGGTTCATCCTCTTGGCACCTCTTGGCAGAATGTGTCGGCACCACAGCCAGGGACCAGGAGGGATGCCCTCATCCAAACGCTTCATCAGATCTTCGAGCTTCTTCTTCGTATGGTCTTGGGTCCTCTTCTTATCGGAATTACCATTCGGGCACTGAGATGATGGCGCACTAGTATTCCCAGCGGGGCAGCCATGTGCAGTCGGAGCACCGGAGATGTTCATTGTACAAAGGTTTAGAGTTTAATGGTTAATGTAGGAAATATTCTATTTGATATTTGACACATTTACTGGCAGTTAGGCAACTCTTTTGGAGATGTGAAAAAGTACACAAGAGTTGTAAATATATCGCAAGAATATTCTGATTCAGTTCCCTTTGCAGCATTCGACAAGAGAATTGAATGCCCCGCCGCTGCCTTGATTCTTAATTTCTTGAGTGCTTATATCTAGTGAATGGTCCAGCTAGTCCACTCTAAATTCTATGGAAAATGCATTTGCAATTTGGTACATTATTTTCATAATCTCGTTATGAATAGGAAGGAAAACCGGTTCGGTGGTTTTGTTGGTTCGGTTCTCTAGAACCTTTAACACTCCACAAAACACACACAAAGCAGCAGCACATAGCTCTGGACTTTCGCATGCGATTTTTCCGGCTTGCTTCACGTTCGGTTGATGCATGGCCCCCCCTCCACAACCAAAAATGTATGTACAATATTTGTATTTCTTTTTTGCATAAAATTACATGAGATATGTCGGTGCATGTCGGAGGAGGCATGTGGCATATGTATGTTTGCATGTACCCTAACATAGGAGAATGCCTATAATTTCCATCGAACTCTGTTACAATCGCTAGAGGCGTTGATTGGTGAAGCGAATGCTGCAGAAAGAGTATCCTCAAGAATATTCAAAAACAAAATACATTGCGTGTGCATGATTTAATTTTAAAGTGAAATCTATCATCAAATGGTGACTACTTTTGCTGTTGCAGGGTACACCCACTTCGTGGTTGCCTCTCAAGTGGAATTTTTCATAAAATTAAAATTAAAAATATGCTTTATAGAGTACAGTGTACTGTACGAGTGGTGCTGCGAGTGTACACAGTTGTATAGATGTAAATCAACTGACAAACAGACACAGAAAGGCAGTTACAGCAGCAGCACAAGTGGCAGGCAACAAAGCTGAACTCATTTCGCACAAAAAAATTTCATTTGATTATGCACCTGAGCGACGACGCCTGCCCGTGTGAGCACAGAGCTCAGAGCACAGAGTGTACCTGTAGTAGACACACCTGTAATAAATATATACATATAACGAACGTTCAGGGGATAAGGTAGGGTGGGGGGCGGTTCAGTTCGAGGCAACAACAATAGGCAGACAGTTTTGAAGCGCCATCAAACCGCTGAGGCATGACAACAAGCGACAGACCAGACAGCTAGCAAGCGAGCAAACGAGCATCGACCATCCCGAACGCCAGCCAAATCCCCCCTTTTCAGAGCCACAGACAGCAGCTGACTGAGAGACGAGAAGCGCATGCGATTTTGTCTATTTGCCTACTAGAAATTTAAGACTCTCCCACAAGATAGCAGCAGCGAAAAACGTAGAGAAAATGTACACATATGTACATACACCCAAAAGAGGGCACAAAAAAAAAACAGCAACAAAATCAACAATTTTTTAAGGGCAATTCAATATTTGTTCAAGCCGAAATCCATGAAAATTCAGACATGGAACGAAATGAATTTCTAGGTGGAACAAAATGCGGCATTACTCTGACGCTCTGACATTCACAAATAATCGAATAAACATATGAATGTTAGAATCACACGCTTTGAAGGTCACACAAAGGGGAGTAGAAAGAGAAAAAAAAGTGCACTCATTCAGTCTTTGATTCATACATTCACTTTGGTAATAATTGTGAATATTTGGAATCATTTGGAATTAACTTTTAACCATTTTAGCGAATCCATAAATCCATCCATTCAATGCTCCCTCGCATTGAAATAACCCTACTATCAGCATATATATAAATCCATATATAAACAGCTATCGCCTATCGCTTGCATATTAATCGTATAGTATAATGTGCAGAGGAGCCTCCACCTTTTTGAGTAAAAAATTAATTAAAAAATACACATATACACAGCGCAGAAGAAAAGTACTCGTAAATTAGCATAAAATGCGATCTCACATGAAAAAAGAGTTTTCGAAGAGAGATACGCCCCCCCAAAACGCTGCTAGCCCAGACCTAGGAGTAGGAGTGGGACTTGAAGGAGGAGTAGAAGTTGCAGTGGGAGATGGAGATTCCTTTGTGGGTGCCCTGGGAGCTGCTTTTTTTTCCACTTTCCGCCACAGAGAAGGTTGGCCATAATTTGCAATCAGGCGGCCTTTAACAACCCACGAGATGCCGTGAGGTTCCAATCAGAGAGGAAGAGAGAGAGAGAAAGGGAGCGCGGGCGAGGAATGCTAGTGCCAAAGACGTGCCACAGAAATGTACATACATATGTACATACATACGCGGAGGAAATGCGGAGGAAAGAAAGGCCAAATTACACGTTGCATGCCACGGAGCATAGCAAAAGGAGAAATATTGCATAGAGAAGGCAGCGAGGTACTATGTGCAACAATCTTCGCCAATGTTGGCCCAGTGTGGGGTTGGGGTACGGGGGCGTGCCCCATTGTTGATTTGAAAAACATTATTGTTAGACGGCAAACAAGCCAAAGGAAGGCCGTGCGCGCCTGCGCGGATAACATTCAAAATGAGCGTCAAAGAAATTCTAAGCAAAAAAAAAAAAAAGAAAATAAATTACATTCCACAATATTCATGGAGAAATTCACAGGCACAAGGAACTATACATACGCTGTACCAAGTTCCCATAAGAGAACGGACACATTCGTTGCGAAGAGATCGAATTTTCATATAAGGTTTCTTAACAAGTTGCGTTAATAGTAGTACTTAAAACATCACAATAAAATTATTTGCGCTCGAAGAAAATTCGTAGAATATTTTCCACTTCAAACTAAACTTCAAGCATGCACTTATGCAACAAATTCTTAGACTTTAAAACACCCTTAATATTTTTAAAAAATTAATAAATATTGCAAAAGCATTTTTCAAATGAAATGAAAAAAAACTGCATAAAGTTCGGAGGAGCATGTGCAACATACAAAAAAAAAAAAAAAAAAAAAGAGGTTAATCAAAATCTGGATTCACGATGCTTGCGTGCGTACACTATCTATATGTATCTCTCTCCCTCTCTCTGTCTCTCTCTGTCACTCTGTACTCCTCTCTCTCTGTCACTCTGTACTCCTCTCTCTCTGTCACTCTGTACTCCTCTCTCTCTGTCACTCTGTACTCGTCTCTCTCTCTCGGAAGCTCAACAGACACGCGTCTGAGAGTTAGCCGTGAGAAGTGAAAGGAGAGAGGCATTAGGCATTCGAAATATCTATATATATTCCCTCCTCCACCTCCTACTCGCTCGAACTTTTTCCCTTAGCTCGTGTCAGCTGTTTTTTTTTTGCATGTGATTAACGTTTACGCAAAGAAGGTGGAAAATAAGAGCATGCTAACAATTTACACAAATAATTAGCAGCTAATTGAAAAAACAACAGCAGCAGCAGCAGTTGTGGTGGCTCCCCCTCCACTAACAACAACAACCATTGATAATGTCTGTTTTTGGCCAATGAAATGTTTGATCTTTGGCTATGGAATCAGCTGCATAAAGCACTTTTGTGTGTGTGGGGGGTAGAAGCAAAGGGCAACAGATGGTCATTAAGAAAGAGAGAGAGAGAGCGAAAAGAAAACAATCAGCAACAGCAGAAGGCAGTAAAAGCAGCAACAGCAGGAACAGCAACAACAGCAGTAGCAGCAGAATGGCAGTGAAAAACCAAAGTGAAAATGCAGTCCCAGCAGCTGCAGAGCCATTTAAGGCTATTAATGTCCAATTGGAACGCTTTCTAATGTCCAATAATCGAATTGCTTTGTGTGTTATATAGTAGCTCTGTGTGTGTGTGCCTTTGGCTTTTAGACCCCCCCCACTCCCCCCACACAATAATAATCGCATTAAGCACTTTAATTATTATCAATGCGATTGATTGGGGGATTCGATGCGATATCATTATGGATACATAGTGGGGGAAATCTGAGCTATAATGCTGGTAGGGTAAAATGTCATTAGAGAAGTTTCCCATACATATACACATGTACATATGTACATGTGCGGAGGGTTAGGGGGGTGTGTTAGCTGATAATATCCACTGAACAATGGCATCACAGTCTGTGTGTTGCTACAAACTCGAGCAAAATATTTCACAAGAGAGCAACAAAAGAGAAAATCCAACAACAAAAGTGCCCCTAAGCGACAGTCTGCAGCATGCCCCCCGCCGTCCCTCCTGCCCCCGCCACTGCACACTGCCTGCAATAATCGTAGTTCCATTCCAATTCAGTCCAGTCCAGACCAGGTTGATGGCCAAAGAAAGCCCTCACATAATTACACAGCGCTTTCATGTACAGAGACCTTTAGCACCCATCATGCGACACATTAAACAAAACAAAAAAAAGAAAAGGAAGCAAATGAAACGAACTTGCCACCCAGCCAACAAACGCACCTTGCCACACACACACACACAACTTAACTTGCTGCGGCTCATCAAGTTTTGCTTTTGTTTTTATTCTGGCCTGCAATCTGAATCTGCTTTTTTTTCTTTTGGCTGTTTTTTTGTTTGCTAATTATCATACGGTTGTTCTATGTACACGGAGAACGGAGTAGTTCTGTTCCGAGGAGTAATTACAGATAGAGAAAAGCTGCTTTTTGTATTCATGAGTAAATTACTTTACATTCAGGTATTGGAAATATCTTATATATCTACTTGATTGCAGAATATATGTATATGTAGCTAATATATTTGGTACGTGTGTAAATAAAAGTCGTGCCCGAGAGATCACAAGTCTTATATATGTATGTACCTACGCTATGTACTCCCCTCTGTAAGCTCTAATGAGATACATTTGTATCTCAGTATCTGTGAGCGCTGTAAAAACATCTTCTTGTGACAGCTTCTTGACAAATTATTCGAAAAAAAAAGGGGTGGGGGGGGTACTTTTTCGCTGACATTTGGTTTCCCTCTATCTCTCTCTCTCTCGCTCTTCCCCACACCTCCTTCTCCTCCCTGTACGACTCTATTCAATTGTGTTTACTTAATGTTTGTTGGCTTTGGCTTTGGCTTTTCCTTCTGCGTTTGTTACGTATTCCAAAATTAATTGCTGCTCTAGATGGGAGCGGCAGATGGGAAGGGGGAGGCAGGTAGAGTGGGGAAAACTTTCATCGTTTATAATGTGGAGAGCTCCATAAACTGCACTTATGTATTGTACATTGTACATTGTAGCAGATAGCCGCCGTGGCGCACGCAAAGCTGCTCGAATACAATGAATCGAGCAATGAATACACTCGTGAGTACTCAAACAATTACAAGCAGCTGATTACATACATATACCCTAACAATTTTGAGAGAGCCTAAAGCCATCCATCACTACCTTTGACACGGATTTGAGGCAAAAGTTTGCCAGTAACCAAGGAGCAGAGAATTTCCAAAGGATTAAAGTTGCTACCCCAAACCGAAAGATCTCTGCATTGGAGAGAGTATCTGCTGGGCTACCAGAGCTTTCGTTTCCGTTTTTTCTTTCGTAATTGCCAAAAAAAAAAAATAAAAACAGAAGGAGGAGAGCGTTGGGGAGGAGGCCGAGTGCCGGAAAGCCCAAAAACCGAACCGGTTCGCTTCTTGACAGCCAAAAAGTTGATTGAACCTCAGTTAAAGCCACGAATGGGGGGGGAGGGAGGGTGTGCAGGGGGTTGGCAGGGGCAGTCTTTTTCGGTGAATGAGTTGTATGATTGAGTAACACAGATTTTTAATTGATTTAAACGGCCATTGAGCTTAATTGTACGTGAAATGCGAGAAAGAGAGAGCGAGAGTGGTAGATCCCTTGCAGAAGTTTTTTCGGGGAAGTAAAAGTAAAAGCCAGAGACAGGGCGCCCATGGATGGCAGCTGCTTGTGGGTTAATGTTGTGGAAACCCCACCCCCAACCCCCCTAAATGAGCTTTATTCATTATTCAATAATTAATCGAGTAGTAGCAGTACCCAGTAAAGCACAGGGTATACATTTTTCATTCATTTATACAGAGTCTGAAGGATTGTGGGTTAAGCCGAAGAAAAGCCGAAGAGAGACACTTCAATGTGGCAACATTAGTTTCTTTATTGGCTATCAGTTTCGTTGAGTTATAATTTCCCATAAACGAGCGGACTCAACCGTTGCTATTGACATTCGAAGGGCATTCATTTCATTCATAGAAAATAACGAAAACTCGAGCGAGAATTCGAATTTCTACAAATGAACGGAGGATCTCTCCATTGCGTACAGGGTACTTTTATGATCGAGTTTTTATGCGGAAAATGGGAGAGGAATATTGTGAAGGAGATGCAGATAGAGGGAGTGAGTGAGTGAGTGAGTGAGAGAGCTTGCAACACGTGCGCTGCCACCGCGCAACGCAGCAACGCAACGCATTCGTTTTGTATACGTATTTCGCATTCGTTTCAGGTCAATTGAGTTCACTGTCACTTTCACTCACTGTCTCCGCACTGTATATACCGCTCTGTCCCGCACTGTCCGTCCACTCTGTCCGCTTGCTCTGTCTGTCTGTCTGTCTGTCTTTTCTGTCTGTCTTGTCTGTCTGTCGGTATGCTTTGCCTTCTGTGTGCGGAAAACAAGTTTACAGCAGCAACAGCAGCAGCAGGTTGGCTGGGCTGGCTGGGTTGGCTGGTCGGTGCAGAGGGGGGGCAATGAATGAGCGCTACTTTGGTGACACTTTGATGTGCACGAGATTGCGGTTGTTTAACCAAAGACTTTAAAGAGTAAGAGAGCGAGAGAGTGAGAGAGAGAAAAAGGGAAGAAGAATCGTTTATCGAGACAAGCCGGCATTTAACTGTTCATTTCGTTTGTTTTTTATTTTATTTTTCTTGTGTTTTGTTTTTGTTTTGGTTGTTTTTTTTTTTAATGATCGAACCATAGATTTATTGGTATTTACGTTTTGTTTCTCTCTCTCTCTCTGTCTACTTCTCGATTCGTTTCGTTTTTCTCCATTCTTTTTGCCTTCTCTTTTTAAATGCGACTTCCCAGCTTTAGATTTAGAAGATGGGCAAATGGCAGTTGGAACCATATTTCCATCTATTTCCACATTGAGATTCAATCAATTCTCCTGTGTTTAGTATTGCAAAGATTTGATTTCAGTCCCCCCAAGTTAGGAATGTAACCAACCTGTGTATATACACATTTATTTAGTATTCGTATCACATTCGAAGGAAATGAAACCTTAACAGCTAACAGCTTTAGCGACACTTTTGGCTTTCGATTGCGGCCTTCAGATAGGGAGATTGGTGTGAGGGGGGAACCCAGGAAAAACCCCACCCCACACACACACACACACACACACGCAAACACCTGCACTGTAAAAACAAAATACTAACAAAAACATCATTCTCGTGCCAGGCTAACTGCTGTCGCAAATATTTTTATCAAATTTAGACACAAACAAACCGTAACCGTAACCGTAACCGTAGACGCAACCGTAACCAGAAAGCTATTTTATCTGCAAAAAAGGATGATAAGATTATAGTCAACAACGGGGCAACGAGCGAAAATAAACAGAGAACCGAGTACAGCGCGAAATCTCAGCCAAAATGAGAGAAAAAGAACGAACCATAGACAACACCGAGACCACTAGGTCACAGAGAGTCCACAGATCGATAGCAAAGTATGCGACGAGCATCAGGCGAGGAGTGAAGGCCAACCAACAGAGCCAGCAGAGAGCGCCGCCACCCAAACAGCAATTGCCAGAACAAGAAAAACGCGCAGAGAGAGAGAGAGAGAGAGACTGCAATTTGAGCTTCAGCTACAGCAACTGGTAGAACAGCCCCCTGGTTCTGGTTATGTTTCTGTTTCTGTTTCTGGTTCAGGGGGTGCTTGTGCTGGTGCTGGTGCTGGTGCATGTTGCATGTTGCATTCCTTTCAAGTGAAAGTCGCAGACGTCGACAGCAAAATCAAGGCTGACGTGACGGAGGAGGCTTAAGAATTGGGTCCCAGAGCTACATCGGTGGGGGTACCTCTATGTACTCGTATTTATATATGTACATAAATAGGCCAGTACAATAATTAAGGCACAGTTTACAAGCCTGATATGCAATGGAGTGGCGGCTTAAGACAGTTTTGAGATGATTCTTGTGAAGATTAATTTACACGAATTATTGGATGCACCGGTAAGATCAAAGATTAAAACATAATCATGTTGCTAGGTAGAGAAACATTCCAATCCAACTCATTTTCCCCTTCTCTTTTCCCATCCAAAGCAGATACATGTATGTATGCCCCCTTCCTAATTATCTAGGGTCTCCCCACCATTGTAACAGGAAACCCAAATAGATTTATTAGCTGCAGGGCTCTTGTCTCTTAATTAGAAGGGACAGAGGGACCAAAAGAGAAGTCAAGATATACATAAATGCAGCAACAATGCTTCTCCTTATCCGCCTTTATTCCTAATTCTTCCCTCTTTTGCCTGAACTGTGGGAATAAGTCAGTCTCTCCCTCTATGTCTGTGTGTGTGTGTGCGCCTGTCAAGACATTTCCTGCAGCAGAAGCAGCAGCAGAAGCAGCAGCAACAGCAGGTCCGCGTCGGCGTCGTCATGGGAAACTAAGCAGCAAACGCAGCAAAACAAAAGGAAATAACAGCACCAACAACGAACGCAGCAAAGAATCACCCCTAACAAAAACAATGACAGAGACACAGAGACAGAGACAGAGAGAAGGAAGGGCAACAAGTGTTTGCCTCTCCACATGCAAAAACAACAAGACCCAAAATTGTCCCTGGCGTTGTTATCTGCAATTTAATCTGCATAGAACACACGCAGCACACACTACCACACACCACAGCCCGTCTCTGTCCACGCTCTCTATGTGTGTGCGTGCACTCTCTTTCGAAGAGTGACCATAAAACTGTTGAGCGATGCATTTCCTTGACTGCGCAGCACCAGCCTTGACAGCCAAAAGCAAACACTAAAGACACACACAAAAAACACATTCTTGGCACTAAAAAACATAAAAAAAAAAACGTTGCACATTTATATATTGTATGCATCTATCTAAAACAATGACAACAACAAACGCGCACTTTTTCTTTTGGCATGACAACAAATTTAGTTACAATTTGTGCACATGTTGTGTATTTTCTTTTTCTTTTAGTTTATATTTTTAAAAAATCCAACCGTTCAAAACCAAAGAATTGCATAAACGCGCAACGGGCCACGAACACGGACAAGCGACGCTGCGGCCGACCGACGACGTCGCATGGCGGGCGCTTCAGAAATGAACTGTAAATCCCAGACACAGAGAGCCGAGCCAGCAGCTAGCCCCAGCGCCACAACAACGATCGCAGTCGACAGGTGGGTGAAAGAGAGAGAGAGCCAGCAAGCAAACAAAGCAGCAGAGAGTCGAGGAAGTTCCTCTCCCGCTTCGGCTCTCAGTGGCTCTCAAACTGGGCAAGTGACCAACAACAACAAAAAACGTGGGCCCAAACGATAGCAACAACAACAACAACCACAACAACATACAGGCTGGTAGGCAGCGCAGCGCAGCAACAGCAACTTTTTCAAGCGGAACGCAAACTGAAAAGCGCAAAAACAACAGCAGCCGAAGCGGCAGAAGAAGCAGGAAAAGGGGATGCAACCAATGCAAAACAATTGCAACAACAACAGCAAACAGCAAACAGCTGGCAGCGATGAAGCGCCACGAAACATTGATACCCTCTACAGCTCTTTTAACACGTTTTTTAAAGCATTTAACTAAAAAAAACACATCAGATAAATCTCATTTTTGTCGATTTAAAAACTTATCGTAGGTAAAAAAAATCCATTTACACTGCATGTAAATATGAACCAATTATTCTGCTATGATTTGAACCCATCACAGAACCTATATACCCGTGCGCATTCCTCAATACCTTAGAGAATGCAAATTTATGTTGAAGAGTTGAAGAGGAGGAGCTGAAGAAGGAAGAAGAATAGCAAAATCGACGACAGGACGTCGCTGCCATTGTTGTAGCTATTTCTATTGTTGTTGTTGTTGTTGCTTTTGCTGGCTGTGGTTGTTTTTTGCTGGCTGTTGCTGAGTTGTTCTGGGGGGGTAAAGGGAAGGTGCATTTTGCTAGGAAAACAAAAAAAAATGCCAAGAACGATTGACGGACGCAAACTGGAGACGACGCTGATAATGATAATGATAATGACGATGGTCGTCGGATCGTAATCATCATCATTAACAGTTTCCTTTTTTCCCAACAATGGGATTGGCCTGCTACATAGTTGCCTTCTGCAATTTCTGTTGTTTGTTGTTGTTGTTTGTTGTTGTTAATGTTGCTTATTGGTCACCGCAGAAAATTCTCTATGCAATGAAATTAAACGAACTGGAAAGTAAGCGCTTCCTTTTCCAGTAGCAGAGCAAAAAAAATACAAAATAAACTCCACAATGCTCTGGCAGCATAATTAATGAGAGAAAACCAACAAGCCAACAATAGCAGCAACAACAGAAACAACAATAACAATAGAGTATGAAACAATTTGTGGCCATAGTTGTGGCACTCTATTTATTGTATTGTTGATTGCTCAGAGAGAGAGAGAGAGAGAGAGAGAGAGAGAAAGAAGGGGCATGAAGGGGGTCTCTAGAGAGACTTTGTTTTGATTTTGCACTTTACTTTAATGCTTTCGATGTGTGTTTCAATTTTGAATTCTAATTGCATTTAATTAATCAATTTCGAGTTTCTTTCGAGCTTTCTCAATCACATCAATCAAAAGCTTAACTTAATTGAGCCATCAAGATGATTTTCCCTATTTGTAATTAAATCTTCACCTTCTGGCGGCTGGCTCTTCACTCATTCGTTTCGTTCGGTCATTCTCTCTCTCTCTCTCTTTCTCTTTGGGTCTTTCCTATGGCTCTCCAACTGTAGAGCGGCCAAAACTTCTGTCGGGGCATTAGCAACAATAGCCAAAAAAAATCGCTTTGTCATCGGCCGAAAGGAGAGCACGCCACTAATGAGCAATTGGCAGCAGCAGCAGCAGCAGCTCATGGGAGCATGCATGATGGGGTGGAGAGAAGGGTGGACAGACAGTGCCACTGATTCCCATACCCATTAACCATTCCCATTTAACCATTCCCTCCCCCTTGATTCCAATAGAAAAACCAACTGAAAATGCTCTTCGTCGTCGCTTCATTATCTAAAGTTATCTTCTGCTCAGATCAGCTGGTCTCGTTTTGAATACCCTGTAAATACAGAGGACAGTTGAAGGAACGATATGTGCGAGGAATATTGTTTGTAACGGGTAAAATCGAATATGCAAATCTCTATTTATTTAAACAATATGAATTGGGTGTAGGATAGGGTGTTTGCATATTCTTCGCCTGCATTCTAATTACAATTCCGTTTGAATCATTTCGAGAGTCTTGCGTGTCCAAGCCCAAGAGCTGCTTGACTGGTCCATTGTTTCCGCACCTCGCTCGCTCGCTCGCTCTCTTTCTTTAGGCTGTGCTTAAAACAATAGAAGATACAACAGACACACACAAAGATACATAAATCGGTGTGAAGTTCGTTCACCATTTCACCTAATTTTCGATGGATTTTTTTTTGTTTTGATTTGTGTGTTTGGTTCCGTTTTTGTGATCTGTCTGTGTTCTCTTCTGCTCATTTGTACACCCTCTCTCTCTCTCTTTCTCTATCTCTCTCTTTGGATTGAAACAATTTCTTTGTTTGAATCAAAAGTAGGGGTGTGGAGCGTGGCAGGTGGAGGATGCACTTGCTTCGCTTGGTTTGATATTGCCAACCACGTGGGCCACGTTCGTTTGCGCTTCGTTGACCTCAAGGTCACAACACACTCCCTCCCTAGCTATCGCTATCGCTCTCACTGCCTCGCTCTATCTCTCTCTTCTCTACCATCATTAACTCTCTCTTTCTTTCTCTCTAATTAAGTTAAACCTTTTTATGGCCATCCACAAACAAACTGTGTTTGGCGCCACCTAGCGCGTAAAGCGACAAGGAAACAATAACGCTCTCTGTAGGAAATAGGAGGAACTTTTTTTTCAGTCAGTGTAAAACTGTACCTCCGGATTTCTATGACTCGTAAACTGCAATCTCGAAATATGAGGTAAGTAATACTAATTATTTCATAGAAATATAAATAGGAAAAAATATATACAGCTCTTTCCTTTAATATTTATAATAAAAATGTAAATAAAAATTAATAAACTTTAAATCAGAAAAAACCACGCTCTTCTCTTACTTTTAATTTCGAAAGTGGAAAACTATTTTCATTATAAATGTTTATTATAAAAATAAGAATAGCTAACCAAATTTTTTTTAAACATAATTAAATTGTTGTATGAGACCTGGTCACTTTATTCAACTTTAATATGCTTTAAAATCTTATTTTCATTTCTCTCTTATAGAAAAGAATCGAAACTATTTCCTTGGCCTTCAGTTTAAATTTAAATTCACCAAACCATTGCTGGCGCCATCTGCACAACGAAGCCAATAAGCGCAAGTGCGCCATCTAGCGCATAGCGCTTAACACGTGCCCTTGTATGACTGTGTAGATGGCGGCACTTGGCTCGAAAAAATTTCCCGGCTTATCTTTTGATTTTTGTGTCGTGCGTGGGTTGGTTAGTGGCTGAGACGAAATGGGTGGGTATTGTTATTGTTTTGTTGTTGTTGTTTTAGTTATTTGTTGAGCGCCTGCCCCATCGGCCGACATAAATAATTGATTAGTTTGTAGCATTTGTAGCAGCCCTACGGTCGCCCTATATTTGTTGTTCGTTGCAACATCATCGCATCGATTGATAAGATATGCATGTATGCCCCATCTCTTCCTCCCACCCTACCCTCTCATTGGGCACAAACTGGAATCTCTGCATTCTGTGCAGCTTGCCACACTGCCACTGCCACTGACACTGCCGCCACATCACGATCCTCTACACCCATGGCATGTGTCGGCTCTCGGTTTGCATTTCATTTGTCAATTGTTGTTGGCCCCACGACAACGTTGTCGTTGTCGGCGTTGTCCCCCCTTGGTCGTTCAACTGGGTCATCTGAGGCATGCCTTAACTTACCACCATGCCTCTACCTATGCCTCTTCTTCTTCCGCTTGTTCTAGTATCACTTCTTACCCTCATTCCATCATTCCATTCAATTAGCTCTTATCTCTGGTTGTTTTTGTTGGGTTCTTTTTGCTTACCTGCAAAGTGGAAAATAAAAAGAAAAACAAAAAAAACATTTTAGTATTTTTGATTAGAATTTTCGTAGTAGTTGTTGTTGTTGTTGTTTATGTGGGGTATTTTTGGGGTAGGCTTGGGGCAATGTGGGGCACATATCGCAGCTGGTAACCCAATTTTCTCCAATCAATAAATTGGTACGATTACGTAACGTAATACTATCTCGATATTAGGAAAAATAATAATAATATTAACTAGGTTAATTATTGTCCATTGATAACAGTAGAAACTTTGCTCTACTTTAATTTTCTATTTTCTATTAATCTTAATATTGATTATTACATTTATTATGGGGGGCTGACTAATTTATTTAATCTGTATATACACATATTTATGCATGTACATGCATATGTATTATATGGTTTCTCAATTGTGTAAAATCACACTTCCACTCCCACTCCTCCTACCAATACTCGCCCCTCCCCCGTGTGTCAGGGCAATGGTATTATTCAAACGAAATAAAAAATGAAAATAAAGCTTTGGCTGAAAACATTTCTGGGACTTCCTTCATGTAAAAGTAGCATACGGAGGGGGGGCGGGAGGTAAATGTAATGGGCATGCATTGGGAGTATTGCCCCACACCCCACCCCCCAACTTGTTGCATTACCCTCCCACTCTCTCTCCTTCTCCTTGCCTGCTGCCTGGTGCCTGCCTGCTACGATTATTCCCCCCCCCTTAATTCGCTCCCCCATATTGTCGTCGTACTCTGACTTCTTCCACGTCTCATTTCATTTGACACTCGCTGAATCTCTCCCCTTGTGTGGCTTCCTCCCTCCCCTGCTTCCCCTTCTCTCATTCCCCTCTTAAGTGGATTTGCTGTGTTGCCTGCCGCTGCGTGCGCTTTATTAGCCACCGTGCACCAGTTGGCGTCTTGTCTGGGGTCTCGTCTTTTGTCTTGCCACAAAAAGCGGCAGCCGCAAAGCGACAGAGATAAAGAGAGAGAGAGGGGGCGCGAGCGGGAGTTGTGCGACACAAAGAGAGAGAGAAAAAAAGAAAAGAAAAATGTTTTTCTAATGTCAAAGACACGATCAATTACAAGCGGCTTAAGTCGGTGGCTCGTGACTCGTTTTTGCTGTTGTTGCTGTCGTGTGTTGCGGGTGGAGCTCCCTCCCTTCCCGCAGTAATCATGGCAGCTGCAGCTCCCCGCAGCTACCCTAGATGGGTAGCCCCCATCCCGTTGCACTCTTGGGGCACGGCACTCTGATTTGACACGCAGTCCGCGAAGGAAACGTGAGAGGAATTGCCAGTTGCAAACTCAGAGTGGGGTGGAGAAGGAGGATCTGGATTAGAGGTAGGTTCAGGCGGGCGAGAGGGCTTAAGTGTGGAGGAGGAGTAGGCAGGGCAGGCCCAACCCAAAGCCAAACCCCTGCCTCGACATTTTTGAGGGAATGTCGTCTGGCGTTATTTATGGCTTGACTTGCTCTGAATACCAATATTGTAGCAAGAAACGGAGCTGACGAAGAGGCCAGAAGATCCTGGGGGCCCCCAGACCTGAGTTAATGCTTGGGTTCCATTATAGATAAAAAACTGGCAGATTTGTAGGATTATGCGATCGATTATTAAAACATAATTTTAATGGGTAAAACAAGTAGAGTCGCGCGCCAATCGCAACGTTCCCTCTCATTTTTTCATTGGAATTTTGTAGAGAATTTTATGACTCTCCAGACACTCTCCATCCCATCCAGATAATGTCCTGCCACTAATGATTCGGCACTATTTTGGGCCATTCCATTCGCTTTTCATTTTCATTCATTCCGTCTCATTCAGTTTTTCGTCGCTTTTTGGGCAAGTCATTTAGCGCCAACGTAACAGATCCGACCAAAAGGTGACCCAGAGACAAATAACAAAACAAAACAAAAAACTAAAGAGAAACACATACATACATACATAGATAGCTCTCGTGCCACACTCCACTTCATTCCATTCCACTTTACTCCACTCTGAAAATGACTAAATTGCTAAAGCTGATTAGTTGTCGTTTTCCTCAGCGTCTCCGACTAAGAGGAATCCTCTTTAAAATAGTTTGGAGTAATCCCCCCTACTATGAGATACTTATTAAACACAGCGTATGGATAGATATTTTCCTGGCGTATCTGTATCTAATAACTAGTAATAGATACTGTCGAAATGTCTCTTTTATACGAAAGAAACTGCAGTTGGTTACGGGCTCTGGGTCTGGGTTCCATCCCAACGACTCTTCCCTGCGGCCGCAATTAAAGGGTGTCCCAAAATCACGAATAAAAAAAAAGATAAACGAAACATAAAACAAAACAACAACGAAAATCGAATCGGATATTGCGCAAGCGCCATTTTCTTGTTTTTATTTTAATGTGTGTGAATTTCCGCAATGCCGCATCCACAAGAGGTAGGGGGGGAGGGGCTTAGAGTGCGGGTCAGGCCGCGGCAGGTCAACAAAAGTTCATTACAAAAGCAACACCGTTTCTGTCTCTGTCTCTCCATCTCTGTCCATTTATTGGGTTATGCAAAAGCATCGCGCGATTCGAGTGAGAGATGAGATTGAGAAGAGCAAAGAGGGCGAGAGAGAGCGAGAGAGATGTGGCAAGAGCGAGAGATGACAATACAACGGAAACGCATTACGACTGCGATGTGCTTTTCAAGGCGAACAAGCCACAGCTGTAGCTGGGGCAGCAGCATCGCAGCATCACTCAATCAATCAATCAATCAATCAAGTGAGTAAGTGAGCTGCCTCCCCCCCTTCCCGCTGTTTTTGTGTGGGTTGCCGCCTGCCTACCCCCCTCCCCTGCCAGACCCCACAAGCAAACAAAGAGATAAAACCCAACAATAAACGGTGCATTGGTAAACTGAATTCCCCTTTTGGGGGGAATTCTCTCTGCATCTCTCTCACTGATCCCTTTTTAGCTGCTGCTGCTGCTGCTGCTGTCGTTGTTGGTGGGAGAGAGCAGAGCAGAACAAAAGCAAAGATCCAAAAGGAAGAAGAAGAAACCAGGCACGTATGTATGTGTGTGTGTGTGTGTGTGTGCCAGAGAGACAGGCAGCGGCCACAGGTATCCAAAACAATATAATTTATTGTTGGCGGAATTGAAAGGGCGAGACGGCATCAAGAACGTGCGGGGGGGGGTAGAAGATTTACATGAATGTCGCATGACACACAAACACACACACGGCAAGCTGTGATCGGTTGGACAGTGGATACAGTGGATACTCATATTTAATAAACTATTTGGAATCAAATAATATTCAATGCGAGAAGTAAGTTTCTTTCAGAGAGGAAAGGTAGTTAGCTCTTGCATCCTATCAGATTTCCACTTGTACTATCTACAACCCATTCTATGTTTGGCTCCACTGTAGTTCACACTGTAGAAAGCGTTAAATGAAAGCTTCCTTTCATACGCACAAAACGAAGAAAAAAACAAAGATAAGAGCAAGAGAAAAGAAAAGAAGAGCGAAGCGAAGGCGAAGACGAATACGAAACAGAGACGACAAAAGCAACAAACAAAAGGATCGCGATTTCATGCTAAATGACACTTGAGCAGAGTACTTACTGACTGTAGTGTAGTGTAGGGTAGTGTAGTGTACTACTACTACTGTAGGGCCAAAGAATAATCACAATGAACACAACCCACACACACACATAACAATAACCCTTTCTATTCCATATTCTCCTACATATCATCTTCCTTTGAACGCACTAACGCATCCTACATCCCACATCCCATTCCAGCACCATTCTCTTCTCTTTGCCTTCATCCCAACAAGTGACGCGTGAGGGAGAGTCGAGATACGGTAAGATAATGCCATGCCCTTCCCCCTCTTCGCTGCCGGCAGCGCTGTTGTTTCAGGTTAACATTTTTCAATTCTAGGAAATTCTGTCTCAATGATACCAGGCGACAGCGCCGCACATTAAAAAGAAATTACGAGAGTGGCAGAGAAGTTTATGGGCATGGCCAGGGAAATATCTACATATCTTTTCTACGGTGCCGATCATAAAATGTCCGCCGTTTATGAGCTGCTGGGATTACGAGTTGCGACCGCTACGGCTACGGGGCTACGGCTGTCCAGTCCGCAATAACAGGAAGCAGGAAATCACAATTTTGCGCATACAAAATGTCTTAAATATAGTATATAGAAAAAATCACAAATTTCTATTTCAATTAATGAAACACGTAGCCGTAGCCCTGACACCTAAAAGCCCTGAACCTCAACACCATATGACCCTGGGACACACATAAGTTAATTAAATTTAAAAAAACACACAAGACGGCAACAAAATAAATAAATAAATAAATAACATTAAACAAATAAGAGAAAAAAAGATATATAATACAACCCGAATAACCACAACAGAACTATGACAAATCTTTTTCTTTTTTTTCATAATGTTTTCTTTAAAGAAATAAATTGTTTTGTTGTTGTTTTTTGTTCATGGAAGTGAAATTAAAAGCCCAAAAATGGTTACAACAGAGCAGCGGTGGAAATGAAATAAATGGAAAGTCTTTGGTGACGTTTTAAACAATAAATAATGGTTGAACGGCAAGCGAAAACATAAAGAGAGAGACACAGAGATACATACAATACATATACATATTTAGAGAGAAGAAAAGTGGACTATGGAAATTGTTTGTCTGTGTGGCCAAAATTTGTGAACTAATCAGAAACCGAACCGAAAGCGTGCGGGTTGAACAAATCTCTCTATTGAATTGCTTGCCAATTGGTTAACCGTTTAAACCATAAAAACAAAAAAACACTCACAGATGTTCCCCCTTTGCTCGCTCTTTCAATTGGCATGGGTGCCGTAGAAATATCCCTAGAAATGTCCCCTTGGTTCTGTCTCTCTCTCTTTCTTTGCTCTTTGCTCTAAACATCATGGATACCCTACCTACTCCCTTTACAGCTACAGTTATTTTTGTTGTGTTTTCTATTTCAAGGCCAAAGCCATTGTTGTTGTTGTTGTAGCTATGTGGGTGCACTACAACGACAGACACACAGCTACAGCTACAGATACTGACGCAAAATCAAACACGCGCTCAATTGGAACACCGCCGCATCGTTGTCCGCCATTTGCCAAGTTTGTCGCCTCAGTCTTTTGTAAGCACAAGAGAGACGCCAAGAGAAGTAAGCGAGAGAGAGAGAGAGAGAGCAAGCATTGGGAGAGCATGGAATGCAAAAAAGAGAGGGACAGAGAGATCATCGCCCCCGCCGCAAATTATTTAATTAATTAAGCGCACAGAGGGGCGTGTGGAGGGGGGAATGACAAGAAGGCAGGCCAGGCAGGCAGGCAGGCAGCACACGGCAAAATGCGCAATTCTTTTTACTAAGGCGTGGCACCCACATGCGGGTAACAGAGAGAGAGACAGAGAGAGTGTGGATTAACGTTGCGATTCTCTCTGTACCTTTTTTTTTTTTTAATTTTTTCTTCATTCAAAAGCTTGCACGTGCAGCGCCTACGAAAATGGTTAGGAAATATGTCAATTAATCCTAGCATCCGACTAAGAAATACCCAGTAAATTAAATTCTTCTATTTATAAACAAAACTAATCTAATTAAATATATTAATAAAAGGAAATTTTTTTTAATTTTTTTTCTCATTCAAAAGCTTGCACGTGCAGCGCCTACGAAAAATGGCTAGGAAATATGCCAATTAATCCTAGCATCCGACTAAGGAATACCCAGTAAATTAAATTATTGTATTTATTAACAAAACTAATCTAATCAAATGTATTAATAAAAGGAAATAGCTATGTGGACACGAAATACAAGTTCAATCTTTTGTCAATGACAGTACAGATACACCTTTTCACACGCCACCAACTACAGGGTATAGAGGCAGCCACAAACAACAACAAGAATGTAAAAACCAAAGCCGCCAAAGCCACACCAGAGTTTCACGTCTTCCCATCTTCCCACCTTCCCACCTCCCGTCCTCCTTCTTGGCATCTTTCGTACTCTTTGAATCGGGCAACCTTTGCCGATGGCCTTCATCAGCATTCTTGCGGTGTCCCTCTCTCTCTCTCTCTCGCTCTGTCTATCTCTCTTACCGCTCCTAACTCTCTTTCGCATGATTCATTTATTAAAGTTTCGCATGGCTTTTTGTATTTGCTTTTCTTAGAGGGGAAACACCTGGATAAATAAATAGGAAATACGGCAGCGACCCGATCCGATTTTTTTTTTTTTTTTTTTTTAGATGGAAATGTGAGTCAACGTAAATATGACTTTGGCCCCCGCCAACTGACAGACTACTTTTCAGCTACGGATACGGTCTCACAAAATGTTTATGGACATATGTTCATAGAAACATACATATGTACATACTTGTGTGAATATATTTATGTATAGTATGTACATCAATTTGTTAATATTAATGACTGCCCCGATTGTTTGCTTGATTTCAGGAACACTCAATTTGGTTCCTAGAATTTATGTCAACTTTTCAGCAGTCGTATATTTGTATATATGTATAGTACATATGTACAGATGTATAGTATGTGTGTAATGCATGTATGCCTGACCTTACCCAAAGCTCTCCCTCTCTCTCCACTGCTGCTGCAGCGATCTACAGCCTGTTCTGCCTGGAGATCTCTATTTAATCCCACTGAACTCTATTTAATCCCAGACTTCAGTTACTGAAGTCTCTGTGGAAATGTTTCTTTATCTCTATTATGTTTTCATAATATTTTGTTTAAGCTGCCTGCACTCTGAATTTGATACGGATACCTAGGGTAAACATATAGGTACCTTATATATATCAGTTCTTAATCGGTTCAGATATACTATACATCTGCATCTATAATTGATCTAACCACAATAACAAGTGAAATTTGAGTGGCCGTGGGGCGGCTATCATTATTGCTCCGAAAAAACAAACATCGTACATCTGTGTGCACATATTTGTCGTTATTTTTTTATCACCAAAACGTGAGCAACGTTCTGGGTTCGAGATTTCTTTTTTGCGATATTTGATTTTTATTACGAGAAAAGAAATAAAATAATTTCAGTAGAAGTTTTCTTGGTTTTCGGTTACCGCCTGGGAATACAACAGAAGACGAATCGGAATGGTAAATGCAGAAAGAGCAGAAAGAGCTGAAAAAGGAACGAAAAGGCAAATAAAGTGTTGAGCAACGCAACGAGAAGTTACCGTTTTACAAGAGAGTATCGTATCGGTTCTGTCTGTGTTTGTGTGTTAGTGTGTGTGTGCTTTATGACGATGAATGGTGACGATGATTGGACTGGGCTTTGGAATATTATGGGGTCTGGCGTATATGGTATATGCATCCATATGTTGACCCAAGAGCCAACCCTTTTCGCAAATACTGGACATAAGTATATACATATCAGCCATGTGCGATCGGTTGAACGGTTTATGGGCTTCAGATATACATACATACAGCTGTGTTCAAAATAATAGTAGTGCTCCTCAACATATTTTCAAACCCATCTTTTTAACACTTCCAGTCATCCAAATGAAACAAATGATACCTTTTTAAATAGATTGGAATGTATACATTAGAAAACCGCAGAAGTTTCATTACATTTGCGTTCCGATTTCTTGTTTTGCTTGATTTTGGACTTATACCCATGAAATCTGCTGTTCAATAAAATAGTAGTATTTTTTTATAAAATCGAAAAAATCAACGAAACTCAAATTAAAACCTATGATTCATATTCCTCATGTTTCTTGAGCTTTAATATATAGTTTCAAATCAATTTTGTTGTCATTATGACCATACACCGGACAGGCATGGGGTCAATAGGGTCCTGCCAACGCGTCAATAGGATTTCTGCCGATTATGCTTAGCCCACTTGCCAAAACTTTAGCCTGGTTGAAAGATTTGCAGTTTTAACAATGTATTTGACATTCCTCCATAAGTTTTCGATGAGATTGGGATCCAGGGACTGATTTGAACATGGCAAAACGCCGATATTTTCGGAGGAGACCCAATTCCTAGCGGGCTTTTGTGATGTTTTCAGGTCATTATAATGTTTAAAGATACTTTTGAAAGGCATCTTTCAATTTTAATATGAACGTTATGTATGTTTAAGTATATCTGCATACTCAGTTTTGTTAAATACTCCAACGCCAGACTGTACCGTACTAGTTCATATGAGCTGAGCCCCAAGTGCTCAACCCCGCATATCCAATGCTATTTTTTTTCCAGATTTTGGGGGGAAATCGGATTGTTTTGAATGCCAAACATATTCTTTGGCGTCTATCTTACCATATAATACAACTTTACCCTCTTCTGTCAAAAGTATTTTTCGTGACTGCAACTCAGGCCAGCCCACAGCGTTTCTGCTAACTTGAGTCGTGGGGCTATGTGCTTTATAACCAAAACGCGTAAGTTTCCAGGATTTCTTGGACTTAAATAATGTGTAATCAGTTGTCTACCAACTGTCACATCACTTTCAAAGCGATATAAAATTTTTTCATAATTTTTGAGGGTACTGAAGGTTGGGTCTTGCCTTTAACCTTCGTCGACACTCCATGCAAAAGATATGTTTTTCACATAAAAATTGATTTTCAGTCTACTTCTTGTACTCAATTGAGTCAAATACAATAGTAAGAGTACAAAAACTTATTTTTCAACTCCCTTATACCTCCAACCTTTAGTTTTTGGTCTAACTCTGATGTCTCCTCTTCTGCACCGAGCAATGATTTTTTACGCTCCAAAATCGAAAGTTCCGCTATTTCCAAACATGATTTTCATCATAATATATAACCTCTAAATTGAGCTTACGGATTGTGACTCTTTTAAATTAATTTCTATCTTTTTTCATTTTTTTTTTTAAATTAAATTATCCCAGCACTACTATTTTATTGAACAGCAGATTTCATGGGTATTCGCCTAAAGTCAAGTGAAACAAGAAAGTAGAAAGCAAATGTAATGAAACTTCTTCGGTTTTCTAATGTCTACATTCCAATCTATTCAAAAAGGTATCATTTGTTTCATTTGGATGACTGGAAGTGTTAAAAAAATGGTTTTGAAAATATGTTGAGGAGCACTACTATTATTTTGAACACAACTGTACATAATATGCTACATGCTACATGCCAACCGTAATGGACCAAAGCTTCTGGTTATATGCTCAAACCGTGCCTATTTTGCGCTTACTCATTTCCCAAAAACGTCACGTTGTTGCACACCAGAGTATGGGGGCACCGTTGCATGAGGTGGGGATGGGGGATCAGGAACTGCTGGCTAGCTGGCTAGCTGTCACGCCCACTTTGAACAACGGACTCTACTCTAGTAACTGCTGCCCGGTGCACAGATCGATGCATTGTTTGCTCTTTGTTTGTTTTTTTTTTTTGTTGTTGTTTTGTTTTGTTTCGACTCAACAACAAAAACAAAACTAGTTTTAAACAAAAGCTCAATTCAATAGAAAATTATATACCAATGAATAAATATAGTATACGCGTAAAATAAATACAAAATTAAAACAAGAATTGATTTCGAGGGGGAACTATAACAAATATTTCAATAGAAAATTAATTTATAATTATGTATAATAACAATAATGAAGTAATGTTTTATTTACAACAATTTTACTATGCTCTTGTTTCAGCATTTATATTAATAAATTAATTGATAATTCATTTAACAATAAACTGTATTTTAGAATTATATTCGTAATTCTTCGAAGAAAGTATGGAAAGTATTCAGAATTCGGCAACAGAAATGAATTTTAATACGAAAACTGTTCCTCCTATACCGTAAAACAGGCAAAGGTTAAGGTTTACTCCATTTATCAGATGATAATTATAATTTCAAGATCGTTATAAAAAGAAACCTTCCACCGTTGGGAAATCAATGAAGGTTGAAGGTTGGAAAAACCTGCACTTGACCCCGGGTTCCCCTTCAATGAAGCTCCCATTGCCCCACCCCCACCGGCCATCATTACGACGACATGCAGGCCAGCTTGAATTGAAAACCCCCCGAAACGCTCTTTGGTCTAAGGCCGCCCCCGTTTGAGCCAAGAAATTAATTTGAATGATATTTTGGTGGAAATTATGGGTGCAACGAGGGTCAGGCAGGCACAGACAGCAGGGTGGTGGAGGGAGAGAGTGGGAGTGGCGGTGGGTATTCCGTGTTTCCGGGGGGATAGCGAAACGTCAATAGTTAAACAAAAAAATTAACAAATTAATTTGTTGTTTGCCTTTTGTTGCCATGCAGTTGCATGCCACAAGCAGAAAACAAACAAAAAAAAACAGCAGCTGTCCCACCACTACACTGTCCTCCCTCTAACCCCCCCTCTCACTCTCACTCTCTGGTAAAGCCACCCTTATGTCAATGCCAGGCGCCAGGGGATCGGTTCGTTCCTGAGGTGCGCTTTCAAAAGGTAGCTCGCTCCTCGTAAATGCATCCCAAAAACGGAAGCAGCAAAAACCATCTGGAGCACACGCACCAAACACACACCACACCCAACCACCGCAGCAGACACCGCACCACACCACACCAGACCACACCACAGGATTATATGCCGCCAAACAATTGCAACAAATAAACAAATATAATAGACTACTATCACGACTAGAAAATACCCCACAAGGAACACATAGGAAAATGCAGCCAAAAAAATATCCAAAAGAAATGATAGTAGAAATACAGACCAACCACGGGGGCATAGGCATCCCCTCCCCACTAGTATAGGGTATGGGGAGAAAGAGAATGGGAACGGGAAGGGGAAGGAACAAACAGACACACACACGTGCGTGCGTGACCGAAAATAGATACTCAATTAGTGTGGCAGTAAAACCGTTTTGTAATTCTAGAAGGCAACAGAATAATAATATGCATATGCATGCCCCCCTCCCCGCTTCTCCTGCAACAGCAGCAAATCTATGTCGTTCCCATCCCATCCCCAATTCAAATTCCAATTCAAATCCCACAAAAAATCGTGCAATCGTGCGGGGCATACAATAAATGGAAGTCAAATAGATTTTTATAATGCCCCAATCCCATGCCACAATTCC
This sequence comes from Drosophila bifasciata, assembly GCA_009664405.1. Lineage (NCBI taxonomy): Eukaryota > Metazoa > Arthropoda > Insecta > Diptera > Drosophilidae > Drosophila > Drosophila bifasciata. The sequence goes on from CM019041.1 coordinate 33,912,473, forward strand.
ATCTTCATCTCCTTTGCCTTCTTCTTCGCCTACTCCTATTGCTTTTGTCCCTCTATTCATTCGAATTCCATAAAACAGAAAATCAAATGCAACGACAACAGAAAGGAAATAGATAATGGATCGAGAGAATGTAGAAGTGGAGAGAGCGGTGGACAAATAGGGACTGCACTTAATGCAGTCGATAGGCAATAAAAGAATTGATAAAAAATCGATAAATATTTACATATTTCTCATACATTTTCGAATCGTATTGTACAAACATCCTTGAACGTTGGTCTCTCATTGTTTCAGACAATTTCGTGTTACGTGCTGTTGCACGCAAAACAGCAGAGTGGCACTGCCGCACGTCAAATACTCATTTTAGAGCATTTGTTTTCCCCCTTAATTCAATTATCTACAATTTTTGGCTCTGTTCTGTTTCCAATTCCATAGAATTTCACAATTTAACTGGATTTTATTTTAGTCTCCAGCAATCAACCGTTTTTTTTTTACTACTAATCGATAGATTGACTGTGGGCGTATATCTTCGATTATTATTGCAAGTGCGAGTGGGTGTCTCGTATGTATGTACAGCTGTGAAAATTTCATTTCAATTACCAGAAGAACGCACAAAAGTGGGGGGACACATCAGAGTGTACTTTCGTAATTCAATTGAATTTCTCGCTCCTAATTTGGTATCTCGATTGCCAACACACAAAGTGATATATAGAGAGACAGAGAGAGAGCGAGCCAGACAGTGAATCAGCAAAGCCCACAATGCACCGCAATAATAATAATAAGAATAATAATATCTAGTAGTGGCTATACGAGTATGTGTGTATCTGTACGTACATACTAGTAGTAAAAAATGACGCAGTCTACTGATATTTTAGCCTATATGTATGTATGTACGTTCGGGCCAGACATTACTTGTATATGGCACACATATGTACATATGTACATATATATATATATTCAAGTTGCTGTCATGACAACCGACAAAACAGAAACAGAAACTATTATTATTACGAGTGGTATAGTAGGCCTGGCCTGGCCTGGCCTGCAGTCAACCCTCGCAGCACACACACACACGGGCGGACGGGCCACCAGTGCACAGTTCTACTATATAGTACAGTGCTACCTGACGGCTGGGATGGCTGGCTGGGCTCTAGGCTAGCCAAAGGAGGAGGAGGGGGCCCCCCTAACGCTGCGTGTCAGCAGCATTGTGAGGCGACACTTGAAAAATAGAAAACAAAACTAATCAAATATTCCTTATTGTTTTTGGTTCGATTTATAAATGTAGAAATACTTGACATTTAGTTTACTGTTCTCTTCCATGAACTGCCAGCCAGGCCAGCACTGTAGTCTGTATGAGTAGTTTTATAGCTATGCCCTGCACTGTACTTGATTTTTTAGTAAAGCGAAAAACATTAAAACGCAATTGATTTTTTTTTCTTTCTCATGGAGAAAGAGTGCGAGTGGGGGGCAGGGGGAGAGATTAGATAACAGAAGAAGATACCAGGAAGGAAGAAAAGAATAGAATATATAGAAGAGGTATCTGTGTGTGTGTTTGTGTGTGAGGTAGGTCATCAAATATCATCCATGGTTTCGGTTTTTCTTCTGTTCAGTTGTCTCTCTTCTGTGCCTCATACTATAATTGGCTTTCATTTGTCCATGGATTTTGCTTTTGCTTTTCAAAATATTGTTTAAGAAGCGCAGAGAATGTAAGAAAGAAATTAGCACCCCTGAACCAGGGGGAGTTCCTTCACCTTCCTTGGTAATTTTTACTCAATTTAATCCATTTAAATTCCCAAAAAATTGTAACCTTTCAGAGCACACCTTCCTTCTGCTGCCCCCCTTTGAAACCCCATTAAAAAAACACAACAACAACAAAAACACACACAAGAAATTCCATGCGAAATTCCATTTGACCATAAAAAGAAACTTCTCAAGGTGTTTGCTGCTTGGATTTATTGATTATTTACCCCGCTCCGCTCTTCAGCTTCTCCCACTTTACTTTTGTCGTTCCACATTCCACAAACAGTGGAATGGGAGGATGAGGAGGAGGTGGTGCTGTAGGTAGGTGCTAGCTGCTAGCTGCTACCATATTTTCATTCTAATTATTGGGGCTTAAACCAATTAGAGCGCACTCAAAATATACACTAACAATTAACCGGGGGCCGGTGAGGGAGAGTAGAAAAATCTACGAATTTTAAGTGCAAAAACAAAATACATCTATGAAAGAGACAGAGACAAAGAGTGACAGGGAAAGAGAGAGAGAGAGCCAGAGAGCGAGAGACATTGCTGTTGGATATTTCTTGTTATGACTACAACAACAACAACAAAATTTACAAATTGTTCAAAAACTGGTTTTTTGCTGCTTGATGCTTACTGCTGCTGCTGCTGCTGCTGCTGTTGCCACTTAATGCCAAGAATTTCAGCGGCAGGCAGGCAGCCCCACCACAGAAACAGAAACGGCGACAAGAAAAATGCTCAATGAATTTTTTGTTGTTGTTGTTAAGCTTTGCTGCTTTTTTATTCTGTACCCTTTTTTTGGGGGTACAGAGAGGGGGGGTATGGTGGATTTCTGCCTTGATTTGCAACTTGCCTTTTGCTTTTTTAGCTGTAAAAGGGTATCTATAGTACTATATGCATGTAGTCGATTCTTTTGCATTACGATTTTAGTCGTTTTGTCTCGAATTTCCCCCCCCCACCGGAGCTGCAAGCAAACAAATGAGGGGGCCAAAAGGGGGAGACAGTTTCTAGCACTGCCACTGCCCAACCGTACAAGAGACAACAGACAACGCAGCGATGGATTTTTTGTTTTTATTATTATTATATGATAAGAAACGTCGAAACGCCCACTGAAGCTGCACTAACACAAAGGCACTGTGGCGGGTGGAGGGGTAGGGAATCATAGGAGAAGAATTTCATTTTAAAGCCAAAATCGAAAATCCTAGATTCTCCACCACACTTACAACAATAAAGCTGAGAATAGATTTAAATTCCATATGTAGAATTTGCTTCGAGAGTGGAAATTGTTTAAATATTGGATTTAAAGATATTTATGTTGTATCTACTACAAATTAAATATTTTTTACATTTGTGTGTTTTATGTTGTTCATATTTTTAATTACAGAATTACAAAGATTTTTAATACATTTATATACATATGTACATAGTATATTTAAATCAATGCGAATTGAAACAATTTAACGTTCGAATGTCATATAAAATATATGTATGTATGAATATACTAGTATGTACATATGTATGTATGAATGTACTAGTATGTACATATGTATGTACTAGTATGTATATATCTCAGCTTCCCTGCCACTTTCTGCATTCCATAGCTACTGGTCAAAGGGAACCCAATCCATCCCACAGTTGTCAGCCAGACACATCCCACAACTGCACATGCCAAATACTCGTATAGAACACATATGTACATATTCTATATATTCTATAGAGAGTCTAAACTTCGTTAGTATCGTGTATCTAGTAGATTATAGAATATGCATTTGCAAATATGTACATATTTAGGTTTCAATCTGTTTCTGGTATCTGGTTCTGCTTCTTACACGGGAGGGGGGCGCTCTGGCACATGCTCTCGCTCGAAACAAAAGATAAGAAAAGCCAAAAAAAAACAAAAGCAAATAAAGAAGATACAAGAAAAAAAAAACCATGACGAATGGGAAACAAATAAAAAAGAAAACAGAATATATGTATCTGTATCTGTATAGCACAGCACAGCTGCAACAAAATGGAATCGAAAGAGGAATTGTAGAAATACTACTAGTATAATAATATCTATATATACGACACACACACCGACCAGGGAGTAAGTATTACTCGTGTATGTGTGTGTGTGTGTGTGTGTGGTGTGAAGAATTCCAAAATGCAAAGCTGAAAGATATTTGATTTTTGTTGAGTTTGCAAAAAACAAAAACGCTATTCAGACGGGGTGGTGTATAATTTTAATTGCATAATTAGCAAGTTGTAGATATTTTGTTGGTGTTTTTTTTTGGTTTGGTTTGGTCTGGAATTGTCCGGGTTTGCGTCCACGCCGCACACGTGATCGCGAAATGGAAAGCGTCTCCATTCTCCAGTCTCATCTTGTTCTTCATTTTTTGTATTTTTGCTGCATTCAATTGCACAGCACAGACACAGCCACAGCCCCACAGCTGACACAGTTTCGCGTCTTTTGCGGCCAGAAGACAATCCGTACAATCCGGACAATGGAAAGCAAACCGAACCGTACGGGGAGGGAAAAAATTCACACAGGTTGCACCGGAAATGGAGCCCTACTGGAGCACATATCCCAGCCACATAATGACTTAATCAAAAAGGAAAAGCTACAGCTTTTGAAAATCATTTTAAAAGATCCCCCTGAGCTCTCTCCACCCCACAAGCACGCCCCATTCGAAAATTGATTTCAAATTTCAAGTTACCTGGAAAAGCCAAACCTTTTTTTGATTAATTATATTACTCGTAGGATCAGAAACTCCAGCACACAAATTTCCCATTAATTAGGGTTCCCACATCTAACAGATCTATGTATGTATGTATGTATGCCCCACCCCATAGTGCAGCAGTGCATCTCATCTCATCTCTTGCCACCCCCCGTCACCCTTTCCCACATGCTGTTTTTACCTGTCGCTGCGCTCTATTTTTCCCTCTATCGCTCCCTCCCCTCCCTCGCTTCAAACCCACACACCTACCAACCACCTCTGTTACTGTGGTTGTAACGCGGGGTTCAAATGGGTTCAGAGAGATATCAAAAATGTTCTTTTGATTGCTGGCTGGCTGGCTTGCCTTTTTCTCCATTACATTATTATAATTCTCATGCTTATTTTGGCTCTCTTCTTTTCTTCGTCTCTTTCTTTCCCTTCCCTTTGATTTGTTTGTTGTTGTTATCATCTCTTCGAAATTCCTTTTCTTTCGGTGTTTGTTTTTATGGCTCACTCACTCACTCTCCCTCAATCTTCTCCCGCTCCCCCTCTTGATCAGTGTCTTATCATTATTCAAATATTTTACCTACACACACACACACACATGCACTGCTTCTTCTGTCACTCTTGCTGTTTGTTGCTCTCTCATCATTGTTTGTTGTCTCTGTCTCACCGCAGGGGCTGGCTCCCCTTCCTCGAAAAGAAGAACCTTTTTATTTTGTGTGTGTGGCTTTCGGGTCTTTCGTTTCGGGCTTCACTTCTCTGTTATATTTTTTATGTAATTACTCTCTTTCTCAAGTGCAGCGTTTCCGCTGTTGAGTGTCGAGTAATGGCGTGGGGTGGGGTGGTGGTGGTTATTGGGGGCTTCTTACCTTTCCGGCTGCCTTGATGTAGCGCCGCGTTGCCTCCTTTACCAGTTCGCTGACGAGAAGTTCTCCAGAGCCGCAGGGCACCAGAATGCGCACATCGCCGAAGCAAACGGTAACCTTCATTTCGTTTGTATTTCTGTAGTATTGGTATTTTTACACTTTGCAGTTTTTGTTGTTGCTATTGCTGTTAATGCACTTTCTATTTCACTCACACGAACGCACATGTATTTCGTTGTTTTTTTTTTTTTTTTAGTAATTATTTATTATATTAATAATAATGCACACGTTTTTTTTCCAATGGAATGCTGCTTCTTTATGCTTGTCTGCCCGCTACCGCTGCTGCAGTTTGTTGTTGGCATCCTCTCTCTCTCTCTCTCTCTGCTTCTTGTTCGTGGTTTTTCGGTTTTCGGTTGTTAGAGAGGCAGCTGCTGCAGCAGAGGAGAATAGTGATCTAGCGTGCGAGCGAGATGGCCTGCTAGTCGAACGAAAAAGGACTTGGACGTCAGCGTCGCTGCCACTGCCGCTGCTTCGGCGCACTTGACAGCTGTACAACTACAACACACCTCTATTCTGTCTCTCTCTCTCTCTCTCTCTTTCTCTGTATATCTTTCTCGCTTACTCTCACTGAGTACGATCGTGGTGTGTTTGTGTGTGTAGTATGGCTTTACCTTGCGCTCTCAATTGAAGGATGCACGCGTCAAAGAACTATTTTGTGGCTTCTACTGCTCTCTTTGCCTTGCCTTGCCATTCATTTACTTAGCATATTTCACTGTTTTATCGTTGGCGTTGTTGTTGTTGTTGTTGCTGCTACTGTTGGGTTGCATGAATCACACGCGCGCACAAAACGAGTTACAACAACACGAAAGGCAAACAGCAACGGGCCAAGATCATCGGAAACGTCGTAACAAAACGCGCGTCACACAACAGAAAAAAAACTACAATATACACAAATATACGTATATATCTGCAATAAATAATCTGCTTTTTTAGTCGATTGCCGCGGCCCCAGCCAGAGCTGCAGTTCTCCTTTGTGATGTTTTAGCCGTGGCTTTTAGTTGTTTTTAGTTTTGGCCTCAAGCTACTACCAAAATTTGGCGCATAGTTTCGACTCGATCATTGTCGTTGTCAGCGTTGCTGCTGCTGTCGTCGTGTTTCGTTGTGGGCTGGTTAAACACTTATTGCCCTCTTAACGTATTATTTAAACTAAAAAAAAATTAACAAAAATGGACGAGCCGCCAGTTGTTAAACATCGCGCTGCGAGATTTTGTTGTCGAATCAGTATCAATGTGACCGCGTACTTATCGATAAAATAAACCCGTCAGCTTAAAAAAATGCTGACAAAAAAGAGGGTATGGACAACAAGCAAAACGGCCCAGAAAATGCAACCCATGCAACGTGAAATCCACCCTCTTTTTAGAGATACCATGATGCATTTTTATCGCCTCATTTTTGCGTTCATTAATGAGCAGCAAGCAACAAAATATCGATAGTGGGAACATTTTGGCGGTAACATCATCTTAATTTGAAAATAGCACAAGTTCTTTATAATGTTATGAAATTAGAAATTGCTAACTGACTAGCTGTAAAAATAGAGATAGCCTTATGGGAAATTCCTGCATCCAGAGCCGTAAATATATATGCGTCCAGTTGGCTTTCCAGGGAAGTTGCGGCAGAAATAATCGACTGTTGTATTTTTCAGAAACAATTTTGCTGGCTTGGTGGCTGTGTATCTTTGAAAACATAATTTTTTCCTAAGTAGTGCCTCCGCTGTTGAAGCCAGCAGACGTGTCTATACCCGGCTACGAACAATAATTTAGCAATCTCTCACTTCGCAGCAAAGTGTGCAAAGTCCAATGTCATAACACCATACACCGCGGAAAATTATGCTGTTTGTCAATTCTTCTTATGAATCCTTCTTCTTTACTCTCTATCATCTGAACTGCGCTTAAAAGTGTAAAGCTTCCCAATACTGGGAAGCATTTTGAAAATTCCACTGGTCGACAATGGGTTAATCATTGTAGCCTATCGATGTTCGATAGTCCTAAAAAGAATCGAGATATCGTTAAAACAGCGTAAATTTTGAAAATTATAAAAATTAAATTAAATTTTATGCTGCCTCAATAGAATAAAAAGGTTTAAACATATACGATTTTATTTCTTCAAATTGACATATGTTAAAACTAAATAAACGCAAAATAAGTCTTCATAAGATATCTTTCAGTTAAAATTACAAAATAGTTCAGTTCATAAATTGGGTCTTAAAACTAAATTAACATAAGAGTCTTCGTTAGTTGTTCATTTGGTAAATTATAAGGAACATTAAAAATAATAACACATTTACGTGTTTTGGTTTCAGAGATGCACGTTTAGTCGAAACAATTTCTCCAGCTTTACTGAACATTCGCTCAGATTCCGTTGAGGTTGCTGGTACGCACAAATATTTTATGATGCACTGGGAAAGCGATTCAAATTGGGTTTCGTTACACTATAAGAGGGTTCAAAATAATCATTAAAGTTCAGCATTATATGTACACAAATTTACCTTCCAATACTCCAGCGGATCTGTGTCACGAGATGCATTCTGCTGCTCAAAATATTGGCGCAACTCTATAATTGCATCCGATCGATTAGTCTTTGATTTTTGTTGCATTTTTTTGTGTAACAAAACTATAGAGGTCTAAGGAGTTTTCCTTATTACTGCTTGGAGCGTAACCTATCGATGCTGAAAATGCAACCTCGATATATCGGACAATTCTAAAAACCCAGATAGTATCAAAATTTACCATCGATGTTTTTGCAGCCCTAGCACCAACTTTGACAGCGAATAATATTTTATTTGTTGCTTGCGAATCTACCAAAAACATAAAATAAAGCTGGAAAGTGTCTGTCTGAATAAAATAAATTGTAAAATGCGCATAGCTATGCAAGGCATTAATTGATCAAGCAGTAAATTAATTTCCTCGATAAATTGTCATCGCCATTTACCGGCGTTTTTTTTTGTGATTGTGAAAAATTGGAATTGTAAAAATTCCAATGGAAGATTCTCGCCCAGTTCAATATAACTACAAGACTCTGCTGTAAGTTCTATTTGCATTTCGTATAGCCTCTTAGCCCCTTGACTATACTGTCCCACAGATGCACCGATATACCCGAACTGTTCCTGGACAAATTTGTGGCCCGCTCACATTTCGGGCGCTTCGGAAATTTGGTAAACTTTGTGCTGCGCCCAAGTCGCATGACCTGCACCGTGAGCTACGCCACCGAGGATGAGGCAGAGCTGGCCCTGCACGAGGGCAACGTCTTCCAAGGCCACGAGTTCCACATGACCTATGCCGAAAACGAGACGGCACCGGCCCAAAAGACAGAGCAGTGGGTCGATCCCGAGGTGCAGGCCGAGCTGAATGCCCTAAGCGGTGGCTGGCCGAACGAGTACCAGCCGCCGAAGCCCAACAAATTGGCACCCGAACATGCTCCTGGCAACAGATCCCAGTCCCACAACGAGCGTAGAGAGCGGCCGCTGCCGCCGCCGACCCCCGCACACTCCAAGGTCTATGGAGCACAGGAGCTGGAGGCTGTGATGTGTCGGCCGGCACACAGCAGCGAGGAAAAGTATCGGGTGCTCGAGGCACGGGACAAGCTGCTGCGCCTGAACCAGCAGTCGAACCGTCAGCTGGATCTGCAGAGTTCGGGCAGCACGCAGGGCTACTGCCCGGACATGTGTCCCGAGAAGGAGCGCCTGCTGCGGGAATTCCAGCGCCAGGTGTCCGTGTTTGAGCTGCAGCCCGACTCGCTGTCGCGTCAGCCCGGTGGCCTGATCTGCCACGAGCTGGCCCTCAAGCAATATTCCCGCAGCAGCGCCGACCAGGAGACGCCGCTGCCGCACGAACTGCGAGGCGAGGGGGCGCTGCACATGACCATGAGCTACCTGATGCACGAGATCATGGACAACAACCGGGAGCCGCTGGGCGACTGGTTCCACTTTGTTTGGGACCGCACACGCTCGATCCGCAAAGAGATCACACAGCAGGAGCTCTGCTCCCTGGGCGCCGTCAAGCTGGTGGAGCAGTGTGCCCGCTTCCACATCCACTGTGCCGGTCGCCTGGTGGCCGAGGATCCCAGCGTCTTCGATAGCAAGATCAATGCGGACAATCTGACCAAGTGTCTGCAGACGCTCAAGTACATGTACCACGACCTGCGCCTGAAGGGGGTGCAGTGCCCCAGGGAGGCCGAGTTTCGGGGCTACATTGTGCTGCTGAATCTGGCCGATGCCAACTTCCTGTGGGACGTGGGCCAGCTGCCCGTCGAGCTGCAGACCTGTCCGGAGATACGGCAGGCCATCCAGTTCTATCTGTCGCTGCAGGACACCAATTTTGTGCGCTTCTTCCAGCTGCTGAAGCACCCGGAGACCAGCTACCTGAGCGCCTGCATTCTGGTGCGATATTTCACCCGCCTGCGCGTCCTTGCTCTGCACCGCCTCATCCAGGGGTATCGGGCGCCGCGCAAGAACGAGGTCTCCTCGCTGCCCCTCGCCTATGTGACGCAGATGCTGGCCTTTGCCAGTCAGCAAGAGGCCGCCCACTTTGTCCAGCACTATGGGCTGGAGATAAACCAGGACAGACGCGTTTTCCTCACCAGAATGGATCCGGAGGTGGAATACAAGCTCGAACGACAGCTTGAGGTGAGTTGAACTGGAGGCGCAGCCCATTCGATGGCAAATCTCGTTAATTCCTTTGCTTTTGCTTCAGCTGGTGGAATCGAAGCGATATCAGAGCGTCGGCGAATGCATCTGCGGCGAGCCTCTGCCGCCAAAGAGCCTCTACAGGAACCATCGTCCGCACAACAGCTTCAATGCGCATCAAGTGCTGAAGCGCAGCGCTTGGTCGGCCAAGGATCAGATGCCCAACCAGGAGCGTGAGGAGGAATACCAGCAGCCACCTCAGAGGGACAGCCTCTTTAAGGTGCCCATGCAGCCGTCAGCGGCTTCGGCTTATCCTTCGGCTTTAGCTTCAGCTTCAGCGGGCGGCTTCAGCTTTTCCCTGCCAAAATCGAGGGCGCAGGAAATGCAGGAGGCAGCGGCCTTGGCTCTGGCAGAGCAACAGCGCCAGCAGCAGGCCCAGCGGGCTCAGGAGGAGGTCAAAATGATGGCGCTGCAGCAGGCCATAGCTGCGGCCAAGCAGCGTGAGGCCCAACTGATGGCCCAACAGGCAGCCAAGGCTGCGGAGGCGGAGCGCGTGCGCCAGCAGCGGCAGCAGGAGCACGAGGCGGAGCTGCTGCGTCGCCAGCACGAGGCGGAGCTGCTACGTCGCCATCACGAGCAGCAGGCGGAGCAGCAGCTCACACAAATGCAGCAGATGATCCATCAGCAGGACAGGCACCGTCAGGAGCAGGAATATTTGCAGCAGCAGCAGCGCTTGGCCCAACTGGAGGCCCAGTCGCAACTCCTGTACGAGCAGGTGGTCGAGGAGACGGTGAACAATATCTGTGCCAGGGAGCTGATGCTGGAGCAACGGGCCCGTCAACTATTTGATCAGACTGTGGACAGCATCACCGGTGGGCTGGTGGAGCGCGAGCTGCAGAAGTCCGTCTACGAGAAGAGTCTGATGCGCAAATATTGGCGCCGATGGCGCCACTTCCGTCGCGTGCAGCAGCAGAAGGACATGCTGTTCAACCAGCTGCCGCTCAGCTTTGGGGCCGAGAACCCCCGCCAGCTGGCAAACGAGCGATCCGTGGAGGACTCGCTGCGTCTCATACGCCGCTATCGGCAGGGCGAGGCCTGCGACTACAACCAGCTGATGACCGGCTTGGGGGATCGCGGCGACGCCCTGAAGCTGGATCTCTGGAAGCTGCTGGTCAAGTATCTGCCGCAGGAGAAGCCGGGTGAACGACGCTACTTCAAGCTGCTGCTCTCTCTACCCGAGGGCGAGCTGGGGCTAAAGTTTGAATTCCACCTGGACCGAGGACTCCTACGAAAGCCGCAGCCGCAGGCACCAGACGAACCGGTAGCAGAGCCGGAGTCAGGCGCCTATATACGTGGCCTGGCTCATGGCCTGGCCCTCACTGTGGTGAAGACTCGCCAGACTGGCCAGAATCCCACAGCCTGGCGCGATGCCGATAGCATCGTTTGCTTTGGCCACTACTCGCATCTGATGGAGATGCACCATCGTGTCAAGTCCCTCGTCCAGGCGAGTCGCTGCGGCCATGTGGCCCTGATCGTGCAGTGTCCAAGGCATGCAACGGCGCCGACCGAGCAGACGATTGCGCAGCAGCTGCAAAGCGATCGGATGGGGATGCGCTACTGGAAGATCTTCTGCATGCGGGAGGAATCAGCGTCGCAGCGCGCTAATGTGGTATTGCGCCTGACTTCGGCGCTCAAGTTCCTGGCCCAGCAGCCGCCACGCAGCACCGAGCGGCTGCTCCTGCAGTCAGAGATGCGCGAATTCCTATTCAACAACCTGGGCCCGGAGCTGTTCCGGCGTTTTAGACATGCGGCCAACGAGGACGCGACCATACAACGCAAGTGCCGCGAGTCGCCGCAGTTCTGCGTCAAATTGTACAATGAGGCAGTGCGTCGCCTCCAGATGGTGGCCGGTGAGGAGCTGCGAAATTGTAAGCTGTTTCCCACGGAGCTGCGGCCGTTCGTAGAGGCGCTCCCTTCTGGATCGCTACTGCCAAGAAGGGGTCGGGAGCACTTTGAGCTCGGCTGGGAAAAACCGGAGAATCGCCGGCACATTCACGACCTGATGGAGTGTGCCAAGCTGCCGGAGATGCCGCCAATGCCGCAGATGCCCGCGGCTGGCAGATCGAGCATCGATCAGCGGGAGGTCTGCTGCCAGTGGTTGCTGAACTATGTCCAGCGCAGCCAGCAGGAGGAACTGGTAGAGATCATCTGCTGGCATGGCCTCAATTGCCTCGAACGGGAGACGGACTTCCTCGACATGACGCAGCTGCTGGCCGTGGAGCGGCTGCAGTATGTACTGAACAGCCAGCTGGATCCACGAAAGGCCATTGTCTACAGGGACCACAGCATGAAGCTATTCCAGTCGCCGTGGTACTACGAGTTTCAGCCGCCTGAACCAGGTCCCCCCGAACCAACTGTCGCCCAGCGCCCAGTGCCCAGGGAGGTGCTTAACTTTTCTGACATTGTCGAAAATGCAAATCGCATCCTGGCCCGCCGTGCCCAATGCACTGAGCAGCGTCGCGCCTTGAGGGAGCTCAATGCGGCAAGCCGTCAGGAAGCTCCCAGCAGGCCCCTCAGCCCTTGCTACTCAACCGAAGAACCTCGTCCCAACAGCCCCTGCTACGTAGGCGAACCCTTGAGGGAGCTCAATGCGGCTGGTCGTCAGGAAGCTCCCAGCAGACCCAACAGCCCCGACTACATAAGAACATTCGTGAAGGAGTTCCTTGCGACACGCCGTCAGGAAGCTCCCAGCAGGCCCATCAACCCCATCAACTGCGTAAGCGAAACCTTGGGGGATCTCAATGCGGCTCGCCGTCAGGAAACTCCCAGCAGACCCATCAGCCCCTGCTACTCAACCGAAGGATCAAGCGAGAGGTACAACAACACTGAGAATTGGCCCAAGCGCCAGCGACGTTAGATTTCAATTAAGTTCCCCCGAATTTCCTAATTCTGTGCAGTCCGTCCGACAATCCCCGCCCCATTCCCACATCCTTGACAGATCCACCTATAAAATGGAGGAACATTTATACTATTTCCTTTTTTTTTTGTAACTAGTTAACAATTGTAAATTAATAAACCAAAAAAGGAAAAAACACAAATTAAAGTGCCTGCACATAGGCCATCAGGACGACTCCACCCAAGTTCCCTCCCAATGGGGCAGGGCAGTTGGCGCTCAGAATCGAATCAAACTACAGCAGATGACAGCTGGACAGCTGACACCTGGGAAACCTTTCCAAACTCTGTCTGGAAATATTCAAACAAATTCAAAACAAAGGCTCTGGCTCTGAGAACTCTGGCCAAAATGAGCAACAGGATTAGATACAGGCGACCGGCAAGCTCGCAACGCAGCACCGACAGTGTGCAGCCGCGAGAGCCAAAGGTCTCATATTGGCCCTTTTGGCGTCTGGTCTACTGGCTGGTTGTCTTTCTCGTCGTTTTGGCTGTCTGTGTGGGCGTTTACTATACCCTCAAGGCGGACCGTGGCCACTGCACCTCGTATGACGTGCGCTGCGAGTGATGAACTTCGCAATTGCAACTGCTTCAACCTCTACAGACCCCGTGCTGCCCCAATGCTAGCTAGCTAGCACACACTCATCCACATTCAATTCAGTTTGTTAAACAACATTTTATTGCATTTTAAATTCAATTATATTATCGAATTAATTCAAGATTAATTAAAGGTCCATGAGGGAGAGGGGTGACACCATATATGGATTATCTATTGTAGTTTGCAGATCAATAATCTGAGCCTTTTTTATTTGTTTTTAGTATCTTGTACTACTATGTGCATGTACTATATGCACATATGTACATACTATATTTATATACTCTTGCAGTGGTCGCGTTTCTCTCTCTCTCTCGGAGTTGTAACGCCTGAATAGTACTTCTTTGACCGGCATATATGTATGTACTATACTATACATATATAAATAAACAAAACGAGGAAGAACGTATGGAGTCGCTGTGAACGCGACTCTACTTTTATACCCGTACTGAGTCAGTACACATGTGATTTATATGGAATTTTCAAATGTTTTATCAGTTATTACATTTTACATTTTTTTTTTGCTACATTTTCATCTACATCATACTTATGGGGTCGAAAACGCCTCCTTCTGTGTGGTTACACACATCCACTTTTACCACAAATACAATATACCCTTTCACTCTTCGAGTACGGGTATAAAAATACTTAGATCTAGTAGTCCATGGGGATTACAGATACAAAATGACAGTTACAACAGGTATAGGAATCACCACCAGAGAATTTGCCAGTTTAGTCAGTCAATTCGGGAAGTCGGAGCGGAGCAGTGCGGAGCGGGTCAAGTTTGGAATAAAATTCAAAATTAATCTAAAGTACAAACAGAAAATTCAGACAACAAATTTGACAACCAAATTGTGTGTAAAATTGTAAATTCTTGTGAAAGTGTTAAGTAAGTGAAAACAAATCCAATTTGTCCCATGCATGGTGCTGTGTGAGTTCTTAACCCTATCAATCATTTTCAAAGTGTAGAATGAACGCCAATTTACTATATCTAGTAAATATTATACGTGCAGAAATTAATTGATACTCAGGCAGCTATGGATAAGTCTTAGAGTCTTGCGTGGATAGACAGATTAACTGCATATTTGCTTTGGTTTCTTGCCTCCGGCAGATTGTATTGTCGATCTGGTAAGAGGCTTTCTGAAATAAGAAAAAACTGTACTACATGCAGAAATTAATCGATGCTCAGGCAGCTATGAAAAATTAGTGTTTGAGAGTATATAGTAAAGGCATAATGAAATATCCGTATAATTGCATTATGGACATGGACAACTGCATATGGTTCGGTTTCTATGGTCTCCTTTCGCTGGCAGATTTTACTGTCAATTCTAGTATTAGGTTTTCTGCAAAAACAATAAAATCTGTGTGATTATTTTGACAGGAAAATAAAGGTAGCTGTCATGTACACTCATACATACATATGTACACTCATACATAAATACATAGGTAATATAAATGTAATTGTTAATCTAGTAGTCCAGGGCAAAATATGTATGTAGTTGCTTTTGAAATCACCAAGGGAATTTGTCAGTTTAGTCAGTGGTCAGTTAGGGTAATCAGAGCAGAGCGGAGAGAACCGTTTGGAATAAAATTCGAAATTAATCTCAAATATCTAATGAAAAATTGTGTACATAAATTTTTAAATTCTTTTGAAATTCTTTAAAAGTATAACAAAAAAGTGAAACAAATATTTTATGCATCCCGTATTGCTGTGTGAGTTTTCTAAAACAAATTATTTATAAAAAGGAAATGATTTGATTGTCAGTCAGGCTATGGCAAAATTCTTGCGAGCGTTTGTTCTCTGGCAGACGACCTTCTTCTTCACTAACTGAGCATTAGACTTCCCTTCAATAATCTAAAATATTCTCTTGGTAGGCGCAGGCTCGCCCGGTTCGTTGGTTACCAATGGGCATTGACTTCCTCACTGGAGCATCCATCTTTATTGGCGGCGCAACCTTTGCAGCTGTTGGGGCCGACACTGTGGCCACCATCTCTGGAGTTTCTCTTGTGGGGGCGGGCTGTCAGCGGTGAGCAGACAAAGATCGATCCGACCGCCAGCCAGAACCAGGGCTCACTCTCTTGGAGGCTGCCTTGGTGCCAGGAGGCTTCACCATTTGTATCTGTTCGTGTGTGGCAGACGTTTCCATTAAAAGTGAGTTGACGGCATTTTGGATTAGCGTTCGAGCCCTTAGCCATTTGGTCGAGAGGTGTCGAAGTCAGTTAAAGTCAAAGTTCCAAGTAGTCAGAGGTGAGTAATCGGTTTTAATCTTGAAATCTACTTGCAATCTGAACTGAAATCTCTTTATATTAACAGACAAATAAAGCTGCCAGCTACAACTTCTGGGAAGGAATTATACCAGCTGTTACAGTAGGACTACTGTGGGGCTCTCTCCTTCCCGAAAAGTAAGCAAGTCTTTAAGAATTTTGTTATTTCCATTTATATATTTATTCATTTAGTTTTCAGTTGAATCCGTCTACAAACATCCAGCTGAATGGTCACGCTGGGTAGTGCCTCCCTCCACTGTGTCATGTCTTGGAGGGAGATGGGATGGGTGCTTGTGCTTATATTGGAAAGTTTATCACCCACAAATAGAAACAATCGGTCAAGACTGCCGACCCCAAGGCAGCCGCCAAGAAAGTCAGCCTTTTCTGACTTGCGGTGGGATCGGTTTTTGGCTAGTTATCCGCGCTACCAAGCCCACCACACACAATAAAGCGAAGAGCTTCAGTGAAGAGCGACTCCAGTGTAAAGAATTTCTGCAGTGGCTGCTGCTCCATCCAATGCCGGCTGTATCCTCGAGTAAGGGTATCAATGCCGATTGGTAAGCAGCCAAAAAAAAAAAAAAAAAAAAAAGCAGTCTGCTCGAGCAAGGCTAAAATGCTGAAACTAAAAGATTTGAATGAATTAATTTATAGTAAAGTACAGATCACGTGTAATTTTGCCTCTCTGTTACGTTTTAGTAGCCCTAAGAAGGGCTTAAGTCAATTTTACATTCGTCTTTGCTTTTGGGGGCTTCTTCGCCTTTACGTTGTGGCGGTAGCAGCTGTTTTTTTGACTTTGTCTTTGTCTTCTTGGACTTTCCAGACGCCGCTGCAGCTGGATGCTTGCTTTGTCCGTTGTCTATTCAGGGGCAGGTCTCGCACTGGAACTTTGTCTTTTCTTTTCAATTCACATCATCCGCGTCTTGCGGTCTTCTTGGCATCGTTTGAGATTTTTGCATTTGCACTCCTCCCACTGGCTCTTACTCGATTTTTGGGTGCTGCCACTCTTGCTGCTTTAGCTTGCTGTTTCACCACCACATTCTCGGACATTTTGAACGAACCAGATGCACCTGTGCCCGTTGCTTGGATGAGCTTTCCACTGGCAACGGCCTCCTTCAAATACTGCTTGATAAATGGAACCAATTTCTGGGCATTGCACTTGTATACGGCGCTAATATATTTTTTAATCGCCAGCACTGAGAAATATCCGCCTTCATTCAAGTTTTTAATCGACGCATCCAACATTTCCTGGGTCGGCGGGGGATGTGTCGCTGAAATTGGTGACTGCTTCTTTCCAGAGGCAGCAGACATTTGGAACTCGAAACTTTCGGCTGCAGAAACTGGCAGAAAATAATGGATTCATCAGAAATGCATCTAAAATTGTGGGTTTGCCTCTCACCCCAAAATGATCTAACGTCGGGCGGAACACTTTTTCGCGCCGCCCTGTAGCTTGGTTTCTCGCTTTTCGCCCCACCACCAAACTTCGAGAAACGAGCTGTCGCCTTGGTTCGGGTCATTTTTCACATTAACACAATTCACGTACACTTCTGAACAAACAATAAGCGGGCCAGAGTTATGTCTGATCCATTATATATGTAGTCTATGCAATTTGTGGAGTGGAGTGGAGTTCAAAAGAGAGTCAGGCACGGCCGTGTGCTTTTACTCTTCGCACGCACTCCGTGTTTGGTATAAATAGCAGGCAGACCCTTGAGCTTTCTGCATTAGTTCCTCAGTGGGGGTTTAGTGTGTGTGTGGGAGAGAGATCTACATGCAAAAGCAACAAAATATGGTTAATCGAAGAAAGTTATATAAATATGTATGAACTATGTTTAATCAGATCTATGGGTTTCATATAAAAGTTATTATTGCACTAATTTAGGTAGAATTTGGTCTATATATTTCATATTTTGCCCGTTGCTATTGAGAGTTTCAACTGCTCTTGGGTGGTTCAACTTCTTCTTCTTCTACTGCATGGACAGGCAAGGGCCACATCAAAACCTGAATAGATTGCTCGAAAAAAAGTATAACCCTTAGCGCATTCGAATCACTTCTCACGTCAAAAGCATTCATATATGTACGAGCATTGAGTAAAACTTGAGTAAGAACAAAATGCCGCCAAAAACTGGAGCTGGTAGCGCTACTAAGAAGGCTGGAAAGGCACAGAAGAGCATCAACACAAGCGACAGGACGAAGAAGAAGCGCAAGGTGCGAAAGGAGAGCTATTCGATCTATATCTACAAAGTGCTGAAGCAAGTCCATCCAGATACTGGTGTGTCCTCGAAGGCGATGAGCATCATGAACAGCTTCGTCAATGATCTATTCGAGCGCATCGCCTCGGAAGCATCGCGACTGGGCAACTACAACAAGAAGGTCACCATCACGAGTCGGGAAATCCAAACGGCTGTGCGTCTACTGCTGCCGGGAGAGCTGGCCAAGCATGCCGTTAGTGAGGGCACCAAGGCCGTCACAAAGTACACCAGCTCCAGGTAAATGAGGAAACCAAGTAAAATAAATGCAATTAAGCTCTTGCTGGGCAGGGCCAACAAATTTTGTCATTCCCATATATACTACTAAGAAATAAATGCAAATGTAATAATTTTGATTTTTTAAATTTAGAGAAACTGTACAAATTCGTGTATATATACACATATTTAAATGCCGTTATAGTAGCTCTGGAATCCGAAGCTTTTTAGTACTCCTAGAGCAGTCATCGGCACGCAGACTCTCCCATGTGTAGTGCGTCTGTGTACGTAGACAGCAAGCAAAACGAAAAACTGCATACGGGGTGCCCAAGCACTGTTATATGTACAGCTGTACGTGAGCGGGCAGTACAGCAGCGCAACAGCAGAGCAGCAGCAGCGCAACAGCAGTGCAGCAGCAACGCAACAGCAGTGCAGCAGCAGCGCACTTTCCTATGCTTAAGGGGCCTTGACGATCGCTGCTCCAGATCGAGCGTTCCTATGCCAGCAATGTAACTGGTTCCTGTAAAAGCTCATAGCTACATATGTACATATATCGGATATTGGGGCTCTGTTATTAGATAACAGCTTCCAAGCTTCGAGACGGAAACATATTGACCGAACTACAGACCGATATAGAAAAGGCTATTCTTGCTTATTAATGCAAACTATGGGAGCCCTATATAGTACTTATAAAGACAAGAAAAAGCACCTGATGTACGAATTCATTATGTACTATAATACTGTACCCTATATAGAATGTATAAATATTTTTCACTTGGCTTTGCTCTCGTAAACATGTTTATCAATATCGCTTCTGTTTGCGTTGCAAGCTTCCCCTCCTCCTCCCCGGCAATTTTCACCAAAACAATCGAAAATTTCTACAAAACGAAAACACGACTGCACGTGACAAGAAGTCGTAGGAAATAAATAGGAGAAATGAGTAAACTGGTCTATTTTCGGAATTGCATTGTCACGGGGCGACACAATATTTTTTTGGTCATATCCCCACATCCCATTTCACAATCGAGTGCAAAATGTGCAGCCAGCCATTCATTAGACAAAGAGAAACACACAATTTTGGTATTTTTTTATCGACAGCGATGGGGCTGCTGCCAATAATGGGGTTGGTTTCTATTGAACAATATTTTGCACTACGGTTTAAACAATTTTCATCTTTTCTGCATTCGGGTTAAACAATTAAAACTAACGAAAAAAAAAAATACAACAAACAACTTTAGCTCAACATGTTACGCCGTCTATCGATGTTGATGATGCTGACGGGTGCGGGGGCGGTGGTGGTGTGTCCGAGGTGGTGTTCTCTCAAGCATGTTTTTGTTGTTGTATTGTCGTCTTCCAGCTTTCCTCTACTGCATATGATTCGCAGTCTTGCACTGCCTGAGCGCCTCATTGAATCCCTCGCACAGCGTCAGATCCGATTGGCCCTGGGCACACTGGATGAACTGTTTGATCTCCCAGGCACAGGCACCCTGAGGTTCGTTGGCCTGAGCGTAGTAGGGCTGCTGCTGCTGTTGCTGTGGTGCAGCGGCAGCTGGTGATGGGGCCGCTGCTTCCTTGTCGCCAGAGCCGCTGAACAGGGATGTGAGGCCGTGGCCCACGGTGTGGCCGATGGCGGAGCCAACTGCAACACCGCCGGCGGTGGCGGCCATTTGCTGGAACATCGAGGGCTGCTGGGGCGCTGGCATACCGACGGCGCTCGGCGGTGCGGCCATGGGTGCTGGCGGCGGTGGTGGGGCGGCAGCACGTGCCGGCACTGGGGCGGCAGCACGAGCGGGTGCCGGAGCAGACCTATTGGTATTTAAAAAAGAAAACATTATTTATTTGCATTGTGTTGTGTGGACTTTGCACGGAAACATCTCATTTTCTTTGTGCCCTCTTTTTTTTTTAGGTTACGTAACCTTAGCCCATTTCGGTACAAGGGAAGTTCCAGAAGCCGACTGGCGATAAGAAGAAGATCCAAATCAAATCTGGTTATGAAACTGAATGCGACCCAATGCCGATTACATGCCGCCCTTCTCTTCCCTTGACCAATTGGATGCCACAATGCTGCATATCCCATTGGGAGTTGCGTTGCGTTTCTTTGTCCAATATTTTCACTTCACCAACTTACCGTCTAGCGGATGGTGGGGGGCTGGCTGAACGTCCACGGCGAACCATTTTGTTTGATTTGGTTGTGTTTGATTTTAAATTTAATAAGATATCTCTCACGAAAATTCAGTGCTGTCACTGTTGCTGTTTACGTTTTGTCTGTCTGGTCTGACGTGCTTACAAGTCTTATAAGTGAAATTCTACTTGGACGAGAAACTTCGGCCTGCTTGTGCGCAGTGTGTTTTATCAATAGCAGCCCTGGTTGGCGATAGTTTTGGTATTTTCCCCATTGCAGAGATTATTCGGTCACACTGCTGAACGGTGCGTTTCAAAAAAGCAATACACATATTTTTCGCAATAAAATATTTTACCTCTGTAAATAATATTTTTACATATATAGGTAATTATTTTATTACGCGTATATTTCAAATTGGTCCTTCAGAATCTACTAAAATGTAACCAAAAAAAAAATACTACACAAAATACTAAATACTAATACGGTTGATCTTTTTCACCATTCTGGCAGCACTTTGTCCAAATTTGTAATCTTTTTTTAACGTAGTGGCAGCCTTATAAATGAAACTGTCATTTGTATGCATGCCATCATATTCCGTCAACGGACATAACTTTCATTGCTTGTAATTACATACACACATGCACTGTTTTTATGTGTATGCCATATACATACATATGTATGTACAGATGTTTGGCCAGCAACCTGTGGCGACGGTCTGCAATGGACTGACATGTGGTTTCACCTTAAATTAACCTTTTGACAGGACACCAGGACACGCTGATCGGTGAAGCGCATGCGTTTAAAATTTACGGTTATTAATAGAATTACGCAGCTGAGGCAGGAGCTTGCATCATCATTCGAACTGGCCACTGGTTCACGTGGTGGGTGGGTCATGGTGGCTGCGTTCAATGGAAGCACGTGCAACCAACACACAAACAAACACCCCGATACTTCCAAGCTCCTACACGCGCGTCTATATGTATGTACATATATGTATGTGTATGTTTGTATGTATGTATATATGTAGCTGGGTGAGATATGCGCACGCCGGTGACGAGCCTCCTACGCTTGTCGCCGTCGCTATTTATCTCTCTCTCTCTCTTTCTCTCTCTCTCTACCGCCGCTACTACTGCTGGTGCTCTGAATAAACTGTTATATCTGGCGGCAAAGCCAAAGCAGTTAACATGCGCAGCGTATAACAGCTGTTGTCGCTGCTACCACTGAGAATGTAGCGGCTGCGGCGGCGGCGGCGTCTGCTCGCGGCCTCTGCCGCTAACCGCTGCTCAAAAAGGACAAACTCAAGGGCATTCATGGCCCGACTCAAATACGGAACCAGCAAACCGGAGAAGCTCATGCCCAAACGAACCCCTGCCCTGGCCCAGTCGTAGCTTTTTACAGAAATTTCCTACGCATGACTTTGATAAGTTCACCGGCGTTGAGGTTGGTACCCATGATTACCATACTCCCATACTTTCATATGCCCTACTACATATACCACTCGAAAGCTCTCTGGCTGCTCTCCGCCATTAGATTACACAATCGTAATCAGACGAGGAGCTTCGCCCACGTCACAGCAACCCTCCAGAGCGGTTGGTCCCCTTTTTGTCGTCACCTCCCTGCCCCACCCACGTTTAGTTTTTTGCAAGAGTGGGTATGAGAATTTCTTTTATACTATCGCCATTCTCTGTGTCAGTCCATTTCCGTGCATGAGTATGTCCGGGAGCAGACTGACACAGTTTAGCACTCCACTTCACTCGTCTCCCACTTTCTCTCTCTCTCTCTCTCTCTCTCAGTAGTTCCCTATGCTACACCCGCGCAAAAGCTGACCGAGCGTGGGTGGGCGTGTTTGAGCTTGCCCTGCTGGGTTATGAGTGCTTAAATATTTAAACAATTCCCATTGATTATCAATCAAACGCAAATTGCTCTAGTCGCGTATCCATCTCACTCTCACTCTCACTCTCTCTCTCTCTCTCCTCTGTATCTGTATTTTGCATGGAGAGTCGCACATTTTAGTCATTAAAGGTTATGGATATCGATTGTGGGGGGTGCTGGTCAGGCCACCCCCTTGGCACGCTGAACACGCACGTGGGGTCGCAGAAAATGGAGATACATGGCATCATGATATGCGCTCCTGTGGGAAATTATTTTCAAGGTTATTCAGGCTCTCTCTTTAGCTAACGATCCACTTCTAGACGACCTTTTCCTGGCTGTCTTATCGTGGGCACAGCCGAATTCCTTCGATAGGGAAAGTTCTCCAGAATCGATCGATGGATTTATGTCATGCAAGCGATAATTCGATGCGCCCACCGAACGGACCGACCGGACCGACACCCACCCGCAGTCAAGTCCCAAAAGTCCATTCGATAAGGCCCCCAGCAGGAACCACTTGAGTGAATGCCTTTCCTTTTTTGGTTCGAACTAATCAATCGCAACAATAACGGTTTGGAAAGGGGGTAGAGGGGTTTTATTAATTCCATACCAAAAATAACAATCCACTCAGCGATAGATTGCGCAGCAGGCTAAGACTAAAAGAGAGTGAGAAAGAGATACTAACTAACGTATAACGACAAAAAAAGTATTAAAAAACATGAATTAATTACTACCCAGCACCAAAAGTATTTTTACTACATAGTACTCGAACACTATGTACTATGGTATTTACTATATATAGTACACACATACATATATGCGTACGTAGTATGTAGTAGTACCCCACGTCCGGGTACGTTTCGGGGCTTATCAATGATAGATCCCCAGGTGGAATTTTGGGGTGGGCGCCGTACTCGTATTATCGCTTCACCTGGACCTATCACTTTTGCTTTCATTTATCATCAGATTCATATTGAATTCAAACTGATTAGGGGGGGATGGATTGACTTAATCAATCTGCTTGATCGTTCTGTTCAACAAATGGGCTGAAATATAGTACTATATTGAGCGAATAGTTCAAGTCTTTAAATAGTTTAAATCAGGGATTTTTTCCAAAGAACATTTAGTCGAAAGAAAACCATATATCATATTGATGGGGAACCCTTTGAATTCTAATGTAAATATTATATAAAAAAGAGTTTTTAACATAATAAATCGAATGTTTATATACGTATACTAATCATTTTTTCACCAAATAAAAATCCTTTAGCCATCATTAATAGAGTATATAATCTTCAACTGCTTTAAGTTTTTTAAAGTTCTTCGAAAATCAGCATGAATCACCCCTTCTACCGATTATAGGGATAATCATATACTTACTATAAGTACCGAACACCGAGTACCATTGTACCCGAAGTAGTTTCCATTCAAAGGTCGGTACCGAAACTCTATCAATTAATATGAAACTATTATGGATTAACTATAGTATACAACAGCCCATTCATTTCGAATACTTTTTTGAGAAAAAAAGTCAGTAGAGGCAATAAAATACGCTTATCAGCTGAGTAGTTCGACCACTGAATGAAAGAATTTCATTTAATTGTTCTCTTATTGATTGATAATATTTGTTCTAAATATACAATATTTGAACTTTAGAACACTTAAAAACATACTATACAGGGAAACGCATCTTATTGTGAGCTATAAATATTCACATATAATTTCCCTTGAACTAATTAACCTTTATTCTGACAAACAAAACACTAAGGATCATCTAGGGGTGTACTATATAGCACTTAAGCATATATTATTCATATATTATAGTAACCCTCGTCATAATCCCACTTCAGTTTTGAGGAAATTGCGCAATTCGGCTCTATATAGTATGTGGCGCTTATCAAGTTGAGTTTCGGGGCACAATTCTAATTACTACTCCAAAGCACTTGACACCGACCACCCAATGATTTTACCACACGAACCAAACCCCAGTCCCACCCCCACCACAACAAGTTACAATCTGGCATAAACATTTGCAAATATTCCGTTGCCGAATTTGTTTATTATTCGTGTGTATGTATGTGTGTGTGTGGCTCTATATGGCCCATCCATAAATATGTGTATTTTTTTATAATCGTGGAAAAATAGAAAGAAAAAAAAACGATTATGTAGTAGGAAATTCTCAGTGGTTTTCGATGTTTTTGGATACCCTTGGAGACAGTTCGTTTTGCGGTTTTATTCCGATTTTTTCATTTTTTTATTTAAACAATTAAAGAGCGATCGTAGCGAGTGGGTATGACAGTTAAACGATATTGTCGATTGATATCCATGCGATAACGATAACGTACGTTTATCTTAAACAACAAAAATAGCAAGAATATTCTTAGTTTTTCATGAGGTATGAGATCCTATAATTTAATCGTATGATTTTGTTTAGGATTTGGTTTTTGTAGATAGATTACTACTAGAATTTGTATAAATGTGAATATAAAAAGAAGGAGGCAAAAGATAGGAGTAAAAGTCTGATCCCCATGACATTTATATCGAATTATATTTGTAGATAAAAAGTTGAAAGTTCTTAAATAATTATGGAATGTGTGTACCCCACTGCAAGGGTATACAAATACTGCGCAACGCTGGAGCTATTAAGCTTGGATTGAGCTTCCAGAGAAACCTCAAGGTGTGAAGAATGTTGGAGGGGCGCTGACTATGATGATCTATATGTTATGTAGTATATATGTATGTACATACAGATGCTTGCCTTGGCACTTGACCCGAGCTTGAGGCGGCTTTCGCTTGCTTATCTGCCGTTCAAAACAAGTCAAGGGCCCCCGGAATCTTGTGTTTGATGTCCGTCCAGTTTCAGGCGGTTCGAATGGAACAAATTGAGACACACAAATAAAATATACATTTATACACAAATATAGAACTATCCAATGGCATCCCCCCACACACATGATATGATACGATCTCCCATTGATTTGTATTGCTTGATTGGATTGCATTCTATCTGGATGGAGCTTAAGCTGTAGCCCGTAGTAGCTTATGCAATCCAGTTACAGTAAACAACGTACTACATATGTATGTATAGTATATGTAGCAAAGCAATTGAGAAGCGGAAGACAATGATATATGTAGGTACGTAGTACAGTTTCATATCGATATCGAGATCGCATTGCGTTTATTTCTATTTTTCTGTTTACGTTGCAGGTAATTATCATATATGGCTGGCAATGGTTGCTGAATAGTTGCTAAATGACACACAGTTTTCGCTGAATGAATGGACGGACTAGTGTGGTACAACCTACATATGGCCAGAGTGGTGGGACTGACACTGACTGCAGTTCAAAGTTCTCCCATGTGAGTGCTGGTCGACTGTTGAATCACCTGCATCACAAAGAGGAATAAAAGGGGAATAAATATCAGACAAATAAATAAATTGTACACCGTTAATAATTCGAAACTAAAGAGTTCGAGTAATGAAATACTTTTCATGAAAGTAATTTGATATAAAATACTTTTCTTTCTTTATTCCATGTGAATACAACGTGATATAAACACCCGATAAAAATTGTCTACATTAGCACATTTTTTTTTGGAGAGCTGCAACCAAATGCCACCGGCTTACATAAGGCTTAATTCTTCTGCGTTTTTCCCCAAACAAATATGCATTGGTTGTGGCAGTGTAGGGTGCCCCCAACCCCATATGTATGAGAAATGCAGAAACGTGATCTATTCCATGTTGTCTACCCCGACATTTTTTGTGGTTATCAGCCGTGTTGTGTGTGTGTGTGTTCTCCAGTTGTTGTTGTTGTTGTTGTTGTTCTCTGTTTACGTTTGCTTATTTGTTTTTGTTTTTGTTTTTTTTCTTTATTTTGTGTTTTTTGTTTTTGTTTCTGCTATTATTTATAGCCAATACAGAAAGGTGTTTTATTTACGAGTATACACCCCACACAGCCCCACAAGTCGCACTCAATCAATCAATCAATCAATCCTGCAAAGCAATCCGAATAGGTACGAAAATATTAATACGAGTAGGATGCATTTTCTTATTATTTATTCATATTTTTACGTATTTTGTAGGTCTTGATTGAGACACCTGTAATAATGACACCTACATATAATGATAATCAACCCTTGCACCGATTTCAGCAAAACTTTTATGCAATATTTCAATGTGCATTTATTTAAGAAAAATGTGCCTTGATGTCTGTTAAAACTATTAATTATTTAAACAAATAATATTATTTATAACTATTTTTTTTCAATTAAATGACAAACATATTCGCGCGGTACAAATATTTTGTGGATTTAGTATAAGTTAAAAAATATTTGAAAATTTTCATAGCCTATTTTTAGATAGTTTAATATGTAAGTAAAAACTTTGTGGCAGAACTTTTATCACACATAATTTCTATAGGAAATACTAATAAGGAAAACCTAAATAAAAATATGTGCTAAAAAGGTCAACTTAAGCCGATTTAAATTTGTATTTCCCATACAAGTTAAAAGAAATTCAATGTCAATTGGTTAAAAAAGTTATTTGGTAATAATAATAATAATACATACTATGTATGTACATATATGCACAGAATTAAATTTGTGGCTAGGTTTTTATAGATTTTTAATTATTTTGTTAGCCGTGGTGATAAGAAGCCCCCAGCGGTCATCTTATTCTTGCAAGTACAGTATACAGCAAATATATGTACATATAATATATGTAAATATATGTATGTACATTAATTTATGGAAAATCTATATACATGTATGTCTCTCCCGTGCCCCAATACCATCTCCTTCAATTTCCCATCGATGATCAGTCTGTTACCCAAACAAATGTTAACTAAAGTCTCGAGACAGTCTGTCAATTGATTGAAATGTTTTTTTTTTTGGCTTGGACTGCATCAGTTTGAGCTAATAAATTTGTATGCCAGGCAATTCCTTCAAGTAGAGCACATCTTCCATACCGTTAATTGGCCGCGACTTGAGACTGGAGGAGCTCCAAATACATAGGCCCTCCCCTTGAAGCGGTTTGCGGCGGTTTGTACCGCTCAATTGTTTTGCATTTGGGGCTTGTTAAAGCGATTAGAAGCGAGACAAACAGAGCCGTCGCACTTTCATTCACATCTAAATACACACTATTCAATTCAATTCAATTCGATTCAATCATTCTCTTACATAAGAGCCATCCAGCCAATTGGCTCCTCACTTAGTGACTGAGCGAGTGCCGAGAGACGAGTGTGGCCACGACCTTTGTAAGATCTTTTTTGAAGGCAAATGGAGCGCCGCCAGACTTTCAATTTAACCTTGAAAGCAGCCGTAGCAGCCGTATCACCAGTTGGGCCCTTGACATCCAGACAAGACTATGTATTATAGTGAATCCAAAAAACATATTCTGATTACTGGGAACTACTGATTAGCATTGCGCAAGCCCTCCTCTAGTTGTTCAATATATATATTTTTTTTCAAATTATTAATCACAGGCCTGGAACCACCCATTTCTAATTATTGTTTGCAATTATTGTCAAAACGATCGTATGTTTTTTTTTCTTATAGCTTGCCGTCTGTTTGCGAAAATCTCATTATTATTAATTATTGTTTATTGGGTATTTAACTTCAATGGTGCGGGAGACAAGTACTCATAATACTCTGTAATTCTCGCCTTATGTAATGTATGGCGTATTATTTTTCTGAAATCTCCAGACACCAAAGAACGTATTCTAAAGAGTAATAATAGTAGTAATATGAGGAGCAAAAACAGCGTTTGAAATTTGAGTAATTCCATTTCATGGAATAATACGATCACAAATAATATCACTCAGACTGGTTGCACTTAGCTAGCAGCTAGATCGCAGCTTTTGTCAACAAAGATTATCCAAGCTGAACTGGCATAATGATTGAGTGGAAAATATTCGTTATATATTCGATTGAAAATTGAGAACAAAGAAAACAAACAAATTTGAGTGAGAAATGTTTTTGGCGCCGGGCGATAACGTTCAAAATAATATTTTTCGGTTTTAAAATCAAGCCGAAAAATTTCCTGTCATAAAATTAATAATGTATTGGACACAAAAATCTCTGCCAAGATTAAACGAAATATATTATTGATGTTTAGTAAATTGCAATGCCAAAACAATTGTCAAACGAATTTGAAATATTCTTAATTATTTTTATAATTTTTATAAATTCCCATGACCGATGACGGACCATATCTCCATCTCCTTTTTTTTTCAATTAGATCATCTTCCTCATGACGAATTTGTGTGAATTTTTTTATGTTTGACTGTACTTTCCCAACCGTTTTAATTACTCAACACTGTTGGGGGTTTTTCTGTACTCGGCTCGCTTTGTTTTGTGGTTTAATTGAAATATAATTAAACTAATTTAGCAACAAAATGAAAGCTCTCCAAGTCGGTAACCACACGATCAAAGTGAATGCTGCTGAAATGCGAGGGGGGCGGGGGCTGGCTTCTCAAATTAAAACTCTACAAAAACAAAAAAGCAGCTGGCCAACAAAAAACGCAGCCAATATAATTTGACAACAATTGGCAAATAAAAAAAAAATGTATTGTTTTTTAGTGCAGAAATAAAGCAAAACAAAAAATTGTTGTAAAATAATAGAGGCAGCAGCCACGAGATGGCTAAAGGAAATGGCTGCACAACCACCTGTGGATGTGATTATTTTTTCTTGATTGGCTGTATTTGTAGATTGCTATTGCGGTTGTCTGCTGTGTGGCTAAAAAGAGGTTGACCCAATGGCAAATTTACTGCAGACTTTATATATAATTTCAATATACTCTTCATGAGCAAAACTATACAAAAAGATAAACTATACATACCATAGAGCACCAATATATCAGATTGTCATGCTAAAGAATAAGCTTACCTACAAGACTATCTAAAACCAGAGCAATCAGATCATTCCTAAAGCAAACAAAAAATTGAAGAAAATATTGCCCCTGGCTTAGTATTCCACCTCTTCCAGTGTGGCTTAGTCTTCAACCTCTTCCAGTGTGGCTGAGCAGTTGTACGCAATGAAATCTTACCTTACCTAATATCTGAGTCACCTTCTAGTGAATTGGCAACTTAATTGTCATAACTGCACTTGCAACTATATATAGCTCCATATGCATTTGTTGACTTATCGATACGAAAGCAGACATTTAATCTTTGCCTTCGATACCTAGAATACTGTATTTACATTCTTGCTTCATTAAGCCTATATATCTATCACTCAATGTGTAGTTACATATAGTACTCTATCTCGTATCTTTGCTTACCTTTTCTATGAAATTCTCTTGTTTTCTTAATCTTAATTGCAAATGCTAACACACATATAGACCGAACCGATAAAGATTTAGCAATCTTTATATGTTTTATCTGGGTAATTGTACAGCCTTTGTTAATGACTCCACGATAAGATTTGATATCAGAGATAATATGTACACAAACTATCTATCACAAACATAACAGGTTCAAGGAAGTTCATCAATATATGTATGAACCGATAACTTGATAGCGTAACAACTTACCTTGATCTTGAAGTTTAGATTAGAGAACATAATATATATTCTTTTTTTTATTAACTAAGCCACACTTGAACCTGCTATATGGCTAGAAAAACGAATCGTTTTTAAACCATGAAGCAGCAAAAAATCTATGGCTATGGTTCTCATCACCAACGAACTATTAACTATTGTTAGCAGTTCCATATTAATTAAGTTATATGTAGTTGAATGGAATGGAATAAAAATTTCCATTATCAGATCTCGTGTATCTTCGCTTGAAAATTGTTGTACTCGTACGTACGTACGTGAGAATAAAATAACCAACTTTGGATTCAAAATACTTAGGATAAGAGAAAAATTATTGTAAGATTATTTACACGTCGTCTGATCAATACTCTAATGTAATATTAATAATATTAATAGTTAAATGGCACATAAAATACATACTATACTATAACAAAGTATCATCACATCTTGTTATAGTCTATTCTTTGCTTATAGATTGTCCACTGGGTAGTCTAACAGTTTCTCTCTCCTTTCGTACCCCACCTGAACACCAATAATACCGCACAAACTTCTTCCTGTAATTTTCTGTTGATGTTGCAATTGTACATTGTACATACATTTGTATGTATGTGGCACTGCACTGCATGTGTCTAAACTAGTTTTGAAGTCTGCTGGATTGCTGTTATTTTCGATTCGTTGCGTGCGTGCGTGCATGTATCCGCATGTGAATGTTTTATGGGCGAACCAGCTTCCGAAGGCAAGCCTCAAGGCGTAACATAGCAGAACGGCTTTTCTGGTCGAGAGATGATGACTCGAATGTTGATGTTTCCCCTCTCTTAAATGCCAACATATGATCTAAATAATGGATACCCTATGCAAAGATAGAACAGACAACACGCTTTTGCTTATGTATGTATCATTGGGTGACAGCGAGGAGTGTGTGCTGCGAGTACAGCACAGCTGTTGCTGCTGCTGCTGCTGCTGCCGCTGCCGCTGCTCTTGGCACCTCACATGATTTTTTTTCGTTTACGCTTTGCCTTTGCATTTCACACTTTCGAAAAATGCATTTTGCTGTCGTTTGAAATGCTTTTTACAGTTTAGCATTTGCATAACAACAAAGCAAAACAAAAAACGTTGGCGAAGCACAGAAATACGAGGAGGATACAAGCAGCAAACAGAGGCCGATGAAACAGGAGCAGGAGCAGGAGAGAATAGGTACACAGATAATGAACTCGAGTCCAAGGTACATAGCTGCCGAGGTCGTTAATCCTACACATCGGTGTGGGGTGTGCAAAACACAAAGCGTGCTCCTTGCTGCTTGACACATGCATATGTATAGAGAGAGAGAGAGAGAGCGGTACCTACTTATGATTGTACCGTACCTTTAGTGGTAGAGGCTGAGGTGAGTGCCAGCCGAAGGTGAGCGAGCGGCAGCGAGAAAGAGAGATACAAGATCAAATGAGCAAATTTGTTGTCTGTCGTCTGTCAACTGTAAATTTCTGCACTCCGCTCTGCCGCTCACCCCCTATTCTTCCGCACACTACTATTGTACTCTCTGTGGTGGGTGACCCTCTCTCTCTCTCTCTCTCTTGTTTGGCACATGTTTTGATGTTGTTGTTGGGCTTGTTTTATTATTGCGTATTTTGTTTTTGATTCATAGCATAGGCTAGGCTACTCAGCCTCCGCTTCCTCCTCCTCCCCACCACAGGCCATTTCTTTTTGCGGATAAAAAACACTAAAACTAAAAATAAACACTTTCAACAATTTTCAGTTTCATACAATAAATACAAAGCATTTATTTTGTTTGTTAAATTGAGGCAAAATTAACGCGAAAATTCCTCCGACAACAACAATCTGTCAAAGCTTTTTTCAAAAAATGTTGAAAATAATTTGTGTGTGGTTGTTGTTGTTTTGGCTTTTCTGTGATAAATAGCAGTCCGGTCGTCGACTGACGCACTATGGGCGAAAACTGCTGGGGCGTGTTCAACGCCCATAAACTGATACAATGACGTATGATATTGTATATATTTATGTATTATATTTATATTTATATATTTATGTATTCATAAATAAAAGATTTTTGGTAAATATGTTCTTTAAGAATACAAAAAAAAACCACTAGATTTAAATCTAAGGAATTTATAGAGAATAATCTACTGATACTAGAGGGATTATTTGAGATCTGAACTATTTTTTTCCCTTTTTTTTGCCAAGCCTCCTTCTGTTAACGTTCTAGAACTCAACTAACTTGTATGTCCGATTTGAACATCTTATCACTCATCGATCATGCCATTCCAATAACCCCTCCTCACCCCACTTAGCACCACTTAACCGTTACTTGCCTTTGCCTTAGCCTTTAATACCTCCTAACCCTTTTGCTGCCCTATCAGCCTGACTCGTGGCTTATCAGAGACGCTCGTGCGGCTCCGCATGTAATCATTAAATGCATCATCCTGTGATAAGGACTGTCCCCTAACCGTAGTACCCCCCGTTTCCAATGAAAATCTATTTTAGTTACAAGAAGAGAAAGTGGTACTAATTTGACATGATTATACACTGAAATACGTAAACAAATTATATTTTCCAAAAGGAAAGTCTCTCCGAGAAACCACGGCGTATGCGCAATTTGAGATAATATGAGGGAACAAGATTTCAATTTTGTTAGGGGAGAGTTCTGAGCTATGGTTGATTTTATTTTTCAAACACTTGCCATGTGTGAGAGCTTTAATGGACACATTTGGTTTGGTTTTTACGTATTAAAATCCCCATAGGGTATCTCCAATTTAGTTCCCATTTAGGGTTTTCCCCCCCTCGTTATCCCCTACAAATGTGTATGTATGTATGTGTGCGGAGAGTACAAGTATAGTAGGTATCATGTGCATTTTAAATTGAAATTTGCATTCAAGATATTTAAATTGGTTTTGTTGCTCGCGTCAGTAAAACGTGATCGAGAAATACATAGCTGAGATTACACTACTATCTCACTTACACTCTCTCTTTCTCTTTCTCTGTCTCTGTCTCGACAGCAATAAAAATGCATTCTATTCCATTTGAATAAACACAAACTGGAGAAAGGCTGGCTGGGTGGGTGGTGGTGGGCGGAATGGGGCATAGCCGACATAAGAGATTTTTCCATTTTAAATTCTAAAAACAACTTTCGCGGAACTTGAGCCGTGCTTTTACCTCAATCGTAAATTGGAAAAAAAATACAGGCTAGCTGCCGACTGCACTCGTTCTAACCACAAGTACTATATATATATGTAAATACTTTATTATAGTTACAGAGAAATTTGAACAGGTTGGCCATGCCCATATGACATTTGCTGGAACAGCCAAAGGCGACTCTTCAACAATATTTATACATATTGTATGTACTTCTAAGTCCCCCTTCTGCTTACCAAATGAATAATGATTTATCATCGCATGTCAGAATGATTGACTGCTTGTCAGACTAAATATTATTTCTTTATTTCCCTTAAATTCTTCAAATGTGCTGTTTTGTATTGACGTTAAAAACACTTCTTAATACTTAATAGAGACCATTGCTCCCTCTCGCACCATTAATCCAATCCGTAGAATTTAAAGTGAGTGTCATATTAGCATTAGCAATACAATACAAAAACGAGAAAGAACGTACGGAGTCGCTGTGAACGCGACTCTACTTTTATACCCGTACTCAGTCAGTACACATGTGATTTATGTGGAATTTTCAAATGTTTTATCAGAGCTAGCTATAGCCTCCGAGCAATGGGCGACAAACAGACGGACAGAAATGGCTATATCGACTCGGCTATTGATGCTGATCAAGAATATATATACTTTATAGGGTCGGAAATTATTCCTCCTCTATGTTACACACATCCACTTTTACCACAAATACAATATACCCTATTACTCTTCGAGTACGGGTATAAAAACTGTGTGACTTTGCAAGTTGTAATAGTACTCACACAGTAAGTACTCATGGGTTGTTCAGGTTCCAACAACAAAAACAACTCTTTGTTCATTTCGATCTGTCATTTACGTTGAATGAATGGCCCAATCAAGCTTTGTCTGTTCTCGGTATGTTTCCCGCTACATACTACTTGCAATTCAAATGCGTCAAATGAAAATTAAGCTGAAAATCACTCAATTTAAAATGGACCACAAAAGCAAAATCGTGAGCAGAGATGTCACACTACTAGAAGTACCCTACAAGCGGAGAGATCAACTTAAGGTAGATCAGAAATTTTCATTTAATCTGTATATTTGAATATAAATTTGAATGGAAAAAACGTTCATAATAAGTTCGGAAATATATGAGTTAAATACAGACTTTCAGGTAAATAAATAAAACTAATATTATGGAGAGATGAAGTAGAGATCTTACACTTGCCTCCCCAAGAATAACATCTGCTTGTTGCCTGCTGACGAACCTCCTGGCAAAGCGCAAATGCCTCATTCCGTGCAGGGTATGCCGGGGAGTGCATTGGCAGCGTAATGCAATATAAATTACAAAATAGAGACTGATTGTTATTGCCTCTGATGATGCATAATTCCTGTTTCTTGTCTGCATGCAGAACAAAAAACGTCACCTCCGTTTTACTCCAATTCAAGTAAATTGTAAATTCACAATAAAATTTAAAAAAAAAATCATTTGTAAAGTAAATTTGTATATTTATTTTATGTACCGCCCGCCCCCAAAGAATATATTTCTTTCGACTTTCTTAGGTTTTTTTTAGGTTCAGTTTTGGTTGGTTCAAT
The DNA here is from genome assembly GCA_009664405.1 of Drosophila bifasciata. Classification (NCBI taxonomy): domain Eukaryota; kingdom Metazoa; phylum Arthropoda; class Insecta; order Diptera; family Drosophilidae; genus Drosophila; species Drosophila bifasciata. Next base: position 33,946,966 of record CM019041.1, read on the forward strand.
CGTTTTATTTTCTTGCTCTTCGAAATCCTTTTCTGCACTTTCTTGACAAACATTCTTCCTTTTGTTAATAATATCATTTTTCCTATGGTGTTCCTTTTCCGTCTGGCTTTCCTGTTTTTATTGCATCAACAATTGCAGCATGTTGCAAAGCATGTGTCTGTTATACATACATATGTATGTATGTATTTTCGTAGTATTTTTTTGTGTAATCGCCTTTGATAACTATAATTTAAATTGATTTTAATTTAATTTGTTTTTTAACAGGGGCTACGCTTTTTTTACAATCTCTTGTTGAAAAATATAAACAATTTATTTGCAGATTTTTGTTATATCATTTTATCAACGCTTTTTCATAGTATTTTTTTTGTTCATTGTTTATTAAAAATAGACAAAAAAAAGGTCGTGTCTTTGTTTTGCTTTGATTGCGAATTGTTTGTGTTGTCGTCGTCGTCTTCGTCTGAGCATGCCGGCCAGCAGCCGCCAAAATTACCAAATACAAAAAAACTATAACAAATCATCGCTAGAAAATACCACACACAAAACGATAAATACCAAACAAAGTAGTACCAAGAAAATATTATTTAAAAAAATATATATGTATGAATAAAGAACAAATTTTATTTGCTTTTCATCTCGCTTTTCGTCTCTATTTTCTTTGCATTTCGCATCCACCCGCTATTGTTTACAAACGATAATTAAGTATAATTAAGGGATTCCGTGGGGTTTCTGCGGACGGGGGATGTTCACATGAACATACAATATATGTATGTGTAGAATTGGGAGGCTATTGCGGGACTTTTTTTTGACAACATTTAGAAACTACGATAAGAACTAAACACTAAACTAGGTCACAAATGTACAATTACATAAATAATAGCTCACAAAGTGCATTTCTAGATCGAACGAAAAAAAAAAACACATTATATATTTTTTTGATTAGTTTTTACCTCCTTAAATCTTAGAAACAAATTTTACTAAACGAAGAAAAAAAAAAAAATATAACGTAAATATATAGTGGCTAAATAATATATGTATATACACACAATATATATATATATGTGTGTGTGTGTGTGTGTGTTTGTGTGTGTATGCAAGTATTATCATATAACGCTTCATAATAGGTTCTATATAAACATTTACAATTACAGGGGAAGGACACCTCCGTGTGGGTGTTCTTCTCTCTTTTTATTTAGTATTTTCATTTTATGTCGCAGAATTCGCATTTGTTTTTTAGCTGCTTTGTTACTTTCTCATTCCCTTTTGTTGTTATTTTTCTTGCTTTTCTTTTTGCTTTAACAATGTGCGATTTTACAGTTTCTCATTCGGTCTTTTCCATCCTGTTCCATTCTTTTCGTCCCATTCTGCTGCTTGCGCCGTAGGATATGCTTGTAGCACAGTGGTATAACGGTTCGTTCTCTTCTCAGCACCTTACACGTAGTACGTATAGCCCTCTCCCTCTTTCTCTAGGTGTGTGTGTGTGTGGGTGTGGGTGGGAGGGGGGTGGTTACCAAATGTTTGGTTTCTTTTTTTTTTATCGAAAACGAAAAGAAATTCTCTTAACAAATTGTACTATTCACATATATGTAAATATATATATGTGGGTGTGTGTATATTCTCTTTTGTAAAATAGATATAACAAATTTTCAACAAAAAAAATCGGAAATCGATCCAATTGGAGCGAAGGAGATAGAACGAACATAATCGTAAGCATTCATCATTATCATTATAAGATATTCTCAAGTTAGTTTTGGTTTTTGTTTTTGTTTTTTGTGTGTTTTTTTTCGGTGTTTGTTTTTTTCTGTTTAAAACCGTATTTTTCTTTTCTTTTCTTTTCTTTTCGCCTAATTAAAAATACTAAAGAAGCGCGCACCGCAGCCCTGGGTCATAGGGGTGGTGGTGGGGGGGAGGAGCCGACACGTGGCGGCAGTGACGGGCCAGGGCGCCCTGTGTCGGGCAACGAAGGAAACTATTTTCTCATTTGCAAATCGGAAATTGCTGTTGGCTCTTGCTGTTGTTGTTGTTGTAGGGCGATGTTATGGGGGCGACCCGGACATATCTGGGATGCCAATGATGCCGTCGGATGCAGCAGTTTCGGAGCATAGACCACTGCTCTCCCTCTCTCTCTCTCTGTCTCTTCATCGCTTTTCCGGTACCTCGCCTACTTGCTGTTGAGTATGTCCTCGCGACAGGCGACAGCCGCTACAAGCGCTGCTCCACGGCCAGAGCCATCCTCGGAGAGCATGAGGTCAAAATGGATGCCGGGCTTGATCAGCTGCGTGATCTTCTCGACCATCAGATTGTGGAACTTGGGATGGAAGCGGTACACACTGCCGTCAACGCCCACCGTTACAAAGGGCTCGTCCATCTTGTTGATCAGCGTCGCAATGCCGGCAGAGACGAGATGGGCGGCTCGCTTTGATACGCACTCGCAGATGTAGCGCACGTTGCCACAGTCGCCATCGGTGGCATTGGTCAGGCCCAGCTCCTCGAGCACCAGGCGGCAGTTAGTGAAGGTGCCTGGCTCGTCCGCCTCAATCTCGCTCACGTACTTGGTGAAGAAGAGGCCGCGCGTGTTAAGCACCTCGGAGTCCTGGCCCTTGAACAGGATGCCGGCGCGCGTCATTTTGACAAGAACGAGGCGCACCAGCTCGCCCATGTACATGCCGGAGATCATCTTCTCGAAGGTCTGCTTGCCGGGATTAATGCTGTGACTGTCGATGTCCTGATCGAATTCGGTGCGCACAAAGTCGAGGGCGCCGTTGTCTCCGAACGCCCCCCACTCGGTGTTGATGAGCACATGGGGCTTGCGGTTGCCCTCAACATCGAAGAGCTCCGCCTCCTCGACCCGCTCCACGTAGCAGGCATTCGAGCCGGTGCCGACGATAAGGCCGATTTTGCAGTTGTGGTTCTTCCAGGCGCAGCTCATCAGGGTGCCAGTGGTGTCGTTGAGGATGGCGCAGACGTCGATCTGTACGTCGCCGCGCCGCGCAATCGCGTCCTTTAGCAGCTGGACCACATCTTCGTTGACGACGCCGGCGCAGTTGAAGCCCTTGGTCCATGTCTCCAGCATGCCGCGTGTGAGTCCCAACTGGCGCAGCGGGAACGAGAAGGTGAAGCCGAGAGGCAGTCGCTCCGCGTACACATTGTGCTCGGCCATGAAGTTGGAGAGGCACTCGGCGATGTGATCGAATAGCTGTATGCCCGAGCCGATCATGATGTGCTGGGGTATCGCATAGATGCGGGACTCCATCTGGAAGTCGTTGTTTTCCTGCAGGTGGATCAGCAGCACCCGGAAGTTGGTGCCGCCGAGGTCAAGGGCTAGGAACTTGCCGCGCTCGTTGCCATTGGGCAGGTCCTGCACGTAGGTCACGAAGCACTTGACATTCGCCTTCGGGTGCGTGTCCTTGGCCAGGCCACGGCGAATCTCGTGCAGGATGCGGTAGCACAGCTCCTGCACCTGCTCGTCTGTGAGCAGAAGCTGCTGACATAACTCGTTCACCATTTTCTTTTTCTCCGCCTCACTGGCCCCGGCTAGACCCGACAACGACGCTGCTTCTGTGGCTGTGGATGCGGACGATGCCGCCGCTGGGATTGCTCTGGCCGCTGCAGCGGCTGTCGATGCATTTGTCGCTTTGCTAACGCTGGCGCTGGCGGCGGCCGATGCAGATGCACTCAATGCGCCCCCCGGCGCCGCCCGCCGCACATTGTCCACCTCGTCTTTGCTGTGGCCGTTCAGATGTGGTGTGGCCGCCAGTCCGTTGCTATTTATAGACACGCTCCGCATGGCCCCGTTCAACTCCTGGTCCATCTTTTCGGCACTCTAACGGACAGTTCTGGCAGTCGTCTCACTACACCCACACCAACAAAAAAAATAACAGCGCAAGAGACACACGGACTACAACAAGAAAACCCACTCAAAACCGATTCGATGCTATTTTCCACTCGCGAATGCAACGCAATTATTTTGTATTTTCTGTTACTTTTTGAGTTTTGGTTTGCTTTGCTTTAGTTTTGTTTTCCTTAGCTTTTTTCTATGTTTCTTCTGGTTCCGCTTTCCGAGTCTCGATCTCTCCGTCGCTTTTGCCGTTTTATTTTTGTCCGCTGCACGCGTCCGGTTGCTGTGAGAGTTTGTTCACAGTTAAATTCACTGGCCGCTCGCTGCTCACTTTACGCTGCCGCTGCCGATGTCGCTGTCGCTGCCGCTGCTGGCGTTACAAATGCGTCGCATCTGGCTATGTGTATGTGACAGAGTGTGTCTGTGTGTGTGCGTCGTGAAGGAACCTTGAAGGTCAAAACTGAAAATTAGTATTGGGGCGGGCTAGTTGGAGATATGGCAAATGTACATGCAAACATACATACGAACATGTGTATGTACATATGTATATCGAAGACTAGGCAACGAGGGAGCGATATGGGAAATGGCAGAGAGAGAGAGAGAGCGGCAGAGTATACGTACATGCGCCGCCGCGCCATGAATGAGTCAACTTGACGTTCATGCGTCGCCTAATCGTGATCTTTGGAACAATATGCAAGCTCATTGCTCATTTCAGGTGTGCATCGATTGCTACTCACATTATTCACATAGACTTATCAGATCTAACTTCAGTTTACTGCAAATATGTACTTCAGGGTAATATATATATCATAATGATATGGTAATAATACTTTGCTTGGTGTGTACGCTTGCCGCATAAACCGAGTTCAATAAGTGGAGGCAGGCAGCACAGCTGGAAGAACTGCTCTCCCTCTCACGAGAGAGTGCCTACTTTTGTAGTCGTCAGCAAAAACGGTAAGTTCCCTACCGCAGGTGTGTTGTATTGAATTTACATTCGATTTGCTTCAAGCTTGACTGCTTTTCAGGCATACAAACATTCATACACATGTATGCAAATCCAATTATGCGGCGCGTTAACTAGCAATTAAAAGCTCCGATTCTGCGTGTTATTTGTACAAGCTCGGCTCGTTGTGGTTTGGCCAATTGATGGTGTGTAAGCATTGTAGGGCATTCAAATGAAGCTATTGCCGAAAGGTTTTCTTTCGCTGCGTGTTGAACCGTCCCCGCTCTTTTTCTCTCTTCTGAGCTGGCTGCCTGGTTGTATAACAGTTTAAAAAAGAGATATCTAGGGAGAACAAGTTTGCATTGCTGTGGCGAACCCCACTACACCCCTTGCCCATCAATGCCAGCCTGAGCCAACCGAAAGTCTGGTGGAATTTGGACGCGTCAACATCCTATCATCTGCCTTGGGTATGTATTTTCTTGCTCTTGCTTCCACTCTTGTCCGTGGGCTCGTCTCGCACTCTGCCGAGGGCCGGCGACGGTGCAACCCCCCTCTTCTACCAACAAGTGAATTCTTGCTGTGTGTGTGTGTGTGTACGTGCCAAGAATCTTGTTCCAGCGCAACAACTGAGCGGCTCTCTTTGATTGAGTTCAGTCTCTGCTCGCTCAGTCTCTACCCAGGCACTCATATAGTTCAATGGAATTTCGTTGCTTGTTGGTTTTACTGCTTATTGAATTTTCATACATGTGTGTATATATGTTGATGTATATATGTATGTACATATGCTTGTGGAATATTCGTTGGGATTTCATGAGAGCTGTGGTATATTATCAATGTCCCCATCCGAGTATATTATTTTCTTTCTGGTGCATTCCGCATTGGCCCCCAAAGAGGCTCGTCAACTAATGCAACAACTACATTCTGCATGCATACAAACATTTGTACATACACACGTACATGTATATCTGTACAACTACATACATATGTTTGTATGTATGAAGAAAAAGAGAGTGCATGGCCTTATAACTGTTATACAAGCCTCCAAACTAACACACACTAGCAATCCATTCACACACGCCTTCCTCTGAGTAAGCCCATGAGTGCGAGATGACGTCTGAGCGAGCAACAACTACAACTCACACCCACCTTCCCCCCTTCCCATTCACCTTCAGCGGCTGCTGCACGTGTCTTACGGAATTATTTCGCCATCAAAACAATTATTTGTTTACACCAAATTGTTAATAACAAAACAGAGAATGAGGCCGATACCAGAAAGTGCACGAAATTGTTGCAACTTTTTAGTCACTTTTTTTAATTATGTATATTCCATGATAATGGCACCCCCTTCCAGAAAGTACATCGGAACTGTCTAGAATCTAGACTCCAGATATATTTACTTACACATACCCATAATCATATCAACCATCAAACAAATATGTACTATGTTTATTATCGGATCAATTCCAAAGATTTGATTTCATGAAATGTTTCATTTTCATTTTTTTCTTAGATTATTATTATAAATGGGTGGTGGTGGTGGGTGGCGTTTAGGGTAATGAAATTGTATTGGGATTGTATTTATTGTTTATCTGACTTTGGTGCCGTGCCGTTACTCATAAAGTACATATGTTTGTGTGTGTGTAAATTAAAACGGTAACAAAACCCCCAGACGGGGAGTGGTCTTTGTTGTTCTTGGTGGGAGCCTCTTATCGGCAGCGACGGAAATTGCTTTGGTGGAAATCTCGCATGGAGAAGGGTGTGTGGGGGCGTGTGGGTGGGCTCGACTGTCTGAAGAAGAAAGGGAATGTTTTGTTGTATTTCGACAAAGCAGAAATTCGTACGCTTCACAAAGACCTGAGAGGGTCAACTCAATCAATTTGTGATAGATACTTGTTTTCCTAGTGGTTAATATGTAATTATATTATATTATTCCTTGTTCTAGCGGTACATCGATCCGGTGCATAAGCAAGTGATACGAAAGATAAGAAAAAATACAATAAGTTCCTGAGGTCTGTGCAACCGCATGATGAGTCAGCGTCTTTGAACGGCTGAACATTGACCGATGGACAGGAACCCCCCGGCCCACTTATAGCGTGTGGGAAGGGGTGGAATTCCAGGAATCCCAATCCCCATCCCTCCTGCCAACCACGCCCTCAGTACTCAGTATTTCGTCAGAACAGCTTTAGCTTACAACTGTCCTACGAGCATATCCTGTGTCACCTTCAACTGTCATACGCGGACGACAGCGACGTCGAAGTCGCTGCCTGCTGGCTGCTTTTGGTGGTGGCAGCGGTCTGTGCAGAGAGTATTCGGGAATCCAGTTTTTGGGGGCTCGCCCCGTCGCACACAAAGACACATGCACACATACATACATACATAAGTGGTGTACATAATCTTATGTATGCATATTTAGGAGTGTGAGGGCTTGCCTTTGCGCTTGTCCGTTTGCTACATGTACATAATATACACAAAATAATTGATTTTTTTCTTGTAGTATTTTATTGTGGGGGTTCCTGTGTTACATTTGCCTACTCTTTCATGTGTATGTAGGGGAAGAGACCACGCGCTCAGCTTCTGCTGTGACGTCAATGATGATGACGTCGACCAAGCAGCGTCTGATGAAACGCAATCCACACCCACTCAGCCTCTGCCTCAGTCCAGAGGTCAATGCAGCGACAGCGACGCAGCGCGGCTAATGACAGAGAGTGGAAAATTTGTGAAAATCACACAACATAGCGAGGGTGACAGAGAGAGAGAGAGAGATGCTGTCCGGCCTTCGATCATAAGGAATAGTCATTAATTATACTTATTGTATGTGGCAAAGCCGTAAATAAACTTCACGTGACGCTCGAAAAACGCGGAAAATACACATACATACAAAATCAAGAACACAAATGCGAAATCCATTTTTAAACGCAGCAGATCATAAAAAATTGCTGGCCCAGCGCTAGATGAACGAACGGTATGCCGAGGTGGTGTTGTGGTTGAGGGGCGGTTGGGGGGTTTTAGGTTTTGGGTCTTAAGAAAAATATCAGACCGTCTTCTTTCTCTTTCCGTCAGCTGTAGCCGTTGGGCAAGGTCAATGGAAAGGCAGAAGGGGATGGCGTGGCTGGACAGGGCAGGGCAGGAAATGCCAGGGCCGCAAAAATAAACTTCGGCAAGGTCAAATCCGTATAACAGTTAATGTCTCATCTCTCCCACACCCGCGCCAGACCATCGCGACCAGATACGCGGCGACTGATCTGCCGTAGAAACCTGTTTATCTCTCGGATAAGACGACACAATGGAATCCAAAAACTGGTTGGTTCACATTACTTAACCTGACCACTGATAATACAAATAGTACTACATACTACTGCCAGCTTGCGTGTGGCCTTGCCTTAGAAACAAATTCGCTTTCGATTTCGACGACACGTTTCCAACACATGGATCGCGCAGGGCCGTGAACTTTAAGATTAGAGTTATACACCCAGAGATCGGGCGACACCCTAGACATGGGTTGATTCGCATGTGGTGGTGCGATGTTGAGCACGTGAAAGTCAAATTCAAGCGCGCGCCCTGTGGCAGTGCTGCCAGACCAGCGAAATGGAGAGAACAAACCCAAAGTTAGTATTTAAGTATGTAGACATGGAAAAATACTAGCTTGTGTCGTTTTTTGTTGGTATTGATTGCGCAGTAGAGGGTCAGGGAGTATATTTTGAGGATAGGTCCGCGGTCACACTCTAGACCGTTTACGGTATACATTTTCGGGATATTTTGCCGTCGAAATTGAGTTCAAAGTATATTTACGGTATATCGGTATAAAAACTAATACTTTTATTATTTTCATCAATCTATTAAACTCCATTTTTAAGGTACATATAGCAAAGTACTTTCAAAATATAGGGACGTGACCGCGAAATTCAATTTATCGCACAAAAATACCGTTAAAGAATTGAATTGGGTTTATAATCTCAAGCTCCAGTGCGTGCAAAAACTACTTAGTGTTTGTTTAAAAGTTATCTTCACGAAATTTTGCAATTTATGGTACAAAGAATAGATATCAGGATCGAGATATATACGGGAATCAAATAAAATCACTGAAAAGTTATCAAATATGTCCATCCAAGAAAGTCATTATTAATGTATAAGATTTTAGCATAAAGTAACGGAAATAGGGCATACAAATATCGATACGATACTCATAGCAATGACGGCACGTTCCGTGCACATTTATGTTTTTTGTTTAAATCCTATTTTGTAAACAATCAAATAAAAAGGAGTCCTTTAAATTAGCCAATCTCGTGAAAAATTGATTCATCAATCGGAATAAATTATATGTGTTGAACGCCTTAGTTGTCCTAGTAATATTAAACCGAATATCAAAGTCGAGAAAGATGATTTTCGATCATGACCAGAGAACGACCAGAAACCTGTCGACCAGCTTGTTTCTTAATTTACAAATGAATATCATGAAAATTGATATATTGTAATGAAATATCAGTGCAGGTGAAAAACATTGTGGTAATAATGTTTTGTTAAGAGGAAGGATGGTTCCATAAGAAGAATAACTCATATTAACAAATGAAGGGGAATAAGTTAGTTTTTTTCGTTAGTATATTTACGGTATATTTTGAAAATGAGAAGGTATTTTTCTGAGGGTTAGACGTTATAATGAATTCGCGGTCACACTGGCCTGCTGTTATTTTGCGTGTATTAACTAAAATAGCTAACAACAAACACACCCACCTACTAGTCCACACACGCACACGACTGTGTTGTTGCCGAGCTAAAAGTGTAGCTTAAAACAGTTCAAATTTCAAGTAAATACTATCAGTTTCGGGCAGTCGTATAATCAAAATCGAACTCAGACTCTCATATCCTTATTTTGTTTGTGTTTTTTCTCGTGCAAAAGTGCGTGGTGAGGAATACAGTGAGTGACCGACCGCTACTAGATAGAGCGAAAACGTGAGAGTGCGGTGTGCAATGACAACGTCGACAGTTAAGCGTTGCCGACAGTCGTCGCCAACGACGCCCGCCGGTGGCGATACGGCTACCGGGGAGGATGCGGATGTGTTGACCAACACTAACACCAACACCAACAGTCCCATACACAGTGGCAATCTGTCGAAACGGGACTCCGAGGAGGACGCATGGGCATCCAAGGGATACAACTACATCAATCCCTTCGTGCACCGTCTCGAAATTGACAGTCAATTTGATGTGGCCAAGGTGAGTCGCGAGAATTGATTCCCCATACCATTCCGTTCCCCGTTTGCTGACGGAAAGGAAACGTTGTTGTTGTTGTTTGCCTCGTTTCGTCTTTTGCCATTCTTCATTCCCTCTGCCGTTCGTTCATTCATGCAAATTAGAGCGAGCGAGCGAGCGAGCACGCAGCGACCGACGCTTAGCTAATGATGGAGTAGACACCTCACCTCTGCTCTGTTTAGCTGCTTCCTCTTGGGCACACCACACCACACCACCACATAGCACAGCATTTCAAGTGCGCTGCTGCTACTTTCTCTTGCACTCTTTGTGGTGGTGATGGTATGGCATGGTATTTGCTATGCTCTGCTGTGCTCTGGCATTGCACTTGACATGCATTTGCCGTTACATTCGTTGTGCGCCCCTTTGTTGTTCTTCTTCTCCTTAGCAATGAGCTTTTTTTTTTTTTTATCTGTCGCCCGGCCCGGCCCGGCCCGCTCTGCCTACGTCAACGTTTCGGGCAGCGAGAATCGTATGATTTTTTTCTTGTTCCACTTGCGGTGGCTCTTGTTGCTGTTGTTGTTGCCGGTTCTTTTGGCATGTGTTGTGCTCCTACCTTCCCCCCCAATTCCCCCCCTTTGCGACGTTCATCGCTTGCTCACTCCTCACACCCAGCTGTAGTGTGTGTGGTTCCGCTTTGTTCTTGCTCCTCTTTCTTGCTCCTCTCCGCGTTCCTGCGTTCCGTTCCAAAGAACAGTACACTCGCTCGGCCCCCTCCCTCTTGCACTCTCTTCCCACAGCGTAATCGCCAAAACGTTTACAGTTTCGTTCCCACACACACGTTCTAATTGCTTCTCCGTTTGCCAGCAGCAACAAAGTATTAAGCGAAAACAAATATTAAACATCGTGAAATGGCGCGAGATTTTCAGCACTTAAAATGAACTAATTTGCGAACAGCTTAACCTTGTTACACAGCACACCACCACCCCCCACCCAAAGACTTTTTCTAATCAGAAGAGACTTCTAATTAAGTCACAGCAAAGATGCACAGAATATTTTCCACTTTCCACCGCAGTGGAACTTATTTCTCTGGATACCCTACCCTCATTAGTTGTTGTCATAGGTCGTCGATATCTACCCAATTAATATGTACATATATTTATATGTACATACATATGTACATACTATGGTATGTGAATTCTGATTCATTTGTACGCTTCGGACTATTTTTAAAATGACTAAGAACTAGAGCTCCCCTGCCCATATACTGGTAATGCATCGCTCGCAATCAATTAGATCCGGGCATTTGCTTTGGTATGCAAAAATAATCACCTACTTAATGTAGTATGCATGTAGTATGTATGCATATGTATTTACATATGTATGTATGCATATGTATGTGGGTTTATGTTGCTGTTTCACAGCTGCTGATCTCTCAATGACGCACCCAAATGGCTCTATAGTAACTGAAGTCAAGGCTCAAAGTCTCAATTGAAATTGAAATTGAATCATGCTGGGGAAAAAAAACAGAGACACACACCGATTGGATTGATAAGAAGTACTATATAGAGGGGGGGAGGAGGTGCAGGCAGTTTATTGAAAAGCAAACATTTTAATAGATTGTTGTGCAGCAATAGAAAGAAAAAGAATCGATCGATTATTATCGCAGCAATGTGAGTGCAAGGACGTGTCTCCCCCCATGGCATGATCATTATTGCGCAATCTTGAAACGCTATTTTGCTTTTTGCTTTTGGAACAGCTCTACATAACAGAGACAGACATACAGACAGACAGACAGACAGATAGAGAGAGGGAAGGGAGGGCGAGCCAGCTACAGATACAGCTGAGCGCCGATGCACCAACGCAGAAGCGCAGAGCGGAAGACGATCCACAAGAGGAAGCTTAATTATGGCCCGAGCCATTGACCCACTGCAATAACATTAAAAATGAAAAAATAAAAACCCCCCCCAAAAGCACAGCTGTACTGACACAGAGCGATTGTCGAGAGTGGAGCGGGGAGCGGGTTGCAAAAAAAAAAATAAAAACCGGTTTTAACTTGGCTTCACAGCCACGAAAAGTTCAAGGTACTCTGCGACGGTATTGGCATTGGACTACTCCACTACTGTCTTCGTCTTGTGTTCTTCTTGCTCTTCCGCTTCAAGATATGTACATATTTATATCTAGATGTATTCATTTAATGCTTTTTCTTGATAGTCTTCAAATGCCAATCAAAATTACTCAAAAATCAGTACCTAAAAATACAAAAAAAAAACGAGAAAGAACGTACGAAATCGCTGTAAACGCGACTCTACTTTTATACCCGTACTCAGTCTGTACACATGTGATTTATGTGGAATTTTCAAATGTTGTATCAGAGCTAGCTATAGCCTTTGAGCAATGGGCGACTATATTGACTCGCCTATTGATGCTGATTAAGAATATATATACTATATGGGGTCGGAAATGATTCCTTCTCTATGTTACACATAGGGGTATATTGATACCCTTTTACTCTTCGAGTACGGGTTTAAAAATGTGGTAAACTAGTTGGAATTCCATCTCTAAATATTTTTCAGTGTTTCAAGATTTATTTTTCGCTAAATTTTGCGCCTGCTGAATATCAATTAGATCAAATATATATTCTCTCAAGTCTGAACCAGCAGCGGATAAGGTATCATCCCATGGTCAGCATATCGATTATGGCATTCTACTATGTGTGTTGTCTTTGCTTTTGCTTCCATCAGTCGTAGCTGCTGCCGCCAAAAGCTTCCTCAAATTGTATATAGTACATATGTACATATGTATGTACATATGTACATAAATAAATAAATAAATACGTTTTTGTTGCTGACCCGTTGGAATGTTTCGAAAATAAACATTCCCCAAAAGAAAAAAAAAACGTCCACTTTTATGGCATGCAAAATTTATGGAATCGACTTTTTTTTTTTTTTTTTTTTATTGGTCGCCACTCTGCCCTGCTTTTCTGCTCTGAGGGGCAAATCAAACATTTGTTTGACTGACTGTTTCCATGCTTCTTCGCATTAATTTGAACGTTTTGGCAGGCTGCGGCCACTAGTCGAATCCAAAGTCCGGCATTTAGCCCGGTAGCCAGCCCACTTGAATGATAAGCAGCGATTAGTACCCCTTTATCGGCTATCGAAAGATGTAAACATTGAAATCTTAGGGGGGTCATTCTACCATAAGTAGAACAATATTCTATACCTACATATGTGTGGCTTAAAGGGTAAAAAGGAGCCAAGGATAGGAGAAGAGGCATCATATGCAGAAGAGACAAAAGAATATATGTCTACTGACAGACAGCAGGATGCTAGTGGGAGATATATAGTAGATATAATACCAAGGAAAATCATTGCACAATATACATACGTATTTAAAAACATATGTACATAACTTAATAAATAATAAACAGACTGGAGCAGCAGAGGATTAGCTCAAGTTAGTTCTTATGCTCTGAATTCATTAAAAAAAAATCGCTTAAATGTGCCCATAAGACCTCCCATCTGATCTCTCAGTCATATTTTACTTAGCTACACTCAGGGTTACCGGTACGACCATAGGGCTACAAATTAGCCACTTTAAATGAAAAAAGCAATACCCTATCAGCATAAAAGAAATAAAACCCCTAGGCTTAATGCTTGCCAAACGGAAAAATCAATATTTGGCTGTTGCATGCAAGGAAAGGCTTATATTGCATACATACAAACATGCATACATACATATGTATGTACATATATACAGAAACTATAAAACCAGATAAAACCATGATATTTGTATATTTATTTTAAGATTTATTGTTGCTCAAGCGACAAACAATAATTAATTAAAATTAATTTTTAATGGCCTTTTTGTAGGTGTATGTGCTGACGGTTCTATTGCTGCCCATTCGTGTGGTTGGATGTGTGCTCTCCCTTCTCTCCGCGTGGATGTTCGCCTGCATTGGGCTCTATGGAATGACGCTGGATGATCTCAAGGCCAGGCCGCTAACCGGCTGGCGCAAGTAAGTGATATCCGGATATCTCTATTAGTCAATCTAATTCTCATTCTCCTCTATTGTTCACAGGCAAATGCAATACATGACGGCCAAGGCCATGCGCATGCTGTACACCTCGGGATCGTTTCACTATGTGAGCATGAAAGGAACACCGGCGACACCAAAGCAGGCACCCATACTGGTGGTGGCACCGCACTCCTCCTACGTCGACTCCATAGTGGTGGTGGCCACCGGGCCGCCATCGATAGTGGCCAAGCGGGAGACGGCAGACATACCGCTGCTGGGTCGCATCATCAACTACGCCCAGCCGATCTATGTGCAGCGCGAGGATCCCAATTCCAGGCAAAACACCATACGGGACATTGTGGACCGAGCCCGATCCACAGAGGATTGGCCGCAGGTCGTCATCTTTGCCGAAGGCACCTGCACGAATCGCACGGCTCTGATCAAGTTTAAGCCGGGCGCCTTCTATCCGGGCGTGCCGGTGCAGCCAGTGCTGCTCAAGTATCCGAATAAATATGACACCTTCACCTGGACCTGGGACGGACCTGGCGTGTATGTCTCTCTACTCATATCTCATGTTTCTATATATCTTTCGCATTCTGATTCTGATGTGTGTTTTATCTAACTACCAATCTAATTAGCCTGCGTCTCCTTTGGCTGACCATGACACAGTTCTACAATCGCTGCGAAGTCGAATATCTGCCCGTCTACCAGCCAAACGAAGCCGAGATGGCCGATGCCAATCTCTATGCCAACAATGTGCGCAAGGTGATGGCTAAGTAAGTAAAAACTTAAGCTTAAGCTGTAGCTACAGGATAGCTGAGAGCCCTAGCTGCTTCTCTACCTAAGCATTGGCTGATTAATACTTTAATTGGATTTGTTAGGGCTCTGGGTGTGCCCACATCGGACTATTCATTCGAGGATGTGATCGTGATGAGTCGTGCTCGTGACATGAAGATACCCTTCCCCGGCGACATTGTGGAGATTGAGCGGACCATCGAGCAGCTGGGAATACTGGAATCTACACGGGATACGGAGCTGTGCGAGATTTACTTGAGTTTGTGCAACACGGACAAGCTGGACGTTATCACCTTTGCGGAGCTGCTGCAGGTGGACATAAAGAACGCGTATTTACACAAATTGTTTGCCCTTCTGGATCATGTATGTACATACTTTCGATTATCCATCCATCTCGCTCTAATTGACGATGACTATCTCGCTTCATTTCGTTTTGTGTAGCGTCGCCGTGGCACAGTCTCGCTGAAAAGTTTTCTACTGTGCTCGCTCTTTAGCAAATTGAAGAATGCCGACCTATCGACCTTTCTACGCGCACTGATCAATGTAATGCATGCAGAGGATATTTGTCTTTAGTCTCCTCCCTTCATAAGTCTCCTTTCCTTATTTGTTTTTCCTGCAGCTTTATAGCGAGTCGAGTGAGAAAATCAGCAGGGAGAGCTTTGTGCGTCTGATGCGGCATGCTGGTGGCAAGCTGAACGAGCAAAAGGCACAGGCGCTCTACTATGCGCTCGACACTGCCAACATTGGCTACGTTTCGTTCGGTATGTTTTTCGCAGACATTTTGCGACATTCAAGAGTATCTCAAATTACCATTAAATCATCTCTCTCGTTTCAGATTCCTTTGTGTCGTATACGGAGAAGAATTCGAGCTACAAGTTTCTCTACCACAAATTGGAGCACATAAGGAGATCAAAGGCGACGACCGCAGCAGGCGACACCAACTAAAGTTACACACACACTTATATTAAAATCAAAGCAACGCAAGAAGCTGAGTGAGCTGAAATGCAGCATAGAAAATACGAAAGATTGAGAAAAGAAATTAGAGAAAAGTAAAGCAAAGCAAAGCAAAGCCCAACCAACCTATAAGCAGAGATTGCCTGAGTGTATATTTTTAATATTTATTTACCGTGTAGCGCGTGTCCTGGCACCTCTAAAATTTAATTAATATAATTTCTACGATTATAATTATCTTAATTAATGTTTTTTTTTTATTTTTTCGTTGTTTGTTGTATTTAACAATGCTCACAGCAGAGCAAAGAGATCCTGCATCTGGATCTCTCTGCGGCTAAAATTGTTATTATTTATGCATACTCTGACTCTTAACGCAAGTCATTTCATATTTGTGATTTTTTTTATACACACAAACGAAACAAAACAAAAGCAAAAGCAACCAATTTACGTTACATTTAGCCGTTATACAGATATATACACTTAAATATACATAAAACAAAAATATATATATACATAAATGTCTATGTAGAGGCAGGCTAACACGTCCAACGTAATGGATGGGCAAACAACGATTTGTATTTGTTTTGCCCATTTGAATGTTTCCATTGACTGTTTCCCATGGCAAAGAAAACATTTCAAAAAAGAATATACAATATAAAAGAAATATTGCACGGCAAGCCATAAGTATAAGACTACTCTATGACACCCCAAATGACACAGAGCCAAATGCCCCCACACACACACACACAGCGATGACTAGTAGTAGTATGTAGTAGGAGCAGTAGGTTAGTACTGGTAACCATTAGTAATAGTAGTAGCGTACCCAGTTAAATAGAACAACCAACCACCAAGCACATTAAATGGAAATATAAAGTATTGTAAAACTTGAATTTAACCGAAAAATCTGTACTGAAATCATAAGCCGAGCAAAGTCCTAAAAGAACCAAACAAACCAACCAAAACTGAATCGAAATTAATTTCGTACAATTTTGTTACACTGAAGTTTAAGATCTGCAAACAAAAAGTCCGAGCTTCCTTCAGACCTTTAGACCTGCTCCATTGAAATTGTCAAAATTGCTATCCATACCAGAGGAACAGTCTACCCAGAACCCACAACCATTATATAGAAAACACACAATCCTTTACGTTCTCTAGTTCCTATCCATAATATGGCAGAGGCTAAGTTAAATGTGTAACTAATACAAAACAAAACTTAAACTAAACTCTAGACACCGGCACCTGGCACACAGCATAGCCTGAACTTAAATCAATGATCATTTTACCCCCTGTAACCCCCCCGAACAGAGTCGATTCTATAAATTACCAAAAAAGAGAAAAACACGTGTAATACTCGTATGTATGTAATTGAAAACTGGCCAAACCAAAAACCAGAATGTATCCAAATGCAGCCCATTCAATTATTATTATGACAGAGCCAGGGGCAAGGCAAGGCAACAAAAAGAACTCCATAGTTTTTACATTTTGAAGACGAGAGAAAAACTAACCTAACCCTAAGCTAGAAATGAATGATATGCATAGTTTGTTTATGTGCTATTCTAAATGGATATTATTAGCAATCTAAGACGGCAATCCGAGAGCAATCCGTTCGGGATCAGTATCGGTACAGCATTCTGTATTCCACGTCCACCAAATCGGTTGAGAAATATGCTCAAAAATATATATATCTCTTAATGTGTATGTGTATATCATCTAAATGTGTGTACGATACTAAACAATTGTCGATATTTGATTTATTTAATGAATGCTGGGCTGATTGGGTACTTTGATGGGCGTACTCTTGGGTATCGCCCCCCTTAGTTGATCTGTGGAGCGGCGGTCTGGGCAGCAGGCACAGTCGGACATCGTTAGCCAAACGGAGCGCAGCGGAATAACCTTTTTTTTTCGAGTGCTTCCTTCCATCTATAGTGCATACATTTTTGGTCCAAGTGCTTGTGTCCCGAGTGGCAAGTGAGAATAATGGGAGCTGCTGCAAGAGGCAGACTCCTGCTGTGGCCAGGCCTTATTCTACTGCTTGTGGATGTTTGGCCACCACCATCGGTGGAGGCTTTTGTCAACTCGTAAGTGACGCCTCCCTCAAGTGACGCCACGTGTGGCCTTGATCGCCCTTGATTCTCCCGATTTCAGACCAAAAATCATCAGCAAAGATGGCAACCTGATCTTTGAATCGGGTGCCAATCGCAATATCAGCTTCCGTCTGTCTGGCAGCTCGCGACTGACCATCAACGAGGAGTACGATGTCCTTGAGCTGCTGCTGGCCAGCGTGGGATCAAAAAAGCGTCCCGGCGGCGCCAAGGATGAATGGAGCTCGACCGAGGATCTTGTTGATATCCGAGACCTGGCAGATCAATTGGCGGACTTCCAGAGGCGAGCCTTCGGTTCGAATGGACTCAAGAGCATGCTACAAAATCAGCTGAACAGGTAAGGGGGAGAGTATTCCTAGGCTCTAGGCTCCAGGTTCTATCTTTTGTATCTACATATGCTGAGTGTTGGGATTGTGTCTGTGTTCTTTATTACTGCAGGACACGCGGATCACGGGTTCTACTGCGACGCTACCAGACCAGATTGAGGACCATGGAGAACAAGTTGAGTCGGCTGGAGACGCAGCTGGAGCTCAATAGCTGCCAGAGTGGACCCTGCGAGAATGGCGGCAGCTGCTACAACACCTTCAATGGGTATCGCTGCCAGTGCCGGCCGGCCTTTGAGGTTTGTACTGAGGGGGCGTATTGGGGGGCGTATCTGAACTGTGATTCATATCATCTCGTCCATTTGTTGTTAGGGTGCCAAGTGCGAGATCGATGTAAACGAGTGCGCCCTGTACGAGGGTACGGATCTGGCCTGCCAGAACGGAGCCCAGTGCCTGAATCAGTTTGGATCGTACAGCTGTCTGTGCCTGCCGGGATGGCATGGGATGCACTGCACCCAGCGCAAGGGCGACTGCTCGCAGGCCAGTGCCTGGGAGCTCTGTGGTCATGGCGCCTGTGTGCCCAGCTCCGATGAGGCTGGCTACCGTTGCCTATGCGAGGCGGGCTGGAAGACCAACGGCCTCACACCTGTCTGCGGCGAGGATGTGGACGAGTGCAGCGATTCGGCTGCCCACACGCCCTGCTCGACGAAGTGCATCAATCTGCCGGGCAGTTTCACGTGCGCCCCCTGTGCCGCCGGCCTCACGGGTAACGGCATCAGTTGCCGCGACTTGGACGAGTGCGAGGCCAACAACGGCGGCTGCAGCCTCAGTCCGCGGGTCGACTGCCTCAACACGTACGGCTCCCACCACTGCGGCGAGTGTCCCGTGGGCTGGACGGGCGATGGGCGCACCTGCGAACGCAACAGTCCGAGCAGCGGCAGTCCCGGCAACTCGGAGCTGGCCACCATCAGCAGCTGCTCGCAGCGGGGCAGTCTCTGCCATCCGGCGGCCAACTGTTTCGAGATCTCTGGCACCGTTGCATGCAGCTGTCCGGCCGGAATGGTCGGCACAGGCTATGGTTCCCATGGCTGTGTCAATGGCACGGCCAACAATTGCAGATCAAATCCCTGTCTGGTGAGTATTACTCGATCTCGAACGCCCCCCATTTCTCGATTACCCTCTCTCTGTCTCACTCTGCCCAATGGATGTTCGACTCGAGTGGCACAAGCGAATCCTCGAGAATTGCACAAAAACAATATGCATTGCGTGTGCATGATTAATATTACAATATTTGCTCCTACACTGTGTAGAATAATGGCATCTGTTTGGATGCTGGACCCTCGAACTTTACGTGCCTGTGCAACAGGGGCTTCCGACCGCCTCTCTGCGAGCCACTGGCCAATCCCTGTGACGCTCGTCCCTGCAAGAACGGGGGACGCTGCAACCCCACCCAGTTGGTTGGCGACGGATTCGTGTGCCAGTGTCTGCCAGGCTACCGCGATCGATTGTGCTCCACGCGATTCAGCAGCTGCAATGCGATGCTGAGCGCGGAGAGCGGACGGCTGAGGTATCCGCCGGAGGGCACCGGCTACGAGCACAATGCCCAGTGTGCGTGGGTCATCCGCACGAACGAGTCGCTGGTGCTGAATGTGACATTTGAGAGCTTCGACCTGGAGGACTCCACCGAATGCCGCTTCGACTGGCTGCAGATCAACGACGGCCGGACGGCGGCGGCACAGATTATCGGTCGCTACTGTGGCAACCATTTGCCGCATGGCGGCCATATCATCTCATCGGGCAACCAGCTGTATCTCTGGTTCCGATCGGATAACAGCACGTCGCGCGAGGGCTTCGATCTCAGGTGGGTGTCGATGGAGCCCCAGTGCGGTGGCCGCATTGAGTTCGAAACACACGGCACCCTGGCCTCGCCTGGTTCGCCGGGCAACTACCCCAGGAATCGGGACTGCCGCTGGCATCTGGTGGCCCCCAGCAACAAGCGCATCAAGCTCACGTTCTTCAGCCTGCAGCTGGAGCAGCATACGGACTGTAATTTTGACTATGTCGAGGTGAGACAAGGGGCAGTGGGAAGGCGAAAGAACTGGGCGGGCAGTAACCTGAATCCAATTTGTTGTCCCAACAGATCAAGGACTCCATTTCGAGTCGGCAGCTGGCAAAGTTTTGCAGCAGCGGCCAGCCCGCTCCCCTGCTGCTGCCCACCCACGAGGCCATCATTCTGTTTCACTCGGACGCCGATGGCAGCGACTCTGGCTTTCAGCTGCACTACTCTGTGGAGGAGCGAGTGCCTGGCTGTGGAGGCATCTACACGAGCAAGGAGGGCTCCATACACTCCGCCAGTGTGGCCAGCGACACGGTCATGTCCTGCGAGTATGAGATCCGGCTGGCCGTGGGCGAATCGGTGGGCATTGAGTTTGTCACCTTCGATATGGATCGCCAGGACTGCCTGGAGCTGTACGATGT
Source organism: Drosophila bifasciata (assembly GCA_009664405.1). Taxonomy (NCBI): domain Eukaryota; kingdom Metazoa; phylum Arthropoda; class Insecta; order Diptera; family Drosophilidae; genus Drosophila; species Drosophila bifasciata. Next base: position 33,967,595 of record CM019041.1, read on the forward strand.
GGCCGTGGATGGCACCAGCCTGCTGCAGGCCAGGCACTGTGGCGAATCGCCCGGAACGCCGCCCGGCTTCAGGTCGCTGTTCAATCGGGTTCGCATCAAGGCCTACGCCAGCCGTGGACGCTTCGAGCTGCACTACAGGACCCTCTGCTCCTACACCTTCGACAGCGACTCGGGCACTGTGCTCTCGCCCGGCTATCCCAATCTGACGATCAGCGACACACTCTGCACCTACACAATCGCGACGTCGCCCAATAAGTTCATTGTCCTCAATCGGCGCGACTTCCAGCTGGAGGATGGTCCACCGACGAACGACGACGACGATGACCAGGATGATGTCTGTCTGGGCACCAGTCTAAGGGTGAGTGAAGTGAATCTGCCACTCCGCCACTGCGACTCCTTATCCTTGTTGTTGTTTTGTATCAGATAAACGCTGGCCTAAACCGTCAGATACTGGGACCCTACTGTGGCAAGAAACTGCCCGACGAGGAGTTCATTGCCCGGACAAATCACTTGATTCTGCAGCTTCAGACGGACAGCAGCAGTCGGGGACGCGGCTTTCAGTTCGACTATCAGACGGTGGCCGCTGCCAGCGATCATTGCGGCGGCAGTGTGTACACCAAGGAGGGCAGCATCCGTCTGCCAGTGGATACGGACGGCCAATATGCGAACGATCTCACCTGCTTCTGGGTTATTCAGGCGCCGCCGCGGAAAGGCATACGGCTGCACTGGGTCAGCTTTGAGCTGGAGTCCAGCAGCGACTGTTCGTACGATCGTGTGGAGATCTTTGACAGCATGAATGCCTACCATCCGGATGCCAAGCCGCTGGTCCGCCTCTGCTCGCACGCACGTCCGGAGGACTTTGTCACGCATGCCCGCATGGTGACCGTCAAGTTCGTGTCGGACTACAGCAGCGGATACGAGGGTTTCGAGCTGGCCTTTAGCTTCGTGGACATCGACAATTGTGGCGGCCATGTGCACGCCTCCAGCGGGGAGCTCGTCTCCCCCGGCTATCCGATGAACTACTCTGCGGACCTCGACTGCGACTGGCGGCTGACCGTGGGCGTGGGCCAGCTGGTCGAGGTGCAGCTGGAGATCTTCGATCTGGAGAGCTCTGCCAACTGCAGCCGGGACTACCTCGATGTGCGCAACGGCGGTGATCTGGCCTCGCCGCTCATCGGACGATTCTGCGGCTCGCAGATTCCCACGCGCATTCCCAGCTTCAGCAACGAGCTGCGTCTGGTCTTCCACACGGACGCAGCGGTCAGTGGGCATGGGTTCCGTCTGCGCTGGCGCGTCTTTGCCAGCGGCTGTGGCGGTCGGCTCAGCTCCAATGCCGGCGTGATAACCTCTCCAAGGTATCCCAGCAGCTATCCGCACAGCACGCACTGCGAGTGGCAGGTGCGCGTCCATCCGGGCTCAGCGGTGCAGCTGTTCATCGAGGACCTGCAGATGGAGATCTCCGATGAGTGCGCGTACGACAACGTGAAGATCTACAGCGGTGCCCGGCAGCTGGGCTTCGAGCCCATGCTGAAGATCTGCAACCAGCCGGACGAGAGCCATCGCGTGGTGAGGATCGATGACAGCGAGGCGACCATCGCCTTCACTTCGGATATCAACAATGCGATGCGGGGCTTCCGCATCTCCTACACGGCCAACTGTCGCCGCAATGTGACTGCCACCTACGGCACCATCGAGAGCCTAAACTACATGGAGCCCTTCTGGGACCAGATCCCCATCAATTGCAGCTGGACGATCCGTGCGCCGACCGGCAATCGCATTCGCCTCATGGTCTCCCACGAGCAGCGGCACGAGGAGCGCGTGCCCACAGCTCTGCCGGGCGGTGTCTACCTCATTGACGGTGGCTCTCTGATCAGCCTGCATGAGGCAGACGCCCACAATTCCAGCGGCGATGTTGTCACCATCGTGCACAATGCCAGCAACGTCGAATTCCAGCTGGAGTACCGCATCGATGGCTGCCTGCAGGAGCTGCGCGCCGAGAGCGGCTCCTTTCAGTCGCCCAACCACCCGGGCATGTATCCGAATAACCTCGAGTGCTACTGGCTGATCAACGTACAACAGGGTGACACCATTGAGCTGACTGTGACCAATCTAGATCTCGAAGAGAGCGTCAATTGCTCCAAGGATGCCCTCACAGTCCGTAAAATTGCAATTCTGCAATTGCATCTCCGATCTCTGATCTGTAATCTTTATTTTCTTGTAGATATCCAATCATCCGCACGAGGTGTATGTTCACGAACGCCACTGTGGAGCAACACCCAAGCTGGTGCACACCAGCGCCGGACATCGGATGCACGTTCGCTTCATTGCCGATGGCACGCACAATGGACGCGGCTTCGAGGCCACCTACCGCACAGTCAGAGCGAGTGAGTGGCAGTCAGTGGTGGTGTCTGAGTGTGTCTGATTTGATTTGATCCCTTGCAGAGTGCGGTGGTAAGCTGAGCGGACGGAACGGGGTCATCCAATCGCCAAATTATCCGATGCCGTATCCGGAGGACAGCCACTGCGAGTGGCTGGTGGAGGTGTCGCCGCATCATCGCATCGTTTTCGATGTGCAGGACATAGACATTGAGTCCGGATACGATTGCTCCTGGGACTATCTCGAGGCCTTCGACACCAACAGCGGCGACGATGACACCGAGGGACGAGCCCTCTTCAAGTTGTGCAACGACGTAAGCATGTCCCAGTCACAGATGTCCGCCTCGAATACGGCCATAGTGCGGTTCGTAAGCGACGACAGCATTTCGCGACCAGGATTCAGGCTGCACTTCCACGAGTCGTGTGGCCAACAGATCACCGTCGAGGACACCGACTTTGAGTACCTCAGCCTGGAGCGGCAGCCGGCGCGCAACGAGACCTGCCTCTGGGTGCTGCAGGCATCTGATCCCACCAAGCACATCATCTTCACGGCCACCAGCGTCAAGCTGCGTCCGGAGGTGGCCACCATCTACCCCCTGGAGGGCGACTGCATGCCCGTGGGCGTAAAGATCTACGATGGCCCCGAGCCTACGGGCACGCCGCGCCTCAAGTTCTGTCGCTCGCATCCGCCTGCGATAATATCGCACGGCCAGTCGCTCACCATCAGTCTGCCCCTGCAGCTGGTGGAGGAGTTCGAGGGGCATTTCATGACCATGGACACGGCCTGCGGCAGCCTGTACACGGCCCTGTCCGGCCGCTTCAGCTCGCCGTACTATCCCGACAGCTATCCGCCCAATATCGAGTGCGTATGGATGCTGGTGGCCACCCCGGGCAACTCGCTGGGCCTCACCATCGAGTCGATGGACTTGGAGCAATCGGACGGCTGCAACAGGGACTATCTGGAGGTGCGCGAGAACACTGAGCAGGGTCCCCTTATCGGTGTCTATTGTGGCAATCAGGTGCCCGGAGCCATTCACTCCCGTGGCTCAATCTGGATCAAGTTCAAGAGCGACGACGACAACGTGGGTGAGGGCTTCATGGCCTCCTACAACTATGGTATGTCTGCGTTTGTCCATTATCTATCCATTCCTATCCATTTTTTTTTGCTTGCACCTTTTCTAGAGCGACACAACGAGCTAAATGGCACCGATGGCGTTGTCGAGTCACCGCAATATCCGAGCAAATTTCAGACCACCGAGCCGTATAGCTGGCGCATTAGTGTGGACAAGAACTACGTGGTCGTGATTACCGTACACCATTTGAGGGACTTGGACGAGCCGCATTTGCGCTTCTACGACGGCTACTCAGACATTGGCGCCTCCCTCGAAACGGTGGGCAATGCGCCCATCAGATCCAGCACCAATATTGTCTACTTTACGGCCAGTCGGGGGCCCTTCAAGCTCAGCTGGCAGCGGCTGTCCAAGGAGGCGGTGCGCTCGAACCGCACCGTCGAGGAGCAGACACGGCACTGTGGCCAGCAGCTGCTCAACGTTAACCAGACCCTGTTCGGCCTGAGCTCGCCCGGCTTCCCCGGCGGCTATGCGAATGGACTGCAGTGCTCGTACACCCTGGTGCCGGACCACCCAACCATGCACGTTGTCTACCAGCTGGTCAAGCTCGACCTCGAGGTCTTTGCCAGTGGCGATTGCGTGGCCGACTATGTGAAGATCTCGCAGAGTACCGACATGCAGACCTGGACGGAGCTGGCCAAGCTGTGCGCCGAACCGAACACCACCGAGGCGCGCATCTTCCACGGCAATCCCTACCTCAAGGTGGACTTCACCACGGACATGAGTGTCAACCATACGGGCTTCAATGGTCTGGTGCGCATCGAATGCGGCTCAGAGCTCACCGCACCCAGGGGCGTGGTTAACATCACCGAATCGGCTCTGGCCAGTCCCCTCAGGCCCCAGGAGTGCGTATGGAAGTTGCAGGTGCGCCAGGGGCGTCGTATCCTCATCGAATTTCCCGAATTCGAGCTAGGCGGCGCGAGCAGTATGTCTCCGTCTCCCTTCGCCGGCGGGCAGCAGTGCGGCACCTATATGATGATACGGAACGGCTATGAGGCGGACTCGCCCTTCCTGGGCAGGGGCAAGTACTGTGACAGTGGCATCAGCGGAGTGCTGGAGACAACCTCCAATCGGGCGTACATCAGGTTCCGCTACACGGGATATCCGCGCTTCAAAGTCACCTTCCGCTACTGGGAGAAGGGCCACGCCTACGGGGAGAGAATCGATCTGGGTCCCGCCCAGGGCGAGCAGCAGGTGATTGCCTCGCCCAACTACCCCAATCTGCCCAATCCGCACTCGGAGATCGTGTGGACGGTCACGGCCCCGCCCCACCACCGGATCTCCGTGGAGTTCTTTGGCAATTTCGATCTGACAGCGGCCACGGGCTCAGCAGCCAGCGATGCTGCCAATGCCTCGGATGCTGCCGAATGCGATCGCGAGTTCATCCAGATAAACGACGGCCGCACGGAGCTGATGCCCCAGCTGGGACGCTTCTGCGGCAATCGCAAGCCGGACACGTTATACTCCTCGGGAAACCAGCTGCGGATACACTACTTTACAGACGTGGACGAGCCGCTGCGCGGCTTCCAGGCACGCCTCAGCATCGCCCGCTGCGGCGGCAGCTACTTCAGTCCGGAGGGGGAGTTCAGTTCGCCGACGCCGGAGCAGCTGCAGCTGCACTCGGATCAGGGCATGGCCCTGGAGGAGTGCGTGTACACCATCGAGGTGGACAAGGGCAGCACCATCGAGCTGGAGAGCGAGCGGCTGCAGCTGCCACAGACGGTGGCCGGCAACTGCTCCCAGCACACGCATTTGCGGATGGAGGAGATCGAGGCGTACGGCCTGGAGGGGGAGCAGCGTGTCGTCGATATTCTGCTGGTGTGCGGGACGAGCGACAGGCGGCTGCTGGTGGAGACCAACAAGATTGTGGTGCGGCTGCGGCTGATCGATGGCAACCTAAAGGATGGCCAGGGCTTCCGGTTCCGATACAAGGCGATAGGCTCGCGATGCAGCGAGACGATCGAGGCCACGCAGGGCGTGCTGCAGTCACCCGGCTATCCGGACGGGGTGACCCATCCGATGCACTGCGTGTGGCGCCTGAAGGTGCCCAAGGGACGGCGCGTCCGCGTCGAGATTCTCGACTTCAACACCGGCGGAGAGACAGCGACCGTCTTCCGGGGTCGCCTCACCTTTGCCAATGACTACAAAATGCAGTCCATTCTCGGACGCTACACCACCCAGCCACCCGCCGAGATAATCTCCTCGGACAACACGATGGGCATCGATGCCTTCCTGCTGCCCTTCAGCCGGCATCGCGGCTTCAAGCTGCGCTTCAGCGCCCACGGAGTGAGCGAGTGCCGGGGCCTCAATCTTGTCGAGGGCGGGCCCGCGAAAACGCTCAACTTTGAGCGTGCCAATTTGACCAGCCTGGTGCACTGCAGCTACAACCTGAGTCCGCCGCCCAACTCCACGGTCCTCATCCAGGTGCTGCAGTACAACACCAGCTCCGTGATCATGAGGAACCAGCACATCTGCAGTCTCCTGTCGCCCCTCAAACTAATGCGCCTGGAGCAGTCGGAGCTGCTCCTCTCGCACCTCCTCTGCGGATTCCAGAGCATCGGCCCCGGGGACAATGTGCCCACCGTCCGACTGCCCTTCCCCACCCAGCTGACCGTTTCGGGCGGCGTACGCAACGAGCTGAGGCTGCTGCAGCTTGGCTACAGCATGCAGTCCTGCGGCGGCATTTGGCCCCTGGAGCCGGGCGACAATCTGACCATCCGCCAGCCATTTGGCATGAGCAGTGTGACGGGAGCCATCGACTGTGCCTGGGCCATTGGGCCCGACATGGATGCGAGCGGCGAGGACGGACCCTCGCCGCAGGACATCCAGCTGGAGGTGTCCCTCACCGTGAACCTACCGAATGCCGGCGAAGCCGATGCAGCCCCCTGCCAAAAGCAATTTCTGAAGGTGTACAACGGTCCCGACCAGAACTCTCCCACTCTGGGCAGCTACTGCAACCAGGCGACGGCCGTTAATCTGGTGGTGGAGGGCGGCCTCTTCCTGGAGTACCATGCGGATCGGTACGAGGCCAACTCCACCTTCAATGTGTCCATAAAGTACGGCTCGGGGTGCGGCGGCAAGCTCAGCTATCCGTATCGGCACGTGGACTTCAGTGAGCAGTACAAGAACAACGTGGAGTGCATTTGGGAGCTGGAGTCGGATTCGGGCTACCACATTGGCCTCTCGTTCCTGTCGCGCTTCTACATCGAGGACAGCAGCGGCTGCACCAAGGACTATCTGCTGGTGCAGCAGCGCAACGATTCGAGCGGCAACTGGACCGATCTGCAGAGGATTTGCGGCCGGCAACCGCCGCCGCAGATCAACACCACCGCGCCCTTCATGCGGCTCATTTTCCGCTCCGATGGCGATGTGGTGGGCGACGGATTTGTGGCAAAGTTCGAGCGCAATTGTGGCGGCACTCTCTATGCCACCGACGCTGAGCAGGAGCTGACCAGTCCCGGCTACCCGGGCTATGACAAGAACCTCATGTGCAGCTGGAAATTCGTGCCACTGGATCCGCACGCCGCCGGCGTTCTGATCAGCTTCCTGCAGTTCGACTTGGAGCAGGCGCCCATCACTGTCTGCCCGTTCGACAACGTCACCGTGGTCACCAGGGATGCGGGCAACAACGTGCAGCAGTCCACCATATGCGGTGTGAAGCACAACCACGAGTACCGGGCCAAGCAGTCCATCGACCTGACCATGCGCACCGACAGCAGCTACAATGGGCGCGGCTTCCGGCTCGTGTACAGCACCCGGCTGTGCGGTGGCGTGATCAGCGAGTCTGGCCAGCTGGCGTCGCCACGGCAGCACACGGACAACATGCTGCCGCCCAGCAGCGACTGCTACTGGAACCTGACGGCGCCCGCCGGCCACAAGTTCACCATCAAGTTTGAGCTCATCGACTTTGAGTCGCACTCGAACTGCGCCTACGACGGGGTGGAGATCTTCGCGGGGGCGGTGCCGAACGAGAGGATGCGGGCCGGACGCTTCTGTGGACGCATCACCGAGGATCTGCCCACGATCAGCATCGGAGGCGATCGCGCTCTGATCCATAGCTTCTCCGATGAGCGTGATCCGTCGCGCGGATTCAGCGCCCTGGTGCGAGTGCTGCGCAACTGCGACGAGCACATCCAAATCAACAGCTCCCAGAGGTATGTGTTCGGGAGGTTCTACAGCCAGGAGGGCTACGAACACAACCTGGACTGCAACATCGTGTTCACGGCACCGGTCGATCAGCAGCTGAGCATCGAGTTCCGCAGCTTCCATGTGGAGCAGGCGGACGACTGCCGAAACGATTTCGTTGAGCTGCGCGACGGGGCCGGCACCTTTTCGGAGCTCATTGGAAAGTTCTGCGGCCAGGATCAGCCGCCCACACTGGCCACCTCGCGGCACACACTGTTTGTGCGCTTCCTTACGGACTCCTCCGTAAATGACTCCGGATTCGAGCTGGTCGTCACCAGCAAACCAAAAATGTGCGGCAGTCCCCAGATCAGTCTGGAGTCCACTGGCCTCAAGCAGGTCACCCTCAGCTCTCCTGCCGCGGAGACCGGTGGCAACTACGAGAACGGTGTCGCCTGCTTCTGGAAGATTGTCGGGGATGCGTCGCTGAATCTTCAGTTCATCAGTTTCGATATGGAAGGACCCGATGCCAATGGCAGCTGTGTGGCCGACTATCTGAAAATCTACAACACTGAGGTAACTACTAGTCGGTTATTTTGGGCTGTCCGTTAGATGTCCGTTGTCTGGAAGAAGGGCACAACTCAGTCTCAAAGGGCATACTAATACTCTTCTCTCCTTCTCTTTGTAGGATGCCCTCATGGTGGAGCAGGGCTATGGCAGTGAGCTTATTTTCAATGGTCACACGTCCGGCATTAACTTGAACAATTATGCCACGGAGCATGTGTACTGCGGCGCCGGCAAGCCGGACACGTACTATGCGAATTCCCGCGCAGTGTACATGAAGTTCCGCACAAATGGAGCGGTGACCAGGCCTGGCTTCCAGATACGCGTGTCCCTGGACTCGGACTGTCAGCGCCACTACAGTGGGCTGCAGGGACGAGTGCGGCTGTCGGAAACGTCCGACTGCGATGTCTATATACGGGCGCCGGTCAACTATACGCTGAGCTTGTACCAGTCGGAGCTGGTGTTTGGATCATATGACTGCGAACAGGAGAATATGCAGGTGTTCGACAGGAACAATCAGTCGCTGCAGCGCGTTTGCTCCTACGTGGATGCGGGCAAGAGTCTCTTTAGCCGGACAAACGAGCTGCGCCTGCACATTAAGACGGGCTCGTATCTGAGCAGCCTGGACCTGACCTTCCTCGCCAGCCCCATCGAGGCGGGCCCCGGCTGCGGCGGCCAGTTCTACAACACCGAGGGCATCTTCACCAATCCCTTCTATCCGGATAATGTGCGCAACAACTCCGATTGTCGCTGGACCATCCGTGTGCCCAGCAACAATCGCGTGCTCCTATTCTTCGATTGTAAGTCAATTCATTCATTGATTGTGTTCTTTGATCTCAACCAAAACTAATCAATCAACCCTTTGCCGGTTTTTTTGCACGCTGCACAGCCTTTAACTTGGGCTCGAGAAGCACCTGCCACACGGACTATCTGCAGATCCTGGAGAAGAGCGCCGGCAGTGGCGAGGAGCAGGAGATGCGACGCTTCTGCGGCGATGATTCGCCGCGTGTCTACAAGAGCGAGAGCAGCCAACTGGATGTGCGCTTCCATAAGACTGTTAACTACGACGGTGTCGGTTGGGTCATCAAGTTTTCCAGCGTCTACTCCAATTATCAGATACCCGGCTATATGCTTTGAGTGCCTCTCGATGCCAGCCATAGCATAATTATTTCTATTACGAGTATGTTATGGTTACTATATTTTATTTATTTATCCAATTTATAAAGTGGAACAAATGTTTTAAGAGGAGGTTTTTATAAAGAGCAACAAATTTGTCTAAAAATCTGATTAATATATAATACTATAATGCTGGGTATGTGCCTGTATGTCCTATAGAGATCCCTGTCCCCTAATCGCACTGCAAGTCGTAATCGTCGCACTCGTCTGAATCCGCATGGAGGAGTATATAAAATAAATAGTAAATAATTGATATTATGATAAAAACAATGAGCCAATATGTCACACGCCACGCGGGCCAGTCTGGATCAGGTGGTGGCACATATTCATCATGATGTGCTGGCTTTCCCGTCCACTTGCGAACCGTTGCCTGATTGCGGCCCATTTGCTACGATGTCTTGAAATTTCCTCCTTCTATGGGGCAACTGTATGTAGCCAGTCGGAAAAAACTTCAATATTATTGAGTTTGTTTTCCCAGGCAACACGACATCGGATCTACAACGGGCAGTTGTGACAAGTGACAATCCGATGATCTTTCAATATAAATCAGTTAGTCGTTATTTTCTCTCAGAACTAGAACTACACACATCATAATTCAAAATTTAGTTAAAGAAAACACACACAGAATATATTTGTTATTTGGCTTGGGATTTTGGTTCGGATCCCAACCTTGGATACTTCTTCAATGTGGATGTGGGCCTGGTCACAGGCACTGGTACTGCCTTGGCCGGAGCCGAAGTCAAAACCGGACCCGTAGCTAAGTTCGGTGACGTAGTCGGTCTTCTGTTGCAGCCGCTTCTGGGTTTGTTTTGGGCCAGAGAATTGGGACAATGGGACACGACGACACCGCGGACTATGCCAATAAGAAAACGTCACCAAGATCTTCGATATCAGGTTGCCCGCATCGGGGTCACCAGCAGCACACCCTGCACTGGCGCGACGCTGTTGCCGAAGTAGCTGTTGCTTCTGGTTCTTGAGGAATGCCTTCAAGAGTCTTCTCCATCTTCTTGGATGGAAACTAATTCTTGCAGAGCTCTTCTGAATGGCACACAGGGGAAATACGTACATAGGTGCAGTTGATGCTAGCCAGCTCGACCAAGGGATTGGAAATACTTTCACAGGACAGGATATCACAATGCACCAACTCTCCCAGCCAGCGACCCCAAAAGAAATTCCTGCCATCTTCGACATGTTGGTTCAGAGATTGGGCACGCGCTTGATGTCATCTGTGTAGGAAGAACGCGCGAACTTGGGGCCCCACATAGAGGAGCAACGTGTGTGGATCGGTTCAAAAACCCAACGAGGAGAGCACGCCCAGACCCGGTCGGTACACAAAGAACATCTGACCCAACCCAACACCTAAACTCCATGGGCGGCCACCTGATCCATCTTTATTTTGTTAATTATGCTAAATAGAATTAATAATACTTACAAAGCGAACAGCTTTGATCCGTGGAAATAATATAAATGGGGTAAATAGATGGCTTGCAGCCAATTTGCTGGCATCAAAGAAATTAACATTTTGACGTTATTTTGTAATCGATTTTTAATCGATTTTTTACTATAAGTCCGCCTTTTGTCGTCTGATTTGTGTCGATAATTTTGCATTCGAAAAACCTCCGATGTCCGATGTGCTGAGTGAGGAGGACTAACATTTAATTTGTCGTTTAGCGGCCGATCTGGGATCCTCCCTCGAGCATGCGAAACCCCTTGATAAATCAAACAAATTGGCTTTTGTTTTTCTATATATTTTATCCACAATTTTCTTTTGGTTTGTTGGCAAAATGCAATTTTGCAGATACATCAATTTTCATTTTGGTTTCTTGTTGTGAAATGGTAGCATAGTACATCCATACATACATATATACTATACATATGTATGTACATATGTATAATCCTATGCCCTTAAATATTATGCGACCATTTCTCTTGGCTAAGAGTTCCTTGTGTTTATGGGTATGGGTATGTATGTATATATGTATATAGATTTAGATCTTTGCAATCTGGTTGCTGCTGGGCCGCGTTTATGTATGTACAGTGTCGTCGCGTAAGTCTTGATCCTGGGGGCGGAGGGGGGGATTAATCAAAGCAAATGTGTCTTTGGTTAGTCGACTAGTAAGTATGGTACATACCTAACCGTATACATATTTGCATATTTGTGTATTTTTGTATGAATTATGCAAGTAGTATTCCATGTGTGTTGGGAAAGTGACGGCAGAGAGAATAAAGTTAGTGGATAGATTTAGATGTATGTACATACATACTCGTAGTAAATGGATGTGCTAGTGGATAGATCTCTTTCTTTTAGATTTGATTAAGGGTGGTGGGCTGGATCAATCGATCTGGTTTCGTATGTCCTTTTGTGTGTGTGTGTGTCCGCAGTAAAAGCTTTCTGAAAGCATGCAACACATCGCGGGAGTCGAGAACGTATGTACTACATAGAACAGAAGGGTGTGTGGGGTGGGGTTGGGGTGGTTGTATGCGCGTACGGTAAGCTGTAGCTGTTAATCAATATCGAACGGAAAATAAGGGCCATTTTGTAACTCTAGCTACAATTTTACATTACACTTGAAGAAATTTTGCTAATATTCATTTTACATTTCGCACACATGTACATGTACATGTACAGTATATGTACACAGTAGTATATGCATGTGTTAATATCCATAAGATACATAGATACATTTTTAATAAATTCATTCATTCGTTCATCGACTTCTCCTACAAAAAATACATATGTACTAGTACTTATCTACATACATGTTCACATCTACATATGTATGTATATGTATATGTATATGTAGAGTGTTTGTTCTCTTCTCTGGTTTCTTGAATTATGCAATATACATATATGTATATGTATTGGGTTTATTTTCTTCATGTCTCAAGCATTATAAAAATATAGCATTCATCGATTGGGATAGGGGGGAATCATCCATTCATATTCATATTCATAGCATATTCATTTCATACAATCATCGTCCAGGGGGGGTCGGTTAAGAGTAGTATGTATGTATGTATGTATTTTTTTTCCCTCGGAAAAGGCCTTTGAAAGAATTGAAAATTGTTCTGTGGTTGAGTAAAGGATCTATCATTTTGTTATACATACACATAATATACTATATTAATATTCATATATGTACATACTTACATACAAGTATGTAAAATGTTATTCTATTTTCTATCTGTTTTCCTATCTGTTTTTTTCTGTCTGGCTGTGTGTGTGTGTGTGGATGAGGATCTTTTTTTGTATTAATTTCGGTTTCTGTTCTGCATTCTGCATTCTGCTCGCTTTTCTATTCATAATTTTTTTTCGACGTTTGATCACAGCTTTTACAATTCTAATGATATACATGTTTTATGAGTGTGTGTGTGTGTGTTTGTTATGAACTGGTGTGTGTTTGTGTGTCGGGGATGGTATAGTGCAGCCAACAAAGTTTACGAGTTATATATTGTTATTATTATTATTAATTTTGTTTTAAATTCGCACCAAAAAAATACTGTATGCATACAGTACATATATTGGGATGAAAAAAAAAACCAGTTGTCCTTCTCTTGTATTCTCTCAATCGATTTATAGTATAAATATGTATCTATAGTATATACTATGTAAATATTTTATAATACTTTTTGCACAAAGAAAATGCATTTACACACAATACTATATATTACACATACTATATCTTCCATTTGTGTTCTTGTATTTATTTTACTTATTTTTCTTATGATTTTTTTATTTTTTTTTGGTTTTGTTAGTTTCAAGAAAGCTGCCGTTCGACTTGAATTTTAGTTTTTTTTTGGTTCCGGCTACACACACAACAACCAATATTTATGTACTTGTTATTATAGATATCCATTTTCTTGTTATTTAAAAAAGTAATACAAAATATGTTCATTTTTTGGGGTCTCCTTCCTCTTCATTTACTGCATCTGAATCATCCGTTTTAACTTATTCGGATTCGGATTCAGATCTTGGTTCCGGCTCTGCTTGGCATATGAAAAGCGTAGGAAAGAAAGCGAAATTCTTTTTATATATATTTTTCTGCTCTTTTTTTTCATATGCGAAACATGTTTTCCTCATCTACTTACATATAGTATGTATCTCTATTTTCTTTAGTTGGTAAATTGTATTGTTTAATAAAATTCACTACAAACTCGCCTGCAATATACAATTTCACTTGCAATTGCTTTTGTTTTCTCAATATATTTATATAAATATTTTGTTGTAAAAAAGAATTAATGTAAAAAAAAAAAAAATTACACATTTAACTGCTGTTTTGGCGATGGACACGAGGGGGTAGGTGTAAAGAGCTGTCTGTGGCTCGTGGGGTGGGGGGTGGCAACATCTGTGTTCGTATTTTCTTTTTGGGCCTATTTGGGGTCTGTGTCTGGGTCTGGGGTATGCAACAACATTGAACAACAATGCTTAAATCTGCTCTCATTATCTTTCTCTATTTGTTTATATGGTATACGTATGGTATATACATATGTCTATATGCTGTGCATAGCATACGGCATGATATATATATGTATATATAAATTATGTGCTGCTGCTCCTTTGGGTAGAGGCCGCCTCAGCTTCATAGTTGATTTTAGGAAATTTTTTTGCTTATCAAGAAATGCACAAAAAGAAAACATTGCTTCGAATTTGTTTCCTTAGCCGCTTCCACTTTAGTTTCCGTATTCACTCTCCGTTTGCCCTTTTGCTCCGGACGGTTTTCCTTTCTGGGTGGCTGATCATCAACGGATCTAATCGCTTGTTCTCGCGTCCCTTGCCTTCGTTGTACTCTTGCATGCCTCCTCTTCTCTTCTCTCCATTTATCTCATCTCATCCGCAGTTTAGTTAACTTTCTCTTCCGCATTTACATAGTTTTCCTGTTGATTTATTTTCTTGGTTTTTTAAATTTCTTTTTCTAATGTTGTTTTGTTTTGTTTTAAGTGTTGTTGTTTTGCTTTTATTTTTGTTTAATTGTTTTTTCTTTATTTTTAGCTATTTGTTTCATTTTCATTTAGTTTTAGTTTAATTTAAATAATGTATGTATATATTTATAAATGTGTGTGTGTTTTCGCTATACATCGGCTATAGCATTGGTATGTCATAATAATAATAATAATAATTAGAATAATAATAATAATAATAAAAAAAAAATAGTCCATTAACGTAAATTGGTTACTCTACTCTCTCTTCCTACTCCTCTTCCGGTCTCTTCCTCTTCTTTCTCCCTATCGCTTCCCTTGCTTTCTATTTTCACGCATTTCTCAGTACAAACATCAAAGTTCGAAAATCTAATTACAATTCCAATTTTTTAAATAAAGAAACATAAATTTAATCTGTATACAATTTGTGTGTGTGTTGCGTGTTCGTGTTTGTCACTCGTCTATTTGCTATTTGCTGTTCCTTCCTTACAGAGGGAGGATCTTCTCTACCGCCCTAGAGCTCCTCCTCTACTCTGAGTCCGGTTCGCGCTCATCGAAGCCTGCCAGATCGACCGTCTGGAGCATGCCACGCGAGTAGGCATACTCGATGAGAGCCAGATGGCAGAACACATACTGATCGGGCATTTGGATGGAGTAGGCGCGCTGCGAACGTATTTTCTCCACGGTGCCGCGTATATCCGCCGTGCCCACATCCTCGAGACGCGATATGCAAATGTCCAAAGTGATGAATGTTCCTGCAGGACAACAACAACAAAAGAAAACGAAATGAAGATCTAGATGGAAGGAACAAACGAATCAGATGATTGACACTCACCTGTACGCCCGATACCAGCACTGCAGTGCACAACAATCGGTGGACCGCGCGCATGTCCCGCCCAGGTATCGCCCAAAGCATCGACGAGCTCCGCCTGCTTGTCACGCACCTTCTGGAGGAAGTTTAGCATGGCCATGGCCGAGCTGGGAACGCCGTAATCCGGCCAGCTGGTGAACTGCCAATGTGAGACATTGCGAATTTCGTCAGTCTAATGAAAAGAAAAGAAACAATTAAAGATTATAGGATATGCAGTGGCTAGCTTGCTATCTTCTTGTACCTTTATGTTTCTCAATTCCAACGAGGCAACCGTATAGTCCTCGTTGCACTCAACGCTAAGTGTTCGCACGTGGAAGTCGCCATACTCTAAGGAACTATCTTCTGTCGGCTCCCAGTATTGGCCGCATTTCACACGCCCCCGCTCCATGACGCGCGTTGTCATCACTATAACTAAACAATGTTGCTCCCAGATCATGCGCCAAAAGTCATGGGATGTCTTTGGTAATGGACCTGCAATAGAAAGATAGATAGAATTGCTCGATAGTTTGAGATTTCAATATCGCACCTTGAGTTGAAATATATGCATTCTTCTGTTTATAGCCATCGACGAAATTCGCATTTATGTAATCGGACAGCTCCTCGCCGCCGTCCTCGTGTGCCAGCACCACTCGACTGTGATCGAAGCAGAGGACATCTGTGTATCGGTTTTTGGTCAGGTTTGCGCGCATTCTGCAAATATTTATCGATAGAAATCAGCCATCGATCGAGTCATTGAAATTATAGAAGCACACACTTACCGCGCATGCAGGAAGGTGCCATCGGGCGTCCGGTTCCTAATGTCCGCATACTCCTTGACGAGTCCGTGGCGACCACGCTGCTTCACCATCTGGACAATCTGGTCAATGGGCTTGGGATCGCCCTCCTGTCCGGCCAGACTGTCGTCATCGCTGAAGCCCGACGAGGCGCTGCTGGGTGGATTCTCCGACCAGAACTCACCGCCGTTGGTGGCTCCAGCAGCCGGGACGCCCGTGGCCCGTACCGCTCCACCTGCCACGGCTGCTCCTGTGTTAGAGTTGGTGGTAGCTCCTGTGGTGCCCTCTGGCACATGGCTGTCCAAGGGAACGCCACTGGTGTTGAGCTTGAGGGGTGATGTGCCGACGCCAGTGGCAGCATTGCCGCCGCCTCGATGACAGGGACTCAAGCCATTGATTGTGATGTTCTCGTTGGGCTCTATGCTGCCCCCGGAGCCTGACACAAGCATGGCGGTGGCATCGTTGCCCTCACCACCGTTGCTGACAGTCACCACAGTGGTGTTGTTGTCCGCCAGCTGATGGACGGCACTTATGATGGTTGCAGCAGCAGTTCCACTGCCACTGCCACTGCCATTGGTGGTTGCTGCCACAGCTGCCACACCAGTGACGCCAATGACACCCACTGTGATATTGGAAAGCAGTTCGTCCTCACGATTCGTCATCGATTGGCGGCAATTCAGCAACCATGTGGCGTGATCGATCTCCAGCGTGCCGCCCAAATGCAGGGGCAGCGCCTTGCGCGGCACGTGCAGGCCCAACTGCGGCACCGATACAGTGAACACCCGCTCGCGGAGCTTCTCGCGCACAAACAGGCGCAGGATCTTAAAGGGGGCCTTAAACCACAGCGGCGCCGTCACAATCAGAACTTTTTTCAGACGTGCCGGATAGCCACCCTAAAGAAACGAAGCGAAAATAAGTTGAAGTTTAGTTGAAGGTTAAATTATAGTAGATACAAAGTTCATCCCATTCAAGCCATCCCCATTCCCAATACCTTCTTCCAATTGGATATAATTCTGGGAAATTCATATTATTTCATTTCAGAGGGCGGACGGACTTTAGTAACTGTTGCTGAAGCATGAAGCATCATTAAAAATGCAGAGAAATTCCACGAAATTTTATTCTCAGAATTCCATTTTCAGATTCCAATTTCCTTGCACTTTCACCCTAGGCATTTTCAAAATCTACTTTCAATCCACTGACACGTGTGGGGGGGCCGGGCCAGTCGATTGTTTTCGGATTTCGCATGAATTTCAAAGTGTTGCAGAATGTGTGTGTGTGTGGGAGTGTTGAGAAACGGCAAAGTGTGCGTGTGCGTGCGCGTGGCTGGAAGAGCAATCTGCATTTTCCACGGAAAACCCATCAGAATCACAAAAAACCCCTGACGAGCTTCAAGCAAGATTGCGGGGGAGTGGGATAAATAAGTGGGTAAATAAACAACATTGAAAATCAGTGGGCAAAGCTCCTGCATTTGGTAACCGACACGAGCCCCATTACCGGAAACTAGAGGCAGTGCCAGCGCCAGAGAGGCTAGAGTTGCGTGCCACATGCCCCATGATTAAGTTGTGGACTGCAGCAGCAGTAACTAAAAGAAAAATGCGACACTCAGAGATACACAGAGACAGAGAGACAGAGAGAGAGCGAGAGAGACCTTCACCCACTTTTTAGGAACAAATTTCATTGCGGCATTTTTTTTTGTCGTTTTCGATTGCAACGACGGTCGGCAGGGAGAGGAGCAAAGGGGAGTGAATGGATGGATACTTGACTTCACTGAAAGGTACTACACACACACACACACACACACAGTACAGTGAAGCCGCTGACCCTACTGTTCTTCTTCTCTTCTCTCGTGGCAGCAGCAGCAGAAGAAGAAGCCATCCGTCCGTCCGTCTATCTGTCTGTCTGTTTGTTTGCTTTTCTGTGTATTCGTGTCATCATCATTTGGTTTATTGGCAATCCCCCTTGCCCCACCGCCCAAAGGCAGAGTCCACAGTGCAGCCACAGCCACAGCCGCATCCACAGCCAGCCAGATTAAGGTCAGCGGCCCAGTGGCCCATCGTTGCAGAATTGTTTAGGTTGTGGAGGGGTTTGGGTGTCGGGGGGTAGGCGCAGTGGAAAAGCAGGGCAAAGCCAAAATCAACAAGAGGAAAATGGCAAACGGCCTACGTTTGGACTCTTTAGAGGGGAAAAATATACATACATAGAAGCCTTAAGATACATACATATATACATACATAGATACATATATATAGTTATGCAGTTTTTAAATTGTATAAATGAGTCATTAAAGTATGCAGAAACATTCAGTATATCCTTCCTTATATTAGCCTCCTATTCTGAGCGTTTTCAATCGTTAAAATTCACTGATTGAATAATTTGGCATGGGTCTGGGGGGTATGGTCAGTGGGATGGATGTATCTGCCTGATCTGCATAATACTGATATATAGTACTGTATCCCCTGCAATACTCCTAGTGCTGCTATGAATTTGTGGGCAATTTAATTAACGCAAAATCACAGAAAAGAAAAAAAGGGAACGAACATGTGTGTGTGTGTGTGTGTGTGTTTTTGTGTTCTGTGTTGGAAAAGTGAAGGCAAACAATTTGTATGCTGTTGGGGAAAAATGTAATTAAAGTTCTTCATTGCGTTGGATGCATCGTTGAATGCAGGTTGCAACTTTTTTTTGTGTTCTACTAAAAAGTATTTTACAATACTGGCACTCTCTCTCTCACTGACTCTCTCTCTCTTTCTTGGTGGCTCAATAAATTCCCGTTAGAGCTCTAATTGGCAACATTTTGTATTTACGCATATTCTACGTACAATGTTGTTGGATTCCAAGAAGTTTGACCCACGCGCACTCTCTCTCGCTCAAACAATTCCAACAATAACAATAGAAATAATTGCGTAAATAAATACTAAGAAAAATACCATAAGAATACTAGATGGATATGAATGGCATCACAATTGGATGCATTGGCAAAAGTGCAGGCACACGCACACACCCAAACACATTTACGGGATTTCCTTTTGTTACTTTTCAATGCTTTAACACTGCCCCCACGCCACACCATTAACTATGGCTTTCCTTTTTGTGTATACTTTCACTTTGGACTTGCCCCCCACCTGTGGGTAGCATACAATGGAAGGGCGGGCAGGCACTTGCATGAGCCCTTAAAGGTGGCGCTTGAAAGTAGGCAATGGTGGAGCAGCAATGGCATTCCATTCCATTCCATTGCAGTGACAAATTCATTCGCTCTCTGAATGGGAGAGAGCATTCCTCATACTTCTTATTTGGTTTGGAAAGCTCCTACTTCCTTTTCTTCCATCCATAGAGTATTGCAAAAATCGAAATTATATCTCTGACAACATTTCAGGATCAACCCAATCTGTAACCCACGTTCCATCTGCTATGGCGGCCTGCCATCTCTCTATGTCTGTCGCACATATTTCAATTATAATTGAATAGAGGAAGAGGGAGCACTAAGATACAGATACAGATACAAGATACGACTGTGTGTGTTCGGGTACGTCAGTCGCAATTTGACGGTGGCAATAATAATGCCACAATAATCAGCGTGGTTCTACTCCTCCTTCTGCCATGGATGTACATTGTATCGTGTATATATACGTATATATAAATTTAATTGACGAATGTCCACCAGGCCACATGGCAACAGGAACAATCAGAGGAACGGGTACACACAGGTGGATGGCGGATGGCAGGTGCCGCCGAATCACCGCCCCCACACATACTGTTGCTGTTGCTGTTCCTGTTGTTTTTTGTCGTCTGTGTGTGTGTGTGTGTTTGTCTTGAGGGTCAAAGTTGTTTGTCTGTGTGGGGAAAAGTTGAATGAAACGTCACGTGGGCTTTGCTGTAATCTGCTCAAAAAACTCCAGAAGGAGTCTAGAGTGGGCAGAGTAACGTGCCTGGGCATGCCTCTCATTCATTTCAGCCGCCCCTCCAAAATCCTTTGCATTGCCTTTGGGTGATGTGTGTGGGTGTGTGTGTGTGTGTGTATGTGTGGGATGCTGTGGATGCAAATGGCAGAAAAGTCTGTACTAAAATTATGTGCTACCAGGAATACCAGGTACTACCCTTACTTCCACAAACTGGTGGCCCCAAAGGCACAATCCACAACCACACTCCACTGAATGAAGTGGGTGGGTGGGTTGGTGCTGGCTCTGTGTGTGTGTGTGTGTTTCCCAGAATATGGAATGTATCTGCAATCTGCAATCTGCAATCAATATCATATACTATATTCCCATGAAATGGCAACTATGGATACCAGAAACCTCTACTGTTGCTGTTGCTGTTGCTTTTTCTCTTTCTGCTGTGCTTCCTGGAAATTCTATTAAAACTAAAATATATATTGTATATATATATATATTTTTTTTTTCGTAATTTCGAAGAAAATATCATGCCATGTTTACAATTTTTTTCCCCTAATTTTCCAATGAAAAAAACTGCACCAAGACGAGTGCAGTTTCCCATTAAACTCTTCCACGAACTGCAACAAATGTCAAGAGCAGAAATCACACAAAACACAAACATTCGTTGATGGGGCGGGGGGCTCAATCTCAATTAGAACCGATACAATTACGTTATGATTGCTTTTTGTTTGATCTTTGAATCAAGTGTTTTGGGTACAGCTAAAGGAAGGAGGTGGCGACACTGGCACGCGGAGGCGCCACAAATAAGAGGATTAGGTACTCCTCTTCAAGCGAAATAGAAATGGCAAACCAATTAGGAGAAGAGATTTTTAGGAATAACAAATGGAAACGGAAAACCCTTTTTTGCTAACCCCCACCTACACATACACCTCGGTAGAGTGCCACACGGCATAGAAACAATAAAAAAAATTTGAAAAAAAAAAATTAAATATATTCTGTAAAATTAGCCATTGGCCCAAAATAGGTAATGCTTTTTCTTCGTTTTTTGTTTTTCAAGCTTCTATCGCCGGCTTTGGGCATGAAACGAATTTATCGTCAATCGTCGATTGTCCGTCTGTCTGTTCCGTTCGATGTTTGCCCAAAAAAGGCGAAAACAAAACACACACACCGAAAGACAGAGAGACAAAGAAGAAAGAATGAATGAAGCGGAAGAGGCAAAAATTGTTTGGTCAGATCCAGTCATCAGTTAGCAGCGTTTCCGAAGGGAAATGGATATACTATATGTTGGTTTTTGTGGTAGGAATTCAAGATACATTTTGAATACTCGTAAGATTTCTAGTCAAACAAATGGCAGGGCAGGGCATGGCAGGGCATGGCAGGGCAGTGGATCCCTAAGGGATATTCAATTGATTAGCTTTTTGGCATAGGTTTCCATTTGCGTTGCATGTGGCATTTGGCATGTGGCATAAAATACACATACAAGCTTGAGTGTGCCGCATGTGATATGTGGCCGCATCATGTGTGCGTGTGTCACTCAACCGATGTAAAGAGCTCTCCAATTAGCATGGCTTATGCCCAACCTCCTCCTTCTTTTTTCTTCTAGAGAGAGCTCCAAGCCTCGATCCAAAGTCATTGATAATTTATTGTGAAATATGGAAAATGTCTGTTTGAGGGTGGTGTGGGATGCTTGTCCTTCATTCCTGCCTTCGAATGTAATTTATAATTTTGTTATGGGGGTTTGGTTCGACATTCTGTTTGAACTTTCAGTCTATCATCTGGCTTTTATAGTCTGTGAGTACTAGGCGACAGACAAAACGGACAGACGGACGGACAGACAGATCAAGAATATATGTACATATATACTTTATGGGGTCGGAAACATTTCCTTCTCTGGGTTACACACATCAACTTTTACCACAAATACAATATAAACTTAAACTCTTCGAATACGGGTATACAAAAAAAAGAAACAAAACAAAAGGTAGAGAGCAAAAAATACAAAATCCAACGTGATATACTAGTATATGTACGTGGCATTGAGCCTTACCAACTGTGTTTGATTGACTTTACTTCTCTGCCTATCCCTCTACCTTTTGATTCCTCCAACTTATTCTTTATGTTTTTCTGTTGTGGCCGTTGTGTTCTGTGGCTGACAGCTTTCTTTGAGCCAAAGGCAAAGAAGAACAAAGTCCCACCATCACATCACCTGCTGCCACGGAACGGAACAGAACAGAACAGAACGGAACAGAACAGAAGAGAAACGAACCCCAGGTAGTTGTTACTTTTCGTAGCTTTCTCCTGTCAGTCTGTTCCTGTGTGCCACACTCCTTTTTCCAGAGTTGGGACTCGGTAATTTTGATAGAGTGACTGCCTGGAAGAAGCTCCCACTTCTTGGACCATGCCTTGTGCCTCTACCTGTCCTTAGTTCTACCATTCATTACCATTAGAATGCCAGTGTTATCGATACATCTATGAAATTATTCCCCAATTTGCATACTGCAGACACCTGCAGCCATCCAATTAGTTGACCTACTTATTAGGGGAGTATTTCCCCCGAATTATTGATTAATAACCAAAAGAGAGGAGAATGTGTGGGGGGTCACATTTAAGTGCACGATTGATTCTATGATCAATTTCTGAAAGTGTAAATCCGTGAATAAGCTGACTCTAGTGAATAAAATGAATCGCTGAATACATTTCGAAAGCTAATGAATCATAAAAATCCCACACTGAGACAACACCAAAAAACAATTATATTTCAATGTTTGTCGTCCATACCTTGAAAAAAAACGTGATGGAACGTAGTGAAGCAGTTACCCGCGACACTACTTTTATACCCGTACTCAGACGATCTATGTAAAATAAAATAATAAATAATAAGTAATAAATGAGGCAGAGTGTGTGACCGAAAGAGAGAGAATCAGTAGCGGCTTTCAGCACTAAAGAGGAGAGGACTAGCAACTGAAAATTTATTTCATCATTGTGGCTATAATAATGATCCGATCTGAACCAGATCATTTTCCGTTTTCTTCTATCTTCAAAATTGTGGACGCCACAGATGTTCGTTCCTTATCGGGGAATGCACTTGTAGTAGTGGAATATCACACGAGTCTACAAATTTGATTGGTCTAGGTCGTATAGTGTCTGACGGACAAGACGGACAGATGCGGCTATTGATGCTGATCAATAATATATACACTTTATGGGGTCGGAAACGTTTCATTATCTGCGTTAAACACATTCACTTTTAGGACAAATACAATATACCCTTTAACTCTTCGAGTACGGGTATTAAAAACTAAACAAATGATAGAGAGGGAGAGGAGAAAAGTAACAGTAATGAAGGGGAGACTCGTACGAATATATATATATGGGGTACTAGTATATCCCATATCTCATATTTATATTCAATTATCAATTAAATATGTGGATACCTGAGTTGAGATTTGGTTGTGGCCGCTTCTTGAGTTATTGTTTGTTGTTGCTGTTGTTAGTTGTGGCTGTTGCTCTTGTCTGATTATTCAGATTTATATGGAAATAGTATATAGGTTTGAGGGAGGATTGGTGGGGGAGAGCAGGGCCGGCATGGGGGGCATGGGATCTGCCGCTGGCTGTCTGCTTTGCACAATTAAATGCTAATTTCAATTCTTTTGGTCTCGTTTTTTTTTGGTTGCACTTCTAGTTGAACAATTTTATTTTACATAAATTTTGTTTTTGTTTTTGTTTTTGGTTGTTTTGCCTTTTGTTTTTTGTGCACTTTTTGTTGTTGTTTCTGTTTTTCAACGATTGCCGTCACATTACACAATTAGATGCAAGCAGAGATGCCCCAGCGACATCCTCTGTTCACGCCGCCCGGAAAGGACACGTTCACGGAAACGGAGACCCAGAAGGAGGGGTGCGACAAAAAAAAATCAAAACAATATTTGTTAGTTATTTTCTCGGAATTACTTTTGGGGTCTCTCTTTGGCTTATGACCAGGTGGACCTGCACTTGTAGATACTTTTCTCTCTCCCGCTACGACGCGGATCTCTGGGTAATGTATCTTTATTTGTTTTTTGGTGCTGCTGCTGCTGTCAAAACATTCAACAAACTAAAAACAAAAATTTTGGTTTCTGTAGATACACACACACCGACACAGACACAGTCACAGTCACAATCACTGTCACACATACAGTCACACACAGAGAAAGGTAACGCTAGCGAGTGTGTGCGTGGGTATTTTTTTTTTGGCAGTCACTGCGTTCCGTTTTTGCACTTGGAAAAAATTCGATGTGTTTTGTCTATTGATTCTATGTGGCCGGGTGGGGGGTTGGGGAGAGAGGTTTATTTTACAATTATTTATTGGCGAGTGGCGCCTGCCCCGTTTTGAATATGCGAATAGTTTCTGAACAGTAGTTATTGAATGAATATGAATATAATTAATCGTTTCGTCTCGCGCGTCGTCTCGTCGTGGAAAGCTGAACTACGTCTGACTGCTGCTTCGACGGCTGCCTTTATTTTTTTTCGTTTCGTTTCGTTTTCGCTTTTTTTTGTATTTGCGGCTCTGCGTTCTCGGCGCACGCGCTCTCTGCCACCACCTCGGTCACTCTCTCCCTCTACCCCTTCACAATACCATTCCCATCTCCCTCGCGCTCTCTCTCTCTCTCTCTCTCTGACGGCACGAGCCACCAGAAAGAGGCATAGGGTTGCTGCCTGACACTGGCAGCCTGAGAAAGCGAGAGAATGCTGCTACTCCTACTCTGGGGGTTGTTCGTTCTAACTGCCTGCTGCAAGGTTGCATGTGTCTCTGTTTGCCGCTGCAGCTGCTGCTGCTGTTGCTGTCGAGTGGGTGGTGGTTGCTCGCTGCCAGGGTTGCCATCGCTGTCTGTGACACAGGGGCTACCATATGGTCCCTCATAAATCTAAAAAAATATTGCCAGAATTTCTCATTTTGGAACAAAAAGTCAACAGATGTTTTCAAAATTTTGTTTCCATTGCACATCAGGGTTACCGCTACCCCCAGAGTGGCAGTAAAAAAATAATGCGCCAGGGTGGCCAGGGTTCTCAAATAAAAAATAAAAAAAAAATAATTTTAGAGCCTCAAAAACCAATCTTAAGAGATTTCTTATCAGATTTTAGAGCCAAACCAATTAGTTTAGGGGAGGGGAAGGGGTGAGAAATGAGTCAGGGTTGCCATTGTAATTGATTTGATTCCGATTCCGTGTAAACAGTAAATAGTGAAGGTGTTGGGGGACACACGAAATTCCGTTGTTTCTTGATCGAATTTGCATTTTCACACAGATGAACACGATCACACACAGACAGAGAGAGCGATAAATTCTCAACATTAGCGTCAATGTCGAGGCATAAACTGGGGGGCACTGGCAAAAACAACAAAAACAGAATAAAAGCACGTTGTAAAAATAACACACAAATCGTATACATATAAGCCATTTTGAGTAAGTGAATGAATGAAATTTCTCTCTCTCTCGCTCTCTGTCTCTCTGTTGGTACTATAAATATCTCAAAAAGAGTGTCTATCCCATCTGTCAATCAAGTTTTGGTCAAGTGTTTTTGGGCCAAGTGCAAGTAAGAAATATCCCAGAACATCCCACATCCTACATCTCACATCGCACAAGTGAAATAAAAGCAATATTTATTATTATTCGAAATATTTTACAAACGCGCGCGCGCGCTTCGTATCGCGTATCGGAAATGGTTTTTCCATATTGGAAAATGCTTTTCACAACAAATAATTCAACACACGCACATGTTCCGCTTCTTTTTGTTACTGTTCGTCTTCTTCTTGTTGATCGATCTCCTCTCTGTCTCTCTCTCTCTTTATTATCTGATGTCTCTCTGTCTGCTGGTCTGGTCTGCTGCTGTGTGGAGTGTGGACTTTTGGATACAATCTATATACGACGACTAGAACACGTCAACTGAATTAGTTAATCAGGCAAAAGATAGCCACAAGCGACGTTATTCACGTAGCGCTGTCAAGCACACACGGCGGAAAGAGCAGGAGAGCGACCACGAAGAGTGTGGGAGAGGGGGCAGCAAGTGAGAGCGAGCTTTGGCACGCTCATTTGCTCGCTCGCTCGCTCGCTCGATGGCTTCCTCACTCCCTCTTTCCACTGACTAAAAAGTGAGAGTGAAAAAGCGTAGGCATATGACGCACACCAGTGTAGGTGTGTGTGTGCGCGCGAGAGTATATGTATTTATGCATTTATGTATGCTTTCGACAATCTGATCTGATCTTGTCATGGATTTACTTTTCCATCCAAGCCCCAACAGTTGTTGCGTATGCGTAATGTTCATGGAATATTGCGCATACGCAGCACTCTGAGGCACCCTGTGCCACAGAGACAGAGGGAGATTAACCGCTGTTTATCTTTTCCGGCCTACCTTCCCATCGCTTTGTCTCGCTCAGCAGCACGCGTGCCAAAGAGAACGACCACCTACCCACACACACACACACACACCCGTATGTAGGTTTATGCTCTCTCTCACTCTCTTTCACACACATCGACGCTTCAGCAAAGGTACATGGATGTGTGAAATGTGAGGGTAACGTAATCGGTTCTCTGGCTAAACATCGAGGCGACTCTGCCTCACCTGCTATTTAATATACCTTATATACCACAGCTGTTTTGTGTTCCATTTGCGTTTCAATAGAAAATGAGACCAAGAAAGACAGAGTGAGCGAGGGAGGAGAGAGAGAGAGAGAGAGAGGCAAGAGTGAATGAGAGAGCGCCCACGCAAATCATTTTCATTGTTAACTTTATTTTATGTGCGTTTTGATTTCGTACTGCGGAATATATATGGAATAAATACATACTATACATCTATATGTGGGTAGATTATACCCATATATACATATGTATAAAGAGGTTTATTTACATATTTACATACATATGTACATATATACCTTTTGAAGGCCTCCCTTCGGGTCAATGGAGGAGTAACAACAGCCAGGCAAGCTCTGCCCCCGCAGGCAGCCGGCCGGCAATGTCTGCTCTCTCATCCTTCCGCCCACCCACTTCTCCCCCAAGTACCACTCCCGTACTGCTCTTATTTATGATCTCCAGCAGCAACAGTAGTACATGGACGGGGAAAAATAAAACGCAATTGCAAAGTAAACAGAAACAACCAAACAAAGATCATGGAAAGTGTGCTTCGGCTTAGCGGGGGCCAGCCAACAGCCAGCAGCCAGCAGCCAATGAGATGGAAAAAAACAAGAATGGAAAGACCATTCCCCCCGAGGGACTATCGCATTTGATACCCTACCATTTTTATGGGTAGCTTTCTGTATTTATATATACAGAAATCAAAATCTTTCGCTATGCCCCATGGTAGAGTATCCACAAAGCTGCCAGCAACAAGAGCGATACCAGCTACCTGTTGTTGTTTTTTTCTGCCGACACTGTATGCAAATAAGCGGATGACAAGCGGGAAGGGGGCAGACGCAGACGCAGAGAAGATAGGGTACGAGTACGGGTAAGGGTAAGGGTAAGGGGAAATGGGGGCAGACAGGCTACGGGCAGGTTGTCCCCAATAAAAATTGCGTCTTACTCTGACTAAGGGTAGAGTAATTTGAGCTTTCATGTTGTTGTTGTTGCCATCTCCCAGCGCTCTTGCGTGGGCAGAGACGCCGCCGTCGTCGCCGACTCAGAGAGACATCAACGCCCACGCACCGCACGGCTGATGCTGCTGTGAAGCTGGGAGTCATGGGAGGCATTTAAATTCCGTGTTGTTAGATTGGGGTTGATATACTGTCATAGCTCATGCTCAGCACCTGCATGGCAGATTTTGAAACAAAATTAATTGTATTGAACAGAGAATATTATGGCCTTTCGCTGGACATTTGATGTGTGTCGATCGAATGGATATAACCGAAGATAGAGCGATCCAAACCTGACATGATTCATACCATATTGAACGTTACTTCAACTTAGAAAATTTTTCAAAATATTTTTTCGTATGGTATGGTACTGTTTTGAGATGTTAGTCCTTTAGGGACATTCATTACCAATAAAATGAAGTATAAATCATTTATATTAAATGATAATCCAAAGAATAACAGAGCTTTGCATATTATTTGGGTAACTTCTCTTTTCGGGGCTTATTTTGCTCAGCACGAATCGTTTACTCGTAGTAAGTGGTTATGCGGGAGTTCGGACGTAAGATCCGAAAGAGAGGGATGGGACCACCTTATATTATTTCATCATACTGGGAGTGAGTGCTCCTCCTCCTCTCTCTTTCTCACTCTGTCTCTTAGAAATATTCATGTGTTTGCGTGTGTGGGTGTTGCTCGGCGAAGGATTTCCAAGTCATTCGTTACTATGGGAACCAAAGGCTGACTCTCGACGGTCCGGTCTCGATGGAAACACTAAGCTTATGTACATCAAAATTTGAGTCTCTGGCAGCAAAGCAGGCGAATTGACTGTAAAGTAACATTTTCATAATAACAGTAGAAGGCAGAATAGACGCTAGCGTCGTTCCAAGCTTAGCTTAGAACGGTTAACAGAGCAGCGGAAGAACTCACACTGTTAGCTTACGGAGGGAGGCACATTGCCGGTTGGTTAACAGAAATTATCTTCAGACGCTAACAGAGCTCCGTTAAGCAGCAAACGATTTAGCAGAATAATTTGCATATTATAATTATGTACAGTGTTTTTCAGCATTGGCCTAATAGCAATCAAGCCCCCCTTTCCACTCGCTCATCCTCTAGTCGTGCCACACCCCTCCACAAATGCAAGAAAATGAAGAAAATTTGACGCTTGACATGAAAAGCCAACGAAACGAAACAGAAAATTTCAGCTTGAAGACATTTTCCAACAATTTCTTTTTATAGAAGAATGAATCCGGCCAGCCCACAGGCCCTCCCCGTGGCACAGATACGCAAATAATGCCCCAACCACATACTGGGAGGTAGATATGTGTGTAGATATAAAAGCTGCGACAAAATAGCTGCAGCAGCATATGGAAATACATATTAATAGGAGACAACATCATGTTTTACTATTCATAATTTCCAGGTTCCACGCTCCGTGACTTTTGGGGGCAAGCTCAGATTGGAGTGGAGTCGACACACGACACACGCGACTAGGCCGGAAATGAGGCACAATGTACCAACTCCACCTCCTGCAGTCTGCAGTCAGAGGAGTCTTCTAAGCTGACATTGATGGTAGGCAAGAAAAAGCCTGACTCTTGATGGGAACTATGTCCCCTAAATACGAGTACATGATACGTATACATAGATATTATCGCTAGGAACTTAAAGACTCAAGGTAGGGTTCTCTATTATGAATATTAAATTATTGAACCGAGATAAGAGTGATGGAATCCATGGATCAATCTGTATCTAACTGTTCCTAGGAATATTTGCATTCTAAATGCCACATTTCATGTTTCCTTTCCGAAGTGTCCTCCGATTTAGACAATTTCCGACTCACCTTTAGCAGGGTGAGTATCTTCTGGGAGAGGTCATAGTCAAAGTTTGAATACTTGGAGCCGCTCATGTCGTAGATGAACACCAGTCCCGCACGCTGCGTTTCCGTGTCCTGCAGGGCGCTGTCCAGTTGATAGACGATACCCTGCAGCGTCGTCGTATGCCCCACGCTCAACGGACTGTGTCGATTGGCGGTGAACAGGGCAATCGCCGCTCCACTGGATGTCCGAGCGGGCTGTTGGACAAGAGAAACATAGAAAAATTTAAGTACTGGAAACACTCATAGTATGTATTGATGGACCCTTACGAGGATTGTAAATTTCCCAGTCTGCAGCTCAGAGCGCAGTGGCTCCACATCCGGATCGATGTTGTATAGATACTCCTTCTCGCGGATCTGCTCATGCTGTTCGTAGAGCGACACGGCTCGTGGTATATCGAATTTACGGGCGTACAAAAACTTTACGGCTGTTGTGTGTGAAATGTGTCGCCTGGGTATGGTGGGCGCTAGTGGTGGCCCCTCTCCTCCTGCTATCGCTCCTGCTGCGGCAGCTTCTGTTGGTGGCACTGTAAAGGACAGTGGGGCGGCAGCTCCGGACAATATCTGTGCGCTGCTGGCGGAGGCTATGGAGGAGGCAGAGACAGAAGCAGAGGCTGCTGATAATGTGGATGTAGATGTTGTCAAGGTCCCTGTCGCTGCTGTAGTGGCACCAAGATTGTTGCAGAGATCTATGAATTGTTTCACAGCCTTAAAAGAGAAGAAAAACAAAACGAAAATTAATGAGTAAACTGTAGATTATTTTTGACGGAACAGCGCAGACTCAGCTTTCCATTCCATTAACCAAAAGCATTAAGGATTGGATTGATAAAATACGAAATTTGTGGGCCATTCCATTCGACGTTTGACCCACTTCATTTCCATGTCTCTGAGCAGAAGAGTTCCGCATAAACTTGAAGTTTTTAATAGCCTAATACTTTTTTATGTGGCAACGAACGATGATGCAAACCAAACCATGAATGAGAAGTTTCCATCGAATTTCGTGACATGCGATACGCGATGCGCCATCCAGATGGGTAATTAATCAGTCGATCCATGATATAATTTTAAGAAAAATTACTCATTCGATGAGTATTTCCATTCCATTACGGGTCAGGTAATTTCTAATTCCCATTCAATGGAATCAAATCGGAAATCTTCTTCTCTCTTGAATATACAAGACATATGTATTTCCGGGAATGAAAAATGATCTGTTTGATTGCCAACAGAGTTTCGTGTCATTCGAATCTCTTTCATTTAATTCATTCGTTGAGTTCTTCTGCTTCAACAAAAAAAAGTGCAAGTTTCAGCACCAACCTCTTGACCTCGTTTCCCCCCGATCGTTTCGAAGCAGTTGAAAGTAAAGCAAAATAATCTTGCCCGATCCAAAAAAAATTAATGGGCTTATGTACTTTTCATTGACTCTCTCTCTCTCTCTCACACTCTCTCTGGAATCTCTGTAAACAGTGAATGAATGTTTACACAATTCTCTTTCTACCGCTGCCTATGATAAAAGTGTAGGAACATTTCCCTATCCATGGTACAAATTCCATAAGCCTTTCGATTCTTTCATTCATTCAAGCGCAATTTCTATGGGAAATTAATTAGACAATTCGTATGCCATGCACAACACGAAGCTCTTTCCCCACACACACACACACACACACACACAGACACAGATACTTCCACATTTCTTTAGAGGATAGATGAAGCGTGCCGCATAGAACGGATATCCATATCCCCCCCGGTTCTTTGGTTCTACCCTCCACCCACCTGTTCGCGGCTGCGACGTCGCTGGTAAAGATGCACCATCTTGTATCGTATCGTATTCAGAGAATCAGGATTTAATCATTCACCAATTAAGAACAGAACAAAACACACACACACACACACACACACAAAATAATAATATATCCGCCGCTTATCACTTCCTCTTTTCCTTTCTTTTGATTTTGCTATTTATTTATTTTTTCTTTAATTTGTTTTTTGTTCTCTTAATTCTCTCTATTCGCGACGTTCCGCTCCGTTCAAAGTTTCCCCCATTACTGACGACTGACAGCGGCAGCACTTGGATCGCGTCAGTCAGAGGCTCCACCGTCGTCGTCATCGTCATCGGCTGATAGCCGCAGCTCCATTGCTGCTCCAGCGCTGCTAGCGTCCGAGTGTATTGAACCAAGCGCTGCAGCAGCACCAGTGATGCCTTCTAGGCTTATTTCAAGCCAGATCAAAACAAATTTTTGTTTGTCAATATTGATTGATCCACTCTTCCAACCTCGGGGCAGATAAATTTAAATGGAAAATATATTTATTTAAATTTTTCACTGTAGACTAAGATATATCCTACGATAACATCAGTAGGTATTGCCTGAGCAAAAAGGCCTTCGTTATTTTAATGAATTTCTGTAAGGAAAACTTTTCTAATCTTTTTAAATTTCAGTAAATTTTTTTGTACATATTTTTATAGTCCCAATTCATATTGTTTTCGGCTTAGGGTATTTAGCTCTTTTTATATAAAGGGGATATGGTATTTGAGGTAAAAGTGGATGTTTTTAACGCAGTGAATGAAACGTTTCCGACCCCATATTCTTCATCAGCATCAATAACCAAGTCAATATAGCCATGTCTGTCTGTCCGTCTATCCGTTTTGTTCTTGCTCAGAGACTATAAGAGCTAGAGAAACTAAATATTTTTTCCATACTCATTTACATTTTATATTTTACATAGACTGACTGAGTACGGGTATAAAAGTAGTGTCGTGGTAACTGCGGCTTAGCGTTCCTTCCCATTTGGTTTAGTTTTAAAGCTTTTTTTCCGGGGCTTAAGTTGATTAAGTTGATTGCGGTGGCAGCACTGCGGGAGAGCTGGGTATGCGGCTATTTCCAAGAA
Organism: Drosophila bifasciata; assembly: GCA_009664405.1. Taxonomy (NCBI): domain Eukaryota; kingdom Metazoa; phylum Arthropoda; class Insecta; order Diptera; family Drosophilidae; genus Drosophila; species Drosophila bifasciata. The sequence goes on from CM019041.1 coordinate 33,999,761, forward strand.
CCATTAGACACCAGCACTAGCGGCGGCAGTGGAAGAGAAGACAGCCAGCCGCAGGTCGTCGCTGGAGAGGCATACCAACAATTTGAGTCATGCGACGGCGGCGGCAAGCTGGAGACTTCGACGACGTGAGACACCGTCGCAGTCGCCTCTGCTGCTGTTGCTGCTACCATATGTCACCCTTTAGGCACGGGGGGCACAGTGGAGCCAGATGTGTGAATGTTTGATTAGTTGTTCGACAAGCGATACAAATTAATAGATAGATATATAGATGGTTGTCAAGCAAATTGTATTCATGTGAATTTCAATTTTCGTTTATCTTCGATCTGTTGAGGATTCCCCGAATGCACTTAAATATGTTTTTACTCAGTAAATGTACGGCGAAGCCCACTGTGTGCGGGTGTGCGGTCACTGGGATACGTCCGAAGCGGATTTCGATCTTACCCAAAGGGAAAAGAGGATGGACGGAATGGAACGAAACGGAACGGAAGGTGAACGAAGTGGGGAGTGGGTAGTGGAGCCTCGATGCGTCACCGCATTTATGATTATCACCTTTTCTGCTTATTTCGTTCAATTTCGTGTGTTTTTTGTGTTTTCACATTTATCTCTCTCTCTGTTTTTTGTTGCTATCCTTCTTTCTACGAAATACATTATCGGTTATCGGGGAGGACCCATCCCCATTGGATGATGGATTGAAAGGTGTTTCCCTCTTTGTGGCCAGCGTTCCCCCTGCACTTCGCTCTCCGACCCGATTGGATCAATCCTCTAAGCTAAGCAAATCATTGGAGCCTGGCATTGAAACTTAGATTAAATTGTAAATATTTGTTTGAGTCCCCCTTACAGGAGAATGGGACTGGCACTTCCACTGAAACTGGAAGCTAAGTTTGGTCTAATTTTCGTTGAAAGAGCTTTGTTTTGTTTACTTTTTCTTATAGTATGATCAGAGAAAGAGTCCATTGAAGGGTGATCATCTGTTGTTAGAAATAGTTTCAGATCAGAGTAAGCCTAATAGGGATAAACTGAGCTCCCTCACCGAACAAACTATAAATATAACAGTGGGTAAATAATGTTATTTGATTCAAAAAAAAAAGAAAACAAACAAAAAATTCGTCTGTCAAGTGGAGGAGGCTGTGATGTTGGAGAGGCAGGGGCAGGCAATCAGCAGTCACTTCCGGTTATCTCGGGTAATAGTCTCATCCTGCTTTAGATCACGTAAATATCTTAGCCATTAGTGCGAGCAAGTTAATGGAGCAACAACAAGAGTACATACATATGTTCCACTACCTCTACCTCTGCTTCATCACTCTCCACTTCCATCTCTCTTTCTCTCTCTCTTTCTCTCTCTATCCCTATTTTGTTCTTCCAGCATCCAATCATAACTGTGCATCACATCACATGCAAAGTAAAAGCACAAAACGCGAAACGTTCCGTTTCCGTTCGTTCTTCGCTGCTGTTCGGTTCTGAATAACTGTAAAACTTTCGAGACTTGGAGGCAGGCATAGTAGTAGATCGCGATATGGTGGTAGCGCTTTGAATAGATAGAGACTTTTAACGGACTCCGATGAGCATGACAGCAGTTCACTGGCTCTGCTCTGAAACCCAGCCAACAATCAACCAGCGATTGGAAAGACACTTCTCAAGAGAGAGACAAACAAAAGACAGTTATGCTTGGCGAAAGATACAAGATACTTAATCGCAGTGATTGATGAAGAATCAAGAATGGAAGCAGGCTGGAAGAGAATAACCTTTAGCGTTAGCTTTAGATTTCGCTGCTTGAAATGCAGATGATCCACGGATCCTCTCTCCAGCTTTTGTCAATAATCATCCTGTGCCTGTTCCTGCTTCTGCTCCTGCTCCTGGTGCTCTCTGTTTAAGTGTTTGTTCCAAGCAATTTCCTCTTTTCACGGAGCCCAGGATACAGGATATTGCTGACAGATTGTTGTCGGAGACAGAATATTGCCGCACATTTTACAGCTACAGCAGCAGGAAATGCACAGCATTGGAGCAGTGAGCAGTGGAGGGGCGAGTAGGGGTACAGATACAGACAGTTGTGGGATAGAGGAACTTCCTTTCACACTTTCGCATTGGGTAAATGCTTTACAAATGCGAAATGCTATTTTTTAAGCGCACGTTTAACACGCTTCCGCTCATGGGGGCAGACAGTTGCTGGGTCGGCCAGTCGCCAATTGAGAGTCGGTTTAAGCAGGGGGGAAAAGCTGGGGGTGTCTAACGGACAGCAGGTCAATTTTTGAACACAAAAGTGGGTACGGTAGGTAAAGGGCGCGCAAGGGCATTCCTCTGTTGGCATTTTGCGCTTTCTGCTGATGCTCAGACGGTTTATGGTCTTCCACACACCCATTTGCATATTAAATCAAACTTTCAAAGAGAAATATTATATGTGTCCGAATCTGAATCCGAATACAAGCCAAAAACGAAACTTGGCCAAGAAGAAAGAGCCCAGAAAGAGACAGAAAAAGAGCCCAGCCAAACAGCTGCTACTGGAACCGCTATGGAACCGGATCTAATACTCGTATATACAAATTTATGGAGATTTCTTTAACCAAAGAAACGTACAATTGGGAATGCATAGCCTTAGGGTTACAAAATAGGATTATGCTTCGCTTACATGAATACCCCTACTGAGCATCAGTGCTTTTTCTCTGCCATGACAGAAAGCGGGAGACAGAGGGAGAACGAACACCTCAAAGGCCCATCAGCAGCAGAAGTGACCGAGTAGAGGGGGAAATAGAGACAAGTCCAGCTTGCGACTTGAGACGAGGCGAAAAAGGAGATGGAGAAGACAGAAGACAGAAAAAACTAATAAAGTTAGTCTATAAATAGCCCAACAGCGGCCAACAGCCCAGCAGCGAAACTGCAACTGATGGGAACAGCAAAGCGTGAGAGCCGAAGAGCAAAAAAGCTAGAGGGGGGGCGGGACGGGACAGGGACAGCACACATCAGCCCGATGAAGCGAATAAAGTAAAACGAGAAGAGAGTTGCAGGGCAGGACAAGTTGGTTTCAGAGAAGGCGAAAGCAAAAAGCAAACTGAGAGAAGATAAAACTTAGAAAGTAAATAGGAGGAGGCATGGGCATGGCTAATGAGGGGAGATGCAGAGAGAGCACACACACACAAACACACACCTTGGCAATGCAAAGGAAAAGACGCTGATGACAGCCGTTGTTTCTCCTGCTGCTGTTGTTGTTGTTGTTGTTGCTGTCGCTGCAGTCATCGTTAGATTCCCGTTGATCCTTGTTCTGCATTTTGCTGCATTTTAAACACACACACACACACGAGACACTGATCACACACACAGTAAAATAAATTAAATTAAATTAAATTAAATATATTTTATAACTAAAACAAATGCCATGCTCTCTCCTCCCGTGTGTAGAAAATAACAACGCGGGCGCGCGATTGCGATCGTCCCCGAAAAAGAGACAAGAGATGAACACGCGACGACCAAAACAACAATGAAACAACGGCACACACAACATCACCTCTGCCGTGCTATGCCATGCCGGGCCAAGCCATGATGAAATAATATAAGGTGGTCCCATCTCTCTCTATCGGATCTTATTTTACGCTCGCATTACCGAGAGCGCTGTGACGCCATGTTTGATGAGAGAGAAGACAGAGAAAGATATACAGAAACAATTTTTTTTTTTTTTTCTGTTCTCTGTTCTCTGTACTACTATAATCGAAGGAAAAACAAATGTTACGTTCTATTTGAATTGTACTTGCATTTCTCCATAGTTCTCTTTGTTTTGCTCTTATTAGTAACACAGATTGAACGATTAAAGTTGTACTGGGAAAATAAGACTTGAAAAGAGAGCGTGTTGCGGGACAGGACCACCCTATATTATTTCACCATGGGCCAAGCCAGTCGCGTCGCTGCGCAAGAGCAGCGCTTCTCTGCGCTTCTCGGCTCCAAGGTGTATTTAATAAAGGTTAGGCACTCACACATGCAAACGATGATATTTATGTATGTATGTTATTGGTTTCGGTTCGTTGTTCGCATACGCACATCAAGTGCAAGAGTGGTCAGAAAATATGCAGAAATTGCGAAGAGTGGCTAAAAAGTCGCACCTTATATTTATAGAGTTTGGGCAGATCGACTCGAGCCAGTTAACCGAAAAAAAGAGAGCGATCGCGCGCACGAGGCTGCGGCGCCGACGCAGCAGCAGCCCGACTGAACGCCCGCCCAAGCCTTGCAGCCACCAGCCTGTTTCATTGTTTTTGGTGCACTCTGCCGCTGCCTGAGTGACACAGTTCAATGTCAGCGCTGGAGCTGGATCTGGCTATGGGAATGCGGGAATGGGGGAATGGGAGAAAGAGATCGGACAGTCGGGAGAGTGATTGATTCTTATAAATGGATTCCGCTGATAGTGGTACTGCCGTGAAAGCCGTAAGAGATTTCCGATTGCTTTTGGGATATGGGTGAGTCAGCTGAGTATACATGTGTACATATATTTAAAAATATGGTACATGCGTTCCATTCTGTTTTCTAATCCATTTGGTCCGTTTTGTTCCTATAAACAGCTGGTTTTACTTAATATTTATTTATTTTCAAGTAAATCCAAAATGATTAACAGCTGTTTTTAGAAATATACCCGTACTCGAACAGTAAAAGAGACTATAAAAGCTAGAGCAACCAAATTTTTGTCCAGACTCATGAGATATCCCACATGACACACAAATGTAAAAACTAATATTATATTTAAAAATTCCACATATCTCAGATGTGGGATTCTTTAAATATTTTATTAGTTTTTTCTATTTTACATAAACTGACTGAGTACAAGTATAAAAGTAGTGTCGCGTTTTCTTTTCTATTGCTGCTGCTGTTCTCTTTCCTCTCTACAGTCTACATGTATTCTCTACTGCGCTCTCCTGCTTTTATGACTTCTTATGGGAAAGTGTTAAGAAATTTCGACACAGTTTCGATGGTCGCTGGAAAAGTTTCACTTGCTCTTCATCCATATCCATATGTCTGTATGAAGGTATGTGTACGGGAAGAGTGCGAAGAGTGTGTTTCGAGATTGGATTGAATTTTCTCCCATTCGCTCGCTCATACATACTTACGATTATTGCCATTATTTTGGTTTATTATTATTACGATTATTACTACGCTTTCTTATGGCACTCGATTATTATAAACATAATGCTCGCCGCTTAAGCCAGTCCAGTCCCCTCCCCCGGTGTCTTCCTGTCTGTCTTTCAGCCTTTGCCTCTGTGTGGCCCGGGGGCGTGACATTGACACAAGACAAAAGCTTCCAAGCTCCCATCATGCATGTACGCCCGACGCGTACGGACGCGCGAGTATTTCAAAGCCAAAAGAAAAACTTTCTTTTCAATGCGGCTTACACACAGCAAATCCGCGCATCGCATCGCATCGCATCGAAAAGAAATCACATCATTTATGCTTATTTCTTTTCTTTTCTATCCAACACACACACAACATTTCGCAGGCAGAGCCCTGCAGCAAAACGAGTTTGATCTACAAATTAGACGACAGACCAGACGCACAGCGCTTTGATCTGCCTGCCCACGTTCTGTGCAGTGCCTTCGATAAAGTGATCCGATCCCCCAAATGGGATTAGTAGAGCTGTTGAGCTTTAGAGATGCTGTTGCTGCTGTCCCACGCGATACGCCGCCAATACCCGATTACGCAACATCAGTGTGTATTTTTGGGGTGTGAGGGGACCGACCGATGATGCGACACATTTCCTTGGAACGTGACCACAGAGCCCCGACCCACGGCCAGGCGACTAACTACTTATGTCATAATATGTTCAGATACGTATTACATATTTACCCTAATGACTATATTTAGGAGATTTCCTTAAAGAAGGCAAGGAAATCTTCAAAAGGGAATCCCCTTTCCAGATTCCAGATTTCCATTTCCCTTCTAGTGTATGTTTTTTATTATTTGTAAATTTTCCTAGGTAGCACGAATATTTTATAAAATACATAGAAAGGAGAAGGTAACGAAAGAAGAGAATGAGACTCATTCTTATTATTTTTTTTAGTAGTAGTGTAGTACTCGCTCGTTGAGTGTGCCTATCCTCCTGTGGAGGAACCCCGTTATGTACAGATCGGATTTGATTTCAATTTCGCTTCTTTCTATGCAGCATTATGTCCTGTAACGTAAGGTCCATGGGCATTCATCAAATGCCGGAGCAAAAGTTGGGCCGAATGTTTGCCATTTTAATTATCAGATATGTCTGTGTGTGCAGCGGAGATGGACAGAAAGACCCCACTCGCCCAAATGGAATGTAAAAGAAACTTAGAGCCCAGACCCAGAGCCAGCATCAACATGTTCTTTTTTTGTAATTTCTGGCAAAGGGGGGAGGGGCGTCCCAACTATGTAGGCCAACAGACAGACAAACAAATGAAAAAGCTCTTCAATGCGAAGCTAGAGCTAAACTCCCGCCTCCTCGCCCTCTTGCCTTTTGAAACTCATTTCTTTTTCACAATGTAAATCGGTCAAACCAATCAAAAAGAAAACGAAAAGGAACGTTGAGTCGCAGTTACCGCGCCACTACTTTTATACCCGTACTCAGTCAGTCTATATATGAGCTTCTGAAGATATTTGATCTCAGTTTTTACATTTAACATTTTGTTTGCTACATCTGTCATTTACATCACTTCTTACAACAACAAAGTTTTGTTTTCTGCGCTAGGCGCTCAACAAGACGGACAGCAGGGCAGACGGACGGAAAGATAGACATGGCTTTATCGACTCGGCTATTGATGCTGATCTTTAATACAAATACCTTATGGAATCGGAAACGTTTTCTTCTCTGCGTTACACACAGCCACTTTTACCACAAATACAATATACCCTTTAACTCTTCGAGTACGGGTATCAAAATATATATACACATATATAGCCATACAAATGGATGTCGATGGCGCTTTTTGTGCTGCTTTTTATTATTTTATGCAGTCAACACAACAAAATGGTTTAGAGCTCAAGCCCCGGGGCAATGGAAAATGTTGTGGATGGGATTAAGCATGAGATGAGATGAGCACTTGGACTTGTATTAAGAATGTGTTGTGAAGTGATAGGATGTCCACGTCATTTTCAAGCCGAAGACCTAACCCTAGCTCGAGCCCTGCGCTTCAGTGAGCCGAGTGACCGACCCCATATGCAATCGAGGAGAGATAAAGAGAAAATATTGCAATAAAGACTTGAGCACGCGGCGGCCACAAGGGAATAGCGACAACAACAACAACAATAAGAGGTGAAGATGATGAAGACTCCAATAGACAGTGAAACCCCGCAATAGGAACTACAGATTTGTTAAAAAAAAAAGAGACCGACCCCGAAAGAACGCCAAAGGAAAAGAACGATAGAGAGCACGGGAGAGGGAGAGAGTTTTGCAGGCAAATCAGCAGCAATAAGAGTACAATGGTCTAGTATCGATAAGTTTCTGGTGGTTTTCAATTATATTATCGAGTTAGCAATGACTTAATAATGTTTTTTCGAGATTTTATCGAATTACGATCAATTTTTGGTATTTTTATTATCATTTTATAAAGCATCAATAACTTTCTGGTTGTTTTCATTATATGAAACTATCGATTAGTTTTGGGTATTTTTGTTGTTGTCGAAAACCTAGTTGTTGATTTCAGACAAGAATCACTGTCGGCAGCGTACTGGCTGCCCTTTTGTGACAAGAGATGGAAATGTGGGCAGCATTGCGGAAGCAGAAGCAGCAAGAAGCCAACGACGAACAATCCGTGCCAGAAGCAGCAGCCTCCGTTCCGCGATTCTTTGAGAGCCACTCGCCCGGTCGAGCCCTCTCCTTCCATACAGACATGTGTATATGTGTGTTTGGGGTTCAACAACCTTCCTCAGAGAAGCCACGGATTGGGATAGAAGGGAATGAGAAAAGAGGAATAATGGAGAACAATACACTGCACCTATCCTATATTATCCACAGCGCCCACTCCCCACACTGTCGCAGGCATGTTGCATCGCAATGGTTCCTCCAATTATGCATAAATAAAGGGAAAATAGTAATAAACTTCGGACCAGGAGGGATCCCTGCCGTGATTAAACCATGCAGCAGGCATTCAGGCATTCAGGCACCCAAGCGGCCTCCATTTGACCCACTTCGGAAGCAATATGTCCATTAAGTGGGTGGTGGGGCGACCAGAGGAAGAGCTATAACCAACAATTGCATGCGGAAACAGAGCATGCCCAGAAGAGTGGGTTGGGTGGGCAGAGCGACATTTGATAGCCAATTGTGGCCAGAAAAAGGCTTATAGAGTTCAATTAACTATAACTATAGCCACGGCCAGTCCCAGTCTAAAAAGAAACCCAGACAGAAAGGGGATTCGGGTGGTATTGTTTAACGGATTCTAAGATTTTCCTAGCTTCCAAAGATCCACATATCAGTAATGGAAGAAGACATTAGACAGCCTTAACATTTGTAATAACAAATAATGATTTTGGGCATTTTACCCAAAGAAATATCAACCAAATCCCTGTAGGTATTGCGTTTAAAGAACTACACATATAGAAATTTCGGTTTTTGCCAATCGAAAATACACTTTTTTCCCTGTATAAAGGGGTAAGTACAACGCAATTTCCAACAAATTCGAGTACTAATATAATATATGTTATGCGAGTATATACCCATGTTCGTATTTGCATATACAAAATGCGAGTATACTTATGAGTATATACTATATCTTCTCTATTGTAATCATACTCGCACGTTCTGCTCTAAATAAACATCAACAGGCATCGAGAGTATGTACTATACATGCCAGAGTATATTTAACCATAATTTATAATCGAATAAAGAATTATTACGTATAAGTAGGAAAAATATTGCCATGTCTTATCCGATAAATTGTAGAGAATTTTCCTTTCCGCAAGTCTTTATTTGTTGCATTACTTTTCCATTTGGGAAAGCTTTAATCTGAATATCATTTCAAAAGGTTACAGTCAGACAGAGGGGCGCTACCGCATGACGCGCAAACAGCATAGTCTTGAAGTTATGATTATTTGTATGCGATTCAAACTACTGTGACTATTACTAATAAATATTTTCATATACGATATCCAAGTTTCATGGTATATATTTTGTGATTTAGCGGGGTAAAACATATCAGCTCTCTTATAGCAGTAGGTTCCTCTCTACATTCTTGTGCATTTGCTCACTCTTTTCATTCGCATAGGCCCTCTAGGGCTCCTCTCTCTCTCTCTTATTCTCTCATTGTCACTGTATTGTTGGACCCTGTTCCAGTTTTGATTTCGGTCTGGAACTGTTGCTGGGTGGTTCTTGGGTTGGTGGGTTGTTCGGTGCTTCTGATTGTTTGTTGGTGGATTTTTCTCTGTGGTGTTCTCTGTTGATAAGAGTGCATTGGGTCTGACCCATTTTCCACACACACACATACACACACACGGATACGGATACACCAGTGTGTGTGTGTTTGCATCTGCCTCCAAATGTGTTTTTTTTTTTTCGTTGCACAACGCAGTTTGTGTTCCATTCTCATTATTTTTATTTTTTTTTGTTACTTTTATTCTTTTGGTTTTCATTTGTAATGAAAGTTATTGTGCCTGCTGCTGCTGCTGCTGCTATCTGCGGCGGCAGCCCTTGCGGCTTAATCAACGCAAATGAGGAAGAAAAGAGAAGAGACGAGATGAGTTCAAACCTCAGGCATAGCAACAGGCTGCACCCTGCCCATGCCACATCCTGCTTATGCTGCATGCCTACCTCGTGCCCGTATGGCTTATTGTACTGTCTCTTTCGCTCTTTTTCGCCCTATACCACAACCCCCATACCGTTTTCCATCAGAAAGGATGCATTAAATTCAGGGCAAGCCCAAAACGGGCAGCCAGCAAGCACCAGGATACAAATATTTCATAAATTTTGTGGCAGTCAGAGCCAGGGGGATCCCCTTCCCCACTGCACCGCTAGTGCTTTATTTAGTGGAATAAAACACACACACACACACACACACACACATACATATGTATGTACATAAAGTCGAATAAATTTATTTTTGTGCACACAAAAGGGGCAGAGGCGGAGGCAGAGATGACTGTAGTGATGTTGCTGCTGCCCGAGTGTCTGCAAACAGACACCCAGAAAGACACAAATACAGACAGACAGACAGACAGAGAGCCAGACAATGGGGCAGGGAGGCAAGCAGGCAAAAGTTGGCAAATTTGCAACAATGAAAATGCAACAAATTGTAGTCTGTAATGTCAATTCAAGCGAAATCAATTGTGTTGAATGCCACACACACACACAACACGCACAAATATGTAAGCGCAAATTGATGCAAATAAGATGACGGCGATGTAGATGGGGGATTCCTGCTCGCCAACCCCACTGCATGACAAATAACTTAATCAAAAAGGATATGCCAGTGGTACATAGAGAGATAGTTAATTAAATATTCTATTTATGAGATATTCATGAGAGAAGGGCAACATTTGGAATATGTTGGAATCTACCTATGGGTTATCCCCATAGGGTTAAATATATGTATGTATAGTAATGATATCAATCTTCAATGGAACACAAACATAAATTATCAGTGGCGGAAAAACAAAAACAGAATACAACCAGCAGCGATCGCGTCAGAGCTTCCGATTCGTTCTGTGGAAAATGCAAATGGAAATGAAAAATCTAAGTAAATTTCCGAAGAAGAAAAACAATCGCAGAAGCTGTGCATACGACTATAAGATACCCTCTGACACTCTTCTCCCTCTTCTGGCTAAACACACACATCTCTGGAAATCTGGAAAAATACATACATACATATGTATATTTCCAACGAAAATTCATTCAGAATATTTTGCACTACCACCCCCATACTCCCTCCTCGAACTGCTTGGTGATTAAACAAACAATGAACCCGCGCCATCAGCTGGCTGCATGTGTGTGTTTGTGTGCCTGTTTGCATGTATTTCTGTGGGTGAGGGATTGGGCACAAAGTTTTTGCAATGGAATGGTAACACAATTGGCCAACATAGAGACAGACGGTGGTGCGGGTGTCTGGGAAGGAAGAACGAAGAAGAACGAGTAACAGCAGCAGCACCACCAGAAAAGGCATTTGGCAAAGGGAAAGCGTTTTTCCTGGGCCTCTCTGACACTGCCACTGCCACTGCCGCTGCCGCTGCCTGTGCCTCTGCAGCCTGTTGGCCGAAACTGGTTTTTTTGGCCCTTGCTTGCAACACAGCCCCGGAAATCACTTTCCCTAATGAAGTGAAACCCGCACAAACCAACACTAGCACAAACACACATGGAAGAACTGTTACAGTTACGATTATAAATAAGCTGATAACAGTGTGCCTCTGCCTGGAACGAAAAAGGAGGAGGAGGAGGAGGTGGGAAGGGTGACTATGACTGGAACAGGAACAGTGGGAATCGCAGTGCATTGGAATTCCAAAAAGTGGGAGGAATGGGCTGGGGGCGGCACGTGCTGGCAAACATAAACAGGCACACAAACGCACACACGAACACGCACTCGAAGATGCAATTGCGGCACACACACACACACAGACGCCTGCACAACTCTGACGAAATTTCAACACACACCCACACTTCTTATGCACACGCACGCACACCACACAAATACCAGCAAAGAAATACAGGTTGAAAACACGCACGCAAAAATATTTTGGTGTAGTTTTTTCTCTTCTTTTGTTGTTGTGTTTGTGGCAACGCCTGCAAATCGCTCTAGAGCAGGCATATTTGCCCCTTGCCCCAGCAGGCGTGTCACTTTTTTAAATTTCAACTTTTTGAAATAACAATAATAACAATATGGAATTTGTTGAGAGGGGACACTTACAAATTCTTGTTGTTCTGCCTCCGACGCCATTATTGATATATTTAATGTTGATATTTATTATGTTTTGCTAATATATTTGTTTGATGATATTTTGTTTTGCGAAAATATCAATTTTGATATTTTTGTGGGATATATCATCACTTTTTGGAACTTTGAAAAAAATTCGGCTTTATTTCTGTGTTGTTGTTCGCGCCGTTTAACATTTGTACAGTGTGACCGCGGATTTATCGTCCAAATATACTTCATCAGACCCTCAAAAGTATACCTACCGTCTCATTTTCATAATATACTGCATATATACCGTGGAAAATCATATTCCTTAATTTGGATATTCGATTGTATATTACAAGCTAGTTAGGAATCTCGGCACCAAACATATAATTTTATTCGATTGATGAGTCCTTTCTTCGCTTTATTACATTAAGCCAATTACTCAGTTCGTTCAAAATTGTTGTTAGCATGGAGTAGCACATATTTTGCTGGCGGCCGAGTGTGACCAGGTTTACATACTCTAAGGTGGAATTACTCTGGGGAATTACGGATGTCGGGCTGTCTCACCATTACTGCACACTCAGATGGTAGTAGGGGTGCCTCGGGCTAGGGCTTGCCTTAACCCGATGCTGCCATGCTCCTGGATACAGGGAGATCACGAGCGAACTATACTCTCCTCGTGATGACGACTGGCAACAGGTCCTGGCACGGTCAAGTCTCTGCCACGGATGCTGCTTAATGGTAGTCAGGCGGAGAGAAAAAAACTCTTAATTAAATTAGCCCAATCGGTACTCCTCTTAAAGTACCGGAAGGACAAAACAATCCCTCTACATCAAAGGCTGGGAAACCAGGTCCTAAGAAGACGGGGAAGGAGACTAAGTCGGTTCACCGTCTTAAAGCAAAATCCGCTGCGAGAAGAGCTACTTCGGGTGGCACCGGGGGCAAACCGATTATCGGGGTGGCCAAGAGGAGCCGACATAGTCCTCATTCAGGAGCCCTGTAACCTCGGAAACAGGGTCTCTGGTCTGAGGACTCCAGACCATAAGCTATACAAAAAGAGAACTGCACTTATTTTTGATCCCAAATTTCAGCGATGAATATCACATGGCAGTGAGCCTCGAAGCCCAGAAGAGCTCACTCAGGATCTCCAACACATGCGCCCTTAAGGACGCTCATTGCAGACTGCGAGGCCAAGGACATTTAAAACCGGGACGTTTTTTCTTTTTAGCTCCAGTGGGAACCCAGTATGGCGTCTGTAAGTCTACGATCTCAACTGCGTCTTTCCAGCAGAGCTGGAATGGCGAGTGGGGGCTCTGCGAATATAAGATCTTTTTGCTTATAATTTACATAAGCTTACGTACTACATTTGACGTAACATTGGAAATTAGGTATGCGATATTTACATACAATAGTAATAGTAATAGTATATCGAAACGAGTTGATCGAACCTTGCGCATCTCTGTACGGCAATGTATGCGTCCGTTAGGCTACGAGGGTTTCTTACACAGAGATCCATAGACTGAGATTTTGATACACAGAGGTTCCATACTAGAGGTCTGCATGAGTAGCAAAAAACCATATTCGAATGCACAATGCTCAAAATGAATTGAGTGAATTGAATGCAAAGCCAAACTGGAGTGAGTGAATGGGAGTGAATTACGTACAACTCTGTCTCACAAAGAATAGAGAAAAACGAAACGAATCGAATGAAGTGAGAACACAGAAAACGGAGACGCTTCATTCGAATTATTCGAGTTGCAAAAAAAAAAAAAAAAAAAACTCGGACTACAAATACATACACAGACTACGTACATGCATACAGACTTGTCGGCTTATTTTATTAAAAAGGTGTCCATGTGTGCGTGCGCATGGACCGAACAACTCGAATTACTCAAGTACACGACGCATTGCCAAAGTTTTCATTTCCCTTTTCACTTCATTCGTTCTCACTCATTTCGTTCAACGTCTCAAGCTATGAAGCACAGCGCGTACTCATACTCATACAATGTCGTTTCATTTCTTGCATACCACTCAACTCATTCCAATTCAATTCGAATGCATTCAAAAAGTGTATGTTGGGAGTGGACTCATGCAGATGTCTATTCCATACACACAAAAGATGGACTCTTTAATTGCTGCATATTGCTGCCACTGCACAATAGGATTAGGACACACACAACATGCAACACACACACGAAAATCAAATACGTGTACGTAAAAGAAAAAGAATATTCAAAAATCAAGAATAAATCGTATGAAACATTTCGATTACAAGCTACAACATTTTGTATAATTGTTTTGTTTTGTTTTTATACCAGTACTCGAAGAGTACGTATTTGTGTGTTTGTGTTTGTGCTAAAAGAGGATGTGTGTAACACACAGAAGGAGGCGTTTCCGACCCCATAAAGTATATATATTCTTGATCAGCATCAATAGCCGAGTCGATATAGCCATGTCTGACCGTCCGTCTTGTTTTTCACTCATTGCTCGAAGGCTATTAGAGCTAGACCAATCAAATTTTTTCCAGACTGATGTGGTATCTCACTCCTAGAAAAGTGTTTCAAAATTTCGCCCCGTCCACATCCGCCCCCACAAAGGGCGCACATCTGTGGCGTCCACAATTTTGAAGATAGCAGAAAACGAAAAATGCAGAATCATAGAGACAGCCCATATCTATCAGGGGCCCAAATCTGAATCGGATCGGATCATTAATATAGCCACAATAGAGGAAAATATACGAAAAACTTCGCTCCCTCTCGCTCGCACTCACACAAAAACGAGTCGATTTGGTTTTTTTTGTATTTTGTGTAGCCTGGATCTCAGAGTCTATAAGAGTTAGAGCAACCAAACTTTTTGCCAAGACTCCTGTGATACCAAACCTAACAAGTGTATTTCAAAATTTCGCCCCGCCCCCTTTCGCTCCCACAAAAGACGAAAATCCACAATTTTGAAGATAGGAAAAACGAAAAATGCAGTATGGTAGGGAACTATCATATCTACCAGATTCCCGAATCTGGTCCAGATCGGATCATTATCGTAGCCACAATGATGAAATGAATTTTCAGCAGCGAGTCCCCTCGCGGGGGTTGCCCCCCGCAACAAAACATACATTTTTATTAGGGTTGATGGCAGTAGCGGCTGCTACTGATTCTCTCAATGTAAAAACTGATAAAACATTTAAAAATTCCACATAAATCACATGTGTACTGACTGAGTACGGGTATAAAAGTAGAGTCGCGTTCAAAGCGACTCCGTACGTTCTTTCTCGTTTTATTTTCGTTTCAATTGGTATAAAAATATGTATTGTATGTATTCTACTCTATTCGTTAATGGTGTTCTGTTCCCAAAATGGAAGCTCCTATAAGGAGCACGTTTATATAACTGCCTATCCCATTCGATACGATCTGATCTGATCTGATGTATCAGTATCAGTATCAGATCGCCAACAAAAGACACAGTTTCGGATGCACATTATGGTATTTGGATGCTAATGCTTCGGTAATTCTGATTCTATATGATAGTCGCCTGATTCAAATGGTTTTTAGTGTGGCTCAATTGCTCAATTGCTTAATAATAGTCGTCTGCTACTTCTCATCCGTTATTTCCATCTCTCCAACTCACTATATATATACTATACTATACTATGTTTGTATGTGGGTAAAAAAAAAAACTAAACCCATTTCCAGCACGTTTTTTCGTTTTTGTTTTTGTTTGTTGCTAAAGAATTTCTGAACACCAATTAAATTTACGATTGCGAAGGATCATTTCATATTTCACATTGCAGTTGGCTTATGGCTTATGGCTTTTTGTGTTTGCGTTTGCTTTTGCTTTTGCTTTGTTCAAATAAATATTGTTAACCGTGTTTAATAAATCATCAAATTCTTATGCCGCCATGCGGCACCTGCTGGCGTGCGGACTCTTCCTGCACCTTCTTCACCACCTGCAGGACATTGGCTATGCTCACAACGGGCACACCACCAGCGACGACTGTCGGCCCGCTAACCGCCGGTCCGCGCAGTGCCGCAGGAGCGGCTGTTCGCGACATGAGCGCCGCACGTCGACGCAGTAGCTGCTGTTGTTGGAGTCTGATGCAAAGAGATTGGAAATTTGAAGGATGAGCAAGAGGTACAGATAGCTTTGATGCTTTGATGGATACTCACTTCTGCTGGAGCTGCTGTTGTTTCAGCTTGTGCTTGATGTTCGGACAGAAGGGCACGGGACACTTCTGCTCCTGGCAGTGCTTCGCATGGTAGCAGCAGAGGGCGATCAGCTGTTTGCAGAGGGGGCAACCGTCCGTCTTCCGCTTGCAATTCTTGGTGTGCTGAACAACGCGTTTCATCCTCTGGCACGTGGGCAGGCGGCAGTTGGCGTCGTGGCACTGGCAGGCGTGCAGCAGGGACTGCATGCATCGCTGGATGGACTGTTTGCGCGCCTCCTGGGGATTGGCCTGCTTGTGGTCCGCCGGTGCAGAGCCGTCGTCGATGTCGAAGCCGAGCTTCTCCATTTTATGGGGAACATAATTAATGAGTAAATTGCAGATTATTTTTGACGGAACAGCGCAGACTCAGCTTTCCATTACATTAACCAAAAGCATTAAGGATTGGATTGATAAAATAGGAACATTTGTGGGCCATTCCCATTCAATGGAATCAAATCGGAAATTGCAAATCGGAAATCTCTTTCTCTGTTGAATATACAAGACATATGTATTTCTGGGAATGGAAAATGATCTGTTTGATTGCCAACAGAGTTTCGTGTCATTCGAATCTCTCTTTCATTTAATTCATTCGTTGAGTTCTTCTGCTTCCACAAAAAAAGTGCAAGTTTCAGCACCAACCTCTTGACCTCGTTTCCCCCCGATCGTTTCGAAGCAGTTGAAAGTAAAGCAAAATAATCTTCCCCGATCCAAAAATAATTAACACAAATACCAGCAAAGAAATACAGGTTGAAAACACGCACCGAAAAATATTTCGGTGTAGTTTTTTCTCTTCTTTTGTTGTTGTGTTTGTGGCAACGCCTGCAGGCATATTTTCCTTCAGCTTTTTGCAGTAACAATAATAACAATATGGAAATTGTTGAGAGGGGACACTTACAAATTCTTGTTGTTCTGCCTCCGACGCCATTATTGATATATTGAATGTTGATATTTATTATGTTTTGCTAATATATTTGTTGATGATTGATGATTTCTGTGTTGTTCTTTGCGACGTTCTTTGTTCTTAACATTTGTACAGTGTGACCGCGGATTTATCGTCCAAATATACTTCATCAGACCCTCAAAAGTATACCTACCGTCTCATTTTCATAAAATACTGCATATATACCGAGGAAAATCATATTCCTAAATTTGGATATTCGATTGTATATTACAAGCTAGTTAGGAATCTCAGCACTGAAAATATCATTTTATTCGATTGATGAGTCCTTTCATGGTTTTATTGCATCAGGCTGTATTGCATCTGTAAGTATACGATCTCAACTGCGTCTTTCCAGCAGAGCTGGAATGGCGAGTGGGGGCTCTGCGAATAGACGATCATTTTGCTTATACTTTACATAAGTTTACGTACTACATTTGACGTAACATTGGAAATTAGGTATGCGATATTTACATACAATAGTAACAGTATATCGAAACGAGTTGATCGAACCTTGCGCATCTCTAAGTACGGCAATGTATGTGTCCGTTAGGCTACGCAGGTTTCTTGCACAGAGATCCATAGACTGAGATTTTGATACACAGAGGATCCATACACACAAAAGATGGACTCTTTAATGGCTGCATATTGCTGCCACTGCACAGTAGGATTGTCAATAGGACCACATCTTCTGTAAAAATTGCAGGCACGAGGAAGAGGAGGAGTCGGTCCAGCACTTCTTCTGTCTCTGCACGGCCCTAGGAAAATGTAGACTACGGTTTCTTGGGGCTCCCTTCCTCACGGCCATTTTGGACCTGTCCGAAACCAAACCAGCGATCTTGTCCAAATACATCCAAGCCATTTACTCTCGTAATTTTCACAGTTTTGCTCATATTCAGTGCTCGTAGTGCTCCATTGGTAAATGGAAAGAGTATTAACAAATCGAAATAAATGTTTCGGTTTGTAGTGCAGTGTGCTTGGCGCCATAATTCGAACGATAATTCGTTTTAATATTTTTTAATAAATAAATCTAACTAAATACAAGAAAAAAAAATATGTTAAGCTTTTCGTGTTTGCTTCTTCGCTGTACACTGCTCTCAGGGGATCATCGTTGGCCTAGAGGTTAAACCTTTGATGGCTCCTCGACGGTGGTGCCGGGCGAGGGCGTGATCTCCGCCTCAGTCTCCACTGTGGCAGGAACAGGAGCAGGATTGCTGTTAGGAGCAGCAGAGGGCTCCGCCTCTTTGGCCTCTAGGGGGGCACTCTTGGCCAGATCGCCGGGCGAGGGCTTCTTGGGCGCCGGCTTGGAGCCACCGAAGATGGCCTTCTCGATGCCCAAAATGGGGGCCTCGAAGGCCAGTGTCGCGAATATGGAGGCGGTCAGGGTGATGCCAAAGTCATGCCACCAGCGGAGGATCTGCATGCCATAGATATTCGAGTGTCATGAGAGCAGATCAAGAGACTGTGAGAATCAATCACTTACCGCATCGTAGTTGGAGAAATGAGTGTCTGTCTGGAGGCGGGCTGCATTCACCAGCTGGACAATACGATGGATGACGTACATGCAGTAGGTGAGACGACTGAAGCCGGTGAAGAAGCTCCACGAGAGGAAGTCGTTGATCAGGCCACCGTGGCCGTTGTAGCAGGCCCACACGATCCATCCGATGGACAGGGCCCAGGAGGTGCGGCTGAGGGGCTCGAAGAAGGCGCCCTCGATCAGCGGCGAGTCGGGTGTATCGGGCAGAATGCGCCAGTAGGGGCCCCATAGATCAGCCAGCATGGTGCCGAATGCCACCGTCCAGCCAATAACCACCCAGACCTTGGCCAGCGGAATCTGGCGTCCGCGGTTGCGGGTGAACAGGAAGTAGCCGAAGATGACGCCAATCAGCCACGTGGGGATGCGCGTGTGGGTGGGATAGTAGGTCATCTTCTGGCGCAGATCCACATGCTCGTCCTGCACGCGGAACAGGGTGAAGTCCTTCACCATGAAGGTGGCAAAGGTGCCACCCAGGCAGATCAAACCAAATATCGAGATGGGTATGAGGGCCTTCTTGCCCCACTTCCACAGCGGAATAAGGAACAGCGGCGACAGGAAGTACAGCTGCGTATCGACAGCCAGATACCAGGATTGTGAAACGCACTAAAATTCGAATGGGTTAGATTCAGAGTTCAGAGGGAGACTCAGATGCGGATATGTAGGGCGGCACTCACAATGTGATAGGGATATGCATAGTTCTGGATGTAGAGGAGCGTGGCCCACCAGGAGTCCTCGCAGCGCTTGTCCTGGGTGCCCAGCTTGAACCACATGGGTCCCTCGCCCGAGTACTTGTACAGCGACATAATGTACAGCACCACAACAGCGACCACCGGTGTAAGCCGAATGTACCGATGGAAGTACATCATGGGAATGTTCAACTTGCCCTTCGTGCGCTCCAGCTCACGGAAGGCGCCCCAGCACATCAGCAGGCCGGACATAAAGAAGAACGTGTCCACGCAAAGCGATCCATTCTGGACGAGCATCGAGTAGGGTGTCTCCACCCATGTGTAGAACTTATTCCGATTGATGTGCGGCAAATCGTAGAAGGTCATGTAGCCATGACCGAACACCACCCACATCATGCTGAAGCATCGCAGCCCATTGAGGCAATGGATCACGTTTGGGTTGTTCACCTTCTTCACCGTGAAGATCTTTGGGGCATTGTGCAGCACAGAGAAGGCGATCAGCAGTGGCTTTTTGGGAGCTAAACAACAAAATAAATTGTATATTAATTGTGAATTCTGTAAAGGGTTCTGTTCCTTTTTAAATGATAGATTTCTTACCCTTTTTGCGGGTCTGCATGTAATCGTAGACACTGCTGGCAACCATAAAGAATACAATCAACGAGAAGAAGACGCTGTCAGGGGATGAAGGATAAAGTGCATAAGTTTTTTGCCATTAAATTCCACTCCCGCCCTCACTTGATTTACTTAATTAGAAAAGGTACTCTACTCCACTCCACTCCACTCCACTCCACTCCGGTCTTATCACACAGTCCAAGAAAGGTGCTTCAATTCTCGTTGTTATCTTATCGCCTGGGGGCGGCCTACTATTGTTTTTTTAGCATTCAATTCCACTTTTGATTTTGCATTGCCATAACTTCCTGATTCCGGATTACCACCATTCAACGCCAATAGATTTATCAAACCAATTCCTAGGGAGATATCTCAACAGCGCTCACTGTTCCAGTGATCCCACGCTCTGTTCCATTCTATTCCCCATCTAAAAATCGATCACTTACATGGCAAATATATCGATTCCTCGCAGTTGGATGGGCGCATCGTATTTGCATCGGGCCTCGGTGACCATATTGAATCTGAAATCAACGACATCGTCGCCATAGAACTGGGTGATCACATTTTTGAGCAGCACCTCCGTTTTGTTGGGGCTGCAGGTGCTGGGTACGCAGATGCCAAGCTCAAAGATCTGGGGATCGGTCTGCTTGTAGCTGATGCGGGATGTTTTGAACTCCTCGCCACGTTTCTTTACATCCTTGTAGAACAGGGTGATGTTCAGGCTAGCCAGGCAGTACTGGCCACGGATATCGTCGCCGTAGGTGCTGGTGGCGGCCACGCACTCCTCGTACTGGCCCATGCTGATCGTGTGGCCCCAGAAGAGGCCCATGGGCAGACGGCCCCAAGTGTCGGGAACTGCAAAGAGAACAGAGTGTGTGTCAGCGTCTCAATGCTTAATCTCTTCCAGCAAGAACCCATGGAAATATCTGGACTATATCTCGCTATTGCTTATCGATATCGTTGGTTGGGGCCCCCACCTGCATTTGGGAATTTGCAGCGATAAGCGGGACGGGGGAGATTGGCTTCTACAATTAGCCAGCAGTAGGTGCTCCTGGTCCTTTCTTGCATAACATTCACTGATTTATGAGCCTCATAAAATGCACTCTTTGATTTACAATCTATATCTAACGGGGTAATATATCGATATATAGTATTGTACAACAGGAAATGCGATCGAAACGAATCGATCAAATTCCGGCACACAGAGCAACGCAGCAAATGAAAATTTAATGGAGTCCTTAAGAGAAGGATTTCTCCTTTGTTCTTTGATCCCCATGGCAGGCAATTACGTCAATGTTATCATGATTTTCAGGGGCCAGATCTTATCGCTGGCAATTGCCACCCAAAGAATTGGAATGGGGACAATCAAATTTTGATTTGTTAGGCGAGGATTAGCACAAAAAAGGCATGCGTATGGCAATTGAATTTACAACCCATCATAAAAGCAAAAACAAGGCTAAAAATGGATTTATGAATGGGCAGAGAGGCAAAGAGATTGCCTGAGATTGGAAAAGCCCAATCAAAAAAGTGTTAATAAGCGTGGGATAAGAAATTATTGAAAATTGTATGATCTTTATCGGAATATTAGTGAGAATAAAGAAGCGACACCAAGCGCGTAGTCTAGCGAAAAATGGCAAGCCGAGGGGCGCTACCTGCATAACGCGCGATTGCGTCGCGTTGCAGAAAATTATAAAGAGATTGGGATAGAAAATGTATGATAATTATTAACACCACACTCTTTCATTCACATGATTCACTTCAGACAATGAGCAATACGAAGAGATGGAGGAACACTCCGATCGATGCTCAGTGACTCAATTGGGGTGGGGAGGATTCACAGAAGATTCTCCATGGCCTAATCACATTTCCAGCTTACATTCGAGGGCCCATTCTTCAGAATTGTCGATGGCATCCCGGATGCGGATCACATCCCGGTCGCACAGATCGTCATTGTACACGCGATCCTCGTACTCGAATGTCGCTGTAGCTGTGGCTGCAGTGTCGCGACGGCTGCGCGATCCTTGGGTGGCATTGAAAAGGATGGCCTGGTCGGCGCCCAGGGCAAAGAACTGATGGGCCATGCTGCTCTCCATGGGCGTGGAGTGGCCGCTGAGCAGGTGATGGTTCGATGATGGTTCGGCGGATGCAGCCGCAAGCAGAAGCAGCGGCAGTGCGGCTGCCAGGACATGGAGACGACCCATAATCCTGGGCGTGGATCCTATTTGTCGGTCTCGTAAAATTGTTCGTACGACTCGACTTGACGCGAGCGCGCTGCGGTGTGGAAGGATGGAGAACTGAGTGGCGATCTGGGGGATCGGTGGCTTTTATAGGCTATCGATTGGGCGGTGGAGGTATTTGTGGCAGTGGTCAGTGGTCAGTGGGAGTGGCAGTGGGTGTTGAGTGGAGTGGAGGCACTTGAGTCGCCGGTAACGGCGATGACCAAGCACCAGCCGCCCATGGAATCTATAAATATTTTCAACATAGATACAGGTACAGGTAAAGGTCTCTCTCTTTCTCTCTCTCTCTCGCTTAGCCACACAGCCGAACAACGATAAGACGATAGAACGCGTCTCCTAATCAATTGCCTTGCATTGGCTCCCTTCGCCACCATCTCCACATCCACACTATCAAGGTGCTGTTGCTGTCTTATCTGGCTCCGTTCTCCGTTGTCCATACGGCATGGATTTAGCCGACGGGCTTAGCTGCGCAAACGGACGGACGGATGGCGGGACCCTGGCGACCATAAATTCATGTCCAATGCCCAAAAACTAAAAAAAAATCGCCAAAGCTCTGGGCTCCCCGATTGCAGACAGTTCATGGGAACGATAAGCGATCCAAATGGCACCAGCGACGACGATCCTATGACGATCCAAAAGTAGATTTCGTTTAATTAAATTAATGAAAAATATTTGGGGACTTTGAACGCGCGGAACAGACAATTATCGGATAATTTCGGTTGGCCAGAGATATCAGAGTTAGATCCCAGGGTAATCGACATTCAAGGTCGTTATAAAAAGAGATAGGGGTTAGGGAAGAGGAGAGCCTTTCGGGTAATATGACGTACATAGATATGGGGGGAGTATAATGGAATGAAATCAACTAAGAATACTTAGCAAAGATATAACTGAAATAAAGTTTGCATGTGGTGTTAATTAAGATAGAGAACCTACAAATAGCAATAAAATGCAAATGGATTGATCCATATCCTTGCTCATGAGACTTCTCAAGAATCGCTGATCAGATACTCAGGAATTCAAACGAAATTGATAGTATTCGTGCATATAGGAAGCGAATAGGGAATCGAATCATATCACATGAAATCAAGTGGAGTGGGTGGAGTGGTTTGTGGTCTAGTATAAGCTACTACAACAAAAATCGTTAATCAGAGAGACATTTATTGTATTAGGCAATCGCTGTGGACGGTATCTTTGATCCAAGCCATTCCATCCACTTTGGTGACACTTGGAGCACACGTCCCAGGCCACTGGCACTGTCACTGGCACCTCTCCATTAGGGACGAGTGTTCTGTGCGGCGGGTGTCGATGATTGGCGTCGGTGGTATATCGCACCAACCGATAATTTATGTGACAATCACTTGAGAATCGAGTGCAAAGCTTCAGGAATTTTACTGTCCACTGTCCGATTCGATGCGATCCGATCTGATCCGATCCGCGTGACAACAAATGGATGGTAGTGCCTGTTGGTGGTCGCTCTTATGCCGTGGGAACAACAAAGAGAATCGTAACAAACAGTTCGATGAGTTGTTTGAGTCCTTCAGTTCTTCCATAATAATATGCCCATATGCCGTAATCTTATCTGAAGATTAACCTGCTTACTGGCTGCAATTTTGACTTTGGTTTTGGCTGTGATTAAGTGGACTTAATATAGGGTTTACAATCTCCGCAAATAGTCATGCAGCATGAAGAATGTCGGTCACTATTTCTCCCCGATATTCTCTTGATCCTGCTTCACCTTGCAAGATAGAGGGAAAATACTCTTTCGTATTGTTTTTATTGTTTCGAAGATAATCGTTTGCAAGGTCGCCCCACATCGAGAGTGATTGCCTCTACATTGTTAAGTTGTTGACTGGAATTAAACCCCTACTTCCCTACTGTGGCTATCAAAGATCAGATCCGATTCGATTCGATTCGATACGAACATTCATCGACCACAAATCGAACCGAACGTCAATTGCGAGGGGCCACTTGAAAGCTCGAAAGTGTTTTCGACACATTATTTATAGATGTTTCATATGACGATGGCACGGGTTGGATTTTGATAGTACGATAGTACCGGGCCAAGCGGATAATTCCCAGTTCTTATAAATCGTATTGGACTTTGATCGCAAACAGCTGAACAGCAAAATGGAACCTCCTCCCGTCTTCTCCTTTCGACTTCCGCCCGGCAATATCGTTTATGGGGGAAAGTGAGACAAGACCCAAAGTGCAGTAAATCTAGTGTGGGGGCCCCGGTGTCAATGAATCAGCGATCCTATACACTCTATAGACTCTGTAAATCAGCCCTGCCCTGCTCTGCTCTGCTCCTTATCGGATTTTGTGTCATTTTGGATTTGAAATGATATTCGCATTCAATTGCCTGCTACTACTCGTACATATATGTATTTGGGGGTGTCCAGCTATCAGGAGTGTGCGGCTCTGTAGCTTACATAATAATCTTAATTTAATATTCAGATAGAGATCAACTGATATTGCTGGACTCAAATTCATATTCATCCACTTGAGGCTCATGCAATACCTTCGTTGATAAAGTTGGTTATGCTGCTGGTAGGGCATCATCGCTGAGAAAAATAATAATACTTGATTTCGTTTTTAATTTCATAATTTTTATTTAAATTAATTTATTTTACACTTTCAAGCAAAGTATTTTTAGTTAATTACAGTGTGTTTTGTTGTTTGTTTTTTCGTTTGCTGTGATTTTTGGGGGGGCTGGGTGGTTTGTGGGGTCATCATACGACAAAAAATAAGGGGCCATTAAATTAAATATAAGAGATAGAGATTGGTGAAAACAATTATAATAATCATACAATACAAATACAAATACAAATACAAATATATATATATATATATATATTAATTAATAATTAATAATCATCGTAATAGTAGTAAAAAAAATTGTATGTAATTTTATTTTTTGTTTTTTTAATCAGAATCATGCAATGGATAAATGTATACAATATACTTATTTAGAGGGGTGTATTTTTGTTGTTGTTAAAATTAATGAAAAACGGTATCGTCTCACAAATCGTCGTCTATCGCCTAATCGTTTATCAATCAATCAATCAATCGATTTGTCATCATTAATCAGTAATCAGCGCATCTCAGTAGTCGCATCATCTCAATATTTTACATACAATCAGTTATCAACGGTTTCGATCATCATTCGATCTTTCATCTTTTCATCTTTAATCGCTATAATTATTCATAATCATTTTTTGTTAATATTCCTCGTACTCAGTAGTTGTTAGCTGTTTTTTCTTTTATTTTCTTTTTTGTTTGTTGGTTTTTGTTTTTTTGTGGTTTGTTTGTCGTGTTAGAACTAGTTTTTACTAAGGCTTGGTTTACACTTGACTTAACTAGGCTTAAACGCTCCTCCTCCTACTCTACTTCCTGCTGCTTCCGGCTTTGTTTTTATTATTTTTTTGTTAGGTTTCCCCTCGTTTTTTTTTCATTTCTTTTATTTTCGATATTACATTTTTTGGATGCATAATAATATAAACGCTGTTGTTTTTTTTTTGTTTTTTTTGTTTAGCAAAGTGTCCGTCTGTCCATTTCCATGTTCCAATCAAGATACTGAGGCCTCGTTTCTGTCTCCCATTAGAATGAGAGACGCTGCTCCTCTATCTCATTCTCATTCTCATATACAATATATAATTTACAATCGTTCGATTCTTAACTAATTCCTTGTCATATATTAGGGTTGCATGCGTTGGTTTGTGTGTGTGGTTGTGTGTGTGTGTATACTATATATATAACTATGTATGTATGTATGTATTTTTGTTGTATATAGATTTTTGTATTTATATAGCGTTTTTTTTGTGTAGACTAAGGCTCATTAGGGGGCTAGGGGCTAACTCCCGAATCGCGTAATGCTTAATGCGTTTTGTGGTTGCTCTCTATTTCTGTTCATATATAATTGTAATCACAAATAGTTTTGGAATATGCTCTCGCTCTCTCGCTACCTCCTACTACCTCTCCTTCTCCCTCATCTCTTATCTCCATCGCTTGCCATAAATTAAACGAATAGAACGAATAGAGATATTTCACACTCTCTTTCGACTCACTTTCTCATGCTTTGTTCATCGCTGCTGACTTTACTTAAAACGTATAACGGTTTACAAAAAAAAAAAAATTAATAAAAAAAAACATTTAATAAAAAAACAAAAAACAGAAACTGCAAGCTTTCTCTCCCTCTCTCTCCGTTTTGTGTGTGTGGCTGGCTACTGTATGTTGGTGTTGTTGTTGTTTATTTTTCCTGGCTTCTTCTGCTGCTCCGCTGCGCCCGCGCACTGCGCGGCACCGTCAAGCGTCCACATCCACGTCCACCACGCGGCGACTGCGCGTGAAGGCAGCGTCATGTTACGGTTTCGTTATCGTAATCGTTACGTTATCGATTGTTCCATACATTAAAAGTACAAAGGCATACGGCGGCAGAGCCCAGTGACTTGAGTATGTTAAGTATTTTGTTTTGTTTTTGTTTTTCTTTTTTTGTTTTGTTTTTTTATACTTATACTCTTTTTTCGTTTTTTGCTTAATCTGTTTTTCGTTTTGTTTTGTTTTTTTCGTATTTCTTAATATTTGTTTTGTTTTTTGTTTAGTTTTTCTTTTTACACATATATTAATATATATTTACTTTAACAATTAACTTGTTGGTTTTTTTTGGTGTCTGTTTTTTGATTGTGTGCAGCGCAGCGCGGGGGTTCGCATTCAGTTGGATGATCATCTTCTACATTATCACTCGGATCTGATCTGTTGTATGTGTGTTAGTGTGAGAGTGTGTAAGTGTGTGTGTGTGTATTTGATTCACATCATCTTCATTTGATTCGGATTCTGTAGCTGATTCTTCTTGACTTGACGGCAGTGGCAGTGGGGCGCAGGAAGCGCAGGACTTCTCCATCCACACTTCTTCTTCTCCTCCTCCTCCTTACTATATATACTCGTTTGTTTCTATATATGTATATCTATATGTGTGTAGATATTGTTTTGTTTTTTTGTTTTTGTAATTTGTTGATACTACGCGCGGGTCCGTCTACTACATATAGTACATGGGTTTTTTTAGTTTTAAAAAACACACACAAACTAACTAAAATATATACTATATATGTATATAGTAGATGTATGTGTATATATATATATGTGTATATATTCCGATATATGTATATATAAATCTGTATGTATAAACGCTTTCGTGTACATCTAATCCTTATATCATATATAATATATGCGTAGGGGCAAATGGTTTTCTTACAAACGGATTTTTCTGCTTATGTGTGTGTGCCGCTCCGATCCGTTCCGTTCCGCTCCACTGTCGCGTGGGTGGAGGACGGGTCGGTCGGTCGGTCGGCCCACCAACTAGGATAACTACCGAACTACATATGTAGTAAATATATATATGTATGTATGTATATATATCTTGTATATAATTTAATGTATATTATTTACAATTAAAGGTTAATGTGTTACTTGCTGGTGACGCAATTTGAAGGCATTTGTTATGCGCAGTTTAAGATTTGATGTACTATATAATGCTAGTATTTATAATGTACAAAACTCACTCCACATCTTGCGCTCTCTTACTTCCCCCCCTCTCTCTCGCTCCCTCTCTCTCTCTCCACTCTATATATATTCGCTTTCGCTTTCACTTACTGTCTCTCCCCCCTAGTTTACGTACTTTCTAACTATCAAGTTGTAGTGGTAGTAGTAGTAGTAGTCTTGGGCGGCGGCAACTGCTGTACAAAAAAAACAATAAAAAAGAGAAAAACAATTTGAAAACGAAAACGAGGAGCGCACTCCCTACTCCCTATTCCCTACTCCTCTGCTAACACACACATTTCCTTCCAACAGTACAAAAACATTTAAAATCTATTCTAGAAATAACCCGTCATCGGTTTCATCGGTTGTTGTTGTTGTTGTTCTTATTCATCCTCCTACATACATATACTCAATGTATATATGTATACCCCATGGCTCTTATCCTACGTTTACTAGCGTTAATAAATAGCATTCTCCATGTTGTTGTTGTGTATATCGCATTGCATCGTTATTGGAAACTTGGATTGTGATTGATTCCCCTCCCACTTTTAAACACTTTTTTCCTTTTGCTCCTACTCCTACTCCTAGGCTACCTCCTTCTGATCTACTCGCGGGGGGTCTGCTCTGTTTGCTTGTTTGAGACATCCAGTTGTTTGTTGTTTGTTTTTGGGGCGAGCTAGGCTGTGTTGATTTCTACTGGCTCCCCTTCTCCATATCCATATTGGCTATCACAAAATCAAATACTAAGTTAAAGATCCTTAAAGTATTCTCTCTACTCTGTTGCATCCACACCCGCTTAGGCACACGCACATTCGTTCGCTGTTGAATTGTTGTATTCTTATTTGTTTGTTTTCGCTTAAAACTATGTAAATTGTTTTGGATTGGGTTTGTTTTGGGTGGGGTGGTAGTGGAACACACACTTGGGGGAAAGATCACAAAGTGGGGGAGCCGCAAACGGACAGCCCCCACTCGTACACACAAAAGACAAGACACACACAACATGCAACACACACACGAACATCGATTACGTGTACGTAAAAGAAAAAGAATATTCAAAAATTAAGAACAAATCGTATGAAACATTTCGATTACAAGCTACAACATGGTATTCCATTTCTTTTTTTGTTTTGTTTTGTTGCGTTTCCCTATATCCTAAGTATCAAAGTATATATATATATTTGAAGTACTCTAACGGTTTACAAAGCATTGTGTTCTATTGCTATTTTGTTGCACATGTTTTGTAATGTTCATGTTCATCCTGATTAATCCTCTCCTAACCATCATCCAACTCCTCTAACATCATCGATTGTTTGTTTGTTTGTTTGTTTGTTTGGTGTTTTCGATTTCATTAATTTGTAACTTTTGTATAATTGTTTTTTAATTTAATTTAAGTTAAGGTTTATGTGGCATTTACTTTGTTTATTTTTAATCTTCCTGATTCTGATTTGTTACCCCAGCCCAGCCCAGCCCAGCCCTACCACGCACCACAAGCCACACCATACCAAAACCATCATCATCTTCCGCGAATGGGTGGGTGTGTGGGTCTGTGGCTGGTGTCTGGCATGTGGTCGCGCTTCCTGAAACTGAGAACTGGTTGTGTGTATCGCTTCTCTATCCTCTAGGGAGGAGGGTTGGCAGCTGGCGGCTGCTGGCGGGACTGGAGTGATTGCTGTTCCTTGTTTTTTGTTCATTTTATTTGTTTTAGTTCTACGTTTAAGTTAATTTGATTTTCGATTCAATTGGTATAAAAATATGTATTGTATGTATTCTACTCTATTCGTTAATGGTGTTCTGTTCCCAAAATGGAAGCTCCTATAAGGAGCACGTTTATATAACTGCCTATCCCATTCGATACGATCTGATCTGATCTGATCTGATGTATCAGTAACAGTATCAGTATCAGATCGCCAACAAAAGACACAGTTTCGGATGCACATTATGGTATTTGGATGCTAATGCTTCGGTAATTCTGATTCTATATGATAGTCGCCTGATTCAAATGGTTTTTAGTGTGGCTCAATTGCTCAATTGCTTAATAATAGTCGTCTGCTACTTCTCATCCGTTATTTCCATCTCTCCAACTCACTATATATATACTATACTATACTATGTTTGTATGTGGGTACAAAAAAACTAAACCCATTTCCAGCACGTTTTTTCGTTTCGTTTTTGTTTGTTGCTAAAGAATTTCTGAACACCAATTAAATTTACGATTGCGAAGGATCATTTCATATTTCACATTGCAGTTGGCTTATGGCTTATGGCTTTTGTGTTTGCGTTTGCTTTTGCTTTTGCTTTGTTCAAATAAATATTGTTAACCGTGTTTAATAAATCATCAAATTCTTATGTTCTGTAGCTGTAACTTTCTTTGTTTCTTCGGGGGGGTACAAAAATGCTCTTAAATTGTAAGTCTTCTAATGGAAGATGGTATGGGGGCGGGGGTAAACGTTAGACGTTTATTTGGGGGTTTTCATCATCGATTGTGGTATTCTGCATTCTTCATACTTTATTCTTTTGCTTTTAATGTTGCTGTTGCAAGTGTTGCTCTTGCTGTTAACTGTTGCAAATGAGGTTGCTGAAACATTGCTCTCTCTCTCTCTTTCGTCTCTATCCTTCTCTCTCTCTTTCTTTCTCTGCTTGCTCTCTCATTCATGAATGACATAGATATAGATATGCATGTGTGTGTGTGTCTTCTGTGGTGTCTGTCTGGGGTCTGTCTGTGGCTGCTGTGTGTGCATTTTTTTTTGGGTGCGCAGTAGGGGAAATATATAAGAAGAAATTTGTGTGTGTGTGTGTGTATGTGCATGTATAAATATATATATATATATGTATGTATGTAAGGGGTATTAGTGCCATAGGTATAACGTATGATCTATATGTAAACGTAAACGTAGTAGTAGTTATTAAACTATTAAAAAAAAAAAAAAAGAGTTCGTAATCGAATTTCGTAATCTTGCTAAACATATCTGTAATCGTAATCCATGCATTTGCGTTTGCTTTTTGTTCAAATGTTGTCCTAAGCCTAAACATAATCCGTGTGTGGAGCGTGTTTAGGTGTACAAATTCTCCCCCGCCAACATCCACTGACAATCCACCAGCAACAGCAGCAGCAGCATCCGCTTCCCCTCACTTCTCTACTCTCTTTCTCTCTGTTGCTACTCTCCAGGTATACATCGAGTGTATATTTCAGTTGTAATGAATGCAATGAATTCATGGACTGCTACTGGCTGCTGCTGCTGCTGCTGCTACTGCTACTGGCTGCTGGTGGTCTCTGTGGACTGTGGGACGCATCTTACAACTAAAGTACATGATAATTGTGATAGTGTGGAGTGATCGGATCGCTCAACCAATCGATACGGAAGAGAAAAATTTTTATAAAAAGATTTAACAATACGATTAACACACAGTGTGATGGAATCCCTGGGTCTCTCTGCTGGTTGCTTCTGGTATCCTACTATCGCTGTCTGACGGCTGGCTACCTCCTCTACGATCAGAAGTAGTGCGGCGATTGTCCGTTATAGCGATAGTTGACAATGTCATTGCCGATGTTCGTGATGTTGCCGATATTTCCCATGCTAGTTCCCATGCTGTTGATGTGGCCACCAATGTTGTTGTTGCTGCTGATGGAGTGGCCAATGTTGCTGCTGCACTAGAGCCGCTCCACAAATTTCGTTAGCTGATCGGAGGCATCGGGCAGAGCTCCACCGGCATTGCCCACATTTACGTTGCCAACATTAACGCCCACACCGACGCCAACGCCTACGCCTACGCCCACACCGACGCCCACGTCCTGGGGTACACCGGGGAGCGGCGACTGGTGGTGCATCCCATGGTTGTGCATGCCGTCGTGTGGGCCCTGGGGCGCTGGCGAGTGGCTGCTCATGACGTGGTGGGGCGAGGGCTGTGCCCGCGGCGAGGCGGATGGCGCAGCACGTGGCGAGGGCGCTGAGCGGGGTGATGGCGTCGGTTGCGGCGAACGGATGGGCGGAGAGGAGCGCGCTGACTGCATTAGCTGCTGCTGGAGGGAGTGCGGCGTGGGGGGGCCCATCACATGGGAGCCGGGCCCTCCTGCGGGACCCACAACAGCCGGATTCTGCTGGGCATTTTGGGCATTCGGCATCGACACCTGCTGCATCATCTGCTGCTGGAGGGGTTGCTGCTGCTGTTGTTGCTGTTGCTGCATACCCGGCGGCAGCACGCCCATCTGCTGCTGTTGCTGATGCTGCTGCTGCTGGCCGGGACCCGGCTTCACACCCACTCCGACGCCGACTCCGACTCCCACTCCGACACCGGCTCCGCCTTGGCCCTGCTGCAGGATGTTGGATGCTGCCGCCGCCACTGCCGCATTCGCCATGGAATACTGATCCGCTCCGGGACCAGCTGCTCCTCCGCCGCCGCCCCCAGCCACGCCGCCAGGCACTCCAACAGCTCCTGCCCCGCCGCCAGTATTAAAGTTGCCACCTCCTCCGCCCGGGAACTGCTGCTGGCCCACCGCTCCGCCCATATGCGGGCCACGCTGCCTTTGTGGATACGGAGGTGGATATTGATTCATTTGCACGTAGCGCATCTTGTTCCAGCTCTGATTGGGAACCTACAGTAGATAGATAGATAGATAGATATGTGATTACTCGATATTATTTGGACGCCAAACACACACACATAGAGAAACACAGTCACATTTCAGACGACAATGTGGGACAAACACAAAAGCATAATAACTACACGGATGCAACTACGGATGGCCAAAGGGGACAAATACCCGGATACTCAGAAACAGTAAATGCAGAATGCAGTATCTATGCTCCATAGGAGGGAGATTCATTTCAAATGGGGATGATATTAATATCTACGGAATAGATTGCATATTTGGATAAACAGATGGATATGTCTATGGGATAAACATTACGAGTATCCGGTATTCTCCATCGGGTGGGTAATGGGTATATACCATTATTAGGTTTCGGCGCTATCCCATGGATATTTCATCTTAAAATTTGTTTCCGCAATTTGAATCTTGATTTTTTGTGATTGGTTATTGCGATTTCGATTTGGGACTGACTTTCTTTTTGCGTTTTGGTATTAAATTTTGATTTATGAATTGGTTGAAATGTTTAAGCGTTTTATGGGTCGTGTTCTACAGTGCTGAATATGTTTTAGCGTATTTTTGGGATGTATTGTTCAATATTGAGGGTATCCGATCTTCTATTCCAATCATGCCTTCCCTTCCCGTGTGTACTCTGAACTCTTTCTAAAATGAGTTATTTTTGTATTTATGTTTTAAAAATTATTCTTCGGGTTATTTTTTTGTGGTGTTGTCTAAAAGAAATGTGACCTCGGCCATCACCCCAGTCGGTATCACAACTACTTTATCGGACAATGGTAATGTAATGTAACATCAGAAAACCATAAGTCTTTGTGCTAAAAACGAACTAAATGTTTGTGGCATAGAATATCTGTGTGTGTGTGGATGGGTGTGTGTGTTTTCTGCGTGTGTGTGGGAGAATAGTGAACAATATTAATCTGCAAAAGATGCATGCTGTATGTTGGATAATGAATAATGAAGTGAATAGGGTTTGAGGATTGAATTTGTTTTAAAATTTGGAATTGTTTTGCTTTCGTGGTTTAATTTTTGACTTCTGTTTCTGGGGGTTCCGGGGATTCTTGGCTTCTGATAGAAAAGCTTGCATTTACTGCAAGTTGGAGTTTGAATCGTCGTTGGATATATATTCCAGGAGTGTGCAGATGTCTTTGTTTTTCAAGTACTGCATCCCATTATTTACAACAATGTTCATTGCGATGGCATTAGTTATTTCACATATCGATATATTCTGGATGCTTAACTGCTTATCAGTAGTAATCAAGGGTGGTGGCGAGGGCGAGGGGGATAACAGGTGGGGTTAGTAACAATAGAAAAAAAACATAACAAACCACACCAAAATAATAATACAAAAAAAAGAAAACGAACATACATTATTATGTATGTATATTCGAAAGCGACTACTTTCACTGGCTGCTTCTGTCACTTACCATTGAACCCTGTGCGGTGACGCCTGGCAGATTCTGGAGTATCATTTGGGAGCTCTGTCCCATACTGGGCATACGCTGGTGAGGGCCAACCGGTCCACCCGGCTGCATCAGATTCACCTGCTGCTGTTGCTGCTGATTGGGATTCATTTGCTGCTGGGGTCCGCTCGCCTGCTGCTGCTGCTGCTGTTGCTGGTTTATCATGTGCTGCATCTGCTGCTGCTGCATGGCCTGCTGCTGCTGTTGCTGCTGTTGTTGCTGCTGCTGCTGCTGCTGCTGGGGATTCTGGGGTCCATTGCCGGCTTGGAGGCCACCGCCAGGTGCACCACCGCCCACGGCGGCGGCATTTATCTGCGTCTGCTGGCGCTGCTTGATGATGGCCGCCATTATCTGGGGATTCTGCTTGAGAATGGTCAGAATATGCTGGTTGCTCTCGTTGGTGGGATTGTTCTTGATCTTTTGCATTATCTGGGCCAGCTGGTGTGTGTTCAGGCCGCCGGCTGCCTGACCGCCGCCTCCTCCCGGCGGTGGCCGCACGCCTCCGGCACCGGCCGCGCCCATCGGCGTGCCCATGCCGCCCATTCCCATGCCATGCTGTCCTCCCACGGTCATCTGGCCGCCGCCACCAACCACTCCGCCGCCCATCTGGTTGGGCAGCATCATCTGCTGCTGTTGCTGTTGTTGCTGCTGCTGCTGCATCATTTGGTTCGGCTGGCGCATTCCTGTAGCATTGTTCACGTAGCGCGGCTGGGGCACACCACCACCGCCACCGCCGGAGCCCCACTGGTCCATGGAGAGCAGGTTATTGGCATTCAAGACGTTCCCGCAATTGCCGGCCCCGGGAACGGGTCCCGACGGATTGCCACCGCCGCCGCCAATGCCAGGTCCCATCTGATTCACATTGACTCCAACGCCTCCGACGCCCACTCCGCCGACCATGCCCACTCCGAGCTGATTCACATTCTGATTGGGCACTCCTCCGACGCCTCCGACGAGGGTGCGATTCATGACAGGCGGTGCCATCGGGACGCCCTTGCCAAAGCCACCGCCATGCGGCACCTGCTGGCGTGCGGCCTCTTCCTGCACCTGCTTCACCACCTGCAGGACATTTGGCGACGGCGGGTGTCCGCCCCCGCCACCGGGCTTCATGCCGATGCCCGGCTGATGAGGATGCGGCGAGGTCATGCCGCCCATTCCGCTGCCAGAAACTGGCGAAGGCACTGGCACGGCGGACGGTGAATGTCCGCCCACTCCTGGCAGCAGCACTGTGGACTGTCCGCCGGGCATTACATTGGCCATGCCCACAACGGGCACACCACCAGCGACGACTGTCGGCCCGCTAACCGCCGGTCCGGGCAGTGCCGCAGGAGCGGCTGTTCGCGACATGAGCGCCACACGTCGACGCAGTAGCTGCTGTTGTTGGAGTCTGAGATGCAAAGAGATTGGAAATTTGAAGGATAAGCAAGAGGCACAGATAAGATAGCTGGGCTTTGATGGATACTCACTTCTGCTGGAGCTGCTGCTGTTTCAGCTTGTGCTTGATGTTCGGACAGAAGGGCACGGGACACTTCTGCTCCTGGCAGTGCTTCGCATGGTAGCAGCAGAGGGCGATCAGCTGTTTGCAGATGGGGCAACCGTCCGTCTTCCGCTTGCAATTCTTGGTGTGCTGAACAACGCGTTTCATCCTCTGGCACGAGGGCAGGCGGCAGTTGGCGTCGCGGCACTGGCAGGCGTGCACCAGGGACTGGATGCATCGCTGGATGGACTGTTTGCGCGCCTCCTGGGGATTGGCCTGCTTGTGGTCCGCCGGTGCAGAGCCGTCGTCGATGTCGAAGCCGAGCTTCTCCATTTTATGGGGATGCCCGACCTTCTCCTTGCACACAATGCACAAATCAAAGTCCTGCCAAACGACCAAAATGAGATAAGGATAAGGATAATCTGGCATGTTGAGGGGGTAGAGGTAACTTACATCACAGACGGTGCAATGGTAGCGCGTCTCGACGGCCGTCTTGCAGTTGTTGCACGTGTAGACGAACTTGTCCTGGCCCTGATTGTGCAGCTCGTACAGCATGGACAGCGTTGAGAATTGGGCGCGTCGCAGCGACGAGAACTCAAAGTGCTTGTCGCGGGCCAGCGTGAGGAATGCATCGCGTCCGTCCATCAGATCGCAGGTAAGCAATGGATCGGGGTCTTGAATGGGCTGCAAGAGACAT
This sequence comes from Drosophila bifasciata, assembly GCA_009664405.1. Taxonomy (NCBI): domain Eukaryota; kingdom Metazoa; phylum Arthropoda; class Insecta; order Diptera; family Drosophilidae; genus Drosophila; species Drosophila bifasciata. The sequence goes on from CM019041.1 coordinate 34,035,547, forward strand.
ACAATACAATTAAAGATACTGCATCCGCCTGCATTGTGGGTCAATGTGGACTCACCGCTAAACTGGCAGCAGACTGTGCCGAGTGCAGGCGTATCACGAAAAAGACTTCCTTGTGCTTCTCCATCGTGGCATAGATCTTCGCAGAGAGATCATTCCCCGACTGATGCTCGTTGGACTTCTTGCTATTCTTCCGCTGGGCGGCCTTCGACTTGTTGGACTTCTTTGCTTTCTTCTGACCCTTCTTCTTACCATCGCCACTCACCTCGTTGTCCTCGATGGAGAAGAGCTGGCCCAACGACGAAAAGAAATATATTAGAGAATGGGAAAACGGAAGTTAAGAAGTGATGAACACCTCGGAATATCGGCTTACATTCGCCGCTGCAGCTGCCTCAGCGGCCTCTGCTTGCTTGCGCTTCTCTTCCTCCTCTTGGTCGAGCTCCTTGATGCTCTCCTCGAGGACATTCGGCCAGAAGTCGCCCTCGAAGTAAGGCAGCTCGGCAGCGGAGCCCAGCTTGTCCTCCATCGCCTGCTTGAGTATGTCCTTGTAGTCCTGGATGATGCGCTCGATCATGCCCTTGTCGAGCATCTTCTTGTACCACTCCTGCAGTCGCTTCGGCTTCGGTATCTTCTGGTCCGTCGGATGGCAGTGGAAGATGTAGTCGTCCCCCTCCGAGGGCGGACACGCCCATATGTGGGCCATCGTGTAGCCCAGCTGCTTCACGTAGTCCATGTAACCGAGCAAGATTTCGTGGTAGACCGCAGTACGGTACTGACGCGGCCGGAAGAAGTGCACCGAGTCGAGGTACGCAATGTAGACGCGGCGCGTGTTGGGCGCCGGGCACTCGGAGCCATACTCCTGCACGTGCATGCCAAAGAAGCAAACATCGATGCCGTCCACCTCCTCGAAGGCGAACAGGGCCTTCGCCCGGTAGGGGAACTCGTTCATCATATCACCGCCCTCAACGAAGCGACGCCGCATGCCCGGCTTCACCTCCACGCACTTCTCCGAGGAGCTGACCACACGTATGTGCACCTCGCCGGCACCGGCTTCCTTCTTCTTGAGGAAATTATTAACGCGCGTCTCGATATAGACGCCGAGCTTGGTGGTGGGCAGGCGCTTGGCATTAAACTTATTCTCCTTCCGCTTCGAGTTCTTCTTCTTAAGGCAATTGTCGCAGACAAAGCCGCCGGGCCAGATGGAGTCCAGCCAGAGGACACAGATCTGATGCTGCTTGCGGCCGCATTCCTGGCAGTCCACAAAAGGTTCCAGCTCCAGGTGATCGTTTTTCATCTCCTTAAATTGGTCCTTTTTGATTTGCCTACAGAGAGAGATACGGGAGAAAAGAGATTCAATTAGATATCAGGGATAACGCTAATAGGACAGGAAGGACGCTACTTACGTTTGGGGCTGCAACGGATCGTCACCCAGTGTGACCGTGTCTCCCTGGATGTCATTAAAGCACTTTTGGCAGAAGGTATATCTATTTGAGGCGACACCGTATTCCTTTAGACTGTTTGTTTGGTTCAGATTTGGTTTTGTGGTGTTTTTTTTTTGTTTTTGATTTTGTTTTTGTTTACGAATTTTGTTGTTGGATGCGAGATTGTACGAGAGAGGAGAGTGTTGAAGATGACAGCCAAAAATAACAACAACACAACGAACGAACGAACGAACGAACGAGCGCAGGCGAGTGGCGAGTGTTGACAAGTGTTGGCAGGTTTACAGTTTGATTGGTTGGTTGGTCGATGAGCAGTGTTGTCAAGTGTTGGCAGGTTGCAGATGGTTTTGTGGGTGGGTGCGAGCGAGATGGTCATCATCATCATCATCATTTTTGAGCGTGAGCGTATGTGTGTGTTTGTGAGTGCATTTTTGAGAGTGCGTGCGCGGGTGGTGTATGTGTGTGTGCATGAGAGAAAGAGAATGATGGAATGGTGTGCGGCGATCGGTACGGTGTATTTTTTTGTTTTGTTTTGTTTTATTTTATTTTTTGTTTTGTTTCGTTTTTGTTAATTAATTAATTATTACGGCACACGAATACACACAGAAACAGAGAGGCACAGTGAATGGATATAGAGAGTAGTCGACACGTAACACAGAGACACAAATGCACAGAGACACAGATATGGCCAAATAAATGCACACACATTCATGAGACGCAACACAGTATAACGGGATTTGTTTATGGTTTTTGTTTTGTTTTTTGTTTTGTTTTTTTTTTTTTTTTTTTTTGGCGGGAGAAAGAAACACACACAACGGAGGGTACGGGGTAGGGGGGTTAGAAAAGAACGCAAGAAAGAAAGAGAAACGAAAAGTGTTAGATAATTTGCATTAAAAATTTGTTTACACACAATAATTACAACAATTAGAAACGGTGGCCAACCGTGCAGAGCAGGAGTGGGGCAAGGAAGGTTGGGATGGGATGGCTTTAAGGAATATCCCTCATCTATACATCGATTACAAAACTACAAAAGGGAGGGGGTTATATCCATCATATCTAGGGGCAGATCTATTGTAAAATATTTTAAGGATTTGTTTCTATCGATAAATGTGTCTTTCTATTGTTATTGGAAACACACCAATAATGGAGGAGCAGTGTCGCTACATTTTAGCAGCAGGTATCGATCATTCCATCGATCCTCTCTTAGCATAGCGGACAAAATTGGAAGCACAACAGATAAACACGATATATATACGTGACGTGGATTGTTCCTTTTGGATAACAGATATGTGGAGGTGGACTAGGAGTAGGAGTAGGAGGAGAAGGGGTAGGCAGTATTGGACATATTGGAGAGTAGCACATACCTGTTTTGGTAGCTATAGTATTTAGCGTCGCGCGGTATCGTGCACAGCTGCTTGCCATAGCAGCACAGCACTTGGGGATTGAAGGTGTATTTCCTGCCGCAACAATAGCCCAGGGCCTGCATCACTGGATCGATCTCTGCCTCAAAGACCTCCGAAAGCTAAACAATAGAAACAGGGTAGTTGGTAAGTAGTGAGAGTAATTGGCAGTTGTAAATGCAAATGGGATACGTTACCTTGGTACAGTAGCGATAGACGCGTGAGGTCTTGCGATTGTAGAGCCACGCATTGTCGAACATTAGCCAGACATCGTCCACGTACTCCCAGGGATCGCTGTACTTGCCATTCTGGATGTTGTTGCGTATCGTTCCCAGATCCATGGGCTTCTTGACGATCTCAAAGTAGTCGGGTATGCCCAGCGCCTGCGGATCCACCGGATACCGAAACGGCATCGATTCTGGCTCCTGGCGCAGCAATTTCTCCAACGTTGGCAGCAATGCGGTGCGCAGCTCCTCCGGATTAAATTCTACAATCAAATTTGTACAAAAAATTAGTATTTGTTTCTGTTATACTATATGAAGCAGGGAAAACCACACTGATTCGATTCTGATATCTGATTCTTTCTGGCCTACGATAACGAATGTAAATTAATGGAAAAGCTGCTGCTGTAGGTCCGCCGTAGGTTCTCATTTCTAAACAAAAAAGGATCCCCCTAAAATTGATCTATTGCGAAATAGAACGAGACTGTTGTAGCTTCAGCTTGATCTGAGAAAGAGCCGATAAATGAGATACTTTTGCTCGCACTATCTATGTTTATGCCAACCGATCACGAGATATCTGCTGGCTGTATCAAGTGTCGGTTTGATCGTGGGCTACGACGAGAAACCGAAACCAAACGTTCGCACTTTCTGCGAAATTGTGACTCACTTAAATGTAAACATTGTAATGAACATTCATACATTCATGAACAATGTACATTCTTTAGTGCATAAGATACCCTACCCAACCCCTTTTAAACCTAAGAAGCATGGTACACCTAGCCTGAGTCTGAATAATTAAAAGAACCCTCGCAACCCCCTCACCATTTTTGTCAACTACTGACCCACATATACCACTTGATTTCCACACAAATCAGTTCCTAGTTATAAGACAGAATTTGCCAACTCAGCTGCCCCCCATGCGATGTCGAGCACCAGGTGCCGCCGGTCAATCGGAACAGTCCATTGGCCAATAGTTAAGGCAGTCCCATAATCCGACTCACCAAAACATTTGAACACAAATAAACCTTCGTATTGAACCACAAAGGAATAAAGAAGTGTCAGCATAAACTGAACTCGCTCTGGCTAATCTTTTGGTCCCACTGCCAAACCCACCTACCTCAGATACCGCCTGAGATAGGTCCTCATTACATCATTGGGGAATAATTGGGGTGCCCTAAAGGGGGGGATTGATTGATCAATCCGAGAGTATGGCCATATGATTTGTAAATGCTTTCACTTTCACAGAGAAATCTTACAACAAAGGGAACGACGAAGAGTGTAACCTGTGCCGTTTATAGCAGGGTATATAGGGCGAAATGCAACTCAAAAACTAAAGAATATTCTCTCTCAGACTAGCGCTAGGATTTATAGCCATGTGTGGGCGGGAGGGCGTGCCCAAAAGGCATTCACTTACGGCATTTCTTCTTCTTGTCGCCAGCATTGAGGGCCAGCGGTTCGGGTACCAATGGCTTTGGCTCAATCTTGGGCTTAATGTCCATGCCCCCTGATCCAGAGACGCCATCGTGGGCACCGTTGATGTCATCCTTGCCACCACCACCGCCGCCACCTTCGTGTGTGGCCGATGAGGCACTTTCATCGACATCCATGGGCTCCGTTTTGGGCTCGCAATCGCCGTCGCCGTCCTCCGATTTGATTTCCGTTTTGATCATGCTGGTGCCATCGTTGTTGACATTCTTGCCCTTGCCACCCGTGGAGCAGTCCATCTGGGAGCTGTCGTTGTTGCCACCGCAGCTGTCGTCCATGAACTCCTTCTTGATCTCGTCCTCCTGCTTGATGGAGTCCAGCTTCCCCTTGGAGGACTTGCCACCACCGCCGCTGCCGTTCGTGTCGTTTGTTGGCGATGGGGTGTCATCGTCGTTATCACGCGCCGCTGCCTCCAGGGCGGCCATTTGAGAGGAGAGGCTGCTCGAGCTGCTCATCATGCGGCTCGGCTGCTGCTGGTTGCTGCTGCCTCCAGAGGAGTTCGTCGCACCGCCGCTACCCTCGCCGCGCGCAGACATCAGCATATGGGGATTGCTGTTGGGCGCCGAAAGCGAGCCTCCGCTGCCCGGTCCGCTCGATGCAATCGTTGCCGTCGCCGACGACGACGAGTTGCAGCTAAGCGGCGTCGTTCCCGATGCCGTCGTGGTCGTTGTGGTGGCCATAACGCCTCCGACTCCTCCCACACTGCCGATCCCGCTGCCACTGCCACTCCCACTGCCGCTGCCGCTGCCGCAGTTGCTGCCATTGCTGCCGTTGCTGCCATTGCTGTTGCTGCCGTTGCTGTTACTGCCGTTGCTGTTGCTCCCGTTGCTATTGCTGTTGCTGTTGCTGCTGGCGCACGTTGCAGCTGCCGAGGTGGGTGCACTGTTCGTCGCCAGGCCAGAGGCACTGGTGGCCGGCACAGGAGAGGCCGGAACGTAGGGCGGAGTGTTGGCGCGGGTGCTCATCGGCTGCATGAGGCTGTTTACTGACGGAGGATTGATGATGCTGTTGCTGTTGTTATTGCTGTTGCTGTTCGAGGGTGGCCCAACGGGGCCATTGGAGAGGAATCCTCCAGCTCCGGGCGAGGGACTGGGCGCTGAAACCGTCATTCCCCCCGCACTCGAGGGTACTCCTCCACCTACTGCTGCTGCTGCTCCTCCTCCTCCTGCTCCACTGGCTCCTCCGCTACCCGCCGCACCGGAGCCTGTGTTGCCTGCTCCTCCTACTCCTACTCCTACTCCTCCCGTACTCAAGGCTGAATCGAGGCTCGTGGGAGTCGGTGGCATGTTGTTCAGGACACTTCCAGGCGGCTTCTGCGGCTGTTGCTGTTGTTGCTGCTGCTGCTGCTGCTGCATGGGAGAGTTGAAGCTGTTGCTGTTTGGTTGCTGTTGTTGTTGCATGGACGTGGCATTGCTGAAGGGAGACTGGGGCATGAGCATGCCTGCTGCCGCCGCTGCCTGATGGTGGATGTGTCGCTGCTTCATCATTTCGCTCAGCTGCGGATTGCTGCCCGCTCCGGTGCCGCCATTGGCATTGAGGAACTGCTGTTGCTGCTGCTGTTGGCCAGGCACTGGACTGGTGAGGACATTGGCCGCTCCAGCGGCCGTTTGGAAGGGGGATAGCACGGGATTGACTACCATGCCGCCGGGACTGGGCCCTGGAGGACCCACCAGCATGTTGCCCGCCTGCTGCTGTTGTTGCTGTTGCGGGAATTGCATGCGCTGCTGCTGCTGCATCGTGAGCATGTTGCCTCCGGGCGAATGGCTACGCATCGTCACCATATTCGCCTGGCCGCCGACTCCTCCGACGCCCACTCCAACGCCGCCAACACCGAGTGCTCCTGCCAGTCCGGTGACACCCACAGGGCCAACGACACCAACTGGAACGCCCGTCTGCTGCTGCTGCTGGCCGACAACCATACCGCCAGGACCCTGGGGACGAAGTTGTGGCTGCATCACGCCCCCCATGGGACTGATGATGGGACGGACTCCGCCAACAGATTGCTGCTGCTGTGGTTGCTGCTGTTGTTGCTGCGGCACACCCACGACGCACCCCTGCAGGCCAGCGACCGTAGGATTAGAGACGGACACGGAGCCGGGGACTCCGACACCAACGCCTGGAACTCCGCCTACGCCTCCGGGAACCACAACGGGTCCGGGACCGGGGACGGGGCCAGTGCCCTGTTGCTGCATGAGCATCTGCTGGTGCTGCTCCTTCCGCTTCAGCCGCTTCTCCTCGAGCTCCTTCTGGATCTTGTAGATCTTCTCGGCGAGCAGGTGGTAGTACTCGGAGCGGCTCTTGGCCATCTCGTACATATCCTTCTCGACCTTCTCTGCATACGAAACCAGATTGTGCATCCGCTTGTCCTGCATCGTCGTCGGATCGGAGGTGGGGAAGATGGCCTGCACAAGCTTATGGACGAGATGGTTGCGCAGATCCGCCGTCACCGATTCCCGCCAGTCCTTTTCGCTGTCGTTCCCAGCTGCGCCCGTTCCTCCTCCACTGGGACCGCCACTGGCGCTGTTTCCGCCGCCGCCTCCGGTTGCATTTTGGTTGGGATTCGTAGTCGCATTCCCACCGCTGGCACCCGTCGTATCGGCGGGCATCAAGACACTGGATCCCTGGCCGCCGGCAGTCACGCCAGTCGCGCCACCAGGTCCTCCGACCTGTGAATGCACTTGTGGCACCTTCAGCTTTGCCAGCTGATCCGCCTGCTGCTGTTGCTGCTGCTGCTTGTCCGCCGATCCGACGCCAAAGTTGGCGCTACCGAAGCCACCGACATTCACGGACAGCGGCGTAGGAATGTTGCCCAACTGCTGGGAAGGATTCGTCTGCTGCTGTTGCTGCTGCTGGTCGACCATGTTGGGGAGACCGCCACCGCGTCGCCGATTGCCAGCATTGGCGGCATTGCACTGGCCCTGGAGCATTTGCTGCTGTTGCTGCTGGAGGCTATTGACATCGTTGGGCAGGACGGAGCCTGAACCGGGGCCCACGGGCCCAAGGACTCGCACTGTGGGTGGCACGCCCTGCATTCTAATGCTTGGAGGCATCCCCTGCTGTTGCTGGCCCGTTCCGACAGCGCCACCGCCAATCATATTGCCGGCCGTCACGGGGGAGAGTCCCACCTGGCCCATGGCATCGAAGCGTCGCAGTTCCTGCTGCAGGGCCTGTTGTTGGTGCTGCTGCTGCTGCTGTTGTTGCTGCTGCTGTTGTTGTTGTTGCTGTTGTTGTTGTTGAACTTGCTGCTGCTGCTGGGCGAGTTGTTGGGCCATTTCCGCATTGGATTTGGGAGCAACGCCCTGCTGGGGCATCACGAGCCCCGAGTTCTGGGTACCTCCTGGGCCTCCTACCTGTTGCTGCTGCTGCTGCTTGCCATCAACTCCGACGCCACCGAGCACGGTAAGAGGTTGGTTCTGTTGCTGCTGCTGTTGTTGTTGCTGCTGCTGCTGCAGACTACCGGGGCCGCCTGCCACTCCGCTGCCTGGTGGTACCCCGCCGACGGCCGCACCACTGCCTGTGCCGACATTGGGGTTCTGGAACACCGTGTGATTCTGGCGGAACGGATAGCAGATGATGCAGGTGCTGTTGATGCAGGTCTTGTAGTGGAGTAGAATCTGGCGCGAGGAGGCGCAGTGCTGCATGGTGCAGTCCTTGCTCTGCTTGCAGGTCCCCATGTGCGCCAGCACGGCCTTCATCGCCTTGCAGTAGTTGACGTTGCAGACCTCGCGGTTCGGGTTGAGGTTCTCTCGCCGGTTGCACTTGTGTGCGTGCAGCAGGAGCATCAGCTGTTGCTGGATCTGCCGCTTGCGGTCGTCGGGCACATCCTGACGATTGCCCTGCGGTCCTCCCGCTCCTCCGCCGCCGACTGCAGTCGTCACAGCTCCTGCGCCACCCACAACACCCTGGATTCCCTGCTGCTGCTGCTGCTGGGAAGTTCCTGGTTGCTGCTGCGGATGGCCTAGCAATTGATTTGGCTGTGGGGGACGCGGTCCAAGCCCACCCGGCTGCTGCTGCTGTCCAAGCATTTGCTGCTGCTGGGGATTGCCGCCCACTAGCTGTCCCGTGGGTCCGGTGCCATCGCCGCCCAAACTGGGCATCGGGACAACAGTCCCAACGGGGCGATTGCCCTGCGGCATGACTCCAACACCTCCTCGCTGTGCCATCTGCTGGGCAAGCAGCTGCTGCTGCTGTTGCTGCTGTTGTTGCTGTTGTTGCTGCTGTTGTTGCTGGGGATTGTTGCCGCCGGGTCCGCCGTACTGGCCAACACCGTAGGCCATGTTGTTGAGTTTTCCTGCGGGAAAATGAGAAACGAGAGTATTAGCTGAGGCTCTCGAACGGACTCCATCGACTGTGCCATCGACCTACCCATCTGCATGTTGGGATTCTGCATGCGTGGCCCTCCGCCGCCAGGTCCATTTCCTGGGCCGCCTGGTCCGTTGCCGCCTCCGGCTGCGCCCATTATGTGGGGGCCGCGCAGCATATGCTGCTGCCCGACCATGCGGCCCATCATCGGACCGTTCTGCATATGCATGCCCTGGTTGGGGGCCACTGAGCCGCCGCTGTTAGCGCCCACGGGACCACCAGGTCCTCCAGCCACAGAGACGGCATTGATCATGCCACCGCCTGGCTGCTGCTGTTGCTGCTTCAGCTGGTTGACCATGCCGCCCATGCCGCCGCCGCCGCCGACGCTGTTCGTGAGGACCATGTTCCCCAGATTCCCTTGGGCGATTGTGTTCATTCCTAAAGCAAAGCAAGTGTTGGGTAGAGAGACACAATCATACATTTCTTGGCAAATATTTCTTGTAAATTCTTTGGAATTTAAAAGAGCTTAGCCAAGATTAGCCAAGGCACGACGCACTTACCTGGTATGGCATTCATGCCATTATTTCCATTATTCGATATCGACATGGGCATCGAATTGACCATGCCCATCTGTGTGGCGACTTGCTGCATACCGCCCTGATTGGGCGACTGCAGATTCGGGGATTTGCTGCCCAATTGGTTCATACCGGGCACCACCATGGCCGACTTCTGGCTCTGCTGCTGCTGTTGCTGCTGCAGGAGATGCTGCAACTGCTGCTGGTGCTGTTGCATTTGGCGGAGCTGCTGTTGATTGCCTGCTCCGCCACCACCGCCGCCGCCGCCGTTGCCGCTGCCATCGTCGCCGCCACCGCCTGGCTGCTGGGAGCCACCGCCGCCGCCGCCGGCTCCGTTCATCTGTGAGGTAACGACAACCTGGCCGCCTGGCCCACCAGAGCCTGGGCCGGGGCCTGTCTGTTTGTTTGGTCCGACGCCGACGGCTTGGGGTCCGCCGCCGGCTGTTGAGTTTGTGTTGGTGACGACATTCGAGGCGCCACCGCCGCCGCCGCCGCCGCTACTTAGCTGATCCGACCAGCCGCTGTTCGAGGACACCAGCTCATCGGGCAGATTCTCTTCCAGAAAGAATGAGATATCCGCTAAGCAAACACAAACACACAAAAAAAAAAAAAATTTAATTTAGAAATGTCAAAAAGTAAGCTAGAGAAGGGGAGGGAAGGGAAGAGGATTGGGGGGGATTTACTCACTTGGATCCATTTTAACCCGCTTTGTGGGCGGTTCATCCAAATGATCCGCCATCATGAAGATCGCGTTGGATTCTGCAGATTTTTGCAGAGTTTCTCCGGACCGAAAGCCAAATTTAAATTTAATTTTAATTCGAAATTAAATTGAATAAAAACAAAAATTATACAAAAACTCGATTGCGAATGTATAATGATAATGATGATGCATAAAAGGATATGCGACAGACACGACGATGCTGCCTGCTGCCGCTGCTGCTGCAGCTGCACGCCGAGGGGACGCTGCCGCCGCCGTCGCCGACGCCGACGCCGCTTGTCAAAAAATGTTTTCTAAAATTTCCTTTTCCTCTTTTGTTTCTTCGTCTTTTTTCTATGTATTCTTCTTCTCTTCCTTTGAACAATTTGCGTTTGATTTTTTTTCGTTTCCGTTTCTTTTTCTTTTTCTTACACACTTTACGACGATGCACACGTGAAGGGGGGTAACGGGAACGGGAACAGCGTACGCGGTGGTAACGGTAACGGGTACGAGAATGTGAACAAGCACGAGCACGAGCACGAGAACGAGCACGAGCACGGAAGAAAAAACAACTTGCACTGCTGCTGTACTGGCCGACAGTCAGCACTCAAATGGCAAAATGCGATGTGAGATGCTGAAATTTATAGGCTGTCGTCAGCTGCTGGTGTTGAAATTTGATTTTGATTTGAATATGAATCTTTTGATGCTTCTGCAGCTTTGATAAAGCTGTCAAATGATTTGCTTCGAATCCTGCTGCCGCTGCTGCTGCTGTTTCTCTTTTCTTTTTACTTGTCGTTGAGGTTGTTGCTGCTGCTGTTGCTGTTTGGTGTTTTGTGGCAGCTTCAGCACCTCCGCCTTCTTCTTCTCCTGCTACTACTCCACCAGATGATGATCTCGATGTCCTGTTCCTGTTCCTCGAAATATCCGCCTCTCCTGGCGGCGGTGGCACAGATGCTGCTGTCGTCGATACTATGGATGTGTTGCTGTTGTTGTTGCTGTTGTTATGTGTGGCTTTGGATGATGGTGGTGGTGTGACTTTGGTGGATCTCCTCGAATATATCGTCACCGCGTCCGTGTCAAATGGCCACGACGCTGCTAATGGGGTCGTCCGTTGGGGGCCGAAGTTTGACTGCACCCCAAACCACAACAACGCCTCCTGCGCCTCCTTCTGCGCCTCCTGCCGTTCCTCCTGGTTTTGTGTGTGGATTTTGTTTTTTAAACACCAGTCAACGCACGCGTGCATTTTCGTGTTGGTTTGCCCCACCAAAGAGATGACCTTGGTTTGGGGATGGGGGTGGTGGTTGGTGGTGGTTGTTGGTGCCCTGCTTCTTCTTTCTCTGTCTCTGCTCTGTTATGTTTCTGTTTCGCGACCAACTTGTAAAAGTTGTTGTTTTTGTTTGTATTGTTATTGCCGGTTTTGTTGTTGTTATTTTTGCCGGAATATTGCGGTTGGGGGTATCTTGTGGGTGACCATTGATGAAGTTTTTAACAAAAAACAACTTTTAACGAAATTATAGATAGAATTCGTAGAAGCAGCAGTTTTTTTATTTTTTATTTGTGTGTGTTGTTGTGTTTCAGTGTTTCCTCGTCCTTCTTTGAGAGAAACAAAGGGTAGAAGGAAAAAAGAGCGCGCGCGAAAACTGTTTTTTTTTGTATTTTGCTTTGCTTTTATTTCTTATTGCGTTTTTGCGTTTTCATTTTACATTTGTTGTTTGTTGTTTGTGTCGTTATCGTTGTTGTTGTTGCATTTATTTGCTGTTATTTGTTTGTTGGTTTATTGTTACTGTTGTTGTTATTGTTGTTGTTGCTATAACATTTTGGCGGCTTTTTCTTTCTTTGTCTCTTTCTTATGGCGCTCTTCGCTTTTCGCTTTCTCCTTCTTTCACTCTCCCTCTCTCTCAGGCTTTGGGTGGTACACTTGTTTTTCGTGGTTTTAGTTTGATTAAATAAAAAAACGCAATTCACATGTTGTTGTTGTTGGTTGTTGTTTGTTTTAGTTGTTGTTGTTGTTGTAATTGTAGCACTTGTTATTGTTGTGTTGCGTTTGTTACGTAGTGCTGCTGCTGCTTCTTCTGCTTCTGCCTCCTTCGTTGTTGCTCCGTCGTTCCTTCTCGTTGCCTTTGATCTAACATTGCACTTAAACTGTAAAAAAAAGTCACACAAACACAGAATAAGATATATGTAGGATGCAACACATGGAATGGATGGGTGGAAGAGGCCCATAGAACGCGACTACGAACACGACCACGACCACGACTGCGAAACTGTCATTCCCGCTACTGCCTTGCGGGCGGGCGTGCGGCCTGCTACGATTGCCAATATTTATTTATCTTTTTAGCCGACTTGCCGCCTTCTGGCCGGGCTGGCTTCTAGCTTCTGCCTCCTGCCACACCACAGCTTCCTCGTCCGCCGCCGATGCCACCTCCTGGCGGCGAGACAGAGACGAGACGGAGACACAGACTCCTCCGCCGCCACCGCCACCGCCGCAGACGGACGACGGACACGACTTGACAACGGCACTCGCACTCACTCGCTCCCACACTCGCAATTATTCACCCACTCGCTATTTCTAACCAGACGTGGACGTGTAGCCCCTCTCGCTCTTGCGCAGCAGTTCAAAAAATAGAAAAATAGTAATCAAATAGTTTTGCCGCCAGGGCCAAACAAGTGCCGCCCTTTTCGAAACATTCGCTTTTCCCACAAAAATCAAGGGTTAGGGCATATTGGGAAAACTGCACACAAGTAATAACTTCCCACACAGGGCATAAATCATTTCTGACGTTCGTTTTTTGACACAAGCAAAAGTTGCATTATTTTGATTTTGCTTCCGCATTGGAGGCGCAGCAGCGGGCGCCATCATCGTACGAGATTTCAATCGAGATGCTACTCGCAAGTTTTTGGACGAAAAGTTTTTTGCGCCTCTGTGTTTCGTTTGCTTTGGGGTCTCTGTCTGTCACTCGTCGGGCTGACCAAGCTGCACCGACCGTGGCTACGGTGGATACGGGTGCCAGAGCGAGATGGAACCCGAGTACAGATATTCTCGTAAGTTTTCACCACACACACACACGCACGCTCTCACAGCGACACACGACTCAGAGAGAGAAAGAGAGTAAGTAACACGCTCTCGCACGTTTGCTAGTGTGCTGCTAGCATTTCAATGGTGTTGGTGTATGCGCATACACACACACTATGGGTAAGCGGCCAACGAGTGCGAGGAGCATTGAAAAAGGAAAGAAAAACAGAGACGACGACAGAAATATATTCAATTTTTGTGTCGCCCGCTCGTCGTTTTCTTCTTCACGTCGCTTCAAAGTTTCTATTGCAGAAATTTTTTGTGTTGTGCCCGGGCATTAGGCAATTTTGGCGGCCTTGCAAAAAATCACAAAATTCTGGCCGGCAAATTCATAATTCGGGAAAATATCGTAGTTAATTAGGAAAAAATTTCAAGTTATTCTGTTCGGCGAATTAATTTTGTAAACTTCAACTTTTTGCCAAGCACTTAATTTTGTATTATTCTATGGAGTTTTTTCGAATTTCGCATTTGTACCGAATAATTTTCACATTTTTCCCCGATTTCTGGCAATTGTTGCAAACTTTTTCGCAACACTAAAACAAAAAAATTTCATCCGCTTGTGTTGCAGCAGAAAGTCAACTGATTTCGCGAACGAGTAGCAACAGAACTAGAAAGAAAGACTGAAGCTGAAACGACTACGGGTCCGCTACTACGGGAGCGCGAGAGAGCGGGCCAGATAACAACCAGCAGCGAGTGGTCGAATAGTGATGTCACGACTTGTTGGCAAAGTATTTTTAAGCCACTAGATCACTACATTTTTGCGATCATGACTGATCGTCGTCACGATCAAGAAAATTATAAACAAGAATACGGGCATGCAGCTTAGACACATCTGCATAGATACATAGTCAGGACACATATCAGATGTACATATACATAACTGAACTGCATAATCCGAGTAATATGCCCTGCAAACATTCTATATTAAATAATCTTTGGATTAAAGGCGCATGGAAATGTAAAGATCAGACTGGGTCTCCCAAGATATCGTTTTGTTGGCATGTTAAAAATTTATTTCGTATCAATGAATTTCTTAACATAGCGAAAATGCTGGACAGATGGGCGGAAACTGAGTTTAATTTGTTACAAACAAAAAAAATCATATCAAACTCCAATGTAAAAACTCTCTTCACTGAAACGAATTTTTGAATAAATATGCGTTTTTTTAGAAATAGTTATAGTTTACAAATATTATTATAAATCATTTTATTATAAGTTTATAAATTATAATACAATTTTACATATCAGGCACGAACAGAAGTGACTGGGTCACTTCTTCGAGCATCTCTATAGCTCACAGTGTTAGACAACGCGTGGTGTAGCATGTTTTCGGTGAGCGGGCGGCTGCAGAGAGAGCGACAACAGGCCGCAAACATCCGCCACAGGACGCACCACTAGTGTTGTCCTTGTCCTACGAACCGGTGGCCATCGAAACAACAGCGCACGGAATCAAACATTTATTTGTGAATTCTTCCGCAATAAAAGGCCACATATCTGCTGCCTTCCAGTTCCGTCAATTGCTCCGCCGCGTATTTCATCTGGATGCGTATTCCATCCGGTTTTTTTTGGCGCGCGCTTTCGACGGGCGGCAGCATATTTATTTACAATTTTTTTGTTATGGCGGCTGTTTGGACTCACCTCACACACAGACGCATTTTCAAAGAGAGAGCACAGCACTCTCACTCACACACGCAGACAGACACGTCGGCACGAATGAAAGCGAGACAGACAGAGCGGCGCTCTCTGGCATTCCCTGCGTGCGTGTGAGCGGGCCAGCTGGCGTGACGTACTCGAACGAGTTATTCACGTCAGCGAGTGAGTGGATTCTCTGAGAGTGCCCTGCTGAGAAAAATATAATTTTCTATCCAAAATGTCCAAGTGGCGATTGGGAATACTACCCAACATTTTTTGCGTTTAAATGCATTTTACCCAATTGTTTAATTATATTATTTGGTAGTGCGCAATTAATTGCGACCAAGTGTGCTCTTCTACATATGTACGTTATGCCGGCTGTCTTTTACGTGCACTAACGTCACGACTACGTCACGTTTCGGGGCTCGCGTGTAATTTTTGCGCCAATTTTTCCTCCACAAACCTTTTTTCCACGTTTTCTATCTTTCTGTTTTCCTCTGTTGTTGGAAAAGTGCGCCATGATGGGGTCAGGCGGGGGGCAGCAGGCCTTATTTATGCTCTCCCCGTCAGAGATGAGCAACTTGCCTGCTGCGGCCGCGATCGTTCACAAATATGAGTTCACAAGTAACCTTTTCCTACGAATTGGGGGTGCAATTCCTTCGAATTACTCATTGAAATTCCGGAGCTAGATTTCGCAATATTTCTTCTGTACAAACTAAGCTTTTACATTTAATAATGTTTTTGTGTCGCATCTCCCATGGACCACTGTCCATGTTTTTCGCATCAAAAACTGGGTCGCCGCCGGCTTTTATTTCGTTTCGCTAGGAAGGTAAAGGAACATTCTGGAACCAGCTGGAGTTGGATCGCCACATGTTTAAATGCATATATTACTTGACATTAAAATGAATATATATAATAAATGAATTACTACTAATACTTTTTATTTCCATTTACGAGCATGTCCCTAACATAGGCTTGATTTACGAGATAATCTCTTGGATTTATTATTAATTTACTTCAAGTGATTTTTCATGTTCTGTTCTCATAGTGGGGAAATCTTTCATTTAATTAATTAATATTTCGGGCGTCTGTCTAATAAGATTTGGCGATTAGAATAATGTTCAAATTCATATAGGAACATCGCATCAGAATATTGAATAAAAATATATTGTAACACTAGCTAAATCAAATATGTTCTTGCTCACGACTATCGGAATTGTTCCGATCCAAGCAGATGACCATCTCTAAGTGTGACCTTAAAACGGAACAGTAAAATTGCCAAATTAAATATGAAGTGTTGGTAAATTTCAAAATACCAACTATTAAGTACTGTATAACTGACAAAAGACAGCGCCCTCTGCCATGCAAATCGAGCACTGAACTCGAGTGGATTGTGTCTTTGCTAACCCAACCAAAAGCGCCATCTGTTGTGTGACAAAAAAATGTACGTTTGAATTTGAATAAAAAAAAATTAAAAAAAAAAATTAAAATCAATGATATGTATATCGGGAAATATATGTAGTTGTTGGCGCTGAAGAAATAAGCATAGAAATATTATTTGGATTCATCTAGAGTTAATTTGTTTTTTTTCGGGGACTGTCACCTGACGACTCTCACACAGCAAAGGAGCAGCAAAGGAGCGGCAGGACATCTGAGGACTTGGAAAGGAAACGGCAGCGGTCTCTTCCAAGTGTCTTTTGCAGTTTAGTATCGAACCAATTAGTCCTCCTTTGTCATTTGTGCCCTGTGTGACCTGCTTTGTCGCCTTTATTTTCCAATTTTTTGCAAAAATCCGAATCGATTTTTCCCATAGCTCTCTTTGCGCTGCCTCTCTCTCTCTCTATGTTAGTGTCTCTGGCCCACAGTTGCCACTGTTTGGCCCGCTCTCTATCTCGCTCCCAGCGGGGCGTGCGGTGCCAGATCAGAGGGCCCGAAGGCCGCCGCGGGGCGCCCTCAAACTGATGATCACTTCGACACCCCATTTATGGTGCACGGCGGCATCTTCTCTTCTTTCGCCAGCGGCAACTCTCTCTCTCTCTCTCTGTATGTCTCCCTCTGTCGCTGTCTCTGTTGCTGGCAGCTCCTGTTCCACCGGCGAACAAGTGCCTTGCCTTTTGAGCCTTCTTCTTTTTTGGGTTGGATTTTCCTTTGCTTGGGTAAAGTGATTTCCCTGGAAGTGTTAGAATCCTCTTGTTTCGGCACTCTCCCTCTCTCTCTCTCTCTCTCTCTCTATCTCTCTCTATCTGTGTGTTTCTCTTGTGTCGGTGTCCTGTAAATTGATGCTGTTGACATTTTTAGTGCAAAATGTTCCCCTAGGAGATCTCTAATATCTTGTTCGCGGTTCGGCCCCTGCCTGTGTCCCCCTGCCCCTTGCCACTTGCCCCTTGCCCCTAACGAAACGCAAACGCACACGAGAAATATTTATTATTGAAATTAAAATTTATTGTTTTTTGATTCTATTGTGTGTGTTTCTTGTTTTTTGCATCGGAGCCGCTTGATTAGACATTTCTCTGGAAGAACATGAAGATTCGGTTGCAAGTGCGCCGCCCGCCCCCCAGCCCCTGGCCCCTGCCCCAGCGCTACAACAAAAAGGTCAACGGAGGCACGGCTGCGGCATGGCACGTCCTGGCCTGGCCTGGCCTGGCCTTGGGCCAAAATCGAGGCATTGCGCAATCTGTCGCTCAGAAAGACAGCGAGGGGCGGGGGACAGTCGGCAGTTCAGAGTCCGCAGAGTAGAAGGCGTTACCCCGATATCCATTTGGATCGATAGATCGATCCTCTGGCTTAGTAGCCCAGCTGTTGTTTGGCCAGAAATCTGCAAGATCAAGTGGTTTCCAACATAAAAAAGATACATAAACATACTATATAATAGCTACTTACTTTAGGACGCTGAGCCAGCAAGTGGCCCATGGGACACCAAGCCTGGAGCCAAATACGCAGCTTTCCTACCACCCAGCCAACCGAGGGGCACTGCCACATGACGCGCGACGCATGTACCGCACAGCACGCAGGAAAGATGAATGTTAGACTAATATTCGAGGAGAAATTAGAGCTAAAACAAATCTATTTACGGAATGGTATGCTAGTATAAGCGATTTAAGTAGAGGAAGGGATAAGTAGTGGATATTATGGTAGAGGGAATTATAATCCAAGCATAGGACCCTAAACGGTTCATGCACGGCATAATTCGATCTACACTGCGGAAGGAACAAAGGAATCAAATTTCTGGAGATCTAATAGGTAACGTGATTAGGTCAGGGCTTAAAAGTTAAGGGGATTAAATTTAAAAGGAAGTTAAAGTTAAGTTCTGGCTCTGGACTTTTGATTTGCGAATATCTGCAAGAAGAATCCTAGAGGCTCTTTTTGTGGTTCGAAATTGAAGGAAATTGAAGGAATTTGATGATTAGATATGCTTGAATATATGTACCAATTGTTGGCTAATTTTTGACTTCCTTAAAACAAAGAAAATATATATGTATAGTAGAAATGGGTATGCAGATATGTAGAGGCTACACAGAATACTGGATCGCAGTTCAAAGTCAATTGGCGGAGAAAAAAAAAACAAAAAACCCCGCGGGATAGTTTCGGCTTCGTGGCTAATCTCTGGGCAAGAGCAAGGGCCAAGACGTTCGAAAAGGCCAAAATATTTGCAGACAGTGAAAGGATTTAAATGTGAAAATCCCCATAAATCCAATTAACATAAATCTGCATAACGGGTTAAGGGTTAAGGGTTGGCCAGGAAAGGCAAGGCAAGGCAAGGCATGGCAGCAGCGCAAGGGTTGCGACCAAAAGGATTAGAAAAAAAAAGAAATGCGAAATTTCAATTGAATAAGATTTTCATACCTGATTTCTATCTGCTCTCCCACTCTCACTCTCTCAATCTCTCAATCTGTGAGCTGTGTGGATCCTTCTATGTGTGTCTCCTTTACTCTGGTTGCGGATTACCGCAGACGATCCCTTGACTTTTCCTGCTAAGCGATCGTAAAACGTGGATTATGCATTTATGGCCCCCACACACAGGCACCTCTGTCTGGTATGCGCACCTCTCTTTCTCTCTCACCCACGGGGTGCCAGGGGTGGTGCGGTTTAATCCGAGACCAGGAAGATATGATATTAATCTGCTCGATGGGTGGTGTGGTGGTGGTTCGTCAGATCAGGGAATCAATAATTACGATTCAGGCGTAACCGAGTCAGGGGCTAGGTAGCACAACATTCCCTCCCGGTAATCCTCCAACCAGCTCTCTCTCTGCCCCTTTGCTCTGCTGGCATGGATTAGCGGCGATCTAGCCAAAGAAATCCCCAGTGCGCGTATGTGGATGAGGAGCTTTGCTGTCGCTAAGTGCACAAAAGTCAAAAAACTTTTTGCCATCTACCTATAGTACACCCCTACCTGAATCGTCTGAATCTCCGTGATCCGTGATCCTCGGCCCTGATCCTCGCATACAACAGACATCTGTTTGTGTCTGTTTGGTGGGCTCGTCCTGGCTTATCAATTGATTATCGCCATGGATTGAATTGGGGGATTGAATCGGTTAGGGGTATGGGCAGGACAGGACAGGACAGGGCAGAACAAGGATTTCTGTAGGCTGTAGGTTGACTGTTTGTTTGTGTAGGCTTTAGACTGCACTTGGATTCAATTCCCACTGAAAAAAGATTAAAGATTGCACAATATTTGTGGAGATTTGCTAAGATTTTCCTGCTTAGCATTTACTTGTTCCTCTCATCCTCCCCTGGGACACTTCCTTAGATGTCTTTGCTGAGAGAATTTCTTCAAAGATCTGGCAACTAATTCTAATACTTTTCTCACTCGGATAGACACTCTCAGACAGACAGACAGACAGATAGGAAGCACTCTTCTATCTCCCCTTGACCTACTGGCGTTAGTAAGCGCAAAAAGGGGCGTATGAGGCAGAACTTTCCTTGCTGCCCCTGCCCCGGCACCTTGCCGTTGCATGGCTTGGCTCTCTTTACTGCTAATTGATTATGCAGCGACGCTGTGGCCCAAGGACAAGAACAAGAACAAAGACAAAAGCTGGCAACAGGAGACTGGGCAGACTGGGCAGACGGGAGGCAGGGCTAAGCAGGGGTGAGGGCCGGGGTAAGGGTAAGGGCACAGACAGTCTTCAAGTCTAGTTGACTTCAGCATTGTCATAAATCTTAGCAAACGGAGGAGCCACAGCCAAAGGGGGCGACAAAAAGGGCAGAGAAAAGCTGCTCCTCTGGCAGCACGAGACAGTGCTCCTCCTACTCCTACTCCTCCTGCACCTTCAACTCCTCGTTGCTGTTGCTGTTGTTGCAACTCTGGTTGCTTCAATATAATTGTATCTTCCGTTTCATTACATGTTACCCCCAGAGAGTCCCAGTCAGAGAGGATATGCAGAGATATGCACACAAAAAAAAGCCTAGGGAGTATAAGGCATGGGGAAGACTTTTGCATTAATATGCAAAAAATAATCAATGGGAATATTACAGAGATTTAGTTGGGCAATTTCCACGTTTGTCTGTAGTATATTCCGCATATTTTTGTATGCATTTAAAATAGGTAAAAAATCTTACCAACAATTAAAAGTGTTCCCTATGGCTGTAATGGGTAGCCTCAGCGTCGATCACACTGTCTCTCTTGCTGCTTTGTGGAGCTCGTTCTTTTGGGGCTCGTTTCGGTTTAGGAGTTGTCATTATCTTTTCACAGCAGCGGCAGCAGCAGATCGTAAAATTTGTGGCCGGGGACCCACGTTGCGTATACTTAATAAAAAGTTAATGTGGAAGGGGTAGCGGGATTGTGAGGGGAGGGATGGGGGGTAGAGCCAACAACAATTGTGATTAATGTGCACACACACACACGCACACGCAAAGGCAAGCGTATGGACGGACACACATACACGCACACGCAGGAGTGCAAGAGAGAGAGAGATAGAAAGAGAGAGAGAGAGCGAGAGACCCGCGGCTGCTGCTGCTGTCGACGTCTTGCGCTTGCCTTTGCGCCCCGGTCTGCCACTCTGCGTCTCTCTTTTGTGGTTGGTGTTTGGTTAACGCCCCTTTAAATACAGTTATTTCATTGGGCCGCGACCACAAATTTATTAGTTTTTATTGTTATTGTATTGATATTTGAATTATGCGCGGCCCCCCCCGTCCCCAGCACTCCTCTAACTCTCACTCCCTCCCCCGCTTTCGTTTCTGCTTCTAGTGATCCCCTTCCCTTGAGAGAGAGAGAGCGAGAGAGACAGAGGGATGGGAAGTTGGTGTAAAATGAAAAATTAAATGCCATAAAACAGAAATTTTAATTTAATTAAAATGATGAGCAATGCCTTTTATCTGCTTCTCTCTCTCTCGTTTACTCTTGAGAAATTGTTAGTTTTGTTTTCTTGTTGTGAAAAAAACAAAAAATTAAATTACATGAAAATAAATGAAGGAGGAATAAATGGGTTGAGTTGGGTATGCATATGAATATCGGATATAATGGGTATACAAATGGTGGGGCGGGGATAAAGACAAGCCCAAAAAATCTCTTGTTATTCTTCACTGGAGAACTCGACAAAGTTTTCAATTTCGAATCAAATTTAAACTAAATGCACAAAGCCGGAGATTATATCTCTTAGTGTACAATGACCAATATATAATCATATATATTATTTAATTATAAATTAACTGCAAAAATTAAACAAAACAAAAATATACAAATTCTGAAAATAATTAAATTTAAAATCCTGAATATCTGTGGCTGAGCATTCAATGAATATTTTGGGATATTTCGCTTGCCATGTGATGGAAAACTTAAAGACGAGAAGCTTCGAACGTGGCCTGGCCTGGTCTACACAGTCTAAGGAGCCACCAGAGTGACCATAGAAGGCACTACTACACAACAACAACAACACCAATAACAACACCAACAATAACAACAACACAACACACAAATGGAATTGCTCACCCAATTGCTTTGACACACAAACCCACACATAGAAATTAAAACAAAACGCCCGCGGATACCCGAAAAGAAGAAGCAAAGTACAAGCGACAAACAGAGAGAGAGAGAGAGAGAGAGAGAGAGTGTGTAAAAGAGATGGGTAGAGCCCGCAAGCATGGCACTGGTGCAGCGCAAGTGAGATAGACAGTGGCTGCCCTAAAGGCAAATCCAAAAACAACCACCGCCGCCACACCACCACCACCACCACTATCAGCAGCAGCAGGCCCACAACAGAGAGAGCGAGAGAGAGAAAGCAGCAGCAATGAGTCAGACACCCAAACAGTGCGTTAAAAGAGCACAGCACTATGATATGCCGCTGCCGCTGCTGCTGCTGCCTGCTGCTGGCATGCTGCCTGCCCGCTTCCCGCACAACGACGACGGCGCCGCTGCTTCCATCATCAGTGATTCGTTTTGTACGTTGTTAGACTCTCTCGCTGCGTTTCGGAATTCAGTCGAGAACGATAATTAACGGTGGTTGTATCACATCACGCGCAGCAGCAGCAAAGCAGCAAAGCAGCAGAGAAAGAGGCACGAAGAGGAGAATCCGACCATCGACACACATCGACATCTCGACATCGACATCGAAAAACGAATTCGAATCCAAGAACGAGAGCTGCGGCCTCCGCCCCCCCGCCCGTTCACCGTTCACCGTTCAGCGCCCAGCAACAGTAAAAACTGCAACTTTGTTTTGGATCTACTATATACTCGATATATGTATATATATACCACGCGATATTCCGGGGACTTGTGAGTTTTTGGTTGCGTTTCAGCCTTTAATTTGCTTCGTTCGTTTGTTGGGTGCGTTTTTTTTTGTGTTGTTTCTGCGGCTCCATTTCGCGTGTGTGCGACGCATCGACGTCAGCAATTATTGAGGAGCAGCGACAGTGGCAGTGGCAGTGGCAGAAGCAGCGGTAGTGGCAGCAACCAGCAGCGGCTGTGGAAAGACTATAATTATAAAACTAAAGTGAAAAGCGTGCCATAATTACAAGACAAATATCAATAAGTGAGAGACCGGAATGTGCGAAAATTGTTAACCAAAAAGGAAGAGCAGAAGGAGAAGCAGCCAGCAGCCAGCAGCCAAGCAGCCAAACAGCAAGCGGAAAGTGGAGCCACAAGCAACCTCCGGCTTCACCCACATTCAGGAGTCATCATCATCCAATCATCACATAAATTGCATTTCCAATATGATTGATGCGGCTTGCAATTACCTGAATCCCTATGCCCTGCCCCACCAGCAGCAGCAGCAGCAGCAGCAGCAACATCTCCACCAGCTACAGCATCCCCATCCGCATATTCAGCAGCAGCAGCAACAGCAACTCCAGTTGCAACAGCAGCACCAGGAACACCAGCAGCAACAGCAGCAGCAGCTCCACTTGCAACAGCAACACCAGCAGATTCAACATACCCAGCAGCAGCAGCAGCAGCAATCGTCGCATGATTTCATTAGCGCCAGCGCCTCCAGTGGCACCACCCCCAACTCCAACTCCAACTCCAGTAGCTCAAGCTCCAGCATCAGCGGGTGCAGCACCAGCAGCTCCCCGCTGTACGGCATTGGGATTGGCATCGGCATCGGCCTCGGGAAACCCGGAATGAAGATGGAAATGCAATATCCGCCACAGGCCTCCTCCACGGGCACGGCATCGCCCAACTCGAGCATTCAGTCGGCACCCTCCTCGGCGAGCGTGTCGCCCAGCATCTTCCCCTCGCCGGCCCAATCCTTTGCCAGCATCTCGGCCAGCCCCACCGCCACTGGGGAGAGCAGGATCGCCGTCCCACCATCATCATCATCATCGTCAGCAGCAGCAGCAGCTGCAGTTGCCGCCTCCACAGCAGCCACATCCGCCTCCCCATCCTCCCACTCACCCTCATCCTCGGCAGCAGCAGCGGCGGCGGCGGCAGCAGCAGCTGCAGCAGCAGCCGCGGATCTGGGCGCAGCGGCGGTGGCCAGCGCCGCCTACGGATGGAACACGGCAGCAGCCGCCTACTCCGGTCTTCCCGCAAGGTAAATATCGCCGGAAGGAAGGAAGAAAGAAAGAAAGAAAGGAAGGAAGCAGATAGTGCTCCTCCCATGATAGCCTCCCCCCAATCAGCCAACTAATTCCAATCTTTCCCCCCTTTGGTATCATTGCAGAAGCCAATTCCCGTACGCACAATACGCATCGGATTACTACGGGAATGCGGTGGGGATGTCCTCGTCGGCCGCCTGGTTCTCGCACCAGGAGCGCCTGTACCAGCCGTGGTCCTCGCAGAGCTATCCGAGCTTCAACTTCGACGACATCGCCTTCCAGACGCAGCTGCAGCGCCGCTCGGTGCGCTGCACCTGCCCCAATTGCACCAACGAGATGAGCGGCCTGCCGCCCATTGTGGGCCCGGACGAGCGTGGCCGCAAGCAGCATATCTGCCACATACCCGGCTGCGAGCGGCTCTACGGCAAGGCGTCCCACCTGAAGACTCACCTGCGGTGGCACACGGGCGAGCGGCCGTTCCTTTGCCTCACATGCGGTAAGCGCTTCTCCCGCTCCGACGAGCTGCAGCGGCACGGACGCACCCACACCAACTACCGCCCCTATGCCTGCCCCATCTGCTCCAAGAAGTTCTCGCGCAGCGACCACCTCAGCAAGCACAAGAAGACCCACTTTAAGGACAAGAAGAGCAAGAAGGCCCTGGCCGCCGAGGCCAAGGAGCAGGCGGCTGCCGCCGTTGGCTCTGGCTCCATCAAGCAGGAGAAGGCGGAGAAACCCCAGAAGAAGTCCAAGGGTCACTCGCCATCTGTGGAGTTCAAGCAGGAGCAGCCGGAGAGTGCCGGCGGTGGTGCCCTGCTCCACAGCTATGCCCCCTATGCTAATCTCTACCAGCAGTCATCCTCCGCCTCAGCCTCGCTCTCAGCCCCACCACCGCCGCCCCCACTCTTTCAGCAGCAGGCGCCGCTCCACCTTCAGCATCAGCAGCAACACCAGCAGCAGGCGTCGCAGTCCCACATCGGGCTGGGAAGCAGCTACGAGTCGTGGAGCAGTGCCGCCAATAATCGTGCCATACAACTACCGACTACCTCAGCGACCGCCACCTCAGTACCCGCCACGGCCAGCTCCCCGTCCTCCGTCTCCTCCCCCAGTTCACCGTCTGCATTGCCGTCAACATCCGCATCTGTATCCGCCTCCGCCTCCGCATCGGCGGCTGTGGCCGCTCTGGCCTCGCAGCAGCAGCACTACGCCGCCCTGGCCATGCAGAGCGAATCCCAGCTGGCGACAGAGTACGGGTTGACCATGTCCGGCCTCGCCAGCGGCGCCAGCCAGGACTCCAGCTCGAGTTGTGCCGCCGCCAATGCAGTATCGAGCCACTCCAGCGGCGGTGGCGGCTACTCCAGCCTCATTGGCCACATGAAGTCGGAGTATGCGGCCAGCTATCCCACAGAGTTTGCCACCGGCTCCACAAGCTATGGCTATCCGCATTCGCATTCGCATCCGCATGCGCATCCCCATCATCATCACAATGCCTGGGCAGCGGCCTATCATCCGCATGCCACTGCCTAAGGGGCTTCATCGTCCACTATCCTTAATCCACGTCCTCCCAAGCCTCATCCTCATTCTCCTTGTTGTTGTTGACGGTTGAAACCGATGCCATGCCCCCAAAAACCCCCTGATTCCCCCATTCTCACTCTTTAATTCGCTCCAAGTGAGTAACGGGTATCTGGATGTCGAGCCACGTGTGACTCTACACAGATATTCGAAGCATTCTTTGAGCTGAACAAAAACCGTAGAACGAGATCCATCTAGTGTTTTTTTTTTTATATATTATAATATATATATAAATGTGTTTATTGTTGATAAATCTACAGAATAAAATGCAGATGCAGATACAGATAGATATAGTACTCTAAATATACAGATATATATAGATAAATAATCGTTAGCCATAAGAAGACTATTTTTTTTTGTCCAATTTTTTTTAATAGTCCTAGGAGAAAGTGATTTTTTTTTTTGCATGTGTGTACATAACTCTACATATATAAAACGACGATATACCATATACATATATGCCCATCCAATATGTAAGCAGAATGGATGGATATATAGAAGGTGCGAAGAGAAGCGAAACCATCTAGTTGTGTACCATAATAATTGTAATAATTGTTAATTGTCTTTAAGATAAATTATATACATATATATACATATATATAGTACTTTTAATCGTACAACAAAAGGCGACAAAATCACACAAGAAAATCCTAACAATAAAAAAAAAAAATTAAAACAAAATACAAGAATACAAAATTATATCGAAAACAAAAGGCGAATTCCAGTTTACTTCTCTCCCAAACAGAACAGAACAAAACCTGATCCTGATGTGATCCCTCGATTCACGGAGACCTACCCTTAGAGCAGAGTAGCTGATCAGCAGAGGGAGACAGAGGGGATGCAGTGGGGTTGCAGTGGGTTTGCAGGGTATTCAGCCATTGGATTGCCCGGAAGCTTACTATTGATTTCGTGTTTATATAGCTTTTGGGTGCGGTGAACATCAGACATTAGACCAAACATTAGACCACAGAGCACAGAGATATAATTGCAGTAAGAAATCGTTTCCAAACCCCTTTAGAAGTTTCTACAGAAAACATTCCTAGATCAACCCTCTCTTAACTTATTTTCTTCATAGTTTTCTTATAGATTCCAATTAACTTACTATATAGTATAGGAGTTTTTCTATAAGCAAATAGTTGCGATACGATCGATTCGCAATATTGAATTTAATACAGAAATTTCCCATCATCTCTGACGCGCCAGATAGGGACCATAACTAACCAATGAGAGTCAATTTGCTAGCTCCCGGACTCTCCCACTTGGCCAGCCCCGCGCAGTTCAATCGCAGTCCAAATGGATGAGCTACAGAGTATTTTTTTTTTTATAATTAAATGGCCAACTTTGTCGTCGTAGCGAACGATGGCGTGAAGATACCGCAGATACGTTGCAGATGGTGGATAGTGGCCAATATAAAATATTGATTTATACTTCTTGGAGGCTTTCCTGGGGCATCAATCAATTTTCAAGTTGAGTGAGCGCCAAGCCCACAGGAGCCCACGCCCTCTCCCGAAGCCACAACGAAACATGAGACGCCAAATTCCAGGTTGTCTGTTTCTCTCTCTGTCTCTGGTTGCAGCGGTTGACATACTCAAAGGTAGTATCTAGTATACCATTGGTACTCATAGATGCCCCAAGACATATACATATATCTATATATCACAATCCATCGCTGAGGGTGTTATGGGGCAGCGCAACAACTTCACACGCACGTTAATCATTGACCGCGCAAAGCATTTACGATACCCCCCCCCAAAAACCCTTTTTATTTTTATTTTTTTTTTTTTGGGGCTCCACTAAATGGCAAACAAAATCTGATTGATTTATAACTAAAGTCTGGAGTCCGAGGGAAAAATACAATCCCCGAACGTAGTATGTACGAGCGTAGGAACTTGCTCTGTGGCGGCGGCGGCGGCTTAATGATGATAAATGATGATGTTATGATTTGTTAATTTTTTTTTCAAGTCCCTCTTCAGGTTCGTCTCGCTTTTATTGCGTGTTTTGGGGCCCCAGCAGAGTCACCAGTGGAGGAGTTAACCCCGAAACATGAGGCCTCTTTCTTTTCGTAGGTTTTTCTGTTTTGGTCAGTTTAATGGCCACCACCGCCTCCACCCTACCAGAGTCTGCCGCCTCTAACGCTCTCTGGGGCGAAAGTGTAGTTTTAAGTATGGGTTACAACAGCAACCAACATAGAGAGATGTCTCTAACAGGCAAGTGATTTGTTGATCATTCATCTGTGGCTCTAACTGTGACTGTGAGCTGTGCCTGTGCCTTGTGTTGGCTCTTCAAATGATTTCGTTTACAGATTTTCCACAGAGACCACGCCGCAAGGCACAAAGCTCAGCTCAGACTCTCCTATCCTATCACTGTAAGATGTTTCTATCCATCTGATCAAAAGTTACTTTGAGAGTCTGCCACAATGCACAGTTTAAGCAGCTACTAATGAAATCATACCAGAAGTGTCTACCACTTGAGATCGAGAATTATGTAGATCAGCAGCAGTCAGAGAAGTTCCCAGAATTATGGGCCAACCGACACCACACCTATGTATATTTGGAGGAGGGAGACCACTCGTAATCCTAAGCTCAAGTGCCACATAGTGGCCCTAGAGTGTGTTGTCACACATACTCGAGCCTATTCGGGGGCATGGGCACGCTCCGTGGAGAGTGTCTTAAGTGGGTCCTTTGGCCATGCCTCACACTCCTTGCGTAACCAGAGATCGTTCTAATTTTGATCAATGCTATAAATAATCGGTTTGGTTGCACAAGAGACACTTGACTTGACATTGGGACATTTTCCACGGAAATGATGTTTTGATGTTGCGCGCCTTTGGATCGCTTGGGATCGCTTGGGATCCTACACAAAAGGGACAAAGCAAATTGAGTTGAGATTATCGCTTGGCCGGCGGCAGGACCAGTGCTAAGTAAGCGTGTCCAAAAAAGGTCCTTGCCAGGGCGCACAGTGTCGTCCAGTGCCCAGTGGATAGATGATCATGACTGAACATGACTTAACTAGAAAATGTTTTATGTTTCATCGACCGATGTCTGGCACTCTTGGCACTTGGTATTTATTAGTTTTTACTTTTCACTTTTTTTTCATATTTCCCTCATTATTTGTGTTCTTTTTTTTTGTCTTTTGCGGATGGGGGGGCGGTGGCAGGGAGGCGTGTTTGACATGGTCATCGGTGATTATACATTTTCGGTTTGTGTCTTGCGGTCGAAATCGGACTGAGTTGCGGAGTTGGTCCTGTGTGGGTTTTGGTTCTCCCTTCCTTTTTTTTTTTTTTTTTTTTTATCCGAGAGCATCGTTGCGGCATATGGCCTGGTGCGGTGCGGGTGCGCAGCTCAGTGTTAGAGAGAGAGAGAACGAGAAAGAGAGACATGTGTTTAAAGGATAATCAGCTGGGCAAGAGGATCGCAATCTCGATTGCCTTTTTGCTAAAAGATTAAACTATGAAGATGGTATTGCCATTTGCTAAGGGGATTACGAGCAGAGAAGGGGGAGGGGGATAATTTCTAAATTTGCTGCTGGATTTTTAATAGATATTAAGTAGTAGTATGGGTTAGCTAGCTAGTGGTTATGCTATGGGTTATGAATGGAGATGATTCTAATGGTTAAAGGATTGCACAACAGACTTAACTAAGGGTAAAGGTGTTAAGGGTTTAACTAAGGGTTCCAGTGTTGAAAAGATACAACAGTGTTGTATAGCAAAGCAAAGTAACAGTGCTGGAAAGCTGCTAACTGGAGTAAAATGAGATAATATGTAAATTCCCGATTTTTGGTCTACTTGGGGTTTAGCATTCAATTTGGACAGTGTAAATGTTATGCCATTGCTGAAAGAGTTAAGAAAGTAATTAATGGAGGAACATACTATATAGTAGGAATGAATACAGGAATATACATAGTATGTATATAGCCTTATAACAGTGGTCAAAATATGCCACAAAAAAAACTGTTTTGCACTTGTGTGATTCATTCACATTCAAATGTGAAGTGAATTAATTAGAATCATGAATACCGATGAATCGATCGATTATACATACTATACACTTCGATAAGGGTACCCTTCGCGGAAGGGTGGGGCAGCTCGCGGGCGGCACGTGACCCAATCAATGCCGAGGACATTAGGCCGTGACAATCGTCAAGGGTATATGAAGGATTGTGTGGAGGGGTAAAGAAATACACACATACATATGCGCACACATCGAAGTGGCCAAGGAAGGACCAACCATGAAGATTGGGGCAGAACCAAAGGGACAGGGCACAAGGGGAACAACTCAATTGTTGGCGGCATCTGCGGCATACAAATTAAAATATTTATGTGAGTATTAGGACTAAGGACACACGTTAAGGACACAACAACAGCAGCAGGAGCAGGAGCAGGAGCAGGAGCCAATGGAAAAGTGCGACATATGTGCAGTCAATAAATTTTCCACTTTTCATGCTGACAGCACAGAAAAGCGGTTGGAAAAAAAAGAACAACAACAACGGCAACGACAACGACAACTCTCGAGCCGCTAATGGCTCCACAATGACCAGGCGTATTTTTCACACACACAAACATGCACACATGTACACAGACATACTGTACATACATACATACATACATACATACAGTCAGTTAGTGGTATAAAGTCCTCGAGTAAATTGCTCCCTGTTTTTTTTTTTGTCGGTTGCATTTAATTTGATTTTATTGTTCGCGCTTCGATTATTATTTGTTTGCATCAAAACGAAACGATTGCTTTCGATTTGCGGCTAACGGCTTATCGATAGACACTATTTATGTGTGTGTGTGCCACGCCTACGCCCAGCCAACACCGCATTTCCGGCATGACCGCCACCGCCATCGCCCCCAACAAACAACCAACAAAAAAAATAGCTGAAAAAAACTAGAATAGAAAATCTATTAAAATGCATTTAAATGTCTGCATCCCCCTCAACCACCAGCCACGCCCACCTCTCATGCTGTGGCGCCCCCCCCCTAACATGTGTAAATATATATACATATGTATGTATATATGTATGTCTGTTTAAATAATCCGCATTATAGCCACAAAAGAGCGTTGCGAATTGATTAGGTTTTTATCCTCAAACATTTTTCCCTCCACTTTGCCTGGGTTTTTGGGAATTGGGAGTGGGTTATACTATACTATATAAATCGATTTGTTGCGCCTGCTTTTTGATGTGATTTCCGTTTGCCATAGGGTAGCATTTCGGAGCATAAGCGACTACCACTGAATAGGTGAAATATATTAAGAAAAAGGATTCAAAATTATAAGGATAAGAAAAGGTAAACTGGAGGAAACTTCTTTCAACATCATAGAAGTTTCTGCTGTTAGGCTTACAGGGTATCTAAAGGCACTACTACTTGTGTTGTATTTCCCATTTGTATTTTCATTGTTTTCCCATTCGAGTGGATCCTGTTCGTGTCTTGTGGTTTTTGGTTTTCTGTTTTTTTTTTGTTTTGTTTTGTTTTCGAGTGGCGCCAGGCTTTGTGCCTGATTTGGATACCGAATCAGAGTTCTATGCCTTCCATTTGTTGTTTTGTGTTTTGTCTGGCGTTGACGTGTGTGCCAACAATTATGCTTATCCTGTGGGGGGGTGCTTGCACCCCGCACTCCTCACACAACCCGCTCTCTATTGGTTGACATGTGTCGGACAGTTGCAAGTTCTCTCTCTCTTCTTCCATCTACACGTTGGTTGAGTGAGTGAGTGTGTTTTTGCAATTATTATAAATCAAATCAAGAATTTGATTTATGCCATGTAACAAACTTCAGCAACAAAACCCCAGCGCGAACTATTCCGGATTATTTATGACCGCAAAAACACTTACAAAGTGTGTGTGTGTGGCCCCGGCACCGTCACCAGTCACCAGTCACCAGTCAAACAACAGTCAAACGCTGGTCGGGATCTCTCTTCCAGCCAGCACCAGACCCAGAGCCATACCCAGAGCACAGGCTGAGAGATTTTCCTACCTAACAACAAAGTGTGTACAAAGACCGAAAGCCGATTGCGAACAATAGGAGAGTTTGTTTGCCCATTTTGTTGTTGTCGGTGACTTCTAGTGTGCCATTTCCATTATTTATAGCCGAGCAATAAACCAAAATCTTACAAATAAATATAGAAATTTGCTAAGCAGCTCAAGCAGCAACTCAAGAGATGGAGGGGGCTTCTCCTCCTTACTATATGCATAGTACTCTTCAGGGTATGACAGAAGAAGTCTTCTAAGTCTTCTAAGTCTACGTATAACTATTTATTATTTATTTATTTGATTTTTTATCGAAGTGCTACAAGATTTACTTATACTAAAGTCACTAGTACCAACATTATTTGAATCTTAAAATTAAAAAAATAAAATAATATAGTTTAAATACTACTCGTAAACATCTATAATCGTACAAGTTTGTTTGTGGAAACTATGCCACATTCTCTGGCTATCATTTAAAAAAAAAACTGCATGCAAATTGGTGTACGCGTTGCGGAGATAGATGCATACACATAGAAGATGCATCTCAAATGAAAGCAAATTTGATTCTTATAGAATATATATAAAGTATACGATCGCTCTTAAATCGTTTAACTTTGCTTGAAGCTTCAGTTTAAAGCTGTACGGGTTGGGTGTGGGGGCTTCGCATGTACTTGTGCATTCCCCTCGCATTTCTGGCACTCGACTCCTGTTTTGTGTGGCCACTTGAAATCGACACTTCAGCAACCACACACACACACACACACACAAACACACACATTCATGGATAAAAAAAACGCTGACAGAGTAAACAACAAACGATTTGCATCAACTTTTTTTTTTATATGCTCTCAACAGATATAGGAAAAAGGAGCGAAGGAGCGAAGGGCGAAGGGGCGAAGGAAAGCATAAAAAACATGGTCGGTCAGCGGAAGCGGAAATGGATGCCGCACGGTCAGCAGTGTATGAGTGTGTGTGTGTTCGATAACCGAACAGGAATCAGGAACTTGGCACTGCTATACGTAGTCCGTAGTCCGTGGTCCGTAGTCCCGTGGTCCCGTGGTCCCTTGGTCCGGCATACACCAACAATAACAATGGAGCAGAAGAGCTCTCCACTTGAATGCATAAATCACGAATGGACGGGGAGGGATGGGCTTGGAATGGGCCTGGGATTCTCAGTTCAAGCAGCATGTTTGCATTTTTTATGAACTTGTCGTCGTACAAAAAACAGCGGTACAACAACAACAACCAAACAAGCAAACAACCAAATCGTGTATTCGATATACATAAAAAATGCATAAAAATAAAAAAGAACAAAATAGAAAAACTCGAAATGCCAAAGCGCCAAACATAACTGCGAATAATGCTGGAGATGGGAAAGCGCACAGAGAGAGAGAGAGCGAGTTTTGTGCTGCAGTTGGGCAACAAGAATTTTCCCAGCTTACTGATCCGATCTAGCAGCTTTTCTAAGGGGAAAAATAAGGTATACAAATGGGTGGGTTTACGGCTACCAATGGCTTTTAAACTTAAGGTAGCTGGCATGGAGGAAGCTCTACTGATTGCTCTACTGAATGTTTCTGCAGAGCCGTGAAAGGGCATTCAAACTTCGTTACAGTGCAGGCAAATGCGAAGCAACAACATTGTGTCCTTTTGTGCTCGCACACAGGATGTTTCATATGTCAAGCTTAGGCTTCCTGTATGGCGACACCTACTCCCACTCCTGCAGCATCCACTGCGAAGGATACACTCATGAATATCCGCCACCCCACCCCAGTTCCCCTTCGATGAATAGAGTGTAGAGTGGAGTGTAGCGATTGGCAAATCGCATTTATCATCTTGAGTCGAAGCGGAAAAATTAAACACAACGCAAACATTGCCCCATCCCCTTTAGAATATGAGAGGGGGGGGTGAGAGGTTTATGCGGCAACGGATATCCTTGACATATCCTGTCACTGCCGCTCGCGCACTTGAGCGCATTGTGCGCAATTCGAAAGATACAATTCGCATTGAAGATACATTTATGCGATGCTATGCGATCCGATGCGATCTGGATTCAGTTCGATTAGTCTGCTCGAATTTCACATTTCATTTGTTCGGGCGACACCTGACGGGAAGTGTCCTCTGTGTTCTCTATTCTATGCTGTTCTGTTCTCTTTGCAGCTATCATTCCCCCATTCCCCATTGCCCATTCCAACATTTTTGTTACCTTTTTATTTTCGTTATTTTTCATATCAATTGACATGGCACATATGTATATAGTAGTACAGCTGCCGCTGCCCGACGACCGATCGTCTGCCGCATATGAAATGCCATTTTATGCTTTATGTTGCCTGTTAACTGTAGTCTATAATTATCGAGCAGCAGCAGCAGCTCCTCCAAGACTCTCTCTCTCTCTCTGTCTGAAATATTCGTATGTAGGAATGGAAAATATTTCGTGCCCTTGGGCCGATTACTGCCACTGCCACAGCCAGAGACAGAGCCAGAGCCCGCGCGTGTAATGGCAACTGATTTATTGTATTTGAAATATTTTTAGCAGTGGCTCTCCAGCTCTTCTGCTCTCATTCGAATGCGTACTGCTGGCCGGCATTAGTCAGAGCCAGAAGAATTATAACTAACAAATATGGATGGCAAAAAGGGTTCGCTTCTCATGAGTTCTCATGTGTCTCTTCCCCATTTATTTTGGACATTGAAATGTGAGCAGGGCAGGGCAGGACAGGGCCGTGGCACAAAAGAATGGCCAAGGAATTGAAGAACAAAAGAGTATTGGAAAATGATTGCTCTATTGAGTGTTGCATAAATCTGCAATCTGCAAAATGTTTCGAAAAAAAACAGTGTTGGATAACAACATGAAATAACTTCGGTCGTAGCACAAATGAATGGCCCAGGAATTAAAGAACAGTAAAGAACGTATTGAAAAATTATTGCTCTAATGAGTGTTGCATAAATCTGCAATCTACAAAATGTTTCGAAAAAAACAGTGTTGGATAGCAACATGAAATAGCTGCGAAGAAAAGAAAACGAGTAGACGAGACTTATGCTCATATGTATGTAGGTCTGATGAAAATAAAACATAAAAGTGCAGTGTTGGTAAACACATTTTGCAACACATTTTGTAACACATTCTGCAACACATTTTGATTTCGGAAAGCCAACAATATAATTTTTTTTTTATAAGGATTCCTTGGCACCCTTTTTGGCATATCATCTAAATATGTAGCATAAAAACAGTGTTGAACAGTATAGTATGACTGAGCTACTGTGGCTTTAGCTTCTCTCACCTATAGTTATTCTTCTTTATTTTCATTTACTGAAATGAATGAATGCCTCAAAGGAGTCTGCTTCTCCTTGGTACCCTTTTGGCATATCATCTAAATAGCATGAACCAGTGTTGAACAGTATAGTAGGACTGTGCTACTGTGGCTTTAGCTCCTCTAATCTACAATTCTTCTTTCATATACTGAAATGAATGAATGCCTCAAAGGAGTCTGCTTCTCCTTCTCATCTGACGGACTGATGACTGGCAGAGCAGTATGCCTTATGCCGCTTCAATCAAGCCGCAGAAGACAAAGTAATTTAAATTTTTCGAATTATTTCCAGCAAGCCTGGAGAGCCTGAAGTCGAAATGCTAATGCCCAGGCATGCTGGAGGGCGTGGGCTGCTGTTGGGCGTGGGCGTGGGGAGAGTAGAGTCAAAGAGCAGGGGAGCAGCAGCAGTGTGCGCGTGTATTTAAATTAGGCGCACATAATAAAGCCAATGAGTGATTTAGTTGAATTGCCAACAATTGAATAAATTTTCCAATTGCCTGGATGCTCGCATTAGCATTAGCAGTCAGCAGTCAGCATTCAGCCCTCCCCCCAATCACACTCCCACGCGCACTCCCCTCACGCACATCCTGCCCACCACAAAACGCAAAATCAGTCGAATGTCGAACGTCGTTCGTGGCTCTATTCAAATGAATGGACTTTACTGTCGTCGTTGTCGTTGTCGTTGCTCAATAATTTGATGAACCCTTTTTCCAGTACACATCCTTCTTCTGGGTGAACCCCCCACCCCCCCAGCGATGGGGTTAACGCTTCGCTTGGGTTATTTGAGTTTGCCAACTCTTTGAAGTCTGCCTCGACAGGAGCACTGTGCCGCATGAAATGAGTGTTTGTAGCCTTTTCATGCGTTGACACCCATTTTTCAGGCCAACAGGCATGGCATTTGGGCCCTTTGACACACGCACTCAAAACAGACAGACACCCACAGTCAATATGTATCTCATACACACACAGAGAGAGTTTAGCCATCTATAGGAAAAGCTACAATGGCCAGGAGGGGTCACATGCATTTTGTATGAGTTTTGCAACTTTTGGCGGATCGATAGGCTCTTGAACGAGGCCAACCATTGTTGGCCAGAGTTGGCTAAGTTTTCCAGGAATCCATTTTAGTACGCACCGCTGTGTGTAGCCCCATTTAAAACACACACAAAACTTAAAGCTAGTAGTTGCAAGTTTATAGAAATTAGAGTATTTGGTATTTGGCTTAAAGTTTGACATCATCAGTTTTCCCGTTTCCAATATCAAATGAAAGCGAGAGCCCATAACAGAGACAGAGACAACATTCTCGATGCCTCTCCCTGCTTCTCTTTTTGGGGGGCCCAGAGCGTGGGTCGGTAGTTAATTTCGAAAGGGTTGCAATCCGCTGTTGTACCGATTTTTTCTTTGCCACTGATTTGCGGCAAAGCACTCTCAAACGAAAAATCCCCAAAAAAGAAAAAAAACCGAAAGGGAGCATCTTTTGTATCCCCCCCCCTCCAAATAGAAAGGGAAGGGCACAACTTCCCTGAAAAGTGGGTGTTTTATTGAAAGTGGCGGCGCGCATGAGCTGCCAAAGGCTGAGGGCCAACCAAACAGCCAACCCGAAACCGAGTGTCGGCCCTGGCCTCCCGTCTACGTCTTCGTCTCCAGCAGCCTCTCCAGACTCTGACTCTGATGCTGATGCTGAAGCTGGGCTGGTTTCTGGGGCGGATTCAGGCGTAGGGGACACGCCCAAATGGTTTTTATTTCTTAGAAATAAGTAGCTCTCGCACACACACACACCGATGCTCTTTTGGCCAGTCAGCCATTTGCCATTTGCCGTTTGCAACACGTAAAAGGGGACGCAGCAAAACTCATATGGGGCATGATGGTATGAGGAGGGATCGATTACAGCAACAAGTCTGCAAAAGCATTTTTAGCTCTGATCCGAAGATCAAATCAAATTTTTGACAATTATTTTGCAATTATATCGAGTTGGGAATCTCTCCCAAGAGAGAGATTGCTTGGGGAAAATCCTTTGGCATATTCCAGGCAACAAATGACGGCTCGGCATCGTTGATCCTTAAGCGATAAGCAGCTGCTTTTACGCAACTTTTGCTACTTTTAATGATGATATATCAATTAAAAATTTAGCAATATGAGTCGTCCCGCCCGTTGTCCCCCCGTCCCTTTTGTCACTGTCCGTTGTCCCCGTCCGTTGTCCCGCCTGGTGTCCCCCCGTCCCTTTTGTCACCATTCGTTGTCCCGTCCATTTTCCTGTCCGTTGCCCCGTCCGTAGTCCCGTCCGTTGTCCTGTCCGTTGTGACGTCCGTTGTCCCGTCCGTCGTCCCGTCCGTTGTCCTGTCCGTTGTGACGTTCATCGTCCTGTCCGTTGTGACGTCCGTTATCCTGTCCGTTGCCCCGTCCGTTGTCCCCCCGTTCGTTGTCCCCTCCGTTGTCCCCTCCGTTGTCCCGTCCGTTGTCCCGTCCGTTGTCCCGTCCGTTGTCCTGTCCGTTGTCCCCCCGTTCGTTGTCCCGTGCGTTGTCCCGTCCGCTGTCCCGTCCGTTGTCCCGTCCGCTGTCCCGTCCGTTGTCTCCTGCGTTGTCCTGTCCGTTGTCCCCTTCGCTGGCCTGTCCGTCGTCCCCACGTTAGTTTTCCCGTCCGTCGTCCCGTCCGTTGTCCCATTCGTTGTCCCCTTCGTTGTCTCCTTCGTTGTCCCCTCCGTTGTCCCCTCCATTGTCCCCTCCGTCTTGGCTTCTTTGGCTTCTGTTAAAGCCGCACTCAAAATGCTTTTAAGTTTTGCCAGCGAAAACAAAACAAAACAAAAAAAACTGCTGATGTAAAGATGACCAAACAGAAAATCTCTGTGCTGCTCTCTCGTCCCCGTCCCCCTCTATCTCTCCCTCTCTCTTTCTGTTTCATCCCTCCGTTCCTGCAGCCGTTATTGTGGCTGTTAATTTGATTTCAAAAGCCGCCGACGCC
This sequence comes from Drosophila bifasciata, assembly GCA_009664405.1. Lineage (NCBI taxonomy): Eukaryota > Metazoa > Arthropoda > Insecta > Diptera > Drosophilidae > Drosophila > Drosophila bifasciata. The sequence continues at coordinate 34,073,127 of CM019041.1, forward strand.
AATGCCTCGGCATGGCTTGGCCATTGCCCGTTTGCCATGAATAGGCAAATTATGTACAGGTGCAATGCAGCCACTGGAGGAGCCACTATCGGAACCACTGAAGTGCAACACCCACCGCAAAAGATCTCTCTGCCTCTCTCTGATCTCTCAGAGATCTTTCGATCGCAGGCAGCAGCCGATCGCATCGTTCGTCGCTTTCTTTTTGGTTTTCTTTGGTGGTTTTTTGTGGCTCTTCGTGTGGCTTAATTGAATGACAGTGCGGCTCGGTGCGGTGCGTGCCCCATAGAAAAAAACCCCTCCCCCCCTACCAGCAACAGCTGTGCATGAGCGCGTGACACGTGCAGCCTTTCAGCTTGGATCGGAGATCTGGGATCTGGGCGAAGGTTTTTTGGAGGACTTCTAGCAGGAGAAAGGATCCTTCCATCCTTGAAATCATCCATACGAGTATTCACTGTGATCTTTGAGGAATCTTTCTGCGGCTACAACCATTACCCTCACGAGTCCACGACTCACGCGCCCATCCCCAAGTGCCTCAACTACTGTGTTGCCCAGCTGCTGCTGCTGGATAGCCCAAAAAACGCAAAAACGAAGGGAAGCCAGCAACAAAATACAATAATAACAACAACAACAAAACAACTCTCTCTCTCTGTGGGCGTTGGGGCGTGCGCATTGATTGAATGCTCAATTGAGCGCATGAACCGGCGATCATTTTGTTGTACGCCCTCCTACTCCACCCCCAAAAACCAAGCCACATTGGAGAGCATTGAATATGGAGCCAAGCGGAGCGCGCACTCAGCGCGATTGAAGCTTGCTTGATGCTTTGATTGATAGGTGTCAGCAAATTGGATGAGTCGTAGATTACGATGAGGATGGGGAGTCAGTCGATGATGCCGCTGGGGGCTTCTTCGCATTTTAAATGCAATTTGTCGAACGTTTTCGCCGCTTTACGGTTCCTAAATGAACATCTACGAGATAATAATAACGCCAGTCTGGCTGTTGCTGCTGGTGGATTGTTGGATTGGGGGCAGCACAGAAGCAAAAAAAAGCGTCCATTTGAATTGCTGATCTGATCTTTACAGCGCATACAAGTGTGTGTGGGAAAAGTCATAGGATAATTCATAGAGTTTCCCTGCTTTCCCTGCCCAGGACTGCCTTCTACTCCTTTGATGCTCTCCTGCAAGGACCTCGCCCTATGGCTATGTGGCCATGTGGCCATGTTGCACTGTTGCAAAGCGCCTTTGGCAGGGGCCACATACATACATACATACCACAAAGTCATTTTTAAACATCGGAGGTCCCCCCCCATCGATAAAAATCTAATAAAGTGCGCCGGCTGAGGGGCACCAGCAGAACCCCCTGGAGAACGGCTGTGGCAGGGGAGAGGCAAGCAATTTCTGGAAATTATTTTTTAATATATTTTTCTCCTCTTTTTGTTGTTGTTGCTGCGTTGTAAAGTATTTTTTTTTTCTTGATTTCTTGATGCTGTACCTTGTTGTTGTTGGTTGGTTGCAACGTCGCTGTTGTTGTTGTTGTTGTTGGTAGTTTTTTGTGGCCTCTTGTTGCAGCATTGCAGCGGCACACTTTGCACTATCGAATCGTGTGGATCTGAACGACGAGCCGACGACGTTGTGATCTCCTCCGAAAGCCACCAAAAGCCTCCGCCTGCTGGCAGCCCTGACACTTTGCAGGTGTGCCCAGACAGCCAGCCAGCCAGCCAGCCAGCAACTAGAAAGAGGGGAAGCAGAAGGGGGGGCGGTGGGTAGCAATGAGCAACGCGATGCTAAAAAATTAATTTCATGTTCGAAAGAATTTTTAATTAACTTACATGGCGTATGAGTAATATTAAATCATTGCCCAGAAGAGTGGTAGACAGAGAGAGAGAGAGAGAGAGGAAGAGAGAGAGAAAAAGAGAGAGAGAAAGAGATAGAGAGAGTCTGGACAAGAGAGAGAGAGATAGTAGAGGAAGTTGGATCTCATTTGAAGCTACCCATCCTTTGGCTGCCTTAGCTTTTAGCTCTCTCATTTCAAACGGAGTTTTGCAGGGGGGGATAATAAAATCAATGGAAAACTGAAGGAGACAATTACATGTACCATATGTGTGTGTGTGTGTGTGTGTGTTTGTGTGTGTGGAAAGCTAAAAACAATTATCGAAAATGGACACCCTGCATTGGACCTTGGACCATCGTATATGTTCTCCTTGTAGCCCCCATGGTCACGTGCCCTGACGCTGTCCTGCTCATCAGATCGCTTTACAGTCTGGTGGGGGAGGGGGGCATGGAGTAGAAGCCTGAAAGGGAAGCAAACAATTTGCGCTCGTTACGCGGTTGAAAATTGTTTCAACCCTCGAAATAATTTTAAAATCTCAGCGTAAATAACTCCCCCCAAACATATATATAATGGGCCCATGGCTCCAGGGGCCTTCATCGTTATGTGTTTTGTCATTAGTTTCATTTTATAATTTATTAACGTCAACATTGTCAAGCAGGACACCAACCAACCAACCACCCACCCAGCCAGCCTGCCAGCAAGCCATATCCTATACCCCCCCCAAGCTGAATCGTTCCATTGCCATTCCCCCCGTACCCTCTCTCTCATTCCCCGTACTCATTCCCCTTTTTATTTGTGGCCAAATCAGGCTGAAACTGTTTTTGAGAAGCGTACATGATGCCATCCTGATGCTCCTCATTACCAGTTTTCGTAACAGGGGGAAGTTCTGGTTCTGGTCTGGGGTTACTGTCATGGAACAAGAGGGGGTTGGGGGGTACGTTTTTGGCTTTAAATGACCAACGAAGCGGATGCACTTTAATTTGACAACAATTGTGTAAATTGCCTCGTTCTGCTGTTTGTCCTTTGACTTACGGATTCGCTCTTGGGCTCGCTCAAACACAATCTCAAATATATATGTATCTATAGTAGTAATATCTTTAAAATCTTTCCCATATCAGAGAGCAGCATCCAGCAGTGGGGGGGTTGAGTAAAACAACTGACACTAATGTGTCAAAGGTCACGTGGCATTCGTTTGCGACATTTGTGGATTTATCTTTCAGTACGTTGGGGGGTGGGGTAACATGAATGGGTTTTTTGGGTTGTGGATATGTGTGTGTGTGTGTGGAGTGGTGGGTGGTCCATTGGGGTGTGGCACAGAACTGAACTTGAAACTGAAGCTGAAGCATAGGGGTTAGTATGGAAGGAGTAGGCCAAGGCTAATGAGTGAAAGGGGAGACTGAGACTTCAACTGCCAACCATTGGGGGATAGGGAGGTTCTTCTGTTGCATAGGAGCAGCCTGGCATACAAAATTAACATCTACGAGTAGCCTTTATGCCACACCCCTACCCCTCATGTACACCTCTTAGTCGCAGTCATTATACTCGTACTCACTCTTTGTCTATCTTTCTATCTGTCTGTCTGTCTATCTGTATATATAATTTACCATCCACACCTTGTTAATACGATATTAATGACTGCATTAGATAAATTACATTTGCCAGCTGCTAGTTGGCTCTTCAATTATTAAGTGACAAGCACGGGGGGACGGCAGGCAAAAGGACTAGAGAGCCAAAGACCTTGGCTGACTCCTAGTCAGTGGCACAAGCAACGGGGCAACTTCCAACTACAAATTGCCACTAAAGGCATTTCTAATGACACTCCCGAGGAGACTCGAAACACCCCAAGCACCCTAACACCACCCCAACCTCTACCAACCGCCTCCACTTGTTATTGTAATTAGCCGGAGGGGGTGTACGGGGTGGTGTAGCAAATCTATCCACCTTTTGTATCCTATCTATCTATCTATATAGCCTCAAGGTCTTTGTTACTGGGGGGGAGGTTGACTGGAACATTAAAATATGATTAACTTTTGTGGTTCGTGCCATTGTCGTGTCTATTTAATTAGAACTGTAGCCACATACACAGTCCCTGGCACTTTGCCTTTGCCGGGGACCTGTTCCGCCGTATCCTGTGCTAACTAATGACGACTCTTGGCAGGAGAAAAGGCGTCCCTTTCCCGCTTGTCCGCTCCCCCTGTCCACTGTGGTTGCGCTCCTCTGGGTGGGTCCGCACAAAAGGCGCTAATCTAAGTTTGACGTGATCGGCATTTACCTTATAGGGTTTTTTTTTGTGGTGGCTAAGGGTCGGTTCTTTTTTATTCATACAGATTTCAGGCTGAATATCTTGTAGCTACTTCTGGCAGACAGCTGTCAGGGTATCCTTAGCGTCGTTGCAGTGTCTGTATGGGAGAGCGAGATCTAATCATAATTATGTGATTTCTACACAAGAAAATGCTCCTTTTGTATTGTAATTTGTATTGAAATGGGAATCGGACATCAGACTTCCAGACCGGCTTCTGTTTCTGTGGAAAGTGCTACTTACCATGGACACTGTGTGTCTCAGGGTCTCAGGGCCTCTCTGTGTGTTCACGGGCCGCATGGCTGCATTTTGTTAAAAGGTGACAATTAATTTGTCAATAATGGAAATTGTCACCACGGGCGGGAGCACATTGCACACACAGAGAGAGAGAACACACAGCAGGGTTGGACGTACAGGTAGAGCTCCCCCTACTACCTGCTACCCCCTAACCCATCCATCCATCCATCCATTTGTGCGGCCATTGTTACCACTAATGATATATGTACGAGTATGTATGAGCCTGGTCAACGGCGACTTGCAAAGCGACTGGCCAACTGGGTAATTTTAATTATTTTGTCATTTGTATAAATTAAAATATTTTGTATACATATTGGCTTCGGCCATGGTCGCCAAGGGGTTAAGTTATTGGTATTGATTAATGAATGAATGAAGGGGAAACCTCCCCCCCACACCGAACACCGAACCCTAAACCAAACGTGAACCCTTTTGTCCATAGCGTGACAACTCAATCATTTTGCTCCAAATACATTTGACATTTGATCGAAGGGCTTTAATTATGTGAATAATTTACCCTTTGGCGTATGCTAGATGTTGAAAAATCCACATTCAGATTTGAGAATTCTTATACGTAGGATTCAAAGAACATTCAAGGAGTATGCAAGGTGTATCTAGGGAGTATTCATGGAGTATTCTGGGAGTATTTATGGAGTATTAAAGGAGTATTTAAGGTGTGTATAAAGACTATTTAGTGATACCTTTGAGGAAGATTCAAGTAGTATTCAGGTATTCAAGTAGATCAAGGAGTATTCAGGAAGTATTCATGGAGTATTCAGGGAGTATTCATAGAGTATTCAGGGAGTATTTAGGGAGTATTTAAGGAGTGTAAAAGGACCATTTTTGGAGTCCTTTAAGGAAGGAGTATTCAAGGAGTATTCAGGGAGTATTCATGGAGTATCCAGGGGGTATTCATAGAGTATTCATGGAGTATTCAGAGAGTATTTAAGGAGTGTATAAAGACCATTCAGGGATACCTTTAAGGAGTACTCAGAGAGTATTCATAGAGTATTCATGGAGTATTCAGGGAGTATTTGAAGAATATTCAGAGAAATATTCAGGGAGCCTTCAGGAAGTATTCAAAGAGTATTCTGTGTATATTTAATGAGAATTTAAGGAATATTCAAAAAGTATTCACGGAATATTCAAAGACTACTCAAAGAGCATTCTGGAAGTATTCATGGAGTATTCAGGGAGTATTTATGAATTATTTAAGGAGTGTATAAAGATTATATAGGGATTCTTTTCAAGGGATATTCAGGGAGTATTCAGGGAGTATTCGGGGAGTGTTCAGGCAGTATTCAGAGAGTATTTAAGCGGTGCAAAATTACACTTAAAGCTGAAAGATCGTTGGACGTTAAATTTCGTTGGACATTTACCGTTCGTTTTGGGCTCTTGCTCTTCGCATATTAATAATTTTTATTTAATCGAAACAAGAAAAAAAAAAAAAAAAAACTCATTAAGAAGGAGGGAGCCCCCACCCTCTGCTCCTGCATTCGGCGGGGCCCTACTGCTGCTGGATTAGAGCCTGGCTAATGAGAAATTTGCTGTTGTTTTTTTTTTGTTTTATATTTCGCCAAGAAGCGAAGCGTAGAGAATTCCCAAGAATTTTTCACAAAAATGGTATCGAAGATGGGGGAAAAAAAACAACAAAAATGACGATAGAAATCGTGATACAATCACGTCTAGACTTTTACGAGTTGCGCCTACAAAAGCGAAACAACAACAAACTTATACAACAAACAACACGCACACACACAGATGCAGAGATACACAGATACGGAGATACAAAGATACAGAGAAGAACGAGAACTGCAGCAGCGCCTGTCCGTGGTCGTGAAAGGGGTGGAGGGGGGTGGAGAGGGGTTGGCTCTCTTTTTGGTTGGCAGGTCAAACGGGCAACGTCAAAAAGCCGCAAAGAGGAGCCCCACCAAACCGGCAACAACTTTCGGCCATGGACTTGGACTTGGCGCTATTGCTGTTGCTGGATACTGGGTACTGGAGTGTCTTAGAAACTTGCAGATACTTGCCGCCCAAAATACAACGGCAGAAGTAGAAGTAGAAGCAGAAGCAGAAGAGGGATGGGATCTCTGAGAGGCAGGCGAGTGGCAGGCAACGAAGAACGTCTGCGGCTAATTACAGGCTGTCACAACAGCAACAGCAACAGCAGAAACAGAAACAGAGACAACGACAGCAACAAGCCCCCAAGAAATGATATATTCAAGCTGCTGCTGCTGCTGCTTTATTTGCATTTGTCCCAGGCCCAGAAGAAAAAGAGGTTTCCAAATACCCAAAAAAAGAAAAAAGAAGCCAGCCAAGCCCAGTCAAGCTGAGAACTTTACGGGCTACAGGCTGTATGTGCTCTCCAGTTCTCAAAAAGATCTATACAAAAAAAAAAAAGTACCAACAAAGCACTCTACAAGTCTAATATCTACATATATCTGTAGTGAAACTTTCACATGGGCTCTCCATAATATATATTAATTTTCTAGCGAGTATTTCTAACGCGCATTTCTAACGAATATTTCTTACGAGTATTTATAACAAGTGTTTCTAACCGTTATTTCTAACGAGTATTTCTAACGAGTATTTCTTATGATTATTTCTAACGAGTATTTCTTACGATCATTTCTAACGAGTATTTCTAACGCGCATTTCTAACGAATTATTATTTCTAACGAGTATTTCTAAGGACTTCTAACAAGTATTTCCAACGTGCATTTCTAGCGAGTATTTCTAACGAGTATTTCTAACGAGTATTTGTTACAAGTATTTCTTAAGTGTATTTCTAACGAGTATTTCTAACGAGTATTTCTTACGATTATTTCTTACGAATATTACGAGTATTTCTAACGAGTATTTCTAACGTGCATTTCTAACAAGTATTTATTATGAGTATTCCTTATGAGTAATTCTTATGAGTATTTCTAACGAGTATTTCTAACGCGCATTTCTAACAAATATTTCTAACGAGTATTTCCAACGTGCATTTCTAACGAGTATTTGTTACAAGTATTTCTTAAGTGTATTTCTAACGAGTATTTCTAACGAGTATTTCTTACGAGTATATCTAGCGTGCATTTCTGACAAGTATTTCTAACTAGTATTTCTTACGATTATTTCTTACGATTATTTCTTACGAATACTACGAGTATTTCTAACGAGTTTTTCTTACGGATATTTCTAGCGAGTATTTCTTACAAGTATTTCTAATGAGTATTTCTAACGAGTATTTCTTAGGGTTTTCTTGGCTCTTGGTTGAATCTGTTAATCTTTGCGAACAGCAAATCAACTTTTCTCATACTCGTAACACCACAACATTTCTTTTGATCCTCCATCCTCCAGCCTTGCATCAAATGAGCAAATTTGTTAATTTCCCACACATTTTTTTCTGTTGTTTTTTGGTTTTGGGCAAAGGGACTTGAAAGCAAAAGTGAAAAATGTTATATTGATTGAGTTTTTTTTTGTTTTTGGCCAGCCCACAAGGCCAGTGGACCATTCATCTAAGAGGGAAAACATTTCATCCTTTTGCGCATTTTAATCACGCTTAATGATTTCTGCTGTCGTAGAGAGACCCCGAGAGACCCTGAGTTGAGGCAGCCAGCCAGCCAGCCAGCCCTTCCTTCCATCCCATCCACATTCACATTCACATCCTTAGACTCATTCTTATTCTCATCATCATCATCATCATTTCATGCTCTCATGTCTTGCGCTTCGTTCGTCGATCAATTTCGGTACGTGTATGTAGGTGGTTTAACACCAAGCACAGATACAGTAACAGATACAGATACAAATGCAGTTGTAGATACAGCTACAGATACAGTGGGAAAGGGAAAGGGAGAGCGGGTGCGGGTGCGGGAGATTCGTTTCGTTACAGTTTCCAATCCTCATTCTCTCCTTGGACCTTCTTTTGTACTTTGCCGCATTTTTGATTTGGTTTTTTTTTCGGCTCTCAAAATAGTAGTCTCCTCTCCTCTCACCCCCGCACTCTCCTCCATGCGCTCACCCCTGTTCCTTTTTTATTTTACGGTCTTTTGTGTGTGTGTGTCTGACTGACTCTGAACTACACATCCATATTTCCAGCCTTTAGACTTCAACATTCAACATTCAACTTCGACACTTTAACGGCTTATGCGGCGGCGGGAGAGGCCGAGGCTCTTTTGTTTGGTTAATTATGCGCCGGCCCAAAGTGGCGCCACAGAATGCGCCTCTGAATGGGCAGGCAGGCAGAGGCAGGCAGCCCTGTCGTACCCAAACCAGAAATGTGTTTTATATTAATTTCCTTTCGGCTTGCATTCATCGATTTACCCCAACCCCCCACCCAATCGAAATCAATTAGAATTAAATCGATTATGAGTCTTGAGTTGCCGTCGAAGATTTTCACACGACATTGTATGGGGGCAAAGCAAAAGCTTACTACATACATACATGTACATACAACAATGATCTGCAGCTTCTATATGTTATATGTTATAGCTGAATACTTGCCTATAGGTGGGAGCTCTGAGCTGAGCATAGGATTGGGGCTAAGAGCTTCTCAGCAGAAGAAGAACCTAAAGGTTAGAGCCCTGCCCTGAGCTGATCCTTGACTGAGCATAGGATTGGGTCTGAAGATGAACCATTCCCACGAATGGCATCGCACCTGTAGACAGATTCAAAGCTCCAGAGCTCACAGCTTTGAGTTTCATTATTTATTTTCCATGCTTCATCCTTTTTTTTTTGATGTTAGCCATATCCTTGGACAGCAGCAACCAGTGATATATGTATCTGGAAATTCCGAGTATTTTTTTTTTGGTGCTCCGCTCCAGCCCACTTTTTTGTTTTGTTTTGTATTTTATTTTATTTCTTGCACAAACGCAATACGAGTACGAGCCTAACCGAATGGGTCACAAGAGACGCATAATTATAGGGTTAGGCGGTACACAGTACGAGAAACAGAAAAAAGAACAAAAAACAGAAAAACAGAAACGAAGAAGAAATCATTTATATAAAAGATGAGCCAGAGAAGAGGTAAAGTTGCAAAAAAGGAGTAAAAGAAGGTAAAGGAGAAGCAGCTCCTAAATGTTAATGTTGCTCTGGGGTCAATGATGAATGATTTGTAGACAGTTTCTGGGGAGAGAATCCAGAATCCAGACAACAAGTAGAGAGGAGGATGCAGGCCCACGTCTCAGCCTTCGTCTGTGGTTGTGGCTCCGTCTCGACCGCATGCCAAACAGGTGTCAAAAGGATGCCTAGGGTCAGACTCAAAGACTCTGAAAAACTCAAAAACTCACGGGACTCAGACGGACTCGAGACGCACTCAGAGATAGACAGACTCTCCCCCCATCGGAAGTCTGAAGGACTGAGAAAACATTTATTAGATTTTCGTCGGTTGAGGGGGGCGTTGACCAAAAATTGGAGCAACGAGCAAGGCAAACCAACCGTGTGTACGTACTGGCATGGAGTTCAATTAATTTCATTACAAAATTGTTTCTTGGTGCAGCAAATTGCTGGCAGCAAACTGACAATTTGTCATAGAAATTTGTAGGAGTCCTTGTGTACCGTATACTGACTGCCTGCTCCTCTGTGGCTCTCTCTCTGCCCTCTCCTCACATTTCTGGCTAATTAAACGCAGCAGGACAGCAGACATTTCGGGCCGAAAGGCCTGCCGAAAAGTTTCAAAAGTGATAAATGGATTCGTCCTATGAATGAATGAACCGAATTGCCACTGCCGCCTGCCACTGCCACTGCTGCTTGCCACTTGCCACTTGAAGGTGTAATTAGTGCAATTGCTGAATGAATTTTGCCGGTTGCCCGTTGGTTTTTGCCCGGCCAATTCCTGGAACTGCACCCGAATTCCGGGCGATAGCTAATGAGTTCTCTCCGTGCCGCTCCATGCCGCTCCTCTCCGGCGGCGGCATGGGTCAAGGCAGGAGCACCTGCAGCGCATAGCAGAGCAGAGCATAGCAGTGAGGGGGGCAAAGATGAACTAGATGATGCACCACCATGTAGCAGGCATCGCCCAATGCATCGGGGACTGACCGACCGACACACAGCTGCCGACAATTTTGGCAACGTCCTGTGGCGGCCTAATGATGTCAAATCTATGCCAAAGGATAGATAATTATGGCCCGAACAGGACTCGACCTAAGCTGCAGGGCCACTGCCTTTGCGGGTGTTTAAGTTCGCTTTAAGTTCTCCGACCATGTACCCTAGGATTTCTCCACCACAGATCTAGTAAAAAAAGAATTCAATAAGTAAGTTTCCTTCGTTCCAAAGTGTCTGCCAGGCAGTTTAAGCCAATATCCCCCTTCTCATAGGTGATAGATTTCTTCAAATGATAATTTTTGCAACCTTGATATCCCCATGAAATACTTTCCGCAGATACTCTCCTAAGATCTAAGATACAAATACATCAGATGGCAGGAAGAGAGAGAGAGAGAGTTGCCGTCGCCGCTGCCACCTTTTGGCCTAAACAATTTAATTAGTTTTGCTTTATTATTATGCATTAAAAATGTTTATCGCGTGGTTAAACAAACGATTTTTCACAACAAGATTTTGCTTGACTTTTTTTTGTGTGGGTAGCCCTCGGAATGGTTGGGCACCAGGGGTGGCGAGAGAGCTACAGATGGAGGGGGCAGCTGGAAAGCTGAAGAAGCAGAGGAGAGGGAGAGCTGGAGCTGCAATAGAAGGGTAGAGGGAGAGAGGCTCCATTATCTGTTTAACCTCTAGTATGGCCAAGTACTACTAAACCTTTCGTTTGCTAAGCAACACTGGGAGAGTGCAAAAGCACTTGGCAAGGCGAGTAAAATTCGAGCAAAATAAGAACCTCCATGACATTGGGCAGCTTGTCGGCCCTACGGACCCGCCGCAGGGTTAAGACTCCGCGTCTCCATAGAAGGGGAAAACGTGGCACTGCGGGGTGGGGGGGGACCGTATTTGGCGCTTCACGATAAAACGTTGGCGTGGCGTGGCGTGGCGGCCATTGAAGGCGTTTAGGCGCAGAGCCAAAGCAAAACCAAAACCAAACCAAAGCCGAAGACAAAAAAAAAAACCAGACACAAAATAATTCACAAATTATGCGAATAAAATTTTTAATAATTCTCATGGCAAACGTTAAATAAATGAGCGAGAAAAGAAGGCAAATGCAGGCACTCAGGCACACAGGGGTCTGGGCACCAATGTCTGCCAGTCGTGGCCCCAACGTGGATCCACCACGAGTCTTCTTGTCTCTGTGGCCAAAAAGTGGGTTGGCACAAAATCTTCAACGCGTCGGTATCTGAGCCCCGTGGGCAACCGCAGGAGAAACAGAGAGAGAGACAGACAGAGAGTGAGAGAGATAGTATACCGAGAAGACTCGGGGCTTGAGCTAAACAAAAGTCAAAGTCGTCAAGTCGTCGAGAGGTTAAAGATGCAGATGCCTGGAATTGAGGATTGTGGATTGTGTAGCATGGATTGGGGCAGGTGAGACCCCCAGAAGGTACCTCATCCCTCCTCCCGCCCCCCTAGCACCCCATCACCCGTCTTTGCTTTTGGTTTTCGAAAGCGTTGCGAAAATGTTTTGGCTTTAATATTCTTTTTTTTTTTCGTATTTTTTTGGCTTCTTTTCTTTGGCATATTTTTCTCTTCTTCTGTGTCGGCATTTTTCGTTTTGAAGTTGGTCTTTTTTCGTTTTTTGTTTTTTTTTGGTTCATATTTGACTTTCGCAGCATCACGAAAATTTAGCATGGAAATGTGGTGCGGTGGGGTGTGTGGGGGGGGGTATGGGGTATGGTGGCGGCTGCTGCTGCTTTTGACATGGAAATTTCCCTTCGGCCAAGCGTACACAAAGCGTGCAAAGAAAAAACGAGCCAAAAAGTATCATTTGTCCATTCATTAATAGATCGTTTGGTCGTAATTATTACATTTCGTTTTTTTTTTTTAGTTATGTTTTTTTTTGGTGCTGCTTAAGTCACGCCCACTTTTAGCCCAATATATATGTATATGGAGTATATGTATCTGCATAATTGTGGCTGCTACTAATGAGTGAGCGGCTAAGCGCTGAGAAAACTCCAAATCCAAGTCTAAGTCCAAGTCCACGAGCCAAGTCCATAGCCATAACCAAAGGGTATCCCATGTACTGCTGCTCGTATATTGCAAAAAATTTAAGAAATTCACTTGTCATTTCTGTCATTATAAACTGCTTAGATAGAAGCATCCATCGGATCCATTGTACATGATGATTTCTGTTGGGTTCTGTTCTAAAAAATTGATATGCAAATGAGTCAGAAAGGCGACGGCGGCTTGCCAATTAATTAGTTGAAATGAAAGGCTAATGAAAACACTCTGGCGTTGCAGGTGATTAGCCCAGCCATGTTATGTAGCGAATCGATTTAGCAAATCTAGGCAGCTGTCAATCATCTGTGGGTCTGTGGGTTCTGTGGGTCTGTGGGTTCTGAGGATCTGTGGGTTCTGTGGGATCTGGGGATCTGTGGGTTCTGGGGATCTGTGGGTTCTGGGGATCTGTGGGATCTGTGGGTTCTGTGGGATCTGGGGATCTGTGGGTTCTGTGGGTCTGTGGGTTCTGGGGATCTGTGGGTTCTGTGGGATCTGGGGATCTGTGGGTTCTGGGGATCTGTGGGTCTGTGGGTTCTGGGGATCTGTGGGATCTGGGTATATTATATGTGGGATCTGGGTATATGTGGGATCTGTGGGATCTGTGGGTCGGTCTGGCTGTCTGCTTTTGCTCTGCTTTCTGTTTTTTTTGGGGCGGGGAGGGACACGTGCACATGGATTTTCGTTTATTTTGCCAGAGAACTGTCACAACAAATTGGACTGTGTCTCTTTCTCTCTGTCTCACTTTGGCTTTCTCTTTTTTTTTGTCTCCGTTTTAATTAGCTGCTGTGACATTTTTATGAGCTGACAAAACGAGCTACATAGATCCATCCCAGTTGCTAGTCGACAGCACACCCCCATCCACTCTCCCTCCCCCCCCTTGGTTGTTTGTGTGTGTTTTGGGCCCAGTTTGCTGACAGCGCAATAAAAACTAATTGAGTGGCAGTCAAAGGCGATTCCTGCCCTGACTCTTTGCTTGCACCACGCACACACACACCTTCTGCTTGCAACCAACAGGAGGGGTAAGGGTAAGGGGTACCCACCCTCTCCTCTACTCTTTTTTTTTTTTTTTTTTTTTGAAATCCTCAACTCCCCTTTGTTGTTGCGTTGTCGTTTTGCTACTAAATACGCTTTCCAAAAGAGAGAGTCTATACACTATTTTGGAGTCTACAAATATGCTGGAAATTAAAACTTAACATAAATATTTCTGGATCTACTAACTCTCACTTATTGTATCACTTATTGGCAATTTACAGTAGCTGTAAATCTTCTAAAGGGTATCTGATACTTCGACTATATATCCCCCTCCCCCCTCCTATGATTTTGTGCCCTTTTGTGTGGTTTTCTCTGTTTGTTTATTGCACTTTGACGGTTGTGTGTTGCTTCTCTTAAGCACCAGCCTACCAGTAGCACAACCACCCCAACACACACCCACACACCACCCACTCTTTACCCCGCTTACTGTCGCTCTTACTCTTACTCTCTCTCTCTCTGTGTGTGTGTGCCACTCTCCTTTGTCGCTGTTGTTGTCAACGTGGCATAGGCCACGCCTTTTTTGCGTTAATTTCAATCGAGAGACGAGGCCGGTGGGTACACGCGTAGTGGAGTGGGGAGAGATGGTTGCAGCCCTTACACCGTACCATCCAATCCATCCATCCATTCATTCATTCATCCATCTATCGCTTTACTATCTCCATCCAAATATATATACTTTCTTTCTTTCTTTTTCACCTACCACCCCCCACTCTCGGTGACCTTTTCGGTTTTTATTTTGTCATTGTCAACGCCATCGTTCCGCTTTATTTCGTTTTTGGCTTTCTTCTTGCTTGTTGTTTGATTTCTTTATTTGATTTTTTATTTCCCTTTTTACCCCCGCTTCCCACACTGCCCACACAGTCCACTCTTCCACCCCTCTCCCCCTCTTTTTTTATGTGTATTTTCCATCTTGTTTTGTTTTGTTTTCGCTTCATTTTTATTGAAACTTCATTAAATATTTTCCTTTGTTGCTGTTGCTGTTTGCCATGTTGAAAGTTGTCATAAAAGCAGCGCGGGGGAAAATACAAGTGAAATTTCCATGGAACGGCCACGCCCCAGTCGAGAGGGTAGGCGTTACACACAAGCGCTACACACAAGGCGTATGCGTAATATTTGTGAAATGTGCATTTTTTACAGCGGCATTTTTCCCAGCAATTTAAATGGCTAAAAAAAAACTTTAAAGGGATTTTAGCTGCAAATCCATGGGAAGGGTAAAAACTAGTGAAAACTATGCAGAGAAAGTCTATTAAAAATAGCAAAAAGTAAAAGAAAAATTACGTAGTCATAAAATATTTTTAATTTATATGTGAAATTTACTTAAATTTTTTTTTTATATATTATTTTATTGGCAATCATGAAATGAACGCGAAAATATATGTATGTACGATCTGTAAGCTATAAGCTGCATAATAATTTGCACAACATCTCCCCTTCACTGGGATCCAAGCCAAAGCCATAGCCAATCCATTCGGAATTAGCCAAACAAATACACACATAAAAAAAAAGAAATACATATGTACATATGTATGTATGTATGTATGTACATTTCTGGTGTTATTGCGAGTTGTGCTGCAACTCTTGACTTTTTCACATTTTAGCATTTTTTAATGCCGCTGCCAGATCGTATGACAAGATAATGCCCAAGATATATGCGCCTTGTCAGACACACACACACAGACACACAGCAACATACTGAGTAGCAAAGGAAAATGTAAGGCATAAAGCGAGACACAAACAGAGAGAGAGAGAGAGAAAACAGGGAAAGAAATCCATACAAAAGCAATGGAAAAAAAACGAAAAAAGAAGACAAAAAAAACTAAAATTTATTAATTCACAATAATAAATTGTTTTGTGTCTCTCTCTCATTTTTCGATTTGTATCGAACGATAATTACAGGTTGCGGCTTCAAAGAAGAAAAATGTATCTCAGAGTCTCCCCTTCTCTCTCTCTTTTATTTCTCCTGCCTGTGTGTCTTTTTTTTTATGGTCTGGCCCGGGACTTTTGCCGACTTTTTGTGTAATTAATTGTGTGGAACAGAAACAGAAAAAAAAATAAATAAAAAAACACAAATCATAAAAGGAGAAAAGCTGAAATTGTTCAAGCCAAAAACTATTTGCAGAAGTAACTGGCCACTACTGGGAACGGGTTTAGAGCTCTGACCAGAGAGCTCTGGCTGTGGCACTGCCAATTTCCTTTAGTTTTTCCCCTGACACATTTTCAGCTACCGTTTTGGGGCGCAAATGATACCCGACACATGAGACAAGATTTACCCACACAAAATATTCCAAATGCAAATCCACAGCCAGTCCTTCTGGCTTATTAATCGCTCAATTGAAGCGGCATTCAGCTGTAATCAATGGCAGGTTATTACAAATCGATTGGACAGAACAGAACAGACAGGACAGTACAGAACAGTACAGTCAGAACAGAACAGACAGGACAGTACAGACAGGACAATACCAGTACAGTACAGAACAGACAGAGAGAGAGAGAGAGAGATACACATATATTATGCACTGCATACAGCAGCCAGTGGATTAATTTGTTCTTTTGTATAATTATAGGCAATTATGCAATTAAATTCGAATGCCAACAAATGCTCAATTTCGGACAGGCCCAGGCCCAGGCGCTGGCTATTCCATTCCATTTAAGCCATTCCATTCCATGGCGCCCCATCAATAAAATCACAAGTGTCAAAAGAGCCACAGAGAGACAGAGAGAGAGCAAAAGAGAGAGAGAGAGAGATAGAGAGATAGACTGTAGTAGGGGAGGCAGGCAGTGTGGCAATGAGGTGCCATCGGTAGCTCTTTTGGTTGCATGCATTTAGTCTAATTATGATAATTTTCAACCAGAACGCCCCGAGCCTGCAATCGATCAATTATCCACACAGAGAGCTTCTCCAACTTCAACTCCTTTTTGCAGTGGCAAGTGGCAAGTGGCAGGGCTCCTGCTCTTTCCTTCTCTCCGATTTAAACAATTTGCAAATTCGACATTTCGTCAACATGCTTGTGGAACATCTCATCAAAACAATATAAAAATAATAAATAACAATAATTAAGTGCAATGAAGCCAACAAAATACAACAGGGCATCCGACATCTCAGACATCGGATGGGGGCCCAATCAGGCGTCGGCATGTGGCACGCAGCACAGAATCCGTGCCTCGAGTGGAGTACTCACTGGACTTGGACTTCCACTTGGACTTGGACTACCTCTCTCTCTCTCTCTCTGTCTCTCTCTCACACACTCTCTGTGTGGGTCGCCGAAAGACGTTGGCACCCTCTTCAGCTTAAACACAGGTTTTGGGCTACGCAGCAGCATCCATGCCATCAATGCCATCCATGCCATCCCAAAAAACAGCAACAGAAGCAACAGTTGCTTCAGAGTCACAGAGGCAGAGTCAGTGGCAGCAACACCCTCTACATGCCACGAACCGTAGAGTGAAGGAGAGTGTGTAATCAAGGTAGGTAGTCATTATATAGTAAGTTGGGAACCCTCTCACCCTGATATTTATGTATGGTATATGTATATTGTGCAATATGTTGGCATCTCACCCGCTGTACAAATTTCAGCCTTGATAGCTCTATTAAAACAAAAAAAAAAAACTGAAATGAGAAATTTAAGCCCGCCCCCTCCTAAGACAATCATCGTTTAAGCTGGAACTTCTTTTACTGATCTTACTTATTGTAGATCTGATTGATAGATCTGTAGCCACTGATTTACTAAGACCTTAAGTATATAGCCTTTTGATCAAGCACAACAGAACTAAGAGTACTTTCTCTTGCTATCATAAAATGATCACTACACTGATCTTACTTATTGAAGATCTGATTGATAGATCTGTGGCCACTGATCTACTTAGACCTTAAGTTCTATATATATTGGTCAAGCACAACATAATTAAGAGTACTTTCTCTTGCTAGTATCAAGTATCATAAAATGATCACTACACTGATCTTACTTCTTGTAGATCCAATTGATAGATCTGTACCCACTGATCTACTTAGACCTTAAGTACTATATATATTGATCAAGAACAATATAACTAAGAGTACTTTTTCTTGCTAGTATCATGGATCATAAAATGATCACTACACTGATCTTATTTATTGTAGATCTAATTGATAGATCTGTGGCCTCTGATCTACTTAGACCTTAAGTACTATATATATTGATCAAGCACAACATAACTAAGAGTACTTCTTCTTGCTAGTATCAAGTATCATAAAATGATCACTACACTGATCTTTCTTATTGTAGATCTGATTGATAGATCTGAAGCCACTGATCTACTTAGACTTAAAGTTCTATATATATTGATCAAGCACAACATAACTAAGAGTACTTATTCTTGCTATTATCAAGTACCATAAAACGATCACTACATTGCTAGCAATAGTTGCAAGTATCATAAAATGATCACTACATTGCTAGCCATAGTTTACTGCCTCATAAGATTTTCTTATATCTTCTGGTAGCTATAGTTTCTCCATGAAAAGATCTTCTTATATATATTTTCTGATCCTCCTGATATATCTGAGAATCTACACTGGCTTTACAGATCAATTGGGCAACAGGGCAGTGCCGTCATCAACACACGAAAACACTGCAGATCGACAGGAAGATCGACAGGCAGATCGGATCGCAAATGGAAGATCGATTGTGGCTTTGACATGGGGGGGCATGGTCACGGCCTGTTCATGGTGCACTTTCAGGATGCGTGAGGCTTAATTTGTTTAGTAATTATTGTTATTAAGTGGGTTGGGTTATCGGTCTCAGGGTCTTGCCGAAAACTGCCAAGAGCCAAGAGCGTTGAGTGATATCAATAAAATTTGTTGATTGATTTGCTTCGGGGCGCTCCTGCTCCCTGCTGCTGCTGCTTGCTCCCGCTGGGCGATCGATTTCAGTGTTTCTTCCTGTTCTTCCTGTCTCTGTCTTTCTTCTCGGTTTGCTCTTACTCTCTCTCTCTCTCTCTCTGTGTTTCTTTTTCTTTGACTTAGACACTTAACGGCTACCGTGTGTCAGGATAAGCAGCTTTGGCAGCGCCTAGCGTGCTTTTTCCTGTCGCCGCGGGGCATCGCAACTGCGGAGAGGGACTGCGGTTGCAGTACGAAACGGAGCAGAGGGGGGCACGGGGCACGGGGCACGCAAAGTGAGACGGGGGTTCAGTGTGTCTGCTGGTGCTGTGCTGTGTTGCTGTTGCGTTTTATTTTGTCTCGAACGGAGCTCTCTCGGACGTCTACGACCCACTTCAAAGTGATTTACGATTCTGTGCCACGCCCTCGCCTAGCAATTTGGAGGAATGAACTTGGACTTCTCGAGCCGCGTACAGAACCCCGCTACAGAACTGCCCTCCCCTTGGCGTTATTTTGACGCACAGAAACTTGTACTTTAACTCCCCGGCCCCCCAAGCCCAAACCCCATCAAGAACCAACCAACAACAACCAACGACCAACGACGACGACGATGAGGAAACAACCAGCAAACAACCGAAGCAACAACCATGGATGGACACAACACAACAACACAACAATTCTACATACTACATACAAGAAAACACATTTACATTTACATTCGCATCGCAATTCATGAGCCAAAGGGGGGCTCTCTCTCTTTCCCCCCCTTGGATTTGTTGGAATCGCATTTTGATATCCGTAAAATAGCCCCCAAAGAATTGTTTTTTTTTTTTTTTGGTAGTTCTTGCGGCTTTTCGGGGGTTACTTTAATACCCTTCCCCGCCCCCTACTAACGTTTGCAATGAAAGCCAGAAGTCAACCACCAAATAAATAGTCGGAAAATAAAGCCAGGAAACTCCAGCTCCACATTTCCCCCATCCCAGTAGCAAAACACTCACTAATGGAGTAATTTAAGTAAGAGTTTTTCCACATTCAAAACGGTGACTGAAGCGGTGACTTTAGCGGTGACTTTTACGCATAATCAGTCATCGAAAGACCTTCACTGGAATCCTTCTTGAAAGTCTTTACTTGAAAATCTATTGGAAATTTAAGGTAGAGCAGACTGCACATGATAACCTGATGAATCATCAGCGCTTTAGGGGAGATTATTTAGGGTATAAAATATCTACTAAAAAAATACAAGGAACTTCCCTAGGTTTTTGTGCTCCCATACTCCATAATCTTCCATAAAATAATCCAAATTTTCTTACTCATTAAAGTCTCTGTTCAGGTTATAGTTGGGGCAAAAGATATTGTTAAACAAATAACTACAAAATACTATTAGAAACTTAAAAAAAATAAATAATATTTTGCCATCAATACTGAAAACTGAAAAGACCAACCATACTTAAAAACGAGAAGGGACGCGTTGTGTCGCTGTCAACGCGACACTACTTAAAAAAAAAACTGAACTGAATATTTTTTGGGGGGTTTTATGATCTAAGCGGCTCCTCTAGCGCTTTTTGCCAAGGACATTCATAGATATTCATAGATATATATATATTGTATCCATTCATTCATATCTATTGGCCATAAATCACTCAATTGTGCCCAACAAATTTTGGCAATTGGCTCTAATTCGCTCAGCGGTGCTTCGGAGGGCTGGGGGTTGCCTGGATTATATCATCGCCTGCTATGGGGTGGGCGAGATAGTATGCTAATCGATTTCAGCAAAACGTCTCTAAACGCTGTCTGTAATTAAGTGAGCAGTTTTTAATTGAGACATATCAGCGGGAGGGTCGAGAGAGAGAGAGACAGAGAGCCATCAACTAACTAAATGAAAACTCTTTTGATGATGACTGCCGTCAAGGGAGGCGCCCCCCACCCCTTCGCCCACCCCCCCTTCTTCTTCACATTGGAGTAGTCCCTGTCGTCGGCTGTCATTTTGTGGGTGTTGCAAACAATTTAATTAAAAAGCGCAATAAAAAAACACACAGACAGTACAAAGAGACAGCAAAAGAGACAACAGCGAATATGGGCGAGAGCGTGGGTGCAGTGGAGGGGGGGAGGCAAAAAAAAGTGCAATTAAAAATTAAATTTTTAATTAAATGCATAAAAGTCGCGACGGGCAAACTTCTTTGGCTGCCATTTAGCGGTCTCAAGGGTCTCTTGCGAGAGGTATGTGGGCGTGGCCAGCAACTGGAGTGGCGCTGAAAGTGGGGGCTGGAGTACGGCGGGGGGGTACCCTTAACGAAATTGCAAAATGGTTTAATTAAGCGAAAGCAAAGCGAAGCCAAAAAGTCTTCTCGAATGGCGGACAGTTAAGAGTGTCATTATAATTGTTGACAGGCACAATGATCGAAAGTGCAAATCATTGCCAGCAGGACCTGCAGTACTAGCACATACCCCCGTACATATGTATGTACCTCCCAACCCCGTCTCAGTTCTAGCCCTAGCAGCACCCTCAGCCCCCCCCTTTTGGGGTGCCCGCAAATCGAGGCAACGGGCAACGCCCCAAAATGAAGTTGGAAAATTGCTAGTCCGGGCACAAAGAGACAGAGAAGACAGAGAAGAAGTGGGCCAGAAAGAGAGAGAGCGAGAGAGAGAGAAAAGGAGACAGAGTGGAGTTGGAGAAAGAGATGGAGAATGGATGACGACGATTTCGTGCAGTGCGTGCATTGAATTAATGAAATCGTAAATAAAGTCGTGCCCCCCAGGCCACAGTGAAACGGAAAACTCACAGTAAACACTCATGGGCAGTGGACTGCAGAAAAGAAGACTGCCAGAAGTGAGTCATGAGAATAGCAGAGAAATTACACAAGAGAAAAAGAGGTTTCCAGGATGCCAAAAGAAATTCCCCAAAAAAATTCTGAAAAATCAAGTAATATATTTCCAACTTTCGCTTACGCTAATATCTAGTGTTCACTGTAACTGCACACACATAGACATATATTTACATACATATGTACATATGTTAAGCTGTGTATTAAGTTGATGTGTGCCATCGCTGCTGTGGCAGAGTCAGTGGCAGAGTGGCAGAGAGGTAGAGGCAATCAGGGCCACTCAAAAAAGGCAACAATGCCGAGAGGTAACCACCCACAATATCTGTAGAAGGGGCACAAGGGGAATGCTCAGACAGCGGGAGAGTGAAAGAGATGGCTAGCGCAAAGCTGATTCGCCCGCACAAATCTCAGCAGTCAGATGCGAGATGTGAAGGACCTTCAGAAACTGATGAGCGAGCAGGTGAAGGGGGGAAGGCATTTGGTTGGTGAACCACTGCCAGCAGTCAGAGAGAGAGAGAGAGAGAGAGAGAGAATGAGAGCTTATCAAGTTGGTCAGCTGATGAGCAGCGACCGCAACCTTTAGGCCATGACAGCAAGGCAGGAAGTTAGTTGGCCTTGCCTTCGACTTTGTTGGCCCCATGCCCGCCCATACTCCTTCAGCACCATCTACGCCCTGCTGCCTCCTAGATACCTAGAGACTTCCTAGTCTCAGTCTTAGTCCCAGTCCCAACTTGCCGCTTAATGTGTTGCATTTGTCCAGCAGCAGCCATGTCGTGAGATATGCAGAGCAGACAATGTCTGCCCCGAAACCCTACAGCGAGTACCAACACAGTTCATGTCCGTCCAAGTTCCAGTTTTGGGCACACCCCATCCAATGCACTCAAAGAAGTAACCAAACAGAAGCAGATCCATTGAACTATTAGGGCTATTAGGCTGGGGATGATCTTAAACCGGAACTAAATAAAGAAATAACTTCTTAAGATTCTACAGAAGTATCCACACCGTGTGATACACTTTTGATTTAACAAAAGGAAGAGTTTTTTCCAGTTTCCAGTCTGCAGTTTGGTACTCCAAATCCAGCATTTTCCAGCATATTTTTTTGTGGTGATAAAGTAAAGTTTTCTCTCAGTGCATTTAGGTTTCCACGCGGTGTCCCGCGGCCCAGTGGGCTGTGCCGAGCACACTTCCCTCCGTGTCCACCCGACCACCATCCGGCGGCTGCTGACTGTTTTGGGTTCTTTTAGCTTACCCTACCTCCCCCCGTGGCTGTGGCTGGGCATTTTTCGGCTGCTTGGGCGTTCTGTTTGCATAAGGCGTTGCACGCGGGGTTAGGAGGAGGCGAGGCGAGGCGTGGCACGTGGGGAAATCGGTGTGTGTGTGTGTGTGTGTGTGGATGCAGTGCGGCAGCTGCCAATCCGGGGTGTGGTTCAATTAGCAGTAGCCCAGATGCAACAGTTCATTCCACTCCATTCCATCCATCCATCAGCTGTGGGCGGTGGCCCAAAAGTGGCCAGCTTTGATCCGGAAACTTCTCCTCCCCCGTAGGGGCGGGCAGTCCCTAGCTCATAATTGAGTTGCGCTCACAAGAGGAGAGGATCATCATTAGCTTATTTCCTAAGTTGGCTCTCATACAAGGGTTAATTTTTGCACCAATTTAGTTGTTCCCACTTGTTTAACTCAAAGCAAAGGAAGGTAATTTGGCATGCCACCCCACCCCACCCCCTTGAACTTGACCATGCGGCTTAAAGTCTACTTTTAGGGGCCAATCCAGGCGAAATTTAGCCCGAAACAGTGCGCCTGTTGGAATAGAATCAGAATGGCTGCAGAATGCCATTTCTGTGGATGGGAAATATCCAACCCGCGATACGAGTGTGCGATAAGAAAAAGGAAAAAACTGGAAATGGAAATGGAAAAAGTGGAAAACAATTTGTCATTTTGGCGTAGCGCGTAGATTTTTCACAATCAGCCAGTCCAATTCCGAGAAACAACATTGGAGAACAATTTAATTTAACATAAAACAACAACAAAAAATGAGAGAAAATGTGAAAAAAAAGGGAACAAATACAATAAGACGAGGCAAAGCGAAGGAAAAACAGCGCTGCCTTTGAGGCCCTGTGTTTTGTTTTGCCTACTATTGACGTCAGGGGCTCACGCGAAGTGAGAAATAGAGAGGGAAAGAGCATGACAGAGAGAGAGAGAGCAGTAGCTCAGTCCCGTAGAGATGTTGAGAGCGGGATGACAATAGACAACCTATGCGCGTGCCAGGCAGCTGCCATCCCGCTCGCACAGCGGCCATCGCTCTAATTATAGGTTAGGGCACACTCGGTCAAAGACAATGCTGCGATTGGCCGAAACGGCCACTGGGTGTCGGCCAGCGGGGGGTGGGGGGGCTGAACGAAACTCGTTTTCGGGGCGCACGGCCGCCAGTCGGTTTTTATGAATGAAACCCGAACCCCGCAGCTGCCGCTTGGGTCCACGCTCGCCTGCCCTCTCTCTCGCTCTCTCGCGCGCGCTCTCTCTTCATGCTCGAAGCCACCTCCATCCATCATAGCCGACGACTCAACAACGACGCAACGATGATGACGACGATGATCTCTCGGTAGTGGTGGTGGTGGTTGTGCGTGTGGTTCGGCTCCCTATGGTCGTCCCGCTTGCTCTGCATTCGAGCAGAGGGCGAGCTCTGGGTGCTGCTTGCCGTTGGCGCAGAGGCCAGCGCTTTGGCGGAATTGAAATTGAAATCGGAATTGGGAATCTCTTTCGCTCTCTCTTTGGCCGCCACAGCCCTGGGTAGTTGTCTCTCCCGCTCGCACTGCTGTGCGGGACGCGCCCCTTGGCAGAGCGCTGCTGCAGCATTCTGCTTGGAGTGTGGCGACGTCGACATTTGGCCAAGCTTTTTGTTCGCGTGAAACAGTTGCAAGCCTTTGAACGATCAGCGACGACGGCGTTAACTTTGGCGCGGATACAGCAGATTTTTTTTTCGTTTGTTTAAGCAGGCGCCTGACGGCTGCCTCCTGACACGTTGACGCCTCTGTCACCCACCGCAAGCAGAAGCAGCAGCAGCCAGAAGCGGCAGCAACAGCAGCAGCTCTAAAACAGAAAATCAAACAAACAAACAAACAAAAAAAAAAAACAAACAAAAAAGATACAAACAAACAAACAAAAAAGTTACCAACAAAAAACAACAACAGAAGTGCGAGTGCATTCCGATCATCCCCCCCACCGTATAATCCGTATAAATTTTCCATCTTTCGTTTTTTTTTTTTGTTAATTAAACATACATTTTAGATATATATTTTTTTTTGCTGTGTCTAAAGTAAATCCGAGACAGCAGCAGGAGAGCAGACTCTCTACCTCACTCTCTCACTCTGTGTCTCTCCATGTGTAACTCTCAGTCGTTCCTTCTCGTTCTCCGTGCCGCTAGATATGTATATTCAAATTGGCAGAACGGAGATCCAGTAGGCGGCTGTCAGTGCCAGTGACAAAGCCGCAGACGCAGTCCGGAATCACAATAAGAGAATCAGAGAACCAGAGAGCAATAGGCAGGCCGACGGCCAAGTGAACATAAGCCAAAAACAAAAACAAAAAGAAACAAAAAAATACACAATAAAAACCATAAAGCATAAAGCATACATAAAGAAGATACAGATGCAGATACAAAAACAAAAATAGAGCAACAGTAAAAAGAGTGAAAAGTGTCAGGGAAAAGAAAAAAGCCTAAAGAAAAGTACTCTACATATATTATATATCCGTCGGCAAATAATCATCCTTCCATCGGTAGATACTTTTCAGCCTTTTTGTTGCATATTTTGTTTGATTTGTTCTTTTGTACGCCGCGACGTGCGCGTGTGTGC
This sequence comes from Drosophila bifasciata, assembly GCA_009664405.1. Lineage (NCBI taxonomy): Eukaryota > Metazoa > Arthropoda > Insecta > Diptera > Drosophilidae > Drosophila > Drosophila bifasciata. Next base: position 34,098,183 of record CM019041.1, read on the forward strand.
GTGTATCCTGTGTCCTGTGTCCTGTGTGTGTGTGTACTTCCACTCCATGTCCCTCTGTCTCTCCTCATCCGCCCAGTGTGTGTCCAGCGATAAGCGATAACGCAACAATAGCAATAGCAACAAAAACAACAACAACAACCGATACCTTTTTCCCATTGTGGAAAAGCCAAGAAGAAAATCAGAGAGACAATCAGACAAAGAGAAGGGCAAAGAAAAGACACCATCATTGTGCGCCTCAAACTGACAGCCAGAGAAGCAGCAGCAGGAGCAGGAGCAGCAGCAGCAGCAGCCGCAGGAGAAGATACACCAGCAGCCGCAGCAGCAGCAGCAGGAGTAGATACAGCAACAGCAACAGCAGCAGCAGCAACCGCAAAGATGCTCACAGACATGACACCGACGGCCGGTCAGTTGTATGGCTCTCAGATCCCAGCCATGGGCATGAACATCAGCAACATAGCCACACACTTGCAGAAGCCACAAGTTAATCCGGTAAGCAGCACACACAAAAAAAGATACACAACTCCCTTGCAGATACCAGTCAGATACAATATCTGTATCTGTATCTGCTGTTACTTTGTATAGGAACAAGACAACAATTAGTAGGGGGAAAAGTAGCTAAAGTAATCGCTTTAGATACAACGAGATCTGACTTTAAGAATACATCTCCAAAGATACAACAAATCTGATAGATGGAAGAGCACAAATTACTCATAGATACTCTGCATTTATGCAAATTAGTTGCCAGCCACTTGAAATTCTCCTTTGGTGGTTTCCAAGGACACATTTGAACTGTCTCCAAGTACATTTGTGTCTCTGAAGATACATGTAAGCTAGAGCATGCTAAATGCAGCAATTCCAGCAGCTGGCAGTAACTGAAAGTACCCATTAACATTAACAAAGGGTCACCAAAGATACATATTTGAAGCCTTAAATCGATTACATACATAGTACTTATGTATGTTCTGCGGTGACAGACAAATCTGACAAATCAACCACTTACATGGCATTATCACGACAATAAACTCACGGGTTAAATAAACAATAGGCAACAACAAAAATCGCTAGACGCCGGGATACACAGATACATAGATACACGGATACACGGCTGGGATTCGCCGGATCAGTAGCTGGCCACAGTTGTTGTTTTGCTTTTGTTTTGTTCGACCCTTTTGGAATGTGAATCAGAATTCGGGAATCCGCTACGAAATGGAAATCGTTAACCGAGGCTCAGCTGGAAATCCTTTTGTCTATTTGTCTCGTCGTCGTTGTCGATGATTGAGCTGAAAGTACGAGTATCTAATGCTGGGGCAAAACGGTAGAGAATGCTCACAAATCGATTAGATGCGGCTTGTTCAGCGGCTCTCTCTCTCTCTCTCTCTCTGTGAACAAACGAATTTCACGCTAAGGCTAAGGCTTAGCAGATACGCAGGCCACAGCTACAGATACATAGATACAGATAGCTAGTACTAGAGGTGGCTCTTCAGCGCTTCAGGTAAGCGCCGCCTCGTCTCTCTCATCCTTCTATACACATTTTGGTTCTGAAATCAATTATTCAGGCTCACTTGAGGTGTGAAGCTAACGATTGAATGATGCTCTGGCCCTTTCCCTTGCCCTTCTCTGGGATTATTTTTCGCAATCGCAATCGGAATCGGAATCTGTGGGATCGTATTACGTATCCCTCTAGCTCTGACTCTAACTCTGACTCTTGATTTGACTTTTTCAACACATATTATTGTGAGTCTAAAGGCTAATTGTTTCGATGGGCCCATCGATGATGGCTCTTATCGAGCGGAAGCCCACACTTAAAGGCTAAACCGAGATCATAATGAACTGGCCTCGATCTTGATGTGAATTTTGTTGGCTCTTTGATCCGCGCCGAAACTGAAACTGTGGCATTTGCCAAGATACAGTCAGCCAGCTTAATATTAATGACTATTGGCTGAGGGCTCTGCTCTCGATTTTGGTTCAATTTTCAATTAGCGGCTCGAAGAGTTATTCCCCTCTATCTGTGTCCTTGTTGATGATGATTGCATGACACTTTTAATAGAGTTAGCAAACGGCCAAAGAGATTGAGGCTAAGGCAATCTACAACTGGTACTAGTACTCCCTGCCACTGCCACTGCCCCTTCGAGCTGCAAATTGCAGACGCCACGCATTTGCGTGTGTCCATAAAATATGGTTAGAACCGTAGAACCAACCGCAGAACCACAGAACCGCAAAACATACACAGAACCGCAGTTGGGTATAAACTGGTCCAAGACTGGCCTGGGCTTCACATCTGCATATTGATGGAACAAAACCGAGCGATCGAGCGAGAGAGTGGGAAAGGGAGAGAGAGATAAACGTTTATTAAAATTAATACCACATCAATCATTTAACAAACGCGCCTGTCGGCCAAGTTCAAAGACACAGCCAGACTAGCCACAGAGTTTCGAGACTAGACTGCGTCTATGAGGGATCGATCTACTATACTATGTGGCTGTAGCTTTGGCTCTGACTGAGAGGCCTCCCTGCTTAAGAAAGTTACACATGCGCATTGATTTTAATTAAAAGCGTTTAAAGACATCACAGAAAAAAAACATACAGCAGCCAGCTCAGCCATAGTCAGAGCTGTAGCAGAAGCTGAGACAGAGGCAGAGTCAGAGTCAGAAGTAAGATGATAAATTACCGAGACAAACTGAAATTAACATTTGTGCCTGGAAACAACAACAAAAAAGAGAGCCCAAAGAGCCAACAACATACAGAGAGGTTGTAGGGGTCTTGTCGGTAGGGACGGGGGGGAAAAGCTTGAAGAGGAGAGATTATTGAAAGCCGCTGTTAAATTATTGAAAATCATGCAACGATCCCGGTCCGTTTTTCCCATGAACATCTCTCCCAGTCGCTTGGCAGTCAGCCGCTTGGCAGCCTCATTTGTTCAGTGTTCAGTGTTCAGTGTTCGGTGTGATGCTCGTCGGCATAATCAGCATAACAAAAGGTATTAAGCAATAAAATATTAATGAAAATACACTCACACATGGGGCAGGCACATGGTAGAGAAGATCGCCGCGTCATTGACTAATTTGTTTGTGGTTCTCGGGCTTCTTTCTTTCTTTTAAACCATTTGCCGGCACCGATCTTGGCCAGCAGAGCTACCCAGAGCTGAAGAAGGCGCCAGGGCGGCGTCGCTGAATAGCCCAGCGAGAGGGTGTCAGCTGGAGGGGGGAGAACAGTGAACGGGGAGTGGCCAGCGGTAGCTCTCTGACAGGGCTTGAACAAAAAGCAGCAGGCGCCCCAATAGAAACAACACTGAAAGAAATAACTTTCATTCAAATGTTAGTCCAGAGAAAATCGAGCTAAAGGATCTCTAAGATAGATACTTCAATGTATCTTTTAGTACAACTTTCTTTTGTTGTATCTACGCATATGTACATATATTTTGTGCCATCAAATTGTACCCTAAAAGTGTGTTTCTCTCAGTGCATTTACCTCTTCCTTCTGCTGCTGCTGCTGCTGCTCGATATATTTACTTAATATGATTTGGCTTAATGAATGCGCCTTGCCTTTGTGGCACCCCCCCCATCTACCTCTTCTTTCTGCAGCAGTCACTCTACTTCTGCCTCTCCCTCTACCTCTCCCTGTCCATCTCAATGCAGACAGAGAGTATTTTTCACCTTTGACAAAAGGCTGAGCCCTAAAACGCAATTAACTTGCGTCATTTGGAAAATTAGTTGCCATGATGTTGCAAAAATAAAAAAATTAAGAGTCCATCGAGTGAGTGAGAGAAAAAGAGAGAAAGAGTGAGAGGGAGAGCGGCGCAAGGTCGCTGTTGGTTGGCTTCAAAAGTGCCGCTTGTAAAAGCATTTTTTTTTTATTCAATTTGGTTTTTTTCGTTGTATTTGTATTTCAATTAGAAAGACTACGCACCCAAAAGTAGTTCTGTGTTCCGTGTAGTGCAGTGTAACTGACTTGCACTTTTTTCTATATAAGTAAAATTTAATAGGCCGGCCGCTTCTGTCGTTGAGAACGTCCAGTCCGTCAGTCACTCAGTCAGTATGTCAGCGCCAACGCAGCGCAGAGCCTGTCACACAGTGCGTATACGCAATGCACTTGGGGGGCTATAATTTGCATGCGAAAATAATGCAGACCCTGACCAGAATTTCAAATTGCTGTCGCCAAATCAATAAATGTACTAAATAATTGATAGAAAAATTTGAAAATCGAACTTTAAAGGAATTTCTTGTGAGCAATTCGAAAGAGAAATTAGAAGGCCTGAGAAGGCATGCACTTGGCTGCAAGTAAAGAAAGTTTATAGAGAGAGAGAGAGAGCAAATTCAAAGGAGCTAATACACTTTGCAAAACATTCTCAAAACCTATCCATTTGGCATAAGGAATGTTGTCTACCACAAGACTGCCTGCCCTGTCTTGTCCTGCCCGCCTTTGCCTGCCTTCCTAATTGAGATTGCAACACGTGTTAACTGCCATTCAAGTGGCAGAGTTTCCCTCCTCCCCCCACCCCCAACATGAAAGGTATTGTAATAAACAATTTAAATGCCAAATAGAATTTATGCAAATTAATCGCTCTTTATATATATTTTTTATGTATTAAATGAGAATGTTGCACAAAAAATGCAAATACTAATTGAAAATTGTACGAGGCATGCAGGCAGGCAGTGCTTTCCCTTCTTTCGCTGGCATTTCCATGCGCTCTTCTAAGTGAATATGAATCGGAATTTGAATACTGATTGACTGCAGCTAGGTGGACTGACTGACTGAATGTGTGGTATGAGAGTGAGCTGCCTGAGCCTGAGCCTGAGTGAGTGACTGACAGAATGACTGACTACCGGCCAAGTGCATATTAGATGGCAGCGCAATTATCTACAACAACGCCCAACAACAATCATTCATTGGTGAATGGTCTGAATGCGCTTCTAATGAGTGACGACGACGACGACGACGGGGGGGAGGGAGGACGTTGCTGAAGCAGCCGTGGAAGCCGTGTAAGCCGAGCCAACGTGTGCGCTTTACACCTTACACTTTGGAACATTTCCCAAAGTAAATGTGTATCTGTGAGTGTGTCTCTCTCCAGTGTGTCTTTGTGTGTGACTGATGTGAATGTAACTGTGACTGTGAATGGGAGGGGGTGTACCTTTAAGCCTCGCTCTTCGACAGACAGCACCCTCTGCTCGGCTCTGGCTTGCTCTATTATTCACGACTAATTTGAACTGACATCGAATACGCTGCAGGTGACAACCGCTGACAATCGGTAGGACCCGTCGTTCAAGCGAGGGTGCCAGCAGAATGGATATGTCACGCCCCCCCCGCCCCAACCCCAGGAAACCCAACATACTATATATATAGCTGCCTATATGACCTGTAGTATGTAGTATGCGTATCTTGGGTTAAAGTGTATCTAAGTGGCTCAAAATGTAACTCAGAGTGGATACTCGTGTATTCATGGGAGTCATACAGAAATAATACAATTTATAGATACAGAAAAATTATGCAGATACCCACCCATTTATGGGTAAAAGATACGCAGATAAAGATATGTAATCCATCTATTAGGGAAAGATCAACTGCCTGTTGGTCGCACCTTTCGACTGTCGCTTAACGCCCTGTTTGGGGTTATCCTTTCGATTTGGGTTGGGTTAATCGCCAGCCCTAACATACAAGAGTGAGAGTGAGAGGGAAGTGCCATCCAGCTGCCCTAACATACAAGAGAAAGGGCGAAGGGTGAGAGGGTGTTCGCTGTCGCTTCATTTGCGTGGCAATTTTCATCTGGTTTCGGGCCAAGTGCAAAATCGACGATTACACAACCCAGCAAGTGGCAAAGCGGCGGCAAACTGGCGGCTAACAGCCCAACAGCATAACTCGTTATAAATTTTGTTGACACGAAGTCAAAGCGTTTGTTGAGGCAGCGTTGATTTGAATGCAAGTTCATGAGTTAATCAATTTTAATGCACCGGCAACCAGCAATAGCCACAGCCACAGCCACAGCAAGGGGCAGTAGTGGGGCAGAGTAATGGCAGGAGTAACCACATCAAGCAGCTCAGATCTGGGCACGTCTACACATCGATCGATGTCAGATCGATGATTCCACCTCCGTCTCCTCTTTGTACCCTCTCTGCACCTCTCTGTCTCAAGCAATCAATCGATCCAGCCTCGCCTCGCCTCAACTTGCCTCGAATTGTTTGATCGTGTTGTAAATTTCTGCTTATACGAGTTGAGTATAGTACACCACAATATTTTTATTTTTTTTTCAACTTGGTGACGGCAATGGCGATGACGATGGCTATGGCTATGGCTATGGCTATAGCTATGGCGATGGAGTCTGTATAGTCTCGAGCTGGGGCTATGCCTTATACGGTAACCAGTACACCCAGTCTCTCCCCAGTCCCCCAGTCTTCACACAGCCAAGACATTATTTATTTATATGTATTTTTTATAAAGCCTTGTATAACTTTGATAAAAAAAAAAAAACAACTGCAAGAGCAACAATGAAGCGGGGCGGGGGATGGGGGAACACGGTGGGGCAGGCACAAGATTGGGTTACGTTTAAAAAAGTTTTGTGTGCGCCTTGCAGAATGAAATGATTTATGGTCTGAATTACAGATAATTGTGATAATCATACCGAAAAGGTTCGGGCGCAGTTCGCATTTGCAGATATTTTCGCTCTCTCTCTCTCTTCGAGAGTTGTCTGCTGGGTTTTTTTTTTTTATTTTTGGTCTGAAATCGATATAAAAATCGGGCTAAAACACTTAAAGAGAGAGAGAGAGAGAGAGGCAGAGAGAAGTGGAGTGGAGCAATATAAATCCGGCGAGGAACTTCTGCTTTCGAGTGAGTTTTGGAGTGGGGGGAAAGATGCGTGTCTAAAATGCATAAAAGATTTCATTTCTCGAAGCAAAAGGCTCTACATAGCCAGAGGCTTAATATAGTTTTGTATATATGTATATAGTATATATATATGATGAGTGCTGATGTGATCTACTTTGTTGTTATATATTTATTAAAAGTAGTATAAGGGCACACAGAAAATATCTTCAAAAATAACTTAAAACATTGCAGATACATGCATACCTTTGGGGGGGATTACTATATACTATCTGTATGAATATATTCTTCAGCTTAAGCAGACATGTCCCCCCCATACACCTTTGTATCTATTATGCATCACATCAATGAGTATCACTTAGTCCAATTCCAATTCTTTTGTGGATTCTGCCCTGCTGCCATTCTAAATAAAAACGATTTTTGCTAATTTCCCAAACAAAAAAAAAAAAAAAAAAAATACAAGAAAAGAAACGAAACAAAAAGGGAAACGGCAGACGAAGAAACGGCAAATTATAGAGAATGAAGGGATGAAAAGCAGGGCAGGGCAGGGCAGATTTCGGCAGGGATTTTCGGCTCAGAAGCAGCAACTTAACAAGGCACAGTCAGAGCCATAGTCAGAGCCACATTCAGAGCCATAGTAAGAGCCACATACTCAAAGCCACAGCGACAACGGCGACAACAATGTGTGGCTGATGATGACGATAATGACGGGGCCCATTTGTGGCACATCTTTGTATCCTTAAGATGCAGTTCAGTTTTGTTTTCGTTACGGCTATTTAGTGCTTCGGAACCAGGGACTTGGAACTCTCTCTCTCTGAGACTCTCTGGGACTCAGGTCTAGAGGCTCATCTGTGGCTCAAGCGCCTTTGCCTTTGGTTTATTTGCTTAGGCGGCTTAGCAACTGCCACACTGGCAGTGAAATTCCTATGGATTTATTCGTATTTTACTATCCTACACAACCCTACCCCACCCTGTGCGCCCGCCCCGTTGGCTGTGCATTTTCAGTCGTTTTTTTTTTTTATGTGGCCATATTTCTTGCAAGTGTTGAAGTGTGCCCCGTTGCAAGTGGGGGGAGGAAGTCCAGTGGTGAGGCTGAGGGGAGAGGGAGTGGCAGGAAACGAGCGCCGAGCCGTAAAACTCTTCTCAACTTTTTTCCACAACTTTTCAACACTTTTAATTGCCGTTAGTGGTTTATGCCTGCAAATACATATCTCAGCGAGTGTCAAAGTCAAAAAAAAAAAACCAGAACTTTCTTTCACCCAAATGCAGCGCTGTGTCAGCTGATTTGCTTGGCCTGATTTATAGCCCAAAAAGGTTTGTGGCTTAGATGCTCTGTCATCACTGGCCCCCTCCCTCCAAGACCCCTCTAAAACACCTAGTATTATATATGTATATGTTCCATATTGAAATCTGGAAGGAACTTGTCTCAGATGTTCTCTGTTGCAGGGCTGACAGAAATCTGAGCATCGTTATGCGGCTGTAAATATTGTGTTAAACATTAAATGAAGTCGTTAAAATCATTTAATGATGCACTCGTTAGTCACTCGCGTTGACAAGTGAAGCGATGCCCGCCCCCCCCCCCCCCCCCCCTACTTCTGTCTTTCTGCCACTGCCACTGCCACTGCCAGTGTCTCTGTTGAGGCGAGGCGAGAGTCAACGGGCATGACTGCGGCAACCTGCTCCGCCTACTCTGTGGATGTGGCTCGGTTGTGGCTGTGGCGGCAGTTGTCAAAAGGAATTGAAAGGATGTTTGATGGCATGCTAAATTGACAAATGCATGCAAAACACTTTTCGGGCTGCCGCATTCGCGCATTCCGCCTCATTATTCATGGCTAGTAAAAATCGCATGTTGCACAAACACACTCTATCTCTCTCTCTCTCAGTTTAAATCTGTTCTGGTTGCGTGTTAGTTGCCATGCAATTCGTACTCCATATGGAGACTCCCTCTCTCTCTCTGTCTGCCTCTCTCTGCCTTTCGTTTTTTCACAAGTTCTGTTGCAATTAGGCAGACCATCAGCCCCCAGTCCCAGTTGCACATCTAGCCATCATTTCCATGCGGTGGTAAACGTTATGGATAGAGCTGGCTGCACTTTCCATTCTTCTAGCTACTTGGATGAAGAGCGAGAGAGAGCGGGAGATATCTCTATGAAAACGAAGCTGAAAACATTCTACAATCAGATTTATGCATTGTCTATCTATTTTTCTATTGAGAATTCCTAGGATTGCTGCTACCCCCCACCCCAGCAAGTGCTGCTGCTCTCCCCACCCCAGCAAGTGCTGCTGCTGCAGCTGCTGCATGATGACTTGTCCCAGCCACAGCCTTAGTCTCAGTCTTAGTCGCAGCCTTAGTCTTACCGTCAAAGTCAAATGGTTGGCTGGAGTCTACTAGTCATAAGGTCAAACTGTGGGCATTATCAACGCTGCAATGGCAACGCTGCAACAACGGCAACAACGGCAAACAACTTGCAACGCTGCCTGCCTGCCTGCCTGCAAGCGATTCGTGCTTAAAAGCGCGCGACACACACACATACACACACACACAGATATAGCAGCTTACACATACAATGATAGATGGTGCCCAGTGCAGCAGATACCAGATCCAGTGCGAAACATTGTTGCTTGTCGACAGTGAAAGAGAGAAGAGAGAAGCCCGCCAGCAGCATGACTCGCTGTTGTTTCCCTGCTGCATGCTGCACATGCTGCACATGCCCCCATGCCCCCCAAAGGCCGACGCTTGGTGCCTGCTTAAGATGTATCTGCTGTGATTACCACCAGGCGAGCGTGTACTTAAGCATTTTATATGCTTTTTTATGCCATCTTGTCCTTGTGCAACATCCCTGGAGTGACTCCACTCTGGCTCTCTCTCTCCCTCACTCACTCACTCTCTCTTGCAGAAGATTGTAGCTGATGCTGGGTAGTGGGGTACTCGGGGGGGAGGACTGTGTATTGGAGGCTCCGAAATTGGGTTTATAACTTTGCGGCGAGGCGCGCGCGTTGAAATGGCGTTGATGATGTTCATGTTTCATGTTTGTGGCTTGATGAAGCGCAACGATTATCCCCGGTAAAACAGCAACCAGCAACATCCACAAGAGTCTCTCCTGAAGACTGCAACAACTGCAACACGGGCTGTAAAAATATGCCACAAATTGATTGATTTGCCACGGCACGAAGCTGAGCCAAGCCAAGACGTTGGCCACGTCGGCCAAACTCGTTTCAGTTTCAATTTCATTTTTTAAAGACATTTTTTGTTGGTTGCTGCCACACAGCCGCACAGCCGGCGCACAGAGCCTACGAACTGCTACGAGCCACAGTCACCGCCAAAAGTGGGCGTTCTTGTTGCTGGCGTGCCAAAATCTATCTAAAAATGAGAGAGCCAGGGTAGGCAGGGGAGCAGGCGCAGCGACACGGCGACAAAATATGCAAAAAGTATCCCCCAACCCACCGAAAATGCAATTGAAACGCAACGAAAATTGTGCAACGCCTACTTGCCACAAAAGAGCATGCAGCAGAGGCAGCAGCAGCAGCAGTCAACCTCCACAGCAAACTGCGAATCAAGTATTTATTTTTAAATATTTTTTGTGTTTGGTTTCGATCTGATTTTCAAACTGCGGAAACTGCCACACAACAATTTCCCAATTGAAATGTGTACGCGAAAATTGTTGCAGTGGCAACAACAGTGTGCCCCCACCGTTTGACAAATAAGTTGCATGCAAATAGCAACAATTGCCACTGCACTGGCAACAGCCACAGCAGCAACAGCAGCAGCAATTTGTTTGCAATGAATTAAATTCCATGGGCACACAATTTTCTCAATGGCAAACCAACCAAGCATCAACTGGCAGGCAGCAGAGAGTTTCCTTCCATTGATGAAAATCACCAGGATCACCTTTGACCATTCGAGTTATCTGTCAGACTGTGGAATGACAGGCGCCTCGGCAAAAGGGGGTCCATGAATGCCATGGAATACTCTGGCACAACTCTGGCACTAAGGCTAGTGAGATGTCCTGAAGAGCACCTTGGGGTCCTGTGGCAGAACTTGTCCAACAAATGCAATTAGCTCTGGCAGACACCAAATGGAATTTGGCAGCAGCAGTAGCAGCAGCTACCCCCCGAAAAACGTTTATCAAAATCCTAAATTGAAAACTCAACTCAAAAAACTTTCAGACACCCCACAAAAACGCGGTTCCCACATTCGTCAGACGGAGACGAGGCTGTGAAAATATCTATCTGTCTGTTCCTCTCTCTCTATATCTCTCTCTTTGTCTCTCTGTGTCTGTCTGTGCGGGGGAAAGCTGAGAAAATGGCCCCGAGGGCCAGCAAAGTCAAACGCCAAACCCTGGACCTCGTACCCTGTACCCCGGGTCTCTTGACTCTGACTCTTGATACCGGAGAGCAGCCAAAACCTTAAACGTTTGTCTGGTCTGGTCTGGGTCTGGTCTGGAAAATTGTGGGTAATTTTCGGGTTTACCTTCTCCCGGTTACATTAGCGTGTGTGCAGGTTGTAATTTTCTACTTTGCGCCTGAAAAAATACAAAAAAAACCGAAATCCGAGACCCAAAGAAAAGACCCCGCCAGAAGACTCCGCCGAAGAAGAAAGCGTTGGAGAAAAACATTTTCCATAACCGATACGATGAATGCCTGTAGTATGTAGTGGGCTGTAGTTGGCAGTTTGTCCCCCAGTTGGTGGTGGATCATTATGTCCCTCCACTCCCAGTTCGAGTCATAGCTTCATGGCGGAACTTGTTAGCTGCTCGTTAAGGTATTGTTTTTGGCGATGTCAGGCTATATGTATAGATAGATATTCGTATTGTAGATCAACAGAAAATACTCAAAATTCAACCAAATAAATTGTGTCCAGCGGTCCAGCTCGTGTGTGTTTTTTTTTTGAATCGTACAAAACAAATCTCACACATTGCGGCAGTTCGGCAGCTAATGATATAATGAGCTCTATACTATAGTACAATCCGATCTAATCGGCACTGGGAGCTCTGGTGTTGTTGCGTTTTGTTAATTAGCCATTTAATGCCCAATAAAAAGAGGCAACACCATACACATCACAATGGCAACAGGCAGCGGGGAGCAGGGCAGCAGGCAGCACATAGCAATCGGTATCAAAATCGGTATCGGAGTCACAACACGATTTTTTTGATTTATTGAGTCATTAAATAATAATCATAATTTTCTTGTTTAGCAGCTTTCAAGCCACACACAATAACAACAGCAAACTAATAAAAACTATAAAAAGATACACAAACAAAAAAAAAAAAAAAAAAAAAGATTTTAATAATTTCTGATGGTTTTTTTGTTTGTTTGATTATGGAAATGCCTCGAAGTGTTGCCAAATTTTAGTAAATATCATTTAAATAATTCTACAAATATTTGATTGATTATTTCTGTTAATTTATTTCCATATCGGAGGAAGACTTGGAAGTAAAAGATTGAAATGTTTGGCTATATCTTTAAGAATATCTTTACACGTACATATGCTGAGTATATTTTGTTGCAACTGCAACTGCATTATGTGGCAGCATCTATCTGTCTGCTTTACACCTTTATTCAAAGTGGCTAAGTCAAAGTCATTCATCAAAGAGATTGAATGAATGCTTCAAGTGTTGGCATGCTAAATCTCTTGAGATCTTCAGATGGATCTTGTTCTCTAAGCAGAGCCACTACAAAATTAAAACGTATAAAAGACACTAATCGATAGATGGAGTGATAAAGGTGTCTGGGGGGTGGGGATACCATCATTAATCAACGTCAGCCCCAAAGGGGTTTTTTCTGGCCATCTTCGTTTTGGTTGGTTTGGACCAGTGTCAACTTCATGGAGCGCGAGAAATGCCGCCGAATAAAGAAATCAATAAGTCAAATTGCCAACTCCAAGCTGCAGCAGCATCGAATCGGAGGAGTCCAACTCCGAGTCCGAAGCATTTTGCATTATTTATTATTAAACGAATTGGTGCAACCTTTAGCTGCCAAAGCAATTGGCTACCGGTCTTCTCCGACTCTTCTGCCGACTGGTTGCCATTCCGCCACTTCCCACTTCCCATTACCAACTTCAGTCTTCAGTTCCATTCGAAATGAATATGCAAAAGAGCAGCGCAGACAACAGACGGCAAAGAATAAATATAAAAAAAACAAAAACAAAAAGGGGGAAAGACCAAGCTGCGGATGAGGCCCGAAAACCGGCAGCAGCATTTCGGACCGGACCAGACCGGAGCAGACCAGACAGCTGGACAAGCCCTCTTCACAGCGGGAGTAGCAGCGGCCCAGACAGATCCGGAGATGGCCATGGGGTATTGGTATGATGGGAGGGGGGGCGAGGAGAGGGGGGCACTATGTATTGGAGTATTAGGCCCCCATGCGCTCTTATTTAGCTAATTTAAATGAGCTGCAAACAAGCAGTTTGGGCACTGAGAGATACAGTGAGAGAATGTCCCCCGCCCCCCAACACGAATGTGGGATACCCTGGCAAAGGTTTTTGTTGTGTTGATTGATACTTTAACAGCAACAAGTATAGAGTATACAGTATTCCAAAGTTCCAAAATCATTTAAAAAACAACCAAAACAAAGTTTTAACTTCACTGAAAGCGATTTTATGGGTTGCGTTTTTGCAATTTATCAACATTTTTTTTTGGAAGGGAGGGGGGTGGAGCAGCGGTAACAGCAGCAACAAATTGATTTGCATATCAATTATAAACACATTCTGTATGAAAGGAGTTGAAGGAGTCGCCCCTCCCGAGTTCTACTTGGCTCCTGGGCTACTGAGCTCCTGCTGCTGTTGCTGTTGCTTCTGCTGTTGCTGATGTTGCTGTTGCTGCTGTAGGTGCTGCTGTTGCTGTTGCTGCTGCTGCTGTTGTAGTTGCTGCTGTTGCTGCTGCTTCTGTTGTTGCTATTGCTCCTGTTGTTGCTGTAGGTGCTGCTGCTGCTGTTGTTGCTGTTGTTGCTGCTGCTTCTGCTGCTGTTTCTTTTGGCTGTCCGAGTCTTTTGTTTAACACAAATTGTCGCACTTTAGCAGCCACAAAACTAAAAACCCATGTCCCACAGAGAGACAGATACATATACATATGTACATATGTATGTATGTATATTCATATATTATAGTTCATATTTATATGCCATTGTCACGAAAAGCATTTTTATACCCGTACTCGAAGAGTAATAGGGTATATTGTATTTGTGGTAAAAGTGGATGTGTGTAACACACAGAAGGAGGCGTTTCCGACCCCATAAAGTATATATATTCTTGATCAGCATCAATAGCCGAGTCGATATAGCCATGTCTGTCCGTCCGTCTGTCCGTCTGTCCGTCTGTCCGTCCGTCTTGTTTTTCACTCATTGCACGAAGGCTATTAGAGCTAGACCAATCAAATTTTTTTCCAGACTGATGTGATATCTCACTCCTAGAAAAGTGTTTCAAAATTTCGCCCCGCCCACTTGCGCCCCACAAAGGGCGCACATCTGTGGCGTCCACAATTTTAAAGATAGCAGAAAACGAAAAATGCAGAATCATAGAGACAGCCTATATCTATCAGGGGCCCAAATCTGAATCGGATCGGATCATTAATATAGCCACAATAGACAAAAACATACGCAAAAACTTCGCTCCATCCCTTTCGCACTCACACAAAATCGAGTCGAATTGGATTTTTGTATTTTGTGTCGCCTGGATCTCAGAGACTATAAGAGCTAGAGCAACCAAACTTTTGGCCAAGACTCCTGTGATACCAAACCTGAACAAGTGTATTTCAAAATTTCGCCCCCGCCCCTTCCGCCCCCAAAAGATGAAAGTCCACAATTTTGAAGATAGGAAAAACGAAAAATGCAGTATTGTAGATAATGACCATATCTACCAGATTCCCGAATTTGGTTCAGATCGGATCATTATTGTAGCCACAATGATCAAATGAATTTTCAGCAGCGAGTCGCCTCCCCCCTTGCCCTACGCAACAAAATATACATTTTTATTAGGGTTGATGGCAGCAGCGCTGCGGCAGCTCTCTCACACGCACACTTACGCTCAAACATGCTGCCTCGTGCAGTGTACGTGTGTTGTTGTGAGAACTGATGTAGATGATGTAGATGTAGATGTCGATGACAGATGTAGCAAAACGAGAAAGAACGTACGGAGTCGCTTCGAACGCGACTCTACTTTTATACCCGTACTCAGTCAGTACACATGTGATTTATGTGGAATTTTAAAATGTTTTATCATTTTTTACATTTTACATTTTTTGCTACATCTGTCATCGACATCTACATCTACATCAGTTCTCACAACAACACACGTACACTGCACGAGGCAGCATGTTTGAGCGTGCGTGTGTGTGTGTGTGTGTGAGAGAAGCTGCTGCGACAATCAACCCCAATAAATGACTTACGCAGCAAACGGGCGAGGGGAAACAATAACGGCGGGGAAACACTAACGGCGGGGAAACACTGAATGAACGAAAATTCATTTGATCATTGTGGCTACAATAATGATCCGATCTGAACCAAATTCGAGAATCTGGTAGATATGATCATTTCCTATGATACTGCATTTTTGGTTTTTTTTCTATCTTCAAAATTGTGGATTTTCGTCTTTTGTGGGGGCGGAAGGGGGCGGGGCGAAATTTTGAAATACACTTGTTCAGGTTTGGTATCACAGGAGTCTTGGCCAAAAGTTTGGTTGCTCTAGCTCTTATAGTCTCTGAGATCCAGGCGACACAAAATACAAAAATCCAAATCGACTCGATTTTGTGTGAGTGCGAAAGGGATGGAGCGAAGTTTTGCGTATGTTTTTGTCTATTGTGGCTATATTAATGATCCGATCCGATTCAGATTTGGGCCCCTGATAGATATAGGCTGTCTCTATGATTCTGCATTTTTCGTTTTCTGCTATCTTTAAAATTGTGGACGCCACAGATGTGCGCCCTTTGTGGGCGCGGAAGTGGGCGGGGCGAAATTTTGAAACACTTTTCTAGGAGTGAGATATCACATCAGTCTGGAAAAAAATTTGATTGGTCTAGCTCTAATAGCCTTCGTGCAATGAGTGAAAAACAAGACGGACGGACAGACGGACAGACGGACAGACGGACAGACGGACGGACAGACATGGCTATATCGACTCGGCTATTGATGCTGATCAAGAATATATATACTTTATGGGGTCGGAAACGCCTCCTTCTGTGTGTTACACACATCCACTTTTACCACAAATACAATATACCCTATTACTCTTCGAGTACGGGTATAAAAATGTAAAATGTAAAAAATGATAAAACATTTTAAAATTCCACATAAATCACATGTGTACTGACTGAGTACGGGTATAAAAGTAGAGTCGCGTTCAAAGCGACTCCGTACGTTCTTTCTCGTTGTCTATTTATTTAGCCATTTAGGCAGCTCTTTCTGTGCTGCTGCTGCTGTCGCTGCTTATTTGCTACTGCTAAACTGCTCAGATGATAATATGCGATAACAACGATAATGCTGGCCCAGTTAGAATATCGCCCGATATACTATATATATAGCTGGCTATCCAACAAAACAAAGCCACGCCATATACAACAGCCATTAATCGAGTCACGCCAGTTATGGAATGCAATGTCTGATACACATGATACAAATGCATTAGTTGGAGTCGTAATTGGAGGGCTTAAAAATCGGTATTACAAATAGAGATATATAGCACTTCGATGTCTGTGTGGAAACATAGTTAAAAGTTCCCATTTGATTCTTTAGGCAGATCTTTGCTCTTTGGATTATCGAGCAGCAATTTCACTTCCGATAGCAAGATGGAAAGGTGTTTGAGGGGGGGTGTTGGCTGTTGTATCCCCGGCACTTATTAAACACTCGTCACTTTTAATTAAAAGTCGCCGCCTGTTCCACTCTCTGGAGTTACCCTCCCAAACCCCTACCAACCCCTCTTCCCCACCACCCTGTTTCTGTGTGTGTTTGCTTATTGGCCAGGCTGTTTCCTGGCTTGTGGCGGTGGGGCATTCTGCAGCATTGGTGCCTGCATGCCACTGCAATTTGCAATTACCACAAACACGCGGCACAGGAGCAGCCCCGCAGTCGCAGTCGCAATCGCAGAGGGCCCATGGCATGCGGCAAGGGGGCATGTGGCATGGAAAAACTTTTGCAATTAGAACACTTTTCGCGTGGTTTTAATGATAACACACATACAACGGGGAGAGGCGAGGCAGCAGGGGGGTGGGTGCCACTGCAGTTTGGGGCGGCTGATGGGCGTGGCAGGAAACTAGCTTTTAAGTGTGTCTGCACTCGGGGCATTCGCACTAAAAAAACACACAGAGAGAGAGAGAGAGTGAGGGAGTGCGAGAGAGCTGGCGAAAAAATGTGGAAAATTTCAAGTGAAAAACGCTTAAAAGATTTTCTATTTATACTATATATATTTCTGTTCTTTTTTTTGTTGTTTTGCATCAGAATTTGCAGGAATTCAGCCTAAAGTTTCGGTGCATATTGCCAATGTTGTTTTAGGCCCTGTGGCCCGGCTCTGGCTCCGGGTCTAGCTCTAGCTCTGGCTCTGGCTTTTGGTCTGGCACAGTTTCAGAATCAAGTGCGCCCGGGTGTTTGTGTTTACCCAAAAGTAAAAGAAAGCAAAAGAATGGCAAAAGAATGGGAAACAAGACTAGATGAATAGAGAGAGCCAGGAGCCAGCTTTTGTGGCCGGCCCATTGTCCTGGCCCCCGGGGTATGCTGAGAGTGTGTGTTGTTGTTGTTTGTGTCCGAGTGTTGTGTTGTCCCGTGTACCGTTTTGTTGTGGTTCGGTCAAGTGGTGCAGCACAATGCCTGGCATTGTTCGCATTGAGCCGCTTGTCTATCTGGCTCTTCTCTCTCTCTGTGTGTGTGTGTGTGTGTGTGTGTGTGTAATGTTTGTCCAGGATCACACTTCATGATCTCACGACATAGCCGTGGCTCATTAGAGCGCAGATTTAGAGCATCAAAATGTTCCTCTTTGCCTGTGTGTGTGTGTGTGTGTGCACTCGCATTAAAGGATTTTCAAGGATCAACTGCAGGATTATTGCCAGCTCTTTCTTGCATTCGCTAGCCTGCTAGCAGCGGCATCCAGCAGCGATAATCGTTGAGTTGATCACTGAGAGGGGTAGAACGACAGCAGAGAGAGAAAGAGAGAGAGAGAGAGAGTGCGAGCTAGAGGATAGCTCCCTCCCCTTACTGTGATGAACCGCTAATTTGTTACAAAAATTGCACATTTGGCTGTCGGTTCACAGCACGCCATGGGGTGTCGCATCCGCATCCTCATTTCTCACAGCATCCCCTCTACCTCTCTCTCTACCACTCTACCTCTGTCTCTCTCTCTCACTCTCTCTACCTCTGTCTCTGTGTGCCATCCATCCATCCATCCATCATGGCCATTTGGCAGTTGCCTCCTCTTTCTGATCCTCCCTGCTTCCCATCTCATCCCATCCCTTGCCTTCATTCATTGTCGGCCTTGCCCTTTGACCTTGGTCTCCTACTGCGCCATTTCAAGCATTTAGCGGCGGCACTTAGTACATCCATCTCTATCCCTGAGCCCTTCGCTCAATCCACTGATTCCTTCTCATTATAAAAGACCCAAAAGTACAGTCATCGCTAAGAGCAACGATAACTGTGCGCATGTTGGGATTTGCAGTGATATTTTCGATAAAATTTCAATGCAAAATTCATAATTGCATTTATCGTTAGTTAATCGAAAGACTAATCGATAAAGTAACACAGAGTGGAATCATGTATTGTATAGTATTCCAATGATAAAATCAATCAGTTGTCTGGCCATAAATATCATTATCCATATCCAACTTGGCTTTCAATCAAAACTCATTATGCTAATGAAGACACACAGCTGCAACACGCCTACACACACACACAAACAGCACAGCTACACATGCAGATACATACAGTTTGACTTCCACACATATACACCAATACAAATACACAGAGATCTCTTCGATCTGTTGCTGGCTGACTAAGTGAGTGAGTGGAATCGATCGACTTGACTGACTCGCCTTGAATCGGAGATCCCATCGATCCACCATCTACTACACTCTTGACTAACTTGTCGAGTCTGTGGCTCTCTCTCTACACTCTTGACTAACTTGTCGAGTCTGTGGCTCTGGGGGGCTCTTCACTGCTTAACCATCCATCCAAGATTCCACTACCAGTTGCCGCTCCATCCCCCATACATCCCCCTAAATACCATCATGATGATGATCGTCGAATGCCTGACCATCGGACATGAACATCGAGCATTGGATCCGAGAGCTTGCGGCGACGTTTAAATTTGTTCATACTATAAACAAAATGAGCTAAAGATTCTATCTGTTCGTGTAAATATTTGTTAAAATTAAGCTTTCAACTGCAAAAAAGTTTTTTTTTTTTTTGGGCTTCGCTCCATTCTGCAGGCATTTGCAGTTTCTCATTCATTTTGTTCGAAATATGGAGTATTAATCGAATGTATCTATTTACACGCTTAGTAGTGGATCATTTGGATCATTGATTGATGTACTACATAGCAGTGCACTTGGATCATTGGTTGATTGATGTGATGTACGTACAACTAGTCGAGTCGCGTAGCTTGTATCTGATCGCAGCAGGCTGATAAGTTGGCTGACAAACGATTAGGCTAATACACGGTAATTTCACTTAATTTGATTTGCACTGTAAATGATCACCCTATGACTGATCATTAGAGATCAGACATCAGGCAGTAGCATCAGTGCCATAACTCTCTGGGAAAAACACAGCGACTCTAGGGAGATGCTAATTTGTCAGCGGGTATTGTATGGGGGGAGGGGGGCCTGCCCAACTATTTGGTTATGACATCATTTTGTGTGGCTTTCCCAGCACATCATTGAAGCACTGAATGAAAGATTACATAGATAGATAGATAGATAGATAGATAGATAGATAGATAGATAGATAGATAGATAGATACATAGATACATAGCTACATATATGGAGAGTTGGAGTGCTTGCTGAAATATCCTTTGTATCCTATTCGTTCCCTTTTTCGTAGGGCATTTCAGATTCGTTGTCTAGTTCGGACTTGAATAAATTTTGTATTATTTTTTTTTTTGAATTTTTAATGTACATATCTTCTGTTTTTGTTGCTGTTGCTGTTGTGGCCTGTGGCAAATGTTTTGTCTTTATTTTGCTGTGTGGTTGTTTTTTTTTTAGTTTTTGTTTTTTAGCCCGCAGACATGACGCAGACATGCAAACTCTGTGGCCAGAGACGTCAGCTCAAAAGCACTCCTCAATAGAAACAGAGCAACAGAAAAAACAACAACGAATAAAAAAAACAAGCAACAACAACAACAGCAACTACAATGGAAACCAACTGGCAACAACCAAGTAGCAACTAGCAACAGCAACAACCAGCAGTAACAACACCTTTTGCTGCACTTGCACTCTGCCTGCACACAAACACAAACATAATTCAATTAATTTGATTTGATTTAATTGCCGCAATGAAAGCGGCTCATAAATTGCATAAATTAGCCACGAACTCTACACAGTAATTATAGAAGTAATCGTATCAGATATATGCATATATGTATATGCATATCTACATATATGTATGTACATATAGTATCTTCATGCTAAATCCGCTATCCGTTGTATAGTATGTATGCAGTGTGGCCAGGCGCTTTTCGAGTGCTTTTTTAGCTTACGATTTGGGCACACCATTTGATGTTGCTGTTGTTCCTGTTGCTGTTGGCTGTTGGCTGTTGCTGCTGCTGTTGTTGTTGCAAGCTAATGACGTTGCAAATGTGTGGTTCTTGTTGCCTGTCAGCGTTTATTTAGGCTCCTTTTGGTTTCCTTGCCCTTTCACTACCCTCCTGCACCCTGCACCCTGCACCCCTGCACCCTTCAGCACCCCTTGCAATGTGCTGAAAGTTGTGCGAGTTTTATGAAGTTTTAAGCAGTTTTTAAGTGTAATGTGAGTTGAACACGTCATCAGAGAAGTGGGGGGGAGAGCCACAGAACAGAGAGGTGGCGACAGAGAGCAGAGTTTGGAGAAGGAAGCAGCAGTGTGGAGAGGGGAGCCACTGAGCAGAGAGGGTGCGACAGAGGCCAGAGATCAGAGCAAGGGCGACACAGAGGGCAGAGAGTAGTGTGCTTATAGGAAGAAGACACTTCTCCTTTCTCCTGCTTGACATATGGAAAATTTCAGCTTTTAGCAAGTCCAACCACAGCTCGTATTCTCCTCATTACTCGAACCCTCGGCCCACGCCGATGAGGCAAACCTAATCCACCCCCAATTACGGCCTTTGGTACCCTGAACTTAAACACCCGAACAGAGGCACTCAGCAAAGTTCGCAGGCTCAAATTAATTGCAATCCGAGGCACATTAAATGTGACCCGCCGCCCCAGAGCCAGAGTATGGGGGGGGGGCAGCCATAGAGTCAGAGAGTCATAGAGTCATAGAGCCATAGGGCCACAGACCCATAGAGCCACAGACCCATAGAGCCAGAGAGCCATAGAGCCATAGAGAATGTCATGTGGCTCTAATGAGCGGTCAGTTAATCATAGATATTCCAGTGAGTGTGGGTGTGTGGGGTGTGGGTGTGTGGGGTGTGGGCTGTGGGCGTGAGTGCTTGGCAGCGCCAGGATATGCTGCGACTGATGATGCGCATCCGATGAAGTCAGTCAGCCAGACAGCCAAATGACCAGCAAAGTGCTTGAACACTAAAAACTAAAGCATTCTCGATATTAAAAGGAACTTCACTCTTGAAGTTGCCACACTTTAAAGACACTTTAAAGCCCACTTCATGGGTTATGACTGGCAGGCTAGTGCCATAATTATCTGTTCCTCAGTCACTTAGCATGACTATGGATGGATAGAATACTTGCCAAAAGTCAAATCCAAAGAAAAATTCACCAATTGGCGGATGGATACCCCAGGTCTAGGCTTAAGCAGATCCAAATCTAGGCTTAAACAGATCCAAATCTAGGCTTAAACAGACCCAAGTCTTGGCGTAAACAGTTGAGACTGGCTATTAAGAGTAGAGTATTTATTGGTCGCAGTGTACCCCCTTGTGTTGCTTCCGCCGTTTCCTTTTTTTGATTTTTGAAAAATTTCTCAAAAATAATAAATAATAATAAAAAAAAAAAATAACAAAAATTGGAAGCCAGCCACGAGAGCTCAGAGCAGATAAGGAAGAGCACCACAACAGCAAAAACAGCAAAAATAAAAAAAAAAAATAATAATAAAAATTATGATGAAAAAGTCTGGGGCTTTTGGAAACTCCATTAATTTTTGCCCGGCTACTTCATCCTCGTTCGGGGTGCATCATCCTTCTGGGCTCCACTGGGCACTGGGCACTGGGCACTCTGGGGCTGTTGTTTTTTGGAGCGTCATTGTTAATGAGTTTTCGTGTATGGCTTACTTATGGGAACTTAAGGTACGGGTAGGGTAGGGTCGGGTAGGGCACGACCAACGCACACCAGACGCAGTTCCAAGGAACTCGGTCCTGCATCCAAGACAAAGTCTCTCGGGCCCAAGACAGCAAAAGGAAGAAGTCCAGTTCAGTTCAGTTCAGTTCAGAGCTACTTAGTCCACAGCTCACTGTCTCTCTCTCTTTCTCTCTTTGCTCTTGAGTGTGTGTGTGTGTGTGTGTGTGAGGGGGTAGGGGGGTTTTTGTGTTTTTTAATAAACTTCTGGATTCTCTGATGGCTCGAGAGAAGTTGCTCAGATTCCCACGCTGCTTTTAATTTGTGAGCATCTCCTTCAACCTCCATTGGGCTGGGTTGGGCTGGGTATGGGGTACAGGGTACGGTTACTGGGTGCAGAATCAGAATCAAAGCCATTAGTTTACACTTTACATGCTAATGGAAGGATGAGTGTAGTATGAGGAGAGAGAGCTGCAGAGGCATCTTTCTGAGTTTTGCTTCCTGTGGACTGCCTGGAGCCCTTCTTTGTCAGACTGGCTCTGTCTCGGACTCTGACTCTGTGGCTATTTTGGCTTCCGAACGGTGGAGCCTCAGAAGAGTGTAAAATCGAAACCCAATGAACTTTTTTTAATTGCCTATGAAAATTGTGTCTGCTGCTGCTGCTGCTCCTGGAGTAGTCCCCGTCTTCGGGCAGCGGCGTATTCGGGTAGCGCACTCTTGCCGCGCCTCGTCTGCCACTACTGCCACAGCCACAGATCTTTCCTTTCCTTTCCTTTACTGCCTCCTCCTCCTCCTTGTTTGCCTCAATTTAAAGTTTCTTTTTATTTTCGCTTTGCCTCGTTTTATGTTTTTATGTTTTTATGTTCCGTGTTTGTTGTTTTATTTGCATTTTGGCGCCGCAGTTTTGCGAGTTTCAAGTTGATGAGGTGCTGTTGCCACACACCAACACACTGTGCCACAAAGTTTTGGGGATTAGCCAAGAAGCCAAGCTGCCAATTGGCAAATGGCTACTTCGACTTATGTTTGTACATATATATATATTGGATTCGATGGCTGATGGATTGGCATCGGCTGCTTGTCATCGATAAGTTGGTTATGGTTTAATGGTTAGAAAGTTGTCTGTCTAGAAAGGGTGTGCAGAGGAGGTTGTCTAGAGGAGGTTGTCTGGAGAAGGTTGTCTGGTTAACTAGGAAGCAACAATTTAATTGCAGAAAACAATTTTAAATCTGTAATTGATTCTACTATAGATCCCCCTACCTGTCTGCTCAACAGCTCTTAGCAGCTTCGAATACTTTCAGTCTCTCCTCTCATCATTCGACCAACTTGCGCCTGCCCATGGTCTGCCCCTCAGGTGGTCTGTTCTGTTCTCTTCGTTTTTTGGCTAATTAAAACAGTAAAATGACATTTTCGATGCACCCTGCAGAGGTGAAAACGAAGAGAGAGAGAGCGAGCGAGGGAGAGCGGGAGACACACACACCATCAAAAGGCGCGAGCTAAACAAATTCGTTCGGTCAACGCAGCAGGTGGGAGCAGTCCTGATGCGTGGTGGGGTGGGAGGGGAGGGGAGGGGGTTGGTAGCCCCGATTTCATGTGACCCATTACCATTCTCAGGGTTTAGGGTATCACACACAGCGGGCGCTATCAGCAAATGGCGCTGCAGGTTGCAGCACCTTTTATCTACCTCAGCAGCCCCCAACTCCTTCCTTTCACTCTATATACCGCTTGTTGCTGCTGTCTCTCTCTCTCTATGTGTCTCTCTCTCTGTCTTTTGGTGTGTGCATAGAGAGAGGCAACAAGTGGTGCACATCAATCGGAGGCGGTGTCATAATTTTCACAGCAGGTGTCGCTGCTAATGATTTACAATGAGGCAGGAGACAGGCAGGGGCATTGGCAGTGGCAGGCATTGGCAGAGTGCACTTTGTTGCATCTTCCACCTCCGCATTGTCCGCCCTGTGGACATCACAGTCCCTGCTGGCTGGCTGGTGTGTCGGCAAACAACAATAAAAATGTAAAAAATTTAAATTCGTTGTGGTAGACGGTCGCCTCTTTTGTTTGATGTTGTGTTGCTTGGCCCCTGTGTGTGTTGCTGCCACACCGAGAATCGAAAAACAATTCATTATTCATCAGCACCGGCATTGAGTATGGGTCTAGAACCCCCGTCCTCACTCGTTGCCTCTCTGCCCTTTGCCATTGTCCAGTTTGGGGGGGGGGGCGTTGCAGTGGCTAATTTGGATGAGACTCCGCAGTGGCCTGGCCCATGGGCATGGCAGACTGGCGCCAGAGGCGCTCCCCCCCATCCCCCGTTGTTACGTTTTGTTTTTGTGATCTGATTCGATTTGTGGCAATGGTGTGGGGTAGGGGGGAATCGCTCACCGCTTTTCCTGATCGATTAATCAAATCATTTTGCATTTGAATTTGCTCCACAGCAACTCCACAGACTAACTCACTGACTGACTCTTGAATCTTGAATCTTGGCCTGTACCGATATCATTTTGTATAATTTTCATGCCACACACACACAGACACACACATACATACAGAGGGAGAGCCATTACTCATACGCGCAGTTGCACGACGTTGAAATTGCTCCAATTAAGTGTGTGCTGGTTTTTTTTTTGGCCGCCACAGAGGCCAAAGTAGTTCGGTGGCTCTCGACTTTTGGCTTTGACTGTCTGCTGCTGCTTAGGTTGCTGCTGCTGTTGCAGCACGACTCGAATGGGTGATGTCATTAGGCTGCCAAAGCACCTGTCTGGGGGGAGGGAAGGACGCGGACGCAGACGCGGACGAGGGGACTCTGCTGGCCAAAGTGGAATTGAAAATTGGCAAATTGAGAATCAACGGCAGCGACATAAACGTGCCACAGAGCCCAGCCTCTGCCTCAGTTGCAGCACACTGCAATGCGGAAACACAGACCAAGGATGAGGAAGGGAGGTGCTCTACTGTGGGCGGATCGGCGGGGGTTGAGGCCGAGTGCAATTACTGGCCAAAAAGAGCAGCTTCCGCGGTGGCTCTGAACCCGATTTCGATCCGATCACAGCCTGATTGCCGGTTGCCAGTACATCTCCATCTCCTCCCCAACTCTCTCTCTCTCTCTGTCTGTCTGTTGGGGTGTGGTGGTGGGGGGCCAACGGTAAAAGCGCCAAACTAGACAACTGTAAAACTGCCGAGCAGCAAAGTAAAACTATTAACTTAGTTTCCTATAGCGAGCCACTCGACTTGCCCTGAAAGTGGCGCTGCACTGTGCGAAATTCCGAGTAGAGATTCACAGATTGATTTTATATATTGGAATCATTTTCGATTTATTGAACAACTTTTACCACTAGCAAGTGCATGTTGCATGTTGCAAGTGGCAAGTGGTTGAACTTGTTGTTGACAATTCTCTCTCTCTCTCTCTCTCTGGCAATTCTCTTTCGGCATCACAACTCAACTCAAGCAGCTGCCGGCTGCACGGCACGAAATGTGTTTGATGAGGATCAGAGAGACCACAGATTACAGATCCTTCGTCCTCGCTCTCTCTATCTCTCTCTCACTCTCTCTTCCTGCCACACTAATAAATCCTCGACCGTCGTCAATCAGGCAGCAATTAGTGTGGGAGCGGGATAGCCGCTGTATAGATGCCTGGGAATGGATCGAAAGATGGACCTGGGACAAGTGTCGGTGGCGGTGGTGGCAAGCCGCTAGACAAAAAGCGGAATTGAAAATTAGTTTTGGGCCAAGGCTAAGTCAAAAAAAGGAGCCCGCATCCAGGCAGCCAGTTTTAATGACTTCCTTTCGACTCCAAGCAACCGATTATAAATGTTTGTCTGTCGCACCAAGTCGCACTAGAGATACACTAAGAAAGCCAATGCCCATGCCAATCCCTGTCTCTCGGCCTCTGCTTGATCTTGGTCTTGGTCGTGGCAACCCTCTGTCGTTCGCTCTCTGTCGCTTTCAGTTGGAGAGGGTATGCCTTAGACCGTAAAAAACGCGGCTCAATTCTTGGCGTTAAAAGCGAATCTTCGGTTTTGATTTACGTGGCGAATTAATTTTGTGGGTTTGCTGCTGCTGCTGGGGCTCCATCATCAACATCCTCCGACCCATCTCCTCGCTGCTCGCTCCTCGCTTCTCGTTGCTCGCTGCTCGTTGTCGTCGGCGGCATTAGAAGCTGCTCTCTGGGGTCTCTGTGATTTTCTGGCAGCAGGAAGCGAAATTGAGCATAACTAATTTGTATTTGAATAATTTGCAGTTTTACGCGAAAACCCAAACCCAAAACGAGACTCAATTAACAAAATGTAATGCCCGTTGCTCATCCGGCTGACCTATCTCTCTGCTGCTCTGCTTTCAGGATCATCCCAGCTTGAGAGGTACCCCACTGGCCATGCTGGCCGCACAGTGCAACAAGCTGTCCAACAAATCACCGCCCCCGCTCGCCGATGCGGCGGTGGGCAAGGGTTTCCATCCCTGGAAGAAGAGCCCCAATTCCCCAGCTGCTGGCAGCAGTGGCAGCTCCGGCGGCGGTGGTGGTGGCGGCGGAGGAGGAGGTGGCGGCAGCAGCGCTGGTCAACATTCACCCTGCGCCATCTCAGCGGCCAGCTCGTCCAGCTCCAGTGGCAGCGCCAGCGGCGGTGGACAATCCTCGAGGAGCCTCTCCTCCAGCGCCAGCACCATGGTGAACATCACAGCTAGGTAAGAAGCGCCACGTGCGTCCAGTGCTCTCCAAAAGTGGTTTATGGGTAGTGGGTCCTGGTGGTATATGGATATGGGGGAGTATTATATGTCAAGCAACCATACAACATTGAGCATCCCACTCATATATGTACAGCAAATCATATCCATCTCCAGGCACCCGTCTTCCATTACTGTGTTTACTTTTGGCGACCACTGTGCGTGCGTGCAACGTCCACACACACAGCTGGCTCTATACAACTCGCGAGTAATTTCAGCATCTATCCTTACAGTCGCCCATTGGCCTCCTCGTGCGCGGCGGTTAGCGGCTCGGCCTCGGCCTCCGTTTCCGCCTCGGCGGCAGCGGCGGCGGCAGCATCCGTTTCCGCATACGGCGGAGATTTGTACTTCCCGAACACGGGCACCTCGACGGCTGGCATGGTGGCGGCGGAGAATCATCACATGCACCAGGGTCTGCTGGGCAAGGTGGAGGGGGCGGCGTTTGGGTCCGTGTACTCGCGGCATCCCTACGACTGGCCCTTCAACGCGGTCTCGCACAAGGCCGCGGAGGCGGCGAGCGTGAACAGCGTCAATGGTTGGTGGGACATGCACAGTGCTGCGGGCAGCTGGCTGGATATGGGGAGCGCGGCCGCAGCCGGGATGCACTCGACCATGGCCAACTATGCGAGTGCCGCGGCCGCCGGCTCCGACTACTCGTCGGCCCTCTCGCACTCGCTGTCGAATACGGCCCACTTGCTGGGCTCCGGGCAGCATCTGCTGCAGGACACGTACAAGAGCATGCTGCCCGGACAGGGTGTCGGTGGCTTCTCGCTGCCGCACAGCTCCCCCTCGGCAGCGGCCACGGCGGCGGTGTCGCCACAGGCGTCGACGCCGTCGACACCGTCGCCTAGGTCGCAGCGGCGGTATGCGGGTCGGGCCACCTGCGACTGCCCCAACTGCCAGGAGGCGGAGCGGCTGGGGCCGGCGGGCGTGCATCTGCGCAAGAAGAACATCCATTCGTGCCACATCCCGGGCTGCGGCAAGGTGTACGGCAAGACGTCGCATCTCAAGGCGCATCTGCGGTGGCACACCGGCGAGCGTCCCTTCGTGTGCAATTGGCTGTTCTGCGGCAAGCGCTTTACGCGCTCCGACGAGCTGCAGCGGCATCTGAGGACGCACACCGGCGAGAAGCGCTTTGCTTGCCCCGTGTGCAACAAGCGCTTTATGCGCAGCGACCATCTGGCAAAGCACGTGAAGACCCATAACGGCACGGCGCCGAATGGCATTAAGAAGGGCTCCTCGGAGTCCTGCAGCGACTCCGAGGAGGCCGCCAATCAGTCGGGTGAGTCCAACGGGCTGGGCGGCGCGACCAGTGGCCAACAGACGGGCGCGGCCGGTGGCGGCGGGGGTGGCCCAACCAGCGCCGGCTCCGGCTCGGGCTCCGGCTCTGGCTCCGGTTCGTCTGGCTCTGGCTCTGGCAGCCATCCCGGCACCCCGACCTCGCTGCACGCGCATAGCGCATCTAGCACGCCCAGCAATCTGCTGGGCGGCGGTCTGCACCTGGCCTCGCCGCACCAGATGGTCGCCGCGGGCGGGTCGCCGGTGATGCTTCACCAGCACCAGCAGCATCAACAACAACAACAACAACAGCAACAGCAGCAGCAGCAGCCTCACCAGCAGCAGCCCCACCAACAGCAACAACAGCAACACCACCAGCAGCAACAGCAGCAGCACCTACAGCAACAGCACCAACAGCAGCAGCAACAGTTCGCCCAGCAGCAACAGCAACAGCAGCAACAACAGCAGCAACAGCAGCAGCAGCATCCGCACGCCCATCTGCATCACCATCATCACCATCATTTGGCGGCGGGCAGTCCGGGGCTGGAGCACCGCCTGGACCGACTGGACCCCAGCGCATTGGTGGACATTAAGCCACCGATGGTCTGAGGGTCGCTGGGACCCTTTCTGTTCACCAACTGAGCGGAAATGGGTTCCTTGTCGGAACTGGAATTGGAATTTCTATGCAACCCCAGCAGCTTACTAAACTATATCTACGAGTGATCGATCGATCGATCAGAGTGATACCACCCTTGATCAGCTGATCGCATCAACACACGTATATATATCAGATATATAAAATATATATATAATCTATAATGCATAAATGTAGAATTTTTTTTTTTTTTTGTGATTTAACCAATATCTGGAATAAAAAAGAAAATAAAAAAAATACATTTGATACAGGCATCCGATGGTGATGCAGTGGGATGCAGATATAAAATAAAAGATATATATATATTACTCGATTAATTGTAAATATTCCTTGATGCGCTCTCTATATATATGTCTACTATATATGTCACACACACACTTAAAACACACACACACACACTTATCGAGCACTCTCAAACAAAAGAAAAGAAAAAATATTTGCTTGTCGCTAGCTTAAGATTTGGAAATATATATAAATAGTATATTCTATCGATATACATATAGTATGTTATAGCGAGAACGAGAATCTATATATATATATATCTATTTTTTTCGATTTTTTTTTTAATAGTTAGTAGAGGATACAGTTATATATATAGTAAAGTACATATGTAGAGTACATGGATGTTTTTTTTTTTCTATTAGCCAATTAAGTAAGCTAATCCTAAACAAAAAACAAATCTCTGAATGAATATTAACCAAACAGACAAGCTTCGAGCACACACACACACACCAACACACACACACACAGATTAAGGGGTAAATAATTAAATAAAGAAAAACTCAAAACTATTTGTTAAACAATTAATGCAATTCTAAAAACAAAACAAAAAAACAAAAGCAAGCCCTTAAAAATATATATATATTCTAGATTTGATAGATACTACTATATAGTAGTTGTATGGATATGGAGGAAGATAAAAAATATATTTCTAGTCCAATTACGAAGCGGCAAATGTGGGTGGGGCAGGGAAGGAAGTTACGGGGTATGATGAGGAATAGAACTTTCTACAAGGGGGGGTCGGCAAATGGATAAGAACAAAATATACTAAAATGTAAAAAGCTAAGCGAATACCTTTTTGGAGCTACGTCTCTAAATTCTGTTTTTTTTTTTAACTTTGTACATTAGATGATTTTCACGATCTATTTTTTTGGCTATACCCAAAACAGACAGGGCAGGACAGGCAAGACAAGACAGACAAGGCAGGACAGACAGAGAAGACAGACAAGGAAGGACAGACAGAGAAGACAGACAGACAGGACAGAGAAGACAGGACAGAGAAGACAGGACAGAGAAGACAGACAAGACAGACACACAGATACAGATACAAATACGGATACAGATACAAAAAAAAAGACACACTTTTAGACGCTAGTGCTTTATCAGACAAAAAAAAAAAAAAAACAAAAGAAAAAAAACAGAAAAATGCTTACAAAAAACAAGAAAACAAGAAACTAAAAACCTAAAAAAAAAAACTTAAACTAAAAAAATTAAATGTGTTTTTTTTTTGTTTGTTGTTTTTATTTGAACCGTAGGCTTAGTGCAGATACTTAGGATACTTAGCATACACACAACACCCAACAAGCCGCACACAGCACACACACCACCCCCCTGCAACACACTCACACACACACACACACACATACATACCCTACACAGACACTCTCCGATTAGTGCTTTGACTAGTTTATGGATTTATGTATGTATGGATGGATGGATGGATGGATTGAGCCGCCGCCGCCGTCGCCGCATCAGCAATTTATCATCTTCTATTAATTATTATTATTATTATTATTATATTCTATATTTTTTTTTTGTCCATGTAAATTAATTATTTAATATGCAAGCTACAAGATACAAATAAACTAAAATATTTAAATTTCATTCAAAATAAATGTACATCCAGATAAAAAAAGAGGAAGAGGCGACTCTCTCGATTGATTTTTGGCTTGTGGTGGGGTGTGGGTTTGGGGTGTGGGCGGAATTCGTTTAGCCCAAAAGCGGCTCTGCTAAATTGTATCTTTGTATCTGCAGTTCATAAGCGTAAAATATGTCTCTGATTGAGGGTTGCGCTTTTTTCTCTTTGGGGGTTGGCTGCTTCGCCTGCTTCCTGCCAAGCTGCCTGCCAAAAAGCGACATTGCCATGGGTCGTTAACGACTTTTAACGCTCGCAATCTCCGTCAAGTGAGTGTGTGTGGGGAGTGGGAGTCAAGTATGTGTGTGTGTGTGGGTGATTTAAATTTTATTACCGTAGATTTGTGAACCGCACCCCCAAAAGGAGCACCCCAGAGCAAAACAGAGAACTGAACGGAAGGGAACCCCTGGTCAGATCCTGAACAGATTGAGATTGAAGTGGGTGCAGATTGTTTCTTCACTCCAGATTCCTAACTGATTTCTGGCAGTGGATTAAGCTGCGCAGTTATTTCTCTATCCCCCCCGCACACACACACCCGCTTATGTTTTGACATTCACAATGAGGGGGTGTGGCTGAGGGGCGGCTAAAGGGGGACAAACGGATAGAAAAAAAAAACAATTTGCCAGGGCAATGAATTGAAGATAGACTTTTGTTGGTGTTTTGTTGTGTGTTTTTGGAATGGGGCAAAATGTGTATAGGGATTTCGATCTCTGTAGCTGGAAGTAGAATTTTGCTTGTCATTAAACCCCCAAATAAAAAGAAACTAAGTGCATTTAATACAATTAAAACTAGAAGGGAACTGCGTGTAATCTCTGGCTCTGGAAATATGAAAAGCTGCGGCGAATGCCTTTGGTTTCGAGCTGCCACAAAAACCTCAATGAAGATGAATCTGTTCCTGGAAGGAGGCCAGGAACAGGAACAGAGACAGCATCAGGGCCAGTGCCAGGAGCAGTGACAGAGACAGAGACAGGACCAGTGACAGGGCCAGGGACCAGAGCCTGAAGTGTTTTCCCTGCCATCCTTGTGCAATTGCTGACTTCTGTTTTTCGGGGTATTGTTTGTCACATGACTGCCGGTAGTCGGTAGTCGGTGTCCTGCTGTGTCTCCTCCCACTCTGCACAATCTGTGTGCTGGCTATAGTCAAATTACAAAAGAGTGCCAGAGCAAGATGTAAATTAAAATAATGAAAAATACACAACACACACACACACACAGAGAGAGAGAGACAGAGTGGAGAGAGAGACACTGAGAGACATAAAACAAAAGACGGGGACATGCGTTTGGCATCGGTTTGCAAAGGACATGCAAAGGATGGATGGGATGGTGGGGGAAGGAACCGCAGTAACCCATTCCATATGCAGAATAAAAAAAGGTAAGGTGAACCAGCAGCAGTTTCACAGAAACAAGAGAGAGAGAGAGAGAGAAACAGAGACTCACAACAGGGCACACAGAAAGAGAAGTCAGGCAGTCAGGCCGGAGATGATAAATGGCCATCACTGAGGCGCTGACAAAATCATTAGCAGCAAACTTTAATTAAAATATGATTTTCACACATTTATGGATACACAGTTAGGCGCCAGAACGAAGTGAGATCTTCCTCCAATCTCTGTTTCTCCATCTCCAATTCCCATATCCCATACCCCACGAATCCATGAATCTCCAAAGCAAATACCAACAAAAAGTGTCAACACTTTTGTGTGTCCCTTTTGTGTGTGGGGTGATAGAGATCCGGCGTAAAGGATGCCCCAAAAGGCATTTCAAGAATCTTTTAATGGTTGCCACGCCCTCGCCAGGCCGCTGCCGCCCCCCGCCCCCCCGGCTCCCCCTTCCCCATTTCGTTCACAAATCTTGTTCACACATTGTTTTCATTAACGCGAACGAGAAGAAAAATGTAAGGCGCACACAGAAAAGATATTTGCATACCCTGTAACAGCCGCCAGGCAATGCCCCAGGCATTATATGACAAGTGACAAGAGCATAAGTAGAGTAGAGAGAAGAGTATATAGTAGGGAGAGATCCCACTTGATGGGATACAGTTATCGTATATCAATAATTGATTAGTTGTATGGAGAGTGTTAAGTAGAAGTAGCTCAAGATAATAATTATTAAGTAGCTAAAGAAGAAACTCTTAAGAGTACTAACCTTCTCTCATTTGAGGATATATAGTATCTATAAGAAAGGGGCATAGGAAACACATCTCGGTCTGCGCACTCGGCACAAGCACAGCGTTACAACTTCATGCTCGGATTAGCTCGGCTGCCAAAGTAGATAGCTTCGGCAAAGAATCACGAAACGATATTTGCGCCTTCGTGTCTGTTGTCTTCGCACTAAAACATGTGAGGGCCTGCCTGCCGAAGTTTGCACTAGTCCCAGGGCATGCCCATAGTCGATCATCCACTGAGCCACTGGCCGAGTGTTTGTGTGTGGATCTTGGGGTCGGGCCGACGGCTGAATGGAGAGACTCCGTGATTTGCTGGCTCGGTCGGGAGTTGTTTTGGAGTTGTTTCTGGTTTCTGGTTGTCGGTTGTCATCTTCTTTCCAACGACATCTGTTTGCATTTGACACGATTATTTATGTTTATCGCGCGTTAAATACGCGCTATTATCAGCATAATAATCGTAATTAAAAGCCAACTAATTTATGGCAGTGATTTATGCCACACATTCCACGCATTCCCTCTCTGGCTTCCTCCAGCACTGCAGCTCTGAGCTCCGGTTCCGTTCTGCTTACTACATACACTCTCCATCTCTGCGTCTCCCTGTCTCTCTCTCTCTCTCTCTCTGTGAAGTTGGGTCTCAATCTACGCAATACGGGGGACGTCCCGCCGGGCCAGGCCAGACCAAGCCATCTGGGATCAGGGTACAACTCAGTCAGAGTTACCCTTACCCCCCTGCTGTGTATTTTAATCTCATTAACTGTCGACGCGATTTCGGTTTCATTTCGCTCTGGTTTTAGCTCTGATTCTGATTCTGATTACTAACTGTGTTGTTGTTGTTGTGGCTGCAATAACATTTAAGCAAATTGCATTTGTTGTCCTGCGGCTTCTCCTTCCCCCACTCCACTCCATTCACGTAGGGGAGAGAGGGTCCCGTCCTCAGGGTAGAGAGTCGCGTGCGACTCTGTGACTGATAATCGCAATTGCAATCGAAGAAGGGATCCCCCACGGATACATGTACCAGCAGCAGATAGCCAAAACAAAAACAAGGCTCCTTTCAAGGAGCTTTAAACATTTCTGCTGCATAGTTTCAGGCGTTTTGTTTCTTTCAGAGAGAGAGTCTTTCAAACATGGGATTTACTACAACATTTTGCTGAAGCCATGAAATGTCGCACTGAGTGTGTATTGGTATTGAATATGGACAGCTTGTTCCATGGTGCGGTTTGATTACATTGATTAGTTTTTCCTTGTGGGGGGCTCCCATTCATTTTGAATTCACTGCAGGTCTTCCCAGCAAATGGCCTCGATTGTTGCCTTTTTAGCCACTAATTGCTCAATTAGACGGTGCCACGGCCTGAACCTGAACCACACCCACCAGCACCACCCACTACACCCACACACAGGGCACAAGAAACAACCCACCTTCCACGTCTCCTACTCCCCCTTCTGCTACTACTACGGTTAACCCCACCATAAACCATAAGGCAATTATCTCTTGTACTTCGAACTGTACCTCAAGCGGTGGTCGGTCATAGACGTACCGCAATATGTTTCTATTATAAATACAAGTACATACATGATGGGGCAGGGGCAGGGCCTAATAAGTTCGTTAACAACTCTTCAAATTCGAAATGGTTGATTATATTCAATTCGATTTCTCTCTCCGTTTCTCCGATTCCCGAACCTATCATTTTGTGCTGCGTGCGGAAGTTGTGTGAAAGGGTTGAGTGCCACCCCCCCTTTTGGACACAGTTGGGAGACTTTTGGGTGCCCTGGCCTGGGCCCTGTCTGTCTTTTGTATGTAAATAATTGAACGCACTGAGAGAAAACCCAAATGAAACCCAAACAGACCCAAAAAAAAAACCCTTTTTTGTGTGTACTCCAAATGTGGCATTTAATTGTGGCGCGCAGAGACCTCGGAGGAAGCAGAGCAGGTCCTGGCACGCAATGCACCATGGGTTGGATGGCACAGCCAGACGGTTGCCGCTCAATCGATGGCTGTGTAGAGGTACATACATAGATGTACTATAGTAGATATGGACTACTATGAGCCACAGCCCAAAAAGTTGCATTTAATTATGTCAGATTGGATCTGCGTCGGGGATCTGCAACGTGCACGCTTCATTGCAGCCAACTGGCGCACGGGGATGCACAGGCCAGGACACGCAAAGGCCACAGGAGGACAAAAGGAGCCAAAAAAGGAGCCAAAAGCGAAACAAAGAGTTGATTGTGGAGTGGAGTGGGTAGTGGAGAGTGGAGTGGGGAGTGGAGAGGAGTGCAGAGAAGAGTGAAGCGCCATTCAGTTCCTTAACCTCGGCAGCGCATCAAGGACTGAAGCTGGTTCACTTGGGCCCCAGCGTCAAGTATCCTTAGACAATTACCGCGCTTCTCTCTCTCTCTCTCTCTCTCTCTCTCTTTCTTCAACTCCAGAGAAATCTCCCTGAGCACTGAGCACACTGGAGATGATTATCTGCTAGAGTTAAATTCGATACCGTCTATTAGCCTCGTTATTATCCCTTTCTGCTCCAGCCTGCTGCATGTGTCTCCTGTGTCCTCCTGCCTTCATTTGTGTGTGTGTGTGTGTGTGTGTGCCCTGAGTTCCTGCCATTTCTCTGGCATTGCCATTTGAAGTGGTATCGTGTGTCAGTTGAGCACAGTTCAGCCCTTCATTGCTGAATCGAATCGAACAGAATCTTCCTTCATTCATTCATCACTGGGTGCCCCGCTCTCTCTCTATCTATCTATCTCTTTTTCTCTCATTCCTCTGTGTGTGTTGTACCTGTTGTTATGAGTCCCTTCCCACGCTGCGAATAAGGAATAATAGTTTCCATTGACGAAATGGGAGACGATGTGCCAGTGCCAATGCCTTGAGGTACGAAGGACCACAGGAAGTTGCTGTGAGAGAGTGTTGAACTATTTGTCGGCTTATCATCCATCATCCGCACATTAGATGATTCCATTCCCGATGCCATTCCCTGCTAATATAAGTTTTCGGTTTCACAACTAAAAAAAAAAAACCCAAAAAAACATGTGTTAGAGCCGGAGACAGGAGACAGCAGACAGGAGGGGGCTCCGATAGTCAAGGGTGTGGGGGGGTATTGGGTTCAAGTAGTCTTTATCAGATTTCCCTTTTGGCACAACTTGCTCGATTCTCACAATTAGCCGCTCTCTCTCTCTCTCTGTCTCTCTTCCTTTTGTCGGTTTATGTTCCGAATGCTCCTCCTATTTTTTTTATTTTAAATTCCGTTTCCCATATCACGAAACACGCCCACTTGTCAACATTGCATTCGTGAAAACTGGAAAAAAAAAACACCGAGAAAAAGGAGCAAAATTACAAACAAAACTAGAGCTCAAAGCCGGAGCAAATGGAAAACCCCCCAGAACCCAGAACGAGCATCAGAAATTCTCTATGAATGCAACAGCTGTGCTGTCCACAAAAGTTGCTTACTTTATAATAAGTATTTTTCAAATGAAAGGTATTACAATTAGTTTTCTTTTTTCTTTCTTTTTTTAACATGATATTAACCGCATTTTTGCGGTTTAACGCTGCTGTCGTGCAGCTTGTTAGCAGAGCCACAGGAGTTCTCGAAAAGTTTCAATAGTCTTAAAAAAAAAGTGTGTGTGGAGTAAATATGTAACCATACTGGATCGGTAGCTACATACATGATACCCTTCCAAAGCATTACTATGTATATTCAATGGGAATCGGTAGATATGTACCACAGATCTCTCTTAGATTTGGTGATCCTGTGATTGTTACTCTGTAGCTTTATTTCACAGACTTACATGATGAATCCCGCCAGTCCCTGGACTGTATGTACTATATATCCCCTTCTACTACTCCATTGTAGCCTTATGCCCCATTTGCTGTCGTGTAGAGTGCATTGGGAAAATGTAAATCCTGGCGCACATGCCTTTCGCACCACCACCGCTGCCGCCGCCACTGGACATTATCAATTATTCAGAGAGCTTCGTATGGGAAAAGTCGAGCTGCTCGCTCTCTCAACGAGGTGCCACAAAAAAAATACAATAAATGGAATTACAAAGAAGAAGGAGGAGTGAAACAACGCCAGGAAGCCATCAGAAATGATTAATAATTATTATTGTTGTACTTTTTTTCAACCTGTATTATTTTTTTTGTTCTTTTCTTTCATTGTTGTGTGTGTTATGAAAATTATAGAGCTGCAAAAGTTTTCCGATTTACAGTGGCAGTTCCAGTTTTCAGCTCCTTGTCAATATTCCTGGGAATTGCCAGTTGTCTGTCGCTGTTGGCGCTACCCACACGATAGATGGATGGACGGATATGGATATGGATATGGATGGTACACCCCCCCTTAACCGTATCCGTGTCCGGTGTTTTGTCAACAGATGTGTGGGTTCCATGGTGGGTCCATGCGTGCCTTGTTGCCTCGCCTCGCCAGCAGTCAACAGCTCTGCTTACGTAAATAGAAATTGTGCAACAAATTGTTTTCCATACTCAAGTGAAAAAAAAAAACAAAAACCCCAATGCAACACCGAAGGGAACCCAACCTAAACGCCCACCTGGTCAGTGCCACCTTCTGTGTTGTGTGTCGGAGAGTGCAAAGGTCCTGGGAGTTCTGAGCAAAATTTGTGCAAAATCTAAGGAAACCCAATGGATGCAGGAGCAGCAGGAGCATCCATTTTGATGGCAGTGAAACAGACTGACTTTGGCTCTACTTTGTGGCACTTTTTGGCTCTAATTTCTGGCTCTACAAATTGTTTTCCATACTCAAGTGGCTCTACTTTCTGGCTCTACTTTCTGACAATTTCTGGCTCTACTTTCTGGATCTACTTTCTGACAATTTCTGGCTCTACTTTCTGACACTTTCTGGCTCTACTCTCTGGCACTTATTGGCTCTACTTTCTGACACTTTAAGGCTCTACTTTCTCACTCTACTTTCTGGCTCTACTTTCTGACTCTTTCTGGCTCTACATTCTGAATCTACTTTCTGACACTTTCTGGCCCTACTTTCAGGATCTACTTTCTGGCACTTTCTGACTCTTTCTGGCTCTACTTTCTGGCTCTATTTTCTGGCTCTACAAATTGTTTTCCATGCTCAGGATCTACTTTCTGACACTTTCTGGCTCTACTTTCTGGCTATACTTTCTGACACTTTCTGGCTCTACTTTCTGGCACTTATTGGCTACACTTTCTGGCTATACTTTCTGACACTTTCTGGCTCTTATTGGCGCTACTTTCTGGCTCTCCTTTCTGGCTCTACTTTCTGACTCTTTCTGGCTCTACCTTGAAGGACTTCCAGGCAGCAATTCCTTGAGTCGAATCTACTCTACCCTTACCCCCTTTTCCCGCTCACAGGCAGGCTGTCCGCGAGTTCCTAATGAGAATCATTTGTCGCTATCCATTCGAGCAGAATAATTTGCTCGTGAAGTCTCAGACTGAAAAACCTTCCGGCCTTCAGCCCTACACAAATTGTGCGTGCTAATTTAAAGGTGACTTTAAAACGTAAACGTAAACCTAAACGTAAATGAAAATGAAACTCTATGTGGACTGACGATTGTCGATTGCTGACTGCTGGTTTGGCTTAATTGAATTTGCCCGGGGCGAACAACAATGGCCTAGGGGGGGAAACTGCCAGCAAGCAGAGTGACATTTACGCAATTTGACATAATCCATTTAGCATTAATCACACAGGAAAAACACACACACACACAAACAGAGAGAGAGGGTTAGAGTTACCTGAAGGACTCTGACCAATGTCCTGTGTGGGGTAACCCCATTTGCCTTTGCCCTTCGTACTCGTACTCGTACTTGTGAGTTCTGTATTTCATATCATTGGCATTTTATCGAGTATTTGCCTGGACAAACTGGCTATTAAAATTAATGATTTAATTACAAAATGATCAGCAATTGTCGGCACTGCCACTGGGCACTGGCCACTGGCCACAGGGCAGTAGTTACTGCTATAAGACGAAATTTATTCAATTCAATGCGATTTGATTCGTTTCGATTTGTTTTTGAGTTCGATATGCTGCGCCTTGCAATTTGCCAAAAGACCGACGACACACATATGTATCTGTATCTTTAAATGTATCTGTGACGACTGGCTGCTTGCAATGGGGGAAATGCAACTGGGGAATTGTAACTGGCGGCCCACTGGCAATATGTGTGCAATTTATTCATTAATTGTTGTCTGGCTTTGGCACTGGCACTGAGCTTAGTGCAAAGTTTATTTGACTGACTCTCTCTTCTCCGAACTTTTCAACGTAATAGAGACACACTTCCAGGAAGTTGTTACCAGCAGCCACACAAAAGGAAGTGCCATAAATTGGCCAGGTCAGGCCACGTCAGTCCAGGCTCCTTGCAAAAAAGAAAGAAATAAAAAGATCCACAGTAGCCACACGGCACAACAATTGTGGATAGGACGAGCAGCCTGACTCTGAATGGGAAAAACTGACAGCAAAAAGACAGTAAGGATAAGGCAGCAAAAAAAAAGGGAAGTCAAAGTCCATTCAAAGCGGCAAAGCGGTGAATTGTCGATTGTTGTTTGCCCAAGTAATTGATACGCTCACTCAATGGCGGGAAGAGAGCTCACAGCTCAGAGTCCAGAGGACAATAACACGCATAAATGTCAACTTTATGTAACTGACAATGATGCCCTGGGCTACAGGGCTACCAAGGGTCCTGGGTCCACAGATCAACAATGGGGTATGCGGTCGGGCGTCGAGGACGAACGCAGCATGCGACACAATTTATCAATTAAAGGAAATTTTCCCATTTTCCGTTTACCATTTACCATTTCCCATTTGTCCCC
Source organism: Drosophila bifasciata (assembly GCA_009664405.1). Classification (NCBI taxonomy): domain Eukaryota; kingdom Metazoa; phylum Arthropoda; class Insecta; order Diptera; family Drosophilidae; genus Drosophila; species Drosophila bifasciata. The sequence goes on from CM019041.1 coordinate 34,137,884, forward strand.
TTGTGTAGCCTTGTGTCTCCTGTGTACCCCTCTGTGTTCCCTGTGTCCCCTTGTGTCCCCTGTGTACCCCTCTGTCACTGTGTGTTGTGCTACGTGGCCTTCTAATTACGCGACATGCGCTGACAAATTTTCACAGCGACAACTTCTGGTCTGGTCGGTAGGTAGACCCCTCCTCCCCCCAAGCAGCGTCGCTGCTTCCCCTGCTACCATGATGTTCTCACTTTTGGACAATGCAGCGGCACAGTTGCAGGAGGGGCAGTAGGGGGCTCGTAAATCCCAATAAACGATGATAATGGCTGTCAATTTTCGGTTGCTGCTGCAGCATTTGTCTGATCGATGGATCGATGGATCGATTCGATGCCTGGATCACAGCCAGATTGCATGTGGCATGGCAACCCATCTCCCCTCTCTGGCTAACCACAGAAGTGTCGTTCAGGACTACACTTCTCTCCTCGCTCTCCGCTCTCTCCTCTTTGAGTATTTCAATCAACAAAGGACCCAAAGGACTACTCAGCATGTGGTCCCTGCCGCACGGACCATCCATACAAAAACATGCAAAAACTCAAAACAAAACAGAAAAAAGCAGAAAAAAAACCAAAACCAAAAGAGGAATAATACAACTATTTAAATTGAAAATCGCGCCTGATGTGTTTGTGCGTTAATTTTTCGATACGACAAAAAACAAGAGTGGCAAGAGGGGGGAGTGGCAAAAGAGTTTCCCTCTCTCTCTCTCCCTCTCTCTCTCACTCTCTCTGTTGTGTTTTGTGCAAACTTTTTAATTGCTTAACGAACTTTCTGGCACAATTGGCATTTATCGAGGTAGTCGAGTGAGTCTACCTCTGAATGAGTCCAGCATCCCGACACGTATTAGCCACACTTTACTGATCGACCGACCCTTTGGCACCCCCCATAGTAACTCTATATACTATATACAGAGAATTTTTGCATAATTCGTAATTCGATTTGAAAGAGAGAATCTTGATTACGAGTTGTGTGCCCAGTGCTGACGGTTTCAATCAATTCTGAGTGGCCCAAATTGTTTGGCCAACAAAGGAAAGCAAAGTAATTATTCAATATATGCTGATTGATAGCAGCCTGGCTTCAGTCTGTTCAGTCTGAGATGTATTCTGTAGTCTGAGTTGTATCAGGGGAAGAATAACTACCCAGAAATATCATTTATATATATAACTTTCCCTATAGTAGTGCTTTGAGTTGTATCTTCTAACCATTTCCTCTCCATATATCAACCCAACTGCAACCTGCAACCTGAATAAACCTGCACAATAGCTCTTTCTATAGCTTTTTCTATAGCTCTTTCTATAGCTTTTTCTATAGCTTTTTGTTGTTGTTTTCATTTCATACAACATATAATTTTCACAAACTTTTGCTAGAAAAAAAACTGCGTCAAATAATACAAAAATAGGAAAAAGAAATAAAAAATAAAAATAAATATTAAACGTTTTGTGCAAAAAGTGTTCAACAAAACGCTGAACAAAGTGGGCGTGGCCTGGCCCCCTGATTACATTACAACAAACACAGACAGACAGACAGACAGAGAGACAGACAGACAACAATGAGCTAAAAATTAAATAAACATTGGGCTGCGTCGTACCGTGTGATTACCGCAAAAAAATAAACGTTTGGAAAACGAACGACAGAAAAAAAAAGAACGAGAAATTATAATGGAAAATGTGAAAAATGCGAATGGGGAGGGGGGGACAATAATCAGCTTTTCAGGTGGATATCAATACAATGGCAACAGCAAACACAGACAGAAAGAGAGCGAGAGAGACAGAGATAGAAAGAGAGAGAAGAAAAAAAAAACTGTCAACGGAACGAGGGTCACGCCCATTGGGATACGCCTTCGACTATAATTACGCGGTTAACGTTAATAATCAGTTTATAGTATATAGTGCGATTACATACGTACAAATAGTACATCTCTGTATCTATTTTTTATTATTTTTATATATATTTTTTTTGTATTATTTATTCTGTTTGTGTCCCATGGAACGGATGATACGCATAGTTGGAGACAATCGCAAAGAGGTGGGCAGGGGGTGCAGAGCAAGCTGGATAGATAGGGAGAGAGAGGGTAAGATTGAAAGCATTCAACCCTCTCCTTGGCCTGGGCCAACGATTGTCTTGTTGTGTGTGGCGGCCCAAAAGCCACTGGCCGGATTGGCTTCACTTCACTTGACTTCTGTCCTTCCGCCATCTGCGAAGAGCCAACTCCTCCTATGTGACCTCTGAGCCCACCATTCTGCCACCAATTTCTCATCATAGTCTACCATGGTCGATGGACCTTGATAATCGGCTTGCGGTCACCATGGTTGGTATTACCATGAGTACTCGTATCTATGTATCTATCTATCTGTATCTCCTTTAACTTCTCGGTTTGCGTGTGCATTTTGTCAAACTGCCATTTAGCTGCAAATTGAATAATGTATCGGAATACAATAAAAAAAATGATGAAAAATTATGGAAAACAATGAAAAAAGCAGCATGCGTGCAGAGTGCTGGAGTGTGACCAGTGACTAGTGTCCCCTGGCAACCAATGGCGACAAGGGGCAGGGGGCAACTACATACTCGTAGAACCCTAGAATCGCCATCTTCTTGACAGTCACGCACACACGCCATGGCAACCCTTTTTTTTCCCCCGGTTTTTATTTTTTTTTTTACTGCGACTCTCACGCACTTTTCAATGAAACTTTGCAAGCTGCCATCGTGTAATTTGGGATAAGTACAGGCCAGGCCAACTATTGGTTAGAAAAACTTGGCCCAAATGCCAATGCCACTGCCACGAAGCGTCAGAGTCAGAGACAGAGTCTGAGACAATGACAGAGACAGAGTCATAGACAGAGACAGAGTCAGAGACAAAGTCAGAGAGAGAGTCAGTGACAGGGTCAGAGACAGAGTCAGAATCAGTCAGCGGTGAAGGATGTGTATGAGAACCATGTATCAAAATGCCCCCCCTATGCCATCGCTATGATTGGGGCTTGGATCGGTCTGGCTAACATATAACTATTATTTTTTAGCTATTTTCGCGACCTAAAATTTAATTTAAATGTATATATTATACGCTATATCCTAATTTACTTTTACTGCGATTATCACTTGAATTTAATACTTTTCCTCTAGCTTATCCACACAGCTTATACAAAATTCTAGCTTATACAAAATGAAGTGAAGTTTTATATTTATTTTCAAATTTAAATGATTAAACCTTGCACAAATAACTATAAATATTTGTATTTAATTTTGCACAAGAATTAATCATTTTATTTCATGATTTTCTCATCGATTCGATCACTCAAAAATAACTTTTAAACCAAGCGAAATATATTTCGTGTTTTTGTTACGCAGCTGCTTTACCATACCTAAAGGAACTCTCCTTTCTGGCGTATTCTTTTGAGAATTTTAAAAATAAAATTACCCGAAAAATAAAAACCCTTAAAGTTAATGGTCAAATTCATTCATTCAGTTGTTTTGACGACAAAACAATTCGCAGAAGATTTTCCCACTAGATTTGCCCTGTCCAGTAATCCTTTTTAGCCAGGATACTCATTAGGCTGTCATAAGCGGGGCCACCCCCACTCACACCCACACCCACACCCACACCCACACCCATAGGGTTACACTCTGTTCTCCATTCTCTCTCAATATTTCAATCCAATGAGAGCGACTGATCCGCATTAAAATCCTGTCGCATGCGAATCCTATTAGAGATCAGCAAATGGGCTCGGGGGATTTTCCAGCACAATTTTTAAGTGTATCAGCGCCCACACAATTATGTAGCCTGCTGGGATACGCCCACTCATGGATGGGTGGGGGAATGGGCTGGCAGCATTATGAATATTTCCCAAAAAAGAAAGGATTACAAGGACGCGCAGCTGATTAGGTTGACACGTTCCGGGGAAGGTTCCGGGTGCCGCTGCCACTGCCAATACCGCCTCCTCCTTCCTCGTAATTGTGTGTGCAGCCAAAGGCTTTGCTTTGTGCGGATTACCCAAGTGCAGGCCAGGGCCAAGGCCCAGGGACCGTGCCAGGATGCAGGCCCGAACAATGGGCATTCCGGGCGATGCTGTAGAAGGCGGCAGCGGAGGCGGGGACGGGCGTAACAATTGTGTGACGACGAGCGACAAACGCGAGCTCTTTCCATGGAGGAGTAGGAGCAGCAGCAGGACCAGTACCAGCACCAGGACGTGAGCCGGGACCATAGCCAAGAGCAATGACGAGGTGCAAAATGCTGCTGCTGCTGCTGCCTGATGCCTGTTGACACGCCCCCCACACACAGTAGCCCAGAATGATTCGGCAGCCGGCCCATTTCTGGCGCGAGTTTTTATTATTATTATATTATTTTCTTGTTTTATTATTTTATTTTTTTTTTTTTTTTTTGCATTCCTGGACCAGGAGACGGACGGACGGGGGAGAGCAGTACCGGGTGCAGCGATTCATTTGACGGGCGGGCATGACACGCCCACTCTCGGCAAGGGAGCGACGACGCATGGGTCAGGGGCGGGGGCAAGGACACGTTGCCTGTCACATGTCAAACCGGAAGTGTGCGAAAAACCAAAGGCAAAATAAATACACTTCAGCGAAAAGCAGCAAGAAAATACTACGGGGATAGTAGAGCGAATTTGTTTAATATTTAACATGAATTTAATACTTAATTTTATAATAGTTAATTAAATTAATTAACCTTGTTTACCATTATATATATTTTTCATTTAATTTGCGAATATTTGAACTGCATTTCGATTTCCATAAATAAATTATTTTGTTGCATTTTGGAGCACCAATTTTGAGGGAATTAGTTGCATTTATTTTTGAATTATTTTATAATTTAAACTGTTGTAAAGTTTCGAATTAAAAAAAAAATATTTTATATATTTTTTATATTTCATAATTTAAATATTTTGTATGTATATTGAGGAAACACGAATTTGAATGGGAAAATTCATTTAATTTTTTAGTTATTTGATTGCTTAAACTTTAAATTAAAAAAATATATTTTATATATTATAGTTTTTTTTATATTTTATGATTTAAATATTTTTGATGTACATATATTTTATATTAAAAAAAAAAAAAAACTTAATGTGAATTTTCGTAACGTGTACCGCCTCTGTTCCTGTCTCTCACTCTCACTCTCTCTCTCTCTCTCTCGCTCTCCTTCTCCCTCTTTCTCTCTTTTTTTCTTACTCTCTCTCTCTCTCTTTCTCTCTCACATTCTTAAGCTCTCTCCCTCGCTCCTGTTCGTCTATGGTTGCCCAGGTCTCTGATTTGTCGCAATTACGCAGAGAACTTCACGCAGTACTCGGGCGGCAGGACTCGGGCGGCACCCTTTTCTTTTGCTGGGGAATTGCGCACACTAATATAATTATAGAGCCGGGGCCGGAAGCGCTTTCACAGCACCCAAATCTCGCACATCAAATCGCAGATGCAGATGCTGAGGCAGAGGCAGAGGCACGGGGTGCCTCGAGCAGAGCTTTGTGTGTGTGTCTTTGTGCAACTGCGACTGCGTCCCGGCGTGTCCTGGCGAGCGGAAGCCCTGCTCCCCTGATGAATGAATGGATGGTTGGATGGATGGAATGCCATTGCGCAGTCCTAGAGCCACTCCAATCTTCACCCGGGATCTGCACAAACATATAATTATCGCCACAATCCTTCGAGTATCGTTTTTCAAGCATCCTGTCCACGCTCCTCATCCTTTGCTGCAGCTGCAGCTGCCTCTATTTGGCTCCTCCTCCTCATACTCCTTCTTCTTGCCCGGGGTGCCCAGGGGATGCCCGGGGTGCGACAACAGTTGCCAAATAATTTGATTTTCCGAATTATGAAATGAAAATTATTAACGAGCAAAAACGTAATTTCGGCGCGCAGTTTGCAGTAATTGAAAGATTGATTACCTCAGAGGGGGGTGGGGGCGGGGATGCAGGAGCACGTGCTAGGAGAACTAGGTCCTCTCTGGCACTCTGAGGGGTCCTTCAAGCGGGGTTCCATCACAAATTGAACAATGCACAAATGGTCGAGTGAGAAGAGCCAGCAGTCATGATGATGAATCTACTCAGGCCCTGTCTGTGCGGGTAATGCATTCCAGATTCATTCAAGTTATTCGAATCTATCAGCAATTATTGGCCAGCAAATGAGCCTGCTTTTATTTGGATATCTCTCCAACGATTTCCATTCAACTAAAGTCAAATCTCTGCTGCTGCTGCAACTCTCATTTAATGTCTTTATTTTGAGCAGTTTCCCTTCCAACCAAAGAAAAAAGGCGAAAACTCAAGTGGATACTGCAGCTAGATCTGCAATTACTTGGCCTAAACTAAGTAATGATTAATAATTAAGTTGAAACAACAAAATTAATATGCATTTATTCACACTTTTGTGCTGGTTGTGTGGGTGGTGGTGCAGCGGTGCGGCTCTAAGGGGGAAAAACCCCTACTAAATGTATCTCATATCTGTGACTGTGTATCTGTAGCTGTGGCCCAGTTGGCCCACGAACAATGCCAAATGAAAATTGCCCAGGTATCACTGTATCTCTGTAATGCAGTAGCAACAGCAACAGCAACAACAACAGCCGCAACATACTCGTATCGGAGAGCTGCAATAACCAGTTGCCCTGGACTTATAAGTAACAATTTCCACGAATGCCAGAGAACTTAATAATACGACGAAATCCATTTAATAAGCAACTGCAAATGGCAGCGGCAGCCACAGCAACAGCAACAGCAGCAGCAGCAAGTGCAGAAGTCAGTGGCATGAAAGTGGCCTGCAAGAGGGTGGTGTATGGGGGGGGCACATGCAACTGAAGCCATTCCAATGTGCGATGATCGCTTCCTGTCGATAAGATGCACCTAATAACAATGCTACGTCACCGACAACAGTCTTCGATGCAGCAACAGCAGGAGCCATCGATGCCTCCCCGGGGGGCTGGGGGGGGCCTGAACTGGAACTTGGAGCCACTTGGAGCTCCTTTTGAAGCCCCCGGGGGCCAGGCCCGGACAGGACAGGACAGGGTCCAATGCTTGTAATCACGCTCAACGGCAGCAAACAAAATTCCTCAAATTATCATAAAATTACAATAACAACAGCAGCAGCAGCAGCAACAGCAACAGCCAAAGACAGGGGCAGAGACAGAGGAGGAGGCAGAGACAGAGATAGAGCCAGAGACAGAGCCAGAGCCAGAATCAGGCAGAGACACAAAAAAGCCAAGTGGAACGATGCCAAAAGCAAAGCCAAGACGAACCTGAAGATACCCTAAAGGAAGCTAAAATGAATCTATTTCCTTTTGGAGAAATGAAATTGAAAAAAAGCAGCAGTCCAATGCAACATGCAGCAGAGTGGCAGCAAATGATAGAAAGGTGTCCTGTATCTAATGTATCTGTAAATGAAGATATTTTCCATCTAGAACTACGATTAGATACTTTCAATCTAGAGCTACGATTAGATATTTTCAATCTAGAATAGGAATGTTTGTTTTTCTATGATGCCAACAAACTTCTGGCTGCCCAGGGATCTGTGAAAATAGAAAGCTAAAGTCATCTTTGGGTACGATTTAGTTGATTTTCGGATTAAATAGTATCTCAACTCTAGGAGCTGATTATCGGTACAAATGGCATCTCTACTATAGCAGTTCTTTGGCGACTTTGAAGGCAGACAATCTGGAGACAATCTGGGAACAATCTTTTCCAATCAATCTGTTCAAACTGTTTGAATCTGTTCAATCTGTTTGAATCAATTCAATCTGTTTGAATCACTTTGATATATCCCTTTCGCATACAAGAGACTCATGCTGCAAAGACTCTCTTCTGACCCACAAAAATCTCCCGTGATACAATGTACCTAAAATGTATGAAAGTTTCGTAAGGATTCTGTTGTTGTTTATCCGCGTACCCTAATCCCTAATTGCGACCCCATTGATCCACCCATTGGATCCACCCATTGGATCCACCCATCAGATCCACCCAGACAAACCCCTCAACAAAGTAGCATATAGATATATATATACACTTACCGGGGGGGATAAGTATATAGCATATTCGAACAGCAGCAATGGCTTCTGCTGCTTAAAGTGTAACAACAGAAGTCAATCATCATCGAGAGAATCTAACGGGCAGACCGGGCAGACCGGGCAGAAAGGGGCACAGCCATAGCCATAGCCAACCAGTTTTCTTGTGGCACAACGACTAGTGAGAGGGAGGAGGGAGCGGTGGTGTGCTGCAGCTTGGGTTTTGGGGAGTGGCACGGTTTGCATGCCAGCAGCAAATAAAACGCAATATCGGTTCGTATACCACACGCACAAAATGGTATAAAACAACAGCAACAACAGCCACAGAGACCGCTGAGAAGAGGGAACCCGCAGAGAGGGACAGAGGGGGAATCCGCGCTTGTGGGACGGCCATTTGCTTTGGCGCTGGCTCTGACGTCAACTGCGACTGCGCAATGGCGACCGATTGGGGCAGCAGCAGCAAGTAGTGTAGGGTACGGGCGGTGTACGGGCTGGGGGGCGGTAAGTGGCAGTAACTCTGGCAACGCTGGTGCCTCCTCGCATTTGGCTTGCGTGCCAAGTGGCAATCAGTCACGTTGAAAGGCGTTCTCCGACATTCTCTGCCTCTCTTGTTGTTGTTGTTTTTGTTGTTTGTTAGAGTGGCTTTTTGTTGTTGTTATTGCAAATTCCCGCGGGGCCGGTTTCGACTTCTTCTTCCAATCGCAAAACATTGTTCGCTCTTGCGTTTCACTTCTGTGCCTCTCTCTCTTTCTCGCTCTGGCCTTTGCCATTGTCCGACTCTAGCAAAGCTCTCGCTCTCTCTCTCTCTCTCTCTCACACATACAAGAGCCCGCGCTCTTCCGCTCTCTCTCTTTCCCGCACGATTGTTGCCATTTTGGAGCGAACGAAACGACACAAAATGCGTTATTTGTAGCGCAGAACACAAACAAAAACAATAAGCTACTAAAAACTAACTAAAAACAACACAAAACACCACAAAAAACAGAAACAGCAACAGAATAATAATAAGCTCAATTACCAGAGCCGGAATTGGTCTAACCGTTAGTTTTGGGTCTCGCAGCCTTGGCCATTTCTTTGGGCGGTAGGTGGAGGGGCTAATACAGGGGCCAATGCAGGTGGCAATCCGACATCCGATTGCCACTGCCACTGCCACAGCCGCAGCAGAGCGATGCTATCGCTCCGACTGACGACTACGTGACGGAATTCGCCTTCGATCGACTTTTCGACTCATCGATCGAGTGCACCAGAGTACCAAATGCCAAAGATTCATGGCACTCTTCTCGCCATCAAGGAGGCTCTGGGTGCATCTCTTCACGCCATCAGGGAGCTCTTGAGGGCTCTGGGTGCTCTGGGATGCTCTGAGGGGCTCTGGGGAGCTCTGAGGTGCTCTGGGGAGCTCTGAGGTTCTTTGGGAGCTCTGAGGGGCTCTGGGGAGCTCTGAGGTGCTCTGGTGAGCTCTGAGGTGCTCTGGGGAGCTCTGAGGAGCTCTGAGGTCCTCTGGGTGATCTGGGGATCTCTGAGGTGCTCTGGGGGGCTCTGGGGAGCTCTGGGAGGCTCTGAGGTGCTCTGGGGAGCTCTGGGTAGCTCTGGGTAGCTCTGAGGCGCTCTGGGGAGCTCTGAGGAGCTCTGGGGTGCTCTGGGGTACTCTGTCACGGGCTCTGTTTGAGTGCCAAACCCACACTGAATTTGTTACCTTAAAAGCCTAAACATACTATACAGCAGGGGATCTGCCTTCTACAGGCCACTGGATTTGTTACATTAAAAGACCAAACATATAGTACAGTATTGAATCTTTCTTCTACTGTACTACTGGCCTACTCGCTATGCTATAAAGCCTTGCATTGATTATAATAAATAGTTTTCGTTCTGCAAAACTAATTTCTAAGTTCTTGCTAAACCTTTAACCTACTTCTAGAAATATTAAATAAACACTATACTTAAACGCATGGTACGCATATTATTTGCATATACCCCCCAGCTGTACTGTATCCAATCAAATCTAAGCAAAATCAAATCCCTATCACTATCCCCATCCTCATACCTATTCCTATACCAATCCCCATTCCTATCCCCATCCCCATACCCATCTCAATTCCTATCACTATCCCCATCCCCATCCCTATCCCCTTTCCTATACCAATCCCAATTGGCTACCAATCAATCGATTCGATTCAGCTGTCAGTTTCGCATTACAATTCAATCGGGAAGACGTGGCGGAACCTAGCCGGAAAGTTGCAAGAAATTGTTGGGCATGCCCCCCCCTACCACTGGCATTTCCCCATTTCACCTTCCGCCCACCCATTTCCACATTTTTCATACCCATTTCTATTCGTTTCGCCATTCGTCCAATGCGAATGACTTCGTACACTGGGGTGGTGGGGCGGGTAGAGCTGGGGCCCAGTGCTCCTCCGTCAATTAAAAGGTGTGGAAAATGTCGAGTTCACATGCAAAACAACAATTTAAGTGACCACGGCCGCGGCGCCTCCCCAAATGGTGGCGAAAAGGGGGTGGGGGGGCATATGGAAATCGAGATATGCGGGGTATATGTTCCTTTTTTTTCTGTTCTTGTTCTTGTTCTCTATAATTGGAGCAGTATTCATTAATGATCATGTAATATACAAAACGTATGCGGGCAACCGAAGATGGGGTCGTGTGTGTGGGGGGGAGAGTGGCAGCAGATGGCGACAGGAAATGCATCAGCACGAAGGCGCAATAACAAGGCAAAGAGAGAGAGAGAGAGGCAAAGCCCATATGCAGTGGTCAAAAAGGGGGGAGCCAAAAAAGCAGGCCAGAACCAGTGCCAGCACCAGTGCCGAGTGCCAAAAGACTTCGAGGAGCAAGAAGGAGTCAGAAGTCAGAGAGGAAGTTGGAAAATTGCCGGCGATTTGCAAATTGTTTGACGATTAAGAAAGAGAAGGCGAAACTTCTTTTTCGGTGGGCCAAAACGAAAATTACAATTTAGCTGTGGAAAATCATACCATACCATTCCATTTCCCCCCCGTGCACCAGCCCCTGCAACATGTTCCACATAGTTCAAGCAAAATGGCGCGCGTGTTTTCCAAGAAACTAATTAGTGCGCGGGGCAAGTGGCAGCAGGGGGCAAAAGGGGGCAGAATGGGGCAGAGTGGGGAAGAATGAGGCAGAATGGGTTCGTCTAGAATGCGCAGTGAATCGACCATAGAGGATGCCCTGTAAGTGACTGCAGCAGGATGGCCTCTAAGAAGAGACTGCAGCAGGAGGCAGGATGCCCAGTAAGAGTCTGCAGTAGGATGCAGGATGCCCTATAAGAAGACTCTGCAGCAGGAGGCAGCATGAATGAAACAGTTGTTGCAACCGACAGGCAGGTAACATACTTTTGTGACACTTTCAAGTGAGAAATAAACTATTAAATAGTATGTTTAAATATAGTATGTATTATAGTATGTTTGAGAGTAGTTCGAGGGTTCGAGGGTTTCATATTTAGCGCTGAATGCTCCTCAATTTATTGGATTTAATTTGAATGGCAAGTTGCTGCTTGCTGCTTTGCTTGTTGGATTCAAGTGCCACTGGATAATAGAGACGTAAGATCTGGGTATTTCAATTTCGCAGACATACCCATTAATACCCATTAGCATGGGGAGTGCTGCTGCTGCTGCTGCTCCTTTGGGGTTTTATTTCTTTTTCTTGCTTTGCGTTTGGCGCTCATTAAAGTGGAGCTACCGGTTTTCTCTCGCTCGCTCTCTCTCTCTCTCTATCTTTCTGTCTCACTTCCTCTTCTCTGCTCTCCTCATCTTTCCTCTGCTTTCCTCTGCTCTCCTCTGCTCTGTTTGGGGTCAGTTTACATGGCCAGTTGGATGGCCAAAGCTACCTTTCGCTCCCCACCTTGCACCACCATTCTGCTCTCCTTATTCTCACTTGGCCAATTCGTTTGGCCATTTCAATGGCCGCCGACCGTACGTCGCCGTCGCCGTCTCTGGCTTTGGCTGTGGCTTTGGCTCCTTGCCCCTGTACCTGTACCTGCCCCACACACCCCCTTTTGGGTTGTTCCACCAACTGCAATTATTTTTTTTCTTCTCGTTTTTCTGCAGGTTTTTTTTTGTGTTGCAGGTTTGCTGTTGCTGCTGCTGCTGTTGCTGCTGCTCTTCCAATGTGCCTGCCACTTGTTTTTTTTTGTTGCTTCGAGTTGCTTTTCTTTTAGCGCAATAATTTGCCTCTCTGTGCATTAAATGGATTTAATGAATGCGGTCCTATTAACGTTTTTCTGTTGTACCCAGCCACCACACCAGTTTTTTTTTTCTTTCCTCTCTCTCTTTCTTCAACTGCAACATGTTGTTGCTGTTGCTGCTGCTCTTGCTGCTGCTGCTGTTGTTGCTATTATTAATAATAATTGGGCAAGTCGTCGTCGTCGTTGGTCGTTGGTCGTCGTCATCTGAATTTCAAATTCAGCTTCAACTTAATTTTTATTGCCGCACAAAAAAAAAACCCAAAGAGAAAAAAAAGAGCGAATGAAATGGGAATGCGTTCGCTGAAAATTGTTGGGGAGCACTACTGGCTAAGGGGGGGTGGGGTATCCACACTCTGAGACAGGTTCCAGGTTTGGTTTTGGCTGTAATTGCTGCTGCTGCTGCAAAAATGGCCGTTCCAAATGGAAATTATGCGCCATTTGCCCCCAAGGGGCAAGACAGGAGACGTACAGCGGGACTGGCGGGACTGGCGGGGGGGTAGGTAGTTTGTTTTGTGTTGGTAGGCAGACTGGCAGCATCTCTATCTGGCTAAACTATTGGGAATAACTAATAGAATGCAAGAAAGATCTACAAGGGAAAACCTTGAGATTCTACCATACCCAAGGATTGCAATTAAAAACTGTCTTTTGTGTCTTTTATTGAAGCGCCAAACGCAGCCACATTTCTTAGACCTTTACTCCCATTCCCTTTCCCACTCCCCATTCCCATCGATTTGCGCTCTTTCTGGATCCCCAACTAAGCCGCAGACATTTGCATAACGATCCCATCCGATCCCATCCGATTCGATTCAAGGATCCAGCCAAGTGCATTGCCAGAGCAGACCACATCAGACCCTCTAATGGCCGCGACCGTCATGCAAATTGCAACTGCTGCTCCTGCTGCCGCCTCAAACGATGTGCCATCAATGCATCAGCTGCCAAATTACATGTTGCCATCATATCATACCATACACCTAAGAAATTATGAATTATTACAATAAAAAAAGAAAGGAATACTCCTAAGATACAACAAAAAAGAAAGAAAAAAGATGCATATAGCAATGGCACGGAGACAAAGACAGCTAGAGAGATTCGAGGATGTGGCTAGGGGATATGGCAAGGGGATGTGGCAGGGGGAAATGGAAATGTGTCTGGTATGGCATGGTATGGGGATGCTAGAGGAAGTGGAGAGATAAGGGTAGGGCTGCCACTGCCACAGCCCTAGACACAGGCACAAATTGAATCGAAGGGCCAAAGGTGCTGCACGCAAAACACAAAGAGTGAGAGAGGTAGAGCGACAGAGAGAGACAGAGCGAGCGAGAGAGAGACACAGGGTCCTTGTCATTGTTATAGAAAAAGCTGACACCGGAACGGAAAAGAAATACAAAAAAAAAACACACATATATATATTTAAGTAGGAATGAAGGTGCGGGGAAATTGGTAGAAATAAAATAATATGAAATATAAAGGGGGCGGTGCCGGGGCCACTCCCCTTGCCACACGGCTTGAAAAAAAATGGAAATCGTAATAAACGCAATAATAATCATGAGCTGGGACAAACAACAATGCAACAAAAAGCGGCATAGGCACAGGCGCAGGCACAGGCGCTGGTAGAGGGAGCAAAAACCCGTGGAGGGAGGGGAGGGGTAAATGGAAATGGAAACCCACCCTTGCAGTGAGCTGCGTCGCATTGCAAAGAACAAACTGTGGCATCTTCTCGTAAATGAATTATAAAACATATAGGTGCAACTCTACCTCTCTCTATCCACCCCTGCCCCATACCATTGATTTATACACACACACACTCCACACACCGCACTCCACACTTTGTCAGCTTCCAAACACGTGACTCTCCCCGCCGCCACAGCTGCACTCGTACCTGGGGCGCCCCTTGGCTTGGATGCCTCGCCAGGCGCCTCTCTCCAACTCCATCTCTATTCTATTCTCTCCTCTATCCAACTCTCTCTCTCTCTACGATATCTGTGGCTGTATTAAGCGATTATCACCGTAGGACACTAATCGGGAAGCAGGGAAACAGGCAACCGGGGGGTAATTGTGGAGCGTGATTCGCTCCCAAAGTTCCTGCCCAATCAAGCAGCTGATTCGAATGCATTCGCAAAGCATTCACAATTTTCAAGGATACATCTAAATTTTGATCTCATTTTCCAATGAAGCGATCGAATTGGGGCTTATAGCATTTGCTATGGAATTTCCGACGAAATTTTTTATATAACGTCCAAAAAGTGATTCCACTTTCTACAAAATAGAAGCTAGGATATTGGTTACGCTTATAAAAACACTTCAAATAGATGAGCTTATATTTGTTTAATACTTTTTTGTATCTTAGATAACAGATAACAGAATCAAAGTGTTGACTAGACAGGAGTCAAAGTGTTGTTTAGACAGGAAAAGAGCCTTGAAAAATTCAAATGAAAATATGGAAAATTAATTAATAAATTTATAATGCAAGTAAAGTGCACTGAAAATAGCAGGAATAGGAAATAGAAAAAGAGGAAGAAATAGGAAATTTACATAGGAGTAAAATAGTGAAAATAGTTTACATAAGAGTAATAAAATGTACAAAATTAAATTTGTAGAATATACTATACATACACATATGTGTACCTCAGGGAAAGAAGTATATGTCCACTTTTTAATTTGCTTATATTTTGTTTTAACTTGTACTAGTTAAATAAAAAAAAGTCTAAAAAGATTATCTTTGTTCTTAATATTTTTTTTTCAATAATATCAATGGACATATACTTCTTTCCCTGAGGTACATATCTATGTTTAATTCATAATTTAAGTGGCTGTGGCATTGTTCATTCCCAACATGAATTCATTCATTCTTCTATGAATGAAAAAGAGGATCGTTTTAATTTAAACACTTATACATATGTACACCCATTATTTTGATCAGCCTGATATTGACTCTGAAGTAAAAATTGATCTATTTTCTCTATTATACCATTATTCTATACTATAATAAAGTTTATTTTATAGAAAACAAATACTCAAAGAATATTTGGGAACAAATTTGATGTTTTAAATATTGATTCAAACAGTTTTATGTTAAATTAAAGCTGAAGTAGAAGGGTATACCTATTATAATGATCATGTGTGTACTTTATGAAGCTATACAATGGATTTATTGGATTTTGATTTGTTCTAAATATAGTAGTAGTATTTGTCTTCGTCCCGAAAAGAAGAAATCGGCGTAGCGGTTGCGGTTCGGAAAAACACAAAAAAAAAAGAGTTCATATTTATATAGTCTGATTATAATAATATATAAATAATTTTAAATAGAAGTAATATAAGTAGTAATACAAATATTATATAAATATTATTCAATTGTTTTTTTTTTTGTTGCAATAAAATAAATGATAAAAATCCATTTGTTTATATGGGAGGAACGCTGCTTACCTTCTCTCTGTTAATATATTTAACAATATGCCCATTATATAATTTCTATATGTAACTTTTAATAATTTTAGGGTTCGTTTTTTTGGTAAGCATACACACCCACATAAGCAGAAGATCATTCAAGTTCGTTGCCTAAGTCTTTTGTTTATTTTTTGGAATACATAAGAACAAATTTGAATACAGGCGAGTCCAGCATTATAATTAGAGGCAATAAAAACCGAATATAAAAATGTAAATGAATATGAATGGGGTTTATTCCGTTTTCTGTTTTTCTGTTTTCTGTTTTCGCCACTTTTCCAGTTGTTTCCTCGCGCCCCCGCCAACAGCCATTATGCTCTTTTAATTGGAGCAAAAATATGGAAAAAAGGCAAAAGGCAAACCAAGGCATATATGAAAATGAATATGAATACGGAGACTCAATGAAACTTGATGTATGGAGGTGGAGGTGGAGTGGAGTGGTGGGAGCGGTGCAGTGCGGTGCCTGTGAGGTGTGGTTCCGTTCACCTGCCGCAGCGAACCAACCAGCAGCCACTCTGGGCCACGCCCAGCGCGTAATGTGGGTGCGAACTAGCAAGGGAGTGGGCGAGGCAGGGGGCAAGTCAAACTCCAGCTGGGGGGATATGCGTGGATCTGGATCTCAGGCTCGTTTTGGTTAATTCGATGCGGCGAAGAAGAAGGCAACTATAATTATATAGTAGTCATACGAGTATGTATGTATTCATTCAAGTATAGAAATTTATGATGCCTACCCCCCCCAGTGCTCCCCGCTCCCCACTCACACTGCTCGATGCGGGTATAAGCCAAAAGGTGGCGTGGCCCTACGCAACTCTCCTTGCCAACAATGGGCCGACTCCCGTTAATTAAGCGCAATAAAAGGCAATTCAAAGAGCAGCTTAATTAACAATATGCAAAAGAGGCAAATTAATCTAAGAATAATTCCCAGAAATCATTTGAAAACTTGGGCGGGAGTGTCATACAGAGAGAAGTTCTGCGAAACGAGGAAAGGTTAAAAATAATAGCCAAGATCTCATAGATGGAATCTCTCTTGGGAAGTAACACCGTTTCAATGGCTGTTATAAAGAATACATAGCCACTTTTTAGTGGTCTCATTTTTTTGATCCTCTCGCAGATGCACAACTCTTTTGAATGGGGGGGAAACCGCAAACGTCAGCAGGCGAAACCGCAAGGATTGTGCCTGTGAGAAAAATTTGTTTTGTTTTGTTTCTTGTAATTGTTACTTGTGGCTTGTGGACAAACATTACAAAGGTATTACATGCTCCGGTGCAAGGACAGGGCCGACAGTTGTCTAGGGTCAGGTCAGTTGCAAATGGATTTTTAAATGGTTCGAAAACCGCAAGGAGCGGAACCCAACACGAAAGTGGAGAGCGGAGAGCGGAAAGCAGAAAGCAAGACAAAGTGGAAGACAGCGTAAAATTATAAGTAAATTCTCTAGCACGCACACGACCTGTGGAGAGTGGAGAGGGTGGGGTGCACAGGCAGCGTCTGATCACGCATAACGGATCTTTTAATTAGGGCCATAAATGCGTGCCAAAGGGAATCAATCAAAGTGAATCGCAAACAACGATCCGCTTGAAATCGATTGCCAGCCAACAGTCGACAATCAGCGGATCAGCGAAGATCAATAAACCAGCTCAATCCGCTCGCTCGCTACCTCCCACCCTATACCACCACCACTACACTTTAAGACCACTTTTCTTGGCCAAGTTGCGTTTCAGTTGGCAATAAAGGCAGATCGATGGCTGGGTCTGGCTCTGGGTCTGGCTCTGGGTCTGGGTCTGCGAATCGCTCGCTAATTATGTGAAATTATTGATTATTGCGGGCTTTTCACTAAACCGCCAAATTGCGTGTACGTGCGTCGGCTCTGTGACCTTGACAGTTAAGTTGATCGCTTTTACCTGTGAGCACTGTGCTACATGGAACAGGGGGAACAAGATAAGTAAGATAAAATTTTATAGCAAGTAAACAAGACAAAAACTATACTGCTTATGTTTAATTTATTATATTATAGTGTAACACCATGCCCGCTGCTTATATTAATTTAAAAAAAAAAAAACTTTTTTCCTCCAAAGTAGTGTAAAATACTCAAACTCTACTCAGACTCGACTTTCGCCTTGAGGCGAATAATTCAAAAATGCGCGCACTTGCTGCGGACGCCCTCTATTGCCTAAAGCTTGGAACTAGCGCTACGCAAAAAAGCCGCAGGCAGCGCTCGCACACAAGCAACCCTGCTCGTGTCGACAGCTGTTCGCTTATCGCTCCCTCTCGCTCGCTCTTTCTTTCCACGCCGTCAGCAGCCGTCGCATTGCTGCCGCCGCATCAAAAGTTATTTGTAAATATTTAAAACAATTCCCATTGACTTTCTAAAAATTTTGCTAACAAATCGATTGGCCCTTGCAGCTGGAAGGCTGACCACAGCGTAGCACTCCCAGCGAATGTAAGTTGTGGCCGCCGTTAGTGAGGTTATGGCCGAACGAAATTTGTGCCCAAAAATAGTTAACAAAAAAATTGAGTTCTTTCGCCAGCAGCCACAAACTAGCAGAACTAGCAGACCTAGCAGAACAGCCATCCAAGATGCCACCTAAGAAGCACGAGGAGCCAGAGCGCAAGCCCCTGATCGGACGCATTGGCACCAATCTGAGAATCGGCATCGTCGGCGTCCCCAATGTGGGCAAATCGACGTTCTTCAATGTGCTGACAGAGAGCGCCGCCCCGGCAGAGAATTTCCCCTTCTGCACGATCAAGCCGAATGAGAATAAGTATTACCAATTATCCCTGGGGCCCCGCGGGCCCAACCAAAATATCGACAGGCGGGGGCAATTTCTTTAATCATTGTAATCAGTATTTTGAATATAATTTTTATTCAAGACTTGTCGATGGCAATGGACTGCCCCCAGGAGCAGTCGCCACAGCCAAAGCCGCTTCTAATTCTAAATTGCTTGCTGACTCCGCCTGCACTCCATTGAACTGGGACAGGGACGAGGGACTGAAGTGTGGTGGTGTCCACGACTGGTCCTTCTAAAATAAAACTATTCTGTTTTTGGGGCGTGTCGCTCTGCCTCGCGCTGCAATTTTATCAGATCCAGTTTCACAATATGCAAATTGCCCCCGCCCCCAGTCCACCCCAGAGTCCATCCATGGTCCTCCTCGGATCGGTTTCAGTTGCTTCGTTGAGCGACTTCATTTTGGTTGCCGCCGACTCTCCGAGTGGATTGTACAAAATTATAGAAAATTGCCATGATTGGCCCTGATGCTGCCGGGGTTTTCCCAATCTTGCTTGCCATGTAAGCTAACATGCGTCTCCGGCGCTCCTCTCTTATCTCTTTCCATGTGCTACCAACATACCTCTATGATGTGATTGCCCTTGCCCTACCCACACGTCGCGTCCCGGTGCCCGATGAGCGCTTCGACTACCTCGTTGAGTACCACAAGCCGGCCAGGTGAGTCCTTTCCTTGTGCTCTCAGTTTCGTTTGAAATGTGTCACTGACTTCTTTCTGACTTGCAGCGTGGTGCCCGCCTACCTGAATGTGGTGGACATTGCCGGCCTTGTCAAGGGTGCCGCCGAGGGCCAGGGGCTGGGCAACGACTTCCTTTCGCACATCAGCGCTTGTGATGCCATTTTCCACTTATGCCGCGCCTTCGAGGACCCCGACGTGACCCACGTGGAGGGCGAGGTTGATCCAGTACGCGATCTGGAGATCATCTCGGAGGAGCTGCGCCTCAAGGACGAGGAGAAGCTGCTGCAGAACCTCGACAAGCTGGAGAAGATGGTGGCACGCGGCGGCGACAAGAAGCTGAAGCCCGAGTACGATTCCATGGTGAAGATCAAGGAGATCTTGGTCGACCAGAAGCGTCATCTTCGCTTCGAGGACTGGAATGCCCACGATGTGAGCGAAAAGCACTTAATCTTTGCATCCCGCTCTTACTAATGCTTTTCTCTCCTCTCTCCATCTTGCTCGCTCTTGTGCAGATTGAGGCGCTGAACAAGTATCTGTTCCTGACATCGAAGCCGGTCATCTACCTGGTGAACCTCTCGGACAAGGATTTCATACGCAAGAAGAACAAGTGGCTGCCCAAGATCAAGGAGTGGATCGACAAGAACGACCCGGGCGCGCTGCTCATACCCTTCTCGGGCGCCTTCGAGCAGCAGCTGAGCGAAAAGGATGAGCTCGAACGCAAGGCCTACGAGACGGAGACCAAGTGCAAGAGCCAGCTGGACAAGATCATCATCACCGGCTACAAGGGACTCCAGCTGGAGTACTTCTTCACCGCCGGCCCCGACGAGGTCAAGGCCTGGACCATCCAGAAGGGCACCAAGGCCCCAGCCGCCGCCGGACGCATTCACACCGACTTCGAGAAGGGCTTCATCATGGCCGAAATAATGCATTTTGCCGACTTCAAGGCCGAAGGCAGCGAGGCAGCCGCAAAGGCTGCTGGCAAGTACCGCCAGCAGGGACGCAACCATACCGTCGAGGACGGCGACATCATCTTCTTCAAGTTCAACGCCGGCGCTGGCCTGAAGGATGCCAAGAAGAAATGATACCGCCTGGCCGCCCTCATCGCCATGTCCACTATTCTGTATATTAATTTGATTTTATACTCCCAGATGTTTCGCTTTGCCTGAGGCCGCCACGCAAACCTCACGCAATCCCCTCTACCCACATGATCATATATGCCTTAGAATGATGCATTTTGAATTTCATTTTTTGTACGCCACGTTAAACACTTTGACACACTCAACAAAACGTTGTTCTTGTTTATGGTAACAGTCAGACAGTCAGTCAGTCTGTCAGGGGATCGTAATCGGAATCCCCCAAAATGCAAATTTACTACATATATCGTATAAAAAAGGGTAAATACCTCAGGAATATGGCTATTAATATTACTTAATTGGCCAAATAAAGTTAGAGACTAAACCTGTCATACATGTACCTGTGTACTCGAGAACTCGATAGAGCAGGGTGGAGAAAAATCTATCGTTTGCGTCGAAAATGCCGCGAATTCTATTTATAATCTGATTCTGATCAAAGACGTGAGTGACCTTCATTGTCCGGGCAGCAGATATTTTTGGTACCATTAGCTAATGAATGAAGACTTGGGCATGTCTCTCGTAGATCGAGTGATTCGGGGAAGTGGTTCTTGACTCTAAAAGAAGTATCTAAAAAGTCTGGAAAAGAAATTTAATTGAATTGACATATGGAAATCTTTTGTTTTAGGAAGCTCACGAAGTGTTTTATCTGTGAGATGCGAATGTATTTTGTAATTATACCCGTACTCGAAGAGTAAAGGGTTATATTGTATTTGTGGTGGTAATAGTGGATGTGTGTAACATAGAGTAGTAATCATTTCCAACCCCATAAAGTATATATATATATTCTTGATCAGTATCAATAGCGGAGTCGATATAGCCCTGTCTGTCCGTCTGTACGTCTTGTTTGTCGCCCATTGCTCGGAGGCAATAAGAGCTAGAGTAACCAAATCTTATGTCCAGATTGATGTTATATCTCACTACTAGAAAAATGTTTCAAAATTTCGCCCCGCCCACTTCTGCCCCCACAAAGGGCGCACGTTCAAAATTTTGTAGATATCAGAAAACTAAAAATGCAGAATCTTTGAAAAAGCGCCTATTTATCAGAGGCTCAAATTTGAATCGGTTCGGATTATAAGTATAGCCCCACAATGGAGAAACCCATTTTGAGAAGCATCGTTCCCTCTCGCTCGCAGTCACACACCAACGTGTCGACTTTGTCCATTCGTACAGATGAACGCCTGGATCTCAGAGACTATAAGAGCTAGAGCAACCAAACTTTCCGTCCAGACTCTTGTGATACCACAATTATAAAATATTTAAAAATTCCACATAAATCACATGTGTACTGACTGAGTACTGGTATAAAAGTAGTGTCGCGTTAACAGCGAAACAACACGTTCCTTCTCGTTTTTGTTGGTTTAATTTGTTATATTTATCGAAGATTAATCTGAGATCCATAGATATGGCACCTCTCACAGATTCAGCCCTTGCAAACTGCACACAAAATTGGTCCACTCTTTTGGGTTTAAATATCTCGCGGCTAAATCTGCACAGAGTCAGGGCGTGGTGTTCCTAATTGTCTAATCGGGAGGAGCGGGTGGGTGGGTCCGTGCTACCTGCAAAGTTAAGCTCCGCACAAATGTATCGCCTTCCCATCATTAGCTGCTGTCAAAGGTGGCGGGCCAGTGACAATCTCACAACTGAGGTTTCAGGACTCCCCAACTGAATGCAGGCTCCTCGCTTTTCTTTCCATCCGTTCGTGGGGGTGGGGGTAAAACTTTTTAATCATCTTGCCACAGCGCTCACAAAGTTTTGGGAAGGAACACCTGTGCAAAGAGTGCCGGCCAGCAGCACTACAAGAAGACAAGGCACAAAGGCAATGGCAAAGGGCCAAAAGGGGGGAGTTGCGATGGAGGGAGCCCTTTGCTGTGTAAATGCAGCTGCAAGACGCACACAAAGCGGGTGATGGGGTGGTGTGGGTTTGGGTACGGGCTGGGGTCCGGGCTTGGTGCTTGTGTGGTTTCCCGCCCCATCACCGACTCTGGTCGCAGCGGCAAGTTCCTAAGCACATAATTTGGTTTACCGCATTGCCAAACATGCGCCTCCAGAAGCACGCACCATGCACTGCTCCACACTCCACACTCCACGCTTCACTCTCTCCTCCCTAGTTGCCCCTCCCTGTACCACTGGCTCCGACGCTGTTAATCTTTGCCGTAAGAAACTTTTCTTGTGCACTGTGGAATAGATATTTGATAAGCGGAAATAGATTTTAAACTTCGATATGGAAAGGGAATGAATATTATTGATTTATTTAACAATTATCTGCTGAGATCATAACAATAATAATATCCATTAATTAATTAATTAATTCGAAATGGAAATCGAAATCTATTGCATTTAGCAATAAGAAATAAATAATAATAATAATAATAAATAATAAAATAAAAATAAATAAATAAATAAAAATAAGAAAAAAGTTTTACATATTTAATAATTTAAATAATAAATAAATAATAATAATAATAATAAATAAATAATAACAATAAATAATAATAATACATAAATAAATAATAATAATAAATATATATATATAATAACTAGAAAGCCCGGCCCCACTTCACTGTGGCACATTGTGGTTGCTTGGATGCCGCATGAAATTTGGTGCACGCGTTGCGGAGATAAATGCTTGCACACAGGTTTTTTCCTACAAATTTAAAGTATATCCATAGATAATAATTATTAAGTATATGCAAATCTATTTTATGGAATATTTCTGCTAGATAATTGCAGGGTGATTACATCGAGTATTTTCTTTAGTTTTTCTTTCGAAATATTTTGCACTGGCAAGTGTAAGTATCACTCGCGGTCGATGGGGCGCCCACTGTACATTGCAGCCTGCACTCTTGCATCCTTTTGGTTTGGGCAAAAAAGTTTTTAGCGTGGCAGCCAACTTTTCATATGAAATGTGCAAAATTACACACTACCATCCAGACACCCCCGAAGAAACGAGCCGACAAAAATATTTTGAATGTTTTATTAGCTCAGAGAACGAACCGAAAGGAGTGCTGTAGGAGGGTAGAGGAATGTAAATGCAATTGCAGAGGATTTGTAGTTAATTAAAGTGTAATGTCTGCCCATGTATGACTTTGCCTCTCTCTCTCTCTCTCTCTCTCTGTCTCTCTGTGTGTGTTTCAGCTCCTTCCTTGGCTTAGCCTGTTGGCCCCCAAAAACGTTGACAAGCCCCCATCAGAGGGGCATGAATTATGACCGCTCTAAGCACGGCACAATGGCTATGGCTGTGACTCCTGGCCATGGCCAGAACTGCCCTCGACGCCCGTCAACAAAGAGGCCAAACACAAATCATTCAGAGCTACAACAAGTCGGCATGGCATGACAGAAAGGAATACCCCAGTTGGTCACTGCTTTAAACGATAGTACATGGTTTAGGGGATACTCTTTCGGGGCAAAGTACTATAGGGCAAATTACTATATCCTCGGCTGATCTGTTACTGTCTCATAGCCAAGGGACCCGTTTTGGGGCCATCCAAGGTTAGCGAAACGAACTTTTCAAGCCTGTTTGGCGAGAAGGTTTTTTTCTCGTGTCCTGTTTGTTAGCTTGCCATTTGTCAGGGGCGCCGGCGCCCGGCAGTGGCCGTGGCGTTCGTGCACTCAATTCAAAAATTCATTCAATTCAATTGAAAAATGGCGTTGAATATTTGACGCATGCAACAGCAGATGGGCGAAGGGACAGTGGCAGAGTGGCAGTGTGGCAGACTGGCAGTGGCAGTGGCAGTGGGATGTGGGTGCGGTGGCGGATGCGGGTGTGGAGCATCAACTGTCACTGGCAGAAGCAGAAGCAGAAGCATGGCCAGCAAAGCGTTAAAAATGGCTGTCATAAATTAATGAGCGAGAAGCGTTCGAGTGACGCATTGAAATTGAATTGAATATATATTTTTCGCTGAATTGCATTCATTATTCATTTACAGCTGCCTGCCAGCCAGCCAGCCTGCCAGCCTGCCTGCCTGTCGTCTTCACCGTACGAGTATGCCGTGAATAGTAGTAGTATTCCTCCATTGCTTGCCCCATATTATCCTATTCCTCTGGCATCCAATTGGATGGCCACTTTAATTGCTTGTAAAAAGTGCAATGCACCGTAAGCAGAAACGTAGTCCAATCGCCCACCCACCCACTCACCCAGTGACCCACCACCATCGACGCCCACGATTAACGCATCTACCAGAACAGCCAAGGCCCGTCTCAATTTCAATCCCAATCTGGCCATAAACGTGACAATAATATAAATCAGCAGATTGTGCCGCTCTCTCGATGCAGCAGAAGCAGAAGCAGCAGCAGTGCCACAGGCATCATCCTTGGGTGCCCCCTCCTTCCTGGACTTTATCAACATAATCATACTCACAGCATACCCTCCCCCCTTCATCAGCATCGTCAGCACCATCATCATCATTATCATCATCGTGATTATCTTCATCATCTTCTTCATCGGCAGCATAATCATTGTTCTTGTCGTCTACGTTGGCATTTAACTTAATGCCCACATGCGGCGACAGCGTAAAACGATCCGAGTCCGGGATTAGAGCATCCCCTCTCCACCATGCACCATGCCCCATGCCCCATCAGCAGTATCGGGGCACGGCAGGAGCAACAGGAGCAGCAGAACTGGGCGGCAGGCAGGTGGCACTGGCTGGAAGTGGAAGGAAGTTCGCTGGTTGCAACTGAAGGTGAAACGTGCCGTTCCTGGAAATAAAGCGTGTAATTGTTTTGGCAGCTGCCGAAACGTTTTAACAGCTAATTAAGGAGCCATCGGAGATAGAGAAAGAGAGAGGCGGAGAGGAGGCATGGGAAGCTCCTATCTCCTATCTCTAGGAAACGAAAAAACGAATTTGGCCTACTTAAATGGTAATGGGATTGTTCGTATTATTTGAGTAAGCTATGAGGAATAAGAGTACAAACAACAAACAGTACAGTTGTAATGCAGATAAAAAAGCGATTCCAAGTCTGATCCAACTTCAATTCTTCATATGTTTTCTTTTAGTTTATGAAACTATGTATAGTCTATTTTAACAACAAAATATTCATGCTTATAAGAATCAGACTAACTTCTTGCTTCTACTTTGCTTCTGTATGATGAAATTATACAAGCTGATCCATTCTCTCTCTTTCGGGTCTTATTCATCACTCACACACACATTCAACTCATCCAACTCACACTCACACACATTCAACTCTGACTCAACTCACACTCAAACATGCAATAAGAGGGTAGTTATGTTGTTGTATACTAGTATGTGCGTAAGGAGCGTAAAGAGCGCATTACGGGAATGGATCCTTGTATAATTTCATCATGCGCTTTTGTTATCTCTTTCGTACTATTCGTTTGAGTCGATTGTGTCGTCTCACGCTCGCCTCTCCCAATAAGAACTTACGCTCGCCTCTCCCTATAGAACTCACGCTCGCCCCTCTCAATAACAAATCACGCTCGCCGCTCTCAATAACAACTCACCCTCGCCTCTCCCTATTGAACACACGCACGCCTCTCTCAATAACGGCAGATCCTCACATGTTCAGGCGCTCTCGTAAAAGGTCTTTGCCTTAGATGAGCAAAATACCATCAAGTTGTGTGTTTCGCTTTGTCGTGTTTCTGTTTATGTTTTAGATTCGATTGAAATATGATTTGCTTAGATTAGAACAAGCATATTATTGTGTATACATACATATAGTACATATATTTGTATAAATATTTATACATACATTTTACAGTGTATTAAACAGTGTAGTTAAATGTTGTGAAAACCATGATGCATACTCGTCGTAGTAATTACTTTGCAATTTCAATCCGCTCTTAACATTCAGTCTCTGTCTCAGTCTCTAAATCTACTCCCTGTGAATCTCGTGTGCGACTCTCGGGTACTCTGTGGCAAGAGCATTGTCACTCATATGTGAGGCTTCGGGATCCATTCCCCTGTGGTTAATTTTTCCCCCGCCCACCCCCTGCACTTACCCATATGAATCTTTGCGGCGAATTCCCCTGCCAGAGCCGCGGCCGGGTCTGGGGCTTTGTGTCGGGCTCAAGTTTATGCCACACCACACCGCAACGCACCGAGCAGAGCAATCTCATTAACACCTTCAACCCGTCCAGGGGCTGCACTATCCCTTTTGCTCTCTTTCTCTCTTTCTCTTTCTTTCGCTGTTGCACGGGCGATGAGAGTAATTAAATTCGCACGAGCAGCAGCAACGGCTGCGGGTGCCCAGATAGCAGGTGTGGCAGGTGGCAGGTGGCAGTGGCGGGGCATGGACTGCAAAAATCTTTCACTCAAAACTAATAAGCGGCAGATCGGCAAGTGGCCCGAAAGTAGGTATATATATTATGGCCAAAAGAGCATAAAGTCAACGCTGGGAAACAATACATTACGCGACTTTCAATCTCTCCATCAGCGCTAAGGGGGTGCGGTGCGGTGCCATGCCTGTTCCTTGTTCCCGTGAGCAAAACACACACACACACACTCTCTGTACACACTCTGTGTACATATATGTATGGAGCCAATACACACGTACACGACTCACGTATGCCACCGGAAAATGTGTTCATTTCCGGTGTCAGTGTCAGAGGCAACAATGGGACAGTGACAGTGGCATGCGGCAGGCGGCAGTTTCTCTCGCCCCAACTTTTGCTCGTCGTGACTTTGATGAAAAATCGCGAAGCTGAAGCTGCCAGGCGACCCCAGCAGATACGTGAGTCAGAGAGTGTGTGTAGAGATGACAGCGTGAGTGCTACTCGTGAGTGTGTCACGCAGCTCACGTGCAACTCTAAATGCTGTTCCATCCATCGACACGAGCTACGTGCATCTCTAGTGCAGCTCCGCGCACTCTTTCGCTCGCCGCTTTCACTCTCCCGTTCTCCCTCTCTCTTTCTTTCTTATGTGCAATGCACTTCATTCAGGCGAAAAGCGAAGAGACATCATAATAATGTGGCCCATGTGAAAAACAAAGCAAACTGACAAACAAAACCCGGCCAACAAGTGAGCGAAAGAGCAGACAGAGAAGAGAGAAGAGCGAGCAGACAAAAGGACCAAAGAGAATATGAACCAAAAAGTAGGCAACAAACAGCCACACCCACACCCAGACCAGCACCCATACTCATACACAGTCACACAGATAGAGTCGCCCGAAATGCAGCATATATTTTTTTAATTTCCTGTTATACATATGCAACACACACACACATACATATGTATGCCACAAAAGGCAAGTTGCAGAAGTCAGGCAGAAGCACAGAACATAGAAGAGAACCACAATCTATAAAGCCATTCATATGCACACCTTTCTTCTAACTTTCCAACTTTCTACACCCTAATCGAGTGGGGGGTGGGGGTCAGCAGCAGCTCAAGAAACATAATGACCTGCAGAAGATTTGCTCTGGCATCTTTCAACCTTTAATACCCACCAGCTTGCAGATTCATCTTACAGATGTTTAATTCGATTTCCCTTAACTTTTCCCGAATGGCCTTTAATGCGAATGTCGTCGAACGATCATCTCAGGCATGACTAATAAGGAGTCAAGTGCGGGGGGGTGGCTCTTAATGCTTGACTGAGCCATCGATGAAGCAACCAAGGCCCCAGTCTTCACTCTCCAGCCCCAACTCCAGCTTTGGCTGCAACTTTAACAGCTGCCTCCTCCATAGACTCTGCTCTGCACTCACTCTCTCTCACTCTTTTTCTCTCTCTCTCTCCCTCACTCTCTCTCTCTCTCTCTTACTCTATCCATTTCTCTGGTCGTCGTGTGTGGCTGTAAAGTAATTTATGGCATGCTCCCTGGGCGTCCATATGCCTGATTTATGGCTGTTATTGAAAAATTCTTGTTGCCGCTTTTAATTATGAGGCAAGGTGCAAACAACAACAACAACAGAAAAAAACGGTTAAATAAATACATGGAACATGGAAAAAAAAAACAAAGTGCAGCCGGGGCAGGCAGCAGGGGCCATTGATGATGACTGCAAATCCACCCACCTCCCCACCCACCAACAAATAGCAAAAACTGAACCAGAAATAATGTCACTCCAGGGAGCGAGGGGAGATGACAAAATATTCAAAAAACAAAAAATATATATATTATATATAGACGCGATATTTTGTGGCTTAAATTAGCTGAAAGCGATGCGGATGCCCCCCCAAAAAAAAGGGTGCGACGTCTGTCCACCGTTTTAATTTGCCGGAAATAAAGCAGAAAGCAAAAAAAATTATTCCATTCCCGAAAAGAGACGAAGAAGAGAGAGGCAGGAAAAGAAGATGAAGCCGTTTTCTGCTGCTGCTGCTGGTGCAGGATGCCGGAGAAGAAGCTGAAGACAAAACGAGTTACATGTCAAAACACGCGCCATTGCACAAAGGGGGGAGGCGGGAGGTGGTGGCATGGTAGAGCGTACCACTGATGGTGGTGGCATGGGGGCAGGTGCCGTGTGACATGCATGGCGCAAGTGTTTTAACACAATTTAATATGGCCCAACGACGACAGAGACAGGGATAGGGAGCAGAACCAGGAGCAGGAGCAGGACTCGACGATGACTGCGGGAGATGACAGAGAGATGGCAGAGACAACTTTTCCCAGCGATGACATGCACCAGAGCCAGATAATATGGGCCCAAGATGGCAACACCCTGCCCCACTCCATTCATTCGCCACCAAACGACCAAAACGAGGAGCTCTCCCACTGGAAAGGCGGAAAGCAGCAGGGATAAAGGAGTAAGGAGTGTGGAGTGAGGAGTAAGGAGTAAGGGGTAAGTAGTACACAGACACTGACACACGCCCCTGCAACGTTATTAAATCATAAAGCGCAAGCTGCCGCCGTATGATGCTCTCTGCCCACACATTAGGGGCCCCCGCACCGTGGAGCATCCACGAAGCTGGGAGCTGGAACCGTGGCAGTAGCAGTACCCAGTTATATGTATGTATGGGCTCAAAAAGAACAAATAACACTGATGCGAGTATGCTTATGACTAAGTGAATACCCTAAAAAACATTTCAAAGTTGCTGCAACATTCAAAAATATTAGTAGAAAACTCCAACTTTGGCTGCACATATCTTTAGGTACAGCCACTGTATTGACACACATTGAACACCCTATAAAGAGTCTATCAATTTGTGCACTTGAACCCTTTACTTGTTGTTTAGTCAGCATTGGAAGAGTGGCTGAAAATTATCAGAGAGGGGGCCTACTAAGGTATGGGGCATGAGGAATCTACTCCTCAATCTACTCCACTCTCTCATTACTATATATTTGTATTATAGTACACAATTACTGTAATTATAAGCGTAATGAAAGCCTTTAGTAGCCCACTTGTGTTGTGATATTTTTATAGGGTATCAAAGCGACTTAGCTGTAATCGTAATTGTAATTGTACCTGTTGTTTGTCATACATTAGTCATGTGCATCGGTCATCGAGTTTTCTGTTGCCATTGCTCTGTTTCTGTTGCCAATGTTCGGGAATTCTGGAATGGCTTATTGCTTAAGCGGCATTCCCTCAATGTTGGGCAAACGCACCTCTGGCCAGGGAGCAGCAGAGAAGGCGGGAGAGGAATCCCGTATTGAATTCTGAACTGAGTCACATAAAATGAGAGAAAGAGAGTACGAGTGTTGGAGATCGAGAGGGAGAATTCTTATTCTTATACAGAATTACAATCTTAATTGATTTGTTTTTTGTATTCGTATCAGCTCGTTGGAAATGAAAGTAAAAAGTGCATCTATGGCTGTTGTTCGTTCCTTGATCGATGGATGTCCCATTCCATACCGCGTCATTTCTTGAAGCTCTTTTCTCTGTCTCTCTACGCCAGTCAGTTCAGTTTATCGCCGACACAATGCTTGCACGGATCACACTTGCTCTCGCCTCGATGCTGCTGCTGCTGTCCGTACTGGGGCTGGCCACAGCCTCAGAGTCAGCCTCAGACTCAGCCTCAGAAATAGTACCCGAGGCCCAAAGAGTGGATCAGGCCTTTCACGAGTGCTGCCTGCAGCTGAGGCAGTCGCATAACAGGAGTCGCTGTGCATCATGCAGACAGAAGGTGGCACCAACGGCCACAACGCTCCCCCCAAAGGTTGGCAACAAGAGCAGCCTGGGCAGTGGGTGTGTCCGGTCACATTCGGGCTGTATCGAGTTGGATAAATCGGATGAATCCGGAGAGGCAAAGAGCAAGTGAAGATCAATCAGTTTCCTCGCTGAGTCTGAAAGAACTAAGATAAACTTATATATAGTATGTATGTCTGTATATTCCGACAATAATAAAGCAAATTAAAATAATAATAACAAGAATTAGCTGCACTACTTAAGCTGCGTGCCGCTGAGCTGATAAGCGAACCCACTTGCCTCTGTGGTGTGTGTTGTGGGGGGGTAGGGGGCAAAGCGTCTGTTCTGGCATCTCTCCATTCAGTTGGCTGCCGGCATTCAAAATGAGCGAATCGCTATGCTCGAATCGTGCCTTCCAGCCATCTCTAGTCTCGCTAATCGTGCTGCTCGTGCTGGTGACGGCCCTGCCGACGGCTTCAAGTGAATCTCGGACAGTGGATGTCCGAGGGACTGCCAGCGGTATTACGACAGTGGATGTCCGAGGGACTGCCAGCGGTACAACGACAGTCGATGGCCGAGGGACTGAGCCTAAGTCTGAGACGAAGGCTACTGCTGCTGCTGTGGCACATCCGGTCCGCGTGGATATAAGTGCCTGCTTAGGGACTTCCAATGACGAAGAGAGCATACGAAAGTGCCAGGAGGCGGTGCAGCGTATCGATGCTGGGTTCCATCAATGCTGCCTCATCCTGAGGAGGACTCATGCGTCGGACGCCTGCAGGTGGTGCCTGACATCGGACACTGGACGACAAAGCAGCAAACAGTTGCCCAGAACCTCTTGGACCAATGATGGACAAACATGCACTGGTAGAAAATGCAGGAGAAGCTTTAACAGGAGCAGCAAATGATAGTAGCAAGCAGCCGCCCAGCTACAAGGACTCTAAAGATTTATACACCAATTTGCCAAGTTGTATTGTAAAACTAATAAATTGTCGCCGCTTACTTGAATAATGTGTGTCTTTCTCTCTCTAGGGTGGGTGCTCTCTCTGTGTGTGTGTGTGTGTTTTGTGAGGATGTGGCAAGTATCTCTGTCTGGTGTTGGAGGCGGCACAATTATTATCCCCAACGTCCGTGGCTGGCCCGGTTGGATGGGCTTTCCTGCCGCTGCCGCTGCCGCTGCCCCTGCCCCCCCAGGCACCAGTAGCAAAACGCAAAAGCAGAAGTACGCTAGCAAGAGCCACAAGCAAAAAGCAGCCAAAAGAGAGCGGGCCGTGGCATAACTTTTAAATAAACTTTCATAATTTTGCATACTTGAGATAACAAATTGCATGTTGCAAGTCGTTTCCTCTTTCCACTTGCCACTTTCCACTTGCTGCCTTGCCTGCCTGCCTGCCTGCTGCCTGCTTCACTCTCTGTGTGCGACTCGACTCGACTCGTAACTTGTAAACTTTAAATTAGATTGTTTTCTTCTGGCAGGGCAGTGTTTCCATTACGATGTCTCTTTCTCGCTCTCGCTCTCTCACTCTCCCTCTTGTCTCTCGTCTCTCTCTGGCTCGGACTGTCATCTCTATTTGTGGCACTGGCACTGATTGATCTCTGATCTCAGATCTCACTGATCCCTGATAAGAGCCCCACTCTCTTTGTCTCTGTGGGATACGCTGCCCTACCCTGCCCAGGAGGAGACCATTTCCATTGAGACAAAGAGCTTGGCTGCCATATATCATATAATGAAATCTATGGCAGGGTATTTTCTGCTTCGGCTTTAATCTCCATCTCTCTCGCTCTCTCGAATCATTTGATACATTTACTTTTGCAGCATTATTGTTCATTGTTTTGGCAGTGACAGACGAACGTG
Source organism: Drosophila bifasciata (assembly GCA_009664405.1). Lineage (NCBI taxonomy): Eukaryota > Metazoa > Arthropoda > Insecta > Diptera > Drosophilidae > Drosophila > Drosophila bifasciata. The sequence goes on from CM019041.1 coordinate 34,169,994, forward strand.
GTTGAAATTTCATTTTGCTCGAATTATCTTTTTTTTTTTTTTTGGTGCGTGAACTTGTGACCAGGCTAAAACAGGATTTAATGGCTTACAACTATAACCAAAATGTATAGAAAATTTCTACTTAGACCGCAGTTTCTTTGGTCAGCCCTAGCTGCCTCTTTGCCTTTGTATCAAGTGTGTGTGTGGGTGTGTGTGAGTGTGTTTTGTGGGGGGATGGGGTGGCAAATTCTCTGCCTGTAGCTGAAGTGTAATTAAATTTATCAAATAACAATTTAGACACCATATTCGATTGTATTAATTGCGTATCATGCGAACACACACAGACACAGGGATGGCGCACGTATTGGCCTGGAACAATTAGTAGTCCGTGTAATCAGATACACATACACACACGAACACACACGGAACACACACGCACACACAGTAATGTTGGCCATGCCTTGAGGCCAGACAAAAAGGCAATTAACAAAGATTTTGTGGCCAATAGTTGTCAACAGATTGTTTAATTTGTGCCAGTGTGCCACTTGCCGGACAAACAAACCACCACACACACACACACACACACACACACACACACACACACACACACACATACAGACTACTGTGTCATGTAGTACTGGTAAGACACATTCCTCGTAACCATCAGATAGGAATAGATTTGCCACAAAAAGATAAAGTAGAGGCTGAGCAATTCACGAGCCCTCTTGAGTCACACAGCACAGAAAATTCCCATTTATAAAGCATAAGTACCCACGCAATGGGAAATTTCACTCGAATTATTTCTGGAATCAATGTTATGAGTTGTACCTTGAACTGTGTCCCCCCCGGCCCTGTCCGATCAAAAGCTACGATCATTGCTACCCTCCCACACTTTTGCTGGCGTGGGGGGGGGGGGGGAAAGGTTAAATTGAATTCTAGTAAATTGACCCCTTCCGCCGGAGTGGGGTTTGCCCCCACCCTTCAAATATTCGCCGCACTTGGAAAAGTTTTGGGGCCAAAAAACCGCAGCAAAAGTGGCTGCAGCGGCTTCAACTTTAGCTGCCAACACCCCCCACCACCCACTCCCAACCCCACCCCCATCACATCGAAGTGCATGTCAATACTGCAAGAGAGCGCAGTATGGGAGAAGGGAGAAGAGTACCGTTGTAGTTGGTACTGTGGAGAAGGGAGCAGGGAGCGGAACAGGGACAGGGACATGCATAACCGTATAGCTATAGCTGAAGATTTTGCGGAGGGTGGTGGGGGATGTGGGGGGTCTGGTCTCTGTTCTGTTTCAGTTTCAGTTTCAGCCTGTGCATATGTCTTAATTTTTGACCAAAAGTTTTCCGGATACCCTCTTCAATCCTAACTCTCCCTAACACAGCCACTCCACTTCTTCCCCCACTCCCCACTCACCCACCATCTCCGGTCGTGGACAAGCTGTTCCACTGATGCTGCTGCTCTTCTGCTGCTACTGCTGCTTTTGCTTTTGCTGTTGTTGTTGTTGATGTTTGAAATAAACTTTAATGAGTTTTCTGCTTTTCAGCCACAAAAACCACTTAACCGGCACATATGCATGCCAGGGGTTGGGCGGGTAGCTGCTGAAAACTTTAGCCAGCATGGAACATTTTTGGCCAAGTTAACATTGCATATACTCGCCGAGAGACAGGGCAAGGCAAAATACCCATCACCCCATCTCAACCCACCAAACACATACATATGTACATATACTCACACATATTTTGGGGTTTTTAAAATATAGTGCATACTCGTACTAGCACTCGTACTCGTTGGGGCAAACATTGCTGGGGTGTGGGGTAGGGGCCAGGAACAGGCACAAGGAATACGAATATATGAGGAAGAAGCTTGGGTTGAAGAGAGATCCCAGGCAATGACCAGCGGCTGGCTGGCTGAATGGAACAAAACTAAGTGAGAACAAACGTCGCATGTTACGAATATCCCACTGAACTGATACCCTACGCTGCTGCTGCTGCTCAGTTTTTGTAGAGCAGACAAACGCGTCATGCTCTCTCTGCTGCTCGTGTCTGCAAACGAACGGAGCGAGCCGAGCAGTCACCGCGTAGAGTGTCTTTCTTGTGAGAGCGCGACGCAGGCACAGAGAGAGAGCGAAAGACGATCGATTAACTGTAAAAGCCAAGCCGTGCGGGCACTTAGGCAGCCGATGATCGACTCAGTGGACACCCTGAATGTGTCGAACCAAGAAAACGTAAGAGGTAAACATTGATAAAGAAGAATCATGACCCCGCCACACATTAAAGGGTATTCAAAATTGTTACAGCTTGCAAATTTGAGCGCATGTAAATTTTTGTGTGGTCGGTCGACAGCGACAGAAGCTGTGGAAAAACGAAGAAGACGATGACGGTGACTGAGAAAGGGGTTTGGGGTTGTTCGAAGACAGGAAGACAGGCGGAGGAGAGGCGGCAAGTAACCGACATTTATGGCCAGCAAATTTTTCCGCTTAGTGCTAACCAATCAACAGTGGCAAGTCCTGGCTACAGTTCCCAGTCCAGAAAGCTACTGTCAAGTCTAGTAAATAGTGGCCAGTAGCCAGTAGCCAGTTGCCATTTCCATTCCCTGGTACAGTGGCTAGCAATATTATTCTGGCGTATGCTATTCTATCGCTTGACTTTCGTAAATTTAATTTCTGTCTAACGACGGCATGTCACATGAGTAATGCATGCACTTTCCAGGCCATTCTCTTTCGCGCTGCCGCTGCCGCTGCTGCTGCTCTCTTTTGTTTAAATTCAAATTGTCGCTTGACTCGACGGGACACTAGCTAATAAAAGAGTCATTCCACTGTGGTAACGGAACGGAACGGAATGGAACGGGCAGTAGGTTTGCGTCTACGGCAGAGGCTGCGGCTGCGGCTGCGGCTTTGTACTGGAGGTTGTGTCAGGGTGGGTTGGTTGGTCGCTCAGCTTTGTCAAAGTTTTTTGAGTGGTCAAGCTCCGCGCATTTGAAACGTCTTTCGTTTAATTACATTTGCAGCACATTCAGCACAGGATACCCTACGCCTTTGTTGACACCAGCGGCATATCAGGCTGAGGGAAGAGTATGCCAATACAGGGATCTTTCCTTCCTTTATCAAAGTTGGCTCTCAAATATTTAACTGATTTCCCTTACAACTAAATTTAAATTTGTTTCCGACCTTAAATGTTTACACGGTATTTGGGTTCCGTACTGCTGTTAGATCTAGAGGGTACTCCCACATTCATTGCCACCTGATTCGTGTCCATATATACTTACATACATCTATCTGTCGGTGGATATTCCCCAACCGCTGCGCTGCCACCTCCCCCGAACTTCTTCGCTATTTTTTTCGTTATATTTTTTTTGTTGGCTTTTTTGTTGTTGTTGTCAGTGTGTTGGCCCTGCAATTACTTTGTGGGCAAAGCCAAAAACTAAATGTGAACGCGACGCAGCTGCCGTTAGCATAAAGTAATCAAAAAAGTTTTGCTTTATTGTGGGGCAGCTACACTCATCATCATCATCATCATCCATGAAGCTGCAGAAGTGTTGCCTTTTCTATAACTGAAATACAAAAAAAAAAAAAAAATACTATTACTAATACTACTACTACAACTGTGTATATATGTATGTAGTAGTGTTGGCTCTTTTTTTGTTCTACTTGCAACCGTTGTTTGGTTGTGGCTGCAACAACGTGGCTGCGGAGACATCAACCTTGAGCCAAACCGATTGTCCAAATACAATAAAAAATTGATAACTTTTCTTATCCTCTCTCTCTCTCTCTCTTTCATTTTCCTTATTGTATTGTTTGTCGGGCAACAGTTACTATACACAGTGGCTGAAAAAAGTTAATTGTACACTGACTTGCAGCAGGCAGCAGGCAGGCAGCAGGCAGCCACTGAATAGAAGAACAGGCTGGCATGGGCTGGGCATCCTTCCTTATAAGACAAAGTATAGTATAGAGTGGAGTGCTAAAGGCCATTTGGTATTATTAGCACGTAATTCGATGAAATTTTAATAATCCAGCTACGAAGGTAATAAAGAACTTTTGGACATGTGGGCTGAAGGCCGTTTCCTGTCTCTAACTCTGGCTCTGTCTCTGGCTTCTGGCTTCTTTCACGTGTGCTTCGATTACAGAGAATCATTGAAGGTATGCCAGACTAGAGAAAGCTGGATGGGCTTTCAATTAAGAAATTAAGTAATGATTGGTAGGATATAATAGGATAGAAGGATGATCAAATCACATTTTGTATGGAAGAAGGACAAAGCAGGATCTTCCTCCATTGGTTCATGAAAGTACACCCCCTTACAGGGCACCCCCCAAGTCGATGCTTGCAACACTTTCTTTCTCTTTCTTTCGCTATGTGTGTGTGTGTGTGTGTGTGTGCATCCTGGGGCTTGACACCTGCAGCTTGCCGCCCACATTCAAGCACACACGCTCTCTGGCAGAGAACCTGTGCCCCTGTACCCCCGCGTACCCCCGCACTATTGAACAACCTGATTGGGCTTTTGACTTGATTTCGAATTGATTGCAATTGCAATTTTAGCTTGACTGCAGAGCGAGAGAGAGAGAGACAGAGGCAAGAGCAAAACTAGAGAGCGTGGGAAATTAATTAAAATTACTTACTGACTCGCAAACATTTCACTTGATTTCTCTCTCTATTATTGTGGCGCCAATTAATTTGCTTAAATTTTCTGTGCCAAACACAAAACTGGGGAGGGAGGGAGGAAATGCTAAAAATTTAATTAAAATCGAGCAAACAAACAAACATCGGCTGGTTGGCTGGCTAGTTGGCTGACGGGTTGACTGACTGGCACTCTACTCTGTTGGCTAGTTAGAGTCATCATAGAGTCCAAAGAGGAGTCCAGGCAGCCGGACCACTCATTCGGAAACTGTGATGTTCTTCAAAAAGTTGCACCGCTTCTGCAGAGCAGCGCAGCATCCTGCACCAGTCCAGCACCACTCCTGCACTCCTGCCACAAGTGCAGTGCAAACACATTACGCATACGCCGTGTGTGTGTGTGTGTGTGTGTGTGCCACGACGGTGGCGGCCCAAAAAAGCGAATTTCATTTGTGGCAAATGGCAGTGGCAGTGGCTGTGGCAGCAAACTAAATTGCTCAAAAGAGCCAACAAGAAGCAACTTGAAAACGTTTCAGGCCAAGACCAATCTCGGTTCGGTTCGGTTCGGTCAGGCAAACTCCACAGCCCAGCTCCACCGGCATCACCGTTCCACCCACCATCCTCCCACCGCCTCCCCGCCTTCAGGTTCAGAACTAGCAGAATCTCAGCTCTCAACACTGTGTGCCCCCCTCCACCCCTTTCAGGAGCCTGTTTGGTCAGTCCTTGGCCACTTCCTTGGTCTTATTAAAAGTTGCAGAGATTCTTGTGTTTACCTAGCACAAATGTCAAATCAGATGGAAAAATGTGGCACGAAATGTGAAATGCACTACGCTCGAGGGGGCAGTGGCAGGGTATGTGCTGGCGTCCTGCATTTTCCAGATACTTTTACTATACTATATATCTAGCAGATGCAGGGTAAGAGCATGATTCTGCCACAGTATTCGACTGTACAAATTAAGCAGTTAATTAATTAAAAAGTATGAGTGGGAGTACTCTCGGAGTACTCCTGTCTAAGTCCAGCAGTTGCTGCTTCTCTGAGTTCTTGCCCCCTGGAGTCTCCTTGTTTGTCACATGTAAATTCCCTGCCTGCCCTTTGTGGCAGGGGGGCACAGCCACGTGTTTCCACGATGCTGGAAACTGGAATGTAAACACAAAACGTAAACAGACCGGCATGTGGAATCCTACCGCATGGTGAAGACCGACAATCGACAGCCGACAACCGAAGATACACGATGCCCGAGACGAGGCTGCCACTCGACTGTGCTCCTTCGGTGGACTGTTGGATGGGCGCAGGCGCCAATGGCAAATTTGCGGCACGGCACAAAGCAAACAGGAAGCGAGCCTCAATGCCGCCAAATTGTGCCACAGCCAACGGCAGGCCATCAGGCCGTAGCACGAAGGATGCCGAGCCACGAGCAATCCACACGACTGCCGTTCGTGTCCTGGCGGAGCTGGCCGAACGCCAAAACGGCTCGAAGGACCGAACGGACGTGCGAATGTGCCACGACTCGGCAGTTATTGTGCCGCGGCGGCAGCAACAGTTTTGTTTGAAGCGTCAACACGTGCGGTACTCCTTCTGGCAGTCCTCTAGCTGCCCCACGGCACACACTCCTTTGGACTCCTTTCGAGTCAGTGTCAGAGCCGTCGCGTGTTTTAGCTTGAAGTTTTAGCGCGAATTTTGCAACGGTTTGCAACCGGTGCAGGCGGTGACAAGTGTTCAAGTCCCACAAATAAATAAATTATACATTGATTTTAGCAAAAAATGATTTTTGTTGTTTTTGTTCCGTGCCGTCGCGCCTAATCCCCGCCAGAAATTTCACAAACCAAAAAAAAAAAAGAACAAACGAGCGGGCGAGTCCCCCCCATCCGGAACAGGCCATCAAATTAACCAAATTAAAAGGTAAAGCCAATGAAATTCCAAGGGAATGTTAACGCCAACAGAAATGGTGAAACGGGAAACCTAATGAGCGGGCGAATCGGGGGGGAAATTTTTGTGTCAAAACCAAATTGCAACCGCAAACGAAACGCTCCAAAAAGCGAATCAAAGCGAAGCCCCCCCAAATCAACGTAATTTGTGCTCATTATAATCAAACAAGCCACAGAGTCAGAGAGTCAGTGGCAGCAAACCCTACTACACACACATATGGCAACATATCGGTGTGTTGCCTGGCTAATTTTCATTAGCCAACTCCGCCAATAGCTTCGCTACCGCCCAACATAAAACTCCACAGTGCCACACAGTTCGTACAGTGGGGGGTAACCAAAGACAAAGCCAGCCAGTTTGTTGACTAATCGTTTCTCGATTGCATTTTAAATGCCAACTTCGTGCGCCGGAAACGGAAGTGCATTCAAACAGGAGAATAGCAGCCATGGTTGGGGGCCAGTGGCAGTGGCAGTAGCGGATTTCGAACAATCCAACAATCCAAATCCTTACACAGGAAGTTCTTCTTACAGCTGCCTGGAACTTCAAGTGATTTTGCATTTCCCCTCCCCGAAATTTATCCAATGACAATCAATATTTCATATTAACTTGCATTTTAAGTGAATGGAAATTGGCGATGGAAATCGAAGTGAAACTTTAAAATTTTGGTGTGTTTCCCATCTAAAGATATTCCTTGAACATAGAACACTTATACTAATAATTTAGTTTGTGTTTTTAATGTGCTGGCAACGATCTCCTCTGACTACAAGTTACCACCTGAAGATTCTCTGATTAAATTCTCTGTGCGTTTAATTCTGTGATTCTTGCGTATTTTTAGTGCCAATTTTATGAATTATAATTGTCATAGTTCAAATGACAAATTAATAATTATGTGAGTGCCTGCAATCGACAGTGACAGCTCTCATCCATTGGCGATAAGCTAATAATTCTTAAATTCTATAGTATAGTTTCATTTGAAATAGAGTCTTGGAAATATATATTATGTAGGGCTGGCCGTCTGACTGTCTGACGATAAGAGAGAGACAGAGACAGAAATAACTAGAAACAATGCCATTGATGGGCAATTTATTGTTTAATTGATGCGGATTAGTTTGAATGTCTGAATGGGGGAAATGGTAATCATCATTCCCCTGCCCTGCCCCTGCCAGAATATTTTTATGGCAAATTTATATATCATCAAATTTTCATCAATCAAATGGCCAATTTTTGGACAAACAAAACAGTTCTCTCTCTCTCTCCCACCTCGTGGCTACCCCTGCCTGCCACATACTATATGTAATATTTTTGAATGCAACACGAAAAAATTGTAAGGTGGAAAATGGCACAAATATTTACCAGCAATTTCCCTGAACGCGGCTCCTGCCGGAGCTCCTGGCTGGCTGTCGACAATAAAATCATTCTGGCAATTTATTTGCAGATTTCTCTTTTTTCAGCTCTTGCTGGTGTGCTGCTGCTGCATGTTTTTTTTTGTGTCGGGTAGCCAAAACAGCAACAAAAACGAAATTAATAAAAAGATTTTCAGCTGCCTGGCTGTCCGGGAGGCTCTCAGGCTCTGGCTCTGGCTCTGGCTCTCTGGCTCTTTGGCTAATGCATTCAGGCACTATGCAAGTCCGAGCTGTGGCTCTCTGTTGCTGTTCCGTCACCAATCAAGCTTCACTTCACTTTATTTCCAATCCAATCCGTTTAATTGTGTACAGATTAGACGGTTTAAAGTGGTTTCCCCCGAGGATGTTTTTTCTTTGCCCAAAAGTATGCAACAAAGTCGGCAACCAGGTGTTCAAACAGCCAAACAGAAATTTGTTTTGTTAATTCTGTTAAAAATAATGAAAGCATTTAATCAATCCATTTACTTTTGAAGTACTCTTTGGATAGATATGAGTTTAATGGACAGAGCTCTGACAGAGTATTTTCTTTTGGGTTGCATTTATTTGAATATATATATAATGAAATTTATTTAACAAAAGATAAGTGTTCTGCTACCTTACAAGGCAACTTAAACTAATCAGAAATTAAATTAAAAATAACAAAATAATTTATGATAGAACATAACAATGAATTAAGATTAACTTATAAGGGGGAGGTTTAAGGGGTGATACTGGAGATCGTCTAAATTTTACTAGGAGATATTTATGTCAAGACCCGGTTTAGGAGGTCTTGAGGGTGATGGTGTTTGAGTCTCCTCCTTACTCTTCTACGGTGACAGGCAGTTTGGATGAGCTCCTAGCCTCTCCGTGTATTTTTGGGCAATCGCTTGGATTCTGTCTCCTATTTTGGGCACCGCTTAAGGTCGCGCTCAATATTTCGTGTCCTTGTGTACCATGGAGACCCAGAGATCATCCTCAGAGTCTTAGCTTGTAGCACACGGATCTTATTCAGGTGCGACTTGGCAGTAATACCGTACACCTGCATGGCATAGAATAGGCTGGGAGCTAAAAAGCACTTGTAAATTTTGCCCTTGTTCTCCAGCGACAATTTGTTTTTGGCGGAGAGTAACCAGGACATCCTATTTAATTTGGCTCTATATGAGTGCAGCAGTGACGTGACATGTCTTTCGAAGGTAAGGCTTCTGTCTAGGATGACACCTACCTAAGTACCTGTGCGCAAATGAATGAACCAGAACTCTTCCATTCCTGGAATGCGTCCAAAAACTCCTGCAGTGCACTTTTGGCTAGAAGTATGCACCTGATTTTTGTGAGCACCGCAGTGTCATCGGCGTAGGTCGCTATTAACGTATCGCTTTTATCAACTGAGCTGATTGCCATATGGGTTGGTATATCCGCTGAAAATATCGAGTATAAAGTGGGGCCAAGAACACTGCCCTGGGGAACGCCAGCTTCGATAGATTTAATGGAGGACTTGCACCCATCGTCAGTCACTCGGAATGTGCGCCCTTCTATGAAGCTCTTTATAACCTGCAACAGCTGGGGGGTTAAAAGGCTCTTGACTTTGTAAAGTTGCATTTATGGAATATCATTCTATTATACTACGTATGTAAATATTTTAGGGAATGAAATTAAATTACTATAGAGAACTTTTGAAAATGAATAATATTATTATAAAATATTCAAATTAAATACAATTATTTAAAGTAATTTGAGCCTTAAAAATGTGTGCCAACTGGTTTTGGTTTCCTCTTGAAATGCTTTAGGCATGCAAAATGTGAATGTTAGGGGTTTCCTTTTTTGTAGGGGTTTTACTATATGGAGAGTCAAGGATGCACTTATGACTGTATGGAGAGTCAAAGAGTTGACTTATGTTGAGATTTATGCGTGGAAGAGAAACAAATGCGTTGATGATCAGAAGATTATTCGAACAGAACCGTTTATTATAAGCGTGCTTAATAATACAGGGTAATCCATGATCAGGAAATGTATAAGTATTTTCATTTGGGGTATTCCATATTTAGACTTATCTTATTGTATAATTCAACAACTTATGACTGTATGGAGAGCCAAAGAGTTGACTTATGACTTATATGGAGTGCCTATATGGAGACTATATGGACTGACACATTTCAAAGTAAACGAAAAATGAATTGAAAAATGTATTTTCCATTTGCCAGAGATATTTTCAAAAAGGCTTAGAACTACCTTTTCAATTGGAACTTTAAAGTAAGACTAACTCAGATGTTACAACTGTTTTTGAAAATATTTAATTTATACATTTACACACACATACACCTCTGCTGTTTTCTGTGTGTGTGTGTTTGTGGAAATCTATCCCTCAATTGGGTGCGAAAATATGCTCCAATATAATCTCTTCTATGCCCATATCGGTATCCCCCTCTCTCTGACTACTACTAGCATGTGTGTCCCCTCTTCTGTTGCGTTCCCTCTGTTAACCATTTTACCCTCTCCCTCTCCCTGACAGTCCCTCTCTGTCTTTTTTTTTTTTTTTTTGCTATTTGCGTGTTCATGACGCAACATTTGCGGTTGTTTATGCTTTTGAGGTCGCATTTCGTGGTTAGCCAATTGTTATGCGCATTTTGTTTAATTGCACACACACGCACACACAGATACACACACGCACACAGTGGTGTCCTGTGTGTGTGTGTGTGTGGTGACATCGTCCTGCTTCGTTTTAGGTGTTAATATTTCAATTAGCAGCCGTTTATGTTTTACGTAGCAAGAGGAATGTATATGTATGTAGTAGCTTCCATGTAATAATGCTTCACGCAACTGTTACACCGAAAGTCGTAACGTAACGTAATACGACTGGACATGCCACACCATACCACCCGCATGTGGCACCATGTTGTTGTTGTATTTTGTGGTGTTTGTGTCTAATGTCCCGACTAAGTTTTACAACTGATTGCGGCTGAGGCAGCACTTAACAAGCACAGATTGCAGCTCAGATTTTTTTATTATGATTGTTCGTTTCGTTAGCTGTGGGTTGGGGTTGGGGGGGGAGGAGGGTAGTATTCGATTAAAGAATGTGGAAGACATTTGGGGGCAAGCCTAAGCCTGATTGAAAGGGTCGTATGGGCAGGAGTATAGAGAGTGGAGAGAGTGCCAGCTAGATAGAATGGAAACTCTCAATGAAGGATACCAGTATTTAGATACCTTAGATACCATTAAGTGGCACACATTCCACACAATTGCTGAATGCTGACATCTACCACTTAACCTGAGGCTTGATTCCTCCATTCATTCCATTCCTGCAATCCTCTCTCTCTCTCTCTCTCTCAGCATAATCAACCAGATGGCATTCCATTTGAATGGTGTGAAGTGCAGGGGGGGGACACCAAAAACGGATAATAAATCAATTGAAAATGCCCATTGGCAATGGTGGGGTTGTGCGGGATATCCAGATCCCCCCCCCTTGGGTTGGGATATCCTTATAGATTTAAAAACATTTGCTTATCATTTTTTTGATGAGTAGCAGTGCCCCTCCCCGTACAACAGTGGCAGGCGGCAGTGTCTGGATAAAACTTTTCAATAATGAATATGCAACAGTAAATGGCCGACGACAACGACGCATCTGTTGGGTTGCAGCAGCAGCGGGGGGCGGGGGCTGTGTTTTTTGGAAACATTTTAATATGCATGGCAGGGTCCAACGACGACGACACATTGCAAAAACCGAAAAGAACAAAGGGACACAAAGAGGGGGTAAAAGCTGGAAGGGGGGAAAAAAAACCGCCAGTGGCCCAAACGAAATAAATTTGTCAGCCATTGCAATATTCTTTTGGGCCGCAAATGAAACTCACTGAAATGGCTCTGAATGTGGCACTGACTGTGGCACAAGGCTTCAGCTCTGGCTCTGGCTCTGGCTTCAGCTTCGGCTCTGACTCTGGGCTGTGGGATCTGGACACTGGGCATTGGACATTGGGCTCTGGATCTGGATCTGGTCAATAAATAAATACGTAAAAGTAAAGCATATACATATATATATATATACTACATATACATATACATTTTACATATAAAAAATACATCATGCAAAACGTACGAGCTATGGCTACGAATGTATGTAAATCTGTATGTGTGTGCGTGTGAGTGTGCGTGTGTGCGAGTGCGTGGGCTGTCGGCCGGTTCAGGGGGAAATTGTGCATGAAAAATATGAAAAGACATTTTCGGTTAACGTTGCCCCCGCAACGCAGGGGCCAACCCCCTCTCCACAACCCTTCGCGCCCTTCCACTCAGCTGACAATAAATGTCATTTAGGTCTGTAGTGTGAGAGAGAGAGAGAGAGAGGGGGGCAGCGAAGGTATTGCCAAAGAGTGGATGTGGCAGAGCTTGTGGTATATACAGGGGGGTAGCGGCATTGAAGGAAGCTGCTGCACAGCTGCTGCACAGTTTTGCATGGCGGCCAATGCCAATAAAATTTATTTAAAGCAAATTAAGAATCCAATGGCCTGCAAATGATTTGTGTGCTGGAAGATCATTCGCGGCACCACGGCCCCACGGCCCCAGGCCACCCAAAAATTTCGATCGTTGCCAGGAAATTAAGTCTGACATTCCCATATCATTCTCCCCATAAAGCCAATCACCATATCATACACTCCGTAAAGCCAATCAACGTTTTATCCCCCATTCTTCAAGCAAATCTCTCAGTTGAGATTTCCTATTTTGTTCCTTGGTGTCCTTCGTGTGCTTCGTGTAGTATTTCCCTTTGATCTGCCTCGTATGATAGGTGCAAAAATGCATTTAAAAATCCTTTGGCCACACTGCCGTCCATCTGCTGTCCACCTGCTCTGTCTCTATCAATTAACTTTGAAACATTGAGCCAAAAAAAAACACAAATTCCACTACAATGGGGCTTGCAGATTGCAGATTATTCGAATTCGAGTGCAGCCTAATCTGGGCATTTACATACGTAAAGTACTTCTGGCATTTGTCACACAGTCTTAACACATTCACCACACACACACGCATTTGATTTGATTTTATTTTCCATTTTATTTCATTCTATTTTATTTTATTTTAAATTTCCATTTTATTTTGTTTTCATTTTATTTCCATTTTATTTTGTTTTCATTTTAAATTTTGTTTTCATTTTAAATTTTAATAAGTCTTTGAGAGTCTCTGAGTTGCAATTTCGGTCTCCTCTGGCCACCTCATGGCTCCTATGTCTGCTCTGCTCTGCTCTGTCTCTTTCTGCTAGGTCTCTATGCTCTGTCTGTCTGCTCTGTCTGTCTGCTCTTTCTGTTCTGTCTGTCTGCTCTGTCTGTCTGTTTGTCTGTCGGCTCTTTCTATTCTGTCTGTCTGCTCTTTCTGCTCTGTCTGTCTGCTCATTCTGTTCTGTCTTTCTGCTCATTCTGTTCTGTCTTTCTGATCTGATCTGTCTCTCTGCTCTGTTTGTCTGTCGGCTCTTTCTGCTCTGTCTGTCTGCTCTGTCTGTCTTCCCTGTCTGTCTGTCTTCTCTTTCTGTTCTGTCTCTCTGCTCTGCTCTGTCTGTCTGTTTGTCTGTCTGCTCATTCTGTTCTGTCTTTCTGCTCTGATCTGTCTCTCTGCTCTGTTTGTCTGTCTGCTCTGCTCTGCTCTGTCTGTCTGTCTCTTTCTGCTCTGTGTCTTTGCTCTGTCTGTCTGCTCTGTCTGTCTGCTCTTTCTGTTCTGTCTGTCTGCTCTTTCTGCTCAGTCCCTCTGCTCTGATCTGTCTGCTCTGCACTCTCTGCTCTGCTCTGTCTTTGTCTGTCTGTCTCTTTCTGCTCTTCCTGCTTTCTGTGGCTGCCACAGCAAAATATATTTGAAAATTGATATGTCTGAGACACAATTTTTGCAGCATCTTTATTCATAAATAATTTAACAACATTTTGCTGCAGTCTTAAAGGAGGAGCAGGAGGGCGGAGGATCATCTAATTTACATATGTACATCCTTTAAGTGGCATATATCAAGTGCCTGAAAATTCCTTAGCCCCAAAATGTCTTCATTAGGTTCGATCGAGTATTAACTAGCAGGGGGAGGGGGCCACACTCCCCCACTGCCCTGCACAATGGTTGTTTGTGGCATGTGGCATGGAAAATTTTCAATTACGCTCATGACATGACATAAAACGTAAATTAAGCCAAAATGTCTAAAGCGGCAAAAGGGCGGATGAAGGGGTGTGCAGGGAGGTAGGGGAGTGGGCACTCAGATACAGTAGCAGGAGGGGGGTGGGGATATATGGTGTGTGTGTGTTTGTGTGTGTGTGGGGCTGGGACTGACTGGCGAGTGTAACGCTTGATTTGCTCTGACATAAGTGGCGGCGACTCCTGCCGCCTGCTGCCTGCTGGTCGCCTTATTGTTACGCCTACAACGAAGCCATTTCGAGGCATTTCTGGCATTTCGAGGCATTCAACATTCGCCATTTGCTATTTGGCTCCGCTGTTGCTGCTGCCCCTGCTGCTGCTCCTCCTCCTGTTCCTGCTGCGGCTGTGGCTTAGAGGTTTTTATACCCTGTACTCGTATACCAAATAAGGGGTATATGCCATAAACAGGCAGCAGGTAGTAGCAAAAACTATAAGCAGCAGATTTCATACATGCCTATCGATGATTTATCGATATGCCTCGTCGAATTAACCATGAGTACAGAATGAATCAAATGAATCTCTCTCGTTCTTTAAAAGGCTTCAAAAGGAAAGTGCTACACTGAAGCACAGGGTATATTAGCAGTCGTTTCCTATACTGCTCCCTACTCCCTACTTATTCTGGTTCATTCCATTCATATGTATGGTATGCCCCACCCCCCTCCCCAGCTCCACGATCCACGACGACCCGTGAGTGTGTTGGACAACAGCGACGAGTGCATGTTAAGTGCCTTATTATCCTGTTTATGTAACCGTGCAGTTTTGCAGTCCAGCCATAGGAGGACGACACAGGACACAGGACATGGGACTCCAGAGTCACAGTGGGAGCTCACTCCCTACCCACTCTTCCACCCATTATACACATGTAGTGTTTCTCTCCTTCAGTGTTTCATGTTTTATTCAGGCCTAGTTTACAAATTGTCGCAACGTGGGACGTGGCGGCCGCACACCAAATGAATATATTTTGAATACAAATAACTTAAAGTGGACAAAAATATCCACAAAATTCGGACAAAAGGAAAACCAACCCACTCACCCCACCGCACCACCCAAATGATGCTGAAGACTTGTTGCCTGGGCTGCCTTTTGTTCTGGCCTTGTTATTGTTATTGGAGGAGTAGGAGCAGGAGGAGTAGGAGGAGTAAAAGGAGTAGGAGCAGGAGGGGTCTTTGAATAAATATTTCCATTGATTGCTTTCTGTTTTCCCAGACAGCATGCGATTTCAAGTTCAGAGGTAGGCCCTCTCCCCAGCACGGGGAAGCCCCGAAAACTGAATTGAAAATTTCATTTCCATTGATTCTTCCATTGATCTTGCAGCTAAGATCGAGTGAATATAAGGCACAATTTGCACACTTGGAGAGTAGTGCAAAAAAGTTTCTAGTAGTGCTGCCACATGCTGCCCCATGCCACCAGCCCATACATTCGATTTGGTTGTGCTCCCTCTGCTCCCACTTTGGGAGTGTTTTTATCATGATTTACTTAGCCCGTGGAGCCTTGAACGGGGGCGACTCGCATGCCTCGCACTCCCTATCCATATGTATATGTATATGTATATATGTACGTACTCCCTGCTGTAGAAGCCGGAGCTACTGGCACTCCAAACAGGCATTGGCCTGGGGGCACTTTAGAGCTGGCTAATTACAAAAAGTGAAAACACAATTCATTTTGCTTGTGGTTTATGCGTTTTCTTTGCTACTGCCACTGCCCCAGCCCCTGCTCCAGCCACTGCCACTGCCACTGCCCCCTGCTCCAGTCTACTGTTGCTGCCACTGCCCCCTGCTCCAGTCTGTTCTTGCTGCAGCACTACTACTCCTGCCCACCCCCACCTTGCAGCGTTATAAAAATGTTTATTGCTGACGTTTGTTGCCATAAAAATGCGAAGTTGGCCGTGAGGGATGGGGGTGGGGGTTCGGGGTACACTACCGTTGCGAATGCGATTACTTGACGACCAGAAAAGGTCACTCAGCCGTGGCAATCGCCTGCCATTGTTGTGCCGTGTCCTTGTCCAGGGAGGGGGGCTTCCACAACTCCCTCTACCATCCTCTGAGTGTCTGTATGTGTGTGTGTGTGTGTCAGTGTGTGTGTTTGTTCCCACTGTACTATTTATGGCATTGTGTTTGTTAATAACATTTGCAGCGTCGAGTGCATTCCATCTCTGACGTAATGCCCCGCCAGACGGGGAGCAGCACCGCCCAAAGGGCTCTCTGTGCTCCGGTATTGCTAATACAAATGCGCGAATGCTGATACCCTGTAGCTGTAGAAAGATAGGTATACCCAGCAACCCCCTATACTATATGTAGATAGATGAAACTCTGATATGGTTGCCTTAGCATTCACAGGATGTGGTGTGAGTATCCTGTGACATACAGGGTATCAAGCAGTCAGTCCACTTGGCAGTTGGCGCACTTGACTTGCTTTGTTGTTCTAATTAATTTAAGTCTCCCTCCACCTCCCTCCCTCTATCTCTGCGCGCTTTATCCACCTCTCACTCATGTTCTACTACTCATTCTCTTTCTCCCACTCTCTCTCTCTCTCTCTGTTGCTTTCTTTGCAGTACTTGGCAGTGCAATTACGCAGAATGCCGTTTGCCTTTTAAGTTTCAACGCTCGCATTGTGCCCCAGTGGCAGTGGGAACGACAGCGGCCGAAGGCATCGCAGGCACAGTGGAAAACTGACGTTAAACAGGAGGCGAACAGGAGTCACCGGCTGTGGCAGCAGCAGCAGCAGCAGCAGGAGCTGCGCCTCATTCTCGTCCAGTTGCAGTTCCACTTCCAGCTCGGGTTCGAGTTTGAGTTCGAGTTCCAGTACCAGTTCCAGTTGCAATTGCTGTGGCAGTGGCAGTGCCACTGACAGTGGCAGTAAGTTACTGTGCAACTTTTGCCAGAGTCCCAGAGTTGGCTCTGTGTCGTTGTTGTCGCATAACTCAAAAGCTGATGAAATATGGAGCTGCTTCAGGTACTCTGCTGCACGCTCCTCCTGCTCCTGGCCCGAATGCAAGGTGAGTCTCTGAAGTTGCCACCTGCTGCAAGTGGCAAGCGGCAGGTGGCAGGTGGCAGGCAACTGCGTGACACGACACGGAAATCGTGAAGGGGAACATGATTTTCCTTCACAGATTGCTATATTGACATGTTATCGATAACTTGTTCGCATGTTATCGATAACTGTATGCATAGATCTAAAATATATATCATACTTAAATATTTTTAATATTTAGCAATATAAAATATGATCGATTTTTTATCGACTTGTTATCGATTTTTTATCGACATGTTATCGATTTGTTATCGAATTAAATATTTAGTGTTTTACCATCGCCAAGCCTGTGTGATGGCATTTTCTGTCATCGCTGGCTTTGATCTAGTCAAAAATTGAATAATTTCCTCCCCCACATGGACCTCGCCCCTCGCCATCCCCCCACCCAGCAGGCAAGTGATACACCTGCAAGCAGCGTGTGCCACCGTGTTACCGTGCCACCTGCACTTTGGGGTCAGTGTCAACCGTGTCAACGATATGCGATATGCAAATTTCCTGCACATCAACCCGACACGAGAGCTTGCATAACTTTGCAACACCAATACCCAACACACACACACACGGAACAGGAACAACGTGCAACAACAGCAACAGCAACAGCAACAACAGCTAGTTGAGCAAACAACAAGCGGAACAACATCAGCTGCAACAACGATGACAGCGCAACGAGAGTGCAACAAACGGGGGCACGTCTCACCGATAAGTTGCCCCTTTCTGGCTTCTGGGTTAGTTTTGGCTTGCTGGCTGGCTGGCTGTCTTATCAATGCCACAGATCTGTCACCATAAATTTAACATTAATTACGAAATGGTAACCCCTGGGCAGCCCCCGGACAGCCCCCAGGACAGCGCTCAGCTCCTCGGGCAGATAATGAGCAACAGAATAAATAAATAAATTGCAGAGAGAAGGAGAAGGAGCAGCAGGAGGAGCAGGAGCAGCAGCATGGGAAGCACCAAGGGAAGCACCAAGAGAAGCCTCAAATTACCAGAAACGGATGCAAGTGACCAAAAAGTTTGCACATTAATCGGAGGCTACTTAGGTCCAACTTTAGCCCCCCCACCCAGAATAAGCCAAGAAAGAGAGGGGGGGAGGCAAAGCTAGAAGCGGAGGCAAGGCCAGAAGCCCAGGCAGAGGCACAATCGGAGGCAGAGGCAAAGCCAGAGACGGGGGGGAAAGCCAGAGGCCAGGGAAGTGCATTGGTAATGAGCATCAGCTACAGAGCTCCTGAGCTCCTGCGCCCTCAGCCGAAGCCAATGGAATGCAAATCGATAGATGCAAATACAGACAAAAGTTTTCGTGAATTGCCAGAGAGTCCAATTCAAATTTTAATCAAATAAAAAAGTGAGCCAAAATTTAAAGCTAAAAAGTTTATAGATAGTAAAAAATAATGCATCATTTATTGAAATTAAAATATATATAAAAATCGAAATTTAAAGAGGTTCGATAATTAAATTTCGATAATTAATTGAAGAGCTCAGCTGCTGAGATCTATGAGATATTTGATAGTCCCTGTTTTCTTGGCCTTAAAGTTAATAAATGCACTCACTCTGTAGGCTCTGAAGACACTTTCCCCCCCACTTTCTCTTGGCAACACACTCACGAATGTTGCAACTTCTAAACATTTACTCGCAGAGGCATTTGCCACAGCGCCGCAAAACTATATGCAACGTCTGTGTGCGCGCCTTTAAAGACAGCAGCCTAAGACAGCAAATACATATGATATACATAGTATATATAGTATACCTATGTATAGTATATATGCATATATATATTTGAACAAATATATAGTAATTTTTAGCAGAGAATTTCAGCAGCGGCGTAGAGAGAACAACAGAGAGAACACAGGTCGAAAAAAAGGCACGAGAAATGGTAGAAAAAAACGAAAATATCATGAAGATGCATAAAGGGGGGAGAACACACAAATACACACACAGCTACACAGTGAAAGAGAGGGTACAGAAAGAAATGTTCATGCAATAAATTCACGTTGAAATTTTGCAATAGTTGCGTCTAGGAGTTGCAGCAGCAGCAGCAGTAAACGTTGGGGCAGAGGCTGGGCCAGAGCGCGATTCTGGGCATCAAGAAATAAAACAGGCAACAGGGCAGCAAGATGAAGGGGCAGGCGGCAGTCCCACCCACCAGCCCACCTATCCACATTGAGTTGAGTGGCTTTTGCCCGGTTCCTGCTGCTGCTGCTGCTGCCACTGATGCTGCCACTGCCACTGCTGCTGCTTAATTTTGCAGCGCCTCCTTCGCTTAAGTAAACTTTGCACCTAGAAGGAGGCATGGTTAGATGGATGGGAGGATGGGAGAGCAGGCTGAAGAGGCTGCAACTGCAACTGGAGGCGCCTCGGTCTGACTTGGTCTGGCCAGCGATAAGCAGGCCGCCTCGGTCTGCACAATTTTTGTTTGCCCCATTCGATTAAACTAAACATAAATTTCATGGACGATAAATCAGCCGTGAGCGCGCTGGGACAGTTCCCAGTTGCAGGTGCAGCTTGCAACTTGCAGTTTGCTGCTTGCAACTCCTCGCGGCACGTGTGGGAAATCAAAAGAGTACGGAGAGGCCAGCGAGAACGAGCCAGAGTCGGAGTTAGAGCCAGAGTCAGAGTCCGTGGAGAAGCTGCACAAGGCTTCAAAGCTTAATAAATGAATTTCCCACTCAGCGAAAATGCATTAAGTAATCCTCTTCACATGGGTAACATTTACATGGAATCCAGCCTCCACACACCCCCTAGCCAACCTCCAGCCACCCCCCATTCACCCACAATCCACCCCCCAATCGGCCATCGATAGTTTTCTCTTCTGGCATACAAAAAGTACGCCAGCCCCTCACACCACGCCACCCCCTTCTGGCCATCAAATGGCAAACGCGAAATTGAAAGAACAATTTCAGAAATATGATTTTCGTTCACCCCACCCCCTCTCCCATCACCCCATTGTAGCTGCAAAAATATATCCAAAGCGAAAAATGAAATAAAAAAAATCAGGCGCATGCTGAATGCTCTTACAGTGCGTTTCGTGCGTGTATATAGGATTACGTTTTCTGATTAAGCAGAGTGTTTAAGTGCAGCAACTGTTATGGCTGTTTTGGCATTTTTTGGCAGCCCCAAAAAGCAGTTTTTCCCACCCATTTAGCCATCGTCTAAATGCGCTTTAGCCAAACACTTGAAATATATTTCAAGTGTTGCATTTGCTGGCCAAGAAGGCCTTTGGCTTTTACCTTTGCCCACTTTGTCATGGCAGCTCTTGTTGTGGGTTTTTTTATGCCTAGAGTTGCCCGCAGAGTGGTTCGTTATCGGTAGCAACCCTATCTATGCTACCCAACCCTTCTTTTGGTTTGTTTTATTTTGTTTGTTGTGCCCCCACCCCCCGAAACTATACATAAATATGCCCCAAACAAAAATAGTTGCTTCTTTTAGTGTTGCCTGTTACCTGCTGCCTGTGCTACCCCCTCAGCCCCACAGCCTTCACTCGTCTCTGGCCCACTCGTCGGCTACGTAATGTGGCACGTAGCTAACAAACATGGCTGCTTTTCGGGGGCGGCCTGTGTGTGTGTGTGTGTTTTTGGATGTTGCAGGACACTTGCCATGTTGTTGCTTTTGTGTGCAGCTTCCGGATGGATCTTGGGTAGCTGTGGTGGGGAGGGAGCTGCAATGACCGTAAGAACAACATTGGAACACTGTCTGTCTCTGTCTCTGTCTGACTGTGTTTGTGTGTGTGTACTCTCTATGTGTGTGTGTGTTAATGCCAAATTAAGTTGCTGCACGTCGGAGCATGCATGAATGCCCCACCCAGCCTCTGCCCCAGCCTCTGTCCCCCCAAAAGAAAAGACGAAGCCAAGCCTCTCCTAAGGCCGGTAATACCAAAAAAAAAACAACATTAAACTGCCACCGCGTTAGGACATTGATTTTCGCTTTTGAGCTCTCCTTCTACTGCTATTCCAAATACATAGACACACACATACATATGTATGTATAGATATATATCTTACAGATATAACCACAGATATATGCAGAGTCTACAGAGTGCTAGAGTCTCATCATCATCTGCTGATGCTGATTCAGATTCAGTTTCAGTTTCAGTTTCTGATCCTGAATTGCTGTTGGGCTTCTCGTTTATGCTTTTGTGTGCCAAATGAAAATTCAATTTGAAATGGAAATTATACTTTTTCTTCAGTTATTTTCTCATTGTTGTTGTTGTTTCTATTTGTTTGTCGTTTTAGGTTTAAGCACACAGAAAGAGAGAACGAGAGAGAGACAGAGAGTGTGTGGGGTAGAGAGAGACTTCTTTTGGAAATCGTTTCGCATTCAAAACAGTAGATGGAAATATGATTGCAAAACTGGCCCCTCCACTCCCACTGCTTAATCACCATAATATAGTACGCCAGCCAGGCAGATGGCCAGTGTTGTAAAGGGCAGCACTTCGATATCGAGCACTGTTCTTGGCTGCAATTTCTAGCAATTTGTGAGCTGAAAATCTCCAACCCAATACTCATTTTCTACTCTTGGCGGCAAATTAGGCGAAAGTTTAGTTGAAAACAAGTCCGCCCCCCCACCCCACTCTTATGCCACAGGATGTAGCATCAATTGGAGAGTTGGCTTATTCATTGAGTTAATCAGACAGCGTGAAAGATAGACCAAGGGAGACAGAGAGAGACAGCTAGAGAGTGTGTGTGTGTGTGTGTGCTTTCTCATGCATGGCCAATAATCTTCGGGAATGGAGACATAAAACAATGGACAAGAGGAGCAGTAGGAAGAGAAGGAGGAGAGCATAACATAATTTCCAGCACTTAACCATGGCCAACTGTTGTCCCATTCCCATTTCCATTTCCATTTCCTGCCCCAATGCTCCATGCTTCATGCTCCTTTTCCTGTTGCCCCTTGCCCACTTGCTCCTCTTCCCGTTTTGCCCCTTGCCCTCTTGCTCCTCTTCCCGTTTTGCCCCTTGCCATCGTTGCTCTTCTTCCCCTTCTTGGGTCAACTTGCCCCATGCTGAGCGGTTCATGCATTTTTCCGCTTCGCTTGTTTTCAAACTGATTTCAATCTGTTTCTGCTGTCTTTCGATCTTCCTTCCCGCCCCCCCTCTTTCACTTCACTTCATGCCACATCCCTTGAAGCCAACACACACACACACACAGACTGCCTGTCACCCAGTGCCACCGCACCACCGCAGCAGCAGCAGCACCGCAGCAGCAGCAGCAACGTTTTGGCCGGTTTTCATTGTTTCATTGTTGCCAAAAGTCGTCAACGGTTTTCTTTTTTCTTTTTTTTTTTTTTTGTTGTCGCTTGGCCTGCCGGTCATCGTCATCATCGCTCTGGCCATCAGCGGCATCAACTCTGCTGGCATTCCGCTTTCAATTTGTGAAAGGGAAAAGAAAAAAAGGGAAATCCCAGCCGCTTCACCTCCACCTCCAGCCTCTCGGCTGGAACGCTCAAGATGCCACGCCTCTTGCCACGCTAATGAAGGCACAATTTCGAATGCTGTTTGAATACACTCACGATTTGATTTGTTTCCCTCAACTCAACCACATGCCTTGGTTAATATTTGTGAATAAATGTGAGTGCATTCATGACTGGTACTCGATGGATGTGCAATGTAAATGTCACGATCGAGTGCAAAAGCTTTCTTCTTACTGCCTTTTTGTCTGTCTTTTGCATTAATTGGAAATAATTGTTCATTTCAGCTTTAGTTTCAGTGTCTTGTGTCTCTCGTTTGGCGGATTTTCCCCAATCCACACCACCCCAACCTATACCTTTACCTTACCTTTTTTTTTTGTTGCGTTTCTATTCAGTTTCTTTCTTTCTTTTTTTTTTTTTTTTGGTTTGGAACAATGAAAATTAGCAGGAGAAATAATCAAGTGCAGTTTTAATTTGCACAATGCCCGCGCCATCTTCAAATGACTTGCCTCATTCTGTGGCGCTTTTCCTCCGACCCACTCTCTCGCTGTCTCTGTCTTTCCTTTCGTTTTGCTGCCTCTGATCTCTCCACCAAGCTCATCTCATACCCTCCCTGCAGCCTGCTTCATCATCTTCTCATTCTCTGGTCGAGCATTTTGGCCGAAACAAAAGAATCGCAGAGACAATGGCCCGCCGGGACGCCACCCGCCGTTTCTTTCTATTCTTTCTTTTAGACTTCTTTTCATTCCACTGAATCCTTTTTTTTTGTTCTTTCTCTGTTTCTGTTCCGCCCCTTGCCCCTTACTCTCTGCTGGCTTTCTACGTTTTTTTTTTTTGTCTGTTTGGGTCCAGTGCGGTCACAAATAATTGGCCCGATGCCGCTTTGACGTTTAAATTTTATTGAATGGCAGCTGCAATTGGCAGTTGGCTCCTCTGTGGCTCTCTCTCCGCCTCTCCGCCACTCCGCTTTCTGTCTCTGTCTAAGCTGGCTTAATTGTTCCCAATGGCTAAAAACAATGGGCTATAATGCTGGTCTTGCTGCTGGTAGGGACTGACTCTGCATAGTTCTTTTTGCGGCCCATCGATTCAAGAGAAAAACTTTGCTAATAAATGATCCCAGCCAGACATAATAATTTTCCCCCAACCTCACCCCCACACTCACACACACACAAGAGAGAGAGAGTATGTGTGCACACACACATGTGCATTATTTACGGCTCATTTGGCTTGGGAGTGAATGGAGGGAGCAAAGTGTCTCTGCGGCTCTGGGGCTCTCGGGCTAATTTGCCTTTAAAAGGGCGACAACATTTTACGCTTAATTTGGCATTGATAACATTTCGCCCCACCCCCACCCAACCCCTCCCAAAAGACACCTGTTGTCTGTGTGTGTGTGTGTGTGCCACCTAAAAGTGGCCTACACATTTTTCAACTCATGGCACCCCCAAGCACCACTTCTGGATCTCTCCCCCTAACGACAACAATCATAACAATAATCATAACAAAATGCGAGTGCTACAAACACACGAAGAGGCAGAACTGAAGTGTCACTCTACTCCTCCCTCCCTTCCACTCTCTACCTCCCCCCAAATGGAGGAAAGCATTCCTTGGGAGTAAAAGTGCTGCCCGTGTTCAGGGGAGTCGTGGCGGGGGCTGGGCAAAAGCGAATCTGGCTGAATGCCCTGACATTGATACGTCGTCAGTGCGTGCTGCTAAAATTTTATGATGTGGGCAAGAGCCAGGAAGGGAGGGAGCCCCAGCAGCCAGCCAGCAGGACCCTTCTCAAGTTGGGCATTTCCCCACACACCACCTCCCAGTGGGTAAATGGGCCGCCCAGGTGACGGCAAATTGATGCTGTTATTGTCATCAGGCGTCGTAGTCCCTCGTCCTACCATAGAGCTGCGTCGTCAGGGTGCCAAAATGCCAAACGCTGTCAGCTGTCATTTCGTGTGGGGTGCCATTGCCATTGCCAGTGTCCCCGCTGTCTCTCGTTCACCATCTTTGCTGACTGTCCCTGCCCCAACTCCACCCAACACACCCCCCTAGTGCCGGCAATGTCATGTCAGGCGGCCATAATCATTGACATTCATACATAATGGACTCATTGATATTCGCTGGCAACAACAAAAGGTCAAGTGGCTTTGACTTTTCTCCACCCATACCTCTGTTCTCATTCCTCTAAGGGGAGGGGGGGTCACCCACCCGTCCCGCTGTGAACCCCAGTGCCGGACCGTTTATTGTTGTCCCAGCGTCGTTCTCGTTTGGGGTCATAACAGTAATTGCCAACAAAACGAGTGATTAACCTTACAATACACTC
Organism: Drosophila bifasciata; assembly: GCA_009664405.1. Lineage (NCBI taxonomy): Eukaryota > Metazoa > Arthropoda > Insecta > Diptera > Drosophilidae > Drosophila > Drosophila bifasciata. The sequence goes on from CM019041.1 coordinate 34,194,774, forward strand.
ACACACACACACGCAGACATGCATGCAGATACACATATGCATGTGTGCATGTGTGTGTGTGTACTCGCACTTTGACCTTGCCCATGGGCACAGGCAACTCCTCACAGCACTCAGCTGCCACTTCCACTTTTGAGTGCACTCACATTTACTCGCATTTGACCCCCGACTTGGACACACTGGGAAAAACAATGAAAATTCCACCATAAAAATCCTAACAGAGATCTATGCTAGAGGAGACATTTGATAGGAAAGAGAATAGAGCATAGGGGACACCCCACAGTGGAGTGTTTTCCCTCTTTTCCCAGGAGCACCCTATGCAGATCCTTCAGTTGATTGCTCTGCAGAACTACCCAGTGTCCCAGTCCCAGTGCCAGTCCCAGTGACGCCTTTTGGGGGCAATTACGATTTGCCATAGCCCCCATAATTTATGCAACATTATGCTGCATTATTAACTGATTCAATTATTGAGTGGGCGGCCAGAGCAGTCGTTTTGCTGCAGTCCAGCTATTGGCCATTAAGTATTCAGAGGCAGAGTCGGAGGCAGAGGCTGCCTCGCATTGCAATGTTCGAACATAAATTATTACTCCTATATGTGTGTGTGTGTGTGTTTGTGTGTGTGAAAACAAAAACCGATTTTCGCCTTAATTGCTGGGTAGTTGCTCTGGGTTTTCCGAATTTCCTCACCTGTCAGAGGCGGAGGCAAGCAACATTTTTTTTTTGCAGCAACAGCAAGATTCGCCTTCTACGGGTGGGTCAAATGTCCGTGGGGCGAACAAGCAAATCACTCAAAGGGGATCAGCAAAATGTTTGCCTTGATTTTTCAAAGACCCCCCACCCCAAACCCGTACCCCTCCTCCTGCACCACCAACAAATATTTTGAGTTGGGACATTGGCAGGCGATGGAGAAAGGAAAGGAAAGCTCGAGAAAAGTTTGCTGCCAAGAAATTCGTTCAGGCTGTTTGAAACTTTAAATGGAGTTGGAGTTCTTAAAGATTTGTAGCCATCAGGAAGGGGGTGGAGTACCCCCATACCCATTAATCCATGGCATAAGTAGAGACTAAGAGAATATCTCTCTCGTTTTTTTTGGGGTTTAAAATCAAAGGACTATCCCAAGGATAGTTTCCTTTGGGCTCATGCTTTGGCTTCCTTTTGATTTGGCTCAAATTAATTTGCCCCTTGGGCAAGGCCATAAGCGAAGAAGAAGCCCAGAATGCAAATGAAATTCGTTTATTTAATTTGTCTGCCTAATGCCTCCTTTTGCCACTACCCTGTCTCCTCTGCTGCCACACACACACACAGACACAGATTGAAGTTTGTTGCAGTTGCAGGTGCAGTGGCATGCGTGACGAGACCAGCGCAGTCAAAGCTAAAGAGGAGGCATGCCACTGCTGCCACTGCTGCCACTGTTTTGCTTATTCCACTGTTTGCACGTGCAACTTTGTGGCTTTTCAACGCCTTGGATCTATCCTTCCTCTCTCTCTCTAAGTCTCAGTCTGAGTGTGTGTGTGTGTGTCTTTTGAGGCAGTTAGAAGCTAAATTAAAATTACAACTTTTTGACTGCACGTTGACGATGCCTCCCCTCCCATCATACCGTAGCGTACCTTGGTTGTTGCCGCTTTGCGTGCCACATAAAGCATACAGAAAGAAGTAGAAAAACTGCCAAAGAAAGAGAGAGCTCAAAGTGCATACAGAGAGCAGAAAGAGCAGAGAGAGAGAGAGTGCAGAGTAGAGACTTCTCTGCCCTAATAAAATTCGGAGCCAAAGTACGTTTTGTAAAAATGCCAAAAACATTTTGCTCGAACATTTTCTCAACTTCCGGCGCACGTACGAGTGCGAGTACGAGTATGCCCTTACCACAGGTCGATTCCCAACGATTTTCCGCAGATGTTAATATACTATTTAGCATATAAATAAATATATATTAGCAATGGGAACAGCCGTATCAGTAGCTTATAAAATAACTGCCACAGATGATCATTAGATCCTGATATCCTTAAGGATATATAGTCAAGGGTATATTGTGCAACACCACAAAACGATGGCCGTTTTTTTTTGTTTTGGGGCTTGGAAAGTTTTGTGCAAGTTGTTTTTGTCCTGTTTGTTCACAGGATTCGCATGCAAAGCATGTGTAAAACTGAAGCATCGACTGCTGGACAGTCACTGTCCTCTGGACAGCCCCTGGAACGTGCCGACGTCATCGTCATTGGCCACTTTGGGGTTAAGTCTCGTTACCTCGTCCTGGCCTGGCTGCTGGCCCAGATATGCATCACTGGTCAAACTGGTAATGGTAATGGCAATGCGATTTGATTTCCAAGTGTCTCCCCCGCCCCCCATTCGAGATCCTACACCAGATTGAAAAGTGAGCCACAAAGCATGAAGTTGCAACAAAATGTAGCAGCTTAAAGCCCATTTTCACTTGGCATTTATCCAAAAAAATAGTACTACTACCAATTCGCTTTCCATTTCGTTGATTTTTGCAGAATTTTGCACAACCTTTAGGCTTTGACTTAAAGCGACTTTTGACTCTTGCCACACACACACACACACAATCCTTTTGTGCCACAATATATGGTGAAAATATATAGGCCGCAAGGTCTTACATATGTACACATGTAGCCAGGGGGAGTGGGGAGTGCTGGACCCAACGAAATGGCAAAAAATTGGCATAATTTCCTTGGCTCGGTAACAAATCAAGAGCATTCAAGGTGCTTCAGTCACATTAGCGCCACCTGTGTGCGCTTAGATGAACTAACCCACCAGCCGCCACACATGTGTTGTGTTGTGGGCGGGGCTGTCTGGGGGATGTGTGCTTATGTGTGTGTGTCTGTGTGTGTAATGTGATTTGCAGTAGTCAGGTCTGAAAAATCAGCAGACATCGATTTCTTTTTTGAGCGTCGTCGTCGTCGTCGTCGACGTTGCCATGAAACGAAACACGAAGCGAAATGAAATGAAATGAAACTGAAACGAAAACGAAAATAAATGCCAACGGCTCATTTATCATGGCTCACAGACACACACACAGACACACACACTGGCGCACATGGAAAGGCTTTAGCTTTAGGCCAACAAGAAGGAACAACAAGTGTAGCACAGTTTCCAGCGCAGCGCTTTTGCCCCCCCCCAGCAAAGAAAAATGTGCCACGCGGCTAATGAAGAATGTGTGTTTGTTCGATGCACAAACTTTTGCAGCAGCACCCAACCGACACCACACCATCCACCCCCCTCCCATCCAGGCCAACGTAATGATAATGATAATGATGATGATGATTCCCAATGAATGGCAAATGTTTGGCCAACATTTTGGGATGTTCCGGCGAGAAATATTCAAGGTCCGACACGCGACACGCGACCCGCTCCCCCCGCAGCAGACTATAATGAGTGTTGCTCGCAGCATGTCGCAAAGTGAAAGGGAAAATCCAATTGCATCCTGGCAGTGAGAAAAGTGGAAAATGCGCTGAAAATGCGCAGTGGAAAACGATTGTCATTCATTTGACCGATACACATACAGTATCTGCATATATAATTGGAAAGAGTCATGAATATTGGGTGGACATGGTGGGTACATGGAACATTCATTCATTCATTCATTCATTCTAGAGTCCGCTCAATCTCTCAGGTGGCACTCCCCGTTACGGTCACTCACTTTCAAGGCGAATCTAATGAATACAAATGAATACACCCAACTTGAACGCTGCTCGGGAATCTGGAATCCTCTGCTCCTCTGCTTCGGGCCCCACTCAGCGGTTGAGACTCACTTGAGTTACTCTCGAGCTCGCTCGCCTGGCTGCGTCCAGCTCTAACTCGAGAATAGAGCAATGAAAAAATGCTCGAAAAATGGCCAACAAAAATGGGTATAGAATAGAGCTAAAGGATACCCTAGAATCTAGAATAGGAATAAACTATATACTTATATTTTGGAGCTTAAGGAATATAAATGAAAGAAGGTAGAACCTAAAAGATTCTTTACTGTGTGAAATTTTAGTGATATTTAGTGATAGTATACCCCCTGGCAATACTCTCCTGGACGATGCACTGTTCGGACAAGCCGCAACACCATGGATGCCCATTCTAAATGGCCGCAACGAAAAGTGAACAGCAGTTGGGGGGTTCCCAGAACGAGGACCAACGGCAGCACTAAGAGCTGCCAGCGAGCAGGGGGGGTGGGGGGGGTGATTCACCGAAAAGAAAGAGCAGTCCAGGTCAGGCCAGATTACAGATGGCCAAGTGAAAGTAGCAATTGGTGGCAACACAATGGACGGTAGGGGGGTAGGGGGCAGCGTATACTCGAAGTTTGTGCACCCATTTCCACTTAGACTAATTAACGGCGCCGTCACTTGGATACTCTGGGATGTCCTTCCTGCTGCTGCTTCTCTACTTTCAAACCTTCGACAAGCGAAAAGTGCAGCAACAATTTCTGCAGCTACTCTTTCTCCTGCTGCTGCTGGTGCTGGTGCTTTCTCCTACTCCTGCTCCTGCTGCGGTCATCCGGTCACTCAGCGTTCTGAAGACAGTCGTGCAACATCATTAAAACTCTTCAAAGGGGGGGCTGGGATGGGTTGCGAGTGCAAGTCCCTGGAAGTGACACCAAAAATGGGCTCGCTTAACTTTTCACTGTTTGCTCTTTTGCTGGCAGCAGCATTTGGCAGCAGCAATTTGAGTGCCACCGCCAGCCACCCCCCTGCTCTTGCTGTGGCAAGAAAAGGAACGACTGGATGCACCACCTGCAGCATGGAATTGGATGTGGTCTCTGGGACTTGTATGTATGGAGCGACTTGCCGCTCGAAAGTATGCACTGGAATAGTTGTTCCTTTCTGCCGGGTCCAGGGTAAATCTAAGGCAAGGAGAGGCATTCCATTCCATGTGGTACCAAAACCCTATCTTATATGTATATACCCCGTAAAGGGTATATGTATGTGGGTATGGGTGTAGCATGTGCTGCAGCCCAAATGAGTAGAATGGTGTAAGAGGCAACTTGACAATAATGAGTGCAACAGCAGCAACAACTTGCCAAAGTTTAAGTGCTAAGCATGGGGAGGGAGTTCTGCTCTCGGAAGCAAACAAGCACTGTCACTCAGTTGTTCAGCTCTCACTCCTCTTCTTCTTGTGGGCTCTCTCTTACACCTGTGCGCCTGCCGCTGCTAGTTCTTCCACTCCTTCCTTCTCTCTCCACCTGGCACAAGGCAACAAATCAGTGTCACTGGAAAATTTACGCTTTAACCTGGCATTCTTATTTCTCTCACTCTGTCTCTCCGTCTCCCTTTCTTCTTTCTCTCTCCTTTTCTTTTCGCAGCGGGTGACATAAAAACTTTTGCTAATATTTAAGTGCAAGCCTTTTTTTTTCTCGCTTTCTGTTCGTTTGCTTTGTTTGAAATTAGTTTTTCTTTGGCTTTGTGTGTGAGAACGAAAATTGGTCATAGAGAGCAAGAGAAGATCGGATGGAGAGGAGTAGTAAAATCGAATAATCTCCAGAAGGAAGAAGAGAAGAGTTGCGAATGATCTTTTTTTTTTGTCCACCTTCACAGGGGGAGAGCCTGAGAGCCATTCCCACGCACACAGTCTCTTAGGCTTTGCCGGTTCATGCTCTTACCGTTCATTTCACGCTTCCAAAAGCTGCTTACAAAAAATGCAAAGCCAAAGTGACTGCGGTTCTCACGCCTCTCCACTCCACTCCATTCCATTCCATCATACTCTCGCACTCGCACACTTTTCACTCAGGAATCAGAGAGAGAGTTACAGTTACAACTGCATATGTCATGTCAGTTGAGTCGCTTGCAAGCTCAGCTTTCAGCTCTCTCTCTGTTCCTTCTCATTCGTTTGCATTGTCTACGCGCTCTCTCGCTCTGACTTTCTGACACACCTATTGGCAGCTTGACTAGTGACAAAAGCAACAGCAAGCAAACACCACGAAAAAGATATGAGCTCACTGTATGACATGAGCCTGACATGTGTTTTGCGTGCATGGGAGAGTTTCAACACTACGTCAAAATAAATGAGCTCGAAATGAAAAGTGCGAGGAGATTTTTGATTGACTTGAGAATGTGTTTGTTTTTTGCCAAGGTTTCTTTAAACTCTTACGTTCTCCTTCGCTGCTTGAACGTAAACGGTTTTCGCAGATCGATGGTCTAGATGGCTACATGATCCGTTTGACATTTAGAGTGTTTCCAGGTTACAACTCAGCCGCTCTTCTGTGTGAGCCATGAGGCAGCCAATGACTTAAGTTTGATTGTATGCGAATAGCAACTTAGTTTTGAAATAAACTCTTTAAAGAAGTCCTTTGCAGGAAATCGTGTTTTAACGTTATGGCGCATGCAAATTGATTATCATATATGCATGTATGTATGTAGACCACAATCAGTGGCATATCCTATGGGTCATCACTCCCATGCTCGCACTTCCGGCACGTTTCATGTAGAATACTCATATTGTTTCTACACAGGGATGAGAATGGTGCCTAGAGGGAACCTATCGGATTGATGTTTGATTATGGCCGCACCCTGTAGCCCCCCGCCCATGATCCCCACACCCTGCCATAAGCACACTAGTCCGTCCGACTTTCCGTCTTTTCGTCTTCCAGTTTTCCATTGTGCAAATGCACTTAAAGCGTAAATGGAAATCGACAAAGCAAAAACAGAGAGAAAGAAGGCACTGGAGGGTGCGGTGCGGTGCGGTGGGGTCGGGGTCGGGGCAGAGGCATAAAATTTTAGTACTGTGTACGTAATTGAAATGGCATTTACCATTAGCCAAACGGAGGGCAAAGGGCGTGCCAAGGCAGGGGAGAACAAAGGCGTGGCCGGCCAGTCGGCCGGACGGACACAATGGCGGACAAGGGCACGGACGCGGATGCGGACGTGGTGGCAGACGCGTTGTGGCGGACACACGAAAGCAAAAACCGAGTCGACAAAACTTAATAAAAATCAAAGAACGAGGTGTGGCCCAGAGAGCCCATAGTGTCCGTGGTGGTGGCAAGGGCATGGGTTTAACAGCAGGCGGGGCATGGTAAGGGGAAGGGGACAAATACGGGAAATGGAAATGGTTACTTCAAACCAGACCTGACCAAGGAGAACCTCACCGTTTCGAACTAAAAAATGAAATCGTAGCAATAGAAATTAAAAGCCAAAGCTGGCCGCAAAACAAAAAAAAAGCCAGAGGCGTGTACCCCCTCAGAAGGTAGAAGGGGGTCAGATGGTGTCCACAGAGCGGGGGGGTTGACGAGCGAGCGACATTGATTGAAAGCTTTCACTTGCTTGCGCTTTTAAAATGGAACGAAACGGAACGGAACGGCGCCCACGCCATGTGGTGGAACCCTGGAACACTCCTTCAGCTATTTGCATATTACTCTGCCACCCGTTCCTCCTCCAATGAATTATCAGTGGATAAAGATGAAGGCAGACAGTGGGTAGAGAGTGAATGATTTAAGCGGAAGGGGTATCGGACATGTCTTCAAGGGTGTGTTTGGTTTCGATCTGTCGCCTGTTTAAGGCACTCCTAATATCCACCCACAATATTTGGCACTGCTCCAAGATTACATCTTCTTGGGGACATATCTTTAAACAGAGATCTTTCCTAATACGGGGACAGATCATCCTCCCACTTGTACTCCACTCGTTATCCTACAGTTTCTAGTCTTTCTACCGTGTTAAGCTAACCCCTGGTTGGCCTCCATCAGTGTTCCCCATCATATGGGACCATATTGTTCTTGGGGACAGGCTTCTAAGGAGTTTCCCTACAGTGTCCTTGCATTAGAAAATTTGCATATGGTTGGCAATGGGCGTGGATGTGAATAGGGACGGGGGGTATATTATGATAGTGATAGATATAATCAAGTTGGGCAAACATCAACAAAATATTATGTTACCCGCTGGCAGGAGTTGATATTCTGGTGTCGTCCATATCCTGATATCCCTCAACCAACACATGGCGCTTGTGTATCCTTCCTCCTTCCATTCCCTTCCCTTTCCTTCCCTTACCCACAACCAACTGCTGGGAATGAGGGGAAACAACAAAAACAATCAGCTAAAATGGCAAAAAGGCAAAAAGCCGCGACAGCGTGACTAAAATGCGCACGTCAATCCTTTTTTCGCCTTCCCCCCCTCACCTAATACCCCACTACGACACTACGTCCACCCCTCCTCTTGCTGTATGTAGTACCCGGTAATCGTAGAGAAAAAAAAGTATACTGAATTATGGCACAACATATGGGACTAAAAGAACTTTAAATGACTTTTTGTTAAGAAGGTAAATGCAGTTCTCTTGCCACACGATGCCCACCATGTTCCCAATGTTCCCAAGAAAGTTCGCTGCTATGTGTATAGGGCATCTCAAAGTCGGGTTCGTCAAATTTCAGGCTCCTCTTGACTTGGGTTTTTTGTTTTGGGCGCGCCAGGAGACGGCCATGTTTACGGCGGTGCTTTTTAAATGGACAGGAGACGCCGACGACAGCAAACAAATAGCAGGAACAAGAGAGAGAGAGAGGGGGCAGAAGCGGCAGAAAGAGTGACGAGAACCGACTGAAAGAGAGACGTAAAGGTCGCGATGAAGAGATTGGAGAATGGCAAGGGGAATGGGAGTGCGACTGAGGCAAAAGGCAGACAAAATTGAGCGCAACTAAAGTGTCACCGTTAATTTCCTGAGCGAAACGAATACAAAATAAAACTCGCAACATCGAAATTGAAATTGAAAAGCATGAAAAAACTAAGCACAAGATGCAAAAAGTACAATGTGAAGCAAAGGAAGCAAAGAGGGAGCAGTGGAGCCAAAGGCAGGCCAGACAATTAGCACGCATTGCCCATAACCATAAACGACAAAAACAAAACAACAATTAGCAGCAACTATTTTCGCTTATTGGCCCTAAACAAGAGACAGAGAGAACCCTAGCCAAAGGGAGCGCCAAGGGAGACCCAAGCAAAAGCAAAGCAAGCACAGAGACAGCGTGATAGAAAGAGAGAGAGAGAGAGAGAGAGAGAGTGGGGAAAGGAAGGCACTGACCCAGACGACCCTGCAGACAGAGAGTTGTCAAATGATAAGGAAATTTCATTTGTAATTAATACTAAAGGCGCGACAAGCGCAAAGGACATCGAGCGTTGCGGGGCGAATGACAGAAAGAAAGAGGCAGCCACAAAAGCGACAACCACAAACCGAAGCCAAGCAAAGAAAACAGAAAGAGAGAGAGAGAGAGCGGCGGTGGAAACAAACGGATGCGGATGCGGACAGAGCGCTGGCTGCCATGACACCAGCTGGCTGCTGGCCAGGACCACCTTGGGGGGGCAGCCATACATTATTTGTTCAACATTTTGTTGCCATTTATGATTGCGATTGACAAAGTGAAAGAGCACGCAGGCAGCAACAGAAAGGGACAGTCAAAAGAGTCAAATAAAATCAAATCAAATATTGATGCCATATTTAGCACAAAATCATTCGATAACAGTTTCTAATTTTTGTTTTCTCTTTCAAATTTCGATTAATTTTCGAATGCTTTGCCCCGTTGACTGTTGGAACCTTCCTTATAATTACTAAATATCCCAATCTATAACTACTTTTAATCATTTTTAAAATGCTTTAACTGCTTCCAAGCTAAACCCTAAGTTTAACCTTCGGTAGGTCATTAATTTTCGCTTAAACTGTAAATAAATAAAAAACACAAGTTGCTGAAAAAAAACCCAAATAAAATAAAAGAAGGCAACAACAACCTGATGGGTGTGGGGCAAGATAAGAGGCTGAGGGCAAATAGTTTAGCCTGCATTTGGATTCGGAATCAGTATCAGGATCAGGGCTACTGCTGCTGCTGCTGCAGCTGCGGTTTCCGCTCAAGTTTTTGCCCCACTTTCAGATTCAGATTCAGCTTTTGGTTTCAGTTTCAGTTGGAGCAGTTTGAGGGCTATTCCGGGTCTCGGTCTCGGTCTCGGTTTTTGAGTTTCGGGGGGGCTGCAGCAAAAACATTAAAATGGAATTAAGCTTCAAGTGTGCCTGCCACAAGAGGCAGTCGAGGCCATGTAAATCGCAGGGCGCAACATTCTGCCACAGCAACAATTTGTCGATAGCGAGGTTGCCGCTGCCCCAACAACCCCACCACCACATACTTGGCATCCCATACCCATACCCTTACCCATCCGCATCCTTTCGGTCGGTGGCAGGAGGCATGGGGCACTGCAATGACGCAGAGCATTTAGAAATCCATTAATTTCAATCATTGCCCATGACATTGCATTATTATTATTATTATTATTATTGTTATTACTCTCGTTGATGTTGCTGCTGCTGTCCGTTGCTTTTTACTCCTTTTTTTTTAGACTTTTTTTCACCCCTTTTTCACACTTTTTTTCACACTTATTACAACTTTTTCTGCTCTCTCACTTCCATTGCTAACTTTAACTTTTTTTGTTGCTCTTTTTCTTTTTTTGTGAATATTTCAAGGGGGGTAGTCCGTTCGGCCGTTACTCTCGTTGAACTTTCTAGTTTGCTCTTCACTTTTATTGCAATCTGATCCGATCGGATCGGATCCATTCTTTCATTTCATTATTTAACAATTATGATGATCAGGTTGCCCCTTTTCGTTTCCCTTAGGCTATGGATATGGAAATCTCTCAGCTGTCCCATGCCCCTCTCACCTGTTGGCAGGCAGACTTGGGCGACCACAAAGATATCTAGAGTGGTGCAACTCGAGTTGCACAGTGCTTCAAGCTCCAAGCTCCAAGCTCCAAGTTCCCTAGCTGTTCCCTAGAGCGCACAGCACCTTCATGCCGTTGGAAAAGTGCCACCCTTCCGGGAACTGCAGTGCATTTCACACTGCACTTTGTGTGGGTGGGTGGTTGTAAGGGTGCAAGGAATGGGCAACGCGTTTTAATGACTCAACATTTCTTGACTTTGATTCGAGTCGCGGAAGGAAAGTAAAAAGTGCAGGTTGCCTCGTCTGAAGCAGCAGCAGGAAAGACTGGGGGAGGGTCGGGTGCTTTGGCCAAAGGCATTGGCCCGCTTTTTTGTCGGCTGTCAAAATAACAAAGTGCTTCAGCTTCGGGGCCACAAAAACACAGAAGAGAGAGAGAGAGAGCGGGAGGAGTGAGAGGTAGGTAAGGGGGGCCAAAAGGCAAAAAGTGTCGATGAATGTTAAAGTTAACAAGTGACGGAAGTGAATTTACAGGGGGGGGACCGGTCGGCAGAGAGTGGGCAAAAAGGCAGCCACAAACAAAGGCACAGGGCAATGGCAATGGCAAAAACGAAAACGAGAAACAAGAACGAACATGGAAAAAATTAAAAAGCAAGTAAGCAAAAATCATTTGCACAGAGTGCAGGACGCAAAAGCACAACACGAAGGAGCAGCAAAAGCAGCAGCAGCAGCAGCACCCCCAAAAAAAAAGCTCAAGCTGGAACGGTGGATACGCTGACTGCTCGGATAGGCAGAGGAAGAGGGAGAGGAAGAGAAAGTCGGCAAAAAGTCGCACTCGGACAGCCCCCAGTGACATGAGATGGATGGAACTGAAGAGATTCCGAATCGATCGGTTGGGGGTCAGCAGTGAATCGGGAAATTGTGATTACAATGAAGAAAGAATCCTGACGATGGAAGATCTATGTAGATATACATATGTAGGTATTAAGTATAGTGTATAGTGTATAGTATAGTGTAGAGTGCTGGAATCTAGAGTGCTAAAAGCAATATCGTTGGGGGATTTGATAAAGAATCGATAAGCGAAGCATCTTCCATTTCCTATGCTGATTTCGATTCAAGTAGATCAAGGAATGATACATGACATGATACATGACAGGATACATGACACTGATACACTTTGGAGTGTTAAGCGACATGTATGTAAATCAAAGATAGGTAAACCAAAGATGGTTTAGCTACATACATATGTAAATGATCACTTGAAGGCACTGTAGAGAGTGTCCCCAAATACTCCCGAGTCTGTCTGCTGTTGATCCGTTGAGCCTGCGGATTGTTCCACTCTCTTTCTGCCCTTATATATTTTATTATGTATTACTTTAAGCCAAAATGTGGTCACGGCCATGGCCACATCTAGCGCATTGTTTGCCGACTTATGTATGGAATCAACACTGAATACCGTTAACCGTTCTCTCGTTGCAGTGCTGCTTGCCGTTAGCTGGGAGGATTGGTGGACATACGATGGAATCTCAGGTAAGCTGAAACCCTTGCCCCCCCTAGCCATAGCCCTACTACTCCCTCTCCCTACACCATCAGCATCATCCGGGGTTTAAGTTTCATAAATACCAACAACAAAGTAAATTTTAATCAAAGCTCAGCGAGAGAGAGACAGAGAGAGAGAGTAAGCACTGAGAACTGTCGGGGCGGACAACAATAACCACGACGGAAGGACGGACGGACGTAAGCGGAAAGTAAAATTTTCTGCCAACGAGCAGCACGCGTCGCTTAAGCAACAAAGTAAAAAAGAAAAGAGCCCCACCGCCATCCCCACTCTCCCTGCACTCTCTACTTTGGAAAGAGAGAAGGAGAGAGAGGGAGGTGGGGCCCCACTACACTGCACACCTGTGTGGGGGGAATACTACACCTCTGTAAGAGCGAAGAGGGGAAGAGAGGCTAAAACCCTGGATGGCATTGGCATTGTTGTTGTTGTTGCCTCGGTGTAAAACGATTTTCCCAGCGACTGAAGCTGCACGCGTGAACTGCATGGCGAAGGGAACAACTGCATGCCGCTGGAGAAAAACAGGAGAAAAGGCGGTGGGGTACCCTTAGGGAAAGCACCAACGAGAGACGAAGCCGATTTGCAGCTGTCAAATGGAAAGGCAGACAAAGTAGAGTTGCAACAGAGAGAGAGAGAGAGAGAGGAGAGAGCGAAAAGCAGGCGGACAGTCACCGGAGTACTAGTAGCTGCAGAAACTTTCCTTTTTTTTTTTTTTGCACCATTGTCTGGGGCATATTCCCTGGAACGTGATAAGCAAGGACTTCAGGACTCCAATGGGGACTCCCAACTGAGACTGAAGACTGCCGCGGAGGACCGGAGGCGGCGTACATTTCGCCATGTGTCACACGGTGGGGTAACACGGCGCAGAGCTCGACTGAGCTGGATGGTGGGGTGGGGGCGAAAAAGCGAGGCGAAAGGTCCGTGGAGATTATGTCCAGACAAGACGGCAGACAGCCGATAAGCATGGTTTCTCTCTTTCTTACACATAGCCACTCTGCCTAGCACTCACTCTCTCTCTCTCTCTCGCTCTCTTTCTCTCTGTGTGTGTGTGTGAAAGCATCCTTCTTAATCTTATTAGAGAGAGCGACGCCATTTGCACAAGACAAATGCATAAATAAGTTCAAGTGCTTTGAATTTTGAATTGGATTTCGGAACACCCCTCCCAAGTGCCATGGGTGGGTGGGGGCGGAATATCCCGTGACAAAAGAGCGACAGAGCGCAGGGAGGAGGAGAAATGGGCATTGGAAAAAAATCAAACATAGAGAGAGAGCAGAGCAGAGCGGAGCGAATGCCAGATGATCTCCTGCAAAAAGTCACTACCAGAATTGAAGGGGAAAATGGCGCGAACGGTTGGGACACGGGTGAAGAGCGCGACGGAATATGTCTGGATGGGGACATAGTTACACGTGTTGTCAACAAATTGCAACCAAAATCCAGGCGAACTTTGTGTCTCTTTGGCATAAATAAATTTGCATAAGCATTGCATACATGGCAGGAACAGGAACAGCAACAGCAGTGGGAGCCAGGAGCCAGGACTCGGGACTCGCGACCATGGCAAATCCCTCGCTGGAGGAATGTGAGTGTGAGTGCGATACCCAGCTGCAACGTGCCACTTGTTTAACGTGATTTGCACTCGCAACGAGCCAAATAAAGGCAACCCAAACGAAATCAAACGAAGCGTGCTGCATACCTCAAGGCATACCCCACCAGCTCCACCAGCTCCAGCTCCTGCAACTTCAGGTCCTGCAACTCCTTTTAACCGACACACCGGTAACCAGTTATCCAAGAACACCAGGGATCCCAGCCAGTCAGCGCAGCCCAGCCCAGCCAGCCAGCCAAGCCACTAATGTTGTTAATGGCTGCTAAAATCGTTTGGCAATTGCCTCATTGACTCGAAGCCAGTCCCCTGCCCCTGCCCGCCATTCGAAACACGACGCCAGACCGCAATTTAATAGACTCGAGACTGCAATATCCTCCAGCGCTATCTGCTACTTTTCATGCAACTCCGCCATCGCGTGCTGCAACGCGCTGCATCAGTGCTGGTCACGTGACACGAGAAATTCCACACAACAAGGGATCAAGGGCTCTGCGCTGAAACGATTTCCAGATTCCTCTACACAATTAAATGACGAATAGATGGTTGACTGAATAGACTGGTTGTATTTTTCAATTGAGTGTTAAGAAGAATCACGCCATCATCTCTAGTCTAGGCAGCATCTGGGGAGGGGGTTGATGGGGGGTACTAACTCTTTTTGCTCTTGTTCTCCCATGGGTTTAGTGTTATTTTTGCCGTACTTTTCATTGGTGGGTTTGCCCGGCGCGCGTTTTCTTTTTTTCGGTGGCTAATGCGATGGCATCGTTGAGGTCAACAATCGCTTAAACGCGTATACGTGGCATATCTATGATTGAAGCTTTTGATTGCATCGGCCTCTGCCTGTGCCTCTGCCACTCCCGATATGGCGGCTGACGCGAACGTGTTGGTGTTGATTCTCAGGCACACTTCTCTGTCACTTCCCCTTGCAGCACTTGCACTACGTGTCGTATACGCAATGCCCTCTTCAGGCGAGTCATTTTTATGGATGGCTAAGGCGGCTCCAGCTCCAGTTTCAGTTTCAGCTCTGCAACGCTGCAGCTGCAGATTGGAGATGCAAGTGGGGCTCAGTGGGGAATGTGTGCTCCATAAATGGGATTACAAGTAGATGGAGTTGATGAGGATGAGAATGAGAATGAGAACGAGAACGTGGATGGGGGATGCGATGAATGGTTTGTTTCTGGAATGGAACAGTCTAAGCCGCTAGAGAGAGAGTAGCATAATCGGTTTATTTTAAGAGCAAAATACATACATACATATATGTGGAAAGGAATTTATATAAAATCACAGAATAGAATGGAATGGAATGGAAGATATGTATAGTACATATATACAAAAGGCTTAACGCAATGGATTATAATGCGCAATGAAGGAATGTCGAATAATGGAACGGCATGAAGGGAATATGACTGTAAAACCATTCATCACACCGTGTATGATCTTAATGGACGATGAAACTGTGAGAATGGAACGAAACACGCAATAAAAAACGTGCTCTTTCACAGTGTTCTCTCCGTGTCACACCTCGTTCTCGCTCTCGTTCCCTCGCTCTCGTTCCCTCGCTCTCGTTCCTTCGCTCTCGTTCCTTCTCTCTCGTTCCCTCGCTCTCGTTCCCTCGCTCTCGTTCCCTCGCTCTCGTTCTCCCGTTCTCGTTCTCGCTCTCGTTCTCTTCCCTCTGCTTCACTCGGCGACAATTGTTTAGAGCAGCTTGACTTGATTTCATATTGCCATAAATTAAGCTCCCAGCCAGGATAAAGGATAAAGTTGGCCAAAAACCGAAAGCCAAAGCCAAAGCCAACGACAGACAGAACCAAAGATAAACCTGCAATTTTACTGTTTGCCCCATGGTCAAATCCGGTCGAGCAAGACGGGAGGGGGATGGGGGTAAAACTAAGCAAACCGCACAAAATTAAAGCAGGCAGACGGCAGGGTCGAAAGCAGAGGTGTGGAAGGGGTGGAGAGTTACAAAAAAAAGGAGCGCAAGGACAAGGAAAATGTACATGGTTGTGTGGCCGGCCAGAGAATGAAACACAGAGAGAACCCAAAAAGGACGAAACCGACGCAGGCCAACACCTATGCAGATGCAGACAAATATTGTAACGGAGGTCAGGTCCTGCACTGCTCGGCTTCTCCCTATCTTTCTCTGTCCCTCTCTCTCTCTCTCTCTCTCTGCTTCTGCTGGGCCATTATACAATTTGTGGCAAGTTTTTGTTGCCCCATAGCCCCCGTTGCCCCCATGATTGTGGTAGGCAAAAAGAAAACTTTTTTTGGTAACTATTTGAGGCAAAGTGGGTTCATAAATCTCTTTGGCGCCTGTGTGCAAACGCAAACGCAAAACGCATCGATTTGACAATTTTCAAACCTAAAGATGGTATTTCCCCGTTGCAGGTCCTGCCTTTTGGGGCCTCATCAATCCGGAGTGGTCGCTGTGCAACAAGGGCCGACGCCAGTCGCCGGTTAATCTGGAGCCGCAGCGCCTGCTTTTCGATCCCAACCTGAGGCCCATGCATATCGACAAACATAGGGTAAGTTCTATATGGCAGAGAAACGAATATAGGCCAGTATAGGTAATACTTGTGCTCTCTCCGATCTTTGCAGATATCCGGACTAATTACCAATACCGGACACAGCGTCATCTTTACGGCCGGCAACGATACGGTGGCCAACTACGATGGCATGCAGACGCCAGTGAACATCTCAGGGGGGCCTCTATCGTATCGCTATCGCTTCCACGAGATCCACATGCACTACGGCCTGAACGATCAGTTCGGATCGGAGCACAGCGTGGAGGGGTATACATTCCCAGCGGAGGTAAGTCGTCGACGAGACATCTTCTGTCAATTTCAATTTTCTCTACAAAAGGGTGCCCTCCACATCGAGCGGAGGCCTAAATTTGGCATTGGACACTTTGACACTCGGTCCTCGGATTCTATTTCGGTACAATGTACGATGTACGACGGTACTCTCTCTGCCTCTGCCTCTGCCTCTGCCTGGCTGTCAACAGATTTCCTTTAGCTTCCAGCCCTCCTCTTTAACAATTCAATTGTGTGTGATAAGAGGTGGCTGGGGGTTGGGGCTGGCGTTGGCATTGGCGGGGTTCATTGAGTCAAGTTTTTCAACTTTTCTTGCGTCATTTCTTTTCCATTCTGTCTCATTGGGTCTCGCTCCCATTGTGTCCTGTGTCCTGGCCCTAAACTTGTTACCAACTGTTCAGCTACCCCCCGCCCCAGCCTGCTCAAATATTTACACAGATAAACGAGGCGGAAGTGTATTTGATCAGCATTTAACGTAGCAAATGTCGATTTGTCGCTGACAAAAAAAGAAAGTTAGGCAGACAGCCAGCGATGGGAAAATACAAGTAAGAAGTCAAGAAGGAAAGTCTACAAAAAAAAAAAGAAAAATTAAGTAAGGGAAACGCAAGGCAACAATCGGGAACGAAAGCTAAATATACCCTAGCAGATACATTGATGGTACATACATATATAGTATGTATGATCTGATGGAATCTGTATCAAGTTTTTAATATGTAATATACTCATATATGTATGTACTCCTAATGATTTGTTTCTTCTGCGTCATATTGCCCTTCGAAAAGGGTATACAAGGGTAAATGTCGCAAGCACCACACACCCATCTCCGCTTAGTCTGTCTCTACCAAGTGTAGACGGGATTAGGTAGAGTGGGTGGAGGGGCGGCTACAAACTTCATAACTTCAGTCCTCAATGTTATCATCAACGCTCTGACAGGTTCAACAATTTAAGAGACACCAAGAGAGAGAGAGAGTGCGTATGTGCTGCGCTCTCTCCCTCTTGTCTTGGGCTTTGCTTTGATTTGCTTTGTTTTGTTCCTTCTGTCTCTGTGTCTGACTCTGACTCTAACGGTGTTCCTGAACATTTTCATGCCGAGTGTTACTTTCGAGACAAATCATTCACACTTATCAGAGTGGAGTAGTCTCTACTTGATACACACAGACAATATAGATATGTATATATGTATTTATGTAGATATATTATTTTTAGATCACTCATTTGTTTTTGTTTTTAATTTTAGTACCTGTTTATTTTTTTTTTTTGTTAGGTATGTATAAATCTCACTGTGAATGATTTCACTGTGTCATCAACTCCAGTTGTTGTTGAGGTCTGCTGCTGCTGTTCTGTTCTGTTCTCTGATGATTTTGTTTGGAGTATTGTTTTATTTGTACATTGTTTTAGGACGGGCACAAGCGGGGCAGCAGCATATTTATGTGTCATATGGCAGAACGGCTGCTGCTGAGGTTGTTGGGGTGGTTTGGATGGTTGCGGGGGGAAGTGGTGGCTTCTCTTTTACAGACGTCGACGCAGACACCTTGTCTGCTGGCACCACGGCCCCAGTCCCCAGCCCATCCAACGCCTAACGGATGAGCACATGCGTGCTTCCTCCTCCCCCCTTTACGAATGCTTCCTTATGATTTACCCGCTCCGCTTGTGTTTCCTTTTCGCTTGGCTCTCTTCCTCCTCCTTTTGCTCATCTTGTTCCTTGTTGTTTGTCAAATATGATTTAACCTTTCTCTTAATGCTACTCTTGTTGTTCTTGTTGTTGTTGTTGTTGTTGCTATTGTTCATTTTGATGTCAAGTTCATACGCTCACACACACATGCTCTCTCGCTTCAGTTGATTTTGCGAGCAGTTTATTAAAAATATGCAAATACGCGACTTTTAAAGACGGTACAGTTTGGGGTTGGGGTTAGGGAGGGGTAGGGGTTGGGGTCACAAGAAGAGTGATGAGTGGTGGGAGGGGGAGAGAGAATGAACAAAGCATTTTCTGATTACGTAAGTCTCTGTCTCTGTCAGCAAGGTGCACATACGTATATCCTTCCACTTTCTGCACTCTCTCTTTCTAGCAGCTGTCCAAGATGGTCCCCCTAATGATAGCCCCCCCATTGATTTGATGGCCTCCCTAAACAAAAAGAGACAAAAACTGTTGGCCAAATTGTTGTTCCAATTAATTGCAACACTTGGCCATTTGTCACGCTATTCGGCTCTTGCCATACATAATCTGCAGCTGCTGCCGTTAATAGGTCAAGTTCTGCCGTTCGACTGCAATTCCAATTAGTCCTTCGGCCCTGTTAATAAACTCATAACTTTCAGATGCTACCAGATTTGAGGGAATATCACATATTACAAATCCAAATCCAGATCCAATCCAATTCAATTTATTTATTCCTTCAATTATCTTCTTGTAGAGCAGACAGACATTTTTTTATAGTATTTTCAAGTTTCGATATCAGAGCTAAAAAATCGTAAAACTTACGAGTAGTTCCTGAGAACTCTTCTTCCATGGAGTCGAGAAGGTCCTCGGAGCTTAGCCCTCTTTGCTCGGATTGGATGCTGTCATCTGTCTGCGCGGTCCTCAGCCACTTGACTTGACTCGAGTCGAGTTGAGTTGAGTTGAGTTGGGGGATTGGGTTGAGTGATGGGCGACACAGATTTCATTTTCATTTTCATTCCCATTAGCATTTCGTTTTCGCTTCGTTGTCGTCATGCGGCGCTTTTGTCTCCTCACGACAGCCAGCGAACAGGCAATCAAAAGTGAGCCCTCCTCGCCACTCCCCACCCCCCGCACGACTGCAGTTGCATTTGCAGCAATGGGCTGCCACAACAGGCTGCCACAGCAGGCTGAAGCGGCGTCAGACAGCAAACAAATAACGTTATAAATCTGTTGCATGTCAGCAGTTGGTGACTGTCTTCTGTCTCCTGTCTCCGGCGATAGAGTAGAGTAGAGCGGAATGGAATGGCGTGGAGCGGTGACCCCCGCCACCAACCCACTACCGCCAATGTCAACGCAAATTAATTAGAAATCCGGCAAGAGGCTACGCCACATCCTTTCCCCGTAATCATTTGCCACCGATTACCGACTACCGACTGCCGACAATGAGACGATGATGAAGTATGCGGTGCATTATTTTGGGTTAAATTAAGACTGCGAATCTCTGTCTCTCACTTCTGGTTGGGCTTCCACCTTGACAGTTTCAATTTCCTCATTCCTGGCCAAATTGGGGGATTGACAGCTTTGAATGCCCCTTTTTTGTCCCATCGCACCGATTTGATTTTAATCCGTTCGATGCCTGCCATGGGGTTGGCCATGGGAATGGGGGGTTGGTATGAAGGGAGAGGGCTGTGCTCTGCTCCGGTCTGTTCTGCTCTGCTGTTGAAGGTTCTCCTCAAAGAGTTCTGAAATCTGAAACACTAACTGAAAATGAAACTAAAAATTATGTAGCTGTGAGTGTGTATGATTAAGTTATGGAAAGGCTTTTTGGGCTTAGAGTCACTTGTCACACATTGCCTGCTGTCCATTGAATAGCCGACTAAATGGTGCCTTCGAATGCAACAAAAATGTATACAGCTACTAAGGAAATATCCAAAAATTCGATATCCAACGATACCTTGAACTAGTGTTCATCGAATGCTCGGCTGAGAGACCTACCAAGTACTACCAGCATGCTGTCTGGTTTGTCTGCCTTTCTGCCTGTCTGGCTGCCTGGCATACCGTAACGAAAGCCTCCTTAATGGCTTGGGCCCAGAATTTGATCAGCCTTAATGAATACGTAATTGGCAATTTTAATTAATCCCCTCGAAATCCGCACAAGATTGCAGCCGTGTCTTGAATTTCGTTGGAGCCGTTGTCATAGGATGCTGCCACCAGGTGGCTTGATGGGCTGCTAGGCTGGATGCTAAGGGTTCATGGCAGGGTTAATGAGGGGAAGATGGTCGCGAAGTAATCAGAGGATGCGTTATTTCTATATCCAATGCACAGTTGCTGGCCTAAAAATTAATCATGTGGCCCAGGATGTGACCAAAAGATGGAGGTATCATAGAGATGAGAGCGTGATAACCAACTATCGTTCGGATTAGATTTTCTCCCTCTGCGATAGCAGAAGAAACAAAGCGGATGCCTGGTCTCTTTAGCTTCCCTTTGGCAGGGCAAGATATGGTAGAGTAATTGCACAATGGCCCACAAAATCCCCTACCAATCACGTGCTCATCTCTGGCGCCACTCAACCCCTGATTTTGGGGTCAGCCAACCTGCCACGGTGCCCTGTGGTTGCCAGCCTACGGCAACGCCTACGGCAATACCAGCCCCCCCCCAGCCCAACCAACCAACCAACCAGCCGACCAGCTACCGACAACGACCGACGACGACGATGGCTTAACCATTAATTTACGCGCTAACCATGAAAGTACTTAAATATACAAATGTATCTCTACCTCTACCTCTATCTCATCTATCTATCTGTGCACTGCACTCGCACAGTGAGAGGGGGGCACAGAGGCAGAGGGACAGAGATGGACAGACGGCGACATCGAGAGTGAGTGAGTGGCACCGAGAAACGCCAAAATATTTGCTGCTAATGAGGTCGTGTTGTAATTTCGACTACCCCAACAAGCCCCTCCATCAACAGCCCTTTACTCCCACTAAGTACCACAAAAGCCACCCAGCCACACAGCCACCCCTTTCTAACAATCCGTTTAAAGGCCAACCAGCAATTAAAGCGATTTTCGTGCGCGTTTTTTTGCTCCCCTCGTTCGCGTTTTAAAACGCTACTAAGTCGTTAATGTGGTCTGAGTGGATTTATGTTGGATTTCCCCCCATTTGAACTCCACCCCATCCGCAACAAACTGCTGAAACACCTGGCTGGCTGACTGGCTGGCTGGTTGGCTGGCGGGGTAATGAGTCTGCTAAAGTTTTTGATTGGATTATGAGGCTAAGAAAGTCAGGTGTTATAGCGTTACGGATTGTTTGTTGGCGTTTTAAAACGCCTGAAAGTTTGGGTTTTGTGTATTGGTCTAAAGTTGCGTGAAAATGCCTGAAAGTTTCGAATATAGTATATCAGTTCTAATGTGCAAGAGGTTGGGTATTAGTTTATCACATACATATGTATATATTGAAGCATTTCGAGTCGCTATAGTTCGTTGATTTGTTGCAAAAACGCGCGTTTAAAAATACACAAAATTCTCTTAAATATTTTGGTAGTTTTAGTGACAATTCCTTACAAGAATTCAAGAGTCTTACAGGCAGGAAAACACACACAACTGGTATCTCTCTGTGCATCTTCAGCGTTTTCCATTTTGATGCGTTTTAAAACGCACGCAAAACGCCCGTTGGCCATGGGCCTCTTCTGCTGCTCATTTTGGTTTTTGCATACATATCTTCTGCTCTCATTTCCCCCACATCAGCCGTATCTCCACATCTCTTCTTCATGCTTGGGTATGTTTTGGGAGCAGGGGGATAATTAGCAAAAAGTGCTACAAGTGCAACAGACAGAGAGTGCATGAGGGATGGGGGGGCATGGCATGGCCCCATCTCGCTGTGGCTGCAACAGAAATAGAGCGATCTAAGTCCGGCAAAGTACCACAAACTTCTTCTTCCCCCCCGATATCACTCTTCTATCCTTTGTCTCTATGTGAGTGTGTGTGTGTGTGTGTGTGCTTTGGGAGCGTGTTTGACAATGTCCCCAGTGCGTTGTTAAGCTAATTTGCTTCATTTGTCTAGAAAACTGACACAGAGACCGAGGAAGGAGGAAGTAGGAGCTAGCTACCGGGCGCCAAAGTGTTGACATGAGGCCATGTTCTCGGGCCTAGGACCAGCAAGCAGACTTTGCTGTTTAGGCCTGGTCCTAGGCATTCTATACTCTCTGGTCACTGGGCACTGGTACTGGCATGCCATGGCCAACATTAACGGGGGGGCGCCCGCCTGGTCAGTGCAACACGAAAGCCAAGGCAACCAGCTAGGAGCACACACACAGACACAGAAGCCAAGAATGCCACTAACCAGTCCGCCTGCCCCCACCCCCCTGCTACTTCGTTTTGCAACAACTTCAAATTGGTTGGTGCATACAGTGGAACACATGTAGCAGAATATATGCTATGGGATTACTAAAGAGATCGACTTTGTGTGTTTCAATTAGTAATGCTATTCGAAAAATACTTGAAAAATACTATAATAATACCAGAAATACTGAAAATACTAGGAAAATACTAGATAAAATACCACACTACCATTATAAGTGTATAAGTGGTGCACATAGCAGAATATATGCTATGGGATTACTAAAGGGATTGACTTTGTGTGTTTCAATTAGCAATGGTATTCGAAAAATACTTGAAAAATACTATAATAATACCAGAAATATTTAATAATACTAGAAAATACTAAGAAAAATACTAGATAATATACCACACAAAAATCAAACTATCAAAATACTACACAAAAATTATAAGTGTATAAGTGGTGCAATTAGCAGCATATATAATATGGGATTACTAAAGGATCGACTTTGTGTGTTTCAATTAGCAATCGTATTCGAAAAATACTTGAAAAATACTATAATAATACCAGAAATACTCAAAATACTAGAAAGATACTAGATAAAATACCACACAACAATTATAAGTAGTAGATAGTAGTAATAATAGTAATGATACTAGACAAAATAACACACAAATATTAGAAAATTATCTATTTAGTTTCGAAGGATATGTATCTTTGATGCTACTTTTACATATCGCTACATACCGCTAAATGCTACTTCTACATATGTACTTTTACATAAGAAATCCATGCTTATTTTAGTTGAATTCTGCACTGCTGCAGCTATCCTTAATACGTATATTTAAACCAGAGATTCTGCGGCATGTATCTACCACTGTGCAGTCCGGCTTATCGACTCGACTCGACTCGACTCGGCGAGTCCCCAACCCCATGGCCTGGCGGAGAACCTGATGAAGGGGGGCTGCCAGCCTAGGCAAAAGTTTCAGCAGCTGGCGTCGCGCTGGTCGCTGTCGCTGCTGCTGCTGTTCTGTTCTGTTCCTCGTTGTCAGCTCGTTTACTCTGGGCCCTGGACTAGGCCTGGCGTCCTGGAGTGCCAGAGTCCTGGGTTCCTGGCTTCCTGGGGTCTGGGCCTGCCTGTGGAATCCATGCAGTGAAAACATGTGTAATTGATCTGATTAAGTTGCCTTTGCCTCTGCGTGTGTGTGTGTTTGTTTGAGGAGGAGAAGGCCGCACAAGCTCCTGGCATATTTCTTCCCCACACACACAAACACACACACACACACACACACACACACAGGATGGGGCAGACAGACAGACGAATGGAGTGGAGTGGAGAGTACGGAGGGAGGGCATCCCGTAACACCGCTTAGGCTTTGGGTCTTTGCTTTGGTTTGCTTTGGGATGGGTTGGGGAGTGGGGAGTGGGACTTGCTGTCCGGCTATTTGCTGGTACTTACACTATTTGTTGGCCTTGTGTCCTCCTCCTTGTTGTTGCCACTCCTTGTATCTATTTGCTTGGGCCAGCCAGAGGCTTTTGCTGTTTAATGAAACGGAAATATAACATTTTAGTTTGTGGTCAAATATTGTATCATTTTTTGTTGTTATTTTTGTTGTTTTGTGTGTATTTTTTTTTTACCACATTCTGTATTTGCGATACACAGAAGGGGCCCCAAGCCCATTGGCTTTGAATAGAAATGCGAATATCATTTATGATTCAATTGAAATTTATCTGAAAGCAGCAAGTGTGTGTGTGTGGAAGTGTTAGTGCTATAAACACCAATGGGCAAAGAGCATTGAAATATGTATTTTCTCTTAGCTGTATTTTCGCTTGCTACTTTCAGCTGAGAATCTTTTCACAGCACCTATCAATTTACTACTAAAATGCTATTCGGTCAAATGCATTTAGACCACTTTCTGCAAGCCATCTCATCAAAACTTCATTTGCATTTGCATTCCACAAAAATAAATATATAGTACATATGTGGACATACATACATATGTATGTCTGCTATTTGCATGAGTTGCCTCTCAAATTCTCAAATTCCATCCACAGTTGAAGGCGACTCTCTCCAACTCTCCAACTCTTCAAGCAGCAACACATTTGGAGAGGAGAACTTTTGAGAGAATTTTAATTTAATTTAATTTAATTTAATTTTTATTTGCCTTTGGTGTGTGTGTGTGTGCTGGGCACACATTCAAAATGCAGCCTGTAGTTTTTTAATATTTAAATGGGGCACATGGCCCCCCAGTCCTCCCCAGTTCTGCCTGCCTTCCTTTTTGTCTATTTTTTGCTGCGAAATTCCACCCATAAAAAAGAAAGGGACGACATGTGGAGGAGTCCTGTGGGACCGGACAACTATTAACTGCTCTGCGCCTACAGCCCCCCTTGGGGTAGGGGGTTGTGCTCTGCTCTGCTCTGCTCTGCTATTATTATTATTATTTTCCCTATTGTCTGGAGCATTTCCTTCCGCTGCTCGTTGCGTCTGGGCCTGGTCAACCAGTGGCTGCATCCACCCAACCACCCATCCACCCAACCGCCCACAAACCTCAAGCTCATGCCAGACCGACGAAAATCCCAACGAAAATCCATGTACACATGTTACACAAACACCACAGAGAGACAGAGACAGAACTCTGCAGAGGGTTGCCAGAAGTCTTAAACACAGTCACTCACGATTCAACATAGTGTGGGTAAACGATCGAACAGCACAGCAGTTTTACAGCACTGAAATCAGCTACAGAAGCACCAACTTCAAGTAATTTTCTTTACAAATAAAATCAGGTATATAGTATAATCAGATTAGGATAGAATAATAGTATACTATAATACTCAGAATGGTGGCAGCCAGGAGCAGCGGCCAACAGCGGCGCTCTGTAAGATCCTCTCAAACAGGATCCAGAATCAAATGGATGCCAGCGTGTGTCCAGGTTGCCGCCAGCTCCAGAAATGATTGGGGCTGTCTCCTGACGTTTGTCCTAACTAATGGCCACATTCTGAATTGGCGTCTTTTTGTGGATGGATCAGCGATCAGCAGAACATTGTCCTGATGAAAGTCATGGACCAGTTGCGGCAGGGTGTCATAATCCGATCCATAGCCATCGTCAGGGTTGCACATTGGGAGCATCTCCATAGATGGGCACATATAGACAGTTTTCTATTTTATTATGTTAAATACATATATATTCGTAAAAAAACACTTTTCAGGTGTTTGTTTGTTTCTTTCTCTCTCTCTCTTCTTAAGTTTTGTCTTACATTTGAACTGAGGAAAATAGAAGCTGGGAGTTTTTCTTTTGGAGCAACCCTCGGCATTTGGGCATTTGCCTTGCATTTATATTGTGGTGTCGCCTGCTTTGTGCTTTCTGCTTTCTGCTTCTGCTTCATTTCCCTTCTCTGCTTCTTTGGCTTCACTTCCCTCCTCGGCTTCATCTGTCTCCTCTACTGCTTCTGCTTCTTCACCGTCCCCTTCTCTGCTGCTTTAGC
Source organism: Drosophila bifasciata (assembly GCA_009664405.1). Classification (NCBI taxonomy): domain Eukaryota; kingdom Metazoa; phylum Arthropoda; class Insecta; order Diptera; family Drosophilidae; genus Drosophila; species Drosophila bifasciata. The sequence goes on from CM019041.1 coordinate 34,220,808, forward strand.
TGCTTCACTTCCCTCTTCGTCTGCTGCTGCTTCTCTCTCTTTCTCCTTCTCTTCCTTCACTTATTTTGCTGCTGCTGCTCCTTCTGCTGCTGCATCTTGTTTAGGCGTTTTGTTGTCGACGTAAAACAAAAGTGCAAATGCATACATATGTGTGCGTTCATGTGTGTGTGTGTGTGTGTGTGTGTGTGTGTGTGTGTGTGTGTGTGTAAAGGAGAGAATAGATTTTACTCTGGCAGGCAAACGGCAGAGCCGGAGCTGGAGTTGTGCCCGCCCCGCCTCATTCTTGGACGTTTCTCCAAAAACTTTTTGGCTAAAAGTAAAATATGTGTTGTCCTGCCGTGATCTGCTCGCCCTCTCTGTCGCTCTCTGTCTGTGTATGTGTGTCCACACACGTGTGCTTCTGCTTGTATTTGTATTTGTGTTTCTATTTGTGTGCATTTTGTTGATAGTTGGGATTATTTTTGGGGCAATTTATGCGAAAGGAGGCGTGGAAGACTCCCCCAACCTCCCAGCTGCTGCTGCTGCTGCAGCTGAAGCCGGAGGCTACGCTCCCTTCTTGCTGTTGTTGTTGTTGCCTCTAACCGCTTTTGTATGCATTTGGGCTTAAATCGAGCAACAATAAAGTTGTTATTTTTTTGTCTTTAGGTCCCACTAGCCACTGCAGAAAAAGGAACCCTCCCCCGAACCACACTGCCTCACCCTTCCCAACTCTCTATGTCTCTCTCTCAATTTTGCTCCATTACTCACCTTCTCTTTGGGCGTTTTTCTCTCTCTCTCTCTCTCTCTCTCTCTCTCTCTCTCTCTCTCTCTCTCTCTTGCAGATACAAATATTTGGCTACAATTCCCAGTTATATGCAAATTTCTCCGATGCCCTGAATCGTGCCCAGGGCATTGTGGGCGTTTCCATTTTGCTGCAGGTAAGTCCTCCCCCCCCCCCAAAATCAATTATCAATGCCTATCGTTGCCTATCGATAACTGTTCTTATGTATTTGATAGCTGGGTGATCTATCGAATGCGGAGCTACGCATGCTCACCGATCAATTGGAACGCATACGGTATGGCGGTGACGAGGCATTCGTGAAGCGTCTGTCCATACGCGGCCTACTGCCGGACACGGATCATTACATGACCTACGATGGCTCGACCACGGCACCAGCCTGCCACGAAACAGTCACCTGGGTGGTGCTCAACAAGCCCATCTACATAACAAAGCAACAGGTGAGCTAATCCCCCACACACAGAGAGAATGCTGATCGAATCGAATCGAATAAAGTGCCTGGAGAGAGAGCTCTGATATAAGAGGAGACAAGAGTCCCTTTATGGAGCTGTCTTTGGGACCCAGCTTCCGTTTCCGCTTCTCAGCTGTGCGTCTGCTCCTCTTTTAGCCTCCTTTGGCTTCCTTTCAATGGTTACTCCTTGGCCAGCGCCTTGGCCTCCTTCTGTGATCATTTTGAGTGATGACCACCTTAATGTTTTTTAATTAGTATACAGCACTGGCTGTACTGTACTGGCCTGCTGCTGTCTCCTCTTGTCCGCCCGTCGTTGTTGTTTGTCTCGTCTGTTTTATTAGCTAATTTCATTTAAGTTTTAAATTAAGTTGCTGCTAGAGGAGCAGGCAGCAGGCAGCAGGAGGAGGGGAGGTATCAAGAGCGGCAGAGGCAACAAAGTGGATAGTGACCATAACTCAAAGGAATGGCGGAAAACACACACACACAAAAACACCCATACCCACACACACACACTCTCAGACAAACGCACCCATACCCACACAGGCAGCTACAGGCAGGGGGTAAAAAATTTAACACAAATGTTTATTAAGTGCAGCGGGGCTGTAATAAAGACGCCAACATGCATGCGGCATGAGGCATGTGGCATGAGGCACGAGGAGGAGAGTGCACGAATGAAGCGGTTGAATGGTGGCCAGCGGCATACGTGTAAACAATGTAAGTGCTGTAAGTGAGGGAAAGCGAGAAAGGAAGAGACACAGACAGAGAGAGAGAGAGAGACACACACACACACACACACACACACACACACACATGGTTGCATCCACTGGCTGTAGCTGCAGCAGCAGCCGTAGCAGCAGCAGACTCATAAAAACTTCAACAAGCTCAATGGGACCCATGGGCACATGATTACAACTTGTGGCAGCCCGTGTGGAGGACCCATGGAGGATGCCCAGACAGCGCCAAGCGACGCGGGCAATGTAATTTAGTGGCACGGCCAAAGAGAGACAGAGAAAGGAAGAGAGAGAGCGAGAGAGAGAGAGAGAGAGAGGGAGAGCGGTGAAAAGACTGCACCTTGCTGGCAAAACATAATTTACCAAATTAAAGTAACACCAGCATCAGCCAGCACAGCAGGAAAGGAGCAACAGCAGCAAGAGGCAGCAAGAGGAGGAGGAGGATGTGGATGGGATGTCCTCCAGCAGCAGGAAGCTGCGCGACATGAGCTAAAATTGCAATTAACCCATTAACGTTCGCTCTGTCACACGAAGGCAGAGATTGGTTGGGCAATACAACAAGGGGCAGGGGCTATACGAGCAAGGCAGGAGAGAACAAAAGACAGCAGCAAATTATGGTACGAAAATTCCATAATGTTTTTGCATGTAAAAGATCTTTGTGGATCTTTGATATTATTGCACAGATTTATCTTTTCATGGGTTAATTGCCGCTGTCAATCAGAACAGAACCGAACTGGAACCATTGAAATGTCGCGACGGCAAAGGCAATGTCCCAAAATGTCCATGGCGATTCCATGGCGAATGCCTTGAGTGCCATTTGGTGTTGCATACTTTCGGGTGCGCCACACACACACACCCCCACACACCACACACACACACACCCCTCACACCACCCACACTTTCTACTTAATTCACACTTGAACGGGCACTCGGGGGAAAACGTGTTAGCCACCCAGGCAGCATCAATGCACAATCCACACTCCTCTCTCCTTCAATCAACATCCAACCCACACCCCCGCCCAATCCCAGTCCCAGCCCTAGTCCCAGCCCCAGCCCCACGTTTGTCATGAAAAGCGATTTTGACGGAAGTCAATTGATAAACAGATTGAGTAGATTAAGTGTTATTGACTCGTTGTTGTTGTCGTTGTTGTTGCTGGCTGTCTCATCGATGCTGCTGCTGCTGCTGCTACTCCTCCTCCTACTGCTGCTGCTGCTGCTGCTGCTGTAAAGGAGAGGGTGTATGTCCCCTGGTTGTGTGTCTGTCTTACTTTGATACGATTTTTATATGCATATACATAAGAGTATTAAACTTTTTTCAGTTGTTGCTGTTGCTGTTGTTGTTGTTGTTGCTCAGCGAGCGCTTATTTTTAGGATTAGCAAATTTATGTCAAGCGTGCCAAGGGGGAGAGAGGAAGGAAGGATCGATGTTGTGTGCTGTGTGCGAAAAGGTTTATAATTATGCACATTAAACGCTTAAAAGATACGGCTGGTCTTATCTACATCTACATATGTATAATCGAACCATGGGGTTAGTCTATTGTCTCTAGGAATCCATTGATTGAAAGACTTCCGCCTCTTGCACTTGAGACGTACACAAAGTGTATTAGGGGTAGGGGTAGCCTACAATTAAAATTAAGTAATAAAATACCTATACATATAGTATATTTATATATATATAAATTTTGTTTGCAGTTGCATGCTTTGCGTCGTCTCATGCAGGGCAGCCCCGATCATCCAAAGGCACCGCTGGGCAATAATTATCGGCCGCCACAGCCGCTGCTTCATCGGGCCATACGCACCAATATTGACTTTAAAACAACAAAAACAAACGGCAAGGCCGCCTGTCCCACCATGTATCGCGAGGTCTACTACAAAGGTGAGTGTAATTGTCATTTTAATTGAGTTTATTTCTTACATTTGAATGGGAAAGTAGCTGCAGGAAAGATAGATACAGACAGAGACAGTTCATTGACTGATCATCAATAATTGTTAATAGTTTGCTAATTATTTGATTGAACGGATTGCAGTTCCGAAATCTGTAGTAATGGGATCCTACATGTGATCCTGTAGGAATGGTATATGGGTTCCGGAATGGTTAGCTATTCGAATTGCCAAAATGCTGAAGAGTTAAAGACAAATCAAAAAGAGACTTAGATGGTCATTGGATGGCTTGAAGAAAGGCTTAATGGATAGCTTAAAATATGGCTTAAGGCATGCCATTCCAAAGTACGTGCCAGACGAATGCTTAAGTGTCCATTCCGGGGGATTAATCGTAATATTTTTTTTATAGTAAATTGATTTTCCAAAACTATTTTGAGACTAAGAAACTAAGAGAAAACTTTTTTTTTTCGCTTTGCCAAATCCATTTACAGCGACCAGTTGGAAACAGAACTAAGACGTAACTAATGGCCGTTCTGATGACGTAATGACGTTGATAACGTAACGTAACGTAAGCGCAAGACGTAATTAGCGTGCGGCATGCAACAGGAGCTTCCACTTAAACACATACACATATACCGAGAATCCGGCGATGCATCGCGATCGAGCAAAGAGCGAAAGAACGAGTAACGAGAAACGAGAAACGAGGAGCGTGAGGAAGAAAAAAGAAGGAGCGAAATACAGACATACATACACGCATACATACTCCTATATACATACATGTATATGTATATGTATATGTAGGAGGCGCATAAAGTGTACCCAAAATAATATTGATAGCAAATACGATAACGATTAACGATTAACTAGCATTAAATGTGCAAATTTTTTTTGTGTGTGTGCAACTCCCCTCTTAAAAAAAAAACAATTGCAGCAGTCAGAGATACTCGTTGTTGTTTTTTTTTTGTAGTTGTATGTGTGTTGTAGCAAATACTGCGTAAGTACGATAATGATAACGATAACGATAGCCCATAGCAATGACTAGTAATCCGAATTACCAGCATAATCATAAACGTAATAGTCAAGCTCTACTACTATATAAACCATAATAATAATAATAATAATAATAAACATAATCATAAACATAATTAATTAAACTAATACTATATACTATATACTGTATATGTATATGTATTTAATGCTAGGCAAAAGTTGCATATAAGAGATCAAAAATACATGCATACTTAAGTGTATTTACATACATATATGTATATGTTTGTATATGTATGCAGCTGGAGCCGGTATAGCCAGAGGCTCCAGAGAGAGAGAACGAGAGAGCAGCGCTATCGATAGCCGGAAGCAAGATATGTATGAAGAACGATAGAGAGAGAGAAGGAGAGAGAGAGCATCATGCTAAACCCACCCCAAAAAAACTCCAGACTAAACAGGAAAACCATTTTGTTGCTGCCTCTCTATAGGTGTGTGTGTGTGATTTAAACAATAAAAAACTACGATCCCAAAAAAACAATTCAAATATCTATGTAAAGGAATGTAACTACAAAAAAACATATACATACATACATATGTATGTATGTACAGCTATATAAAACACTACTCTTAACGTTTTGTATCCTTCAAAAACTTTCTTAAAATTTATTTAAAAAAAAAGAACCCCGTTTAAATGAAACATTTTTAGTGAATTTACAGCCAATGAAATTTTTGCTGTTGTACTTACCCGCTGCCACACATTTAATTCCAATTTTCAAATTATGAATTGCATATATATAGAGTATATATATATATTTTTTAAAATCTATAATCCTGATATGCATGGCCGAAAATTTCTGCCCCTGGAACTGCCATTTTGCATGCACTGCCACACAAATGCGTTGCATTTTGCATTTTAAATGGACTTAACCACAGCCATCCATCCAATACCCCTCTCCCACCCCGCAAACCAATAACTGCAAAGCGGAAAGGGGGTAAGGGGAAACTTGTGTAACCGGCGGGTGAGACCTTATCAAACCCACTTACCGAAAAACCCAGAGAGCAGAGAGAGAGCCCAGACCCAGGCTGGCAGTCAGACGACTGCCTGTCGCTTATCGAACAGCAAATGCAACATGAAACCACAAAATCTGTTGCGGTTATTTAAAATCACGTTTAAATACGAAAGTGCAGCCCAGTGCGCGGTGCCCAGAGACCAGAGACCGGACTATAGGGGGGGGGTTGGCCCGCATAAAAATCAACTTTTTAATGGCCGAAAGGAAAATGATTACGTATACGCCACCGCGCTGGCTGCCCAGTTATGCTGCATAACTTTTTCCCTAAATGGCAGCCAGACAAGGGGCAGGGACAGGAACAGAGGCAGGGATAGAGGCAGGGTCAGAGGCATGAACAGGGGGCAGGAATAGAGGCTGGGACAGAAGCAGTGGTATAGACAGAGGGCAGAGGCTGTGGCACGAGGTTTTTGGTCTGCCGTACAAAAATTTCTCTGCACAAAATCACATAATAATTTGTATAAATATTTGCATTATTTGCACAAGTTGACATTTTGTTGTTGTTGTTGTTGCTGCTGCTGCTGGGTTTTTGTTTCGCATTCTGTTGCAACTCTTTCAGCTTTTCATTTGAGTTTTTGTTGTGTTGTTGTTTTGCTGTGCTGTGCTTTTCCTGTGTGTGTGTGTATCGAGGGATTTGCCAATGGGAAAATTATGACTTAAATTAATACATTTCAAATGTAATTTATTTGAGCGAATGTAGCAGCAGATACAACCAGCAAACCAGCAACCAGCAGCCAGCAGCAACAGCCAGATGGCTGAGCTGATGCCGGGCAGAAGTCTAAACAGATACCCTTCAAACACGCTCCATAGAAGCGTCATAGAGTTCCTTTTCCGTTATGGCAGAGTATCCAAGTGTCTCGTTCTGCTGCACTCCTGACTCCCGCTGACTGTTGACTAATTAGCCACACCAGAGCCAGACCAGAGCCAGTGCCAGGGCCAGGGCCAGGGCAAGGCACAGTCCATCAGCAAACTCAATTCCAACTTTGGCTGACTTTCAATCAATCAAATGGAATGGTGCGATGCAGTGCGGTGCGGTGCGGGGTGGTACGGCCGCTCTGGCCAAACTGATTTGCGGTGAGTTCTGCACGAAGTTATCCGGCATTCACGAGAATGCTGAGGGAAGTGGCTGACCACTGCATCAGGACAGGGGCTAACCTGACATATATTGGCAGGCAGTACAGGCAGTCCAGGCAGTCCAGGCAGTTCGGCAGTACAGCAGTCCGGCAACCAGCCAGTCGGGCAATCAGGCAGTCGGGCAGTACAGCAGTCCACCAGTACAGCAGTCCGGCAGTTCGGCAGTCTGGGAGTCTGGCAGTCGGTCTGTCTGGCAACGAGCAACCACAGAGTTTCAGAATCGCTACTCTGTATCGAAGGCCTTCGCCTTTATTAACCCATATATACATATCGCGTGGGTAATCCTTTAATTCAGTCCATACCCCACCCCTGCCACATTAATGGCACTCCACACACACACACTCGCACCCTTGCTTTATGGCGTAACCAACTCGTACAGGGTATCATCTAGTCTGTGTTGTCCTGTTGGGCAACAGGAAGAAGGCATTTTATCCTCGATGCCATAAAAAAACTGCGGCTGCTGCTGTCCAGGATTTACTATACATATATTGTACACACACGTACATATACTTTTTTACACCATTTGTGCAATTTTTTTTCGTTGCAGATTCAGATGCAGATGCAGAGTGGGAAATTGGTTGAGTTGGCCATTTGGCACATTTTTTTTGTACCATTTGTACCCATTTGGACTATTGGTCATTTCGGTGATTATTTTTAATATATTGGCCATTGTAGGGGCCAATGTAGACACGGACAAAAGACAACCATCGATCATCGATGTGGGGGAGTGGGAGAGTGGGCAGTGAGTGGTGCTGGAGTGGGGAGTGAGTGAGTGCTGGAGTGGGCAGGAAGGTGGATTGAAAACTATATTCCACTTTGACAAATAGACAAATTCGTTAACATTCATTGCTCAAAAGGGGGATTAATAATATGACACGAGTAGTGCCGATCTATAGTATACCCTCCCTGTCTATCAGTGAATATATATGTATATAGACCCTGTTATCAGTGAGGGTCTCGATGGGTAGTTGATGGATAAATATTATCAATTGAATATTTGTAATTGATTTGCATATGATGATTCACTTGTTAAAGTACGTAATCCCACTTTGACAGCACTCTGAATGATTTGTTGAATGAATAAAGAAAATACTTTTACCATTACCAGATCGTTTACTATACAGATACAGATACGATCTTCCATCCCATACAGATACAGATACGATCTGCCAATATACAGATACGATACGATCTTCCACTATACAGATACGAAACTATCTTTTACTATAAATATACGATATGATCTTTCACTTTAAAGATATACAGATACAATCCACGTATGATAGTAATGATGATTGGATAAATGGTTATGGTATTCCCACCCAGCAAACAGATCTCTAATAATAGCTACAATCAGGCAGTTATCTTCCAGTGCGCAATCATTCCATGGGAGATTATCATATCTAGTTCTGTACAAACCAGAAATAGAACCAGAAACAGCAACAGAAACAGCAACAGCAGCAGAACCAGAAGCAAAAGCAGATGAGCCAAAGCCAAACGACTTTGGGCTTATGCAACGCAGATTCATGACTGGTTATGCTAATGCCAGGCACCACCCACCCCCACCACCACACACCACCCACAGGCCCAATAATCCACCATGAAGGGAATGTACCATACATATGTACATATGTATGTATAGTATAGGGGGATCTGGTCTGTTGCAGTTGGGTTATCGCTGTTGTCCACACACACAAGACTAATTAAATTATGGAAATTAAATTGAATTGAGCATATTTGTTGTTTGCAGTTCATAAATTTTAAACCCAACCCCCGCTACGCAGCCTAACTAAAATGTCCAAAGCAATGTCCCACCCCTACGCAGCAACACCACCATTCCTGCATGCATGTAAATCATTTTACAATAAAATGCATAGCACAGCAGCAACAGCAGCAGCAACAGCACCAGCAACACACTTAATTATGACATCATTAATTTTTAATAATGACAATTTTGCGACAATAAATCACTTAACTAACACAAATGCACAGCGACGAGTGGCGAGTGGCGAGTAGGAGTGGGGGCGAGTGCCAGCGATATGCATGAAATTAGTAAACTTTAAACAATGCACCCACACACACACACACACACACACACAGACACAAGGCAAATGGCAAATGGGTTGGCAGTTGGCAGTGGGAAGTGTTGGTGGGTTTGGGGTGGATGGGTGGATGGGTGGGTGCGTGGGTTGCATAAGCAAATAAACAGATTGACTGTCCCCACAGCCTTGTCCTGGCATTGAGTGATGGCAGCCAACACACAACGCACACACACACGCGAGAGAAAGGAGGATGTTGTCCATGGTGCATGGTGCATGGTCCATGGCTGTTGCTGTTGGCTGTTGTGTATGGAGGAATGGACTGGCTTCCCTGGGTTGAATTTAATTAATCTCGCTACCGTCAGTTGCACACAATTGCAATTAACTTGCAACACTCGCATAATTACAGGCGACCTCATGTTTTGCTACTTATCAGCATCAACATTGACCCAACGACAGCAGCAGCAGCAACAGCCAGGAGTGGGAGCAACAGCCAGGAGTGGGAGCAACATGCAGCAGCACTTCTATGAACCCATTAGGTACCCCCTAAATGCAGCACAAAATTAAGACGGGATCATCCATCAGTATCTTGTTTTTTATCGTTGCTTCAACTGCAACACTTTTGCTGCATATAAAATTATGACTACACCGAGTGGCGAATAGGTGGATAGACAAAGTAGCGAGTAAGTGGATTGGTAAGCAGCGAGTAATTGGAATAGCGAGTGCCAGAGTTGTCTTTTGTGAATGAAATGATATATTCAAATATATTTTAGGCTTTTCTTTCATTTCTGCATGCCGTCTATCGCTATTTAGTTAATGGGTATAACATGCGACAAGCTTTCCCTGACACATGAACTTTCTCTCCCTCTCTCTCTGTGTGTGTGTGTGTGTGTGTGCGTAGTGGTTGGCTCATTGGTCATTTGGTTGCAGCTCGGTCGGTGTTAGCGGTTGCTCGTCATCGTCATCATCAACGTTGTTGGTGCCAGTGTTGGTCAGCGACTGATTGCAAATGTTGTTGCAGCATCAGACCCATCTGGGGGCGGGTGGCAGACGACGGCGGGCTGTTTGTTAATGCCTGTAGAGCACAAAGCTGTTGCTGCCTGCTGTGGTTGAGTGTGTGCCACCTGCCGCAGAGTTTCCCACCTTCCACATGCCACATGCCACACATGACGCATGCCTGCACTACCACGCACCCCACCTATCACCTACCCACCCACCCATCCACCATTGCTGATGTCGCTGCAAATTAACATTTTGTAACGCGTTTCGGTTGCCCCTCCTCCCTGCCGTGTTTTCATTTCACACTTTCCCACAGATATGAGAGTAGGATGAGAGTGTGTAGCTGTATATCTGTCTGTGTGTGTGTGTGTGTTGTGACATGCATTTGACATAGGAAGAGGACACGCAGCAATTGCCTAACACCACCTCTATGCCATATCCCTCTCCTTCTCTCTCTCTTTCCCACACACAATTCCAGAGCCAACCACAGACAGAGTCCTGTGGCAAATTTGTTGTATTTGCGATTGATTGCCAAATCAAATATTTGCTGTACTCCAAGTCCGAAGGCATGACCCACACAGTAGGGTTAGTGTGGATTGGATTTGGGATTGGCTTACATATCACGCATATATATACATACATATGTATATAGTATAGTATATATATCGAATAATTCCGTGGGTGGGCGAAACAATTTTTGGATTTTAATTTGCCACGAAAAACTGTTTAATTTGGGCAAACAAATTTTATTTTGTTTTTCGTACGTGAATCGCTGATTGTTGTCTAAATTTTTAATTGATTTATTGAGCTTTTTACACACACACAAACACACACACACACACCACACAAATACACATACATACGAGAAAGTAAAGCGAACTAATGGAAAGTAGCTGCCACACAAATTATATACTAGAACAAATGGCAGATGATTAATTGGAAAACAATGTAGATGATAATTTTTAAGATCAATATAGCAAAAAACAAAATACTTAAGAGAAGAGTACAGAGAATACAGAGTAAAGAGTACAGAGAATAGAGAAGAGAGTACTCAGAATAGAGAGAAAAGAGAGTACAGAGGATAGAGAAAAGTGAGAAAAGAGTACAGAAAATAGACAGCAATGAGTACAGAGAATTGAGAGAAAAGAGTACAGAGAATAAAGAGAAAAGAGTACAGAGAATAGAGTAGAGGGAATAGAGAGAAAAGAGTACAGAGAATAGACAGCAAAGAGTACAGAGAATAAAGAGCAAAGTGTTGGTTAATCTTTTTTTTTTTTGGGAACCCCAAAAGAGGGGGGATTTCCTTGGGGCATCCCCCATTTTGGAGGAACTCCACCGAATAATCCTATATATATATACATATAGTACATATAAACTATATAGAGTACATATTTAGCATAATTAACTATTATGGTATTTACAATACAATTAATCACATAGTGAAAAAAAAAAACAAACCAAAAACTAAATGCTTTGTATGTTTAACGATTTAAGTAGAGAGAAAAAAACCAGCAAAAAAAAAAAACACAAGGCATAACACCAAGTGTGTAGAGTGTAATAAAAAATAAATACAAATAAAAATAAATAAGAAAATTAATAACTAAAAAATACTATAAATAAAAGCAAACAAAATACAAAGAAATATGCAAAGCAAAGTGTGTGGGGGGGTAGTAGAAGGATGAATATAAATAAAGAATACAAACATACATATATCGTACATGTATTTAATGTAAATCCCCCCCCAAAAGCTTGTACCTCCCCCCTACCCTACCTTGTTGACTCTCCCTCCCATCCTCTCGAATATAATATATTGTATAAAAAAGATTTGCAAAAGCCACAAATTATAGTATATAAAAATAATTACTATATATATAGAGTACATATGTATAATCCATAGAAATGTATTGTATTGTATATGATGAGAACAACAAATATACGAGAAAATATCTATATATATATATATATAATATAGTATATATATACACAAGCGTGAAAATTGTGTCTCTGCTGTGTTCTTCTTTAGCTTTTTCTTTTTGTTTCAGCTAATCCCCGGGCCCGGGAGGAAATTACCTGTAACAGGCATAACAATTACTTATTTCCGAAAGCCCTCTCTTCTCGCTCTCTCTCTCTCTCTCTTTGCTACATTTTAATGACAATGAGCCCCAAGGAGGGGGGCTACAGGAAGGAGGATTGACAGCAAACACACACCCAAAGAGGGGGAAAAAAAAAACTAATTTCCGCCACGCCTACCATGGAACAATAAAGCTGCCGTCATATAAGAGTGGCTGGCGTCCCCTCTGCCTGCCACTCTCCACACACAAAGAAGAATATCAAACAAAATTAGAAGTACAACAAACAAAGCACAAAAATACATAAGGCGACTTTTGGCATACCCTGGAAAAATGTGTGCCATATAAAGTGCATCCCTTAACAGCTAAAAGATACATATATATCAGATTGGGAATAAGTATATAGCAATAGCCAGGGGAAACTTAGCTGCAAGTACACTCCAAGTATCTATACTAAAAATTTAATTAAACACACTTTGATGGGCTAATTTCTATGGGTCGCTTAATGCTTAATGGATATCCTATAGGGGGGGGATGGATATCTGTGCCACCTGTTCGACATCATCTGGAATGTAATCAAAACCAAATAAACAATTTTATTTAATAGTTTTGCTTTGGATGAGCAAAGGGAGATGGCGGGAAGAGCATAAATAAATATAATAATAAGATGATAAAATGGATTTTCGTGTGTTTGGGGTCAAGTTTATGTCTGGCTGGCATTGCCACTGTTGTTGTTGCCATTGTTGTTGTTGCTTCGATAAAAATCTCTTTCATTTCCCATTTGAATTTGCCCTGTGCCGGCAGCGGGGCACATGTTCCGGCATCCATGGACGCATCTTATCGAGGCATAAAAAAAAGCCAAAGTGGAGGAGGAGAAGGAGGAGCAGCAACGAAATAAATGCCGGATATCCTGGCTCTGGTTCTCGCAGGATACACGGCAGCAGGCAGTGTTAATAGGCGGGCGACAACAGCAACAAAAAATTTGTTAAACAAACGACAGCCAAACAGCAACAGCACCACCCACTACTGCCCACTGCCCTTGAGCCACCACCCTGCCACCCTAAGAGAGAGCCTCAGCCTGAGTCCCTGCACTCTCGAGTCTTGGCTTTAATAGATTTAGCGGATTCTTTTTTTTTTGGGCCGGGTTCAATGGCCATTCTCCACTTGGCTATTGATTATTTTCTTTCTTTTTTTTTTTGGTGTCTTTTTTGTTTTTGTTTTCGATTGGGATGGCGATTCCGATTGGTATGGGAGGGGGGTTCCTGTCCTGTTCTCTTCTGTTAGATTCAGTTCAATTCCGTTCCGGTTTCTTCTAATTTGTGGCCGCGACTGCTGCCGTTTTCAATTTCATGGGCAAACACAAAGAGGCAGCCCAGGCAGCCAGTGCCAGAGCCTGATGATGACGTTCGCAGACATTTCACTTTTCCTCCGCCGCAATCGGATTACACATGCAAAACCAAACAACAACAAAAAAAAAAGGGTAGGGGAAACGCCATCCCCACCACTCCACAGGAAGCAAAAACTCTCAACAAAAAAAAAAAGGCAAGCAAACAAAAACAAAAGCAAACAAACACAAACAAACGAAACGTGGTGCTGGCCGGACTGCATTTTCAATTTCGATACTAAAAAGCGCCACAGAATCAAAATCGAAACCAGGCAAAGGAAAAGGCGAACAAACTTCGATGTGGGAATACCCTCTATCACAGCTATGGAATACCCTCTATTCATGGGAAAACACAAAGCAGATGATCCTTCCAGCAGAAAGAGAGATGATCCCAGCACAGGACTGAGACAGGGAATGGAGTCTGGACTGGAACTGGGACTGGAGTCTGCTGGAGTTTTCATTGCCCAAAAGCTGATTTATTTATTGAAGGGACTTTCCCTCCTCAGAACGAATGTACCCCAGAGTGTTGCAGGGGAGGGTGGGGGGTGGGCAGTGGGGAGCCTGCATCAGGCCCAGCCAAAATTGGAAATATGAAAACTGCAAACTGGGAAAGGAATCAACAAACCGATCGGCCGGACAAGCGTGCGACAAGGCCCCAAGCACCGAAATGAAACGAATCGGAACAGGGAGAAAGAGAGAGAGCACAATCCCTACCTGTCTCCCTCCCTCTCCACTCATTCCCTGTCTCTCTCTCTATCTCTCTCCCTGTGTAGTGGGGAAACCTTGTCGAACTTTTGGAAGCTGGCTTCGGAAGCCGGATGTTAACGGGCAGCAGCTGCAGGTGCAGCAGGATGCAAGGACTACTGGCACAGGGACCCCAGCAGCACCCCCTGCACCACTCTCCCCCCGCAAAAACAAAAGAGGAAATTAAAATATGCGAACCCAAAAACCGCGCGTTTTGAATTTTCGCGCGAATTTTTTGGGGGTTACGATTTTGCATAAATTCAGACCCATGACCCATGACCTATGTATGACCCGTAGCCTCATAGCCTGTACCGCTGTACCGCATCAGCCGTCATCGAAGCGAGAGAGAGAGAGTCATGTATCATCAAAATATGCAAATCTGCTGCCGCTGCCACGTGAACTCTAGCTCGGATTCGGATTCGGATTCAGATTCGGACTCCACGAATACGCGGACAGATTCGGACATTCCTCAACTCACTCGGCCACTCTGCTCTCTCTCTTGATTCCAATTTGAGGGTTACACATGAGGCCAAAACACTAAATAAGGCCGTGTCAGGAGCAGTAGAGGGTGGCTGGGGGCGTCCCCTCCTGGTCAGAAGTCATTGCCTTTGTGGGCTGAGTGTGGGGTAGTATACGTATCGGTCACGATCCCTGCTAATCAGAGGCGTAAGCTGAATTTGATGTGTGGAAGGGGGTTTGGGGGAGGAGAAGCAACTCTTCATACCATCCCCACTGTAATAATACGTCTTGAAATCGGATGGATATGGTAAGCAGTTAGATATATGGAAAGTAACATTTAGTTATTCGATATCGCATTCGATTTGTATTCAAAATTATTCAATTCTATTCGATTCAGTTCAATTCAATTCGATTCGATTCACTTCGATTCGATTCGATTGTTGTTTTTGTATAATGTGGCCCAGTACTCAGTTCCTGTGCCTTGAAACACTTTTGTGTCGATTTTCGAACCACAAATACAATTTCCCATTGGCATTCCCATGCCCCCGTGCCCCCCGTGCCCCCCGTGCCCTACACTATGCATTTATGGATTGTCCTACGATTTATGCACATGTTCGATGCAGTCTCGTTTCGATACAGTTGAAGCGCCCAGGGTTAAGGCAACCCAACCCAACCCAACCAAAGGGGCATGTGGCAAAACGATTTATGCGCTGCCAGATAGAAATCGATTCAACTCTCTCTCTCTCTCTCCCTCGCTCTTCCTGCTGCCTGCTGCCAGGCGCCTGAACACCGACACCGAATCCCGAACCAGCAGAGAAGGGGGCAGAGTGGGTGGGTGGGGGCACTCGGTGAGTGTTTAGATTGAATGTAAACTGCACTTATGACAATGAACAGGTGACCCGAGCGCCCAGCCACCCACCCACCGCTCGAGCGCCTGCAACGCCGTGGGGCAAGACTCTGGCCAGCCAGCCAGCCAGAGACAGTGTAAGGAAACGATATTAGCATTGGTTGCTGTACAATGGCCCCAGTACAGTGGGCACACAACCATGGATCCATGGAGTTGCATCTATGCTTGCCACAGCGCATTCAGTGTTGCATTTGGATTCAGGAGGCGTTTTTACTGTGCAGATTTTAGGCTTTTCCTTAACGTTTTTTCCAGCATTAGCACTGCATCGTTCCACTGTGCCCACTGTGCACGATGGGCACCACTTTCACACCGCCAAGTGGCTTTTTGCAGGGCGGCAACCTTTCCACTTTTGACCCAACCACTAGCCACCACCTTTGAGCCCTGACCAAAGCACCAGCCCCAGGTCCCAGCACCAGCCACAGCACCAGCCCCAGTTCCCCCTCCACCCAAATTGTAACCCCCTCCACCCACACTCTGTTCCCTCTGCTCTCTCTGCTGGGGGGGGGGGCTGCAGCAATTTCTATTTCTTTTTATGATTTATGGCGTTGAAATATTAGTTTTGCTTATTTCATATAGACGATGGCCCAGGTCTCAGTCGCTGTCGCTGTCGCTGTCTCTGTCCCTGGAGCGGTGTGTGTGGTGGGGAAGGTGGGGGAGAGAGGATAGTAGTAGCTTCCCAAAGAGCAGAAACAGAAACCAGGAGCCAACCAGGAGGAACCCCTAAACCAGAAGCGCTCCAACGTCCTGGAGCCACGTCCAAGTTGCATAGCTCATTTTTTGTGCTCGGCAGGCGAACGAACGTTTATAATAATCGTAGACGAGGGGGATACTTGCCACCTGCCACAAGCCACATGCTGCATGCTGCACCAGCCACCTGCGCTCTCCCTCTCTCACTCTCTGTCTCTCTCTCACTCTCTGTCTCTCTCTCTGAAATTGTTTCGATCGAAGCTCGTTTCCTATTTCCATCTTGCAACTGTTGCAAAAATCAATCCTTCATGCATGCTGCTGTCCTTCGGGTGTGTGTGTGTGCGTGTGTGTGCGTGTGTGGGTTCGTAGGAGTACGAGTCCTTGCTGTTGAATGTGTTAATAAATTGCCACTTGCAGCTATTTTGCAGCCATGGCAAATTGGCTTTTATGCAATTGGCAATCGATGCCACAATCGATGCCACTTGAAATCGTAGTCTCCTCTCGCACAACAGGGGCATGCCACGATCTGCACCCCAACACCCCCCTAGTTCGGTGGTTCAAGTGTTTGTCATAAAATTTGATTATGACCTTTGCCAGGGGAAACTTCTCTTCACTCCACTCCTTTCCTCCTCTCTGCTACGTCAGGCATATGTAAATTGACACTGCTAATGGTAATGGTGGTGGAGGTGTCAAAGAAAGGCCCAAAAAACGTTGCACGCCGCGTGGAGTGTCGAGTGTCTAGCAATAATGAGGATGGCAACGTGATCACGACATGTCGGTAATTGCTGAAGGAAATATAACATATCCTTTAAGTGTAGCCTTAAAGATCTACCAAAATACATATCTATAGTCTCTCTACTCTACTCTCTACCATCCCAAGAAGGGTCTTTCTTCTTTCTACTCTATTTTAGTTGCTTTTTCCTTTGTTATCTATTTTGGTTTCGTGATGGCAACAGAAATTCACTGAAACTTGCATCTCTAGCAGCTAGGTTTCACGACTCTCTCTTCCCTTGCCCCATCAAGTTGCATGTCAAATGTCGCTTTGAGCATTTCTTTGGCATGCGAATTTTTCTTTCGCTTCTGCTTCTACTTCTGCTTTTTGTTGTTGTGTTCGTGTTTTGTGTGGCGGCTCATTAAAAACGCCAAAAGTTTAAGGCCTACTAAACACCTCATCCTTATCCCACATCCCTTTCCCATTCCATTCCACAATGTCAACACGCACAAAGGAACAGAGCAGAGCAGTGAGGAGCAGAGACAAGACGGTTGAATGTGGCTGGGGGGCTGGTGGCTGGAGGGGCTTTGTATGCTCTGTGGGGTTGTTATGCGTTGGCTGGAGCAGTTAACATATTCATTTTGTCACACCTCGAAATATGAGCAAAGACAAAGACGGAACGGAACGAAACGAAACGAAACGAAAGGAAATGGTATGGAATGGAATGGGTGGGGGGGAAATCGAAGAAGGACGCACCCCAGCTCGAAAGGAGTGGAATGAGACTCTTCTGGGGGGGTGCTGGGTGCGTGTCAATAGGTTGATGTGTTTATTTGTCTGCTCCCTCCTGCTCCCTGCTCCTGCTCCAACCCATAATCAATGTCTTTTGGGCCTGGCACAGGCACAGGTCTGCATTTTGAACCAAAGAAGGAACAGGGAACAGGGTATGGGTATGGGTGTTTCCGTTTCTCTGCCTCTCTCTCTCTCAAGAGAGATCTTACTCTGGGGACTTTCGCTGTTAAAGCTAATCGAACTTAAGCCCCTGATCGCGTTGGGAATGAAATTTAATTTTATGACTCATTATTTTGCACACGTATAGGCACTAGGGTACTAGGCACATTGGGCAAGGTGGGGCAAGGTGCAAAAGCGGAACAATGGAACGGGACGTTGACGTGCCACATAAATATCGCCTGGGGGGTCTTGCTTGCGTCTCTCTCTCTCTCTCTCTCTCGCTCTTACGCATTAAATGAGCTCCGTGAGACATTCGCCGTTCCGCCTACTTAGCCAAAACGATTTCACCGCCTTAACCCCTGTCGTCTGGCTGTTTATTTGGCTTATTTATTTGGCCCTTGCTGCCTGCCTGCCTCCCTGTCGTTTTATGCTTTCACTTTTACTTTTACTTGCCATACAATTGTCGTATTTGGATGGATGACGATGGCTGTATGTGTCTCGTGTGTGTGTGTGTGTGTGTGTGTGTGTGTGGGGCCTTTGACGTCGTCCTCGTGTAGGAAGACCCATAGCCCAGAGTGCGTACTCAGGTTCCCCCCCTAGAATCAGCGCAGTGGGGGAGGGAGTCACGTCTATTTAAATCGAAGCGAAATCAATTTTGGGGACTCGCGTTTTATGCACAAAGCACACATAAAATGCTCGCATGCAGAGAGAGACTTAACCGTGGCCCCCCCAACCTCCCCAACCCACTCCGTTCCCTACCTGGCCGTGCCAGTTCCCTTCCATCCATTCATTCCATTGAGCAGCGAAAGAGAGAGAGAGAAGAGAGAGGGAAGAGAGTGGCGGAGTAACGGTGTAGCGGAGTGCCTGGTGATGCATTCACATTTGAGCACATTGTTGACAATTGAAATGTTCAAACTGTTCGACAGAGGCGTAGGCATAGCCCCCCCTCCCCACTAAAACAGACTTTAAAATGCTATGAAAATATGTTCAGACTGTACTGCAGCTGCAGCTTGCCCAGGCAACAGCGAAGCTAAGAAGAAAGCAAAGCAAAAAGAAAACAGCAACAAAAAATCTTCTCGAAACTTCAACAGCCCGTCGGTCACTATGGTTGTCTCGCTCTAGCTTGGAGCCATCACGCTAAGCAGCTGCAGCTGCATCTGCTCGCTGTGTGTGTGTTCAAAAGCAGAACTAGGATACAAGACACAAGCGAAAGCAATAGAATGCGAGAGACTGAGAGACACAAGCGAAAGCAATAGAATGTGAGCGACTGAAAAGAAGAAAAGAGCAAAGTCTGAATCCCAAAAATAAGTACAGTCTGCAATAAATTCAAAGAGATATATTTGCAATACGTTCTTTATTCTCTATTATTTTCTCATCGTTCATATATGCATGTTAATTATTTTTTTGGGGGTGGATACATATTTACTGTTCCAACTCTGTTATGAACTTAAGATGCTTGCCCTCGATGTGCACGATGCCCACATAAAATTGAAACTCAAAATAATGATAATCCTCATAGCAATCGCTCAGCACACAGTCCAGGTTGCCATTCAATGACTCCAGATTGCCACGTAGTATGGTATCGTATGCGACATAAATCTCCACGTGACGGCCCACGTATTTGTGCAGCGGGCGAAACTCAAATGGAAGAGCATCGGAGTTTGTGGTAAGCGTGTGCGGCATGCTACGCAATACGGTATATAACTGTTCATAATCCACTAGAAAATTATTATTTTTAGCACTAGATTGGGATACTTCAGGTGCTACGGCCGACATTTCAGCAGATTCTGGCATCATTTCATCAGTAGATTCTTCCATTCCAACGGCTTCTGATATTTCAGCTGCTTTAGCCACCACCATTTCAGTAGAATTTTCAATTCCAACTTCATCTGCTACTGCCGAAATTCCAGTAGAACTTTCAATTTCAACTTCATATGCCACTGTCGAAATTCCAGTAGAGTTTTCCATTGCAACTTCATCTGCTACTTCCGAAATTCCAGTAGAATTTTCAATTCCAACTTCATCTGCCACTGCCGAAATTCCAGTAGAATTTTCAATTCCATTGACATCTGCTTCCCATTCAGTAGATTTTCCATTTTCATCTGCTAGTACCTCCGAAATTTCAGTAGCATTTTCTTTTCCTTCTTTCTTTGCATCATTTTTCTTCTTTTCAACAGAAGCGGTGCGATTTAGCAAGCCCAAGACGGCATTAGTCAATTTCTTTGAACCAGATTCCATTATTATTCTTATCTAAATTAAGAAAATAAATATTAGAATCGTTTGCATATTTTAAATGCAATTTATTTATGGTTAGTTTTCAATAAATTACGTTTTTTCTTTTCGAACAAAGCTAAGAGCTGTCTGACGACTTAATATAGACTGAAAGGAAAGCATTTCGCTGACGTGGCGCTTACTATACATTCACATTCACACATCAGAGTGATGCGCCTCATGCTGCATAACTATAGTCGTCTCCCTCTGGCCAATTGGTTTCTATGTACAGACGCCAATTGAAGGGGGTTGTTTTGTTGTGACGCAATCTTGAGCAGATTCAAACTAGTAGCGAGTAAAACTCGTTGGTTTCGTTAGCCACATCGTTGACACCGGCACCTGGGGAAATATTTTGTACAGTTGTGCATATATGTATGAACATCAACATCGATTAAAATAACCGATAACTACTTATCAACATTTCGGTAATTTTTTTTCTTAAACTCTGATATTGTTTGAACCCATCAAAATCCCTCTCAAGCTAAGCCTCTGACTGCATCATCTGCCTGGTTTCACGTGTGGCAGTGTGTTTGCCTACCTTCCTCTGTGGCTGTGGCAGTGGCAGCTTCTGTGTGTGTTGTGTGCTCTCTGTGTTGAACAAAAAATAATCGTATTTCCGATTTGCGATTTGTGATTAGCGTGCGATAAACATTTACCGCTTTCCTCCGCCTTTGTTCGCATTCTTTATGCCGCCACTGATTCCCCTCCCAGTGCGAAGCGGATGTACATACATATGTATCCTCTCAGGCTAGAATTTTGGTCGCTTATCCCCCAGGGGAAGGGGCTTCCCGACGCGCACTCGAGTATAAATATTACACGTTGATTTCCATTGAATTGGAAACTTTTATTTATTCGCATTCTTAGGCGCATTCCATTTGAATACCCTTGCCTGCACTGAGTACTACGATATTCAAAGACGTCAATTTTTCGTCGTTTCCGTTTTTCGACCAAAACGCATACTTTTCCTTTTTCATATCAAGGCGCTGCGACATTCGCAAAAGTGAGCAGTGCTCCTGTAATGTTGTGTGCTCAAATTTGACTGCTGTTAGTGCCAGCTCACATATAAAAGCCTCTGTTATGCTTAATAGAGCTTTAGCCCAATAAGAAAATGTTGGGTAATGCGAATGTTGGAGCGCCTGCGCCTGTTGAAGCCTGCCTGAAGAACATGATCGATCCGCAAGAGTATATATGTAGTGCCTCGGACTTGGAAGCTTCTGTTTTGTATTTTGTTTGCTCTTCAGCCCGTTTGTTCCATTTCTGTTTATGTGGTGATAAAAGTCCCCCATTTCCCCTCCACCGCCCCATGGCCGAACGCCCTGCCCGAACAATGACGACTTGAATTTTCAATTAAACAAAAAAAAAAAAAAATGGAAGAAACTTTGCACCCGAAGTAGTGAAGGGCGGGGGGGACATTTCTGAATGGTTATTCATAAGCAACGTTACCACAGCCATGAATCAATTCAGAAAGTCCAAAGTCCAATGGCTGTTGTGCTGCTGGTACAGTGGAAGGGAAGCGGGAGCGGGAGCGAGGGCCAAACGGGAAACGCTGGGGCAAGTGACAGTCATTGTAGCAGAAATTATTCTGCTGAAATTTTATCAGTATTCTCTTGAACTTTGTGCCCCTGCCACAGCCACAGCCACAGCCACTACGACTGCCACCACCCAAGAGCTATGGTTGCTAGGGTTGAGTGCGTGATTCCCCTCAGATATTCCGTTCACATTCCGTTATTGTGCTTCACTCTCCTTGCACCTTTTGTTCGCACTCCTTTGCACAGACAGTAAGCCACTGGAGTCTCGTGAGTCACGCTACCATCTCGAGGGGATGGGGATGCTCAAATGCGTTTCATGTTGCTGACGGAGGCGGCAACATTATCGCCAGCAACATTATTCATTATCGTTTTGCCCGTCCAACCCCAACCCCTTTGGCCATTTCAAGTCGGTGACACTGCAACAGATACTCTCCTAGTCATACTTCTGCTCTGCCTCAAGTTTTTGGCTGGCTTCCACCTCCTCCTTCTCCTAAGGCAGAACCTCAGCCTCCTCCAGAAAGTCAAAGCTCTGGACAAACTTTTGTGTGCTCTGACAAAAAAATAGTCATAAAAGGAATGGATGGTGGTGGCAAGAGGGGAAGCAGTG
Source organism: Drosophila bifasciata (assembly GCA_009664405.1). Classification (NCBI taxonomy): domain Eukaryota; kingdom Metazoa; phylum Arthropoda; class Insecta; order Diptera; family Drosophilidae; genus Drosophila; species Drosophila bifasciata. The sequence continues at coordinate 34,243,192 of CM019041.1, forward strand.
AACAGGAAGGGCCAGACGTCCGATTCGAATTGTGTGTCCGGGCACTCCAATCAGGCAGAAGGATTCAATCGAATCGGTCATATACAATATACATACAAACATACATATATTTGATAGATTCTTGTGATGAAATTACATCAGTAAATACATACAAACAAAGGTGCATATGTACATTAATATGTACCATTGAAAGCCAGCTGAATTTGGTACTTTGAGTACCGCTTGCAATCATTCAAGGGGTAACAAAGATTCGAATCATCTCTGTTGCAAGTGCAGCTGCAACATTTCAAATTTCCAACCATCTAGCAGTGGGATTTTCTCTCGCACATAGTAGTACTAGTAGCTCGCACAGTTTGAGCCTTAAATATTTTCGCATTTATGCAAAAAGCCCCAATGTCTTTTCCACTCTGGGGAAAACTTCAAACTTGCTGTGACATTGCTGTAGCCACCAGCTGGGACTGTTACTGGTACTGGTCCATTGTACTGTATACTACTGGTACATACCTGTCACTACACATCTGTACATACGTAGGTGCAATTCTAATTGTTGGGATACATATTTAGTTTGGGGCAACAAGAAGCTTCAGCTCGAATTGTAAATAAAAACTTCATTTTTTTAAATACTTTTTTCCACAGCTATTTCCGCTGCAGAGAGAAAGACATCTTGCTGCTATATAAGTACACAAAAAAAGTGCGGAAATATATACCCTGCCGTACTAGAGATGGAAATTGCCCAATCTGAGTAAGTACCTACATAAGTACTTACCCACTGGCTACTGGTAAGCGAACGCCACTCAAGTCATAAGACGAAGTTCGTGAATGGAAAAGCTTCGGCTTTGTCTGCCTCGATCGGTCAGAGAGACAAAGAGAGAGAGAGCCATACATCTACACATATTCATATAATAATTATGATATTGTGTGCATTGAATAATGCATCTAACTATGGGTATTAAATACATACATATATCTACATATTTAGTTGGGTTTTTGCATCTGTGTCGTCGCGGGTTTTTTTTTGCAAATGTGGCTTGGAAATGCCACAGCTCGGGGGAGAATCGTGTAACTGGTTGTGGCTGGCTGGGGCTTGAGCCATCGTCCAAAAATTTGCTAACGATTAATGCTGAATGCATCTGCATACATATTTACATATCTATGTATCAAATGTATCCTAAGTGAAATGATTTCTCAACAAATGGCAAAAAAGTTAGCAGCAGCAGCATTTATATCATTCACTCGATTTCATTCTTCTGTCGAGGAATCTAATCGTGCACTTTATGGCCTGATAACTGAAAAAAACTGCAACGGAATCAACAACAAAACAACCCAAGTTTATACATACATACATAAGTACATATATACGCCTTCTCGTACGTAGCTGAATAATTTGTATACGAGCAATGGGAGGGAGGCAGATAGCTGGAAGCGAGACAGCGACTGAGACTGCGACTGGAACTGGAAGTCGATCTGGAACGGGTTTTCCCTGGCTCATCGCAGCAATCAATGAGTATCGATCGTGCTAATCGACTGATCAATGTGGCAGGGGTGTGGGGGATGAGATCTGTGGAAAAGCCAAGCTTCAGGCGATAGGCATGCGGGTTGGGGGTCACAGCACGAGGCCGTCGGAACGCTTAGCCGAGCAAATCACATCGCGAATTGATAGTCGATAGTCGACTAGTCGATCGTCAGCATCCGAGGCGGCAGCTACAGCACAGAAACCAGAACCAGAACCAGAACCGACCAAAAACAGTAAGAAATCTCAGTAATAGAAAATGCTGCGTTTTAATGGTGGATCTGGTGGGTTGCTGATGCTCTTTCTGGCACTGATTGTTGTGGCCTTCGCCCAGCGACGGGAGAGTAAGTATTGGCCTTCTTTTTTATTACCAACTAAGGCTCAGCTTAGCCCACAACTTTGCAGGAACAAAGACACACTTTGGCAACTGCCACACGGCGGACTATGGCCGTGGCACATGCGTCGAGCCCGGCAGCTGTGACTTCTACGACGTGGACAAACTGGACGCATCCAGCAAGCGGCAATGCTACTCCCGGCAGAGGCCAGATCTGGTAAGTGATGTGGCCAGCCATGACACATATGTAGTATGATTACTGATTCAGATTCATGCCGATTCAGGTCTGCTGTCCGCGAGAGAGCAACATCATACCCGTACTGGGGGTGCGCATAAATAATAATGCAACTGCCACAACAACCACAACCACGGAACGACCTTTGCTGCGACTGACGGCAGCGTCAGCCAACAATAATGCTGCGCCGCAATACCAGCCACCCCGGCCACCCACCAGCCCGGATCAGCTGCCGGAGCATCCGTACTGCGGCACGGCATTCGCTTCGCGTGTCTTTGGCGGCACCGTTGCGGGCATCCTCGAGTTCCCCTGGACCACGCTGCTCGAGTACACCGAGAAGGGGAGCGGCAACAAGAGCCATGTGTGTGGGGCTGCCTTCATTGCCCAGCGATGGCTGGTGACGGCCGCCCACTGCACGGACGCATTCTTCACGGGCCCCGGCCTGCGGCTGACGGGCGCCCGGCTGGGCGAATGGAACAAGGCCACCGATCCCGATTGCATAACCAATTTGAACGGCAGGCGAGAGTGTGTGCCGCCGCATATCCGCGTGGCCATCGATCGCATCCTGCCGCACGAGCAGTTCAACAACAATAATCTGGCCAACGATATTGCCCTGCTGCGCCTGGCCCGGCCCGTCAATTGGCTGCATATGCAGCATGTGGAGCCCGTCTGCCTGCCGCCGGCCCGCGGTGCCGAGGCCAATCAGCTGGTTGGCGCCGCCGTCGACGTGTCCGGCTGGGGGCGAACGGAAACCAGCGAATCGAGCAACTTCAAGCGCAAGGCCATGCTCACTGTCCAGCCCCTCGACCAGTGCCAGGCGGACTTCCTCAAGGACGGACAAGTGCTCAACGAGAATCAGCTGTGCGCCAGCGGCGGCATTGGCGTTGATTCGTGCAACGGCGATTCCGGTGGACCGCTCACCGTCGAGGCCAATACACCGCAACGGGATCGATTTGTCTACCTGGCGGGCGTCGTCTCGTTTGGCCGCAAGGAGTGCGGCCAGACGGAGTTCTCCGGCGTCTATACGAGAATCAGCAGCCACATGGACTGGATCGAGCAGACCATACGAGCGAATCGCATTTAGTCAGATCCTTCCTATATAGGTTGTTACATACATATATACTATATATTCTATATATAGTTTTATTTTTTTTTTGCTTTAATTATCTGTTAAAAATTCCGTGCGACGTCATCGGTGTCATCGCTCACGTCACTGATTTCCGCCGGGCTGTGCAATTTGTCAAACACAACATATTGGTGTTGTTCGGGCTCCCCCATATCGATACCGGTTCGGTTCGGATCGCAATCGCAACCGATAGATTAAATTTCTTTGCTCATGACACGCAAAAGTATATTGATGGCTCACCCCAAAATGGGCATGGCCATGGGGGATGAGGGCCACCGGGACTTACCCAACAAGTCGAATGAGAGAGAACGAGAGATGGCTAGCGATGAGATCTGAAATCATCCAGAGATTGTTATAGAAAATTCGATATTAAATAAACACAAAATAATAATAAGAATGCCATGAAAATTTATTAGAAAATATATATATCAGGGTGACATTTTCTGCTTCTTTTGCTAGAAGATACTATAATAATTCCTTAGTTTGTTTTTACTTTTGAGAAAGATTTCCATTCCATTAGCCATTGCCTGAAGGCTCCTCTTGGGGGGCACCATAAAACTTTCCATAGACCAACCATGTACACGTATCGTATCGTATCGTATATTTTTTTTTTTTACTTTGATTTCAGTTTATTATGCGTCCCACATACACACACATACAGTACACATACAGTACCGTAAATATGCATGTATGTATTGAGGGACTCTTTCGTAACCAGCTACAAATAAATAACGTAATAAATACAGAAATATAAACCTATGCAACTACTTCTAAGAGCAATAAATTAGCTTACAAATAACTCGAACAAAAACACAAAAAAAAAAAGGAAACGTATATAGACGAGGAGATTTGAATGTTGCCATCAGAGTGGTGCAGCTGCTTCTCAGGTGCTGCGCCCGAAGATGATTGCGCGTCGACAGCGATCCCGATGGTCCCGCATCTTGCCGGCGGGGCAAGGTCGCGGCAATTTCCGCGACACGAGCAGCTGGCTGTGGAGGGTGCGGCTGTGCGGACTGAAGAAGATGAGGCGTCGTGCCTCCGTTGTACGTTCGTTTTGCGCCACAATGAGGCAGAGGATCAGCATGGCAGTGAGCAGGATGCGTTGCAGCTTCATTTCCGTTCAGTGTTGAGTGATGCTCAAATTCTTCTTCTCGTTCTCGTTGCTTGTTGCTGTATTGGTTCTGTTTTGTCGCACTTCTATTTTTGTATAGGGCACGCGCGTTTGACTTTGCTTGGCTTGGCTTCACTTGGCTTGGAGATTGTTTCGCTAGCGCTTCGCTTTTATGACTGGGCGCGTTCCCCGATGTTGCGCCTGTCGATATTCAGTGTCGATAGCCCAAGACGGCGGCGGCCGCCGTGCACAAATCGATAAGATAAGCCCCCCCAAAGGGGCATTCCATAGCCACCGATAAGATAGCCCCTCCAGGCCATACGAGTATGGCCACAAAATATCTATTGTGTGTGTGCTTCGGCATGGCACGGGGGCCCATGTCTACGGTCTGGGTTTTCGCTTCGGGTCTTTGGTCTCGTCGCTGTGTAGACTCTGTAGACTGCCACAAGTGGTGGTGCCCCTGGTGGGTGGCTATTTTCGTCCCTTACCCATCTCGCACAATGACGAAGTCGCACGACCCACATTCCCCTGGCATGTGTCGCGCGGAGCAGTTCGCCAGAAGTTGGCTGGGGCTTTCAGGTAGTTAGGACTTCGTCATACGGTGGATCACTGACCAGCGAACGTGTTGACCTTATCAGTGACGCCTCTCATCCGGTCTGACTCCCCATTCCATGCGCTGAAGCCTCAGCCTGAAGTTATGCCATACCCCAGGCAAATATTGAAACGAATGTAGAATGTAGAATGTCGAGCAGCTACTATATGTACGATACGTTTGCCCATGGATAGCCCATTTTGCACGCTTGTGAAATGAGAATGATATGAGAATTTTTTCATTCACTAATTGTCTCCGAGGGGCATGTGTGACATGTCGATAAGGTCGTTTGATGAATCCGATTCGAAGCCGAATCACCTGCTGAGCACACTGATGAAACAGTCACTGGCAGGCACTCCCATATCCTACCTCCGTTCGATTACATGTCCAGCCCCAGCCCCTACATCTGACGTAGAACGTCGGGGTCCAAAGTTCCATGCGGATCTAGAAATTCCAATGGCTTTTCGGAGGGCTTTGGCCGGCCTTCTCTTTGCACGTTCAAGTGATCGATAGAGCGGGACTGGGTCTGTCGCCAGCGAGTTACACCACACTCACACTCACACACTGATTAGATGCGTAGCTTCTGGTACATTCGGATTAGATTTCGAGAACCTGCCGACTAAACCATCTGTTTTAAGATCTTTCTAGGATATATGCAGTAAATTCCCCTCTACCATAGCCAACATACATATATAGTCGGAGTCTTGTTGTTTCGGAGTCTGTTTCGGAGTGAATTTACGTGGATTTCTGAGTAAATTCGAAGTAAGTTTTGTAAATTTTCGACTAAATTCGGAGTATAATTTTCGGAGTAATAAATTTCAGGTAATTTCGTTCCTGTTAATTTCGGAGTAATTTCGTTCTTGTAAATTTCGGAGTAATTTCTTTATTGTGTATATCGGAGTAAGGTTAGTCCTTATTCGGAGTAAATTTGGTTAAGGTTCGGAGTAGATTTCGGTGAAATTCTTAGAAAATGTTGGGCTACACCTTAAACAAGCTTGATTTGAATTTCGGAGTAAGTTTTCGAAGTAAGTTTTCGGAGTAAGTTTTCGGAGTTAAAAAACAAATTAAAAAACAGAAGGAAAATTTATGTATTTTTAATTTGGAAACAATAATTCGAGATGTATTTCGGAGTTAATCCTATTAACTCCTACTCTATGTATTCGGAGTTAGTCCTATTAATTCCGATTGGTTGTGGGTCTTTTTGATACTGAGATGCTGAGTTTTGTTCTTAGATGACTTTTAACTCGTAATTGAGGATTCTATTCAAAATACTAAGCACAAAAAATAAATTTATAAATCTGATCGAAGCTTAAAGTTAGCTCCAGATATTGTCCGGCAAAGAGGCTCTTTCGATATCATCATCATTCATCCCAAATCGGGATTTCCCTGCCCATTGGTCATGTGGGGACTGCGAGAAACTCCCAGCATGCAGCCAGGCTGGGCAAACATTTACGCCATTTCGGCTAAATATAATTTGAAAATGAAATGTTTCCGATTCAACTCAAGGAGCTGCTGATATCATAGACGCCTTTAGCCATCCAACCAGCCCCCCCATTAGAACATGCCAGAGCCAAAAGCCTGGTGGAGGCCTGCAGGCCTGGAAAGCCCATGCGTAATGCGAATTTTTAATTGATAAGATAGAGAGGGGGGACTCAAAAACGACGAGAGAGAGAGACTGCCGATATCAACAAAAAGGGTGAATGATATGCAAATTTATGCATCACACTTATTGGGGGAGAAACCCACACCACACCATACCACACCATGTGGCATAGCTGGGTTTTTGCTGTGTTGTTTGCTGGCTGGGTGGTGTCAAAATATATTTCCCAAAAATTGCATTTGCATCGATGCATCGATGTTTTGTGTGCATTTATCTGTAATTAACTGGCAGCAATTATGGTAGTATGTACAATGCCAACAATGCCAACAGACGACGACTAACCGACTGAAATTCGAATCCACAATTCACAATTCACTATAATAAAAAATGTACAAAAAAAGAAAAAAGAAAGAGACACACAGACACACAACACACTTTGGGTTTAATATTCAACTATAATTACTTGTAATTATTATATTTTATTTGGTATTACTCGTAGTAACTATATATAGTAGTATATTTATGGATAAGTGGTACGTGTAGTATTCTAGAGCGAGTGCGAATGCGAGGCTGATAAATAACATAAATAAATAGTAGAGCACTGCACGAATAATGCTGTTTTTTTTGTTTTGTTTTGTTTTGTTTTGAGAGAGTTGGAGATTCATTTCGATGGATTAGGTTTGGTTATTTGCTTTCACTTTGACTTTCAAGTCCCTTTCTCAGCAGCGCACGCCATCTGCAAGACAGAGAGAGAGACAGAAATGAAGTAGCTACGATAGCACTTTGTGTCGAGTTGTACGAGTAGTAAGTAATCTTAAGGCGGTTAACAGGTTGACAGGTTGACGGCTGGACAGGTTGACAGTTGGACGATCTTCGCGTCGATTCCATGACCGTCTACGATAATGACGCACTCGTCTACGTATCGTATACGTAATATTCACCTGCATTATACGAAATGATGCGGCGACAATTGCCGCGATGATCGTGCATGTGACACTGGGGGCATGGCTTCTCCATGTTATGCGTGGCCAAGATCTGTCCCCGATGTATGCCATTGGGTGCCAAGAATATCACACGACGCGACTCGCCACCCGGCGGTGCACAAACCACAATCACCGCCAGCAGGCAAATCGAATACAGGAGCAGCTGATGAATGCGTTGCAGCGACATATTGACTTCGTTTTGGAAGGTGTGAACAAAATCTCCGAGAGAATGCGAATCCGAATGACGAGAATGACAAAAACGACGTGCTTTTGCTTTGATTTGATATAATTTGATTTGAGCCAACCGTGGCGATTCTCCTCTAACTGGCTTGCTCAAATGCCGGCAGTTAACTGATTATATATGATTCGGGGGTAGCAATTTTTAAGTGCCTTCGTTCGCTTGTCTTTTTCATTGAATTGATAAAAAACCACAAGACAGGGTGGTGCGCTGCTCCTTACCACCCACCCAACGCTGGCATACCGCTTGTGGGTGTCGCTCCGTCGTCACCCTGTATGGGGAGAGGGAGCGAGCAGGGGAATCTTATCTGGCCGCGCTCCGTTCTCCCGCTGTCATTTGCAATCTGTGTAATTGAGTGTTTCGCCAGCACCCAGCACCCAGAACCAACCCAGACCTAAGCACCGATTCCCAGCCGAAGATACAGATACAGATAAGTCTAAGGTTAGTTGCCGAGTGGCTAGTATACTATCAGATATACTCTGCCGATCGTGCGCACGCTAGCTGATAATATCATTAGCCACCCACCAATGCATTTTGCATAGAACGTGGCCGGAGACCCCACTACCAATCGGTTCCTGGGGGGTTTTTTCTCTTCACTTCTGGGAATCTTCAAGCTGTTTTTTTTTTTAGGAATTCTTAATGCAATAAAAAGTTTATAAGCAACCAAAAAAATATACCAGAAAATTTTTTAAAATTTTTATTTATAGTTAAAGAAGAAAATTTGTGCATGCTTTCAATAAATCTCTAAAAATCCAAAAACAATAAAAAAAATTCTCAAAAAACTCTCAATGAATCAAATAGGCAATTAAAAACTAAAAAATTAAATCACAAATCAAATTTCCGTTGAATAAAAACCCCGTAAAAAACATTGAACGTCATTCAAAAGGGTGGCCAAAGTGCTAACTGATAGATTGTTATTATTTTTGATTTTATTTTTAAAACTGAGTAAGTGAATGGGTTAATTGGTTTGCTATTTTTGTTCTGCAAGATCTAAAGCAGCAGATACTACAGATACTACATACTAGCAATTGTTAGCCAGGTAATGCTCATCGCTTGTCGTTCGTCCCGCTCTCCCCCTCTCTGAGCTGTGTGAGCCATACCAAATTCTGTATAAATTTTTTTGGGGCGCGACCACGCGACTCCATACAATTGACAGCGATTAGAGAGTGGAGGGGGGCAGCCGTTTGCCTGTCGCATGGCCTGATGGTTAATTTCTCATGGCCTTCCCAACCCCCCACCCACACGCTCTCTGCCCTGTTTGGACAAAACGACAAACGGCCTCAACGTCACGAATCAACATACGGCATACGCTCTTTATCGGAGGTGCCTGAAATTTCCCGAAAATATGACTGCAAATCCCCCCATCATCATAGTTGCCATAGCTGGCGGGGGAAGGAGTATAGGGCCGCACCCCCCACACCCCCCAACCCATTAATAGCCAGATGAGTCAGACGACGACGACCGAATGGTGCTCCATTATCTGTTGTCGAGTTGTATCTTTGGTTGGTTGCTTGGTCGTACAATAATGTATCTTGATATCTGGAACACGTTGCACGTACCCATAGCAATAGCAATAGCAGTACCCCATAATTTCATCATAATTGCACGTGATGTGACGCAGCTGCTGGCACTTTTCGGGTGGGGGGGTTAAGGTCCATGGAAACGGCCAGTGGATCCCCTCAACCTAGGTTAATTTTTTATAACAATTCTAAACAGATCACAAGTTTCGGGCATACTTTTAGGCTGTCAATACTACATATCTCTCTCTCGCTCTCGCTCTCTTTCTTATCTTTGTCTTATCTGTATCTAAAAATGTATCTGAAAACAGTTTCAATTGGGTTTTTCTTACTTTTTTTCACTTTAATCTCTGAACACAAAACAAAAAAACACACACAATAACAAAAGAGTATTAAGCGTAGACATCAGCTCGGGCTCGGGCTTGGGGCTAGACAATCTGCAAAGCGAAAGATAGTTTCGATGGGTTCGATCCTCAGTCCATGACCTGACATGACAGACTCTACTTCTACTCACCCTTCGACAACGTCCGTGATGATCGTGCATATAGCCGCGATGGCAGTGACTGCGTCCCACATCGAAGAGCATGCCCTTGCCCAGCCTATCTGTCGCATTCTTTTGGGCCTGAAGCGTTTGGTTCTCCTTCAGCTGGTTAAAGTATATTACCCGACCCGCTCCATGCCCGGGCAGGGGCAGTCGGAGCAGGCACAGCAGCAGCAGGAGCAGCACAAACAGCCCGGCCGGCAGTCGCATCGCGTTCCTCAATTGCCTCAATTGGACTGAGCGAACCGAATAGCTATCGTCTGCCATGCTCCGGCGATCACAGCTTATCAGCCACTGATTAGCCACTGGTTAGCTATCTCTCTGGGCTGGCCACTGAGTGGGCTGCTCCAGCATTATCATCATGCAACACACACACACATTTGTGGCATGCCATTGGGCTGCGTTTGGTAAATATCTGACTATATTCTGTGGATTCCTTTTATGACTGAGTACGTCTATCTTTTGCTATTCTGGGAGCGCCCCTCAAAAATGGATTAAAATATTACAATATTTTATTTGCCCTGTTCTCTTTTTGAGTGAAAAGGTTGCACAGACCTTTTTGGCAAACATTTTGCAAACTATGGCACCTAAAAATACCTTCAATTAGAGAATATATTACATAGTACTTTAAGCATCATAAAGATTATTAAAAGGCACAGATGATACTCGATATTATATGTAGTAGATGCTCGTTGCAGGTTAAAGTTCACATTTCTAGTTCATTCTGGAAATATAATCCTAACAGAGAACATGTTTTCTCTTGCTTAAAGAATTGCATGGAATATTGTGAATATCATACAGAACCAGTGTTGGTTAACGCATTATAAGCAGTGTTATCTTTAAGATTGCATTTTTTATTCATCTAGTGTACGTACACCTTCATCGATTCGACTTACATCACAAGGAGGAACTCTAGTTTGTATTTTTTTTTGTTTTGTTCTACTTTTTCCATACTTTCTCTCTCCCCTTTTTTGTCTGCTTTGTGGATCCTTCATCCTTCTTCCTGCTGCACTTTCTTTCTCTCCTTTGTTGTCTGCTTTGTGGATCCTTCATCTTTCATCCTTCTGCACTTTCTCTTTATCCTCTTTTTGCGCTTTGAGGGGTGCTTCTTCCTTCTTCCGGTGCTTTTCGTTTCTCTAACGTGCTGTGGCGCCCGGCGCCGCACGATAGACACAATTATCGGGATCAACCGTGATGAGTTCTGCTGGCAATTAGAGTGGGAAGGTGGCTATTCCGGATTAGCTGAACGGATTGTGTGGCTTATCGACTTACCCTGGGCCACATCCTTGACGCAGCTGCGTTGCGTCCGCCTGCCACGCGACTGTCGCCCATGGCTGGGGCGTGGCCTCTCCGCCTCCTGCTGTTCCTCCTCCTCCGAAGTGGATATGGCCGCCGCCGCCGCTGCTACTGCCTCCTGGTGACGCCTTCGTGTCGTGGCCTGCACGGCACTCTGAGCACTGTGGGCACTCTCCGGACGCCCATCCTGGAGGATGTTCTCGCTGGACGAGTGCTTGGGCGGCCGGCGGCGGCGCTGCCGCATCCGACTGAAGCTCTCCTCCCGGATGACCAGGGTGCCCGCCTTGCTGGTCCGCAGATAGTAGCGCGGCGCCATCTCCACGTCCCGCTCCTGGGCGTACTCCGGCGAGGAGTGGCGCCCACGGGACATGCTGAAACGCTCCAAAATAGAGCTATGGGAGCGCCGGTAGCGCCGCTTCTCACGCGGCCCCGATGACGACGAATTGGCCGTGGTAGTGGTCATTGTGGTCGTGGAGGTGGATGGCGGCGTCGGATACACGGGCAGCTCCACCTCTTCCTCCTCCTCCTCCTCCTGCTGCTGCTCAACAAGCGGCTGCGGCGACTCCAGGAAGCGAACGCCACGCAACGAGCTGGAACGCCGGGAGCTGCCACTGACACTGCCACAGCCACTGTGGGGCTCCCAGTTGGGCAGCTCGTGGGTGTTGATCTCGATGCAGCTGCCACTGCCGCTGCCCATGTGCGAACGCTCCCGACTCCGGCTCGGACTGGGCGTGGCCTCGGCGATGTGCAGGCCATGAAAGTCACGCGCCAGGCTGCCGCTCAGATTCGATGTGGCCGATCTCTTGCGGCGCCGCTGTCCCTGCGGCTGTACCTTTGCCTGTGCATCGGTGGATCGATAGGTCTGCTCGCTGCAGCCCTGTGCATCAACTAGCAGGGCTCCTGTGTGATCGTAGAGCAGGATGCGTGGCAGGGCGATGTTGCTGCAACTGCGGGAGGTGCTCAGCTCCCAGTTCCAGTGCGTGGGCTTGCGTAACTGAAGGCTGAGCAGATTGGACAGCGGATCGGCCTCCTCCTCATCCGGCTGCTGCTGCTGCTCCTCATCTGGACTGAACTGCGACATCCCAAGGCATAGGCTGCAAGGGGGTTGCGTCGGGTTGGGGTATTTATCTTTGGTATCTTCCACCTTCCACCTGTTGGCTGTCTGTTGACTGTTTGATCTTCCTCTGCTGCTGCTGCTGCTGATCTTCGCTGCTTTGTTGCTTCTTTTGGTCTCTGGCCACTGGCCAATTAATTGTTTATCCCAACTATGTGTTCACAGTGAACACTCGATGTGTGGGATCAGTCTTCTCTCGGGGGGTGCGGGGCCACTTGATTTTGTTGGGGTTTTTTCAGAGTTTTTTGAAGAATTTCAAGTTGGAATTTTTATAGTTTTTTTTTGGTTTGGTTTTTTCTCTTTTCTCTTCTCTTTTTGTGTAATTTTCACTGTCCTGCTCTGCTGCCCACGCTTTCAATTATTTTTGGCTTTATTTTCCTTCACATTCACTCAGTTTTTCTTTTTCTTGGCTTCTGTCTCTTTCATGTTCCCATCCCCATCTATTTTTAGTTGGTTTTGGGGGAATCGGCTCCCTGATCTAGATGAACGCAGCTCCCATCTCCCCCCGTTCACAGTTGCCAGTACGCACCAGTTTGGTGCCTCTGTCCCTGTCCCTGTCCCAGCCCCATGGCACCCCCACCAGGTGACATTTAAGTGTGTGCCAGTGTGCCACTTTTCGTTGCCACACAAACGTGCCACAAACGTTAACCAAAACAGAGAATCTTTCTGCTCTGTGTCGTCTCTTTCCTTTTCGAGCACTCTCACTTACACGTTCTCTCCTCCACTCTCTCTCTGTCTCTCACTCTCTGTGTCTCTCTCTTTTCTATGCTACTCTGAGAGGTATGTAGTAGTATGTCTCGCTCTTTTCTGTGTGTGCTCTGCGATCAGCTGTGCGATCGCTGGCAGCTCCGCTTTTGTCCGCCCGCTAACGCGATTCGTTGCCAACTGTTCGGCTTGGCCGCATCTCTATCTCTGGCCCCAGCCAAGAAACAACCAAACACACCCCTCCCACCCACACAGCCTGCCACAGCCTGCTGATCATATGCATAGTACATATATAGTACCTGGTACTCAAAACTGTGGCAGGGAAAAGGGTATATGGGGTGCATGGAACACAGTTAAAATAAATACATATAAAAAACAGGACAGACAGACATGGCTATATCGACTCGGCTATTAATGCTGATCAATAATATATATACTTTATGGGGTCGAAAACGATTCCTTCTCTGCGTTACACATACCCAATTTTACCACAAATACAATATAACCTTTTAATCTTCGAGTACGGGTAAAATAAATATATTAATGATGATTTATGTGGTTTATTAAATATAGCATACTATATAGTATGTAGTTATTATCTACCAATCCATGTTTAATGGGTATCTTTATCTCCATAGTTTTCTGGCATTCTTTTCGATTATTTCTTCTTGATTTTTTTTTGCATACATATTTCACGCTCTCACAAATGAAGTGAATTTTCCCGTATAGAATTTTTCTTCAAGTTTCTTTTGGCGTTCATTTGTTGTTGTTGTTTGTTTTGTGTTGTTTATCTATTCTGAAGCACATCCCACGGCCTCCCCAAAACCAAACTGAGGAAAACATACACACACACACACACAGATATACATATTTGTTCTGTTATGTTATTGGTTGGGAAATGCCTGAACATATGTGGCAGCCGTCGGTCCGTCCGTCCGATGGTCGGTCGGCTAATTTGCTCCTCGACTCGACTCGACTCTCCTCTTCCCATTCCCATTGCCGACAGATATTTTGTGCCATTGAAAAATGACAAACAAACAGAAGCAGAAATAACAAGAAAAGCAGAATGCAAAGCGACTCACAAAAATACATGAGAAAAACCTAAAAGAAAAGCCAGAGCAATGAACATATGTATGTGGATAGATACTATGTATCTTATGTATGAGGAAAACGACAATTCGCATATTTTTCATCAGAACAAATTGGCCGTTTGTCGCTTATCGATGGGCGAGAAACAGGGTCGGGGTCGGTCGGTCGGTGTCTTCGACACTTGGTGGATGAGTCAGCTGTGTGTAGGCATTTGAGCTATCGAATGGCTATCGATTACCGTACGAGGGTACGAGAACGGGCATGCTGGGCATAATTTTGGCAGCTAGCAATAGACATTGCTTGTAATCAATAATCATCGCTTGAGGACATTCTATACCATTCAAGAGTTTCGATTATTTATCGATTGTTTATATATTTTGTTTAATTTTCCGACATTTAATTCTGGTATTTTCAAGGGCTTCGATTTCAGGCTTAGATTCCATTCAAAAGCTTCGATTATTTATCGATAATAGCCCGCTGTTCGATTGTTGATACATATTGTGTTGAATTTTCTGATATTTATTCTGGTATTTCTTTGGCATGTATTTCCATAGGCTTCAATTTTGAATTCTCGATAGTATTATCGAAAATAACTCTGCATGAAAATTCAGACAAATCCAATTACGAGGAGCTCATGGACTCATACAAAATGCAGGAGAGAGTGAGGCACCCTCTCCCTGGCACCCTGCCTGGCATGACGTGTTTGGCATTGCAATGCGGTTATGGGGCGGAGGCTATGGGGCGTGGCAAATTATGTTTGCGGCCAATTTGTTGGCGGGCACGAGGAAATCTAATTTATGTAGCCACCGACATTGATGCATCGTCATGAGGCGTGAGCGGCAATTAACGGCAACAGCCCGAGAGTATGCCACATGCCACACACACAAACACACTAGAGTCACATCCCATACCAGCCCATACCATGCTGTGCCTCTCGTCTGGCACTTGTGCTCTCGGACAGAGCCAAGGTCGAACGGAGGGTTATCGCAATTGATAAGCTTCCGCCCGAGATTGCGAGATTCTTGCAAGCTCGAAGCTCCTCCAGCTGCAATACTGAGTCGCCGCCGATTAGTTGAGTCCGCAACAGCGCAATGAATAGATCCATCCTGCCCATCCTCCTACTGGTGTTAGTTGGCTGCGGCAGCCTGGAGCTGCTGCAGGCCCGCCCTGCCCCACAGTTGTCCGCCGCAGACAAGACGCACAAGCGTTGGGTGCGCCGCCGGGTGGCACGCACCGATCCCGATCTGGAGATTGTCGAGGTGAAGGACGTGTACTATGTGCGCCGGCCCAAGAAGGTGGTGACAAATCCAATCAGCGAGGACGAGATGGACAGGCGCATGCGTTGCGACTTTGAGCCACAGCGCAGTGAATGTGAGTGAATCCAGGTGAGTGAGAATCAGTGCAAAGTGCTAACGTTTCCTGTTACGCCACCCCCCAAAACAGGCCGGGAACTGGGCATTAGTCCGGCGCCACCAACGACCACCACCACCACTGAGGACTCTATAGATCGGCGCATCCGCTGTGACTTTGACCCCTCAGCAGCTGACTGTAAGTTGTGGCTGGGCATTCCGCTATGAACTCTAGGCTGTGGCTAAGATTTGACATTTTCCAGGCAAGACAGCAGCGGCCACACAGCCACCGCCACGAAGCACCACACGAGCCACCAGCACAACGAGCAGCAGCACCAGCGGCACCACAACCACAACAAGCAGCAGCAGCACCACCACTACCACAACCACAGATTTGCCACTACTGCCCGAGCTCACGGAGCACGAAGAGGAGGCACAGGAGGAGCCACAGGAGGAGGCACAGGAGGAGCCACAGGAGGAGGCACAGAAGGAGGCACAGGAGGAGCCGCAAGAGGAGGCGCAGGAAGAGCCGCAAGAGGAGGCGCAGGAAGAGTGGCAAGAGGAGCGGCAAGAGGAGCCGCAGGAGGAGCCGCAAGAGGAGCCGCAGGAGGAGGTGGAGGAGCAGACGACCACAGAGGCTGACTACACGCTGCCCTATGAGGATGAAGAGGATGCGGACAAGGACACCGATGCGGATGAAGATGGTGCCGATGTGGACGCGGAGGACGATTACGACACTGAACCAGATGAAAGCAAAGGTTCGATTGGCGCCAACGATATAACGAGTCCCTGGAATCGACGCTAATCTACACGGAAGTCTACATACTACACATACATACATATATGTATCTTCCTTGATGTGCGCCATTTCAGGCCGAGAGGCAATTAACTTGAATAAAGTGTGCAAATTCCAGCGTGCTAAACGGGCTCAAATCAAAAAAAAAAAGGCAATGACGGGAAATCCAGTGTCTGTCCTAAGCGAGGGGAGATTAAACTAAATCATAGATAAAGATCATAGCTATAAATATTCCTTTGAGTGTATCTATCTAAATCGAATCTAGATAAAGTTCATAGCTATAAATATCTCTTTGAGTGTATCTATATCAATCGTTCTACGATCAGTTGAGTATCGATTACTGGCATTAATCGGCTACAGATTTATGTCAATCGTTGACATAGTGCAAAATATCTAAAGTCAGGAATACTTTTCTAACCCATTCCATTCTTCCATCTAACTATTTGTCTTTTACTTATACCAGAGAAATCTCTGGATATCCATTATCGAAATAATGAGTCATCAGTGTCGCTGTTAGTTTTGTATCGATAGATATATATCATACCCATACTATATATCTTATCTTTCTCATATGTATGCCCTGATGAATCAGTTATTTGCCTGCATCAAATGACACTCATCTGAAGTGCCTGTACATGCTCATACTATATACTATATATATCTAATGTATCGCGCGATTTCTAAGCATATAATTTGCATACATTACTTTAGCCTTTTCCCCCTTTTTGGGGCCAGCCAATTGCTCCGTGTGGGGGTGCCATTGTGGGTCAATTCATGTGCCCAGCTAAGATGACAGACTAAACCAATTGAACGCATCTCGTACAGATTCTGTAGTCTATATACTATATATATATAGTACACATACTTACTTGTTTACTTGCCATATTAGTCAGTGCTTCCGGCTGAAAAAAAAAACCAAAAAACAAAAACAAACAATCGAAAAGAATGAAAAAGCGAATAGTCGAAAACACGACTTGAACATGCGCTAAGCGAGGAGGTTATCTTTATTTTTGGTCAGGATTCACCCTTGACCCGCCCCGTCCAGTGTTGAAAAGTCGAAATTATCTGCGTACTTTTTTTGGGGGGGTGGTGGCGAGGGGGTTCGCCGCTCAAGAATCTCTTAGTCTAATATCTTTGCTCATTCTTTTTGTTTTTTTTTTTGCCTCCCCCTTTGTTGATGATGCTTAAATCAAGACACAATTGGGCACGATCTGTGGCATTATTGTTGCCTTCCTTGCCTCTCGGTCGTAAATTGAATTATGTACTACTGGCCGAGGGGGGATTCGAGAATGTGGGGGGGAAATGCGAGCAAGTGACGCGCGCGATGTCGGCAACAAAAGGCCACCGAGCTCGTCAGAGACAGTCAGAGTCGGAGGCGAATGGAATAAATTGCCTGGCGATCGAGGAGGCCCAGGTCAGTGCGAGCAAGTCGAGTCAACGTTGAGGTTCAGTCTGGTCAGTTTAGCCAAAGGAACCCCTTTCAAAATATATCAAAATGAATCATCTACAAGGATCCCTGCTGCTGGTGTTGTTGCTCCTGCTGGGTGCTGCCGCACCCAGTCGGGCGGGGCTCTTCGATTGCGAGGACAAGGTGCCCGGGCTGAGTGATCTGAATGAGAAGATCTCGGAGATTGCCGGCGGCAGTGGCAGCAGCGAGCACGAGGTGCGCGATTTTTTCAAGAACTTTGGCTGCCAAATCAAGGAGGGGGCCAAGAAGTTGGGCGCCAAGGCCAAGGATCTGGGCACCGAATTGAAGGTGGGCGCCCAGAAGCTGGGCGAGAAGGCCAAGGACCTGGGCAGCGACATCAAGGAGCGCTTTGACGGCTTCCGCGAGAAGCTCTCCAAGGATTCGGTCGAGGAGATGTCCAAGGATCGCGCCTTTCTTGCCAATGTCGAGGTCATCAATCCGGATATCCTCAAGGGCGAACAGCAATGCGGCCACGGACACATTCTCGATGCCTTGGGCAACTGCAGCAAATTGAGGAAGTAGGCAGGGAGAAGGTGCCACACCCACACCCACACCCAGTAGGGAGTCCACTAGGGACTTCTCTTTTGTAAATATCTTTTAAGAATTGTGAGCGACTTTATTTTTATTATTATTATTTCTATTATGATTTTTTGTCCTTTTTTGTCTGTGTGTAATTTTTTTTTTTTTTTTTTTGTATAAATAAAAAGAGAAAGTGAAAAAAGAGGATATCGTTTTGGGGTTCCAATAGATACGCAGAGTAAAAGATATTCGTCGTACTTGTGGCAACTTTTCAGCGGCATGCCTCATGCCTTTATCCCTCATTCCCCCCCATTCATCCATCATCCATCATAAATTTATATCTACGTCACGCGATTCCAAGCTCTTCGAAATCTTCTTTTACATTCTGGAGAATTCTTCGCTGCTGTCCATTCCCTTCTCCTTTTCCATTTCCATGTACCCCTCCGTTGTCGTTGCCCCCTTCCTATGGTGCTCTTTCAGGTTGGAAATGCATTTCAGTTGCTCGACGACTTTCTCGCAGTAGACCTCCGATGGCCGATGGCTGATGGCAGGGGCCAGAATTTGGTCAAGTGGCTGACTGGCTGGCTGGCTGCAAACGGGTTTCAGTCGAGTTTGGGGTCTCAGCGGCGACACACGACAACGACGACGACCACAGAGTGCTGCCACATACCGCTGATACCGCTGATGCTGATGATGATGATGACTAATACCCAGATGTACCTCAGTGTTGGCATTGTTGTCTGCCTGTGCCTGTGCCTCGGCCAGCTGCAGGCAGCGGCCATACTCTGTGGCACGGAGGCCAAGTCTCTGGAGGATTCGGCCACGACACCAAAGCCATCCACCAGCGAGGTGACCAAATTCGTGCACAGTGTACAGTGCACCCTGGAGAAGGCCAAGCCATGGATCGAGAATATCGAGAAGGAGGCCAAGCTGCTGGAGGAGAAGGCCAAGGATGTGACACGTTCGCTACTCCAAAGGATCACACTCTTTGTCAATGTCCTCACGCTGCCCAAGCCGCAGAAGCCTGAGAAGCCAGAGGAGCCAGAGTCAGAGCCAGAGACAGAGACAGACCAAAAGGACGAGAACTCAAACTCAGAGAAGGAAAACCTCACCACAGAGGGGGGCATCATCGCTTCATCCAGCAGCACTGAGGAGACGACAACATCGGTGGCAACACCCGCACCCGCAAATATCGAGTGGCTCGGAGGAGACGATGATGCCAATGAGGTCGATAACGAAGTTCTACACGGAATGAATCAGTAGTTTATATACTTACTTATATACATAGCAGCATATACATATATACCTACCTACTATATACATATTGGTTAATAAATTATAAAAGTAGTTTAATTGAATAATTAAATTTGGTATTTTTAACATTTAATTTAGATCTTCAAAAGCAATCCAAAAAGTTGTTTGCTATCTCCCTATCTCTCTCTCCCTCTCCCTTACACATATGTCTGTCTGTCTGTATATTCTCTACTGCCGTTGGGTCTTCTCTTCTCATTTGGCTGTCTCGACTTTCTCTTCGCTTGTCTTTTGCCGGTGTTATTCTTAACCAAAAATAAACAAATCCGAAACCTTCGGCCGGTTTTTCGTGTGTGAATCACCTGCTAAAGAGGAGTGGGGGGGCTGCAGTTCTGTAGCAGTTGCAGTGGCCCTGTGGCAGCTGTCAGTTGCCTGCAGCCTGTTGGTACACAATGTTACTGCTGAGGACCTGCGGACTACTGATCTTAAGCGTGATCTTGGCCAGCCTGGCTGGGCTTGGGGCGCCCGTATTGGCCATCGTATGGTCGGGCTTTGGCTGCTCGTCGCGGGATCATCGCGGCTGCTGCTTCAACTGGCTGCGGCCTCTAAGGCCGCCCTGTGCCGCCCTGTCCCCCAAGAGATCGGACGGCAAGTCACACCAGTTGCAAAAATAAAGTCGCAAGCACGCACACACATTCACATTCACAAAACTTACTATAATTGAGATTTATTATTGTTCACTTCATTGCCTGCCTGCTGTGTCTGATGTGTGGGGAGTGGTGAGTCGGGGGGCATAACCGGTTGCCTAGACTCCAGTCGCTATCGTTCGTTGAAGCGCCCGACATCGGCATCGACAGCGACAGCTACAACGACAACGACATCGACGATGTCGACAGAGACAAGCTTCAGTCTCATTCATTCAGTCCCACTTGAAGCGTCGAGATGAAATCGTTTCTACTGTGCTCCTCCTCCCTGATCGCCCTCCTGCTGATCAATGCCGCCGTGGTCCAGGTGCGGGCCGACTGCGACGAGACCAAGAGCCCGGATGACAGCGAGTTCAAGCACTTCTTCAAGAGTCTCGGCTGCAAGGTGAAGCAGGGTGCCGAGGATGTGGCCGAGGCGGCCAAGCCCTACACCGACAAGATCGGTGAGGGGGCCAAGGACTTTGGCAGCTCCGTGGCCCACAAGTACGACGAGCTGAAGCATCGCCTCAGCGATGACACCTCCTCCTCGCCGAAGCCACCGTCGGCGGTGCCGTTCGATGCGCCCACCGAGAAGGTGCCCCTGGCTCCCATTGCACCCTCCCATCCGCCAGCTCTGTAGGAAGGAGCCCTCCCCACCCACCACGCTATACGCCGCATATGGAAGCGTACATTTATTTGTTGTTTCTTTTGTTTTCTTTTTTTTTTCAAATCAAATTGTGATCCTATACGAAAAATATAAATAAATAAATGAATGTGTTTATTCAAAGTGATTGTGTGCGGGTCGTGATCTCTCTCTTTGGTTTTGCAATCACAGATGATAAGCAGCGGATCGGGGGCATGGATCAGTGTTTATCAGCCAGAAGTTAATTAAAACTACTACGAGTATATAGGAAAAACCAACAACAACAAATTAAAAGTAGAAAACAGCGAAAGATCTATCTAGAAGTAGAAGTAGTTTGAGTTGAAGTTGGAAACTTCTCTGGGGGAAAAACTGAACGTATCAAATGGGAAAAGGCAGCTCCTAAAGGTTCAGAGCGGCTTGAGCGATACAGAGATCATAAATGGAGATTAGATGAACACAAAAATGAATGGAGAATATTTTACAGAATATTATTTAAATGTTCGAATGCAAACACACACAAGTTGGAATTTTCTACGCTTTTTTTTATGGCAAATTATTCAAATGTTCTTCTCCACGATTTGTAAACAATTTCTGAGAACTCCCCATCTACTATGCATACATATATCCTCCACCTCTCCAGCTAAACAAATATTCTCAACTCTCAACCGACAATCAGCACAAATTATATGCCAGAGAAAACGATTCGGATCAACTACCATGACGACCCTTTCATCTATTCTATTCGGATCGGTTCTACTCTGTTCTACTCCATCCAGTCTGTAATTTTGACAATTTTATGCAATTATTGCGTGTTTTTCTGTTGCATATCTTTTGTTTGAGTTTAACAAAAGTAATACCATAGTAGCTGCTGACCCTTACAGGGTATTTCTAGCTTCGTTTTTATCACTTGTTTTGCTTTGTTTGAGTTTTGTTCAATTTTTTACGAGTGTTTTGGCTGATTCATTTATCATTCATTTACGTTGCGCGTCTGTCTCAATGTCAACCACCTAAATCCAACACGATATACTATAACCTTTAGCTGGCATACTATAGCATATATTACGAGCATATGTATACTAAGCCAAGACGATATCTGCATGCCAATTGGATTGACCAATTTCCCATTCGATTGACTGGAAATTGAACTCAATTAAATGAGAGTTTCGCTTCCGCTGCCAATTGTTTCCCTCCTGAGTATCTTTTGAGACTACAGAACAGATCGTCACTGCACAGACTTACATAACCCAGACATAATACAGATATAGTTAGTCATCGCTTTGCAATGAGGCGACATTTCACTGGATTTTTTCTTGCTACTCGTTTTCATTAAAAACTTCCGCAAAAGTGTTTTTTTGTTTATTGTTTTTTTCTGTCAGAGTTGAAGCAGTTTTTATTGCTCGATTTGTTTGTGGGGGGACTGTTAAACTAATTGTTCTATTGTTGAAATTATCCATAATTGCCAGTGGCCAGAGGCGAGTCCAGGGCAGTTCAGGTCTCGTTTGTCAGTGCCAAATAAAAAACAAAACCAGAAACAATTAAAGCAATCAACATATTTGACTCACTCACTGTCATAATGAACAAAACAAACTCCGAGCTGAGAATAAACACCAAATAAATCAGATTATCACATTCAGGGGAGGGGGCTGCCTGGCTGCCTGCTAAATGTGGCAAATTGTCATAAAGTAGAATCGGAATCTCTTTGTCTGACAGCTGGATCGTTTTTATGTGTATTTTCTGAGAAAACAAAAGTAGCAACAGTTTATGTTTATGAACATTAAAGCGTTTTCTATATCTATATCTGTTTAGCTGAAAGATACATAGATATGAAAACTGGCCCTTGGATCCAACCATCAGCATGTTGCAACTTCAAACTCGAACTCCACTTTCCACTTTCGATAAGTTTCCGGCCAAATATTCGCCTGCCTGATATTTTCTTGTTTTCTTTTTTTTTCGACAGAACTTTGCAGACAGGCAGGTTGCTCATACGCACAGTTGCACCGCACGACTGTTGGCGGTTGCTGTTGTTGTTGTTGTTGTTGTGAGGGGGCCAAGAGGACCAAGGACCAAGCACCAAGTACTGTGGGGGGAGGGGCTCGACTGAGGGCGAACGACAGTCATTACCGCCAAAGTTTTGTCGGCCAACGTACTTTCGAGACAGCCATCTCATGGGCATCGAATTATGACACTTTTAGTGGTTTCTGCTAACTATTCCAGGGGACCCCAACCAACGGCATGGCGAAAGAGGGGCAGGTCGGGGGCATGGCCCGGAGAGAGAGCAGACAGCAGACCCAAAACTGTCTTTGTATTTTAGCAAGTTTTGCCTTTTGGATTTGTTTGCAACTTTACTTCGATTTCAGGCAACAGCAACTTGCATTCATGTGTATGTTGTGGGAAAGAGAAAGATACAAAGAGAGAGAGAGAGAGAGACAGATATAGAGAGGCAGAGAAAAAGAAAGAGAGATATGTATGTAGAGAGGCAGAGAAAGAGAGATATATGTATGTACATATGTATATGTAGAGACGTGGATTCTTGTATTCTGTATTTCGTTTTTATCTGCGCATTTCAAAAGATTTTCAAATAAGTAACGAATTTCTTTGATATTATTTGAGTGTCCTTAGATGGTTTTTGTTCTGTGGAAAACACCAATACCATATTTGGGTATTTTTTAGAATTAATATACAAAAATATTCCCCACAATACTGTCATATTTTCTAGCAGTTTTTGGAATTTCTTAAGAATTATTTGTGAGCACAAAATACGTTATAGTATCTTTAGTATTTAGTATTTTTTGTATATTTTATTAATGTGTCAGTATTTTGATGGTTTTAAACTATAGTAAATTCTCCACAAAAAAAAGTACGCGATGCTGACTACTGGAATGCACAAGGCCCAAAAATATTTCACACAACTTTCGTTGCTTCCTTCTTTCTTTCTTTTCAGTTTCTGAGTGTTTCCAGTTTCTTTTTCGGGCTGCTGCTTCTTCATCGTCGGGTTTGTTGTGCTGGCAGGGGGAGGGGTATGTGGGGGGGTGGTTTGTTTTCCATTTTTGGCCAGTGTTACAGTTTTCGTGCGATGCTTTTTTACTTAAAAGTTTATCAATAAAATTATGACAGAAAACTTTTTAATATGACGCAAAAATAGTCACAGACACACACACACACACACACACACAAATTTCGCATGCGTTTGGGGACATTCACAGTCACATTCACATTCCCCACTTTATTTCATAACCAAACAGAGACAAGCGCTCACAAATAAATAAGCATAGAAAAAAAAAAATACAAAATGGATAGATATATCATATATATAGTATATACATATTTATGCAGGAAGCCTATCACAGAGACTACGACTACTATCAGGCACTGGTGAAGGGTAAGAGCGTGGAAGCTGGTTGGTGTGTGGTAAAAGGTTCTACAAGTGTCAGCCCTTGAGACTCTTCAGTTTGTTCTTCTTCTCAACGGCCAGACTGTTGGCGAATTGCTGATCCGCCTCGGCCTTGTATTCCCTCAGATTATACTTGGTGGCCTGTGTATAGATTAAGGATTAAGCATAACGAAGAGTAGACTCAAAGAGTGAGAGACTCACATTGAGGGCCTCTCCAAATTCGCTCAACGCCAGGCGCTGGAATCCTCGGTAGTTGCGACCCAGGATGCGGCCCAGCTCGTAACGGGATATCCTGTATGCTTCTGTGGTGGTGGGTTCTTCGCTGCTGCTCCCACCTCCGCTCTCCTCCCCACTCCCGACGGACTGTGTGATGAAATGCCATGAAGAGAATGGGAATCACTTTAAGAGAGCATCTCTTGAGGGTACTTACCGACTTCTCGGTTGTGGTGCGTGGCCGACTGGTGGGTTTCTCCGGTCCCGGATCGCTGAACTGCTCGTTGACCGTATTGTATATATCGTTCAGGGTGTTCCTCGTATCCGTGTATTGCTATAGATCCACAAAAAGTAATATAAATATGATATTATGTCTATGGTATTGGTATCTGCTTGGACTTACATCCACTATCAGGTTCTTGGTGATGACCATTTTCTGGAAAAAGTCCCAAAAGATGCCACGCTTGTGCCGCACATGTGGAGCGTTCGAGGAGCGATCCACCTGGGCCATGGCCAGGCCCATTAACAGAAGGCTGCCCAGCATTATGACGTACAGCGATTTATTGTGTTGCATTCTAAAAGATAATATATAAACTATAAATGTCTTTTAGAAAACAATTTAAAAAGCTATTTATAACTGCCACCCACTGTATCACGTTCTATATATAGTATAGTACATAAGCCCTGTGCTTAAGGCATTAATAAATGCAGTTGCATTTTTTTGTTATTTGATTTAGCATAATTGAATTAGAATGAACGAAGGAAACCCCCCTCTGTCTGCAAATTGCGTGACAAACAAATTTGCAAAAAAAAAAATAAAAGTCAACTTTTTCCACCCCCCACCGCACCCCACTCCACAGCACATTCCATCTACATAATTGTGTAAATTTTCATTTTGTTTTGCTTTTTAATGCGCGTAATTAGGAAAATTGCAAAAGTAGCTTAATAAATTTTTACATTTTAATTGTATTTGTTGTTGCCAGGGAAAATATCGTATTGTATCGTATCCAAATAACCAAATGTATCCAAATGCCATTTAATACACATGACAGTGTGTGTGTGTCTGCCTTTTAAGCCACTTGGGAGGGGGGGAGGCCAAAGAGTTAATAGAAACTAGTGCCGCGGGGCACAGGGCAGTGGTTTAGATGCCAAAAACGATCCGCTTAATTGTTTGGCCATAATTTTCAATGCAATGTGAAAATAATTTAAATTATTTCAATGCCAAAATGCACTTTCTCTGCTCTCCTCTCAGAGCTATAATAAAAACAGTGTTATTTGTAACATTTTGCTGGATTTGGTGTGCCATTTAGCTAGTAGCTTGATTATGCTGCAATTGAAAATACAATGACCTCTCTCATGCCAGCCCAATGGGAGAGAAATTGTGCTGTGTGGGAGAAGCATGCATGCAGGGAGAATATGTAAATTTCAGGATAAATTGATGAAATTATAGCTACAATAAATTGCTAACTATAGCGAAAGACCAGCCGAAGCACTAAATACACTTATTTAAACCATAAACTAATATATAGAACTCTCTGATTTCGATAGCGAAGCTCTCTGTGAAATTGGGTTAACCCTTTTGCAAGTGTATACAAATATGTACAGTTGCTAAAATATTCTAGAAATTATAGAAAATATTCCCACAGCTTTAGCCCCCCCTCCTCTCGCTTGTCACTGCACGTACTTCCTTCTGTTTGAGAAATGTGGCTGGAATTGAGTGAATATATTGGCCTGGCTAATTGAGCGGCATACAGGCGTACAGTCAAACAGTCGGATGGATGGTTAGAGCCATTTGCCAGAAACGTTGGCACTTCATTTCTCTGATTGATGGGATAGATAGAACGATAGAGCGAGAGAATGAAATTGGGTTTGCATGATGGGGAGGGGGTATAGGGGGCATGGTTATAGCCCCATAAATATCCCAGTTTGATGGCTGATTGAAGTTGAGTAGCAAAACGAAATTTTGCACAATCAGAGCCCAGGAAGAGATCTCTTCTCAGTTTGCCATGTATATGTACCATCATATACTATATACCTTGGCAACGAAGAGAATCGAATTGCATACTCACTCTCCTTCCGCTCTTCGTCGTAAACAATCGTTTGATGCTTTAATGCTACTCAAGAGCTCAAACTCTTTTGCCAGGCCAATGATGATACACCAGCAACCAGCAACCAACAACCAACCACAACAACAACAACAATAGTAACGACAGTGGAACCCCCCGAAAAAAAAAACCCCAAGCAGAACGAAAAAACTACTTGAAGTGAAAACTTTTGCTTTTTCGAATGAGAGCATTCGATGTACTTGTGCTGCTATCCCACATCCCTTACCCCTTTCCTTTCCTTATGCTGCTGCTGCCAAAAGCAATGCCATAAAAATGCATGGCACACACACACACACGAACACTCACACGTATGCATATCTTTATTCCCATAGATTGCCTGCTGTACCGTAAGGCAATCATCAGGCTGGCAGGCAGCAAAGCAGCGAAAAAGAGAGAGAGAGGGGGGAACACAAGAGGAAGGCTAGCCAAGACTTTGGATACCCTTCTAACCGGGACGGGGGGCACTTGGGAACATCCAAAAATATATGACACAAACAGTTTAAATTTCATAATTAATATATTTCACATGATATATTAAGGTTTAAAGTTTAAAGTGAGTAAAAGTGAGTTATGTACTTTGGAAATCTATATACCTTTTGCTAGGTATAAAAGTTGTACACATTCATATGTAAATATGTACATATGTATTGATAACATCTCCACTATGCTTCAGCTCTGCTTAGCGTCTATCAAGCAGAAGTTTTCTCTGCTGCAGCAGCTTCAGCCTCTGGTTCTGCTTCGGCCATCTCTCTCTACTGCTTCCCTTCGCTTAGCATTTGAGCGAAATGATTGTTTAATTGCCAAAATTCATTGCATAGATTGCCAGTGATTGCCAGAGTGATATATGTATGTATGTATGTAGTCAGCGGGAGTGGATGCCAAGTGAAGTAGACGTGACGATGCAACGAGAGCGGTGCGGAGAGCTACATACATATGTATGATTTGTTTTTCCTATTCCCGACAGAATACAAATAAATTGAGTAAATGACGAAGGCATTGCGTAAATGGAACTTACACTGAAACACTAACCCTGCAGGAAGATACCGACTACTGTATTAAGCATTCATGTCAGATTTCGTTCGGAATGCAAAGTAAATATCTGTCTGGTCATTTGCTACAATTCATAATTAACTCTTATGCAAACTCCCACTCTCGCTATCATTTCACCCATAGCCATGATCCACTGTAATGTGTTCATACTCTTTTTAAACTTCTTGCCCCTGCCTGAATCGATCTGCTCATTTGTCGCTCTCCCTCGTGCTTCCTTTGCGTTGTCATCATTGTGCAGTTTTTGCATTCAAAAAAATATAACTGTTGTTTCGCAGGTCACACATCGCCCAAAACAAAGCAAATCATATTGTCATATGTAACTGCGGCCGCAAGGTACACTGAATAAAAGGTAAGGAAGTCACGTAGATACGCTTATTTGACTCTCCTTTTTGTGGCTTGTTCTTGTTGTGTCACACATTTAAAAATTTTTCTGGAATGCAACGAAAACAATTTTGTTGCGCTGCAGCTGGGTATCTCTGGTAGCCCTTACCTTTAACTTAAAATAGTTTGCGCTGGCCCTCTGGCTCTCTCTCTTGCTCTCTCTGGAAAAGTTGTCGTTGCTCTCTCACACTTGCCGCTCGATGATACGTAGTACCTGGCTGGCTCTTTCTTCTTCATCTTGGTTTCATTATCAGCGTTTTCGTTGCAATTGTTGTTGTTTCTTTGCTGTCTCTGCGTTTGCTGCTTGAGCATTTTAATTATGCCCTAATGGCGCATATTAGCTGTCCCTTTCTCTCTGCTTTCATTGCATCTGACTGTCTCATTACGGACCAACGGCATGGGTATTTGGGCAGCAATCTCCTCTCCTCTCCTCCCCACTTCTTCACTGGCCCGCACTCGCTTCTTCTTCTTCTTCTTCTTGCAATGCAACTTTGCCCATTTTTCGACTAGATTTCCCGTTAAGTTTGTCTGCTCCGTCAGAGCCGCTCTGTCTTACGGTGCCCTGCACTCCTCGACACTCCCCTGTCACAGGTAAATTTGCACTGGCCCACAGCTGGGCAAACCCTTTTTTTCTAGCACTATACCCTGTAAGTCCCAACAGATGTCGGCTCTGTTCGGCAGTAAGTGTTTAGGAATATGTCTTGATCCTGAACCAAGTACAAAGTATGTGAATGGGTGTTACTTTACTTTTCCATGATTATTTTTCACAGCTTTGTACAATTATATTATGTAACCTTTTATATAAGATTCATATATACATACACTCAACTAAAGGGTGTCCATAATTCGTTACTATACCATCTATCTCTCTATCTGTCTTCCTTTTGCCCTGTGCTGTTTGGCTTCCTCTTGCTTTTAGCTGATGGCAGGCATTTCCCTCCACTACCCCTCCACCCATCTTCAACATTGGCTGGATTTTGCTTACTTTTGTAACCAGTTTTTCGGCAATTCCCGTTGCACTTTTGTGCACGCTTTGATTATTTTATTGCCCATCCGACTGTCCTGCCCGCCGCTCCGAATCCCCTTCCCCGAGCACAAACTTCATTTGAAATTAAAACTTTTTCGGGTAGAAGAAGAGAGAAAATAGAGGGAGAGAGTGAGAGAGTGAGAATCGCATTCTTGATTATGTTTTCCAACGGGCTCATCAACTGGCAAACGGTACTTTGTAATTATAGTATCAATGGATGGGTATGGGTATGGGCATGGTCATGGGTATGCGTATGGGCGGGTGCTTGCCAGCGGAGGCGGAGGCGTGAGCGGTTCACTCCAAAAGCCAAAAATCAATCAATTTTCTATGTCCGTCTGCTCTCAAAATATTTTTGCATGGCATTTCAATTAAATTTGATTTGATTCGATTCGATGCGATTCTCTTTTAAGCACACCAAAAAGGGTGTCCCTCTTTCTCCTCCTCTCACGAGCCCCTTGCCCACGGCGCTCTCTCTCTCTCCCACACTGCGTGTTTGCGTGAGTAAGTACAGTTGCACATAAGCTGGGCAAAGTGACCAGTAATGCAAGAGGGGGCAACAGAAGATGAGAAACACTTACGAGCTTCGGGGTCGACCTACTGATACCCTCGCTCTTGTTGCTCTCTGAGTAAGTACTTAATGCTGCAAATATATGTATGAGCAAAGTCATCATACCCAAGGGTGTATGCAAAGCGCCTTGCATATTGTTCATGTATGTGTATGTACATACATACATACATATGTATGTAACTAATGATACACACAGTCGACTGTGTGCTCAGAAGCATGCATAAGCACACAAGAGGAGACAAAGAGATTGAGAGTGAGAGACATGAGACATGCGAAGGAGTGAGGGAACGCGACAATTGCTGCCTGGGATCTCTGCCTCATTTCGCATTTGCATGCTAAGTACCAATTAAACGGGACTTAAGGGCGATTTAAATGTCCTCGATATGTGGTGGACGTGGACTGCGACGCCAGCAGCAAAGTCGACAGCGATTTGTGTGTGTGTGTGTGTGTTTGTGTGTGTGGTAGCCTCCATGGGCGGTCTCCCACAAAATTAATGCTACACCTAAAACCCACCTTCATATGGGGAAAAAACTCTCCTGCTGAGAGTATCGGAAACAACTATAGGAAGAGTCTTTTACAAGAGCTATTCTACTGAGGAAATTATCCTATAAATGATGTTAGATATGAAATGAGTGTTCACATAGAATCATGAGTGTAAAATCACAATTGCGAGAAACTTTAAAGGAACTTATAGACAGCTTGCCCCCAGAGAACCAGAGAATTAATATTAGAAAATACAATATGCTTATATTGAGGGGAAAGTAATGCATTTTTCCATACAAGTATTGTACACAAAAGTGTACCGTGGGTACACACGGTTTTGTACCCATCTTTAATGGACCAAGCCTGAAAGTATGCGACAATTTTACTTTAGCTATTAAAATATATTGAAATATTGAAAAAAGTTGAAATTGTCGAAATATATTTAAATTCGGAATCTGTGTGTGCAGTTTCCAAGTCATGGCAACATATGTATTTTGTAAAATTTAAATACATTACACACCCATTGGGATAGCATTACCTGTCGCTCCCCCCACCCGATTGATTCCTTTCGTTGGGTTCGAAGCTTGGCCTTCGCTTTTGCAAAGCTCGTGATGAAATGGAAGATAAATAAATCCTACTTGGGGCCAGAAAACTGTGGCCTGAGCTGGCCATAAACCTGAGGAGTCATAAAATGTGCGTTTATTGAAATTAAAACATGGTCAAGAGGCCACACACGCCGAGTGGCGGGGGGCCAGGTGTCGAGGCGGAAGTGATCATAAAACTAAAACACAGACAGAAACTTGACCCAACAGAAGTCTTGCATAATAAATGCTAATAAAGCTTTATGACGATGTTCTATGCGGTGGGGGTTTTTTGGGGTGCGAAAGGGAAAGGGTCACCCCAAGTTGACCCGCAAACAGCTGCCAAGGACGCCCCAAAAACACATGTGTGTGTGTGTGTCTTTGTGTGTGATATAGGTGGGTACGGGGGGGCTACCATCCATTTGCTTCCATGACTTTGGCGCCACGTAAAAGTTAAACAACACGAAATTCCATTAAGCGAATGGATTGCCATTCATAACTGTCCTCGTGTGTGTGTTTGTGTGTGTGTGTGGGTGTGTGAGTGTAAACAACGATATACCAACCAGAGATACGAGAGCTGCCTGCAAATGAAAGGGAACCCCCATTTATTGATATCTGGCTGGGCAGGGCAGGGCAGGGTAGGATAGGCATAAATATCTTTGAAATGCAAACAAGAGGCAGAGATAGATAAGGCGCAGAGAAAGTTAAGAGGGAATAGAGACCATTAACATTCTACTCTACTATTTTATTAAAAAGATATGGTATATATATTCTAGAAAATCGAATAAACTGACTCTCGAATCCGTATACCATCGAAAGACGAAGAGCCCGAAACTTTCATAGCTGAACTGGGGAAACCCATCATCAAACAGGGGGGGTGCTCCATTCCATTCACTATCCATACCATATTTCCCCTCCACTTTTCAACACGACCCCCCACCCCAACCGCCACCCATGGTCTGACCATCCATCTGAGCATTGCTTTCATATGTTTACTTTGAGCATGAGCATCCCACACATAAAGGTGACCAGACTCTGTGATATGTCATTTATTTTCCGCGCTGGAACCGGGGTCCTGTGCCCCGGGACGGAGCACGGGAAGAGTGCACGGGTACCGCGCCCGCCATTTGTAAACTCAACCGGAAAATTGCTTTTCTCAGCGCGTACCAGCCCGGCCCAGCCCTGCCCCGCCCTGCCCACACACTCCTCAGTATGCCATTGCAGTTTTCCCTTTAGTTTTGGCCCCTGCTAATGGCCGCACACACACACACACACACACACACACACAAATGGAAAGGAAAAATATCATAAAAAACAAAAGGAAAAAATGTTTTGTTTGTGTCTCTTTCGAGAGGGGTGGGTGGGGGCTGTTGAGTTGCTATGTACAGGGTGCTGCACAGAGGGCGAGGATGGTGGCAAGAGAAAATTGTTTACAGTTGTAATTAAATTTGCAATCGTGGTTGGGGCAGGGATTGGGGTTTCCCTCTTCCCCCGTACTTAATTGTTTGGCATTAACATTATTTCACAGGAAAATCCTGAGTGGATACGGGGGGGCGCAGTCATAGAGGAATAAAGCAGCACCAAGAACGCCAAGAGCCAAGAGCCATGGGGCGGTGGCGGCTACGTGATCGTCGAGTCGGGCTCATAACTCATATTGCGTATCCGCCCCATCGTCTTGGTACCGCGACCGACTCTCCCGCTGCCTGTACTGCGGCTGCTGCTGCTGCTGCGTCTTGGCCAAGACTACGTGCCAACTGTCAAAAGGCGGCATCCTGCCGTTCAGGGAGTCCAAAAGAGAGTCAATAAATAAAGCATACTCGTATATATTGATAGAGAGAGAGAGAGAAAGAGAACGCGTGTGGGTCCATGGCAGGGCATTGCCGAAATAGGGCGAAATCTTTAAGCTAATACACCCCCCCGCCCCCCTGAACCGTGTTTTTTTCGTGTATATTATAAGCAAAAGTTGGAAATTCCAGAAAAGTAAAGCCTTGTTTTCTTTGCCATTTCCTGCAAAGGGTATCTAGAGATTCGACCCTCGCTGCAAGACTTTTGCTCTTTTTGTTGTAATTGTTTTTGTGGTTTTTTCCTGATGTTATCGTTCCCCCAATTGCTTGCTGCCACTTGTTTTTCCACAGCTGCATAAATACATTTGTTGGTCACTAGATTTCCCATCTATAAAGCGCAGGGATAATTCTGCAGATGCAACTGCCGCATTCCCACGGAACCAGCCAAACATTCGCCCTAAAGAACGGAATCGAAATGGCAATGACAACAGAAAAACAGGTAAACAGGAATCTCAATACGTACAATATGGTACATGGGTTAGTTTTGATTTTGAAAGTTTTAGCTGACATTTTATGTTCAGTAAGTGTATCAAATCCATTCATCTATTGTATGTTCTTATTACAGATGGAGTCGCTTTAATTTGAGGTTCTTGGAAGCATGCCCAACGATCCTGATAGGATATTTAAAGCGGGAGATACCATCTGTTGTAAGGGAAGGCTGCTTCCAGTATGGCGTGGCCGTCAAGGAGACTCCACTACCATGTCATTGTTAGGGTGCCACGTAAAGCCATTGTCACGTTCATATACCCAGAACACTTTTTTCGACTGCAATAATTCTTAAATGCACTTCATCTGTAGCTCATCAATTGCTGTATTGCTGTCTCCCCCCGCCCCGTCCCACGCAATGATAGGCAGCTAAATTCAATAGACATAAACAATTAAAATGAACCCTCAAAATGTAATCAAAAAATAATAATAAAAAGCCCCGCCAGCAAATGCTAATTTGCAACTGACAAAAAAATGAACAACAAAACCAATCAATGACCGAAGCTTGAAATACACTTGTAGATTTAGTTAAGGTTATTAGGAAACAACAACAACATTTCTATTGATGGTTCATATTATATAGCTATGTATGTACGATAATGTGTGATAATGGGAACCCTTCTTGAAGGGTTTCATCATGCTTCTCGCTCTACCATATAGGACAAACATCTCATCGATTGCGCTCTTACCTTTGCAAGGGTATACAAAACTATCAGCGACAATAATCAAATGGGTATAAAAAACACACACACAAAACTCGACCTTGACTTTCATACAAAACCAAAACCAAAAACCAAAAACAAACAAACAAAAAAAACCCCAAAACATCAAGGTCGAACCGCACAGGTCTTGCCCAACTTGGTAAGTTTTTGGCGGGTTTTCTTCATTAATTTCTGAACAGAATTCTTTTGGGCCAATTGGTCGGTCGGTGGAGGAGGCCCTAAATGGTAACCGGTAAGACGGATCCAACATTGACAGGTGGTAATTGATGGCCCGAAGGTCGTTTGGCTATCAATTGTTTATGCTTTTGGCCAGGTTTTTGTTGCGCTTTGATTAGCAGTCAATTGGCGACTTCAGCAATTGAAACTACTATTTTTGGTCACCGTTTTTTTTGGGGAACAATTTGTGGGAGAGCGCTTCTTAGCAACAAATTAGTTGGTAATTGTCTTAAATTGGCCTGCAGGAAATGCACTTACTAATGTGGGTCATACATTCATTCAATCAATCTTTGCCTTCAGAGAGCTAAGCTCTATTTCTTATGATGCCTCAGCTCTATCAATTTGCACAAATTGCATGTTGCATGTTGCATCTTTCATCTTTTTCTCGCGTTGCATAATCGACTGCAGTCTTGGGGCCAGCCACGGGGGCAGTCGGGGGTACGGTTGGGGGCAGCTGCATAAGCTCTGAAGGCGAACGAACGAACGCGTCAATCGACCATAGTCTGTCTGATGTGGTGTGACGGGGGGTGAGGCAAGTGGAGCCCGGCAATTGGGTCAAAATTGTTTACACTCAGCTGCGCATGCGTCGCCGTCTCGGTTTCGGTTTCAGTTTCAGTCTCGGCGTCAGACTCCGTCTCGCCCTCTCCCTCCCTCCATCGGCCTTCTCAAGCAAACAAGAGACCCATTCGAAAACGATTCCGAATCCGCCAAAAATCAACCTTTTTAACATTTTTATTTATTTGCTTATATTTCTGTGTGTGTGGATTTTTTTTTTTCATTTCGGAATTTTGTTTTTGTTTATCTTTCGGCATTTGTTTGGATCTCTCAAGGCCGTTAAGAGATTTCGATGGATTTTTATTCAAAAATTTCCCATGATACACGGTATCATGGCGCGGCGCACCTGTCGGCGAACACCGAACTGGACCAAGGAAAACCTGATCTTTAAGAAAATTGCTTTCCCATGGTGTTGATATATGTAGCTTTTGATTTTTTGGGGTCAAGACTGAATTTATAAAATCCCATTAAATATTTATTGAATGTGGCAAAACTTACTTTGAAACAAGATATTATGTATATATTTTTTATTTGATTTTCTAGATAGCCAATAGAATTGTTCTACGCGTAACTTAAGTATGGATAGCAGTAGTAGTGGTAGTATTTAAAGATACAAATTCATAGCGAAAACATTTAGTTTGAACTGAATTTGGAATTGCCAAAAAAACATTTTTGGTTTTTTTTTTTTTTTGGGTTTCAGCACGCACTCTTGCCCAATTGTTGTGCAGGGTCAGTCAGGGGTTACGTTTTACAGCTGTTGCTCAACACAACCACATAAAAAATAAAAATTTTACATTGAAAAAATATTTCCAAAAATTTTTGTACATACTATATGTACATATGTATGTATGTACACATGTACATACACATGTAAATCGAAATGCAACACAGAAATCACACAAAAAGTATTCAACAATGTAAATGGTAAAAACAAACACTGAAACTCACTTTCACGCGGCACGCTAATCAATCGGTCAATCAATCAATCAATTAATCAATCAATCGATGCACAGTTACCCACGAAGTGTAACACAAATCGAAAGTGTATCTATAACACTCGAAAACCACGAAAAAAAACGCAATCAATATTGCTCGATGTAAACCGATATCGAAAACCGTAACCTTATCGCACAGGAGCTATCAATTTAAATCGATCTTTAACTCAATAAAAAAATAAGTTCTCTAACGAAATTGTCGTGGCGCCGCGTTTTGGGGGTAAATATGTTTTGGCCGGACTACCTGGTTACTGGGTTTTGGCGCACGCGAAAGAGAACTAAGCGCCGGCCAAATTGTTTAAACTTAAAAAATAAGCAACAGAAAAAAAAAACGCTATGTTATGTATGTTTTTGTAGTTACCAGCAGCGGCTTCAGCGTCAACGTCGACGTCGACATCGACATCGACCAAGGCAGCGCAAGGCGGGGCGACCCGAACCGGACTGCGGGCACAGTGGGAACCATCCACTTGAAAGGGCAAACAAAAGGCATACTCAACAAGGCAATATACAGCAATCAAATATGTTCAAAATCAATACAAATTAGTAGTAAAGTAATCCGTTATCCAAGTAGCTTTTGAGCTTTTGTGCACGTGCATTACCGCACGCTACATCAAAGTGTTTTTCTCACAGCCGCCATGACATTCATGCCCACTGTGCCCAAGTCGAGCT
Source organism: Drosophila bifasciata (assembly GCA_009664405.1). Classification (NCBI taxonomy): domain Eukaryota; kingdom Metazoa; phylum Arthropoda; class Insecta; order Diptera; family Drosophilidae; genus Drosophila; species Drosophila bifasciata. Next base: position 34,279,178 of record CM019041.1, read on the forward strand.
TCGAAATGCAGGCAGAGAGACTTTAACAACGACGCGCAGCGGCAGCGACGCCGCGAGAGCAACTCCAAGTCCAAAGCTCGCGTCAGAGAGTTGGCAGAGTAAGTGCCGCTGCAAAACGGCACAAGCTGCAAGTGCTGCAGAGGCAGCGGCTGTAAGAGAGTGCTGCTGCTGCGGCTGCTGCATTGCATAAGAGCTAGCAGCAGCAGAGCCAGCAGCAGATCCGCCAGCAGATCTCCCACCAGTGTAATGGATACAAATACAATGCGCTGCGACAGCATATCCAGAGATCAGAGATCAAAGATGAGGGGGCCCGCCCCGTATGAAATTTATGCATGAGAATAAATGAGAGAGCAATCGATTTGAGTGGTTTTCATGCACGGCCACATGTTGGATGATTTTCGTTTCAAACTGTAACCTCCTTGCTGTTAACGATCATGTTAACGAGAGCGCCAGAGATGGATGCTTTTAATGTTAATATCCCTTATGTTATATATGGATATACGCTTTCGGAAGGTCTGCTTCTTCCTCAACTCAGAGACTCACTCTAGGAGGGAGGAGGGTAGTAGTGTGGCGTTATAAACATCAAACGGCTAACAAATAAACACTGGAAGCACTTACAAAACGGTCGACAAAAAAAGAGTGTTGCTGAGAAGGGGGGGTGGTGGTTGGGGAGAGCGAGAAACAAACGAAACGAAATTGCAGGCGACAAAAACGATTTTGGGGGGCTTTGTTGCTTTTGTTGCCTTATGTAATAATCGCACTAATTGAAACGTTTTGTCAGAAGCAACGACTACAAAAACAACGCCAGCGATAACACCATCAAACACAGAGACAGACCCCCCTCCTACCATAGACTCCTCTCTCAACCTGTGATAGTTTTTTATATTTTTATTTTCATTTTCATTTTCTGTGATACTGCAAAAATGAAAGAAATGCCAAACAAAAGATGAAACAAGAGACATTATTAAAGTAGAAGCATTAGATACCCTACCAAGTCGCATCTTGAAGAGCTATGCAAGACTCAAGATAGAGATACAGATAGACAGATATGCTCAAGATAAAGATATGGGAACATTAAAGTAATACAGGCTCTTCGAGTAGTGTTGACATCCACTACCATGGCATATAGTAATTAAAGTGTATCGTTCATCAATTCTTAACTATATATAGTACAAAAATCTCCTCAAAGTAGCAATACCCCTCGCCTCTGTTAGGGTCACAACAAATTTTTTGCAATTTATTTTCGTATAAAACTAAACATTTTTTGATATGTTTATCATAGCGCAAAAAACAGTGAAAAACGAAAGCCAAAACCCACGCCAAAAAAAATTGCTAAATAAAATAAAAAATGTGCCGGAAATGTGCTCGAAATGTAAGTTTTGGCCTGACATTTCCAAAATCCGGAACAGAAGTGGTTTAAATTTATAGAAATGCATTTATGTAAACAACAAAGCCAGCGAGAATGCGTGCAGGTGAATAGTGGATGGAACTGTGGAACTGCCCTGTATTTAAAAAGGGTCCCAATATACCCCATTAAACCCCATCTGAGCGTATATTTTGTCGTCTGTATATCGAATGGTCTTCTACGGAAGTGTATATCTGAAGTATATTTGGAAAATGAAAGTAAAGTAAAGCTGCCAGCTAAAGGATTTCTACCATAAATTGTGCGATAAATTCCTTTACCAATTTACATGTTTATGCCAGGCCTTTCCTCCTGCCATCACCCCCCTTTTTTTTTGTGTGATTAATTAAGTAAAGTGTGGACGTAGTCGAGCCGAGTCGAGTCGGAGTTGAGACTGCCAGTGGGGAGGTGGGGAGATGGGGAGTTGGAGAAATGTAAACGAGAGCAAAATTGCACAAAATGGTCTCAATTAAGTTCGTTGATTCGCCTCCGTTCTGTCCCTGACTCTCTCTCTCTCTCTCTCTCTGTCTGTCTGTCTGTTTGTCCATCTCTGTATGTCTGTCCGTCCGTCTGTGTGTGTAAACAAATAAATTTTTATTTAATTAAAATACTGAAAATAAAAGTAGCAATTCCCCACACACACACAAACACACACACACACACCATCCATGCCTCCAAGCGACACATTTGCAGATAAACTTTTATGGCATTAAATGCAAAAATGCCGACAGATGCAGATGCAGATGCAATGCTCCCGTATGCCCTGCACAACATTTTATTGCATATGTCACACATGGTTTAGAAGGACATTGATAATGGTTTCTTAGCCACCCAAATATATATTTACATAAAGCTATCCAAAGCTAAATAGAAACTACAGAGGTTTTCCCTCTTAATGAAAATGATTCGAAATAAGCATGGTCTACCCACAATAGAGTATTCAGAGTTTGTAGTGAAAAACCCCGTGAATATTCCATCGGAACCGGGCAAAGCCATTCAATCCCCCATGGTATGGCCGGGGGTCCCTGTGGGTCCTGCATTGTGTATTTGTTTTGGGCATAAATGAAATATGCATAACGTAATATGCAGTTGGTAAAATGTCGGTTTTTGGTATTTGTTAAAGTATTTTGTCGGCCTTTTTCATATTATTGTTGTATAACCCAACCACCTCTGTCCCTCCATCGCAAAACCCATCCCTGTGTTTCCCTCTCTCTCTCTCTCTGTCTGTGTCGAGAGAAGTTTATACCCCAATATTTTTGCATATTTAAAATATATTAATTTTGCAGGGAAAACAACTAGCAAAAAAAAAAAAAAATGGAAGTGAGCCAAAGTCGAGTGCGAAAGCAAAATCAAATAGAAACTATTTTCGTTAGATTTCAAATTGTATCGCATTGTCCAGCAGCACAAATTTTGTATCCATCTCTATTTCTCTCTCTCTCTCTTTCTCTCTCCGTGTGCCTTTTGTCGCATTCATCCTACATCCTATAGTATATATTTATGCCAAATTTGTATACCGTTGCAGTGGCTATATTCGAATTGTGTAGCAGTTTGTAATCCACACAGTAGAAATCTTTGCTCCATAGCAGCGACAGCAGTCTGTAGCAGTTTGATAGTAGGCCATTTACTATGTATAATTCGCTGATCACATTAGATTACAAGCTTAAGCCGCTCTCACGCTCCTTACAAGAGCGCTCTCAGAGTGCGATTACAGCTGTTAACGAAGAGTGGACTCCAGAGAGATAGTAGTCAAGCTGTTAACGAAGCGTGAGGTCCAGAGCTGTAGCTGTTCAGCTGTTAACGAAGCATAGACTCCAGGGCGTCAGCAGTCTAGCTGTTAACGAAGCGTGAGCTTCAGAGCGGTAGCTGTTCGTTGACATGAGCGAGCTGTTAACGGCACTGTTGCTCGGTAACAGCATGGTTCTTGTCCTACCGCAACATATGCCCAGAGAGAGAGAGAGAGAGAACTTTGAGGGAGTAATTGTTGAATGGAATCAACGGAAGGGAGTTTCCTCATCGCAATAGTAGTAGGCTTTGCTATCAACATATTCCAGATCAATACTTACATAAACCTCATAAACAAATCGAACACCAACGATATACTAGAAAAAAATTACACATACCGACTTACGGGAATATTCGACGATTAATGCGGGGTTTTTTTTTAAATTATTTTAATTAATTTAGACCAGCCATGACAGAGCCACAATATATGGCCATGTACGCCTTGTTTGGAGCCACGGGCTTCGTTTGCGGTGCCTTTCTGCAGCAAGAGTTGTCCATCAGGAATCTATTCGATGCGATCAAGCGGGATCCATATGTGTATCATAATCGCCAGAAGTTATATCCAGTGGTAAGTATTAGTCAGGCATGACCCACTACTCAACCTGTAACCTTCAACCCACAACAGCTCTCAACGTTCGGCAGTGATCACGAGGATAGACTGTGGAATCGCTCGGTTGGGCTGAAGGACAAGATATGCCAGCTATTTTTCAAATATATTTTGCCGCAACCGCTGGAGAAAGTAGAGGAAGGGGAGCCTGCCATACCGAATATGCTGGATCTGCTCAAGTACGGTTTGCCCAGTGCCGATAATTTAATGCTACACAAGGACTACATAATGTCGCAGGGCATTGAAACGAATAGCGCCACATGGATATGCGAGCATTTTTGCCCCGAATCATTGCCAGATGAGTCGTCCCTGTATCAGCGATACAACGATGTCTTCGCCGACATATGCGGGTGCGTGTTTAAGCAACCGATCTGGCAGCAGCTGGAGCGACATGTGTCGCTGAAGGTGCACAAATGCGGCTCAGTGTATGCCTACACGGGTCCCATTTATGCACCCAATATCAATGCCAACCACCAGTGTTGGCTGGAGTACAAGGCATGTGGCAATAGAACGATGCCGGTGCCCTCGCACTACTTCAAGGTGCTGATCGTTGAGAGGTCACCGCCCGCGGAGCCAAAAATTGAGGCATATATCATACGAAATGAATATACAGAACTAGTTGGAAAACTGCGCGATTATCGTGTCCCCATCGAGGATATTGTGGAACAGACGGGGCTGCAGTTCAGCAAGGATCGGCATGGGCCAAAGGTGTTGTCAAACAATGGCAAACTACAGATAGATTTTAGCCTTGCCAGCATATCCGAGCCAATGTTAATTGAATAAAATATATTTTTTCTTATATTGTGATATCTGTGTAGTGTATTTTAAGCTGCGGTGCAACGCTGTTTGGCTTTCAAACTGTGTGGTTTTTGTGGCAGCAGCCACAGCAGGCATAAAGCTGCCCAAAATGCACCCTGATGCTGACAATCAAATTTGATATTTAGCAAATTTGCATTTAATTGGGCCTTTAGACAAAAAAAAAAAAAAAGGTGAATTAGCCAAAAGAGAGAGAGAAATGACATCAGACGTTTGGTAAGAAATGTTCATGAGGGTCAGAACAGGGTCATAGAAAATACGCAACGAATGAATACTTATTTAATTGATTAATTTAACTGATGAACATTTATTTAAACATTCAAATTCAAATTCATTGGAGGATGTATTTCAATTGAGTACACTTTTGCCATATCCACTGTAATGTGGGCGTGATATGTGGGCGTCTCAAACATGGGCGTATCATAAACCATTCCACTACTCTGATAACAATCGGTCAGCATGACGTGGACAAGCGATTCGACGGCCGCCAAACGGCCAATGAGAAACATTTCATTGTATAGGATCACTTTCACCGTGCTACCCAGCAAGTGGTCAAACGAATAGGTGTCAAGTAATACATCTTCTATCATAGGAATTGTCATTCTGCTTAACTCTGATCTGATCTGATCTGATCTGAATGCATTCCATGTGGGAGAGATACATAAATAAACGAAATCTTAGGACACACGCACACATACCTGTATTTAGTTCTTGAATTATTATTTTGATATATTTTTGATATTTTTTTTTATGTTATGTCTGGCAATTATTTTGAATTTGATTTATTTTAATGCACTGAGATATATGACATATTTGTCAATGATGACTAGATGTCTAATAGGAATGTACTTAGGGATGTATACTTGATAGTTATGTGCCGTTAGTTTTTAGTTTGAGTTATTTGAATATATATTTTGCACTATATTTTGGCGAAAAGAATTGAGCTTTTATGATAAGGTGGAAACTGGTTGGCCAATGTTCGATATGCTGATACTCCAAGGAGAACTTATTCTGAGCCACTGCTATGAGATTCTTAATTATTTATTCATATTTTACCCACTGTGCTGGAGGATGAATTCCAAAAACAAACAAAAATCAAAATTTTATTTAACTTTAAATAATTTACCAAAAAAAATTCAAGTTGATATCTTACAAACTAGAGTTTATGCACAAAAAACGGGTTTTTTGCCCATAGTGTACTGATTCGAACTCAGAGTCGAACTCAGATTCGAACTCAGATTCGAACTCAGAGTCGAACTAAGATTCGAACTCAGATTCGTACTCAGATTCGTACTCAGATTCGAACTCAGATTCGAACTCAGATTCGTACTCAGATTCGTACTCAGATTCGAACTCAGATTCGAACTCAGATTCGTACTCAGATTCGTACTCAGATTCGTACTCAGATTCGAACTCAGATTCGTACTCAGATTCGAACTCAGATTCGTACTCAGATTCGAACTCAGATTCGTACTCAGATTCGTACTCAGATTCGTATTCAGATTCGGACTCAGATTCGAACTCAGATTCGAACTCAGATTCGAACTCAGATTCGTACTCAGATTCGTACTCAGATTCGAACTCAGATTCGGACTGGCCGGAATCAGTAAAAATTGCAAATACTTTTGTTCAAATAAAAATGTTCAGCTCCTAAGAAGGAGCCATTTGGTTGGGCTCCCCACACTACCTAATGCTTGCCTTCCAGTGCACTGGTGGCCTTCCAGTGACCAACTGTTGCTTTCCACATCGCCCACTTCCAGCCACTGCAAACACACCACACACACTTGCGAATCCACCACAGGAGCTTCGCGTAGGAGCCACGAAGCATTGCCGCTCGGCAGCTCAGTCGCTCGGCGCTCGCCAAGCAGCACACATGGGGCGGCATTTCGCTTGCTTCCCCAAGGATATTCCCCAAGGCATAAAAACCAAAGAGGGAGCTGTGTGTGGCAGGGTGGTTAGGTGGCGCGGCGACTTTGGGGCAAGGAAGGTGGCGTGTCGGTCGCTGCATGGAGTGGGGGGACGGGGGGGTACATAACAATGAAAATATAATTTTAGGGCCTAGTAAAAATCCATGGGCATGGATAAAAATGTTCGTTACGCTTCCGCACGCTTCCCTTTTTTTTTCTTTACAATTTCCAAACTTTAGGAACATAAAAAAATTCCCCAAAAACTATACATACATATGTACTACACATATGTATATGTATATATGTATGTATGTATATTTATGTAGTATGCATGTAGTTTCGCTTGCCACACTGTATATTTTTTTGCTTTTATTATTAGAATAGAAACCCCTTGCCCCATGCAGCTACCACTACCAGTACTCTCAGTGCGGAAAAACTATGAAAATGAAAATGATATTGGAAGCAAGTCAAATTTAATTTCACGCTTTGCTAAACCACGCGGGGGTGATAGCAGAAAGGAGTTGTAATAAAATAAATTTCTAATAAACCAATAGAGAGTGGGAGAGAGAGAGTGTGGGAGAGATAGAGAGGATTGTTTTGGGGGATGCCCAGGGATGTCAGGAACTGATTTGTACTGAGGGGATCTCTTAGCATCGGCAGGAAATATTAATTTCCCAGCCAATTTGTTCGATCTTTAATGAAGAATCTGCTGTTAGTGTTGCAAAACTGCGCGAAAAAAAAAATAGTTTTTTCCCAAAAGTAGAACTGTTCCCCCCGAACTTTTGGCTCAGTGAAAGTGAAAGTGCCAGATGAAAGTGAAACTAATTTTTATTTATGACAGGCACAAGTCGAGCTCTGAAGCAGCGTAAGTGCTGCCCGAGTGGCAGTGCACTATGGTCCCAACGACCACTTTTGTTGGCCAAAACCCATTTTTTGAAAGTTAAGAAGTAACCGTTTTTTGATCGAACTGTATTAGAAAAAAGAGTGACCATAAAAGTTGCATACCCGAAATTTCCATAGATGGCGCCACATTCGCGAAATCAGCTGTTAAAAACAGCCGTTGTCACTCACATGCACGCGCAGTGAAAAAGTGCAAATTTAATAGCAATTTTAAATCTCTCATAAATTGAAAAATACGATTAACTGCTCAAATTTTTGTATTGTATTTTAATAAGTTGGGTTTCTACTACGTGTTTTGTAAAGTTTCCTGTATCTCGTATTTGTGATGTCTTTGTAATTTGAGGTTCAAGTGAGGCGTTTTACATATGACAATTCGGAAAGAAAACTGATTTTTGAATAGACATAACTTTTGATTCCAACCTATTCCAACCCTAAAACCTATTGTATTTCGTAGAGTTATCAATTTTGTTGAAATGTATATAGTAGAAAATGCCACATTTCACCACAAATTTTATAATTTGCATTAGTAGAACATAACCTCAAAATCAAACATGACGAATTGTTTGCCGCGTGAACATCAGAGAAGCGAAAAACATGCAAAAGAACTCAATTATTTGAAAATTAAACTTAATGGTGACATTTCAAATGAAATTAATAAGCCTTTAAAGACAATTTTATGAGTTTTTTGTTATCGTTTGGCAACAAAATGGAAAAAAAATGAAGGGCAAATACAGAGACGTTAATAGAATGTATATGGATTGGCTAAATATACAGGAAAGTGTTCAAAAGCCTTAAAGCCAGTGGGTCGCCCTTTGCTATCACACTTCAAGAAATGTTGTAGACCACAAAGAAGGTGGGCTGAAGATCTTGTAGCATCGGAAGAAGGAAAAATCAAATTATTGATTCAAGCCGCAAGCATGATCGCACGAATACAAGTCAAATACGAACTCGCATTTGTTTTAAAACTTTTATTCTTATGCCCAGATATCTCAATTTATTCTTTTATGTTTCAGAACACCTCATCAAAAGCGTTCTTCTCTTAGCGGCAACTTTTTAAAATTTGATTTTTTTTAAATAAAAAATTTCTTTTGGGCGTGCCACGCCCCATTAAAAATATATAAAAATCAATATAATTGATTTCGTAATATACATGTTGAAAATATACTCAATACTCGTAATTCACTATAACTAAAAATTTAAATATGCATTTAAAAAAAAAAAAGGGGCGGTGCCACACCCATTTTTATTTGTTACCCCAGTTTCTATTGATTATATCTACCCAATGCAAAAACCAAATCCAAATATCTTGTTTCGTTCGCGAGTTATTAATTTTGGCCAACAAAAGTGGTCGTTGGGACCATAGTGCAGTGGCGCGGGCACGGGCCTAACACAAAATTGCCCGGCATTATGGCAAGCAAATTGCAAAACACAAAGACACAAAGGAGAAAGGGAAACATGAGCAGGGATAGAGGAGAAGGAGAGGAGTAGTGGGAAACACACACACAGACAAACACACACACATGTAGCCGAAGCTGAGGCTGAAGCCTGGCTATAAACAATGAAATTTGTTGCTCACTTTTATGAGTTCCTTCCCTCAAAGAGCCACCCAGAAGAAGGAGGCAGAAGCAGGAGCCCCCCCCGGTTGTGTGTGTGGCAGTGTGGCAGTGGGGGGTGGGGCAAAAGGAGGTGTGCCCAGCATCAACATACTACTGCCGTGTCCTGTTTTGGCTGTTGAGTCCTTTTAGCCAATTTTAGTGTCTTACAATTTTCCGCATTGTCTCCGTTTTTGTGCTTATCCGCTATATGTGCCACCCCCCTGCCCATCCCCCCACAAACATCTCCTTCTATGCTAACAAACACACACACACACACATACAAACCGCTTTTCCCCTTTCTCTTTTATTTTTTTGGGCACTTTCACGCCACTGTCATTGCTAAGCTTAAGTTGTTGGAGCATTTTTGTTGCTGTTGTTGCTGTTTCTGTTATCCCTGGCTGTTGTTTGGTTAAAAGCATCCTCTGAGCCAGGACATACATATCAACCGGCAGGACACACACACAGATAGAGAGGGGGGGGGCGAGGGAGAGCCAAAGTTGCGTATGGGGTGAATGGAGAAGAGCAATGGCAATGCGTGTAAGCGATTTAGAGATGGACCCTCGAAGGACATTCTGTTTATACCATCAAATAATCATGATCAAAATTCAACAGTTCTTCTTTTTTATTTGTGTATATCTATCGGTTTCAAGCACTCATCGATAGGCACTTTTCGATTGTCTGCGAGAGACACAAAAGTATCGTGTTTCGTTTCCAGCACCATGCGGCAAAGTCCTTTCCTTTCATTTAAAATCATTTCCCTGGCTACCTAGTCGTAATCTGCTACGTTTAGTTTATTGCTAGCCATTTGTTAGAACCATCAGAGAGAGAAAGAGGGAGAGAGAGAGAGTGTGTGTTTATGAGGCGCTTTGCTTAAAAGTTATTAACTAAATTGTATGTAGAACCGCCCTAGCAGCTGCCTCTCGCCCTGAGCCTGAGCTTGGGCCTCTCTCTCCCTCTCGAGCGCGGAAATTTAATCACCTCGAGTGCACAAAGCAAGAGCCAAGCATAGAGCTAGAGATACAGAGAGAGAGAGTGAGTGAGTGAGTGAGTGAGAGAGAAAAGCAGCAGAAGGTCAGGTGTCCAAATGGTCAGCCTACAACTGGCAAATGATAATCAGGCAAAAGCTGCAACACAATATTTAAGTGTCGCAATCAAACCAGAGAGAGAGAGAGAGACAAAGAGAGAGAGACCAGGCGGCATAGACAATTGTGAGAGTCAGATGGCAAGTCGATCAAGTGCTTGGTCTCAGGTTATCGCTTGTCTCATCTCTCAACCTAGATCTTGCCACTTCAGCATCAGCACATGCTGCAATTACAAGCAGCATAGGAGGATAGGGAAAGAAGTAGGGGGGGTAGGGAGGGTAGGAATATCCCATAACTTTTGTCAAGCGCCGGCCATGTTGCAGCATGCCACAGAGGACAGAAAGAGTGAGAGAGAGGAGGAATGGCCCATGATTGTCGACTGGGGAATGCACGGAGACACAAGAGCAAGAGAAGAAATACGAGCATCCAGAGAAAAAAAAGAGTTCAACACGGTGAGACAGAGGAGACAGAGGAGACAGGGAGACAGAGAAGATAGAGAAGACAGAGGAGACAGGGAGACAGAGAAAGACTCTTCACAGAGCACACAAAAATCGTAGCATACTTTTGGGCACTGCTCAAGATTTCAAAATCTTGAATTCTAATATTAACAAAACGTTGATTAAACATACCCTAAACTATTGTTTATTGCTGTCCATATTTTTGGCCAGTTTTCTGCACATTTATATTTTGCAGTGTAGCTGGCAGACTTGCTGACTTGACCAAGTTTTTTGCCGCCTGCTGCCTGCCACTGGCCGTTGCCATTTTTTTTTGTGTGTGTCTGTTTTGGCGGATATGCGCTCTTAGCGAAAATTGCATTTGGCCAAATGAGTGCACTGGAGAGAGAGAGAGAGAGAGAGGGAGGGAGGGAAGGAGAAGCCCTAAGGATTCATGGACCGACAAAAAACCAAAGACCAAGACGACTCTTAATATTTCATCTTTCATGCTCATTTGCACTTATGGGTAGGGAGAGTCGCAGGCAGGCAGGCAGGACAGGCAGGACAGACAGTAGCAGTGCCAGTGGGTGGAATGTGGGTGGCATGGGGATAGTGGGGGGCGCAGTGTGTGGGAGAACAATGAAGGAGACCACACGGCGTGTAATCAAAAGAAAACGTTGCCCCAAGCTGCAGCTCCTTTTTGCCAGTCCAGTGTTGTCTCACACACACACATACACTCTCTCTCTCTGGTGTTTCACCTTCTTGTTGGCAACATTGATGACGTCTTTAGACGGGGTGCACGGTGCACGGACGGGGCACCTGCTGCGAGTTATTTACAGCCACTGTAGGGCATTCGAAGCCAGGACTTCAGAGCTCCATAGCAGCAGTGCAAGGAGCCCAGGACCTGCTCGTCCTTGTACAGCTATTACACATTGCCGGAAGCATTTGAATGTGTTTATGTGTAAGCGTCTATCGCATCGCTCAGCCGCCCCGTGGTCCTGGCCCCCGTCCAGCAGCAACTAAAATGTTTCCGTTATTAAGCTAAAGAAACACTTAACTTTTGCACAAGGATCGGCAGCAGCAGCAGAAGCAGCGGCAGCACGACGACGATGTCGACGCCAGGTGCAATGAATATGCACAGTTAGAAGGAAAGAGCGAGTCAGCCGAACAAGAGAGAGAGAGAGAGAGAGAGAGCGAAAGCGAAAGAAGGAAGGGAAGGGAATAAGCCATTGAGAGCACGAAACTTTTGAGGTGTTTAAAACGTTAATTTGCTTTAGATTTTTAGACCCTCTCTCTTGCTCTGCCGCTCTCTCTCGCTCTCACTCGCTATGAGGAAACTTCAGCCTCTGCCTTTCTGTATATGTGTGTGTGTGTGTGTGTGTGTGAATGATTTTCGCATTAACGCTTGCCACTTTGTTGGTTCGAGTCAACAGTAGCAATACTGCCCACTCCGCCCAGCTCCTCTCCTTCTCCAGGCCCCACCTTCTTTACTTTGTGTGTTTTTTCCTTTTTTTTGTGGTCTCCTTTCCTTGTTTGCTTGCTATTCGTGTCTGCACTCGAGCCGATGACTGCCAACTTGTTCCGAAAATTAAGCACCACCAAAAACACATTCTAAATTACACACAAACATTTGCCATTACCATTACCACAGGGGGGAGGGGCGCATTTCAATGGAATTTAACACCAAAAAAACTTTAAGCAAAAATTTAAAAAATTAACTAGTAAATCGATTTCTTAGGCAGTTAAAGGTGCCCTGAACTATTTCATAAAATTCCTTAATAAAATTCTTCATACAAATTTCTAGACATAGCCATAGACCCTGTACCATGGCCCTCCTGTCAGACATAAATCCTTTTAATTTTATAAAATTGGCATCAATATTTAATATTCAATTGAATTACATAATGCCAAATATCAATCATTCAAGTTTTTTAATTGTAATTCTGTTTAATCCGTTGACTCTTTAAGCAGCATTTGTTCGTTGTTTTTTTAATGTGCTTAAATTGCAAATACAAAAAATTCAAATAGATAAAAAGCAGTTAAAAAGCATTTACATCAAACTTATATACACACATGTACATATGTATATATATATAGATATGTGTGTATGCATGTATAAACATCTCTTTCCCTTAATTCCCATTTGGAGTGCTACACATTCCATGAGTCCTCCCCATACCGACCGTATCCACTGCCTTCTCTCATTCTTTTTGTCTGACTCTTGAAATGTTTTGAGAGAATCAACTTTCATAATTAAATGGCAAGTCCGAGCCACCTATTAGAAGTGGCCCCGTGTGTGTGTGTGTTGTGTGTGCACCTCTTGCCACCTCTTGGCCCCGACACCAGCCCGGCACATCCCACGCCCCGCACATGCATGCATAAAACAATTTAACACTTAACGTGGCCAGGAGCAGAAATAAAAAGCGCATAACTCATGCGAGAAGTCGACGGGGCAGCAGCGACGACGGCGCCATAAATTTCAAAAACAGCTACAAAACAGGAAGCAGCCGGCAGAGCAACAACAAGCAATGGAGGAGAAGGAGAAACAGGAACAAGAGGGAACCAGAGGGAACCAGAGGGAGTCAGAGGAATAGCCCGAAGAGGAGCAGGAACAGCCAGAGGAGCAGGAACAGCCAGAGGGGCAGGAACAGCCAGAGGAGCAGGAGCTGGAACAGGAGGAGCAGCAGTGCAGCCAGAGGAACAGGAACTGGAGGAGCAACAAGAACAAGAACAACTCGAGTGGAATGTACAACAGAAAATGGCGGAGACTGAAGCCCGGGCAGAGGGAAAGCCACGGTACTCGCGTACAGAGGTTAAACAAAAAAGGGTAAGGCATTTAACAAAATTAACAAACTAAATGGATAGAGGAGACCTTACCTACATAATTGCACATACCCTGCGGATAGGGTATAGGGTGGTGGGGGGTATGGGTGGGTAGAATCTGGCCAGCAATGGACTGCAAAAATATTAACTACCTTTTAGCGCAAAAAGCGGGCCAAGCTGACGTCAAGTTTTGTAGAAAATTATGTTTTACAATGCGAAAATTGAATTTCAGTTTATTGTTTTTCGTTTCTCGTTTCTCGTTGCTGCTGCTGCTCCTGTTATTGCTCCTTCGTTTCGCTCGCTTTTTCTCATTTTTGTTTTACGATTAACTGTTAAATGCAGCCCCCGACTTCTGCGTGTATCGTACGTGTCATGCGCCACCCCCACCGCCACCCCACCCACTACTGGTTGTTGCAAGTCAACGACTTGGCCATGTGTAGTGGGAGTGGAAGTATGGGTATTTTGTTTTTTTTTTGCGTTGTAGCCAACATGCAATTCAGTATAAAAGGAAAATTTGGAGCCTGCCAAATTGAACGGAAATATTTACGGGGCAATGGCGTGGTGGGTAGGGCAGTGGGGGCCAGACGGCCAGGAAAGTCAGTCAGTCCTCTGACCGCAGCGCACGGAGATCTCTTATTGGATAATCGCATGCTTGAACACACACGAAGAGAGCGAGCGAGCTTGGGCATGCTGGAACAGAGGAAGAGAGCGAGCGACTTGAGCATGCTTGAACACACGAAGAGAGCGAGCGAGCGTTGGCTTACTAGAACATTCGAAGAGAGCGAGCGAGCGTGGACCAAGACGCTCTCTTCGTGTTTTCAAGCTTGCCCATGCTCGCTCGCTCTCCTCGTGTGTTCATGATCTGCTTATGATCTGATGAGAGTCTATGCTTTGCGCTGCGCTGCTTCGGTTATTCTCTTGCCTGCTCTAGCTTCGCTTACTCTCTTACCTGCTCTAGCTTCGCTTACTCTCTTGCCTGGTCTAGCTTCGCTTACTCTCTTCACAGCTCTAGCTTCAGCTACTCTCTATTTGCAATACGTGCAATGGCTATTGCCTACGCTTTCCTTTCAATGCATTTGATCACTTCGTTTCTCTTTCTCTCTCTCTCTCTCTCCATTTTAACATACTTTTCGGCTGGAAATATATTTGACTGTAAAAACATAACACTAACAAAAAAAAATAATAATAAAATAATAAATAAACACTAGGAACTATGGCCACCGACACAGATCTCGCTGTCTGCTTCGCTCTCGACTCCGCTCCCGCCGATTGCGACTGGCGGCAGCGCCCCGCCGCCAACCGCTCGCCAAGATGCGCAGCATCAGGCGGCCACCGCTCTTCACTTTCTGGCTGCCGGCGACAGAGTCTACCTGCCGACCCACGCCGCTCAGCCAAACATCCTGACGCCGCTGCACATAGGGCTGCTGGGAGGCGGTCTTGAAGTAGAAGCTGCCCTGCGCCCTCCGCTGCGAGTGGATGCCGAAGCGGGCGCGACGATTCTGGTCGCAATAGCCGGCGGCAAATTCACGATAGCTGCCGCACTCGTAGCCCACAAAGGGGTACTGCGGATCCATCGACTGCCGGAAGAAGATGGCAGCCGCTGAATGGCTGCAGGCAATGGGATCTACAAAATAATTGTCACAAATATTTAACTGTTTCTGGTTGCAGGTAGCTCACTTACTTGTGTTTTGCATGTCGCGAAGATTCGCAAACATTTTGCAATTGGTCTGTGGTGCCCGCCCACCGTTCGGATAGAAGTCGGCATGCCCGCACTTGAGGCTGGTGCCCAGCGAACCGCCGGAGGTGTGCAGCACCTGAACGAACTGGGCATCGCTGGGGTCCAGGCGGTACTTGGGCGAAACCTCTGCGGGCAGCGAGAATAGCGGCCCGGCCGGATCCAGGCCGATAATCTGCTCCACCTTGCCCTCGAGCACTGCGCCGGCATAGCCCGCCGCATGGGCGCCCAGACTGTAGCCGGCCAGGGTGACATTGCTGCGATTGAAGTGGTTGGGACGCAGCTCCTCCAGGGCCATGATGATACCCGCTACCGTGAGGCCCACATCGAAGATGGACATGGAAGCGGTCTTGTAGTCGTTCTGCGATAAGTTGCCCCAGTCCACGACGCACACGTTGTAGCTAGCATCAAAAAGGGTCCATGCTGAGAGGAAAGCAAAGAGAAGAGAATAATGAGAAAGTCTCAATAGAGGAACGCAACTGCCAGTGACCTTACTCAGTAACAGCTCCTGCACCCAGTCCTTGCTGCCCTTGTCGTTCCAGCCATGCAGAAAGAGGGCCAGCTTCTTGTTGGCATCCAGCTGTCGGAATCCCCGAAGATCCCCCAGCTGCAGCAGGAAGTGCACCTCGTTGCCAAAGTCCCTGTCCGAGCTAGAAGGCGGAAAGTCAATAGTTAATCTCTTCAGTGTCTCTGCAACTTACATGGTGCGACACTCAAAGACAATGCCATGATTGAGATGTGCCCGCTCCAGGCTGTTCCTTAGCATCGTCTCCTGCAGATAGCGAAAGGTCTTCATCATGATGCTGTGACGATGCAGGCCCTGCACACCAGTGCCATCGCCGAGGAGCAGCAGTCCGGCAAAGAGCAGCATCAAAGCACCGGGCAAGCTCTGCCGGCGGGACACGTGACTGTCAGGCATGCAGAATACCAAAGACCGCCGCAGATCACAAAAGAATTCCCAATTCGAGAGAGTGAGAGAGCAGAGAGAGACCGCTTCGCTTGCCACTTGGCTGGCTACTAAAAGACATCGAGACGCTTGTAACCAACAGTCAGCAGAGCCACCGATCATCAAGATGATCATGATGATGATGATAATGATGATGATGATACCCATCCCCCCCAGCAGATGATGCTGCTGTTATGACCCTCTGTGGCAGCAGCTACGTTCTTGGCTTGCTTTTCTGTGTGTGTTGTTTGCACAAGTGAAAGTACAACAAGAAAGATGCCCGATGCTTATCGGTCTGTTTCGATTTCTGTGGATCGAAGCAACAGATACTCTAACAGATAGATCGTTAAGGCCGAAGAAGCTGGAGTTGTCATATTCTTTTCGTTAGTATCCATAGCCCTTTGGGGTAAGTGCCATCCATGCATCACCACAAAGCTTATAACAACTCTTCGAATTCGACTTTGAGTTCGACTTTGAGTTCGATTTCGATTTCGTTCGGGTTTCTCGGGGGTTTGACTCGGTTCTGTCCGGGTCTTTCGGGTATCTGTCTCGCTTCTGTCGGTACGATCTCTCGGGTCTACAGCTACTACAACACTCCACTACTCGAACACTCCACCACTCCACTCCACTACTCTACCTTACCATTTGATCTTGACATAGAAGCAAAACGGTAGCACATAAAATTGCCTGAATTGTTGTCATATGACTGTTTTCAGTTCGATTTCAGTTTCATGTTCTGTATTCTGTTCTCTCTGTCTCTGATCTTCTCTAACTTGTTTCTAGTTTCTGTTGATTGTTTACAGCTGGGCAAACTCTCGAGAGAGAAACAGAACTTGATAATAAAAACCTTCAACTCAGTGCAAGGCAACACAAGGCAGTCAGTCCGCTAACTCGATCGTATAATATTATATATATCTATTCTTATTAGTGGAAACATAAACTATGCGGCGCTGCTTCTCCGCTTTCATAATGCACTGCAAGAAAAATTCATTGAAATTCATATATACTTCTCAGTTTTGCATCAGTAAAAGTATTTCCTACAAAATTTGTAGCAGTTCTAGAAATTTCTACATATATTGTATGTATTGTATACCCATAGAAATACCCATCTAAAAATTCTTACAGTATATAAAACCAATCAACAAATAAATTTACAAACTTTGACCTAAAATGCTTTTTTATGTGACGCCCATAAAAAAAAAACAAAAAAAATGTTCAGCTTACAGCAGATAAACCATAAAATCATCTGTTCTTTTTTTATAACACCCTATCTACCGCTCTCTCGCTCTCTCTTTAGGGTTATCTCTCTGTTGCTCTAGTGTGAGCTTTCTAACCAAAATGTGTTGAAAAAGCAGACGAAAGCATAGCGAAGAAATGTGGGCAGAGTGGAGGGGGCTAGGAAGAGCGTGGCTTACGCTAATGATGGCTAAGTAAAGTGCCAAATGAATTTCGTTTCATATTTTCATCATCAGCAGAAACACAGAAGCACCAAAACAAAGCGCAACTCCCTACCCCGCTCACCACACCAATCCCCTCACTTCGATCTTTGGTCTGTCTTCATTCTTCTCTGTGTTTTTTTTGGCAGTCCATCAATTTGCATATCTATCAGTATCTGTGTATCTGTATCTTAGTGTGTGTATGCAGCACCTGTACGAGTATCTTTATCTGCTCGTATCTATGTATCTACATATCTGTCTATTTTGGTTTTTCTTTCTTGTCTTTGGCCTGGCCTCAATGTCAACTTTATGTTCGGCAAGAATTTCGATATCAATCGAGACACAGAAAAAAAGAGACAGGCAGACAGAGAAAGAGAGATAGAGAGAGCAGACTGCTGTAAAGATTCCGATTTAAATTTATTTCCCATTGAACTTCAGCAGAGTCGAAATTTGCTTTAAAAAAAGATAATTATACACATCCGATTAGATTATCGTTTAATCGATACGATGATAACTTTTCTCTCTAAAAATGATAACAATTTGGAAGCATCAAATCTAGCAGCACGCAAAACTTGTTGCATACTTAAAGGCGGCAGGCAGAAGGCGGCAGGCAGAAGGCGGTTGGCGAAAGGAGGAAAGGCAGCCACTCTTTAAGCCATTTTGTGTGACAATCGAGTGTGCATTACGCATACGCCCCCGCATATGGTGTGGCTGCTGATGCTGCTGCTGCTATTGCGGATTCATTAAATGTTATAAACTCATTAAGGCCTTTTTGTCTACGCGAATACTCATATGGGTGTATTGGTGTGTGGAGTGGTGCGGTGTGGTGTGGAGTGGTGCGGTGTATCGGTGTATATCGGTGGGGGGGGGGTGGATTTTGGTGTGTGGGGTTTTGGTGTAATAACCGCAGAACATCTGCGAGCAGGCCGCAGACAAAACCCCCACAAAACATATACATGTGTATGGGTACATAGCCAACACACACACACTTACACACACAAATGGAAATCTTTGTGCAGAATTAATTAAGTAAACAATACGAAAATTGTGGAAATTGCTTTGAATGCGTCCCCAAACACTACACACACACACAGACAGATACTTCGACAAACAGATAAGGATACACACACACACACAGATACATATATGCACCAAAGTTATTGCCAGCAGCTGTTGTTGTTGTTACACATTATTATTATGATGCTGCTTAATAGGCAAACGAGTGTAGCCCGCCCAAGGGCGGGAGGGAGTAGGATCCCCCCTCATCACCCCCCTCTACGCAACGCATTGTCTGTGGCAACAATTAAGCTGTACTTTTGCCTTAATGATAGAGAGACACATGAAGAAAATGGCCAGAACAAAAGGCGGCTGCCTCTCAAGTTGCCTCTGAACGAGTCAAGGGGGAAGGCAGCAGCCAAGCCAAAAGAATGAAAAGGAGCAGCGCCAATGAGAGGCAAGAGAAGGAAATGAAAAGAAAGTAAAGGAAATGAAAAGGAAAGGAAAAGTAAGAGCACCCTATCTCCCCACCCACCCACAGCCAGGGAAAACTTTTGATCATTCATGAATAATAAATGTGCAGGGTGGCGGGTAGGACAACGATTCGTTTAAGATTCATAATTAATTCATAATTGTATGCCAGCGATTTATGCCATTCAATGCAGACAGATACTTGCTGCTGTCTGCTGAACTACTTATGATCGCTGGTATCTACCATCTAGCAGATACTCGTACGCGTATCTTTTGCATAGTTTGTATAGTTAGATGCCCCCCCTCCCATTCACTCTTCCAACAATCATCCATTCCAGCACTGTGTACGCCTTCGCATTCGAGTGAAGTTCAGGGGTTCACATGTCACAGGCTCTGCTCACTGCGATTCCATACGATTTCCTTTCGATTGGAAGGCGTATAAAGGGCGTGGCTGCTGCATTGACTTTCGATTTGTGGCTGCTGCTGCTGTTGTTTCTGAGGGAAACTATTTTACCGCTCAATTGATTTTGCAATTTATTTGCGCGCATTATGCGAACAGAGCAATGAGATGGCGATGGAGCCAGAGACGAAGACGGGAAAGCCCACACACACACACACACACGTGTACATGGATACACAGTTTACAGCCAAAAAGAAGGTGGAGTGTGGGTGGCATTTTCAATTCTATTTACTCCCAATAATCATCATCAATGTCAGTTTCGCTGGCACTAAAATAAAAATAAAACTAAACCAAGCAAACAATTTTTTTACTTTCTGTTCTGTTCTGTTCTGTTTGTGGCTCCCTGGTAAAAGTAACGAAACGTCAACAGGATCATTGGCAGCATTGGCAGCTCTGACACACAACAGGCAACAGCAACATACAACAATGCTGCCAAGTGTATGTGTGGTGGGGCACAAAAAAAGGAAGAGACCAAACGCATTGAGAGTTGATGTTTATATCGATTGCTGGCAATTTCGTGAATTACAACAGACAAACACTTGCCAGTAAAGCAAGCACACAAAAAGAGACACTGCAAAAGGGAAAGAAGGAGATATAGATGGAGAGGGAAAGCGAGAGAACGAGACGTAAAGCTGCTGGCAAAAAAGAACGACACACCATTCAGTTATATTCGGGGACATGGGGGACACACTTGAGACACGTCGTCAGCGACGTGAGCATGTTGCTCCATTCCATTCCATACACCAACTCTTCACATTGTTGTTGTTGTTGTTGAAACTACCGTTGTTGCCATGTCGCTCGCTGGCTTTTGTTGAATTGCTGCCTCCATCGTGCTCTGTTGTTGGAGTGGTTTTTGGAGGACAAGTATCGTCGGGGTCACCAATTCAGCAGTCACCAGTCAGCAGTCACACTATACATATCCCCCCGCTCTCACTCGCTCTCTCTCTCTCTCTATCAACGTGAGCATCAACGTTACTGTCACACACACGGACAGAAGGAGAGAAGGAGAGACAGCGAGACAGATAGACAGACAGAGCGACATAGAAGACAACACACACATAGCGGGACGGTAATCACAATACTTCTCGTACTCGTACTCGTACTCTTTACTGTGTTGGTGTCCTCTCCCCAGGCACAGGCGACACATGCGCCCATATCGATGGGGGTAAGTATTCTGCTTCTAGCTTTGAAATAAGCTTAAAATTACATTTGCTTTCGACCAATTTTGTCGCCTGTTGCATGCGTCGTGACTGCCGTTTTGCGATTTTACACGCCTTGCGATGCCATTGCTGGGGATACTTGACTCTGCTCTACGCTACTCTAGTTCGCTGCTTGTTCTCCTTTACGCACACACACACACGCAGTATAAGGGAATGGGTGTGGGGTGGGGAGGGTGGTAAACTAAAACAACAAATTACGCTAAATCAGTTTTTGTTCTTGCTTTTTTGTCCTTTATCTTTAGCCCTTTACCCAGACCCAGACCCACTCCCAGTCCCATCCGCATCCCCATTCCCATCAGCATTCCCCCTCCTGTGTCCTTTCTTGTATTTTTTTACGCTGACGCAAGAAAGTGTTGCATACTTTTCGGCTGGCATTCGTTTTTATGCGCACGTTTCACGTGGCAGCAGCAGCTCCCTCCCCCCACCCCCCACAGCCACGTTATATGCTTGATTGAAGTTTGTCTCAGCTTCCGTTTTCCGTTTTCGTTTCCATTTCGCGCTCTTAAAGTTTGTGTGTGTCCCGCCACGAAGCATTTGCAAAATATTACGTATACCCAAATAACAACAACAACACCCTGCCCCTGTCCCTGCCCCCCATATGATGTGTACAGTGCGGAACATTATGATTGCTTACATCATAAAGAGTATTTTGTGGCAGAGTCTGGGGCAGCTTAGCGACAAATCCGCTTGTCCGGGCCAAACACACCAACCTACTACACACACACACACAAATGTAGATACAAATAAAAATTAACAACAACAAACATGGCGGACAAACGACGCGTCGCATGGCGTGGGTGGGTGGGGGTAGGGATAGGTGCATAGGGCGCGGCAGGGGGGCAGGGCTTGTAAGCAGCTCACGCGCTAAGCTCGAATAATTTGCACAAAAATACACACAAACACTCGCATAACATGCTTAAAAATAGATTACAATGGTATAAAGTTAACAATGCCACACACAGACACAAACACACACACCGCCAACCTGCCACGCCTACCGCCCACTTACATAAGCCATAAGTGAATGCGGGATAGCTAGTTGGGGGGGGGGGGGTTGTGCTCTGCGGATTGTAAATTCACTCCGCGGGTCGCAGAACGCAAACAAAAATTTGCAGCTTTCTATCGCATAAATAAAGTTTAAAATAAAGTGCGAATGAAGAAGAACTGCAGGGGGAGGGAGGGAGGGTGGTGGTGCCAAGGGTGCGGTGCGTTTGGGATAACCGCAAAGTTCACACGCAGAGGGCGTGCGCCCCTTCTGCCACCACGCCCCCTCCAGAAAACAAACGTCATTTAAAAGTTATTTTGGACGCTAGTTGGTGTTTATGTAAAAGTAGCTCAACGTAGCTGTGTGTGCCCTCAGGCCACCCCACAGTGGCCACCCAAGAAAGAAAGAAAGCTTCAGTTTGGTTTAATATCGAATATCGAATGTCTAAATACACTACAACTATAATTACAACTACACCATGTACCATGGATCTATTAATTTATGATTGTAAAACCTTTAACAAAAGCACTTGAGAATTTTGAGGCGCAAGAAAACTTCTTTTTTACTCAGATTTTGCATTTTTTTAGACAGAAATACATACAAATATTAAACCAATAAATGCTTAATAGTTACATACATATACATGTATGTATATCTATGCACCAGCTGACACATACACATGTGCTGTATCTAATGCCAAAGTTTCTTGTTACTTCAAATTCATTCATAGCCTTTCGATAGAGTAGAAATTGCGAGTTGGTTGCAGGAGCCAAAGCAGCAAAAAAACAACTTCTGCTTTGGGATTTTTGTTTAAACAAACAAACAAACACATGCACACATACATACATACACTTACAATGAGTAAAACACACACACATATGTACTACATACATACATACCTACAATCATTCACACTAGCGGCACGCGAATGAGCACGCACATACAATGAACTAAACGCTACGTGCTGATTACTGCTAACGCAAGGATTTTCCAACCGAACACCAACACACACACACACACACATATACACACCTTCTATACATATGTGTTTATGTATGTATGTGCAGCAGGAGTCAGCCGGAGGACAGCATCAGGAGCAACAAAGCAATTTGCAGTCGAGTGCCAGCGAATGCCAGCGAAGAGCAACAGACTGCGGGGCTACCCTGGCTGAAGGAAGGGAAAAACATAGTTGCTAGATGACAGATAATACTAAGGGGAGGTATAGGCTAGGCTTTGCCAACTGGTTTTATAGTAGTGGTAGTAGTGCCCATACAACTCTCAATCGTAAGGGGAACAGGGTATGCACAACAAAAAAGGCGTCGCCAGAAATTACTGCAGGTCCTTATTGTTAGTTTAGTAGTTGTTTGCCGAGCATTTCACACGCGACACACACACACACACAAAACAACCAAACAACCAAACAAGCAACGCAAACAACCAAACAAACACGCACACACACACAAAGACCCCCATGCAGAGCAAAGCAAAGCAATGCAATGGCAATGGCAGGAGCAGTGGCAACGACAGGGCATGGGGTTATGGGTGGGGATAAGGGCTAAAAGGATAAATGGTTGGACAGCAGCGCTTGGCAAAATATTTAACATGTGTGTTTGCGTGTGTGTGTGTGTGTAAGGTTTTAATACCGCTGCTCACCTTTTTTGGGCAAATTTTCGGATTTGAAAAATCAACAACACACAACAACAACAAAAAAAACAGACAAAACAAACAAACAAGCAAGCAAACAACAACAACAACATCAAACAACAACAGCAACAACATCAAACAACAGTAAACAACAACAACAACAAACAACAACAGCCACAACAACAATAACAACAAACAACAACAAAAATGTGTGAGATGAAAATGGCTCAAATGGAGATTTCTTTTTAAGGAAAACACAAAACACAAAACAAAAACAAAAGACAACTTTCTTAATGCCAGAGAGGAACAAGAGTGCAGAAACTGGGCTTGGTCTTTGGGCTTTGGACTTTGGGACTATAGCTTTTGGAATGTTTGTGGAATGAATTCTATAGATCCAATGGATCCAATGGCTGGTGGTTGTATGCTTCTAAGTAAGCAAAACAACTAACTGTTTCAAGTAATAATATTAACCATATTTGAACTGATTTTCAACTGAGCTTTAAACTAGAAATTGTAACTTGAATTTTGGGCATTGTTTTTTGGCAATTTTGCATGAACGTGTATAGACAATGCATACATATACATACATACATATAAGTTTAATCATAGATACACAGATATATATATGTATTTGTATTCTATCAATATGTAATGGGCACTTGAAATCACTTAAATGAGCCTTCCAGCCAGCCAGCCAGAGAGACAGACACACACACACACGAGAGTGCCAGACAAAAGGGGAAAGACAGACACAATTGGCCCCCCTCTGTCTCTCTCTCTCTATGTTTCCCTTAATAATAAGGCTTATAAATCACACACACACATGCAGAGAGAACACATTGCCATTGAGGCAAGAAACATGGCTGTTTTGCCTTTTGATGTTTTTGGCATTTAATTTGTCAGTTTTTGGCGCCTTCTGAGAGTCCCAGCAAACAGCAAACAGCAGGAGGCATAAGGCATTAGGCATTAGGAATTAGGAAGCAGGCAGCAAGCAGCAAGACAGCAAGGCAGCAGGCAGCAGACAGAATCCCCGCCAGAGGGGGCATGGCCAGCAACACATTAATTGGTAATTCGATACAATTTGCATTGCTTAGTTGCAGGGAATTATTTTAATTGGCTGTAATTTTACGGTCGCAACGCATCGCATCGCATCGATGCCGGGCCAAGGGCCGCTGGCTAAAAACTTAACAAGCTGCCGCATGCCACATGCTGCCAGCCTCCCGCCACCCTCTCCCAAAAACGTATCCGTGTGTGTGTGTGTGTGTGGGTGTATCTGTATCTGTGTATCTTTTGCCCCTTGCGTGTGTATCCAATTTCAAATTTCGTAGATTAAACCCAAAAGAGCAGTAGAATGCAATAGCAATAGCAACAGTAGCAACAGCAACAGCAAGAGCAGCAGCAACAGCAACAGCAGCAGCAGCAACAGCAGCAACACCAAAAGCTTCAGCAGCAACACCAAAAACACCAACAACAACAGCAGCAGTAGCAACAGCAGCAGCAACAGCAACAGAAACAGCAGCATAAGCAGCAGCAGCAACAGCAGCAGCAACAGCAGCAGCAACCGCAGCAGCAACAGTAGCAACAGCAGCAGGAGCAGCAGCAGCAACAACAGCAGCAGCAACATCAGAAGCAACAGAAACAGCAGCATAAGCAGCAGCAGCAACACCAAAAGCTTCAGCAGCAACAGCAGCAGCATTTGCTTCTACAATTTTGGAATTGCCTTGAAATTGGGGGCGGGTGGGTCTTTATTGGAGCTTCCATATGGGGCAGCAGTCTGCAGTCTCTGTGTGCTGCATTTGTCTGGCTAATCCCCTGATTTTGAAAGGTATCCAATTGACAAATTGCCATAGGTTCTATTCTGTTCTGTTCCCTTTGAACATTGAGCTTTGAGCTATGTATGAAACCAACGACAACAAATCTAATAAATTTCGTAAAAAATTATTGTTTTTTTAATATTCTATTGGATATTGTTTCGCACTTGCAACTTTCTCTTCTCTGTGTTGCATTTCTTTGTGTCTGTCTTCGCTTTTTGCTGTTTGCTTCACACAGTTTCTGTTGCCACATTGTGGGTTAATCCTGTTCAAAACTGTTGCATGCTGCTATCCGGCCACGCCTCCTTCTATCAGTCGTTTTGTTTTTTGTTTTTGTGTGCCTCTCGCTCTGCACTGCTCTTCTCTGCACTGCTCTTCTCTGCTCTGTTCTTCTCTTCTCTGCTCTCTCTCTTTGCGTGCGCCGACAAGCGAGCAATTAGCTGCCATTCATTCATGCCCCCGCCCGTTGCAGTGTCAGAAGCCAACACAATGCATGTGCCACTGTGCCCCATGTTGATGCTGCTGCTGCTGTTGCTGTTGCTGCTGTTTGCCCCATTATATCGTCAAACGCCATTGACAGGCATTTAAAAAAGGACTCGACTCCACACTCTCTCCCTCTCTCCCCCGTCTCTCATCACTCTCTCTCACTCACTCTCTTTTGACTTTTGCATTTGTAGCTGAGCCAGAGGCTGAGCGTTTCTATGGGTGTGTGTGGATGTATCTGAATCTGCATTTGAATGGCAGCAATGACTGAGGAGATGCTGTGATTGATTGATTGGCTGCATGATTTATTGGCTATTTAGTTTGGTTTGTGGGCCGGGAGGGAGGGGTAGGGGGGGACAGGCTGCATAGCTAACAAATTAGCTGCATAAACCAAATTCTAAATGCTGCGTAACCCTCTAGTCCCCCCCAACCCCAACACTTCAACCAATCCATACCTTACTCTCTACAGTAGCGTCTCTCTCTCTCTCTCTCCTGTTGTATCTATTTCTGTATGTGTGTGTGTGTCTTTAAGCACTTAACAAACTTTTGCGTAGGCAAAGTTTACCCAGCTTTTGGTGATGGGTGGGTGGTAGGGGGCTAAAGCGCAGACCGTTGGGCCACTCTAAACAAGCAATTGCAACTCATTAAGCGTTGACTCTGCCGCAACGTCAAAGTTTTCAGCAGGTAACCCAACCAAACGCCACAGCCGAGGGTCAACACAAAAGTAACGCAGAACGAGAATGGACGTGTTGTGTCGCTATTAACGCGATACTACTTTTATATCCGTACTCAGGCAGACATCATAACCTCCGAGCACTGGGCGACAAACAAGACGGACAGACAGACAGACAGACAGGAGACAGACAGACATGGCTATATCGACTCGGCTATTGATGCTGTTCAAGAATATATTATATATACTTTATAGGGTCGGAAATGATTCCTTCTCTGCGTTACACACATCCACATTTACCACAAATACAATATTACGCTTTTACTCTTCGATTACGGGTACAAAATTCAAACCAAAGGCAAAAGCATGATTATTATAGATTAAAGATTATATTTAATCGCTGTTTATGCTGGTATTCCTTTTTGGGTGTTTTTCGGGGTGCCAGAACTACTCGTTCAACTCTCCGCGTGAGACAGACAACGTTTTGCTGCTACGGAATCAGCAGCAAAAACAAGTTACTTCTTTCTGGCTTTTTTTACCCTCCCCACCCACTCTTTTTTGTTGTTGTTGTATTTGTACCCCTCAATACCCACGCCCGCCCTCCCCCTTTGGCAGCACACACTAACTAAGCAAACTTTGTGCTCTTCTAGCCATTTGGGTAGATCCCTTTTTCTCTTGTCCAATATCCTGTGTGCGCTCCCTGCTCCCCTTCTGCTACCTTTTGCTACCTCCTGCTCCTTCCTACTACCTTCTATCTGCTCCCTCTTGCCACCCATTCTCCTCGCATTTCACTCCACTTTTTGTTGTGTAATTTGCACCTATCGATGCTCGAAGTTTTTGGCATCGAAAAACGTTTGGCGTGGGGTGTGCAGGGGGGGCGAAAAAAGAGAAGAACTTTTTTAATGAAATGCCGAATGATATGGAGGGGCGTCTGGGAGGGAGGGGGCAGCTATTAATGGTGAATGCCAGCAGAGAATCGAATCGTTCGATTGTCTGTCTGTCTGTTTGCTGTTTCTTGCGGGTGGGGGGGTCTGCTTTTCTGGCCAATAGACTTCACATTAAATTTCACTAATAAAGCAAACAATGCGTGGCATTCAGCATTCAGGGGGGGGGAGGGTAGAAGGTAGACAGAACAGATGAGAAATTGCTCAGAGAAAAACACAAGAGAGACAGCGAGAGAGGGAGAGTAGCAGTGTCCTGTCAGTGGCAGTCGCCTGTATGCTGAGGCAAAACGTGCAACACTCATACGTCATGTTGGACGCGATGCGAGAGAGAGAGAGAGTGAGTGAAGCAGCAGCATAGAGTGAGTGAGTGAGTGAGTGAGAGGGAAGCGGGTGGCATGGATGAACAGAGGGAGACAGAGCGAAACGAAACACGCACAATGTAATGGCATTTTTATGTTGCATCACGTACTGGTCATAAGTCATGTTTAGAGCACTGACTGCTGCTGTTGCTGTTGTTGTTGTTGCTGTTGCTGCCACCAGACAGACCCTCTCTAGCAACTCAAATGAACTGTAGCTAAATTGGCCCTGTCCCCGTTGCCCATCATCCACCCACCACCCACCACCATACACCCCCCTCTTTGGCCGTGTCGCCTGTCCAACTGTCAGTCAGTCGAGGCAGCGGGCCAGCTTAAACGGATATTACAAGGTGTTGGCCAAACATTGACCGTACATGAGCTTAAAGCAAAATTAACTAACTCACACAGAGTGATGTGTGTGTGTGTGAGAGACTGGGAAAGTGTGAAAGCGGTGAGAGAGAGAGAGAGGGGGGAAAGTAAATTGCCTTTGCTTTGGACTTAAATGCTGCTTAAGCGGATTTACTGACAAAACAAAAATCAAAGCGCAAGCCAAAAGCGACAAATTTGTGCAACAATAGGCAAAAGGGGGAAGGGGCAGACAGAGTAGATTTCAAACTATGCCTGTCGCTATTCTTATTAGCTGGAATAGTAGCTGGCCCATAGTTTCTTTCTTTCAGATCAGCTCTTTCCAGTGCTTCTTTCATCAATTTTTGCCACTGTTTGTGCCACATTAAAGGCAGCTTCCTGTTGGCAGACATAACTCGACTCGGCAACTGGCAACTGGCGACTACTAGCACTATTCATGGCCATAACATAATGTTATAAACCCCCAACCCCCCCTGCACACATACATATCTTTATAGCAATTTTCCACCCCTTTGGACTGGGCCTGCCGAGTTTTGATTTATTTTCCTTCAAGCATTTCAGATACAAAAGCCGCGGGAAGAGCCGCTTTTGCCGCTTGCTGTTGATGAGATGGGTGGATACCCAATGCCCCCTGCCCCCCTTCTCTCAGCAAGCACCATTCTAAGCATCTTTTCACTGCAGACAATGTGGGCGTATCGGGTAGGGGGCGTGGACCAGGGCCAAAATCATAAACCACATGGCTCGACAATTGCGAGAGGGTTCTCACTCTCTTTCTCTGTGTGTGTGTGTGTTAGTTTGTGTGTGTGTGTGTTTGGTTCGACGATAAATAATTTCCATGTTGTTCAGACATTTCCTGGCCTCTTTCTCAACCCCCTCCCCCACCCCTATCCTCTGCTCGACTCTTCTCTGCGGTTGTTCTTGTTCTTTCATAATTCCGGAAGAGCTTTGATCAGACGTCAGTCAGGGCCCCTAAGCCTATTGCCTGCCGTGAAGCACTTGGGCCACGCCCAGCCAGAGCCACCGAAAGCGTACGCCCACCACTTGAACTTCGAACTCTGGCTGGAGCTGGAGCTGGGACTGGGACTGGGGCTCGCTCCTTTGGTTCGCTCCTTTGGGCTCCTCCTGGCTCCTTGAATACTTTTCTCGTTTCTCTTGTTATTCGCTTTCTTGCCTTTTTATGATTTACGCAGAAGAGGAATGAATGAATGAATGAATATTCGTTCTTGTTCTGGATTACCCCTTAGCCATGCAGGGTATATGCATTTCGGCTGAATGGATCATTCTATGAGCCGATACATACAGCAGACATACTTCCCAATGATCCTATGATCCCTCTGATTGTGATTGGATATATGTATCTGTATGATTTATCTTTGAATTCCTGTGATTTCTGTGCCCTGTTTTCCTGTTCCCTGTGATCTGTTTCCTGTGATATGTTTCTGTGATCTGCTTCCTGTGGTCTGTTTCCTGTACCCTGTTCCATATGCCCAGTTGCCCTGTTCCCTGTTGCCTATTCTCTATTCCCTATGCCCTGTACCCTGTTGCCCTGTTTCCTAACTATTCGTTCTACCCTTATGAAGTTTAAGTTTAAGTTTAAGGAGTATCCCCATCTTCGATCCGCATCTAAATGAATTCCTGGGGAAACTTTAGTTCCTGTTCTCTTTGGTCTTTGCGCACAGAAAACTCTTTGGTCAATTGGACAGCTACTCCCAGCCCCCCATCCATAGCCCCTTCCACACCCCCATCCACACCCATACTTCGACCTCTACTCTACCCATTGTAGGTGTGTTTTTCCAACGGCTTTTGTCTGTTCTGTTCTGTTCTGTTCTGCTCTCGAACTTGAATTTCATTTTGTGGCACGCTGATTAATGAATTTGATAAAAAGAAATTTCCACATGGGGCAGCAGCAGTGGATGGATGGAGCAGAAAGGGGTGGGGGGTGGGTAGTGCGAGAGATTCTCCTATACACACATTTTGCTAATTAACATGAGCTTTAGCTCTATAATGAATACTAACCCCCCCAACCCCACACTATATAATATATATATATATTTATTTACTGGGACATTTTCATTATGAATCAAATGATTTGTGCGCTGCGATAAGCGCACCTTTAGTCTTTCAGAGGTCAGAGTTCACAGAGCTCACAGAGAGTGAGAGAGAGAGAGGGAGAGAGAAAGAGCTGCCAGAGTCAGAGCTTCACCCAGCTATTGATTCAAGATGAAGTTGAATTTTTTAATTAATTAAGTGGTTAGCTATGTGAATGGGGGGGCACCACCACTGTGTGTGTAGCAGAGGGTGTGGGGGCATGGCCTAAGCAGTTTTGCTGCCTCAGCAGTGGCAGTGCCTGTGCCACACTCTTTTAGATGCGAATCACTTGGATTCATGGCGAGTGGAACAAATGCTGGTACAACTCCCAGGCAACTCCTTCTGATCAAGTGGACCCCAAGGAGTCGTAAACATGGCCAGGACACCAAACGTGTCCACACAGACACACACACACACACTCTCTCTCTCGCTGTACGTGAGGTGTCGCCCATTTTTGAGTTCAAGCCAACTTTTTTTGTTTTTTGTTGCACGCAGCATAATTTTTTTTTGTGTTTTGTGTTTGCTTGCCTCTTGCCACCGCACAGCATTTGGGCTGCGGCTGCGACTGTGGCATGTGGCATGTGTGAAATGTAACACTTGTTGGTCTCTGGAGACGGGTGGTGGGGGGGCGCTGCTGTCCAGGCCGCAGGATAAAACGCTCTCCGAGGAGAGACACTGCCCGATAAAGAAGCCACTCCGCCATAGTGCTCATATATAGTACGTAGTGAATGCTGCTTATACTCGTGTGAATACTCATCTGAGTGCATTCATTTGAAGCTTAGGCATAGCCCATGTCCCCCGCCCGCCAAAGCAATGACAGGTAACAACCCATTAATGTACTGCCCTTCAAATCGCATTTATAGACCCTCCCCAAAAACATATAGAGAAAATATTTGTACTTTTATTTGGATATTGGATATTGGAAAATCAACATTCAGAGGCATTCAGAGGCATTCGTAGCATTATTCAGAATGATTGCTGCTTCCATGGGTTGTCACAACAATTTGCATATGCTCAGACGAAACAGACAGACACACTCACACCCATTCATTGCCATTCATTCGCACATGTACATACACCACTCACATGTACACTGGCCATTCACCCATTCAAATATTCAAACATACACCCATTGACCCATTCATTCGGGCATTTGCAGATTAGTGTCAAGGCACACAGGGGCCACAAAATCCTTTTCGATGGCCCGATGGCTCCTCTATGGTACTGCATTTGCACGTGTCTTGGACATAAAATTGAAGCTCTCTCTTTAGTCCGCAAACCCAAAACGATATTCGTGCCAGATATTCATACCTTTTGGGTGGTTAGGGGAAGGGGTCTGCGCTCTGGGCTTTGGAGTTCTAGGGTTCTAGGAGTTCTGTGCTGGGCTCTAGGGGTTCTAGGTATCTCCTGCCTCCCTGTGGTCTCATCTTTAGCTGATTCAGCAGAAGGCTAAAGTCATTTGCAGCAATTGCAGACTGGCATGTATCTTACGGATGCGAATGTATCTTTTGTCCCCCCATTGAAACTCCCAAGTAATTGTTATGAACTTCATTCCGAATCAGTCGAATGTGTGTGTGTGTGTGTGTGTGTGTGTGCGTGCCTCGACTGCTGAGAGCTGAAACAGGGAGAGGGACAGGGCGAGGGACAGGAACAGGCAGTGGCCTTTCAGCAAATTGCTTTGATAATTGTTAACATCTCATGCGCGGCACCTAAGCTCCTCCCTTTCTACTCTCTCTCTCTCTATGTGGAAGGAAGGGTTTCTCCAGTTTGGGCCTGTGCCTCGTCCTGTGCCTGTGCCTGGGCGTGGCACTTAACACGGCAACTTGTTATTTTGTGGTTGACTAATTGCATGTGTGGCAGCAACGAGCAACGTGCACCAAAGGAATTCAAACCGAAATCAGAATCATAGTTGGTTGAGGGGAGGAGGCGGAGCGGAGTTGCAGGGTGCCTGCTACATGGCAACATGAGCATCAGGATCAGGCAACAGCAGCAGCGGCACAATAGCAGGCATGGCTGCAACTGCAACTGCAACTCCAAAATCCAAACAGGAGCCACTTGCTCCACACAGTAGTAGTCCCGACACGAGATTTATGCTGCCAGTGATATGCCCAAACAGGAGGAGTCGCCACTGCCACTGCCACAGCGACTGGTAGATCCGTAGCATGGCCCCATGAGGGGGAAGGGACACCATGATGTCCGAGTCATAATCCGAGGAGCTACACTCAGACAAAAGTGAAGCCACAATAATTGATGGGGGGGGTTCCATTTTCTAGGGTTTCTTAAGAGTGTCCCAAGGGGGAGTCGAGGAGACTTTACTTTACTTTTGCTGCTGCCAAAGTAGAGATTTCTCTCAGTGTTGCAGTGGGGCAACGGGGGGAGGTGCACCCAAAATGCAATGCGCTTTTCAAAAACCGAGAACTAAATCAACGGCATGCACCCCATTCCTGCCTCCTGCCTCTTGCCACCTCTTGCCCATACGAACGTTGAACGTTCTGCTAGCTCATATTTCGTTATGGAGTGGGTTTTTGGGTGAATGGGGGATGGGGCATGCCACTTCCTGCCATGTGCCACTGTGTGTGTGTGTTTGTGTGTGTGCAGACAGTGCGTATGCGTGATGCCCGGGTACGTCCACCCAGGCTCTAAAATATACTTTGCATGTACGCCGCCTGGGTTATGGCTTTTGCGGTTGCATTTTGCAATTTTGCAAATGATAAAGTGATCCAAGCGAAGGCTACACAACCCCACCAGCCCCTCCATCGCCAGCACCGCTTCTACCCTTTTTCAGTGGGTGTCAGCGGCAATGGTTCAAGTGGTCACAGCATGACCACCTCCCAAAGATGAATGAGCCATTGGCCACAATGCTGGATGGTATGGAAACTGTTGCTACACGACGACGACGATGACTGCAGTTGAAGTTAGGGGTGCTAGGGGGTGCTAGGGGTGTGCTAGGGGTGCTTGCAGCGTGTAGAAGGCCAAGGCATGTTTCCGTTGGGATGCTGTTGCTGGTGCTGGTGCTGGGGCACAAACACCGCACATAAAACAATCAGGCGGCGACCACAGGCTGACACGAAACGCCGGAAGAAGCAGCAAAATGAAGTCACAGACAGTGGCAGCAGAGGCAGGAACCCAGTCAGAGAGAATGGGGCTGCCCAGGAACACGGCAACTGGCAACTGGAACTGGGGAACTGGGCAAAAGCATAGGACACAATTCATACATGAATGCCTTCATTTGTGGCAGAGTGGCAGTGGCAGAGTAGGAAGCAGAGTGCAGGCAGAAGTACGATTGGAGTCCGAGTGGAAGCTTCAATCTAATCAGTTTATTTGCCTTTGGTGGGGTTGGGGGAAAGTAATTGGAAGTTGTTGCACTCAATTACAGTTAATGTGCGTTTCGAACTACCGGCACTCATCATGCCCCAACCACCCCGTGCAACACACTCATCTCATCGATAGCAACTGAATCTATGGATCTATGGTAAAAGTATTCTTTTTTTGGCATTCAACACACAGTTTAGTTTTACTCAATTACAGTGAAAACAGAGAGTTGATTACAGAAAACGATTACAGAATTAGAAAAAACAAAACAGATTATAGTGGGGTCCAGATCAATCCAGATATGGATTCCGCTCTACAACTTGCTCTTGATGGTGCGCAGAATGGGGAACTTGTCGTGGCCGGTGCAGCCGCCGCGGAAATCATCGAAGCTCAGATCG
Organism: Drosophila bifasciata; assembly: GCA_009664405.1. Lineage (NCBI taxonomy): Eukaryota > Metazoa > Arthropoda > Insecta > Diptera > Drosophilidae > Drosophila > Drosophila bifasciata. The sequence continues at coordinate 34,312,850 of CM019041.1, forward strand.
ACAAGGGCCACGCCGCCGAGTCCCTCGCGCTTCACATACTCGGCCTTGATGCCAGCCGTGTCCGGATCCTCGTAGCCCACCCACACACCATTCTCGCCGGCATCATCGGCCGAGCGGTAGGCATAGCTGCCGAAACGCTTCGTGGGATCGCCCACCTTGCGCAGTGGCCCATCGGCGCCCTTCAGATGCTGGTTGGCTGGATTGGGCAGCTTGGCGCACACCTCGGGCCAGCTAAGGAGTCCGTCCACCTGTGTCTGGAGTCCGGCCGGTGCAACGCCATCGGTCTCGGCCACTGGGGGCAGACCGGTGAGGCCAGAGTCCTTGGTCAGCTTCCAGGCACGGCCATAGGCGGCGATCACAACGTTGATCTTGGAGGCCGGGGCCCGGTTGTTCACCCAGTACTTGACCTGGTAGTTGACATTCAGCTCGGGATTGCGTTCGTTCGCCTCGTAGATGGGAGCTGGGAAATCGGCCACCTCCTTGTTGCGCTCGGGTGTCTGGAAGTCGTAGGCGTGCAGATTCACGTAGTCCAAATTGTTGATCACGGCCGGAACATCAAAGAAAACTGCAAAAAAAAAGAAAGAAAATCGATTACAATCGATCTACTATCGATTAACGCGAACACTTACGCGATGAGTTGACATTGGGAAGGACACTGAGGCCCAGTAGATAACCATCGGGACGGAAGGCGTTCTTCAGCTCACGCACCAGGGCGGTGAACTCCTCCTTGTGCTCCTCGGACTTCTCATCGACAATGTGGTCACCGCTGAAGATCTTCTTGAATCCCTTCCAGAACTTGCCAATGCTGCCGTGCACCTTCTTGGGCTTGTTCTTGGGGAACTGCCAGGCAAGATCGAGGCCATCAAAGCCGTAGGTCTTCACCAGCGAGTGGGCGCTATTGATGAACGGAATGCGGGCATTGCTGCTCTCCAACAGTGTCAAATACTTGTTGTTCTCCGGATCCACAATGTCCTTGTCGCCGCCCACACTCAGCAGCACCTTCAGGGCGGGGTACTTCCGCTTCAGGCTCGTCACCTGCCGGAACAGGCTGCTGCCCAGATCCAGGTCAAGCTTCTCGTTGGTGCTAACCAACTTGTTGCTGCTGGGATTGATGCCCGCATATCCGTAGATCAAATGGCTGCAGTACTGCAGAGCAGGCTCCAGATCGTTGAGGGTGAGCTTCGAGAGGCCTACAGGCAGAGCAGTGAGGGGGGGAGCAGTAAGTGAGTAAGTGTGTGACAGAGACAGAGGCCCAACCCAACCCAACCCAAACACACTCAAAAACAAAAATAAACCCCGTTTATATAATCAATTAACGCAACTCGAGGTGCCAGAGCCTGCCGTGACTCATTGGCGACATCGACGACATCTGATTCCAATTTCCAATTAGCCAAAAGTCAACGCTTGTGTGGGTTTTACCGCTTCTCGAGTGGGAGGGGTGGGGGGCTATGCAATTTACTTAAATTACTTGCAAAACTTCCCCCCACCGCGCCCACACCCCACTCTGGCAATTAACAGGGTGTGATGAGGCAGGGGCACTTTTCTGGCTTTTAGCATGCGGCTATGAAAAGTGAAAATCATCTAATGGAATAGATGTACGTTGCTTGTGTCCCGTATGCTTGTCGCTGCTGGCTTGGAGGCTGCAAAACGGAGACCCCCACCGATAACCTTCTTATCTGAGGTCTACGACGAACCAAAGCAAAGTTCCCCCTCGATCTGGGATCTGGGATCTGAGACTTACCCTCGCGAACAAAACTGGAGCCGTCGTAGTAGCAGAGCAGATGCTGGGAGCCGGCGGCGGCGCTGATCTGGCCAATGGCCAGGGAGCCCACGAGCAGGGAGAGCAGGGCGTAGAGCTTCATGTCCAGCTGTAAAAAAAAACAAAAGAGAACCAAAGCAAAGAGAGAGGAACAACAGATTAGAGATAAGAAGCAAGAAGAACAAAGGGTATAGAAATTTCTAGATCGAACTACACTACAAAACGATAATGAATGACTTCTTGGCATAAAAAGGAAAGAATTGAAGAGAAAAGTTTCGTTTTCTGAACAGCTTTGGGTGTCATGGAAAACTGTACTTTTCATAGAAACGAAAGCTTCACATCGATTAGCAATTACTATATATTAGCAAAAATTAAAAACAAAAGTTATTTAATGGGCTACAGACAAAGTCACTCTCAAGTCACAGGATATGTGGAATATTCTCTCAAATAAACTATCAGGTTGTAGGATATCTTGGATGCACATAAATCATAATAAACAGCACACATTTATGACACACTGAGGAACCAACAAAAAAAAAAAAGAGACACACTAAAACAACACTAACAAAAATAAAAGTAAAGCTCTAAAAAATAAATTGTGTATGAATTATTCAAATGACTTCGCACTGACTTGTGATCGCGTTAAGCGTAAAACTGGAACTGTCTGAGAGTCGAGGTGATCTCGAACTTTAAGTGAACTCGTTGTCGGGAATACGAATGCTCGAATACTCGGACCGCACCAGATGAAAACTAAAACTAAGGTGAAGACGAAAACAGAGCGAAGCTTCAAACTAGAGATGTGTGCGTGAGTGCGTGTATACATGGCATGTATCGCGCTGCACTCATTATAATTCGATTATTCAACATGGTCAGGGCACTTGCACAGACAAGTTCTCTTCGCTGCCTCTGTCACGCAGGACATGAGCTGCGTGAGTGTCGTGAGCTTTTGGCCCATCTCTATTATTAGAAGAGCGACAGAGATAGGGAGCAGCGACAAGCAGTCATCAGTGTTGCCAACTCTTTGGGTCATAAAATAGCTAAACTAGCCTTTGAAAAACGCTAGAAATAGACAGAAAACTTGAATGCTAGCTATTAAAAACGCTAGAGTATTTTAACGACTTTTTTTATTGATTTAATCAAGAATTTTTGCGAACTTATTAAGTTTGTCAAATATTTCCTCATCTTCATATGATTTTAAGTAGGACTGACTGGACCCTATCTTTTTTAGACAACCTGGTGGCACTTCGTAATTATGACAGCATTTACCTTCCCGGCGAAATCCGTATCCACAAATATGAAATTAAGTTAATATTATAAAATAATAATATTTGACGTTGAACAGACGACATACCTTATGTGCAAAATTTAGTTTAATGTTTGAATGGCCATTTTATTTTTTGTTTTGTTTTAACATTATTCATTTGGCTACATTAAACATTATTATACCTCTGCGTCTTCGACCATGGCAGCGATAAAAGGCTTAGCGCAAATGATGCCAGTGCAGAAAATCTTCTGTTCCCTGCTGCATCCATGTACTTAAAAACTTCGGTCCAAAAGCTTGTGGTATTTTGGCTGTCTTGGCAGGTGCGTGCAAATCACTAAGCTTTGCATTGATGCTAGACTTACAGTATTTGCAATAGCATTTCCCTTCATCGGCTGCATCTACAGCCAGCCAATCTTTGAATGATTGCTTTTTCTGCTTATAAACCTTAGGCATTTTACACATACACGATCGCGAATTAGATTGTGAAATAACTCATTAGTGATTGTATTAAACTCGATTCAATTTATTTAATACCTAAAAACGATGAAATTGAATTCTCTTTTTTGGCTTATCGATGTTATTTTGCGATTTAAATAAAAATATACAACAAAGTATATAAGTGTGGCATCGTGAAAGTATAAAAATACCTGAAGCTGCCAGAGGTTTTAATAAGCTAAAATTACGCCAGTTTATCTTTGAAAATAGCCATAATTCCCGCTACCCGCTATTTTACAGTTTATCCCGCATTTGGCAATTGAAACACGATAGATCTAGTGGGAAAATAGCTAAATTGGCAACACTGCCAGTCATATCAGCAGCGACTGCGCTGCGACAGCGCAGCGTGAGCGACGAGAATGAAACGCGGCTTGAAATCCGAATGTGGTGGAGTGAGAGAGCAGTAAAACGAGGGGTGATAATCGAATAGCTCAGTTATTACATGGATCAATGCATGCATCAGCTTCAGTCTCCAATCGAACCTCGCTAAGCCGCACTTTTGTTTTTGCTTTTTGTTTTTCTTTTTTTGCATTTGACAAAATGTTTATTTGATCTCTGGCCCTTGTTGGATTATTTTCGTATGCGACGCGTCGTCTCGTCCGCTGCTGATGTGAGAGAGCAAGCGACCGCCGCTGATGAAGAGAGAGCAAGCGACAGCCGCTGATGAAGAGAGAGCAAGCGAGAGGGGTAAGGAAGGTAAGGCAAGTGAGTGCGCGAAGTGTGATGAAGTGTTTGTCATTGTTGTAATGTATTGCTGTTCTGTTGTTGCTTTGTTTGTTTCCTTTTGCGAGCCTGTTGTTGTTTATTTTGCCTACCCGCTGTGTGTGCCGTTCGCTTCTCTTGTGATGTCATCATTACTGGGAATCGGTCGAGCAATTATACAATCAGGCCAGCTCGCTTCTATCATTACATACATACACACATATATGTATCTCGTCTCGTCTGTGTATATATGTACATACATATATCCCCATTAAAGTGACAGTATGACAGCCGGTGCTTCCAGTGTGTTTTCTCATCTTGTTTTTCTTGCGTCCGAGGATAAATCTGATATAAAAATAAAATATCATCATGCATATAAATCGCAAATTGACAAAGTAAACCCAACCCCAATCCAAACCAAAACCAAAACCCAACCCGAGTTGTTATGGATGTGGATGTTAATTTCTGTTTGATTTTTTCCACGAATTCATTGCTAGAGCTACAGAGCTGTAGCTGTAGTTGTAGTTGTAGCTGTGGTGTGGCTCTGTGGCCTTTGCTCTATTAATTTGTGTTAAAATTGATTTTAATAAATAAACACTTTGAATCGTTGAGCGGCGTTTTGCCTTCGTTTTCGTTTTAATTTTCATTCTCAAATGTTGACAACGGGCAAAGAGAGGGCGAAATCGGAATCGGTGTTTGTCATGAAATCGCCAATCGCGGGCGACTTTATCAATTTATGTCAGCCAGCGTCGGAGAGGTCAAATAAAGACCCAAATGTATGCTCTGTCCGGAGTGGCTTTCCCCTCCCCTCCCATCATATTTAGTTTTAATTTGGTAGCGCGGCCTCTGGCTCTGCCACTGCCCCGCCACTCCCTTTACCCATTTGGCAGCGACGTGACTGCGACTTATCTGCGGCTTGTGATTGAGGGATTTGGTTGGGGATTTTCGCTGGGTTGGTCTCTGGGTTGGGCTAAGCCCCTCACTGCTCTCTCTCCGTCCCTCTTCTACCCACTAATGGGTCAACTGACTGAATGTCAACTTTGTTGTAAAGAGGAGAGTGTTGGGAGGCTCAGGATCAGACTCAGGCTCAGGTTCAGTTTCAGTTTCAGGCTTGTGGCCTGAAATGCAAATGAATGGGGGGCAAAGTACAGCAGGCTCTTGAATGGTTATAAACTCCCTTTTGATACTTGATCGAGGTTGAATCGCTGTGACACAAAATCCTCAGTCAAAATAATTCCACTTTTCACTCATTTGTGTGTGGGTGTGTGGGCTGGAGTGTGGTTGTGTGAGGGGGGAAATATGAATTTTTATTATTTATTTAAATGCCTGGCATTTACAGTTCGCAGCCCAAAAGTATGCAGCACTTTGTGCCATGCATTTCTTTGCACTTCTGGCACATAAATATGAAACCGAATCGAAGAGGAGCAACAAAAATAACATTGTCCGGGCACACCGAATACCCTGGCTCTGCTCTGCATTTGGAAAGATAGAGTAGTGGTCTGATCCACATATGGTGCATACCTTTTAATCGCTTTCAAATGATCCAATTTGAAGTCTGTGGAAAGTCTCAAAATTTACAAAAATCCAACCAAAACAAACGATCTGTTCTAGGCATAAATGTCTATAATGTGAGTGGGTACATATGAACATACTTACATTGTACATATGTATGCACATACACTAGATATTCCCTGTATATATTTGAAATTGTAATTAAAACCACGTTAATCAAGTGAATGGTTATATGTATGTGCATACATACAAATGTACATATGTCTCAGTGTGTGGGTGGGCAGGTCTCACTGCGTGGGTGGCAGTTCAAACAAATAATAATTAAGTAACAAAGTGAAAAAACATGACACAAAAAAAACGTAGATGAGAGGGGACACAATGACAAATGATTTAACAATCTTTAGTAGGTACATACAACACATGCATATACACATAAGTACATATACATGTATCTATGTACATAAATATGTGGGCAATGTTTTAAATACATATGTATATGTAACATGTACTATAGGGGTATATTGTTCTTCAATTGCATTTATTAGTGTTATTAAATGTGTAATCAGTGAGAAGCAAACAATTATAAAATGTTGATTTCACTTTGATTTTTGCTCGCTTTCTCTCTCTCTCTCTCTCTCTCTCTCTCTCGCTCTCTTTCCGATAGCTGTCGCTGTCTCTTTTTCTGATTGCTGTTCCCCCCCCACCACATACATAAATACATAGCTTTGCTCTGTAATTTAAACCAATTAAACACTCGCCAAATAAACAAGCAAAAAAATAAAAAAAAACCACCGCTCCCTCCTACTTCATTTTCGTGTGTCTCTCTGTGTGTGTGTATGTGTGTCCTGTATGTGTGTGTCCTGCCAACATGTTAAGTATAATTTACAAAATGGCTGCATGCAGCAGCAGCAACACCCATCATCATCATAAATATATGTACATATGTATATACATATGTATTCATGAAAGACAGCTGCGGTAATCAATGGGTTGGCTGGCTGCCTGGACACTGGCTACGCGAAAAAAAACAACAAAAAACTGAAACGGAAATGAGCTTCAAAGGCCACAAAGGTATGTATAGTACTATATCCTTAAACAATTGGAAATTGAAACATAAAACTGTGGCACAGTGGCACTGTGCAACTGTGGCACACTGAATGCCGTGGCGATCGCATGCCTCAAAGGGATTACAGCAGATTGTTGTTGCCATGGGAAATCGTTTCGATATAATTCCACAGCCAATTTGTATCTGAATACCGCACTGGAAAGCTAGCGAAAAATGTTCAACAAAAAATTTAATACAAATTATTGTATACATATATAGCATCAAATTTAAATAGCTATGAAAAATAATTACTAAAAATTGTATTTTGATTTTTTGCAAAATACAAAAAAATATTCACAAAATGTTGTTGGCATTCAAAGATTAGCTTTGGGTCAAATGTAAATGCCTGGGACAGCTACTACATATACATATGTATATATGCTGACCATTGAAAAAGTAAAACAAAATTACTTTGTATAGTAAAAAAAATTACAATTATAATTCACTGGCATTTGTACATACATATATATATATATGTATATATGTGTCATAAATCGATTAATTAATGTTCTGCCACCACGCATTTCCATTGCTTTGTTTTTTTTTTTTTTTTTCTGGGGCTCTAATTAAATGTGCAACATATTTGAAATGTCTGACCATTTGCCGTGGCATTGAAATTAATCGTTTCGTTCACTATTTTTTTACAATTTTTTATGCATTTTTTCTGCCATATTTTGGCAGCCAAACTTTGGAAAATTTTGTTGTGGTAAAAAGTGAGTAGGAGGCGGGGGAATATCGACTTGAAGTTACAGTTACAGTTGCTGTTGCTCTGTCATAAATCCAACGACAAAATAAAAATTGCATAAGCAATAAGAATGCAACAAAAAAAAGGAAAAAGGGGTGGAGGTGGTGGGTTAAGAAAGCTGAAAACTCGCAAAAAAAAAAAAAAAAAAAAAACAAAACAAAAAATGGAAATAAAATTACGTGAAACAGACGCAGACGACGCTGGCGACAGCAGTCGTATAAATATATGTACAAAGACATATATGTATATATAAACATATATGTATATATGTATGTATATATACACGTATATATCCGTAAAAAACACTCGAGTGGGAGTATGAGTATATGCGGGATTCCGTGTATATTTATTTTGCATGTCGCCTAACTTATATTTGTTTGTTTCTTTTCTTTTTCGTTTTCCTTTTCGTTTCCTTTTCTTTTTCGTTTCTTTTGCATGACTTTTGTACAATTTTCATTTCGTTTTTGTTTTGTTTCGTGACGTTTTTGGGATCATTGCATGGCTGAAAAGCCAGTGAGTGGGTTGGCAAAAGTTGCGCCTGGCACAAAGTCAATGATGCAAAAAACTACGAGAGGCAGCAACAGCAGCAGCAACAATGAAAGATTCCCCACACACACACACAATAGAACGAACCTCAAAGCCTCTGCTACCAAAGAGAAGATACATCCAAGGATGCCCTGCAGTTGCTCGAGTAAGGGTATATAGTATGCTATATAGTACTATATGGTTGGGATAGCCAGAGTGGAGAGGTAGCCATCAGGCCTGCATTCTGCTCCTCTGAGGACGGAGTAACGTTCTGGGCACGTGCACATTGCGCATACGCCTCATCGCACATCGTGCTGGATGGTGGGCGGCTTTATCTTAAACAAGTATACTATATAACCGTATGTACATACATATAAATAACTGAGAAATATTGTTTAATATACCGCGCAGCAAGAGAGAGAGAGGAGAGTAGAGCAGACCCTTGAGGATTCATTGAAGTTTGTCAATTGATCATAGGGCCAGGGAGGGGGTCTGGCATATCAAATTGGCTGCGGGTATGGCTACAATATATTCCATCGTGATCCGAGGCATGCTTCGCTGAATGTCAAGGCCTATGGCTAGCTACAACCCCATATGCCAGTGGTGTGCCTGCCACATGCCCCCCATGGGATTTTGATCGATGACCTGGTCTGAACTGATTGACTGACTGGCTTGCACAGCGATTGACTCGACGGCACACTGACTGACTGACTAACTGACTGAGAGACTGACTGACTGGGTGAATGATTGAGTGAGTGAGTGACTGACTGAAATACCATCTACGAGCAGACCCTAACAAATGATGTTGGCCCTCCTGGCAAAACAAAGGACTTGCCCCGTATCTCTCTCACTCTCTCACTCCCTGTCTCTCTTGGCCACTGTCCTGCTTGCCCTGTCACGACTTTGTCTTGGACTTTGAATTATGGTAAGAGCGAAAAAGTTTTTTTTGGCCTAGCAGCAGGGTCAGGGGGCCACGCACAGATAAGCAGCAATGTCGGAAAGTTTTGATTGAAATTAATAATTTCCAATTGGTATTTTAGGCGGCACTTTCTGAAGCCCCTCCCCTACCCGCAACCAATCCTGCGGGCCCCCTTTGAGGGCCAGAAGTTTTCAATTTGCAGCAAGTCTTCGTCCTGCCAGTGACTGTGCCTCTGTGCCTGTGGTACAGTGGATCATTCAGGTGCTTGCTGGCACTTCCTTTTGCTGGCATATCTTTGGGCTAGCCAAATGCACCACTGTGCCAAGTACTTGCTTTCCCATTTGCATAGCCATTTCCTTGTGCCCGTGTCCCTTTTCCCGATTGCTCTGACTATCCAAAACTAAAGTCTAAATATCCTGGCATGCCTGAACTGCTTCCTTCTGGCTGTCCCTGCCTCTGCTGCTGTTGCAGCTGCTGCTGTTGCTCCTGCTGCTGCTGCTTTGTCCGGAGTTGCAGAGCTGTCTCAAAGTTTCCATTGGTTTGTGTTCCCAGCTTCTTCTCATCAACACGGGCCAGGGTGGAGGTAGCCCTTCCCTCACTTTTAGCCGGATATCGAGTCAGCCATTCCCCCGCAGTTGTTGTTGTTGCTGCTGTTGTTTATCGTGACATATTTGTGGCACCCAATCGAAGCGGGAGTATGCAGGCAGGAAGTATGCTTTTCTTTGGCTTGTTTCCTGCTGCAGTTCCACACACACACACAGAGAGAGAAACATCTCCATCTCGATTTCATTTGCCTGCTGCTTAGAGGCAACTCCAAGCGGACTCTGTGAAGAGTGCCATAGCTGGGTAAAGTGGGGTGGGGAGGGTAGCATGGAAAATTTCCAATCAAATTCAGTCAGCGTGAAACCAGAAAAGCTTGCCCCAACAGCTCTTCCCTCTCTGGCACAACTTTACTTGCCATTCGACAGCGCAAACAGCAAAAAACAAACAGCGAAACAGCAGAAAACACTTCAAAAAATGGCGCACTGCATAAATTTCCATTTGCATTTTGGTTTGCTTGGAGTGCCAAACAATTGCAACAATTTTTTTTTAACGCGCCTGAGAGGGCCGAGATATACCAATTATAAAGTGATAATCATATAGCCCGATAAGGAGCGCACGGACCACGACCCCATCGGCAAAAGGGGTCAATGTCTGTCTGAGTTTTCCAGGGGCGGGACTCAAAGCTCAATGCGGTGCCGTTGCGGCCTTCTGTTTTTGGTGTTTGCTTTGGCAATTTGCAGCTGCCACCCACATACACTCTCACAGACAGAGGGACAGACACGAGGCCACATAGCCACAGACAGAGATAGAGACAGACACACATACGCAGTTAAAGATACAGCTACAGCTAGAGATACTGATACAGATACAGCTATAGATACAGCTACAGCTAAAGCTACAGATGCACAGACAGGTGCATTTGTGGTTGCAGGCAAATTGGTGGAAGTTGCCAATTGCCGATTATCCCAGGCAGTCAGGCAACGTGCAACGTGCAACGAGCAGCGTGCAACTGGCAACTGGCAACTGGCTGCCCATACCCATACCCATGCTGCAACGCATTCTTGGCTGGGCTGCTGCCGGCATACACTCTCTAGAATTTTTAGTGCTTCTCAAACGCAGCCCCATTCCAATCCCCAAAGAAGCTGCAGCTGGAGCAGGGGAAGGAGCCCCGGATCAGCAGCCTGCCTTGCCTGCACACACATCCCTCTCATTAGCCAGATTCCATTCGATTCGATTCGATTGATTGGCCCCGTCTTAAGATTTTCCCTATCTCATTTGCCCCATTCAATGGCATTCTTCTTGCCTGCCCGTCGCCAGTTTCACTGTTCCAACTGCTTCTCCGCACTCTCTCGCCCATTTCACAGTCTGCTGAACCCTGACACACAGGCACCCAGGCACCCAGACTTCCTGTAACCCTTGGAAGGGGTATTACGATTTATTTACCATTACACAAAAAGTACTTTTATTTATTCAAACATCAAACAAAAGCATGGAACAAAAACATGGAACAAAAACATGAAAAAGAAACATACAAAACAACTGGAGAACTTGAATTTTTGTGATTTTTTCGAAGATTTTTGTACTACTTTACATATATTTGTTTTGGACTAGGCAGATTGCCTAGAAGTACTATCTTTATCTTTTTGTGTGTGTCAATAGGTGGATATAATGTTCCTAACGGGCAGCAGCACAAGGCCCATGAAGCAATTGAATATATTCTCACCAATAATGATCGATGCCTCGCAATCGGCCAGCACCAGATCACGTTCGACAGTTTCCTTGACAATTTGTCCGGATAGTAAGCGCAGCAGAGTGCCATTTAAGGGTTGAATCTCGAACTGGATGTAGTAGCGTTTGGCCAAATCGGGATGAGCGTTCAGGAACATCTCCACACCGGGCCCGTCCGGCACAACCGAAATGATTTCAAACAGATCCCCCTTAATGCTAGTCATATGCAGTGATTGCAGACGGTGCATCTGTGGGAAACAGTATCGAAATATATATATTAAACTAAATATATAAGATATAAGATATATATTTTACCATTTTGATTTATTTTTTTTTTTCTATATTATTTTTGTTAAAGCCAGCAAACGAGTTAATACCTTAAAGTATTTCTAAATGTTCACTAAACAGAGTTGTTTTTAAGGGGGTTCTGCGTTTTACTATACTATTTGCTATACATACAAGCGAAACGCCTACCAAATGAGTACACATAACATTCCCATGTATGCTAACAATCGATCAATATATCGATAAATACACAACACACACTTATGGGGTTGCATTTGAAGGCATTTTCTTTTAAAGTATCGATAATTCTTTATCGTTAGTTCTTTAGCTTTGCTGTGACTCCCATTTTTTTCGGGTTAGCTGGTGCGTATGCAGCCAAAAAAACCAAAAAAAAAAATGCGCCAAATGAGCCAAAAGAAACTTGAGCAATGACCATTCATTTTGTTTCCCTCCCACACCCCTCTAAAAGATGCATTGCAATTGTTTCTCTATTCTTGTCTTGCTTTCGTCTTTCCTCTCTTTTTTCTCGTTTCTTTTTTGCTGCTTTCTTTGGCAACGATTTCTCTTCTCTTCTGGTACGTTGGCTGGCCCATTACTTTTGCTTTAACTTGCACTTAGCCGCTGACAAAGCAGCTGCAGCATTGTGGCAGCGCCCTTCTAAGGAGCGGTGAGGGTGTGCGGGGGGGTAACGTGCATCATTACTCTTGGCAAAAGGCGCAGTGGAGCGCATGAGTTGACAACTCCACTGTACTCCCAACTACAGTATTGGCCCGTACAGCCATTGCTGTCCCGCAGGACAAATATTGCACATGTCATTCGACGTGGCCAAACCCAACCCCCCACACTCTCCCGCCTCCAGAAAACAGTGCTGCCAAGCATAGTTCAAAATAATATTTCTATTTTGCCTCTCTTTTGTGGAGCATAGAGCAAAGATTTTTCCCCCTGCTTGCCAATGGATCGATCGATCGTATTTCATACCGATAACTTCTTTTAGCTAGGCTTTCTCTGGGGGATCGTATTTCAAGCTAGATTTGCTGATTACTTGTTTGCCCAGTGCCTTGGCAGTGATTGCCTTTGGCCACACTGACATCTCCGAGCCTTTTTCGGGTGGGTGGGGGCTATGACTTATTCATGTCAACCGCTGACAAACGGCGAACAAACTGCAGACTGCAACGGAAACGGAAACGAAATCGAAATCCAAATCGAAGATGGAGTTGCAGTTGGAGACCAGAAGAGATAGAGCTGGAGTTGAAGCCAAAGACTGAGCCTTCAATCAGCAGCTGACAGAAGGAGCAGAAGGAGGTGGAGAAGGAGGAGTACTCCCCCATGCACATGTACGGTGCCAGGAATCACTTTACCATACTAATGAACTGTCACACGCACAAGAGGTGCATCTGTATCTCTCGCTCTCTCTCTTTCTGTTGCACTCGTTATATATAGCTACCTCTCTGTTGCACTCGTTATATGTAGCTACCTCTCTGTCGCACCTCTTGCACTCGCTGTGTGTCGTCTGAAGTGCTCATATATCTTTCAAGCCAGAGTCGGGTGGGGGGGAGTGTGCTTAAATTACACTAAATCACAGCCAAACAAATTGAATTTTAAGTTGGCCATAGAAAAACCGCAATGCAGCCGCCTTCTGGATGGAAATCACTTGAAAAGGCCACAAGGAGTGCTGTGTGGTAGGGGCAGTCAGCAGTTGGTCCTTGCCAAAATGACGAAGCATCCAGCAGCATCCAGCATCAGGAGGACTCTCTGGTCTCTGGTCTGCTCTGCTCTGCGGCCCCTCCTTCAGGTGTCTTTCATCTTCATCTTATTGTATTTTTGGAGGCAGCCCCTGCCCCGGCACCCTTTTGGGGTGAACCAACCAAGCAACCATCCAGCCACCCGCAACAGACATTAGGCTGACAAACAATGCGGCCATCCTGCTTCTACTTTTTGGCCGTGTTTGGCCAGATTGATGTCAGGCGGCAGCCAACACTCGAAATTGCACTTGGTGGCCAGCATTGGAATCCAGAGGAAGGAGCAGGAGAAGGACTGGCACTGGCACTGGCAAGTGGAAGCAGTAGATGGAGCAGATGCAGGGACAAGAAGCCAGAGCAGCACTTGGGTATGCAAAAAAGCGGAAAAGTAAGGATTCAGCAGCAGCGGCAGCAGCAGCCCTCGAGCAACCTCGAACCGGAAGCACCAGGAAGCGGAAGCGGAAGTGGAAGTGGAAACGGAAGAGGCACTAACACAGCCATAGCCACAGGCACATAGCTACAGTCTCCGTCTACTATGGCGTTGACACACTGTGACTAAGTGAAATTATAGCACAAATTATGCAATTCTTCGGATGGCAGCCATTATAGAAAGACCCATTGGATAGGTATAGATATACATATAGCTGATTTTGGAAGTGGATCTTGTGAATGGGGAAATCGTTTGCAGAAATTCTGCAAATTTTCAAATTGAATTTCAATTCGAATTCGAAATATATGTAAGCACCCGTCCGCACATTCCATCATTCCCTTGACGATCCGGCAGGACCTCACTGGCTCCACTTTACTGAAGCCTCATTCCTCACTCTTTTGGCCACTATCCCCCTGACTATCCATCGCTTTTTGGCCACCACCACCCGCTCTCACTATCCATCGCTTTTTTGGCGGCGGCGTTGACTAACGAACACTATCAGTTTAAATCTTGAAATTGCACTTGGCAAGCGTTCAACATGCCGCACCTTCTTTTGGGTGGCGCCGCCACTTCTGGCCACTCCTGGCGCGCATCTGCATGTCCTTCTGCTGCTGCTTGTGCTTCGGCTTCTGCTCACCACATTGGCATGGCTTGACATGCAAACATGCAGCCAAGGGCCAGCCAGAACCAGCACCAGGACGACACCACTTAGCAAAGCTGTCCCGCAGGTGGAGACGGGCTCCAGCTACAGCTCCAGCTCCGGCCATCCTGAACGAGTGAGATTTGAAGGGGCAGCAGGTTATGCATGGAACCAGGCGGGGGTTGGGGGGTGCCATTCTAAATTGCTTCGCATTACACGCCGTTCAGGGCGCGAAGGATGTTCCGGCTCTCGGCGCTCGGCTGCAAATCTTTTGTGCCTCTTCAGCAGAAGGAGCCGCCACCGCGTCTTGGCTTTTTGCGCAATTTTCATTTCATTTTTGTGGTTCGTTTCTTTTTTTTAACTGCTAACCGCAGATGCTATCAATATTTATCATCCTCTTCCGCCGCCGCCGGCCCGTTGTTCTCTCTGTGGCAGCAGTAGCGGCTCCTTGGTGGCAAGCAAGTCCTGGTCCGTGCCACTGCCACTGGCACTTCTTCTTTTACTGTGTGTTTTGTTCCATCTTCCCCCCGTGTTTTTGCAACAATATTTTTCCCTGAGATTTCATATCATTTATCAGGCTCGACGACAAATTTGTCATTCCTGAATCTGTCAATTTCTGCTTTATTAATATTATACGAGGGCCAACAAGCAGGCCAGGCCAGGCCAAGCGACCCTTCCTTCCTTCTCCCTCCCTTTTGTCTCCTTGTCTCTGGCGGGAATTTTCACTTACTGAGATTTGATGAGCCCGCCCGCCGACAATACCACAAAACGCCTTCGCCATCGACTTGGACCCCCCCAACCATGCCAAACCACACACACATGCCACACACACATGCCACACACATGCTGTCGTGGGCGTGGCTGTCAGGCAGTGGCAGTGGCAGTGGCAGTTGACTTGCTGCTGACAGTTGTCTCTCTGTGCCTGTGCCTGTGCCAGTGCCAGTGGCTGTGGCACAAAGTCACCTGTGTGGCAGAGTGGCAGTGGCAACTAAGAAGAATTGTTGCCCCATTTCGTAGCAGGAGGAGTGAATTAGAGGGGATAGATGGATGTAGAGGTTGCTCGATTTATTGCCACCCCCCATCCCCATCAACTATGGAAATGTTCGCATAATTCAGCAGATGAGTTTTTAGTTGACAGCTGGAGCCGGTAATGAAGGGGATGAGGGGAGGGAAAACCGAAACCAGAAGTTCAGGCTAGGCTTAATTGAGTTGCTCTGCACAGCCAGGCAGGCAGGCAGTAGTACAGTGAGCTCTCGATATGAGTGACTCGATATGAGGGTGAACACATACATAAGTATATTTGTATGCATAATATGTTATTATTTTCTAGGTACCCAATGACTTATAGCAAAAAAACTATATAATAACAATTAATTATTTAATTTTATTTAAAAAAATTAAAAAATTTAATGCAAATATCTTTTGACGGCTAAAAACTTTATAATAAGAATTAATTACTTAATTTTATTTAAAATAATTAAAAATTAAATATTAAAAATTTAATGCAAATAACCTGTGACGGCGGAGTTGTCTATCGAAAAGCGATATATTTTAATGTAATCTACACTTCAATATTATTTTTTATATACATACATAAGTTTATTTATAATTTGTTTATTATTTTTTTAATTTTTTTTTATATTATTATTTTTTTTTTTATTCAATTTCTTTTAATATTGTTTTTTTTATTATTTTATCAATATTAATATTATTAATATAAGTTAATAAATATTTGTATCATATTTTTTATATTTTAAATTATTTTTTTTATTTTTTACTTTTATTTTTTAGTTTTTAAATTTTATTTTATATAATTATTATTATGTTGATAAGGTTATAAATATGTATGTATGTATTTATTTTTTTTGTATTTTAAATTTTATATTATTTTTTTATATTTTATTTTATTATTTTTTTTTACTCATATTTTATTGTATTGTTATTAAATTTTTAAGTTTATAAATATTTATATTTTTTTGTATTTTATATTTCTTGTATTTATTTTTTAGACACTTCCTTGAGCAAAGTTTTCAGCGAAACTCTTAAGGTTCCTTTCCTAGCTCTCTCCCTTACATTCGAATTCATACTGCATTTATGCACATATACATATGTACATATATGTGTAGCTCATGTAGACAATCATCACTGTGAGCTAGCCCGAGCCAGAGCCATAATTTATGTAAATTGCCAAACGATTTCTAATCAAATCGAGCCAAGTTCTGTGAGAAATATAATGCCATAAACAGACTTTTTGGCACGACATAATTTTGCTCACTCTCCCCCTGCTATATGCTTCACCCCTATAGGTTAACCGCCCCCGTTGGAGAATGTTCACCTGTTTGAGAGAAAAAATTGCAAACGTTTATGCCAGTGAATTTTATTGATGGGCATAAATAACGACGAAATAAAAAAGGGACAACCCGGGGAAGGGAACACCGCAAAACACAGACAGACACAGTTAATGGCAGGTGAAGGGTAAGGGTAAGGGCAAGAGTACATATGTTTAAGGGTGGGGTTGGGGTGGGGTATCCCATCAACCTTTTGGCCCTATGCTCTAAGCATGGCCCTCACGCCTGCAATTTGCCATTCGCCTCTGATTATGGCCAGCTGCTGGACAGGACATTGGGCTAATCCGGTTGTTGTTGTTGTTCTTATTTGGGCATTGTTCTTGCTTGTCCCATGTCCTTCGCATATCAATTCGCTACCCCCCACCTTACCCCCTGGTTGAAATGTTGTTAAATTGACATTTCCTCGAGGTCTTTGCGCTGCCCTTCCCATCCATACGGATGCGGAGACTCCCCTTCCCATCCATACGGATGCGGAGACTCCCCTTTTCTACCATACGGATGCCGCCACAACTTTTTCTAATAACATAAACATGCCACACACACACCCAAACACACACAAGGAAAGAGACAGACAGAGAGACACACAGGGGCAGATAGAGACAGAGATAGAGCAAGAGAGAGCATAAGAGGAGAGTTGTTGGAGGAGAGGTGGAAACGGTCTCTCTCTCTTTTTGCCACCATAAACCAATCAAAGAATAATTCAATGAATTTTTATTGCCAAATTATGTTAAAAGTGATTTGAATGCGACATATGCGATGGGCCATTTATGGAGATTATGATGATGGCATCTGAGTGGGGAACTCTTTAGCAGAGCAAAAAGAAAGAGAGAGTGAAAGTAACTGAACAGAGAAACTGGCACAACTTTTTGCACAAAACTGTTTCATATAATACATATACATCTATCCCTTAAAGAGTATTCTCACTGCCATATCTTTTCATATTATTACTACCAGTTGAATGTTTATTTTTACCATCCCAAATATCCTTCACAACACTTCATCACATCCTTCTGCATCTTTCAGCCACCATTGCGGGTATTCCCCAGCCATTTCTGGCAAAGCTGGCAACAACTTTTGGATCTTCATTTCAGCACAAAACATTTTCTTTAGCCAATTAAATTTTTGAATCTTTCCGACAGCACAAACAGCTACTCCCCTACCCTCCCATCCACCCCTCGCTGCAAGTGTATCATTAACAAAAAAAAATATATAAACTACAACAACAAAGTATAATAGTCTTCCATGTGGCAGCGTGGCGGTAGATGGGTGCACGCGGGGGAGTGGGTACTGTTTGCTGGGTAGGTTGAAATATTTTTGGTTTTTGGCATAAAAGTTTTGCTGATTGTTGTTCTTGGTTGGTTGTTCTGGCAACAACTTTTGCTGTTGACAGACGGCAGCCAGGCAGACGCCTCAGTCTGTCTCCATCTGTCTCTTTTTCTCTCTCTCTCTCTCTCGTTTGGTGTGTGTTTTGCTTACACTATTTTCCGTCAACTTGAGGGACAACAACCGACAGAGAGAGAGAGAGAGAGAGAGACAGAGAGAAGCCTGTGCAAATTAATTTAAGCGCCACATGCAACGAACTTGCACACGCAACAAACGCAAAAGTCTCCTCTTCGCACCTTGTCACTGCATGGGGCATCCCCCACTCCTCTGTGGCCTAGACTGAGTTGTTCACGTGACACGACGTCAGAAACTTCTCTTCACTTATTCCACCCATATTCAAGAATATCTGCCATATGAGTGTAGATTTTTTGTAGGTGCCATTGAACTGCCCACTGAACCCTCCAACAAAATTGCCATAAATGTATTCGTAAATCATAACTAACATAAACTCAGCGATAGCTTGCCTCACGGCATCATCTCCATGTGTGATTACGTATACGCAACGTTGCTCATTAGAATGCCGCCGTACCCGCGTGCCCACCCTATACCAATTTCCACGAAAACAGCCAAAAAACTTTTCACATATTTGCTTAGAACAGTACCGAGTAGCAAAACTGTCTGCAATAAATCATATGCAGCCACCCCCCAGTACCAGTCCCCAGTAGCAGTCCCAATCCCTATTCCACTCCCAGTCGCAGTCCCTGTTCCACTCTCTGTGTCTCTGTTCCACTCCCAGTCACACTCCCATTCCCTGTTCCTGTTCCTCTCTCTGTCTCTGTTCCACTCCCTGTTCCTGTTCCTGTTCCACTCTCACTGTCTCTGTTGCTCCTCTCCTTTCTTCCAACTGCTTTTCTCTGCTCCGCCATTCGCTTACTGTCTATCCGTCTGTCTATAGTTGTTGTTGTTGTTGTTCATCTTCACTAAATGGGAAAAGTTCAACTTAATTAGCGTTTTTGGGTGGGGGGTATCCCTCCCCCCCGTTCGTTTATGCCACATAAAAATAAAAATATAAAAAAAAATGTCAATAATGAGACGACAGCCACAAGCATCATTTATTGGTTCGGGGGGGTGGTAAAAGTGTAAATAACATTAAAGTTTTATGGCCTAAGTAAACGGTTAATGGAAGCAAAAGTTAACTTTGATATTTGGATATATGTATATGTATATGTATATGTAGTAGGTGCTGTAGAGTAGGAAGTAGATATACAGCTGGCTGCTGCCGATGTGCCGAAGTGTAAGTCAGCTGTTTGCAACGATCAGGTACTACAATATGGCCTCCGTTTCTCTAGCTACCCAGCACTGAAAGTATTCAAGAGTACAACCCACCCACCCAACCCCTCCCTTCCTCTCTCTCCCTTCCATCTTACAGTCAATAGCAATTGCAATCCAAATCCAAAAACTTGTGCGGACCAAAGACCAACTTGAAATGGGAACTTGGGCTAATGTGGCACGCTGTCTGCTTACTTGGAACTTGTTGTTGTTGATGTTGTTGCTGCTGCAGCTGCAGCAGCCTCGAAGCTGTTTGTTGCTGTGTATAAAGAAGGGGGGAGCTCGGTAGCTGGGTAGCTGGATAGCTGGAACCAGCATTATGCAGGCTCGCCCAAGCACAAGACAACCAAAAACCAACAATGGCAAGAACAAAATGCAACAACGACCAAGAGGCCAAGGGGCAAACAGCAGCAACAGCAGCAAAAGAACTAGAGAAAAATCAAATAAATAAACATTCATGTGAAGGAATGTTGCATGCAACCAACCAGGCAGGCAACCAGACACACACACACACATGGCGAGAAGAGGACTCTACTCATTGTCCTTCCATGGCTGCTGCTGCTGCTCCTGCTGCTACTCCTGCTGCTGCTCCTGTGCTCCTCCTGCTGCTTCCTTTCGGCTCCTCTTCCACTGCTGAGGCAGTGTGGCGGTGTGTGGCTGTGTGTGTGTGGCAACGAAACGATGCAAGGAGTAGGAAAGTTTTTGTGCCGCAAGGCTGCTTCAAATGTTTTATAGGTGATAGAAAAATATTTTGCGAACGTGATGAGAATTTATCGTTTTGCCATCGGGGGCGAGCAACATCAAATGGACTCTGAGCACAAAAACGAATATCGACAGCATCCTAGAACGGGGCTGGATGGGGCTGGCTGGCTGGAGCTGGCTGGCTGGGTGGGTGGCTGGTTGGATAGTGGCCCCAGGATAGATAGCCCCAGCAAAATATGGCAATGGCGAAACGCTTAAATAAACTGACTGTAAATGATATGAGGCTGCCTGCCGCTCGGTTGCATGCTGCCCCTCCTTTGTCATTGACTGTTGCAACATATTAGCCTGCAAAGGAAGAATACATAGAAGTAACTCTCTCTCTCTCTAAGAAGATATCCTATAGGACTCTCTCTCTCTCTAAGAAGACATCCTGTAGAGCTTTATTAACTTTAATCGATGACGATGGCTTGTCCATCATTGTCCATAATGTGGTGGCATAACCCCATTGAAAGGCTTACACCTGCAGCTGCCCCGCCTGGAACTCTTCTGGCTTTGTCCATTTTGTATCTCGTTGCCCCTTTTCCATGACTGCTTTCTGTGTATGTGTGTGTGTGTGTGTGTGTGTGTGTGTGTGTGTGTGTGTCCTTTCTTGGCTTTGGCCCCCACTTGTCAATTAATTCCAGTTAGGTTTTCTTTTCGAGTTCAGAGCTCTAATTAATATTCATTTGTCTCCGACTCAGAATGAATCCCTTTCCATCTCCGCTTGCCTGCTGGCGACAGCAGCCCAAGGAGTCAAGGAGCCAGCAGCAGGAGGCGCCAGGCAGCCCAGGGAGTCAAGGAGCCAGCAGCAGGAGGCGCCAACTGATATTTGCAGTTGAAGACAAAACGTTTCTGGGCCAGGGACTGACACATTTGAAGAACTTAACAAACCGTAAGAAATGAACATTAAACGCCATGTGGACGGACAAACTCACTCTCTCTCTCTATCTCTCTTTCTCACTTTCTCTCTCTGTGTGTGTGTGTGTGCTAAGGCTCCTCAGGGTTCTCTACAGCTCCTCTGGCTGTATCTTTGATTGTACTGCTGCCTCGAATGGGTCGTGCGGGGGGTGCGATTGGGATTGCTATTGGGATTGGGTATTGGATGAGAAAAGAAGTGTGGTGGAGGGGCCTTCTGGTTAAGGGGGGGTTGTGTGAAGGTCGCTGGCAGGTCAACGTCTCAGCCAGCCAATTCAAATAAAGTCCTCGACAGCAATGAACCTTTACAAATTGAAACGATGATCCTTCTGCTGTGGGGCAAGACGACGACGACACATTTTTGACACTTGCGGTGCGCTGCAAGTGTCCAGGAGAGTCTGCGGCAGAGTGTGCTACAGAGAGAGAGAGAGAGAGGATAGAGGGGTCACTGAAAGGGTCCCTGGTCCCTGGTTTTTTGGTCTGCGTGTGGACATTGTTGACTTTTGTGTTATTTGTTCGCTTGTTAACTTTAAACGCTGTAAATGGCTTTGAAATGGCTGCCAGAGACCAGCAGCAGCAGAGATAACACCAGCTAAAAAAAAGCAACAAAAAGCAACGAGCGAGAGGGGGTTAGAGATGAGAAGCGTGAGGGGAGGAGGGAGTGGGGCCCCGTATGAAATGGAATCGAAATGGAACTTCTTTTCGCTCGTGAGTCCATCACGGTAGGTCAGTGGCAGAGGTAGAGGCAGGGCGGAGGTGGAGGTAGGGCGAAGGTAGAGGCAGGGCAGAGGCAGGGCGAAGGCAGAGGCAGGGCGGAGGCAGAGTCAGGGCGAAGGCAGAGGCGAAGGCTCACGGCGTGTTTGTGCCACCCAACAAATTGGACACAAATAAAAATACTATTGACACAGTTTGTCAAAATGCCAAAACTGTCCTTTGTCCTTTCTGCCTTTCCCCGTTTGTCACTCCCTCTTTCTCTCTCTCTCTCTCTCTCTCTCTCGCTGTCTTTGTCTGTCCTGTTTGTGGGTACTGTGTGAGTGTGTCCTGTTTGGTTGTGTTCTGTTTGCCCATCGAAATAAGCTTGATAGAGTTGTTATGGCTGCTGCCATTTGTGCTCATCGCTGTTGATTTGTTTTGGCTCCTCAAGGGTACTGCGGACTGGGACTGGGACTGTCACTGGTACGAGGGACTGGAGCGGGAATTGTCACTTGGACTGGTACGAGAGGCTAGAGCGGGAACTGGTACGAGGGACTGTTGCGGGGAACTGAAACGAGGGACTCAAACGGGTTTCGGGGGTCTCTGCTTCGGGTTAAAAGGGGCCAAGAGAAATGAACAGTTCTCCGTTCTATGTCCAGTCGAGTGTATTAAATGTTTGTTCAAAAAGTTACCTCCCCTCTGGCAGCTAGCAGCTGGCATCTGGCAGAGTACACCCCCGTCCCTTAACCCCCTTTCACCATCACTCCCCTCCCCGACCCCCTGGTGACAATGACGAAGTGTTGACAAATGTGTTAAGGGATTTGCGGTCGGTTGGGCTCCCTCATTCATTGATGCTCCACTCTCTCGCTGTCTCTTTCTCTCTCTGTCTCTGTCTCTTTTTCTCTCTGTGTGGGTGTGTGTGTGTTTGCTTTCTCTGTGTGTGTGTGTGTGTGTTCTCTCTCTGTGTCAATTGCCTTTGATTCGATTCGATTCCCACATCCAGTGCTGCGGCTCCCCACTGACAATTGCGCTTTAAAACTATATCTAGGACTAAATATCCGCACTAAATATTTGTCAATCTTTTGGTAATAGAAAAAGGCTCTACATTTGGCATTGGCTTTAGCTTTATCTAAGTCTTTGGTTTCAGTCTTTGGGTTCAGTCTTTGGGTTCAGTCTTTGGGTCCAGTCTTTGGGTCTTCCTTTGAGTCCAATCTTGGGTCTGTCTTTTGGCTACTACTTTTGGCTCTTCCTTTGAGTCTGGCTTTGGCACTGTCTTTTGGTTTTGCCCTTGAGTCTGTCTTCAGGCTCTGCCTTTTTCCTCTGCCTTTGGCTCTGTCTTTTGGCTCTGACTCTCGGTCCAGTCTTTGAGTCCAGTCTTTGGCTCTGTCTTTTGGCTCTGTCTTTTGCTTCTGCCTTGGGCTCTGCCTTGGTCTCTGCCATGGGCTCTGTCCTTTGGCTTTGCCTTTGAGTCCAGTCTTTGGCTCAGTCTTTGTCTTAGTCTTTTGGCTCGGGCTTTGACTATTTAGATGCAGATTTCTAGTTTTAATGTCTAGCATACTAGCGAGAAAGAGAGACAGAGAGGGCGATACAATGCCATTGCCTCTTTGGCATTCATTTTGTTGGATATACTCAAAGTGTTTTTGTGGCTCAGAACATCCTTTGTACATTTCACATATTTTTGTGCTCCAGTTTAACGAAGTCTTGAGCTCTTCTTTTATATTCCAGTTTGCGCATATAGCATCTATATATATACCATATATCTGCACATATCTAGTTACAAGCCGCGAATGCACTACTTTGTGGCTTACATCTACCACCTTAATCTTGCCATATGGCAATGGGACAGGGAACAGGGAACAGGAGCAGGGTCCGTCCATCTCATATGGCCAAAACTGTATTTAACACTCAACAAAGAGCGCATTAAGTGTCCAGGGCCTGGCTGTTAGGACAAAGGACACTGAAGGACCAGAACCAGAAGCAGCAGCAGGACCATAAGCAGAATCAGAATGAGAGCCAAACCCAGAGGGGTGAGGTGCAGTGGGCCGGTGGGTGGGTTGGGTTCGGACAAAGTTTTGCCAGCATTGAATTGCATTTAATGCATGGCCAACATAATTTTAATGAGTTTTTGCTCTTAATCCGTTTGCAAGATGTTGTCAATGAGCCTGTGGCTCCTTCTGCCACACTCCTCCTGCCACACTGCTGCTGCTGCTGCTGCCACTCTGGTGCCGCTGCTGCCCCTCAGCTGGTTTGCTGCTTTTTGTTGTCCCTTATTCTCTCGCGGCACTGCCAGCGGTTCTTTTTATTTCCCATCTCGGTTGCTTTCCGGTTGCATTTTTTTGTCCCCCTGTTTTTTTCCCCCATTTTGTATGCCCTTTGCAGCGCGGGTACTTGAGTTCCGCTATAAAATTGAACCCATAGCAGCCAGTAAGGGTATCTGCAGCTTCGGACAACTAAAAAGCTTCCTGCCTCTCCGTTTTTTTTTTTTGTTGTAAAATTCTTTCATAATGCGCTGCCGACGCTGCCTGTCAGCATGTGAGTCTGTATTTGTCTGTATATATTAATGTGTGTGTATTGTGTGTGTGTGTGTGTGCTCATGTTTTCTTTCTATCTGCGCTGCAACAATTTCCCTTATGGCCCCTGGCAGCCTTGCAGCCTCCCCCGCCCCCCTGCTACACTGTTTGCCATAATTTTCCGCTTTTTTGCAGCATTTTAATTTGATTCGAGAGAGAACAGAAGGCTGCTCCCCAGCAGGCTCTCTCCGCTCCTATTCTTTACTCTTTCCTTTGGTTCATAGTACATTTTGTCGACAGAGTGTTTCCCATTCGACTCTGGATGGACTCTGGACTCTGCCTCCGCCTCCGCCACTGTTTCTGCCTCTGTCTCTGGGCTCTTTGGCGTGACACTTTTCCGCTTTTCGTTTGGTTGCCAGCACTCGTCTATTATTCGTCTCGCTTTTGGGCATTTGCAATGTTTAATCTCGGCAAACGAGTCCAAGCTGCCAAAAAGAGATTTCTGCGGGGAATGGCTTAGGACGAGGCTCAGTACCACGCCCAAGCTCAGGCTCAGAGTCCCAGACCCAGGTTCAGAGTCCCAGACCCAGGCTCAGAGTCCCAGGGTCAGGCTCAGAGTCCCAGACGCAGGTTCAGGCTCAGTTCCAACGCAAACCCCAAGACGATTGCCGAGCAAAGCAAAAGCAAACCCCAAAACGATGGCCGAGCAAAGCTAAAGCAAACCCCAAGACGATGGCCAAGCTGAAGGCTCAGGCTCAAATACCGAAATCAAAATGATTGAAATGCCAATTAACCAATAAATGTTCTAGCTTTGTAGAGGTAGAGGGGTAGGGGTAGAGGGAATGGTAAATGGTAAATGGCTATGCAGATGGGAATGGGGCCAGTGCGGAATGCCCACAGTTTGAGCCTTCGAGCCAAATACGCAATCAAAGCGCATTTGTCGGGGGGCAATGCTAAGAATTTTTGGCCTGAGCAACGGCCTCTACTGCTTGACCTGCTGCTCGCTCGGTCGCTCGGTCGATGGATGTTGCTGTTGCGGTTAGCCCCCGCAAAATCAAAATCAAAATCAAAGCGCGCCAAAGCACAATCCCCACACAACAAGAAGAAAGTGCGAGGATGGCAGAAGGAAGCAAAGGCCAAGGCGGAAGCGATGGAGGAGGCAAAGGCGATGGCGAAGGCGAAGGCGGTGTCGGGGTGGATGGGGGTACAAAAACTGTTGCGTACTTAAGCGGGCAACAGGCAGCGGGCATTGCGGAGGAAAATGTAAAATATTTTCAATTAATTCGCTGCCCCCACACAATTTCATTTCAATTTCAATCCCGAATTTTTGGCAAAAGAATTAGAATATTTCCATTTGAATCTGTCTTTCATCTCGTTTAGCGTCTCACCAAACGCCGCTACCCCCTCCACCTACCCCTACCATTTACAGACCCCACCCTACCACCAACCGTTTTGCCAACCCTTTTTTGTGGTTTTCATTTAATTTTGGCTGCCTCTTGTTTGTGCAACACTTGAGAGGACCCAGAAGTCAGGTGCCCAGTTGCCCAGGTGCCCAGGACTCTGATTCTCGACTCTGACTCCGAATCTCTTTCTGCCTTTCTGGCGGGAAAAACTAATAACTTTCCCCCCGTTGCTTTTGCCCGCTTCTTGTTTATTCATGAGTTTGATTTCTGTGGCCGCCAAAGACTTTTGTAACTTTTTGAGCCGCTCAGGTGAAAGTTCAGCAGAGTCTTAGGGGTGCTGTTTGACCTGCAAGGGAGGTGGTTGGGGAGTGCTTGAAGGTGGAGAAACGGAGAAACGGAAAACAAACGCAAAGACGAAAGTCGCTCGAATCAAACGCATTGAGGCCTGCAAAAAACGCATAATTATTATGTATATACCCGGACAGAGATTTGATTTCCATTGAATTTTTGAAGCGTCACAGAAACGCACAGATGACAATTGAAAAAATTTTGATAAGCCAAGTTCAAAATGTACAAAAAACATTTTACTTCCTATATATGGGTTTAGTTATAAATAAAAACCCAATAGAAACTTCATTCTGTCCCTTTCAATACAAACAGCTGAAAGGTGAAAGCAACTTTCCGTAGATTCCCATTAAAATGCCTCAGAAATTCCCGGAAAAAAATTACCAGCATTTAAATATCTCTTTAAAAAATCAGTCAATAAAGTTCGATATTTTTTTTGGGATCAACTAAAGCAACAATTATGAAGTGCTCAATGGATGAAGCCGCACAGAGGAGCCGCACACCAAGTCAATCAACCAGTAAGGAGATATCATTCTGATTTGCACCATGGAACCCAAGCGAGACCCAAGCACCGTCCGTGTGCCCCGCCACCTCATTGCATCCCCTAATCTTTGAGACGTTGATGTGCAATGACTGCACCATCAAGTGGCGCACCAAGCCTAAGCCTGTTACGCGCAGATCCCTAGCAGATACGCAGCCCTTCTCCCACCCAACCGCCGACCGAGTGGCGCCGCCGCATGTCGCGTGTTGCGTGTACCGAACCGATCGCGAACATACAGGAAAGATAGGATGTTGTATTTGAAGGTTTGAATGTTGTATTTGAAGGAGAGTATTGCTTCTGGAGCGGCCAATGTTCGATAGGATCTGAGCAGCTAACCCCATCAAGCTGCCCCTCCCATTGGCAAACTTTGGCACTCCTTTGCTGAGTGCACTGTTACTTCGTTCGAGTTGTTTTTCCTTTGGGAGGAGGAAGGCAAGGGGGTTTGAAATAATGCTCCAAAGGATTGCATAGTAGAACACACCCAAAGAGGTCTTTGGCCGATAATGGAGCTTATCTTGGGGCGAATATAGCCGTAAGCAAATACACACACACACACAAACACACACACACATGAAGGCAGGCAGACAGAGTCACATGTGGAGGCATGGGGCAATGGGGCAAAATTGTATTATGTACGGCATAAATTCGCATCGTCTGCCATTTGCCACAACGACAACGACATCGACATCATTGACATTCATTGGATTTGGTGGCCATTCGCACCTGAGGCCACCTGACTCCAAACTGACACACACACACACATACAACATATATGTACTGTGGCTGTGGCATGCCACCAGCAGGCAGCCAACCACCTTTCGGTGGCACAAAGTGTTTTATGGTTATTCAAATGCGGCCAGTCGACGCGACCCCATAACCGTAAAATGATTTGCCACACCCCTCCCCCCATCCCAGAAAGAGGAGCAAGCACATGGTACGCAGCAAACGATAAAGGCAGTGGGGTGAGGGCAGGGGACAGGGGCTGGGGTAGAGACAAGGGCGAGCCACTCATTATGCGCTGCCGCTTTATGGCTCCCCAAAATCTGTGCTACGAAAATTGTATTAACATTTTATTATGACAAAAGGGAGCGGAGGGGAGCGGAGTGGAGTGGGTAGCTGACAGCACAGATAACGCACAACATATGCAAAATGCTGTAAAACAATATAATGATGGCCACAACAAAAGAGTGAGAGAGAGAGAGGCAAAGAGCGAGCAGTAGTAGTAATCATTTTGTGTGTGTCTGTCCTAAAATTATAGCACTTAAAACAGTGAAAATTGAATTGATTAACATCTACATGAAACTCGAAACCAAATTCGAATACAACCAAACCAAATTAGTTGAAAACAAATACAAATTAATCAGAGATATCAAATTTAAAGATTTAAAGTCACCAGACAGCCAGGCTGCGGGGGTGGGGGCAGCGGTTTTTAATCTCTCTTTAAGTTGCACCCACAAAGTGTTGGGTTGGGTTTTTAGGGGGGGACAACCACCTCTAACACGGATTGCTCGTAACCATACCCCTCATCACCCTCCCCGTCGCAACCACAGCCATTGCCCTCGCCATCGCCCTCGCCCACACCCACGCCCACGTAGTCGTGAGTTCCGAAAAATGTTTTTAAAACACTTCCCATGGACACTCTATTAAAATGTAATTATTCATTGCTAGGCCGTTGCCACTTTGCACCTGACAGACCGCACCGCACCACCACAGCACCACAGCAACGCCCCAACGCCCTGAAACCACCCCAACCCCCTCCTGAGCTGCTGTTTCAATTTCGGCCTGCTCAAGAGGGGTTCGGCCTCTGTGGCGCAGGGGTGCTACTGCTCCTGCCCCCCTGTTTAGCATAAAGAATCCCTTAAAATAATTACAGTTTTCAAAACTGTTTTGGTGTGGGGTTCCATACCCCCCGCCTCATGGCACTCCATCGCCTGCTTAGTGCCCTGTCATCGTCCTTGTTCTGTGTACAAATTTTTAGTGCCTTGTTCGTCGCGTTGCTTTTGGCATTTATTAGCCGGCAGAGGGGAACGTCCGTCCTACCGACTGTCCGTTCGTCTGTCCGTTCGTCTGTCCGTTCGTCCGTCCGTTCGTCCGTCTGTCCGTTCGTGTGTCCGTACGTCCGTCCTACAGTCTGTCCGTTCGTCTCTCGTCCGTCTGTCCGTTTGTCCGCGTGTCTGTCCGTTCGTCCGTCTGTCTGTATGTTCTGTGGTGTAAGGTGTAAGACGGCAGCCAGTCCAGGCCAGGCCAAGCACAGGACAGGACAGGACAGGGCCAACAGCCAGCAGCCAACAACAAGTGAAATAAAATGTTAAACAAAAGCAAACAAAAAGCTTGGCCATATTTTTTATGCCACAAACCCCACGCCCCAACCCGCCAGCAGCCTAGCCCCTATCCTACTATGTATGCTACCGACACCCCCCATACCCTGGTCATGCATTAAATTAAATGATGTGAAAATAATGTTGGTGTTTTTCTTGCTGGAGAGGAGAGGGCGAGGGCCAAGGCGCCAAGGCAGCAAATGTGCAAATAATTCGAAATAAAGTGTAACCAAAAGGCAGGAGAGCAGGAGACCAGGGTGCAGGCAGGGTGCAGACAGACAGCCACATTAATTACACACACACACACACACTCCCACTGAGACACACACACACACACATTCACACACACACTTGAATAATTTCACGCAGCACATTACTCAAATGCAAAATAAGCTGTTTGCAGTTCCCCACTCATCCCTCCCATTGCCATGCCCCTTCCTCAATCTCCTCACCCTGTTTCTGGCTCTGCCTCTGTCTCTGTCTCACCCTCTATCTCTGGCTCTGTCTCACCCCCTCTATCTCTGGCTCTGTCTCACCCTCTATCTCTGGCCCTGTCTCACCCTCTATCTCTGCTTTCTCAGCCGCTACCTCAATGGTTTTTCCTGAGAGAGTTGTTCCCCCTGCCACAGAGCTCCTTTCCCTTCCTACGTAGGCGCATTAGGATTAAATTTATTTCGATTCATCTATGTCGCACGAAAACCAACCAAAAACCTCTACAAAATTGCTCTAAATAATTTTTTTTTTTTAATTCAAATAAAAAATAAAACATTAAAAAAATATATAAAAAAATTTTAAAAATAAAAAAAATTTATATATTAAAAAAAATTTATATATTAAAAAAAAATTTAAAATTAAAATTAAAAACAAAATCTAATTAAAAATTTTAAAAATAAAAAAAATAAAAAATAAAAAAATTTTTTAAATTAAAAATTCTTAAAAATAAAAAATAAAATTATATAAAAATTAGCTGCACAGTGTATATTTTTTTTAACACATGCCACTGCTTTTTTGTTAAGGCTTCTAATATATAATTCCTTAGCCAGAGTTCAGAGTTCTTGCCCCACAGTGTGCCCGGTGTGCCTGCCACTGTCTCGCACTGTTGGCCACAGCACAGACCACAGCATTAGCCAGAGAGCAACAAGGGCCAAGAAACAACAGAAATGGTAAGCAAATTATCATATCAACGCCGTTAAACAAAACAAGGAGATGTGAAAATGATGCGGCCAAAAGTTCACACGCACCCATCGAGGGGAGCGGAGCGGGGGCGGGGGTGGGGCAAAGCCGAAGAAGCCGAAGGACACGGGAAAGGCAGAAAATTTAAATAAATCTTAAATGAAATTCACGACAAATGGCATGCAAATTTGTCTGGGATCTGGGTGGGGCTCTCCGAAAGGAGCTTCCAATCCCCCAACCGGAGATGGCCCCTGGCCTGGCATTGTGGAATTTTTCAGGTGAATGCCTCGGGGGCATCGGGGCTAAACAAGCCCCTGGGACAAAGGCCACAGGAAGGAAGGAAGAATGGGGGGGATGGGGGATGAGGCAGGCAGTCTAACAAATCACCTGGCATTATGGACCTGGGCCTACCTGTGGCCTGCGACCTTGATGATGGGGATGAGGATGCGGCCACGGCCAGAGCACCGGACATTTGGGCCTAATGTCATGAGCCAGCGAAGGACAGATGGTCGGCCGCATCTTGGCATAGAGATTGAGAGCTGGAGAGATGGAGAGCTGTAGAGCTGGAGAGTTGGAGAGCTGGTGAGCTGGAGATACAGTTTCCAGATACGTCCAGCCATCAATTGGTTATCCTCGACTTCTCTTGGTATTATCCTGTTCAAGTGAAGGGGCTCCATCATTAATATCGGAGTGAAGCAGCTAGCTAGCAGCTCGTACCAACGTACTATAAGACTATGGGACCTGTCCGTTGTCAGGGCATAACGAATGCTCCTTTTGCATTGGAATATAAAATATGGCCAAAAGTGCAGCATGGTGCACAGGAATGCCTGGGAGTCAGAGGCGGACCGGGAGAGTCTTAAAGATTCAACAGTGTAGCAGCAGCCACCACCCCCACACCGACCCCAACCCCATTCCTCGCCACTGGCACTGGCACTGGCACATGGCAAACTGTCACCGAGCTCGCTCCCGCTTCCTCTCTTGGACAGGACAGGACAGGACAGGACAGGAAGGAGCTACCAAGCCCCCAGCTGGCATCCCAGCAAGACCTCGACATGTGCTGACCAACTGCCCTGGCTGGCTGACTATCTCCGTCTCTCTGCTCTCTCTCTGTAGCCGTGTGTCCGTGTCCTGGCAGGTTGATTTTACCATAGCGATGCAGTTTTTATTGCTTACATCGTTAGACAGCAGAAATATGTGCATGTGTGTGTGTGTCCATCCGGGCAGACATTGTGGGTAAATATCCTAGCAAAAGCAGTACAAATATCTGAATGTTTGTCCAAAATGACAGGCAGACTGAAAGCCAATAACCAAAGGGACTGGCACGGAGGCGAGACTCTGGCCAAGAGAGACGTTCCTATATAGCAATCTCCCGTAGCGAATGGAGTCGTATGATTGGATCTATCAAATAATCCTACGATCGACACTCAGCCAGCCACTTCACGGCTAGCTGGCTGCTGCTGTTTTTTTTTGCCAGCTAATTGTTTGCCTACAGAAGAAGAAGAAGAAGAAAAAACAACAAATCGAGGAGGGCTTTCAGTTCACTCATTAGCATATCAATTAATGGCAACACGCACATGAAACCAACACCACCCGACACTCCGACATCCGACACCCAGAACCTCAGACCATGGACGAACTTTTACTTCAGGCAAACTTTATCCAGACCGGCACACACACACGCATATGCACACCTATACGCACACACACACACACACACGTACATACAAGTGTCGTTAAGGCCAAAGCTGTTTGTACAGTGTTTGACTTTTATTATTTTAGTTAAACTTCTTTTGGCTCCCCTCCACCCACTCTGCTCGCTCTATCCACATACAAAGACGAAGTGGAAGTGGAAGTCGAAGTCAAAGTCGTGGCTATGGGAGATTGCTGAACCCAAATCAAAGGCAAGACATGTCAAGTGTGTGTGTGTGAGTGTGTGTATTTGTATGTTTGTATGCGGGGATGTCTTATAGGCTTTCTGTGTGAATCCCTGGACCTGGCTTTATTGATATCCTCCTGCCTGCCCTAGTCCGAGCCCGAGCAACGCTGCTGGCCTGTCGTCAGCTGCCAGGCAAACTTAATGCTGTCTTCCTGTCTGTACCACCCCCCAGCTCCTGTCAGCATCCTGTAACCATACAGCCAGCCATTCATCCTCCCTCCCCCTCATTCTCTTTGCCCTGCTTGTTTTGTTCGTCCATTGGCTGCACTAATTCATCAAATTTAGCTCAAAACTGAAGATTAATGACATACGTGTGGCATATTACGAAACTTGGTGACTTGATGAAATTTATTATTATACCACTACTACTATACTCCGGGCCAGATCTAATCCCTACCCACCCACTGGTCAGTGGAGGGGGGGGCATGCCTCTGGCGCTGCCACTGACTTATGCGAATTGTTGCAATTGTTAAGGCTTTGGCTTTAGTGGAGCATCGTAAAGCGGATAAGAAAGGGCTTCGCTAAAGCAATTAGCTGAAAGGAAAACTAACATTATTTGCTGTTTATTCAAATGCATTCAGCAAAAGTACAGTAGAGAACAAAACATATTTGACAATAGGGGCTACAATTCGCAAGCTTTGTGAATGTTGCCGCTTATTATGCTGGATAAATGATTCTCAAAATGTATTGTTGTGGCACCATAACGATGCCCAGATAACGTACTACCGTCTTCATGGTCATTGCCACACAGTCGCCAAGGAACACATCGGTGGTGCCCGCCATCAGATAGCCGTGCAAGAAACGCCGCATACCATTCGACGATGGCGGCAGTTCGATCTTCACATAGGTCTGCTCCCTGAGCAATTCGCACGTGGGCACTGATCTGCCTGACAGCAGCGTGAACATGGGCTGCAGCAGGAAGCCATTTTGATCGCAAGCAGGCTCCCAGAATGTGCCAATATTTTTGAATGGCATTGAGTCCGCATTAATGTCTGTATTTGGGTTAATTCAATGCTCCAATTAATAGTGAGCAACGATTGCCAGCAACGGTTTCACTTACCGCTCTTCTTCATTGCAAATGGCACGTGAAATTAATTTACCCCACTGATATTTCGGATATTTTCAGCTGCGAGGAATAATTTCGGGTGACAGCTGAAAAGCAAAAACACAAAACAACAACACAAAAACATGACTTTGTTGTGCTGTGTTGTGTGCGTGCCAGTGTTGAAAATTTCGTTTATTTTCCTCACTAGATATATCGTATTTCAATTGGCAAATGCGGTATAAATTTTAATATGCCGGGTAGCGGGAATTATGGCCATTTTCAAAGACAAATTGATGTACATTTAGCTTTGCACAAATCTCTGCCATCTTCATGTATTTGTATGCTTTTACGATGTTACATTTAGTATATACTATGAGGTATTTTTTTCGATTTGAATCGCAAAAAAAATATCGATAAGCCAAACGAGCATTCAATTGTATCGTTTGAAAGGTACATATGAAAACAAATTTGACTCCGTGCTCGAACGAATCCCCTATGTGATTTCTCTCAGTGCATTATCGCTGCTGTCTTTGAATTCCTCTTCTTATTGTGTGTCCAACTGCTTGGTCAATTTACAGTTGGTTCTTGTCGTCTGTCTGTTGTGCGAGAGAGAGAGAACGACAGATATAGTGTGTAGTGAGAGACTCGCTCAGAGAGGATCAAAGTACCGGTACAATAGGAGGGCACGTCGTTCGTGCTTGTTCCTCTGCAATGTGACAGAGAGAGGACAGACAAATGGCAATGCTGAGAGAGCGAGAGCAACTACAGTTAAGAGTCCCCCAAATTGACGTCAATCGTGCTTGCTCCTCTGCAATGGCAAGTGTGGCTGTGACAGAGAGAGAGCTACAGACAAATGGCAATGCTGAGAGAGCGAGAGCAACTACAGTACATTCGAATTGTAACTGTAAATGCTCTTTGGGTAATTCTTTATTGGTAGGCAGGATTTGTGGGATATGCCAGAGGAGCAATGAATTTCAAGTGCTGCTCCGAGACTCGCACTACGCCAAGAAATCGAACTGCGCCCTGCTGCGGCACATCGCTGTAGTGCCTCAGCACAGAATCGAGACTGCCACCCACACCGACTCCAGTGTGCCAGCGAGTATCCGATCATACGTGATGTACATAGATCTGCAAAAACTTCTTTAAGTATTTTCGAATCGCCTGGAACGGCACGGGCAGGGGGGCATTGTCCGCCGCTAAAACCTGCTCCAACGGAATGCACGCAAGTACAGTCACAGTGCAGAAATGAATAGTTGTCTGTAGGTAGAATGTCGGTAATATTTAATATATGTATGTACATAAATTACCCATTCACAAATGTAGTTACTGTACATGTACTGTAGTTTAGTTTAAGGACTTATCTATGGCTTTGCCAACTCATATTTGAGCAAGAATCGACGACTCCAAATTAGTGTGGCCAAAATTTCTGTTTTACAAACAAATGCCAATTTCCCAGACAAGCTACGCACAACGTTCATACTTTTTAGTGTTACCAATTAATAATTATCGTATTGCCAATAAATGAAAAGCGAAAGGTTTAGCTTTTCTATTTAAGGATCTTCCAATTGTCATTCATTCCTCCCCACCCCATTCTGCAGACGGAATATTTTCCTTCAGCACTTTTCTCTAACAAACACTTTTCCCCTCTACGAGTATGGCAGGCAGGCGCAGTGTGTCCGGCACTGTCCCCCCTTGCACCATTTTTATAATTAATTCTCATGCAAGTAATTAAAAATGCCAGCGGCTCGCATTGTCGTGGCTAGTTTCTGGTGTTGTTATGGTGTGCTATGTGGTCTGCTGTGATTGTTGTTGTTGTTGTTGCCGTGATTGCAATGCAAATAATAGCAGCGGGAAATTAATTACGCGCTCGCATAGTCGACAAATGTAAAAATGTGCTCACAAAGAAAAATCCCGAGAAACAAAAATCCGTGTGTGTGTGCGGAAAACGAGGGTGGGCGGATGCCAGTGAATGCCAGCTAAATAGAAAATAAAAATGTGTAATATGCCCTGGACCACTCCCTACCAGTAGTATACGTTGGGGCGTATGACATTAGACTAGGCTAACTTATCCATAAAGATAGAGCAAATAAATAGCATACAAGATTTAGCAGCTAGTCAGTTGGCAAGGAAGAAGGAACAGAAGGCAGAGAGGCAGGACGAGCTCTAGGGTTACGATATCTACCCTTTAAGATGGTTTAACTTTAGAGGATTCCCTTGCAAATATATCACCCCATATGAGCGACTCGCCCCCATATGAGATCTCCCTTAACCTCAGAGCTGGAGTGCCTACCCTTGGGCCTGTATATGTATGGACATGCCAGAGTACTCATTCCGTCTGTCGGTAGATGATAATACACTAAAGTTGCTGCCATTGTCTGCCGGTTTAAAATATTAACAACAACAACAACAGGCAACGTGAAGTAGGAGGAATCAGGAGCAGTAAGCGGGAGCAGGAGCATAAAGTGGGAGCAGGAGCAGGAGCGGGAGCAGGAGCATGAGTTGGAGCAGGAGCAGTAGCAGGAGCAAAAGCAATATGGAAGATGGCGAAACGTTAGAGAACAAATGGCTGCTATTAACATTTCATTTAGCTGGCAAACTCTGCTCTTTCTTTCATTTCCTATTTGACTGACCCACCGCCTGCCGCCTTCCTGCTCACTTTTTTTTCTTTTACCCTTTTCCCCATACTCTACTCTTTTTTTTGCTTCTATTTTTTTTTTTGTGTTGCCAAACATTTTAATTATGAGCAGTCCGCTCTTCATCGCTCCCCTTGGCCATCTGGTTATTGTAAAACAAACGAAATGAACACAGTCCCATACATACATACATATATACATATATGTACATGCGTACATACATAGATACATATGTGTGTGCATATGATCGCCAAATGAAAAAGGGAACAAAATGGACATGTGGTCCCGTTTCGCGCACTCTGCGGTTGTGGCCCCATGAGGCAGGCAACCGCCCCAGAAGTCGCTTGCAAAAGGAGCAGCAGAAGGAGGAGAAGCAGGAGCAGAAGGAGGAGCAGGAGAAGCAGCAGGAACAGACCGCGGTCTAAGCCAAAAGAAAAGCCAACTGCGACTACTGCCACTGCCACTGATGATGATGATGATGGCAATGGCTATGGCGCTGGCGCTGGCAATGATGTGGGCCGCATTGTTGGCCAGCGGAACAATATATATACATATATATACATATATGTATATATGTGCCAAAACATGCTCGAGATGAGCGCGTGAGCAGATATAATCCATGGCTTATTCCAGAGAGGAGAGAGTGATGCTGCTGCTGCTGCTTCTCGAGTCGTGCCCTCATACGTGGTCTCTCTAGCGGCACTCACGCTCACATCGCCAGGACAAATGCATTGTTTGCCTTCTCGCATTCGAGTGTGCATGTGTGTGTGTGTGTGACATGTTAACGACGGCGCTCAAATGACTTTTGTGCGGTTTAAAAACCAAACCCAAAGCCTGAACCCTAACCTCAGCAGGCGCCATCCTGGAACCACCAACCGGAGGACCCCCCACCCGCAACAAGCCATCATCGTCGTCGTCATTGCCATGGCCTCGCTCTCGCTCTGCCTCTCGCTCTCGCTCTACCTCTCGCTAGCCCTCTCGCTCTGCCTCTCGCTCACCCACTCGCTCGCCCACTCCCTCTCGCTGTAGCTCTCGCTCTCGCTCTCCCACTGCCTTGTTCGTTGCAGCATTTTTCAATTTTATGGTTTCCAGATGAAGTGCGTTCGACCGTAAGTAAATGCCATAGCCCGTGCCTGCCCCCAAAAGCATCTCCTCCACCAGCTCCTGCTGCCGCGTCAGCTGCAGCTGTCATTGTTTAGCTTTTTACCCTCTTTGTGGGCCACAAAAAAGTGCAACTACCGCTACCCATCCTTCGTTTGTTCGTTCGTTCTTTTTTTTTTGTGTGCCACGCATAAAGTTGCATTTCTTTTTTGCGGCTTTTTTGGGGCCTCTGCTCTGCTCTGGCTCTGGCTCTGGCTCTGCTGTCGGACTGCTTAGCCATTGGCCTGACCAATTTTTTCGAGCTTTTTTTGTTTGGCCTGAACTGGCCTGCTGACTGTTCTCACTCCCAACCCGAATCGTTATGAGTTATATATGGCCCAGTCGCAGGCAGGTACGCATACTGTGAATTGCCAAAGCGGCTGTGAACATTTCGTTTTAATTAAGAGATGGAGACAGCCGGAGAAGACAGAGAGACACAGCGAGAGAGACAGCGAGAATGTGAGTGGGGCTTCTGCTCTGTTTTGCCTGGCTGTCTGTCATTCTTTTGTCACATTTCCGTGATCCCCGAAACTAATTGAAGTCTGTCACATTTTGGTCTTTCGCAATTGCTGTCAAAATGGTGGCCAACTAAAAAAAAAATCCACTTTTGGTAAGTAAAATTCATGGATTTCATGGAATAAAACCACAAGTAAGAAGTGAATAAAACTATTTCAGAAATACACCATTTCAGAAATACAATTACACCAGAACTATGCAAGAACTATTTTCACTTTCCTTTGCTCTGCCCTCTGCCTATTTGCACTTCTCCTTCCCCCTGCCTATTTGCACCTTTCTTTCCTCTGCCGTCACTTTTCTTGCGTTTTTCCCTTCGTTTGTGCTGTTGGGTGTTGGGTGTGGCTCTCACCCACACACCTGGCCACACCTGTCGCCCTTTTTGCCTGTCCGGTGCTCGGGTAAATGCATTTTTAATGCCGCTAAAAGCAAATGCACATTGATATAAAACTGAATAGTTATTTCTATTGTAAATATTGTAACAGCAAGGCATGGGAAAGGGAAGAAGCTGCAGGATAACATAATTCTTAATATAAATAAATCAGAGTCAAAGTCGGAGGAGATGCTCATAAAAATTTCGTGTTGTTGGCCAAATGCAATAAGAGTCAAGCGAAATGACAATCCGCAGCTTCCCAGCTTCCCAGTTTGCAGCAACAAATCTGTAGCATGCATCAACGTTGACACTATTTGTTGTTGTAGTTGTTGCTGTTGCTGTTGCTGCTGCTGCTGTTGCTCCTCTTGTTTGCTGCCAGAGTTGTCAGAGCCGTTGCAGAGAGTTGTGTTCCACGAATTGCACAACATAAACCAGCTGGAAGGAAGTGCAACTGCCACAGCGAAAAGCTGATGAGAGAGCAGGGAAACAAAGCAGAAGGAGGGGGGACAGGGTTAAAGGTATTCCGTCCACCGATTTATGGCTCATGAAATTAACTTTTGATAACTCTTTCACATCTTTATATAACTTTACATATGATAACTAGTAACGAGTAACCGCTAACGAGTAGCCGTTTGAGATGTCTACGAAGAAGTCTTTTCCTGAAACTCTAATCCCAATTTGAACCATTTTTCGGGCGCTTCTTTTCATGGCTATAATTACTCCGTATAACTACGGCTCAAATAACTTGCTAAAGGATCCCAAAGGCATAGCATCTGCCTACACTTTGCCCCACCCTTTAGCACCATCCCTTTGGCCCCACCTTTAACACGTTGACATCTCACGGGCGCTGGCTGGGACTCGCTCTTCTGGCTGGCTTGCTGCTCCTCAGTTTGCGTTTTTCCTCTCGCTGTCAAGTTGCCTCCTGTTATTTGTTGCAATTTAAGTGACTTGGAATTGCAATTTATTGTTGTGCCCCATGACCCATGCCCCTGCCCCAGCCACGTCTGAGGCGGCAGGAACACCCGTGACGTGTTCCGTTTTTGGGCTGTAAATAAAGAAGCGGGAAAAACGGTGGCAGGGCGACGGGTTGGCGGGGCGGGCTGAAAGCAAAAGAAATATGAGAATTTAGTGTAATGTTGTTTTTATTGCGAGAATTCATGTGCAGAATGCGTAGCAGGGCATTAGCAGAGAGAGGTCTCCACGCTGCATACACTTAGCCCTCCTTTTCCTACTTCCCTCCAAATCTAACGATCGTATCAACTTTCGGAATGAGACAGCCAGCCAGCATCCTTAAGAAAATGATATATACTAGAGATATACTATATATAAACGATAGTTTATATCGTAGCAGTGCCCCCTCCAGCTACTGCTTCCAACTGCTTTTCTCTAGCGCCCATCAATAGACGCTTAAGCCTTGGTATTACAATCCTTTAACAGACACTTCAAACCAATCCATAGACTCTACGATACGTAACGTTTCGAAACGTTAGATAGTGTAAGAAATGACTTCTTTTATTATGCCTTGGGTTTCATTTTCCCATTCGCAATTTTTGATTGTCCTGCGTCCAGCGGGTGCGGGCATTGTGTCCCTTTTTTTTTTTGTATTTTGTGTGCTTCGGATGCGATATTGTAAATTTCTTTATATTTGTCAAGCCAATTGAAAAGTTTTGGGCGCAACTTTGTGTTGATTTAACACCCCCTGTCACACACACACACACACACACACACAAAGCGCCACAGGAAGACCATCTTCAGAGGGCAAGTAAGTCAGAAACTGAGACGATAGAAGTGGCAGTGTGGAGCTCTGTCTCTCTCTATTATTGAGTCTGGACTCCCCCCCGTCCCCAAAGTCCAGGGGACACAGCAACAACAACAACAAAAACTTTCTCTGGCCGGGCACATAAATAAGGAATTGTATGGTAAATGGCCACCAAACAACCGAATGGCATTCAACCAACAAACCAACAACGAAACAGGGGAAAAAACATCGTGGAAAATAAAGCTGAACAAGTCATAGGAGGGGTGGGTGGGGGTGGTGGAATTATTTCGTAAAGAAGAAGTGGAAACAATAAGCATCTAGAGGGGAGTATGGCAAGAGCAAAGAGGGACTGGTGCCAAGTGACCACACAGTGATTTACGCTCATGAAATTGAGTTGTGGCGCAAATTATTTATGAACAAAAGCAGAAGCACACCCAGGAATAATAAACCCAACAAGAGAGAGGACTCTCTCTACACACAGAACTACAACAAGGGAGGGGGGTGTACAACAGACTGTCAGACGAACGAACGGACACAAAACGAGGGGATTGTGGATGTCGCCTTTGCTCTTGGAACAATATGCAGTTTGTTTTGTGGAATCGGTATCGAAGTCAGACCCAAGGGAGAGAGCCCCACTCCCCGCAGGACTCGGACATCGCCCCCCGCTTCTGCGGACAGCTTAGTGGTTCGGAGGAGCTCGAGGCTCGCTATCGCCAGGAGACAACTTTTTTCTACCCAAAAAAAAAAATAATTTATTAGCGGCAAACGAGGAAAAGTTTTATGAAAATTCAAAAAAAAAAAATAAGAAACACACAAGAAAACACAGCAGCAAATACACAACAAAACAGCAAAACGAAACAAAAGGAAAAAAACAATTGGGAAGTATGAGTTCAAGTAGAAGTAGCTTCCTTACGAGCGGAGTACAGTACCTCCCCCCCTACCAGCCCCCCCTTGGACAGCATTTCATTGTCAGTCGAGCTTCGTGCGCATTGTTTAATATTTTCCGACTCTGTCAAAAAGTTGTTTGTGGGGTGAGTGAGGGGGAGGTATGGCAACTCCAAGTGTTCGAGTGAGCGAAATTTATTTACTATCATGTCCTCCAATGAGCCGTGTGTCGTTGCTTCTGGGGTATATTCACTATATGATGCCGTATTTGCAGAGAAATCACGATAAACGAAGAGAGAGCGTGCAAGTATGTGATTCTTCTTTATTGTATTCCATAGTTAAGTTCTTGCTTTTGGTTATACTTCCTATGGCTGGTTCATTCAAGGGTATTCAATGCTCGCTATGGGCCAAGCAAACTGTGAGCGCAGTTTACTCTGGTTATTTATTGAATTTGGCACACAATTGCACAGAAGCTACCAACACCCAGCACAGAGCACCCCAGCACCCCAACACACAGCATTACCAATCTCCCACCCCCCTCCACGCATTCAATTGCTGTGTAGAAAATTTATGAAATTTGTTTTTGGGGGTTGCGAGTGGGCAGGGAGTGTGTTGGGGTGGGGGGCGTCAAAGTTTTCTTATGAGCATATCTGTCGGTTCTGCAAGTGGCAGCTATGGAGGTGCCAATGACACACGCATTATGCGTACGCCCTGCCCCCCATCCACCACCAGCCAACAGATACTTTGCTTTGCTTTGTTCCAAATTACGTATACGCAGTGTATGACGGTGCGTTCGATATTATAAGTATTTGCAAATGAAAATGGAATGAAATGGAATATAGTACTCGTATCATATGCGTAATGCTAGTAGTGTACATACGTGTGTGTATATTTTCAGTAGCAAAACAATTTTCCGTTGCTTAGCAAAAATCCCAAACACCAACCACAAACCTCCCCCAAACCACAAACCACACAAATCCCCATCTCTCTATGGCATTGTATGCAAATGAGTAGATGAATGTCGTAGAAATTTCTCATGATAATATACCATTAATGAGCGGCATTTTATTTTCCCCAGTGTATACGAGTATGTTTTGTTTTTTGCATTGTCTGCCAATTAATTGAGCGAAACCTATATATGTATGTATGTATATATATCGTATTGTAACGAATCGTATATTAATTGCAATAATTAAAACCAGTTTCAGGCTATAGCCAGTACCCAGAAGCAGCCAGCCTCGAAACTATTTCAGATATTAAATATTTATTACGTATATAGAGGAGATATTCCAGACTCCCCTCACTGCTTTAATTAAGGGCTTTTCTTTTTTGTGGGCCGTATTAACATGCGC
Source organism: Drosophila bifasciata (assembly GCA_009664405.1). Classification (NCBI taxonomy): domain Eukaryota; kingdom Metazoa; phylum Arthropoda; class Insecta; order Diptera; family Drosophilidae; genus Drosophila; species Drosophila bifasciata. The sequence goes on from CM019041.1 coordinate 34,354,516, forward strand.
ACTAAGCTGAGTGAGCCCGTGGGCCCCGGCACGAACGTCTTCCACAGTATGCCCTTGTAGTAGCCAATCTCATGGCCATACTTGGGCTGAAAGGTGCCAAAGAGGTTGCTAGAAAACAAAAACAAAAGGTAATCGCAATCTGAATCAAGTCGGAATCATTCAATATCAAAGTAAATACCTCTCGAGACACTCGCGGCCATACCACCAGGCACCATTATGTGTTTTGGCACAGTTCTGGCCATTGTCATCGTTGTCCTGGTCATAGGTGGTGAACTTCTTGCCCGCATGGTAGCGCAGGGAGTCGCCGGCATCGCCCTTGTAGGCGCCCAGCACATACAGCAGATACTTGTCGGCCTCGCTGCCAATGCTGAAGTGATCGTAGATGGCGAAGCGCTTTTCCCCCGCCTTGTTGCGCATTATGATGTAGAGCTCGTGATGCTCGCTATTGGTCAGGCGATACAGCTTGTCCAGCCCAATGAAAAACTCCGCATTGATGGACCCAAAGCCGATCTTGTAGTTCTGCCAGTCGTTATTGAATTCCTGGCTGCCATCAAATCTATCGGCGATCACCAGCCAGCCACCGCCGCGCTCCTCCTGGTCACACTTCACGAAGAATGGATCCACATCCTTGTCCACGCGTATGCGCACTTGGCCGTGCTTCTGGTCCCAGCAATTACGGGGCGTATCATCGCCGGGCTCGGCCGCTGACAGGGCCTGAACAATGGCTGGCACGGGACGAAGTCTGCAACATCACAGGAATCACAGTTTGAAGACTGGAGTTTGAGCCAAACGAGTACTTACGATCGTGTGCCAATGGCCCCGCTGGGCGCCTGGTTCCGGTACTCATCGATCAGCTGCTGCAGCTCGCTTAGCTCCGCCTTGAGTGTCTTCAGTTCGTCCGTCATAAACTGAATGCTGAAAAGGGGGAAAGGCTCTCTATGGGAGAAAGGGGTTGCCATTGATAATGGATGACTGGGAGCACTTACCGCGCTGCCAGGCCGCCCAAGGTGCTGACGGGACAGTCAGTGTTCTGGCCAGTGGAGAGTGGAAAGCAAAGGTCAGGCAGGGCACAGAATCAAGAGAGATCCCAAACTATACTCACATTAACATCCAGTAGGAACGGCTCCATAGAGTTTCTCATTATCACAGGAGACAGGCGCAGAGACGCAGACAGAGGCTTCTCGGGAATTGTGTTGGTGGTGGTGGTGGTGCTGCTGAGGCAGGCCAAAGCAGTGACGAGCGTCTCCAGCGTCATGCTGATCCTATGGCACAATTCCAATGGCACAATCACAACATGCACTCGATCGCAGCTTGAGCCAACGACTGCGACTGCGACGCAGTTGCAACCGCACCGACAGTGGCAGTCGCTGCTGCTGCTGTCTGCTGCTGCTGGTTGGAGATGCCCCACAGTCAGTGATCACTGCAGCAGCAGCAGCAACTAGATCTAACTTTCATGCGAATAATTAAATAGAATTGCGCAACACTGATCGAATCGAAACAGATCGGATCGGAATTGATCGCCTCTGGTTAGCATTTAGCATACCCGTTTGCAATGTGGATGGATGGATGCACACAGCAGTAGCGTGAAAATAAATCTAATTGCACGTTGACCTTTGTGGTCAGTCGATCAGCCAGTTAGCCAGCCAGCGAGTGTTGTGGCCAGTGGTGGTCAGTAGTGGTTAGAGCTCAGTCAGTGAGAGATGTCGCAGATGCTACAGCTGGACGCCTTGGTTATGGCCATGGCATGCCTTACCACAACGCAAATGGATATGGGCGGGGAACTGGGCATGGTGCCGCCCATTCTCGATAATACGGTGAGTCACCCTCTCCCATTTCCCTCTCTCTCTCACTCACTCTCTTTCATTCTCTTTGTTTCTGTAGACCAGCTGTCCCATCTCTGCCTTGAGTGGCCTCACCACACGCATTCAGGCTCTGACCAAAGACATTGCCAGTGTCAAGGAGCAAATTGGCGGCCTACAGGAGCAGCTGGTGGATCTGCGTAGGAGTGGCGTGCCCCCGGGCTATCCAGGATTATCGCCAAATGCCATCGGATCGAGATTGTAAGCTGTGTGCGGGGTGGGATGGAGCGGGAATAACTGATAACACTGATACATTGATAGACCTGTCTCCCATCTCTCCAGCCTGGATGTGGAGCCGCAGCTGCTGGCAGGCCAAGGTGCCGGTGCGGTGGCACCCGCAACGCCAAGCAGCTGCCTCAAGCAGCAGAACGGCGTGGTGCGGATCCGAGTCCGTGCCAATGTGGAGCCATTCTTTGTGTTCTGCAACCAGAAGGTGCGCGGCGGCGGCTGGATCATGGTGGTGAATCGTTACGATGGCAGCGAGGACTTCAATCGCAAGTGGGCCGACTACAAGAGCGGCTTCGGGTCCCTCACCACCGAGTTTTTCATTGGGCTGGACAAGCTGCATCAGATAACCAGCAGCGACAACTACGAGCTGCTCGTGCAGCTGCAGAATCGCAAACAGGAGCTGCGCTACGCCCTCTACGATCACTTTGGCATTGGCAGCGAGTCCGAGCAGTATCACCTGAATGTCCTGGGCAAGTATCAGGGCGATGCTGGCGATGCACTGAGCCAGCATACGGGCAAAAAGTTCAGCACCCAGGACAGGGACAACGATGAGAGTGAGGCCAATTGTGCGGCATCACAGTCGGCGGCCTTTTGGTATGGCAGCTCCTGCAATCTGAGGTAAGTGAATGGATAGATTTTCCCCACTCCCAAATGGCTTTAAATTTCTTTCTTCCTCTAGCAATCCCTTTGGCTTGTATCAACGCCTGCTCGATCGGGATAAGGATGGGTACAAGGGCATACTGTGGCGCGGCTTTCTCGATGGCCCCAAGGGCTCCCTGATGATAGTACGCATGATGGTGCGCCCTCGCAGCACATCCTCATAGAGGAGAGAGTCGCATACCCCATATAATAATAATAATAAATACGATTATGTATATTTTCACAATTTAACAACAAAAAAAAGCGCCCAACAGATTAAAAAAATACAAAAAAAAACACACACAAAGATTATTGATTTTATATATAAAATAAAGTAAAGAAAAATTCATTGTTAGACTTCGTTCAGCTTGTCCCCCCCCTCTTCCGGAGTGGCGCTGCTAACGGTGGTTGTGCGTCTGGTTGTTGTTGTTGTTGTGGTGGTTGGTTCCTCGGATCCCGTTACAACCAGAGCATCGCCAAAGATGGGCTTGAAGAAGAGCACAAAGCGGGAATAGCGACGAGCAGAGCCCTGGCAAGAACAAAACAAAAACAAAAACAAAAGCTTATTGCAAAAAGTTCTGCTAAAGCTGCGCACTTAAAAGCTCTCGACAAAAGCTCTCTCAAAACGGCACTTGGCGGTGCATTTGTGATGTGTGTCTTACCATGATCAGGCGTGACAGCGACTTGGAGATATTGGTGACGGTCTGGAAGGACTTGCTGAATAGCTCACCGGGCAGCTGGAACGATACATTATCGCTGCTGATATCCGCAACATCGCTCAGGTCTTTGCCCCCGGCACGTGCCCGCCTACGTTTGCTCTGCGAGAGATATAGAAAGAGAGAGAGAGACAGCGATGAGTGTGAGTTAGCGAACAAAGAGACAAAGACAGAGATATACAGCCAAGCGACATACAGCCAGAGACATAGAGCCATACCCAAAACCAAAGCCTCCCCCAAACCCCAACTTCAGCTGCAGACTGAAGGCCATGGCCGCCAGCAAATTCAAAACCAAAATAAAACAATTTCGAGTGCGGTTTTTGTTTTTTTTTTCATTTATTTTCGATCGCCATAGAGTCGTGTGGGTTGATTGATATCGTATAGAAGTATTTATATATATGCCGAATGTATTTACAAACATGAAACAATGCGTAAAGTTGAGCTTAACTAAAAGGGTGTGAAACAACAAAAAAAGGGGGGTATGACGATTCGAGCGGGGGCAGGTGACAACAAGATTTTGATTCGCATCCATGCATCCAAGAGTGTGAGTTTGTATCTAAAGATTGGTCGAAGGATAACGATAAATTACAAGGTTCAACCTCTCTCTTTCTTTCTCTTCCTCTTCCTCTCTCTGTCTCTGTCTGTCTGTCTCCTGCTTAGTAGCCCGCTTCATCGGAATCCGGTGATGGTGTCGTCACACCACCAATGCCATTGGCACCACCCGACGAGCCCTGCAGTATGGGGCCGGAGAAGCTCAAGAATTTGGATACAACATTGCCCAGGCCGGCATTGGGATTGCCATTGCCCGCCGAGGAGCCACTGAAGGCGGTGATGGTCGTCAGTACACCGGTGGTAATGTCATTGGCAATGTTGCCCAACGAGCGGATCTTCGGCGAGACGACGGCTGTGATGAGGGTCTGGAAGTCCTTGATGGGCACCGGCGACTTGATGTCCCACTGCTTGTTCTTCTCGATATTGGAGCGATCCAGCTGCTCGATCACGCGCGTCTTTGTGTCCAGAAAGTTGTCGATTTTCTAAAAGGAATATCAGCAAGATAAAATAATGTAACCCATTTCTGGAGAGTGAGAGAGAGTGCAGCTGGTTATACTTACACCAAAGACAAAGCCAAGGACGGCATTCTTGGCCTCAAATGTCGCATCGGGTAGTTTTCTTTTGTTGCGCTCTTGGCCATCGCCCAATACCTCCTGGAAAAGGGAATCGAATCGGAGAACAGAGATTGGCGGGTGGGACTATCTATCTATATCTAGATTCTAGATATCTATCTAGACCATGAACTCAGTACAGCCATCCATTTTGGTTTCGTTTGTGTTTTTCTCTCTTGACTAATTGCTCGAGTATTCATTCACGTGTATTTTGTGTGTGTGTGATTCTTTGGCCCAAAACTGACTTCAAGTTTAATTGCTGGCAAGAAACGAGCCGAAAAAAAACTCACACACACACACTCGATAATCTCCGACACTTAAGGCCGGTTCGACTTGACCCAATTTTGAGGCTTGCTGGCCCAAGAAAAAAACCACAAACACACACACAGCAAACACACACATATTGATCCACTCAAACACATATTCATACATAAATAATTATAACACTCATACTCAGTCGACTCAAGCACATGGACCTCGGACCTCGATCATTCTAAGCCATCGATAAATTGTAGTAATTTTTTTTGGCCCGCTTCTCGATCGACCCCAGCGTTTCGCACTTAGCATTCAGGCCATCATTCAGGCTCCGCGACTCTGGCTGGCCCAAAACATGCGATATGTATGCAACTCGAAACCGTAAATGAAACCGAAAGCGATACCAAAACCGATCGACCAAAATCAACTCATTTCTAAACAAAACGCATAATCCCAGCCCCAAACCAAAACAAATTGAAACTTAAACAAAACTATGCCGATCCGAACCGATCCGATCTGATCGGATTGGAGCCTCTACTGTTAAGTTGGCTTAACTGCAATCGGATGTGACTCGACGAATACTTATAGTACTCACTATACAAAACTCACTGTACTTGCAGCAGCTACTATGCGACGACCTCTGTATTTAATTTTAAATTTAATTTTTGTTTGGTTTTCACCTACTCTCTTCGCTTGCCCCCTCAAGCCACTAACGAAGTTATGCAATTTATGCGCTGTGGCACAAGTGATTTGAATTTCAATTCGCAAATTCGGGGGAAAAAGCAAGCAGCTGACTCAGAGGCTTAGGCTGGGTCGATAGGGGGGGGATGAGTGCAGGCAAGTTCCCTACCCAACGATAACTTTAATTGATGGGAAATTAATTAGAGTAGTAATTCTAGGGAGTGTTAAAGTACTTTAAGCCATGGCTAGACCCTTGTAGTTAAAGTACTTTAAGCCATGGTTAGCCCTTAGAGATAAAGTGCTTTAAGCCATGGTTAGACCCCACCTACCCTACTTTGCGTCCACTTCTTTTGTCATTTTTTGATGGCCAAAATTTTTGTGCAATTCATTTTTGAAGCATGTTGCAGCATGTGGCGGGTGAGTATTATTCGTACAATAGTTTAGCAAAAAAAATCTTTGCTCCATTGTTCTGCGGCCATTCTCCCACTTGAGATTTACCCGAAATTGCGGTTCAAGTGCCACAGGCCCACATGCTTTTTGTTTCTGCCTATTTTTCTATATTGTTTTGTTGTTCGAATAGCTAAAGCCTGGCAATTTATTAGTTTAACAAAACGCTAAACACATTACGCTGCCTGTTACCCCCCCATCCACCCAACCCACGTTTCATTGTTTTTGGTTTTTGTTTTTGTTTTGGTTTTTTTTTCTAAAGTGACAAACAGTTTTCAAAGCATCTGTTTGGTGGAAAAAACGGAAAAAAACGTGAGCTATGATTTATATACATATACCAGAAATCAGGTCAGTTGTTGAAAGCGCTACAGGGACTTGAACAAAGGTGCAACAAGCTGTGGTAAATGTGGCATGGGAAGGGAAGGGCATGGCAGGCCAGATAATTTATGGGCCTTTAAGAGGGTAGCTATGGATGGGATTGGTTTGAAAGTTCAAACAAAACGAATCTTATAAATCGGAATATATATTCTAAGATATATTTGAATGCGGGCAATCTATCTATCTAGGTTTGTACATTCTTTAATTAGAGTTAAATCCAACGCTCTATTCTAAGATATTTCCGCTCCTTTCTGTTCCGTTTCCACTGTTTCAAGCTGCTGGGAATTGGAATGGGGGATGAACTCTTCATTTCCACTGTTTCAAGCTGCTGGGAATGGGGATGGGTGGGAACTCTTAAATTGATTTGGCAAATTGTGTGTGAATTCAATTAAATTTTCACAACATATTGTTGAATCAATATAGGCACGAAGCGAGAGCGAGGAAATACGAGTATATACGAGTGTATATTAACAAACTGTTAAACCGATCAAATGTTTCACAATCCTCGAATCAGCAGAAAACGAGAGTGAGAGAGAGAGTGAGAGTGAGAGAGCGAAAAAGAGCGGATAAGAGGAAGACAAGTGATGAGCCATGGATGAGGTCGGTCCCTCTCTCTTTCTCTGTCTCTTACCGCTGCTGCTGCTGCTGCATTGCCCTCTCTTTCGCACTGAGGCGTTGGCTTTGGCTCGGTTTTTTTGTTGGGTTTTTGTTGGGTTTTTGGTCTTCGGTTTTTTCGGTTTTTGGGGAATGGTTTTGAAATGTTAACGTAGGTCGTTAACAAGTTTCTTTGCGCTCAAGGTCGTCATGTCTGTCGTCTTGTATTCGGCAACGAATTTCGTATTCGTATTTGTATTCATATTCGTATTCAAATCGATATTACTCGATATTTACATATTCGCAAATGAACACGGTTTGCTATGGGCAATGGCTCCGGCCAGAAGTCGGTTCAATGCACCAGGCCGCAAAAATTAGCAGCGGCTTACACAACAATAGCAACAGCAACAGAGCCACAGAGCAACAGCGAAATGTGCAACAAGCCGCAGAGAGCCGCAGGCAAAATTCACTTTCACGCCCCAGCTGCCCCCAAGGAGACGAGACAGACAATCAAGTTTCCCTCCCCACTGTCTCTCTCTCTCTCTCTGGCTGTCTGTTGTCTCTTTTTGGCCTAACTTCCTTGTTGGGTTTAACAGATGGGTGAAAGGGGGGTGGATGGGGGGGATGGGTGGATTGTGTGGGGCTTTACCTCTGCATTGATGGGATTAAGGTCCGGATCGCTGCTGCTGAAGCTGCTATCCTGCAGCGTGGACTCCAACTCGGCGTTGAGCTGTTGGGGCGATGGTGCCGATAACGATAGCGTTAGCGATAACGCCAGCACGGCCAGCATCAGCATCGTTTGGCACTTTGTGTACTGCATCTTTGTGGACTTCCTTTTATCGTTGTAAATTCTGCAATTAACCAAAAGGAAAAAAGACTATATAAATCATTTTGGCCACACCACATCATTTATCGATTTCTGCGGCTACTATATTTCTAGGGGGGTGTTGCTGGGGGGAGGCACGGGGATAACTTGAAATATATTTCACCCGTTTGCAGGGAGGGGCTATACACACCAAACAAACACACAGAAAACTTTAAGCTCTCGCAGGCAAAGAGGTAAACAAAAAAGCAAATACAAAAAAAAAAAAAATGTGAGAATTGTACGATGTGGAAAATTGTTTAAAGTTTTTCTTGATTAATTTTTTTTTTTGTTTGTGGGTTTGATTCGATTGCTGAAAGCCGCGCCGCCAGATACGCGATACTAGCACGTTCACTAACTTTAAGCAAATGACTGCAGACGAAAGTTACTTCAATGATTTAGCAGTGGCCAAAAAATCGGTTACACAGCCCACGGCGCAACGGCGCCACGGCGCAAGCGCAGCCCCGAACGCGTCGGAGCTTTTTTTTTACCGCGCTGCCAGCTGCCTGCCTGCTGCCTGCTGCTTCCAGCTGTCTGGTGTCTGATGTCTGAGCTGCGATTGCTGCTGCTTCTGCTGCTGCTGCTACTGCCGGCGTCAGCGTCTTGAAACCCCCAAAATATATAATAGCAACAAAAACCACAACGAAATCCATCCAAATTGAATTTTATTGCGGCGCTAACGACGCCAGCGTCGACGACGACGTCGAACGGCCGACGTCCGACTCAAGCGTCACTGACCAACAACTCGTTTTTGAGCGCGAAAACGAGAAAAAACACTCGCACACAAGAAGCGCTCAATAAAGTGCAAAACCGAAGAGAGAGAGATGTTAAGTCACTCTGTCCGTCTGTCTTTCGGTCTGTCTGTTTGTGCTTTGGCTTTTTGATGGTGTTTCTGCAATGCGCTTTTAATTTGTACTGTTTGGCTTTCAATTAAAGCACAGCCACACACACACACACACACACCACAGCCAGCTGAGAGGCGCACTCAGGAGGCACTGGCTACACTCACTCTACTTTATAGTTTGGGTTTTATACGATGCGTATGCGCAATGGAATTGTGTTTAATGCATTCTCAAGCACTCGCTCGCCGGATTGGATTGTCATTAACGGCCGAATGGCGCTAAGACGGCGCTTACATAAGCCATGCGCATCAAAATAAATATATGTTTTGGGATTTTTCCATTTTAAATAGATGCAAAAAGGAAATGAAATTACCCCATTAAACTCGGCCATAAACCATTGGCATGGCTGTTGGAACAGCAAACAAGTGTCTGGGGTAATATTTCTACCATACTTTAAGGCGCCAAGAACTACATAGTTGCATGGAAAGATCATAGCTTATAGAACATATATTGGTATCTGCCTGATTGATAGCCACTCGATAGGACGCTTGCTAATAGATGGAAATCTTTTATGGCCCAATGCAATTAGTCGTCTCCCACAATAAATCTTCTTTATGCTCAGCATATCTTTAATTTAATGACAATCGGCTTGCTGGTCATTGAAGATCCTTGAACCTAGAACTGATTAAATTAGCTTAAATTTATGCGCATCCAGCTGAACAGAACGTAGCCTCGACAATGTGCTAACTTCATACATATGTACATATGTAAAATGGCATTTTAATGCTGCGATTTTTTTTAACGATTTATAGCCAATATAAATTATACATATTTATGGACTAACTGGAGGCTAGAAATTCTCTCGTAATATGTGTCGCAAAAAAAAAATACGAAACGTAACGAAACCAAACCAAGATCGAAAAAAAGAGCAAACGAGAATACAGAAGTAGTAGAGAAGTAGAGAAAATCTTAATCAAGTTGTTTGCCTTCAGACGCCACAGGGAGACCGATAAATTGGAGTCAAAGTGCGCGTATTGAATTCAGACTTAAGAAACTTAATAACTGGAATTGCATAGACTTCGATACGATATCCAATCCAATCCAATATGCATGCATATATGTATAGTATGTATAGTATGTATCTACTCGTATAATTAGTCAATTCGATTGTGGTATGGTCCGTATGCTGGCTGGTCTGCCCGCGAGCTCAATTCTGAACAATTAACTAAATAAATCGCAGCCAATTCCAATACCAATTTTGACATTTAAATTGCACTCAAAATGAGATCATCTGAAGTGATTCTGAGAAGGTGTTTTATTATGCCAAATCAATTTGGTGATTTTTTAAATACAGAGAAATTCTACCAACGATAAGGCTTCTCTATAACTGAATGCCAGCAAGACTCAATGCTTTCGGTCAGTCAGTCCAGTCCAGTCACTTAATTATATAGTACACGATCCTGTCACAATCTGTGCCCATTCAGATTGCAGCCCGAAATTGGCACTTGACACTCAAAAAGGGGGAGAAGAGAAACCTTTCTAATTAGCCCCCAAAACCCGCAATTAACCCGTTTTAGCCTGTCGCTCTGGCACTGACTTTGAATCACATTCGCAGTTCGGGGTCTTTTGGGGGGCTGCAGAAATCAGGTGAGCCGCAACAATTTGCTTATCAATGTGCGAGCAGCGAACTCAATCAACGCCTCGGCTCAAGGTCGTTTCGAGTCTGGGAACGAAACATAATCCTTAATTGACATTAAGAGGTGCCGCTCTCGCTGTCGCTGCCACAGCCGCACCTTGCACCAGCCCAGAGATGGCAACGGGCGACTGGTTGCTGGTTGCTGGTTTTGCTGTTTTATGCAACATTTTATGGCCAGACGATGACAACAAAAGTGAAGCCAAGATAAAGCAAAATTAATGCGCGCATCCGTTGAAATGACAATATAAAAAAATGTACAAATTTCAGCACCACAAAACCGCAAAAATTAAAAAAAAAAAAATAAAAAATTAAAAGCAAAAAAAAAAACCAAAAACCCAAAATGCAAAGTGCAGGCAGCACGCACAACTCTCATCGTTTTTGTAGGTCACAAGGTCGGACCAGTTGACAGAGCGCAGCCGACTAGTAGAAGGCAAAAGAAGAAGATCCAATCTCCAGCTCCAACTCCAAACTCTGTCCTTCAAACCACAAACTGTCGCAGAACCCGACTATGCCCTGCTGCTCCTAAAGGGTGTCTCCGAGTGCCTCTTACTTTTACTTCAACTCTGCTTCAACCTTAGCCAAATTCACTTTCAATTTCAATCTTGTTTGCCACTGCTGCTGCTGCTGTTTATCTCGTTTTATCGGAAAGGAAAGATACATACATCTATAAGGCTTTCCTATAGAGAATCCTCCGCCTGCTGCTGCTGCTTGGACAGTCCAATCTTTTGGCTCATTTGCTGCACTAATTGCATTCAATCAGCATTCACACGAGGTGGCCATTGTGCCATTGTGTTTTTTGTTCTAATTTGGCCGCACAATTAACAAATTATCCATGGAAATTCAATTATAGCTTGTTTGTCTTTGCCTTTGGATATTGTTATTGGTTATTTGTGTGTGTGTGTGTGTGTGTGTGGCGCCTCAATTAGAACGCCATAATTGCTGGCCAATCTGTCAGTCAGTCAGTCCGTCAGTCAGTCTCCTGTCTGCTGTCTGCTGTCACCCAGAGCATGGCTCATAAAATTTATGACAGACTTTGTTTTGTTGTTGCTGTTTTATACGAACTAATCTCGAGCCGCTTGTCACACAGAGTACCGAGTACCGAGTACCAGCTATGCGAAAAGCATTTTGACTTGGCCAAGACCCCAAACGCAAAGCGTTGCATACGCTGGCTCATAAAGCCTGACATATAGTAATTGCACTGGCCGATAAGGTACAAAAGTTGATTTAAATGTAGTTGTAGTTGTAGTTGAAGTCGTCCTTGCCCAGCTGGCAGTCGACCCCAGGCCCGACCCCAAGATGAACTGACTTGACTTGCTTTGTACACCAGATCTTCATCGCATTTTTCCAGTTCAAGTTTCGGTTTCAGTTTCAGTTTGAGTTTCAGTTTCAGTTTTCGTGTAAAATGCCAAATGGCCAAGCGCATTTTTGTTGTTAAGGAAGGGGCAAGGGAGCTGCTGCTGCTGTTGCAAACAAGTTGTGGGGCAGACGCATTAAATTTGTACTAACCAGTGGCAGGCAACTTGTTCTCCAGCTGAATTTTAGATGTTGAATACTGAATGCTGGCATAATGTGGCGGCCAATTGCCCAATGTCTGACTGTCTTACTGACTGCCTGCCTGGTCACATTGTGCAACGATTGTCATTATGCATGACTTTTTTTTTGTCTGTCTGAGAGTGTGTGGCCTGGGCTAAGGCATTAATGTCACATGTTCATTCATGTGCCATGGTTCTTGCCTCGATGACTGGGCACGCAGAAAAAGCACAGGGCAAGTAACTCCAGCACTTAATAGCTTACAAGCTACCATCCATATATTCATAACCATAACCATAACCATATCCATCCATTGCTGGGCTATTAGCATGCTGAAACTGAGACTAAGACTAAGACTAAGACGAACTTTCGTTAAGTCTGCCAAAACGAGGCTCGTTAACGGCTCGTCGCGGCAACTGCAGGAAGATGTTCGTGTCCATGTCCATATAAGCCACTATTGCCGCTGGGCCTTTAAACGGGGCTCTAATGAACTGTTGATAGCGCGGCTTTACGCAAGCCATTTACCATCTACAGTCGGTGGCGCAGCAACTAACTATAGTAGTTCTGTGGCAATCACCTCTAGATATCTGAGGATATATCCCGCACAAAACATATCAGCACATCCATATATCCAAACTGCAGTAAGGGCAAAAAAGGCAACTTATGAATGGTATCCAAATTGGAATCAGCTTTCAAGATTAGCCTGGCTATTAGCTGGTTATCTGGAAGACATTAGCTGAAAGCTAATTTCCTTTTTGGAGCAAATCCTTCGGCTTCGCTCAGAAGTGGTTCCAATGTTCCAACGATTGTGCCCAATCTCCGAGGCGAATTTAATTGGAAAAGGCGTTGCCATTTGGCCATTCACCGCCAGACAGGCAGCACCGGCAGCCGTCGAAGTCGATTTTTTGTTGTTGTTGTTCTTGGATCGTAAAGGTTAATGCTGGCTGGCTGGCTGTCGGTGGATTCTGGCGGGGAATTTGTGCTGCTTATTAGCCGAGTCATGTGGCGTTTTGTTTGCTCACTGATCACAATAATTATAGACGCTCGTCTATGGCATTAATAAATCTAGCTACTGTACACGTACACCCCATCTTACACTCGGAGTCGTAGTCGTTGTCGTTGTCGTCGTCGTGGCAGTTGCAATCTCAGTCGAAGTCAGAGTTTGACTCTTCGATAAGCCGTCGAAGGTCGCTGGAGAGCAGTGCCTCTATACATATACTATACTACTCTAATAATATCATTTTTCGTAAATGTTTAAATACGCGGCCGCGTTTTTGAAAGGCATTTCAAATTTGATCATTTTGTTTAATTGCCCATTCGAAGTTCGTGCAGAGAGAACTTGGCCAATGGCCAATGGCCAATGGACATTGCCCGGTGCTGTTAAATGAGCCATTAAGTTGGAAATCACTTAGGCATTTGAGTGCAGCACCAAAATCGACGGTGCTACCCTTTGGCAGACTGGCTTCTGGCTACTAGCTTCTGGCTTTTAGCTTCAGGCTTCTAGCTTCATGCTTTTGGCTTCTGATTTCAAGCTTCTGGCTTCACGCTTCTAGCCTCTAGCTTCTGGCTTCTAGCTTCAGGCTTCTAGTTTCTAGGTTCTAGATTCTAGCTTCAGGCTTCTGGATTCTGGCTTCTAGCTTCAGGCTTCTAGCTTCAGGCTTCTTGCTTTCAGCTTCTGATTTCTAGCTTCTGGCTTCACGCTTTACGCTTCTAGCCTCTAGCTTCTGGCTTCTAGCTTCTAGCTTCATGCTTCTAGCTTCTGGATTCTAGCTTCTGGCTTCTTGCTTCAGGTTTCTAGCTTCTAGCTTCAGGTTTCTGGCTTCTAGCACTAGCGTTCTGGCTTCTAACTTCTAACGTCTGGCTTTTTTCTTCAGGCTTCAGAGGCTGTTCAAAACAGAATACAAAATGTTGGACTTTTCAATCGAATTCCAAGCGAATTGAATGGCAAAAGGGCAACAGCTGAAAGCACTCTCTATGTAGCTGAATACCAGATGTTCCAGATACGGACTTAAGCGCGCTCATAATTGACACGTAAAAGCCACGCACAGAGATTACAAAATTTACATAATAAACAGGGCGATAAATATTTCATTTATGGAGAGAGACCCAAATTCAGATTCAGATCCACTGAGGGCATTGGTTTATTGCCAATTTGATAAGTTTTTTTGTTTGTGCGGGGGTTTGCATAATCCAGGGCAGGTATAGGGGGGGAAAAATACTCTCATCTTGTCTCATCTTTCCACAAATCAGAGCATTTCATTACGAAAATCTATGCAAGCAAAGGCAAATGCCTGTGGTCTCTGGTCAATAAACTTATTGACCGACTTAGATATGACACCTGTACATAACTCAATATACATACATACATATATGTATATGTGTATCTGTGTGTATGTGGTGTGTGGTAAATGATTTTTGGATGAATGTGTAAATGTGTGATATAGGGACGCCCCCGTCGCTGGTCTGCCTTCGACACGTCCGTCCAGTGGTCTGCCGTCTGTGCTCCACTTTCATGGCATTTACTTTCGCTTTTTTTTCCGTTTCTCTGTTTTGGCTGCTCTTTCGGCGCTTTCGGCCCACAAAAACCGAACACTCATCGCCATCGATGGGCACAAAGCCACGGCTTTGTTTGTGGCCCCAAAGCGCGTTGACGGCGGGCCTGTGGCTGCCGTTGGGCTAAGTCCGGGCTTATCTCGACCCAGCCATCGACATCGCCATCGCCATCGACTCTGTCTGTCAACGACCTTGAGACCGTTACCGGTTTCTTTGGGGCAGGCCAAGACGGGCCATACATATGCTTGGTTAGCTGCCGTCACTTGACTCTTGCATGACGCTGTCCCTGTCTGTCTTTGTCTCTTTTGCCCATCTTCAATCATGTTCCGCGATGAATGGGGGTCAAATCCACTTGCAAGGGGCTTAACCCCAACAAATTCTTTGCCCCAAAAGCTATCGATTCAACGGAGTTTAAAGCTTCTCTTAGTCAAAGCTCCCGCGTTGTTTAAGGCCCCAAAATACTGATACTGATGATGGATGCACAAAGCGTGAAAGCCCTTCAATCATGATTATAAAACACAAAATTCATAAGCGAATTAATACACAATAAAATATATATATATTTCTTTTGAGTTGCTCTTTGATTTATGTGGAAATTTACTGGGCATAGTAATGCTTGGACAAATTTCAGTAGCCAAAGCGATTAATAAGAGATCGCTAATCAGTGGCAATGCCCCGCAATCTTTACCCTCCCCTGCCACTGGTGCAACGCTTTCAGGCCCGGTGCCTGACCTATGGCCAGCGCTGAAGCTTAGCCCAGTTAGCAAGTTCGTTGCCTAAGTCTTTTGTTTGGCACACATATTATGCCTGAGCCGGTACGGGGAATCTCTCTTCTCTCTCTGCAATATCTTCCTGCACTGGGTACATATATACTTTACATATGTACATATGTATATAAGCATATAGTATGTATGTGTATATGTGCAAACTTACCGGCTAATAATCACTGGAATTGGTTAGCTGCTGGCCGAAAACTTAATTGCAATGCGAACTCTAAGGCGTTTTGGGCAGCACCCGAAAAATATATATAATTGAGTTCATTAACAAATTTCCACACAACAGAAAAATACACAAAAAACACACACACAAAAAAAAACTTTAAAAACTTTTCAAATTAAAATTAAAAATAAAAGAAAAACGCGACAACTAAACGGGGCCCGGCAAAATGTCACTTGGTCTTGTGAAAGATTCACGCATAACTGAAAGCCGCCTCGGAGTCGAGTACGGAACCCAGTTGGGGGCCAGCCAACAAAATAGGTATGGGGAGGGGGGAACACAGAGAGGGGACCAAGAGAGAGCGAGTCAGTCAAAGGCAAGAGCGAGAGGGCAAATGAAAGAGGAAAGCGGAAAGAGGAAAAGGAAAGCCAAAAGCGATTTAATAAAACGTGCAATCAGTAGAAAGAAAGTGACACATGAGGCCGCTTCACTGACCAAAAGTAGTTGCTGCTCCATTGAGCAAGAGAGCAGAGAGCACAATGAGAAGAGAGTGAAAAAGAGAGTAAGTGAAAAAAGAGAGAAAGATTTATATATAGAGAGAGAGTGACAGATAAGAGCTGCGCTGCCAAAGTGTGGCATGGAATTCAAGATTTCAATTCTTGGCAAAGTAAAAATTCTGAAATTTAGGCATTAATTTTTGAAAATAAATTATGCTCATTCGAATAATTCAAATCTTCTTAAAGCTAATACACAAAACTAGTTTTGGGCATAGTAATCTTTCTGTTAATAATCTCTACCATATTATACCATCGATAGCCAGCCATTAACCCATTCACCTTTTGGGTCTGGTTTTTGGGTCTTTGGCCTTGCCCTGAACTTTGACTTTGCCCAAATGTGAACTCTCTGCAATGTGCGTGGAAAATTCAAAGAAAATGCCAAATACTTCCGCCTTTGCCTGCCTTTACGCTTTCCATTGAATGCATTTCCCGCGTATCCTTAACGCAAAGATGGGACGTAGGCGTGGGCGGACTTTTGCTGGCACTGTTGAAATGTCTGAAGAGGGGACTGGAATGCACTGGACTTGTGAGTCCACTGTACTGTACTGGAGTGGAGTTTTGTTGCATCACAGATGCCGCTGGCCAGTTACGGCATTTGATTTAATGCCTGTTTTACGCTTTCTTGGCTGCCCAAGTGACCGACAAGTCGCTGTCTGTTTCTTTCTTTCTTTCTCTCTTTCTTTCTTTCGTTTTTTTTCGGACAACGAAATCTCTTTATTTAAAAACTAACAAAAAAAAAAGATGTGTACACACAAAATATGGTTATAACAATTACGCATTAAGATAGCTAGAATGGCTCGTCGTGGGCGTAGGCCCATGATCTTTCGCTGGCCGCCGGCTTCCAATGGTGGCCTCCTCCTCCGCTGCTGTGGCTGCTGCTCGAGAAGATGCCTGTGGAGGCCTTTGAGGCACCGCCCGAGGCACCCAGGGCGGCATTGAGCAACAGACCCAGGGCACTGCTCACCAGATGGGAGGCCACCTGCTTGACAAAGCCACCAGAGTCGAAGCCAACCGCATGGGCACTGCCCTCCTTCTTTTTGCGCGGCCTTGGCAGCTCTGCGCTGTCGTGGCGCTCCTCCGTAGTCTCGGCGGGACGAAACTTGGCCTCCAGGAAGCTGGAGATAAGACTCCTGGCAAAGGTCAGTGGCTGCGGTGGTCCCTCCTCCTCGGGGTCCTAAGGAATGCACAAAGAAGGGGGAATCAAAAACGAACCATCGATGCGGCAGTTGTGGGTGTTAGTTGAACAGTTAAAGGGTCAGGGGTGGAGTAAGGGTGTGGGTTTCAGTGAGGGTTGAGGATGAGGTTGTGGGGTTGTCAGATGGTTGGATAAATACAGCGCTTAGTGAGGCCACCACAGTGCCCAGGAAGTTGCCCAAAAACTGTCCATTGTTGATCTGGCACAAAGAAGAAGATCAAATGAGTTGGTCAGATGATTCCGTTGAAGAAGATGAGTTGAACTAACGAACTTACCGCTCCACCACCGCCAGAGACGCCCTCGAGGGCGGTGCCCACATATTGTCCGAGCACAGTGCCAAAGTTCTTGTTGCCGGACAGCAGGCCCGCCAGCAATGAGGTGGAGCTGCTGATCAGAGTGTCAATGTCCAGGCCACCAGGCTAGAAGATACAATTTTGGCTGGCATTCAGGCAGGCCTAAGAAGAGGCTGTGAACTCACCCCAAATAGAGTCGATACGACGCCAGTGAGGGCTCCAATCAGAGCGCCCACATCCGAGCCGCCTTCACCCTAGAGAATCAATCGATTAAGCAAATTGCAACTCTGCAGGAATGCTGACTGACTGACTGCTACTCACGCCACTTAGACTTCCGATAATTCCGACCAGACCTCCAGCGCCGCCGCCACCGCCGGCGCCGCCACCAGCTGCTCCATCATCTCCAATGTCTCCCAGTTCATCATCCAAATCATCGCCATCGGCGATGGCATCTGCTCCCTGTCTCATCAGCTCGGTGGAGCCAGGTTCTGCCACTTCCTGCTTGGCCGTTTGCTCTGTGGCCTTTGGATTTGGTTTGGGTTTGGATTTGGGTTTGGGTTTTGCTTTTGGCTTGGTTCTCCCTTTGGCTGTAACATTTGGCGACTTCAAGAGCCCGTTAGTTGGGTTAAGACTAGACCATGTCAGCAATGGGTTAAGTGGGGGGGCGGGTGGAAAGTGGGTAAGTCGAGGGCTGGGGTTGGTCGGTGGTTGGGTTAGTCACACAGGGAACGCGAATTCTGTACTCACTTTAAAGTCTAGCTCCTCCGCATCGTCATCCTGCAGATCGTCCAGCTCCGAGTTAATGGGCTGCTGCTGCTGCTGCTCCTCCTCCTGCTGCTGCTGCTGCCTGATGCTGCGTCTCTCTGGCTGCTGTTCCACCAGATTCTCCCGGAAGTCTTCCTGGAAGCGCAAATGATCGGCCTGGGGTTAAGTGTGGGTCACACAGCTCCCAATCCACAGCCACAGCGGGGTACCTACCTCTGTCAGAATGGACTTGATGCTGCGCATTTCCTCGGGTAATTCTGGTTGCCCTTCCGCCGCGTCCTCCTCCTGGACAGCTCGCTTTTGAATGACTTTCTGCCTGGCCTTGGCCAGCACCCCATCATCTGAGGCCTGCTCCAGGAGATGACTCAGCGCCTTCTCGATCTTCGCATCCAGCTGGATCTTCATTTGTGGCACCTGCTTGAGGATCTGGCGCCGCAGCTGGCCCAGCCGCTCGCCCAGCTCCGGCTGCTGTCCGCCCGTGATGTCAGCCGATAGCTCCTGCTGCTGTAGCTCATCCTCCATCTGCTGCTGGGCCAGTTCGCGCAACTCCAGCCGGAACTCGTGATCGTCCTTTGTGTTCGAGAGCACATCCAGGGCGCTGCTCAGTATATCCAGGGCACGCTGGTCCCGCGTCAGCTGCTGCTCGATGGCATCGATCTTGGGCAGCACGCGATCGCTGCTCTCCTGCTGCACATCCGTCTGCAGCTGCAGCAGCTCCCTGATGTCCTCCACCAGATGCTGCTCCATCAGCTGCTCCGCCTGGCGGGCCCCATTCAGCAGGCCAATGCCCGTGAGGGCCCTCAGCTCCTCCCGTGGCAGAGTGCGCTCCAGGCGGCGGTAGGCGGCCACGGCTCGCATATAGTGGGACTGCAGTTGCATGCCGCTCGGCCGGCTGTTGGCCGGCACAAGGATGAGGCAAAGCAGGAGCAGCACTCGGAGGTTCTCCATCAGTTTGTGGCGGCGACTCAACAAAAACTGCGCCCAGGAGACAAACGCACTTTTTATTATAACATCGGATTGGGGGCAACCTATCGAATGGGGGACCGACCGATCGATACAATTGTTTCCGCTTACTGAGCTGTGGGCGTGGCAGCGTCATTCCTCCTCCTCCTCCTGCTGCTGCTGCTGCGATTGTTATGCAATCTCTCGCTCTCTGTCTATCCATGGGTTAACCATCCATGTCCAATGGGTCTGTTTGTCATTTGTGGCTAAATGGCTTTGATCTCAAGTAAATGGTGGGCGTGGCATGTCGCTGGTGGTTCCATACCATCGGCCACTGCTGCTGCAAATGTATCTTTTGGCCCCCCACAAAATTATTGATCGATGGAAGTCTCTCTGTCTTTCCACTGAGATCACTGCTCCTCAGAACCCAGAAGCGTTCATAAGTGCCCACAGATCAAATCCATTAGCCATTAGCCAATTTCCTAATGGGGCCATTTCCCTAGCGGCCCCTCCAAAAAGGTGATTGAAATTAAAAGCCTTATATAAAAAGTAGGGAGGGGGAAAGAGGTAGGTACAGGTGTCGCAGCTATGCGTGACTCTCTTAATTACCAGCAGCCACTCCACTCGGATGTGATCTCTGTGATCATCCGTAGACCCTCCAGATTACGTGGCGGTAGGAGGGGGAACTGGGAGCTGGAAGAGAGCAGCCGAAGCGAGGCGAAGCCGAGGCGAAGTCCAAGTCGCAGTCGGTGGCTTCACGCTCGTTTAACCTTTCAAGTGCGACAAAGACAAAGGGCAATGGCTGCTAGGGGTTGGGGAGGGGTTCAACTTGGATTGACATGACATAAGCAGCCGACTAAATGCGTCATTGCGTGGTAGGGGGAGAGGGGAAGATGGGTAGCTTACAATTGTGCCGATATTTGCAGTAGCAACTACTATATATGATGATGATATAGTAATCAAATATATACAGTCATATGTATACCCAAAATATAATTACTTCCAATTAGTTAAATGCTCTTGAGAATGCCCTTAAAAGCTGCCCTGAAATCGTAGTATTTTCTAAATTAATTCGCTCATCTAATGACACTCATATATATCTACGTATCATCTCAACATTCGTGTCGCTTTTCATGGCTTTGTGAAACATCCACACAAAAAAATACGCTTAAAACAACATCAAAAAAATACTCTTAAAACATGTTCAAATTAAGTCAATGATGGCCAGGGCAGGCCTTCAGCCTTCAGCATGCTCGCCCCTCACATGTCGGAATGCCACTGAATAGATTTTTCCCAAAAGATTTAACTAATTTGATTGGTTAGGTTGGTTGGTTGTACTCCAGTAGATGTGTTCCCAACAGGATTATGCTCAAGATTAGAGTCTGACTTGCCTTCTGTTCTTGGGCTACTTTTTAATTGTCATCTGCTGCTGACTTGTGGTTTCTTTATTTTTCCATTTGTATTGTCTAATGTCTGGCAGTTTTAGTTTTAAGAAGAATAAAAAAACGAACCCTTTTGTTGCTGTACCGCAAGCGGAAGCGGAAATGCCAGTGGCAATCGAGCGCTAACGAGCGCCAACCGGGCAGACACTTGACATTGTGGCTTGATAGTGCCAGAGAATAGCTGAGAATACACGAGAATTACGAGCCAAGCATTTGTGCTGGCAATTAGGGTTTATTGACAATTGGCCAAAAGCGAAGAAACAAACAAAATTCCAGCTGCCACCCCCCTCCATCCCTCTCGATACTTTGCGATCCGATATCAAAGTTTGTATAATAAATATATATACTATATATGCGAGTATGGGCCGATTGTATGCGTATATTATTAACACATATATCTTTGTGCAATAAATAATAACCTTGCCAAATCGTTTTGACTTCGTTTCGCTGCTTGGCAACACACACAAACACACACACACACATACACACAGTGAATGAGTGAGTGAGATAGAGAGAGACAAAAAGTTGCACTGCAGCGAACAACTTTTTTTTAATTTTGGATTCCAATTCCGATTCCGCTGCTGCTAAAAATCGAAATCTGCAAAGTGAGAGAGAGAGAGAGACCCCAGAATTAGTTATAAACTTTGCACTTTTATGTGCAATTTGTTACTGCTGCTGCTTGCTTGCACTTCTGTTTATGTTTATGTTAATGTTAATTTGTTTACGAGTATCTCGTATCTCTCCGCGGCAGCTGAACTTTTATCGAGCGATTTGCGAACGGAATTGGAGCATGGCTAGGCTACAAAAGCAACAAATGGGAAGGCTATCTCTGTCGAGGCTATTCGTACTACTCTTGCAGATAGGACAACACACACAAGCAAACAACAAGTGCTTCGCCTTGTGTGTGCCCCAAAAACTAGTATGCCCTTTGGAAGGGTATTCGAATAAAACAAAAACGAATCTGTCATCAATGAGAAATCGCTGACTGACTGACTGTCTGACTGACGCACTTCCTTGTAGCCACCAATCGAGCCGAACGGAGACGGAACCAAAAAAGGAGCCAAAGACGGAACCAGAGACGGAGACGGAACCAGAGAAGGAGCCAAAGACGGAGCAAGAGACGGAACCAGAGACGGAACCAGAGACGGAACCAGAGACAGAGCCTGAGAAGGAGCCACAGACAGAGCCAGAGACAGAGCCAGAAACGAACCAGAAACGAAAAGATGGAACCAGATACAGAACCAGAGACGGAACCACTGACGGAGTCAGAGACGGAGCTAATGACGGAGCCACAGGCCGAACCAGAGCCCAAGACGGAGCCAGAGACGGAACCAGAAACGGAGACAGAGACGAAGCCGAAACCGGAGTCAAACTAAACACAACAACACCAAAAAATTAACATAATAAATAGCTCCATAAATATTAAAAGCAAACTATGTACTATAGTAGTTGCTGCAATTTTGTTTTCGCCCTGAAATCGAATCAACATCAACAGCAACTCTGAAGGTGCCGACATAAAAGCACTTTTCTGCGGCGTTCGACAATGATTATACAATTGCTTTAAGGCTCTAAGGCCACGCCAATTGAAGCTCCATGGAAATTCTTCCTTCTAATTGGTCGTGCAGGAAGCCCAAAGAGCGCTTAAGAAAGAAAGCCAAGAAAGGGTAGAAGGAAGTGCAGCAAAGGAACAAATGGAAAAGGAATAGGTTTGGAAAATAATCAAAGACCTTAAGCCAAGTCAATCCAATGAATGGATGAATCTATGGCAAGATTCTGATAAAGCTGCTGCCCTGATTCCTGATCCCTGTTCCCTGACCCAGTGTCTCCACTATCCACTCCCCCCCATCCTCTTATTTATCGCCAAGTCATGCATTTAATTATTCCGAGTTGTTGTTTCGGGCATGTTTTGTGCTTGGCCAATATCACTTCAATCAAAAGCCAGACAGTCTAAATTCAGTTGCCAGTTGCCTGCTGCCTGACTGATTGATATGCAATCCAGTTCAGAAATTCAGCCAGTCACTGCGGCGGGATTCGAGAGCAGATACAAATCAGCACCAAGTTACAGTCTGAGAGTATTCCTTTTCCTTTTTCGATTTTAAAGGTGCCACTAGTAGATGACCACGGCACATCAGTCCAAAGAAGTTGCAACAAATTGAAGCATCAAACCTGTGATCCCATATCACGTAATGTTGAACAACTTGGAGCTAAACAAAAAAAGCATCTAAACCTGATAAATCATAATACCGTCTCCGACTATATGTGGCCTTTCCTTTTGGCACTATTTCACACCCAAAAACCCGCTGGAATTGTTTTTTATTTTTTGTTCGGTTCAGCTTTTTTTTGCCAGCTTTTTTGCCACGTTCAGTTTGGCAATCAACTGAAAATGACGGCCAAACCGTAAGCCGCCAGCAGCCGCAGCCAGCAGCCGCAGAGTTGTTAACATGTTAGCTTGGCTTAAATGCATTATGATTTTGTCGTTGTTGTTGCCCTGCCACAATTTCAAAAGTGTTTTCGAGTGGATAATGCGAAAGTTTACGAGCTCATTGGCTGCCTGCAAAAAAAAAACCAAAAAATACCCTCCCAATACCCCATTACCCCATTCAGCAGATGAGCATTAAACCCAACGATGGACACATTTGTATGGAACACACTTAAGGCTTAAATGTAGTTATGTTATGTAGTACATAGAGCATCCTGTATTCACGCTTTTGCATGCATGTAGAATTGGTCTGTGTCTTTTTTGGCTTTGACAGCTTCCTTTTCACACAGAGAGGGAGAGGCAGAGGGGCAGTGAGGCAGAGAGGTAGAGAGGCAAATCAAAGGCAGTGAGGCAAAGAGGCAGAGGCAGACAGGCAGTGGCAGAGCGGCAAAGAGGTGAGAGGCAAGAGGCTGAGGCAAAGAGGCTGAGGCACAGAGGCAAGAGGCAGAGAGGCAAAGAGACAGAGGCTAAGAGGCAAATCAGAGGCAGAGAGGCAGTGAGGCAAAGAGGCAAAGAGTCAAATCAAGTTGTCCACTAGCATTAGAAGCGATTTGTTCAGGCGCTGGTCTTATAGCATGTACCATACCATACCATATACCATATACCAATACATACGTACAATTATTAACTGTAATTGTTTGCAATTAGTCACCGACACAGAGAGTCGGCTGAGCCGGAGACAGACTGTGAGAGTTAGTTATGGGCTAATTTATGCAATGAGAAGTGCTGCTGCACTTATACTCGTATTCGTACTCGTAATCGTAATCGTGTACCCCCCGAAAACCCCCATAGACGTATTATTTGAACAGACTGTGAGACGTACACCTACTGGGTACGTGCTCGGTGTCACAGTTCGCGATTCGTATTGGTATTTGGTATGACTCAAAATCAGCTTAAGGTACGCACAACATAATAGATGACAAATCCCCCCCAGTCACCACCCCCTTGCGAAATTCCAAGCAACCCGTTTAGTCATTCTGGGGCAGGGTCTCCCAGCAGCAATGAAATGTTATGCAGCAGACACTGAATGGGTTGGAATGGGATGCTACTTACCCACGAGAGTACCCCCCATGCCACATGTAGCCATATATAATGGCCCCAAAAACGGTGGCAATTAAATCACAGAAGTAAACACGAAGCAAACGAAACAAAAATGGGATGCTGCTCAGTCTGAGAGATCGGTAATCGACTTGGGCTTCAGAGCTCTGCACAACCTTGTTATTGTCTATGGCCTGTCATTAAAACTTGAACAGCAAACAAACAACCGAAGAGAGAGAGAGACAACCAACAATGGCAACGACAATCGACATCAAACTCTGACATCGACACCGAATCCAACACCACCGGCACTACGATGCTACCAGCTACCAGCTACAGGGACAATCGACTACGATGCTCCAGCTATAGCTACAGCAACAACACTGGCAATGTCTTTTCATTTAATTGCACCATTGGGCACATGGCAAAGTGAACTGTCAGGCAAGAGCCCAAGCTGTGCCTCAGCCCCAGACTCTGCCCCATCCGCTGCATCAGCCTCAGTCTCTTCCCCAGCCTCTGCCCCAGCCTCAGCCTCTGCCTCTGCCTCTTTCTCTGCCTCAGCATCAGTCTCTGCCTCAGCTTCAGCTTCAGTTACAGACTCATCCGAACTGAACTGAACTGAACCGAGACTTGGACAATTTTAAATGTTGTCAACGTCGAAGGTACAAGAGCCACAATTAATTGATGCGCCATGAATCGCCACCAGTTCAATGGGGGACAGGAACAACGTGGCACAGGAACTGTTACTGTATTCGGTATCTGTATCTGTGTCTCTGTATTCGGTATCTCTGTATCTGTATTCGATATCTGTGTCTCTGTATTCGGTATCTGTATCTCTGTATCTGTATTCAGTACCTGTATCTCTGTATCTGTATCTCTGTATTCGGTATCTCTGTATCTGTATCTGTGTGCATTGAGTGCGTCTCCAGCAATTAGGTACAATTTGAGTACAACCATTGAGCATTAATTGTTGTCCCAGGCCATAAGATTGGTCGCAATTTATACGACCAGCAGTTGCACAGAGCAAAGATGGCAGCCGATGAGCGATAGTTAGGCAGATACACAGCCAAGGACAGGGCAAACAATGGCAATCGTATCGAAATTATCGAATGTGCAATTATAATATTAGAACAGAAGCGATGTACACCAATAAGTACTTAAGAGGTGCAAAAGTTAATAACTTACTTCAAGGGTTACCCGTTTCTCATTATAACTCCAATCATTCATTCATCCATTCCTCCTACTCCATCCCTACCTCCATCCATCCATTCATTCCTCCTTCTCCTCCATCCATTCCTCCTATTTCTCCTCCTCCCATCGAGGTGGCTGGCAACTGTTTTGCAGTGTCCCGAATTTAAAGGTCGCCCGCCCCGCACAAAGTTCGCATTGCACTCTGTCTCTGTCCCTGCCTCTGAGTTTGAGGCGTACATACATGACAAGTGGGCGTGCCAATGGCAACAACAATAAACAACAAATGGAGGCAAAGATATGGCGCCAAAGAGGCAGAGAGGTCCCCCGGCCATTAAAGCTAATTTCGTTGTCATTTTCGATTTGGAAGTTTTTGCAAGAAAAAAGAAAAAAAAAAAAAAAAAAAAAATACAGCGAACAACGAGCAGAGCAGAGCCGTCTTTGTAACTAATTTCATAATTTTGTACTCTTATGTATTTTTGCATATACAATACACACACACACATATATGTGTGTTTGTGTGTGTCAAAATCTAATTCACCTTAAACTGATTTCGAACGCATGCAACTTTTAGTCGCTGAGTCTCTCCAAGTCTCTAACTAACTGAATAGCCAACTCTGACTGACTGCCCGACTGACTAACTAACTGACTAACTGACTGATTTTGATTTAGTTTTTTTGTGCTCGCCTGCCTTCGCTTTTGCAATCATCCAGCGAAAACAACAACGAAGCGGAGCAGAGAGATACTTTATCTGTTCGACTGTGGCGGCTTTTGTACAATGCGGCGTATGCGTAATTTGTAGTACACCATGCATGTCTGCGCGAACACTTGCACTTCTAAATGGAGCGAATATACTCATACACGTACTCATACTCACACTCACGTACTCATACTCACACTCACTTACATACTGCTATGTCGTTCACCCATTGCAGATCTTGAGCAGCAGCAAGCAACAGCCCAGCACAACACAACACTGGTTATCCTTCACAACTTGTTGCCGAAGGTAAGTCGGAGTCGGAGATGGAGATGGTGATGGAGACTGATCTGGTTTTTCGGAAGGGATCCAATCGGAATCGAGACCACAAAAGTGAGCGACAGATACACTCGTACTCCAGACAGCAATCAAATTGAATCGAATTTAATGAAAGCTTCCGGCTACATAAGAACTTCAATACAGATACAGAGACAGATACAGATACAGTAGGGGGGGATTCACAGCTCAA
Organism: Drosophila bifasciata; assembly: GCA_009664405.1. Lineage (NCBI taxonomy): Eukaryota > Metazoa > Arthropoda > Insecta > Diptera > Drosophilidae > Drosophila > Drosophila bifasciata. Next base: position 34,381,020 of record CM019041.1, read on the forward strand.
AGCTGTACTCCGCTGTACACCCTTCGCAGAGACCACAGCTCAATTCACTCTTCATTCAACCATCATTCATTCACGCATTCAAAACCCATCACAAAAAATGTCGTTCACAATGTTCTGAAGGTCAGCATGCGGCTACACACACACACACACATGCATATACATACCTTTACATATATGTATGTATGTATGTATGTATATTTGAACCTTCTTCATTATCATTGTGCGCTCATCATGGTGCTGGCTGCCTGGCTGCTAATCGTGATCGATCGATAAGTTGGTGTTCAAGAACAAATTATAACTGTTGCTGTGGCCATAAAGATACAGATACAGCTACAGCTACAGCTACTACTATATGTCTTTTGGGCGACATTGTCTTGTGGTTAGATCTGTTGGAACTGTTGGATCTGTGTTTTGGTTTAGTTTTTTGCCTTGCTGCTCGACTAACCGAAGGTTTTTCTGCCGATTACCATCGAAGTCGTTTTGGGCAAAGTGCATGGCCAACATGACGCTGCAGAAAGAGCGGCGTCAGATCAGTTACATAAGCTAAGCTAAAACGAGAGCCATAAAGGTTGCAAAGCCCTCTGATGTGTACTGTTTGCTATTAAGGAGCAGAAGGACTTTAACTCCATAGACTCTCCCCTCCTACCATCCCTACCATCCTTTATGCAATTGATAATCTATTAACTAGAAAAACACAAATGAATGCAAATCCAGTCTAATTACAATTATATTTTCGGCACTTTTCGGAATGCGGAATTTTGCAAAAAATTCGCAGAAAACTTCCAATCAAAATGAAATTAAATGAAATTGCCCAAGAGACCGTCGAGGCAGTCGCCGAGAGTCGAGTGTCTGATTGCTGAGGATATAGCCAGCCAGTGATTGCGCACTGTTGATTGCGCAAATTGCGATCGATAAATTCCACACGACACACTAACGATTAAACGATTATTATCGATCGAGCAAAACGAGTGACAGGTGAGCGGGAGGGGCGGGGGGTGCGGTTAAAAGGTTTCGGGAAGACAAAAAAACCGATGCGAAACGATCTTCAAATTTTATGCAAAGTGCAGCAGATGCGCAGCTGCAGGAGATTGTGTAAGCCGCAAAGACAAAAACAAGTCGTCGGGAGGATAGGTGGGCAGGGGAAGCTATAATCCTGGGACACGGCCTACTGGCAAACTGACAAACTTTAAAAAAACTCCCAACAACAGCTGATAGACGAGCAAGGGGAGACAAGCGGACAGCCGGACAAACGGACAGTCGGACAGACGGACATGCGGAATGGGATGGAATAGGATGGGATGGACAGACTATACTACCTGACAAAGTGAAGCTGGCAGTCACGAGGCGGAAACTTTTCGCGTAATCGTGTTGGCCAAAAACAAAACGAAAACCAACAAAAAAAAAAACACACATACAAAAAAAAGGAGGAGGAAAAAACAAAACGAAGCCCCAAAAAACCACTCAAAAGTCTGGTCAAGCTCCAGAGCCAAAAACGGCTGAGCTTGAAGCTTGGCTTTTGGCTCACTTTCGTTTTCATTTTGGCCAGCCGCTTGAGCCAGCTGGAGACGCGGCACCCGAGACACTCGGCTCGACGCCGATGCCGATGCCGACGCTGACGCCGTTGCCGTCGCCGAGGCGTTAAGCGTCTGACACGGCGCTGCTCTGCTCCGGCAGCTCTCTGCTCCGGCCAGCGCGCGCTTTGTCTCGAGCTTTAGTCGCTTGTGTGTGATAAAATCACGTTAGTAATCAATTGCAGGCCCAACAGCCCAGACCACATAGAGCAGCGCAGGCACAGGCAAAGGCAAAGGCACCGCATCGCACACCATACAGGCAGGCAGCCCCACACTCTCGATAAGCCACAAAACACATTTGTTTTTGTTGCATCCAGCGGATCCCAGTCGTTTTTTTTTTACGTGTTTACTTTTGGGAAGCCCCAGTCCAGTCCAGCCCAGCCCAGCCCGGACCAGCGCCCGCAGGCCAAATCAGATCAACGCGTATGTATCTTCGTCGTGTTTGCCGATCGGAACGGATCGGTTCGGTTTAGTGAGGATATATATAAACCGAACCGATAACCAAAAAAAAACGAAACCAAAACTCAAACCCAATAACGAACTCAAACCAACACCAACAAAATGAACATCAAAACACAACAAAAACAACAACAAAAACTGCTGAAATATCGAAAAGAAATTCCGAAAAAAGAAACTACGAACAAAAGTTGAACCAGAAAACAAATTTCATTTGAACTTCCATTACCCATAGCTTAGCTATTTTTTTTTTACATATTTTTTTTACGCTGTGTCTTACATCTTAACCAGTAATTTCTGTTTGTGAAAAAAATGACCAAAAACAAGCCAAAACAAAAAAGAAGATGCCCAAAAACTCCCCCCAAATATGACGCGTGTGCTGAACTATTTTCGGTTTTCGATTTTTTTTTTTGTTTTTCGCATTTCTCATTTTGCTGCACTCATTCCGGCCTGGTCTCGATTACCCAATTAATGCGAATTGGTTAACAGAAAACAACAACAAAAAACAGCAAAAACAGCAAAAGCAAAACAGTAAACGTTTTTGATTGCCAATTTTGTTGGCAAGTTGCGTTTTTCGGCGGGACGGCGGAGCTCGTGTGTTTCGTGTTGTTGGCGGGAAGAGGCTACTACCAAAATGGTAGTGGTAGTGGGAGTGGGGGTGGGAGAACACAACAACTGAATGTAATCAAAGATCGTTCAGATTCAGAGTTCACGTTGCACTCAAAACAATTCAGAGTCAAGTCTCAAACACATTACTCATACGCAGCGTAGTCAGGTGCTTTCTGCACTGCAGTTTCCCTGTCAAATCTTCTACTCCAAATATCCCTAAAAAATCTTTGAGCGCTGTTTATTATAGTTTCTATATCTATATCTTTTTCTGGGTTTTTTTTGTGTTTTTTTTTGTTTTTTTTTGTTTTGAAATTATGACATGTCCCATGTCCGATGCATGCACTCCAATGCCACATTTTGCCTTGGGTTTTTAATGATTTTTGCTGTTGTTGTTATTGTTGTTGCAATAATCAACAAGCAATCATACAAGAAACCTAAAAACACAAAACAATAACAAAAATATCCGCATGCAAAAGACCTAAAAATTTAGCAGCTAAAAACAAAACAAAAAAAATGAATATGTCCAGTCACGTTGAAGTGGAGTGGAATCCGCGTGGAGTGGATCGTTGATTGGTGATTGCTGATCACTTTGGACAATTGTTAGAAGCAAATGGATCATAAAAAAAAAGCATAAATTAAAAACCCAAACGAATAAGATAGAAAGAGAGAGAGGCGGATAGGGAGTGCGAGCGAGCGAGCAGCCTGAAAGTAAAAGCAAAAGTTGGCAGATGACATAACATTTTGGCTCTGTTATTGCCGGTTTGCGTCTCCCGCTCTCCCGCACTCCCTCACTCCATATCTCTCTCTCACTGTCTGCTTAACACTCTATCCATCTCTTTCTTCTTTTTATATCTTTCTCTCTGTTTTGCCTGGTTTTGGCGCTTACGCCCTACTTTAACAGTCTTTGAGCCATGTTTCAGCCTAACCATTTCTTTCTCTCTCTCTCTCTCTCTTGACCATCATCAACATGTTGCATGTTGCCGAACAAACTGGCAAACAAAATTGTTTCTGGTACCCTCTGGTACCACAACTCCGTCTCCTCCCAACCTCATCCCTGGGTACTGCCAAATTGTTTGATTGTCCAATTAATTGGACTGACTGAAGTCAATTCGAAAACGACTCTCAAGTTCATTTCGAGCAAAAGTATAATATTTTATAAAAAAAGAGGTATATATGGCGGGTAGATGCCCTAAACAATAATTATTCAATTTCGTATAGCTCCAAAAATAATTATTCAAATACTTAAAGCTCCAAAAAATAATTATGAAAATACTTAAAGCTCAAAAAAATATTTCTAAAAATTCTTAAAGCTCAAAAAAATATTTCAAAAAATTCTTAAAGCTCCAAAAAATACTTCAAAAATTTCTTATAGCTCCAAAAAATAATTATAAAAATTCCTAAAATATTTTCAAAACATTAAAAGTGCCGACCGTTGACCCTTGAACCGAATAACTTAATAGACAGCAGTTGCGAACTTGCACTTCCATAGTGTTTGCCATAGTTCTTCCATATAATCAGAGCGCTCCATGTTGGATCTGCCCCCAGACTATCTTTGGCAGCTGCCACTTTTGTTGACCTTTGTGCCTCAAACCATGCGACTACTCGAGCATTGTATAACCCAAAGTCCAACAGCAGGCGACACAATCAGGCAGTTCTAATTAGCGGTTGCCCCTCCCCCCTCACTCTATACTTAGTTTCATCTCCACTCTATATTTAGTTTCACCGCCAATAAAAGATTGTCATTAAGTCGAGTCACTCCTCCCCCCTCCAACCAACTGAGTGATTCACCTGCGAACTATGTGGAAGCTGTTGGGTATGAAGTGTGGGGTATGGAGTGGAGGCTGTCGGGTGTGGGGTATGGAGTGGAATCTGCCGGGCTGACTCTCTGTTGACCAACGAAAATTAGCTGCGACCCGGCAACCAGCACCCAGCACCCGTCACCCTTCCGCTTTAAGCCCTTCAATTGGCGTCTCAACAACTCGAGAGTTTTTTAATGCATTTTCTCTATGTGCATTTGTGTGTGTGTGCTTGTAATTTTCGCACTACCTCTCGTAGTCTTCGCTCTTTCTCTCTTACTTTGTATAGCTCTTTCTTACTTACTCCCTTACTCTCTATCGCTCTTTCTTTCTTACTCTCTAACGCTCCTTCTCACTTACTCTCTATCGCTCTTTCTATCTTACTCTCTATCGCTCTTTTTCTTTTACCTTCTATCGCTATTTCTCACTTACTCTCCATCGCTCTTTCCCTCTTACTCTCTATCGCTCTTTCTCTGCTTAATTTTTGTCTGGGGTCATCTTTTGCCTTCGAGCCTCATACAATTTCTTTGAAAAATCTTACACAAAAATGCACAAAGCCACAGAAGCTACACAGCCACAAAGCTACACAGCCACACAACTACACACACCACTACACAGCTACAAACAGCAACAACAACGTTTTGCTGCTGGCCAAATATATATAAAAAGTGTACAAGAAAATTACATAATTCTGATTGCCGCCGCGCTTTCTGTTGTGATTTAAACAAGTAAATTTTGCTCGCTGTTGCTGTTGTTGTTGCTGCTGCTGTTGTTGTTATTGCCATTTCCACATACTACTGCCTGCTGCATGCATGCATGCGGCATTACTCATATATTGCCCAAGAAATTTCCAATATTTAAACTTGACCAAAAAACCACCAAAAAACACATGCCGCATCGTGGCTATTGACAGTTGGCGTTAGCATCCGCATATATCCGGCAGGAGGGGGGCGCGAACCTTGGACGCGAGTATAGCCAAACAAGCCAACAACAGCAGCCAAACCGAAGCCAACAACAAACACAAGTTTTGGCTTTAATTCCGTTTTGACTTTTGAACATTTTAAACGTTGATCATTGGACAAGAAAAAAAACTGCCGCATCATCTGAAGGTCAATGCGATGACCTTTATCGATGGTCCAGCAGCAGTGTCTTTCTGTGTGTGTGTATCTCATTAATTAATATGCAATCTCTCTCTCTCTCTTTCCAGCACACACACAATCTCCCTATAGAGAGATACACAGAGATTGAGATTGAGATTGACTCTAGAGAGTGCTAAGATGAGGCAGCCAAGCAGACAGCAAATTCTGGCGCTGGCCCTTTGCAGCGCCGTCTGCCTGATCAGCGCCGTACCAGTACCACAGCCAGCCGGCAATCAGGAACTGGATGTGCTGCAGATACCACTGGCCAATGGCAAGGTAAGTGGACAACACACAAAAAAAACGAGGGTAGCTAAGCGAGTTCTTAATGAAAATATGACGAGACATTCCATCCAAAAAGTATGCATAAGTTCTCTCTAGTTAACAATATAAATGTGCTACTATAAGGTGTAGTTTATATATGTATATGCCAAACTTTTATGACCAACCTCGCTGATGAGTAGCGCGTGCTGCAGTCGGCTGCCTCTGGTTGCCCTTTCGACCATATTTGCTTGACAAATTTGCACTTGGCTGATGAGTAAGAGGCTCGCAGAGACAGCGTTGATCGGTGCAGAGCTCCGATCCGTGCCTGCCAACGTGTTTAAACAACAACCAAAAAAAACTTCCTTTTACTTTTTTTTTTTGGCATAGCTTCTCCCCCCCACAGCCCAAAGCCAATGCAGGTCTTGGGGTCTCTGGGCCCCGTCGGACCTGCGTGACCAGCTCGACGCTCATGGCTGAACCGAGTCGAACCAGTTCCAAGGAAGTTGGCACACTTGTTACCTGTTTCCTTAGCCAGCTCTCAGCTGCTACTAAGGCTAGTTGGCTACTTGGCTAGTTGGCTAGTTGGCTGCTGCTGTTGCCTGGGTGTTGGCCTGCTCTAAACCGGACTTTTGGGTTACTCGGTATCGAATGTTGGGCAAGCTGCAGGCCAGGCAGGCCAGGCAACCAGGCAGCAGCTCTATTATTTTATTACTTAATTGCCAGCAAGACAATTCCCCACTGCCATTCCCCATTTGCAGTCACCAATTCAATTTCCATTTCATTTTCATTTGGAGGCTTTTCAGTTTCGTGCCTTTCGTTGTCCGCATTCGATCATCGTCAAAGTGATCCATGGAGATCATGGATCATTCATTGTGCTGCTGCTGCTGCGGTGGGTTAGGGAGGGGTGGATGTTGAGAGCAATTAACACTCCCCTCCAGGCCGCCTGCCGCCTGCATCTGTGTGCTAATTTGTTACCCAAAAAGCTATTCGGTTTGCGTTTTTAACATTGTTTTTTTTTTTGTGTTTTTATGTCAATTTATGGCTTTCACGTTGTGCAACAAATTTGCACAAATTTCCGTCCCTACCCCGCCGTACCTACTCTCCCATGTTTGCTGGGAGTCTCAAAGTAAATAATTATTTTGAACTATTATTTAATAATAATTAAACACTTACAAAGTAGGATTGATTGCCACCGGTGTTCCAGTTTCCGCTGTTCCTACGTTTTACCATCTCTAGTTTGGGGATCAGCCAATGATCAGCTGTTGTTCGTTGGTTCAATTCCACTCGTTTTGGATTGCTTAACTAGTTTGAGGATCATCCCATAAGTTGGTTAGTTCAACCTTTTGGATAGCCTAACTAGCTTGAGGATCATCCCATAAGTTGGTTAGTTAAACCTTTTGGATTGCTTAACTAGTTTGAGCATCATCCAATAGTTGGTTCAATTCCACTCTTTCGATTGCTCAACTAGTTTGAGGATCATCCAATAGTTAGTAAACCTTTTTGATTGCCTAACTCGTTTGAGGATCATCCAATAGTTAGTTGGTTGTTCAATTTCAACCCTTTTTGTATTGCTTAATTCCGTTTTGGGTAATTTGTTATTGTAATATCTCTATGCACATGCTCCCTCGTACAATGAATACATTTAAGTGCATCGCCCACGCATTTTGAAATCTACATCATCTACTTAGGTCCCATGGAAAATTCCAACAACAACAAACACACACACAAACACACACACACAAATCAAAAATGTTAAACAAAGTTTTTTTGTCATTGCCCAATTTGGATGTGGCTATGGCTATGGCCTATGACTATGGCTGAAAGCGTTAAACTAGGTCAAAATGTAGCCCACAAAACGATGATGATACGTTAATGATGCCGATATATACATACCTTACTTACTTACTTACCTATATATATATATGTATAAATATTGTATGGTATATATGTAGTATTAGCCCACGCGCTTAGCTATGCTATGGCTATCCATTTGCTGCGTTTGAGGGGGTGGAGGGGGTTGGTGGCTGTCTGTAGGTGATGCTCATCTCTTGCGGCGTGTTGACATGCCTTGCGCCATAAATCACTTAACGAGAGGATGATGACAATGATGATTGAACTCCGCGCACCACTAAGTAGCTCTCTGTGGCAGAGAGGCATCAGACAGCAGCTCTATTTCCCTTTTTTTTTTGCTTGTCAACTGCAATGATAACTTCATTGTGGGGCACTCCGCTCTAAGCGCGTCTCTCTCTCTCTCCTATTGTGTGTGTGTGTGTGTCTATCCTATTGTATGTGTGTGTGTGTCTCTCTCCTATTGTGTCTGTGTGTGTCTGTGTGTGCCTGCGAGAGAGCAGTTGCTATTTTGTTTGGTCTGTCTGTCTGTCTATTTGTCTTCGACTGCGAGTCTCTTTCTATTTTTTTTTCCGTTTCGCTCGTTTCGCTGGCTTCCTTGGCGCCCCCCAGGCACGTGGCTCAAATGACATAACAACAACCGGTCGGTTTGTCGGTTTGTGTCGGAGACCCAAGGAGACACAACGAACTTTGTCATACACTAAAGGACAGCTGCAGCTGTCAGTTCAGTTAGCCATTTTGGGGGGGGGGGATCCTTTGAACAGTATATGGCAACAGCAGATGATCAGATAAGCAAATGGGAAATGTTTCATAGGTAACCCCTAAACTTTGATCTATGCTTTATGGGAACTTCCTTGCGACTTGGTGGTACCCTCGGTGAGGGTAATAGGCTTCCTTTGCTGTGCCACATAAAACCCCAACTCGAACTATCTCTTTGTCACTATCATTGTCATCTTCGCTTTGATTTTTGCACACACCCACAAGCGACAGCATTTTTTTGGATTTCTTCCCAAGTGCAAGTCCTCTCTTTCCTCTCTCTACCCCATAGCTGACTTTCCGCTTATGTAAGGCTTAGGCTCTGCCTTGCCACTGCCACCGGTCTGTTGCACACATATCACGCATATGCCGCCGCTGCATTGTGCGACATGAAAAAACGTCAATCGGCAATTTGTGGCCAAACAGCTGCAGGGGGCAAGGGGGGTTCAGTACGAGGCTCTGTAGTCAATTTGTTGGTAGCTGCATTTTTGTTAAGTGGCAAACGAGACGCGCTTGCTTGCCTTGTCAGTCATGAAGTGGATACCCAAGAAAATGAACAAAAATAAAAGATTAAGAATTCGGTCTACTAATCGAAGGATTAGCCCATCCATTATTCTTATTGGTAATAAGCTAAGAATATGACAACGCTAAAGAAAGAAAAGCAAAGCTAATACTGAATACATATATAAACAATTATGATACCGCCACTCTGAAAGGGGACAAGAAATAACCAGATCAAAATACCAGATAAATGTTTTTTCTTTGACTAGTTGTATTAGCAAAAACTCTTGAGAATAATTAATGCTTGGGGCATTATCCAATGTTTAGACGACACATTTGATTTATGCATTTGAAAATTCCAGTTTTAATAGGAGTTTATACATGTACATATTTTTTTTTTTTTTTTCAATTTAATTTAATTGTGTCGCGTATTTTTTATTAGCTTGAGCAAGGCCTCAAACTGGCTGGCTGACAAGTTGGCTTAAGCAGTTTGGCCACCGCCTCTCAGTGGGATTAGCCACCAATGGGCGTGTATCGCATCCATATGGATAATACATATAGATATAGAAAAATAGATAAATAGTTAGTAAATCCACTTTGATCATGACACGCACTATGTATGACGGGGGTCGCAATTTGCAATTAAATTGATATTTGATGGCCTCCATTGGAGTGGAGTGGTGTGGAGTGGCAGGGCGCAGTCAGCAGTGTTGGCTAAGGCCCAAAAACATTGCTAGTCAATGCTAGCTATAATATTTTAAGATTTCTCTCTGTTCAATATTCTTTAGGATGTCAATTACCACTTGAACACCTTACATTTTATAGTCAGTGTTGGGTAAAGCCCACAAAAACAGTGCTAGTCAATGTATCCATAGTTTTTTAAGATTTCGCACTGTTAAATTTTCATTTTGATATCCAATAACCACTTGACATTTTATAGTCAGTGTTGGCTAAGGCCCAAAAACTATGCTAGCCATAATACTTGAAGATTTCTCTCTGTTCAATAGTCTTTTGGCTATCAATTAACCACTTAAAATTGTATAGTCAGTGTTGTCTATGGCCCAGTAAAAGTGCTAGTCAATGTCAATATCAATTAACCGCTTGCCTTTTATAGTCAGTGTTGGCTAAAGCCAAAAAAAACAGTGCTAGTCAATGCTAGCCATAATATTTGAAGATTTCTCTCTGTTTAATATTCTTCAGGATGTCAATAAACACTTTAACACTTAACATTTTATAGTCAGTGTTAGCTAAAGCCCAAAAAACAGTGCTAGTCAATGCTAGCCATAATATTTTAAGATTTCTCTCTATTAAATATTCTTTTGGATATCAATTAACGACTTAAAATTTTGTATTGTATTTTTCTCTTGAAGAAATCTTCCACAATTTGTTGTATCTTTTATATATACTAGTATATTTTTTTTTGCATGTCTAATTTATGCGCAATTTGATCGCTTATCGAATTTAGTTATCGACTCCACTTTGCCAGCTATTCGCCTTTTGATTGCTTTGCATGGGGGTTTCTTTGCATAAACCAGACAGCCATATATAGATAGCTATACATATACATATACATATGTATATTTATATATGTGTATATATGTATGACAGTTATTTGTGGCATTTTTGTGGCATTAAGTTTTAAGTTGGTTAAGGTCAAGGCAATTTGATATCTGTCTGGCTGTCAGATGCGAATCGATTTTAGTCGAGGCGCGGAGCTAGAGATGGCCCTGTCCATAGGTCTATTAAATTCTACTAAAAATCTGTATATAAATATTTATGTACACATTACACATACAATAGCATGAGCATGTGAATGCCTACAAGCTGTCCGCGTGCCAATGTGTTGGAGTCTTCCGCATTTGTCTGACAAAAAAAATTCCCCAACATACTTGGGAGCAGGCTGCTTAAAATTCACAGCATTCGCTTTAATGACGTTTGCCTGGGCTGGCCTGGGCCTGGCCTGGTGCCTCCTGGACTTGAACTCATTTGAAATTCATTAAGATGTCCCATAAAAATGGCAACTTTTGCCTCAAGTACTTTCTGTCTGTCTGTGTGTCTCTATCCAAACAATTGCCGCACTAAACTGACACTGACAGACAGCTTAAAATATGATGAATACTTCAGAGTAAGACAGTGAGAGAGAGTGGCAAAAACAGGGGACTGGGAGGCGCTACTTGCCAGATGGCAAGTAGCAAGTGGCAACAGTTTGTTGGCCAAACTATCAAAAGTTTACTTTATGCCATGTCTCCGCCCCATCACCATCATCATCATCATCATCATAATCATCTGCTGCTTGCTGACTTCCGCCCGCGTGTAAAAGTCAACTTCCGCACCGACTTTTGAGTCAATTAAACACTGCAACACAGCACAGCAGAGGGGCAACATCAGCAGTTGCAAACAGCAGCAGGAGCCAGCTCTCACACTCTCAGCTGAATGAACCCCGAGAATGTTTGGACTGGGACTGGGGGGGGTACTGAGGACGGAGGCCATTCCGCTTCGAATCTTTTACCTTTAAGTAGCTGCGCGAAGAATTCCGAAAGTTTTGCCAGTGCTGAAAAACGTGACAATTTCATTGCGATACTCTGCCAAAATGTAATGGGGCGGAGATGGGTAATATAGGCATACAGTTGGGGTTTGTCAGACAGTTCAAAAGGGTACAAAAAACGTGACACCAATAAATTGATTTATTCATACTAAATACAATAAAAATATTGTCAACAATGGGCACATTGTACTTTATGCAACAGAGATTACTACTATTAATTACAAATGCTGTATATTTAATTACAATTTTATTGAATAAAATTAAACAAAAATTATTTAAGACACTTTCCAACACTAACCAGAGGGTTACTTCCATTGGTTAAGTGTATAAATAACTTTGAGTGGGTTTTATCTACTTGCATTGTCCGATATTGAAATGGACACCTTTACCCCCACCCCCCACCCCCTGCAACTCTCTCTCTCTATCTCTCTCTCGCTCTGCTGCTGTGTATCTCTGTCTGTCAGGGAATAGCTAGGGCGGCGGAAGAAACTTTTCCAATTGTTAAAGTGTTGATGGTATATTATTAGATTGTGCTGCTTGGGCACACCGTTCCTCCCCGCAGTTTGCCAGCCCACGACTTGCACCTGGCACCTTGACAATTGCTGCGACTTCTTAGTGGTTGTTGTTGTTGTTGTTGTTGCTTTTGCTGTTGCATGTTTAGTGACTCGTGCTGTTGATTGTCCAAGTTAGTTGCTGCCTCCCCCACATCACCCCACACCCCATTCATTTATTCAGTGATTCATTCCACCCACCCACAAAATTGCAATTTTAATGCAATTTTCAAAATTTATTGTGCAATATTTTCATAGCTTAGCTTAGCCCTAGAGTTAGAGTTGTTATTGTTGTTATTGTTGTTGTTTTCTGTTCGTTATAGTAGCCCATTAATGCTAACAACTTTTTTGTGTAAAGTCATTTTGTTGTCGTAGAAGCTAAAGTTGATGCTGTGGCTCAAGAGCCACCCACCCACTTAGTGGCTCAATGTGGTGCACAGACTTCTGCAAGCCAAGAGACAAAAGGGAAAGGCTAGAAGACATCACACAGAGAAGAAACAACAAAAGAGATAGAGAGACAGATAGAGAGAGAGAGAGACATAACCACATACAAATTACAATTTACAAATTACAATTTACACTTGAAACTTGATTGCACAAATGACAGAGAGAGGGAGTGGTAGAGGGGGGTAACCACTGAGCCAAAGGGGCGACTCATTGTCTAAAGTGAAAGTTTTCTCTTATTTTTTGCGGCCACTTCGGGGGCATTTTTTCTTTTCTTTAACGTTCATCTTCCTCAACTGTTTGCTCTCTCTATCTCTCTTTGGTATTTCACTGTCAGATTATGCAATAATTATACACGTAAAGTATATATACATACATATGTTTAAGTAGAGATGTAGCTGTACATACTCTTATGTATTTTTTGTTTGTTTTTTCTCTTGCAGGAAATCGATGTCTTGACATTGGGTGCCAAAGATCAAGAACAATTGATAGCCGATCGCAATAAAAGAACAATTGGTTTGCTGCGTGAACTGTTTCCGGATATAACCAAGGTATGAATCGTACTATTACATACTCTATATATACCCATACATACATATATATATATACTATATACTATATATATATTGAACTCCCCTATACGTCCCACATACCCTTGCTCTCGATCTCTTCACTCTCTCTCTCTCCGTCTGTCTCAGAGCAAATGAAAACCCAACCCAAGCCCCCAATCCCCACTCTCTCTCTCTCTGTGCCTTCCCAGACTAGACTAGGGCTAGGCAATCACTCACTCAATCAACCAATCAATCAATCAATCAGTCACACCCCCAAACTAAATGAAATGAATGTTTTGTGTTTATATGACAAACGAAACGAAACGAAATGAAATGAAATGAAAAATGAATTGTGTTCCGTGTAGGAGATCAATATGCAAATCAATCGTCTAGTCAATAATGTGTTGGCACGCGTTGGGCCCGTCGTTCTCGGTACGGTTCTCAATCCACTTTTTGATGGCCAGCCCAGTCAGAGACCATCGGACGAGGATGAGGACGATAACGATAACGATAATGGGGATAAAGATGAGCGACCGTCCAGCGATAAGGACTATGAGAGCCTGCCCGAGGAATTGACACGTTTCGAGCCCGATGGGGAGTTTGCTGGCCAGACCAAGGAGCCAAGACCCAGTCCAAAAATCTAACCAATATATATACATACACACACACACACACACATATGTAGATGTAGCTTAAGGCTTATGCCCCCGGAACCACTTATTGGCACATTCTGATATGGGTTATTAGTGGCTGGAATTTCCCCCACCCTACTACCAATACTATACCCTCGACTACCCCCGCTGCATGTGTCCCTTTGGGTACCTTGGTACAAAGTGCACCCCTCTCCGCCGCATGCCAGCACCACCAACCACCACCAAGTAGAACCAATCCAATACACCCCCAAGCACCCAAGACAAAGACACAGATACAAGCCCAAGCCCAGCAATACGAATCTCATATGGAGTTTTCAGCAAATGAAAAACCAAAAGAAACAAAACCATTCCAAAAATTGGCCAAAGATCATCAATGAAAATCAATCAAAGCAATCAACAACAGAAACAGATATCGAGAAAAACAGACAATCGAGACACCAACCAAATAAAGATCAGCATCAGCATCTGTATCAGCATCTCATGTGGAAGCACCAACCAGTCAACCAATCAACCACCAAAGAATCATCATCCACGAATATCCACCACAAAATCCACGAATATCCACAACACAACAACAATCATGGAGTGGAAGCCCCAGCTCTCAGCTCACAGCTCAGTGTTTTAGTGTTGTTGAAAAACGTTTTGTTGCATATTTTCTTGTGCTCTCCTCTCGATAGGAAATCGACTCGATAGTCAATCGCATTATAGCCCAGGTGATCCGTGTGGCCGGACCGGGCCTGCTCACCAGCATTCTGGCCGGCAATCGGGGCGGTGCGGGTGCTGGTGGTGCAGGCGGACGCAGTACGACACCAGCCAGTGATTTTGATGCTGATTTCGATGCCGATTTCGATGACGATGACGATGCGGCACCGAGCAGCAGCAGCAGCAGCACAGATGGTGCATCAGCAGCAGCAGAAGCAGAATCCGCAGCAGCCACTAATGAGGTGAATGGCAGCGACAACAGCTCGCGGGTGAAGATCGATTTGCCAACATTTGAGCCAGAGACAACGACAACGGCGACAACTAAAGGTGATAGCTTACCCACTGTCGTAGCATCTTCATCCAATATCAGTCCCAGTCCCACCACCTCCACCACAACCACCTCAACCACCACCACCTCAACCACCACCACCGAAAGCAGTGTGGAGATACCAAGCCAGTTGTTGCCACGCTCCTTGGAGCCAGTGACAGCTGTAGATGTAGCAGCAACAACAACAACAACAACGCCTGCAACAAAAACCACCTTAAGCACCACCACCACCACCACTACTAGTGAAAATCCCCCTCCAGTACCTACCAAAACCGCCATCCAGATTCCCACCAACAATAGCATCGAAGAACCACAATTGCTAACAATCATCGCTGATATCAATCGTTTATTAAATTCTACCAATTATTTTATTACAACCAGAGATAATCTAACAACAACAACAACCACCCTTGCAACACCAACAACGGGCAACATAACGAAATTATTGCCAGTATTTGATTGATCTGACAAAAAAAATGCTAAGGATTTAAAGCAACAACCAACACCACAACAACAACAACAACCACCACAAGAACAACAATCACTCCAACAGAAAAATTACAACAACAAGAACATTCACAGATGAAGAAGAAGAAGGAAAAGAAGACATCTACAAACATTATTTAGCAGAATAAAAAAAAGAGGGAAAACACATTTTCAGTCTCATTCAAATGCCACAGGGAAATGCATTCACTCATCGTTTGGATTGCGAATCTTGAAACGGTTCAACAACGGTGGTTCAATAGGGAACTTCAAACACACATTTTTGAAATTCTGGCATCCCCTTTGGATGCAATCTATTTGGAAGCTCCCATTTGACACCACATCCGAGCCATGATGCAAAAATGTAACCGATTCCCGCAAGTTGGAACTGTCGTTTGCCACCCACTTGTTGAACCGTTTCCGAAGCAACATTGAATCACCATTCAAGTCACAAGTCACTTCACATCACTCGAACCATTGGATACATACCCCGTAGACCTCATGCCACCCACCTCACCACATATTCAACTATGACGCATTCTTATCGTTGTGAAATCCCTTAGAGACCCAGCCAGCTCCAAGTTCCTTTTTAGTAGCGACCCCTGACCCAACCGCCAACCCCCTAACCCCCCACATGTATGTAACCACACTCAAGTAAACTAATTTCCCAACAACCCCCCAACCCCCTATGCACCTGCGATCCGCACCAAAACACACACACACACACACCGAAACCGCAATCCGAAATCCACAATCGATTCCTGGTTGTTGTAGCAAATCGATGAGCAAGCGAATCGCATCATCTCCAAGCTGCTGCGCACCCTAGGACCCACGGTGCTGCGAACAGCCATCCAGGGCAACAGCGCCAATGCGGCACGGACCAGCTTCGATGCGGACTTCGACGATGACGATGATGAGAGCAGCAAGAGTGACAGCACGGCCAGTGGCTCCAGCACCTCCAGCGATGCCAGTGGGACGCGGGTGACCATCGAGCTGCCAACCTTCGAGCCCGACGATGACAACGAGATCGATGCGGTGGACAAGAGCAGCAGCAGCAGCAGTACCACCACCACAACAACCACTGAGTCGGCTGACACACTGTAAAGTCACAAAAGTTGAAAATGTGCGTTCCATTTGCTACAACAACTGTGAGATAATTCCAAAAGAATTGGCACTTAAATTGGTTTTTCTATCTATTAAATTTTTTCGTGCAGCGTTTAAAAGAATATTCCCCAACACAACAACAACAACAACAGCAATCACCACAGCAACAGGCACAACCAACAACAACCAACAACAGTCCCCCGAACAGATATTCACAACAAATAATGAAATTATGTTAAAAGAAAATGATATATGATATGAAATGAAATTGGCATTGTTAAAACAAAACGAAATTGTTTTTGAAATTACTTTTACAACACTGGTTTACAGTACACATACCCACCCCCACTCACTCACAACCAAGAAAGCACAAGAATTATCTCTCTCTCTCTCTCTCTCTGTCTCTGACTCTCTCCATCTCTGTGTCTTATGCTCGCTGCTTGCCTTCTAAATCTCTCTCTTCTAAGTCTGTCTCTCTCTCTTTCTCTCTGACTGTACTACATCTGCCTCTCGCCACAGTCCACTGTCCTCTCTCCTACCTTCACTCAGAATCTCTAACTATAAGTACCTACATATCTCTATACGTATCTCTCTCTCTGTCTATCTGTACCTCTCCCTCATGCGCACTCTCATTCACTTGTCCCCTAGGCTAGTAGGTGTTTTTTTTACAAGAATTATATTTTACATTTATATTGTATTAGTTGTGTAAGACATTTTTTAATACATTTCCCAAATATACCGAATTAATAATGTTTATACCTCTTATGACTTTTGCTATATATATATTTGTACATATATACATATGTATATATCTCCCTTCCTCTTTCTCTATATATATACATATATATATTTCATTCACACTTTTGGTGCCCAGACAGACTGCAAAAAACCCATTTCATTGTGTGGGAAACAAGTCACGCATCGAAAACGAGTCACTCTTTTTTTTAGTTTTCTTTGGGTAGTTCAATCCTCATACTCATGAGTATCCTCCTCATTCATACCTGCTCTCTGAATTCGTTCACCCAAATCGTTTCGCACATCCAAAAAGCATTCACAATAAGCGATCCACTATATATGTACATATATCCGTGTATTTATTCATTTCTGCACTCATCATCGTGTGCCATGATATCTATCTGTCTACTACTATATTGCATTCGTCACGAATAAAGAGAAGCCAAAAAAGAACTGCCAGTCCTTCTATAGTTCCTCATACGAGTAGCAGATATTCTCCACTAAAGTTCAGAGAACTTTTTCCAATCCGAATTTGAGTTTTCCGTTCTACCATCTACCATTTACCATCCAAGGGCGAGTCCCTAGTCTTGGCTTGATCTATCTATCGGCTTTCTGTTGATTTAGTGCTCCGTTCTGCCTATAATACGCCTTCTTCACTCCACTCCAAACTCCAATCCAATCCACTTTTGTTTTTCGTCTTTTTGCTTATTTTTTGTATCTTTTTCTCTCTTTATTTTCATGTTCCATTAAAACCCGATTCGATTTGTGCAAATATCAATAACTCACAAACAAAAAAAAACGAAAAAAAATCTAAATAATAATAATAATCAAAACGATAAACTGATAACCGATAACTGCAAATCATTCGAAAATCAAACAACGAACAACCCAAAATCGAAATGTATACAAAAATACATACATCAAAACGCATTTGTGCACGTGCATTTTTATCTACTCATCGAACGAAATTAATCGATCAATCAAAAACATATCGATAATGCAAATATCTCCTCAAAACATGCCTTCTTCCACTCTACCACAATCTAACCTCACATCGAACTAATCTCAAATCAATCACAATACACACACACCCACACACACATGTTGGATAATACTCAACACACTTCCACACACTTCCACACACTTTCACACACCACACTGCGCCGAATCCTATGTTTTATCCCTCTCAACCCTTTTTGGCTTCACGCTCCACGCTTCCCGCTCCTTGTTGCCCACACAACCAACCCCAACCCACCCCCCTTCCTCCCTCTGTACACACACAAACGCACATAATTAATGCCAAAATTTTTGAAATTTAAAAACAAAAATCACCACAAAAACCAACAACCATAAAACAAAAACCAATGACAATCCCGAATCCGAAAAAATACGCCACAACCTGCGACCTGCCACCTCCCCCGATAACACACACAGAACGGCGCCACCGATACACAAATCGATCTGTCGGCGATTAACAAACAGCTCGAGGAGACAATCCGCGTGGCCCGTCAGGTCAAGGAGGCGGAGGCGGCCGCCGCTGCGTCGCAGTCCTCGCCCGTTGCCCAGGCACCCATTCCCCTCAAGTCCAACGAACCCATTCAGCTGAGCTTCAACAACGAGTTGCCCACACACAGCACATCCAGTGCTGGCACATCCTCGCCAACTGCCAGCCTCAGTGATGTCAAGGCGCTGAGCACCAATGATCTGCAGCAGTCGGAGTCCAAGTCGCCGGCCATCGATGAGCTGACCCTCGACTCGGCTGAGGAGACGGCCGAGCTGGATGACCGCAACAAGAGGTAAGTGCGGGCGGGGGGGAACACGAGGCAATCGACAATCGATACAGGAGTCACATGACACGCATTAATTGGTCGTGCAGAACATTACATCATCATATCGATAAAAGTTTCGATCTTACTATCGATGGCATTAACTTTTAGTGAAAACTCAATTGAAAATTCTACCCAAAGACACTGAACTAATCTCACACTTTACTCCACATTCTCCTCTCCACAACAACAACAAAACAACATCAACAATTCAACAACAACAACAATTCAACAACAACAATTTAACAACAACAACAACAATTCAACAACAACAAAACAACAACAACAATTCAACAACAACAAAACAACAACAAAACAACAACAATTCAACAACACCACGAATACCAAAAAATACCACCAAATGGAATGAATGAATGAATGCACACACCCAACCAAATAGTAATCTGTTCAAAAGGTTCCTCAATTTCGGCGGTGCGGGTCTGGCCGGTGGTTCCAGCGGCAACGGTGCCGGTGCCTCGCCCAGCGGCAATAGCCTAGGAGCCGGCGGCTCTGGCAATTTCCTGCTCGATGTAGTGCGGGTAAGTAGTATCCTCGGCTCAGTTGAAATCATCCATTATCCATCCATTCCATCTGTTTAGCTCTTCTCGGGCAGCGTTCAGACCCAGCAGGGCGATGAGGCCGCCAACTCCGTGGGCGGCGGTACCAGCAGCAGCAGCGGCAGCGGCAGCCTCGGCTCCGATGACACGGACGGGGACAGCACCCGTAATGCCGATGGCTATACCGAGGGCATTCCCGGCCCCGTGACGCGTCTCGTTGTGCTGGCCAATCGTGGTCTGGCCAATCTGGTGCAGGATTTGATTCTGGTAAGCACTGAATGTCCCCCCTAAACCATCTTGGATCTCTAACCAATTGATTTTTGTCTCTCCCCTTTTTTTTCAGCGCGTGGCCGCCACCAGCGAGAAGTTTGTGAACTTCAAGGCCAAGCTGATAACGGCACTGATCTAAGGGCCGAGGAGGCCTTTGGTCTTGGCTCCATACCAGCACTGGCCACGCCCTCGCCCTCGCTCTCGCCCGATTTAGTCAAGTCACACACACTCAACAACTGTACAGAGTCAAATGCAGCAGCAGTCCCTGAGCCCCCCCAACCATTTTGTACATCCACTCTGTCTGTCTCTCTCTTTCTCTCCCCTCCACACACACACACACACACACACACACCACTCATTTGATGCAAAAAAAAAAACCTTCTGGCAATGTATATTTTTTTTTTAATTTTTAAATCCTTTTTTAGCAAAATTCTCATAACAAAATATAGAAAAAAAAAAAAAGAGACATGGAAAACAGAAGAAAAGAAAATACCGAAAATTAAACGAAGAAAAATTTATTTATATTTTTTTAATAAAAATGAAGAACAAACAAACAAAAAATTACAATACGATATGAATATATGTACTATAAAGATATATAAAAAAAAAAAAAAAAAAAAAGAAACGCCTAAGCCCCTAAAGTCTCCCTTCTACTAGTGCTGACTTTTTCTTGTCTTTTCTTTGACTTTTGTAAATAATTTTGCTATTTGCAAATTTTCACCATCCATTTTCCCCATCCATCCCTATACTCGAGTTTTTTTTCCTTAATTTGTACCCCCTACCCGTCCATCCACTACAATTTTTTGTGTATATTTTTGTGTTCTATTAAAAATCATGACTGTGGTGTTTTATTTACTATTATTTTTAATTATTTTAAACGAAAACAAAAAAAAAAAAAACGAAATACGAAGAGAATGAAATATAAAATGATAAAGGAAAAAGAAGTGGAGCTTTGCCGTTGAGGAAAACACATCATCCCCCCCCTAAGAAGAAAAAAAAATATACTCGATCTTATATTTTTTAATATATAATATATTTTTTTATTTTATTTGCTTTTGTCACAAAAATACCCACTCAAAGACACACAAACAAACACTCAAAGAACATATACATATATACTCATATACACAATCGAATGATCGAGCTTTGCAATACCTACTATATCCATATATCCATATATATACATATACCACGCCCCCTTTATTTTTTGTGCCCCCCTGGATTTGTTCATACTACTACTACGCCTCCCAATACTCCTAAGCGAATTGTGTTTTTTTTCTGTGTTTCTCATTATGATTTTTTTCTATTTAGCTATCTAAGTGAATGTTTCCAACAACAACAACAAACAACAACAACAACAAAAATGTGTATAAAATATAAATAAAATGATTCTTAATATTAAATTTAAATATAGTTTTTTTTTGTGTTAAATTAATTAACACAGAGCGACAGCCTCCTTATGGGTGCCACACTCTACCAGTCTATAAATATGTGGATTATCCAGCTGGGAATATTTCAGGCAACTGCTTGAGTGACCAACTGACTGATAGACTGACTGACAGACTGGCTGACCAACTGACTGACTGACCAGCTCACTGACTGTCTGACTGTGTGTCTGACTATCTGTCTGTCTAACTATCTGTCTGTCTGACTGACTGTCTGTCTTTCTGTCTGTCTGTTTGACTGTCTGACTGACTGACCAACTGACCAACTGACTGACTGTGTGTATGACTATCTGACTGGCTGTCTAACTATCTGTCTGTCTAACTATCTGGCTGTCTGACTATCTGTCTTTCTGTCTCTCTTTCTGTCTGTCTTTCTGTCTGTCTGTCTGTCTGTCTGACTGAATGACCAACTGACTGACCAACTGACTGACTGTCTTACTCTCTGACTGTTCCAATGCCTTGGGATGCGACGGCAGACGCATTGCCGCATGCCGCACTTCAACGCATGCGTGGCATGTGTGGTCTTCCAAGGGCCACTTCCGTTTTTCCGGCAGGCCAGGCCAGGCAGACCGCACACAAAAACAAACAACAACAACAATGAAAATTGGCTAAACAAATTATCGATGGACAAATGAAGATGAGAGTATTTATCCTTGAAACGGATCGGAGCCCCAGCCCCCGTCTCTCAATGCGCCATTAATATTGTACAAGTGCTTCGTTTGTGCAAAGAAGAATTATGGGATGGTTGAGATAGTGAGTGGAGTGGGAGGGAGGTAGGGGATCTATGTATGTAGTTGTGCGGCTTTGTTTTGACAAGTGCGCGAGCTGTGCTGAGAAGGAGGAGGGTGGGGGAGGGGTGCCCATGTAAGAAATGCTCTCGTTATTGTTGTGTGTGTTGTCTCTTCATGCACAATTTGTCGTCACTTGGCGATGACTTAATTCATTTAGCAGAGGCCCAGTGGAAGCAGTGGACCAGCAGCGGTCCACCAGTGTATGTACCATGGATGCGGAGGCAGAGGCAGAGGCGGCACTGATTCTGGGGGCAGAGCTGCTGTGTGCCACATTCAGTCAGCGAACGTCGAGGCAAACGGATGGCGATCTCATCAGCAGCAACAGGCTCGTATCTGCTCACGGCCCTCACGGCCCACGACAGTCACAGTCACAGGCAGAGTCACAGTCACAGTCAGAGTCCCAGCGATGGGAGTGGCGACTCCGAGGAGGACTCACAGCCAGGAGTTAGCCGCAGGAGGCGGCCACCCAGGCAAAAGATAAATGCCAGAGAGCGCTACAGGACCTTCAAGTAGGTTCAAGCCCTGTACTATGTATTTGTGTACATTTGTAGCACCACTGAAACCCCTCTTCCCCTTCCCATCTATAGTGTCAATGCCGCCTATGAGGCGCTACGCAGTATGATACCCACGGAGCCGATGAATCGCAAGCTCTCAAAGATCGAGATCATCCGCCTGGCCAGCAGCTACATCAATCATCTGAGCAGCACACTGCAGACAGGTACGTAAACTGGACTGGGCTATGTTCATGTGTAATCTCATCTGTTGTGTGTGTGTTTTTCTTTTCGCCCAAAAGGAACCGATTTTCAGCCTTGTCTGCTGCATAAGTACGAAAACGCAGGCGATGGAGGTGGAGGTGGCGGTGGAGGCCACAGCAGGCGCATCAGCATCTGCACTTTCTGTCTGAAAAGCAAGTGAACAACATGAAGTAATCAGATTAAGCTTAGATTATGTGCAATTGCAATGCCTTTTGCGGTATTTATTTAAATTAAAACAGCCTTGGCAAATTCTTTCAAATTAACCGCCCAGTACTTGCGACATCTGTGGGATTTCCTGTGTACTGCTGGATTGCACTACACTGCCATCTATTGCTGAACTGCTGCATTGCCTGTTGTTAATTATGGTACTATTACTGTAAAATCATGGGAAATATGGCAAATACGAGCAGCGCTATCGATTGTTTTACTTGGCGTATACAATTTTGCTGCCTTGCTGGCTGTTTTGTGTTGGAAAAAAACATTTTGGCTCAAGTTGTTCGCCTTAAGTTCGCTTGCGTACTCGGTATATTTACAAAAAACTAAAGTGTATATATTTTGGTATATTTCTAAGCGGCAGAATCACAAGGTATAATTGTACGACAAATCCGCGGTCACACTGTTTAGTTATTGTATAGTTTTTTTTTTCTTAGCCTAAAAAAAACGAAGTAAAACCAGTCAAAACATATATTTAGAGTGTTGTAGTGCACAAAAGGACAAACGCCTGTTAGCCAGCAAGCATTGTAAGTAACATTATTTTACCGGGCAAGCCACTTCACGGGCCGCTACTTCCGTTCCAAAGCAGTGAATCTGTGTGTGAGTGTGTGTGTGTGTGCGGCGGCGTTTTCCTTGAGTGAACCAAAAAAAAACAAGAAAAAGAAAAGAAAAGAAAGAAGACGAAGACGAAGCCGTGCAAAGGCGTAGGCGAGAAGGAGCCCCGAAATCAAATTGAAACCCCAACCAAATAAAAGGTAAGTAGGGAACGGGCCCTAATTTCTCATACTACTACCATGTGCTTCGTATTCGGACAGGTTCTTTCGGTGTTTAAAGATTCCTCCGACTCTCGATTCCTCCGAGATTGTGTGTGCGCCAGTTTTCCATACCTCCATCTCATATAGGCATCTCAAGAGCAACGATGAGCTTTTTGCCGGGCGAACCAGTGCCGCCCGGTTTCGAGGAAGACGACTCCTCGGCCCGCCCGGCAGTCATACAGCAGCAAATTGATGATTTCAAGCGCGGACCATTGATTGGCACCGAATACTGCATCGAGATCGTCGAGGAGGGCCCCCGTCAGCGCCCCAAATACTATTGTGTCCTGTGCAGCCAGTACAACGATGGGCGCACGATCTTTGTACACTGGACATCGGTGTCGCATCGCAGCAAGTACTTGCAGACACATTTCCAGAAGGCCTACGATGTGCTGCAGAAGCTACAGAAGCGGACGTCCAATGGTGGCGGCAATCTGGTAATTGCCACTGGGATGCTTTGCCAGTCAATTGAAAAGAAATGCGGTCGTCCGCGTCGCATTGTGTCGGTGCTTAGCTCGCAGTTTAGCCAATATCGTTCGAAATTCTGCAGCCAGGCGCGTGACATGTTCCATTTCGATGAGTGCTCTGGCCCCGACTTTGTCCAGGAGGCGCAGGAACTGCTGCAGGATATGAAGAAGATGGAGGAGGCAGCAGCCACCACCACCACCAGCACCACCAAGATGGTATCAAAAAAGAATGAACGTGATGAGAACCAGAAGAAGGGCGGCGGCGGCGGCGGCGACTTCATTGCCCTCGATGCGATATCAAGTGATGATGAAAGCTTTGGCCCTGGCACTGGGCCAAACCACAAGAAGAGCATCATCGACGAGCAATCGCATAGTGGCCGTGGGGCCAATCGTTCGCCACCGGCGCCCGGTGAGCAGCCCAAACAGCAGCTGCCCACGCCCAAAGAGCTGTCCATACAGGCGTCGATCATTGCCCAGGAGCGCTATAAATGGGAGAAATTTCGCTGCATGCTCGAGCTGCAGTTGAAGCAGTTGCGCGACGAGACGGAGACATACGAATCGTTTCCGGAGAAGCATCCCGACTATCCGGACGAGTGGAAGCAGTTCTGGAATCGTCGCTACAAGCAGCTGCAGGAGGAGAAGAAGACCGATCCGAATAGCTACGATTACAAGCCCGAATGGATTAGCTACTGGAAGGACAGGCGCGTCGAGCTCTTCAACATTGCCGTCACCAAAATCAAGAAGGATCTAAAGGACAAGTTCAAGCTGACTGACGAGGATGAGGAGAAGACCAAGGATCTCATGGAACGCTACAAGATACGTGTCTCCAGTCCGCGAGAAGCATCCACCACCGCCGCTGCATCTGGCGGCACTCATGTCCGCCGTAAGCCGAATTTTCGCAGCAATCGAGGAGGCGGCGGCGGCGATGCTGCTGAAGCTGTCATCGAGCTTAGCGATGACGAAGCGCCCAATCCATCATCAACACGGAATCGGGCGCAGTACAGACGCTCTCGCTCGCATTCGAAATCGCCCAAGCGGGCCTTTGGGGGCGGCGGAGGCGGAGGCCGTCATCCAGGACGCAAATCACGCAGCCGTTCGGCACGGCGCCAATACAGCAGACACAACGAATCGCGTAGCAGTTACTCGCGCAGCCCACAGCGTGGCCATCGCTCTCGTTCGCCCGTCTACTATCATCGCCGCCCCATGAACCATCAGGTATTGTCATCGAATCATGGACGATCCCGTGATGGCTACTCGGATCGTCGAAGCGGCGATCCGGAGCGAGACAGGGACAGGGAGAGGGAGAGGGAACGCGCCAGTGATGGTGATTTCTATCGCAGCGGCAGCTATAGTCGCACGGGTCATGTCCCATACGAACGCATGGAGACATTCCGCGTGATGGACTCGCGTGTCTATCCCGAATATAGTTTGCCCAAAAAGACACGCTCCGATTCGCCGACAAACGCAAAGGATAGTAAGGATACCGAACCGTTGCCAGACGATGAACCCCTCACTGTTGTCAGTGTGCTGCGCATGCTATCCGCCGTCGAGGATCATTTGGGTAGTCTCGGACCGAAGGCATTGAGTCTGCTCAGCAAGGCCCTGGCCATGGAGATGGTGCGGGCGAATGCGGCCGACGATCTGCTGCTCAACGACGATAATTGTGTGCTCTTGGAGACAATCAAAGAGAAACTGAAGGGCATCCTCATAGCCGAAGTGCTGGATGATCCGCAAAAAGTGCGCGTTGTGAAAAAGTTGATCACGAATATAGCGGCCATCATCTTTCAAGTGAAAGCCAAAGGTATGTTGACAATCTCAATTATTTTTTGTAGTATCTAAACTATCTAGAATACGAATCCCGCCAATATCCCCCTCACTATATCTTCTATATATTTGATCGCGTTTGATATATTCTCGTGTATGCGTGCGTGTGTGTGCGGTAAGTATTTAGTGTTCTGTTCGTTCGTTCTACTCCAGAATTTCTCTTCGTTTCAGTAAAAGGTCAGTCCCCATAGCCCCCCCATAGTATATAAAATTCGTGTTGTCCCTTTGGGATTCTGGATTCGCGATTCTTCCTTTCAATCTCTATCGCGCGCGCGTTTGGAGCCTCCTCTGGTTTCAGTTGTTTTTTTTTTTTCGTTTTTTTTTGTGGCTCATACAACCGATTGAAAACCCGAATTCGTGTGTGTCCTCTATTTGTGATCTAATGAGAAATGTTTTAAACCAAATATACTCTTAAAAACTATTCTCATTCCGTTGCAAAGAAGGCATATTCTTCTTGGGTTTTCTTTCGGTTAAAGGAATATTAATAATATATTTAATTCAGTTCAGAACAGAAACAGAATTGATATTTCAATAAAAAGTTGATCTGAATCCTTTTGTTGTCAATCTGCTTGGGGTATATCTCTCTCTCTCTCTCTCTCTCTCTCTCTCTCTCTCTCTCTCTCTCTCAATAATGTAAGTGAACGCGCGCACAGTATAGCCGAAAGTGTAGCCAAAAACTGTTGTTTAAGCTTCGAAAAGCCAAGCTGAAAGCTCTACTAGAAGAACCGCTGAAAATGTGTGTTCTGTTCTGGTCTGAAAATATGGATTAAAATATAAATATTAAAGGGAAATATTGAAGAGGAAATATTGAATATCTTCATTTAGATTACAATTATTTTAACATTTAAAAACAAGTTTTACATTTAAATTTGAATGAAGATTCACATATTGGTAAATATTATAAGCAATAATTGTAAGGATTATTTCAGGGGCAGAGTTTATTATTATATTGAAATAAATAATTTAATAATGGGCAACAACCAAAAGAGTTGCAACAAATTTATAATCAGATCAGATTGCCAGTCTGTCAGCTTGGTGGAAGCTTAAATTCAGCCTCAGCACCCAGCTTTCGGCTAAGCTTTCAGTTATAGTAGTGTGCGCTAAGGCAAAAATATGAAATGTACAGCAAATATCCCGATTAGTAAATCGCCAACTCGATTTGAATCGGTCCGCGCTTATCGGTAATATCTCGCGCATTTTCCCATCCCTTCCGATTCGGATCGGAATCGGAATTGAGTAGCACAGCAGTCCGTTCGGAACCCCTTTCGCGTTCGTGTTGCAGCAGTTGTTGTTGATCGTTATAGTTTAGCTTTCTTTCAAAAAAGTACGAAAAAGCAAAACAAAAGAAAAAGTGTAAAATTGAATACCCGCAACACGCCCCTGTGGAAAGGGAGGGCAGCATCGGCAGCATCCTTGTACCACCGCCACACCATTCCATAAGTATAAAATGTAATTTGTTTGCGGAGTAATCATTTTTGTACTGTACTGTAATTTGATTTGGATCTGTTGTTGAGGTGGTAACGAAATCCCACACATCACACACCACCACCATTTGCTTTTAATTACATGAGACGACTGACAATTAACTTTTTCCTTTTTTCTTTTCGTGTTGTGTGCTCCTTTGCCGCGCGGCGCCTGTTTACGTACCATTTTAGCGAAGAGTGACGGCGGGAATGGCAAGGCGGTGAATCCCATACCAGCATCGCCCATACGGCTGCCATACGATCGGAACATTGTCTGCTCGAAGCTGGCCAGCGCATTGGTTGTCAACGGCTACTATGATGTGAGTAGCGAGGATATGGACAGGCTGTTGCATTTCTATGCCACGCTGGTTAAGATCGAGAAGAGTCGTCGCGTGGCGGGCAAGAAATTCTACTTCTCCGAAGTTTTCAATCTGCTGGGACTGCAGAAGAAGAAGGACAAGGTGGTCACCGATCCCATTGAGATTGATATCGATGAGCTGATGAAGGAGGTGGAGAGTCAGCTGCACAAGAAGGATAAGGATAAGATCGAAACGGTGGTGGGGCCCAAATCGGATAACATTGGCATGGAGTCCCTCACCGATTCCGATCTGCAGACATTGCTGCAGAATTTCAAGTTCCTTTCCAGCGAAGAGCAGGTCCATCTGATCGGCCATCTGCGCAAGCTTGAGGTCCAGGAGCCGTTGCGCGTCGAGTGTCTACGCAAATATGTGAATCTGGCGGAGCTAAGCGGCGATGGTGAGTCCTGCAGTGATTTTCTCTCACGCGTCGCCGGCACCATCAATCCGGAAAATACATCAGCCGTTTCTGCTGCCGTTGCCACTGTTTCAACGGCCAAGAACTCTTCCTCTGCTGCTGTTTCGGCGGCGGCTGCCACGGCCGCAGCTCTGTCCTCGCTGAATACCCGTCGTCGTAGCTTTGAGCGTGAGTTGAATTTGCCGCAAAGCAGCAAGCAGCGTCGCGTCGGACGCCCTTCACCAGGATTCCTCATTGACGATGATGACGATGACGATTACAATTTTGATGATTTGGTGATGAAGGCTTGCGACTCGAACGGCGGCGGCATTGGTGGTGCTGGCAGCAGGGGCGTCGCCCTACCGTCTGTTGCACCGGGCCCCACCTCACCGATGAATGCTTTGACTTTCAAACCGGCCGCTGCTTCCAAGTTTTCGCTCGACACTGAATCTATTATAGCCAATCTGATGGACACGCTCACCAACTGCCAGAAGCAAGGAGGTAGAGGCAACGGCAGCGGTGCCGGCAGCATTGGCAGTGGCGTCCAGCTGGCGAATCGTGAACGCCCATCTGGCGCTGGTACTCCGACTCCAAGCAAGACGACCCCACGTTCCGTCGCAAAGAAGCAGCAGCATAATCAAGGATTCAACAGTATGGGAGGGCCCAACACCAATCCCACAATGCATCAGCAGCAGCAGCAACAGCAGCAGCCCGGATATAATCAGCAGGAAGCCAATTCGGGATTTCAAATGCAGTCGCATCATTTTGGCCAGCAGGATCCCAGCACAAGTTATAATGGCGGTTACTCCTATCCTGGCTACGCGAACTACCAGGGACCGGGGCAGGACATGCCCCCCGGCTATGGCAATGTACCAATCCATCCTTGGGCCAACAATGGAGCTGTCCCCCAGCCGCCGCCGTTCATTCAGCAGCAAAACTACATGGCTGCCCAGCAGCAACAGCAGCAGCCCCACCCATCCCAGCAGTACAACAATATGTTCGGGCCTCGTCATTAGTATATAAGTTTTTAGGCATAACCTTTTAATATTACATACATATTCATTTTAAATTTAATTAATTTCTCACGCAAACAAAAACAACGCAAAGGCAAACCCAAAAGGAAAAGGAAAAGGAGCTGTGTATGTCATAGCATATGTCTGTCTCATTCCATCTCATGCATACCCGGTGGTATGTCGGTTAGAGCAGTCAACTACGTCAGCTAACGGTTAATGATATCGATATCGATCAACAGTGTTGCATATGTATATTTTTTCAGTTTTGTTTGAGCTTGAGTATGCGTCAGCAGCAGATTAAATAAAGAGTAAAACATAACGGAACGGGAATTCTTACAGCACCACAAAAACATCTGCTCAGCTCTCTCACTCTCTCACCCATTGACTTGAAGTCACCGTCTTGCCAGCAGAAAATAATTTTTGGTTTTGTTTTAAAAAAATACAATTAAATATTGTTTAAACTAGACAAAATAAAGAAAGAGAAAGAAAATAAGCAGTTAAGAGTTTGTATAAGAAATTAAATTGTTTGTATCAAGGCTCGAGATAATAACGGTACTGTACCGCGACAAAAAGCTTATTGATGCGAAGCAGAAAGGAACACAGAATATTTTCTATCCAAAATAAATGAATCGGTCGGTGATAATAAACGTTTCAACAGCACTTCTGTCCTCCTTTTCTATTTAGCAGACAAAATAAAGATATAACATGATCTGCAGTCCAAAGTTTACAGCATATTTTGTTTGTAATAATCCCCCAATTTTAGCAGAAAGAACCAATAAAGTGAGCGAAAATGTAAAGCAGTAAACACGATCGATCGACTCTTCTTATTACTTGTTTGTTGTTTGTGTGTAAAGGAACTAAAGGAACTAACTACAATATGGCAGCCGCATAAAGTCCACGGTCTGTGACTTGACAATTGTTGGTATTTCGAGCTGCAACAATTGATGCAGCGACTGGCCCGTATGCCTGTATATCCATTTGCCGGCCTTGGGTGTGCCAACGAAATCGAATCGCTTGGGACCACTGGTGGGGGAACTCAACCAGATTTGCTTGTTGGGCGTCTGGCGATTGATCACATAGGTGCCGTGGCTCTTGCCCAGGTTCACTGTGAGCACACCATCCTGCCGAAAGAACGAAAAAAACACTATTGCATGATGTAACCATTGGGTGAAAATCTGAGGCAACTTACGCCATAGGCCACGTCGGTGCCAAGAAGATCTGTGGCGTTCTCGGTCAGCTCCTCAAAGTAGTCGCACAGGCCGTCAAGGGTCTCGGAGCACAGGCGCTCGTAGGTGGCCGTGTCCAGGGAGCTCTCTGTTTCGATTTGGCTGCTAAAGAGCCGCCGGTTCAAAGATCCATTGTTTTGATTAAAGCATTCCGAGGCCGTAGTTGCAGTGGGTAGATGACTCAGATGACTCTGGCACGTGTTGTGGTAGCCAGCAGCAGTAGCAGAACGTGTGTTTAACCGGCTTAGCCGAGCTATTAAACGCCTGGTAAACATTTTGTTTGTTTATTTATAATTCTAATATTGCAGTAAGCGATGCTGCCAACTTGGGTAAAATTGTTTGTCACGGCAACATTTGATGCGGTTACACTTGGAACTAGAGATTGACCTAAGCATCGATATATTCATATTGCTCTTATCGATATTCAAAAATCCTGCCAAATGTTGCATCAATATTGTTGTTATTTTTGCACATACAAAAAAATAATTAGTTATATTTATTGATTATTCATCGATTAAACAAGGAAGCACATATTTCCCCAGCTTAAAGATATATCACCCACAATAATATTATAGGACAAATACATATCGATATATTGATATGCAACCGCATTTGTAACATCCCTAATACCTCACACCGACGCAAACCAGAGAAAAATGGCGTCCGCATGAAAAATTTTCTGTTGATGTCGATGAAATAACCATTGAATCGTGTATTAGTTTAGATGCAATTGCTTTTATATAAAACCCTAATACAACTAAAACATTGTGAATGAATGATAATGGCATTGCCGAGCAACTACAAGCAGATAGCAGTGGGTGCCCCAACGGGCCCCGGACCGGTAACGCCGCTACAAGGCGGCAGCCGGTCTCGTTCGTCTGGCGGCGGTGGCGGTGGGGACCGGAACAAGGACCAAACGCCCATATTCACCCACAGCAACTATGGTAATCCGGCTTTCACACCGCAAAAGGTGACGAAGTCCTCGAGCAGCAAGAACCAGAACGAATCACGCCTGCCCAAGCCACCAAAGCCGCCAGAAAAACCCATCCTGCCCTACATGCGGTACTCGAAGCGAGTGTGGGACATGGTAAAGGCCCAGAACCCGGAGCTGAAGCTGTGGGAGCTGGGCAAGAAGATCGGCGCCATGTGGAAGCTGCTCAGCGACGAGGAGAAAACGGAATTCATCGACGAGTACGAGGCGGAGAAGGTGGAGTACGAGAAGGCGCTCAAGGCATACCACCAGACGCCCGCCTATCAGTCCTACATGTCGGCCAAGAGCAAGTTCAAATCGGATGTGGATATGCACGAGACGCCGTCCCGTGGCGGTGGCAGCAAATCCCACGAACGTCGGATCGACATCCAGCCAGCGGAGGACGAAGATGACCTGGATGAAGGCTACACGGCCAAGCATATGGCGTATGCTCGGTATCTGCGCAACCATCGCCTGATCAATGAGATCTTCTCGGAGGCTGTGGTGCCGGATGTCCGATCCGTGGTCACCACCACCCGGATGCAGGTGCTCAAGCGGCAGGTGAGCTCCCTGACGATGCACCAGACCAAACTGGAGGCGGAGCTGCAGCAAATGGAGGAGAAGTTCGAGGCCAAGAAGCAGCGCATGGTGGAGTCCAGTGAGGCCTTCCAGGAGGAGCTGAAGCGTCATTGCAAGCCCGCTGTCGATGACGACACGTTCCAGAAGATGGTGCATCGCATGTACGAGGACATCAAGCGTGATCGTCAGCGGCTGGACGAGCCCAGCAATAACAACAACAACTCCGCGTCGGGCCCCGTCTCTGCGTCCGTCGCTGGTGGTCCCAACGTGGCCAGTCGGAACGAGGAGGCCTCCAAACAGCACCAGCCACCGACGCAGCCCGGCCAACCGTCTGCAACGCCGGCGCCCACACAAGACGCGCTACCGGGACCAGCATTAACGCCGGCGAAGGAAACGCCTGTGACGCCGGTGACGGTCAAGCCGCCACAACCTAATCCACTGCCAATACCAGCACCTGCGGCGCCGATTCCGCATGTCCATGAAACTGCCAGCAAGACGGATCCAGAGCCCATGGACATTGAGCCACCGCCAAAGCCCTCAGTTCCTCCGCCACCCATCAAGCCCGAGAAGCTGGAAATGGCCGCCGCACTGCCACCACAGTCGACCGTGACGATAGGAGAACCGCCCAAGGATGTGCTGAAGGTGCTGCCACCCAGTAAGGTGCCAACGCCGACGCCCGTGCCAACACCGACACCGCCGCCGCCGCCGATGGCTGTTAGCGAGGTGGTGGGCGCTAACCCTGGTGCACCGGGATCTGTTCCAACAGCAGCGACGACGCCGACGCCCCCGCCACCAAATGTACAGCAACAGCAGCAGGCACCACTGCCGCCACAGCAACAGCAGCAGCAGCAGGCACCACAACTGCAGCAGCAGCAACAGCAAGTGGCTCCTCCCCCGGGAATGCCGCAGATGCATCCTCATCCTGGCCATCCACCCCCGGGCCATCCGCACATGCCACCGCATATGACGCCGCATCAGCCGCCGCCAGGAATACCCGGTCTGCCGCCACACACGGGCTATGCCAACTATGGGGGACCACCGCACGGTCCACCACCGCCGGGCGGTCCGACACGCTCGCCCTACTACCAGCCTCAGTATGGGGGCCATCCCACGCCGCAGCCCTACTATGCCCCCTTCTCCCCCTACCAGCAATCATACGGACCGCCGCCCGGCTCACACTACATGTCGCCACGTCCACCGCCACAGCACAATGGGAATCCGGGTCCGGGCGTGCACTATGCACCCGAGCACGGCAATAATCAGCCTCCTCCCCCGCAGCAACAGCAGCAGCAACAACAACAACAGCAGCCGCAGCAGCAACAGCCACCTCCGGGTCACCTGCACGAACCGAGCGGAGCAGCAGTCACCGGAGCCGGTGTGGGAGTCTACAACCAGCAGCCTCAGCAAATAGCACCCCCCAGCGGCGGAGTCGGAGCGGGAGCGGGAGCAGCGACGACGCCAAGCGGACCACCACCCGGAGCGGCAACCGGGGAAAATGCGGCACCGACACCCGTAACAGCGGCGGCGGCGCCACCACCTGGCAGCAAGCACGTAGTAGATGCGGAAAAGCATGAGACGGCGGACTAACTGGGGCTTCTTCCTCCCCCATACCCATACCCATACCTAAAACCCATGGCTAGGATACATCTCAATCAGATTCTGGTTGTAGTTTTTTAATTATTATTGATACATCTCTTTTTAGATACGTGCCGCCCCCATCCCACCCCCGTGTTGTAACATAGCTCCCGCCCATCCTGTACACCAGATGCTGCCTCCTACCCCAACATTGATCCCCCCATTGATACCTCTATAAACCCCCCCCCTCCCAAAATAAGTTAAATACACGCCCCCGCCCCGCTATCCTATCCCACTTTTTTTTGTGTGCTCTTAATAAATATTATTTTGTAAGTCGTACCGTGAACAATTTTGACAAAATATATGATTAAAAATTAAATATAAAACGAAAACGAAAAACGCTTGATTACTGCTCCTACCAATGGATTGAACATAGAATGTGTAATGGCCACTGATGGGCCACTGGGTGGTGGCTTCTGCTGATAAAAGATTATTTTACACAAGTAAATTGTACACACAGCAGTGGCGCCAAGATCCTTAATGTTGTGGTGGGTGTTGTCGGTTTTTGGTACTTAAAGCTGTAGACATGAACTCAGTGGCGCCGCCCAAGTTAAGCTTAAGCTGTGGCCATAATTGGAACTAAGCTGTGAGCTTTAATGGGAAACAAAATTTAATTTACATGTGTGTACATATGTACATACTTATGCACATGCATTTATGCAAATTTAGAAGCAAGCAGGTTGAGGCGATCTACCTTATGTATGCCACCTCCATTGCCATTTAGCGACCAGCAGACAAGCCAACCACCCACCCACCCACTAACACGCTAAACATTCACAAATACGCGCACACAGGCAGTACTAGAAATCTATCTACCTCTCTCTCTGTCACACACTCGCACACACACACACACAGAGAGGCGCGTAGAGATTATCGCACACGTCGACAGAGCGCGCAAATGACGTTGCTTAGCTTTTGTAGGCAACTGTACCCATGAAGTACCTCACCTTTCCAGCAAACCCCCCACAAAATAAGACACATTCAATGGTATTTTTTTTTTTTTGGTTTCTTCTCTAGAAAAAACCGTTTATTTTTTGTGTGTGATTTTTTTGTTGTTTCGTAGTTTAAAAGAGTTTTAGGGTTTACAATGTTGTTTTTAGCCATTTTGGGTGTTCGATTTTTGTTGGTAGATGATTGGAGATATTAATTTTTGGGGTTTTAATGTTTTTAATGTTCTGCTGTTCTTGTTCTAGCCATGTTGCCTTTGTGTTTGTTAACTATTTTGTATGTATATTTTTGTGTGTATTTTTGTTTTGTGTGTGTATAATGTGTAATTTGTCGCTTATTGTTGCAATTCATGTAATTTCTGCAATTGTGGTGTGTGTGTATTTTTGTGTGTGTGTTTTGAATGGCCCGCCCCATCAACTCTCTCACCATCAATGGGGGTTAAGGCGGCGTTAGCGTTCCGTTCTGGTTGTTCTGTTTATGTTCGTTCGTTCTCTCTCTCGCCTAAAACGTATAAAATGCATGTAATTCTAAAACTTATTTAATCAACTACCTTCGTCTCCGCTCCCCACACAGAGAGAGAGCGGAACGAGCCGGGGGGGGGACCACCTGTTTTATTCCTTTCATTTCCTACTCTCGCCGTAACACCACAACAGGATGTTGGTGGTGGTGGTATACATGTGTGTGTGTGTGTGGTGTACTTTTGTTAACCGTTGTTCGGGGGTTACGCGAGTAAAGGAAAGAAAAGAAAAACCAGGCTTCTATTTTATATCTAGTGTCTACAAGATATATGTATGTTTTTTTTTGTTTTTTTTTTACTTCTTCTTCGTTTACGTGGTATATGTATGTATGTATTAAATGTTTAGAAATAAGTGTACTCAATTCGGTCTTCGGTGTTATGTTGGATACCAATTTTCAGATGTTGTTGTTGGTTGCTGGTTGTTGTTTAAGCTGGGTGTTTAAAGTGTTGTGCCATCCGACCGTTTCCCCACATGAATTTCACTCTCTCGCCCGGTATGGTAGAGCCAACCTGGTCGCACCGTCCTGTCGCCTTGCCACGCGCAAACAACGCTTACTTGCCGTTTGCCAGCAACTCCCATTCACACTCGCTGGGGTGGTGGTATTGGTGCGGCATGCCCCATGCAGCAGCTTCTTTCGGGGACTGCTCCACAGGGCAATTAGTTAACGGGTGCTGCCAGCAAACGGCGCATCGTTCACGGAACAGTTGGAGATGTGGTGGCGATGTTCGAGACGACAGGAGCGGCGCGGCCAGATGGTTGGGATCCCATCCCATGGTATGGGATGGGATGAGAGAGCGAGCCACATGTAGTTTGCGACGCAGCGACGACGGTGGTGGTGGTGGCTTACAATAATATATATGTTGTATGTATATATATATATATATAGAAAAAAAAACTTAAATTCTAATGTACAATTATAATAGCAATAATAATAAGTGTTACGCGCAATATGTGTGTATGTATGTTTAAGTTAAATCTTCAGGGGGGGTGGGCCATCTTTTTTGGATGACAACCAGGCGTCCAGATGTGTTTTTTGCCGGGGGTATGCCCAGATTGCCATCGGTTAGAGTCATTAAATTAAAAGAAAACTGCCTCTTCTTAAATTAATCTTAACTCGAAAACAAAGATGGTAAGTGTAAGTATACATGTAAGTTATGAATGGATGATTAATCAACTTGTTTTTGATTTCCCCCTCAATGTGATGCGACGACCATTTGCATGATGTTTGTTTTGCGGCTGCTACCGCTTGTTGTTGTTGCTGTTGTTGTTGGTATTGTGTGTAGCGGCGGTGCAGCGGTCGGACGTGCATTGCAAGGGGAAATGTTACACTCAACTTTGACCATACTCCACCACCTCCTTAAGCACGCTCGCCACGGATGCGGCGCGCCAACTGAATGTCCTTGGGCATAATAGTGACGCGCTTGGCGTGGATAGCGCACAAATTGGTGTCCTCGAACAGACCCACCAAATAGGCCTCAGATGCTTCCTGCAAGATGTGTATCAGAAGAGATTGGCAGTTTTAGAAAACTCTTTCAATCGCTTTCGTGGAGGAGGAGCGAGAGGACTCACCTGAAGGGCACCGATGGCAGCCGACTGGAAACGGAGATCGGTCTTGAAATCCTGAGCGATTTCACGAACAAGACGCTGGAACGGCAGCTTGCGGATGAGCAACTCAGTCGACTTCTGGTAACGACGGATCTCACGAAGAGCGACAGTGCCGGGACGATAACGATGGGGCTTCTTGACGCCACCGGTGGACGGGGCCGACTTCCTAGCGGCCTTGGTGGCCAGCTGCTTACGCGGAGCCTTGCCTCCAGTCGATTTACGGGCGGTCTGCTTAGTACGAGCCATTGTTCTTCTTTATTTTAATCAAAGACTGCAAAAATCCGTACAAAATTGAATTGGCTTTTTAGTAAACGATTTTTCAGATTCGCTTCAATATGAGTTAAGTTTCTACAATTGCTACAATTACAAATAAACACTAACTTTGATCCTATTTTACACTTTCTAGAATTACGGAGGAGCAATGCCCAAGCGGGCGATGCTCAGCGCCGGAGCGCTGGCAGTCAACTGTGGCCGATGAGGCCGCTGTGGCCCAGAGGAAAACCCAGCGCGAGGGTTGAAATCTTTGGCCAGCTGCTGCTGCTGCTGCCTCCTCTACATTTTCCCTTTGCCGACATTCGTTCGGTGCTTTCTGGGTAACACACTTGAGAAGCATCCACTCGAGTGGAGACGGACGACGTCTGGTGTCTTGGTGGGCTTGGGCTTGGGCTACGGCTCTGGCCCCCGGCGGCGGTAGAGGCAGCCAGCAAGCAGCAGCTTCTGCTGCTTCGCTTCGAGTGCCTCTTCAGCGCGCTCTTGAGCCATTGTGCTGCGAGTTGCATATATTTCTTTTTCCATGAGCACACAACATGATTCGCTCTTTTTTCCCCCGTCTTTTTTTTTGTTGTATTTCGTTTCCCCCGTGTGCCATGCTGGGCCTTTCTTTTTTTTTTATGTCGTGTTGTGTTGTGCGCCTCTTCATCTTATTTCTTTTTTTTTTTTTATGCGGAATCAATCAAGTTGAAGTAATGATTCGTGGTTTTATATTTTTTCCTTTATTTCTGTTATTTTTTTACCCGCGATCTGCATTGGCCTGGAAAACGAATGCATGGAACGAACATACCATACATACATACATACACTTACTTTCCAGAGCGGGGTATGTGTACGTGTATGTGTGTGTAAAGTGAACGTATAATAATTGTAAGAAAGCGCCAAAAAAGTAAACAAACAAAACAAATTATTGCGATGGCGCGCATTAAAACGCGCCAAGACAAAAAGGGATGGCACTACTACGATTGGCGTTAGACAGAGAGAGCGCCAGTGGTTGTGGCGGCCAGGCCAGGCCAGCCAACAAATTGCGTCGTTTGTCAGAGAGCCTACATGTATGTGCGTGTGTGTGTGTGTGTGTTTGTGACAGCTGCACATCCTAACGAAACTCAAGACAAAAGAGAATATGATGCAAGCATGGTGGGGGGGTGGAGGTAGACTATAATTGTAACCTGGAGGAGGGGAAGTGAAAAAACCTTCTGGAAGTGCGCATGACTAATCCACACGACTATGCAACTTGCAGTACTTATCTATCTACATATGGATTATGTATGAATGTGTGCACACAGAGACACACACACTTTCACACAAAATTATTTGATTTCTTTGCCCGCCTTTTTTTTTTGATTACACAAAACTGTATTTAATTCGTCTCGTTACGCACACACACACATACATACATGCCGTACATTTGTATGCCTTTGGAACATCTGTGTCCCGTACAGCACTCAACAAAAAGAAAACACACACACAATCACATGAGTATGCATGTGTGTGTGTGTGTGTGTGTTAGTACAGACAAAAAGCACAGGCGCATACAAATAGATTTTGTTAAAACATATATAATAAATACCTTAAGTATTTTTTTAATATGCGCTTTTTTTTTTTAATGGTCTCGAAAATTCTCACTTAACTGTTTAAATGTAGCACTTTTTATTTCGTATATATATGCATTGGATGTGCGAATGGGCTTTCATGTGTGTGTGTGTGTGTGTGTATGGAAATTCACACCAGAAAAAAAAAGAACCGCCTTACCAATAAATAATAAATTATTTATCTGATTTGATTTGCAACCAAAATATGTAAATATCTTTTTCGCGCCCTTTTTGATAATCTACGATTGTTTTTTTTTGTCGTACTCACACAAAGCTGAACAATCACTTAAACTACTATTTAGTTGCTACTCTCCTGCTGGCAGCCATTTTGAAAATTCGAGCAACAACAAACGGTACCCCACTTCCAATGCATCCATCCATCGTGCAAAACGAAGTCACCTCTCACGTCGTCGTCTTCGTGCATTTGTGTGTGTATCCGTCATACACGAAAAAAAAATATTTCTAAAGCGGCCACCGGAACCCCCCAAAAAAAAAACCGATGCAGACAGACATCAAAAGTTTGGTGCTCCGCCGGCCGCTGGAGCCCCGAAATAGAAGAAAAAAAAATACATCATTAACAGTCCGCCGTGGCCAGCGGAGCACCCGAAAACCAGAAAAAAAAATTAAGCAGACATGTAAAATCGGGGCTCCGCTAGACGGTCGACGGAGCTCAGAAAACAAAATCTTCTTCCATACGTTTCTAACGCATTTCTTTTACACAAAAACATTTCCTCTATAGCAAGCAAGCAAATCTTAAGCGAGCAAATATATTTTAATTAAATTTTAAGTAGCACTCACCGTTTAATTAGACTGGAATCAAAAATTTCAGATTTTTTTCACAGAGAACGAGCACACACAGCTATGACGAACGAAAGATTTCACAATGTGAGTGTGCCCAGTGTGACCGCGAACTTATCGATAAAATATACTGCCTGACGCTCTGAAATATACCAAAAAAATACCATATAATTGTCAAAGTATACCGGAAATATACCGATGATAAAAAGGACTTAGCCCACTTATCCCCCCCTTCTAATTAAATAGTAAAAAAAACCTTAATTAAGCCACGGAATATATTACTTTTTGTATATTCTTCTTATATGTAGATCCATGCTTTCTCTTTACTTACAAACATATATTCCTAGAATATCTTTCAAGCTTCACAAAATTTGTGCGTAGGTCGACAAAGTGGACGACCAAGATCGGATATAGTATTCCTTGATTTGGATATTCTCTTTAATATTACTAGCTAGTTAGCCCCTCTCCGAACAAGACATATAATTCTCTCTGATTGATAAATTAATTTTCGTTAAAATTGGTTACTTTTAAAGACTTTATTTATTGGATTGTTCATAAAATAAGGTTTAATCCAAACATACCATTACGCATTAAGCTCTTTATCTACTCATTTTTGTATTTCAAATATGAGCAATCAAAAATACCAAAAAAAAAGGGTTTTAGCATTTGCATCGAATTTAAACTCAAATTAAAGATAAAAAAATACTGAAATAAAACCAAAACCAGTAACAAGTTTAGCAGAAATGATTTAATGGTGCAAAGGAATAACGAACGTACATAAATAATAAATTCTATATGATGCTCTTATAAATTTGCTTACAATTCATAACAACTATTGTATTTTAGCTGACAAATTTTCTTATCAGAAAAAGATCTAATCAGACCTTAGAGCTGACAATGAATGGAGGAGGGTTCCTTCATCCCTCCTTTATCATCATGTAGATATATACGAGTATTAGATGGAATAACAAGTAACATAAATTCGATTCAATTAATGGCACTTCAGCCATAGCTCCAGTTGGCCTGCGATGATCAGCTCGTAGAAGGTTATGCGCCGGGCCTGTGCCACGGCCAGGGCATAGACTGCTCCGGGTGGACGCTCAAGAGGCAGGCGAAGGGCAAGCAGCTGCACCACTGGCGACTCCTCGGTCGATTTGTGGGCGCGGAAGCGGGCGAAGGGCACAAAGCCCTGAACTCCGCGGTAGATGAAGACTCGTATCCGACAGCAGCCCTCGACAAAGGCCAGTAGCGTCTCGTCCCGCACTCGCAGGGCGGTCAGCTGCCTGGCCTGACGGTCGGCGGCCAGGGATTGGAACAGCGAACCGTTGGCATGGTGCAGCTGGATGTGGGCGGGCGGCGCGGTCGAAGGTGTTGTTGGCGACCCTTGGTGACCCTCGGGCGTGTCCAAGAGGGTGAGGCGCGCATAGAGTATCCGCGAACGATTCTTGGGGCCCACATGGAGGCGTAGCGTCTGCACTGTCCGCCATTGGAGCGTCGGGTGTGGCAGCGTCTGCTCGGACGCACGAGTGGAGGCAGACGCCATCGATTCGCCATGGTTCCGCTGCAGCTGCAGCTGCTCCTGCAGTTGGCGCAGTCTGCCAATTACCGCATGCAGCTGCAAAGTCTGATCAGAGCCGAGACTGCTGCTCCCGTTATTGGCCACCTCGAGGACATCCAGCAGGGTGTCCTCCAGTGCCAGTTCTTCTTCGGCGCCTGACCCACCATCAGCGGCAATCTCTCGCAACTCTTGCAGCACGGGCCAGATGAGCTGCGCACTGCGTGCGGCCAGCACCCGAGCCGGACTGTCGGGCAGGGGCAGCGTGTCCGTGTGAAGGCGTCGGGGGCGGAAGCCCTTCAGCTGCTGCATCAAGTGCAGAAAGTCCTCGACCAGCTGGTCGTCGTACAGATCGCTCTCGGGAATGCTCAGCTGCGTGATATTCACCTCGGTCTGCAGCCGAAAGTTGAGCGTCTCCAGCAGGCGACGCCTCAGCGCATGCAGCTCCTCCGGACCGATCTGCTTGCGCCGACCCCAATGTGGTCCCAGCTCTGACTCGACGGCCGGACGCTGCAAGTACTTGATGGCCTCCTGATAGCTGGGCAACGGCCGCTTCTGGAGCTCCTTTTGCTGCTCCTTCAGACCCCGAAGCGTCTCCACTGGTGTCTCCAGCGGCTTCGTCTCTTCCTGCTCCTCATCCGTTTGCCAGCTCTGCAAGACTCTGGCGGCCGTGCAATTCCAGGTGGACTGGTGCTCTTCTTCATCCATCTCGTGGCTGGTCATAAAGGCGAAATCTCGTCCACTATTGTTCCGCAGCTGAAGGCCAATCACCTCGTCCACGGGTCCGCTCTGAAAGGCTCCGGCATGGGCAAAGCGCGTTCCATTCCAGCGATGGATGCGCGTCCAGCAGCCCATCTCGTTTATCAGCAGATAATTGCCAGCTTTGCGGCCAGCCTGGACGGCCGCCTCCAGGCCAAAGATGCGCCTCACATCCTCGTTTCGCTTGGGCTGCCGCAGCGTGAAGCTGCGCCTCAGCTTCTGCACTTGGTAGGGCAGGCTCATGGAGCCGAACATCTTTGAGAGCCGCTGGCATAGCTTCCCGTACTGCTGCTCCATTTGTTCCATTGTCTGGCGGCGGTTTCTAGTGTCGCCCGCGGCGCCCTGCTTCACTCGGAGCTGCTTCACCCGCCAGTTGCCGGTGATTGTCTGCTCAGCCCTGCCGCGTGCCCACAGACTCCGCTCGTGCCAGTCCCCGAAATCGAAGGCATTGAGCCGCTGCCCAGCCCTTAGCTCGGGCGCATGCAGGCGGCTAAAGTAGAGCGGCGACTGCAGACGCAGCTGTGGCTCCTCCAGGCTGGCCACATCGCTCAGATTGAGGCTGGCATCGCCATTGAGGGGCGCATTCACCTGCAGCGGACCACGCACATGGATGCGCGGCAACAGCAAGGGTGTCTCCACAGTCTGCTGCTCCAAGGAATTGATCTGCAAGAAGGACACAACATTCAGCTGTATACATAGCTGCCGACGAACCTCATCACGTTACTTACCAACAACGTATTGGCATATTCCTGGCTGAGATTGCGGCCATTGACCAGCCCTTGCACTGTGATGACACCATCCAGCAGCAGCTCCTCGGCCCGCAGGGGCTGCAGCAGCTGCTGTTTCGTGTGCAGGGTAACTAACCGTGACAGATTCACGTGATTCAGCTGCTCCACCTCCAGGGCATTGTTATCCAGTGAGCCCGCCGCAAAAGTAAGGGGAACTGCAAGATTAAAGGCGGTCAGAGTGGACTAGAAGTGGCCTGCTTCAGTACTTCAGTACCTTGTGGACCCTGCCAGTCGCGATCCACGCGTACAGTGTCCAGCAGCCATTCGCTGACATTGCAGCCATTCAGGAGTTGCCCCGTCAGCAGCAGACGCTCGGCCAGCAGTCCATCCGCCTGCACGGGCGCCGCAAAGTGGACAGGCGTCTCCACAACGATGAGCTCCTGCTGCTGTCCATCGACGAAGATGAGCTGGCTGAGCAGCTGCTCCAAGTCGAGTCCGTTCAGCTGCTGAATGTGAGCGCCCTCGGGGATGCTCACGCGTCCCGTAAATACCTTGTGACCCTCGACACGGATGTGGGAATGCTGCTTGAATATCAACTGCTTGAAGAGCTGCTGCAGCGGCTCCTGGCTGAGATTTCCCAAGTGACCGAGCACTGTGAGATCCTCCAGCGGCGTAGCTGCACCGCCCGGCAGCGGCACCACCCTGCCGCGCTGCACAAAGCTCTGCCACAAGGGATCCCAGTGCAGGAGCTGCTCCAGCTGAGTCAGGGCCTGCGTATCGTTGTTCAGCGCGCCCTGAAGCTGCACGTCAGCCACATGGAGGCGGCCCTGCAGACGCACATTGCCAGTGAGATTCAGGGGCTGCCGCCTGTTGGCCAGCCGCTCGAAGGGCACACCGTTTAGCGCCTCCAGATGCAGTTCATCGGCCACGCTTAGCGGCGCAGTGAAGCTTTTGGTGCCCTCAATGACCACATCCCCGTCCCCATCCGAACGGAAGACAATGTCATCGAGCAGCTCGGGCAGCAGTCGCTCGTTGAAGCTGCCGCGGATGTGCAGGTCGCTGGCGAACACTGGCGGCTCCTGGAGGTGCCAGCGCGTTCGCATCTCGTTGCTGCGATCCAGCCAGATCACCTCACGCTGCAGCTGGTCCAGGTTGCGTCCGTTGAGCGGACCTTCGACCTGCACCGATCCGCCGACGGCAATCCGCTCGACCTGCAGCTGTCCCTGCAGTATCAGCAGCGGCAGCTCGTCCAACTGCTGCAGAAAGTCGAGCAGCAGATCCGCGCGTATTCCCTGCAACTCTTGCGCCTGGACACCGTGCGGCAGGATCAGTTCCTGTACGTTCACCTCGCCCGACCAGCTGTGTGGCTCCGCCTGCAGCATGTCGCCCAGTGGGCGGCCATTGAGCAGCCCCAATCCGGATTCCGATGCAATCACATCGCCGGAAACTTGCGCCTGTGTGGCCTCCACTCGCTGGAAGCTGGCGCGTCGCAGGTGGAGCGGCTCGCGCAGGGTCTGATAGCCACTGGCCAGCGGCACCTGATTGAGGCTGTGCTCCAGCCGCAGTCCGCCGGCCAACTCCGGGGGGGGACCCTCGAAGCGTAGGCGCGTGCCAGGCGAATTGAGGGAGGGCCCATCCAGGCGCAGGGATTCAGCCAGCAGCTTCTCCAGCTGGACGCCATCGTAGGTGGCGCCGGCGGGCAGCTGCAGCCGATGGAAATACACGTATCCAGGCAGTTGGGTCAGATTCCGGAGCATCTGCGACGTATGTTTCGTCACAAATTGCTCCAGAGGGATGCCGCTCAGCTTGCCATCCGCCACATGGGCGTCCACTGGCAGCTGGAGCTGCCCCACGACACGCTTGGCGCCCGCAACCAGCAGCTCTTGGCTGGCATCGGGCGAACGCTGCAGGAGATCCCCCAGCAGCGAATCGTAGCTGTCGTTGTCCAGCTGGCCGCGCAAATGAAGCGCTCCCTGGACGAGCAGCTGCGCGAAATGGCAGTCGGCGGCGCGTATGTGATGCGTCTCCAGCAGGGTGGGGTTCAGGGGCGCGTCCTCAAACTGCCTGCCCTGGGCACTGCCATTGAGCTCGAGTTCCTCGGATACCTCCAGCTGGGAGAAGGTCACAAAACCAGGCCAGTCCTGGGCATCGCTGAGCGTAATGGCATCTTCCGGTCGCATCTCATTGATGGTTCCTGTCGTGTCCACGACATTGGCAGCTGCAAATTCAAAAGGGAAACGAATAAGAGAGCCTGGCGGGGCGGCAGGGTGTAGCTACTGAGGGTCTGGGTGAACTCCTTGGGCGTCTGGACAA
Organism: Drosophila bifasciata; assembly: GCA_009664405.1. Classification (NCBI taxonomy): domain Eukaryota; kingdom Metazoa; phylum Arthropoda; class Insecta; order Diptera; family Drosophilidae; genus Drosophila; species Drosophila bifasciata. The sequence goes on from CM019041.1 coordinate 34,425,738, forward strand.
TGGTGGTGCCATTACCCTGTGACCACAGGTAATCCTCGGGGAAACGAAGCTCATTCAGCGAGCTCAGGTGCAGTGCATCCTCGAATATGACAGCCTGGCGGAGCAAAAAACGGAAAATCAAAAGAAAATCAAAGGGAAAAGCCAAAGAGTCGCCACTCACGCCCTGAACATGCAACTGGGAGAGCTGCAGTGGCCGATGACGCCACACCAGATCCTCCAGCAGTTGGCTCCAAGGCAAGCCGTTGATGGTAACGCACGCAAGGTTCCCGTCCAGCTGCAGGCGCTCATGCGACTCGCTTCCCTCGGCGTCCTGCTGCTCCGTGGGCAACTGCAGCAGCTCCAGGCGCTGCACATTGAGCGATCCAGCAGGGAGCAGCAGCGACTTATTCTGCACATAGAACGGCACGTGGTTCAGCTGGTCGAGGACGAGCGACTCCGCCTCGACGCTATCGACCTCCAGGCGATCGTAGTGAAAGTTGTAGAGCGCCTCGGGCTGACGCTTGGGCCGCCTCGGAGCCGCTGCTGCTGCCTGCATTTGCTCCTCGAGCAGGCGTATCTGTTGCAGCAGCTGCCTCAGATCGATGGCTGCATCCTCGGCCGTCCAGCGCGCATCGTTGACGAACAACTCCTGAATGTCGCCGCCCTCGTTGATCACTTGAGGCGTGTGAATCTCCTCAAACGCCTCCTCCAGGAGCAGGGGCGCGCGCAGCTGCGCTTCGACCAGGCGTATAATGGCGTCCTGCTCCTCCACCCACTCGCGCATGAACTGGTGTATCTCCTGCAAATCCTTTGTCTCCGAATTCCTGGGCAACAGCTGCGTTTGCAGGCGAAAGAGCCCCGAAGGTGCCTGCCGGCGGGGCACCAGCAGCAGCGGCGGCTGATCCTGCTGCCGGATCAGCGCAGCCCCAATCAGTCCCGCCTCTCGCTCCTGGTCGAGCATGCAGCCGGCACCGTAGGTGATGTGATTTGGCTGGCTGCCGCCAATGCCGCACGGCGACGGCAGCCCCGCCTCGAAGGCCTCCCCCGTCCAAATGAGCACCTCCAGGACGAGCAGCGTGTGCGTGTCGAAGGAGACGCGATGCTGTACGAGCAGCAAGAGATCGTCCCGATAGCTGCGCACCGCCACGGGCAGGAAGTACTCCACGAAGCCGAAATTCTGACCCAGAATCGTGCGGGGCACGAGCTGGCCCTGCACATGGGCCAGAATCTGGGGTCGCTGTCCGCCCAAGGCCAGGTAGCTGCGTCCGCCCATCTGGAAGGCGGCAATAGCCGCCACCTGGGGCGCTGGCAGCCGCTGATGCAACTGCAGCTGCAGCCCCGCATCCCCCAGCGGACGCTCGCGTGGATTGTAGGCATAGACGAGGGCTTGGTCGGTCTGGCCCACGGCTAGGAGCAGCTCCCGGCCAGTGTCCAGCACGGCCACGGCCGTTATCGCCTCCGGCAGCTGCAGGCGCTGTGCGATCCAAAACTCTTCCGCCTCCAGGTCGTAGGAGTAGACGCTGAGGGTGCGATTTCCGGCCAGGACAATAAAGTCGCGTCCCTCCAGACTGAACATCGATAGCCTAGAGGCCTGGCTGCCCAGGGGCCAGTGCCAGAAGGGCACCAGGCCTCGGCCCGGCTCCAGGCGGTGCCAAAGGAGCTGCTGCTGCGTGGCCACCACCAGCAGACCCTCCTGCAGGTGGGTGCGACTGCTCCAGCGCTCGAGGCTGAGCATCGCGTCAATGGGAGCCAACAGCGGCACCGTCTGCAGCGGCGAAAAGTCTCCGTTGAGCACCAGGAAGCCCTCGGGCTGCAAGCCCACAAGATAGGCGCTGCCATTGGCCTGCACGGACACCCACTGCTCCACATCGGAGCCGAGGGTGAAGCGTGTGTCCTCCTCGATGGCGCTGAGCACAAGCAGGTCGCGGGTCCGACGCTTCGACAGCTCGAGGCGCTGCAGCTGCTCTAAGTCTATGCCGGGCGTGTTCACACTCGATTCCACCACATTGGGCTGCTCGTCCTCAGAGTCCTGGCTGGCGCCCAGCATCTCACGGCGCTTATCGCCCAAAGTGGAGCCCGGCTGGGCACTGTTCGCCGCCTTGACAGCCGCATCTAGCTGCAGCACTTCTTGGGCATGGCCCTGCTGGGCCACAGCCTTCTGGATCTCGTCTCGAATGGCTGCCGCGCTCTTCAGGGCCGCCTTATCCACAACCACTTTGCCGGCCGTGGCTGCAATGGGCGCTCCTTGCTTAGTCCACACGGGCTGTGTGATGACACCTGGCTGCAGCAGAAAGCAGAGAGCACTGATTAAGCCACTGAACGCCAATTAAGGAGCCGCCCACCACTTACCGGCCCCACATCGCTGGCCTCCAGGGCCACACTCAGTTCGCTGCGGAGTTTGGCAATCTCTGCCTTTTTGTCCGTCGCCTGGCCCCACCCGATGCGAACGGACCAGAGGCAGAGCAGTCCGAAGGCAGTTAGCAACTTCATTCTACACAAATATATACGCTGAATGGACAAATTAACAATTAACAAAAGGGAAACGAAACCCGCAATAGGGAAAGCACGTGATTTGAAATGTACCGTTTAGTGCGGAGATGCCAGATCAGTTGAAGGATTGGGCACAATCAATACATCTGGCCACACATTCGATAATTTCCCACTAATCGACACTTGCATTTTATATCGATATGAACAGCTGGCTTGGCCAGTGTTCGGTAAGCTGTCTGCCTCTGGCCTCCCCCCACACCTGCTGGCAGATTACGCGATTCCTTTCTATTTTATATTTTTTATATTTAAATCGTAAAAACCAAGTAAGTCAGTCATGCACAAGGTGATAAGGCAAATGTCGCAGCTGAGGCTGCAAACGGTGCCGAGCTCAACGCTGCTCAAGACGACTGGCACATCCACAGCACCACCTGCCCCCCACCAAAGCCAAAGCCTGCACACGGCTGGTGGAGCACTCTGTGCAAATTGGAACAAGAAAAATTTTGGGCCGCGCAAATGGCTGGAGTACAACAAGACAGTGCATCCACCCCAGCAGCCGGACGAGGAGCCACGCAAGGCGGTAAGTGCAATGCAACCTCTCATTCCGTTGTTAACCCACCACTCAAGGAGCAATCCGCAATCCGCTTTTATATAGTACGTGTGTCACATGCGCAACAATATCAAATACAGCCCGGACAAGATGTGGTATATAGCGGCATTCGTGCGCGGCATGTCCGTGGATGAGGCCCTCAAGCAGCTCAACTTTGTCCTCAAGAAAGGAGCCACCGATGTGAAGGAGACCATTCTGGAGGCCCAAGAGATGGCCGTACAGCGGCACAATGTGGAATACAAAAGCAATCTGTGGATAGGTAAGGCCAACAAACAACCTATCCAACCTCAGCACTGACTCTCTCTCGCTATGCAGCCGAATCATTTGTGGGCAAGGGCCGTGTCTTCAAGGGAATGCGACGACATGCCCGCGGTCGCTTTGGCCAGGTGGAGTACAAGCATTGTCACTACTTTGTGCGGCTGGAGGAGGGACAGCCGCCCCAGCACTACTACCAGGAGCCACAAACGCCCGAGCAGCAGTACGAGCATTGGCTGACCCAGATGCGCAGCCGGAAGGTTATCAATTCCCTGTAATGTACCCCCCTTCCTACCCCCCCTCACATTAAGCATTTCTTTTTCTGTTTGTTTTTTGAACAATTTGTTTAATAAATATTAAAACGAAAGCGCGCGATGCTTGTTTACTCCACTTCCTCCTCTTCGTCTTGAAGCGTCGCGCTTATCAGCTGCTGCAGGGGCTCCGCATCGTCCTCCTTCTCGGCCAGCGATTCAGCGACTTTCTTCAAGGCGTGAGACTTGCGTTGACGCACCTCCTCATCGACATCCTTCGCCAGATGCAGGCAGGCCAGCTTGGACAGCCTGGAATGTTTGGTGCGGCCAGCATCGCGACGACGCTTGCGTGTCTTGGAATTTGTTTTGGGTGCCTTGGGCGCCACCTTGGCTTCGGTGTGATCTCGTGCCAGATGCTTGGACAGATTCTGGGCACTGCTGAAGCAGCGTCCGCAGTCGATGGCCTGACACTCGAAACGCCTGCCGGAGTGCGCCGCCAGCCGGTGTTGGCGCAAATTGCGCTCGTACGAATAGGTGCGAGTGCAGCCCTCCTCGGTGCAGGCAAACGCACCCACAGTGTCCTTGTGCTTGGCCTCCATGTGCTGCCTGAGATCACTGGGCTTGGCGTAGCTGGTCTCGCAATGCTCGCACTTGTTCCGCTGTCGCCCGTGGAGCGTGTCGCGGCAATGCTTCGTGTAGAGCGACCACTTGTCGAACTGCAGCTCACAGCCGGGGCAGGAGTAGAGCTTGCAGCTGCCCTGATGGCTCTCGCGCTGCCACTCCTGGTGGAAGCCGCGGCTGCACTTGCTGCAGCGGAAGGGATAGTCCTTGGTGTGCTCCCGAATCTCGTGCCGCTTGAGCTTCAACTTTTGCGAGAACTTGGCCGGGCAGTGTCCGCATGGATACACCCGGGGACAATCGTGGGCCTCGCGCACATGCCGCTGCATGTTGCTGTCGGAGGTGAACATCTTGGTGCACTCCAGCACTGTGCATTTGACGTTTTTCTGTGCCGCATCCTCGGTTCGCTCGTGGGTGCTGCGCAGATGCCGCTTCAAGTGGGTGACAATGGAGTAGGTCTTGTCACAGCCCTCATACGAGCAGGCGTGCTTCTTCTGCAATAGTAATATTAACTTGTTTATAATAGTGCAATACGCATTGGGTGTTCGCATTTACTTTGCCCGTGTGGTGGAACTCATGGCGATCCAATTGGTCGAGACGCTTGAATGTGGCCCCGCACTTTTCAATGCTGCACGTGTACTTGGCCGTACCGCCACTATTGCGCCGCTCCGACTTTTGCTTGAAGTGTTCCAGCACAGTATCCAGGTCACTGTCACTGGTAATATTTATTTCTGGCCGCATTTTGCACCATGCCAAAATTTTAAACAATTTTGTTTAGGCCCATGCGAGGCCCATTCGATTAAGATAGTCCAAAACATCGATACTATCGATCCAAAAGAAAATATACTAAAATATACCTAAAATATACTGTCTATTAAAATTTCGACGGCAAAATGTTTCCGAGATGTATAAAATTTACCGTAACCGGTCACCCTGGTAGTGATGGGACTACACGATATATCGATGGTAGGGAAAAAAATCGATGGTAACCCGCAGGCAGCCACAATCGATACTATCGTCGATTGTTGTACAGCTCTAGATTGTAAGCTTAAAAGCTAGTGCCGAGCTTACAAAAAAAAAACACTTGGCAGAAATTCAGATAATAAACAAAATCAAAAATAGTGAAGTTTTTAAACAAAAACCATGGAATACGAGAGCGTGCTGATTGTCAAACCGGAGGTTTTCATATATAAAATACCACCGCGGGCGAGCAATCGAGGCTATAGGTGAGTCAAGCAACAACAATAGGAAGGAAGAAAAAGTGACTACTGCTTTTTTCTTTTGCTTTTACCGTGTTTTATTCTAAATTGAAAGTTTTTCCCCTGCAACCAAAGAGACGCCCCCACATCTGGGGCATCAATGCATATGTGTGTGTGTGTGTGTGTTTGCTGCAAGTGTGTGTGTACTGCGTGAGAATGCATAAATTATGCTTGTTTTACTGTTGTTGTTTTTACTGCTGTTGCTGTTGCTGTTCTTTTCTTTTGAAGTTCATTTCCAATTGATTTTTTACAGCTGCTCTCTATGCTTTTTGCTTAATTACTGTACATTTTCCCTTACACGTATGCGTCCGCACCGCACCGCCTCCCCCTTCCCCTTCCCCACCGAAAAAGCTCCATCATTTGCGTGTGTGTTGCTTGCTGCTGCTGCTGTTGATTTCTTTGTTGCGCTCACTGATTTCCAATCTCTCCATCACTGATTTTCCCCCCGTATCGCTCTTGTTTTGCAGGGCCGCCGACTGGAACCTAAAGGAACCCACCTGGACGGGAAGGATGCGACTTGTGGCCAAGGGCACGGCCTGCATCTTGAAGCTGGAGGATAAGACCAGCGGCGCCCTCTTCGCCAATTGCCCCATAGATACATATCCCGGCGTGGCCATCGAAGCAGTCTCCGACAGTTCCCGTTATTTCGTCATACGTGTCCAAGACGACAACGGAAGGTCGGCCTTCTTGGGCCTCGGCTTTGGCGATCGCTCGGACTCGTTTGACCTGAACGTGGCGCTGCAGGATCACTTCAAGTGGGTGAAGAACCAAGAGCAGATCGAAAAAGAAAAGACCGAGCCCAAGCAGGAGCTAGATTTGGGCTTCAAGGAGGGGGAAACTATCAAGATTAATATGAGAATAACGGTATGATCTTTGCTCCTTAAACGAACCCCACATGGGCCTTATGGGCATTCTCCACTCATGTATTTTGCTATTTCCTTTATCGATTTGTATAGAAAAAGGACGGCTCTGACGGCCCGTCCCGAACTGGCAAGAACAAGGGCAACAGCGGCGTACTGCCACCGCCGCCCGGTGGCCTGGGCAAGATAGCGCCACCACCAGCAGCAGCCGCGGTTTCGCCCGGGGCGACGGTTCGGTCAAGTCCTGGCGTCTCGCCAGCCCACAGACCATCCGGCGGCGGTGGGTCCGAGTGGACCGACTATGCATCAGCTGGGTGAGGCTCTCTCTCTCTCTGTAATCATAATCCTTTCTTGATTGGTTTCGTTGTTTCGTTTCAGGGGCAATCAAGGACAACAGAACTCGGCAAATGCCAACTGGGTGCAGTTTTAGGCTGCAGCTCTGCTCCCCAAGCTGCCGCCTGCTACTGCTGCTGTTGCTGTTGCGACCGACCTCCCTTCTTCTGTCTGCAGCGCTTTATATTATCACCACCTACCTATCATTTGTTGGGACATTCACTATTTGGATTATTTTTTTTTTATTTTGGCAATGGGAAACGACGACGACGACGACGACGACGACGACGACGACGACGACGACCAATAAGAGAGAAAATTGAACCGAGAGGCATTCAGCGCATAGAGAAAAACGTTAAAGTTAGCCTTTTTTTTATATACTATATATATATATATATTAATTAATGGAAATTGTGTATTAGTTTCCCCTCTCTCTGCGCTGCTCTACGCTACCCATCTCGCTCTGAATGGTGGGTGTAGCTAGAATAGGGAGGGGGGGGATTTTGGTAGCAAACTATTTAGCCTGGTTGTTAATTGTGTGTAAAGGAATTGTTTGAAGGATAACGCATAATAATTCATAATAATTGTAATGGGAAGTTAAATATTCGGCAAGTGTAATTTGTTAAAGCAATTTTGAATAGGCACGAGAAACAAAATGCAAAATGCTAGCTGCAAAAAAACTAATGTGAAAGTGATTCGAGTAGTGTTTGAGTACTTACTTACACCAAGAGTCACACGTGTGCATGCAAAGGACATTCCGCAGATGAGCAAGAAAACTAAACTAAAACAAAACAAAAAAAAACGTATAGTATCGTTATAGGACGGCATTACATACCATTTTTAGTTTATTGTTACACTATCTCTATCAGAGCCCCAACCCTCATATCCCCATATCCCCCATTCCCCCACGCAACAGTCTTAACCAACTTGTTCCTTTCCCCCGTTACCAATCCCCAACAGAGGGTCTTATAAATATATACTTTATTTTTGTTTATAAAGAAAGAAAAAAACGGCACACACACGCATAGCAATTAAGTAAATCAAATGAATTATATACATATATATACATGCTATATATGTATATGTATACACACATACAGTATGATGAAAGATATCCATATGTATTTAAATAAACCACGCAATGTATTTAGTACATTACAAAAAGAAACCAACAAAAAAACCAAAACAAAACAAAACAAAACGAATGAGTATAAATATATAATATACATACATACACATACAAGTAGGATCGATCGATATATAGATAGAAAAGAGAGATCTTTGCTAAATATGAATTCAATAGTTAAACTGTTCAATGCCCCGCCCGATTCTGCTCTATATATATGTATACTCGATATTCCAATAGTTTAATTGTTTGCCGCTCCCCTTACCACCTTGTTCTTGCTAATTCTGAAGCCCCCATCCCATTGTTAAGCAGTTTGTTTATCGTTTACACATATTATGTGTATTGTTTGGGAGCAACAAAGGCTGCTCCCCATCCTCCTCCTCCTACTTATTTCTGTTGCTGTTGTTGAGCAAAAAAACATAAACTAATAATGAAAACCACAAAAAATAGTTATATATATAGTACATATATATATATTTGTTCCATTCATGTGTATACTTAGAGAAGCTGCAACTGGCACACACACACACACACAGCCATACATCATTGCTCCAACGACTGTGTGGGGGGGGCAAACAGTGCGTTTCACTTTGTGCCGGACTGGAGCGCCATGAAGAGAGAGAGAGAGGCAGATCCTTTCCCCATGGCAGAACTACTTACTTACAGCAATAACTAGCAAAATAACCAAAAATCGATTAAATATCTCCGAATTTAATTACAATAATAGGTTTAATCGCATAGCATAGATTTGATTGATATTTGTACGGGTGATGCACACGGTTCCAATTGAGGAACCCAGACGAACAACAATAACAAACAGTAGAGTAATTGAGTACTGTGGATCCGCTTTCAACCGACTAACTATTTGTTAACTAAATTCAAATCCCCATCTTACCCTTTAACCAACTCTTCAAGGATCTTCTTCAAGGATCATTAAAACCCAAAACCTAATTTTATATGAATTAACTAAGGATTTGTCTTAACACGGTGATAAAAGATTAACTCAAAAACAAACCATATAACTAATTTCCAGTACAATTGGCATATGGGTATACAGTATATAGGAACGAACAGCTCTTTCAGGGCGCTACCAGCAGCTGCTAAAACAACGAAGTTCTTGGTCTACACATCTCCCACACGTAATAATCCAAAAAACCCCCCCGTCTGGCAACTGTGAAACGCACTGTACCATTATGGATATACATACGTTAAATGGGGTAACATGAAGTGGGGAGGAGGCTCTCTCGTGTGTCATTCGAGAGAACCTTCATTATACGCCAGCTTTGAAGCAGTCTACAAAAAATGAACAAGCGAAAAGATAAAGATACACACACACACACACACACATGATATATACAAAATGCAAACTATTATTAATGAAATACGAAATAAATAAAAAAACAACAAAGCATAGCAATTTCAATTTACAATATGCTGGCAGTTTTCATTCCGGCTGATCTGCTGCTGCTCCAAGGCGCCTCCTTTCGCTCTATCATGCCAAAGCCATGTATATTGTTTCTTTTGTTATTTGTTTTACTTGGGAGCATAGCAATTTCAATTAACAATATGCTGCTGGCAGTTTTCATTCCGGCTGATCTGATCTGGTCTGGTCTGCTGCTTTCGCTGCCAGGCGCCTCCTTTCGCTCTATCATGCCCAAGCCATGTATATTGTTTCTTTTGTTATTTGTTTTACTTGGGAGCATAGCAATTTCAATTTACAATATGCTGCTGGCAGTTTTCATTCCGGCTGATCTGATCTGGTCTGCTGCTGCTTTCGCTGCCAGGCGCCTCCTTTCGCTTTATCATGCCCAAGCCATGTATATTGTTTCTTTTTTTTGTTTTAGCCAACGACTATGTGTCCAATTGTATAGCTTATAAAATAATATCACTAATTTAGAATTAAAACCATCTCTGTTTTATTTTTTTCATAATGTTTTTTTTTATTATTATTTTTTATTTAACTTATAACTTTTGCTTCCTGTCACGATGTATTTTTTGTATGGTTTTTCACTTTCGTTTTTTTTGTGTGTGTGTTTTTTGTTTTCTATTTGTTTTTGTTTTTGTTTTGTAATTGTTATTTAAGTTTTAGTACATATAATTACATTTCATTATTTTCATAGGACTTCTGCTTCCGCTTGACTTTGCCACCATCTCATCTCTTTCTCTCTCTCTCTCTCTGTGATAATCCTCTTTCTCCTTTCTCCTTAGCCTTTCTCATATTTCTTTCGCTTAGTAATTTGTGTCTGTGTGTGTTACATATTCTGAATAGATCAGCAGTGTGTGTGGTGTGGTGTATGTGTGTTACATCATCGTATGCTATTCACATACATAGCTATATGTACGTATAAATAGATGTATTTGTATGTGTTATGTGTGTGTGTGTGTATGGGTATGCATAACCTGGCTAGCTACAAACTTGCGGGGATACCAACACCACCAACACACACAGATTCTATATATCCATATCATATATATTCTGCCTGATTTCTTTTTGTTTTTGTTTGTTGCCTTCTTCCATGCGCATAAGTAATTCTTGTAATGCTTCATATTAATTTTGAGTTAGATGGAATTTAATTGTTTTGTTTTCTTTTGTTTTGTTTTTGTTGTGTGGCTTGGGGGCAGAGACACCACCACGCCCAGAGTACTTGGCGTGGAGATCCTTCCTTTAGAGCGGATGGTGGTCTAGGAAGGGGGAGAATGTGGCTGAGTGGGCGATTTCCTATACGAACAAGCAAAAAAAAAATATATATATATATATTTATGTATGATTTATATCGTATATATATAATCCGCTAATAATATTGTTCACTTAAGTCGCATACATATTTATATAACTGATTGGAGGGGAGGAGGGCATATCTAGCTTAGGGCTCGAGCGCACACACACAGCACTTCCACTGATCTGCAGTCAGTGTGTCCCGCTTTCAGCTAAGGTGTGCGCGAGAGTCCTTAAGAGTTCTGTTGCTGTTTTCTATCGTATTCTGTTTTGGGGTGGTGGTGGCGTTTTTTCTGGGTATCTAGTTTAAGATATTTACACAGCTGCATTTCCACGCTAAAGGTATTGTACAATACATTAACTACAGTCCTGCCTGCGCGCCTCAACAATATCTACTCGCTTAGCTCAAATTTTATATATGTATTAGACACACAGCTGGCCTACAAAATTGTTTGATTCATTTTCCCTTTGTGTGTTCCATAGCCGTTTTGGACAGCAGCAAAAATAGCAGCTGTGTGCAACAAAATCGCGTCAGTTGCACCAACGCTTCGTCGGTTTTTAAATCAATTGTAGACCATAGTATTTTTGTTTGTTTAAGAACTAACAACTAAAACCTAACTTAACCTCTTGTATGTGTCTGCGCATACATATACTTAAGTTGGTTAAAGTGTGTGTGTGAGTGTGTTTGTGTGGGGCGGAGGAAGTTCCAAATAGAATTTAAAAAAAATAAACAAAATAAAACCAAAAATGTACATTTGATGTTTCTGTTTGTGTGTTTTCAAAACGCGTCCCCCTTCTAACTTCTTTCTATCCAATAATAATAATAATGCCCATTCTTCTGCTCTGCCTGATCTCGACTTAAACAGGGGACCTTTGTGGTATAGTATAGGATTGTTTGTTATGTTTAGGATGGATAATGGCTTATTGGACGATGGGATTACATGAAGCGCTGGCGTTTACTGCTATAGTGGCATATATCCATTTTATCGTCGATGGGACTGCCGGGACGCTTGCAGTGGCGCGCTATTTCATTGGCAACAAATGCAAATAGTTCCGGGCCCCTGAAATAGACACCAAACCAAGAGATTAGATTAGTGAGTGATTGGTAAGTCGTTGGACTTACCGTGGGCGCAAAACCAAAGCCTCCTTGAAGGTGTGCAAATCATCACCGATGCCTGGGGCTCCTGGGGCACCGCCGACGCCACCACCACCACCACCACCACCACCGTGTGCGCCAGCTCCTGACGACGACAACAAATGCGATGGATGTCCCGAAACGCCGGTCAGTGGTCCACCGGCCAGGTCCAGGCCAGAGCCAAGAAAGCCCAGACCAGAGCCTGGTCCGCCGCTGTTCGAAAAATGTCCGCCACCGCCCTGGTTATGCTCTGGTTTTGGTGACCTAGAGAGACACATACACAGAAAGAAAGAGAGAGAGATAGCAAAGGATGATGCTTTCGAACTACTGCTACGGGAGACTCACCGACGATTGGCATGTGGATTTGTGTTGGATGGCGGCATCGGTTTCCCGGCTAGATAAGCCAATAGATCCTCTCGGCGTATCATGCGACGTTTTTTGCTGCGAGCCCAATCGGCTAGCTCACGTGTGCGGCGTTGATATCCGCACTGTACCGCAGCATCGCTAGTGCGCTTGAGACCATCACATGATTCTGAAAGGTGTATTAATGGGGGGGATACCATTGGATGGGTAATCAATATGAATGTATATCATTTTGAGGGCTATACTATATTACCTTTGTAAAGAGTTGTCACAGTGCCAGCTGCGGTCTGGAAGGGCAGCCAGAGGGCGCCTGTGTCTGAGGAAAATGCGCTCGATGACCGCTCTGTGGGAAAGAGGATGGAAGAACATGTTATCAATGGAAGCATAGAAAACTCAATTTCCTCTTTTGTAAAAAAATAAAATAAACATGTCCGACCTGTCGGCCATTGCAGATCAATCTTCCTGCTGTCCCTCTCCAACTCTGTATATCTAGCTGTTCTTTTTGCAGTCTCCTCTTTGCACACCTGCTGCACACGGAGAATACAGGACAACGACGACGACGATGACATACAAAGAGAGAGGGCGAGTGCGACCACCGACCGACCTCCCTTGTGCCGTTATCGACCCGAGAAGAAGAGCCTGCAGCAAGCTAAAGTGCAAGCGGGATGGCACTAGCCACACTCAGTCATAACCCAAAATAATTTGCAATAAAATTCAAAGAACAAGAGGCTGCGACAGAATATAAGTAGATAAGAATGGAAGAAGCCAAAGACGGAATAGCATATCAATCTTTTAGTAGCTTCCGGTTTTTGGGGCTGACTGTGCCATCATTACTATTTTCATTCTTTACATTTTTCGCCATACCCCCACCCCACCCCACCACACTCTACTAAAAGAATGACGAAAGCAAAACAGCTGTTTGGCCATTGTTTTTGTTGTGACGCAGCGATGTGCGTATATGTACGTGTACATGTGCGTGTGTATGAGTGTGTACATACGATGCACGCACATGTTGATTAATGGATATCGAAACAACAACAACAACAAAGAGAAGAACACAAAAAACTAGAATCAGCAAAAAAAAAATATATACATGTAATTCCTAGACGCGACGCCTCTGACTCTCTCTACAGCTGCTGCCGCTGCCGCTGTCGCTGCCTACTGCGCTGCCATTGCACTTGGCTTCTACATCTCTCACTCGCTCACCCGCTCGCTCTCCCTCTGTGGCTCTGCCCTTGCCTCTGACTCTCTCGCTCTCTCTGTTCTATTGCAATGCCCTGGCCCTGTCCCTCCGCCCACCACTCCACCGCTTCAAACAAGCCAAAGCCCTTTCTGCATTTTGATAATGCGTAGATTGTCCAGGAAAAAAGGAGCCGAGCTCGAAATAGGCATTGAAAGTAGAAAAGAATTTAATTATTGAAAGGATCAGGTCCGGAGAAGGGCAGGAGGTAAATGAAAGCCGGGATGCTGCTGCTTCTTGCCTCAGCGCTGGGCTATTAATACCTCGCCCAAAACTATTTTACACACACACACACACACACATTCGAAAAGAGGCAACACACAAAAAAAAAAAAGCTGAACTATGAAAATGCGTTTTGCTCCAGCTTCCTCGGTGCTACACCGCCGCTTACCCTTCTATGGAAGGGGACGGGACGGGACCGTGAAAGCCTGTACGACGCCCCTGTTACCAAAGTTCCCCCCCCGGCACTTACCGCGATAGAGCTGGGCCACAGCGGTGGCCGAATCCTGGAATGCTCCCCAGACGGTGCCTAAATTGTTGTCACGCTGACGCACATACTCCCGTTCGAATTCATCATGCTGGCCGTCAATTTCATGGTGACACTGCTCCTCGAGCCAGCTTTCCTCGCCGCCCGATTCCTGCTGCTGTTGCATTTTTTGACTGTTTTTGTGTGTATGTTATGTTATAGGTGTGTGTGTGGGTTGTATGTGATTTTTTTGCTGCGCTGGTTTTTTTTTTCTTCTATCACGGTTACGGCTACGACCTGGACTCCGCGACTGGGAATCGAATCGCGACTTGCGTCTTCTGGCTGCTGCTCCTTTCTGCTGCTTCCTCTTCTGCTACGACGACAGTACGCACTAACACACACACACACACACACACACGCACACACACGGGAAATGCTCGCACAGAAGCACACACGCAGTCTCGCTTCTGTGTGTGGGTGTGTAGAGGATTGTCCACTCTTGACTGCAGACTTTGGGGCACTTGAATGCGCACTTTGATGCACAGCCTCCAATCCGACACAAGCTGTTGTGCCGAAGATCAGCTTTTTATATTCCTCACTTATAATTTATTATTTTTCTTTGGACACGAAACGGGAATGAACGTAAACTACCACAAAAAAGAATTAAGACAAGACTCTGTGTCAGTGCTGCCGGACTATTTGCATTCAAGATGTTTTCCCCAGAGTTGGCATTCTAGTTCGATTAAGATGAGACGGTTCGTTCTGGACTCGCGAACTAAGAATAATTTTCAAGACTTATTTAATGCTACATTCTACTCTCATTTGGTTTTAGTACGTCTTTTCAATGTAGAATTACGAAAATTAATAATTTAAGAATGTAATATAAATGTTGCTTTGTTAATCTACGATAAAAGAACAACTGTCAAGAGAGCTGGAGACGAAAATATGGTTGTACCAAATCAAAATTTCAAAGCATAAAAAGGATTGTCAAAGCCTACACGTCTAAAATTTTAATCATTTCGAAAATCCATGATTATTTACTTTTTGAGGAATGCATCCCATATCATAGCATAACATAAGTTCAGCCTGAACACAACCATATATAATTTCGCAGATCAATAGTTCCAGTTCAACTGAACCAGTTTCTGTCTCGATAAATTGTCGAATTATGTGGCAGCTCTGCAGAATCTCTGCACGTTTTTAAAAGCCGGCCCTACCAGAATCCAAAACAAAGCGAACTAAAAACTAAAATGTTTATGAACACAGCTCTCTTCGAGCCGGGTAAAACAAAGTGCGAACGGAAATTCATCCAACAGGCAGCGAAGCAGAGCCAACGCTTCGATGGTCGCAAGTCTGGCGAAAGCCGCGATGTCCAACTAACCTTCGGTGGGGACTATGGCTCAGTGATCGTGGAGCTGGGCGACACCAAGGTGATGGCCCAGGTGACCTGCGACATTGGCACACCAACCACGTCCAGGCCAAATGAGGGAAAGATCCAGCTGTTCGTCACACTTGCAGGGGTCTCCTACCTAGACTCTGTCCAGAAGACGTACGAAAAACGCTCGCTAACGCTGAATTCCCTGCTGGAGCGGATATTCCGAACCTCTCGCTGTGTGGATCTGGAGTCTCTGTGTGTGGCTTCCGAGCTGTATGTCTGGTGCCTTCGTGTAGACGTCAATGTTCTCAATCACGATGGCAATCTGTATGGTAAGCAGTCATCGGTGTCGTAGAGAATAACTTTGCCAGAATAAAATGTTCCTTCCTTGTAGATGCCAGCACTATTGCCGTTTTGGCTGCCCTAATGCACTTTCGTCGTCCTGACGTGTCCTTTACCGATGGCGAGCTGCGCACCTACACGGAGAAGGAACGCGACATGATATCCCTGCTCTTTCTGCACTATCCATTGAGCGTCACCTACTGCGTCTACGCAAGAAACTTTCAGCCTTTGGTGGACCCCACGCTGCTGGAGGAGAATTGCGCTGATTCGACAATTGTTTTGAGCTTTAACTCGTACCAGGAGCTGTGCACCCTAAATGCTGGCGGCACTGTTCCAACCGACGTTCGAACCATCATGCAGTGTGCCCGGAGTGCAGCGAATCGTTGCAATGCCCTGGTTACATTCGTCCGCAAGGCCTTGGATCTGGATGAGCAGCAGCGTTTGCAGGGGGGCACCAAGAAAAGCACTGGCATGCTGGGCCTAATGGCCAAGTCGTCACAGAAGCTGAGCTTCAAGACACTCATGAAGGGGGATCAGAAGCAACAGCAGGAGCAACAGCAGCATAAAGCAGAGGACATGGATATAGAAGTGGTGGCAAAGCTCGACGAAGACGAAGCAGAGCGTGTCGAGAACGATAAGCAGCCAGCCCAGGAAGAGGGTAAGTTCTGCCTCAATCATGTGCCTTATGCCTCTCCTCCGTTCATATCTCATTTTCCTTTTTATACAGAACTAAAAATGGACGCCAGCGGCTGGCTGCCGCAGGAAGCTGAACCTGAAGCCACCATAGATCTGACAAAGCCGGGGCCAGGCAAACCCAAGCGTAAGCGCAACAGAGGCAACAAAAAAAAGGGCCCACTGAGTTCCTAAAAAAAAAAACCAAAACAAAAATGGGAAATATTTCTAAAGCGATACGTGGAGGGCAAGGAAAGCGAAGCAAGTCCATCTATTTGTAAACAATTTATGTATAATAAATCTACAAACTAATAGGTTAGACATGCTTTCCATTATTGTTTACTTAAGCTTAAAATTGTATGCCTAAAAATCAGTCTAGACCTTAACACAATTCGTTCAGTCTGCCAGTGGCCCGCCCCCGACTGATGGTTCCGTCTTAGTTAAGCTTAAACTAGCATTACGATTGCTAGAAGATTATCGGATACAACCAGTTGAATTTTATATGTGTGAACAATCTTCAATTAAAAGAAAGTTAATATATGTTTCGATGTTTGGGAATTGCCATCAAAGATGGGCGGGAGCTCTGGCCTAACGTAATAAGAGTGAACGCATTTTGTGTGTGTTTTGTTTTGCTGATTGTGGAAATACGAATAGGAAGGAGTTTTGCTTTTCCAATTTCGTTCAATTGTTGTTGCTTTGTTTGCTGTTTTTTTTGTAAAATGTACATGGTTTATTCGTGCGTGTGTTTGTTTAATGATTTAGTTTTTAGGATATATATTATCTGTGTAGTATATGTGTAGAGCTATTAACAACGGACCAATGCTACAATAAACTGAAGTTGTAAAACTTCATTCATCTTAGTGTTAAGTTAATATTTTTGTTTCATGTTTACCATTTCATTTTCTTTCTTTCTGCTTACATACATAATTATTCTTGTTTTTTGGGGAGCACCAGTTGCTTGTGTTTGCTTGCTTCTTTACTTAATTTCTTTAGTTGTAAATTATTTTACATTATTTAATCTACAATTAATTGTATTTAGTATTTATCTTCTGATTTTTTTTGTTTTTTTGGGATGTAGGAAGATGCGTAGGCATGGGTAGGTAGACTTGGGGAGAGGTGGTGGACAATGATTTCTATAAGAAGTGAACAATGCTGACGTCAGGAGTAGAATGATGACGACAGCAAATGCAGCAACAATATGTTTGTGTTTGTGTGAGCGTGTGTGTGTGTGTGTGAAAGGGAGATAGCTAGCTAGTAGGCCATAACATCCTTCTCTTGTGTATCCATTTTGATCCATTTCAGGTGGTCTCATTGCCAATACCATTCTTTTGATCCAACTTATTTGTTCCCATTTTGACCATATACACAAAAAACGTGATTATCTCCTTCTCCTTGATGGGTATTGTCTTGAAATGCTTCATGATGGTCTGCATAGGATAAAACATAACATAAAACAAAATATATACAACAAAAATTTAATGTGATGAACTTACATCTGCCAATTGTGCGCGCTTCATGCCCTGCCGTGTCTGGACCTTAAAGTGACGCTTGTAGCGGCGCAGCGTGCCCACGCTTAGCTGGTAGAGATCGGGAAACTCGTGCAAATCGGTGTCCGTCTCATTGCTATCGTCCTCGCTGTCCTTGCGTCGGCGTTTGGTACGCACCGACTGTATGCGCTCCTTGTGGTGGTCACAGATGTAGATGTGCTGTGCACTCGGGTCACTGCTCAGCTTCAGGCGCTTCTGGGCCACCGTCTTCTGGATGCGTTTGCTGTAGCTCGCGTAGCCGGCCTGATTGCGACACCTTTCCATGTCGTCAATCAGGCAGCAGGTCTGGTCTGCATGGCCACGGGAGTCCTCCTCTCCGGAGCTGAAGCCGTTGTTCATCCTGTTGCCACGAATATTCTTGATCCCCTTATTGTGGGTGGCTTACCCGATAGATGTGAGTGCTTTGTTGTGTGTGTACTGCTTGCTGCTCGCGAGTGGCGACGTTTTGTTTTTCTGTTTTTGTTTCCTTCCTCTTCTGCGTCTTTCTCATCGATAATTGACGGTCACTCTAGAACCTAGCTTGGTAGGGTCATACTTAGTTATGGTATTTCAATACGCATTGAAATAGTTTGCCCAATTTGGAATAATGTCCACAGATGTGGCAATGTATTTGGCGTACTGTCAGCTACAGATTACGTTGAAAATATCAAGTATTGCACCGAAATATCAATAATGACAATCGAAAACGACACTTTTAAAAGTGTCCGTCCCTGAAAAAACATCGATAGAAATGGTGTCTGGATTGTTTTCACTATCACCACTATCGCCACTGCACGTATTCGGTATGTTTGATCGATAGTTCCGCGGTCACACTGACCCTCCTCCCACTGAAACAAAATACAATTAATAAACGGCGCAACAATTAATAAACAATGTGGCTGGTGAACAATGCGTGGATAGCCGCCGCCTAGCAGGAGAGAGCAAGTGCAGTACCAAGATCAGCGATGGCCAGCGCACCGCCAACTCCGACAGCAGTCACAACTTTGGGCTGTGACGCCATCCAGCAGCTGGAGCGACGAGAGCTGAGGCAACCGCAAGTGGTTGCCACCACACTGCTCACAGATCTGCGACGCGCCACCAACTACTGGCTACAGGCAAAAAGCGATGATGGCTTCCAGATGCTGGTTCAAACATGCTCACAGATCCTGCAACATGGCCTGGTGGTAAGCAGACAGACAGAGAGAGCGAGAGAGAGAGTATCCGCTGCGATGACGAATGCTGATGCAATTTATTGTTGTGGCTCTTTATCAGTTGCATCCTCAGCCTGGTGGCGGCGGCGGCGGCAGCGGCGGCGGGGAGCTGCAGCGTCTGGCCGATGACTTTGAGTTTTTGCTCGCCAGCGAAGAGAAGATGAAGCGGCAGCAGCCGCAGCAGCAGCAGCCTTATCGCCGCTACAGCCAGCAGCAGCATCCGCAACAGCCCCCAGGGAGTGTGGATGAGTTTTTCCGCTGGTGGATCACTCGGTGCCTGCAGGCGCGCTGCCTCTCGCAGTGCCTCCAGTCGCTGGTGGCCGACAAGGAGCTTATGGAGTGCTATTACCAGCGGGAGTCGGCCTTTCTGCGCCACTCGGGGCATGCCACTACGCTGTTTGTGTGCCTTATGGCGGTGCAGCTCAACCAGAGCAGCTTGCTCAGCCAGTTGGAGGTGCACCGGCAGCTGCGCCATCGACGCACCTGCTCGCAGCCGAATTTCAGCATTTCGCCACGTCTGCAGGTAGTGCCGGAGGAGAAGCTCAATCTGCAGCAGCAGCGGCGTCCCCACACGCATGTGCGGCATCACCAGCGACTGCGACGCTTCAAGAGTCTGCCCAATTTGTACCAGGACCCGGACGAGGAGCAGGAGGCGGCCCGTCGACGCTGTCAGACCTACAGCAGTCCTCGCACAAATAGAACGATGACTGTCTGTCGCCAGGCGGATGAGCCGGACATGCTGCCTTCCACTTCGGCGGGCAGCAACCACAGCAGCTCCAGCACCAGCATGTCCAGCACCAGTCCGCGGCGCATCCATTTGATCAACTGCGACGACATCAAGATCTGGACCGATCAGACTGGCAGCCAGCCAGCGGAGATTCCCCAGTCGCAGCTGCAGTCTCACCTCCAATCCCAGTGCAGCATAAGGGCTTCGCCGCTGAACTACTTTCTGACGAATCTCTTTGTCTCCCCGCCTGTATACACGAGCTGGTTTAATCACGGCCTAGGCGAGGATCTGAACGGGCTGGGAAACGGCGGCGGTCTTGGAGACAGTGTGCTGGACAACTTTCTGCCGGTCAACGGCAGGAAGCTGAAGAAGAAGCAAACCCTCTTCGAGGGTGTCAGCATGCTGGATGAAGCGGCGGCAGCGGGAGCGGCATCTCCGTCGACCCTTTGCACTGCGCCGCTGGACATTGTTGGGATGGCGGATGGGAGCTATGGCGGCAGCCAGGCGACCAGCTCCAGCTCGACAAGCGCCACACCGGGGAGCCTGAGCAGCGACAAGATGGACCAGCAGTCGCTGGCCACCTTCCTGCAGATGTCACGCTACACGCACAACAACACGGAGCTGGAGAAGGAGAACGCCCACTTTCGCATATCGGAGGCCTGCATCACGGCCATCGAGCATGTGAAGTGGAGCCGGCGGGACGTGGCGAAGCCCAGTGCCGCTCCCTACACGACGGACCCTGATCTGATGCCGTACGTGGAGCAGATGGGCTCGCTGGATGCTGGCCACAGCAGCCACAGTGCCGAAGCCGTGGGACTGCAGCTCATCTCGCGCTTCAACGACCAACAACTGCCCCGCGTGGGGCACCTCAAGTGGCTTGTCTCGGAGGAGGACACGCCGCAGCAGCTGCTGCCCATGCCCAAACAGGAGCAGGACAAGGAGAATGCCGGCGGCAGCCTGACGCGCGGTACCAAGACCTGGGCTCCGCCCCGCCAGCAGATCATCTTTACAGAGCATCCCAGCGTCAGTCGCTCCCAGCAGCTCAGTCACCAGGGCAACCGATGTGCCGGCTGCGGAATGCGTGTGACTCGCCAGTATCAGCATCATTTCCGGTACTGCAGCTACTTGGGGAAGTACCTGTGCACGGGCTGTCATCGCAATCAGATCTCGGCCATACCCGCCAAGATCCTGCAGAACTGGGACTTTCGCTGCTATCCGGTCAGCTCGTTTGCCTACCGCCTCATCGAGCAGATGTACACCTTTCCGCTGTTCCATGTGCCCGACCTGAATGCCCAGCTCTATGCGAAGCACAAAGACCTCTCCAAAGCGCGTCGCCGGCGCCTTCAATTGCAGTCTGTGAAGGAGTTCATTGGCAACTGTCGCTTTGCAGCGAGGTAAGTGGATCGGATCGGATCTCCACAAACAGAATATAAACCCTTGTTTCCCTCTGTTCTCCTTGGCAGGGAGCAGGCATTTTTCAATGCCATACCAGTGCACCTTACCCAGGATCCGGACATGTGGTCCATGTGCGATTTTGTGGATGTGCAAAATAGCAGCATGAGCCGCTCCATCAAAGAAGTGATCCTACTGAGCGAACAGCATGTCCGCAACTGTGTGGTAAGTGTAATTCAGCAATATAATTCCACTGGCTATATCTCGCACTCTCTACTCCTGCAGCTCTGCGTGGGACGGGCCTTTGTGTGCGCATACTGCAAGAGCAGCGAGCTCCTCTATCCCTGGCAGCGGAAGATTGAGCGCTGCGTGCGTTGCGGCGCCTGTTCGCATCACGGCTGCTGGAAGGCCAGGCGCAGTGAGCCCTGTCCGCGCTGTACACGGCTCCAGGCCAGAGCCAGTTAGCCCCCCAAATCTATGTGGATAATCTATGTATATTATCGTGTAAATTACCAAAACTGTTATGAAAATTATGTACCTCAAGGCGATTGTAGAAGGGAGAGTGAAAGAAGCGGAAACCATGTTGATTTTATACATATATATATACGATACGAATATTTATTGTACACTCTGGACATATTGATTAAAGTATGTACTATATTTTTTAAATCTATCTATCTATTGTTTGTAAATAACAGCCTCGATGCACTTTTTATGCATGTCAGGGATATGGAAGCCACAGTTATCTTTGAACTCCATGATCCGTCAATCTTTTTCCTGATGTTACAAGCCTAAGTTTTTTTTATTTAGTATTACTACGTGAATTGGGCAGAATTTTAAATTTCAGTTCGCTTCCTGAAGTATTATATATAGTTCTCGTTGGGTTGTCAAAAAAGTCTTGCGGTATTTTTATTGAATTTTCAATTGTTCATTAAATTGGTTATAATAATGCGATTTAAGTCAAATATGCGCCGTTTTATTCGATGACGAGTTCCCAACGAGATGCCAACTTCATAATGCCCCTCTTATAGAAGCTCGCTTCCCTATTGGAAAAAAACTCGGAGAGCCAATTTTCACAGGACTCTCTTGTGGCCAACTTCCGACTACCAAGCTCGTTCGCCATGGACAGAAATAGGTGACAAATCACTTGGTGCGAGATCCGGACTATACGGTGGATGCAAAGGCACCTCCCATCCGAGCTCCCGGAGCTTCTGGCGCGTCACCAAAGATGTGTGTGGCCTGGCGTTGTCCTGATGGAAGACAATTCGGCCTTTGTTGACCATAGATGGCCTCTTCTGCATGAGTGCTGCATTCAAGCGGTCCAGTTGTTGGCAGTACAGGTCCGAATTGAGCGTTTGGCCATAGGGGAGCAGCTCATAGTGGATGATTCCCTCCCAATCCCACCAAACACACAGAAGAACCTTCCTGGCCGTCTGGGCAGCTTCACCGCTTTTCGACCACGACCGTTTGCGCTTCATATACTTACTTTTCATCGCCAGTCACCATCCGCTTCAAAAACGGGTCGATTTTGTTGCGATTCCGAAGCGATTCGCATGCATCCATACGGGTAAAAATGTTTTTTTGGCACCCATACATCAAGCTTCTTTTTGAATCCAAGCTTCTTCAAATGGTTTATAACGGTTTGATGACTCATGCCCAGCTCTTGGCCGATGCTACGGCTGCTACTATGCCGGTCTCTTTCGATCAATTCAGCGATTTGATCGCAATTTTGGACGACAGGCCTTCCGGACCGTGGCGCATCTTCGACCACCTCTGCACCAGAACGAAAACGTTGAAACCATCGTTGTGCGGTGGTTTATTTTGAACATGAACACCGAAATATACTTCGGTATATTTCGGTATATTTCTGAGCGTCAGACGGTATATTTTATCGATAGATCCGCAGTCAATGGATGCGAGCTGACGCTGCTGTCTAAGATTGCAAAACTATCGATGGTCGTTCTATTGATGGTTTTAAATAAATTTGTTAAAAGTATTTTGCGCTTCCAGTATCAGAGCGGATCGTAACATGCGATGCATTTTGCTTGGATAATCATTTCTCAGTATAATTATTGCATCGGTTTCCTTTCATTAAAATACTTTTTCTCAACAAAATTGTAATTTTTTTTTTTGTGATTTTGCGGTTGGAGGGTTTGCGCTAGAAGATAAGATTCTCCGCATCCTTTAAGTGCTATCTTGTGAACTACAAAATCATGCTTTTTCACTGAAACGATATATCGAAGTTCGAAAAGACCCATCGATCTGTCCCACAATTCTAGGGCCATAAATACTATCGGGAGTGCCATCGATGGTTTTGCAGCCCTACTGGTGTCACAAATTGAATATAATTATTTATCGTATTTATATATTTGTTAGTACATATTCCACACGCATTTGCAGTGCAATGCGTTAGATCTTGTTTTTTTGTACTTATGAGCGTACATATATGTGTCGGTTTGTGTGATTTGTCTGCCAAAGAGGAGTGCAAGGAGCAACAGTGAAACGAAACGAGAGCGCGCGTGTCAAAGTCAAAAGTTTTGCATAAATTAATACTGTTGATTGTTGGTGCTGCTGCTACGGCTGCTACTGATACTGTCTGGTGTCTGGTTGTGGGGTGATTTCTTGCAGTGGAATGCGGAGGGAGACAGAAGTGCAGAAGTAAATCAACAGGTAAATAGACATACATATATATATGTACCAACAAAAATGGGAGATGGGAGATGAGACTGCTGCTCCCGTCCCCGTCCCCGTCCCCGTCTACCTCTTCGCTGTATTCGCACTTATCCATACACAAACATGCGCGAAATTAACTCTAACTGTGTGTGCATGAGCGTGTGTGTGAATAGCACAGTTATTAAAAATGTCTGTCGCCGCAACAACAACAAAGCCGGCCTGGCCGTTGTTTAAAAAAAATTGGTTATTTTCCGCTACCTCCCACCACCCAACAACATTTTCTATATATGGCATTTGTTCTGCTCTTCCCACAATCATTGTTCTCTCCTGATTGTTCCCTTCCCTCCCTCCCCCTTCTCCCGAACGACATCGACATCGACATCCCGGCTCACATTCACGTGTGCAGCAGCAGCGGCGCGTTATGTGTGTGTGCGTGTGAAGGTCGGTCTAAGTGTATGGGTATGGGGCGACCCTGCACTTGGAGCAAAAACATTTTATTGATTTGCTTCATAATTCTCTTCTTCTCCTCTTCTATTCTGGTTCCTGCTTCTGGTTCCTGTTATTGCTGCGCTGCTGCTGCTGCTACTGGCTACCAAAGAGCAAACACACACACACACCCACAAAAACAGCTGGTGCAGGGTAGATCCATAAAAAAGGTGAGGCAGTGCGACATTCAGACACTCCCTAGTAGCCAGTTGGACGGTGACCGACCCACCTGGAAACGCACTTGAAAGCAACGCTCTCTTCTGCATTGATAAGTTTGGTCGATGGGACCCTCCGGCTCCTGTTGCTCGTCAACGTTGACTAGCCCATATATAACGCGGATAGCTTGTTAGACCGGATAGCCGCTTGATGGATGGATGAGGTCATAGCTGCTAACAAAATACTTAGCCACCCAGTAGTAGAGTAGTCCTGTTCTATTTCCGTGGATCCCAAACACTCACACACGCCAGATGAGTTCTTGCTCTTGCTCTTAGTCTCCCTGTCTATCTGTGTGTTTGACCTCATTCCATTCAGTAGTAGAGTCAATCGGTCAATGCAATTACTTAACTTCTTTTATTTATTACGGCCCCCATTCTATGCCCTTCCCCCCAATTCCCATTCCATTCCATTCCACTCAATGACATATTCGCTGATTCTACAATGTCGTTGTGGTAGTCGGCATCATCGTCGTCTGGCGATAAGGTTGAGAGATATTCCCCGAGATATCACCAGCTATTATCACCAGCAACCATCAACCATCAACAACTACTAAGTGAAATTGCCTACGTTTCCCTTGACACGATCCCACATTCAGATACAGATACTAAATCCAGATCATCCATCAAACCCCCAAGACCTTGATTCTCCCAACGTTCCTTCTGACGTTGCCATCTGATGGCAGATTCCATTCAAGTGAAGTGGGTCTGGTCTCTCCGCCACTTGAGTCTGGCTCGCTACGTTAATTTTCCACAAAAAAAAAACGATACCTTATCGATGGCTAACACTCGTACTCATCCATTGATTAGGAGAGAGAAAGAGAGACAGAGAGAGAGAGAGGGAGAAAGCGTTATGCAAATTGTATGCCCAAACCCGAATACCGTGCCCCCTCCCCCCAATGATAACAAATAGTACTCGGACGGCGCTATAAATACATTTCACTTTTGTTTACCCATCATTAGTTGTGTAATTTTATGCAGATAATAAACGTGAGCGCGTAATGTGAGTGATAAGAGAGAGCTCTTCCCCTCGCTCTCTCACTCTGTAAGTGGGTGCTATCGGGGGGCAGGCACAGAGGGAATGGAATGGATGAAATGGACTACTATCTAGACTTTGTACGAGGTAAGCAAATGTGTGGATATCTAGGCATTGTAAACCAATTTTTTAATCAGTCTTTCTTTCTTTTAGAAAACTGCACGAAAAAAGGATAAGAATATCCTAAAGGATATAAAGTTCAACCGAGGTCGCAAAGCACAAACAAGATTTAAACAATGTTTGAGAAACAAACAGTTGAGCGAGAGAACGTGCCAAAATGTGTCCAAATATCATATAAATCTTTGGATAAGATTACACGATAACAACACAACTTTAAAGATAATACTCGTACCGAATTATCCACTCAAACAGCTCTAGCTTCGCTTCGACATGATTTGAAGTTGCTAAAGTTGCAATAATCGTCGAAAATAGCTCGACAAAAATAAACAACGCTAAAGAATTCTGCTAAACAGTTGTGTTGGATAAGATTAGGGGAGAACTTTGGTTGTTTAATTGAAAACGGTTTGCTGTTAGACCCACAAAGATCAATCTGAACTCAGCAAGATTAAAGGTCAAGTGTGAGAAAAACGTCCATAATAGATGGATTGCTCATTGATTTGCTCAATGATGACGATATTGATGTCGATGTCGATGATGATGATGAGGTGGCGGCCACGATGCAGGAGGAGAATGCAAAAATCAAGATAAGATATCAAAATGTATGAAGTGTACATGGGAGGAAGAAGGCCAATGACCAATGAAAACCCATCATCAGGGTAGAATTGTTGCTGCTGCTGAGTCAAGTGGTTCGTTCTGGAAGCTTCTGGGGGTACTCAGGTACCACTCTGATGGCTTCAGTTTTCAAATTGAATATCGTCTATCATACGAAAATTGAGAGCAGAAATAAACTCTTTTATGTGGCGGCGGCGGCGGCCTTGTCTTGGACTCAAGTTATCAGCAAAAAGCTCGATGGGCCCACCCTCTGCTCACTCTCTCATTACTCTCCCATTACTGTCGTAAAAGTAACAATCTGCCGGGGTCTCCTATCGGTTTGGCCATTAGGTGGCGGCGATAAGCCAACCCGTCTGACGATCGCTGACTGGGCGATTCGTTTGAAACTTGCACCAGTCGGGGAGACGTTACGGATTATAAAAGTGTCAATTAAAATCATATTTGGCTTTATTGCAGCGCACATATTAGCGGACCCCACCAGACCCACTTGTCCGCCGCTGTTCGCATTAATCTGTCTCAAAGTAGAGTTCATAAATCGCAAAATCCCCCACATTTATGACTTCTCGCTACTCGACTCGGTCTTTAATTATAATAATTATTTTAAGCCAAATATTAAACAAACAACGTCGGATCAAGTGAGTAAAGAGAAGAGGCTCTCTGCATGATGGAATGGAATGGAATAGTTGGACGGACCCAATCAAAACGAATGATTTCAATTGTCTTTTATTAAAAATTGAAAGGCCAGTTACAAGTGCAAATCGATCAACTGCAAATTGTTTTGTAACGATGGGAAATTGTGCAAACAAGTGACCAGCCGCCGAGGACCCTAACCTACCCGTTTAATATTTCAAGAGGGGAGGCGCGAGTCCAGGTTGATTAAGACATTTATTTCCTGGCAGTTTAATCTAACAAATGGCTAATCAAACGATGAATACCCCACCGAAGGAGGAGGTGTGGTCGGGTGGAGGTGTGGTCTAAAAATAGACACAGCCGTCACGCGAAACGTTAAACATTTAATTGATTTTGTTTTGTTACTGAAATATTTATAACAACGCTGGCATGTCTCTTTATTTGCAGTACACACCATCACCAGCCGGCCATCATCATCTGAGAGCGATCCAGAGAAGGCTCCAGACCAGGCAGCCTTTGACGACATTTTCCGATACGCCAAAGACAATTAGAACAGTCGCCACCACGACGTCGCCGCCGAAAGCTTACTTGTTGTCAGCCGAGCACTTGGACGACGCCAGCGCAGACGATCGCGGGCGTGTCTACAAGCTGAGGAAGAAGAAATATCCCAGCGGGCCTCACATCACATAGATACACGGACACAGGCGATTTGTGGAGGAGCAGTAGAGGAGTGTGTGTGTGGACGTTGGAGCAGTGAGAAGAGAGAAGAGAGAGAGAGGAAGTGGAAGTCAGAGAGAGTGAGTGAGAGAGAGAGAGAGGGAGAGAGAGCGAGCTCTGCCAAGATGCCGGTGCAGTCCCCAATTGAGATCAGCAATCGGGCCATCGAGCATATCGATGATGTGGATCCCCTCGAATACCATGGCCATTGGGAGCCAGTGGGTGTGGCCCGTGTCCAAAATACGGGCACCTCGGCCATGGTGACATTTAGCAAGCGAAAACAGCAGCCGTATATCATTGGTGGGGCACTGGACACGAATAAATATGTGTTCGAGCAGTTGCACTTCCATTGGTCCGACTGTGACGAGTCGGGCTGCGAGCACACACTGGAGGGCATGAAGTACTCAATGGAAGCGCATGCCGTACACTACAATGCCAAGTACAAGGACTTTACCGAGGCCAAAAACAAGCCGGACGGCCTCGCTGTGGTGGCCTTCTTCATACAGGCATGCGGCGAAAAGGACTGTCCCGAATTCAAAAAGATTACCGAGGGCATACGCATTGTCCAAAAGATAAGCACGAGCGCATCGCTGGATTCCGGTGAGTGTGCAACAGCTGGATGTCGTGCTGGATCTAACGCATGAAAAAACTAACTAAAGATTCATTTCATTTGCAACAGATTGCCTGTCGTGGATTGGCCTGCAGGAGCTGAGCAAACACTATTACACATACAAGGGCTCGCTGACAACGGCGCCGTACTTTGAGAGCGTCACATGGATTATCTACCGCACACCGATCTATGTGTCGCGGGGTCAGGTGAGTCGAAAGTCCACAAACGAGTCGTTCATTCTACTATATGAAATTTTCTCTTCTCTTCTGTTTTTGTGTTTTTTGCGCGCAGGTGAGCGTATTTCGCAACTTGCAATCGTGTCCCAAAGATGAATCCAAAAAGATAGTCAACAATTATCGCGAGATTCAGCGACCGCACAAGGATCCAGAGATTTTCTTTGCCCGCAACACAAACCTAAAATCAAAATTATGATGTGCTTGCTGTGTGACCTGACCCCGACCACAATGTTGGGGCTCGGCTCGGCTCGGCTCGGCTCTCGATCGATCCGTAGTCCGTACTCTTCGTCATGCGTCACACATTGCCACAACACAATCGAAAGACCAAAACGGAAACGAATTCTCTTTTCTTTTCTGTTTTGTTTTTTGTTCGTTTTGTTCTGTTCTCCACTCCCCCGAAAGCCGGGTCATTCCTTTTGTGAATCGTAATTAAAACTTCAGCTATATTTTATATACATATATGTAAATCTATTGATGGTTGTCGTCTGTAAGCTGCTATATATACATATATATATATATATAAATGTATTTTTTTTTTTCTGTTTTGATTGTTATTTTGCCTCATTTGTACATAGCGTTATATAAAAATAGTGGATATATATACATATATATATACTATATATATATCAAGTAATTACGTTACGATTTACGATCATTATAGTCGGAACACGCGGTTGCCTTGCATTAGATATTTCAGAGAAATATTTATCAAACACACAACACAAACAAACAACTAACTACTTAAGAAGACATTTAACTAACTATATTTCTATCCTATATCTATATATCTACCATATATCTACCTATCTATCGATCTTCTAAAAGAGACACAGAGATTCTGACATACGAAAAATGAATACAAAACAACAAGAAAACAACATCCTTACATTTAAGGGGGATAAAACGCAAATGTGTGTTTTTTTTTTTTTTTTGTATGCAATAACTGAATTTACTAAATATCTAATTAAAAACGAAATATATATATATATATATATATATATATGTAATTGTATATATGTATATTGTCATAGAATGTTAACATATACAAGTAGTGAGTTATTTTCGCTCTCTTCCTCTCTTTCTATTTGGTCACTTCTTTCTCTCTCCCACTTTCGTGTCATGCCAACAGCAGCGGCACCAAATGCTCTATAAACCATGCCTTGGATATGGCCAAATGATCGCCCTCAACGCCCAGGAACTGCAGCTTGCCTCGCTGCAGCATACGGTCCAGGCCAAGCTGAAACGAAGGAGCCACCAAATCAATTGGGCGAAAAGGAAAAATATATCCGGCAATGCAACTCACATCTTTGTAGACTTTGCTTTCGTTGAAGGGCTGAATGACCTGATCCTGGCCGGAGGTATAGAACTGAAACCATTGCGACTCCTTTGGCTGGACAATTGTGTCATTGAGGAACTTAACCATAACCAATCTGGTGGCAAGAGCGAGGGTGCACTAGAGTTAGATTATGCTCCCTTTAGAAGTGTATGTGGAGTGCACTTACTTTTTCAGCTTGTTGAGATTCTCGATGTAGTTCTCGTTCAGATACAATTCATTGTTGATGTCCGCCAGGAAGGTGCTGCCCAGACGGTAGTGGTTCTCGTGCAGCGGATCGTGCCAGTATGTGGCCTGCACCAGTTCGTTCTGCACCCATCTGCCGGGAGAGTATCGAAGAAGATTAGCTAGAGAGATCAGAAGTATGTGTACGGCGTACTCACTCCTCGTAGGCGGCGCCGTTTAGCAGGCGGCTTATGTACTCGCAGGAGGTGGCTGTCAGCGTTGGGCACTTGGGCAGGCCAAAAACGCCCTGATGCTGGCCGCCCAGTGTGATCAGCGTGCGCATGGGCGGTTCGGGACAGCGCTGGGCCACAGCACGCAGAAATTGGCCGCCCTGCGAGAAGCCGATGGCATTGTAGCCCTCGGTCAGACGCTCGTCCTGGGCCAAATGCTTGCAGACATACTCCACCTGCTCGTTGGGATGAATGAAGAAGCCGCTCTCGTAGTCCAGCACCACATTACCACCAATCTTTAGCGACAGGACATACGTTCCATTCGTGTGCTCCTCAATCAGCTTCTTGATCGGTCCCAAACTGAAGGGCAGGCAACAAGTATCGCCCATGCCATGCCACAGCACCACCGGCAGCACGGTCGTGGCGCCGCTCGTCCCATCTCCGTTTGCAATCCTAGCAAGGTAACCCAATGAAAAGACAGTGACAGCAGCAGACAACATTTTTGCGGCCCGACAAAGAAATCCACATTGATTTCTGTTGTTGATATAGAACCGATAACAAAGCCGCGTACTTATCAATATACCGTCTGTCCTAAGAATATACCAAAATATAGCTTTTCATTTGCAAAATATACTGAAAATATACCGATATTACGTGTTGGTTTTTTGGTGCTATGACACTAGAAATTGCTAGGAAAAGCCTGCTGTCAGAGCGAGAGAAGAATTTGCGTAATGCTGGTTTTCCAGTTGAGCTGGGAGCAGCTCTGCGGCAGAACTGATATATTTCGGATAAAATTTTGCCGTTTTGGTAGCTGTGTTTTGTTGGAAAACATAATTTTGTCTCTAGTAGTGCTTAAGTTGTTCGACTAAAGGCCAGTAAACTTGTCTAAAGACAGCTACGAAAACTTACTTGGCACCGTGTCTCTTGTACCATCCCTCTCCACCCAGCGAAGTCTAATATCATAGCACCATTATGCCAATCGTGTGAACTATCACCACTAACAGAATGAAAACAAAAAAAAAACAGCTGCTCGTGCCGGTTAAAATTACAAAATATTATAAATATGATATTGATTGTAAAGATGCAGCGACTTTTTTATATTGAATTTTGTTTTTCAACATTATTTGTAATAGAAGTGGGAAATTTACTTTTTATTACCGCATACACACACACACACATCCATCTCTTGTTCCTTTTGCATAGCCTACTTTTTTGGGTCACTTGAAAGTGGGCTGCCAGGATTCTAAGGAATTTAGGGAGCTGGGAGCACAAGCAGCAGGCTATAGTTTAATCTGCTTGTTGGCTCTGGAAAAAATATGTACAAAAATATGTACATATGTACTACGGAAAAAATTTTGTCGGGTCGGGTGCTCACATTTGGGGGGTCTCTGGTCGAGAATGCTTTTTTCGAGACACACGATCCTCGACATGAAGATACCCGGTAATCCTGTATCGATATACCCATAATATACAAATAAATAATTGCGTAATTAATAATATTATATGGCTAGAGATTTGTTTTGGATTTATTTTAGACTGCTCTTTTATTGCTAAACAAAAACAAATGAAAAAAAAGTAAACAGATGTGAACCAGTGGATAAAATGCACATTAAATGTCCGATATATACACTGCCATATATATGCCTTATGAGTATCTAAAGCACGCCATTGGCGGGCGCCACCCCCGCTTGCCCCACAGCCAGTCCTGAGCCCTGCTGCTGCTGCTGTTGCTGTTGCTGCTGTTGGAGTTTACTGCTCTGCGAGAAGTCGATGCAGGCACCGGAGGTGAGATCAATCTCCTCGGAGTCTGAGCCATCGGATCCGTCGTCGGAGTTACTGGCCAGGGCAGCCATCCCGCCCAGATCCATGCCGTGAGCGGGCGCCTTGTATAGCTTCAGTTCCGTGTAGGTCTTGGATAGCTTGTCCTGGCTATGGGCATGCACTTGCCCCTGCCCCAGCTGCTGCTGTTGCTGCTGCTGCTGCTGGAATGCCGGATGCATCATGGTAAAGTTGGCAGCATCCGCGTTGGCGCTCAAGTCGCTGCCCGCGTGCGAGTCCTTGCCAGCGGATAGATTCTCGGCCGTTTGGCTCGGCGGACGATTGCTGCCACCACCTGACTGCGCCCCAGCGCCGGCCAAGACGGGGGGCGTGCCCAGGCTGAGGCAGCGCATACGCCAGGCATCCTGGAGCAGCTGCAGTCGTGCCTGTTTCCGCCATTTGGCGCGACGATTCTGGAACCACACCTGAGAGATCAATGGGAGGAATGGGCGCAGGTTAATCAAAAATACTCTGTATTCACGTGCGTCTATGAAAAAAGTTGAATCCCTCACACAATTTCGATTTGTTTAGGGATTTTCCAACTGTATATTGTAAATTTCCCATATTTTATTTACTTCGAAATCCCTGCACGAAAACTAATAAAAAAAATCGTCGATTCCTACGAATTTGTGATAAACTTGCCCCATAATGGAATATGTTCTATTAGGAATGGTATTAAAATATTTTACTTTTTGTTGGATCCAATAAGAGAATATAGGAATATACTAAAGGAAGATCATGCTTGAAAAAAAAACCTTTCTTTGCGAATGGTTAACTCTATCATAATTTGATTCATTAATTAGAATACATATAGCATCAAGGTGCTCTTCTCTTAGTTGCGGCTTAAGTTTACCTGAACACGCGCTTCGCTGAGACTGATCCTCAGGGCCACCTCCTCGCGCAGAAATACATCGGGATAGTGGGTCTTCTGGAAGAGAGCCTCCAGCTCCTGCAGCTGCTGGGGCGTAAATGTGGTACGATTCCGCCGCTGCCGCCTCCGTCCGAACATGTATTCTGTGAGCAGATCACCGGGGAGCGGCGATATGAATGGTCCAGCCATAGTCGAGAATTTCTTTTACTGATACTTTCTTTCCTTTATAGGGTTTTTTGTTGGGTTTTTTTCTGAGCGAAAATTCGAGATTTTGTTTGGCTTGGGGGCGAGTTTCTGCTTGATTTTTGATGGGTTCACAAACGCGGCACACAGGTGAAAAAAAAATGTTGATGCGAAGACGCGCAGTATTTCAAAATTCCCGCCAGTAGGCGTCACAACAACAACATCAAAAAAAAGAACGGTAACGGTAATTAATCGAGATGGGTGAGAGAGATTTAAAGGAGAGATTTGTGTATTCTGTTGAACGTTTGGCCAGCGACTGTGGAAATGCAGTCGGCTGTCTGTGGCTTTTATGAAGCAGCGAATGGCAGCAGCAGCAGCATCAGCAGCAGAAGTAGAAGCAGCGGCAGCGTCAGCGTCAGGACTCTAGCTAATCTTGGTGTGTGGGTGTGTGTGTGGGTGTGCTGGTGCGCCTGCGACTATTCTTTGCATTTGTAGTTGTGATAATTAAGAGAGCTTTCCCCCGAGCTCCTCTGCCACAACTAATTATATTTGCCATCTCTTTCGTTCTCCATCTGTCTTCTCTGGTGGAAACACTTGAAACTTTTTCAGATAAGAAAACTAATTAGAGTGGCATTCCCTCTCTCTCTCTATCTATCTCTATCTCTCGCTTGCTCTCTTTCGCTCACTCGCTCGCTCTTCACTTGTGCCAATTAAAATGCGTTTAACGGGATTGCTTGAATGCAATTAACATTTGGGCCTCAACTCTTTCTCTCTCTCTCTTTCGCTCTCTGGCTCAGGCACCCACACCAACGACACCCACACCGGCATTGCTATCTCCCTCTGGCCACGGGCACGCTGCGCAGCCTCCGAATCATAAGCTCGCTCCATTCGTGTTTGGTTTGCGCTTCGGCTCGGCTCGACTCCGCTCGGCTCGGCACGTTCTCTTGCTCTTTCGTTCGTGTTCATTCGGCTGGATGCTGCTCTCCTCTTGTTTCTGTGACTGCGTCGGGGGTTTATTGTTTTCTCGTTTTGACTTCGTTAAAATTACGGCACAAGCACAAAAACCTCATAAGCGTTGTTCCTCTTTAACTGTGTGTGTGTGTCTGTCTGTGTGTGTGTGGGTGTGTGTGTGGGCGTGGGAGAAGAAGAAAAGTCCTGTGTGCAGTGCACGTTGTGCTGTTCCATTAGATGAGTTTTATACACTGCACCGTGTCCTTAGAATCAGTGGAAAGTTGGGGGAAAAAGAACCGTTTTAGTCAACAGAAAATGTTGCCTACTTTTTGCAGAATAAATTCATATGCATGGACGGGCAGAAAACGAAAACAAAACTCAGATCCAAAGGCCTCTGATAGTGCTGAAAGTGCTGATACGGAGGCAATTGTCACCTCTGCAGGAGCTAAAGATCGGTGTTGCCACATACCCGTACTCGAAGAGTAAAAGGGTATGTACTATATTGTATTTGTGGTAAAAGTGGATGTGTGTAACATAGAGAAGGAAACGTTTCCGACCCCATAAAGTATATATATTCTTGATGGGCATCAATAGCCGAGTCGGTATAGCCATATGTTGTTGTGAGACGTGATGTAGATGCAGCAAAAAAATTTAATATGTAAAAGTGAAACTAAAACTGATAAAACATTTGAAAATTCCACATAAATCATACCGATTCCGTACTCAATAAAAGTAGTGTCGCGATAACGGCGACACCACACGTTCCTTCTCGTTTTTAATGTAAATCATAGGATGAGAAATATCAACAGACTTGCAGTTTAAAAAAGTAGTGTCGCGATAACGGCGACACCACATGTTCCTTCTCGTTTTCAATGTAAATCATAGTATGAGAAATATCAACAGACATGCAGTTAAAAAAGTATATAAAATTGTTCGATGTGCATTGTTGGACTTACTTTTCGTTTTGGTTTTGTCTCATCCCACGACATATTGCAAAATCTTCGCCTTGCCCCACTGTGATGCCTTCCCCAGCTCCCAAAACTTGTCTATGTGTATGGAATGTTGTACCTGTGAATAATAAAATTCAAATCACTTAATGCTACAAGCTGCCGCAGAGACAGAGAGAGAGAGGGAGAGATAGATAGAAAGAGAGAGAGAGAGAGATAGGCTTCGGCGCTGACGTCGGCAGCATAACAATAAGGCAACACCCTGTGGCACAGAGGTGGGGGGAGTGGCAAGGAGCAGTGGCAAGGGGAGTGAGGAGTGGGGAGGCTAAAGAAAATGAGGTTGCCACCACAGCTGATGATGATTATGATGTTGATGTTGCAGCAACAGCAGCGGAGGGAGCAGCGAAACAATGCAAGCACATCCTTGTCTCTTTTTCTCTGTCTGTGCCTCTCTCTCTCTCTCTGTGTGTGTGTGTGTGTGTGTTAAACAAATGAAGGGATGTAATTTTCTCATTTGCATTCGCATTGTATTGTGTTGTGTTGTGTTCGGGTACCCCCCATCCCGTGCCACCACCTGCCACCTGCCACTGGCACTGCCACACGCTTTTCCGCTTTACTTTTTTGCGCTGCGCTTGCGCTGGAAATTATATTTATTTATTATTTATGAAGAATAGGCGTGGCACTCCTTCCCCATTTCATATACAAAAAAACACCCCTACCCCTACCTGCCCACCACCCACCACCACCTTGGCTTCGCTGTGTTTTTGTGTGAGCTTTATTTCATTTTCATTTGCTTCGTTTTGCGCTGAAGCCAATCATAAGCGAGACCAGATGATGTCCTTGTCTCTGTGTGACTTTGTGTGGGTGGATGGGTCGTACATATATATAGATACAAATGAGTGTGTGTGTGTGAGGGTTGACCAGGGATAACAACAAGCGGAACAGGAGTTGGGGGGCCACTGACAGGCGTTGACGAGCGACGAGCAACCAAGAAGCGTTGACAGCTCCATTGAAATTATGGATAAAAAAAGGATTACAAAAACTTCTGGTTTCTACTTTATTTATGTAGTAGACGTTCCTCTACTTGGTGATATCCAAGGTGGAGTTTCAGAAGAGATATTAAGGATCTTGTGGAGTTTTAGAAGTGATATTAAGGATCTTGTGGAGGCTAGCATAAGCGAATGGATGCATGGATCCCTCTAAGATAGTGAAACGCCAAATTTATGAAACAATTTCTGCAGAATTTATATTAGCTGAATAATCAAAAATTTTCATTTAAAATCAACTATAGTATATTAAAATCAACTATGTATATTACTTTTAGATTTCTACTTGGATGACTCACAATATGTAAAAACGTCTAAGCAACTGCAATGAAAAATATATCCCATGAATACACATAAATACGTTGACGGGCGACATTATTTCATTAACTTTAATGTGATAACATTATAGTCATAGTACATATGTATGTATATATGCGGATAGATACATATGTATGTATTTGGGTACCCATAAAATCAAATCGTTTCTCACTTATAAAACTGAAAATAATTTATTGAGCTGGCACGATATGCATATGGGGCATTAGCATTACTTTAAAAGTCAATAAGAATCAATTTCCATATAATTTTGTCCTATTATTATTTGTAAATATTTCAACCATAATTCAACTAATTAAATCAATATACACATAATTTAATTTAAACTTTGAGAGGAAAACCTATACAAATTAGCAAAAAATCATTTTTAAATTATTATTTCCTTTAATTCTTAATTTAAATAATATCTCCCGACCGATTCTATTTTACTAATATATTTTTAAGGATTTTCAAGAATTTCTTTAGGGATTTATTAACATTATATTAAAGGTAATGCCAAATATGACTTCGCTACATCACTTTGATTCCTGACTTCAAAGTACATGTAAAATACATTAAGAAAATCTTTGATCAAAGGTATAAAAGTATTCCTACAAATTTCGGATATAATGGACCCATAATAAAATCTATTCTACGGGGATTGGTATGGTACTATATGTTACTTGTTGTTGTGTTTAGAAATAATAAATAAAATAACAATATGGCCAAAACTGATATTTATTCGAATGGTAATTGCTTTTTTTTTTATGAAAATATAATGAAATTTATTTAACAAAAGATAAGTATACTGCTAGCTTACAAGGCAACTTAAACTAATCAAAAATTGAACTAAAAATAATTTATGATAGTGCATCACAATGAATTAAAGATAACTTATAAGGGGGGAGGTTTAAGGGGTGATACTGGATATTGTCTAAATTATACTAGGCGATATTTATGTGAAGACCCGGCTTAGGAGGTCTTGAGGGTGATGGCGTTTGAGTATCCTCCTTACTCTTCTACGGAAACAGGCAGTATTTAGGCGTTTAGCTAAACAGTTTGGATGAGCTTCAAGCCGCTCCGTATATGAATGGGAATTAGTTTCATTAATGGACTTAATTGTCTCGGCCCAGCTGCCATACATACATATATAATTTATTTCTGCAATTTAATATTTTGTTCGCATAAAGAATCGTGCCTCACGTCCCCTCTGGCACTTCATTTTCAGTGTTCCATCTTAGTAGATGTAGATCACTGTTGGGTACAGTCTACGTCCTGCTGCTGTTAGCTAACTTGAGGCATATTAATATAAATATTTATGAATTATTGCAAAGTATTATGTTGTGACAGTTCCTTCTTTGCCCCCTCTCCACTTTGTATGTGTTTTTCTTTGCTTGCTTCACTGCCTCTTTGTTGTTGTTTTTCTGTTGTTTTGTTTTTCTGTTGCTCTCGCTTCCTGGCATTCCCTCAGCGCCATTTTTAATTTTGTAATTTGATGCTGTCTCTCTGTTGTTGTTGTTGTTGGAATTCATTAGGCAACGCGCTTCCCACCTGAGCATAAGAGTGGGAGACACAGTGGGATGGATGGTTATCCCAGAGTTATCCCAGCACATACCAACGGCTGCTTAAATCCCCCCCCTGCTCAGCCACCAAAGAGTGGGGGGTGGCTCTATTCTTTTTCATGCCCATTCCTTCGTTTCCTCTTGCTGCGCTCTCGCTTGCTCGCTCGTTCGCTCGCTCACTCACTCGGTCGCTGTGTGCACGAGTATGTGTGGGTCCATTGTTTTGTCGCGCTGATTGGTCTTTCACTAGCTTCCTGTACGTGTGTGTGTGTGCCTGTGTGAGGAGTGTGCCTGTGTGTGTGTGTGTGTGCTCCATTGTTTAAGCCCCGTCTCGCTCTAGCATTTTGCTGCCGTTGTTAATTATTTATTTTAGCGCGCTCTTCCTCTGCCTTCTGCTTTCTATTACCCCACCCCAAACCGCCTGGTGTTCCTCTCTTTCACCCCCTGCCCATTGTTGCATTTTTATTTAACATTTTTTTGATTTAATATGCCTCTCTGAGCCCGAAATACAAAACAAAATGGCGTCATCAGGTGCATAATCATGTGCAGCCGCAGCCCCAAGGTAGGCAATGGTTTTTGTTATTTCTGTTGCAATTGCAAATTAATCTAAGAACATCCATGCCACACATACGTACATACATACATATGTACATATGTATATGTACTAATTGTATTCGCGCTCTAATTTGTGGTAAGTTAATTCCTTTAATCTAGGCCGATCGACTTCTTTTTGTGGCTTTCTTAGGTGTTTTTTTTTAGTGGCACATTTTAGAGTCCCACCAAATCCAGGTTTTACTCGATTATCGCTTACTTTTGTAGTCTTCCTCGCAGTGCCTGCCGCCTTAGCAGAGAGTGAATGATCCAGATTCGCAAATTGTATCGAGTTTTCCCAGAGATTTCCTAAAATTTTCCCAAGCATTCTCCTATTTGAGAGACTTATTTGTACATTTATTGGTATGATGCAGCAGATAGATATCCATACCATACCCGAACCTTTAGCAGAGCGACAACAAAAGGCATAAACAATGAAATTTTTGCCGTTTCGTTGCTTTTGTGGTAGACTGAATGATTGTCGCGTCAAAAAAAAGCATTTTTGGTCTGTGGTGGACAGTGTGGGTTGTGGAGGGCTGTGGTAGGGGGCTCGGTTCTGATGTTCTGTGCTGCCGCCAAAGACGCTAGTTAATTGGAATTTTTAATTATGATTTGTCAATGCAATGGGGATAAAAAGGCGAAACAAAAAGGAGGGGAAAGGAAGGGAAAGCAAGGCAAAGGAAAGGAAAGGAAGGGAGAACAAAACAGAACGAAACCCCAGACCAAGCCACAATATTTCGCATATCCTGGCACGGTGGCACGCATTAAAACTAGGCGGCCCGAGCCCAACCAGCATTATGTATTTTCGTTTTTGTTTTTGTGTGTTTTTTTTGTGTGTTTTGTTTCATCTGCATCTCTGTTGCATTTTGTAATCATTTTAATTGCCCCAATAATGAGTACTCTCTGCCTGTGTGCCTGCCTCCTGCCGCCTGTATACTGCCTCCAAAGGCTGCCTCTCTTGGCACCAGTCTCGCTTATGAAAATCATTAA
Organism: Drosophila bifasciata; assembly: GCA_009664405.1. Taxonomy (NCBI): domain Eukaryota; kingdom Metazoa; phylum Arthropoda; class Insecta; order Diptera; family Drosophilidae; genus Drosophila; species Drosophila bifasciata. Next base: position 34,465,015 of record CM019041.1, read on the forward strand.
GTTAATTACATTTTTTTGCACGCGCCCAAATGCAACAACAACAACACAAGCGGGACAGAAACATAAACAGAGTGCCAGAGGAAGAGTGAGCAAGGAGAGGAGAGGAGCAAAAAGAAAAAAACACAAAAATTATAATCAGCGCCACACAAAAGCACACGGTGATGCTGCCAGAGTAATGCTCGGGCTTTTTGGATGGGTAGAAGGGGTGTGGGGGGGATCTGCCTGTGGGTGGCAGTGGCGGTGGCGGTGGAGGCGTGGTCTAGGCGCCTCGAAAATGGGGGGAAAAAAAAGAGCGGAAACGGGATGAGAGAAAATGTTTTTCATAATACTAATTGCATAGTCACAATGTCATTTTCCGAGCGGTGAGCGGTGTGCGGTGGGGGACGGGGGGCCGGGAATGAGCTGCAGCGCCAGGGTTGCCGCCCATGACAGCTGTCTGTCAGTGGAGACGAAAACGAAACGAAACGGAAACGGAATGAAACGAAATGAAATGAGAATGCAAGGGGATGGGTATGGGGGGGATATGGCGAATGGCTGGAGGAGATGGACGGATGGGAAGATGGGTTCCAGGCAAATAGGCAGGAGGAGGAGGAGGAGGAGATGAAACTGAATTTATGCTGCAAATGCAGCCAAGCAAGAACAACAACAACAACGACAGCGACAACGACCAACGCGAACGCCAGGCAAGGACTCAACTCTGGGCGGCACTCGCTGAGGCACGGTTGCATTTCACAAAAGAAAATGAGTTGGAAAAAAAAGTAATTAAAAAAAAACACAACACAACACACCAAGAAGAACAACAGGAACAACGGCTGTAAAAAAAGGAGAGAAGAGAATGTAGAAGGAAGCGGAAAGGACACAGACAGAGCCAAGACGAAGTGAAGATGCGCTCCCGCGAAATAAGATCTGAGAAATTAGCAGAGGGAATGAACCCAGCATATAAATACAAAAATTACAATATAATCAGCGTTGTAAAAAGTCAAGAAACGCCTAAAGGTATGAAAAACACGATCAAAATGGAACGATTGAAATGAAACATCGCAAAACTAACAATGGAAATAGTAGCCCCATAGTTGCGGAATTAGTTGCAGAACAAACAGAAGCGACACATTTTATAGGAAAGAATTTGCCAAAATGGATATCGAAATGGTATTAGCAGAGCCGAAAAAGATCAAATATGGAATATGGAACAAAGACAACGGTACTTTGAGAATGGAACATATGATACCGAGGAACGTTGGAAGCATTCGCTGGAGTCGCTAGAGACTCCATCTAGGAATGCGCTGCCTTTCGTTGTCTTTTGCTGTGGGCTAACTGTCACTGTCACTGTTACGGGTACGGGTACGGGGTTCGGGTTTCGGGCTCAGGAAAATTAAAATGCATTAACACAACGCAACAATGTGGGCAAATGTTAACATTGAGCGCTAATTTTGCCATTTGCCACATGTCTCCGCGAGTAACTGGGGGGCATGCCAGCAGATGCATAAGTGAGAATCGCATTCGTGTGTATTCGTTGGATGTTTATGGAGAGATGCTTATGGTTTGGTAGTAGAATTAACTGAATATTTCATAAGGAATCTCTGTGCTGTCTGTGCTGTGTTGATTGAAAAGATTTTCCCGCCTTTGCCTTTCCCTGGCCAGCACTTTTCCAGCACTCATGCAGCATGTGTCCCGGGCAGAAATTACACATTTTCAATTCATTTTGGCAAAATCAATTTTGTAAATTATAATGCACAAAAGAACACAACACGCAACACGACACGAGAAATGCGCACAAATAAATTCTATATCTATATATAAAATATCTATATAAATCTCTTTACTTTTTTGCTGTTGCTGCATCCTTTGTTGGCCTTTGGGGTCTCAATGGGAATATACTCGTGGAGCGCCGCAGCGATCCAGGTCGAGCGGAGCGGAGAGTAGAGGCGAGGAGTGGAGAGCTGAAGCTGGATTCCATAGCTGCATCAATTATATTGATTGCATTTGCATTGCAACATGCCACGTCCTGCCCTGCCCTGCTCTGTTCTGCTGCATCGGAAAAGTGCAATAATGCAAATGCATTTTGTTGGCAGTTTTGATTTTGATTTTGTATTTTCGATTGAGTGTGCCGATATGCCGAATTTTATTGGCCAAAGCAAAAATTTGTCTGTCTGCTTGCAAGTCCCCCTTAAAAATTGTTTAATTCAATTAGCAACTGGCTTCTGAAGCGGCTTAAACTGGCTCAAACGAAGCTTTTTGTACTTCCTTTATGCATCAATTATGTAATGCTTTGATTTCATTTTGTTTCGACTTCATTTTGGCAGCATTTTCCAACCCACAGTCTCATCTATCTACGATTAGGATAAGGCCAGTAAGGATCCCCTATGCTTGGCGAAACTCCACAATTGTATGGGATAATATATTAGTTATATATTAGTTACAAAAATTAGCTTCTTATATCTTCTTATATCTTTTATTTTCTTGCTCTAGCAAACTGATTTTCTATGGCAAAAATATAAACTAACTTTTGTGTCCATCAGTTGCTCAAAGCCAAGCTCCAAGTACTCCAGCTCCAGTAACCAAATATATATGTTTGTTCCTACCACAACTATCCCTTTCTGGGTGTTTCCCCCCCCCCATCCGTTGCTGCCACTCTTTCGCTCCTGTCCGCCTGTCTTCTTGGCTCGTCTCGCAAGTTTTTCGTCAGGAGACAATGAACAGCGACAGAATTTTTCATTGTTTACCGCGAGTTGAGGCCATAAAACTACTAAACAAAACAGCCACGCCTACACCACCACCTCAAAGCAGCATGAAACACAGCCACCCAGCCACCTAACCACCCAGCCAACCACCAGTAACCACCCACCCACCCATCAGCACCACATCTACATTGTTGGCTGTAGCAGCTGTTGGCTGTACACGGTGGGCATTCCACCGACAGTTTTTACGTTTTCTTATCCTGATGGAACCCAACTGCATGTCGGTGGAATGCCAGTCGTCTAAGAAAGTCTATATCCAGTGTCTAAGGGGAACGCCAGTCATGTGACGATGCTTAGATGGGGAATGCCATCGGTGAAATGTCTGTCGTGTAAGAGCAGCTTAATCCAGCATTTTCCAGGCAGCAGGCAGGCTGGCAGGCAGGCAGGCTCGGAAAATGCAGTCAAGCAAATGCACGCGCCTGCCCCTCCACAGTGGATGCTGGGGCGATAGTGGGAGGCAAAGGTGGGGGTGTGGAGCTCTGCTGGTGGGTGGAGGTGGGGAAAGTAAGATGGCTGCGGCAAAAATTAATCAAAACATTGCATAAAGGCAGCAAAAATAATAACAATAACAATGTAGAACGACGTCAGGGAGAAAGAAGACAGCCAACCAGCCAGCCAGCCAGCCAGCCAGCTAGATAGATAGAAAGAGAGAGCGAGAGAGATGTTGGTTGACAGGCGAAAAACCCCACTGCAACACCACCACCACCCCTCCCGCATACCATCGGTGGCAGCAGCAGCAAGCATTGTGATGATGATGATGATGATGCCACTGACACAAAAGCAGCAAACAACTGTCGACAAGGATCTCATTTGTTATACTGATTATGTTGGCGCCTTCCAATGAGAGACAGAGACAAAGCAACAGAGAGGCAGAGGTAGAGACAGAGAGAGAGGGATAGTGTGGGCTCTGCTGGGTGTAGGGTGTGTGTAAGAGGATTCACAACAAAATCAGAAATATTCCACCACAAGCTTTCTTCCTTTCTGCCTTCCTTCCTGACTGTCAATTCGAATCTTAGGCGAAAAAATCCGACTCGCTGCTCAAAAATGGCTAGAAAATTTCATCATTTTCTATGCAAAAAATTCAGATTTTAAAATATATATATTTTAATTCTTTAAAATTAAAAGGATTAATAAGGATTTAGCCGCCTCCTCCTCTCTTAAAAAGCCACAAGAGATCACACTCACACTCGTCCGCACTCTCTCTCTACTTTTGTATTGTCTTTCATATACCCCCTCATCCATTATAAATTTATAGAAATTTTGTAATAGATTTTTCCTCATTTTTCGAACAGTGTATAAGAGCAGGCAGAACCTGGCAGCAGGTTCCCTTCCTGCTTTTCCTCCTATTCCTCCATCCATCTTGTCATCGGCTTTTGTTTCGTTTTTCTTTTTCTTTTCCATTTTTTTTTTTTTTTTTTGATTTCTTTGCTCGTGTCTGTTTCTATGTTTCCTCCGCTCAGAGCTGTTGTTCCTTGAGAAAAATGAAATCATAATATGTAATCAGGATTCGTTTTCTCTCGCTCTCGCTCTCTCTCTATCGCTGTGGGGAATGTGTGGGGGGTAAAGTCATTGTTCCGGCAACTTGGAATGCAAATTCAAAACATAATTGATTGGATTGTGTTCAGACCAATGGAAGGATCCACACAAGGTCTATTGCAGATATTGTTTTGTAGACTCCAAGAGACTTCAAGCCAGAGCCAAGAGCAAGCTTAAACCCGCTTGCAAAACTGTCTCAAAAATGCCGTCATTTAAATGCCATTCAGAACTGGTTAGTCACCTAATGGCCTAATTGCTACAAAAGAATATCAAAATTTATACAAAATGGAATTAAAATCCCTGTCTATCGATTTCCAGTGCACTTAAATCTAATTAAATAATTGATCCGTTAACAGAGCCAAGCCATCGAGCTGGTACTGTGGTCTGTCATCCATATATCATCACATATCCACATACAATGCCCATGGCATCTCCACTCCACTTCACACCGCTTCGCTCTGATCACAAATAAATCAAAATAAAATCACCAAAAAAAAAAACAACAAAAAATATAATCATGGAAAAAAAGAATTAAAAAAGAAATCAAAGACCATTCAGAGGGCCTTGAACTTGAACAACAATTGAAATTGTTGGATTATCAAATCAAAAACAAAACAGCAACAACAAACTGAACATACAGAAATCTGAATAACAGAACGAACAAAAGTCAAAAAGCAAAAAAAAAAAGCGAAAACAAAACAAAACAAAAACCATCATCCGATAGAAAGAGGAGAGGGTGAGCCAGAGTACAGTGGATAGGGAAACAGGGGGGACCTGTGGTGGCTGTGGGCAATGTTAGTGCAATTAATTAAAAAGCTAGATTCACACACACATCACACTCACACACACACCACACACACACACGCGTGCACACACCCATATGCAACGGGGTAAAGGCAGGGGAACGACAGCAACCCCCAGCCTTGAATGCCACGAAGGCCTAAATACTCTTTCATGATTCAGTACACACAAATTTATATATGATTTTAGTCTATATATGAGCTTAAATTCATAAGAACTGATGGGTGGGTATTATTCTTAGCGAAATACGAGTGTATGATTTTTTATTTATTTTTTTAAATGTAAATTTCCTCTCTATATATGTATGTATCTATACAAGTTATTTTTTAACCCAATTTTAACTAAAATATTTTGAGCGCTGAATAAAACAATAAAAGTGCACAAAAGTCAACCAAAACTTTATTTAATTAAAAAAAATAAGTTCGGTATTTTATCTATATCCACTGATAAATTAAATAACTTACAAAAACTGAGCAGTTGCGAATCACATTGCCGTAAACGTAATTGAATCGGTAATCAGGCATACCCTCTCCATCACAGTGTATGCAAATAAAATACCACATGTGTGTAAAAAAAAAGAGGAGGAAAACTTTGCACAAATTAAAAAAAAAAGAAAACAAAAAAAACAACAACAAGAATGGTCGACTCAACATTCGATTCTCTTTTTTTCTTTTGCACTCTTTGCCCAGAGTCTGTTGCTTTCTCTTTCTCTCCATCTATCTATGTATCTCGTTTGCTCGCTTGTGCTTTTACAGTTGTTCTTGGATTGGTTGTTTTGATACCCTGCAAGCGAACAGAGACATGGGTATATTGTGAGAGAGGTAAACAAAACATAAACGAAACATTTTACTGGCATTATGCCATGGATTTTTGACAAATGAAGATGAATTCCATTTGGGTTTATTTTTGAGTTCGTAATGGGGAGAGAAAAGTATACCCAAGTGTGCGCTTTTTGCTGTCATAATATTTACGGGGTATGCCCATAGTCTGCAGTATATATATTCGCCTGTAGGCCATGCGATTTCCGACTTGTTTTCTGATTGAATTGAAAACATTTTATGCATTTGATTTAATCAAAAGAAAAACAGAATGCGAAGGCCCATTGCAGCAGGCAGGCAAAAAGCAGAAATGCGGTGGTGCGGTAGTGCTGCGGGGATATGGTTCAGGTTCAACTGGCAAAATGCTGGTGGCATAGCCTGGACTGGCCTGGCCTGGCCTGGCCATGGTGGTGGCGGCGGCGGCGGCGGCGGCAGTCATGTCATTCAAATGAAATGCAAAATGGCATTCATTCATGCAATTTGCATTGTTTGACGGTTCCCGGGGACACAAACCCACCGGACCAACCGACCACCGACAGACCTACAATGTACCGAGTATACGATTAGATGTATGTGTCTCACTCACTCATCCACTTCCGATGTGATCCGGCCCCCTCCAGGCTAAACGTTTCATCGGGCCACCTGTGCCCACCAAACAGTAATGTGCAGGAGGAGGAGGATGGGGAGCAGTGGCAGTGGCAGTGACTATGGATAATGTGGATAAAGAAGCAGAAAGCACGCTTTAGTGATTTGTAGAAACTTAATTTTTGATTTTATTCCGATATGTGGCAATGGCAAAATAACAATTTATAATCCCTTTCCTGCATGGGATACCTTCATATAAGTAGATATATGTGTACCCATGATACGTTCTTGGATATCTTTTATTCTCCCCTTCCCTATGGCTGGCACAATGTTAATTGACTTTTGCTTCAAGTTGGAAATTTCCACACATAGTACTCGTATGCTGCAGTCCAGTCCCCCCCCCCACGTCCGACCCTGCCTACTTTCCATTCCACTGAGGTCAGCGGCCCAACAGTTGAAACTTTCTTTTTGTTTGCATTTCCCCTGCTTTGCCGCCCCTGCCCTGCCCTGCCCAGCCACTGTTTTTGTGTGTAATTCATTTGCCGTTTTGCTTGTAATTTGTTACAGTTTTTTAATCTTGCATTGTTCTAAGCAGCAGCAGATCCTTCAGTCCCTGCCCGTCAGACGAAAGCTTGAATGAAGGACACCCGGACACGGGCACGAAGATGGACACGCCGACTGACTGACGGACGTGACCAGCGGGCAAGGCAAGGGCAGGGCAGGGCAGAGCAGAGCAGAGAGATGCAAAAGCAGATGCAGATGTAATCAACATCATAATCATTGGCGACGGGCAGGCCAGCATTTTGCATACCCACACATTCGCATCCTCATTGTCCGGAAGCGACAGGAGGAGCCGCCGCAGTTTGCCTGCCTCATCATGATGTTGCCACTTCTGCTGCCTGCTGCCTGCTCCTCCACCATCTGGTGCCCGGGACCTGTCCGAGTTGGGCAAAACTCATTTGCTTCGCATGTGTGTGAATCGCATTCGATGGAGCCTAGAGATGGGTGCGTGAATCCGGAATGCGGGAGAGAACGAGTACTGAAAGTTTATAGTTGAAGTCTCGGACCTGTGATTCCAAAGTCTCTGGCATCTTAATGTCGCGGAACGCAAGCCTCGAATGATAGGATCACCTTTTCTTGTAGATTGTTTCGCGCTAACGTGTGACTGGCAATATCAACTCCATTGCGTGTGATGGAAACTATCGTGTATTGTGTGTGGGTGTACGTGTACAGTCATCTCAAATCTATATGGCACGACATGATGTCCTCCCATCTCCTGCCTTATATGTAATTTTTTTTATATTTTCTTTTTTAATTATTATAATTTTACACAAACACACGAAGAGAAAGGGAGTAAGGGAGAGACTGTGACTGCGACTGCGACTGCACATGGGCAACAACAATGGACGAAGGCGGCGCTATCGCATAATTCATTTGAAAGGCGCACAAAAGGCGCGCATGGAAATGGAAATAGAAATGGAATTGGAATTCATACACCAGCAGAACAGAACAGAACAGAACCCCCTCCCACATATGTACATACAATAATACATATTAATAAAAAGCGAAAAACAAAGAGCGCAAGAGGGTTGTGAGTGAAGAGAACTATAGTTCCATGTTTAATGGCTATGGGACGTGGGAGTGCCGGAATACAATAAAAATAAAAATAATAATCATCCAAACCCTACAAACAAATCAACGGACGAATCTGTATAGTATATTCCGCAATGGTTATGAGTTATTTTATGGTGGCTCTCCACTTGTTCGATATGCTATGACATACGGATGTGGTGAGTGATACACCACTGCGTCGAAGGAAATCTCCAGAGTTCTCCCAAAGAACTCTAAATATCCCAACCAATGCCCCCATACAAAAATTCACATCAGTTGTAGGTTTCAAATTGTATTTACTATTTGTCGAGCAGAGCTATTTTCTTCCGTGACACTGCACTGGGGTTCTGTTGGATATTAACTCCCCCTTGTTGCACACACACTAAAGTATGGCAGTAGGAGCCAACCATAGATTACGATGGGACCACACGATAGTAGTATCTTCCACATCGTCCATGTTTAAGCATCTAGCATGCTGTGGAAAAATTATTTTATATTATTTTGTAGCTCCCAAGTTATGGCGAAACCTACCAGCAATCGGTCGTCAGTCTTCACAACTCTATGGTGTGGCATCAAAGAGCTGAGAGGTGCCCTTGAAGATTTGATGGGCACCTCTTCTTTCTTCCAATGAATGCCAGATTGTAGCCATTTATCTTTCGTCCAATGAATGCCAGAATGTAGGCACTTTCAGGCTCCTCAAACGCCATTTGGCTGGAAAGAAACAAAAATTAGCAAGTGGGGTCACACTTTTTTGTTCCTACTGTCATACTTTTATGTGCACCTGCAGCATGGGGCATTACATCGAACAGGACCACCAACGCATTGTCACGGAGGATAATGGCAATGGCTCCACTTCGATCTAATTACGATAATGCCGCAGCCGATCTCCTGGTGTACAGCCAGGGACGAGCTCTGGGCCGGCACTCTTCAAATTTTTTTCAATTAAACTTACTCAAAATAAAACTTAAAACTTAATAAAAACACAATTTTTGGAACAGAAATGAACTCAACTGAACGGGAGCCGAAAGTAAACTAAACTGAGACATTTTTTACTGGGAGTCCCAACCAAATAAATGTCTAAAATAAATAGCATGGCCTGCCTGCTCGATAGGAATCGAAGAATCGATACATCGAGGCGTTACGTATAGCAATGGATAATTTCTTTGTCTTGGCAACATTATAAATTTTGGCAAATAGTAGTTTAGCCTACTATAACAAAAGACACCAACTTCAATAGTCTTCCACGAGCATTTCCTATCCCATACTACAATTATGCCAAAGTATGCCCTACTAGCAAGAAATCTGAACTCTTATCATTAGTCCAAAATAGTTCTGATTTCGGTACGCCGCCACATGGGAATCAAAGGCAAACGAAAGTGTAGATTATGATGCCAAACAAAGCATACAAAAAATTAACACTTATTAACAGCACCAAAGATATATCTCAGGTTCTTGGAGCTTACCTCAATCAAGAACACAAAAAGACTAATTGGAAAAAACCTCTTATCAATAGCACCTACTCAAAAATACATATAACAATATAACAGAGCTTCCCCAACTCTAAGCCCATTGCCACAAGTCACAACATTAGCCCTAAATTTTAAATAACAATTATTATAATAAATAAATAAATTGTTGATAAGAACAAAACATGCAAATACAAGAAAGAAAAAAAGCAATACTTGGGCGAGCTGAAGGCCTAAGTAGCTGTTGCAGCTAAATAAACCCAAAGTTAGCTCAACAGTTTTACAGTCACAGTTTTACACTCTAAGCTAGCTTTTTCTCTACAAATAAATGAATACTATATGATGCGATAACTATAAATTTTAATTATCCGACTAGGGATCAACATGGTTTGGACTTAAGCACTTCAATAGACGTTCATAATTGGGATTTACTACTTGCAAATATCTGATTGTCAGCTGTTTTAACTGAAACAAATTTATTTTCTTTGTGTAATTAATTACTCATTTCTCATCCATGCAACCACAATGCCGGCCATTTTTTTGGGTTAATAATTTTAATAGGCCTATAAGAATACTGAATATTCAAGGGTATACCACACTTCGGTTCGTTTTCTTTTATCTTTTCTCATTTATTTTATTTAATCGTGTCGCCTTTCCCCTGCTACTGTATTTCCGTATTTATGCCTGACACACACAGGATGGGCTGGTTGGGGGAGTGCGAGTGGGCTGTCAGCCCTCGCTGGTGCTCTTTCACTTGCTCACTCTCTTTCACCCAGTGACCGCGACGCTTTTGTGCAGAGTGTATTTAAACAGGGTGAGGCATTACCGCTAATCGAGTGGTATATTTTCTTTACCACTCCGTTCTCTCACTCTCGCTAAACATAGGTCACACGTGTACCACCCACAGGCCTACAAGAGAAGCAAAGTATGTGTTGGATAATGGCCGCACCCTGACAAGCATACACCATGCTTCAGTCCAGTGCCGGCAGCGTGTGTGTGTGAGTGCTGCTGCTGCTTCTGCTGCCGCTGCTAATTCTGCCGATAAGCCCGGCTTTGCAGCATTTTTAATTCAGTTTTCAGTCAGCATTCAGTTCGGCGCCCATTTGCATGTGTGCAGGCCGGCCCCCCCTAGTGTGTCGCGCTGCAGCAAGTGAAATTTCACCTAGTTTTTTGTTCCTCTTTTTTTTCCGTTCCGTTCCGTTTTTCTTTATTATTTTTTTTTGGCTGTCACTATCTCGCTTTGGCGCATATTGTATATAAAGAGAGCAGCATAGCCAGGGAGTACAGTTAGAAAGGAAGATGCGGTTCAGCGGCCACAACCGTTATCACTGCACAACGGCGACGGCGACAGTGACGGTGGCGGTCTGCCTTTGCCTAGCCCTTGGCGCAGGGCCGACGCAGGGCGACGACAGCGCCGAAGCCATTGGCAGCGGCAGCAGGTGTGTTTCCACTTCCCCATATCCCCAAAAATCAAACGAAAAAAAATCCAAATTCAACCTAATTTCGCCTAAAGTGAAATTGGCAACAAGGCCTTGAAGGAAAAGTGGTTTTTCCAGACAGCTTTCTCAGCTTTTCTCTTGTGCAAAAGTGAAGATCTAATGATCCTATCTTAAAAATGAAAACGAAAATGTTTTCATTCAAAGTGAAAATAAAAATTAATAAATATTTTCCAATGGTGTGAAATTTAATTTAATGAAATATAAAGCTTGTTTTCTTTTATATTGTTTATTTTTTACGATTTCAAGTGAAAATAAAGTGGAAGTAGTCGTTGTAGTAACAAAAGCTCTTTCTAAGTGCAAACCTAGAATCCCCAAACGAAGCTAATGCTACAAGTGGAGAATTAATGGCTTATTATAAAAAAATTATATCTAAGTCATTCCATGTAATACATAGAGAATTCCGAACTGATAAAACTATTTTTAAATGTTTCCCCAAGCTTAAGATAGGCGAACAATTCGTGCTTGAAGGGAACTTAAATTCAAGATAAATAAATCTGTATTTCCCTTAAGCTTAAGAGATAACTGAAAAGATCCCCCTTAAGGGTGACACAATAACGAATGGATATCGAGTCATTCAAAGTACACCCCCCATAAATATTTAAAATATTTATTATATTTCTATTACTTATTGCAAACCAAACAACAAACCCTACAAAATATTAATTGATAACTTGTCAAAGCGAAAAATATGGTAAAAAATGGTCCATATCTTTGGGGAGGTTTATAATGCGTAGATCCTCTGCAATCTTAATGGGTCTTTCGAGTGGAGCGGAACTCCCTTTGATAAGCTTATCGAAAAGTGTTCCGCCCCGAGAGTAAACAATCCGTTTTTATATTATATATTCAAATTTCAGAAAATGGCTCTGCAGCCAAACGGACATCTGTACGTCCGAGGATGAGTTGGTGGACAAGGTGCCGTATCTGGAGGAGCGGTTCGAGAGCCAAAAGGACTGCCGGCTGTCGTGCGGCAAGTATGGTTCCATTTGGCCCATGCCCACGGGGGACGAGTGCAGCCTGTCGCACGAGCGGGTGCACTTTGATCCGTGGAAGGTGCGCTTCCATGTGGTGGCACCCAGCGACGTGACGACACAGTTTTTGCGCGAGACGAACCGGCTGTTTGTGAGCAATCTGCTCAAGGAGTGCACCCGCAACTGCACATTGGCCAGCAGCAAGCAGATCCTCGTGCGGGCGACTGTGAGCAGCAACAGCCTCGTGCTCGACTGGCGCACGGACGAGAGCTACTCGATGGTGCTGCGCACCACGGAGACGGCCACCTTTGTGGACATCCAGGCGGAGACAGTGTACGGGGCGAGGCACTCCTTCGAGACGCTTAGCAATCTGGTCACGGGCAGCGTGACCAACGGCCTGCTCCTCGTTAGCGCCGCCCGCATCTCCGATCGTCCCGCCTACCCGCATCGCGGCGTGCTGCTGGACACCTCGCGCAACTTCATACCGCTGCGGTATCTGCGCAGCACCCTTGACGCCATGGCAGCCTCCAAGATGAATGTCCTCCACTGGCATGTGGTGGACACGCACAGCTTCCCGCTGGAGATCACTCGTGTGCCGGAGATGCAGCGCTACGGCGCCTACTCGCCCTCCCAGACCTACTCGCGCACGGATGCCGTCAATCTGGTGAAGTACGCCCGCCTTCGGGGCATCCGCATCCTCATTGAGATTGATGGGCCCTCGCACGCGGGCAACGGCTGGCAGTGGGGTCCGGCGGCGGGGCTGGGTAACATGTCTGTGTGCCTGAATCAGTCGCCCTGGCGGCGCTTCTGTGTGCAGCCGCCGTGCGGGCAGCTGAACCCCATGAATGATCACATGTACGCGGTGCTGAAGGAGATCCTCGAGGATGTGGCCGAGGTGGGGGCACCGGAGGAAACCGTGCACATGGGCGGCGACGAGGTGTTCCTACCGTGCTGGAACAATACGGAGGAGATCGTCACGAAGATGCGGGCCCAGGGCTACGATCTCAGCGAGCAGAGCTTCCTCCGGCTGTGGTCGCAGTTCCATCAGCGGAATCTCAATGCCTGGGACGACATCAACGAGCGCATGTATCCCGGCAACAAGGAGCCCAAGCCGGTGATCATCTGGTCCAGTCACCTGACCGTTCCCAAATACATTGAGACCTACCTGCCCAAGGAGCGATTCATTATCCAGACGTGGGTCGACTCGCAGGACCCCCTCAACCGGGAGCTGCTGCAGCGCGGCTACCGCCTGATTGTTTCCACCAAGAATGCCTGGTATCTGGACCACGGCTTCTGGGGCAGCACCAGCTACTACAACTGGCGCACCGTCTATGGCAGCGGCATGCCGATGGGCAATCACAGCGCCCAGGTACTCGGCGGCGAGGCGTGCATGTGGAGCGAGTATGTCGATCACAACTCCTTGGGTGAGTGCATGGCCCCTCCCTTTTGATTTTTCCATTATCCGATGATATCCAATGCTATCCTTCCTTTATAGAGTCCCGCATCTGGCCACGAGCTGGTGCGGCCGCCGAACGCCTCTGGTCGAATCCAAAGTCTTCGGCCCTGGTGGCTCAGCGTCGCTTCTATCGCTATCGTGAGCGCCTTCTGGCACGTGGCATTCATGCGGACGCCGTCATACCGCGCTGGTGTGTCCTCCACGAGGGAAGGTGTCTCTAGAGAGAGAGAGAGAGAGAGAGAACGAACAGCACTGTGTATATATGTTTTCAGTCTCTATTATCTACTAGCTATGTTATCTCAATAGTTTATTATCTACATAAACAAAAATCCATTCTTATCCAAAAATAATCAAAGTTTTTAATTGATATTTTCTCAAAAGGAATCAAAATACTGTAGGATGTGGGGAGGATGCATTAGATATAATTTTCCTTGAATCTGTATACATTCTTGCTGTTTCAGGCGTCATGCGGTATCCATTCTTCGTCCATGCACTTAGGGAGAGCTACTCTTTGCATAGCCTTGGCGATGCAGTTCCGAACAAGGAATTATCCTACGGGGTTATTGTCGCATTGTCCAAAACAGTATTAACCATAATCTTGATCAATCGAGAGACGAAAAGACTCCACAGATTGAACCTACAGATTTCTATTTCAAACAAAATTCTACAAGTCCTACATATACTTGTAACTACAGTAAAGTCCGTCTAATACGGACACTCTATTTCGTGGAGAAAAAAATTACATTATATTAGATAGGATATACGATATACGATATACGATATGTTGTTGAATGGAATACATAGCCAACAATACAGGGGGGAGGATAATGCATCGGCATTGTCATTATCATTCACTGCCTTTGATCTTAGTGGTGCTTCTTAAAATCGATGGGGAAAGCGTGCCATATGCCGCGCTCTGCTCTATTTGATGTAGCTCTGGTCGATGGCATGCTTGAAGATGTCGGCCAGACGCTGCTGCTTGGCGGGCTCCTCGAAGGGCGTAATGTTCCAGATATCGGTGAGTATGGCATCCTCCTTGATGTCATCCAGATCGGCAACCTCCTCGTCCTCCATCATGGTCATGGGCAGCGATTCAATGCCCATGCCGCAGCCGAAGCGTCCAAACTGGACGAGCTCCTCCTTGAGCGAGTCCCACGAGATGACCGACTCGGCATCGCCGCCCAGATCGGTGATCAAGTCCTGGGCACTGTCCAGATAGGCGCGCAGCAGCTCATCGTAGTGCTTCTCGCGCAGCTCCTGGCTCGTGCACGAGTAGATGAAGAAACTCAGGTCGAGGGCCAGCGAGGAGCAGCGCGCCAGCTGGAAATCGATGATGATAATGCTCAATGGCTCGCCCTCAGTCCCGTACTTGGTAAGGAAGTTGGGCGTCCAGCAGTCGCCGTGTCCGAAAACGCTCAACTTCGAGCGCGTGGACACGAGGTCGATCAGGTCGTCGAAGAGCGACGGCTGCAGGAAGTTGCTGCCAATCGTCTCGTACTTGGTGTTGGGATAGGTCTTGGCAATGGCATCCTTGGCCACGATCTCGGCCAGCCCCAGAAAGCCAGTGTACCACTCGCGGGTGTGTTCCCCGTAGTAGGTCTCCTCCAGGGCCGAGGCAGCCTTCTCGAAATTCTCCGAGTCCAAGGCATTGAAGGCCAGGGCCACGCCATGGTAGCGCCCCAGAGTCCGCATCGTCAGCAGGGCATCCTCCAGGGCAATGTAGTCCTGGCTGCGAGATAACATTTTAATCAGGGAAAAGACAGGGAAGGGCAGGGCAGGGCACTCACCGAACAGGGGCCTTGTAGCCGCGTGTTCCCACATCCTCCAGGACAATAAAGTCGTTGAGGCCATCGCATAACGAGGCATAACACTGGGCGTACTCCACAAAGGGATTATTCGGCTTCGGCTCCCTGGTGGCCTGGAAGGCCTCAATGGCCGGAATAACTTTCGTGTAGAAGTGGATCTCGTTCCGGAAGAAGATCACAGACCGGAACAGACGACGCCTGTGCAGATTGTCAGGCATGGCCTTGACAATGGTATTCACCTCCATCTCCGCCTCCTTGCCATCGGGCCCCTCCTTCACGCCAAAGATGGTGATGCGAAAGACGCGGCTCAAGTAGGCATCGCCCTTCTTGCCGCTGGCCCCGAACTTGTACGAGGTGTGCTTGGTGCCGCCCGCCGCCTGGATAATCTCGTCCAGCGTCGCCTCCGAGAACTTGGCCGAAATGTCCGAAAATTTTGGCGTTGAGCTCATCTTGCCGGTTGATGGGTTACTGTGGCCACTTGGGGATCTCTATCAGCTATTTGTATCAAGCAATCTGCTCCAAAATGAGATAATTTGTCAATTGATAAGCGGACAGCACTTGACATTCAGCGTTAATCAGTGAACAACATCTGCGTGGAATTCTTTGGGACACGTCAGGCCTCAATTACCAGTTGCTATTGCTGAATGCGCCTCTGCTCAGTCACAATTGACGCTGACGTAGCGGCGGCGCGGCGTCTACTTACCGGCTTTTTATTCAGCGTTTCTGTTCCTCTACTGCCTCTGCTCTCTCGCACTGCTTGTTTGTTTGGTTTTTGGAATATTTTTCCGAGATTGCTCGCTCTTTTGTACGCTATAACAGACGACGAGCTTCTGTCGATTGTTTGGGCGCGCGGCTTCCTTTTAAATTGGCTGCTGAGCAATATTTGTTACGGTTGAATGGGCAGCAGAGAACGCACGCACACTCCCACGTAATTTTTGTTGATGGGAATTTGCGTGCAACTGACACTTGTCTGGAATTGAGATGCGATTCGTTACCCGAATGGGAAAGTTAGCTTTAAGCTATTTAAAGCTAGCTGCGTTCTTTTAGGGCTGCATATTTTGTTTGCACAACCAAAAAAATTAGACAATTGATGGATGTGATTTTTTGACTTATTGCTGATCTGCTTTGCAGCTATTTAAATTATTTACCAAAAAAATTGTTTAGCTATTTCTAGTAGAATTATTTTTAGCTATTTCTAGCTATATTTGATGATCTGCTTTGCAGCTATGCAAATTATTTCCCAAAGAAATTTTTTAGCTTTTTCTAGATGGAATTATTTTTAGCTATTTCTATTAAAGTTATTCTCGAAGCTAATCAAACTGTCTTCACTGGGCTAATCATTGTTTAGTGCTATATTCAAACATATATTATATATTTAATATGAAAATTATATTGCTACCACCTGTTGTCTAGTTGTTTCTTAGCTTAGAACGCAATTTGTGATTGCGCATCACTGAGACACTCACGACACAGCTGACAGCACTGATAGGTCAAGTGTTGGTGAACGTGACTCGACATGTCAGACGCAGTGCTGCACAGCGTAAGCAGACTGCACGTGTGCGCTTAAATTTGTTTTCATTTTCATATATCTTTAACCATGACTGCCGTCGAGCCCGGAACGAAAAAGAAGCGCATTTCGAAGAAAAACAAATCCGCCTGGCGCAAGACAGACATACAAGATGTAGAGCAATTCCTAGAGGATCAGCGCCAGGAGGAGCGCGTTGGGTGAGTTCTGGTTGTGGCAAAACGAATCTTAAAGTTTTATTAACTTTTACCATTGCACGCTGCCTGCACACACAGCACATTCACAGAAAAGCAGGATGAGGATCTCTTTGTGCTGGACTCCTCGCCGCTGAAGGCGAAGCCCCCCACTGTGCTGACCATCAAGCAGAAGAGGAAACTGAATGCCAAGAAGCCCATGCGCACATTCCAGCCCATGGAGAACACATCCAAGGTGCAAGATCCCATTGTCAAGCGGTAGGTGGTGGTGCGATTTTGCAGTATTGATCCATCCAAATGCTAATTCCTGTGGGTTTTTTTTCATAGAAATCATGTGAAGCAAAAGAAGAATGGACGGAATATTGAGTTGGAGGTATGCAATCCGACCAAGCCGCGCCATCGACAGGCCAACAGCGATCGAGGCGAGTATTATGTGAAGATGGAGCAGCGCCTGGCCGACAAGAAGAACAAGAAGACCAACTTTGACACGGACATTTGGCAGGACGTAGACTTCCGTGACAAGATACCCGGCCTGAAGGACGAGAAGGGCTGGATCAGTCGCGATCTAGCCCTCCACATAGCCGGCAATGTGGGCAAAAAGCTGGTGAAGACGCACGCCAGCATGCACCACAAGACCATCAAGGGCAAGAAGTTTGTCGCACCACATCCGGGCATGAGCTACAATCCAACGCTGAATGCGCACAAGGAGCTGCTGTCGCAGGTCGTGGAGCGCGAGGAGGGCATCATCCAGAAGGAAAAGCATCTGAAGCGCGTCACCACCAGCATGTTTAGCAAAGTCACACCCGAGCAGCGGGACGAGCGTCGCCTGATGGAGATGAGTGCCGGCATGGAGGAAGATGAGAAAGCGGAGCAGTCCGAGCAAGAGGAATCGCAGGAGGCGGATTCGTCGGATAGGGCCTATCGCACCATCAATGCCGCCGTGGAGAGAGACGCCAAGAAGAGCAAACAGGCACGCCGCAAGGAGCTCAAGCAGAAGGAGCTGCAGACCAAAACGGAGCTCAAAAAGAAGCTCAAGCAACAGACAGCCGATCTAATCCGGTAAGACACCTCCATCCATTAGCTTTATGTGTTACTCAAATTGGTCTCCTCTTGAAGCATCAAATCGATTCGCCGTGAACTGGATTGCGAGGCCGAGGACCTCAACGACCTGAAGAAGCGTCGCAAGCAGCGGGCGGAGAAAAAGAAATTCGAGCCGAAGCGCCTGGGGCGGCACAAGTTCGAGGAGCCCGATATAGATGTGAATATGCCCGAGGATCTGACCGGCAATTTGCGCAACGTGAAGCCGGAGAGCAATCTGCTGAAGGATCGCTTCCATCTGCTGCAGAAGAACAACATGCTGCCCACAACGGTGGCCGTCACCCGCAAGAAGGCCAAGGTGAAGCGTTTCGAGCGCAACACCCACAAGGATCCGGGCACCAGCTACCAGGACCTGGCCGATCGTCGCCGAGCAGCCGCCAAGGCGGCCAAGCAGCAAAAGGATACCATTCAAATTTAAGGCCTTCCAACATCGATTAGATATATTCGGGTTTTTTTTTAAACAAAACAAAAAAAAAAAAAGAGGGAAATGTAATTAATTTCTACAAAAATTAAAATCCTCCTCCTAGATCAGGGACTTGCCCAGACTGCGTTTCTTTTTTCGGATTGCTCTTCTTTTTCTTCTTGGCCTGCGGTCCATCCAGCTCCCGATCCTCTGGCAGCTCGATGGGATCGCTCCTCAGGTGTCCGCTGGAAAGAGATGCAAGAGTTGGCCATTGAAAGCGGGAGGGGGAGGGGAATGCTGCGTGCGCCCACCTACCTCTTGACGGAGATGAGACCACTGCTGGCGGCGCTGGTGGGGCCACTTCCGTTCGTTTGCAGAGCCTTGGACCAGTCCTCGTCGGTGCCCTTGATAAGGAACTCGTCCAGCTGCTCGGCCTTGAGGCGCTTCAGCTCCTTGCGCTGCTGCTTGCTCAGCTTTTGGGCGGTCTGGTCCAGCTCCTGGTCGAGCGACAGGCTGATGGGCTGTAGGTCCTCGCCGCGTGGCAGATCCGCCTCTTGCAGCATGCCCCCCTCGATGTGCTGCTCGATGATCGAGCGGAAGCACTGATTGCACTTCTTCATGGCATCAAAGAACTTGGCCAGCAGCTGATTGCCCGGCATATTCAGCTCCTGCCCGAGCATGTCCACCGTCTTGCCCTGCACGCCCAGGGCCAGAAGGATGCCCTGCTGCACGAGGTCTAGCTGCAGGGACTCGAACCGCCCCTGGAAGTACAGCTGGGCGATGTCCGTGAGCAGGTCGAGGATCAGCCGGAACTCGGACTGCTGGCGGGCGTAGCTCTCGAGGCGCTTCAGGTCGTGCGGCAAAAAGAACACGTCCAGTGTGTGCTTGTCCAGCGGTTTGCTCCCAGACTCCGACGCCGACTTGTTCTTGAGCAGCGCCAGGCAGAGTTTCGTCTCAAACTCGCGGAACGTCTTGCCCATCAGCTTGAGAACTCGCCGCCTAAAGTCCTGGTAGTATAGCCCCAGCCAGGACGTCGTTCCGGGCGTGTGCAGCATAATGCAGCTGTGCTCGGCAGTCAGTTCGTTGGCCTTCTGGCTGAGATACACGGGCACAAAGCCGGCGCTCTTCCAGAACTTTAGCAGCTCCGAGGTCAGCCCGTACGAGGTGCCAATGTAGTCCACCGGCTCCGGTGTGCGCTCATGCAGGCGTTGCAGGAGTGTGGGAATGTTTTTCCTCGGCCGAATCTGCTCCTTGAGGAGACTCAGCTGCTCCTCCTCCACCTCCTCAATGCCTACGGGGAATGCAGAACACAATGTTATTGCGGGAAAGATTCATTTGGAGGAGTGTGTAATGCTCACCATTTTGGCCACCAGCCTTGAAGGCTGCCGGTCCATCCAGGTCCAGGTTTGTGTGCTTGCCGGCATAGTAGTCCTTGAGCAGCTGAATGGCCCGCTTGCCATAGCCCATCCGCTGGTAGTTGGGATGCGTGGCCACGCGGACAATGCGAACGCCGCAGAGCTTGGGAAAGTCCACATCGCCATACTGCTCGGCAATGTTCCAGGGTATGAGGTCGCCGGCGGCCTTCTTGCCGCGTCCCAGCGATTCGCTGATGCTCTTCGAGGAGATCTGCCCCTCCAGAGAGACCTGGATGACGACGAGGATTTCGGGCAGCTGATCGAGACGCTGCACGGGACCCAGCAGGCAGAATAGATGATGCGCGGGGGCGTCGCTCATCATCTGCAGGTCATTGGGGGTGTTCTTGTAGTGGGAGGACACGTAGATAGAGACGAGGCGATGCAGGAAGGACTCGGCGGCCTTGTGGTAGGAGAAGAGAGCGTCGCGATCAATGTAGTACAGCTCACAGGCATCGGGCGTGGGGCAGCCGGAGCTGATGGACGGCACCGTGCTCGCATCCAGGCAGAGCAGATTGATTAGCCAGCGCTCGATGTCGTCGTTCTCCTGGTAACGAATCGATTCATCCAGCTTGAGCGGCGGGCGGGCATTGTTCTCCTTCTGCAGCTGCGAGATGAGCTTCAGGCTGAGGGAGCGTCCGGTGCCCTCGTAGCCATTGATGGTGCTGGCCATGAACACCAGATAGGGGCCGATCATCTTCTTCACCAGCGGCAGCGGAATGGCCGCAGCCTCGTCGATCAGCAGCAGATCGGCGGCATTCAGCAGATGCGTATCACTGGGCGCTATATACTGGATGGTTTGTCGGCTGCTACGCGTGATATTGATCCGGATGATGGCCTTCTTGTAGTCGGCATTTGTCGACCGGATTATGGTGTAGTCCGCATGCTCCTGATACTCCAGCGCATCGAAGCCCTTCAGCACAAACTCGAAGAGCGTGATCAGATTCTCGGGATGTGGCGAGGTCACGTACACATTCACATAGCCAAAGGCCACGGCCGCAGCTATCGATAGGCCCAGGGCAGCCGATTTGCCACGTCCACGTGCCGCTGTCAGGGACATTGGCGGCTTCAGCTGCTTGTCCACCAGCGCCTCAATGAACTGGGCCACGGCATTGGCCTGGTCGTAGGTCTTGCAGAGGTTAACCAAGGCGCCAGCCGGCTGCACATTCAGCAGGCTCTCCTTCAGCTCCTTCAGGCTGCTCTCGTTCTCGGAGCGACCTGCGCCTGCAGGCTACGAAAAAGAGCAGGCGGCAAATGATTCAACAATTGATTGAAATAACTCCTAAGCGATGCTTACATTCACTGGCTCCACATTGATGGTCTTTGAGCTGAGTGGCAGCACGGTCAGGTCGTCGTTGACCACCAGGCAGCGCTTGCAGTCGGCCAGCGACAAAATGAGGCGCTCGTTGAAGCGGCAGGTGACTGTCTGATGGGCCTCGGTGCGGAATCGTTTGTGCACATCCATGCTCATCGTGTAGAGCTGCTTCAGCGACTGCAGGGTCTTCAGCAGCAGTATGATTAGGCCGCCGCCCTCGACCGTTTCCACGGTGCGTGCCAGCAGGTTCGGCGTCAGCGCCTCAAAGTCCTGCAGCACGCACACGCCATAGGTGCGACCCAGAACGGCATGTGTCTCTGAGTAGTAGCGGCCATGGATGGTGGTGGCCACACGGAAGGAATCGAACAGATCTGCCTCATTCACGTCCACCTTGCCCACGGCAATCTTCTTGGCCCGCTTTTTGCCATGACTGTAGGGAGGGAATTTTCATAAATTTTTGGGCATTGGCAAGGCAATGAATTCCCCACTCACTTGGATATGGCTTCGTCTTTGTTCTTGTAGCACCACAGCACTGTGGGGCGCGCCTTCACCGTGGATTTGGTGAGAATGTCGTAGAGGATGGGCACTTGGTCGCGCGCCTTGTCCCCTATGATGATGAACATGGTCCGATGGCCCAGCTTGACGCCATTCTCGATCATCACGCGTATGCGATTGTCAATTTTCTTCTTGACCATCTTGGCTTCAAGCGATGTTCTGTTAACACTTTTTCTAGGTTCTAAAATCTAATAAATAAACGAATTATCTGCGAAAGCCGCAGAAGTTTAAAATGCACGTGTGCGCCAGTGTGACCGCGGATTTATCGATAAAATAAACCATCTGACCAACAAAAATATAACCAAATATACTTTAAATATACCAAGGAAAATCATATTCTACAATTTTCATGTTCGGCTTTTTAATTCAAGTTCTTTAGAACTGCCAATTATAAAATTATAATTTTAATCGTGAAATGAATTCATTTTCTATAATCCAGTTAATGTTTATGACTTCCATTTAATGGAATATTTATAAAATAAGTTATAATCGAAAAAGTGCCACAAAAATGTTTATATTTGTACATGCTCACAAAACTAACATTCTTACAGGCTTCACAGCACTGGAAAGTGTTGTCTTTTCCAACACTCCACTGCTGGTACGCACGTTTTTGTGTAAACAAATAGTTTTTGAGTTTTCGAAATCAATTAAATAATTGGCTGTAACAAACGAATATAAATCGTAGCCATGTCCTCGTGGAAGAAGGCCAACAAGAGCAACCAGAAGGTGCATCGCGAGCGCCACCAGCCTGATGCACGCCAGCACCTGGGCCTGCTCGAGAAGAAGAAGGACTACAAGAAGCGCGCCCTCGATGCCCAGCGCAAGGAGAAGACTCTGAAGCTGCTGTACAAGCGGGCCCAGGACAAGAATCCCGACGAGTTCTACCACCACATGATCAACTCGAAGCTCTCGGACGATGTGCACCGCGAGAAGCAGGCGAAGGATGAGCATACGCCCGAACAGCTGGCCCTGATGCAGACCCAGGATCTCAAGTATGTGGTGATGAAGCGCACCATAGAGCGTCGCAAAATCGACCGCCTCAAGGTCGACCTCATGGACGTGGACGCCGCCAAGGTCAACAAGCACTACACCTTCGATGCGCAGGGCAAACAACACACAGCGACACTGGGCGATCGGCTCAAGGAGGCAGAGGAGGCCGCAAAGGTGAGAAACTCACGGCCCCCCCCATTCATCCACCGAACAATTACTAATGTAGATGCTCTCTTCCGCAATACCAGGAGCCCCTCGCACCCAATAGCACTAAGCAGCAGCGCATCAATGAGCTGAAAAAACGCGTGCAGCGTGAACGGGAGCTGAGCATTGTCCAGCAGAAGCTGCTGCTGAAGAAGCAGCTCAAGCAGCCGCGTCTGATCAAGCCACAGAAGCTGAAGGCAGGCACAGCGGATAGGGCACCCGTCTACGCGTTTCGCTACGAGCGCAAAAAGTGAGAGGGATACGCAAAGTTCTCCTTTTCCTTTCTTTTTTTTTTTTTTTTTTTGAATAAAGCAATTTAAGTGTTATTAGGATTAGAAATTACTGTATAGGGGGAGGGATATGGATACCATACTATAACCATACAACACACAATAGTATATAGATTGTGACAACAGAGTTTAAAGTGAACTCTTCCAGGGAACTTCTGCTGGAAGCGCGTCATGGGATAAAGCGCAGCAAAAAGTTGCAAAAGTCGTAAAAGCTGTTGCTTCGTTCGAAAAGTTGTCGCTATCAAAGACACGAACCATGTGCTAATCTGAACGAGCCCACAAGAGGGCGCTGTGTACGCTAAGCCAATACATGCACCAGTCTCACAACTTCTGACTCACAACTTTTAGACGGTTATAGCCTAATGGTACTTATTATGTGCCTACAACTACTAAAATACATACACTATACATATTATATACTACAATATATGGCCTTGTATTTCTCTATAATTTTGAGCTGTTAAAATCTGATAGTTAAAGAAGATAATCGAAGGTAAACTGAAGCTATTCGAACCCCACACAACCAAACCCTAACTCTGATGCCTCTGAAAAGCGCTGGAAAAAAGGTAAAACTATTGCGGATCGCTCGCGCTCAAGCTTCTTCCAGGCAACTAATTTCATGTGAAACCTTGACCTAGGCCTGGGGTGGTGTCGTGCCGTTCCCTCATCCTCATACAATCCCTGCCACATTCTGCACCGCAATCGCCTTTGGTTCGACCACCCCTTCGTTCCCTGTACCGGGTTTCGGGGTGCCGGGCAGGGGCACAAAGTTACTTTCTCAAATTACAAACCCAATTGATGCTAGTTAAAAAATTTGTGAAGGTTTTTCTTTCAGTCCCCGTTGTATTTTTGTTGGCCTCGTCCCACCCCCTTTGGGCACGACCCGAACTCTGTGATTGCTGTTGTGATGCGCACATGACAAGTCCGATTAGGGCCGCCGGCTCTGGTCTCTGCTCGCTGGTCCCTGGCTCTCCGTTGCTGTCAGCGAGTCCATCCTCCGTGTGTATAGCCCCGTGTAGTGTGAGTCGTGTGCCCATACCCCGTACCCCTACCCGTACCCGTGCCCTGTAAAGTGTCAACACAGCCATCTATTTTGTGCATAATTTGGCATGCCAAAACGCGCGACGCGACTCTCATCAGAATATGGTGTCATATGTTTTTATGGAGGGCTGTCTCTCTCTTTGTCTATCTATCTGCCTGCCTGTCGCCTGCGGTCTCTGATTTTTACCCTAACAAGCAGCCCCTAACCGAAATATGGAAAGCGCCCCGAGAATCTGTTTGCATGCCATGATTGAGTGTGTGGGCTTTGAGTCATTGAGCAGGGAGAGATCTATGTATCTATCCCCTTAGCCATGTAGTTCTGATATTCACAGGTTCCAGCAGGCTACAGTGGAAGCTTCATTGGGCGGAGATCTGGCTGCAAATGGGAGCCTGGATTACCTATTCTCATCTCGCATTTGGATGTGTTGCTCAGCTCCGTAGCAGGATCACAGTAGTCTCCTTCTTGGGTTAACTTTAGGAACACCCAAAATAACTCTTGCCTCCTCCCTTCCCTTGTGGAAATTTGCTTATCAATCTGGAAATTGGCTTGCGAATGACATCCATCTCCCTCAAATAGCTGAGCAAGTGCCACGCCCACAGCCACATCCTCATCCTCATCCTCATCGTAAGACATATCCCCTGCTCTCATCCGAAAAAACCATGACATTGGATGGGTGTGTGGAACGTGAAACGTTCTGGGGGGGGCACGTGTAAAGTTTGTAGCCCCGGTCACGTGGCCGCACGTGGCACGTGGTACATTCGTCCCGTGGCATGGCCACAGTTGTCGCCTGGGCTGCTGTGATAAGCGCAACCTGGCAACTCTACTACACGCGTGTTCCTGAAGAGATGTCAGAGACCAGGTCTCTCGTTTCCGCTTATGCAGCAGCTTGGGTTGCAGCCCCGCCCCTTGGACATACCGCTTATCATGATGCAGCAGCATCAGCGGAAGAGGC
This sequence comes from Drosophila bifasciata, assembly GCA_009664405.1. Lineage (NCBI taxonomy): Eukaryota > Metazoa > Arthropoda > Insecta > Diptera > Drosophilidae > Drosophila > Drosophila bifasciata. The sequence goes on from CM019041.1 coordinate 34,490,278, forward strand.
AAGCTACTGGCTAGACGACGAAGGGGGGGACACGCTGGCTGGCTGCTGCCTGCGTCAATGGTTTTGTTCCCGTAAATATCTTAATTCGCCGCTTCACCGCCCCCGACACGCGTGAATCGTGTGCATTTGACATGAGAAAAATGCTTTCGGGCTCAAGGCCAGCAGCAAAAGAAAAGCGCGGAAAAGGCCGAAAAGCGTTTCATCCAACACCCCCCAACCCCATCCATTCGCCATTCACACGCAGCGACCTAACGAGCTTACAACAAAATATATAATCCCATTTTGGGAACATAATAATCATACAAATTCGTATATACTCGTATAGTAGTAAAAAAAAAGAGTGCCATTTACTTGACAGAGTGCCAGAGTGGAGTACTGGAACGTGGGAACGTGGTCTGAGGTGGGGGAGGGCTAAGCACAATCTAGGAAACAGATCCCTCCTTTAGAAGGCTGAACTGTAGACTCCTCTTTGTATAAATTCCACAAAATAATCAGAAATAATCACAAATCTGTAGACATAAAAGTCTCTTAGGAATGAAAGTGCTTGGGCTCCATTAAAAGTAGTTGGAGTACTACAAAACTCTCTAGAGAACGTTCTTAAACAATTCTTAAAGTTTAAAATATTTGTAAGAATGTAAGATATATGGATGATTGATCATTGCTTTTATTGCTATAATATGGAAATATTTAAACTAAGAAAATATATAGGAAAATTGTACTACCTTAAACTTTGAGTCGCTCTATCTTTCGTTATATCTAAGCTATCAGCACAAAAGAATAATCCTGTACAAGGTAGTAGAATTTTCTTTGCAACCTAATACTTCTTTTTGGAAATCTGCGCAGCAGGTGCTAAGTAAAAATTGAAGGAGATTGAAGGAGATTCACTGAGATTGAAGGGTGACAAAAAGTCAACCAATTGAGGTTTTTGTTGAATTGTTGAAAAAAATGTTGGGGATATGTTGAAAGTTGTAACTATGAGAAAGTGAGTGGCCCACAACCTTAGTTCTCTTCTCGTATAAAGTACATGGAAAAGTTTCCCATTTGTTGCATAGTGTACCATAATTATTTCATTGGAATTATTTTCTGTTTCTGCAAAAAGGATCCAAAAGAGTTGATGGTGTATTCCTGCAACTCCTGTGCTACATATGTATATGTAGTAATTGCCATGTGAATTTACCTGTGTTGCTTGCTGTCTGATTGTTAGGCAGTCATAAGGTGACACACAGACCAACCCCTAAGAACCTTTAACCCCTCCTGGCCCTAGCCCAAGTGCCGCATATACCCTGAACAGGGGCACGCGTCAGCAGCTAACAATCCAAAAAGGGGAATGGGAACATGGAACGGGTAACGAGGAACGGGTAACGGGTAACGAGGAGCGAGGAGTGCGAGTAGAACTCAAACCGGAGCCATTAATATAAATGCCAACTAGAAAGTCAACAGGCGCCGCACTAGACAAATCCCATAAGCAAATTCGGGGCAGCAGCACTCCATGCCACTCCACGCAGCACTCCGTTTTCCCGCCCCCCGTTGGATCGTTCAAGTGCCCAACCCCGCTGTTTGCGACACTCCAAAAAAAAACGCTTGGAAAACACCAGGAGGAACGGAATGGAACGGAACTTGTACACGGATTTTTTATTGTGCGAGTTAACTTTGAAGTGTCGCTGTTTATGGGCTGCGGAAGTGCCTGAGCCAGAGCCGAAAACCCGTCCATTTCCCTGGTCCGTTCATCTGGCAGTCAGCCAGTCAGACTGGGAGGAGGACTAACCCCTAAATTGACCTTTAAAACTCCCAAATGCGCAATTTATCATTTCCTCACCAAGGAGAACCCCCCCGGAACCCGAACCCGAACCCAAAGCCAACCCAAGCCAAAGCAAAGGGATTCAGTTCATCCGTTCGTTCGTTCGTTCTTGTTTTTTTCGTATAGGGTTGGGGTGGGGTGGGGGTAGGTACGAGTAGATGCGAATGCGTATGCGGATACGGATACGGATTTTTGACAGGGCAGACGACGACCGACGATGACTGCCGCCTGCCATCAATCGTTTAGAGACGCACAGAGCGGAGTGGAGCGGAGCAAGGCCGGCAATCCGGAGACAGACCCAGTGTGCGATAGCGACAAATCTGATATCAGATGCGTCCCGAGACGAGGCTTAAGTGCGTGTAAAGCGCACACCCACAAAAATCTACACTCCACACCCAACCCCCACACCACACATTCAGAATCGCCGAACCCCCTTGGAACCGTTGGAAAGTTTTGTGGCAACACTTTAACCCATTCGTTTGGGCATTCATTCGTTGTGCCTCATGTGAATGTCATTGCGGTTGGGGGCGGGGGGAGTGAGTTGATGGAATGGCAAATGGAAACGTTTCCTGATGGGGTTTTATGGGTACGGTCAAGGTACGAGTAGCAGAGGGGGAGGCAGAGGCAGAGCCAGAAGGAATGGTTTTCAAACTACTCAAAGTATTTCCTTACCTGCAACGAGTCGAAACTCGTTCAATGAGCGACCGATGGGCGCTGCTGCACGTATGAATCTGGTATATGAAATGCCCAGACAGCCTACATATATGTATCCTTTATCTCCTTTGCTGTTTGTTACTCTAGCCTCAGTCAGTTATCCTCTTGTTGATCCTCTTAAAATCTGGTTAAGGATTTGTAAAATATCTGCTGTTCCATTCCACCCCTTCTCCAAAGTTCCATTTCTCCTTTCTTTGTGTGTGTGTGTGGGAGGGGAGGGGGAGTGTTAGTTTTTTTTGTGCTTTGCCAAATGGGCAAACAGGACTGAAGGCTGAGGACTGAGGCACAACATGTGCAACCATGTAACCCATTTGGTACACCAACAAAAGGTCGACTCCCCCCTCCGGACGAGCAACCTGTCTGTTCTGCCCCCTTTTGCCTCAAGCTCTCTCCCTCTCTCTCTCCTACCCGCAGCAGCAGCAGCAGGCGGTTTCGTTTCTTTCCTTTCCTTTTGTACTACGTGAAAAACGGAAAGTGTGAACAACATTTTTCATAAATTTAACCAAACAGGTCGACCGACCGAAACACGGAGGGGGGTACGAACGAGCCTGGTACGAACGAGTGCGCCATGTGGACGGGGACGTGGACGGGGTTCTCCTGCTCTCCTTGGAGAACACAATAGAGGACAATAGAGCGAACAAGAGCAATAACAATAAACGATAGATATTTACCGCAGCAGGGAGTAGTACCGGACGGGGGCAGGAACTGCGAACAGGGGATGCTCGTCGTCGTCTCTGGTCTCTGGTCTGGGTCTGGGTCTGGGTCTCCGGAGGCTAGTGCTGTCTCTGTTCGACTGGCGTGTCCTTGCCGGGGGAGACAATAACAAACCAATTACTGTTAGATTGGCCGCATATTAAAAATCGAATGAGAAACACATCTGTCGATGTTGCACTGCCAGAGCCACCCTCTCTCGCTCTCTCTCACTGGGCCGCGATGCCTGGTACTGGTCCTGCTCCTGCCTCTGGTCCTGGTGCTGGTCCTTCTCCTGCGCTATTTTTTTTTCCATTCTTTTTTTTTTTGGCAACTGTTTCAAAAAAAGTTTTCGTAGCGAAAAACCCGCGGGGGATATTCGCTGGCGCAGTAGGACGGTGTGTGTGTGGGGGGAGGGGAGTGGATCGGGGGGTAGAACTAAACATAAAAATAAAATATGATTATGAAATGATTATTATAATTATGCTGGCGTTTTTGGCAGCATCTTCACAGATGTTGTTGCCGTTAACTCTGTGCCACGCCCCCACACACACCCCCCTTCCTTCTCTGCTTTCGTGCCGCTCCACGGGAGAAGGAAGGTGGAGAGTAGAGCGTATAGAGAACCCCATGGCAAAAAACAAGGGACGAAGGAACCCAAGCGAGCTGGTTAATAATAAGCCAAAATTAGGGCGTGCTTTGGTCGCTCTGCTCTACCCTCTATCCCCTCCCCGCTCCCCGCTCCCCGCTCCCCTTCCCACACCGCCCCGTTCTTTCATTGTGCTGGCCAAAAGATGAGAATGAGGAGAGATCTTCCAGCCGCCAGCATCACATCATATTCCCACATATTTTCATATTGGAAATATACCCTACAAAAGAGGGGCATGATCTCTCTCTCTCTCACGCTCACTCTCTCGCTGTTACTTGTGCTGTTAACTCTACAGATACTGTTTATCTCTGCTGCTTTTTCACCTGTTCCAAAATCTGTCTTTATCCATAGACAATACCATCAAATATTATAGATCGAAATCCCAATACAACTCTGCAAAATTTTCAGCTATAATTAATCGCCCTAAAGGGTATCTATGGCTTCGATATCGTTCGCCCAAAATGCTTCGTGTATTTCTTTCTTGTTTCATATTTGTCTCTGTCGTGGGCGGGGATTTCAAGGGGATGCGGGGCGGGGGGTTCAGTGGGCGGAGCGGGGAGTGTGTTGTGTGCTTTTGTGTGTCCTTATTATTAGCAGAGAGGAGGCGTTGAAAATCCTCTTAAGGTAAACTGTGCATTATTAATGAAGTGGAGCAGAGCAGGAGGTGAAGGAGAAGGCAGGGGCAGAGGTTGAGGATGAAAAGGAGGACGAACAGACAGCAAATGGGTAGCAAAAGGGGACTATTGGGGTGCTACGGGGGGGCCATGGGAACCCCGTAAACTTTTGCTGCTTGCTGCTGTTATTATTCTAGTGCTTTCCCTTTTCCCCATTTTTAATTTTTGGGGTCAAGGGGTTTAAGCAATCAAAAGGTTAAAACAATATCGAGATGGTACTATATACATATCTATGGAAGATGTCTAGGATCTGGGAATATTGGTAGGAGTTAGAGGAGTAAGGGAGTGCCAGTGTTCCCTTTTGAGTGAGCATTGGGATTGGGCTACATTTTATGAATACTGCAGCTGGATATGTGTGGGTTGAATCATTATCTGGTGTATCTTCTGGACTCATCAGTAAGTACTTCATAGCTCTTGAGGGTCACAACTTTTGCCACAATTATTGGCTGTATTATATGTAAGTATTATGATGCAAATTCCACTTGAAGGTAGCATAGCAGGTACACCTATCAATAGCTTTGTTCGATGCTGCCTTGAGTACTCAAACTCTGGGGCAAAGTCGGTTCCACAATCTAACAATATACACAAATGATTTATTTTTATAAATAAATTAAAATATATATTTTAATATTTATTTTATAGTCTTTTGCTGAAAGATTTCAAATAAAAGATATTTTTGGGGGCATCCTCCAGACACTTTCTGATTTGAGTAGCATAATATTTTCTCCTGGCTGGGCTCTTGTTTTCTTTTTTTGGCTTTTTGCTGGGTAATCGAATTAATTGCTTAGACCGAAGCAAGGATTATGGCCAACTAATCGGGAGTAAAGCCTCCAATCGCAATTGCAATCGCAATCTGGTTATAATCTCCCACTGATTACAATGGTCAGTCACTCTTTTTTTTCTTGGTTTTTTTTTTTGTTCGAGCAACTGAAGTGCGAGATTGGATTTTGGTTTACGCCAGGCATTCCCATGCTCACCATGCCACATGCCCACCATGCCCACACCATGCCACATGCCACTCGTTCTGTGAAAAGTTCAATCAACTGAAGTTTTTCCAACTCTGGATACTCTGGATACTGGAATCCGTCCAATCATTCACCTGCTCGATGCTGTCCATCGTTTTGGCCACTGTTTAATATTATAAGTAATTCGCCTTTTCCCTCGGATGCCTTTGCCCCACCTGCCTCTACGCCTTCGCCTCTGATCCACCTGGTGGATGGTGGATGGAGGATGGAGGATTGGAGAAGGGGGATTGAGAATTGAGAAGCGTTTTCGCCGCTGCTGCTTTGTGATGTGGAAACGATGCGCATAAAATCAGCGGCGCGTATGGAAGCGGCATGAGCAGCAGCAGCAGCAGTGGCAGCATCAGTGGCAGTGGCAGCGATGGAGGAGTTGGGGTAAGGAGGTTGTCGACACCATGAGAGATGCCAGGGAAGGTAAGGATACCCAGTCCCCAGCCTCCTCCTCTATCCTCTTTCCACTCGTATCAATCACAACAACGCGACCAAAGGCCCAACCAAGTGAACGGACAACCGAGCGGACAGGACGGACAGGCCGGACAGGACGGACAGGCAAACGGACGGGGCAGATGGGCTGGCGGGAAGGACGGACCTAAGCCAAAGATTTGACATGGATCAGTAATCTAATACCAGATTACGTATACGCATGGCGAGACCCACAAACTTTGGACTCTCTTTGGACGCTCTCTCTCTCTCTCTCTCTCTCTCTATCTATCCAGCTGTGGTGTGTATTGCCACGCCCCCTGCGACCTGCCCCCTCCCGAAAACCAACTCCTGCTGGGAGCCTGAGACCGAGATATGGCATGAATGAATGGATGAATGAGCTCAGAAGGCCGCCGCAGCGAAGGAGTCTTCTGATAGAGTGAGTCCCTGGGAATGGCACCAATGCACTGAGAGAAATTCGGAGGGTACAATAAGAATAAAATGGCAACCAAAAGGGATATTCCTTCTCGGAGTTCTCTAAATCGAACTTTTCAGAATTTCTTGCAAAGATTTTCTTGAAATTTCTCAAGTTTTCTTTTTGTGTATTTGTTTTTGTCAATGTTTTCTCTTTTTTTTTTGTTTGCTCGAACCATTTGGGAGCTCTGTGTATGGGTCTGTCAGTTTGTCAGTTTGTCAGTCTGCTGGGCCCGCCAGTCGAGAGTTTATATCGATGATGACTGCGCTGATATAACGACGGGCTGAGACGAGCGAGCGAACCGAACCGAACCGAATCGAATCAGAGGGAATCACGAAGGACAGGAGGAGCTTCGCTTCATCGTTGGTTGTCTGCTGTCTGAGGGTTGCGCACAGATACAGATGCAGATACACAGTTACAGATACACCCACACACACACACACACAACGACAACATCATCATTGGGCGTTTGGCAAGTTTTATGCTTGTTTGAGCCCGATTTTGGTTTGGTTTTTGGCCCGAAACACACCCCGACCCGCTCACATAAAGTTATTACTCGCCAAAAGCAACGAAAAGGAAAGGTGTGGAGCTGGGGGGAGAGCGGCCCCCATAGGTAACAATATTCTATGCTGAAAGAGGGTAAAGCAGTAGGATTACAAATAGCAGCAAAAATATACCCAAAGCCGGAAAAACAATCCGAGAGCGGGAGCTGGAGCGGGAGCAGGAGCAGGAGCAGAAGACCAAAGCCAGGAGTCGCTAGGTGATGGTGTCAGTGTCGTGGTTGGCTACGGGTACGGTTACGGGGTACGGGTAAGGGTCCGGAACTGCTGCTTCTGCTGTGTTACCGTTCGTAGTCGGGTAGTTGGGAGCTTGGAAGAGCTTGGGCGCTTGGGCGCTCGGGAGTTGGTGCGGAACAAACGAGTTTGGGTGTCTCTCTCTCGATGTCTCCTCGTTGATGGGCGCATCATCATGCTTGGCCTGGCATCTATCTGCCTTTGGCCTACTCCAACTCCCACTCCTACTCCCACTCCACTGCTCCAATTCTACGCAGCCAGCACGCCACGCCATGCCATGCCACACAAAAACTTTCCTAGCACTTACAATGGTTGCGAAATGTGAAAAATAGGTGTGGAAAATATAAAGAAAATATATATAAAAGTGTAAATAATTATATTCGAATTGATATAAATAATAATAATATATAATAGATAATAATAATAAACCCAGACCCTTTAAATATTATTCCCAAATTATACTTTATTTAACTACTTTATTTTGAAAATTTCAGTTTATTCTTCGTGTGATTTTTGTAGCTCTATATTCCATGGTGCAACAATGGCTACGGTCTGGGCATAGACACAGATACAGCTACAGCTACAGATACAAATATATATGTATGAGTGTACATAGGCGAAAGGAAGAAGCAGTTTCGAGAAAGGGAGGAGCACCACATCCGGGCCTTGGATATGCAGTGGAGATAGGCCCAGGCTCAGGAACAGGCACAGGCCGAATGACTGAATGACTGACTGACGTGGGGGGTATGGGGTATGGAGCTGGGTAATGGCGGCTGTGGTGGCATGGTCGCCAAAGCGTGGCAACCACCAGAGTGCGCCCCCAAAAAGCCTCACACCACTCAGAACCCAAACAGAGAGACAAACCCACCATCAGAGGCATCACAGTTGACATGCTACGCCCACTACTATATAGAGAAGAACGAAGGCAGGCAGGACCTGGAATATATATATACGATATAGAAATAAACGATATATATATGTATCTATCTGTGTGTGTGTGCTTGTCTCTGTGTATTGAGTGGGTGTGTGGGGTGGTATTTGGCCCCGAAACTATATTTTGTTTATATCCGTACGAAATTTTAGCTTTTTCTCTGTTTTACTGGCATACAGAGCTATAAGAAGCTTCCACACTCCACACACCACACACCGCTCTCTCTCTCTCCCTCTCTCTTTCTCTCTCTCTCTCTGTCACTCTCTGGGGGTACGTGACTGGAGCGCTGTTGCACGTATTTGCTGTTGCCACAGTTGATTTGTGTGGCACGGCACTCGACTGCTGATACTAGCTCCTTTATATAAGCATAATTCCCAGAGCAAAGTTCGATTCGGCACGACATGGAGGATGGGGGTAGGAGGTAGTAGCTAGAACTGGTAGCCTGGGCTACCTTCTGATTGACATTTTTTTTGTATCTGATGACAGAATATTGTGTGCTTTTCAAAGAGAATATTCAGTTCAGTTCCGAAAACCCTGGCTTCATATAACCATTTCAAATGTATGGAATGGATTTACTCATCTTGAACCAGTGCCACAAGCACCTTTTTGTAGGCATCTTGAATGTGTTTCCTTCCCCTGGCTTCTTCTCCATTTGCCATTTAGATCCGCAGATATTCGTGTATAGTACTTAATGCCTGAAATAGTTCTCCAGATTTTGTAGCATTAGCATATAAATTCCGAAACAGATTTCTATCGTATGACTCTATGGGGCCCCCGAAATGGTTTTCCAGGGGGGGTGGGGCTGCAGCTGTGATTTATGCTCCACACAGATACCCGTATAGGTGTCTGTGTGTGTGTGTGTGTGCAGCATCTAAACCATTCGCACACTCGACAAGGACTCTCGCTTTGCTCTGGTTTCCTACCTTCCTATCGCTTGCTGTTATGGCTTGGGGCATATCCATCAGGCATTACTTTTATGTGGCAAGAAGCAATGGCTGCCAGCAAGGGCGGCGCATCCATCCCCATCATCCAAGAAGGACTCGTAAAAGCAACGCAATTTCGCATTCACACTGACACTGACTGATATGCTCCTCCTGGCTTGATGGCTAGCAGTCGTGCTCCGTGCCCCGTGCCCCCTGCTTCGTGCTTTCAGCTTTTCTGCTTCTGCCTCTGTTGTTTGTTGTTCTGCCTCGTCTCGTCTTGCGCCTGTCATTCATTTCTTATCTGGTGTGCCTCTGTGCCTTGAATGTGTCTCTGGGCTGTCATTTTGCTTTCGATGAGTATCTTTACTCCCACCCCCCACGCCCCACGCAGCGACACACAGTCGTCATCCTCAACGTGTAATCATCATCGTCATCCTCATCGTCATACTCATCCTCATTCTCATCCTCATCTCCATCTCCATCAGTACTTGTATCAGCATCAGGAGCACTGTCGTTGTCGTCGTCGCGAAATCGTTGTGTTCCAAATAGCCTCATTGAGTCGGTCGGGCATTCGCTCCCAGCACTCATCAGCGAAGCTCCACCTCTGCCCACCATCATGCTTCTGGCTCCAAAAAATTGAGGCTTGTTTGAAGCACTGAAAGAAATGACTTGCCATAAACCTATCCAAAGGATTTTTGGGTACTGTTTTACATATAGTTTAAGTATAGTTTTATACATATATACAAGATCGACTTGGATAAGTTTTGCAGGGTAAATCTTTGCCGTTTCTTTCAGTGCACTCGAATGGCAGTAGCTGGGTAGCAGAATTTGAAGCAGAAGCCCCCCAGGAGCAACACAACAGAAGCACGGGCACAGAGGAAGGCTGTGTGGCAGTGGCACGAGTGAGACTACGACTACGAGTAGTATCGGCATCCGAGCATTGGCATTGGCATTGGCATCGAGGCGGCGGCAGTTCTGTTCTCGATGCTGTGTTGTTATTACAACAAGCACAACTTTTTATCACCGCTGCCAAAACCCCCCCAAACCCCCAAAATGCCAGTCAGCGTTGCATCGTCAACAGCAGGAATCGGAATCAGAATCAGAATCAAAATCAGTAGCAGCAGCAGCAGCAAGAGCAGGAGGGCAGGAGAGCAGGGGGGTTAGGAGTCAGGATGGGAAGCATTCGCCTGGGGCACTAACGTTTGTCCTCTCGGTTATGTGCTCAGCTTTTCTTTCTCTTTTTTTTTCTTTCTTTCTTCTATTTTTTTTTTGTAGTTTATGGTCTTTGTCATACACACACACATACACACAGTGGCACGGTGGCAGACACGAAGGGGCAGGCAGGCAGGCAGTCAGGCAGCCAGTCAACTGTTATGTGCTCAGCCATTGAAACGTTTTATCAAAACTACCCACGGCCCCAGAACACAGAGAGAACCCCCCCAAAGCCAGAACCAGAGCCCAGAGACTCTGTGGAGCTGTGGCAAACTGAAGCCATGGAAAGCTATGGGATGAAAAGGACACACACACACACACACACACACACACAGCAAAAGAAGAATGTAGAAAAGCCATAGAACAGCAGCAACCTGTCGTCCACTGCACTCCCATCCAGCAGGACGAACAGGACCAAGGCCAGAGCGAAGGCTGATTGAACACTTATAGACGGGACTTTCCCATTCCCATTCCAGTTTGCTTCGTATTTTCAATCAAAAACGAGCGGGAACGCTGTGAGCAGCGGCAAGTGGCGCGACTTTACTTCTATAGTTGACAATGATCGTTGCAGCTCGATTCTTGATCTGCAAGAGAGTAAGAGAGCTCTATGAATAGGTGTCACAATTAGGTTAATGAAGAGCATGAAAGATAAGGATCTTCTATGCCAATCCTTACGATTTGCAAGGTTCTCTATTCTGTCACTCTTTTGGATGCTGTAAGATGCTGTGACACCTCTCGCTGTTCGTTTGGTCGCTTGGTCGTTCGTTCAGTTGTTTGTTTGTTTGTTTTGTTGTCTGTGCCTTTCAAGGGTCAAATTGTAAACGAAATACGAGCGTTCTGGGAGGCAGGGCAGGCGGCAGGCGGCAGGCAGCGTTGCCTGATTTTGACGGCCTGTCGACAACAAACACAACACAGGCTCCAAACAGCAGCAGCAACAAGAGGGACGGGGATGGGGACCGGCACTGACAATCCCCCCCGTTTTTGGTAGGTAGGCCACAAGGATATGTAGGCGTCATCGCAAATGCGATGGGGGGGGAAGGTGACTGGCAAACTGGCAAACGTTGCCAACGTGGCACTCTCTGGGGACAATGTTGCTGTCGATACGATGTCTCGATGCCAATGGCCATTGGGTATCCAACACACACACACACACACACAGAGAGAGGGAGAGAGAGCGGGACTGGGGATGTGGTTATGTGAGGGAAGCGGAGGGGCTGTACTCCACGCCACGTACACAGATAAAAATCAAGCATACAATGTCCGAAAAGCAGCAACCCGCAAAGGAAGACAAGGAAACAGAGAGAGAGGTGGGATAGAGTAGGAAGTGGTCGGAAGAGAGAGACAGCTACAGAGGATGTGTAGCCAAGTCGACACCTGTATGGGCCATGGGACCACAATCCTGTTGCGGCTGCTGCTGCTGCTGCTACTCTGCCTCAACGATAGTTCCTGTTTCATAATCATGATGGCTGGTTCCTGCCAGTTGGTTCTCCTTGCCCCAGACAAGATCTCCTTCGAGTCTGTAGACTGGAGGGAGTCCTGCTAGTCCGCTCCACCCCTCCCTCGTTTTGTGTATTTAGCATAAAATCGAGAAATATCCAAGTTGGCAGAACTTTGGGGATTTTCGTGCACATTTCTCTCGTGCTGCTGCTGCTGCTCCCCCCACTCTCTGTCGCACGGCTCTGCCAGCGGTAGCTTAAAGTATGGTAATTCCTTTTGAACCACCACCAACAGCAGCAGCAGCAGCACCACCACCACCCACACCAGCATCCCACACCCCACAATCCACACCCCACAAAGCCAAAGTCAAGCCACAAATGCGACTTTCGGTTCAGTTCGGTTCTGGCCATGGCCTTCTGGGCGTTCTCTCTCTCTCTTTCTCTCTTTCTCTTTCGCTGTGTCGTTTTTTTTATGGCATAGATTATCATAATTATTGTAATACTTTTGCATGGCTTGACTTTGCTGCCTGGCAAACCACCCGGCAAAGCGAGGGTGCCCCATGCCCCCTTTGCCACAGTCAGTGCTTCTTCCCTTTGCCCATCTCCTCCTTGGTACTCGCTTTGGGCTTTTGAGCTTCAGTGATTTGCATTTTTCCTTGCCATGCCTTTCTCCCTGCCTTTCTCCTTACTATTTATATGCTTTGGCTAGATGGAGATGGAGACAGAGATAGAGAGGACACAGAAGATACTACGTACTATACGCCAGTCCAGAGGGGGTTGTCCTGCCTCCAATGAGGGAGTGGAATGCTGCTACATATACATAGATGACCTGCCACTGTATGTGTGTGTGTGTGGCATTAAGGTGTTGTTGCTACTACTGGCTACTTGCTACTGTTGTAACATCTCCCCTGGGAGGTGAGACGAGCCCAAAAAAGAATAGAATCGAGCGAGAGACAGAGCCCCAGTTGGCAGCCAGTTAGCATCTGTTAAGAAAAATACGAGACGCAAAGGAGTACTAGCCAAAAAAGGTTGCCCGAAACGATGATGCCCCATGGCTGCTGTATGGTGCATGCTGCCTGCTCATGATCCCACCTCTGGGCCATGTTGCGGCTGAAACGCGCTGAAGCGATCAATCAATTGAAATGACTTTCAATGGGCACAACCGATGAGTTTTCGATTGTAGCCAGAGAGATGATGGGATCGGAACACAGTTGCAGCAACCCTCTCCCCCTGAACACTTACAATCCCAATGCTCACTCTCTCTCTCTCTCTCTCTCTTTTATATTAGTTGCATCTTCCACTTGTTGGCAAAGCTGTTCGTCTCAGTCTTTGACTGAAGTACTAGAAGATACTTTTCAATGTTTTTATTCATAATTAAGAGCACAACGAGTTCCCAGATTCGTTCTAGGATTCATCCAGTGATTCGTCCGTTTTCCAACACTATGGGTTTCCCACTTGCTAGCATTTTGCTAGATTTGAATCGATTATTCTTAGAGTAATCTGGAGGCTACCACTTCCCTCCCCTCGACTGCCTGCGATAGAAGGGGGGACAGCAGCTGGCAGTGTAAATCTCTGAGGAGGTTGAGAAGGTGAACACAAAAAAGAAAAAAAGATACAGATGCATTTAAGGGCACATATGGCAATTTCTGGTCACAATCGTCCCCGTGGTACGTGGCAGACCAAAAAGCGGAATCAAAGTAATGTGATATATAGTCTCTGTTTCAATCGTCCCACCCTCTGCCTCATTCACTGTGCATCTGGTCTGCCCTTGCCATCTCCCACTCTCTCTGGGTTTCTCACTCGATGTATAATTAGATGATCCCCAAATCAGCCGCTAATTTTTCCGCAATTTGCTTAGTAATGCAATCTAAATACAAACAAAATAGTTCCCTTTTTTTTTCCTATTCCATTCCAAACATACAGATCCACACAGATATTCAGGGGTGGACGGATGCACGGATGGACGAACGGACGGATGGCGGGCACGGTTCAAGGTTGGTTGGGTGGAAATCTTTTTGGCTTTTGGGGTGGTAGATGGCTGGCTGTATGGCTGGCTGGCTGGCTGGATGGATGGATAGATGGGAAAATGGTAAATGGGAACTCGGCTCGACGGGCCGTGAAATACACACTCGAAAAAGTGAATGGCATATGTACACATACAACATACAACATACAAGAGTATGTATGCCCCGGAGTGTTGCACATGTCCCTGTGCGGCAAAACAAACAACCAACGAACCAACCAACCGACCAACCAACCGACCAACTGGCTGACTGGTATGAGTTTGAGGATTGGGATTGGGGAAGGAAGGGCCAGCCACCATGTCAAAGCCAAGCGACAGGCGACAGCCGAAGGATGCTGCTGCGATGCGACTTTAGCGGCGCATCTCTCTGATCCCAGCGGGAGGCTTGGCCCGAAAATCACAGCAGGCCCAGCCAAAACCCAAAGTCAGGGCCATGAGGGGATACGCAAAGAGTCGATGGGTTCGCTTGGTTCGCTTGGTCGTGACTGGTGTTTTGAGCTGTTTTGGGGTTGACCTGTCACCGTCATCGTCACCGTCAACCGTCTGCCATCGACAAGTCCTCTCTCGAGCACTCGATGTCCTCGCATATTCGTATTCGCATTCGTTGTAGTGTAATACTGTTGCAAATACCTTCCCATCACCCCCATGGCACGCCTTCTGCCTTCTGGCTTGTGCCTCCCTGCCGTGTTTGGTGGAATGGTATGGGTTCCTTGTCTTTAATTTCAGCGCATTTGGCTTTTGTAACGTGATTATCAGACGATTTGATTTGGCGCTAAATGCAATTGCCAAATGCCAAAGTCAACGGAGCGACGGAAACCGGGTACCGTGGGAAGGGGAGGGGAGGGGATAACGCAGCTAAAACGATGAATGGGATGAACGGGAAACGGAAATCGGGCCACAGGCAGCGAGGAGAACGGGCGGAGGCGGGAACGGAAAGCGGCAAACGGAAAACGGAAAGCGGGATGCTGGTAAACGGAAAACGGATTCAGTTCCACAGCGACAGAGACAGGGACAGAGACAGCGACAAGTGGCAGCAATTTGAGTCCTGGGGCAAGGGCAAATGTCGAGGGCCATGGAGAAAGAAACACTTCTGATAAGCCAATTAACCCGACAACAAAATCAAATCGCAAAAATAAATGGAAAATCTTTTGAATCTTCAAATGGAAATGCCCTGCACAGAGCTCTTCGCAGCTTCGTATCGCTATTGATTGATTGATGGATTGATTGATTGACTGAAGCCATCAATCGATCGAATGTCCAATGTCCGAATGATTGTGGAAAGTTCTGGCGCCGAGCCATTGAGCAGCGAAGTCCAGGATTGGCATTGGCTGCAAGCTGCCAAACAGCTGCTGTGGCAACAACACACTTCACTTGTGCCTAGAAGCACTCCACTACACTACACTACACTACACTTCACTCCACTCCATGCTACATGCTACATGCCACGCATGTAGGGGCGACTCTGCAAATAGAGGCACAGCAGCAGGGCGTCTCCTCGCAGCCCTTTACCCTCCCATCCATCGCACCCGCAGAGACCTTCGGGTCAGCACTCGACAAGTGGCAGCCCTCCACAGGGTGGTGCGTGGACAAACAGCAAACACTGTTCCAACCCACCACCAGGGAAGGGGATGCCAATGCAGCATCCACCAAATCGGAGATGGTATAGAGATACAAGAGGATATATGTCTACTATCCAGTGGAGTCCAAGGAGTTTTCTCTTCCATTTGGATGATCTGCTATCCAATGGAGTCTCCATAATAATCCTAAACCTGCTCCTATTCCGCTGTTGTTCACTGCTTGAGCTTAAATAAATCACAAAACGAAAGACTGTGGCAAGGATGGGGGCGTGTGGATGGAGACTTTCCATTTGCCATTTTCTATTTTCTCGGTTTTCTAACAAAACACAGCCGCAGGCGATTTTCCCAAAAATTATTTCGCAATGAGTTTTCGTTTTCGCTCAAACTCTTCCCTTTTTGGGTGTCGCTCCTTCCTCAAGGGTTGCAGAAGTTGATTCGACAGACGACAGGAAGAAAGAAGCTGTAGAGTGGTAATGGGGAGGGGGTGGTCGGTGCGAAGGAGAGAGATGCTGGCAGGATGGATCCCAAATGAAGTGGAAGCCCCCGTGGAAGTCCTTGACGACATGCGACATGGGGCATCCTTCTGCTACCTGAAGTCCGCCCGAGGGCAGGAATTGGCTTTCACTGGCTTTTCGGCTGCTGCTCGAGCAGTAACTGTGGAGGCCCTGATTCGTGTTGGCAACACTAGCGTAACCAGTGTTGCCAAACGTTTCGACTTATCGATTCGTAGGGCAGGCCATGCCATTTATTTTTGACATTGCATTGTTTGGGATTCACAGTAGAAAATGTCTCAGTTTAGTTTACTTTCGGCTCCCGTTCAGTTGAGTTCATTTCTGCTCCAAAAATTGTGCGTTTCTTAAGTTTTATTTTGAGTTAGTTTAATTGAAACAAATTTGAAGAGTGCCGCGACGCAAGTGCAGTCTCAGCGTGCCACTGCGGCCAAGAGCTCGTCCCTGGCTGTACACCAGGAGATCAGCTGCGGCATTCTCGTAGTTGGATCGAAGTGGAGCCATTGCCATTATCCTCCGTGACAATGCGTTGGTGGTCCTGTTCGATGTAATGCCCCCATGCTGCATGTGCACATAAAGTATGGCAGTAGGAACAAAAAGTGTGACCCCACTTGCTAATTTTTGTTTCTTTCCAGCCAAATGGCGTTTGAGGAGCCTGAAAGTGCCTACATTCTGGCATTCATTGGACGAAAGATAAATGGCTACATTCTGGCAGTCATTGGAAGAAAGAAGAGTTGCCCAGCAAATCTTCAAGCGCACCTCGCAACCCTATAGTGCCACACCACAGATCTGTGAAGACTAAAGACCGATTGCTGGTAGGTTTCGCCATAACTTGGGAGCTACAAAATAATATATATTGATTTTTTGACAGGGTTCTAAATGCTTAAACATAGACGAGGTGGAAGATGTACTGCTATGGTCCATTGTTTGGCTCCTACTGCCATACTTTAGTGTGTGTGCAACAAGGGGGAGTTAATATCCAACAGAACCCCAGCGCAGTGTCAGGGAAGAAAATGTCTCTGCTCGACAGATAGTAAATACAATTTTGAAAGCTACGACTGATGTGATTTTGTTGTTGGATTAATGGGGGGCCTCTGTCAAGGCCATAGCCTATGGGTTTTCCATATTCAAAGCAAAATATTCGATTGGCTTGTGCAGCGGAAATGAGCGTAGATCATTCCTTCATATCCTTCGGAGTTCTACTAAGACAGGGCAGGACCTGTCCTTCACAGGATTCTTCTTGCATTTTGGCCAAGGGACTCTTAAAGCGACTATTAAACGATTGCCAGAGTTGCTAACGCATCATGTAGGGACAGGTAATTGTGTTTCTCTCTCTCTCTCTCGCTTTCTCTCTGTCGGAAAAGCAACAATAAAAACGATGACAATGCCAATTTTTTTTGTTTGTTTTTTGTTACTGTTTGTTTGCCTTCGAGGATTCGAGTAGAGAAAAGCAGAGAGAATGATGATGGGGTAGAGCAGATGGGAATGGAGATAGGTTGGAAAGGGATGGAGTGGATGGAGTAGTGCTGCTGCTGTTAGCCTTGAGAGCAAGTGCGTCCTTCAATCTACTGCTCCTCCTGCTCCTCCTGCTCCTGCTGCTGCCCCCTCCTCCTGCTCCTCTGCTTCGCTTTTGCGTGGGGAAAACTCATTCAAAGTTGAACGCAATTTTTCTTTTCACACACACGCATCGTGGATAACATATGTGTGTGTGTGTGTGGGCCCCATCCCCGCACACCTCCCACACCTTTCTTACGGCATTCATTTCCTTCGTCGTCGTTTACCTTGACGCCCCCCAACACCCCCCCACTACATCACATCCACATACCACTCTCCCATCACCTACAGTTTGCGCCTCCTTCCAGGCGGTGGGGGGTAAAAGGCAAACGAAATGTGTATAAAAATAAAAAATGATAAAAGTTGGCAGATAAAAATTACACACGCACACGCACACACACACACACACACACACACACACACACAGAGAGGTAGAGTGAGTGAGAGAGAGATATAGGAATGGCAGCTGCGTTGCCAATTCACCTGCATACAAAATGGCGTCGCCTACCGCCCAGCCCCCAGCCCCCAACCCTGTGCCACTTGTTCATTCTTCGTCCTCGTCCTCGTCGTTGTCGTTGTCGTAGCGCACCAAAACTCAATTCCAACCCCGCCCCTCCCCCAGGCCCCCTGCACAGCTCACAACCCAGAACCAATCTCCATCTTCAGATCCGAGATCCCAGATCCTTTCCTCCCCACCGTCCAGCCGTGCAACATTCAACAGCAACAACAACAAGAACAACAACAACCATTCATGTCAGAGGGAATTGTAATTTTTCTTGCTTCATTTCCTTTTTGCCGTTTTTCGATTCGTTTTTCCTTTGTGTGTCTGTATAGTCTGTATATGTGTGTGTGTGTGTGTGTTTTTCGTATTTTCCTCTTTTGGCGCCTTCATTGAGAATAAGCATTCGACAGTGCCACATAGCGTGCCATGCCATGCCAGGCCATGCCACACAGTGTGCCTGCCATGCCACAGTGGAATGCAATTGAAGAAATGTTGAGCTAAGAGAACATCCAGAGACATTGTTGGGAATTCCAAAGAGAAGAAACGCTAATCAAAATAATTTTAACATGAACTTTAGCGTTTTTTAGAGAGCCAACAAATGTGTAATAAAAGCTGAAAAGTTATTAAATTAAAATTAAATTAAATTAAAAAATTTAAATTAAATACAAATAAAGTTCTTCCATTTCGAAATATTTTTTTGGTGCAAAGTTGTTCCCTTCTTTTGTGCCCTTATATCCATTGATTTCATGCCACTGTACACGGAGTGTCATGGCTCCATTCCGTATCCATCTGTGGGTCCAGGCTTTCTTGCCTTCCCCACTTCCCCACTACCTACTTCGCCTGCCCTGATCCCTCCCTTGACTCCAACTGTGTGTTTTCCTCTCCACTCCATAGTACGGGGCTGGGGCTATGCTGTGCTGTGTGCGCTGTCTGTGCGTCTTTCTTTGTCCCATTTAACATCGTTCGCCCACACAAACTTGCAGTGCTGTGGCGCCCCCTCCTCACCCCACCCTTTACCGATTTACCATCTGAATCCCCCATCTCATTCAACATTTGCCCCATCCTACTGCTACGCCTCCGCCTTCGCTAAGACGCCTTTGTGCACATTTTTCTTCTTGCGCCATGTTTGTTGTGGATACCCTTCACCCACCACCCATCGCCCAGAACGGGTAGATGTGGGAGGGGGATCCAGGGATCCAGGAAAGGGTACTCTATATAAGTATTGTATATTCTGGTGTTTTGTGTGTCATGTAGGCAAAGGATCTTGTCCAAGACTCGTAAGATCTCTGATGGGGGAGCTACCGAAACTCGTTCATTAGAATGCAAATGAGGAAATATAATTTTACATATCCATTCATATATTGGCTGTACATACTATATACTCCCGTGTAAGTGTATTTTATGATTCGTTTTGTGGCATTTAGTTGAACCATTTTTGATGATAGTCTACTTTTTTTTTTCATTCAATTTTTCCATGTGTTCCAGGGCTACACTTCTAGTTCTTCGTCGAGGAGCTGTGCCCACATCTTCTAGTTCATACAACGACTTGTCCTACACCTGCTCCTTCTTCTACTATTCTTCGTACTACTTCTACTCCTTCTTCTACTATTCTTCGTACTACTTCTGCTCCTTCTTCTATTATCGTACACTTCTACTGCTTCTTCTACTGTTCCTACTATGTACTTCTTCTGTTTCTTCTACTATTCATACTACTTCTGCTGCTTCTCCTACTCTTCCTGCTACTTCTTCTCCTACTCTCCTCTGCTACTTCTTCTCCTACTCTTCCTGCTACTTTCTTTGGCCCGCTCTTTCTGCTACTTCTTCTTCTCCCCTTTCAATGCTCCTTCAATGGAGAGTTCTCTGCTTTCCACTTGGCAAATTTCGTTAGCTTCTTTGTGTGTGTGTGTGTGTGTGTGTGTGTGCGTGAAAGGCGCCTCCGTCCCCTTGGTTCCTGGTTCCCCTGGTGGCGAACTAGTTCGGCTTCGGTTCTGCGGTTCCCCAAGGGTTTCTGGCAGCCCACAGCGAAATCAACTTCAAAAGCTACTTTTTCGAGAGGGTTTTCGTGGCCCCCTTCCCCCCTTCGCCCCATGACTTTCTTTCTATTCCCTTCCCATTTCGCTTTTCTTTTCTTTTCGTTTCTTTTTTTTGCTTTTGTGAAGCGAATTTTCTTGTAGAACATAATTTATCTGTTTGTAGAACGAATGATTTAAGGTGCATGTTGTGCCACGGGGTGGTGCGGATGGGGGGTGCCACAGTGTGTGTGTGTGTGTGTGTGTGATGTGGCAGGAGATGGGGGGGCGACTGTCGCGAATGCAATTTAAATATTTGCATTTGCGTTGTTTTTGTTTCGTTTGCTTTCCGGACGGTCGCTGGAAATTGAGGGAAATTCATGGCACGTGTAAAACGCAGTGCTCTGCTCCCCCCGGCCCCCTTGCCCCCTGCTCCCTTGATCTTTGCTCTTTGCTTTCCATTTTTGTTTTTTTTTTGTGTTGTTTGCCGGGTGAAAGTTCATCCGAATTTGAATCTGAATCTGAATCCGAGGCTGCCTTAAAGCTTTAAGAAGTCGCGGAAGGCAGGCAGGCTGGCAGGGTGGTAGGCAGGGGGGTGTGCAGGGGGGCAGAAGCGGCATTTTGCGAGGCAGCTGCAAAAATTGCATTACAGGGTAATTTTTTTTTTTTTTTACTTCCAGCTGCTGCTTGCTGTCTGTCTCTCTCTATCGCCATTTTATTTTTGCGCGAAATGAAATTGAAGTGCAAGGAGGTGGAGCAGGGGCAGCAGGAGCAGCAGCAGCAGGGAAATGCACCAGGAGCTTGGATATACGAGCAGGGACATTTACAGTTAACTTCATAAAGAAAATTTAACGAGCAACATCCTGTGCACGGTGCACGGGGCACAGGGCGCCAGGACCAAGACCAAGACCATCATGGATAAGGGTGCAGAGATGTGGGGATGGGCGATGGGTGATGGGTGGGGGCGCAACAAGGATGACGACAACAAGATAAAATGCATGCCTAGAAGGAGGCCAGAGCAGGGATCGGATGGAGACACGACAAAATACATTATACGATGTGGAGGGAGGGACGAACGGACCGAGAAGCGGAGAGCGAGGCCATGAAACGGTAGCAAATAGAAGGCCACCATCTGCCCATCAGTCGACGCCGCGCTCATCATCATGTCGCAGCCCTCTGCCTGCTCCGCGAATACCGTATACGTTATGGCCCCAACAACAGCAACAGCAGAGGAGCAGCAGCAGCAGCAGCAGCAGTTGCAAATCCCGGACAGAGTCCGCCAGTAGCCAGTGCAGGAGGCGGAGGAAGGGGGCACAGCAGCGGAGGGGCTGCCAATCCAGCGCAGCGGCAATGGAATGCCAGTTAACGAGTTTTCTACATTTTGCTACATTTTGTTTTTTGTTTTTTTTGCTGAAGCTGAAGCTCCTGTAAAAGGTCACACAGCTGTGGGATTACGTTTGCCATTTGTGCAGAATACTATATATACTATATATGAGGATTATTATGCATAGAGCAGTGCGGATTTGTATCTTCAAATCAAAAATTAAATCAAAAATATAAGACAGAAGCAGCCTTTTGCTTTGAGGATCTGTTGAGAAGAGAATCTTTGGGTAGCAATGCTGGTATCTAGCTGGGTTTGCTATAATTAATGCTATAATAATGCTAGCAGGGTTCTATGCCATAATTATAATTTCCTTTGCCTCGAAATATCCCTTAAAATTATAGGGATTTCATATTAAGAATCATATGGAATAATTGTTAATTAAATAAATAAATAAAAAGAAATAAATATGGTTAGAGCTCTACAATAAATTTCCATGCAAATGTAAGTGTATTTAATTATTTGTCTTACTTTTTTGGGGGTGCTGCTATGGGGCCTACTACATTTTCCTACTCATTTCATATTTGCTGTTGTTGCCCCGCGTTTTGGGCCCCGCTCTAAAAATATGATTTGAGCAGCGAGAAAACCCTAAAAACCCCTGGCAAACGATTGAAGGAGTCCCACTGGTAGTGCTAGTGCCCGTGCCAGTGCCATCCACAGCCACATCGTCATCGTCATCATCATCAACATGACATCCTGGAAACGGTTCTATCTCGGAACTCCATCAGAACTCATACCCCTCATACCTCCTCCCATCTCCCATCTCCAGGTTGTTTTGCCATCAGTTTGTGTTGCTTTTTTGGGGTTAGCCAGTGACATTCGCTGCTTGGATGGCTAGATGGATGGATGGATGGATGGCACAGTGGATGGGTAACTGGATGGGCTGGCTTCTGGGTGGGTAGGTTTTTGTGTGCGGGGGCTGGGTGTGAGGAGGAAAATGCGAAAATTCAGTTATGAATTCATTTCGAATTGAGGTAACATGATTACCGCTATGATGATGCTCTTCCGCTTCAACATCGTCAATATATTTCGCTTGAGCTGTGTTTATTTACGTGCCCTGACACGGGCCCGGGGAAAGGGCCGAGGGTTGAGGGGGAGACTCTATCTTCCCTTTCCATGCCATGGCGGATGGAGGATGGGAGAATGGAGTATAGGTCCAGCCTGAAATGAGCTTTTGCCACGCAAAGGTGGCGCTGCTCAAATAAACGAACGCCTCGTTGAATTTGTAGCAGAGTGGCAGCGTGGCAGAGGGGTGGTGTATAGTGGTGTGTTGTGGCATGAAGTGTGTGGCATGGAGTGGTGCCCAGAGACCAGAGACAGTGGGAAATATCAGGCGGATGCAGATTGCTATAGGGGGCTTTTCGTAACTCCTCTCTTTCTCCCCTCCTTCTCCTCCTCCTCCTGCTGCTGCTGTTGTTTCTCTTCTCTGTTAAGTGGGGGCGCGCGCGCATCATCTACAAAATGGCTGTCAACAACAACATGGCGTATACGCGTTATGAATACGTATTGCTTGTTTTCTGTCTCTCTGTCTGTCCCGTGGCTCCTGGCTCTGTTTGTGTGTGTGTGTGTTTGTGTGTTTGCTTGCTTGTGTGCTCTACAGGAGGAGCAGGAGAAGCAAGAGGACTGGCAGCAGCAGCAGCAGAGGCAGCAGTGGCCGGGGAAGTGACTTTGCCCCAGCGGCACTTCAAGTACTTAAAATTTCACACTTTTTTTGCGTTCTCTCTCTCTCCCCATCATCCCCTACAGCTCCCTGTAGCCCCATTTGCTTCCCCTGCCCCCTTCCCAACATGTTTGCCTTGTTTAAAGTGGAAAAAGTTGCCGCAATTTAAGTTGTGCAACATTTTTTTCTCTTTTCTCTCTGCCACTAGCCATCATCCGAGTTGCCTCATGCCCCCGTACGCCGTGCCTCTTGCTACTCGTCTGGGAGTGGTGCAAATAGGTAAAGTTTAGATTGGGCATTGTTCAGATATGTATATATATATATATATATATATATTTACGAAAGTATATATGGGAATGCCCCAGAGGCTGTATGAAATAGGAGTGGAGTGTGGCATCATTGCTGATTGCTTGGATGGCAAAACTCTGGAATAACCAGTACGCAGATACGATTGGAAACCTTTCTAATATTTGTTGCTTAGGAATATAGATAGATCGGTAATTGTTTGCTATATTCTTGGCTAGATAAGCCATTGATGCTGCAGCGTAGACCGCGCCTGTGCTTTGTTTTGCATCTCACATAGCTGCTGTGGCAAACCTCTTCACTTGTGCCTAGAAGCACTCCACTCCACTACAGTACAGTACACTACACTACACTCTATGTAGAGGCGACTCTGCAAATAGAGGCACAGCAGCAGGGCGTCTCCTCGCAGCCCTTTACCATCCCATCCATCGCACCCGCAGAGACCTTCAGGTCAGTCGGGAACAGAACACAGACAAGTGGCAGCGTCCCGCTCCACAGACGGGCTGGGTGGTGCGTTGACAAACAGCAAACACTGTTCCAACCCACCAACAGGGAAGGGAATGCCAACAAAGTCCAACAAATCAGAGATCGAAAAGAACTCCTATGGCGGCTATCCAATGGAGTCCTAGGAGTTGTCTTTTATGTGGATAGCTGCTGCCTCGTAGTTTTAGTCTCCATTATCGATCTATAGTATTTCCAGCGATTAATTGCCTGCATTTTTCCTTAAATTTCTGTGCTTTAAAGCAGTGAAAATATATCTTTAAAGGCAAAGATTCTCTCTCCTGCTGCTGTCTGGGCATTCATTCATTTTTCATTTTCCATTTTCCATGTTTTGTAATCATTTAGCCAATGCAAATGCCAAAAACTTATCAACGGCAGAACAGCCAGCAGTGGCCCAAAAATTGCGTAATGCCAAAAATAACCAAAATATAAACCCGCACAAACACACACACACACCTACACACAGACACGTGCAAATAGCTACAATATAGCGAATGGATAAAGGAGTGCTATAAGGGGAGGTGGCATGCCTGGTTGGGGATGGCCAAAAAGTAAATAAATATGCTAATAAATTTTTCAAAATAAATCTGTAATAGATAGCAGATATGCGAGGCAACAAAACTAGCCAACAAACGACAACTAAATGCAGTTGCCGGTAACCAGGAGCCCCAGCCCAGTTCAGTCCAGTCCCACCTGCACCTCCCCCTTAGCTCTATGGAAGCATCCACCTATCGGGGGTGGAGTGGGGAGGAGCGGTGCGGCCGGTGTGGCGGCTATCTCACTCGAACTGTAACCAAAGCAACATGGTAAAAGTTTTTAATCCACGTTTCGGAAAAATTTTTCACACAAATATTTACACAACTCTTCGCTCTAACGATTTGCGCAAACACACAGATACGCGCACCCATACATGTGTGCAATTTGTGATGCCGATAAGCACACACACATACAGACAGACAGACACACATATACAGACACAGTTAGACAGACATTTTAATGTTTGTAAAGCTTTTAAATGCTTCACACATACACACGGGCAGAGTATTTTTGCTCTTCTGTTTCGACTTCCCCACTTCCGCTCTGCTTCTCTCTCCATCTCTTCTTTTTATTTCCCTTCTTTCCTTTCTTTATCTTTGAACAAATTCCCTGCTGCAGCCTCCGTCTCTGTGTCGCTGCTGGATATGGAGCAAATGGCAAAACAAATAATAATAAAAAAAAAAAACGGAGAAGGTAAATAAATGCAAAAATTTTTGTAATAAGAAATTTATTTTTTAATATTTATTCTTTTTATTTTCATCTTAGCAAGAGACAAAAGATGGCAGGAGGGTGCAGGCTGGAGGCTGGAGGAGGAGAAGGGACAAATCTCTTGTTGATTTTCATTTTTGCTGTTTGTCTGCTAAACACAAAACAAACACAAATGTGGAGGGATATGAGGGGGATATCCCCTTTCCCACTTCACTCACTCACTTGCATGGCAATAAATGTTGTGGCATATGGTGGGTGAGGGTGGGGGGCAAAGTCAAATAATTGAAGCAATTGAGGAGCGCAAAATTATCGAAAAATTCATCGAGAAAAAATGTGAGCAAAGAATGCAAATATGATGAAGCATACAAATGAGAAGAGAACAACCCAGAAGAATGGGTATAAATATCTCTAGGAATATGTATCTAAGGGAATACCAATAGGAATATCTTCAGGAAAGATAACAAAAAGATGTGGGCAAAGGTGGAGCATATATGATAGAAGTTATATAGGAAAATTATGACAAAAATAATGGCCTAAAATGAGAAGAAAATTACGACAAAATGTAGTACGGATTGAAGTGCAGAGAAAGTAGCAGAAATATCTATGTTATATTTTATAGGAAGCGTAGGAAAATAAGGGAAGAGAAACTCATATATAGTTGCTGTAGATAATGGTAGATAATAAAGATATTTCTGCAACAAAATCGAAAAATGGAAACCAAATGGAAATGGAAGTCAATAGACTTTGTCTTCTTTAAATACGGGTATGACACTTAAATGTATCGAAAGTCCAACCCGGAGCAAACACAGCCATGAGGAGCAGTCACCATTAAGTGGATCAGATTAGTGGGCATATACGAAACTCATCCAAATTCGAATACAAATACGAATATGAATACTTATATTCATATATGTACATATATCTTTATGTACAAAGAGACATCATCATATTTACGATGTTGCCTTTTGTTGCTGTGTGTGTGTGTAAATAAATGATGAAATTTTTATTGGCTCGATTTTGATTGTGTTTTTCTTTTTCCATTTTTCTGTTTTGTGTCGATCTAAGCGCATTTTGTGTTTGCGGTTCTCTGATTTCTGCCATCAAACGAACAAAACGAAACAGCAGCAGCAGCAGCACCAGTAGCAGCAATAACACAATGAATATTCATATTCGCATTCGTATTCGCATTTTTTTTGGGGAGAGTATATGAGTAGTATTCGGCATTGAATTGTAATAAAAGCAAAATCAACACAAAAATCGTAATAAAATCAAAGCAAACAATGCCACACATAAACACAGAGACAGACATACACACACACACAGGGACACAGACAGATACACGACAGACAGACACACAGAGACAGACGGAAATGTATCTAGATAGGAGTGTATACATATATTGTATCTGTGTAGCAATATTCATAAATATATTTTACTCGCACATATGTCCCCATACCCCCTCATTGTCCACTCTGACACCCTCACTGTGCCCCCACTGTGTACTCCCACTGTGTGTCCCCACTGTGTGTCTCCCACTGTGTGCCTCCCTCTGTGTGTGTCTCCCTCTGTGTATCCTGTGGTTTTGTCTCTGCTTTTCAATGTTTGCACAGCCGACGCCATATTTAATAACATATCAATGACTATTTTATTTTGTAGATCCGTCCGGTTATCCCCTCCCGTTGAAAGCATACAAATCGATGCATCCATATGCATGTTGCATCATCCGTTTGCACCGTTGTCCGTGTGTATGCAACATTGATGGGTTGCCCCCGTTGCCCCGTGCAACGGCGAATGAAAATATTATAATAACAAATTTTCATTTTTGTCGCTGCCAATGCCGCGATTGTTTTTGCACAGTCCCAACCAACCCCACCACCACCCACCACCCAACCTCCCTTCAAGCTTTCCCTAAGCAATGAATGTGCGAATTTCAGAATTTGTTGCACAATTTTGTTGCTACATTAAAGTGTGTCGCTCACAGATCACTGGAGAGAGAAACATTGGAGAGAGATAATAGAGAAATGTTTCCTAAGTGGAAACAATCTAAGGGGGAAGAATGCCTCTTCCATCTCTTATCAGATATCTGAGATTATGCCAAAAGGAAAACAATTTACGTAAACTATTAAGACTCAATCCTTGTCGCCCCCCGTGGCAGGAGTATCTAAGAGCTGGCTGGATGGATGGATTCCCCTTTTTGGATACGGTTTACCTTTCGATAATTTCCATAATGAGCTTAGGACGCACACACACACACGCACACACATAAGGAGTGTACTTGTATGTATCGGCATCTGTTTTCGCTATGGCATCTCAATAAGATGTTTTTGTAATTTGCATTCATTTCAATATTGATCGAATCGAGAGAGCGAGGCTGGCAATGGCCCGAAACATTAATCTGGATACGCACACCCTCATATACACACACCCACACACATTCATCCATTCATCCATCCATCCATCCATCTATCCATCCATTCCATGCCATCCATTCGTTTGGGGGGAGGGGGGCCACCTACGATACGATGGCCCCAGCGATGCACAGATATTGATGCATGTAAATGTGCGGCTATGGCTACGGCTACCTCTCACCTATTCTCCTCCTCCTGCTGCAGCATCCTGCATCCTGTAGATGAATCTTTCGCCTCTGTGTCTCGCTCATAACTCGTGTAATAAAGCTGTCTGTCTACCCGTCCGTCCATCCGCCTGTCCTGCCTGTCTGTCTGTCTGTTGTCGCCCCCCGAAAAAGGCGAACACGTGTCGTCGACACCAAAGCAGCAGAGCAGAAGAGAGCATCAGCAGCAGCAGCCCACGTAGCCCCACCTATGTAGATGTCTACGCAGATAGATTGAGCTAGATTGCAGCCCAAAAGCCCATGTCCAAAGGGTGCTCGCATCCATTCGAGTACCCAGTAGGCAGATTTTTACGAAAAGTGCTGCGGAATATAGCCCAAAATCTTGACTAAATGTGTGGCTATGGCTAGACGGCGTCATGCAGCAGCGCTCCTCAGCTTTAACTGGGATCTATGGCTTCCATTTGTGTGCTTTGTTTGTCTACTCTTGCTTTGATGTTATATACCCCTCTAACTAATCGAAGGAGTACAGGGTATGAGCAGAACAAGAACCAGAACCAGAACGGATCGGAGCATGGCAGCAAGGGGGTATGGGCAGGGGGAGTGGCATGGAAATTGGAATGGGATTGAGAATGACTATCAGGCGCCGTCAACATGCCTGTCGCACTCACACACACACACATACACAGATGCACAGATAGAGATACAGATGCATAGATACGAACACACACACATAGATGATACACACGTATACATAGATGGCTTGACTTGACAGTGAAATGGCCTTCAGTGTTGTATGGCTGTGAGCGCGAGGCGAGGGCGAAGGCAGCCAGCCCCATGGAGTCGTGAAGTCGTGCCCGGAGTCAGAGACGGAGTCGGGAGTCGGATTGGGTCGCTTCATTTGCATTAAATAAGCTGAAATTCAGCAGCGGCACGCTTCATTTAAAGGCTTTATGTGCTCTCTGCGGTCAGTACCCAGCACCCAGTACCCACAGTCTCATTCCCATTCCTCAGTGCTCAGAGCTCGCTCCCAGCCACCAAACACACACTCTACACAGTCGAAGCAATCAAAATCATCCTGCTTGACTGTCTGATGAAGATTTCCATGGAACAAGTGCACCACCATCACCACCATCGTCCATCCATCCATCCATCCATCCATCCATCCATCTGTGGGATGGGATGTCGGTCGGTTGGTCGTTTGGTCGGTCGGAATGGGTGCATGGAATGCTCGACTAAAATCATGCGAAATTATCGTGTAATTAAGCGTGGCGCTGGGGTCTGGCAATTAGTAGATGCGGCAGCCGGCAGCCAGCCAGCCAGCCAGCATCCACACATCGGACAGCAGCCGCTTGCCGCTTGCCTCAGTGGCAGCTCCAGTCCAGGAGGCAGTAGGTATGAGTTACGTGAATGGATGCTACGGTTTGGATTGGATTCTTCCTCCCTCTGGAGGAGCAAGTGGTTTGGCACCGTTTTGCTCCGTTTAACACGGGAGACGCACGAAATGGGAACGAATTTCTTTTGATTCGGTTTTTGCAGAATAGATTTTAGTTAATCCCAGAATTGTCTTCTATTTCCATATTTATTCTACTTGTTCTACCTTTTTGTTCTTCTATGATTACTTTACACGCTTCAATCCGTGTAGTTTTTTTTTTGCTATTTATTCTGTGTAATCCCTCGAATCCCCTTCGCATTCCTTCCATGTACTAGTAGTATTTGTCTCATGTAAATTCTCCCTATATATAGCCTCTCTTTTTTTCCATTTTCCCATTGCCCATAACATTTTCCTTTCTTTCTTATTCATTCGTTATTCCTTCCACGTCCATGTCCATGTTCTATTTCTCGTCCTCTTGCGCCTTCAATGACCTTTCAATGTCCATTTTCCCCTGGGCCTGTGCCTGAATGTTTTATTATTTACTGACATGCTCCTGCAAAGTATCAGGGATTCATCGAATTAATGTCATCGATTAAGGCTAGATACAGGATACAGCAATTCATTCCAGGGGCACTCATTCCTTGCTACTATGTACTATTCGATTCTTTCGGTCTAAGATTCTATATTGTAGAACCAAATCTAAAGATACTTTCTGTTAATTTTATTTGCACTTCCTTTGGGTCTACTCTTCCCATGCATGGGAACTTTGACCCTTGATTGTGCCTCCCCCTCCCCCCCTCTGGCATTTGTTCAACTGTTTTGTCCCCCTTCCAGTTTTTTCGACCATATCGAATACAAAGTGACAGTTGAGCGCAAGTTGCCATCGTTTTGTTTCGGTTAGAAGCGCCACCAACACTCCACCCCACTGCTAGCCACTCTGCTGCCACATTCCTGCTGCCACTTCCTACTCGTGCCACACACACACACACTCACACCGATGTACCGGGGAGAGGAGAGGCAAGGGAGAAAGGTGTCAAAGTGACACGGGGGCCTTAATACTTTTTCGTAACAATTTTCCAGCGTTACGGTTTTGGGTGTCATTTCAGTGTTTGCGGCCATCAGATGGTTGAGATGGGAGGGAGGGAGGGGTAGGATTGGTGCATGCCACACGCAAGCAGCGAAGCCAGGAATCTCTTTCCCTTCCAGTTGCAGCACACAGAGAGCTTCGGCCACGACCACGACCACATATTGAGCTTATCAAATATTAACACATTTTCAAGCGCTGACATATGCGGCATGCCCCATGTTGCCCCCATGCCTCATGTTGCCAGCCACGCATGCGCTGGCTTCCGCTGTTACGTGGCATGTCCTGCTCCTGCTCCTGCTCCCCATCATCAGTCAGACGTGGACACATGTCCATGTCCCAGGTCCCCCTTCTGTGCGTCGCGGGGCTTAGCGTGAAATGACATTGCGTGCGCGAATCCAAAACGTGGACACAACAGTAACATTGAGCACAAGAAGAAGGAGATGCCAATAGAGTGTGGGAACGAGACAGCAACAAGGGAGGGGGGGAGTTATGGCTAAGAAATATATGGAAAAAAAAACAGTAGCATTGCATGCGTGGATGCATCTGTGGGGCACTGTGGCTGTGCGGATCGGATGCCAAAAAGGTGAACGGGAATACTCGCCGCATATACATGCATCATTCCCAACTAGCTCTATGGGGTCTATGTACGAGGTGTGCCACCAGAGTAATGTATGCTCTATAAACTTATAGAATCAATTAAAATCGAATTAATGATTGTCTTCTAGTTGTATGGTTTGGTTTATTCCATAGTTACCCTTACCGGAAGGGCAACTTCCCCTTCATGCTTTATGGCTGGCATTTTTCGCAAAGTTTCATTGAACTTCAGGGTGCAACCTCCTTTGGGCAATCTCCGACCACTTAACTGAACTAATAAGCCTCGAAACAATTGCTCCACTGTGATGTCCTGTCCTGCTTTTGCTTTTGCTTTTGCTGTGGCTGTTGCTGTTGCTGCTGTTTCCTGCTATGGTTTGGTATTTGCAGTTGCATCGTTTTAATGACAAAACACGGAGCTATCAAGCATGCCCCCAGACCACAGAGCTCAGACCCCAGAGCTCAGACCTTAGAGCCAGCCCACTGTCCTCTCTACTCTGTTTTCTGTCCAGAGTTAGTACCGGAACAAGGCACAGGCACAGGGACAGGGACGGGCACAGGGACATGGTACAGGGACAGGCACAGGGCACAGGGTCTCGGGTCTTGGGTCGCTTTTGCAGCCGGCAAAGTGTCAGCGCTGTGTCGAAGTGAAATCCTTTTCTGCCCGTCCTGACACTTGGCAGACAGACAGAAAGACACACGGCGCCCTGGAAATTGGAGTAGGTTTGCGTGTCAGCAGCCACGGGACACGGGACATGGACATGGGACACGGAAGAGACGTAGACGGTGGCAACAGTAGCACTCTCTGACTCTCTCTCCCTCGCTCTCGTCTCCTCTCCGGACATGGACATGGGACGCGTTGGACAGACACTGGTCTGTCGATGGTAGCCCCCCCATTTGGTTCCGTTACGTTCTTTGGGCCTCGGTCCGTGTCTGTGCCTGTGCATGTCCTTCCCTGACTTGCTCGGCTCCTGGCCTGGCCTGGCTCTCTATCCTGTCTAGCGTTGCCTGTCTGTTTTCACAACTTGAACTTTTCACTTTGGGCCCCCCATCCAAGCTGCTGCTTCTTCGTTCTCTCCATTTTTGTACGGACTGGAAGGTACCCTGTGTAACTATATGGAATATCTAGTTGGATTGATAATTGAATTTGATATTTTAAGTAGATTTCAATGGAATATCCATGCAGCTCTTTCAGCACCCTTCTTCCAGTAGTTATCCTTTAGGGTATTCGCACATCGTTTATGCCCCAAGTTGCAACCTTGCTTTTTTTTGTGTTTTTGGTTGCTTTTGAATTCAATTTCTAACTCCTTTTTGCTGCTGGTTGAGCTGCTTTTCGACAGCTTCAAATCAAACATCGTCGCTTTGGCTGTCATTGCGTGGCACGCACATGCCGACTCGCCCACGGCACAAGTTGCCACATGCCCCATACCGTCCCTCCATCGCATGTGACTCACATGCTGATAATTGTGGACTGAACTGGACTGGTAATTGTCTCGGTTTTTCGAGCCAAAATTGAGTCATTAGACATCGCTCATGGAGGGGCAATTAGAAGCAGGCAACCAGAGGCAGAGTCAGACTCAGAGGCTGCCCCATGCTCGCAGGCTGCTCCCATTAAGCGATCAAGAGACCTCTTTAAGAGATCTTCTCTCTTGAAGGTAATTTTGTGGTTTCAATATCTATATCTGTGTTGTATGTTTGTGTATCTTTCTCATAAATGATCTTTTACCGTCCATCGTCTGTAGGTTTTGTGCCCCTCAGGGAGGGCGTGGATGGATGGGATGCTGGAAGCTGCTGCTGCTACTGTTACTGCAGATGATGGTAGCGTAGCGCGTGTCTAAGCCGAAAGCCCAGAAGCATTTATCACAACAACAGTTACAATTACAGTTACTGCTGCCACTGCCACTGCCACTACTGCCTGCTTCTTCTTCTTGTGCAACCTACTGGACAGACGACCAACATGAGTGATGATGAATGAAGGCCTGTCCCTGTCCCATGTCCCTGTGCCTGCCAGCAGCCATGACTGAGGTGTGAGTGCTGGCAGTGGGTTGGCGGAGGGGGGAATGACTCTGGGATTGCCATTGCCAGCGCCTGAACCCGAACTCTCTCTGGCCACTCTCTCACCGGTCTAAATGCCATTTAATGTTAACAAATTCATTTTTGGCGACAAACGGAAACGGAAACAACACAAGGAGCAAATTCTCACACACACATCCTAGGCACAGTGGATAGGCACAGTGGAACTACTAGGCCATCTAGGTATGCTGCAGATAGAATGGATCATACTAGGGATAAGGAGATGATCCAGGGGGATCCATCTATGCCAGGGGAGCTCTATGAATGCCAAAGAGTAGGCATTCGATGAGTTTTATTTCACCCCTCAAGTGGCTGCGGGAAAAGTCGAAGGTTTTCCCTGATGTTCAGGGCTCTCTCATTCCACAGTGCAAACGAATGGATGGATGGATGCATATGGTCACTGGTCTCTGGGTCTCTCCGCACGTACCGTCCATCATTCGGGGCGGTGGCCTCCCTTTGGCCGTGCGGCGGCTGCCAACTGATAAACGAACGTCACACGTCAGGACTTTGGGTCCAGGGTACACAGGGTCCCGTGTACAGAGTCCAGCGTCCAGAGTCCAGGGCCAGCAGACTCTCGACTCTCGTCCTGGGTCGACGCTTTTGTGGATTGATGGCCCTGGACAGATTGAACGTTGCACACACACACACACACACCCATGAAGGCACATGCAGGCTGGCTACTGCTCTGGCTGATGGACATTTAATATGCGTTTTAGATTGCAGCTGAGTGTGTGTGTGTGTGTGTGTGAAGTGCAACACAAGAGCGGTAGCAGCAAGGGAGAGGTGTGGGGTTGGTCATTCCATGTTCATGTGCGTGCCGCCTCGTTTTGCAACGCCTGCAAATGTATGCATTTTGCGTTCGTCATGGCTACAGTTGTTGCTCCCCCGCGTTGCATGTGTGTGTGTGTGTGTGCGTTGCATGCCTCTCCTTGTAGCCTTGCTGCAGCAGCATTGTTTTGCATTAAATGCTATCTACAGTGCCGTGTCCAGAATCACCCCCAACCCCAACCCCACAGTCAGAGCCAGAGCCAGAGCATGGGTCCACTGTCCCCTGTCCAATGTCCACGTCCATTCTGTTCATTGTTCGCTGTCGTGTTTTGGGTCGTAGGTGTGAATGCGCGCACATGTGTCGAACAAAAGGCACTGACTTCCTCCCCCCCTTCCAGCAACACCCCGCCAAGCGTACTCACCTATGCACCATACCGTACCGTACCCCCCCTGGCCGTCTGTCCTGGTTTACAGACACGCATGTGCATGTCCTCCACATTAATAATGTGTTGTCCCGATATTAGCCACGCATATTAACTTGCCCTTCCATCTGTGTGTGTGTGTGTGTGTGTCTGTGGCACGATTGTGTGTGCGTGTGTGTCCGAGAGCGATTAAAGACGCTGCTACACACCATACAGATGATGTTGCTGGCCGCGGCTAAGCGTAGATACTCGTACAGAGATACTCTGGAAGGTGCTTCCATCCCAACTAATGGTTATCTATGGCCAGAGCTAAGGGTCATAATTCTGCTTTAGTTTGAACCTTAATTGTAGCTTTAGCCAGTAAAAGATACTTGAATACACATCCTGCGATTCGTTTTGTATCTTTAATGCGCGAATGTGAAGCAACCACAGATCAAACTTACCGATTAATTTGTAGCTTTAAAGGACTTTGAGTATGTGTATTTAAGATACATTTGGCTACTGGAAACACTGGAGTATACATATGTATCTCTGGTTCGGGGCACACTGCTGAAACATTCCCTCCCACACTCCACCCATCATTACTATAAATGACAAAAAAAAAACACAAATTTTGTTAATTTTTTTTTTTATTTTATATATATTTTTTCTCATCAAATGTTTCGTTCATTTCCATTTTTGTTTGTTGCTCTTCTCTGCCGTTTTTTTGTTGTTGTTTGTTTGTTTGATTTAGTTTTTTGTTTTGTTTTTTTTTGTTAACAATTTGTGTTTATTCATTATTGATTCGCCTTGCCCCCATCCAATGTTCTTTGTTTTGCGTTCCTCAATCCTGTTGCCCAAGAGGATCTATCTACCAAGAGAATCTTAGCAGAGTATCTTTTGCAGAGCTACTCGCACGTGTAAGTATCTTTTCTTTTGCCATCTTTCGCACACACACACACATGCACATGCATATACACTCTCTACTATGCGTATTTATCGCTTTGATGAATGATTATAGGGGATTTCCTGTGTGTGTGTGTGTGTTTAGGGCTTGTGTGTTGAGCGGAGGGAGGGAGGGAGGGGGCTGTTCTTTGACTTACGCATTATGCTAACACTAAGTACTTTTTACAATAATAATAATAATCATATAATAATTCCCAATCATAGTAATCATATATCAATTGAAAACGCAAATTGTTAGCTGGGGTTTCTGGATTCTGGATTCCACTTCTTCATCTGGCTTCTTCTCTCGATTTTTAGCTTGCTATATCTTTATAATTGGAAATTTATATATTTATTTATATATATATGTACTATATATATATATATATTTCGTTTAGTTTTTTGTTTTGTTCCTTTTCTAGGTTTTACATTTAGGTTTTTAGCATTTCTTGCCAGAGATTTCCTTTATAATAAATTACGTTTTTTCTTACACTCTAAGACCACAAAAAAAAAAAAAAAAAAATAGTTTTAGTTTTAGTTGCGCTATATCTGTCTGTACGTCTGTCTGTCTTTCCATCTATCTCTCAAACTGCCTAAGTGGTGCCTGTCGTTTATAGATCGGGTTGTTGTTTGTATGTATAGTATATATATTCGTGTATATAGACTTAGACTCTAGGGTGAACTACACAAGTACATGCCTAGTTACGTTTATGTTGTTAGACAACGATTATAATATATTGTATTTATATATATATTCATATAATAATATTCAAAAAAAGGGTTCATTTCAAAAAAAAAAAAATGCAGCAAAAACTAAACAGTTTGTAGTACTATAGTTTACGAATAAAATGTGCTAATTTACAAAAACATCTCTCATTATTCCATATTTTTGCTTTCTTTTCTCTTTTCTTTTTTCTTTTTTAAACTACATATTTGCATTTTTTGTTTTGTTTTTACACAGATACACATAAATAGTTTTTTTTAGTTTTTCTCCTTTTTGTATTTTGTTTATAAATTACAGACAAGACGTTTAGTGGTTGGTTTTTTTTTTTGTTTTGTTTTGTTTTGTATTTTTGTGTAATATTTTTAGCGTTTTGGGATTTTCCTTTTCTTTGTTAAAAAAATTTCTTTTCTATGTGCAGCGCCCATTTATATGTTTTGTTTGTTTATACATTTAGATAGAGATTTTTCTTTGTCAATTTTTATAATTATATTTAATTCTTTAATTCATTAATTTATTTATTTCTTAGTTGTGTTTTTTGTTTTTTCCTTTTGCTTTTTGCTTCTTTTAATAATTTACAAATATTTTGGCGCAGAAATACACGAAAAAAAATTACATATTGGAATAATAATAAAAATAATAATAATAATAAAATATAACAAAAACAAAACGAAAAGCAGCTGTATCGCAGTGGGTGCTGGCAGGGGGAGAGGAGAGATGTTTTCTTTTTTTTGGGGCAGAATTTCTTCGCCTCCAAATATTCGACTGAGAGCGAGAGAGCACGAATGGCACGACTCTCTCAATTGCGCGAGCCCTCTCTTTACTCAATCATTCCTTCTCTCTCTCTCTGTCTTTCGGTTGCTGCTCGTTCGTTCGTGTGTCTGGGCAGAGGGGCACGCGCCAGAGCGAGATGTCCATAGTGTGTGCCTCGGCTGTGGGCGGCGGCTGTTGTTGCTGGCTGCTGCTGCTGGCTGCTGCTATTTCTCTCACTGCTCTTCGCGCTCTCGCTGTCGCAACCGCTCCACCTCCCTCTCCAACTGCTTCTCCCGCTCCCGCTCCCTCTCCTGCGTGTAGGTCTGGAGGAACAGCAGGCGCGTTGCCAACTGTTTCGTATATTACCAAACGAGCCCTTCATTTTGCATATTCTGCGGTTCGCTGAAGTTCGCGGAGCTCAAGAACTCGGGCGATGCGGTGCGGGGGCCATTTTGTTGCTGCTGCTGCTGCTGCTGCGTTGCTTGTTGCGCATTCTGTGCCGCCTGCTGCTGCTGCTGTTGTTGCTGCTGCTGCTGCTGCGCTGCCGCCTGTTGCTGCGCGGCGGCCATCAAGTGCTCGGCGCTCGGAGGCGGCGGCGGCGGCGGTGGCCCCACGGCCGTCTGCAGCTGCATTGGCGGTGCCCCCGTCTGACTCAAAAAGGTCGACTCCGGCGTCAGTCCGAACTCGTTCACCATCGGAATGGGTCCGCTGTGGTCCATGGGTCCGCCTATGATGGATACGAATTACGAACGAAAGTTTTAGTTGAGGATTATACATTTGGGGCATACTGTAGATGGGTCTATGGGGGGTTTAAAAGTCTTTGAGAGCAGGATTTGGGCATTGGCTCGTTCAATCATTTTGGAAGTACTATATAATACCCATAAGAAGTAGGGGGACTCCTGTTTCAGCTGTATGCTTCTTGTATCTAAGCGATTCTTGTTTCAAAACTGACTTATATCTTCAAAATCGTCCTATTTAGTTAGCTTTTATCATTCGTACACTTTTGTGCATGTTCTAATAGACGGATAACAGAATTATAGCATTGAATTTATAATTGGAATGTTAAATGATCTTTCTTTGATATACTCTAAATCTTTAAACTGAGAGTTCCTTTAGTTTCAAGGCTCTACACTCACTATATTCAGATACTACCTATAATGGACATGGTTTACTTATAATACTGGGGGAGGGTACATGAATCCTTACCTGGCGCATTGAACGGCAT
This sequence comes from Drosophila bifasciata, assembly GCA_009664405.1. Lineage (NCBI taxonomy): Eukaryota > Metazoa > Arthropoda > Insecta > Diptera > Drosophilidae > Drosophila > Drosophila bifasciata. The sequence goes on from CM019041.1 coordinate 34,527,785, forward strand.
CGGTCCGCCGGGATGTCCTGGGAAATAGGGTCCATCGTGCGGATGGAACGGACCGCCGTAGCCAAACTCGAACTTAGCGTCTGCTGCAAAATAGGGAAATCCGGGTCCATCGTCTAGGCCGCCCGGCGAGAGATTCATGGGAAAGCCGCGCATTTTGCGTGCACCGCCAAAGAAGGGGGGACGACCCATGCTGGTGATCTGCTTCATGCGCCTCTCCTTCGAGCGCTTGTTCTGGAACCAGACCTGCAAATAAAACACAGAGTACGAAAAGAGGAGCACATTTAGTAAGCGGGTCTTCTTGGGTATAACTTGAGTATATTGTATTTTGTATCTTCTTCCAATACTGTCTACCGGTATCGGTTTATGGAGCTCGCTGCGGCTGCGACTGCGGCTTCGGCGGCGCATGTCTAATTGTTGTTCTTGTGGCTTTTGGCTTTTGCATTGATGCTACCGCCACACCGGGCGGCCGTTGCAAAATTAGCCCCCCCTTCCCCATTCCAACAGCAAAAAGAAGACCCAGAAGAAACCAGAAAGCGAGTGCAGTACCCATACCCATACCCAATCCCATCCTCATCCCCATCCACATCCACATTCGCAGTTTCTGTTTCAGTTTCAGTTTTCATTTTTACGACGTTCTGCATCGGATCGGGGCATCCGATCTGGGCACTGGGCAACTGGGCAACTGGGTATCCCCCATCCATCCGAGAGTGTGCGTCCGTCGGGTGCTGCTCCAGAAGCACCCGTGCCCAGCATGCAAAGTTATAAAATAAAAACATATTTCAAAAGTTTTTAGTGGCACCTTCCCTTCCATGGGTACGCCGCCGCTCTCTGGGGTCCTACGCTGTGTCCTTCTTCTGCTTCTTTTTATTTTTTCTTCGTGCTTTTGCTGTATTTTTGTTGGTCTTTTGCTGTTTTTAATATTCATATATTTCGGATGCGCGCTTTTTTTTAATGATCTCTCCTCTTCTACTGCTGCGGCGGTCAACGCAGCATTTTGATTTTCTTTATTTTTCGGGCTTGTTTTTTTGGTTTTTCGATTTCTCAAAGTTTTCTCAATGAAATTTTTTGTGATTTATGTCTTTGCCGTTCCACACGGCCGCCCCCGGAACGGACGCATCGTTCGCTGGGCTGCCTGCCACACTGCCTCACTCACTGGCTGCCTCGTTTGTTTTTTTTTGCTGTTGGCAAATAGTTTCCAATGAATTTTGCTTAGATTTTGGGGCATACAGACTGTTGTTGCAGCTGTTGTTGCTCTGCCCCTTCTTCATCGTCTTAGGAGGCAATTTAAGCGTGAATTTTAATGATGAGCGCCGTTCTGACGCTCTGCCGTTCTGCAGTTCATTTGAATTTGGCTGGACAGGACAGAGCCTTTTATGAACTGAAGCCAAAGCCAAAGGGATTGCTGGCTGGCTTCGTCTGGCGGTTCGGCTAGACATGCATATAGGATCCAATTCAATCCAATCCGATCCAATCCGCACGCTCGCTGCTGCTGCTGCTGCTGCGGCTGCTGCTGGGGCCCTTCACATTTATAAACTGACACATTTTGTGGCGCAGCGAATTTCGCTAGAAAAGCTCTTCCCTTAGCCTGAGAACGGAACGCGTCGGCACACAGGATGCACACAAAAGGAAGTAACATGCTGTGTGCCCCATGCTACATGGGGCCCCCCCCTATGCCAAATCCCCAATCCCAAATGGATGGACAAACGGTTAATGCTTAATACTCAAGCGGTCCCTCTGCCACAGAGGCTGTCCCTCTGCTACACGTTGCACGTTCCAGGTGAAGCGTGTGACTTTATGACAGGCCCCACCAGCGTTGCGATCGGGGATTTGTTTGCTGCTTCCTAGAGAGAGAGAGAGAGACAGAGAGTGGGAGAGTGGACATGTGATACCATGGGGTATCTAATAAGCAGTCTCTCAAAGGGTTTGATAATCGCAAAAAAGGGGCAGAGAGATTCCTTTTTTGAGTTCTATAACATATAGATTATCCCTCGAAGCAACCTTAGGTTCTGTTTACTATTTATTTCGATTATTTCTAAAGTCTCTTCGAGGCACAAACAGGTAGAGTGGGACACTGCGCCCCGCCCCCACATGCAATTGGTATTTTTTCCTGCACTCCATTTGCCCATTTGTTGCTGTTTTTCTTTGTGGATGCAACAAAACAATGGCTGGCAATATGCCGCAAAAAAAAAACGAACAAAAGCACAAAGAAATTGTGGCAGCCAGAGAGAGAGAGAGAGAGAGAGAGACGGGGAAGAGCTGTAGGGATAAACAGAAACAAAAAATGCAAAACTATTGTAAATGCATATTTTAGTTGCAGTTTTTTGCCACCCACTCAAAGGTGATACCCTTTCTAGTGGAGTATCCGATTTTCCATGGACTCCGATCTAGTATGTGGGGGAACATTTCATGCTAAGTCTCTTCCCATTGCCGCCCAGACACTGCTTCAAATGTGAGGATTATATGTATCTATATCTCAGCTAAAGATTGTTAGAGTGCAGGGTATCCAATGTTTCGGCTTTCCCTAGCAGTATAGCAGTATTCCTCTGGTTATTATTATTGTTGTTGTTTCTTTTGTTTGGTTTGGTTTCGCGCATAGGGAAAATGAAAAATTATGTGACCGCAGGGCCCCTCCGCTATCGCATATGGAAAAATATTGGCAACAATTTTTGTAGCACAACCCGAACATCGGCAGGTGCAGGTGCAGGATCAGATGGGGGTGGCAGTGTGGCAGGGACACCTTTTATTTATTATGTTGCAACGTTACGTGTAATTGAAATGCGGTGGCAGCTTAGTTGTGCCTCCTTTCAGTCGCGTTGCATGTGTGTGTGTGGGTGGGTGGTGAATATTTCGCGGTATTTGGTTTTAGTTTGCTGTCTGGATTGAGGTCTCTTCTGTTCGCGACATTAACGGCTTTGCTTGACGGTCAAACGGAGGAATTATTACACGTTTTTTTTTTGGGATTTTCCTTTTTCAATTTGATTATTTTGTTTGCTTGAGAGAACTCTCCTTAACACTTTGCCCATTGCCTTTCACAAATGTTTCTCTGCTTAAGGTGTGAATTTCCCCCATTATTTCCATTGCAATCCAACAATTGTTGCACACCCCCCCTTCCACTTCTGAGTTTCCAAATCAATTTTTTGGCAGTTATTCCAATCAAAAAACAAATATTTGTAGATTGAAACTATATTTTTCCAGCTTCATTTTCATTTTTTCGCTTTGATTTTGTTTTTGTTTTCCCACCATCAGGTTGTGTTTCGTTGTGTATTTTAGTTGTAGTTTCTTCAATGGATTGGATTTGCTTTGCTTTGCTGCTCCATTTTGGCGGGGGCTTATTATAAGGATATCAGATATTATGATATATCAAAATCGCATCATTTATTGTGCGGTGTTATCATCATCGTAACGTAACATCTTCCTCTGGCTCTCTCTCGCTTTCGAGGCCCTAAATTGTTTGGGCAATTTTGAAAAATGTGCGGCTAATATTTTATTTCCGCACTTGAGCCGAAATTTGTTTCCAATTTTGAGCTTTCAACAGCAGCAAGAGCCACAGAGAGGGGCATGCAGCAAGGCTGGCTGGCTGGCTGGCTGGCAACTAAGTTGAACACGCGGCGGCCCCTACCCTGCCTGATGGCCAGAACATCCGAACATCTGAACATTTGAACATTTAGTTAAATTATAGGTTAGAGCTCTGACATAAAAGGGCAAACAACGTAGCATAATGGGGCATGGGGCATGGTAGCAATCAGAGGGCTACCCTCCCCCCCATCTACCCATCTACCCATCTACCGTTCTCCCGTTCTTTCGACAAAATGATTATTGCGCGAACCCTGGATGGGGTAGAGGGAAAACACGGAGAAGCCACCGGGAGCCCCAAGGGGTTACCCAATCCCGGACTCTCCGACTTTAAAGGCCTCTGGGGTCTCTCCATCTCCACTCCATCCATCCATTGTGTTGAAAATTATAGCAAATTATGTTAAACGGCAGCGCGTTTGGCCTCCTACTTGCCCCTCCCTCATTGCCCACCTTCGACTCCTCCTGACATCAGAGGGCGGGGGCGGTGGCGATGGCGGCTGCTCATTTTGGGTTGCCCCAAAGTGGTCGTTCCTCTCCAAAAGGGGCACCCCCAAATGTGTGTCACGTTCTGCTTTACCTCCCCTTCCCCACCTCCACCATTCCCCATTGATTGATATGATTTGATGTGGTTCAATTTCAGTGGGGGGATTTGATTCGAGATTTGCGATTTGGGATTTAGGATTTGAACTATTCGTTCGAATACTACTCGGACTTCGACTCGCACTCGTACGCGTATTTGTGTGTGTGTGTGTTTATGCCCCATTGTTGTGGCACGTTTGCTTTGGCTACCATTTTTGTTAAATTAGTTTGCTATGATGCGGCAAGATTTGTTTGTTAGTTAGTTTTTTCTTCAAATTGTTGCCTTTTCATGTTGCCTTTATTGTTTTGTTTGTTGCTACTCGCCGACTTAATTGCCAAAAACACAAGAGGAGAGAAACACACACAAAAAACAAAAGCAACAACAAAGTTTTGTTCCACACCCCACACCACACACCCCACAATCGGTGCCTCAAACGAGTTGTGTGTTTTGTGGCAGTAACAATTTTTAAAAGGCTAATCAACGACGGCATTCATAATATACAGATACCCCCCCACCGCACCGAAACAATCATCCAAAAATACAACCAAGTTGCTAGAGAATTTCCAAGAGTACTTTTGGGTATCAATGGGATTATACTTATAGGCTAGAAAGTGTTAAAAGTCCTTTGGAAACTCCGAAATAAATAATGTAAGAAATTATTTAAGAAATTAAAAGAAATATCAATGAACCAAATAAACCTAAACCTTATACCAATGAATATCTGTATAAACTAGTAATAAAATACTATCCCACACACACACACACAATCAACTATCATTAGTTATGTTTTTCCCAAAACAAATTACTCCATTCATCACTCTGTTTGAGGGCCGCAAGAAGCAAAAAGAATAATGATATATGGGCTTATTAACAATTCAAGTACAAGTACCATGTAATGGAGAAGAGAAGATATACTCGAGAGGAGTGGAGTGTAGAGAAGATATACTCGAGAGGAGTGGAGTGTAGAGAAGAAATGCTCGAGAGGAGTGGAGTGGCGGACAATCCTTTTGTTGTACAGAAGACAGAGGAGAGCAAAGAGACCTCCTCCGTTGGGTATGACCTCAAGCGGCGGCGTATTCGGTAGATGATTTGCATTTATCGAAAAACTGCTGTCACGCCCTATCGTACGTACATCGATGACTACCGCATCTCTGCATCCCTGTGTGCCCTGTCCCTTTTTTTGTTTCATTCCTTCTTTTGAGGCGTGAATTGGCCTCAAGTAAGAGTTAACAGATAATTAACTTCTGCTCTTCTGTATCTTTGTATCTGTATCTTCTCAGGCTGCTGCTGCTGCTGCTTCTGCTGCCGTTGCCCCATAGTTTAGTAGGTGTTACTCTACCAAAAGTGAGCTCCTTGCATGAGGTGGCATAAAAATGCTGCTGGGTTTCGATATCGAATTACTTGGCTTTTGTTTTTATATTTTTGGTTGGTAGCCGGCGCCTCAAACTGAAATTAATAGCAAGTTGATGAGTTGTTGAAATTATAATGTTGCCAGCCATCCATGCTCTCGCGGGGGCATTTGCCATGTCATGTTGTACGGACGGACGGACAGGCGCCGCAACCACTACTTGTATATACAGTATATAAAGGAATGAGTACTCCCTACCTACCTACCCCCCTTCCCACCCTTTTGTCTCTAACAATCTAGCAATCCAAAGTAAATGCGTTAAATTAGCGGCTTTTGTGGCCCTTTTGTGAATGGTTCAATCGGCAAACAAATAACCTGTGGAAAGAGGTACAAAGTACATACATATGTATAGTATATGTACATACATATGTTGTTTCCTTTCAAGTTTTGCGGTCTCCATTTGTTTTTGGGGGGGAGTTGCGGTCTGGTTTGGTTTGGTCCCCCCTTCCCAAGCCCCGACCAAATTTCAATGCAATCAAAACAGTTTCCGCTCAATTAATGAGGGGGGTCTACCATCGTCTGTAGATACATATATTCTCTTGACTAATTAGTTCGGCTATCAAAGATCCATAACAAAAAAGAGCAGAGACACAAAAAACTGAAACGAAAACTCTACACGAAAATAAAGTTGAACAAATTTGTCAACTTCCGACGAAAACCCAAACGAATCCAAATAAAAATTATTATAAATCTTAGGCACTGATAAAGAAAGAGAAAAGAGAAGGGGTGAGGGAGGGTAGGAAGCCGACAACCTACTGTAGGTATAGTATGTAAATTATGGGCTGGAAATGCTCTCGAATATGTTTGTCTTATTCGGTTGACAAATAAACGCCTCTGCACATTGTCTGCGCGCGGCACTTGACAAATGTCCGACGGACTCGCATCCGCATCGCATACTACATATATGTATATACATATGTATCTTTGTATCTTTTTATCTGCGGCTCAAACTCTACTGCTGCTGCTGCTGCTGAGGCCTTTGGGGGCTGCTGGCTTTGTCTTTGTGAATCTGAAATCTGGCTCTAAATCTGAGACTGTGGCGCCAGGCATCGCGCATGCCACATTAAAAATTTGTTGAGCTGCTTCGTCGACTGTGTGATTTCCCCCACCCCCCCTCTCAGGGAACGGTGGAACCCCATATCCCATTTGTTTTTATTTGTTTATAATTTTTCAAAGCTTAAATGGAGCGTAAGCAGCACACACACACACACACATAAAAAAAGAAACCATAACAGTGAGGAGGGGACAACAGGTTGTCTTTGAATCTTGAGAAACGTTCATCATTTGAATGGGATTGAATGGGATTGATTGCAGAGCAGCATCATATCTATATGGCAGAGTGGCATTATCTATCTATCAATTATCCAAATGGGGGCAGCCGATCTCTTTGTTCTCTATGTTTTTTTGAATTCGTGGCTAAAAAAGCAATGACAATAAGGTAGAGGGCCTCATGACTGAATGTCTGCTGTTACAGTGCGTGGCAATAATATGTGATTTGTTTATGCTCGTAGAACAATAATTAATTAATTTCCTAGACACAAATTAAATGATAAAACTCTCATAGGCTTTTATTCTTTGTTGGAAAATGAAGGAATTAACGCTCGCGCGTTTTACAGCAGCGCCCTACGGTCGTACGCACTAAATACTGAAAATACTGAAAAAATACCAATGCATAGTAATCCAAAAAAAGTTCTAAGAAAAGAAAAATCAATTGCAGAAAATAAAAATATGTAAAAATACCACAAATACTAGATAAATACCTACAAAAAATACTTGCAAAATCGGTTCATCGTTTTTCTTGGTCGTTTCCTGCCTTACAGCACTGTCACACATCACATTGTTGTTGTGGTTTTGGTTGGACGGAGAAGGGTAGTGGGGGGAGTCTGGTCAAGTATTTTGATCTATGACTACCTTTGAAGTGCCACAGACCGTTCCAACCTCTTCCATGTCAAAGTTCGAGGCAAAGTGAAGGAAATCGAAGGAAAGCAAAGCAAACCCAAAAGCAGAAGGAGGTGGTGGAGGAGGGGGAGGAATAATGTTTGTGTTGGCGCCCAACGTGGGGCCCCCGTGCAACTAAACTTCTGTCCCGTGGCGCGGGACGTCGGCAAAAGTTCTTAAGAAGTTTTTTTTTCTGTTTTTTTTTTGTTTCTGTGTCATGTACCCCCCTCCGCCCTTGCTCATGCTGCTGTTGTTGCTTCTGCCCATGGCCCTGCCTCTTCTGTGGCTCTTCTGTTGTTGTAAAATTTATTATAAAACTCACAGCAGGCGGGCACTCCGACATGACTTGACTCGAGTAGGGGGAAAGGGGGGGTAGGGGGTGGAGGGGCGACTGTAGAGTTGTACAAATTTCCCTGTTGACATCTTTTGGACCTCTCTCTCTCTCCCTCTGTCTCTCTCTCTCTCTCTGTCGATGCATCCCCTGCTGCTCAGTTGATGAGCTGCTGACGAACTGCTCAGAAAAACTCTTTGATGCCACCATGGATGGGATCGGGTTACTCAAAGACAAGCAGAGAGAGAGTCGAGAGTGGAGAGGCAGCACCCGAAAAGTGGGTGCTACTTTCCATGGAAATCAGCTGGAAGCTCACCCCAAATGATTATTGTGGGGGGGACATTCGATATGCTTGATATATGCACTGTGCACAGGCCAAACACATATTTAATGAAGATGCAAATGTTTTCTCCCCCCGCCCCTTCTGCCACTGACAGCTCACAGATGTCTCTTTCGCTCCTCTCTCTGTCTCTGTGTCTCTGCACCGATCATCGTCTCGTGAGACGATTAAGATCTGATGCTGTTTGGTGTTGTTGTTGTTGCCTGTTGCCTCCTCTTCAACTTGTTGGCATTTGTCACTTTCGTTTAGATCTGAAGAGGGACACAGGCACAAAGCCCCCTACCCCCGCACCCCGTTCCACGAGAGCGAGAGAGAGGCTGTAAAGAGGTGTTGATTGTGTCACACTTGTCGCCTTTTCGTGAAGAACAGAACAGAGCCCAAAGAATCGGACACACGGGCAAAGCAGAGACAGAGACAGAAGAAACGAATGCCGCCTAAATATCCTTTAACTGTAACCAATGACACATCAAAGGGCCAGACACCGAACACCGAGCAGCGAGCAGTTAAGAGACTTAAGGGAGGGAGGGGAATGGCTCGTTGCGCATGCGTAATCCCCGTTAAGCACTAGAATTCGAATTCGAATCGGTTGTAGGGCTCAAACAGCTGTGTGGCGTGGCAAGCAGGGAGGGAGAGCAGCGGCCAGAAGGGGGCATAACCTGTTGCACGGCTATGGTATGATTATGGTGCATGGTGCAAGGTGCATTCCTACATACATTCCTAGCTCATTCCCATTGTTCTCTGGCAAACACGATCCTAATGATGTTGTTTGTGGGCAGCCCTCAGAGAACATATGCTGCGGATATCCTTGACAGCGCACAGCACAACATCTGGGGCCATGTAAAGGACTTGATTAGGATTCAGATGCAAGACGATGGCAAGAGATGCCCGAAGACATGACACGGACAAGTAGGAGGAGTTGCTCGCTAGTTTGCCTAGCTGTCGATGGGTTTCCACCTCTCAGCAGATGATGGATAGGGGAGATTCAGAGGAGGTTTTCTGTCTGAGAGATCGCTGCAGTGTTTCAATTCAATTTACTGCTCTAAAAAATGCTTCCGCAATTATGTATGTACTAAAGACTGCCTTGGATAATGATTATGACATCCCCACTTTGGATTTTGTTCAATTTGTTAGCCACTCCGTGAGGCTTAGCCTGTCTTAATCCCATAAAAAAAAAACTCAAAAGACTCATTTTTCATGCGAATTTCATACACACACACACGGGAGAGTAAGTGTAATCGCTTTGGACATGCACTTAACATTGCATGCCAGCTAACATCTAACTAACATTGCATGTTAATTAACATTCTGCTGCCTTTCTTTGCGCTTCTCACTGTTAAGGGCAAAGGGCAGCTACTCCTACTCCCTCTCCTTCTTCTTTTCTTTTATTCTTTTTTGGCAAACAAAAACAAAACAACAACTAAGGGCTCTGTCTCTGTCTCTGTGGGTACTGTTGTTGGGATGTTGCATGCCGAACATTGAACTTCCGTTTTTAATGCTCTTGCCACGCCCACGCCTGCCCCCACTCATTCCGTTTGCTTTTCGCTCTGTTTTCGGACAGACATTAATTTTATTTTTATTGTATTTGGTTTTGGTTTTCGGTATTCGGTTTTTGGTCGTCGTCTCTCCCATCGAAAAGGCCAAAAGCAATGAAGCGTTGCAAGGCGGCACAGGCTGGCGGCACAACGTTGAAAAATCGCCTCTGACTATTTTTTATGATTTTCTCTTGTTGTTGTTTGTTTTACTTTTGGTGTAGCGACTGCGGTGACCGCGTTTGCTTTAGTTTAAAACATTTGCCAGTCAAAGCGCGTTTAATTTATGCCTTTTTTATGCTGATGAAACCCCCAGACTCGAAATCGGACTCGAACCGGGGGTACACCACTTAGAGGCCGTCGTAGTGGACTACAACAAAAATAGTCGTCGTTGGTCAGCGGTCAGCGATCGTCGTTAAAGCACTGATGTCTACCCCCAACTCTGGCTCTTCCTGTCTCCAAAGAAGGGTTTATCTCTCTGCGGAATACCGCATTCCGACAGAGATTTCAATGGAATCAAAGCGCCCCAGCAAACTTTCCCAAAATTGAATATGTAACAAAGAGAAAATCTAGAGACAAGTTGCAACACTCCTTTGAATTCCTGGGCCCTGCCACAATCCTTGTAGTGCTGAGATTCTATTTCATATTTGGTTCCATTTGATGATAGTCAGAAGAGAGAGGCCTCATATATTATATTTTTGGTATGAGCAGAACAAATCGCTTTCAACTGGCAGCTGACAGTCTCAGAGAGAGGAGCAGAGGGAGGCCCTTCCCCTTCGCCTTCCCCGTGGTATAACACCAACGAATGGGATTTGGCCTGTACTTGTATATGGAGGAGGAGAAGGAGAATTGCTCACCTGTATGACGCGCATGGGCAGTCCCGTTTCCTTGGCCAGTTGCTCCCTAATGTGGCGTGTCGGTTTCGGTGTCTGATTGAATGCCGTTTTCAGTACCTCCAGCTGTTTGGCCTTGATGGTGGTGCGGGGACCGCGACGCTTCGAACCATTGGCATCGTCGGGACTTTTGTTCTCCGCCTGTGAATCGCCGCGTCCATCCGGATCCCCATCCAAGGAGCCCTAGAGAGAGAAGAGAGAGAGTGAGTGAGTGAAGCTCATAATCATTTGGCAATCATTAATCAAGAGAGAGAGAGAGAGCAGAGAACCAAGGCACTCAGCAACAAGTTAATGATCGACTGTAGTCGATGATCTCTTACCTGATCGGAATCGTCATGGGTATTTTTGCTATCGGTGCTCATGCTTTGTACTGATATATCCGATGTGCCCAGCGGTCCACCCGCTGAGTCTGGGCCATTCGGTCCGAGTACGCCCAAACCCAATGCCGTGGCCCGCAAATGCGGCGGATCATCATCGTCATCGTCTTCGCTCGCCGAGCCCATTAATGAATCTGTAACAGAGAGAGGAGGATGAGTACAAATTGCCTTAACAAATGGCTAAGACTAGCTCCGTCCTACTACTATGTAGTTCATGTCCCATTGAGAGGCACTTAAAATACAATTGCAATAAATAATATTTGTGCGGCTATAAGCCGTAAACGACGCTCTGATTCTCCTCTCAATTTTTGGTCACGTGTCGCCATTTCATGGTCTAAGTAGCTGCCTGCCACACAGCCACACAGCCACACAGCCACTGCCTGCTGCCATTGCTGCCACTACTGCCACTGGGGGCACGTGTCAACTGCTGATGCCTATATAAGTTGATTAGGGACCTGGTCTGATCTGTGGGCCATGCAAAATGCTGACACGCGTCCTCGTCCATACTGCCTGCCTGCCTGCTGCATTCTTTGCTCCAGATAAGCGCCATGCCACGAGACGAGACGCCACGAGACCTGCCACTAGCCAGAAGACGACACGCATTGGGTTGTGTGTGTGTGTGTTGAAACGTGTCACTCACTCATAGAAATCGCTCGATTCGATTGTCTTTATCTTGCGTCACAGACACACAACCCTCCACGAATGGTAGAATGAATCTCTGCCAGTGCCACACACACAACTGGTCCCCGGGGGGACACCTGACAGACAGCCCCAGAGACTTACACGGAGAGACGGAAACAGAGAGACGGAAACAGAGATCCCTTGGGACAGTTCTATCTGGCAGGCACTTGCCAAAAATAAATTACACTTTATTATGCATAATCTAATCCGCACCAGATGCGACCAAGCGACAGACCGATGTGCATCCCATCCATCCTAACCATCCACCCAGGGGTGGTTGGTTCTTCTCAAGGGGCATATGCCGCGAATTAGGTTGCAAGCAACAGGAACAGGAACAGCAACAGAATAAGACCAGAAAAAAAACCCATTAAATGGAGACCCAGGTGCCTTCTCTCTCCCTCTCTATTACCATTCCTGCCACCTGTCAAACTAGCGCCAGGAGATCCAAAGCTTAACGCATTCTGAACTTCACAGATGAGAGGATGAGGCTGATGTGATGTGCAGTTTTCAGACGAGACGAGACGAGATGAGAGTTATGAGATGACCATAATCAGAATCATAATCATAATCATAATGATGATGAGGCAAGTCATCATGCTGCCTGGCAGTCATCATCATCATCATCTCATTCATCCATCCGTTGAAACCAAAGCCATTGCCAGATGGCAGCTTAGACATCATCTCCACAAGAGTCTCCACAAGAAGAGGCAGAACTCTAAGGAGTAGGCTTAGAGGTCGATGCAAATGTGTATTTGGGAGATACATAAATTGGGGATAAATCAATTCCAGCCTTGGTTAATTTTTTTGTGAATTTTTAAATATTTTTCCCACACAAAAACACCTTCAAGAAACTCCTTTTTGGGTGCTCCCCCCCCTGCATCTTGTGGCAGTGTAAACTTTGCTGGTGAAAATCATTTGCATGAGTTGTGCATCAGATGGCGGCTCAGATGGGGTGGTAGCCACTTGCCACAAGTCCTTTGGTCCTCTCTTTTTGTGTGTGCTGGGGACAATTGACCCGCAGTGAGACCAGACGACCGAACCACCCAATGGAACAAACGAAACGGAAATTTCAAGTGTTTACCAGCATCGCTTTAGCATCGCTTTACTCTCGCTTGTGCCACATGCCGCATGACACAGAGGAAACCCACCCAACCACCCAAATGTTGTGTCTGCCGCTGCCACTGCCACTGCTGTTGTTGCTGCTCTTCGATTCGATTCTGTTCCATATGGGTGGCAAGGGGGTGGGGGTTGGGAGGGGAGGAAGACGCTTGAAGCGCTTCAAGTTGTGTTGTAAACACATGTTAATAAACACGCGGACCAGAGTTGCCACACGGGCAGGAGGGTTGTCACTACCAGCAGCAGCAACAACAACAGCTTGCAACCCAACAACAACAACAACGGCTCGTCGCTCTCGAGAGCATCACTCAAATTAACTTTGAAAACCATTCAGGAACACTTCATTTGATTGCCACAAAAACCGTTCCTGCCACTGCCACTGCCATTGCCACAGCCACCGGCACAGCCACAGCCACAGCGACGCGGCAAGAGAGACCTCCTCCCCTCTGGTGCCACAAGCAGTTGGTTGTTGTTTGTAATTGTTGTTGTAGCAATAGCAATTATGCCATTCGAAGCAGCACCAACCCTCGCCCGCAAACAAAAAAGGGGGTGGCAGGCAGCAGGCAGGACCACCGCTCCCCCCCCCACTCCTGTGCCGCAGCCATAGAAAAGTTCAAACACTCATTTTTCCGCTTAGAAAAATATTTCAGTAACCTCTGCGGGGGCGCTCCCCCGGCCCCTTGTACTGTTGTCCTGTTTGTCCTAGACAAACATCCCAGCCAGCGGCAGGAAGACGAACAAGTGCAACGGCAGCATCCTCAGCCTCATTTCTGACTGACAGTTAGGCAAACAGACAGCCAGGCAGGCAGTTAAGTAAACAAAGGCGCCTGCCTGGTGGCATGAATCCATCACTTTGACCCCCACGCGGAAACCCTGGGAATCCTTTTGGGCATCATCTGTTTGCTGTAGCCACAAGTGCGAGACAACAGTTTTTGGGGCGCGCCAAGTCCTATCCCGGTGGCTCTTTGTTGCAAGTTTGCAAGTGGAGGTTTAAACAGGCCGATGGGAGCCACCTAGAAGTGCTCTTACTTTATTCCGTTGGCTCGTATCATTAAGTACTCGTTATATTAACCCAACACTCCCAACCCTCCAATTGGCTGGCGAATAAGGGGAATACCCGCGCATCCATCCACGTGGAAATTGTTGTGTGTCACGTGAATCGAATCTACCTGTCATTGCGGCAAGGAACAGCTTCCTTCCACAGAAAGACAGAGGGTGTGGGTGAGCATGAGAAGGGTGACAGTGCCAGTGCCAGTGCCACCCTCTTTTGCAACCCCTGCCCCCCCACCCAATCGACATAGACAAAGCGCACACACATTAATTTCGAATTAGTTTTGCATCATGTGGTTCACGATGCAGAAAAATCGACTCCAACTCTGACGGGGGGGTGTAGAACGAACCTTCTTTCACCTCCCCTTTGCTTTGCTTTGCTTTTTCCCCCCACAAAAACAGCGAAAGAAAAACGACTTCAGTGACTGCTCCACAGAGCAAGTTGTATGTAGCATGGCATGCCACAAGGAGGCAGAGGCAGGCATGGGATGGCAATGGGAGATTCCTTCGTGTTTATGGGCAACTATTAAGTGCACAACGTAGTGGAGTGCTGCTGCTGCTGCGGCATGAAAAATGCGGCATGGGACGTGGAACAGATCGCTGGATTTTCTACATGAGCGCATACTGAAAAAGTCGTTTGCCGTCGCATCGTTCCTGCTGCCTCTTCCATTCCATTCATGCAACGCGACGAGACCGTGTGGGGGGAGTGTGTATGGAGTGGAGTGTGGAGTGGAGTGGAATGGCTGTAGAGGAGTTCTTCGAGTTTGTTGGCTGTAAAATTAGGTTAATTCCTGTCAGTGCGTTGCTGATTTGAATTGTCACACACACGGGACAGACAAACAGACAGACAGACAGAAAGACAGATAGAGAGAGGAGAGAGAGAGAGACAGACACAGAGGGGACACATGAGAGCCACAGATACAGATACAGATACTCTTGGTCGCCGTCTTGGCTGTGGGATTTACATTGAATGCCATCCGCATTGACGTTCGCTGACGTTTCTTCTGCCGCTGCTGCTGCCACAAGTCTCCCATCGTGGCAACTCTCCAGTTGCAGGCCGCACCCCGATCTCGCGGCTTAGTGGACGACGACGACTCTAATCCCCTGACTGCCTGTCTCTCATCCTGCCTGCCAGCCAGCCAGCCAGCCAGCCTGCATTCATGTGTATTCTGTATCTGAGTATCTTAGTATCTGAGTATATCTTAGTATCAATGTGTGTGTGTTGTCTGCAGCTCTTCTTTCGCGTCTGCCTTTTGCCATACACATGACAGTTACGCAAGCAAAAAGTGTCATCGGTTCGAAAAATGTTATGCAACTCCCATCTCTGGCCACATCCCATAACCGATTGACAAGTGTTTCAGCTGATATGGATAGTGGGGGGTGGGGCTACTATACACACCTTAAGCAGTCCCAAAATGAATCTTAAGCATTCGGCATATCAAAAGTTTATCCCTTTTTCGCTTTAGCTCTGCTGTTGCCAAAGGTTTTCCTAAGGATTCCCATTTCCCATCCTACTCCTGCAATTGCACGAACTTCACGAAGTTTATTGTTTGCTTCTAAAGTGCCAAACAATAAGAAGTTTCAGACCCCAGACCCCAGCCCAGCCCAGCTACCTCTCTCCTTCCCTCCCACCATCCATTGCTCTCTCTCTCTCTCTCTGTATAGAGAGGCACCACCACTGAAAACATCATCAAAAGTCAAAGTCACAAAAACTCAAAAACTGTTTCTGACACTTTGAGCGGCGGCAGCGACGATGGCGGCCCCCCCCCCGACGGAATCCCCTGAGACAGATATCCTCTCTCCCCTCAGCGTGTGGAGGTTCAGGAAACTTTTGGTAGCCCAAAGCCAAAGCCAAAGCCAAGGCAACGACAAATGAATTAAACAAATGTTTTGCCTGTGTGTGTGTGTGTGTGCAACTATTTGCGAGGGTGCAACAACAGCAAATGCCACAACAATTTGTAATGCCGCATCAAAGCATGAAGAGAGAATTGTCCCCCACCCCCACTCTGTCCGCTCCTTGAGCTCCAGCTTGAGGCAGAGGAAGGAACCCCATATTTGAGTGGGTGTGGGTATGGGGGGGCACGAGGCAGCCAGGGGGTTGTGTGTTTCCACTTGACTGAGCAGCATGCCAAGTGGCCAGAGACAGAGAGAGAGACGGAAGAGAGTCTCAAAACGAAGGGGCAAGAGTTCCTCTAGTGAATGAAGCAGCACGAAAGCAGGGCATGGGGCAGCAGCATGAAGGAGTTGTGGCAAGCATGAAGGGGGTTTTCGGGGGCGGTTGGTGTTTGTCTATAAATTTTAAATGTCTGTGCACGCAACACACACACACACACACACAAATAGAAATTAAGTGCAAACTGCCACAAAAGACGACGACCGAACCGGCGACCGAACCGACGACGACGCCGACGCCGACGATGAGGCAGAAACTTGAACAACAGCAACTTTTGGACAGCTTTCGGACACTCATTACCAATGACCCGAGGGGCACACAGAGAAGGAGAGAGAGAGGGAAAGTAGAGGCTCTCCCACTCTGTGTGTGTGTGTGTGTGTGTGTGTGTGTGTGTGTGTGCGTGTGACCTTGACATGCGGTGCCACTAAATGCCACAGACATGCTCCAAACAATTGTGGCACTTGGAGAACTAAAGAAAAGAAACCACAGGTTCCTGTGACAACAACAAGATACCTGGCACTTAGCCCCACAGCTGCTAAGCCACACTGGGAGAGAGCAAAAGATCGGGAACTGGCTGTTCAATGACATAATTTATAATGTCGAAACTACTATTAAATGTGGCCATAATTTTTACACCACAAGAGAATATTTTTACAGACATTTTCCAGCAGGGGAAAATACATAACTTTTCCGCAACTTTTAAAAAAGTTTTTTTTAGTTAATTTTCCATAGAATTTCCCTTAATCATTTATTGCATAATTTTCATTGATGTTCTTACTTATTTTGGCCATCTTTTTTCAATGGTCTCACTGGGGCATCTTTTGTGCAAAAGGAATCTTGCGCCGCCGCCGCCCAAAAGTATCAAATGCAAGAAAGACATTGCCTCTGTCTCTGCCCCATGTGCCACAAGCAGAAAAAGAAAAAGCAAAAATAAAAAACACTCTTTGTTTTGATTGGCATTACGAAAGACAACGGCTACAAAAACATTTCAACCATCGCAAAAATACTATCACAAAAACTGAAAAACTGAAAAGTATCTGAATATCTTATGAATGGCTGTTGGCTGGCTCTGGGCCTCCTTCAAGGGGTTGCTTGGTTGGTTGATTCGTTTTCTTTCTTGTTTTGTTTTTTTTTTTTGCTGTTGTTGGATAAACGAAGAGTACGCTCTGTTACCTCGCCGCTTGTGTTGTGTTGTGTTGCAGCATGCCACAAGCAGCAGGGCAGGGGCCATTGCCACAAGCGACAAGTAAAACCGGCCGCATTTTGTGGGCATTTGTAAAGTGATCCTTTTTTTTTTGGTTTTGTTTTTGTTGGTTTTACAGGAACACACAGAGCCTGAATCCAGAACCCAACGGCAAGGACCCTTTTTCGCTTGTACCTTTGCTGCTTGTTGTTGTATCTCCTGCCTAAAGCAACAGGATTTACAGGCAGAAGAGGCAGGAGGCATGCCGCACACCACCACCACCATCGTTGAACGCGTTGAGCTGTGCCAAAAAGGATTTCGCCTCCTGGATCCAGAGATCACTGTTCACCCATTTCCATTGCCATTGCCCCGTCTCCCTGTCACCCTGCTCCTGTTTTTTATATTTAAAATTTGTGTGTTTCCCAGTGCCCTTCTTGTTGTTGTTGCTTCTTATATATAAACATACACATACATACATATATCCTTTTTCCTTTGCGCCTGAAATTGATACCAATGTAGCGCCTTTACCGAAAAAGGCCTACACCAAACCCCCCATCAGCCAACGTGTCTGCTGCCCTCCTTTTGGCAGGGGCTCCTTTTCGAAAAGCATTTTGTTATTTTTATTTTTATTGTGTTTGTACCTCTCTCTCTCTGTCTTTTGGTTTCTCTGTGACTCTCTGTGTGTGTTGTTGTGTTATTCTTTCATTTCAACGCGCCTGCCACACAACAACAACAACCAGGGCCAGGACCAAGACCAAGACCAGCAGCAGCGGCAGGACTCCGTGCAACACAGGAGCCAAAAGGTGGAACTCCTTTTGGCTGAGCGACGAACCAACTGACAGGAGGACAGAAGAAGGAGGAACAACAACAACAACAATAACAACAATAGGAGAAACGGCCAGGAGAAGGAGGAAGTAAGAGTAGGAGGAGCGAGGCAAGGAATCAACAAAATGGCGTCGTTAAAGAAGGAAACGAAAGAAATGAATAGAAAGAAATGAAGAAGCAGAAGTAAAAGCAGAAGGAAGTAGGAAATGATAAGAAAGCGAATGAAAGGAAAGGCAACCAAATGAATGGAAGGAGTGGGAAAGGGAAATACTAACAAATGAATGGGAAAGAGTAGGAAAGGGACAGCGAGAGGGCTAAGGAAAGGAACAGAAAGGAAGTTGGTTTTACCTCATTTTGGTTTATTTACACAATTGGAAGGCATTTCCAAGATGGAACAAATTTCAGATGCGAAAAATCTACAAGAAACTTTAACCAAATTTAAACAAGGTCTGTAATTTATAAACAAATTGTATTCTTTATCCTTTATCCCATTTTGAATTTTCTTCAATGGTAAACTCTCATGCGATTTTGCTGAATTTTACACAGATTTCCTATTAGAGGAAGTCTTCACAAATCTATTCTCAAAATAGTGAACTAGTTTTCTTACAGAAATTTATGCGATTAGCAACCGTTTAAGCAATCCAAAATCAAAGCTAAAAGAAATAATTGTTGGCTGAAGATTTGAGCACAATTCCGAGAGCACCTCAATCAGAAGTCCCAGGCCGTCCCAAGGCGCACCAATCCCTAGTTATGTATGTATATAGGACATATCATATCCCTGACGTATATGTTGACAACGCGAACACAACGACCGACCACACACAGGGTCATGGGCAGGAGCAGGGGCAGGGGCACGAACATTATACGACGGTGTGGCATCTGCATGAATTGCAAATGAATTGATGCGCTTTGTTGACTTTTGTCAATTGGGATTATAGCCCCTGCCACTGTCACTGTCCCGGTATCTGTCTCTGTCCCTGCTCCTGCCCCTGCCCCTGCCACTGTCACTGCTACTGCCTCTGGATCTGAGCCTCTGAATTGTGAATTCTGAATCCAGGCCGAATCTCTGCTCTTTCCAGCCATTGGCAATGCCATTGCCATTCCGCGATTAACAATTGGCTTAAACCGTGCCAAACAAAGTGTCGAAAAGCGAGCCTAAGCCGAACATCGAACCCAAAAAGAAAACAACAACAAAACCAACAACCAACAACAAAAATTAAAAGCCGCAAGACGAACGACACAATTTTCGTTGTCTACCTGCCCACGCGATCGTCAGGGGGAGATCAGAGATCAGCGCGCCTAGATTATGCATCCATCCATCCATCCAACCATCCATCCAGCTAGCAAACCAACCAACCAGCCAGTCAGCCAGCCATCGAGCCATCGAGCCCAGCCATCCCGTCAGGGGATTTGTAAAACAGATCTTTTTACGGATTATAAACAGAAACCAACAACCGAACCACACCGAACGGAGCAGCAGCAGCCAAAAACTCTTGAGGTTGGATTTTGTGGTCTCATGACAAAAGGCCCCTGATTATGGTGAGCCGAGAGCCGAGATCCGAGCACAGAAAAGCAACAAAACCCAGCAACAACGGGATCGGATCGGAAACCAAACCCAGTGACGGGATCGGATCGGATCTGGTTCGGGATCTGTCTCGTCACTGATCTTCCGCAAAAGCGGGGCCTAGGGATTATCCAAATATGTGGTAGTAGTCCGCCACGCGTTTGCCTTTTGCAATGTGCGGATCTGTGGTGCGGTTGTCTGCGGTGTGTGTGTGGGTGAAAAGTGAAAGTAAATTACTGTAGTTGTTATTTCAGACGGGGGGCATATAACCACAGCCAATACTCAAAGTATTTCCCGTACATATGTATTTGTTGTGTTCTTTAAATTAGATAAATTATTGATCTGCACAGGGAGCAGAGTTCTTCCAGGAATTCTTCCACAAAATTAAATGTAAGAATTCGCAACTAATTCTTTTAGGAATATTCGTACGAATTTCGATTAAAATATACGCCAAATATTATACTTAATTTATGTTACGCATTATGCAGCAGTGCTTCTCGGTTGAGTTTTTTTTCACATATTTGCCCCCCACCCAGGTGCTCCCTTTCTGATTTCGCATTGATTTTTCTTTTGCCTTTTTGGCCATTTGTCTTTGCGTTTTTCAGTTGTGATATTTTGGGTTTGCTGTCAAACAAAAAAAATATCAATTTCAAAGCGAATTTTCCGACCTTTTCCGCTTCTGTCCCACTCTTTGTTTGGCCCATAAATTGTGTGTGTGTGTGTGTCTGTCAGTGTCTGTTTTGTATTTTTCTTTTGCTAGATTTCTGACATATTTTTCGTTTCATTTTAGTTTTTCGTTTGATGGATTGCATGCAAAAAATTCCGAAAATAAACGAAAAAAAAAAAAAAAAAAAAAAAGAACCCGAGTGGCAAAGTTCAAAATTATAAATCACAGTCCAAATTTGTTAGCGGAAGAAAAACGCACCGCCACAAAGAGGCAACAAACAATTTATTGTTGGGGCCATAAACAACGGGGTAACAACAACTTGACCAGCAGCAACAAATAACAGCCACAATAACCGACAGACCAGCCAAAAGGAACAACAGCAACAACAACGACAAAAACAGTGACAACAAAATCGATTAACACATAAGAAGACTCGTGCAAAAAAAAATGATATAAAAAACACAAACAAAAACAATAAGAGAACGCATTTACCTTTAAAGGATTGAGAGGATACGAATACCCTTTTCCGATCAAAGAAGTAATTGATTTAAAGATAATTTCTCAATGAATTTTACCAACAAAAGATTGTCTTTAGAATGCGGAAGAAATCTTTCTATTAGGTATATAATAATACAGGCTGCACCTGCCACAAGCAGTAGCAATTGCATTAGTTATCCCCCATGATAATACCAACCGATCTCTATACAACTTTTATAAGTTCAATACCAAAAAAAAGGCTCTCTTTATAGTGTATATAGTGTACCCTAACAAAAAGGGTAGTCTTGGTAGAGACTCCAACAGAGATGAAAGGGAAAGGGTAGAGCGGGGGGCATTAACTTCAACGATTTGTGACACTAATAAATAAGGCAGCAACAAAAGGCAGAGTACCTCTCTCATAATTCCCCGACTTCAACTTCAACTTCATCTTCCTCCGAACACTTTATGGCCGGTGCGGCTCCCTCTCTTTTCTCCCTTTCTTCTCCCGAAACGTTTTATTTATTTATGTTTATTGCGTTTATCATTTGTGACATTTGCATAGCGCCGGCCCGTGGGCCCCCAGGCCACACCGAAAGGCAACGAAACGCTTTGGCAATGGAACGGGGGGAACACTTGGATTGGGTCGTGGTATGGGCATGGGTATGGGTATTGGGGTACTGAAACTGAAACGCCCGTGAAATTGTCACAGCTTCGTGATTTTTACGACTGCAGCTGTAAAAATCTCTGCGCAAATTTATGCGCAAATGAATTGTGCATTTGATGGGAGGTTGCCCCAAAACGGGGGTATGGATACCCACTCAGATGCAGCAGCAAGCAGCATCAGCAAGTGGCTGCCACTTGCAAAAGGAGTGGGCAATGTAGTGGAGCCAGAGGCAGAGACAAAACATAATGGAAATAGGAAAGCATTTGGAAGGGATTTACTACATCACCTTTTCTATTAAATGTATTCTCTGAAATCGGAAATTATTAAGTGATTCATGCAGTTTCCCATTGCTATTCGATCTCTCCATAGAACTCGTAACAGAACTCTGTCACAGTTTTGCTTTCCGTTGTGCCATGAAAACGTCATTTGAGGCCTGACCCAGTTTTTCATTTTCGCCATTTGGCCCACTGCCCTGCCCTCGCTCTGCCCCGCCCTGATCGTACGAGAGAGGCGTTTTTTCCATAGAGACCAAGACGAGGGCCTTATCGTGGTGTCCCCATGGAGTCTGAGTGAGTCAGCGATGCATCGGATCATTGAGTCACAATTTCAGCTACGGCTTCGGTTTCCAATGTGATTCATGCGTGGAAAAGTTCTCTCTCTCTCTTGCAATTCTTGCGGTTCTCTGTGCTCGCAGTTTGTCGGGTCCTGAAGGTGTTTTTTGTGTGTTGCTTGCGTTGTTTTTATGTCATTTATAGCCGCCTGTTTAACGTATTTTTCAAGCGAAAAAAAACCTTTATTTTCACGCGCATTACGCAAACCGTTTGAGAGAGGTGCCACAACGACGTCCAAAGTCAAGCCAGAAACAAAAAAAATGTGTTTCGTCTTGGCCTCGTCTCCATTGCCCATCCATCCCTCCATGCCCCAACCCCCATTACGTTCCAAAAACCCAACTGCAGTCGCTGGTCGCTGGGTTGTTGGGTAAAAGCCCATTAAAAATAGCTTTGAAGTGGCTGTAAAAAAATAAAGCCAAACTAAAAATAAAATAAACATTAAATGCTCGACCAAGTGCGGGCTTTCAAGACAACAACAACGACGACAGACGACACAGCAAAACCCCTCGAATTTGGAGTACTACGAGTATACGCCGCGATAGTCGTAAACTTTGCGAGTGGAACAGGTTAAGAGACACGCGGCTGTGGTGGTGGTGGTGTCTGGGGTTGGGGGTGCCACACATTTGCTGCACCATTTGGTGACCCCTCCCGCCGAAACCCACTTGTTGGTTTCCCCTTGACTGCAGTCTGGCAGGTGATACATACGTCTAGATATTCAAATATTCTATGGGTTCAATTCTATCTTTTGGGAGGTAGAAAGTTTCTATCAGTTCACCCTTCATTCTGTAATGACTATGAAGTGGTGACCCCGACACATACCCGAATATTTAGTGCCAGAATGCTAGAAGATATTTGGATACCAACAAAAAATGGATCATCTGTCACTCAAGTCGAGATTCACGTGCCTCAACATGAGGATACTACCTCTGCTGTTGCGGAGTGACTCGCAACACAAATAGCAAGCCAAAAGCCACTACAATCCTCAACGAAATCATCAACAAATCCCAGGTTTTCCAAAGGGATTGAAGGGCCAACCTACCCATCCATTCTCCCATCCACATCCTGTTGTTTCCCTCAGTCATCTTCGTTTGCCCCAATCCGAATATACAGCGTATTTATATATGAATTATGTGTCTGTGAGCCAATGGCAAAGATCTCAACGCAGGCGATAAGCAAAAACCCAGAAAAAGGGACGAAGCACGAGCAGAAGCAGGAGGAGGCAGAATCCACCCCGAAAGCGAAACTTAAAGCTGCCACACAGCAAAAAAATATAAACTTAAAGAGCGGAGTGTGGGAGGGAGAGGAGAGATTCCATTTTTCGCCATTTTCCCCCATTGTTTGTTGTGTTATTTATGGCAAAGAGAGCGGGGGAGAGATACGGAAGGGAAACCCAAAAGGAAAAGCAGAAGAAAAGCCAAAAGATGTGGGGAGGGGGCGGAATGGGAAGTGGGGAAACAATAAGAGAATCGAAATCGATTTCAGTATTTCTAAGCTTTTTGAGACCGACAGAGAGAGAGAGCCTTAAGCCAGTCCCTCGACAGTCGGGAAAAGCCTGCTTCTGCTTCTACTTCTGCTTCCAGTTCTCCAGTTCATGCAACCCCAACCCCAACACCCACCCACCCATCTCTATGCTTCACACCCCCTGCCCAACCATCCATACTTCTGCCTTCTGGCATTTTCGCAGACATCATTTTGCACACACACACACACACACACACACAGACACACAAAGCCCTCCTCTCTCTGCCACATTTCCGTTTCCGTTTTGTATACATAACCTCAATTCACAGTCGACGTCGCACCCTTAAGAGTCACAGCCAGAGCCAACCCCCGAAAAATGTGGCATGCCTCCCCACACCACCCCACCCTTTGGGGCAACTGCCACCTGCAGCAGCAACAGCAGTTTTTGCGTGCTTTTGGTTTCGACAGTTGGATTTGTGCCTTGCCATTCCCCCCAACACGCCCCATCCCAACCCGCCACAACCACAACCCTCTGCCCCCAACCCCCACTCTCTCCATGCAGCATCCACTTCTTTTGTTTCGTGTTTTGCTTCTTCTGCTTTTCTGCTTTTTCTTCTGTTTGCTTTTCTTTCTTTTTTTTTTTTTTTTTTTTTTTTTTGTGGGGCTTTTGTTTTCTCAGTGAGCCGCCAACGCCGCCAAATCCTCCGCCAAAAAAGGAAGCCATCCCCCTTCTCTCACTCTTTCCCTCTCTTTCACACTCGTTCACTCTCCCTCTCGCTTTCTCGCTCTGTTTGTCTCTCTTTTGGCTTCGATTGTTGCCATCTCGCTTGCTTTTTTGCCTCTGGCCCGCCTTTTTTTCGAGTGCCTGCTGCTGCTGCTGTCGCTGGCTCTCTGCTTATCTCTGGATGGAGCCCTCGAGGGCGGGGGGAGGGGGTTGTTCTGCCGCCCTCTGGCCCCCGCATGCCCTCGCTGCTGTTTGCGGGCGCCATGTTTGTCAGCGACATCTCTGAAGGTGGCATCCACGCCTTGCGGTGTGGCTTTTCTTTTCGCTGTTTCTTTCTGTACTTTTGGATACTCTTTTTTGGATACCAAACCATTTCTGTGGGAGGATATTAACTGATTAAGATCATATACATAAGCTCTAAAGGTTCGTTTCTTTTCAATCGCACCTCATATTTCCTTCGACCGAGGGGCACTGCTGCATGACGCATCATATGAAAATCATCTCAAAATGCGCCAAAAGAGTATCCCAAGGCTACGAATTCCTTTCTACTCCCTCTTTCCTGCTGACATAGCTTTTTCTTTTGCTTTTCTTCTTTGGTTTTTCTTTTGCTTTCTTTGGGGTTTTCCCTCTCTCTTGTTTTATTGGTGAAAAATGTTTGACCAAGCTTGAAATATGACACGATTTCCACGTTGCGACAGGGGAAGGGCGGTAGGAGAAGCACCCATTAATCTCTCTCTCTCTCTTGCTCTCTTTCTCTATATATCTCTGCTGTACCGAAAAACTCCTTAAAGTGGCGGCACTTAAAGGCACTTTTTATGAGGATACACCCGAAACTGTCTCTCTCCCACTCTCCCACTGTTCGCTTTTGCTCATTCTTCTCTCATTATCAGAGACTTCTTCGGCGTGTTTTGTTTGCTCATCAAAAAGTTCTCCTCTGCCCGTTTGCCATTGTAACAGTTTACGGGGCACTCAATTTTTGATTGGAGATTTATGGCGAGAGTTACGAGAGTTCATTCCGAGAGTCAAGAGTCACTCAAGAGTCACCACTCTTTGGTGGTGCGGCAGGGGGAGGGGGAGGTACTTTTGCTCTAGTTTTAACGCCTCTCGTGGCTCATCGTAATTTGTGCCCCCAACACATCATCAAAACACGTTCAACCTCAACACCCCGTCCAGCACTCTTCACTCTCCACACTCCACTCTCCATACTCCTCCTCCCATTCCCCCTGATGCTGCTGTCCCTCATTTTAGTTAGACATTAAAATGTTTTTGGGAAGAGAGAGAGAGAGAGACCAGACCCTTAATTTTTTTTTGTTGTTTGCTGTTTGTTTTGTGTTTTGGTTACGAGTTTTGTCATTAAGGCGCGCAAGTCGTTCGCTTCGGCAAATGCCCCATAAACCATATCCCAGCGACAAGTGTGGCAGTGGCAGTGGCAGGGGACAGGGGCAGGGCACGAGACAGGTTGTTGTGTCGGCTATCGATGATGATTGGAATTCGGTTTTTGGGTTACCCAATAAAAGGAAGGGCAAGGCAAGGTAAGGTAAGAAAAGGCTGTTCTTCGAATGCCAAAAATGAATTTAGAACTTAAGCAATCGATCTTTGGGTCTAAAAAATCTTTTAAAACTGAGAAATCCTGGAAAATATCTTTTAGCATCCTCTTTTCTCTCACTCTCTCTCTCTTTCACCGGTGTATGTCATTTGGTATTCAACACACACTCACTTGTACCCATCGATTATTCACTTGATTTATGAACATCCTTCCTTCCTCCCGCTGCTACTCCTACTTCACTTTGAATTCTACTTCCGGTAGCATAAAATGGCCGCACTTCCGTCGCTTCTGCCACACTCTCACTCACAGTTACCAGACAGTACCAGCCAAAAGTTCTGTGCCCTGTCCCCACCTCTACAAATCATGGAAAATAGTTGACCAAATGATTTACGAATGCGTTGAAAAGGCGTTAGAAGCCGAAAAACTCACCCTACCTCCACCCCTACCCCTACCCCATTTACCCCCTTGGGTTTATCGTACCGCACCACCATTCCATCCATCGTTGGGTAGAGTATTAAATTCGTGGCCCCAAAATAGCCGCAAATTTATGATCCAAAGAGAGAGAGAAAAATCATAAAAAAAAGAACAGAAAAAAGAGGCTGCTGAGAGGGCGTGGGGGGAGGGGTCGGTACATGATGCAGAGAGTGGCGGGCAAGGCGGATGGGGGCATGTGTGGCATTGTGGTCAGTCAATGTGCGTCTCGGGAAAAAAAGCGAGACCCAAAGAGTCATAAAAATAAAAAATAGCCCAAGTAAATGTCAAATAAACTTTAACGGTTTTCGCTTTTTTTTTTGCTTTTTTTTCTTTTGGTTTTGTTTTGGCCTGGTCCACACACACACACACAGAGAGAAAGAGAGGGAGAGAGCCAGAGGAGAGACAGATTGGACCACAGCCACAGGCCCCCACGGCAAGCCCCCGGAGCCACCAACAGGCCAGCAGCCAGTTGCCATAAACTTTTCAGGCAGAAAAAAATAGATATATGTATATATATACGGATCTGGTATATAGGTACGTATACCTATGTATATACAATCATACACAGAAAACAGAGAAAACCAGAAGGGAAAAACCTGCCAGCGTTGCAGAAAAACAGAAAAAAGAGAAAAAAAACACACAGAAACTGCAAATAAAAATAATAATAAAAATAATAAAAACTCCTAGAAGAGAAGAGAAGAAATGGGCAACCGCAAGGCAACAGCAGTAGCAGCAGCAGCAGTAGGAGGAGGAGTAGGAGAAGGTTTCATGTGGCATGTGGCATCAGGCATGAGGCATGAGGCATGACCGTGTGGCCAAGGGCGTAGCAGCAAAACCACACCGATTTACGGTGTAGGGCATTGAAGAGGAGAGTACTATATTACGTGACCAGCCGACAAAATGACAACCGTAAATCTGTGGTATATTTCATGTGGCAGCCACAAACAGAGAGGCAGCACTAAAGGGATGGGGGAAGAGGGGACGTAAAGGGAAGAGACATATAGAGCATATACATGATATTTCCTCAAAAATTTGAATGGGAAAACTCCCCAATCAAGAAGTGCATTTAAATCGATTAAAAATCGATTAATAAAGTTGTTTCCGCTGCAAACAATCAAAGGCAAACGACAAAAGGCCTTCCTCTGGGAACCGTCTCGAATGTCCGAATGCAAAATCTGTTTATCTTTTTAGCCACTAAAAGGAAAGAAGGTTATGTTTGTCCCATATGCGTTTGGGCCCTTTAATGTTTGTGGAGGCCCACACCAAAATGTAGGCGTACGGAAAGACAGGACTACGCACGATAAAAGAGCAATAAAGAACAACAGAATGAAGCGGATAGAGAAAGAGGAGAAAGAGGATATATGTAGCGGCCTTTGTGGTTCATAAAAATGTGTTGGGCATCATAAAAATAACAACAGAAAATAAGTATACCGTCAAAAAACAACCGAAAATATAAATAAACGTAGGGGAAACTCGAAGAGTTAAGGTCGTTTAAGGGTCATTATGTGCGCCCCCCCCAATTGTAGGGGCACAGAGAACACAGAACACTCGTACGGTTATAATAAGTGTTTATGCTGCAAAGGGAAGAGGAGAAGGAGGAGGGGGATTCGAAGGAGTGACGGCTGTAAGTCATTTCAAGTGTTGATGATAACTCACGAAAGTTTAGGACCCTAAGATAAAGGAAGTACAGCAGAAGGAGCAAGGAGAAAGCGTCTCTCTTTCTCCCAGTGTGTCTTAGCAAAGGGGAAAGAAGAGGTAAGTTAAAGGCAATTTTCGAGTTTATTTATTATTGTTAAAGTAAATTCCAAATCGTTTCAATAATAATGAATATAAGAGGTGATTTTTCGTACTATTTGCGCGCTTTTTCTTCTTTCTCTCTCTGTGTTCTTTTTATCCATATTTTTCCTCTATTTGCTGTTTAGTTATCTCAAAATGTTTTACTTCAATGCACTTTTTGCTATGGCCTCCACGTACTATGATTTATGTGCCATTTCGTAAGCTCCATTTTTGACCGGAATTGCCGTCGCTTCGCCACTTCATTGTTGCTTCTTTTTATCGCACGGCAAACAGTTTAATTTATTTGACAAGCCATAAATTGAAGCCTTGACACACACAGCAGCAAAACAAAACAACAAAGCAACACAAATGGGTAAGGAAAATATTTTTTCTCCTTGCGTTGAGTTATTTTCCACCATAATTTGTAGGGTTTCTGTTTGTCGCCGATACCGAGGGGCCCACTAGCACATTTGCCGACGCGGTTTTTCCGTTGGGGAATTTTCACTTTTCTTTGGGAGCGGTGTCTCTTTGGGGCACGAGTGAAAAATCCGTTGCACGTAATTAACGCAATTAAAATCAAAACATTAATGACCTGCGCTGCTCGGCTGCGTCGCCAGGCGTCGCCGTCGACGGCAACGGCGGCTGAGACGCTGCTGGTGGCGCTGCAGCAGCCACAGCAGCGAAGGAGCAGCACCAGCTACCGCTGCCACCGCTGCCGCCGCCGCCGTGGCAGCCGATGGACGAGCCATAGATTATGCTTTTGGTTTTTTCTTGTGCTGTTTTCCTGTGTGAAAATGTGTTAAAAATGATGTTAAATAAATGATAATTATTATTTGAGTTATTGGTTGGAAAAGACGGAAAAGCTATAAAGAAAAAGTATTGCCTACTTTTTTGGGCAGGGGAAGGAGCTGGCTGGCTGGAGCTGCTCTCTTCGGCTGCCATTTTGTTCTGCCGCTGTCGCTGTCGCTGTCTCTGTTGCTGCCGCTGTCTCTGCCTCAGTCGGCAGTCTGCGCAGCTGCAGAGAGTCTCTCTCTCTCTCTCATTCGCTTACTCGCTCGCTCTCTCATTCTCTCTCTCTCTCTTTTTGGCTTCGTGTGGGAAGAAGGAGCAGAAAAAAAATGGCAGCGTTGAAATATTTAACGCCGCTAAGTATGCTACGAAAATATTTTGCCGCATTTCGGTGTCTTTTGGTCACAAAAAAATGGAGTAAGAGGTGGAAAAAAAAGAGGGGAAACGCGCGGAGAAGAGAACAAAAAACTGAAAACAGAAGAGAGACACAGAAATGGCATCCCAAAAAGTGGGAATAGAAGCCACACACACAACAAGAGGAGAGGCGTTGCTGCGTGTGACAGTCACCATGCGACGACAGGAATGTCATGCACATACGAGAGATACCCCCATCATGCACACACACACACACACATACACAGCCATCATACATGCCGCCATTTAAAGCTCTTTAATTGCTTGAAAACTTGAAATAATTATGCCCCACACACACACACACACACAGACACGAGCGACTGGGCCTGGGCGCCAACTTTAAAGCTTAATCCACATCCACATCCCACACACACACACAGACACATCCACTGGGCACATCCTTTGGGCTCTGGTACGCGCGTACGTGGTATATCCTTTAAAACTTTCTGCCCGTCGAGTGCAAAACAACAAAAAAAGAAGAAGTGGAAAAAGGGTAAACAAAAGCCGTCAAGCGGTGGATGGATGGAGGGAATGTGCTTTGGGGTTTTTGCATTTTGCAGCTGCTTTTGGCTTTAATGCGTTTTTCCATCGGTCTCGGTCTCCGCCGACTGCTCCTGCTACTGCTCCATCCTGCCCCCTGTGTCCATCCCATTGCCATTCCTTCATTTCATTTGTGTGTTGAATTTTTCAGGGAATGTGTGGAAATTATGTGGGAAACCCAAAAAGGAAGTGAACGCCATTAAAGCTTTAGCTGTAGAGAACGCTAGAGCAAAAAGGAATTTGTTACGGAAGAATATTTTGATAGAAAAACAGTTTAGAATGTTCTAAAATTATGAACCAACTCAAGACAACCTTCCAGCAGTCTTGGTTAACTACTTCATAATAACGAACCAGTGTTGGGTAATGTAATGACTGCAAATACTTTCGCTGAAAAATTAACGCATTGAACAGGTTTTTTGATATCAATACCTCAACTACTTTACGATGCTACAACTTGAGCTCAAGATTTCCCATTTCCACTCACTCCTCCCTCTTTGTCTCTGTGTGTGTGTGTCCTATTTTCTTATGCATGAGACTCGTGTTTTATTTATGCGTTTTGTGTAAATATTTGCCAAGCATTTAGCCTCTGACTTTTGTCTTTAAATTGTTGTGTGCGTGAATGCGACTCTACCTCTACCCTTTGCAGCAAGTTGCCAGACAGACAGCGTGGACAGAGAGTTTTTCCAAAAATCCAAAAATGTAGCAAATATTTTTAGGATTACAAAGGAAAACAGCGAAAGAGAGGCAGCAGCAGCAGCCAGAGAAAACTGAATCGGATAGGAAAAACTGTGCCAAAAATCAACAATGGGCATATTATCAGCAACAACAAATACACAGAGAGAAATCCACACAGTGAGAGAGATAGAGAGAGAGAGAGAGAGAGGGGGAGACCTGGCAACAATGGCCGGTACGTTGCTTCTTTTATTCCCACGGTAATTTGAATGGCAAATATTTCTATCGCAAACGATAAACAATTAGTGCAAACAACTGCGTTAGAAATTAAAATATTTGTACAAAAAATGCCATGTTATTGTTATTTTTCGGATGCGGTGCGTGCCGTGCCGTGCCTGATGATGTGTCGGTGGCTATGGTACTGGTACTGGTGCTGGGACCAGGACCAAATTTGCGCCTAAATATACCCAAAAGCATGTGTGTAATTTTGTATTTATTGCCGATGGAAATTGCAGATAGCACCACAGCTAGCACACTGCGGGCAAACTGCTCTTCTGATTGCTCTCCTCTAATGAGCAAAGATGAGCCCCAAAGCTGTGGCCCCCAGAATTTATGATCCCCCCGATTAGTGTCGTGTGAATGGATGGTATGGTACTTACCGCTCAGTGAATTGTGGCCGCAGGATGGCGCCTTGCCCAGCAGATAATCGTCCTTGCAGATAAACTTATTGTCATCCAAAACGTACAGCTGCTCTCCGGTGCTCAACTGCTTGCGGCATATGCAACATGTAAAGCAATTTAGGTGGAAAACCTTGTCCCGCGGCTTACGCACCAGATCCGATGGCGCAATACCCTGGCCACAGCCACTGCACTTGGTGCCATAGCGTCTGCAAACACACACAAAAAAATGGAAAAAAAAATCCGAGTGTTAGATCAATAAGTTTTAAGTGGGTTCATCACTTGTATTGCCACCACAATATATTTCAGTTATTCCAACAATGAAATTTCAAAAGAAAAGTGCTGGAAAACCCTCGTTAGTTATATGCTTTCACTCAGAACTACTATTCCAACTCGAAAGTACTATTCCAACACTATTCCAACAAAGAAACACACACAAAACTACCATTCCAACACAGAAATTCCAACCTTAACTACCATTAACTACTATTTGCTACTCGAAACTGGTATTCCAACATTGAAATTCCCAGAGAACTTATGTTGGAAAGCCTTCACATGCACTGCCATAGAAATTAAATCTCATTCAGAGGAAGCCTCGAAATTCTATTGCCATTCCTGGAACGTTTTTTATTAGAAAATTTCAAACAAAAGATCAATCTATGGAGGACCACCCACTCCACCCACTTAAACCCTTTTCTATTCTAAGTAGTTCCCTCTATTGATTGCCACCTGGCACTGCCACTGCAACTGACTCCCACAAGTATGCGCGCACACACATATGCCTCCGTTTTCCGTTTATGGAATGCTTTTGTTGGCCCCACATTCCCATCATACTGTCCTGTCCTGTCGCTGATTGATAGCTCACCCATTCACACGCTGCCACTCTTCAGAGTTCCTCTTCGAAGGATCCGAAGGACAGGGAGAGTCTTGTGTGCGCGAATTGATTTCATTTTGATTTGCTCAGGTATTTTGCATGTTAATTGCTTTCGTCCTGGCATTTTTTCCGACTCTACTGCTCCTTTTGGTCCCCAACCCCCCCACTTGCTGCCTGACGTTCTTTTCTTTTCGGTTTTTTTTTTTCAATTAATAGAACTGAATGCGGAATCCGAAGTGAAATCAAATGAAACCCACGCGCACGGACAGCAGCAAAACAAAAGCCAAAGAGTCAAAGCTCCGATTGAAAACTTGGCTCTTAATTGCTTTGATTTTTGTGCAGTTCAGTCCCTCACGATGAGTCGACTTCGCTCTTCGGTCAGCGACTTTTGATTGAAAGTTCCCCCGCCTCTCTCTCTCTGAATCGGGGGAATAGGCAATTAGAAGAGGGATTGGCAAAGGGTATGTGCTGTGCATCGTTCATAATAACCCACTTCCTATGGTTCTATGGCATATATGGAATGGTATCCTTTCACTTATGGTATTGTGTGTTGTCTTACCTGAAGAAATCGTTGCGACAGTAGAGCTTCGATTCGCGGCTGAAGCATTTGTCGGTGAGCGGTTGGAGGCATTCACAGCATCGCACGCAGGAGGCGTGCCAGGCGCGTTCGAGGACATTCAGCAGGAACTTGTCCAGGATCGGTTTATTGCACCCAGCACAGGGATCGCCCACGCCCACAGGCGGTTCACTGCGACCTACAAGTAGAGAGGAAAACATTGAGATTAAAAAGAGTTCAAGAGCAAAAGATTCTCTCCTGTTTAAAGGATGACCATTTCAAGTGGAAGAAATTCCCCCTGGAGGAGGGACAGCAGCAGCGAGAGGAGAGCGCACTCTGTGTGTGTCTGTGTGTGCTTGTGTGTGTGATGTGTGCCCGTCGAAAATCCTTCGAGGCGCAAATTAGCACCTCGCTTTTGGTTGCCTCATTAAGTTTGCACATGTGTGGCAGAGTGGCAGGTGGTGTGGCAGGGGGGGGGGCCAGATAAATGAGCAATGAGCAATGCGTGGCCTTGCGACTGGACTGGGAATGGGACTGGGAGTGGCACTGAACTGAACTGGACGGTTGGTAAACATTTGAGAATTACAATTTGCACGTTGCACGTTTTGCACTACGCATACGCCCTGTGGGGGCATGCACCTTTGCCCCCACCCCCCAACCCCTGACCACACTTTCTTGCCACATGTGGTAGCCAGCTTTTTTCAATGATTGCTCTGCTACTCTTGCGAGAGCGCTCTGCTTTCCATCTTTCCATACTTCCCACCTTTCCACCTTGTTAGTAGTTCTTCTCCTCTGACACAAGACGAAGAAGGCGTTGCAAGTAGGCGTGGCATATCTATATATATGGATATATAGAGGGTTTTTTTATGTTAGAGGAGATGTGTGAGCAGGCAGCAAGGCAGATGGGGCAACTGCAACCGAATAATGATAGAGGCCACAACCCAAAATGGAGAGCCCTCGGGGCCTGAGACTGAAACTTGAGAAGCAGCAAACCACCGGCAGGAGGAGAACGAGGAGGAGGGCCACGACAAAAAGAAGGAGAAAGAGGAGCACGAAGAGGCAGAAGGCAGCAGGAAGAAGGTTCCTCCTTTCGCAGTCAATCAGTCAATGGAGTTGTGGCATGAAACCAAAAAAAAAACAGAAAAAAAAACAAGAACAAAACTTTTGTCTTCGCCTCTTTGGTTTCGTTCGTTCGGTTTTGGGGCAGGTGCAGGGGGGCGGCTGTTGCATGGTTCTTGTTTTTTGGGGGCGTGTCTCAGGTACAAAATATAAATACCATAAAAAGAAGGAGAAGCCGCAGAAACACACAAAAAGAGGAGGAGGAGCAGGAGGAGGATGTTCGAAATAAAAAGTAAACTTTTGTGTGTGAAAATTTATTTTCATTCAAAAAGTTTCTGTGCACATTTTTGTGGCATGTGGAAGAGTCAGAAAAGAGTGGGCGGCGGAGAGAATGGTGAGGTGAGGTGAGAAAGAGGAAGGAGGATTAATGGCCAGAAGGAGCAGCAGTAGGAGGAGGATTGTATGATTTTAGATTGAGCGAAACAAGGTGTGGGAGAAGAATGAGTTGCGATATGCAAGAAGAGAAGAACGAAGGAATGATAGAATAGAAGAACAGCAAGAGGATCATATCTCTTCTTTCTCAGCCTCCTGTCATACGTGCATCCCTTGCCGCTCCTCCACAGTGACCCACATTAATAATGCCCCCAAATCCTCCCCTAACTACTGGCTCCCGATGGACAGTAGCTGCAGCCCCAAGCGAATCCACAACAAATGAATGAATGAACCGCCCCAAGAGAGTAGGGGAGCCAGAGTGCGGGACAGTGCTTCTTGGCCATTATAAATGAGCAACTGACACACTGATTGATTGACGAATTGACTCATTTTCGCTAACAGAAAGCCCGAAAAATAAGAACCAGAAAACTGCAAGGAATTATAACAAACGAACATCCTCCACAGAGAGGGTAGTAGAGGCAACCGACAACCGGCAACAGCAACAGCAATACCCCAACAGACACCCAACAACAGGCAACATCATCGCAAGTGGCAAAGTTGCAAGTCTCGAGTCCAGACCCTGCCTCTGCCAGTGCCTGTGCCTCTGCCGCATATGTCAAAATTGACGGATGTTATCAATCATTTCATGCCGCTGCAGACAATTTTTAATGAAGGTTATAGACGTTTATAGACGGAACGGAACCGAATCGCAGGGAGTGCTGCCGCCAGTGGAAGGAGACTTCTCTCTGCCTCAGAGTCTGCCTTTTAGTTTGGGGTCTGGGGGTCTGGCTCTGTCTCTGTCTCTGCCTCTGACTCTGTCTCTGGGGCTGAGGCTCAATGAACTATACAGCAAAAGCAAAAGCATTTTCAAGTCGGGTTAAACGTTGTTCGTGTTGGCTGTTGCTGTTGGCTGTTGGCTCCTTATGATGTTGCTGCTGCCGTTGGTGTGCATATCCATGATTGATTGTTGTTATTGTTGATATTTTTTGGAGTAGTTGATGATGTTTAAACAGTTTATTTCGCTGTTGTGGCTATTTATAATAATGCTTAAGTTTCAATACTATTGTTGTAGTTGTTTTTTTACACTGTTGGTGAAATTAATCAAACCATTGGTTAAGTTTTTATACTGTCTGATATTGGATTATATATTGTTGGAGATATTTTTGATGGTGTTGTAATTATATACACCTCTGTTGTTGTTTTTTATACTGCTGGTGTACCATTAAATATTGTTGGTAAAGTTTAACTTACTGTTGGTGAATGTTTGAATGTGTTTTTCTACTTTTGTTATATGTTTCACTTAATGACTTCATTTTGTACCTCACATTAATACGAAATGGTGTCGCAAAGGGATTATTGTATTGCTGTTTAATCAATCTTCAAGAAACCTCAGGGCAAGGGCATCATCCATTCGGAGTCTCCAGCGCTGTGTCCGCTTGGCCCATCAGCGATTACTGCTGCTGATGCTGCTGCTGGTGCTGCTGTGGTCGTGGCTCCTGTGGCAGCTTCTTCTCCGTTTTCTCGACTGTTTTTCGGAGCTTTACTGGCGAGACTTTACTGGCCTCGCGCGCTCTTTTTGGGGCTGTCAGTCAGGCACCTTCGCTTCGCGGTGGGGACCTTCGTGGACTTTATTTTTGTGCCTTCTGGCGCGTTTTTAAAAAGCGACAAATTGTTGTTTGCAGACGCCGACAACGTTGTTGCTGAATGCTGATGTGACGGTTGTTTTTGTTGCTGTTGCTGCTGCTGCTGCCGCTTAAGTGTCGCAATTTAAATATTGTTGAGTGCACTTTTGGCTACCGTTGGCCATTTATTTTGCGCTGAAATTTATGTAACGATGTGAAAAATTGCCCGGCTACTGGAACGAACTGAAGCCAAAGTTAAGAGCCATGAGCCAAGCCAAGCCAAGGCTCTAGGCAACCTCTCTCTTCCTCCCTCTGTGCTTTCTGTGCTCTGTGTCGCTGTTGCAGTTTTTCCCCCGGGATCTGTGTGGTGGCAGCCATTGACCGCGCGAGTGGAAGCTGTGGAGAGTCTGGAGAGAAAAGTGCAAAGTTGCAACCGAGGCACGTACAAAGCATTTTGCACAACATTTTCCGCGCTCTCAGCCTCTCGCTCTCGGACAAAGCAAAATAATTGTGTTCCACAGAGCACAGAGCACAGAGAGCTCCTCTGGACAATCCATGGACTAACTGCATTTATAATGCAACCAGCAGCAAGCAGCAGCAGCTTCTTCATGGCTCGATGGGCTGGTCCCCGGGCAACACCCCAAAGACCTGCCCCACAAAAAGTAGGGAAAAAAGAAATATAACAAATGAACTGAAACTCTGTTCTGTAAGCAGGCAGACCAGCAGCCGTACAGTGAGGCCAGGCAGTTGGTGGACACACTACACTTGGGATCTACTACCAAGGCTTATATATATTTTCGTGAAGAGCGCTAGGGGACATACTTCTTCTTATGGCGTCCTTCATCTCGAGTCCTGTCTGTGCAACAGAAGCAGGCTGCTCTATGGGGCAGGGGCAAACTTTTGACCATTGTCGTTCCGTCTGTGGCAGAAACTGTGAAAAATTTGTCGACATCGTACACGCCACAAAAAAAACTACAACAACAACCACAACAAGAAAAAAAAGAGAAGCGAACAGAAAAATGGGAAATAATAAAAACTGAGCTTCGAACCAAAAGCACTTGCTGCTGCGCCATGTTGGTTACGCCTCCCCCTTGGCCCCACACCCCATCCCGCCTCTTGGGGCACGCCCCTGAACTGAAAACGTGACTAAAATGTTAAAGCCACAAAGCAAAAGAAAAGCAGCAACCCAGCAGCAACCAGCAACCCAGCAACCGCCGCGCAATCATTTTTTTTTCTTTTTTTTTTACTTTTTTTACAGCTGCTGGCTGACTGGCTGTTTCTTCCTTTTCCTTTTTTATTTTGAGGCTTTTCCTCTATTTTCCTGCTGCTTCTGCTGCTTCGTTTTTTTTTGTGGCAAATCTTATGCAAAAATCCAAATGGTAATGCAGTAGGAAAAAGCCAAACAAACGGCTACAAAAAAAGTGAAAAAAAAGGGAACCCGAGAAAAACTTATGGGCCACAGAAGGAAAACTTTTGCCAGGCAGACCAAAAAGGGATTAAAGTGGAAAATGTAGAGAAAATCTTTAGATCCTGAAGGGAAATGTATCAAGGGAAGTTCTTTTATAGAGATATATTTTTGGTGGATTTCTCATCTATTTTTGGATTAATTTTCTTTATCAAATATTCTGTAAACTTAAGGGAAATACTACCTCCAAATATATATCTTCTTTTATAATTTGTTCTCTTCTGTGCCGACAGCCTCATTAATATTCCCTTTTTTGTTATCGTTTTCGTTTTTTCCTTCGTTTTATTTAAATTTTGTTTCTTTTTTTTTAACCACTAATTTGTGTAATTAAAATGTTAACAAGTTTCGAACGCAAGCAAAACCAGAAATAGGTGTTAAAGTTTATATTAAATATTTCAGGCAGATCGACGACGACAACGACAGCGTTGAACTTTGGCCTCACAGACGACCGAAAACACATCTCCCATTTTGTATGGTAGCCAAAGGGGGGGCAGGGCAGACCGAGAGGTTGCAGAGTTCTGCTCAGAGCTTCCTCTAGCTGCTGGCTGCTGGCGTCTGCCTCCTCTGGTTGGGGAAATGCAATCAAAATTGTCAAATCAGGCGCAACGAATTGCATTAAAAATAGTAACCAACTATTTCTGGAGTGAAGCAGCCACAAAAATCCAAGGGGGAGAGTGGCTAAAAGAGGTCGCAAAGGCAGAGAGGAGTAGTAGAATAGGCACCCGAAAGGGAGAGGAAAATAGAAAAATCCAGAGAAACTTCCTTTAAATAAACTATGTCTGTTTTTGGAGTAGGAGTGGTATAAAATCAAGTTAGCCAACACTACTACCCAAAAGAAGTGTTGAATAAAGTTTTTTGATATCAAGAAGAGAGCTCGTTTATCACTCTTCTTTTTCTTCATTTCTCATTCGTTACACCATTTCTTCCTCTGCCACTTTTTGTTCCTTTTGCCTCTCTTTTGCCTCTCTTTTTTGCCCATTCCTTTAGCTTATCCCAAAGAGCAACACTGGAAACAAGTAACAAAGTCTCGATGGACACAGGCAGATATGAAAGAGGCCAACCATAAAAAACATACCAAAATGAAGATGGGAAGAGGCCTCCTCTGATAGGCAAAAAGCGATATTGCCCAGGATTCGATGATGATGATGATGATGAGGAGAAGTTGGGAAGGGGTTTGTATCAGAGAGAGAGAGAGAGAGAGAGAGAGAGAGGAGGTTCTGGCAGCCGCCTCTGGTTTTTGCCTTTATTTTCTTGTGTGTTTTTTTTTTTGGGAAAAGAATATAATGGCAAAGTAAACAACAATTTCATGATGCGAGACGATGGCAACGGATCGGCGTCGATGGCTTCTGGGCTGCCGCCTATCTGCCATCCATATCCAGCAGTCCATGCCACTGCCACTGCCACTGCCACTGGTGTGTATCTGTGTATCTGGCAGTTACTTTATATGCATGAGGTTACAGCAAAAAGGAGGCGTATCTCTCTTTTTGCCTCCCTTTGCTGTTGCCTGTGTGTGTTGCAAAAATATAAATAAAAAAATAAAAAACGAAAAGCGAAAAACGAAAAATTTACATGACAAAAATGGCTGAGAAAACGAATGATGGGGCCATGGATTAAACATGCAACTCTAGATCGTGGAGGGATACAGCAGACATATACAGACAATTGCCTGAAGAGAGGTCCTTGCGTTCATCTAAAATACCTTCTAAGGTCTGTACATACATATATTTTCCCCACAGCCACTCTTTGGCGGGGGAAAAAACTCGTTTTGGTTCTGCTTCTGGCTCTGGAGATTCTCTCAATCTCAATTTCAATCTCACCAAACCATTTTCATAGTCATCTTCATTTCCCCCCATCTCTCGCCTCGTCTCCTTTCGCCTTCCTCCCCTCTCTCTTGCTCCATTTCTCCATTTCTCATCTCCATTTTCCATAGTCGTCATCATCAACATTGTCGTCAGTTGCAGAGATTTTTATAGGGCTCCAGTACTTGGGTTTTCTCTCTTTTTCTTTTGCTTTTGTCGCCCCATAAAAATCACACTTCTGCCCCAACATGGGGCATGGGGCATGGGGCACACAGTGCGAGGGCGAAGGCGAAGGCGAGGGCCAGGGCACAGCGAAGCTCTCGCTCACACTCGCTCGCTTTTTGCCTCGTTTCGGGTGGATGGAAATGTCTCTCGACTCTCGAGTGGTTCTTCTCCTTCGTCGTTGTCGTTGTCGTCGTCATGGGGGTTGGGGCGCCACCATCTCCTCTACCTCCTCCCACTCTGCCACTGTCTCTGGGTTGCGCCGCTTGTCAGCAGACAGATAGCCAATGATAAGCCTTAGCGTATGAGTGATGTGGCATGTGGCATGGACACACACAAACACGAGAGCCAACAACAGGACAACAACCTCCCCCAGGGCCATGGCTATGCTACTGCCACCCGCCCACGCAACCCCAGAGCTCAGAACCACCCCCCAAGAGGCGCAAGCCACCCACCCACCTTGCCCACTCTGCATTTTCTTGGCTTTTCTTTTTCATATATTTTTTTTGTGTGTTTGTGGAAGGTTTCCCATTCGATATGCTGCCACGGCCAACCCGGATCCAACTCCTCCACCCCCCCATCATGACCTCTCACGGCGTCCCTTTGAATGCTGATTTCCTTGGCAGACATAAAGAGTCATCGGAAAAGGATTGTGGGCAATGGGGAGGTACAAGACCCCCAATTCCCATTTGTCTCAATAAAATGATGAGAATATGCGAATATATTCGATATTTCTCATTTTAGATGATCGATAAACCAAGCCAAATGTACATAGGCAGAGAGAAAAGGTAAATGATATTACTATTTAATCGATAAATCTCATATTATATAATCGATTTAAGCTAGAAACATTTTTGATCGAAACATATGATGTCTACGAAAAACCTTTCAAAAACCGTCTATTACAGCTCCCCTCACACACACATTTACCCACATAGGAGACTCCCTTATAGATGAATGGATGGATGGATGGTTGTATGGATGGATTTGCATCCACATTGTGGTCCCTGTGCCCTCCCTGTGGACCCTGTTTTTGGCTTTTGGGGATTTATCGTTTCATGTTTCGGGCGGGGAGGGGTTTTCTGGTTTCTGGTCTCTGTTTATTTTGTTAATATTGCGACACTCCCCCACTCCCTATGCTCCAACGCCTGGCCTCATTTGATGTGGTCTCCCCACTCTCCACTGCTTCTTTCCTCCTAACCCACTATCCTTCTCTTTCTCTCTCACGCAGTCTCTTTTGTGTGTCTGCTTTTGATGGCAGCCCTGCTTTTGAGGCATTGATTGATTTTAAATGCTTTTGGTGTTGGCGATTCATTCAAAATTTATGTGTATTTGTAAATTTTGCATTTTTCAATATTTGATGAAGCGAGAGAGAGAGAGAGAGAGAGAGAAAGCTACATTCCCCCAGAGTAAGGGCGGGGGGAAAAGTGCGTGTCATAAATGTATACACTTTCCGTAATACCGTTTTAGGATGTCACCAAAGTCGAAACTTGTTACATGTGGAGAGAGAGACAGAACCGAGGGGCGCTGCCGCATGACACAGAAAACGACCCTAAGTTTCCATTATTATTTGGTTTAAGTTTATTGTAGATATATACTATATTTGGTATCTTTAGTATCTTTATCCTCGTTCCTTTCCCCATCTACATGCATATACATATGTATGTATGCATGCTATACCCCCCTGCTTGGTTGCCCCATTTCCCACCATCTATCAATGCCGCCTACCCCTTTCTCTGCGTTCCTTCCTCTGCCAGCTGAATGACTCTTTGGACAGCGTTTAATGCGATTAAAGGTTTAAAGATGTGTGCCAAATAAAGCGTACAGCGTGCAGCAACCCTGAAACTACTTGGGAAAACCCAAACCCCCCCTTCCTGCTCCTGCTGCTGCTGCTGCTACTCCTGCTCCTCCTGCCTCAACCGATGTATGTAGATATCCTCTTCCTCGTTCGCCACTAAATATTCTGCTTTGATTGGCAAAATTTAGCTCGAAGCCGAAGCCGAAGATGGGAAAACTTTTGATGCATTTACGAGACGGGAGTTTTGGGGTCCAAGGCAAGCATAATATTATGCATATTATAATGATCAGCAGCAGCAGCAGCAGCAACAGCAGAAAGGACCTTTTGCCTATCGAAGGCGAAATTGTCCTTTAATTGGTTTTGCGCATTAATTTTGCACAATTTATTGCGCTTTGTGTGTTGTGCAACTGCATGTTGCAACTTGCACATTTGTGTGGCAGTGGCAGGGCAGTGGCAGCATTCGGAAAATGCAATTAATAATAAACAATCTCTTGGCACTCGGATTGCCAGAGTTGCCAGCTGCTGCTGCTGCTGCTTGCTGTTTGCGGTTAGGGTTTTAGGGTTTACACACCTCCTCCTCCTCCTCATGCTGCTGCCACTGGTGCCCCTTGCCACTGCCTCATGCGATAAGCTTGAATTTATGCCCCGTTTTCCCCCCCCTCTGATGGCAACATAAACATAAAATTTCGCTTTTATCGGGCAAATCTCTCTTTTTCTCCCGTTTAACCTTGAATGCGAATGCACGTAGTCCGTGGCGGCAACCCTCGTCGTCGTCGTCGTCCTTTCGAATGGGAGGAAGTCAACTCTGACACAAGGACTCTTATCAGTGGACCAGCATCAGGAGCAGCAACAGCAGCAGCCGCATCAGGAGCAGCATCACGCAGGAGCAGGGGATGCAGCAGCAGCAGCAGCCAGCGTCTGTTTCTGCGATAAGAAAAACCGAGCAAACGGAAGTACCCTCCCCCTACCCTCTACCCTACCGCCCTCCACCACCCTACTAAGGGCAGGGATATGTTTTCCTTTTTTTTTTAGCTTTTGCGACTTTTCCTCTGTGGAGTTTTATGACTTTTATGCTTTGAAATGGTTGACATTTTTGGAACAAAACTTTTGAACATTTTTGGAAATGTATTTCATTGCTGGAAGAATATTTTTCCATTTTTCCGTATTCCATTGAGATTTTCATAGCTTTTCCAATCATTGAACAATAATTTAACCTTTGAAAATAAGTCACAAGTCTCCATTTAAGAGACATTTCAAGATCTATAAATGGTTTCAGTGAGCTTCTCGTTTTTAAGGAATTAATCTGCAGATTGTGAAGTTTTTTTAAGAGACATTTAGATATAGATATTTCCATTTTGCCTAAGCCCCTTAATAGCACCCTCTTAGAGGATTTCTTAGCCATAGTTTTAGCCTTAGTTTCCATTGGTCATGGTTCGACGACGACGACGACGGCTGAGCGCCAATTCCAGAGATCGTTACACACAGCCCCCACACCGTTCGTTGGATGGTTGGATGGATGAATGGATGGATGGGGGGGCTCTGGCTCCCGCAGCGTTTTGATGTTTGCCGCAAATGATTTGCCAAACACCGCGCCACAAAAAACCATCATCAATGGCACAGGGGAGAGAATGCACCACAAAGGAGAAGTGAAGACGTGGAGACGTGGAGAGGTGGCAGAGTAAAATGCTAAAGATTTTGATTAATTAATTTGCATACGGGCATAAAAAGTAAAAGCTGCGTTAATTTCTTGGCGCCCTCGAAAGAGAGGAGCAGCAGAGAGCCCCCCCTAAATGCAGCAGAACAATAAAAATGCATAACAAATTGGTGCCACAAAAGAGAGATGCGCGATGAGTGGTAAGTGGTGTGAGGAATGGGGCATAAAAAGAGAGAGAGACCGATAGAGAGAGAATAGAATCTATAAAGAATACTGACAGAGAGAAAGAGAAGTACACTGCAAAGTAATGGGTGGATAAATAGATAGATCTGTCCTAGACATATTTTATTTACATAGATTTGCTCTATAAGTTTCCCATAAACGAAAGGCAACTTGCGTTGCATGAGACAAATAACGAATGCAGGAGTAAGCATGAGATTAAAATGGAGTTCTCTTTTAGCCAGTACTTCTTTTGAAATCGAAGAACTGTATATTTCCAATTCTCCCTGAGAATTCACTGCCAAAAAATACAGATGTTTTCCTTCAAGCCTTCTGTTAACTAAGGGATTCTCTCCTAGAAACTCCCCCATTTACTTTTCTTAATTTTGCAAATATTGTCTTAATTCCCTAACATTTTCTTCTATTTTTTGTTCGCAGTGTAGGGACGGACGGCAGCAGCAGCAGCAGCAGCAGCAGCAGCAGCAGCAGCAACAGCGCAGCCGTGGAAGCAGCAGCAGCAGCCGACAGCAGCCACATTACACGCATCATTATGTTGAAACGATGTTTCTCCGTTCTCTGTTCTGTTATATTCTGTTCTTTTCTCTGTGTTTCTCTGTTCTTTCTCCGCTCGCTCTCTATGTCTATCTCCCCCCCGTTTCCCTGTCTCTCTCTCTTTCTCTCTACGCTTTGGTTATTGATGATATGGAGACATGGACCCTAACCTCCACGTGAACCGTGGCCACAGATCGCCGCCGCCGCCGTCGCTGCAGATGAAGGTGCAGAGTGGAGCGGAGGTGCAACCAGCGTCTGGGGGTAACGCTTCACTTGACACAGCGGCGGTGCAGTCGCTGCCTCTTTTGGCTCTGGCTCTGCCTCTGCTGCTGCCGACTCTGCTGCTGCTGCTGGAGCACTCGGAACGAATCGACGTTTGGCTGCGGTCATCTGCTTCGCGATCGGGGCCTTTGGTTCCAGGCGAACGAGCACCAGAGTCTCTGTCTGCCCCTCTCTACCTCCTCCTCCTACTCGTCCATCTCTCTGTCGCTCTCGCGTGCGAGTTCATGCTTTGACTTTGAGATTTTGGGTTAAAGGTCAGCCGCAGCATCAGACATCAGCGTCCGTCCGTCTGTCCGTCTGTGCCCCACCTACTTCTTCCACTGCGCGTGAGAGAGCATCAAGTGGCTGCTGCTGCTGCTTCTCAGAGGAGGAGGAAGATGGTTTCCCACTCGTTACAGCACCAGTGATACCCATTCATATTAATGGGGTGTTTCCATTTTAGAGTCTTTACAGGCAGTCTGTTTCTTCCCTGAAGGAGGGCAGAGATAGTTTCTATGAAGCAATGAAACGAATATACTACATTTCTAAAGATATCGGAACGATATTTGATATAACAAATATCATTACAAACATAGAGAATACATGTGTAACTCTTGTATTATTCACAAGTAGTTCGACTCCAAGGAAATACAATAAAAAGTGTTTTCCCTGAAGAATGGGATAGATAGGATAGAAATACCCCTAAAAAGTGACGCAAAAAAGTCATGAATGGATATGTGTATGATCTCCCCAATCGATTAATGGGTATTCTTTTAGTTTGAACCACTCCAACTCTACTAGCTAGAGGTACTACATACTAGCTGCTGCATTCGGGGCAGCTTCCAGCTCTCATCTTTTGCTTCTCTCTTCAACGTTTTGGAAGCGCTTTTTGCCAATCTTTCGGTTATAAATCAATCCCCGAGGCTTTGGCTACCGTT
This sequence comes from Drosophila bifasciata, assembly GCA_009664405.1. NCBI lineage: Eukaryota > Metazoa > Arthropoda > Insecta > Diptera > Drosophilidae > Drosophila > Drosophila bifasciata. The sequence goes on from CM019041.1 coordinate 34,572,289, forward strand.
TTTCTTGGGGTTTCTGTTTCTGTTTTGGAGAGAAGAAGAAAAGAAGAGGCACACCGAGTGCGAGAGGGAGGCGAATGGTGGGGCCGAACAGAAGAGAATTTCGGTGTAATAGTAAATTATAATTAGAAAAGAGCAAGGAGGGAGACTGGAGGAGGAGCGCTGGGACTGCAGGAGTGCAGGAGTGGGGACTAGGTTAGGGTTAAGGCTGTCTTTAACCTGTTGAGTGCCTCGGCAGTAAATCAAAAGCCCAAAGAAGGCGATAAGCCACCGAAAAATACTAGACACAACGGACGGGAGAGAATTCTCTGGAGAAACTACGGCAGGAGAACGAGCATGCATAGGGAGAGGAAGCAGCAGAGGCTGAGGTAGGTAGGGTTCCCCACCTCCCCCCAACCCACCTGAGAGTTTTTGCCAAATGAAATTTATGGCATATAAATTATCTCACACGTTCGCCGGACTATTGACAGCTTTAAAATAATCGTAAAAATGGCCAAGAAATCATAAAAAAAAGACAGCAAAAGGCAGCAGAAACAACAACAAAAAAAACAAAACAGAACTGAAACTGAAACTAAGGGAAAAAGTAAACCGAAGCGAGAACCAGAACCAGACGCGAGAGACACCAAGACAGAGGCCATGAATGTGAATTACTATTTCAGTTTTCGACCTAAAAGCGGCTACAAAATGAGCAGAAAAGAGTGGGGGAGGGGGCATCGAGAGGCAGAGGCAGTCCCAGACCCAGAGGTAGTCGCAGAGGGCAGAAGGGAGAGGAGACTACGCTCCACTGTCAGACAGGCGACGACGTTGCCCCCAAACCCCAAACTCGATGCCAAAAGCCAAGCCCCAGAATTTTGCAACAGAAATTGAAAAGTTCCCAACAGTTGGGGGGCCACTGGAGCCGCCAACATAACTCCATGAGAGAGCAAGAGACAGGAACAAGAGAGAGAGAGAGAGACAGCAAGACAGAGAGACGTCTATGTGCAGTGCAAATGTTCCCATAACCAAATGGTACCAGACATAGGAAAAAAGTGAAAAACTACAAAGAAATTTGGATGCATTTGTTTTATGGTAAGTATAGAAGAAAAGCATCTTAAAAGAATAATGTGGAAAACCATTTTTAAGCTAGGGAAACTTTTATTTGATAGAATGGTCCCAATGATAGCACTTTAATTCTGCTACAAATATCATAATATCTTCATCAAATACTCCCTTCCGTGCCAAAAAGTGGGTTTAAGTGAATGCCATATCACAAATGAAAAAATATGGAAAGGATAGAGGACGCGGAAATGTTTGTGTAGAACGTATTAATCTTCGATTGAGACGTCTCTCGGTCATACCACATTGCCATATGTAGTTTTGCTCTGTCTTTTGATCCTTGTGAGCCACCTACGATTCGTAATTTGTTGTTCTCCTGCTGGACCGAGAACCTCCATTTCCATGAGAACTCTTAGATCTGTTCTTGTAGATCTATCTTCCATTTGGATCGAGGTATTTTATTGTTGTAGCTTTTGTTGGGGAATTTGAAAGTTGAAATAGAATTTGAGAACTGGTTTCAAAGATCTCCCCCGTCCGATCTTTGGTGGGGGCCACCGGAGAGGCTTCCGCGACTACTCAACGCCTCATTATGCATGGCAATTTATAGGGCAGGAACCGCCCTCACCCTCCTCCACCCCCTCAAGAGCCTAGACAAAGCCCCCATAGATACCCCCCTGCAACGCTCTGGTGTTGTGTGTGGAAGGGGCAGCAACATTGCTAAATGCGGCAGCAGCTGCCGTGTGTCTACGCTTTTTTCTCCATAAATCAATGAAAGGATCCTCCAAAACGAACCTGCTAGAGACGACGACGACGACGCGGACGACGACTGATGTTGATGAAGGAGGCATGCACCTTCTATGCTTCTTGTGGCAGGCAGCAGATCATAAAAAACTTGAAAGAAAATGCTTAAAAAATGGCAAGAAAATCACATTTCACGTTGAAAGGAACAGCAGCAGAAGGAGGATGCAGCCGCAGCAACAGCAGCAGCAGAAGGAGGCAGTTGCAACGGAAATATTGTTGCACAGTCGATGATCATGCCTCCTCCTTTGCCGCTGCTGATGCTGCTGCTGCTGCTGTTTGTGGCAGTCATAAATGTTGATGAACAGCAGCGCGAACTTTTGTTAAAGGCGTTGCCTTTGAGAGCTTTTGTTGCATGTGGCATCCATCCCGAAGGTTCATAAAAATTGAAAAGATGCTTGCCTCAAGATATGTGCCACAGAGACAGACATAGAGAGAGAGAGAAAGAAAAATGAGCAAATTGTCAGCGAAAGAGGATTGAAAGAGGTTCGACGAAGGGTTACCCTTTCAAAACTAACAGAAAATTAAGCAAAAACGAAGGAAAATTTAATGAAAATCAGCGAAAAATCATAAATAGTTTTTTTTTTTTTCCAATAAAGCGAAATTGCAGAGGACTTTTTCTTTAAGAAAGTATATCTTCCACCAATGGAAAGAAATCAAAGAAAACTTTTGGGAAAACTCAAAGAAATTACAGAAAAAAATTCCATTTAAAGTTCAACCAAAAATCCTTATAAAAAGTATCTTAGCCAGGAACATATTCAACATTTTAAAGAGCATATATTTGGACATTTTCATGGGTTTTTCATGGGAGTGGAAAAGCCCAAGGGGAGGACCTATGGCTTCCTGAACATCCATTTCTGCGCTCAAATGTTGACAGCCACCGACTCCGCCTTTTGTTCCCGGTCTTTGGGTTGGCAATTTATGGAGGAAAATATGCAGAAAGAGGGGAAACATTAGAAGGTGAAGAATAAGGAGAAAAATGAGAAGCAGGAAGGTGTCTCCCACTTCTCTGGGAGAACTTTTACTTGTAGATTCATTCCCTTTTTCAGAATATGGAAGCAGACAACAAAAACACTTAAAAAGGCTTAAAAATCCGAATCAAATGTCATATTTTTACATAATTCTCTCACAAAGGTGCTGAGCCTCAAATTGAAGAGCATTCCACAATTCAACCTTATAAATACCCTTTCTTTTGCTGAGTTTTCTTTCATTTTTGGTTTTTGGAAATTAAAGTTTTTCGCCAGCAAAAGTGAAAATTTGACATGAGAGCAAATGGAAACAAAAGCCAAAGGGAAAAACACGAAACAGGAACAGAAAGTGGGTAAGAAAGAAGAGTGGCAGAGAGGAAAGAAAGGAGAAGAAGTAGGAGAAGCCGAAGGAGAGCAATAAAAACTTTGACAACTGCGCAAAACTTTTTGTCGACCAAAAAAACAACAAAATCGAAACACAAAAAAAAACATTTCAAAAAAGAAGAACAGAAAAGAAGAAAATAATAAAAACAAAAGAAAAAGAAGAGAGAAAAACAGAGAGAAAAGCAAAAGCAAAAACGGGACTTTTAAAATGCATACAAAATGGTCTCATGCGGAAAAGAGACAGGGTCCTGCCGGCAGCGGGACACACAGAGTGACAGAGAGAGAGAGAGAGGAGAGAGAGCGATAGATTCCTCCCACGCCCCTGAGAAGGTGGCGGGATCCCCCTCTAAAAGGAAAACTAAAGTTCAAAAAGTGCAAAAAACTTTTCTCTGTTGCTGTTGCTGCCCCAAAAACGAAGTCGTTGCCATTAACCCGCTATTGTCAGACAACCCCTTAACCCATGAAAGACTTTTAAACCAAAAAGGAGTGTCATTAAGCCATTGCTGGCGATACCAATCTGAAGTCAAATTTATTTGAAGAGGGTGAACAATTCCATATCCATTCTAAGTCCGTAGAATACCTCCATGAGCATATGGAAAACCTATGGAAAAACTCTGAAATCCATTGTCAATGGAAATCCAGAGAGCAAAAGCCCAAGAGTCCCAATGGAATCCATAGATTATGACAAACCGAATGCTCTTATAATAATAATAACAGGTGGGCAGGCTCTGATTAACTCATGCGAAACCCTAACGATCTCCACGGAACCCCCGACTATGTGTATCGAATCTTCAGGAGCACGTTTGCTCAAAGATCAGTGGGGATGCACCAAGGAACTCCCAAGAAGAGCAATGAACCCACAGAATCTATGGAACTCGGGGAACCCATGGAACCCAGAAATATTAGGAATACTCCGGACGGTATGGAAACAAATGAAGGTTTAGGTATTCCCAAGATCCATGGAGAAACACCGCAGGAAAACCATGTGGGATCTCTTGCAGAGTCCAAAAGATGGGGATACCTCTCTTTACCCGAGTAAGGTCTACAGATGAAAGATCTTCCCCTATACGATCTATATTTATTATATTGTCTTTTGGGATGGACACTTACCGATACTGTGCTGATTCGTGTGTAGTACCGCGCCGAATGCCATTAGATCCTTGACCGGCGGTGCTCGGCTACTACCGAGGGCGGCAAAACCGTCGCCCAGAAATGACGCCAGCGCGACAGCCCTGAGGGGCGCTTTGGAGGCTTCGGTGAGAATTTTGTTGTTGAATATCTTGTCCGTGTGGGAGGAGGAGGAGGGAGCGGTGCTGGTGGGGGGGTGTTTCTGGTGGTTTGAGGGCTCCTCCTGGGCCCTTTTCTATCGCTGAAGAACGATATGCCGCGGACAACGATTAACGGTACACGAACACACACTAACACACAAACGCACACACACACAGCAGAGTGAGAGAGAGAGAGAGAGAGAGAAAACGGAAGCACGTGTATGATGGAGGGGCTGTGCGGTGCCGGCGGCAAAAAACAAAAACAAAAACAAAAATTTAGCGGCCGCCGATTGCCTTTTCTTTTTGCTTTTGCGTTATTTTGTTTTGTTTTTTGTTTGTTTTAATAACTTTTTTTATTTCTTTTTGTTGCTCTCTTTGGGTATATGTATTTGTATTTGTTGTTGTTGTTATCCACTTGACACTTCTTCGGCCTTCTCCTTCCTTCTTCCTTTCTTTATTCCATTTCCATTCGCTTTACACTTGAAAAAAACTTTTTGGATTCTCTCCGACGCGTCGATCAAAAAAAAAATAGAGATGAATCAACGGTAAGCGGTACACGGGGATCCGATCGCGACGAAAACAGAAAACAGCTGACGCGAGAAATCTCTTGGAGCTAACGGACTTTGCGACTCTGTTTCTCGCTTTTTGGGGGCGGCTGCTGCGGCGGCGGCTGCTAACTGCTGCTGCTGCTGCTGCGTTTCAATGTGCGGCGGTTCGTGCGCTTCACGCGAACTCCAAAACAAAACTGTAAACGGCGACGGCACTGCAGTGTGCTACGCGCTGCTGCTGCTGCTGCCAGGCAAAAACGCACGCAAGTCGTCGTCGGCTCTCAGACGACCGACTCGGTCGAGGCAAACGAGCGACGAAAGCAACGACGAATGGCAGAGGCCGCCTAGTCCAACCGAAGAGTGAGATCGCATGCGCGCACTCACACGCGCGCTCTCGCTCTCCAAGGCAAACACTCACGCCAGAGCGAGACAACTAGCTGGTGCGGCCCGTCTGCTGCCATCTGCTGACAGCGCGCTCTGCCGCGCTGCTTTGTATGCTATGCTCTGCTCTGCTCTGCTGCTGCTGCTGCCACTCAATGCCGCTGCCTACACGAAATAGCAATGGAGTCAGAAGAGCAGTTGCTGACATTTGTCGCAGTCGCAGTTGACTTTGGGCTGCGGTTAGAGGGGGCGTTGCTAAGCAACTGGTTTTTTCGGTCGCATTGACGAGACGATGCGCAGCGGCGGCGGCGGTAGCGGTGGCAGTGGCGGTGGCGGCGTAGAGAGCTTTTTTACTTCGGGGGTCGGGCTCTGGCAGGAGGAACCAATGGCATTTTTCAAAGTGACATTTGTCCGCTTTTTGCTTTTGCTTTTTCTGTGTGTTTTCTGTTTTTTCTTTTTTTTGTGTTTGTGTTGTTTTTGTTACACTTTCTATCTCGCTCTCGTCTCTCTCTTTCTCTCTCTCTCTTTACCCCTCTCTCTCTCACTCTCTCTCACGCCCTCTCAAGGTAAAATGTCAAATGCTTTTCGACTGTCAACTGTTGGTCGCAGAAAAAAGTTTTCTTTCTTTTTTTTTTTTGGTGTTGTTATCCTTAGAAAAACTTTTGCTGCCCGACACTGCTGATGCTGCCCAGCCTCTGCTGGCAGCCTGCAATTGTTGCTGCGGGGGCCACTTGTCGTTAGCAGCGTCGCTGGCAGAGCGACGACATGGCTGCGGGGGACGGGACGCGGACGCACGACCCTTTGGCGATTTGGAGTCGCTGCTCTGCCTCGGCATCTGCTGCTACTGCTCTGCTCTGCTCTGCTCTTATGTGTGCATTTTGTATGCCGGCTGCGTGGTTCGCATTTCGCATTCAAACGGGACATGGTAATAAGCCAAAGATCAAGCGCAATAAAAATGAACGAAGGAACGAACGGAAAGAAAGAAAGCAAGAAGGAGAACAAAACAGAAGGAGAGCAGCAGCAGAGGGAGAGTGAGAGTGAGAGAGACAGAGTGTGGGCAGTGGGTGGCGCCCTCTCAATGCTTTCGACTTCTGTCTCTTTCACGCTCCCTCTCTTTCTCTCTCTCACGCTGCCAGCAGCGACAGGCAGCATCTTCTGCCGACAAGGGTGTGCTTTAGCGGGAGGGGTGAATGCTTGTATCGGTGGAATGGCAGGGGGGTTGGGTTCAAAAGTATTGCACATTAGGGTGTTAAGCTGTGAAGTGCTTGTGGACCCCCCTACCCACACACACCCTCCTACGGCACTGTCTCTCTTGCTGTCTCTCTTCCTGTCTGTCTGTCTGTCTGCCTGTGTGTCTTTGTGTGTGTGTGTGTGTGTGTGTGTATGTGTGTGTGTGTGTTGGTGGGGGGCACGCTCATTTGTCTGATGTTTCACTTGTCACTGTCTCCGGCACCCCCTCTTGTTCTACGCCCCTGTGACACGTGCTGTCTATGTTTGTTATCGAAAAGCTATCGAAATCAGTTGATCTATGCCATTATGTGGGGTGCAAGCGGGAGCTTACGTGGGAGGGGAGGCAGGGTGTATGTAGCCTTGTGGCCTTGAAAACAATTTGCCCCAAATTCACACAGAGAGTGCGAGAGAGACGGAGGTGGCAAATATTTTGAAGGAAACTTTTATTTTTGTGAAACAAACTTTTATGAGGATGCAATTTTTTGGGCTTCAGTTTTCCGAATGGTATTTGGGGTGTGGACTTTCTGATGGGTGCCAGATCAGAGAAGGGGCCTTCAAAATACTTTACTCCTTTTACAGAAATATTCAAATTGTATGAGAGAAAAATGCACAAGAAGTTTAATTAACTTAGTAACGGAACTGTTGAAAGGTAACCAAATTGAAATTATATGTAGATACTTATCAAGTATTTTCACAACAATAATTGCGAAAATATTGGTCTAGAAAACATTCTAAAAGAAACTTTCGTAAAAACTAATTTTGAGAGCTCCTAATGATAGCTGAAGAAAGGCTTTCATAGAATGTGGAGTTTACATTCAAAAGTGTGCAAAATTCGCTTGAGGCAGGCTTACCCTTCTAAGGTGAAACCATTGAAAGCCCATAATACCCTTCTTTGAAAGGGTATTTGCAGAAAAACAGTTAGGGGATATGGAGGGAACCCCGCGTGCTACCACGCCCACTGTCTCAGCTTGATGGAGAGGGAAACGGCGTACAAAGGTGTTGTTAGGGGTTGGGGGGTCGATGGCCACAAGAACAACAAAAACAAGAAGAAAAGCGCGACGAACTTTGCGACGCGCCATAAACTTTTGGCAGGCACTATAGATGGAGAGGGGATGAGGGGAAATGACTGCCACAGAGGCGCAGCAGAGTAGAGGCTGTTGGGGAAAAGAGTTGGGGAGGAGACAGATGGCGGGCTGTGGTAGGGAGGTGGATGTCATCCTTCCAAAAAAACAAAGAATGTTCATGGGCCTCCCCCCCCATTTCGGTAGTCAAGTGCTTGTACACACACCCCCTTTTTACTACACCCCGCACCTACTACAGCAATCCAAAGGAGGGGATGGCGATGGCCCCCCAGCGACCAGTCACGAACTGAACAAACAGCAAACGGACGTCGCCAACATGCCACAAGGAGGGGCATGAGTTGGGGCGCTCGATCGTAGGGCCCTGATATGCAAACACAAGCTTTTGCAAACCTCCCCCCTATCCCCTTCCCCACGCAACTACACCCATGAAAATACAAGAAAATTCACAAAAAACAAAAAAATCAAGAAAAAAACCGAAAAGCAACACAAAAAAAACGCAATGCCACCATGTGGGCGGTCGATGCTCGCTGAGCGGCCACGCCTTAATGCGGGCGGTGCTGGTGCTGCATGCAACACTAACGACAAAAACAACTGCTGCATGCAACAACAACAACAATTGGTTAGGGGAAGAGGGAGTGGGAGTGGCACGAAGCCAAAGCACAGCACAGAAATCTCTGCTGTGTTTCGGTGTCACTTTTGCTTGTTTGTTTCTGCTGGGTGAATACTTTTTGCAAACACTGTGTGTGTGTGTGTGTAGAAAGTGCATATGCAGCAGGGCGGGCTAAGAGGCATACAGGGTAGCAGAAGTAGGGGGGTATGGGAATAGGTATTGAGAGCATATATTTTGAAGAAAATCAATAGAATCAAAATAAGAATCGATTAAAGATTCATTCTGAGAACAAACGATATCAAATTATCATTTAACCTTCACCTATCACCTACTTAATTTTTAGACATGCAATTCCTAGACCGAGGGGCGCTGCTGCATGACGACTTTGCTCCTATTTTGTTCATTTCTTTCTGATGTAGATTTAATCGCTTATTCATAACCCAACCTACCCGACTCCAAGAAAGTACATTTGAAATTTATCTACATGCATACAATATACATACATACATACATACATACATATGTATATACCCATAATGATACCCTGCACTCCCATCTAGAAAAACTTTTTCCCCATTGCATTGTTGAAAGAAATTTTTCGTCATTTCCTTTTCTTATTTGTTTGTTTTCCCGTTTTTTGGGGGGGTTAACACCAGAGAAGGAGCTTTTCGCCCCTCTATTTGTTTCACTCTCCCTTCTCTCCGTCTCTCCATCTCTCTGCCTCTCTTGGGGGTACTACTTTATGGTGGGAAAACTACATTTTTCCTTTGCATTTTATTCAAATATTATGCGATTTCTGATTTAACCAAAAAAAATGGAGGCCACCCTCAATGCACAAGCCCCCTGCACCCCCTACTGTTTCACCGCTTTTCACCCACTATCCACTACCCTTCTTCTGCCTCCTTCTGCCTCCCTCTGCCCCTTCTTCCCCGCTCTTTCTTCTCTCTTGCCATTGTTTGTTTGCTTTGGCAACATGGAATGTTTTGTCACTTGGTTTTTGCCAACATTTCTTCTGTCTATCTCCTACCCATACACCCCTCCACCCCCCGTGTACACCACCCCCTTAACCAACCATCCAATCTTTCAGGGATATCTTTTCTATTTCTGACATGTTGTCAACTTCACGTAATGTCAGAAGCAAGTTTCAAGTTTTTCTCGTTGTCTCTTTGTGACATGCATGTCCCCCTCACCCCCCAACCCCCCACCATTCCTTCCATCACGCCATGTCACAGTGCCCCTTTCAGATTCCGTTTTTTATGAAGCAAACAAGGAGGATACATTCATTCTGTGTGTTTGTGGAGTACTACTGGATGGTATTTTTCTATCAATCTATCAAAAATCTAAGAAATCATACCAAAAATCTAAGAAATATTCGATACATAATACTTTGACTTTCTCAAGCAGCATTTTCAAAGCTAAGGAACTAATTTATTGTGTAGTTATAAATCAAAGAATGTGAACAATAATCCCTTGGACTCCTTGAATATGTTTTTTGGACATTTACCCAAGGGTATATTTTAGTCGAAATTCATGTGATTTTGTTTAGATTTCCATTTTGCCAGTTAGATTTTTTTTTTTTGCGTCCTGATTTGCATTGCAACCGCAACACAGGATAGTAGTATTTGGAAAAACTTTCAGAGCTTTGGGATTGTGTGCCGGAACACTGTTGTTTTTGGACATTTAAGATAGTTATGACATGCACAGGGCACAGTCGCAGGCACAGTCACAGGCACAGATACACAAATGCACTTGTATCTTTTGTGCTGCATACGAGACTTACATAAGAGAATATAACAGATACAGATACAGATGCGGATGCATATGCATTTGTGGTTTACGAGTAGCTGTCTTGAGTGCGAGTATCTTTCTCATCTTTCATATCATTTACATTCGCAAACTGCTGCTGCTGCTGTTGCTCCTCCTTCTGCTCGTGTGTGTGTGTATTTGTATCTTTGTATCTTTTGGTATTGCATCTGCTTTGTTGAAATTAAACTGCGAACATGCCTGCATCTCTGCCCCAGCCTCATCCGCATCCTCTGCCACTGCCACGTGATTTGTGTTTCCATCCAGATTTAATATGAAAATATGAAATGTGGTAAATGATTTTCCCAAAAGGTTGTATCTCCTGGATACACAAACACACACATTCTAGATGCTGACAAACAGATGTATCCTCCTGCTTAAATATTCCATAACATTTTTCCCGACGGCAAATAGTCTTTAGGGATGTGTATCCACAATCAGAGATGATTTCTAAGACACATTTCGATTAAGGCATCGAATTTCTTTCTAAACATCTCTTTCACGGAGAAGCTTAGCGCTTACCTTACCACACAAAATGTGCAACTTTTTAAAGGATTTCTCTCCATGAAAACGATGTCCAGCGGAGGCAACTCCCATCGATAATCCCTCGTAAAACCAATTGATTTGTTGCCACACACAATCTATGGCCATGCTCGTATTCTACATTTATTTTCACACACATTAGAGATACAAAATAAAAAACTTGTACTCGTATTTTTTTCGGTGGCTTAGCGCCAGTCCACATTTCACATAATTTTCATTTTATTTCAATTTTTCTTTTTTGTTTTTTGGATTTTTGGTACATTTTCTTCGTTGTTTTGTTTTGGTTGTTCTGTCGGTTGTTGCCCAACTTTCTGACCACACAAAAAATAATGTAAAAAGTTTAATATGCATAAAGTTTCATTGGGTTTTTCGCTGGGGACTCCACGGACCAACAGGACCAACCAACAGCAAATGGGGCTAAAACAACAACACCGTAACAAGGATAAAGGGGGGCACACAGAGGAGGTATAGTGGAATGGAAGGTGTTACAGCCAGAGAGAGAGAGAGAGCATAAATGTGGCCAAGATTTATGTTTCACTGCTGGTTTTTGTCTGCTTGTTAGCCTAAAAGTTGTCTAAAGAGAGAAAAACAGAATGTAAATAACTGAAATATTTTGTCAAATACATATCGTCCTTTCATCCTTACTCTGCTGTGCTGTACTGTGCTGTGCCTGCCGTTCGGGCTTTTTGTTTCATAAATTTCGGTTGTGCAAATGCAAATCCCTTCCAAAAAACTTGACAACATCCTCGGAGTAGCACCAGGAGGAGAAGGAGGAGCACACTGGCGTACGAATCGAGGAGCCGCACAAGTACCCCTTGAAAAATAAAAGGAAAACTGAAAGCACAGAGCAAAGCTATGGCAGTGGGAAATGGGAAATGGCAAGAGCGAGAGATGTCCGAAAAGTTCTGCCATGTGGAAAATGGTCTCTCATTTTTGTTGTCAATCCATTCGAATCGTAATGATTTTTGATTTTTCTATACAAATATTCTATTGGCCCCACTTACGGAATGGGCAAGGAATACTTGAGTGGCGTTCATTGTATGATGATAGTAGTTACAGAATAAAAGTCTATTCCAACAGCATCTTGGCAGTATTTCCATGTCTTTGAAAGCAAAACATTTTTGGCTGTGTATCCATTCGCTTATGGGAATGTATGTAATCTTGCCATTTGAGCTGCACTATCGGTAGCATTTGTAGGACTTCGTTGGAAAATTACTCTTGCTTTATGGTCTCTATTCGTGTCACTCGCAACCAGTGTGTCCTTTCTATTATGGGAACATTTTGTGCATATTTTCACAGCAAATCTACGTTCCATAAACAATAGATACTTCAATACTTCAATTTTATTGGAGTTTTTAAAGTTTTTCATTCATATTTTCTACTTCTGGTTGGGTGCTGCTAGAACTCATTCACCGAACCCCTGACCACTTGGCATGTTATAGAAAATTGCCGGACGTTATCTGAGCTTATCCAAATCCCTGGCCACCCCTCCTCTCCTACCTTCCCTCGTCGCACTCTTTTGGCAAACAGAAAAATGCCTGAAATTTATGCTTCAAGAAAAAAATACAGAAGAAACAAAAAAGAAAAAAAGAAAAAGGTGGCATGCCTGAAAGTGGATGCAGCGGCGGAGAGAGAGTTTTGGGGCGAGTACGTGGGAATTATTGTGGCAGGCGGAATGGCGCTCTAGGAATGGATGAGCGCCAAAGGATAACACACGTACCACACACACACAGTGGACACAAAGGGGGGACAGGACAAGGCAGGGCCAGGCAGGACGTTAGAGTGGCTGCATTCCATAAATAAAAACGGCAAAATGGCGCACAAAATGCCACACAGATACTGTGAGAGTGAGATGGAAGAAGACAGAAGGACCTGGACGTGGACATGGACATGGACATGGACATCTGAACGTGTGCAAGCGGGAGCCACATACAAAGAGCGAGAGAGCAAAGTGAGAGAGGGGGCCGAGGGGCGAGGGCAGAGACACGAAGCGAATGAAACCGAACAAAACGCAAACGAGGAATCATCATGAATGGCGAACGTGACACAAATGACAAAATATCAAGCAGAGACCAAAGGCAATGGCAACTGTCGTCTCTCGTTCTGCCTCTGCCTCTGCCTCTTGCCACACGGCCAGCAATGGCAGCAGCAGTGGCAGTAGAGTGGCAGCAGAGAGGCAGGCGGGCACTGGGGGGTGTGGGCATTGGGGATTTGTGGGATTCACAGACACAGAAAACGAAGGCCGATGGACGACTGGCAGCCAGAAGGTAGAAAGGGAGCCACACAGAATGGGAGGCATAAATGGGGACTATAGAGCATGGAAGGGGCAGAAAGGGGGGGCCATCAAAGGCATAAATGAGCGGGGGGCGGCGAAAGGCAACTCCATTGGGAGGGAGGCTCCAGGCGGTTGAAAGAGAGAGGATCTGCTTCCCATTCGGGACGCAGTAGGTCCTGCAGGCAGGGGATTTACGGGGGGAGTGTCCTGTAGTCAACATGCTGAGTGCGGATTGTCTGTCCGTTTTGTCCCCTCGCCCCAAGCATCACTCCTCCCCCCCACCACCACTGTGTGTGTCGGTTTCGGTTTTAAGTGGCAACAACTCTGTGCACCGTCAGCATTGTATAGCCCCCCTCTGCCCAAACCAACCACACTTCTCACTCACTCTTTTGTGGTGCGTATCATGCCACACAGTTTTTGGGCAAAGGAAACATACTATTTCCGATCTACAAAGCGTTTCGAAATCAAGAAATCAAATTATATTGAATTTTGTCAAAAAAAAGAAACAATCATAGGAATTCCGAAACTTTAAACAGGAAAGTACCAGGAAGAACTATACAAAAATTCATAGGCACATATACAAAAGCAAATTCAACCTTATAAAAGACTGATCATATCGATTTCTGTATTAATTCACTGAAAATATATTGAAATTAAGGTAGGAATCTTGTCTACCTTTTCTCAATGTTCTACAGGTCTCTTTATTCTGATGGGCACAAGTGCCATATAGACAACATCCTTTGGTTTCGTCTATATATTTTTTTGTAACCCCAAAAACACACACAAGAAAAAATAGTAATCAATAAAAGTCGAAAGGAAGCTTGAAGGAAAAGTCTTTGTTCCAGAAAAACAATGGTAATCCAAGCGAAAATTCTGTTGAATATATTTATATTTATGGATACGCTTTGTGCTTTGTTTTCTGCCCGCAGATAAACGGCCTGACTAACTACGAGTATTTTTGCCGGCCTTTCGAAGTTCTACTCGTACCTTTCAGTGGCATCAGTGGGGGACAGTGGAATGTTTTCAGGGAATTCTAGAGAAAAATGTCAGTTTCATTTTTATCCATCAAATAATGAAATTCATGGCCCCCACCTTTAATCTTCAGAAACTATCTTTGCCTTCAAACAACATTCTCCAAAATATGCAGGAAAACTTTGACATTTTGTAGTAGTTTTGAATTTTTTGCAGCATTTTTCACTGGTTTTAGAGTTTGAGTTTCCCAGCGTCCGTTAAACGTTATCGCATGGTACTGGTCCCTACTTTATACTCCCTGTCCCTGTCCCTGCCACATGCCACGCTCTCTCCTGCTCTCTCTGTGTCTGTCCCCCCTTGAAACCAAAGGACCCACCTCTTACTGGCGCTGGCTCTGTGGCTCAGTGTGGCTTTTATGGGATTTGATTTCTAATAAGCGGCAAGCGAGGCACGTACGACACACACACCCAGCAGCATATAGAGAGGGACTCTCACACACACGCACAGAGAGGAAGTGGCAGAGGCATGTATGTGAGTGTGTGCGTGTGTGGGGCAATGCAGTCCATTTCTAGTCAAAAGAATTTTCTCCATTTTTGGAGGCTCTTGTTTTTCTCTATATTTTTTGTTCGTATGTGTGTATACCCTTGCCAAGCGGGTCGATCCATTTGAGCGGCTTTTCATCTAAGGTATATCGAAGGAAATTAAATACCATAAAATATACTGAAAGCTATGCAATTAAAATACCAAAAAATATACTCAATAAAAGAAGAGAAAACCCTAAAAACCCATCAAAATGAAGCCGAAGAAAAGCTTCGCAAAAAGTAAACAAAACTTAAGTGGATCTTTAAGCGTATTTCATGCTTCGACTATGATAGAAAGCCTTTCTTTTTCATTCTCTCCCCCCCCCACACTCTGTGTTTTTTCGAATGGTGTGCTAAAAGAGGGGATGCTGGATGCTCCAACCAACCCACCAGACCAAACGTTGACAGGGGGCCTTGGCGGTGTTGTTTTTGTTGTTGTTGTTGCTGTTGTGTTCGCATGCATGGAAGGTATCGTATCCCTATCTCCCTGTGTGTCTCTTCTACGAGCATACGAGTATATGAGTATATGTATGTATGTATGTGTTTGTACGAGTATTCGGAGTGTATGTGCCTGCCTCCTGGATCCAAGTGGATTTTTCTCGTTTTTGGCGTGGAAAAGCAAGGAAAACTCCAACTAAAATGACATGGTGGGAAAATGGGAAAGAGACAGACAGAGACAGAGCGTGAGAGAGGGAGAGAGAGAGAGAGAACTACGCTTTTCGCTTCATTTTTTCCTTCATCTTTGGCTCTATATATTTTTTTTTTTTTTTCTCTTTTTTTCTTCCCTCTGCTGATTCTACTGGGGCTCCCATTTTCCTTTATTTTCCGCATTCGTGTGTGTGTGTGTGTGTGTGAAGGTTGCAAAAAGCTAAATTGAGTTTTCCCAACAACAACGATCCTCTTCCATGTGTGGGAGCGTGTGTTTGTGTGTGTGTGTGTGTGTGTGAGTGTGCGGGACAGAGATAAAATACCAAAAAGCTGAAACTGCGATGGCAACGCGTCGTCGTACGTGTTTATGGCCACGAAAAGTTGCGGCCAGCGGGACAAATGCAACAGAAGAAGCAACAACAAAAAATACGAAAAAATAGAGAAATTTCAAAACACACAAAAAAAATATCCTTAAAAAAATAAATGAAAGAAAAAATAACAAACATTTCAAATAAAAAAAAAAGAACAAATACCAAACGATATTCGAGATTCTGAGTATTCTGCTGCATGGCAGGCACTCAGTGGCAGGTCGCAACACCAAATAGTAGCCGCAGGACAGAGCGAAAGGAAGGATACGTATGAAATGGAGCCAAACAGCAGGAAGCATAAGGAGCACAGAACACAGTTACTCCACAGGATGGCCACTGCAAGTGCAACGCTTCCCAAAAAAGGAAGGAACAAGCGAAGGCCATGGGAGAGAAAGCATATTAGAAGAGTGTGACAGAGAAAGAGAGTGCGAGTGAGCCCAAGAGAAAGAGAAATAGAAATAGTAATGGAGAAGAGCACACAAGAGAAGTCATCTTTTTACCAGGAAACGCATTTAAGAATGCCACAAAATAAAAAATATATATCTTTGATTTAGGTAAAAACTCTACAAATGGAACCTACCATATAGAAATACTAAAACCAGCGAGAATTAAAGAAAACTTCCATTAAACCTGCATTCAAGTAGAAAAATATACTAACAAAGTCTGCAATTAATACCCAAAAAATACTGTAAGACTTCTTATACCAAAAACGAATTTATAACGAAAATTTCACAGGTCAAAGTATACAGAGAAGTTGATACGTCATGCCTAATAAACTTAAAAATCTACTGGAATTAATTCATTAATGTCTTACACTTGTTCGAAGCAACATCAAAATTATTCTCTTTAAATTACTACGTCTAAGATCTTTTGATTCACATTCAACTTAAATTAGAGTCCAAGATGCACAAAAGCTATTCGAAAATGAACCTGCTATTCATTGTTGGTATTTCTCTATAATTTTCTGACTTTTTAATGTTTTTCTATATTTGTTTTTCCAAAGATTCGAGCCCAACCAAAGGATTCAAACCAAATTTCCATGATGGAATTGTAGATCATGAGTGAAAAGGCCGAAATGCCCAGGATTCGCAACAACGTTCCTTGGTCATAGCTCTGGAGGCAAGGATCTGACGCAGTCCAAAGATGATCTCAAATCCAGACCAAAGAAATGATATGAAAATATCAATATATTAATATAAAATAGAAATAATAAAAGTTGTAAATACTTGAGAATCTTTTATTAGACTCTTAAAATATTAAAGATTCCCGTTGATTCAGCACTCCATTTCCATCGATCAGAGAACTCAATTGACCAATGCCGATATACCGCACGAGAAGTTTATTGCGCCAGGGTACCAGACAGAGACAGCAGCAAGGAGACAACACCACTTGGGGCAGCGTGAAAGAGATGGCTAGAGCAGGAGAAGGAGGAGACACCGAAAAGTGTTTACTTTGTGCGCTTGGGGGCATAAAGTCGGTTGGTTGCATGGACTCCTCTTGCCACAAAAAAAAATACCATATGGATTTTTCTCTCTCTCTCTCTCTCTCTCTCTCTCTCGATTTATTTATTTACTTGTCTTGGAACTTTAACAAGTTTTTATGAAAATTATTTATGGAAAAATGCTGCAGAGCGTAGAGTGAGAGAGATACGCAGATATCTTCGTATCTGCGTGGATAGATACTGTATCTGTATCTTTTAGTCTTTGGTTTTCGAATTTGCAATTTGTCTTTTGCCCATTATGGAAAGCATTCTTGCGTGTGAGATTAGCAGGCCAGAAGAAATTGTTGCCAACAGGCAGACGGGGGGCAAAGGCTACACACACACACACACAGATACACCGCACCTGTATCTGTATCTGTACTATATATGTACATATCTGCTTCTGTACGGCTTCTATCTTTACATCTGTCACTAAGAGCGCAAAACTGTAAGTACTTTGGGCAGCTAAATATAATTAAATATTTAAAAGCAACAAACACACACACTTACACACGCACGCACACACACACACAGCAGGACGAGAGTGTGCTCTCGCCAGAGGGGGTCTTTCGGGGGTTTCCGGGGATCAGGAGGCTGCTCTTAATAATGTTTTAATGCGTTTGACAAAATATTCCAGAAGGCAGGCAGTGGCCATGCCCAGGCCCAGGCGGACAGTGTTCATTAAATGCAGCAGGAAAAAGGGGGGTGGTGTGCAGCAGGAGCTTGGACCAAGTAGCAGCAGCAGCAGCAGCGCGGAGCAAGGAGTTGCAACAGAATCAACAACAAACAACCCACGCGACAAGGACAAGGACAATGCTTGATGCTTGCCCTGGCCCCGAGGCTATTCGTCTTTTGGGGTTGTGAAACGAAAATGGAATGCCCTTTAATTGGGCAGCTAATGTAAAGCCACAGACCTGGGGAAATCCAAGCTGTCACATGCGTAAATCTCTGACAGAAACGCAACAGCCAACCGAGAGGCGCTGCTGCATGATGCGCTCATTGTCTGCCAGTGTTGTGTAGGATCTTTTGAAGGTGTCTTCTGAGCACTTCCTATGCTTAAGTTCCCAAACGTATACGAATCCCCAAATATCTTGCCTTGATAGCTGGTCACAGGGTATGTATAACCAAATAGCAACAACGAGGCGGAGGAGGAGCTTTAAGTGGCCCAAAAGTGCAATGTGATTGAAGTTTGGGGCCCAAAGAGGGGTGGCCCCCAAAGGATTGTCAAGAGTCAAGAGGAAGCACACAACTCTCTCCCGCTTTCCCTCTCTCTCTCTTTCTCTGTCTGTTGCGAGCTCTCTCTCTCTCTCTGTGGAAGTCCAGTGGAACCACACAGAAGTCGAAACATGACAGAAAATTACCTGGAGGAAATTTTATGAGTATCGGTAGTGCGGTGGAGCGGTAGAGCGGTAGAGAGGCGGGCGGCACTTGAAAGTTAAACAGACGCTTCCATGGCCGAAAGGGCTTGTTGCTGTTGCTGCACTGTGGCAGTGTGTGGCATGTGGCAAGCTGTGTGGCAAGTACATACATATATCCCTGTCGTTGTATCCCTGTGCTAATTGTGTATGCAACTTGTTGCACACAAACCGCTTCGTCCAGTCGTCCTTCCTTCTCGGTTCCTTCAACATTGTAAATGTTAGTTTTGTAATTAGAAAATGTTGCTTGCCACTGAAACCAGAGAGAGAGAGAGCGAGAGAGGGAGGGAGTCAGTGAATGAGAGAGTGAGAGGGGGAGGCATGTGGCATGCAGCATGGCGCATGGGGTTATGGGGTGTAAAGTTTAGGATCCCAGGATCCAAAGGGGGGCCCCACACGGGATAAACCAAAGTTTATGTTGACATTTATTGGCTGCAACTTTTTCTATAAATCAAGCGGCAAACCATACACGGATCGGGGGCACGGACATTAATAGCGTTACGTGCCATTAAAAATCTCAGCAAGTCCATAAATCAACTTAGATATCGGATCTGTAGGGGTCATTGAGTCGAGGGAATACCCTTTTTTTTTTTTTTTTTTTGCTGCCCTCTACCGAATTCGCATAATCCTTTCGAATCGCTTGCTCCAGAAATTGGTTTCTCCGCTTAGGTGCCTCGACACTCCACACCCCACACCCCTCTCCCACTCTCTTCATTTTCATTACTGCAAGCAAAAGATGCCACAAAGGGGCATGAAAGCAGGGTATAGAGGCAATCTATAATCCCAGGCGGTAAAGACAGAGGGATGCAGCACCAAGAGCTGCTGGATAGCCATAGCCCCATAGCCCCATAATTCATCAACGTGGGGGCCGCCTGACGAGCAGAAGCTGCCTACGTGTGATTGACTGCCACAAAATGCTAGGCAGGAAGGGGAGGGTGTGGGGGGTGGAATACGAAACAAGAGTGCAGGGCATTGTGGAGGGCAGGAGTGCAGAGGAGTGCACTGTGCAGTTGTTGAGGGGGCAAAAGGTTGATGTTGCAACTGCAAAATGGTGCGGCTACCGAGAGGATTCACAGATGCAGAGAGAATGAGAAACTGAAATCGAAACCAGAAAGCAGAAAACAAAAAAAAAAAAAAAAAAAACTCCCAGACCTCTCTCTCTCTCTATCTCTCTCTAGGTTCTGCAGCTGCCTGCAATTTAACGGAAGTTGCAATTTGCATTTGCAACTTGACCGACCGAAAGCTGCGCCCCAATCTCTCGGTCACGTGCGGCTGCTATGTGATGTGGCTGTGTCTGTTCCTCTCTCTTTCTTTCTTTCATTTCTTACCCAACACTCGCTCCCTCTGACCCTCTCGATCTCTCTTTCTACCTCTCTCTCTCTCTCTCTCGGACAACAGCTGCTGCTGTGTCGGACTGGCGCCATTTGTGATTTGATGCCGACGCCTCATCGTCAGCGTCATCGTCGTCGTGTCGGGGGGCAACATCAACAGCAGCAGAAACAACACTTGCAACAACAACAACAGCAGTAGCACCACCACCATGGCGTATGCGTAATAAGGGGAAACAGCATTGTGTTGCAGAAAAAACCATCTGTTAATCCCATTCCACCAATGGGTTTTGGGTTGGGGGTTTGGTACATTCACTACCCAGTGAATTCTGCTATACTTTTTACTCTATATACATAGGTAGAGTATACTGCAGTTCGTTGTAGATTTGCAGATGGCTGTGAAGATTTTCCCTGAATGTTTTTTGCTTTTATGATGGAACTGCCCGCGCGACTGTCGATCGCCCGTGGGTTTTTCAATTTTCCGCTAATGTTCTACAGTCCATAGTGTGCCCCGTTACTGCCCCGCTCCCACTACCACTCTTGGTGCCCCATGCCCCTTGCCCCTTTGCCCCTTTTGCGCTGATATTGCATATCGCATTGGCGGCAACGTTTTGCGTAATGCGCTCCAATGGCTACCGTTTTTATGGGCCATTTCAGAGCGTTTTGGCCATTTGTGATTTGTAATTAGACTTCTGTCCCTCTACATTCATCGAACGAGCAACGGTGGAGAGTGAGAGCCGTCGTTGCGCAACAAAGTGCTCGTCGACGCGACGGGACACCTCGTAAACGAGGCACTAACAATTGAAAATTCATTAGACGACCAAACGGCAGCAAGAAATATAAAAGAGAAGCCACTGTGCCACTGCTACTTGCAACCTGCTGCTGCTGCCACCAAATGGCGCACGCACCGCAAAAGCTAATTAGGCAAAACGCTGAAAGCCCAGGACTTACGACTAACGACTGACGACTGACCGAAAAAAAAACGGCAATGAAAAGAGGTACCCCAGTGGCAGCGGTGGCACCGGGTCACAGAGGGACGAGGGTTCGTTCCCCCCTTTGGTTCCCTTTACCCATAAAATAAAACGAAGCAAACTAATTGAAGATTCGAAATGCGCTGGTTTTCTTTTCTTTTTTTTTGGGGGGAAAGAAGCTTAACACGACATAAGAAGAACTTAATTGTGAAAACAACAACTGGCAATGGATTGAGAGGAGATCTATTCCGTAGAAGTACCTACAATACAATGGCATTAAGGCATTCAAGAATGCTTTAGTATGCTTTAAAGCATCGCTAAAGCAAGCCAAAGCAATCGTTAAGGCAGTGGGGGAAGAAGGAGGCAGGGTGGAGTGCGATTGCCAGAGCCAATCTTCAATTCCCAATGCTCCAATGTCCCGAAGTGGACGGTGGAAGGATAGAACAGAATAAAAAAAAAAACAAACTTCCAGAAGTTATTCAGTTCGCATAACGATAAACGCCCATCGTTTTATTTTGATTTCGCGCCACTCCCCCCAGTCCCCCATGCAGCCACCAGCCCCCATCCACAGGAGGATACGCAAGAGCTTGAATCAGGTATATATAGCTACAGATATATGTATACGTAGTTTATGTGCTGCTGGGTTTGCCAGAATTATGTTTATGGCTCTGGATGCTGGTTGGCTCCTCAATGGGGCTGTGCCTGTGCCGTTGCCTGTGCCACCAAGTGGGGCACACACAAAGGACTTTGCAAGGAGGTGCTGGCGGGGCATTTGAATGGCACTTCTTCTATCCGCGCCACAAAAAAAGTTGCAATTGCTGCAGTTGCACGGGACACACACCGGCGGCACCAGCTTCCAGCTTCCAACTCCATTCTAGCAAGGTCCAAGGCAATCAAAGGGTATATCAGTCTATGGCTTAAAATGTCACATCGAATGCGAAGTATTAGAGACAAAGAAAGTTTCTTCGGTGGGAGACTATAAATACAATAAACTATAATATATGCTAAAAAATAAAATCTAGAAAGTTTCTTAATCAAAACACTTTCCATCTAATTACTATTTTGTCCCCCAAAACATCTCAGAGAAAACTTCCTTTAATATCAAATTACAATCCTAAATTACAGGTAATCTTTGTAGTCGATGCTCCTTGCTGTTTGGCAGCTAAAAACCATTTGAAAATTACTGCTCTGCCACAGCTTGAGTTTCAGTTTTCAGATTTTAGTTACGAGTATTTGTACCTTTGTTTCTACGTTGCTGCTGCTGCTGCTTTTTTTTTGTATCTCTTATTGTTGTTGTTGCTGTTGTTTTTTGTTGTGTGTGTTTTTTTTTTGTTCATCGCAGTGAGTGCTGTTCAAGCTTTCAGCATTTCAGGTGTAACCGCAACCGCCGCCCGGTCGCCGCTGGTAATCACACCGCTGCCGCCACCGCGTGTGCTGCTCACGTAGCAGCAGCAGCATTCGTGGTCGGGAAAGGGAGATGGAAGGGACATGGGGCATGGGGGCATGGCGATGGCAGGTCGAGCTGCAGGCTGAGGCGAAGGTGGAGGTGGAGGCAAAAGCCAAGCAGCAGAGACTCAACTGAGTCCGAGAGGTCCCAGGTCCAGGTCCAATCCAAGAGGCACGTTGCAACTTCGTTTTGGCTGCCGTTGCCGTTGCCGTGGCCATTGCCATTTTTTTCTTGTTGCTATTGTTGTTGTTATCTTCTGTTGCATTTTCTTGCTCATACTGTTGCTGTTGTTTTTCCTCTCTCTCTCTATCTCTCTCTCTGTCTCTCTTTCTCTCTCTTAGTATCTGTTTTACCTTCACTTCAATGAGGACATTCAGGCGCACGTTAAGTTCAAGCTTTGGGGTTCGCTTCAAAAACTGGAAACACTGTGGATTGCTGCTGCTGCTGGTTGCTGGTTGCTGCTTTTGTTGTTCTTGTTGTTATTGTTGTTGTTGTTGTGATTATCATTATATCTGCAAGATTACCAATTATTTGTTGTTGCCGGTTGCACTATGCGGCACAACCTCCTTGGCCTCCACTGCTGCTGCTGCTGCTGCTGCTGCTGCCGCGACTGCCGCTGCTACGTTTTCAAGTTATTTTTTATAATTCACGTTAATTTTTCTTTTAAAATGAAATTGCAATGGAGCATCCCCCAGCAAAGGCAGGAGCTGGAGCTGGAGCTGGAGCTGAAGCTGGAGCCAACTCCTGCCCTGGCCTGTTGTTGTCTCTCGATTATGTCAGTCGAGGAGTGTTGCCTCCTCTTTGATGTTGGAGATGCTGCTGCTGCTGCTGCTGCTGTAGAAACATGATCCATTCATTCATGCAATGAGGCAGAGACCTGTTCCGTTCGATGGGGCTTAGTAGTGGGGAGGAAGTCAACTGCCATTTGTACAAATCGAACGACAGTCCCCCTCAAAATTGAAGCGGGAATTGTAGGGATAGATTGAGTTTGAAGATTGAAGTTTCAGGATTAGAAAAACATTCATTCCCGGTGGAGGCTCCATTATATCTAAAAAAACTAGCTTTAAAGTTACCTTTAATAATGACATAGTAGTACCACTCCATCTACCTATTTCTGCAACCATTTCTATATCCTCATCAAAAAAACATAAATGATTGCAATAATAATTTGTGACATGTTTACATATTTTTTTCCTGCATATAAAATATTTACATTTCCCTCATATCCGTTGGGGGCTGGACTGCTGGGTCGATTATATGCAATATTTATGATATTCCATCCATACATAGATTTTCCCATACATTTTCCCTCAGTCCCCACTCCGCTTTTTTTTTCTTTTTCTGCCATCGTGTTGATGGGCAAAAAGTGTATTTTGTCATTATTCTCATAAAAAAAAAAAAAAAAAAAGAAAAAAAAAGCAATATGAAAATATTTGAATTAACGACAACTGGCGACAATGGGGAGGACACTCGTTGTTGATGGGAAACACAGAGTCGACGACAACTACAACAACAGCAACAACAACAATTACGAGTATTATAATAATAATAATAATACGAATACCCACTACAGTAGTGTTGGTGTTGGTTTGGGGCCAAAGAAAAACATATTTATGCATGTTACATGTTTTTTTGTGCCATGTTTTTTCAATGCAATCTTGTTGCTGTTGCTGTTGTTGGATTCTACCCTAGATTCTGTGGCTATCCCAGCCTGTAGGATAGGCACAAATATGCCAGAGATATGACTTTATTCATGCACTGAATGGAGACCATCGAAGGAAAAGAAAATGTTTCTCCTCATACCCATCTCTGATTGGAATATCTATTTCCATTCGACATTTCGCTCGACATTTACAGAGTACAACTGACGTCGTGCCAGCAGTCCTCGATCGCTTGCTGTAACATTTTCATCCACATATTCGCCCATTTTTGCAATTACTTTTTATTCAATGTTTTTTTTTGTTGTTGTTGCTGCAGCTGCAATTGTTGTTGCACATTTACAATAATAATAATAATAATAGTAGTAATAATTTTACGCTGCCTTGCCTCTACGTTCAGTAAATATTTGGATTTTTAAGCATATGCCATATGCCACATGCTCGTATGAACAATTTCATTTCCTCTTTAGGATTTTGCCACAATTTTCCCCTTTTGAAAGGGACACATCATCTATTGAGCTTATCTACTGTGGATGGGAATATCCTTTAAAGATCATAGTATTAATTTTATAATCATATCTGGGGGAAAATGCAGCTTCTATTTATCGCTCAAGCTCATCCACTGATGCGTTTTCCATATGCGATTGGGGTTCGGAAAAAAAAGGGATTTACATACATATGCCCAAAGGATGGAGCGTCAGTACATTCCCCCTATGTAAATGTGGTATATACTGCACACACACACACACACTCGACTCAAATATATATCTATGCATGTATATAGTACATACATATGTTCAATATGTATACATAATATGTATGTGCTGCTTTTTGCTGGTAGTTTCGCTTCTGGGATTAAATTGTAATTACTTTATTACTTAATAACAAAACCATTCATGCTGCTAAAGTTATTAAGTGTTTTTTTTTTGTTTTTGTGTTTGTGTTTTTGTTTTTGTTTTTTGGTTTGCTGTTGTTGTCTTTACTTTAATTTCGAATATGATTTTCCATATTTAAATTATTTCCGATTATAAATGAAGCGGAATGGCAATGGCAAATCGATTCGTTATGGCTAGTAGTTCTATGTGAAAATCGTTCAATCAAATTTTAAAGTAAGTTCCGAATGAGCAAAAGCTTCATACAAGACATTCTCATACAGTCACATGCGAATGTTGCATGATTGTTACTCTGCATGGAATCGTCTTTGACAGTCTATTTTTGCCACTCACATGTGCGCGTTGTATTTGGAATGCTTCCTGCTTCTTTATTCGAGTGCGAGAGGAATAAGATAGTGGTATATATTTCATTTATAAATCATAAAAAATATTCATTAAGGACTTTATTGCTTTGTCCAAGGCAAGGCTGTCTGTCTCACAGCATTGAAACATCACACGTGATATTGATGGCGCTCAATCGATTTGGCCGATAGGTGGGTTCTGTCAATCGATTACTGTCATAAATTAAACGCCTAAGCAACAAAATGTCAAAACATAATGCAACGCCAAAGCCATAGCCAACGACAATATCTAAATGGAAGGCCATTTAAAATGCAATAATTTATGAGATTTATGACTTTTGCATTTTAATTGAATAGATTTCGGATAGCGGAGCTCCTCGCTTCCCCCTACGAGGGGGGGCGTTAACAAGCGGTCATACAACAATGGGGCGTGTCATATGCTGTGGCATATGCATACGAGATGGATGTATATACATATACGCATATACATATATGTATATGCCTCTCTTGGACGCTCTGGCAATCAGTTAATGGAATCTAATAAACGTGCGCGTATCTTTTGGCCACATCTAATCGCTCGCTCGCTGGCTGGCCGACTGGATGGCTGGGGCACGCGAACGCGAGCGATGCCAGGCAGCAGGAGCACCAGCACCAGCAGCGTACCGTACAGGCTACCCTGTAATTAAATGCCAAAGAGGCGCTGGCAAGCAAAACCAAGAAGAAAAAAACTGAAAAACAGAAGCCAAAGCACTGCCAGACGTAACAGCGGCAGTGGAGGAGGCGTTTCACTTCACCATGAAATATGTCAAATGGGGAGTAACACAAAAAAACCACAAAGTATACATACATATGTACAATATACATACACATATATAAAATGAAAAATCAAAGAGTGGAAAGACAGGCTTTCGATGAAGATGCATCCTACCATCTTCGATTCACCTCATATTATATACATATGTATGTGAGTAGAGAACACTAAAAAAGAGCATTTTAACATTAGAAATAGATGGATAAGTAGTTCTTTTATCAGATCGAATCACTGATATTGAAAGAGCTAAACTATATTAGAGATATTAGTAAAGGATAAAGAATATAAAGGATAATTTAAGCACAAGCTAAACAAACATTTACCTGCGTTGGATATGTCATTATAGCAGTCAGTACACATTTGTCAGTCAGTCTCTTTACCTTTCGTCGAACATCTCTAAATTTTGAGACCCAAGCAAAATGATTAAGTTTTATACATTTTTTACACAAGTCTGCGATGTTGGTGCTTTCTTTAAGCGTTTACATTTAAGCATTTCTCGGGTAAGTTTAACTACTATATAAAGAGCAACTAATACTCTTTCTTATTGTATTTCCAAATGTTTTTGCAGCTGATTTTCTCTCAGCTTCCAAGTGCCACAATATAGTTTCGTAGAACCCTGGGAGCATGTGAAATCAAAGAACTTCAGCAGAAGTTCCACTTACAAGTCGGTCCGCAAACTTCTAATATGATACAAAAATAAAAGCATTAACTAAATTCTATGTATGTGCATTTCTGGTGGGAAAAAAGGATACTACTACTACAGACTACATCTAGACTGATTCTACTAGAAGAAGAACTTGAACAAATGGAAAGACTGACATAAAATAATTGGCATAATTTGTGCGACTGCAATGGACATTCGGAAATAATTAAAAATCCAAATTTCCGACTCAAAATTCCGAACATATTTCGAAAAATATCAAACAAAATGATTTGTGTGCGCCTGTCAAATGAGTTGAACGACAGAATGGAGCTTGATTAGGCGGCTTTGCCCAGGGAAAAATGGAAACTAGGGAAATTCAATTATCCATCGAAATATTCTAGTACGTATATGCCACAAAATGAGGCAACAAAATGACAGAAAGAATGTGTGGCAGTTTGGCTACCGTTTTGACTTTTTGGTTTGAGTTTTGAATTTGATTTTGTGATTTTGATTTTGATGAGTTTTTCCGCTTCATTTTCTCTGAGTTTTTACCCATTTTCCACTGCTGCTGCTGCTGCTGCTGGCTGTCGTTTGAAGTGTCAGTTTAGTTTCGTGTCCGTGTCACTCAAGCAGCGCCATCAGTTGGCCCTGTACATTTTTTCTTCTCTTTTTCTTTTTTCTTTTTCTTCCTGTGTTCTGTGTGTGTTTTGCTGTGGAGGGCACTGCGATTGGGGGATTGCGATCTAAAACAAACACAAAAAGCGGGCCCTGGCATAACCGTTGACACTCTCTAAAACTCCTCCACACCCTCTCAGTCCTAGTCGCAGTCCCCACTATGTGCCCACTACCGTGCACTACTACTCGTACCGTGTCTGTGCTGTCTCCTCGACATTTGTTTGCCAGGGCTGTCCATCTTTTTGTCACGAGAGCAAAAGCAATGCCGCCTGTGACACGCCCACAATGTCGCGAAATTGGTTTTGTCGTTGCGGAAATGCGCACAGTGCACAGTGGGGCAAAAACAGTCAATACAGTAGGGGAAATACTAGTAGAATTTGTCCTGCACTTTGTGAAACTCTTTTTCCGACACTCTTTTCGATAAACTTTCGCTGGGGGAGGGTTTTCCATGTGCTCTTGTACCACTGTGCCGTGGTCGTCATTCGTTTGTTGTTGTTGCTGTTGCGTTTGCCTCTTGTTAATTAGCCTTGGCAACAAAACGTGGCCCTAAAAACGGTACCAACCAAAATCACAAGAAAAAATCTATTGCTGTTTTTTTTTTGTTTAGTATTTTTTTGTTTTTGTTTTCTCTCTCGTTTTCCAGCATTTGTTTTTTCGTGAACCTGAAGATGCAGCAGAGGCGATAACAGGCCCCAAAAGGAGGCAACATCAACATCGTCATCGTCATCATGAAACATGCAACAACAATAACAGCAACAACAACAGCAGGGGCAACAACAGCAATTTACAAGCGTGACAACAACAAGGAGCAAGAAAGTGGAGATATAGTTCTTTGGGGGGATGAGGGGAGAGTGGGCGATAAGCCGAAGTTTTGAATACCCTAAATAACAAAGTGTTATATAAGGTAGCACACATATTGCATGTGGCACAAAGCTCTGGGAATGGATAGGAATTGCAAGAAGAAATTTTGAACAAATTTTCGAAATATTTTGATACTTCGAACTTGATGCTCTACTTGTACCCTACCCTAATCAAAGGGACCCCCTACACCTGTCCGGAAAAGTTCAAGTGTTCAAATGTAATCGTTCTTTCTGCTCCAGGGTGTCGCGGACCAACCATCTAATGAAAATCTAGCGACTCTCACACTCTGCCAGAGTGATAGAGTGAGTGGGAGTGAGAGTGAGAGAGTGTGAGAGAGAGATGGTATAGAAATGGTTAGGGGCTTATCGAGGACAGAGAGGCAGAGACCATCTCAATGACTTACTTAATCACATAGGGCAAATCTGGTTACAGGATATCCGCCCCATCCACAGGGACCACCTCAAGGAACCACGGAAGGTATGTATGTACATGGGTGGGTGGATAGGTAGGGACAGGGATGGATGGATAGATGGATGGATGGATGGATGGAAGGGGAGGTTCGGGAGGCACACACAAATTGAAGCTCATCTACTTAACGCGCTTGCTCGCGGCGGCTGGCAGCGAGGCAGGCAGACGACATCGTATCGTTGTCGTCGTCCTTGTCGTTGCCGTTGCCGTTGTCCTGCGGCACAAACAGTCGCCGCCCTCACACCTCTGCCTTCCTTCCTGCCTTCTCACTGTGCTGTGTGTGTGTGTGTGTGTGTGTGTGTGTGTGTGAAGGAGGGTCGCGCAGGGTCTAAGGATAATCTTTGGCATAATTATTACAATGTCACCATGTTTCGCCTGTCGTCGTTGTCCTTGTCGTTGTCCTGTCTATAGCTGCCTCTCTTTCGCTCTCGCTCTCTCTCTCTTTCTCTCAGTGTGGCAATTTTTCTGCTGCTGCTGTTGCTGTTGCTGCTGCTGCTGCTGCCGCTGCGGTGTGTGTGTGGCACGTTCCCTTGTGGTTTTGCAGCGTGAAATAAGATTTTCCTAGTGGCGAGAGGACCTCTCTGGTCCTTTATTATGATTACTTGCGCTCGTGTGCGTACGTTGCCATGGTCAGTAGCCAAGGAGGAGCCGCAGGACTCCAGATAGCCCCACATCCCCACACCCCCCAACCCCCCACTCCCACCCAGAAGTGGGCGGTGACCTGTAACATCGCCAGGAGACAGTGGAAACACGAGAGTGGAAAGCAGAAGACGACAGACGACATTTGCCCTTTCCTCTCCAGAATGGTTGACACTTGCGTCCGTCAGATGTCGACACTTGACACTTGACACAGCTCCCCCCAGGACCCAGAACCCAGAACCCAGGACAGGACAGCACCATCGCTACAGCCAAAGGTCCTGTGTCCTCTGTCTCGCTGCCGGCGGCAACACTCCCAAGTGCATTGATGCGTGGCTCTGGCTCTTGCAACACAATTTCTTGAGAGACAGAGATACAGATACACCTCCGAGATACACCACCAGTTCCACGCTCCCCCGCCCCATCCCCCTTCAGATTAGCTTCCGCTTCTACAGCATATGGAATATTCCAAATGTGATTAGCTTCTCAGGGAGATTTCAGAGATAGCTAGGAAGAGCATCTTCCAAGCAGAGATTGCCTACGAAATGAATGGCAAATGCTTTAAGATTGTATGCCATTACCTTAAGTTGATAATTAAATGCAAAAAAATCATCTATATTTTGTGTCAGATGTGGGACACAGTTGAGTAATCATAAAAAAGATCTGGCAAAGGCTTAAGTGAGAGGGAGAACGTTGAGAGTGAGAATCTCGAAGAAAATCCTCCGGCTGAAACACATCATGAAAGTGAGGGCGAGGGCGAGGACGAGGGCGGCAGCAGTTGTGATTTAAGATAGCCATCGGATCGAATCGAATCGGATCGGATACGTTTTGCCTGCCTGTTGACAAATGATGATGACCGACCGACCGACCGCACGCGTGCACCTTTGAGAATCAGCACACAGAAACAGACACAGTGTCGTTCACACTTTCAGTTGTTGCAGTTGCACTTACAGTCACAGTCACTGTTGCACAGGTACAGATACAGGTACAAAGTGCAACATCTGGGCCACTAAGCTGTCGGCTTTGCCACCCAAAATCCACTCTCGTGCGGCTTCAGCATTTCGTCTTTGTCTTCAGTTTCGGTTTCAGTTTTCAGTTCTGTCTTTCATCTACGGCTTTGGCTTACGCCCATTGTTCATGCCTTTTTTTCGTTTTTCTTTTTTGGATCGTACGGGTTGCACACGGGGCCTGTGTTGCGAGTAGGTGAACGAGGGGGCAGGGGTACTTAACGGTCTGCATTTGCAATCTTATTTTGCAGGTCAATGAAATCCACTGTCAGGTGTTTTGCTCTTCAGATACACACACAAGATACAGATGCAATTTCGGAGCACTTTAATTGGTTTATATCATTCAAATCCAATGATATTCCATGGGATTAAATCCCCCAGATAATACCTTTATATGTATACCCTTTAAGGAAAATTCTTAATAGAACAATAAATGCTTTAGTTATTTTAATGTTCTTACTATTTTATATATCTACTTTCAATATAGATACATACTGCTGCTGTACAGGACGTCAAAGGCAGATGCCACAATGGTATATAATTCCATTTTAAATTTATTTTCTCTGCTACAAAATAGCATCTTTTTTTTTTGAAGCGACATTTGTTTGTTTCCGTTTACGCGTTTGTTTTTATTTTGCGTGTTTTTCTTGGCATTTAATTGAAAATTGCATTTTGATAATTTCCTGTATGTTCGAATACCCCCCCCCTCCCTGTGCCAAAAAGTGCCTGAAAGACCCGTCCGAAACCCTGCAAAAAACAAACTGCAGTTGACAGTTTAGTTCGCGTATAAAAATTTCACCAATGCCTCAAGGCTCAAAAAAAAAAAAAAAATATTATCCCCAACCGTTTCGCAGGTCAAAAATAAATACATTTATGTATCCACATATGTACAAATAAACATGAAAAAAAAATGTATGCATTTTATTGCTAGAAAAGTCTTTCGGGCATAGAGGAATTTTTGTATGCTCTCGAAACGCGACACTACCCTTTACCCTGTAATCAAATCTGGATTAGGTTCGCAGAATGAAATGTAACTTTCTGGCATTCCTTAAAGGATAAAATTAATGTATAAAAATATATAGTATGTACTCCCAAAGAACAGATATTATATTCCTGATAACCAAAGTATCCTCCCTTTCAGTGGCCAACCCACCATTCCATAAGCTGTGACCCATGACCCATGGAAATATGTTAAACAAGGCTGCTGCAAGTCAGGCGTTGGCGTGACGGGAGCGGGAGCGGGAGAGTGCTTCTGTTTCGTCAGTTTGACGGCTTGTCAGTTTCTATATACAGTTCGTTTTTTTTCCGCGCCATTCTCCACCAGTGGATTTTTGTTGTAATTTCTCCCCCCCAGAGCACAGCACAGCAGCAGCCGTCAAATTGTCGCCACATCAAATATTTTGTAACCCAATGAACATTCGCCATACGCCTATGCCACATGTGGCAAATGCATTGATTACCATTAAATGTTCTATGGGTTTTACATATATATCGTATATATTCTATGGGCAGGATGTGTGTACGTGTGTGCTTTTGTTGTTGTTGTTGTGCACAAAAATTATAAATAATATATTTGCATTTTTATTGAAAATTAAAATAATTTCTGCATGCGCATCATGAGAGATTTTTTTTCTGTATAGTATAGAAAAAAAAATATATTCAAAATATATATCAAATATAAATGAAAATATATACAAAATGTAATAAAATGGATGTGCACATATGTATGTACACATAGAGTATATGCTGGAAATTATAGAATATATAAAAGAACTACCGATAGCCAGGTGTTCGTAGAGCCAAACGACACTGGCGCAGATTCCTCCTCCATTTTTTTTATTTGTCATTTAATTTGTCGCACATTTTAGGCACTGTCCATCCTTCCGCAATCAAAATAGATGAGATGTTTGAATGGAAATGAAATATCAAACGGAAACAGGAAAGCGACAGATAGAGAGTGCCACACAGATACACAGATACAGATACAGATGCCACCAATGGATGGATGGATGGATGGATGAATGGATGAATGTACATTTACAGATGCAGTTTCATTTGGCTGGTAGGAGGAGAAGGATGCGAGTGTCGTGTCGTGTCCCAACATCATTCTGCCAATTAATATTTTTGTTAATTTTGAATTTCAGGCTCTCGGACGGACTGTGTGGCTCGTGTTATGGTCACAACAGAGGCCGTGGCAGTGGCAGAGGCAGGGGGTTCTGCAGCGTTTTGCTCTCATTTAAATGTGAACAGAGAAGAGACAGAAGACAGAAAGAACAGGCCGAAACGTAGACAGCGAGACAGAGAACTAAGCAAACGTCAAAACTTTTAAAATTTCAATTTCCGGTGCGGCGGCAGGCGAAGGCAACGCTGAGCAGGAGGAAAGGGACTGAATACAAAGACGAGAACGAGCACAAGGATGAGGATGAGGACAGAAGACAAAACCCGATTTCATTCATGAAATGGGATCGCAGCAAAGGCATCGGCGTGGATCGCCAAGTGCCAAATGGTCGCTGTCCCAGGAACCTTCCACCTGAGAGAGCGAGCAAAAAAGGAAATTAATTTTATTTTGATATTTGCGCAACAAATTCGCCAACGAAATTATCACAACAAGTTATTTCTCAGCCGCACACACAAAAAGCATCAGATTTATCACAAGTGACAGGCGTATGAAAGGAATCAAGGATCGGGATAGGTATGGGTATGGGTATGGGGCTGTTGGGCTATGGGGATCGTTGGGTTCTCCGTTCCATCTCTCTCGCATGGCCCTTTATCCATCTGTCAGTCAGGGGGATAACCTTGGCGAAATGTGTGCGCATATCCGTACGAGTATTCATATTCGTTATTCGCATTTGCATTTGCATTTATTCAAAATTAATCAGAAAAGTCAGGTTTTTCTCTGACTGTCTCTGGGACTATCTGTGTGATTTGTGATTTCCTGCTGTGTGCCCTGAAAGGCGCTCTGGAGATGTGTTGATGCCTGCAGCTCTACTATATACCCACAAAAGCATCAATTTTGAGTGAATGAATGATTGCACTCAGAACTCATAACCGGGACTCATACTCTCATCCTTCTAGCGGCTCTCTTTTTTTGCTGCTGAAATTTGTATCAGAACTTTCAACAATTTCCATTCATTTTACAGCATAGATTGACTGCCTGCCTGTCCCCCCCCACCTCGATCAATCGTTGACTGGAGACAAAAGCCTGAGAAGCAGAAAAAAACGCACCCACTCTCGATGGCTGGCAGCTGATTTGTACGCCCACAAAAAATATATATGTACATGGCAGGAGCACAGTAGTTGCCCTCGACTATCCACTATCCACAATAGAGTTTCATTCATGGCATGACTCTGTCGATGTCGATGCCGATGCCATTCATTTGGGGAGCGAGAAACCTAATGTACCATGATCACGAGAGATCGAAATCGGGCCAAACGCGAGAATGGTTATGGGAGCAGTCGATGCAGTCGCTCCAAACAAAAAATGAGTCACTGACTACTCACTCACTGACGATGATGCTTGGCGCTCGATAAGACCTGGCTGAGTGCATCGCAGCACCGAAGCACAAATACCCTTTGGGAGTCTCTCCTCCATTTGTTTCAAAAGACATTCCATCAAATTTCTACAGGTCTCCCTGTATTCATTCTTGACTCCATTCAAGTATTCAGCACAAAACGATGTACCCCACACCGTCCTCCCACCTGGAATGGCGGCCCGTGTCCGTGTCCATGTCCGTCCACACACACATACACACAAAAATACCGGCGGCGGCATCGATGGCGAAGGCTTTGGCCTAACTTTCTGGCCTGTGAAGGACTCAGCATACTCCTCCTCATACACCGCCTGGGCCCCATGAAAAAGCGACAAAGATAAACAAAATGGCGCCCAAGCGGAGCCATTGGCTAAGTTATGGCACAGGAGGACAGAGCGGACAGGAGGACATGTGGGGTGGGGGGCACATGCATGCTGCATGCAAATGCAGTACTCCATCCGCTCATCGGAGCTGGAGTCGGAGAGGAGAGAAGAGGAGTTGTTGCGTCTCTGGAGCTGACATGATATACGCTTTGATGTCTCGTTTTTTTGATAAAGTACTCAATCTATAAACGCCAAGAGCAAAAAACCCAAAGAGTGGCCCCGGTCACAGTCACAGTCGACAGTTCCATTCCCATTCTTAATCCCCATTCCCATTCCCCCATCCAGGCCACGCTTTGGTTCGGTTTCGGCTTAGGTCCATGTCCGTGGGTCAATGCAAAAATATGATACCCAGGACCCAGGGACGGTACTCGATTGGACCACTAAAAAAAACGACAGACAGACAGGCAGGCAGGCAGACAGACAGAGAAACACAACAGGCGAGAGACCAAAATCTGGAAGAATGAAAAAATGGCGAGTGCCCTGCAACGCTTTAAAGGTAAACACCACTCCCATGGCATTGGGGCATGGACACAGGCACAGGCACAGGCACGGGCAGGGGCATCGGCTTTTGGCTAATTCGCGCTGCTCTGGCTCCTCCACACACAGAGAACACAGAGATGGAAAAGGAAAACCTCAAGCGACCAAAAGTTGTGAATCCAAAAGCGAACATTTGAACACTGGAATACCCTTCAAATTGGTTGAGAGAAGCATCCGAATAGTCAGTATATAATGTAAAACACTTATGTATATATGTATTTGCTTTGCATTAAGATTTAGTTTGAAATGGAGTTCTTCTTTACTTCAGAAATGAATAAAAAATTAAATTAAAATACTAAAAATACAATAAAACACTAGAAAATACAAGAAAAATTCTACAAGCACACAATTAAAAAATATTTAAAAAAATATTGTGCAGAATACTACTTGACTGATCCTTAAAAATATCAGTAATATGCTTAAAAATACTAAATAAATACCAACTTCTAAAAATACTTTAAAAATACTATTCCAACACTCCTATAAATCCAACTCCCATATCGTTAATCTTTTCAAAATAATCCCTGAATAATCGCAAACCAAATACCGCACCAAAAAGCTTTTACAGCTAACTATCTGCCATATTGATGACACGTCCCACAGCATACCCCTCATGCACAGCGCGTGTCTCGTATTGCAGGGTATCTGAATGAGGCTGAAATGTCATTCATAAATCATACGCAACGACTACGTTTGCTCCTCCGTTTTTTTGTGTGTTGTGTGTGTGTGCCCTACGTTTTCCGTTTGCGCTTTAAATCGATTCGCAAGCAAATTAAAACATTTCAAGATTTATACGCACAACTGTCAAAAATGTGCTCAAGTTCGTTTATCCGTGAGCGTATCGTTTCCTTTTTGGCCTTTTTGTACAAACCCACTTCCGGCATTCATTTGGCGTAAGCGTAAGCGCAAGCCAGTGGAATGTATCTCTCTATCTGTGGCATGTACATCTACAATATATGTATGAGTGTGCACATACATATAGTATATATATATATATATCCGATCCCACATAGATATTTCATAGTTTTGCGGTTTTTGGCTTTGTGCTGCGCCAAGCCGCGGGTAATGTGTGTCTCTCCCTCACCCCTCACCCTCTTTCTCTTTTTCTCTCTCTCACAGAGTGGAAACTTTTGTGCGTGCCACCCACAGCATCCTGGGGGCATGGCCCCCATCCCATCCAATCCCTGCTGCAATCGCGAGCGCCACACAAAAATTGACTAAAAACTTTTATTATTTTCATGGCGAAAGTTGAAAAATTTTGTGTTCGGGTGCGTAGCTATGAAAATGTTTTTCCAACGAGAACATGCCGAAAAACTCGAAATGAAATCATAATTTCATTTCAAAAATACAACAGAAATTGAAACTCTACTCATTTCGAATATATGTACATACTATATACAAAACGATACGAATATAATCTATACATATGTGCATATAAAACATAATACGAATAGTATTTTTGAAGAGGAAAATAAGCCCCCCACCACTTAACCAGCACACAAATCAAGAGAATATTCATTACATTTATGTTTGCATATGGCAAAAGAGAGTTGTCAGAGAAGAAGAATTGTTGAGAAGCATATACATATATCAGGAATAATACGGGTTAATTGACATCAACTCAAGAAGTCAAGAAGTTTCCAACGGCTACGAAAACCTCCTTATGCACCAAGAGGAAAACAGCAGCCTATTTAATGGTTTAAAGATCGACTTTTAGAACATTTTAGTTCGAACTACCAGTTCGAACTTTTTAACGATAGGTTGATGTCCGCGCTGGATTCATGTTAATGGTTAATGTCTTCTCTAACTCGAGTGGTTCGTTGTCTCGGCTATACTTTAGTGAATACACAAACCCGAAGTTTGTCGAAAAACCGGTTTCGAATTTTCTCTTTTCCATCTCTTTTACCCACAGGTAAGCCACACTCTTTACCATCTTTTCGCACGTTTGTTTTGCGTTCTGCGCCGTTTGTTTTTGTTTTTGCATTTCTTTTGTTAGTCTGTTCGCGCCGCTCAAAGACATCGTAAGGCTAACCCGCAACACTTCCATAACAAATCAAACGCATTCGAATTTTAAAGTTATTTTTGTCGATTTTTTTAAGAATTTTTTTTTATTGTGCTGTGTTTTTATTTAAGATTCTAGGCAGCCCACAGTGGGTAAGTTAATGGGTTCATATATTCATTTAATTTACATATAAAAACAGCTAGAATATTGAAGAGTATGAATATTTGAAGTGAAATGAAATCAAAGCCAAGAATCGCTTTTTAATGTGCTTCTCGTCATCTAATTGGTAAGCAAGTACTCTGCAGATTGTACAGAAAGGCCAACCAACATTAAGTTGGGTTTTTGGCCTAAATTCGGTCTTAAATGCTTGTCAAGCATCCACAAGAAGAGCCCAAGAGATGATTAGAAGAAGTGTAGATGCGGAGCAAAGATGGAGGAAAATCTTGCCAAAGAGTCGTCATCATCAGGCACTGGCACTGGTACCCATTAAGTGCGCTCATAAGACATTACACATCACAGGTTCTTTGTGATGTGCCAGCAGCCACAAGGGTAATTAAAGCAACAACAACAGCAACATCTGCGAAATGTTGCAAGAGAATAATCTTTTATTTATGACTTGACCGTTCACCTGGAGGCCCCCAGAGCCCAACTTAAGCATCCAACTTGCAAGCTCAGTTTGAGCTCCCAGGTGCAGGCCCATTTGCAGGCCTCTCCAAAATGATGCTGTGGCCACTGCCTGATGGCCCAACAAATTCATAAACAACATAGAAATCAAGTATACAAGCGGGGGGGGGAGCACACAATCAAGATGTTGGCTAGGAAAATTCTTTGCCTTCTCATTCGCAGAAAACTCCTTGCCTTATGGACTTCTATTGGGCAGCAGAAATACCCTCTATACTGGTCCTTTTGTCACTACGTTTGCTTGCTAGTATTTTTTCTGTTAATGTTAATAGTATTTTCTGGTATTCTACTGGTATTTTTTCGGTGTAAGAAAAGTTTAAGAACATTTTCTTAACCTTTTTCTTTTAGGGTACATCACCATTCGTTGTGGCTGCTTTGATCAAATCATTTCTTGTTTAGTTTTCGTTTTCGTTATTTATTTTTATCTACAATTTTCTTTTAGCCTGAGACGAAACGAGTTTTCCAACAATTTCAGATTTTCTGTGGCCTCCATGCATCTGCGCTTCCCCTGTTCCCCTGCATCCCTGCATCGCATCACCCCATACCATTCCCAGCCCATTTCATCTTTGCGCTTCGTTGCAGTCGCTTGGAATTTAATGCCACTTTGAAAACACTGCAGTAGTAGTCTCCTCACACAGATTGCTTTTGCTGCTGCTGTTGCCATTTCCATTATTATTTGCATACTCGAAACATGGGGCATGGGGTGCATGAGGTGCATGGATGCGATGGATATGTCTGGTAAATCATTCGGTCAACTGATTTCTATCTGATCTTTCCACCTTGTTCGACTCTTTCTATCTGATCTTTCCACCTTGTTCGACTCTTTCTATCTGATCTTTCCACCTTGTTCGACTCTTTTTCGATCTGATTTTTCTTTCGTTCTGCAACAGATATGGATTTGAGGCAAAGGAAAGTCATTTGTATCCTTTATAGTAGATTCTTATGTACTATATGTACTGTTGTTGTGTGGCTCTTGGTGGTGTTGCCACCCCCTGTTCGTGCTGCTGCTGCTGCTGCTGCTCTGGTGTCTTCTGGGCTCCACACGCTTCTCACGAGCGTTAATTAAATTTGAATGTCTCCAAGCTACCGAGCCACAGACCACCTGGAGCTACGCTATTCGTACTGCCGGCTTAGATATATATATATATTGTATATGTATTTTTTTTGTTTTTGTGTTTTTTTCGGACGCTTGTGCGTGAGCGTAAGTTTTTAAGTATTTCTCATGTCAGCGATGGAGAGATGGAGATGTCGGAGATTCTTTTCACTTTTCTCTCTGTCGAGTGTTCGAGTGTGAAATCACAACAATGGCACACAGCACCTGTGCAGCACGCAGCAGCCACACAACCAGCCAGCCAGCCCAGTCCCGAGTGCCCCAGAGGCTACACCAGGTGTGAGTGACAGACAGCTTCATCGGTGGAGTGTGGAGTGCGGAGTGGTGAGGAGTGGAGAGCAGAAGGAGGAGAACATCCATTGTTCGATTTAACTTTCACTGATTGCCCGTTGACAATGCGATGGGGCGGCCAGACAGACACTCTGTTGCTCGTTCATTCGTTGCAAGGTGTAGGTCGCACACACACAGGTAGCGAGAGACAGAGAGAGAGAGATAGAGAGAGTGAGAGTGAGAGAGATAATGCAGATATGTGGGTCTTGGCAGTGCTCACTCCACACTCCCCCCTACCATTTGGGGGGGATGCGAAATTCCATTTACTTTCTATATGGAAATATATTTTGCACAAACTCGAAAGGAAGGCTAGACGGAACACAAGTCGAAGCTTTGAATACCCTATAAATATAGGTATAATATGCAAAGCATTCTCAGTCAATCCTTTATAAGGCATATATATAGGGATCGTTGCACGTGGCTGGGTATCAGTCACCGGAAGGCCTTTTCACTGCCATTCAAACACCATTTCGTAATGCGCATACCATTTGAAAGGGTATATAGAAAGTGAACATCCAAACAAAAAAAAAAACAAAGGTAACACAATCCATTCCTAGGGCGGGACCGGGCGCAGAGGCAACGTTTGAGGCGACAACTAATTTCGAAAAATTATGGTTTATAGCATGCACGGAAGTTGTTTGCTAATTAAATGATTTTCCTATCTAAATTATTGATGCAAACACCAGGGGGAACACAGGGTATGGGGGCAACCTATAGAGATTTATAGATTTCAGCCAAAGGAAGGGCAAGACTTGCCCTCATTCTTTTTACATTTCAACAACGGGTGGTTAGGTATGCACATAGAGTATATTACCCCATGTGCAGTTGTGGAAAACCCTTGGAGCCTGACCTACCACCCCATAGGTTGAAAAATTAAAAATATCTTAAGGTTTTGGGCCCGCAGATTCAGAGATTCCGAGTTTGCCGTCTCTAATTTATTGAAGGTGAACGGAAATGTGCGCTAATTTTTCAATGATTAATGACTGTCTACGGCCCGCTGTGCAGGCCACCTCCAAAAAAGGCGATTTACTTTAATTAATTAAATACCAGACGCAGACACAGCCGCAGTGGGGTTTACCAGTTACCAGTTTCTTGACCTTCACATGGGGCATGGATTTTCTTTCGTGTGTGACGCGGCAACAGCAAAAACACTGCAACTGATTCATACATAACTCACAACTTTCGCGACAATTTTCACCTATAACTCATCCAAAATGATACGGCAAACAACAACAAAAAAACAAGCAACTTCTCAACCAGTTTTCCCCTTGGCAGATTGCAGGTTTCAATCATGACCAAAACCCCAACAGGAAGGCTACTTTTGGGTGGGTGGAAAGCCCGGCATCACTTGGATTTTCAATCCACAGAACAACACTGG
Source organism: Drosophila bifasciata (assembly GCA_009664405.1). NCBI lineage: Eukaryota > Metazoa > Arthropoda > Insecta > Diptera > Drosophilidae > Drosophila > Drosophila bifasciata. The sequence continues at coordinate 34,612,366 of CM019041.1, forward strand.
CTTTTGGGGGCTGTGGAAAGTTCCTTTGCTCAGTTTTTTTTTTTTTTCTTCAACACTCCTTTGGAGATTGACCTTTGCTGAACTCCTTCGACCCCCCCACAGAGCTTCCCCTCTCACAGAGGCAACAGGCACCCTTTCGCTTTTATTTATGTTGTTGCATTGAAAATCGTTTGTTAATTTGCATTTAATTTTGCTGGCGGAGTCGCGGCAAAACAAAAACAAAAAAAACAACAAGAAATATTGACCATAAAAATGCCTCAAAGTTGGAGGCAGCAACATCCAGGCAGGCAGGTCCCCCGTGTCCGTGGCTCAGGTGCCCCTCATAAATTGTCCATTGCTACCGTTGCCGCTGGGCATCGTCTCTCTCTCTCTCTCTCCGTCTCTCTTTCTCTGCATCTCTCTTTTTATTTGTGGCAGCAACACCGCACCAAATTGATTTGAGCTGCGATTTTGTTAACCATTCCTCGATGTATAGTATCTCGCTCTCTCGTTAAGAGAAAGGCGATGGCTGCTGAACGAACCAGTATCGAAGAAACTGGTGAAGAGGGTGAAAGACTGCACGAAGCTTTGGATACTCTATCGGATCATACAAACAACATATATGCGCCAGTATAGTAGCAATGGAAGAGTAAAGCGAAAAAAAACTATTCTCTGCCATAAGACAGATTGAAAAATAATCCTTAATCATTTCAAAGTTTCTAACAGCTTATGAAAATCATATAAGCCACTTTTTTACAGGGTATACAGGGGTACACAGCCAGACACTTTACTTTCTAATGATGCACGTTCGAAAAATAAAAAAAATAAATAAATACAAAAATCCGAAAAATACAAAAAATAAAATATTGCCCGGCCACAGCGCGGAGTTTTTCATTTGCAATAATTTATTGTAAATATATTGTAAGCCTTATGCTTGATATATTAATTGCTTTTTATATTTTTTATCAATTATTTCTTTTTTTGTATGAATTTCCCATTGAAGAATTTTAATTTAAAAAAAAATAAACATAAATATTTAAAAAGATTAGACAAGCTACTAGAAAAATGTTACAAATATAACAATTAATATTTGGAAAAAATACCGAAAAGGTTATAATTTTCTTGGCTGTCAAAAAACGAAGCACACCTCGCAGACAGGCAGACAGATAGATATGTAGATACATAGATATATTTTTGATTTCATTTAAATGATCCCAAAGGTTCACGTAGTATTTTTTACGTTGTTGCTGAAATTGAAACCCGTTCCACATTTGCAAGTGGAGGGAAATACAAAACGAGCAAAACAAACAAAAAAAGTGGAAAAAAGTTAAAATGAAAATGAAAACGACAACGACAACTACCACGAAAATGTAATCAAAAGATATTTCTGGTGTGCTGTGGGGTGCTGTTGTCTGGCTAGGGAGATCTTGGGCTCAAACTCAACACTGGTCTGGTTTCTGGTCTGGTTTGGTTATGTGAACGGTACCGGACTCCAGGGCACACCCCATGTGACCACAACGCGACTGACCGCCAAACTGAAGTACTGCCTATACGTAGTAGTATATACGGAGTATCGTTAAAGCCAAAACAAAAGGCACTGGCGAAATAATAATCATAATACTCGTAATGATACCAGAGAGACCTGCTCCCAAAAAAAAAATCAGCAGAAAAACAAACAAAAAAAACAAACGAAAAAAAAAAGACACCAAACGAGACAGAGATTAATGTCGCATGACAATCATGACGGAAATCTGAGACCCGCGGAGTGGACAACATTTTCGTTTTCATGAAAAGTGAAAAGTCGTCGGGCGGTCGGTCGGTCGCAAGAGTCGCGCAAAAATTGACAACACTTTCAATTGTCGCATGTTGCCTGCTGCTTCTGCTGCTGCCAAAATGAAATTTCAGCTATTTAATGAAATCAAAAGTGAAGCACAAGAAAGCAAGCCAGAGACATACTAAACATATTTAAGGGTCGAAGCTATGGATACCCTTTCACAGGTAAATACTGGTATTAATACTAGTTTCGGGCAGAACTACTTGACATTGACTTTTGAGCAAAAAACAATAGAAAAAAAATTAATCTTTATATATGATAGAATAATAGTACTTTCCCCTTTATATGGAGTATATATTTTTGAAGAATTTTTCACCATTTAATTTCTGCCAAAGATCTGCTCAAATTTAGTATAACTTTAGCCTAAGAGCATCCAGCTAGAAGAAGCAAGACGGCATTAAAATTTAATTAAGGCACAATGGTTCACAGCATTAAAGTGAATATTTTTCACACTAATACTGGTCTGGTTTTTGTTGTTTGGGGGATTTGAAGTGGATATTAATAGCTCTAGCATTAGGCTACAAGCGTACACCGTACTCCTCTGTGTTGGAGAGGTGAGAGCACTCATTTTGTACTCATTTTCCCTGGACTTTGTGAATTTTCTTGGCTTGTATTTGGTGTCTCTTTACGGAAAAACTCATGCCTCGAATTGTATGCGCTTTTCATATTTATAGTAAATTTTTCTTTTCTTCAAACACTCTCATATGCAACAAATACTTACCAAACAATATCTGCTCTATGCTCTGCACAATTGAGTGCACAATTTTCACTGCTCATTTTCACACACACATTTTCCTTGCCAAGAATATCCCACAATCGAAAATGCATTTGGGTTGCTTGGCAATTTTCGTAAAAAGAGGTCGCTCAGAGCTTGGAAGTTTTCATTTTTTTCCCCAAATGAGGGAAATATGTGTGGGAAAAACCGCAGCCGACCTTGCTGCCAGCGCAGATGAAAACTCTACTCTAGTTTTCATTCACAATTTATTAGCATAAAAAATAGATTTGCAGCAGTGATGTATAGTAATTATTCTTTTCATAGAAGTGACCCTCGATGGCAAACCAAAAGATCGATTTGGTCTTGGACTGTGTGTATATATATTCGAATATGAGTCGTGTCGATCGTCGATGGGCATTCATTATACATATACCATTATACCCATTCCGTATTTGTCTGCAAAATTGTCTTGAGTTATGGCTTCAATGACCCACTGACTTGTTGTTCCAAGCAGCGAATGGAACTCGATTTTGCATTTTGCATGCTCCATATATTGAAGCATTATAGATATAGAGAGAGAGAGACCAAGCCAGAGCCATTAATAATTTGTTTGTTTGTATATTTTGGCAGCCGCTTTTCATGAAATGAAATAATTTCCTACTTCCGCCATTCGAAAAATCTATGTATGTCCAAATAAACGCCACACAGTCATGATTCATGTATGTAGTTGCAACTACGTACATATAGATACATACATCATATTTAATAAACGTGATTAGCGGTTTTTTTTTGGCTGGCACAACAAGTGCCACTAATTGTGTGGCAAACAAGAAATAAACATCGAATGAGCAAATAAATGAAATATATATTATTTGGGGGAATTTTTCTTGCATTAGGAATGTATATGTAAAGTGAAGAAGATTACCAATAATATTTGCTGTCATTAGACATTAGACTTTGCTCATCTCAGAGTTAGTCGAATGAAATCGAATGACAGCCGACCGCCGACACTCAACTTTGACTTTTGCTTGCTTGCGCACAATCCACAAAAAACATTTAATTATTGAAACAAAAACACACAAAAACAACCAAAACAAAATAATTATAATAATGATGATTTATAGAACTTGTTTTTTTGTTGTTGTATTTTGTTGTTGCCTGCGACCTTGGCCCCAGCCACAGACGATCGTCGTAATCGAAAAAGTTCCCAGAGAAACTCCGAAAAAAAACCAAAAAAAAACACATTACTCGTAAAATCATTTCCCCGTTTCGAATGCACTCCCAAGGCTGAATGAAACCTTTCAATGGCTTCTGAAGGGTGCCCCCTACAACAACAACAAAAAAAATGTATAAGATTTTGTCAAGAAATCGGTATCAAAAATCCCTTCCCGCCCCCCACCACAAGCCAACGAAAAAGAGACTGCACGAAGGTCATGCAGCAGCAGCGTCGAAAAAAAAAAACAAGCAGAAAATATAATAAAAATAAATGAAAATAAAGCGTGATAAATAATTGGAATAAGTGGAGATATACGCGTACTCGAATCGAATGTGTGTGTAGGTAGGTAGGGGTAGGCCCATGATATGACAGAAAAAAAAATGCACCGAAAATTATAATAATTATTATTAAACATTTTGTTGCTAAGGGGAGAGCAACGAGCTCTAAGCCATTAGCTTTTAATGCTTTTTATCGTTTTTTTTACTTTGAACAGAAGCCGCAAGAATTGTTTGAAAAATTGTTACAAAAAAGCATCACGAGGCTGAAGCAGAGATATCCTAAAACAAGAAGAATAAAAAAGCTATAAGAGGTGATAGTAGCAAGAGGGAATTATACATACTTATATTTGTATGCACAAAGAATAAAAAGTATAAACAAATCAGAGAATATTATACTTTTATGCATAGCTTTGGGATCTCCAGCTGCTTCTCCTCTTCTGCGACTCTTTCCTATGCCAAAGATTGTGTTTGTGGCCCATTTTTCAGTATAGCTGGGAGGAAAAGGGCTATAGGTGGCAGTGTCATAGAAACTCAACATACAGAAAAACCCCAAAAATATATAGCTTCGCTTAAGGTATATTAATAACAACTATCAATCCAATATTCGTTTGTCTCTTACGGAAGCAGTCAGCAAAACAAAAGTTAAATTTTGAGGAAAAACTCTACGAAAAGACTTTTATGGCGGTGTGTATTTTTTTTAACGATCTCTCACAAATTGATTTGACTAGTACATGCGACTAACATTCGTTAGTCATGGGCTTGGGGAGGGGGTTTCTTTTTTTTTATTGCTAAACAGCGCGTTTTGATGGCATGACATAAAATTGAGCGCAAAAATCAAAAGGAAGCGCAATGCGCAGCCCTGATGTCTGGCATGGGATGGGTTGGTTACGTGGCGGCAGTGGCAAAAGTTGCATCATCGTCATTATAATCGAAGACCCACAAAAGACAATGGGCACTGTCTATATAGTAGTAGGGTCGGTTCAGTTCGGTTTGGTCTCTCTCGACACCTCAGAGGGTTGCACGAATGGAAACGCTTCAATGGAAATGCAAACGGAGTCATGTGATAGCCCATGAGCTTGCAACTGGAACTGCCTGCCCGATGACTGACTGACTGACTGAGTGAGCGAGTGAGTGAGTAGTGGGGGGAGGGGGGATTGAGTGGATCAAAGTGATGACTGGGTCTGGGGTTTTGCTTGACTTCATATCTGCCTCTGCCTCTGCCACTGCCACCGATTGCTGTTGCCTGAGATTGCAATTAAGGTTTTGCTGCCGCCTCGGCTCGGCTCGGCTCGCTTCACTGCTCGGCATATCAGTACCCCCAGTACCATACCATCCCCATGCTCATATGCATAAAAAAAAAAAAAAGGGGAAGTACTTGTAATCGATAGCTCGAGTAGCAGGTATCGACGCAGGCAGGCCAGGCCAGGCCAGGCCAGGCCAGCCACTCTCCCATGCCATAATTGTCTAGCATTAGTCGCTGCATTCAACCGCAGACACATTGGTTTCGATACGATCCGATCTGATACGATCCGTGGCCCAGGGATTCGTATTCGTATTCGTATTCGTTGGCTGGTTATTATGTCACCACTTTTCGCTTTTCGTTTCCTGATGGATCCATGCGCCACAAATGTGATTCGTGTGGTCAATAATTGGTAAATAATCGCCACCCCAAAACGCACGACTCTCTCAGCGATTTTTTGGGGGGAATGTTTATGCCATGATTTCCACTTAACGATAGCCTAAACGTACGATCATTAATGTTACCCCCCCATATGATTAATATCTACACAATAACAGGAAACTAGTAGCTATTTGCCGCGAATTTTCGGAGTTTTTATGAAAGATGAAAGCCAATAGTGAAAAAATCAAAGCTTATCAAATGGAAAAACTATATGCAAAATGGATATTCTTTTGCTTTTTTGGTAGCAACTTTCATTGTGAATATTCGTTTATATTTTATGAATTTATTCGTTCGAAGTTCATTCTGTTGGTCTGTCTGAAATGTCCCATAAGTGAGTGACACCATTCAACTGATAGTTATTCGCATTGAGTATTGAGTGGTTTCTGGTCTGTCAACAGTTTTCTGTACATCTTGCTGATGCCTTTACCCAATCGAAAATTAGTGTCTCGCTCGTTTGTCGTTTGGGTTACCCTTGACAAATTTTTGTTTAAATTTAATTAACACTTGACTTTTAATTACTTGCCAAAAAGAAACCCAAAACCCCTCAGAAAAACCAAGCCCATGGCCAAAAATCAAACATCAGACACCAAAAGAAACCCCAAAAAGAAAGCGTGAAGCAGAAAGAGTCGTGTCGGGGGGTCCAGGGGGTCCAGGTGGGGATCCCTTTGCATCTCCCCCGCTATGGCTCGATATTTCATAATCAATGTCATAATCGAATAATTTGTTGTAGTAGCATGTTTTCCATTGGACTCTCTGACACACATTTGGAGGCGTTGTTTCATTTGATAGGGGGGCGTGGCAGCACTGGCTATAGAAATCAGCGCATGGCATTTTTTTGGTTTTGGTTTTGGATTTGCTTTTTTTTCGTTTTTACCCACGCCACAGAAAACAAAAGACTTAGGAAACGAACTTGCCCCCAAGACACAAGTGATGCAAAGAGTGAAGTGGCAGCCAGGCAGTGGCAGAGATACACTACAGAGCTCGCACACACAAAAAATGTGGCACACAAAAAAGAAAGGGTAGCTATGGGGTACACACACTTAATGATATATTTGCTTGGAATCAAAGGGGAGTAAAGGAAGTCGGAATGTTGTATTAAATTCAATTTAAATATATAGTATACCAAAGAACCAATAAAACAGATCTACTAGATATTTATATATAACGTATATATAGAAAATAATTCTCAGTACTCAATCCTGCTGTTGCTGCTGCTGTAATCATGATACCCTCTGGTTATGGTTAGGGCATGAGCAACTGGGCGAATTAGTTGCTCGCATTGTGGCTGGCTGGCTGACTGGCTGCTGTTGTCTGGATTTTTGTTGCCAAGATTGTGGCCTGTCGTTGTCGTTGTTTCTGGTGTTGTTACAGAACAAACCGCTCATTAGGCCCATTAAACTGCAACTGTGAATTTTGTGTGTGTGTGTATTTGTTAGTTAGTTGCTGTTGCTGTTGCTGTTGCTGGAGATGTAATTACCTGAGAAGGGGCTTTAACTTTAATGTTAACACAAATTCCACATACTCTCCACAGTGCACACACACACTCGCACACACACTCGCACGAGTGTTGCCATGGAAGTTCTCTGAAAACAGGAGATCCAACCTGCAAGCCAGCTCGAATTTATTTCTCTACAAGGGTTCAAAGTGCCCAAAGAGTTAGCTTTAGAGTGCCACATGGACTAAGGTTTAGGCTAACATTAAATCTGCTTCGATTAGCAGTTAATGGCAGTGATGCAGCAGCGCCACTCGGTCGTACAACTTATCGTGTAACCCTCCTGCACATGACGTGATCATATGGAGACCTCAGTGTGAGAGACTGTGTCAACCCGGCAGTGGGTGTGTTTCCAGCAGAATGGTGCGGGAAGAGGGGGAACACAGAGGGGTGCAAATGTGCAGGTAAAAGTGCAGAGGCGCATCTTCCCGTCTTTCGTCTCACGATCCAACCAGAGGCCACTCAGAGGCAGTGGCAGGGGCCAAAGAAGAAGAACACAACCGACAATGAGGCTGGCAAATGGAGCCATGCCGATGCCGATGCCGATGCCGAGGTTGTGGCATTGTCTCTATCTATCTGGTGGCATGACATGAGAATTAGGCGCGCAAAAGCGCACTCAAGTCGGAAGAGGCACAAAATCTCTTTGGATGCAGCTGGATGGGGGGGAGTGGGGAGCCCGAACCCAAGCTCGAGCCCAGATCAAAGCCCAGTCAAGACAGTCAGTCTCCCTTGGTTGAGGGGGGAGGGGACTCTGTTCGCGACTCTACGAAAACGTCGCGCGCGAATGTGTGTATTGGGGTAACGTTCATCACGTTTGTCGATGCAATTTCACAGATAACTGTTTTTTCATGTGACCAGAGAGTGCAGGTCCCAGAGTACCCCGGTGGACGGGGGACGGGAGGGGTCCTAAGCCTGGCATTGCATAATCCCCGCCACTAGCTGCTTGGAAAAACAATGCACAAGCGCTTTTCAAATGCCGCAATTATCCGGCAAAAGCCAGCAGAAGAAGAAGAAGAAGCCAAAAACCAGAAAAGGAAGGCGAATTTTTGCATAAGCCGTACATTTGGATACCCTTCAAAAAGATACCCAATAGGATATAGTAAGTGCTACGATAGTGTAAGGAACTTGGGGCATACTTTTGGTCGAGTGACTTTGATTAGCCTTTAATTGCTTTAGACTTTTGCTATCTTCTCATTTAAGGATACCTCTTTTAAGGATACCGCTTTGGAATCACATGCATTATCTGTAGGTGGTATAATCCAGAATTGTAGGGAATGTCTCATAAGTGAATGACACCATCGAGTGTTTGAAACTTCTCTCTTTTCCCTGTCTAATTAGCACACAAATTCATTCACTCTTTCTTTTTCTACTATACATATGTAGTTCTAGGACTATAAAACTATAGAAATATTTCTTACCCTTTGGCAGGGTATACTCGTACTCGAAAAAATCAGACTTCAAAAAGCACCACCGAAAAAACCGAAAGAAACATTTTTTGGTTTGCTTTGTGGGTCACAGCAGCCCGTGGTCTCAGCAACGCTCCATCTCTCTCTCGCTCTCTGTCTCTCTCTATCTCTCTGGTATCTTGTTGGTTTTTTGTAGAATTTAATTGTTGTTGCATAGTCGAATTTTTGTATATTTTTGTTGTTGTTGTTGTTTGTTGGTGGTGGTGGTGTCGCATTGCCATTTAGCGTTTGGCATTTCAATTGCAATTTTATTTTATTTGTTTTGGCATCTGTTTGCTGGGTGGGGGGTATGGTGGCAGGGGGCTCTTGTTATGACATTCTTTTTCTGTTGGATGCCATTTGAGCGATTGTCTTTGACATTTTGTGTGCTTTGTTTTGGTCTTGTTTAATAACAACAAATTACAACAAAATTCTGTTGCGCAATGTCTGCATTTCCTTTAACATGAAAAATAGCTACTACAAAAGCAAATACTTTAAATGTCATCGAAACAATAAAAAAAACACACAATACAACACAAGAAATATTTATAAATGCATTTTGCATAAATTGTGGCATTGTCATTCGTTCGAATAATGGTTTCTTTTTCTACTTGGCTTTTCTTTCATTCAAACGTTGAAGACTTTCCCACAAAAAAAAACAAAAAAAAGGCAAAACAAAAGCAAAAACTGCATAGGACAAAATGCAAACAAAAGGCCACTGCCTTTTGGTATCACGTACAAATATTTTGAACGTTAATTGGCCCCGCGAGTAGTAGAAAGCCAAAATGTTAATGAACCACAAAAGCCACAATGTCCGCTAAGTGAATATTAAAAGGCGGCAAAAATATAATGCCACCTGCCACCAGCCACCATTTGTGGCCCATAGATGCACTTTGCATTGGCAGAGATTGGGGCCAAGCGGAGCACTCTTGATTGGTACCTTAAGTGGACATCAAGTGATCCACTTACTGGCAAAATGCGCACCACTTAGCCACCACCATCACAATTGTTGGCTGCAATTGGAACAGTTTTGTAGACAAGTTTTTATAGAGGAAGAAAATGAGAGTGTAAACCGTTTTGTCGCTGCTCCAGTTCCAACTCAAATCATTGCAATCAAAAGAGATCATCAAGGGAAGCTCAATCATTGCAATCAAAAGAGATCATCAAGGGAAGCTCAGTCATTGCAATCAATGGGTAACAAATCTATGGCATTATATACACATAAGATATGTGACTTAATACATATATTTAACCATAATTTAGCACATCAAATGCTTAAGATTTTCACTTAGTTTGATTGACATTACTTCAACTTAATTCCAATCAAATGTGATTATTATTTGGAGTTATTTTCTGTCACTTTAAGCCGCAGATTGCCACCACTTTCCACTTGGCTGACTCCTGACTCCTGCTCGCCTTAATTTGTGGCTAATTTGATAAGCAAAAATCAAGTGACAAGAGCTTGAAGTTGAGAGGCCTCCGCTCTTAGCTTTCCTCTCATGTCTGCCCAATTATTTGGATTTTCATTTCATTCAATTGCATTTTAACCTTCAGCATTTCTCAATGAAATCGCAAATTGTGAAAGAAAAAAAGAAATACCCGTACTCACTACAGTACAGACCTGTCTGTCTTTTGGTGGCTCTGTTTCTGTTTTTATTTTATTTTGTGTATGTGGATGGCATTTCTGATTGACATCGGGTACAAGTACGAGTACGAGCATCTATCTGTGGTATCTGAATGGATATTGCTGACTGGCTCTGCTGTTGCTATTGCTGTTGCTGTATCCAATGGTGAAAGTTGTTGTGCTGCCTGCAAAAACATTTGAATGTTTAATTGTTAATTGTATTTCAAGCTTGAGCTTCACTGACCTTTTGGGCAAACGTCCTTCAGATCTGTGCCACCACCACCATCAGGCGGCAGGTGACTTTGACTGGCTGATGCCTGTTGCCTGGTAGGCTGCTCCTCTGCTCCTCGTCTTAAGGCCTTCCTCTCCAAATGTGTTGAGTGTCTCTTTTGCCTTTCTCCTTTTTGGCTGGTTTTAGTTTTTGGTTTTTGTATCGTTATTTTGCCACTTTTTCGCTCGAGTCTTTTGTTGCCGTTTTTGGCATGATTATGCGAACATGCGAACGAACATCGACTGTACTCCCTCCTGCACTTTGGCTGTGACTTTCATTGATTTCCATTGCCAATCCCCCTCCCCTCCTCCTTCTGCCACTAAAGCCAAACACCAAACCAAATATCTATCGAGACAATTTCACTTTTTTCATTGTCTTGTCAACGAAGGAGCTTTGGTGTTGGCATTGTTTTTTGTGATCTTTTGGTCCTGCCTCCTTTTTTTTTTTTTTTTTGGAACATTTTTGTTCGCCATAAACTTTCCCATACAAATGGTTACCCCTTCCCTCCATTGGGATCTGCAATGAGGTGAATGTACTTTAATTGGGGTTTTCTTTTATATACATATATAGAATACGAATTACTGCCCACTTTTTCCATTTAATGTTCAGAACATTTCCTGTGGGTGGCTCCCCAAAGTTTCCAAATTCGTGACCGTTGGCTATCGTTTTGGGGCGAAGCTTATGCAAATTTTTTCGTAAACTGATTGATTGGAAAGGTGCTCACACACACACTCCAAAAGGAAGGGCGGAATGGACAACCAGCCAACTGTCCATCCAACCATCCATCCATCTACTATTAACCTTGATTTGTGTGCGGGTAAGCCAATAAGCAAACGCGGCTAAGACGGGGGGAAGACACAAAAACACACACACAATAAGTAACAAACAACAACAACAAAAGGCATAGTCGAGACGAGAGACGAAAGACGAGTGAAGACGAGTCGTGCAAATGAAGTCATTTCGAGGTACTCGTACTCGCCTTTCAATTGAGGCCAAATGAGGGCTTACAGAAATGAGGCTTAGTACTACTTGGGTCTACTGCTGCTGGCTGGTCTACTCCAGAGCCCAATCATGTACCTCTTAGCCCCCTCACCACATTCTTGGAGCAGGTGCCCTGGGTTAAAGTTCTCTTTCATTTCGTTCTTTCGTTTTTCTTTAGCGGAAATGGAAAAGACTTTTGGGACGCACAGCACAGATGTGAACAGAGAAACGTAGCCAAGTGTTAGTTTTTGATATAATTTATTATTTTCACAATTTAGCTTCTACCTTTAATATTTAACAATACGTTTAACAAACAAATTACAATTTATAGAATTCTATACGGTCTTTAATGTAGATTTAAGTCATTTTTTGAGGCATGATCATACGTTGTCTTGTGCCGGAATCACCCGTCTTCCATTTAATTATAAGCAAATTCTTTTCAAAACTTTCCATATTAAATGCAAAAAAATTTAGTATATATATAAATTGGGTGTTTTTGTTTTATTTATAAAACAGTGACCTCAATTCAAAGCTTTGGTATATGTATAAACATTTAATTACCCCACAAGAAGCCAAATGAAACGCAAAAACCGGCTGACAGATCCTGACATGACATCAGCCATCGAATGTTCGGATGTCTAAGCAAAATCCAACCATCATCATTATCATTAAACATCAGCCACAATCAATTTCTCTCTAAGCAAAGCCGCTAAAAGAACACCAACACACACAACCAAAAAAACAGCCTTAATAGTGTATAAGAATTCAAATTAAATACATTTCTGGCAGCCGCTGGCAATGGTTTTTTTTGTTGCCAAAAGAATCTTTTGATTCTCTGCCAGGCAGCCCAGCCAGCCAGCCAGCCAGTAAGTTTCAGTAAATCGGAAACCCAACACGGCAGCACGACAAGTGCGAGGGTTGTGCGAATGATTCGGGTGCGAAATTTCACCATTTAAATTCAAACACTTAAATCCTAAACCACCCTTACTAAGTTCAAAGCTCTCTTCTTTGGATTGAGGAAAAGCAAATGACACAAAGACCTGTGACAGATCATTGATTTCGCAGTTTTTAGGCTCTTAGGCAAAGCTCACACATGAGTTTTGTGTGGAGCATCAGGTGGTGTCCCTTTAGGGCAATGTTTAGTACTAAAATTAGAATTATTATTCGCACAATTACTTCTAACATTAGTTATACTAACTTATTAATAACTTATAACTAATAGTTCAAACTTATATCCAGCTGACTGATAAACTGGTGAACTTGTTGCCTCTTTAATGGCATTTCGATTACGATTATGAGGGAGACATTCCTTCTTTCTATTCTAAAACTATTCTAGTCTTAGAATAGTTTTCTAAGCTCTACTGACTGATCTACTGCTGAACTTGTTGCCTCTGTAATGGCATTTCGATTACGATTAGGGAAAATGCTTAAATGTTTCCGAACCTTCCAGGAGATATCCACTTCTTTCTATTCTAAAAACTATTTACGAAGTCTCGTAAGCTTTATATTTCGAACTCTCTCTTAAAACTTAAAATTGAATCCTTATCTACTGTAGTTACTGTAGATGGGTAGACTTGCGACAGGTCCATTGATTTCCCTGGTTAGTAAAGGGTTTCCCTGAAAGTAAAGGGGGAAAATAAAAATAGGTTAGATAGAATAGAGCTAAAAGGGAAGAGAGAAAGAGAGAGAGAGGTACACAGATAGAGTGAGGAGATATTCATATATTTTTCCTTATTGGTGTTTTTTCATTAATCGACCCTCGTGTGGGGCATTTCTTTTTCGCACTCTCCTGAACTGTTCTGGTGTTCACATGTGTGTAATGTACTTATGTTTGGCATTTTGTGTGGTATCATCGCCATTGTTGAGGCCCGGCCCCACTGTCTTCTACCCACTCCAAGCTCTTTTCAACCGCTATCTTCTGCCGGAGCTGGAGATGGGTCTGTGACTGGGGGATGGGGCTGTTGCTGTTGCTGGCTTCAGGCTTTTGTCAATTCATTGTCAACAAGTCAGTGAACTTGTGTATGCCCCAGCACACAGCACAGAGCACACCAGAGGCAGACGAAGAAGACTCTCAGATCCAGCAACCTAAAACCCACAGAGAGAAGTGTGGAGATCGGAGCTCGGACAGCGGAGAGCGAAGAGCAGCAGTGGCATGCATGTGGCTCTTTCTTTTCTTTTTTTTTCAAAATAATTAACATAAATTAATAGGAAATGAGTAGAAGCAGCGCATGGCGCACCGAAAACAACAGTTACCAAAGAAAGAAACCCAGTAAGAAAAAGGGGGGGCAATGTTGATACCGCGTTGCACATGCCCCAACCCATTAAACACTTGCATATATGATAAACTAATCCTGAATAAACATACCCATGGATATGCTATTGATTCCTGATCCCTGATTTGTAATGCTCTCTGAATGAAAAGCCTAAAAAAAAACATCAGCACGATATAAGAAATATAATAAAAACCAGGAAAGCAAGTTTGTTTTTGTTTCGATTACTGAAACCCCTTACATAAGCCACAGCAGAGGGGAGTCAGAGACGAAGACGAAGACTGAAATGGAGATGGAGACTGCTGGAGATGTGGCGTCTGGAGAGCCAAGCCCCAAAGTTATTTATGGCACACACGCACCCAGAGAGAGAATGACAAAAAAAAACGCAAGGCAAACTTTTGGCATTTAAATTGCGGCAAATGCTGAAAATGTTGTTGTTGTTGCTGCGAGTGCAACTGCAACTGCAACTTAGCATCTCGTAGCCGCCACAAAGTTGTTGAGTTAATCAGCACCTGTCATGGCTTGGAAAGCAATCAGGAAGCAAAGCCACAGAGCCACAGAGCCGCAGAGTCTGAGCCACAGTCAGAGCCAGACCTAAGGACTGGGAGTTGTGGGGGCCCTCCCTCCTCTGTGGGCCTCTCAATGTTCATATGTTGATTAGGTTTCTTTTCGCTTGGTTTTTTTTCTCTCTCTCTCTTTCCTTCTTTTGTTATGGTCTTGCGCATAATATATTATGATGTAATATATTTCATAGGGGTACTCCCTGCCTCCCTCTCTTCTTATGTTGAAGGAGGCAATCGATTGGGGGAATAGCTCGAATAAAATCGATTAGTTTTTTTTTTTTTTCTGGTTTGAAGTTTGGCAATGGCATACCATATGAATTTTTTTATGTTGGGCATTTCATATTTTCAAATTCGAGATTCAGGCCTAAGTCCAGCAAAACTTGTCTATTGACTTTAAATCTATAAAAGAATTTTTGTATTAAATGGCACAAAATAAAAAAAACATTTAAAACAAATGCTCACCCTTTTGCTTGAATGATGGGATGTGATAATGTCTGTAGTGTATTCCATCTATAAAAACTACAAGAATAAATAAAAGAAAAATACATATAACAAGAATGAATTTAAAAAAAATATATAAAAAAAGGCATATAAATTATGGATTTTAAGATTTAAACATAAATTTAATATAAATTAAATTAAATTAAATTAAGTGATTGATGCCCAAAAACTTTAACATTTAAATGAAATATAAAATTAAACAAAAAATAAAATAAAATACAAAAAATTCAATAAATAAAAATAAATAATAAATAAATAAAAAATAAAAATAAAATAAATAAAAATAAATAAATAAAAAATAAAATTAAAAAATAAATAAATAAATAATAAATAAAAATAAAATAAAATTTAAAAAAATACCATAATTTCTACATTTTTTTATATAGTATATAATTATTTCTATAATTTCTGAATAGTAAACGTATTAAAAGAAGTACCAAAATAAAAGTCATTGTATATATTCCTGCATCAATAAAAGGTATCTTTGAATTTCTTGTGATATTCCCACAGCTTCTACTATATACATAGTATATTTATTTTAAATGTTTTTGGCTGGGAATGCAAATATTTGTCTTTAGTTTTTGGTATGCATACCAAGGCTCTACCACTTAATATATGTACTATAATTTGCGCGTGTCAACTCTCATCTCATCTCGTGTCATTAGGGGGCACATTATAATTATAGTTGTATTATGTGGTGGCTGTTCAACGATTCAACGATTCGTCTCAGAGTACAACGAATACAATCAATGCAAATGAATGAATCAATGTGTGAGGTGGGTAGAAATAATAAACAAATACATACATAAATGTGAGCACATTTACTTATCGCGTAAATAATTGATTTGCGTTTTGCTCGTTTCGATCAAGTGAGTGAGTGAGTGACCGACCGACCATCGGCTGCACTTTCACTTTATTATTTTTTAAACAAATAGAAATCTTTCTCCAGAGATCACTCTTCCTCTTCACCCTCTATCACTCTGGAATGAGTCATGTATGTAGTAGCATTCAAGTGGGGAAAACCCCCGCAAAAATCATAGCACACACCCTTCTTTTCGAACAAATTGTTTCGGGGCCAAAGCTGGCAGAAAGTTTCGAAAACGAATTAATGAGAAGATGTATTCATTAGCCGATAAGCAGACCATTCGTTACAGATCTTTGAACGGTTCGAACCTGGTCACACCCAAAGCCCCCAGGTATGGGGAATGCTGGGATAAATAAATCAATTGAAAACTACAGCCAGAAAAAACATCAATCAAGAGCATCGTTTAGCCATTAACCCAGTGCTTTGGCTCCATTTCATTTCGTTTTGGGGAGGGCTTTATATAAGCTCTAAGCAACAGCAAGAAAGAGTTCCAGTTCCGATCCAAACACTCCACTCCACACAATCAAATTTGGACAATCTTTACGCGGTGTTAACGCTTCGTAACTTTGCAATTATACTACATATACTATACTACATATACTACATACTATATGTATGTATGCCCAGGCATTGGAGGGGCCCCTCTTAAATGCGGGCACACACAGTCTTCGCATAACCGAAATTAAATGATATAATTACACCGTACTATTTCCATCACTCCATCAGCGAACGAACGAACGAGCGACGAACGGACGGACGGACAGACGAACGGACAGACAGACGAACGAACGGACAGACGTACCCGCTAGCTTCAAATGTTTTTTGTCTTGCTTCAAGAACTTTTTCGGGCGCGTGTCTACACTCTATTCTGTATTCTTTCTCTTTTTGAAGAGACACAACCATTACTTTTGGCTTGGTTGAACTCTGCGCTTTCCAGGAAAAAAACCCAAAAACCACAAAAAATAAAACCCAAGGCACACTTTGCGAACATAAATTATAGTAGGAGGAGCAGAAGTAGTTGTAGAAAAAATAAGTACCAAAACAAAAGCTAATAGAAGTGGGGAAAAACCTACAAAATTGGCTGAATCAATAATCAAAAGCTAAAGTACATAAAACCAGAGGGACAGACAGACAAACAGGGTTGGAAACGATTCCTTCTCTGTGTTACACTCATCTACTTTTATCACAAAATACAATATACCCTTTTACTCATCGAGTACGGGTAGAGGGTTTAAGGCAATGCTTGCTTAATAATCTATTGATCATTGTTCGATGGGTAGTATAGAAATCATCAACTTTGCTTCCACAGAATACCTCCATACATACACACACACAATATATACATCGATTGGATCATCACAGAATTCATTTCAGTGTCTATGAAGGAGCTATCATTGGCACGCCTTCGGATCAGCAGCATGTGGGGCTTCTCCTCCGCTCCCGTCCGTCCGGTCGCCTATCGATAATGCTCCTATGACACACCCAAAAGTGAGCTACTCGTACGTTTTCACCCAATCTTCAGTGTTTCAATCTTCAATCAATGAATGCCGACAGACAGTCATCCATCTATCTATCTACTGGGTGACTCCATTCAGCTTGCTGTCTTCTCTCTTTCAGCTTCAGCTTCAGCCTTCGAAAGCAATTTATATTGCCGCTAATCACGTGAAATAGATCAAATTTCTTTTGTCGGCTCTCTCGGGGCAGACTGGGCCGCATGCTCGATCGGGGTGTGGCAGGCAGTAACGAGCCAAAGCCAAATTCCTATCCCCCACTGGATGGCATGACAATACTAGGAGAAGGAGAGGTGTAGATTTGATGATGCTACAAGTGAATTTCAATCAGTTCGAAGCAGTTCAGGACTCAAAAACTAATTAATCCTACAGAGCAATCCTTAAATTGCCAAAAAAAATCTCACTCGAAAGTGAGATTTAAGGTGGCCCCACACTCGGCGAGAGAAATTCACTTTCTGTTTGCAAATTGAAAGTTTGCTGCTTTTTTTTTGTGTATATTTTTTGGGCGACACATTCGTCGGAGTTTTGGGGGCGCTCTGTGATGGCTTAGAAGCCATCAAGTCAAAATCAAGTGAATTTCACTTTAATTTCACATATCCCACACGCGTGTGGCAGCAGCATTGGAAATGTTTTAATTTGTATCTTTTCCATTTTCATTGACTTTGTATCGCACTCTCACCAGAGAGAGACCAGAGGCGAGGCCTCCTAATCAGACACAGATCGCGGTAGACAGTTGCCACAGGTGGATGGGGGAATGTAGGATGGATGGATGGGGAATGGGGTGTATGGAGGATGGTGTATGGTGTATGGTGTATCGGGGATTGTGGATCTTCTGTTGGTGTGTGGGGGTATGGGAAATACAAGTATGTGTGGCATAGTGATTGGTTTTGCCTCTGCTAATGATGATTACCCACTTTTACCCCAAGCACCACAACATATACTATATAAAAATCAAAAGCGGTTTAACGCGTTTCTCGACAACTTGACTTCTACTTGTGGGCCTGCTCTTGCTCTTGCTCTTCTGTGTGTGCCACACCACAGTCGCCGCTCCATTGCTCGATTCAATTAAAAACGCTTAGCGCGAGAGGCACCACAACTTGTTGTCGCACCCAAAAGAAAGCCAAGACAGCCAGCCAGCCAGGCACTTGTTTCCATCCACAAATCAGTTACTGGAGCTGCTTGGTACATGAAGATGAAGTTGGAGATGGCCTCCGCCCCGAGGCTACAGCTACAGCTACAGCTATGGCTATATGGCATCGTCTTCTTCCTTTTGGCCTTGGCCATATTTATCTTTTCGGATTTCACCAAAATAAACGACAAACGAATCCATGATATATAAATATTTAAGCAACCCGGTTTTCCCAGGCGGCTGCAAACAAATTTAATTGCAAAAAAATCGTACGAATCATGTGGCTGCTGCTTTGACTTCTCTCCATCTTTTAGTTTTTCCATCGACGAAAGAAAAGTGAAATTCCATTTGGCAATTGTTTTGGCCATTGGCATCTCTCTCTCTCTGCGCCTCTGCCTCTCGTTTCTTCTCCTTTCCATGTCATCAGGTTAGCAGGGATTTTTGTCAAAAAAAAACAAAAAAAAAAGCAAGAAAACTTACAACAACAACAAAAACCCACCTGTAAAACAGCGACTGGTGAAATCTTTTTGGCAGCATTTTCGGTTTTCGCCAAAAACGTGCCGAAATTGCATTTATGTCAAGGGTGGGAGGAGGGTAGGGGCTCGGGCTCGCGCGGCACAAGGTCATTAAATTGATATTACTTTAAGGTATTTACAATAATGTTCAACCACCTGTTACATATATGTATGTATAGTATACATATGTACATTCGCTTTTTCGACTTTTGTCACGCTCTTTCCGATAATTTCTATGCCGAAATTCCACTTTAATCATTACAAATATGATTGTGGCTTAAGAGAGCCAACCAACAACAACAATGAGTGCCCCATAAATAGTGCCTTATCATTCCAATTCATTCTCTTTTGATGAGTTCCACTAAAATGCATTACAAACATTTCTTATAGAGCACAATAATTGAGGAAATGCTAGGCGGCTGCCTGATGATGATAAATGGTAGATGGGGGCTACATACTATAGATCCCAAAACGAAGAAGAAAAAAAAGGTTATATATTTACGAGTTATTATGCGTTCGCTTAGGAGCAATACATAATGATAATGAACGGAAGGAACCCCATTTGATGAAGATAGCTAGAAAGATACTACTGGATCGTATGAGTTTTTAACGAGAGGAAAATGGGAGAGGGAAATCCGTATGACCACAAAGAGTTTCCTCTGCAGATTAAAAGACAGCCAATAAAATATATAAATCAAATCAAATCATTACAGCACAAGTTATAAGAACACCTGGTTTTCTTTTTTTTTTTTGTTTGCTAATATTTAAATCTACAAGGCCTTATCTACATCTAGATATCAACTGAAGCCCAAAAGGCCTTGTCTACATCTAGATATCAACTGAAGCCCCAAAACTAGTACGGATATCCGCTTGCATTAATAATTTTGGATTAATTTAAACAAGCTTTCCAATTCACTTTTTGGATCATTTTTTTTCGAGTAGCGAACAAATTAGAACACTTTATCTTGAGTATTTTGAGTGCTTTTCACGTTTCCATTTGATTTTTGCAGAGGCGTAAGACTCAGGCAGGGGCCAAGGCGAAACATTTTTGAAAAAAGAAACAACAAAAACCAGTTCAGAATGCCTCTAGGCGGGGGTTAGGGAAAAACTAGCTGTGAAAAACTGTTTTAGAATAGATTTGCAAACATTTTGGCACTACTATTGTAACCCAAAAATCGTACGCCAAGTACGCCATCAATCAATAATTATGCACCAAAAACATTTGGTAACATTTGGGGGCATGTAGACAAAAAACTGAAAAACTGTGCCACAAAAAATTCGCAAAAAGAATTGTGGCAAAAAATATCATCCAAACACCTTGACTAAAAATCATGGAACATTTCCGTTGTGGCCAAGAGCGGTCGGCTCTCATGGGTACCACAAGGAGAATAGGAGGCATTACCTGTAGATTTCACTCGATGGCCAAAACGAAAACCAAAACAAGTTAAATGCCAAGTTTTTTCCATCAATCGGTTGTGTGTGTGTGTGTGTGTGTGTGTGCCAGTGCACACAAGTCTTTGGCTAGATGGATGGAAAACTTGTAGAATGCACGGACGGCTTTTCAAAAACAAAAACACACCAAAAAAAAAAAACAGTGCTCAATGCTATGCTCGTATCAATAGCACCACCAACACCGCAGTGGCACGGTGGCGGCACGGCACCCCAACAACAATAGCGTCTGCGTACACCTGTCTAAGCCAAAAAAAAAAAAAAAAAAAAAGCGCACACAAAATAAAAGAAGTCGTACAACAACAACCACACATTGGCCTGGCCTGTGTGCATCGCCAGGGCCGCGACTGCGCCCAAAAACCCAACAACTTTTAATTTCAACACATTCCAGCACACAAGACACTCCACCACACTCCATACAATCCACACACAAAGCCAGAAGCACAGTGGTACACAAGCGTAGCCCTGTTGCAGTTGTGGGGATGCATTCCATGAGATATCGAAACACTGAAAGGGGGAATCATGAGAAATCGAAACACTGAAAGGGGGAATCATGAGATATCGAAACACTGAATGGGGGAATCATGAGAAATCGAAACACTGAAAGGGCGAACAAGTGCCAAAGACAGCGAAATCTAACGAAGAGAATGGAGGAGAGGTATAAGATCTGTCTTAATTATTCTTAAAGATTTAATCGACAGGTCTTGGCTGTCTTAAGAAGTATCTGTATGGAATCAACAATCATTTTTGAGTTAGCCCTAGAGTATTACCTTAATTTCACATTAGCTGAATATCAAAACCTATTCAAAACTCTGCAAAAAACTCTACTTCTAGAACTCTTAAAGTTGATCGATTTTAAATGCACTTAAAACTCAAAACCCAACGAAAATTTTGCTGCATTCTTTGGACACTTTTTGACACTGTACGCAATATCGCGACTTGACTTTCTTTGCGGCAGCTTACAGACAACAACAACAACAACGGCAGCAGAGCAACAGCAAAACAAGTTCGGGCTCGGCTCGGCGCACAAACTCTGGCAGAAACCGGGTCTGCGGGGCAGAGACCAGACCACACCACACCAGACCGAGAGACCGTCGACCAGGCCAAGAGCTGGGCTCTGTGTGTGTGGAGTTCGTTCGTTCGAGAGTTGAGCTGAGCTGCCAGCAGCTAGCACCACAATGTTCGTTGGCAGGCAGTGAGCCAAGTCAGTCGTTGGCAGGCGGTCAAAGCGTTGGGACGTTGTCTATCCACCACACACAAAGCGCGCGTTGAAGCTCTCCTCTCACGCGGAGTAGAGTAGAAGAAGTAGACAAGAGGCTGCTCTTTTTGTTAACGTCTTTTTTTTTGTGTTTCATTGCTCTCCACACGATATATGCGATATATATATATATATATATCTACTGCTGCTGTGCTAAGGTGTGTTTTCTGTGTGTGTGTGTGTTTAGTGTTGTTCATTCGCTGCTCTATGGAAGAAAAGATAAAGCGAGAGAGAGAGAGAGAGTGCGAGAGTGCGACTCTAAACTCTCTTTGGCGGAGAGCCATTACCGTTAATCAAATAAGTTTTTTTAGAAATTTAAACGCTCCACTTCTGTGCGAGAGTGTTGTATCTGTATCTGTATATCTGTATATATCTGTATTTGTATTTGTGTTGGTGTTTAAACGGTTCATTGATCGAGAGCTCTGACTCTGAACAAATTGGAGCAGAAACCCAACAAAACAACAACGACAATAACAACAACAAATAGTAGTGCAAGTGCCAAATGCCAGCCGAAAATGTGTTACGAATTCCGATACAATTCTTAGTGGCATGCCGCCCCCAAATAACAACAACAACAACAACAAAAACATCATCATCATGTGGCAGTGTGGCAGCAGCAAAGGCGCTTAACCCATTTTTTTAGGCAAACAAAATGACAGCAAAAAGCAAATCCAATAAATGCCCAAGACACCTCCCCCATCCCCCTTGACCAAGTGGGAAACGAGAACACCACCAGCCCCAGCGGGGCCAAGAGTTACTATACATCCGTGTATCTTGCAGATACTCGCGCGCGCACAGAACTCTTTCGATTTGCATACAAAACACACACAAAAATCAAGTCTGGTTTGTAGTTAAACATTCAAAAAAAAAACATTAGGAAATACAAGCAACTTCTTCTGCCACACTTCCACTCCGTGTGGAATTATGGACAGATGATTCTGTAGCAAGAAAAAAAAAACAGAAACAACAATCTCATCGCATAACAAAAGATCTGTTTTGCAAATTGTTTATTTGCTGCTTGGCTGATCAGCAAACGGATTGTTTTATGCAAATTTGATCTTCCTTCAAAACGGCCAAGCGAACGACACGAGTCTTTCAACACACGAGAGGGCAGGGGAGCGGGTATGCCTCTGTTTTGGCACTTCTTTTGGAGTTCCACTCGTTGCCACTATGTAGATGAGATTTGTTGGCCATTAAATTTGAATTTGGGCAGCATACAAATTGGAGGAAAAGAGAGCTTAGGGTTGCTAAAAGACTGGGCAAGAACTCCAAGAAAAATTGATTAAAACAAATATTAATTAAACTTCCAGCTACAACGAATGTTCAAATAATTGATTCATTTTGGTGTAGTAAAAAGAAAATAATAACAACTAACTTACGTCTATTTTTGTATGCTTAGAATTCCATTTGGAACGCCCTCAGATTAATTCCTTCTTACTTCAGTACTAGAAGCAGAATTCTACAAAATATAAAAAATTTGAACACTGAAGTTCCATAAAGACATAAACAAAATAAATGCCCATTGATTTCATTATTATTCCATCAATCACACACAGAAAATTCTCACATAGGAGCACCACATTGGGGGAAACAAGTTTTTGACCACACAGCAAAAAACCCCACCAAAGATAATTGAAGAGGAAATATATATGGAGACACAATAAACAAACAAATAACCAGATATATGAATTACTTCCTCAAAATATTGTTAATTGTTGATTTCCAATATCTCTTTGTGGTATCTCTTTGTGGCATTTCCTTTGTCTGCATTTGGGGTTACAGAAGTTTCAGAGCGGCAGATTTAGATTGTGCCAATAGCATGGATATGGCTGTAAATATATCTCTTAATTGTTCATTTTACTATAGAGGTAAATGCTAGACTTTAGAATGCATTTCATTGGCACTAAGTACGACACTTTCTTAACTCAATTTTGCTGTTTGATACAACAATTATTCCATGATGTAGCAAGAGTCACGTATTCTTAAGTTATTTATAGAGTTTTGTCATATATAGTAGAGAGAGAGAATAATCATTCGGGTGACCATTTTCTTCGTGTTTTGGATCGTCTTCTGATTATGCATTCCTCGTTTCTCGTTTCTTAAATTTTTAAATCCGTTTTGAGGTTAATAATATCGTTTGTTTAGCAGCCATTTTTGTTGTGTGTGTGTGTTTGTGTTATATGTAAATTTTTTAAGCATATATGTATATTGGATAAATATCTGACTGCGTCTACCCCTCCATGACGTCTTTCGTTGCGGTTTTTGTTTGCTTTTGTGTTGAATGCATAACTGAAAAAACAAGATTCTTTTGGCCCACACGAGGAGAGGAGAGGCACCGCACCACACCACACCGCACCGAACAACGAACAACAAGTCATACAAGATCATCGATTATAAACGTTATTAGAGGAGAGAATCGGATACACACATTCACACACAACACAGCACAACATATATGTAGAAACGACACCTGTATGACGGGTTAATACCGTTTGTCGCTGGTTTGGTTTCTCTGCTTCGATTTTGGTGGGATTTTGGCACCAGTTTTCTGATATTCCTCCAACTCTCTGCTATGATGTGCCATGCTGTGCTGTGCTTCACACAAATTATGACACATGACGAGACGATGGTCCGTATTTGAAATCTGTCTGGTTTCTGCCCGTTAGATAGCACTCGAAACAACAGTTTCGGCTCGTCGTAATATTCCAGTTTTTCGTTTAAATCCTCCCCATTGGGTAGAGCGTTTCCTCTTTGACATTAAGAGCTTGGCAAGGTTCAAAGCTGATTTCTGGTGTGATTTTCCGTTTGTTGAGACTCAGAATGGAAGCATTTCCATTAAGTTCTTGGCTCAATGGCTCACGGAATTAATGGCATTCATTAGCGAACAAACACTAATGAGATTAGGCCAAAACCAAGTGTAACATTTTCTTAGCTATTAGCTTAAACGAATCCTTATCATAATTAAAATTATTATATGCCACATTTTCTTTTGCAGATGTTTTCAACTGCTACAAACTGCATTTAAAACCCACAAATCATAGACTTTGAAACTGTGCTACAAGATTTGACTCTTTCGGGACGCACACATACTATTTCGCAGACATTGAAATAATGGCGCTGCGCTTGCGTCGAGACGTGCAGAAGGCCTCGTACTATGTGTGGTTCTTGGGCGCCGAGGAGGCCAAGGGATTGCGAGGCCCACGCGTCATCAATTCGGTGCTGCCGTATCTGGTGGACAGATCGCGCGGCCAGGAGCCGCTGAAGGTGACGCTTCAGGTCTCCCACAAGGGCATCAAAATCGTGCAGGTAAGCAGCGTCCCACGCATATACTCTAGGCGTACAATATCTAGATCTAGAACTTGCGAGTACTAACCCCACGTTCTCTGGTCTCTGGTTTTTAGGGGGCATCAAAGCATTTGATACCCCACAGTGCCATAACCAGCTCCGTGCAGACCGACGATATCGTGGCCTGTGTCCTATTGCTGTATAATCCGGCCACCAAGTGCCCGCTCCATGTCCACGCCTACCGCTGCGACTCGGAGACAACGGCGGAGGCGTTGCACCTACAGTTGCAGGTCCTCATCAATCGTCCCGACAATCAGAAACGATTCGAGGAGCTGGAAACAAGGTAAGTTTACCATTATGCAATGCAATCAATGAGCACTCGATGTGTGTGTGTGCGAGTGTGTGTGTGATGGCTTACGTGTAGTACTTAAGTGGCCAAAATGCCATTGCCACTGATGATGTTTGCCTGATGGGGATAATGCCAGCGGCACGCTGCATTCCCACGAACACACAGGACGGGGCCCACAGTCTGTCCAGTCCGCCACAGAAGTGGTTCTGTGTGCGCGCGCCCACACTGCAGCCAAATGTCAGCGCACCCATATCCATAACGAGATAAGCCGCGCACAGCACACTCTACTCTGGCCAGGAAAAACTCTCTTTTGTATGCACATTTTACAGCTCGCTGTTGGCACGTAACTTTTCCATTTACCGTTTGGCACAGAGAGCTGCAACGGGGGCTGGCTGTCGCCATCTTTGAATTCAGGCACGCTGAAAAATGTATTTACATATAGTCGAAAATTGAATGGGGTTATTTATTATTACTCTATGGTTGATTAGCAAGGATAGCACACGCAAGGCTATTCTTAAGACTTCAGCATATATGTATGTACATATGTGCATACATATGTACAACTATTAAGCCTTTATAGCGGCCGGGCAGTTACACTACGCGGCGAACAAGGAAGGAAATTCTAAGCCAAATGCGCGCACACTGTCTGTGGGTGGTATCTATCCACACCACCATGCCAATATCCTTTATGCATATCCATAATTTATAATATTGCGCCATGTTCTTTGCCCACACATTCTTTTTTTTTAAATGTCAGCGTAAAAATTGCGCACTCACTAACTACAGAGTTGCCAGCCCGTTGGCGATCGCTATCGATGAATATCGATGTACGTGCATGCTTCTACCTGCATTTAAGCTCATCGCGCAGGCATAAATATAGTATTTTCGATAACTGTTTCAGTATTTTTAAGAAACATGGCCACACATACACGAAGCCGGTAACCGATTGTTTTGGGTTTCTTAGATACTGAAAAAATACTAAAATACTGTCTATCGATACATCGAGCGGCAGCACTGTGCGGTTGAGCCCTATCGATATTTATTTATTTTGAATATTATTTGAAACCGTTTTGCCATTTTGCAGATTGGGAATCTTGCCACCTCTTCCAATGAGCAACAGCAACAACAACAACAACCACCACATGGGCAGCAACAACAACGACAAGCGACACGAGTCGAACACAAAGTCGTCCTCCCAGCATCACCACCATCAGTCACAACCGTCGGCGTCCTCCGCCGGCTATGCGGCCCACCAGAGTCGCCGCCACGAGACATCGTCGCCGAAGCGCTTCAGCAGCTCCCTGGGCAGCGACACCGGCAACAGTACACGCGAGTCCGAGTGCAGCGAGGAGCACGGCGTGGCCGGCTCACCGGTCTCCCGGTCGCCGCCCCACGGAAAGCACCATCCGCCACAGCCACATCCACATGCGCATCCGTTGCACCATCCGCCACTGACGCCGCAGCAGAACAGCGAGCTGTTCGACTCGCTGGCCGCCGAGTTGCGGGCCAAGCTCAATGGCAATGGACCGCCGCTGCTGCTGCCGCCCCGCGACTACGACACCGTGCACCGCTCCAAGGGCAACCTGACGGCCATCGAGCTGCGACGCTGTCGCAATGCCTTGATTGTGGGTGGCTCGCCCAAGGGGCCAGCGGCAGGCGGCACGCCCCAGCCCCTGGCCACGGCCAATGCCAATGGCAAGCAGGTGTCGTCGAGGGGATCCTCGGGCATTGGCTCAGATCTGGCGCCCAGTCCGGAGAGGCAGGAGCTCAATAGCTCCAGCGGTAAGTTATGGGATCACTTTATTGATTTTCTTTACCTTATTCCGATCCGTTTCCAACCGCAGACGACGAGCACTGGTCGAATGAGGCGGACAACTCGGTGATAGCCCTCAAACCGTCACAAATCGCCATTCCGCATCATGTGCAGCTGAAGCGGAAGAGCGCCGTGCAGCCGCCCGAGGATAGTTATCTGAGGGATCTGCCGGCCAAGCCGTATCAGCCCAGGCCCAGCGATCGCGAGTTGGAAAGGGAGCGGGAAAGAGAACGCGAACGGGAACGGGAACGAGAGCGGGAGCGCGAAAAGGAGAGGGAGCGAGAACGCACCAAGACTCCAGGCTCGGTCTCGAACAAGCCCTGGAGCCGTGAGGATGACATCAAGCCGATCATTATGCGGCCAGCCGACTACGATGCCAAGTTCAATCGGGTCATGCAGCAGGAGCAGCCTCCCGTCCAGACGGGACAGCAGCAGCTGCAGCAGCCGCCGGCCAAGCTGCGGGACACGGACAAGTACAACGAGATCAATCGATTGCTGAACAAGAAGCTATCCAGCCATGACAGAGAGCGGGAGCGAAAGGGACGCTCGTCCCGTCTCGATGAGAATCTCGATGACTTTGACGACTCGGATCCGGGCAGTGGGCACGAGAAGCTGCCGCTGCCGCAGCAGCACCATCACCGCAAGGAGAACCTCACGGACAAGCAAAAGTTCATGGAGTACACGTCAAAGAAGCAGCAGTTGCAGCAGCAGCAGCATAGCCACCATCAGATGCACAAGTCCTATGCGGCCGAGGAGTCGCAGCGGTATGGCGGCAGCCGTCATCGCTATGTGGAGCCATCGGAGCTGCCGTTCGAGCAGTTGGCACAGCCGGCACAGGGCGGTGGTCCACCGGGGACTGGCCACAACAAGTATGCTGCAGTGCATCGGGGCTCGGATCTGGGTCAGCGAACAACAGAGAGGAGGCATGAACGAGAGCGCGACAGAGACAGGGAGAGGGAGCGCGAACGGGAGCGGGAGCGCGAGCGAGAACGAGACCATTCCCGGGATCGTAATCCATATCGCGAGGCGGAGAGCCTGCCCTACATCCAGAGCATGGAGAAGATGATGAAGTCGACGGGCATGCGATACGGTGAGCCGCCAAATCCCGATCCACGCAAGCCCCGCTCCGAGCGGGAACGCGAACGGGATAGGGATAGGGGAGAGTTTGTGGCGCCACCACCCAGCCAGGCATCGCAGCGGGATCGCTTCCACGATGCCAAGGACAAGTTCCGGGCCATGGAGCAGCGCTCGGGCAGTCGCTATGACCTCGATGAACGCGATATGCCCGCGACCGTCTCGCCGTCCGTGCCCGATCCCTATAGATCCTCATCGCGTCGCAGGCGTGGCTCTGTGGAGCCACCAGCCACGTATGAGCAGTGGAGCGAGGAGGATGATGTTCCGCACCCTAATCCCCATCTCGAGCGCAATCAATTGAGTCGCTCCCGGGCCCGTTCCCGCAGCGACTGGGAGCCAGAGCCACAGCCGCAGTCACGACACATGCCCGAGCGACGCGACAGAGAGAGGGAGCGGGAGCGCGATCGTGAATATAATCGCCGTGGTGAGGAGATTCCACTGCCCCGAGAGCAGTCCCGGGACCCCTATCGCCATGACAGAGACCGTGAACGGGAGCGGGAGCAGGAAAGAGCAAGGGATCCGCACCAGGTGGGTCGCCATCAGGTGCGGGCCCATTCCCGCGAATACTTGCAGCCGTCGGAGACCAAATCGAGCTCGGGCTCGGCCCGCGGCCATCACATCGAGCGCTATCCCTCGCCCGCACCGACGCCCAGCAGCAGTAACGGCAGGTCCGTGGAGGGGGGAGGAGGTGGAGTAGGCGGTGGCCCCTCGTCTGCCTCCGGCAAGCCACTGGCCAGCATGCCCAAGGGCTATCGTCACAGCTATGCGGAGCCGGTGTTCGCCCGATCCGGCGGACGCGTCGGCCTGGCTGCCGTCAATCCCTACTAAAACAAGATTTGCGTAGGAGCAAAGAACCGTGCAACGAAATCCATACTAATCGAATTGGAATCACATAAATATATATAATGATATATACATAGATATATATACAACATATATGCCAATATATATCCAATTATATGCTAAGAGAAGATTCCACAAAGGGGACCCCCAAAAAAACCAAACCCAAACCAAACTCCTGCCCTTAAACTACCCCTCCCCCATGCTTACACTGACACTGCTATATAAATATACACATATATATATATACATTGTAACTAATATACTCAATTCGTGGTCCCCAGACCCCTTTTAGGAGTACGGCAATGGACCCGAAAAGGTAGTGGATCCACCACACACACAAAATGCGCCGCCTACAAATGGGCCGCCAGACCCTGTAATTATGTGCCTTCAGAGAGATGTATCGTGTTTTTTTATTATATAGTATGCATAATACCTACTGATCTAGCCTACGATTATCGTATTGCATAATATATGTATGTTATCTAATAGCGAACGGAAACCATTAAGAAATCGATCGGTTCGTTCTCGTTTCTTGATAAATACTTTATTTTTTTTTTGTTTTTTTTCTATTTCTCGTACTACCTTAAGTTGCGCGGTTGATTGGTATTTCCCCACTCCCTTATACAATTTTTTTTTCTATACAGCTCACACATATGATATCTGATACCTGTGTGCATTAAATAGATAAATATTTACACTTATATATACATACATATATACATATATAGCTGATGTATCTATTGTTATCAATTTCTGATATTTGCATTAATAAAGCGCTAGAAACAAAAAAAAAACTTGATCGATTTTGAAAATATTTCAAAGGTTTCTTTTTTAGTTTTTAAAGAGGCATCCGAATGGGGTTTCGAGGCGACACGGCACAATGGGCCGTTCTTAAAATTCTGACATCTAACATCATAAATTTCTGCGATCATCGTTCGAAGAAGACAAATTAAGACTTAAAATGAAAACCAAGTATCACGTACAAGTGCCACCCACATCTTCTCTCTCGAAGAGAGAGAGCAGAGCAACAAGAAAGCAACATATTCGAAATCGCACACTTACTTGGAATGGAATCGAATATGCTCGATAAAAATGCTTTAAACTTCAACTATATCACCGCCCCAAAGTTCTATGGGTTCTAGGGTTATTTCATCCCAAAAATAGTTACCTAAAAACAAAATGATCTTCAAGCTAAACGTTCCATTAAATAAGTTACATTCGTGCTACTATAGGCACTGTCGACCCAAAGGATGCCACCCGAACCCTTTTCCAAGACACCAAAGCTTGGATCATTTCCAATAGTGAAATAGTTTTTCATTCCGATTTTTGTCGAAATATATTTTTTGTTTTGTTGTTTTTACATTTTTATTGTTTAATTTAAAAACTTTTTGTTTGGTTTTTTTCACAATAGTTTTTGATGGTTTTTCTTGTGTTTCGTTTGTTTGTTGTTGTTGTTTTTTTTTGTATTTTTTTGAAGAATCTTTTTTTTCTTTCAAAACAAAAATTATGATTAAAGAAGAAAAAATATTATATATATAATATATTTTTTGTTTCTCTGTTGTTGTTGTTTGTTTTTGTTTTTGTTTTGTTTGCTCTCTTCTCAAGTTATTTTTAAGAAACAATAAATCAAGTTCTTATTTAATTATACAAATTTAAAAAAAAATAGTAATTATATAATAATAAAAATAATAATTAACGGGGAAAAAATGCAAATAGTTGTTGTTTGTTGTTGTAGTTTTAGTTGTTGTTGCTGTATTTGTTGTGGTGTGTGTTTTGCTGTAGAAAATATTCTTGATTGATTGATTGAAGTGATTGCTGGTGTTTCGACTATGATCTATTAATTGTTTGTCCTTTCTCATTGATGTGTCATCGTCGAGGGCGTGTTTCTGTGCCTGTTTGTCTGTCTATATGATCTGTATGTGCTACGTTCTATCGTTCTTTTATGTTGTGGTTTTTTTTTTGTCTATACAAGCGCTTTTCAGAAAACAAAGAATATCTGAAATTTATACGGAATCTTCAGGATAGGATGGATAGAACTTTTGCGGATATTTCTTATAGTTTTTTTTTTTTAGGGGGTCATCGTCGCAACGACCGGAATTATATTTGTTGTTTCTTTCTCTTCTTTTTCTTATGCTTCTGCTTCTGCTTTTGCTTCTGATGTTCTTCTTTCTGCTTTCTATATCTTTCTCTTTCTTTTTGGAGACTCCTCTTCGCTGTCCATCTCTCTCTTTCTAGAGAGAGTCCAAGAGTCCGGGGGCTTGCGGTGCGTGCGTGCAGCTGCTTCTTTACATGTTCTCAAATTGATCAACGCGACGCTTTGTGTTGCCCTTACGGATCTCGCGGAGCGTCTTGTACTTGTCACGTCCCTGACGCACATTCTCCCGATGAATCTTATCGTTTGCCGTCTCTTTCGTCTCATCCCGCGACTGCGCCAGATCTTGTTTCAGGGCCTAACCAATGAGAAGAATATATAGTATACAAATTCTTTAGGGAATTTGTGTATTTCAGTTACACATACCTTAAGCTGATCATGCAGGCGCTCATTGCGCTCGGCCAGCGTGCGTCTATCTTCGATGGGATCCTTGATATGCTCGTCAGTGTCCAGGTCGCGTGATACATCGCCACCGGCATCGCCATTCGTCAGCTCCTCCTCATTCTCATTCTCATCCTCGGCCACATGATGATGCTGCGGCGTTGTCGATGCAGCCAGCAATGCGGCAGCAGCTTCAGCCTAAAAAAAGGAGGAATTTCAAATTAAATCAGGGAATAATAATTCCTATATATGTAGGGTATATGTGGGTACAATATATTCGCGTAGAAGCTTCTTGAATCTGCCTTATTTTATCGAATGAACTCAGCTCCGTTTATGGACTGTTGGCATTCTCGCATAATCTCGTCTAACAATCGAAATTACGCAAATAATTTGCCTTATCAAATTATGGCCCTGACTTTTGGCACCTTTGATTAGAGCGCTTATCAAATTGGGTTAGGCAGGGAAAGAGTATAGATATATGTAATTGCAGATGGTTTATCTACGGACCTGCTTGCGTCGTGCCTCTTCGACTTCGTCTTGCAGACGCTTGGTCTCCTCGTCCTTGGCATTGACCTCGTCCTGGATGCGCTGCACCTCCATCTGCTTGGCCATGATCTCCTCCTCGAGCTTGATCTTCTCGACGGCCTCCATGTTCTTGGCCTCCTCGAGGCGCTGCAGCATCGCCTGCAGCTCCTTTTGGCGCAGCTCGAGCTCGTCCTTGGCGGCCTGCAGCTGCTTCAGCTGCTCTTCCAGCCGTCGGATCATCTCCTGGGCCTCGAGCAGATCGCGCTGCGAGCGCTCCATCTCCTCCTGCATTTGCTTCAAGCGATCCTCATACTCCTGCTGCTTCTTTTCGGCACGTTCGCGAGCGGCCAGCGCCAATTGAAGCTTTTCACTGTTCAAAATAGATGTACAGAAATCGATTTGGATTAGGAATCGAATTTAAGTAGAGGGTTCATGCCATCGCTTACCGCTCCTGCTGTTTGGCATTCTTCTCTTCGCGCGCCTGCGCCTTCATTTGCTGCACATCGATCGTGTCGGGCTTGCGACGACGCATGTACAGCTCATGGTTGCCCATGCAGAGGGCCAAGATGCGCTTATTGATGCGAACGCGTGGGGCAAAGAACATAAAGTCGGGGGCCTTCTTGTCGATCGGCTTGATGATGAACTTCTTTTCGGAGAAGGAGATGTTCCGGATCTCGGACCAGGGGAAGCCAATCTTTGGCGTCAGTCGATCGTCCTGCTCGTAGATGTTCAGGCCGAGGGCATCGACGCCCAGCCAGAGATCGGTGCCCTTCTTGTTCCTGATCTCAAAGTAGTTGACGCCATACATCTCCAGATCCTGGGCGATCTTCAGATACTCCATCATGGCGTCCTCGCGCAGCATGCTGCGATGCTCCTGCCACCAGGTCATTATCGATTGCTCCCACTCATCCTTGGACATCTTGTGCTGATCGATCACCCGCTGCGGCAGCAAGCGATCGTTCGCCAAGAAGCCGGCTGTGTGGGTGGTCTTGTTGTGATCCCCGTGACGCGCCTGCACCGCATACGAGGCGAGCAGCACGGACGTCTCGGGCGGACAATAGATCTCGTCGGTCAATATGGCATTCTTCACCTGCAGATAGAACAGCCGCAGTGTGATGTCCTGTATGAGCTCCTCGGCAACATCTTCCGGATAGAATTTTGCACGGAACCTGAACTGCAATGGATTCTCCTTCTTGACATCCTGATTCATGACCTAAAACACAAAACACCAAGAATTGTATTACTCATATGAACGGACTACAACCAATGGCGATGAGTGGAATGAACAGGATGGGGATTGACTCTCTCGTTACCCATGTGGAGAACGGCATTGATCCAGTCTTTTTGGGGCAGCATGAATAATTATACATAGACAAGAGATCTTATTAGTAAACATAAAAGAGTAGCAGCCCCAAGTATGTACAAATGTATGTATGTTTTCTAAGGAAAAGAAAATACTTCCTCATGCAGTACTCTACAGATATCTATTCTATTGTATTCTAGCAATATTCTAGGGGACATTCTCGCTTGGGGATGGGTGGGTAGTCAATAGATTTGATCTCTCTTCTGCCCACCATATCATCGGCATCGTCATCCTCTTCGCTTGTCTCTGAATGATGGACTCCATTGCTGTCGCTGGTTGTCCGCTTGTCCACATATTTCTTAACGCGTTTCAAATATTTTATGGTCTTTATGGCCGGCGATTCGGGCTATTATTGAATACATTTACATTCAATTATTACAAAATTAAATAATAATTACATTTATAATTAATTACAATTATATTTACATTATGTACAATTATAAATTACAATTCAATATTCAATATTTTCATATAACAAAATGAACATCTATTAAGAGTTACAGTCTTTTGATATGATGCACTTTCCCTCTTAACATTATATTCTCTGTCATCGATGAGTTTCGTTTCAATGTGCTTTGGCTTTACCTTTTTGTACAGCTTAATCCATGTGGAGTCGCCTTTGGAGTCGGTATACTGAAGACCAAAGAACCAAACCTCACGCAGGCCGATCGTCTTGACCACCTGATCGAATAGTTGTTTGCCCGTCGTCGTCGACTGGATGGCAAACTCCAGTTCGGCGTCCATGGTCGTGACGCGCACATTCAGCTGCAAAGGAAACAAAAAATAGATGATAAATACATAAATCGTTGTAAAAATTTCCCATAAGCGAATATAACTGTGTGCTGTAAATTCTCTCTCTCTCGAGTTTTCACTCATCTCCATATTTATCTGTGAGGAGGGGGATTACATTGCGGGATTGCATAATAGCGGAGCAGAAGCAGAAGTACAGTTGTCACACAGTTTGCTAGCTTCACGCGCATTGACCATGCGCCTCTTTCCCTCTCTGGGGCTCTCTTCCACAGTCAACCCAGTCACCTATGATCTTTCCCCCCCATCACGACAGGGGGAAAATTGGTCAAGTGACAAAACACACACACACACACACACTACGCGCTCTCTTTCTCTTTCTCTCTCTCTCTATCTGTATGGGTGTTTTGCCAACTTGTATAACCCGCAGCGCTGTCCAGCCGGACTACTGTCGGTCGTCTGCGTCACACTCTTTCTCGTACATTCTGTTGCTAGCTTTGGGTGTCATGCCTGATTGATTTTCTGTTGTTGTTGTTGTTGGTGCTTTTCCCCTCGCTAGAGCGTGATTTTTCCACAAGCTTTCCCCTTTTGCGCGCCTAGCAAAAACGTGCGTTTCGAGTCGAAAGCTGGCGATGCAGCCTTATGCAAGCCAAATCCAATCCAGAAACAGAAACACCAGCCAATCAGTATGACACGTGACCCCCCCCCCGCACACCGATCCAAATGCCACATGCACCATGTTGTATGACGCCAAATCCCGTTAATCCACAAAAGCAGAGCGACATGACATGGCACGATTGTCGATAAATGACAACAGAGTTAATTCCTCAATACTCAATTCGATTCAAAGCCAAGAACTTGTTTTTGCAAAATTGGCATAGAAAATGGGACATGCTCTCTATCTCTATCTTTCTCTCTGCCTCTCTCTCTTCCTCTCCCTCTCGTAGGCGGACAGGACAGGTGGAAAATATGAAGAACAGAACCACCCAAGAACCCCAAGCAAGTCTAAGCAAGTTTTTCCAGCTTCTGGAGACCTCAATCAAGAACTCTCAAGAACTAAGAGGATAGAGCTTAGAGGAAACTTGTTTCTTTCCTTTCCTTGTTTTCTTTATTTTTTTTTGTTATGTTAAAAAATAGATTTCAACTCCGCTTCCATCCTGTCAAGTGGGTTATTCAGAATCTTTCATTAAAATTCTTAAACTTCCTTAAACTAAAAGGCTGAAAGGAGTTTTATTATAGATTCTCGAAACTTTGGCAAGATTTTTGCTCCGTTTACTCCATCACTGAATGGATTCCCCCACATTTTGTTTGATTGTTTGTCATCGTTTGTTCCATTTGTTGTTGTTTTTTTGCCTTTGTTTTCCAGTCGCTGAATGCAAATCAAACGTGACACAATGCTAGGAAATTGAAAACGTTTTTCATTTCAATCCAATTAACGTTTTTGGGTTAATGCAACAACTTTGCTGCGCCGTTTTGTTGCGTTGTTTTCCTCTGTTCAACAGAGAGTCAGTCAGTCACACCCCACACCCTCTGTCACGTCTCCCTATCCACCATCCACCATCCCCAATAGACGGTATGATCTGGTCTGGTTTGGTCTGTCCACCGAATGGAAGCACATAACACCACAGCAGTAACCCCCCCAATCCAACGAAACGGAAGTGGGGAGCATAACCAGTTCTGTTTGAATTTAAAAAAAAAACACACAAAACATGACTTGATTTTTCCCATATACCCTATAGAGTAGAGTATTATGAGTTTAACCAGAGAATTATTGGTGGGTAGAAATAATATCGGATAACAAAATCAACAGCTGACTGGGCAGATACTCAGTTTATCATTCTATTTCTGTGGAGAGTCGCTCAGCTATTAGAGGCTGTCTACTTGTAAGATTTCCATAATTTTAAAATTTTAATTTGCTTTAAAAACAACATAACTAAGACATTGTTTTCTAGATTTTTATTTTTTAATTTCTTTCATTATTCATTTGTATTTTATTTTTAATTTTTTGTTTCTATTCACTTTTTACTATTTTTAAAATTGCTTCCTTCATGTATTTCTTTAATTTTGATAAATTATTTATTTTTATATTTTATTTTATATTTTATCTTTATATTTTATTTTTATATTTTAGTATTATATTTTAGTATCATATTTTAGTTTTTTATATTTCATTGTTTACATTCTATTTGTAAACAATTTATTATATTAATTTATTATATTTATTATATTTTTTAATTATCTATATTTTATTTTGTATATCTTGTTTAGTTTGAATCTCTTTATAGCTCTTGCCCTCTTCTTCGTCTCCTTTTCTTCAAACGCAATCCCCACTTGCCGCTCACTATAACATATACATATAAATAAACAAACTAATTTGGAATATACAACTCTCCCCACCCATTGTTCCCTTTCCTTCGTATATATAGTTAAGGGTATCAACAGATTCAGAGTTACTGCATTTTTTTTTTTTTTTTTTAAAACGGAAACCCTAGAAATGCAGCAGCGGCAGCACAGCACATCAGTAAAAACACTCGAAAAAAAATACAAGACAAAACAAAAACAAAAAAAGAAAGGAAAACACAAACCGTTTTCCGCTTAACACTGACTCCGCCGTAGCGGGGCATACGGACACGGCTGTCGGAGACGACGACCATTCTGGGCGCGAAGGGGTTTCTCAGTAGCTTTTGAATTTTGATAGCGCTTTGTTTCGGCAAAAAATAATGTGTCGTGCGTGTCGCTTGGAAAATGTCGTGGAAAAATCGGGGGGAACAAAACACAAAACAATGCGCGAATGCGAATGCAGGCAGCGATGTTCGATACGGTTCTGTTGTCCAGCGGCAACTGAGGAAAATGGAAAAGTCGAGGCACGTTTTGTAAGCCAAACAGCAAGCCGAAGCAGATAGAAAAGACAGAAAATACAGAAAGAAAGAAAGAAAGCCGTTGTGGAGGGGAAAAGCAAAAAAAAAAAAGCAAAATGCTGGAAAAACAAAGCAAAATAAAAATTGAACTAAATTTGTGTGTTTGCCCAATGGAAGAGGGGTTGGTGGTAGGTAGGGTGCCCTGGGGGCATCGTCATCGTCATCGCCGCTGTTCCGTTTGTCAAATTGCATGTTAATTATGCATCTAAATTTAGACAGCACACACAACAAAACAAAATAGAAACAAAAACACAAAAAAAATATATAACCTGACACTGCCTCAACATTCAGCATTCTGACTGGCAGTTAAGTGTCTATCCGTCTATCTGTCTGTCGTATGGTGACCGTAGAGGTCAACATAGAGATAGATAGATAGAGGCAGGCCAGGCCCCAAAGTAAGGCAAACAAATCAGCGTCAATCATACGACGCGTTGCCTGTCAGTTCGATTTTTTATTGAAGCCAGCAATTAACCCACCGAACCACCCCACCACCACCTCAGACCTCATACATCCACACCCAACCCCAACAACACACAAACACATCAAATAGAGATTATGTATATATAATCGTATACTCGTTATACTAGACAGTGGAGACTGGTGGAAAAACTATGAATGTGAAAAACTATATGGAAAAAGGGAAAGTTATGGTTCCGCTGCTCTATACACTCGGCGAAAGCGTTTGCTTTCGAAGCGATAAGAATAAAAAACAATCTAGAGATAGGCGATTGTCCAGAAGTTAGGGGATTATACATATTAAAGGTAGGTATTACCCAGCAGATAGATAGGATGGACATACAGTGAAAAATGTAGATGGGGTAATCCCCTTCAAGAGGTGAGTGCTTCCACAAAAAGCCCCTACAGAGTGGAAGCATTTAGTTAGCCGACCGATGGGAGTATACCGCATGTCGCGTGACCGCGTAATGTGCCGAAATATTTGCAGAAAATTATAGAAAAAATATTTCTTTCCTCGTTTGTTGTTGCCTTTTTCCTTCATTCACATGATTGCCACGTAATGAGGATCCCATTAGAACCAGCTATCGCTTCATTCAATCCATCAATCAACCATCACAAAATACTCAAAAAATCATTAAAAAGTTGTCATCGTCTACCGATAAGAACCGACTCCCCATGGAGCTACTCCTGCCATACCCAACTACAGATTCACTCGCTCTCCAGATCTAGATATCTCCCGCTGCCGTCAATCAAAAATAAAGGAACAGAACATGCCAAGGAGCAGTCGTCTCAGCGCCATCGTCAAGTGTCTGTAGTCTGTGTGTATGCCGTCATATCAATGACGTCGTCGAGGGGTTATCTTCCAGCCCACAAAAAAAAAAATATATAACCAATAAATTCAATTAGCAAAGACGTCTGTCAGCTTCAATGACGTCCTTATCCGCACCTTCAATCGATTGCTGAACCCACATTTAGAGATGGATCTCCTTTGACGACAATTGCAGGCAGTCGGCAGTACGTTCGTTTATTCGAGTGTTTTGATAACCAGAAATCACCGCACACCTGATGACAGATATAATACCCGCCCATAATCTATAATAATTTACCACAAAATAAGAATTTCTTCGTCTCTATCGGGTTTCCGCTTTGGGAATCAGTGCATAGTTTTTCTGTCTTCTGATTTATGGTTTAGTTTTCGTTGAATGTTTTAGACTTAGACCAAAAGCTTGGGGTTTTCTCTATCACCTATGGCACAGCAGTTGCCATTCACTTATGGTACATTTTTTTTTAAATTTTTTCCGAGACACTTACCGCTTTTGGAGACATTTTCCGGCTTCTTTTCCTTTACTGTTTTGGGGGGAAAGCGAAATGCTGATTTTAGGGGAGTCCTCTTGGAGGTTACTTCGTGTTTGGCTGCTTCGTTGCTTCGTTTAGTGCTGGAAGGTGAGTCTCAAACTGCAAAACAAATTAATTTAAAAAATTAAAATTAATTTCATTAGCGACAGAAAACGAAAAGCACCAAAGAACTGAAGGGACTGACTGCCAACAACTGTTGCACAAGTGAATCAAAGTAGAGCTTTTTATATGATTTCTAGAGCGGTATTATTACTCAGAGTTCTCCGAAGCAAAGGAAGATACTCGGGCGATGAATCAGTTGTAGAATTCTATCAAAAGTTTTACCCTCAAAAATATCTCCAATTGATGGAAAGGCAAAGTAGTCCCTACTTAGTGCTTTCCAATGAGTGACAAGGTTGGAAAATGCCACAACAAACGAAGCGTTGCTTTTGTGTAGATGAAACCCTCTTAATCATGCGGAGAGTACTTCTCTCATTTATTGTGTGTGTTGGCAAACGTTCTACGATCTGGCAGTTTTTGTGTGGTTCAAGGGCATGCAAGTGGCGTTACTTTTCGTGATATTTTGAGACTTTTGAATGAGTGAACCTCTCGACCATTTCCGCCCCATTAGGAAGTGCTGTTCGCTTTTATCAATTAAACCCAGCACCCAGCACGACGATATAAATGTTTGACAGAGTAGAGAGACTTTGAACGCCACAGAAAATATAATGTACAGTACGTGTGTACTTATGTACATATATCCATCATTCCACCAATCCATCTGTCACACGACATCAGAGTGGGGATTTCTGTGTGGGGTGCATTTTGTTGTCACAGTGCCAGGTGAAATCATAAATATCATTATAGACCGCAGATATGACCACAAGGGTAGCACGTGACACTATATATATGTATAGTATGTATATAGTATATTCATTTCATTTATTTATAGGGAATTATAGTGAGAGTGCAAATTTTTCAAGAGTTTTGTAGCATTCTTGAATTAAATTTCGTGAGCATTCGATTTGCAGCTAAACCAAAGCGTGTTTCGAGACTTTACTTCCTTAAACTTGAAATTATAAACATCTCTTGATTTTTCCATATAGTTGGTAAACTACTTTTATGCGTTATACAACACTTAAACTGATATTTGCCCCATTAAAATCATCTGCTATAAAAGGTAAACGTACTTTTCAACGTTTTGACGCCATCTTTCGAGTATTTATTCATTTGGTTTTGCAAAGTGTTTGTTTTCTCCCTCCCCCCTGTGGCCATTTTTGGGTATTTACACTTGAGGCGCAAACATTCTATTTATGGGAATGGAGGAATATAGAATATGGCCTACCAAAAAATATATGTACTATAAGTGTACACATGTACGAAAATCCAATTAAATCTCGTTTACAACTTGACATTTAAACTTGTGGTGGCACAGCAGAGATCAGAGTGGATCGGGGGGGTCCTAATGACGTCAATGGTAGTTGCAACGAATCGCTGTCGCTCATAGAAACCATCGATAGAATGTGGTTTCCCTTTTCCTGATTCCTTCTTCATTTCGTTTGCTTTTTACTTCCCATGAAATGCAAATAAATCAAATTATTAGATGATGATTTCTTTTGGGTTTTTGGGCGCACACAAATGATGACATCATGCGGCATTTATTATCGCCAGCGCGTGAACTTAAAGAGGGCTTTCGCGGCACTCCACTCCCCTCTGCGTGACACTCCACACGTTGTATCCAAATAAAAAAACTAAATACAAAAATTTCAAACAAAAGTAAACTGAATGAGCTCATGCCTGCTTCTGAATGGTGTTGCGCTGTTAGCGTTCGCAGTGCGCTGCTAATCAACAAGCCACAAAAATTCCTTTGGCCTGATTCCCGAGAGAATGCCGCGGCGGGAAACGTGTCTCCCGGCCCAAAAGTTGCGCCGTTACGACTGCGCGTTCAATCGAGTGGGGAGGGAGAGTGAATCACTCACAAAATAGCAAAAGCTCAAGCCATGAAACTGGTGATTAAGTGCATCCTGTACACTCTATCTCGCTGGAGTGGTATGCCGTATCTATGTACATTTCCTCGAAAACTAATTGCAGTTTAATTATTTATTTAATTTAGAATTTACTCTCCCTTACTTCCTTCTTCCTCGCTTTCTTTCTGCTGTCTCTTTGGTAGCTTTTATGTCTTGCCGCTTGGCCGGAAATGATTTGGCAAATTCATTTGTATCTTTTAGATTCCATTTCCATTTATGCATGCGTATTCTTTTTTTTTCTTTTGGCACTTGTCAGCACTGTTAGTTGTACAGTACAGCATTGAAACGGTAAACAGCATGCGCTGGCACGTTACAACACTGAATATGGAGACTGTACTTTTGATTAAATTCGCTTAATAACACTGGGAGTGAGCAAAAGTGAAATAATATCCACAATACAATGCTGGAATTATTTTCTTAACTGTTTTTCGTTTGTGTTCTATAGTCACACTTTTTTCTCACTTTATAACACTGTTCGAGAATGCAATTGAACTGTAAAAATGCGGTCAGTGCGCTGCAGCTGCCCAACTCTTGCGTTATTATAATTTTTTTGGTTAATGAATGGCTTTACAGACCATTATTCTCCTCCTGCCCTCCGTTCCACCTACTATACACTCCACCTCCTTCTGCCACGCAAATCATTCATTCAGTTAAACAAAAAACGTTTACATAATAATTGTTCAGTTTCTCTCTCTCTTCTCTGTCTCTCTCTCTCTCTCTTGTGTGTGTTTTGTGTCTCCAAATAGTGAGATTTGTACGGCCCCCCCATTGAGAGCATTGTTTTGTGCCGGTTTGTGTTTAATAACCATTAACTACATTAATGAGTTCAACTTCAAACAGAAACAGAAATGGTAAATGGAAAACCCAGAGAGCCAACAGAAATCACGTTTATTGTTTGACCACCGGAACACAGCCATCGCTCCAATGGATGGATGGATGGCACACGCACACGAAACGAAATAAACGACAAAGACCTGACGGACTGGACAGACTGGACAACTGGACTGGCTATTGCGTATGCTATGCGCAACGCATTTTAAAATCCATTCCATCAAAATTACTCGCAAGTAAAGTCCAAACAAACACACAGCCAACCATCATACCATCATCGTGTCCATCTCTCTTTCTGCTTTTACTTTCTGTTGGGGGTTTCTCTTTCGACCAACCAGCCAGCCAGCCCCAGCCCCAGCCCCATCATATTAAATGAGCAGCAAATAAAATTATTTCTTCTTCCACTTTGGCGTTCATTTTCTGTTTGACTTTTAATTTTCAAACAATTATTTGTCGAGCCACA
This sequence comes from Drosophila bifasciata, assembly GCA_009664405.1. Lineage (NCBI taxonomy): Eukaryota > Metazoa > Arthropoda > Insecta > Diptera > Drosophilidae > Drosophila > Drosophila bifasciata. The sequence continues at coordinate 34,654,565 of CM019041.1, forward strand.
ATCGGGGGGTACTGCCGACTATGAATTAATGTTGGCAAGGCAGACAAAAAATGAAGTTTTTTTTCAGTCGGAATGAACAGAAAAGTCTTCTTAAATTTTTTTAATTTTTATATATATTTTTTTTTTTGTATATTTTTATTTATTATTTTTAATATATTTTTGTTTATTAGTTTTTTATAAATATTTATTTATTTTTTTTTTTTTTTTTTTTTTTTTTTTTTTTTTATTTATATTTATTTATTTGTTTTATATATTTTTATTTATTATTTTTTATATATTTTTATTTATTATTTTTTATATATTTTTTATTTATTATTTTTTTATTTATTATTTTTTTTATTTTTTTTTTTTCATAGATTTATCTCCAGTTACAATCTCTACTATACGAACACTATATCATATAAAGAACATCGGATCTAAACCATCCAAGAAAAAAAAAATAAAAAAACTATAAATCTTCCAAGTGTATCCCCAACTTCGATCCGCTAAAGACTCGCTCGCTGCTTTGTTATCTGGTTTTATGGTATTTCTTCTGTTTTCATGGCGCGTTGATTTTCCCCCCCTCCACATTTTCAATAATTAAAATGCCTCTGCCACGAAGGCAATCAAGCGGCGGAATCCACAGCGCGAAGAAAAAGCTACAAAAAAAACAAAAACCTGACCAAGTAAACTATATATGAAGATATATATAGTATAGTATGTACGTACATATACTTTTATGAATGAAAATCCATGGCAATGGAAATGAAAACACAAACAAGCCGCAGGGAGAAATCTTAATTACATTAGAATGGAATGGAATATATCCCGAGTATATTTCCCCCTGATTATCTAAACGCCTGCCAGTTGTTCATTAAAACAGAAAGACCCACACAAATTACAGGAGCCATTCATCAACTGGTGGCACTTCCAGAACAGAAGTTAATCAACAGATCTGGAATGGGAAATACCCCTAAACTGGAATGGTACATTCTTGAGGGAGCTTGCCGCTCATCCACTATTCCGTTTAGTCGAGCATACCCAACTCGTAGGCAGAATCATTCATCAGCTTGACGTCAAGAAAAAGCATAATAACAAATGTGACAATTTAATGAAGCAAATTAGCCTTAAATGTTCCAGATACCGTCGACAAACAGAATCGCGCACGTAAAGAAAATATAATATGTGCGATAGAAACACCGACAGACAGACAGACAGATAGAAAGACAACCGAGAGGGTCTGAGGGAGTGAGAAAATAGTATGATGAGGAGACACCTCCTCACCCATTGAGCGGATGGGGGGAGGGGATCAAAAAGAAAGACATCAGACATCGCTGCCCATCGCTGTCACAATTAACACAGCACGCAAATACATTAAGCATTTCCCGCCTCAGATCTCTACACGTATGTTTATTCACGGGTTCTCATTCGTTCGTTCATTCGTTCGTTCCTGATGCCTGTCATGATATTTTCTCTTCTTTCTCATGATATTATTTCGCCAACTCATAGACGTAATTAGTCTTTGGAGAGGAATGGGTGCTCGTCTCAAGAGCTTATAGAACCAAATGAAACGTTTCCATTGCTTAACCAACACTGTAGATGGTTTTTAACACTGAAAAATGAATGCATTCACAATGCAATTGGTTCATAATTGTTCAGAGTACAAGCATTATGGCATTTAGCAACAGTTTCTTGGCATTTACCAACACTACAAATGTCAAATGTTCGTATCTTTCAAGGTATTTGCGACCAAAGACAGAACTTGCCTAAGGTATGATTTAAAAAACAAAAATAATGATATTTAACAAAAAATTCTTGGCATTTATAACAGAAACCTTAAATTCCACATATTTAACGTGGCTTTAAGCTAATTTTGGCCTCGATCATCCCATTCCCTTCCATTCCCTGACAAAAAATATTCGTGGCTATATGATACTCGTATTGTGTAAGCTCTCTATCGTATCGATACACGATATATCCCAATAGATTGCCGCTAATTGTTTTTGTCAATTGTCATGCAAAACACACGCACACCCCAAAATCAAGAGAGAGAGAGAGAGAGAGACTGACAGAGAAAACTGTTTGTTGTTTTGTTTGTTTTGTTGGTTTATCATCATCTGGTGGTTGTGAAGGGCATTTGACAAATAATTTGAATGTTTGGTTGGTTGGTTGGTTGGTTGGTTGGTTGGACTCTAAGTGAAGTCAATCAATGGAAAGTTTTTGGAAAAACTAAACATAATTATTTGTTGGTATTGAAATAGGTAGAATCTGAGTACGTTAACCAGACTTTGAAGGGCTAAACTTTACCACAGAACGATATTTTCTTGACCATTATTTACTAATGAACATTAAGCCCCCTATTTAAACCATTTTATTTCAGGCAATTTTCAAACGAGTGATAAGCCAATATAATTGCATTCCGACTTGATTGACCACAACTGTTGGGTGTGTGTTTGTGTGTGATTGTTAATCGGTTACCGACTACCGATTGCCATCTACCGCCTGCTGTTGCCTGTGGCAATCAAAATTAAAGTGCACGATTTCTGTGTGGCTCGACAGACGCACAAAAAGTGTAGTGTAAAATTCAAGTTAATGTTGTGTCAAAGCCACTTCCGCTCCCCGACTCCTCGATACGTCGCGTCTGGGACGGACTGCGTTTACACGCACACACTGCGGGTGAATATCATGTGCATATCTTATCTGGAAACACACATTCGTGTGTAGTTTGGGTCTCGCAATGTGGCAATCGGCCTAAAAATATTTTATATACCTCATACCTCGAATAATCACAAGAACGTACGCGCGAACCCACACTCGCACACACTTGAAAAACAATTAGAAATTGGCAAATAGACACCACACCAACCAGAGCATGGAATGGAACGAACCTGCTCCTCCGCCTTTGCTACTCCAGTGATAGGGGCGGCGGTGGGATATCTTGTACGACAAAACAGAACAAACACTACAGAAAATTCAGTACAAATAAAACACGAATTGGGTACGTTGCGAGCGTCAGGGACACGACAATTGGGTCGCATGGGAGAGCATGTTGTGTCATCGAAGATATCGTCATCGAATCGATAAAGAGTCGATGGCGGCACATGCCGGAAATTTAATCAGATTTCATTCTTTATTGCATTTACCCACACTCATGGGGTGTGTGCTGTTACGAATTGACCAACACTCACTAGGTGGATTTTTCGCATTGCGCAAGTACAGGTTTAAACACCTTTTTCCAACACTGATTGGGCGAAAACGTTAAGATTCATTGAGATTTTCAACACTAATGAACGTTGAGTTGCAATCTCCACAACACTGATTGAAGAAAAACCCCCATTTAGGTCACCAAAGTTAGCATTAGCCACTCAATTTTGAGTGATTTATCCGCAACCACATGCAATTAGTGAATACCAAACAGAAATTCCCATCTTAAATGCCACAAACATTGCCCAACACCGGCTGCAGCACACATTCTACAGGTTTTGCCAAATGGAAATACTAACGGGTATTAATCATCGCTAAAAACATTCCAAAAACAAAACAACACAAACAAAACTACAACTTGTAGTATCAGTAAGAGAAATAAACAGCAAACAACAAAAAAACCAGTTATCCAGCGGCCCCCAGAGATTGTATTCTTTGGATGAGTACTCCGTCCGGGGAGAGGTACAGTCACCAACCACCACCATCGGAATCATAGATGGCAAGGCATGTAAATTACTCATCCGCAAGCACTTGATTTATTGGGCCACAAAAAAGCGTCGCCCACTTGTTGGGTAAATGCTTTCGTTTTCAATTTTTGACAATTATTATACCAATTCGCAATGGAATGGAATGGAATGGAATGACGAATGACGAAAAGACGGAAAGACAATCCAATCCAATCCAATCCGATCCGATCCATGGTGTATTATGAAACATAGACAATTTGCATGCACTGTGTGTGCGTTGAGGCATGTTTTATGATGCAACAGAGATACGAAAACGAAATAAACACACACATAGAGACACACTCACTAGTTTTATGTCCCTCGTTCGTATATTATTTGCAACTTATTTATGACAGAAAGAGCGAGAGAGGTAGCGCAGCACAGAGCAGAGCAGAGCGGAATACGACAGCCTCTGTCTCTGCTTGTTAGCTAATTTCATTTCATTTTTACCTTCCACAAAACACTCGTGCAAATATTATTAGCAGCACTAAACGACGGAGCCGGCGGCGGAGGGGGCCCCCCACCCCATTTCATCCTCATTTTAAATAGAGACAATAGATATACGATGACGAGTGGGGGGGAAGGGCATAGAGATACGACTGCTAGTCGACGACTAAGGCTGCGACGACTCGACTCTACTCTGCCCGAAGGTAGAAGAGTAAATAATATGCGTGACATTGAGCTTTTGAGGTTATGCATACGCTAATGTGCACTCATTGTGTTCCCCTCCCCCCTCTGCATCGCTCCATGCCGCCAAACTTCCAATTGTTGTCTTGACTTATAAACTTTATTAAAAATGAGAGTCATACGAGTCATAGAGCACACACACACACACACACACACAGCATGTCAAAGTTTAGCTAAGGAATTCCATCAAACGACTAAAAATAGCCTTGTTGTCGATCCCATGATTCACACAACTAGAGTTTATTCATTAAATCAATGAATAGCATCTCATATGTAAGGCAGATTTATTCGCATTATAGCTACTAATTTACAAACAAATTGATGCTAAAAATAAACGCTGTAATCACCTTATTGATACTTTTTTTTCAACTGAATCGATATTATTTAGCAACATTTTTTGCAACCCTTACTCTTTCAATTTTCAACTTGATTTAATAGTTAATTATTCTGACCTTCAATTAAATAATCCAATCTACTGCAAAAGAAAGCAAAAGGAATGACAATTGAAATACTATTTACCTATCAATCGCGACACACATATCTCCATTTGACCAATATTCTGTTGTGATTGATTGATTTACGAGTATGTTGTATACGCAGAGAGTGGAGGAGTAGGCCGAGACCTAGAGGTCTCGAAACGAAAAAGCCATTAACAAAATAAGCGTTAGTGAAAATGTGCGCGCACAGGCAGCAAAAAACGAAACGAACAAAAATTGTTGCCATTAAAACCACATTAAAAATAGTAAAACACAAGAGCCATGGCAACTAAATTTTGTGCTGCTGAAAGATGATTACAATTCGATAAAAAAAAGGGGGAGAACCGCAGACACAATGACACAAGGTAAATCAGAGGGACAGATAGAGAGATAGAGAGAGAGAGAGAGATGACAATGCAATGTGCAGTGCTGTAAAAGCAGCGGAAGTGTTGATTAATTGCATGGCACATCCGCCGTTTTGCCAAATGATCATCTATCGGTGGGTCTCCACTGGGAGAGCGGATAAGAATCATAGGATACAGCCAGGGGATATTCACTAGAAAACATATACAAATGTAGTCATTTCGATTGATTTCTTTTTGATAATTTTCTAAGGGTATTTTGGGTTAGTTGTTCTCCTAATTCGGACCGCTTAAAGTCTTCTTTCGGTTTAATGTTCTATAGATTATTAATATTTTTTCAGGCACAAGTTTTCATAACATTTTCTTACAGATGTTCACCTTTGTTAAAAAGGTTCAAGCATTTGCACTCTCATCTTAACTTTCAATCTTTATATTTTTCGCTTTAATTTAAATGAATTCCACAGAAAACAAAAAAAAACCACCTGACACCTGACTCATTCCCTTCGCACACATGCGCGCAAGATTCCATTTTCAATTCGCAGTTAAAATTAATTTCCGAAGCGACTTCCACTTTTGCCTTCGAACAAATCTCAAACAATCAATTGTACAATTAGTCATTTCTTCAATTAATAATTGACTATTTTTAACTGTGTGCGAGACCGACGACGACTGCAATGATGATATGAGGCTAAGGCTAATGCTAAGGCTAAGGCTATGATGATCATGATGATGATGATGATGAGCTCAGGTTTTGAGCAATTTCTAAAAAGGCATCAACGACGCTATTAACGTCACACACACGTCTCGTACTTTGGAAAGATTTATCGTATTTTTTACACCTTGAACTTTGACGCAACACGAGAGCAGCGTCGCGTCGCGCGCATCGCCTCGCATCGCATCTCGCTCTTTCGTCCAAAGCTCGTGCGCTCTCTCGGTGCTCTCCAAAGTCATCTATGGAGTGGAAGAGCGAGGTGCAGAGCATAGACTACGAGTAGATATCCGATTAACATGAGAGTGAAATAACAGAATGAGTGTAAAGTGCAATATGAGCCTGTGTTGGAGGGAGGGGTGGGGAGCGATCTTCTACCTTTCACAGCCTTGCCGCCAGAGCCACAGCCACGCCTCCTCTTATTCACATACGTGAAAACGTGCCCATAGCTTGATATCTATAAGCACTGTACCTTACTGTACCCCTCCATATGTAACAACAATAAAACAAGGGAACATCACGCAAACACACACTGAAACAAGAGACAGGGGCTACACACATGTACGTGTAGATGCTGCATAAGCTTGTCTTATAGAGAAACAGACACACACAGAGAGAGACAGAGAGAGAGAGCAACAGCTTTCGTCTGCAAAATTCAGTAACAACAACAACAAAAAAGAACAACGCAAAGAACAAGGTGAAAATTGTTGAAAAATGTAGGGTATGTGGGATACTCTAGATATGATCAGATACCAAAATATATCGGCAAATGTAAATGCATATAGAAAATATAGTTAAAATATTTTTTAATAATGAATAAACCCACTCCCCACTCTCCATTCAGAACTGTTCATCAAACTAATATACCCGCAAAGCTGTGCATATTTTAATGGCTTAATGGGTATTCGCTCAACCTGTTATTTTGCTGTCCAATTTGTCGTCTCTCATTCTTGGTTTTTTTTTTGTTTTCCAGCATTTCGGTTTTCGGCATTGATTTCGTGCTAATGACAATATTAATAAATACAGAAGAATGGGGTGGAAGGGGTAGTGACTTTTGCTTCGCTTGATATATTATACTGGAATTTGTTGCGGGTATATTTTTTTGGGAAATAATAATAAAAGTTTTTCCCCACAAATATGAATTATGTGACACCAAGAGGACAGACTGAATGAATGGATATGCTGCCTCCCTCTCTCTCTCTCACTCAATGTGCGTGAAAGGGTATTGCAAACAACAAAGAGTTCAACGAAAGGTAGAGGGAGGGGTGGAGTAGAGGAATCTATGCAAATGAGTTAACAGTTATTCAGAATCAATGAAGCGTCATCGCAGTGTTTTTAGAACACCGCAACCCTACCCGACCCTCCCTCCTGCTCCATCACTCTTTTTGTCCTCTCTTTTGCTCGCTCTCTCTCTTTCTCTCTCGGGTTATATTGCTATCTGCCTTGCCTATCATCACAGTTACGTTGACCTTCAGAGATCGTAGCGTAGAGAACTGTGCTGTTGGGTGCGGCCGCGCAGCAACAGCAGCTTCAACTTTTTGGAGGCTGAAGCAGCAGCAGCAGCAGCGACAGAGGCAGCAACAGAGGGGCTGGTGGGGCAGGCAGCGGCTACAAAAGAAAGCTAGCGATGGAATTTTAGCAATGCGGCCGCCAGCCAGCGCTGCCCAGTGGATACTTCAATCCCCCCCACCCGCTCTCACTTAGACAAGTCTCCACTGTACTCTCTCTCTGCCTCTGTCTTTTTTCTTTTTTTTTTTTTTAGAGAGAGTGGGAGAGTGGGCAATGCTTATGCACCTGATAAAACACGAGAAATAAAAGGTCCATTAAAGATATGCATTACCCCCTCTATTATTATATTTTGAAAAGAGAAAAATTCAAAAACAAATTCAAATTTTAATGCATTGAGACACGCGCGAAACATTAGCAGAGGCAGAGGCAAAGGCAGAGGCAGAGGTGGGGCGACAGATAGGCGTCGCGCTTTAGCAGAGTGAGTCCTCTCTTTCTCTCTCTCTCTATCTCTGTATATCTTTCCTTAAGTTTTTAAAGATGAGCTTTTCTTAAAAGGATTATAAGATCATGAAATTGTAACTAAATTCCAACTTTATATTTGATGGATAAGTATAATGATATTCAATGATAATAAAGTGACCAAAAAATACATTTATTTTTTGAAGGATATTCTGTTGGAATATTAAAGAATGCCCAAGGAAATCAGAATGAACTTGACATTGCATATAAATTACTTCCACTTAATAAAGGCATAATATGCGGTGGAGTTGATTTCATTGAAATGTTTTTTTATTAAGTGAATAAAAATGGAATCTTTGCCACAAAAAATACAATGCGGTTAAGCTTGGCAAACTCCAAATAATTTGTGTTGTATTTTAATTTTTTTAAGAAATTTCAAACATTTTGTATATTATTTTAGGATTCCATGATTTTACCATTAAACGATAGATGAGATGAGATTCTTTCTGTTCGTTTAATCTGGTTTCAATTAACAGGAAGTAAATGTATCATTTTTCGGTCGCTTTTTTTATATTTGTTTTCCATTAAACTGGCGGCGACTCTTATCGGTCCAATTTCACGACAAATTATTCCCGGAATGGCAACGGACAACGGTATCCCGCTAAATACAGTTTTTTCCCTAAAAGTATGGTGTAAATGACTGTGATATTTATTCGGATGTTTTCCTTTCAGTTATCTATATTTGGGGATTTTCTTTTCCTGTCTTATACCCCCCCATTTGGATCTTTTTCCTTCCTTCCAGTTTTCTACACTTGGGGATATTTTTCACGACGTTTTCCTCCCGCTTTTGTATCCTAGTTTTTCACTCGTATTCCCATTTACATCCCATTTTCATGCCGGTTTCCCATTTTCCTGCCTGTTTAACCATTTTTGTATCTTTTTTCCTGTCTTTTCCGCAAAATAGCTGTAGATTGACGGCATTTTTTACAGTTAGCTTTTGGTCAAAACGAGACGCGCGGGACCTGTTGCTGCCAGTGTCAACCATCTCTGCGGCTTTGGGGCGACTTGTTTGTGTGTTGTGCGGGTAGGGTAGGGGGAAGGCAGGCAGTTAGCTGGAAGAGGAGGTGGAGGATGGATGAATGACTGCCACCTAGGGGACCTGATCCCGCTCTGTCTATCTGTTTGTGTGTGTGTGTGTGTTGCTCAGAGATTTGTGGCTGACGCTGTAGAAAGTATGTCAATTTAGAAAAGTCGTCGACTGTCCACCACACACACACACAAAAACACAGGGAGAAAGAGAGCGGGAGAAAAGCGCATTTTGCATACTGTTCGAGTGTGACCAGATTTTAGGTTTGAATTTGAATTTTCGAATAAAATACGAACCGCAATTTCTGTTTTCTTCGATCCACATGTGCAGCATACACCTCCTACACACACACACACACTGAGTAACACAGACACAAACACTGTGAAAAAAAAATGTTAAGATCTTTTTGAATTTTTGTTGTTTCCTTTTCAATTTTTTTTTAACTGATGCCTTAGAAGAGAGCGGGAGAGAAGAGTTGTGTTTGTTCGATCGATCGGGTCGTATGGTTTAACACTCACACACACGCATATACGCAAAAAAACACTCGGGAAGGGTGGGGGAGGAGTGAGAGAACAAAAAAAACTTCGCGTCTGCTTGAAACGAGCGCGCCGTCGCGACTGTCTCAACTTTGGGGCTTTTGGGGGCTGCCTGCCTGTGCCTGTGCCAGTCGCTGCGCTGCGCCGCCGCTGCTGCTGTTGCTGCTTCAGCTTTTGACGAGCTGCTTGCGAGAGAGCGCTACTGCTGCTGTGAATGGAAGGGAGAGAGTAAATGCCATGTAGAGTGAGTGGCTTGGAGAGTGAGTGAAGTTCAAAATGAGTTTGCAGAGTAGTGCTCAGTGTAGTGGAGAGTAAACTGCATGACTATGTGGAGTGGAAGTGGAATGGAGTGTAGAGCAGATTGGCGAGTGAGTGTCGATTACAAAAAGCTAAGCACAGTAGAGTGCAGAATATGGTTCTTGCAAGCCATAGAGTGCTAGGCGAGGTGGAGTGGGGGGGTGTACATTGTCGTTAACTCTCTTCCGCTCCAGCGGTGGCAGCACAGCGGACGCGTAAGCAAACTAGCGGGTGGGTGGAGTTGTGGAGAGCGGTAATGCAAGAGCGTAAGACGACTCTTACGGAGAGAAGCAAAGACGATTGCTGTTGCTTTTGTTGTCAGGGGCTTAAAGATAGTACAGGAAATAAGATTTCTCACACACAAACACAAACGCACACACACACACGGATCTCTATATTCCTGTTTGAACGCTTTTTTTTTTGCATGTGTGTGAGCCATCAGGCTCAATGGGCGATTGATACCCTCTGAGACTTACCAAACCAATGGTATACTATCGGGTTATTGCGGGCTATATCCATTATCGATTGTTGCAATGGGTCAGTAATCGGATCGAGGAGTTATCTCCGTAGGGAATCATGTTATTAAATCAATCATCATTTTGCGATAAGATAATGTTTGTTATGCAATTCAGATACAGTTTCATTCAACGTTTACGCGTGACTGGCAAATTGCCAATCATAGCAGCAAGAGAACAAAAATTGAGATAGTCGCTCTAATATAGGGTATCCTATATGCCCGATATGGCAAGAAGTGTCGATTATGAGGCCTTGGATCGCACATTCCTACAATGTGATATGGGCCCTCCTATCTCTAAGAAACAGCAACAACTACGACGGACGCACGCACTCGAGGGCTTAGCCCAAGTGCTGTTGTTCTGAGTCACATTTTTTCCACTCTCTTAGTTACCTCACCCTTCCCTGCTCCTGCTCCTGTTCAGAGCGCAACCCACAGATGCCAAAAGTGCAAGATTACGGCAGAGATCAGTGGCGTAACCAGCAGAGAGGAGCCGCCCCTGATGTCACCCTCCTCTCTGACCCCTTTTGCGAAATCCTGCCCACGACTCTGTGTTTCTCCATAAGTTAAGATAGCAGCCACAGCCGCAGAGAGCTCACAAAACCAAAATTAGAACATTACGTAGTCCCCCGCGACAAAAACGCGAAATACGCTGCTCTGCTCAAATAAAATACAATACCAAAAAAAAATAGTTTATCAATTTGAAAATTGATAAAAAATAAACAACATTTTGCCGTTATCTTTTTGAGATTGTGAAGCAACAAAAAGAAAAATAAACCCAACACAAAACTGAATTACTATACCAATAAATGTTGATTGGAATGCAATTCCGGATGAGTATTTTAGGGGCCTGGAGGTGCGCAAGCGAATTCCAGTGGATCCCTAATACAAACTTACCCAAACCCCATCCTTATTCTGGAAAATTCCAAATGTGGAATCGCGTATTTTAACCCTAGAAGGCCAACATGATTTGGGGACACATTCCCGATTTCGGGTTCGGGGATTTATACCACTTCTACTGTAGTTATTCTCCAGAGTTATTTTCCAGAAAATTACACTTTAATTCCCATGAAAAACGTTTGTTTCTATGATTGTTATATGATCCTATCGCTCGAATTGTTGAATTCAACGAAGGATGACCCCCGCTAGGGTTAAGCTCTCTCACTCGCTCTCTCTTTCACTTTCCAGAAGACGTTCGCAACAGCAGCACAAAAAGTAAAAGCCCATCCATGGCAAAGTGTTGTGCAAGTGCAAAAGAGAGAAAAAGATAAGATTTTAAATGGTTGAGAGAGTGAGAGAGCGAGAGAGAGAGAGAGTGATGGATCGTCTGGGGGGCGGCTGGAGGTCGAGCGGCTGCCCCTGCGGTTTGACCCACTAAGTGAGCAGAAGCAGAAGCAGCAGCAGCAGCCAGCCCCCCGGATACCCGACCCGAATGCAGTTTTGTGAGTCACGAAGCTGATTAATTTCTCACGCGTCGCCGCTAACGCTGGCGCTGACGCTGACGACGACGACGCCGCTCATGCTGCTGCTAGAAGTGGGTGAAGGGCGGCAGCGGCAGAAGCCAGGCGGCAAAACAACAACAAAAAGTTACTTACGTGGGAAATTCGGAAACAAAATGCCGCAAAAAGCGCCAAATGCAACAAAAATAGGATTTTGTTCAGGTAGGTGCCTGGCGGCGGCTCTCTTACTCTCTCTTCCAGCTGATGCACGCGGTGCATGCGTTGCTACTCTCACGACAAAAAAAAAATAACCGTTTTTGTAGATTCTTCTTCACGCTGCTCTCCCACTCTCACACTCACGGCGTTGGCGTTGGCGGCTGCTCTCTCTCGTTCTCTCAGCGGCTGCTGCGAACTGCACGTATCAAAAGTTGGATGCCAAATGAGTGGAGTCAAAGCTGCGGCTTGGGTCCGAATGCAACGATGGATATGCACACAGCACGGGCGCGAGAGTGAGGATGATCGGCAAACAAACAAACAAGCAAACAAAAAACCATGAGACGGTGAGAGAACCTCTGCAGCAGCATCAGTAGCCCCAAAAAGCAAGTCACGCGGCTTGAAAGAGATGGATGCGGGAGGAGAGAGCGCGAGAGAGAGATCCAGAGAGCGTAACAAGTGTTTTAATAGAGGAGGGCGGGAGCTTTACATCAGGTGGCAACGCCGGCCGCTTGGAAATTTGAAAGCATCGTCGCATTTTAACGTTTTTTTTTTTGTTTCATTACGTAACGTTCGAGTTACTCTCTTTTTTTTCGTTTCCCCTTTCTTTCTATATGCGACGCTGCCCGCCCGCTTAACTAGTCAAGCATGAAACAAACAACAACAACAAAAAAATAACTAGTTTTTTTTTTTTTGGTTAATTAACATATAAAAAACGGTACAACAAAACGACGCCGCAAACTTGTTGCACACTCAAAAATCACCCACGGAGAGAATGTCAGAGCGTAGAAAGAAAGAGAGAGAGAGAGAGCGAATCAGCGCATTCGTGTACCATAATACCGTAATAGGATTGTCATTAATTTTTCGTCGATATTTATTATACATTTTGTAAATCGATCTTAAGGATAGTTTTGATAACTTTATAGCGCCATAATGTCTGGTTTTGAAATAGATGTAAAATCTCATTAATTTTAAACGGCCATAAAGCCAAATCCCAAATAAATCCACATCTCCAGGGCGCGAACGAAACCTGTTCCTCCTCTCTTCCCATGAAGGAACATTTCAAGTTCACGAAGGAAAAACAAACGGGGAAAAAAAGACTGCAAGTCGAATGCAAAAACATTTGCGTAAAGATATTCAGCTGTGCTTTTTCTTCTCGTTTAAATAAATAAACACGGATAGCGAGCGAGCACCATGAGAAAACGATTGGCGGCAAACGGCAGACGATGACGTCAGTGGCATGTCGAGGGCGCATTTTGGTTCCATTTGGCTTTTGGCTGTGCAAATTTTGTGTATTCAATGCCGGAATCCGCCAACACAACACACGGTGGCGGTGGCGGTGGCGACCAGGCCAGAAGCTGTCCCGTCGTCCCCCAAAAATCCGCACAGACGACAGACAATCGCGTCGTTCCGTTGTGGGCGCGCTTAGAGATGTGACTCCTAACACGATGACAGTGCAGAAAAAGTGCATTAATTGAAATCAATAGGCTTCGGGTTTGAATCGTCTCTAAATAAATATATCAAACGGTTCTGAATCTGTTTGTTTTAATGAAATGCAATATATTTCAGCCGCTTCCTTTCGAACCTGAGCCACACAAATTTTTTAGAAATTTGCCACACTTCCGATCTTTCTCCAATGATCGTGTCACGCTCCCATCTCTCGACGCGAAGGCAGCCTCAGCGTCAGCGTTGAGGTGCTGCCTGCCTACCTGCCTTTTTTTGCTGCTTCTGCCTTTGCTCTTCTTCCGCTCCCCAACACCGGGGGCAAGGGGAGCAGCTACTAAGCAGCTACGCAAATTTCTCGCAAAATGGCAACACTGGCAGCTAAAACAGGTTTCCTTTTATTTTTTTTTGGGAGACGCATCAAAAATTATGCAAAACCCAACCACAAAAATCGTAGAGAAATGTGTTAATTGAAAAGGGGAGAATATTACCGCTGGGAGGGGGTTGGAGAAGCTGAGTGAGAAGTAGAATTTCCAGCCATAAATCAAATAATGAATGAATCGAGAGAGGGCAAGAGATAGAGAGAGAGAGAGAGCGGCGAAGAGAGAAGTGTAAACAAAAGCAGAGGACAGCAGCATCCGCTCTGGCAATGCCATCATCAGAGTCGACCGAACGGAGTGAGAGAAAAGAAGAACAGAACAGAGAAGAACACCAGACGATACCATGATAGGTGTGAGCGAGAGACCGATCTTAGCCCAGTTATCCCAGCTGTGAAAGGGGTAATAAAGGGTGTATGCGTCCCTGTGCAGCCGCCAGTGTGTGACATTTGAAGAAAAGTATTGGAAAAATTATTGAGAATTTCATTTATTGAAAAATTCCTTTAATTTCTAGGGTATGCCACAGGTCGAACAGCCCATTCTAGTCCAAGGCGATACTTGATCAATAACTTGTTTCTGGCTTATTGAACAGCATTTATTAGAGAGAGAAAAAGGTGGAAAATGAAAAGGAGATGGCTGTGGTGGGATGGGGTCTGTCAAGAGGGGAGAAGCAACAACTTTGTCGCCGCCGCTGCTTTCACAAGAGTGCCACACAAAACCGTTACAAATTGGCTTGGGAATGTGGTAGAGGTGGAGATAAAAAATAAAAAAAAATACATATGAATGTATATACGAAGAGATTATCAGCCAGAGAGCAGGATGGCAACAGTAGAAGCAACAGCTTGCAAAATAACAGATCTTCGTCGAACCCGTTTTATGGAGTTCTAACTGGAAGACAAAGACATGGGCATAGACAAGGGAACAAATGTGATGGTAAGGTAAGTCCCACCACCCAACAGTGATCGCTGATCGGATTCGCAAGTGATTTTCCAACTGGAATCAATGGATCGATATACAGTAATTTCCCTCCTATGCACGCATCGCTGGATGGATGCGCTGGAGGACTGGAAGTGCGAAGGTTCCAATTGGAAGCGCCGCCTTCATGCTAATGGGGGGTGAATAAGACTGGAATGGAAATGGGTCTGGCTGGTGTCTCGGTTTTCCCCCACACCCCACCCATTGCCCCTACCTAGACGGATAAAGACGGAAGTGAGCGACTTGCGAGACACAAAGAAAAGAAGACAGTAACACAATACCTTTGACATGTGAGTGTATGTGTGTGTGTGTTATGCATGAGTGTGTGAAAGGAAAAACTTTGACTGGAAAAACGGTGGTTGGAGTGCTGCTGTAAGTAATTTTCACACGCTTTGGAGGGCTGTGCGAGAGGGACGGACACAAACATACTAACACACTCACACTTACACAAACGTTTGTGTGATTTATGAGCAGCTGCAGTCGAAAATTATTACGTTGTCTCGCTCTGTAGTCCAGGGCCTGATGGCTTTAACTGATATTTCAATGCAACACTGAGTATGTGTGTGTGTGTGTGTGTAAAGAAAGAACCGCAAGAAAGAGCAATATTTTATTGTTGCTCCCTTAAACATTTGTTAAGCGGTTGGTTCCTGAAGCAACAAATGGCTGACGCCCGCCAATGCTGACGCTCTCTGCTGGCCGGTTAATGACTCACACTCTGAAGTCTCGCTCGCACTCACTCCACACACTCCACAATCTCCAGTTAAAGTCTTACACACACACACACGCTCGCCTCTCCAGTCAAAGTCTCACTCACACTCAAACAGTGGCCTATACCGGTATTTCAGCATTACGCTACACACACACACACTCGAACACACTTATTCTCCTCGTTTCTACCAATTTATTTTTTATGGCTGCATGATCGTTTACATAGCAAATTAATTGTTAGAAATTGGCAAAAAGAACAACTAATTAACGCACCTCCATCCCCCTGCCAACACACACACTCACCTGACAATAAACAAAAGAAAGAGAGAGATGTATGTAAATAATAACCAACTCACTTCACACACACAACACACACAAACACACACGCACACACACACGAGAAGGCCAAAGAGTAGTCGACGGCTCTTTTGTTGCTATTGCTGCTGCCGGCTCTATGTATGAATCGTCACAATATATATTTCGGGATATATAGTAATTTGATTGTTGTTGGCGGCACACAGAAAAAAAATTTGACTTCGTTGTCGTCGCTGAGCAACACGAAACACGAATAAAAAATATACAAAAAACTACAGCGGTGCTGCTTTTGCCGGGTGGTCATTGTGTGTGTGTGTGCCTGTGTGCATGAGTGAGAGTGCCTCTGTGTGCGTGTG
Source organism: Drosophila bifasciata (assembly GCA_009664405.1). Taxonomy (NCBI): domain Eukaryota; kingdom Metazoa; phylum Arthropoda; class Insecta; order Diptera; family Drosophilidae; genus Drosophila; species Drosophila bifasciata. The sequence goes on from CM019041.1 coordinate 34,670,716, forward strand.
GCGGCAGCGGCGGCGGCTTGCTTGTTGCGCTTTTTTCTACAATGCGTCGGAATTTTTCAACTTACAATTTATTCGTTGGGGAAAACTCTTGGTGCACATAAACGTAAACGGATGCTGCACATTAAGTTTTTCGGCTTCTTGATTTTCCCAGTTGGGCGCACAAATCAAATGAAATCAAAAAACGCAAAAAAAAAGGAGCGAAATGAACGAAACAAAAACTGTTGGCGCACGGGGAATAGGGAAGGGCGCGTGACCGGGTTCAACGTTGCTCAACAATCGATAAGTCGATAGCACATATCCTATGCGATAGCCAGCGCTGCCAGATGCAGCAAGCGCAATGCCTTGCCTTTATAATTATTTGTTTTAATTGCTTTTTCCCGACATCTGGCCACTCAGATGGGTTTAACGTTGCTCAACTATCGATATCATGAGCCAACAAAATGCCTTCCTTGACAATTTGAATTTGACCCACAATCCATAAAAGTGAATCCTAATTTTAGACTTGGATGAAAAACAAAAGAAAAACAATTTATTTCGATGGGAGGTGAATGATTTTCGATTAAGAAACAAACAAAACCGTGCACAGCATTCAATGCCGGGCCCCGGCCATTTCTTTTTTGTACATTTGGTCGACGGACAGTCACGGCTATAAATAATAATAATGAATCAAATCCTAATTGTTGTCCAGCGCGGCGGCGGCAGCGGCCGCGGCCCGTTCGAGCTCCTGCATCTGCTCCCGCTCACGCACCAGCCGCTCCCTGCTGTCCTGCGGATTAAGCAGCACCTTCACCAGATGCTCCACAGTCGGCCGCTCCGCGGTGCAGTAGACCTTCTGGCCCTGCGACTCCAGGGCCCGCCGTGTGCTCGGCCCGATGGCCACCAGCTTCCACGGCTCCAGCGAGATGTTGTGCGCCCGGAAGTACTCCATGGCACAGGCCACGCCCGAGGGCGAGAAGAAGGCCAAGAACTCGACGCTGTCGCCGGCCTCCTTCAGTGCCCGCTCCACGCACTCGCCCAACTGGGGGCTGCACTTCGTCTCATATACCTCGCAGGCGTCCACACAGAAGCCGTTCTCCGCCAGCTTCGAGAGCAGGGTGTCGGTGGCCAGGTTGCCGCACGGCAGCAGCAGCGGCAGGTCGCGCGACCCGTCGAACGTGTCCACAATGTACTCGCCCAGATTGCGGGCATTCCCCGTCTGCTTGCCGTGCGTGAAGAGCTGCTGCAGCGTGCTGAGGGCCAGGTTGTGGGTCACCTCACCGACGGCATAGTTATGCAACAGCTTCCAACCACCTGGCAGTTCGCCCAGCTGCAGCGCCTCGTTGACGGCCTCCACGCAGCGCGGGCTGGTGAATATGATGCCCGCGTATTTGTCCGGCGTCTGCAGCTTGCCGCCCAGCTCCTGCAGGTTCTTGAAGCCGAAGCACAGCGTCGGCACGAACACCGGATTAAAGTTGTGCCCCAGCAGCGTCTCCGCGTACACATCGGTGCTGTCCGATTCCGATTTGAAAATAATCACCGTCCGCTGGCGGCTCGTCATGGTGCCTGGTTTGTGTTTGTATTTCTGCCGGGCCGGGCCGTCGATGTGGGATTCGTCGTTCGATCAGATTTATTGGACGACGGACACGCTCGCTCGCTCGGCGCGCAGCCTCGTCGAAATAAATTGTCGCTGCCGAGTGTTACTGCCCCGCCGCTCCCGCCTGTTGGAGGTGTTTTTTTTCGGCAATTGTCTGCTGTCTGCTGACGGCAGTGACCGAAAATATTTGCATTTACTTTTAGCCTGCCGCCGCCTGCTGCTGCTGCTGCTGCTAAAATTGCACTTGCACTTTTGTCACCTCTGCTCTCCCCGTCCCGCTTGTACACATTCTTATCACTGGTGCGGGGATGCCAGCTTATTTGGTTTTAATGCTGTGCCCCCCCCAAGATGCACCCAAACTATCGTGCAAAAAGCGTTGTACATATCGATATAATATTCAAGCTCTAAGATCGACGCTGGTCCTTCTCTTAGTACAACTTTTTCTGCAAAACTCGACCACGCGCATTGCACATTTTCATTATTAAATACAAATATATTACGAAATACAATACATTGACTATTGCAAAAGTCTGCAAATTGACCATATATCCACGTACTCAAACTCAAGTAAAGTAATATATAATTTAATGCTTTTAATCCAATCTACATGTGAATATTGAAGGTGTCTCGAATTTGTGTTAAATGCTATTACACTTTGCGTACTTTCAGAAACTTAAAAACCTAAGATGCTGTCGAACGTAAAGCTACAATCTTCCGATGGAGTAATCTTCAATCAACCCATTTCAACCGCAATGAAATTTACACCAATTGCCGCCATGCTGTCCCTTATGGGCGCTTATGACAGCGATCAAATTATTCCCATCGGCAATGTTCGCTCAAACATTTTTGAAATGCTTCTGAACTGGGTCGAGTACCATGTAAACGATGATATGGAGGAATTAGAGAGGAACACACATTACAGCATCATCCCAGAATGGGATAAGAATTTTCTAGAAATACCCGAAGCAGATTTGGCAGACTTGATTGTGGCTTCGCATTATCTGAACATTCAGCCCCTGGTTTCGATTGGTTGCAAGACAGTTGCCAATATGCTTAAAGGTAAATCTACGGAACAGATGCGTGAAATTTTCAACAAATTAAACTGGACCTAGTCAGATAGAAAAGTCAAATGACATAAGACACCATGGGCTACGCCATATTCCAAAATGTTTAACAAAAATAATTATAAATAAAAAATAAAAATTTCCACAAAAGCAAAGCTGTATAGAATCTATGTATGCATGTATGTGGAGGGACCACCGTCTCAAGCGATTTATATTGTTTTTTAGTAGATATCGGTATCGTTTACAAATGGCGCATCTCCAAAAAGTTACAAGGTGTCGGACCCAGAGTGGGTACAAGAAAAAAATCGCGCGAACTAAAAAAATAGCGACTTAATTCGGTAAATAGCGCTTTCAACGCTCAAACACTTATTCATTAAGTTGATCGATTAGTATATAAGTTTATTTATTTTCACTAGTGAGCAACGGTACATTGTATCGTAAATTTTAATGGTACTGGGACACAGCCTGCTTAGCTGGGGTTGCCACCCCGACAGTTTCAACCTTACACATGCCATGGCTACCCACAAGTGGGCAGGCCCAGTGACATATCAAAGTAGTCCAGGATATAGCCTTGCATTGATTTTTTGATGACTCTTGATTCTGCCTCGAAACGAAACGAACAAATTTCTCTTGAAAAAATTAAAAAATCAAATTCAACGAACATAAACGCGAAATAAATCGAGAATGTGGCCGATTACTGGAATTCTGTGTGTGCTGCTGATTGCCGCACTTGCCGCCAAACGCGCTGCTGCTGCCGCCGATGCAAAGGTAAGTTCCCAGGGAGTACCCCCCTGCGGAGCACCCCTTTTACCGAGTTTTTACCCCCTCTCATCTAATGCCGTGCAATGTGTAGCGCCCAGACCAAAACTCGCCGGAGGAGATTAGGCGTCGCCTGGGCCTGCTGGTCGATCGCATGGACGAGGACGGCAACGGCCTGGTGACGCTCACAGAGCTGAAGGAGTGGCTCAGCCAGACCTCCCGACGCTACATAGAGAACGATGTGTCGCGCCTGTGGCGGCGCCTCAATCCGGAGAACAATGCCACCATCACCTGGGAACTCTATCGAAACACAATCTACGGCTATGGCCCGGACGATGGTAAGTTACGAGAGAGAGAGAGTGAGTGCGGCCAGAGAGAGGAGTCTCAGAGGCATTTTATGTCCTAGATTTGAACACCTACAAGAGCCTAATAAATCGTGATCACCGCCGCTGGAACGTTGCCGATAAGGACCACGACGAAAGCCTTACACGCGAGGAGTTCTCTGCTTTCCTGCACTCCGAGGACCATCCCGCCATGCGCGACGTTGTGCTGAAGGAGATGTTCGATGACCTGGACGTGGACCACGATGGCAAAATCTCGCAAATGGAGTACGTATCCGACATGTACCAGCCGGCCACGGCCGACGAGGAGCCACCCGAGTGGGTGGTCAGCGAGCGCGATGTCTTTGTCAAGTTTCTCGATCTGGATGGCGATGGGCACTTGAATGAGGCTGAAGTGCGTCAGTGGATCGCGCCCCATGGCCTGGGCCAGTCGGACAGCGAGGCACAGCATCTGCTGCTGGAGGCCGATGCCAATGGCGATGAGCAGCTGACCAAGTCCGAGGTGCTCGAGAAGTACAATACATTTTTGGGCTCGCCGGCCACCGAGTATGGCGATGCTTTGTTCCGCCATGACGAATTGTAGGCTGGCGGTGCCCCTCCACACACCACACACCACCACCCAACAGGGAAAACCAAAGACAAATTACAGGAATTAAATTTAATATATGTATAATCTATATGTATATCTAGAGATATAAACAATAATAATGCTTTACCGTCATTTGTTTAGCTTTATTTCTTGGGTAAAAAAAGGAACACAAGGCCTGGTCTATTATGTCTATACTGTGGAGCTGTCTTAAGGCTAGGCAGTTGGCTAGGTTAGGCTTAAAAAACACTGTGTGAACAAAGAGCGTCTAAATGTTATTAATAAATTAGATATCAACCGTAAGCGTACGCGCATGTCCTTCTGGCAGTGGAGAGATAACATCAAAGAGCAAAAAGATATATAAATAAAAAGAAAGAATCAGTGCAGCTGCGCCCTGCCCTCGACCCAGTTACGCAGCAAATCGCCCGGCTGCAGTGTCATGCCCATGCGGCTACAGCTGGGTTGTCTGGCGGGATAATCCCAGTTTGTGGTGCCTGCTGCTGCTGCATACGAGAGTCCTGGCGAGGGTGCGCCCAAAGGTGCTCCGTAGTCGGAGGCCGCAGCTGCAGCAGCAGCAGTTGTGGGCTGATTCCATAGCGCCGATTCGGGTCGAGGCTGCGACTCAAAGCCCGATGACTGCGAGGAGGTGCGTGAGAGTTGCTGCTGCTGCTCCTGTTGCTCCTTTTGCTTGCCGCCGCCACACTGCTCGTAGACGCTCGGATTGATGCTGTGCGTGACCACCCAGGCGCCCACATCGCGCTCACTCTGCGGCACAGGCAGCCGCGAGGGCATCAGCAGACTCTGCGTTGAGCGGCCGTTCAGCTGCTGCATTGTCTGGCCGTTGAGATTGAGTTGCTTGTACCAGTGCGAGACGGGCGAGTGCAGCGATTCGGGAGCAGAAGCACCCGTCCGCCAGTTGGCAGTCGATGGAGCTGCCCTCGTCGATGGGGCATGCCGGCTGGACAAGTGCAGCGATTCCATGGACAGCCCCGTGGGCGATTTTCTTGTGTGCCTGGACAAGCCGCGCGGCCGTAGCGTGCTGCTGATGCCGCTCAAGGGGGAGACATGCGACAGATTACGGACACTGCCTGCTGGCAGGAAGTTGCGTTGCTGCTGATGCAGGCTGCTGATGCCGCTCGAGGGGGAGCCGCCGCCGCTCTGGCTGCAGGTGCTCAGCTGCTCGCTGATCATGCCGAGGGTGTCCTCATCGGTGATGCACTCGTCCGCGCACAGTCGATGGAAGCTCTCGCTGGCCGACTCGTCCTGGTGCAGCTGGCTCAGCAGATTGGCGCGATTTGTGGCCAGCAGCACGAGCGTCGCCACACTGCCCAGCAGCTAAGGGGGGGATGAAAAAAACAGGAATCAGATGATCGGGAAACACTTCACATCGGATTACTCACAATAAAGGTGATGCCATCGATGTGGGGCAGCAGCAGGGCAATGCCCATGGCGTAGACGCTCCACAGCAGCAGGACGAGCGTGAAGCGCGTCAGCCGCAGGCCGTTGGTCAGCTTGTGGCAGAGGCTCAGCGCCAGCATCGCGTACGGATAGATGCCAATGAAGCAGGAGCTGAAGGTCGCCTGCTGCAGCTGCTGCTGGCTGAGCCCGCCCGAGTACAGCAGCAGCTTGCCAAAGGTGCGCGCGTAGAGCATCAGTTTCGAGGACGCCACCGCTGCCCGCTGCTCCGCTGCGCCGCCCAGCATGCCGACCACCGCGTCGGCCGTCACGCATGCCAGCGCCACCACATGCGAGTACAGGCAGAAGAGCGCCGAGCCCAGATGCTCGCCCAGCACCGCGTGGAACTGTTCGCGTGTGGCCGGGGGCAGCATGCTCAGCACGCACACGATGTTGCACACAGTGACGAGGCACATCCACAGCTGGTAGCGGTGGAGTTTCTGCTGCCGCTGGGCACTGGCCAGCCGGTTGAAGTGCGGCTGCTTCAGCACGGCGGCGCCCTTGATCAGAAAGTTCAGGATCTTCGAGCTGAGCACCATTTTCTTCTTCTCGTGCAGCACCCGGTTCACATGCCGCTCGCAGCTGCTGCACAAGCGAAACTGATGCTCCAGCTGCTCCTTGTAGACCTTCAGCTCCCGGTCGAAGCGCGACTCGTGCCGGGGCTCGAACTGCGACAGCTTCTCGATCTTCAGGCGCTGCGACTCGTTGCACTGGTCGCACAGGCCGTTGTTTGCCGTCTGCTGCATGGCGGAGGCGGTGCCGGCCAGCGCATCCGGATAGTAGGCGTTCGCACAGATGCTGGCCTCGCGCGACGAACTGCCGCTGGTGTCCCGCTGCTGCAGCACATCCCGATTGTAGTCGCCGTCCTTGGTGAAGCCGTTGTACTGCTCGCACGCCGGACAGGTCCAACTGTTGCGGTCCACATATCGTACGCGTGAATTGTGATTGCAAAACCAGCAGTTCACTGTGGCATCGTAGCGGCAGCTGTCAGGCAGTAGGCAGGCACATTAATTATCATAAATATTTGCACTATGCACCGCACACACTCACCGTATATTTTCGTATATTCTTATCAGAATGATGCCGATTACCAGTACAATTGCAAGCGCGGGGAGGGTTATCAACAGCACTTGCTGGAGCATCTTTGCTTTGTCTGCGCTTAGTTTTTGACTAGTAATTAACTAAATTAACTATATTTTTTAGCTACAGTTGAGGGACGCCGGATTAGGAACTATCTGTTTTCGCGCGCGCGGCGTATCATAACCTCACTAATAATCAATGTGGTAATCGATAGTTGACATCGCATGGTGGCCTGCAATAAAGGTGCTGCTTGGCTGTACAACTATCGGATGCTGACGTCATGTGTGACACTATCTGTATTGCAGGGCGTGCACAACAGTAATAATATATTTTTTTTTTTGCCTGATAAATATATAATATTTTCAAAAATAAATCTATTTTATCTAAACAGTTATATTGCCAAATATAACAGTCGATAGTGTGCACCTATCGAAATGTCACGCATATCGGTGGGCGGCCATCACTATGTGTTTTCTTTTGAATCGGCGCATTGCACGTGTTTCAAGTTGAAATTGCAATTTTAGTCGTGTTTTAGCTAGTAAAGTAAAGTCCAAACATCTGAACTCACCATGCAGCACGACGATGTGAGTACAGATTGGCTATGCCAAAGGCAGATATCATTTAAATTGCTTGTATTGCAGGTTGTTTGGAGCATTATCAACAAGTCCTTCTGCTCGCACAAAGTCAAGTAAGTCAGCACCCGCCTGGATGGGACTAAGTCAACTAATTAGTTTCTCTCGCCCCGCATAGAACCGACACACGCACCTTCTGTCGGCATGAGTACAATCTGACGGGTCTGTGCACGCGTCGCACCTGCCCGCTGGCCAACTCGCAGTATGCCACCGTCCGCGAGGAGAATGGCATCATCTATCTGTTCATGAAGACGGCGGAGCGGGCGCACATGCCCGCCAAGCTGTGGGAGCGCGTCAAGCTGTCGCGCAACTTCAACAAGGCCATCGAACAGATCAACGAGAACCTCGTCTTCTGGCCCAAATACATCATATCGAAGAACAAGCAGCGCTTCCTGAAGATCACCCAGTACCTGATGCGCATGCGACAGCTGAAGCTGCGCCGCCAGAAGCTCATCGTGCCGCTCTCCACCAAGATCGAGCGTCGTGAGACGCGACGCGAGGAGAAGGCCCTGGTGGCGGCCAAGATCGACAACCATATCGAGAAGGCGCTGCTCGATCGTCTCAAGCATGGCACCTACCGCGACATCTACAACTTCTCACAGACGGCCTTCAACAAGGCCCTCGAGGCGGAGCGCATTGAGGACGAGGAGGAGGAGGACGAAGACGACGAGGAAGAGCTGGAGGTGGAGCGTGAAATGGATGTGGACGAGGAGGCTGGCGAGCTGCATAGAGATCTGCTCAGCGAGGAGTTTGTAGAGGCCGAAACAGACGATGAGGAGGATGACGATGACGACGACTCCCAGAGCGAATCGGGCGAGCGTGAAGAAGTCGAAATGGACAGCGACTTTGGACACTCCGACGACGAGGATGACGATGATGCAGATGCAGATGATATTGAGGTAGGCTATTATAGGCGTTTGTTTTCGGCAATTTGGTTTCCATTTGGATTTATTTGCACACAAAAACGAAATAAAACCGAAATTACCATAATTAGAGAATGTGCAATGAGAAACGAGTTCCGGCCGGCCGCGAGACCTGAAGCTAGCTCTGTGCAACGCGACTGCAGTCGGTCGGTCGATCGGGGCTCGGTTTGCCGTAGAATGCTTCTGTTTAGAATGTTTTTTCCATTCGGTGACGAATGAACGCGCGAGAGAGTGCGCGAATTGCCGGAAACAAACGAAAGAATATATACCCCCAAGCCAAGCGAATCTCTTGCTCATATATAATTTCCAAATACAGGATATCAAAGTGCCAGCCAAGAAATCCACGAAAACAAAGACCAAGAAATCAACGGCTTCTGCTGCTCCGGCTGCTGCTGCTTCATCATCATCATCGACGAAACGGCGTCGCGCCAAACCAAAATTGGAACTGGAGTACGAGTATGAGGTTGAGACTGGGGCGGAGAGGGAGAAAGTGCGCTATTAGCCAGGTACTCTACAGGAAGAGCTCACCCACACCCACACACCACCCCCCACTTAGGACTTTACGTTTAATGTTTATAGCTAATTAAACAACAACAAAAAAAGAGTAAAAGTTTAGTATTTAACAAAACAATGCATTCAACTTTTGTGTCAGTCTCTGAATGAGAGCGAGAGGGCCATACACATATGTGCATGTCGCGTCTCGCTCTGACCCGAAAATGACATTGAAATGTGCGTGAAGGCGAGACATGGAGAACGAGAGAGAGAGTGACCAAGAGAGAGAGAGATGGAGGGAGCGGTAACCAGTTTTTTAAAATTAACTCAAAAAGTATAAAACTATTTTTGCTAGAGTTTTAGTTTTTGCCATGTAGTACCCCCCCTCCATTATACCCTGTTCCGAGAGTTTGATTAGGGGTAGATTCGTGAGGATTGTCTGGCAATATCTATAGATAAGATCTAGCATTCAAAAATATAGAAATTTAATCAATTATCTTCCCAAAATCTCCCTAAAACAATCCAACAAAATCCTAACTAAATCCTAGTTCTAAGCGAAATATCAAATAGATATTTAAATTTTACTTTAAAGTCATTCAATTGAAAGGCATTGCCGTAGTCGAGAGACTCCGCTACTCTGGCTTGTTGTTATTAAATATTAAACAAAATGCTGAAGTGCTGGCTTGGCTAGTGGGCTAATTAAATATCGCATGCCAAGTTCAATGCAGCTGAGCACCAGTCAGAGCCACAGAGCCCCATAGCCGACTCGATCAGAGCCAGACTCAAACTCAGACCCCAAGGTCGCGTATGGCATGGCCAAAGGTTCTGTTTGGGCACAATCGATCGAGCGTTTCCCCCTCCCCATGCGAAATAAAACGTAAAAGTTAAAAGGTTATAACTTTATAGAGCCATGGCAAAACGTGAGTTAAATTATATGTGAACAGAGAAAGAGAGAGTAGAGAGGGGAGTGGTTTTCTGCTTGAGATATTTCGTGAGATATATTTAAAAGTAAAACTCCTTGATAGAACCTAATAATCCATTTAAGTAAATGGCGAATCCCCCCTCAAAGCCTTTCCACAATACATAAAACGAGAAGCATAGTTGAGTCGCTGTTAACGCGACACTACCTTTATACCCGTGTACTCAGTTCAAACTGTAGGGGAGCTTCTGATTTATGTGGAAATTTTAAATACACTTTACTAGTGCATACATCAACGGACATTGTCTGGAAACAAACTTTGCTTGCTTTGCTATCTGTTTTAGTCTCTGAGTAGTAGACGACAAACAAGGCGGACGGATGGACACACATCCACATTTACCACAAATACAATCTATCCTTTTACTAGTACGGGTATAAATATATATACATATATATAGGAAAACCCACTCCAAATCCAGTTCTATATTACATTTCAAAGTATACTCTATTGACATTTGTTTTAAAAGTCTTTTTTCCCTCATTATATATTCCCTTATAATCCATGAACATCTATGAGAAAACCCTCTGCAGAGCGTTTTTAAATATCTTCCTCATATCTTATAGCCACATGGGGTTGATTAGCCATTAAATAAGTACAACAGATCGTTCAGTTTACGTGTATATACATTATATTAGTTGTTGTAAAGTAAGGATTCCATTTCTAAGTTTTACAATTCTCTCTAGTTTTGCCCCATCTTTTTGGGGTTGCGGGAGCACAATTGGTTTTTGTTTGTTTTGTGTGTGTTGTTGAGTGTATTGTTCTTTTTTGTGTTGTGTTGTAAACCTTAGATAGAAGGAAGCAAAAAATATATCCTCTATAATATATTTTTTTCATGCGTGTGTGTGTATTATAATCTTTTCTCAGGATCACAACACGATTCTCAGATGATGCTGCTTCTGTTGTGTGTCTCTGGAATCGTGTTGTTTGCATTTTCATGGGATTTTCCCACAGAAATTGCAATTTTTTGCATTTATCGAATTGCGTTTAAAGTTTGTATTTATCGAATTGCGTTTAAAGTTTGTATTTATCGAATTGCGTTTAAAGTTTGTATTTATCGATTTGCGTTTAGTGTTCTTTTGTTTGTTATCGAATTGCGTTTAAAGTTTGTATTTATCGATTTGCGTTTAGTGTTCTTTTTGTTTGTTATCGAATTGCGTTTAAAGTTTGTGTACGCATTCTTTTTTTTTTTGTATCTGTACCTCTTATTGTTGTTGGTTGGGCCACATTTTGGCCGGTCTTTTGGCTGTCGTTATGTGTGTCTATATATCTTATGTTTGTATGGGGGGCTATTGTATCCCTCGTGTGAGTTTTGAATTTGAATATTTGGTTGGCTTATTACCCCCGTGTTGCCCTTGTAAAGAAACCCCCCGTGCCGTGTGGATGCGTATTAGGCATTCGGACTGAATGCCGCCTGGCGGAGCAGCACATAGATCTTCTCCTTGATCCACTCCTTGTTGTAGGGGGCATAGGTATTGGTGCTCTTCTGGTACACCATGCAGCTGATGTCCATCAGCGTGTCGATGAAGTCGAACAGCTGGCTGATGTCGTACGTGATGGTCGGTGTGTTCGGATTGCGTCGCTTCAGGTGCTCCTCGTAGATCTTGCACACACCCTCCATGCACTCGTTGACGCTCTCATAGTCGCAGTAGGTGCGGGTCTCTGGGCGCGCGCCCGGCTGCACCAGCAGTATGGTGTGAGACATCTCGTTGAAGTCTGTGTTCGCAACAAAAGAGATTTCAATTAGAAATAACATCTGGGGCGCGGTACTCCTCCTCCCACTTACCTTTTTTTCGTTTCCTGTTGTTGAGTTTATTCCGAGACTTTGGCCCACGCCTACGGCTTGCTGTGGCTGCTGTAACGTGCTGTACCCACCAACAAATGAGAGGCTTCTGCCCGATGCTGCAATACGTTAACCCACAAAAAAATTATTCATTAATAATGGTCAAAATACAAGGTATCACCGCGAGTGCCGAGGCTTGCAATACCCTCGAATCGATATGCTACATGGCAACGCTCGAACATTTTTATGGCATATGTCAAACTTTTTCATATAAAAATTAATTTTTTCGCACGATAAGAATATTCTTTTTCATTTTTATATTTTATGGCACTTTTCTTTTACGGCTGAGCCACAACCGATATACCCTAATATACCCTTTTGGTTCCTCCATCTCACGCACACACACACACACACGCAAACACACGCTCGCATGCATGGAATACATGTGCGGGCAAATGTTTTGCTTTTAGCGGCATTTTTTTCAAGAAAATTTCACATTTTTCACTTGAATAAAAATAACTGCCTCACCGTATGGTGCATTTAATTGGCAAAGTGCTGAGTATTCGTTAAAATGATTTGCACTTTTGTTAAGAATTTTTGTAAATTGTTTTTGCCGCTTCTCACACACACACAAATAGCATCCACACTCACACAGGCAGAGGCGCCTGTACAGCGGCAAATATTCTGTTATTTCTTTGCTATTTCTTGTTTAATTTACAATTTAATTTAATTTTATTCTTTGCTTACCTGATGTTGTTGGGGGCAGAACTAATAATGATTTATGCCGGCTTTTTTACGTCAATTTTGCGTTCAGCTCACGCTTGCTTGGATTTATAGTTTTTTTTTGTGGCCAGCTTCTTAGGGATGCTAAATATATATTGACATATTATATCGATATGTATTTTAGATTGATAATATATTTGTAGGTGTTTTTATTTTTGACTCTGGCGAATATATTAATATTGATATTTCTTTGGCTATAAATATTTCATTATCTTAAATACATTTTTAAACTAATTGACACTATTTTTCTGATTTACATGGTATCGGTATTTTTGTGCGATAACTTGCGATAAGTTTGGCGGTGATGTACATTTATTTTGAAAATAGCCGACATTCTGTGCGATTTGGGTGTTTTATTTTCACTTTTTCTAATACTATTTGTGATAGTTGTGGGTTTAAGTGCTCAGAACACCATATTAAGCTATAGACCTGAATAACCTTCATCTTATTGACACAAAACATCGCTGGACAGCACCTTTTTCTCTTAAACTGGCAACTCTCTGAGGCCAGATCGCCAAAACTCCAGCTGTTTTTTTTTGTTTTATTATTTTTTGGATCGTACTGGACCAATTGGAAGACCCGGTCAGACCAACGACACGATCGGCTCGGCTAAATAACAGCGAAATTCCGTGATTTACTTATAATTTCAGCAAACGCGATCGGCTTTTTTCGTCGATCTCTTTATTGTGGGTGTTGCAACAAGTGAAATATTTGGTGCAAAGTAAAGGCGCAGACGCAGCCGCCGCCGTTGCCGTCGCCGTCGCAGTCGCAGAGAGCGTTGTGCAAGTGTTTTTTTTTTTTTTATATGTTTGTTAACTGTTAATTGAAAAGAGAGTCTCGTCCGCCGTGATCTCCACTCTCCCCATGCACGCGTATCGAAAGTTTTGTTCCGCTCTTGTTCTCTCTCTCTCTCTGTCTTGCTCTCTTGTTCTTCGTTTATTGTTGTAATTTACATTGGCGCTCTGTAGCGGGTTCTACGGTTAATCCAATCCCTAAAACGTTTTCGTCGTTTACCTCCCACACACACACACACACACCCACACACCAATGTGTTTGTTTTTATTGTGTTTTATTTGTTGTACGCGAGATTTGTGTGTGGCTTGAAGGCACGTGTGTGCGTGTGTGTGTGTGTTGTGTCCCGATGTTCTCTGCAGCCAATGGGAAAATCAAGGTGCGCAAGAGTCCCCCCTGAAAATTGATCCTCTCTATACCCTAACAATAAGTGATTCTAAAATATGTGTGTGTGTATGTATGTGGTAGTAAATCCTTGTACCCTGTCCTGTAGCTGCCATCGGAGGACTCGACTCTGGTTACTTCTCCACTGCGCTGCCTCTTCAATGGACCCTTTCGCGATCTGCACTTCAATGTGAGCGGCGATCATCGCCTGATACCCGTCCACGATGTTGTCTTTCTCGATGATTTTGAGCGCAACGTCAAGCCATTGATCTACAGGCCCGTGACGTCAGAGACACCACCAGGCGACAATGGAGGTGGGGGCGGTATTCTGCCAGCCAGCGAGTCGTCCGAGAAGCCGCCCCACAACATTTATGCTGCTGCTGCTGCTGCGGCCAACAGGTGAGTCAAAGAGCTGTTTGCAGTTTAACCTTGAACTTGTTTCGATCACTCAAAACCCGTTAGAACCACCGCAGTCGGAGTAGAGCCTTGGCTTTCAGATTTCAGGTTTTTTCTCTCACTCTTTTTTGGATTCTCTCGCGTTGTGTGTGTGATTCATTAGCTTCGATGTTGGGGCACCATAAATGGATTGCACGCGTTGATGAGCAACGGCAGCGGCAACAACAAAAAGCTTTGCTTTATTTACAGAGACAAACTTGGACTACAAATTGTTGAATTATGCGAATTTTTTGTGTAGCTTCAAAATGCATTATCGAAATTTTTCAAATTATTTTCTAATATATTTTTGGGAGAAATTTCATATACTAATTTCCATGACTTGTTAGTGCCCACTGTGCGTTTACCTCTGCTTCTGTTACCTGGGCCTGGCTATAATTTGTCTTGTTTTACGCTCGTTTTGCCAGAGTTGTTTGCTTTTCGTGGCTCTGATAAATGGGGGGCGGTAGAAACACTCTCCTACGCTCAGATAAGACTATGTATAGGCGGCGCCCCACCCTACCGCAATGTGATGAAACATTATAATTATTATTATCATAAAAGAAAAGCAAAGAAAAGTGCTCAGCTAGCCTTTTGGTGATGGCACGCACTGTCAGCTGCTGGTATGTTGTGGCAAATTCTTATCGAACTTAGTCTTTATTGACTTGACTTTTGCTCCATTCTAATTGTTTCAATTTACGAGTAGTTGTTGTGCTATATGTGGGGGGGGATCTGCTCTGCTTTATGTTTTTTTACCTGAAAATATGCTTATGGCTATGTTTATTGCTCAGAGCTTACCTCTTTTTAATCGCTCCATCTTGAGGCTACTATTTATAGAGTTTTAGCTGCGAACTGTTGCCATGTAGGGAGGATGCTGAAACTCTTAATTCTTAATTACTTAATTCATCTTTGAGTTTGATCCAATGTAAGCGCAATCATTGCAGAGCATTTACCATCTAATTTGAATGCAAATTTCTTGTGTGTTTTTTCGATCGCTTCTTCCGCATTTTTGTCGAGCTTTTTTTTATTTCTGTTTGATTTCTTGTGTTGAAGGTTGAACACCTTTTGTTGTTGTTGTTGCTTGAACGGCGCTTT
Source organism: Drosophila bifasciata (assembly GCA_009664405.1). NCBI lineage: Eukaryota > Metazoa > Arthropoda > Insecta > Diptera > Drosophilidae > Drosophila > Drosophila bifasciata. The sequence goes on from CM019041.1 coordinate 34,685,867, forward strand.
GATTATTAAATTCGTTTCGTTTCGTTTTGTCTTCTGCTTGGCTTCTTCTTGTCTTCTGTCTGCACGTGGCAAGTGGTGTCTCGCTTTATTGCCTCACTGTCCTCACTCAAAAAAGTATGCGTATGCCCTTGGCATTGACCGGGTACGTCGTCTGGTCGGCTGCTCGGGTAGCTCATTCATTCATTCGTCTGTCGCATAATTAAAGTCACAATTCCGCTGCATGTACATACATACATGTATATCGTTGGCAGTGCAACGACTTCAATTAATGTGCAACACCATAATTGGCAGAGTGACCTCCGGGACACCCATTGTGCGACATGATTCTTTGGCCACTCGAGGAGTAATTATATTTTTGCTAGCACCCCAATTAAGCGCTTAAATCAGAGTCAGTCTGTAATTTATTTAAAAGTTTATAGAGAGTTTCGAAATAACAACAAAAAAACAAACAACAACATATGTATGTATGTGTAGAGAGGCAAAAGTGTGGCCCAGTGTGAATTTGGGGTAGTCGTCTAGATCTCGCCCTCGAGATCCTCAGACGATAAACTGTCAGTTGTAGAACTGTCCGATGTATCTTCGCCCTCACTGCTATCCATTGGTTGGTGCTGAAAGATACATAGTATATCAATGTGTGGAGTATTCATTGGCTACTTGTTGGGGAGAGGAGTATCCTACCATCATTACTATTTGTGCATCGACTTTACCGAAGCGCAGCTTTATGATGCCATCAATGGCATCGAGTTTGGTAATCACTGCCGGACTGCGCTTCAATCCATTGACCAAGATCTCGCCCGAGATAGTGCGCATGCTGAGGACGCCCGGTCGATGCTTAAAATTGATTATGGAGGCATGAACTAGCTCCAAGGACTAAGGACATAAATGTAGAAGAAAGAGAGACCACAATCTGGAGCATACTTACATCATCGTCGATGCGGAACTCCAGACCTGCCTTGCGACCAATCGAGTAGAGAGTTCCGGGTTGCAGATGGATGGCTGGGCCTCCCATTACACTTAAGCCCATAATAGATTCCATACCGGAAAATATTACTTTTCACACACACACTACACGTCTGGAATCTGAACTGATTTGTAATACTAGTATTAGTATTACTGAGACACGGCACTCTCATTCGGAATTTAAATATTAAACTCCTTTGATTGATACATTTCGAGTGAATTTTGTGGCAACGTCACAGCACAGAACTATAGAGCAGCCAACTTCAGGTCGTATGTAAAGCACTTACGACAGTGCTGCCAGATGTCTGCAATTGCAGAATGGAAAGGAACGAGCGCCAAAATACGTTTATTTGAAAATGAATTAAAAACTCTGGAAAACACTTTCAGTTTTCGAGTTTCCAGTGTAATGGCGAGCCCATTATCTATTGAATGATGTGTTTTTGTGGCCAGGTTTGGGCTAGCATCAGCAAAAAGGGGGAAGCAATTGCAGAGCCTCAGCGGCATTGAAATGGCTCATTAAATCCTACTCGCTGCTGCGGTCTTAACTCATTTGAATTTTTATGGTTCGCCTGGTCGACGACGGAGGGGGAATAGGGATGGAGCCGGAAGCACCGCCAAAGCAACAGCAGATACTATTTGTTAATTATTTTGTTGTTTTTGACTTTCACGCGAGCATTCCAGTAATAAGCTTTCAAATGAAATATAAATCAATAAAATGAAATAATAGAATCAAATCATTGCCATTGTTTCAATTGGTTGCGATTTCCTTGGAATTCCTTTGGCTTTTTGGTGTTCTTCATCCCACCACATTCATTCATCGACAGAAAGTTGGGGACGCAGCACGTGCGAAGGGCTTCCTAGGCTATCGCCACAATGTCGCCCCCGAAAACCGCTGACCCATTTTACGGCGGGTATGGGCACACGGGTGTTGCAGTCGTCTTACGGACAGCAAGAGACACAAAACCAAAGCGGACAACATGGAAGATAAATGGAAGAGAAGAGGAACCCACTGAGGGACTGACAGACCGAATGAGTCTTTGAGTGACCATCGCTTAGCTTTCAGTCTAGTTCTTGTTCTTCTTGTTGCATACCCTAGACAATGTCTGGGAATATCATTGGATACAAACTTATCGCTTACTGCTAAGCCACACTGGGAAAAAGAGCGACGGAGAGACAGATAGTTGGCACCAGAGGCGATATTGAGAGTTTATTCTCTCTAGAATAATGTTAATAATAATCTAGAAATAGAATAAGCTATCTAAACCCTCAGACTGGGGGTGTGCACCTCTGTGAGGGGTATATTTCAGTTGGATACCTTTTCGAACTATCTATGTACATGTCTCCTACCTGTACCTGTTTCGTTATTGCCATTGTTCTCTGTTCTCTAATTGAATTAGCCCCAACACAGAGCCCCCAGTCCGTTTGGGGACTAAGGTCTCGCGATGTGAAGCCCCTGAAAGTCCCCACCATGGTGGCCATTCACTGTTTTGCCGTTTCATCCGTCAATTGCAGTTTTTTCAGTGCGTTCGTTGCAAGTCTCTGTGGAAGTCGAAAGTTCGAACAACAAGTCCCGAGAAACAATTACTTTATTAACAAAAATTTACATTATTCCAAAGAAACAAAAATACTATATATACATATACCTATTAATTGTGCCCAAAAGTGCGTTTTTTTGTTGTGGCTTGATATCGTGTGTGAATCAATCGATTTGGATCTTAAGTTCTGAGAAAAAAACGTTCTGCCAGGAAGAAAGTGCCAGAAAAATGCCAGAGCGTAGTAGTGCCAGTCAGCGTGATGTCGATGAGATTGAGATCGAGAGCGATGAGGAGGAGGAGAATCTGGAGCAGGGCGTTGGTCTGTCCGTACAGTCCACACGTCATCGCCGTCATCATTCCCCAATGGACCCATCACGTGGCGGTCGAATGGTTGGCAAAGTCCCCAATGGCAATCAGAATGAACGCAATCTCGATCGATTCCGCGATGATAGCGAAGATGCCATCTTTGAGGAGGACGATGACGATGAGCAGGATGATGGCGAAATCGAGTTGCTCGATTAGTAAGTACTTACATGATATCTCCTCCCTCTGACTCACTTGGAGAGCATTAGGATAGTAGCTCAGCTGCATTAGATGCCAGGAGATGCCACTCTGCAGTTGCCATTTCGTTGCTTTTTGGCCCTCATGCATCTGGCAGGAATGGCCTTGGGTATTTTGCTCGTTTTCAGCGCGGTATTTGTCGTTGCCATTTCGGAGCTTAATTAAAATTAATGAAGTACATGCGAGTACTGAGTACCGGGTCTCTCAGTATCCCCACCATGGCTGTTGCAGGTGTCAGGCCATTACCTGGATCAGCCACAAAGTGGCGTGGCGTGGCGTGGCATGGCCCTGCAGGGCCTGTAAATATTTACAAAATTTTCGGGGTTACATTTCGGGCGAGTTAATTGCGCAGAAAATCAGGCACAGAGCCTACACTCTAATGAAGATTGAACAGAAACAGGAGCCGCGGCATCTAGTATATGTAGGACCCTTTGTCCCGTTGTGTCTCAATTAGCAATTGAAAGCTATTAATCATTTCGGGGGTTGCGAATACAAATGAAATGTGGCCCAAAAGTTTGTGTGCCATTGGTAGGATGGGTGTGATAACAAATGAAATATGAATAAAGATTTATGCAAAAGTCTGCACATCAAAACCGATGGGACACACTCTATCCTACCCCTTCATGCCACACGATGGAAACAACAGCAACTTTAATGCATCTGTGGATGCAACGCAACTGGGGATGGGGATTGGGATGTTGTGGCATGTCGGAAGCTGCCCAGAAATGTGCCACAAAAGCAGCAGGACAGCGACAGCAAAAATACTAAAGAAATTTCTACAACGCTGCGTAGAAAATTTTTGCGCTTTGAAAATGGTTTTACAAAAAATTGCAAAAGATGTTGCCAACGCCCCACCACCCCAGCAGGATGCAGCAGGAAACATCTTTAAGAAGTTTTTCCAGAATATTCTTAAAAAAAAAATTCGTTCATAAATGAACAAAAGTATCTCTCGGATGCATGGGAGTATCTGCCACCATTTCGCGTGCATCTCTCAAGGGTATATCCTGCTGTATATATCCTGTGCGGGGGATGTGCGCGGGGAAAGCGCACTTTTATTGCTGCCGCCTGCCATTCGCTTTCAGCCTCAAAAATTTTTATATTTTTTTTTTCCCCCCGTAGTTTTTGTGGCTCTAAGGCATACTCCGGCAGAGTTCCCGGCCAGTGCCACAGCCACACATCGCACATTTTACGGGCGAGGGAGGGAGGGCTTGCAAAAATATTTGATGCCTGCAGCGCATCGCTTTAGCCGCATCTCAGCGATGTTGCAAAAGGTTGTTGCAAAGCTGTTATGCTTATTATACACGCATAGCATACACTCACCCACCCAACCCCACCTATCCAGCTATCCACCCCATTCCCCCCATTCAGGTAGTACCACCCTAATGCCACTCTATAAAGAACGAGAAAGAACGTACGGAGTCGCTGTAGGCGCGACTCTACGTTTATACCCGTACTCAGTCTGTACACATGTGATTTATGTGGAATTTTTTAATGTTTTATCAGTTTTTACATTTTACATTTTTTTGCTGCATCTGTCATCTACATTTACATCAGTTGTCACAACAACACACGTACACTGCACGAGGCAGAGTCTGTGAGCGTGAGTGTGAGAGAATCAGGAATATATATACTTTATAGGGTCGGAAATGATTCCTTCTCTATGTTACACACATCCACTTTTACCACAAATACAATATACCCTATTACTCTTCGAGTACGGGTATAAAAACTCCTGAACTCCTGCAGGAGCGAGCGAGCGACGAGGTGGAGCAACATTTTAAGTGAAATTGCCCAAAAGCACGGGGGGAAACGGTAAAATACAAAATATACACACATACTACATACACATGTGTGCATGTACAGTATGTATGTGTGTATGTATGTATGTATGGTGATGGGATGTACTGTTATACCCTTTAATCGATTGTGGTTTAGATTTTTCAAGTGAATTAAATGTGAATTAAATTATTAATTAATTAACATAATATGAATTTTAATTCATTTATTATAATTAGTATTAACAAATATGAATTAAATGATTAATTAATTAATTATTAATATGCTCATATGCCATTTACACGAATTTTATGTTGTAATCTTCCATGGATGGAATGTAATACATTCCCCAGGTTGCCCCATGCCATTTGTCCATTTGCATATACGAGTAGTATGCGCATTTTTGTGGATGCCACCCCACCCGAGGATATTCATATTTTGCGTGTTCTATGTGCTGTATGTGGCGTGAGTGGCACACGGCCCGAGCTCATGTTTTTGCTGTGCCATAGAATCGCCCCCACAGGACGGGATGCCTTCTGGTCTGGTTCTACTGGCTGTTGCATTGCGTTCTGAGAGTTGCCTTCGGGCTGGACACTGCCACGTATGTGGGTGGGTGGATGGCATTGTATAAGGAGAGGGTGGGTGCAGCAGCAGAATGCAGAGCGTGTGTCCTGCTAGCGGAAAATGGATCCGCAAATTCTATTATGCCCCATGCCCCCCCGTGCTTCAGGCGTCGTCGCCTGCTGCTGCTGTTGATGCTCTTGATGCATATATGCGGTGGTTCTCTATTCGATTTGCTTGGATTCGATTTCTGCATTGCGTTTCGCTTTTGTCCGCTTCATTTTTTTTTGTATTCTTTAAGTAAAGGATTCCATCGATTTATGTTTGGGGAATTTCGTATTTTTGGGGATTTTTCTCACTCTCAAGACTCTCAAGCTGGCAAAATGAAATCCGCTTTAAACATGACGTTTATTGTCTGGCAAAAAGCAAATATTTCTTCGAAATATCTATAGACAGTGCGTGGCAAAAGTATGCGAATATACGCGGCACACATATTTTTTTTTTTATATTATTTTGGCTTGGGAGTATTACATTTAATTTTTTATTTTTTGGGTATTTATTTCCTTATATTTTTGTTGGCGGGGGGGACATTCCCTTTTTGTGACGCAGCGTACGCGCCAAAGACCCTTCCGTTTCCTGTCTACTTTAATATTGATTTTCTTCATATATTATTCTCCTTCTTTTTCGCTTAAACGACTTTTATTTTATTTTCGCTTTTTTCTTCTCTTCTCGTTTCAGCGATACGTGAGTACAACCCGAAATTTTTATGAAATCCCCCCCAACCAGAAACAAAAGAAGTTGCGATGCTGCCACCACAGAACTGTGGCTGTGGCACGCGCACAAAAGGGACCGACCGTCCGACCACAAGCCAAGGGGGCAGGGCAGGGCGGGCATTCCACATTCACATACCATCAGGTATTTACTTTACCTTCATCCCTTTTTTCGAATGGATTATTTGTGGGACAACATAATTAAATAATTGATTAAATAATAAAAATACTATAGTCAATATTAATAGTTGGATTTCATTGGATTGAAGTTACTAAAATATTTGCCACAAATGGAGGCGAAAATGTAGCAAAAAAAAAAGATTAAAATACAATGGTTTGTATATTATATATAGTACTTGTATTCTATTTTAAGGCATAAATTGTACTTATTTTTTAAGTTTCTTAAGTGTAAATAGTATGTATATGTAAAACCAATTTTAAATTTTAGAATTTATTGATTGCTCGATATTTGAAGGTATGAAATGAGCACCACAAATGGGGTTTTGCTGTGGAAATACATTTCTAATTATATATTAATGCAAAATGTATAAAGTTTCCTGTCTCTCTTCGTATTGTTTGTTCACTATCCCCCCACACATACTTATGTATCATTCATTAAAACCGCCTGCCACATGTCACAGTGAAAACAATTCAATATTTTCACATACTCCAAAATGCTGGCTGCTGCTCCTACTCATCATTCCTATTGGTCTTGTCATAATGTATGTCTTGACAACCTTACCACCTGATGTGGCACCACGTTTTTGTGTACGAGTAATCATATTTATGAAAGCAGCCAAATGCCAAGGGGATTGGCAAACCAAAACCAACCTCCCACCGTTTCCAGCAATAATTACATCTATCTCTTGCCCTGTGTATGTACAAGGCTCAGGTTTTGCTACACGTTTTTTCGGGGGCAAGTCCCTTTGCCCGTGTCCCTCCTTTTGTGGGGTTTTGTGCAGCGTTACGTATACGCAAAACGTGTCTTTTACCGAAAGCTAAATTTGGTCTGGCTCTGGAATCTTGCACAGATTGTTACATATTCTGTTTCGGGCTTAAAAAAAAAAAAGCAAAGCCAAGGAAAAGGGCAACACAATGGCAAGAATGGAAAAATACTTAGATATGTATGTGAAATGAAATGTGATATGGATATTATACAATGTGGTTGTCGCACACACACACAGAAAATGAATCCAATCGAAGCAAATCGAATCGAAAAGGATCCCTAGGAGCAGCAGCAGCAGTTGATTTTACGAGCCTTAAACATGACACTGAAATTAACTGCGAGCGACGAATGCATACGCAGATTTTTATGACAGCCACCATCCTCAATGATGGGGGGATTGGGGAGTGTTGCGGATGCGGTGAATGAATCCGCAAGCAGCAATCCACGTGCAAGTGTGGAATGGAGCGGAATGTGAATGGCAAGGATTTCCGCTGCGGGGGCACCAGCTCTGTCCTCGTTTTTTCCCCATGTGTGTGGGTGTGTGTGGCTCAGATTCACTCTTTCCGTTATTCCGAGTACATATTGTTGTTTGTTCATTGACCAAAAATTGTGCATCCGCGTATCAATGGGTATCGATGGTCGCTTGGGCCTCTAAACGGGGGATACACACAAGATAAGTTAGTTGAATTATTGATTGCAAAAACAGTGGCAAAAATACACATTTAGAAATATCTAAGGGCACTTTATCGTTCTCTTGGCTCCTGTCCAGCGTCTCCTGACGCTGCTGAAGGCCAGACGCTTCTTGATTTTGTCGTCGTAGATCAGCCCAGAGATGATTGTCTCGCTCTCGGCATCCAGCACAGCCACTCTCACTCGGACATCTTCGTGGGCAATGGCCGTGGGCCAATCTTTTGCCGCTGGATGACCCTCACCACGCCTGCGGGAATGGTAAAGTGTTTGCTTAAGTCCATGCGAAAAGTAGATTCCAACTTACCCTCTAATTGTTCCACGCCATGTGCTCCCACAATGCACGGAAATGTTGCATGCACCGAGCAGCTTCATGGAGCTTTCCAGTCTGTGGCATGCTTTTGCTGCTCTTCAATCCCAAATCGAATTCAGATTAACCACAAAATTGCATCAATAGCAATTGTATGCCATTTTTTTATACTTTGCCGGCCGTGTCTAACCTTAAAATATCGGTTTGCCAAGGTATACCAAATAAAAGGTACAGATTCGACTTAAATTTCGCCAGGGGCCTAGCCGCCTTTGCCAAAGGGTACCCTAACTTTCGCAGAATATACCTTGCGTATAGCAAGAAAACGAAGGCGCAGCAGAACAAGGAATAAGAGACAAGAATAAAAAGGGAGCGAGAGAGAGAGAGAGAGGAGAGACACGTGAAATCTGCGATTGCTTTTTAGACGAGTTTAGACGACGGCGCAGCAGAACAAGGAATAAGAGACAAGAAAATAAGGAAGCGATAGAGAGAGAAAAAGAAAGAGAGACACGTGAAATCTGCGTTTGCTTTTTAGACGAGTTTGAACATTTTTATTTCTTCTTGTTTTGGGCTATTGTTTGGGGGGTGGGGGGAATGAACAAAGTAAATATTTAATATTTTCCGATTGGAATATGTTTTACATGCATATTCCAAGCTTTTGAGACAAGTTAAATTGACAGATAAGAAATTTAGTTACGCGTTGAAAATCAAATCAAATAATGCCATCCATTTGGCGTGTATCATCGTCCCTTTTGCATCTCCTTCTTTGGTATTGGGTATGCTCATTTTTTATGCAGTTGCTTTGTAGTTTTCGTCTTCTCCATTTCCAAGCTCGTTGTCTCCCTCATGCGGCTTGCAGTTCTCATCGTTGTTGGTGCTGGCGGCTGAAAATGATGCCATGCCGTCGGCATTGCCGCCGCCGCCATCACCGCCGTCGGCACTGGTGGCGTTGCCATCGCCGCCGCCGTCAATGGTGGCGTTCCCATTGCCGCCGCCGCCACTGGTGGCGTTACCATCTCCGTCCCCATCTCCGCCGCCGCCACTGGTGGCGTCGCCATCCCCGCCACCGCCACTGGTGGCGTTACCATCTCCGTCCCCATCTCCGCCGCCGTCAATGGTGGCGTTCCCATCACCGCCGCCATTGCCATTATCGCCGCCGTCGCCAGTGATATCGTTAGGGGACACTTTTTTGGCAGATTCGCCAGGCACCAGATCGGCTTGATCGCTGCCCTCCAACTGCATCGGGATAATTTTCTGGCCCAGCGCATCGGGCACCAAGCCGCTCTCAAAGCCTAATGGTAAATTATTCCCCTCGGTCACGCCATCAGTCTCGTCTTCGGCTTTAGTTTCGGTCTCGGCTTTAGCTTCGGGTTCGTTTTCGTCTTCGGTTTTGGCTTTTTTTTCGTTTTCGGTCTCGTTTTGGGACCACGTCATGCTTAATTTGCGCTTGCGTGGATTATTTTCTGGCATTGGGACTGCTGCTGCTGCCACGTGCTCCTCTTCGGGCTCCTTGTTGCGATTGAGCTCCTCTTTGCGCTTGCGCTCTTGTAGCTTGCGCTCCTTCCTGGCCTTGCGTTTCTCCTTACGCTTCTGCTTCGCTTTGAGCGCACGTGCCACCTTGAGCGACTCTTCAAATGCTTCTATTAATTTGGCGCAACTGAGAGTTTCCGCAGGCATCCAAGAGTTATCAGAGCGTGGAAGGCCCATCCACTTAATATAGTATTCGGTGCGGCCATTTACCACGCGTTTTTCTTCCAAGCACTCAACGCGTTCATGAAATTCGTTCATTTTTTTTTCTTTTCGTGATGTTGCCATTGCGCTGTCCGTCAGATGAGTGCGGCTTAAAGTGAAATGTCACGACGGAACGGATAGTGATGCAAGATCCGGCGATGCAAAACTATCGATGGCGTAATTGATAATATCGATGGTGCGAAGGATCGATGTTTTTGATTTTTGTTTTATTGGCGATGTACCAATCGCATAGAAAGCCCGCAAAAATATGATAAATTTTTGCATTTGAAAGCGCTCAACGTTTTGATTCATGAATTTCGATAATCTTCGAAAATCGATAATTCATAATTCAAAAGATATTTGAAATCTTTTGTAATTTGCACTGCAGGCGAAATGTTTGGCCTTTTGCAGGGTATCCAAGCAGCTGCACCTTTTGTGTTTGTATAGTAGGTAGCCATTTTGGGTTGGTCTACCCGGCGCCCCCATGGACGATCGAAGAGCAAATATCGTACCTCGGACTGCGGATTGGGGACGCTGACCAAAAAGCAATCAAAATCCTCATCCTCAGTGGCATATTGCTGCCTGCCGGCGTTGCTGCTGCTGCTGCTGCATGTTGCAGCTTTTGTGTGTGTTGACAGTTTTCGGTGTGTGGCCGTCGATTGCATCGCTGATTTCATTTGCTCTTTGACCGGGTCCGTTGTGTTTTTTGTTTTCCTTTCTAGTTTTCAAAGGGGATTTTTGGGGCACAGGAGTGAATCGGATACAGAGAGGATGGGGGATCGGGGATGGGGATTGTGTTCATAAATATGCTGATTCGCTGTACTCTCGAAATTAAATGAAAATTCGGCTTAAGCCACTGCTGGCTGCCACCCGTAAATGTCCTTCCGGGGGCTTGTAAATCTCCACTCGCCTGCTGTGTCTCCCTTCCGCCTGTCTGTCTTTTCTGACTCTCTGTCCAATCTGTCTGCCCGTCTGTCCGTGTGTCTGTCTGTCTGTCTGTCTTCTGTGTTGGCATTAATAATGTAAACGTTTTAATATTTAATATTACGCATACGACATGTTGCGCCATTTCTTTTTTTTTTTATTATTTATTTGAAGCTTCTGAACATTGCTCTGACATTTAAATGAATTTTCAATAATTTCGTTGTCGACTTTTCCGGGGCGTTTTTTTTTGGGCTGGGGGGGATGCCACCGAATAGAGTTGCTGGATGCTGCATGCCGCCAACAAGCATTTAACGCCTAGCAAAAAGGGACCCTCGTCTACCCCACTTCCGCCTACACAGGACGTCCCTGCGAATGGCAAAGGGAATGGCAAGGCGAGGAAAAAAAAACGTACTCCCTGAAAATGCCATTTGTGCAAATCTAATAAACAGCGAACCGCATTAAATTTGACACTGAGGTGTGGGATGAATGGATGGATGGATGAATGGATGAATGGATGCTTGCTCGCATGTATGAGAATACATACAGTGATGGAAAAAATAATAGAAACGACAGACGCATTCACATTTGAAACCAAATATTGCTTTTTTGGACCAAATTGTTGGCATGAAAAGCACTGGGCTTGGTTTCAGGATAATGAAGCTTTACTTTGGACTCTCTTTTGGGCTTATAACTTAAGAATTATTAGCTGTGTATGTAAACTTGTGGGTAGACCTCGATTTTGTCTTGGAAAAAATAATAGAAACGCACCTCAATTTGGTTTTTATCTTGTTTTGAATCGGATGTAATCGAATTATATAGATATCATTTCATAAACTAACGTTAAAAAGAAGATGCTAAATAACTTTTCCCGCGGATCCTGTTATATTTGTTGTTGTTATTCGGTTTAGAATGGGCCGTGGTATGCATCGTAAGGATATTGATATATGACATATCCTTACGTTCAGAAATGAAGGCAAAACAATGTCAGCTATAGCTAAAATTCTTAAATGTTCGAAAGAAAAGTGTTTAAGGCGGTTCACAACAGCTGAGGGATCCCTCAGCAACCAGAGAAACGCGAAAAAAAGCGAGCAACATCGGTGAATTTCAACTGACGCCTTGTTCGAAAATAAAAAAAAACTACATTTCTCTCGTCGAAAGATATTCAAATTGATCAAAATGCACAGGTTATTAATCGTACTATAATAAATGGGCTGGGTTAAGAAGACATAAGGACATTTGCGTTCAAAATGGAAAAAAATTTTTTAGTCGGACGAAACCAAGATTAATTTGCTTAGATCTGATGGGAAACCACATATAGGGCGCCCTAAGAACACTGGGCACGACCTAAAGTTTTCTATTTGAACAGTTGAGCACGGCGGTGGACACATCATGTTGTGGGGATGCTTTTCCCATTCGGGTGTTGGTCCAAAACTTTCGATAGAAGGAAATATGTGTGCCATCCACTACGTAGACTTACTCGACAGTATAATGCTATCATATTCTGAAGAGGAAATGCCATTTAAATGGGAGTTCCAGCAGAATAATGACCCGAAAGCCTTCTTCAGGGCTGGCTATGAAATGGTTCCTGGACAAAAAGTTCCCTTGATGGAATGGCCTTCGCTGTCTACAGCCCTAAATCCACTTGAGCACCTTTGAGGGATTTTAAAGAAATGGATTGAAGGGTATAAGTCTAAAAAAAATGGAAGATTTGTGGAAAAAAGTGAAGTCCGACTGGTACTCCATTGATCCATCAAATTGTGCCAATCTGGTGGAATTCTATGGGTAGTCGATGCACCCAAGTCATCAAAAATTTCGGTGGCACAACTAGATAATAAAGTTACAAATCAAACTAAAAGCCTTTGAAGCTACAAAACGGTTTTTCGCAACTTTAAGTCGGCCGTTTCTATTATTTTTCCAGGCCCAAATATTTAAAAAATTATTTTCTGTTACAATGGGTTTTTTTAAAATTAATATTTTGTTCCATTTTGATACATTACTATATATACTTTCTATCAAAATTATTAAACTTGAAAACAAAAATTGTTGACTGAAGAAACTTTTGAAAAATGCGAAAAAAAAATGCCGTTTCTATTATTTTTTCCATCACTGTACATACATATATGCGGCGGGGTAGACGTGTCAATTTTTTTTGGGTGCGATGTGCGGAGTGTAGTAGTGGCGCTACAATGGTGATTCTTTCATTATTGTAGTCGCCGTACAAAGAGAATCCTGTGTTGAGCGTTTGAGCGAATCGCTTAAGGCACTCTTTTGATTTCGGTTGAAAAGAGATGCGCCATGCGATTTGGAGTGGGTTGATTATGAAAAGATTTATAACTAATGAATAACCGATTCATAACCGATTGCATAAGTGAACCAGAAGAGATTCAAAACGCGTTAATATTGAAAAGATTCATAGCTAAGGCATAACCGTTTCATAACCGTTTCATAACCGATTCTAAATCGCTTTAGGATGGTTTAATATGAAAAACATTCACTAGCGTTTCATAACCGGTTCTTAACCGTTTCATAACCGATTCGCAACCATTTCTGAACCGCAAAAAGGAATTGCGTTTTAGCCTATTACAAAATCTACATATATAATTGATTTTTTACAGTTTTCGATTTCTAAATCATTTTACATAGAAAAACCCAAATGCCCAAAGTCAAGAGAAAGGGTATATTTTTTCACGTATGTATATTTTTTTTTTCGACGAATGTATGACACATTTTGCTTCTGGGATTTGGCCGCCAAAGGATGCTTTCGTTTTTTTTTTTGGTATTTTTTTTTTGCTTTTGCCAAATTAACATATCTCAGAGTCGTCGCAGCGTCGTCCTTGCCGCTTCGCTCTGCTCGACTTGCCACTTTGAGGCGCGACCTTATGCGTGTTTGTGCGCCTGTGTGTGTGTGTGTGCGCCTGTGTGTCTGGGTGGCATGGGGGGCCATAAAGGCCTAGGCCTACGTATGGGCCATTGACTGGCTGTCGCAGTGAGGCCTGCAGTCAAGATGTTTATTTTTTTGCTTTCTTTCTTTTTTGTGCGCCAAGCTTCATGGTTCGTGAATGCCAGGCGAGTGGAGAGACCTTTAAGAAGAGCAGCGTGCAGCCTTTTACAATCGTTTAAGGATGAAACCTTGGGTTTTGTTTATATTGAACGGAAAATTTAACATTTAGCGGCAGCCAGGGCCAGGTTGGGTCTCTCTCTACACAGAGGTGTCCTGCTGCTCCTCCTCCCGATGATCCTCATCATTTCATCATCATCCATTCAGTCTACTGAATGTGTTGATAATGTCCTCCGCCACCGCCTCTGACTCGATCTCCTTCCACGTGCCTCGCAGGGTCAGAGAGGCCAACAGGATCCATGCCACAAGGCCTAGGCCTGTGCGAAAAAGTCACATGAGAATGGGCCGCAACGGATGTACCTTGGACAGTCGCTTGTTCTTCTTGATGCATGCCTCACAGAGGCATTTGTTTCTGTTCCGGCATTAGTACTGCCTTATCGCAATGAATTGGGCCAACTCAAAGTAAACACAAAGTAAAACATTAAACCATCTTGGTCAAAATGAAAGCGTCGATTGGCCATGATCTCTGGAATGTATTTACCAATCAATCCGAAGGTTCTTCTGCTCATTGCTGGCCGGGTCTTACCTGAATGTAGGGAAACGCTTTTAGCTTAATTTTTTATAATATTTGAAACTAGTTGAAATGGAAGTAGGAATTCCACTATTGCCAGAGCAACTTTTCTACAACTTGTATTAAGTTTTGACTCTCTTTATTGAGTGATGGGATTGAATGGGTCTCTACTAAAACATTGCAGGGCACCTGGCCTGCTCTCTATCCCAGTATTTCTACGCTCTTTAGTATAATGATTAGGCAACGCTTTTGAGGGCCAATTAAGGATGCCACTCTGCTCTTTTTGCAGTGCCCCTTCAATCTGGGGCACTCTTGAACTAGCTTTTTTTTGTGGCTCTTGCTGTCTCTGTCTCTGTCTGTTTTTTTTCTCTCTACTTTATCCTCTTTATTCAAATGATTCATTGTACGAGTACGAGCCATGAATGCAGGTAATGTTTTGCCTTTGATATTTGTTTGTTCTTAAACACCCTGTAAAATTAGCTCACTATGGGTATATTTATTTTCAGAGGCTCTCTTAGCTCTCTTTCAGAGAGTATCCGTATAGTCGTCTTGTTGTGTGTATCCAAAACCCTTTGCCCATTTTGTATTAGTTTTGATTTGTTGCAGTTTTTGCTTGCTGTTTGCTGCTCTCCTGTGCTGGTCCTCGCTCTTCTGCTGCAGCACAATAAAAAACAATTTCATTTGAATAATGTGAAAACATTTTGCTACCATCCAACATCCACCCACCACCCACATCCCCACTGTCATTGTCCTGAAGTTTGCATAGTTTTGTGCTCTTGAGTTTTTGCTTTTTAAACTGAACTCTCCAACTGCTGACATTCGGCAGAACGAACGAAATGAAACGAATTGAATGCCTTTGTCTGCAGACAGACCTACTGTGTATAACAGGGGGGGACTTGGGGGGGCATTGCTGATTGCCAATTGATGGACAGAAGACGCCCGACCAGGCAAGGACACACAAAAAAAAATGGGTTGAATTTTCGGTAAGCCTTTTGCTACGATAATTGGCAAGTGTTTCTATTGTTTCTAAGTGCCATTGATAATATTATTGATTGATTATACTATTTGATGTATTCCTGGAAAATTTACAGCGAATAAAAGTCTATAGAAATGATCCATAAATTTTCAAAAAAATATATGCATCACATTTCTGTGATGATTCTTATCTCTGCTTATACCCTATATGGCAGATCGTTGCATTAGAATATTGTCAAATTATATATAATGGGCAAATATTGATTAGATGGGGTGCACCCATTTCAGATGCACCATTTCACAGGCAACAAATTATAGATAATTTCGTTATGGGGAAATTCCCAGGAAACAGAAGCCATTTTAATCGGTTTCCAATTGTAGGAAAACAACTTTTGATTGTCGTCAGCTGGTGGTGACTTCCAATATATGTAAATTACTTTCTCGGTGTTCCCAATTTGAATACCCCCTCCCCCAACCAACAACGCTGCACTTTGATTAACACTGAAAGAGGGTCATATTATTTAATGGCAAAATATTGATTTGAAGGTGGTAGGTAGGTGGTACCTACCTACCAACTGATGCATTTCAGTAACATCTGCAGACAGACAGACAGAGTTCAAAATTATAGGTAATTTTCGTTATGGGGAAATTCCCAGGAAGCCAAAAGCAGTTTTAATCGGTGTCCCCACAACAACTTGATTGTCAGCTGGCTGGATATTATAGTATATGGAAATTATATTCTTGTGCTCCAATTTTAAGCCTTCGAACCCCCTAAAATCACCTGCACAAGCCAATAATTATGTGCACTTTTCTTTTGAATTCGTTTCGTGTGGCAGAAAATGAAGAATCCGTTATCCGTTGCAGAAGGAGGACCACCCAGAAGACCCACCATTGATGGTGGGGGCGGAATTTTTTTCGTTGTTGTGTGATTTCGTTTCGCCTAAAAGTGTGCCACATTGTCCGTGTCGGAGAGATTATTGCTATTGTCGTATCAATTGGGAGCATTCAACCCAGACAGTCAGCCAAGGGATAGGGAGGGACAGAGCATATATAGGGAGTATAAATGAATAATTTGTTATTCCGTAGTAACGTCCCCAAGTTCTACTCCATTTGCCTCATTTTGTGGCACATGGTAATTGCCCCAATGGAAGACAATGTTTGTGGGTCACTTCCCCACACAAGAAAGGGCTACTCATATTTGATTAGATTAGTGACTAATCATCAAGCGCATTTCGCTTTTGTCGATTAGTGGCCTGCAATTAATTGGGATGTTTCTCAGGGGTTTAATTATCCCGCGTTGATTGATTTAAATGGGTTGGTCGTTGTGTGCCAGTTTTGACCATTTAATGATACGGTTAGGGCATCTACTACCATTCGAAATTATTAGCGATTATTGTCTACAAAAAAATGTGATTTGATGCGTTTGTATTTTGTATAAATATTAATGAAAAATGGTATAATTTAATTTCCTTCAAAGCCTCCGGCATTAATGCATTCCCCCTTTCCCCTTTTCTCTGAAGATGGAGTGTCAGCATTAAGTAGTAGCGGCATATACAGAAATGATGACCTTTTTGCATGGTCTCCGATAATTATCGAATGCATGTGTCCTCTTTTGGCAACTGTACTTCATACTTCATAGTGCAATCCGAAGCATCTGGGCTGGGCTCTCAGCAAATGTGATTTGCTTGCAGCCAGAAACGACGCCAACAACCAGTAGCGCTTGCTGCTCTCCCACGCCACCCGCGTGCGCCGTGGCCGCCGTAATGTGCCAACTGTTGAGTTTCCTTCCGCTTCCGACAGACGCCGACAGAGACCTGGCAGAGAGCGGGACGGCTGCAGCCGTGCAGAGTGGTCGGAAAGAATGAGATAGCGCGAGAAGAGAGGGCGCGTGGGCGAGTGGATGAGTGAGCCCCAGTGAGAGATAGAGTGAGAGTGAGAGAGAGAGACGGAGAGGAGCGTATTCTATCTGCCTCTCTGTCGCGCCCACCCACGCCGCTTATGGCGCTCTCTCGCTCACAGCGCCCGGCCGGCAGGCAGGCAGGCAGGCCGCCTGCTTACAGGTGTTTATCGTGTGGCCCTCGTGTGTGTTGCGCCTCGGCTCCTAAGCACGAAGCGATGCCAGGCGGCGGCCTTCTCTCGACTGTCGGCTGTGGGCTGTGGGCTGTCGGCTTTCGTCTTTCGGGTCTGTGGGTCTCGGTCGTCGTCTCTCGCCGGCGTGTTCGCTAGTGTGTGGGATTGCGGCGCTATACTCCTGGCGTCGCTGCGCTTTGGCCTCAGTTTCATTTGAACAGTGGACAAGGCGCGTTGTGCCCCTAGCAGCGAACAAGAACAAGAACACTGAGACTCAACTCCAAAACTTAACTCAAACCAAAACCGAAAAACTCAACAGAACCGACACGGAACCGAACTCTCTCTCTCTCTCTCTATCGCTCGCTCGCTCGCTTCATCATCCAAGACACGAATGCATCCTCGAATGCGCATATAACTTCACTACCGACTATCCTTCTTGACAGACATCGAAACACTCTGAACAACTCAACATCAAAATTTCAAAAACCTTACAACTGATTTTTTTCAACTAAAAATTTTTCAAAAAATTTCCAATCAATTTTTTTTTTCTGTGAGTGTTGGTGCTTTACAAATTTTTTAAAATCCAAACTTAACTTTGCAATTGGCCGCAAAAAAATATTCGAATTAAATCCACGAACCAAAGTTAGAAACAAACAAAAAAAAACAATTTTCAAAATCAACTCAAAAGTATTGAAATATTTTTAAGTTTAAGTTTGGTTTTTACGCTTGGTTTTACGCTTACGTTTCTGTCAATTTTTGTTTTGTGTTTCCTGTGAAAACTAATTCGAATCTCTCACGTACAAACATGTGCACAAAATTTTCGCTGGATTCGAACGACTAGAAAGTGCGTTGCGTCCGTTAGAAATTTCGGATTCAAAATCAGGTAAATATTTAAATCTCTTTGAATCTCATATTATTTCAAATTCAATTTACACTCAATATAATTGACTAATTTCGTGAGAGTGCTGTGTGATAATGATGATTGAGTGTGTCTTTTGGTTATCTGAAAACAAAGCCTTTGCCCAACGATTGTTCTAGAACTGCAGCAAGATTTTATTCTAAATTTTAAATAACTTGGAACTTGCTGCAAGGACAACAGTTTTGTGACTTATTTCCAACTTTTTGTAAATTATTAACAATAATTGTTACGATAAAATTTGAAAATCGAAATTTTGTGAACAAATTAAAATATTTCAAAAAATATTCTGGCTTTTAAAATAATTTAGAAATCTGAAATTGTTCAAAGAAAATTAAAATTTTGATTTGGTTTATGATAGAATGGGTTTAAGTTTGGAATCAAATATAAATATTTTAGGAATAAAACATAAAAGTGAGAAAACTGGACGCGTTTACTAGGACATAATGCGGCCACCTGAGATATTTTTTAAATGTTTCGAAACTATTAAAAAAATGTTAACAGTTTGAACTGCTTTTGGCTTATTTTTTGGCTGACAAATGTAAATTAGAATACCCATTAAAAGGCGAAGAAAAAATTTAACAAAATCAAAATAAATAAAAACTCATGAAATTCGCTGAATACTCCGGCTTAACTCCGGCATAACTCCGACATAACTCCGGCATAACTCCGGCATTTTACTTTACTTTTTTCTTGTTGCAAGTCGCTGAGGTGTCCTCTAGTTAAACGCGTCCATTTTATATTGTATTTTTTTTTCACAAACTATCAAAAGTGTGCTAAAGGTTTTAGTCATTTCCAAATGCAAAAACTAAACAACATCCGTAAGTACCACATAATTATATTGCCCTTGAATATTAATTGTATTCTACAATTATTTTACAATATTTTGTGTTACATATTTTATATGTGCATTTTTTAAATTTTTTTTAAAATAATATTTTTCCTTTGCGCTTGAAAGAGTTCCATTTCCAGTAACATTTTGTCTATCCAGCGGAAATCAATTGAAAAACAAATTGTCCGCAAAAGTGAAATATTTGTAGGGAACAGAAGAAAGAGAGAGAGAGAGAGAGAGCCATGTTTCCCTCTATTCACATTTCCATTCACATTTCTAACATTTTCTGGCCTCGAATGAATGGCAGGAAAAATTGCATGCAACAAGAGCCACCACTCTTTGGTTCGCTTGGCATTCTTTTTGTGGTTTAGAATCTCTCCCCCTTCGCCCCCCCTTTGGTTGGCATGTGGTGCCTGGCCTGCCTCGTTAACCAAACTTGTTGCCACATTCACGCACACACACCAACAAACACACATATGCGGGTGGCAATAGCATCCTCCGTTCCGTTCCGTTCCGTACGTGTCCTTTTGCTAATCGCAGCGTTTAAGGAACTGCAGGATGGCGTTGGAGGCTAGCTGCAGCCGCTAGTTTTGGCGCGTGACCGGATCTTTCCGGGAAACTGAGGCCAACAACAACAAAAAATTCTTTGATTTTTCCTCAGACACAGACACAGGCAGCAGGAACAGAAACAGGAACACGGATAACGCAATAGCGGTGGCGTATACGTGATATTTCTGTTTTCCTTCCTGGTTTTGTTTGTTTTGTTTGTTGTTTTCAAGGCCATCCTTGAAGCAGTTGCACACCCATTTAAAGGCTTCTAACAAAACCGAAAGAAATTTATGCATATTCCCTGAAGTTTGCTAATTTAATTGCAATTATGTTTTAATTGGAATTCGATTTAATTGCTTGCAAATGCCATTACGGCGTAGGTATTTTGTCATTCAGTTTATCACTTAATTGAATGGAATTTCAATTTAAATATATTTGCTAAGCACCTGAGCGCTGTTTATTGTGGTATTAATTGCTGGCTAAAATGGTGCAAAAACTAGTTCGAATTATTGATAGATAGTTCTTATTCCATAGCCAGCTCTTTCGTTCGACTCCCACTTCTCAGAAGTGCCACAGAATTACATTGCTTTAGCTGTTATGCAGAATTTCTCCGTTTATATATCCGTTTAAGTGGCTGCTCTTCCCTACTTTGATTGATGGCAAATGAAACCCCTTTTGGTCGCCCTTTGAGAGATATTTGTGTGTGCAATCGATGGATGTGATATCAATTGCCAGCGCTATCGCGCCGCGCCTCGCATCAACATTGTTTTCCACTTAAAATGCCATCAGGTATTTTGGTATTTGGATTGCAACTCTGATATATGTATGTATATATTTTCCATCATACGCATAATATTTATTTAACCAAAGGGCCCTTCCAAAGCTTCCCTCTTATCAGTGTGGAGTGGTCCCCTCTGCCTCTCTCTCTTTCATAAAAAAAGGCAACAATGAGGCGAATGATTGATTGCGCTGAATGTCGCGCCTCGCAGGGTACAAAGTAAATTACAGATTCCAAATGCAGATTGTCGTGTTTTTACATCCAACAAACAGAAAAAACTCCAAACAAAATGTCTATTAATTAACAGCACCAAATCCTATGAAAATACAATTTGCAATACAAATTTGTACTGTTGCATGCAACAAACTCCATTTCGATGTCAAATAGCCTCTGGGCTTATGGGATTCAGCGCAATAATAATTGTGTATGGTTTTTCTGCGATTTGTTTTGAAAAGCAATTGGTAAAGGGTATACCAAATATGAATCCTTCAATTCCCGACAATTTTCCATAGATATTCCATAGCTTAGAGCTTAAAACTTAATTGTTTCTAAAGAAATTCAAAGCATACTTTCTGTAGAGTATGCTAATGCATTTCCACATTAATTCCCACAGACTCATCATAATCGATTGACTATATACATATATTCCAAAGATATCTCCCACGGTATGAAATTCTTTCACTCTTTGATTTTTTTGTTCAAATTTTATGTGTATTTTTTTTTTTTATTGGATTTTATATGCAAAAGTAGCACAACAGAAGAAAAAACACCATAAAGGAAATGAATATTAAATATTTCATGTGGGAATCAAACAAAAAGGAAAGGCAAAAACCGGAGAAAAAAAGGCGAAACATCAAATTCCCGAAACAAAAAAAATTTCATTTTTTCCCCCCGAGTTTTTTCGGAATGCTTCGGGTGCTGCTCCTCCACACAAAGGATACCGCAGAAAAAGTTGCAAGAGTTCGAATAAAAAACAAAGCCAAAGGCGGCAGCATAAAAATTGAATACACAAATATTTTTAATTGAAAATGATTCAATTAAAAAACATTAAATATATATATAGCCAGACGACAAAGCGGGAAAATGCCATTTATTCTGTTAGTTGGTTTATCCATTAAAATGTGGAAAAGCTGACCAATCAGTAAAATATATTTAAAAGAAAATATTAAATATTATTCTATAATGTGCTGCAAATCCATTGAAAAGTCTAGTTTAGATAGAACAAAATCTCAATCGATAGAAGTTTAGAGCTGGAAATTATTTATACCCTAGAAATCTTCTTCAGACAGAGTTTTCCTTTGTCTTTCGAAGAATTTCCACCTACAAAATGGAGCTTCAAATATGATTAAGTGAATTTGCTTATATGAATATACCCGAAAGATACGTCAAATTGAAGGCCTCTCTCTATAAGAACTCTGGCCTACACATGTCTCTTGCTTTTCTTTCATTTTGCCCCGAAAATACACACCCTGAGGCTGAAAGGAAGGAGATGGAAGTGTTTGGGGGTTGGTAGTAGACAAAAAGGAAGGCAAAGAGTTAAGTGATTGCTGAATGTTTTAGAATTTGCAGCACCAGCAGTACGACCAGGAGACGATTGGCAGGAGAGAATTTCTGTGAGGTGGGGTGGGGAGGAGTAGACTGACGGGCGATATCCAAACAGATGGACAGGATACGAAAAACTGACAGTTGTAGACAGTTGTAGGTAAAAATATCAAGGAAAGGAAATAGGAATTGGAATACCTATGCACACACAGACACACATACATACACATACAAAAATCTGTTTGGAGCCCCCAATTTTGGGCCTAATTTTGGGTCTATTTATGTTCTTGTCAGAGCACACACACACACAGAGAGAGACAGAGAGAGAGAGAGAGAAAGAGAGAAACAGAAACAAACATTAAAGCAGGAAACAGGAGTTCCTTTCCTGTTGGCAACGCCAGTTATGAGCCTTTAACAGGCAACAACATGGCAACACACACACACACACACCTGTACATACCAGCACAAAGCCTGCCACGAATTTGGGGCAAAATAAACGAAAGTTGACTCCGTTGCTACGATGCGCCTCGTGGCACCCCCCCTTCGCGCTCCTGCCATCTGTAATAACTAACGTATAGTAGTTTGCCTAAGCAATTTGGCACTTGTGCGCCTTATGCGACGAACCCCATCCACGACATGAGCTACGACACCCAGGGTCACAGTGGTTTTTTGTACAGAATATAATTATATATCTAGAAGAAAATGTCTAGATTGAAAGCATAGATACTACATATATGTATATATAGTACGCGTATGAAGGGTGTTTCATTCAACGTTTACATGTGACTGACAAAATGGGAAATCAATTGAAATGCAGTGGAAGTTTTTAGCCAAAAGAAAATGTAATCAGAATCCAAATCAATTAATAATTGCCCTGTCAAATTGCCTTCGCTATATAGTATAAATCATTTAACGTTTACAAGTGACTGTCAAGCAGCGCCCATCAGCAGCTCTGTTCTCTACGAGTACTAACAAAATGTTATTGAATTTCCCCTTCAACCATAAGCCACTGTGCCAAACATCTTGAAGAAAATGTCTAGATTGAAAGCATAGATACTACATATAGTACGAGTATGATGGGTGTTTCATTCAACGTTTACATGTGACTGGCAAAATGGGAAATCAATTGAAATGCAGTGGAAGTTTTTAGCCAAAAGAAAATGTAATCAGAATCCAAATCAATTAATAATTCCCCTGTGAAATTGCCTACTCTATATAATATAGTATAAATCATTTAACGTTTACATGTGACTGTCAGCAGCGCCCATCAACAGCTCTGTTCTCTACGAGTACTAACAAAATGTTATTGAATTTCCCCTTCAACCATAAGCCACTGTGCCAAACAGGTAGCAGCAGAGGGGGCAGTAAAGGGCGCCCCGCCGATGGGGAAATATCTGTTGGAGACAGAGAATACGATGTGGCACATGTGCTTAACTGCCAACGCGGCGGGGGCCCTCCCCCCACAACCACGTCTCTGATATATTTGCATGCAAAAGTGTGTTGTCATTGTTGCTGCTGCTGCTGCTGTTGCCTGCCAATGATAAATGCAAATAGGTGGAAAGACATCCGTAGAAGAAGTCTCTCAACGAAGAGACAGCATTGGGGGAGGGGAATCTACCCCTACTAAGAGCAATACGCACATGTACTGTCATGTGTGTGTGTGTGTGTGGGAACGTGTGTGGTAGTGTGTGTGCATTCTAATCTGCAATCTGATGCTGATTGAGAACGTGAATCCAGCAATAAGTGGCATTCGCCACAAACGATTGACAAACAATGTACAAATACAGACATTTACATATATGATCTGAAATTGCGTGAAAGGGCAATCAGAATAGGCTACTGCCAGGTACATACATATATGTATGTATGTACTAGATATAACTGGCAAAAGACCACATAATAGAGGTATTTTGTTAAATCAAACAATTAAATGCAGGTATTAGTTCACCTCTAGAGAGCCTCTTTTCTTATAGAAAACTATAAAAATTATGCAAAAAAATTAAATAAATATTAAAATTAAATAAAATGTTAGCAAACAAAATTGAAA
Organism: Drosophila bifasciata; assembly: GCA_009664405.1. Classification (NCBI taxonomy): domain Eukaryota; kingdom Metazoa; phylum Arthropoda; class Insecta; order Diptera; family Drosophilidae; genus Drosophila; species Drosophila bifasciata. The sequence goes on from CM019041.1 coordinate 34,709,963, forward strand.
ATTTGATTAATTTTAAACTTTTATTTAATTAAAAAAATTATTTTGACTAAAAAAAATATTTTTATATTTAAAAAAAATATATTTGTTATATTTAAAAAATAAAAAATACAAATTTTTTTTTTTAAAAAAAAAAAATATTCTTTTAAAGTTTAAATAATGGATTATTTTGTTTGGTTGAAAACGTAAAATTGCAATACTTTGCCTTACAGAATATTAGTTTTTTGCTAGATTTCCTATTTATTTTTATTACGATATAGGGTTTGGTTTTATACTCGTATCTCATATGTTAGTAAATAAAAATACAGAAATAGTTATTGAACTACAAAATATAAAATAATATCTATTCCATAGATATTCCTTTAGTTATCTACTTTTACACACATCCCCTTCAAGTCGTTATATCCTTTGCTGCGTAGAGCGTAGAAACCGATGAAATAAATTTTGACAAACTGCAACTGCTGAAAGCAATCCACAAATAACCGAGACCCCAAAACCCCAAGCCACACATTAAACCCATTCAGTAGCCACTTCTGGCAGTGGCAGTGGCATTGTGGGGGTGCCCCCGCACATTTTTATTACTACCACGACTATTACTATTCGTATTGTTATTTGCTTGGGAAGTCATTGACATGCGCGCCCCTCTGCGACAGGACTCTTGCTTTTCGCCCTTTCGCCTGCTCTTTTGTTTGGGCTTTTGACCTAAGACAAGGAAAATAACCCCCAAAAGAAACCCCCGATAGACCACAGCTCTGCACTATTTTGTTCGTTTTGGGTGGCATTCTTTCAGCTACTACTACCTCTATTTATGTGGCAACTTTAGGAAAAAAAATTCTTCATCAAAGTGTAGCAAAATTTCCATCTGCGGTGGAAATGCCTTAAATTTTGTTTTGCGTTGTTGTTGTTGTTGCCATCAGCAACAGATTTTCTTCATGCATGAAAATCCAAATGGAAATGGCATAAAAGAATGATGAATGGCACCCACACCCCCTACTCCCCAAGAAAAATGTGCGAAGGCATGAGCGGTGGGCGGAAGGGAGGAGCATCATCTGTAGATTTGATTTCATTCTCGAATTCTTTTTGGAGAGTTGAGAGATGGTTTTGCATGATTTTCACTCAAAGAAAATTTATACGAACATGTGTCTTTGTTAGCCATGCATTTGGTAGTGGTGGGGGAGGGGGTTTTAATTGCAAGGCTGACACTTGACCTTTTTGGATGGGATGTATGGCTGGCTAGCTGGCTGACTGTCTGACTGACTGGCTGGCTGGATGAATGGCATGAATAATTGAGGCAAAAGTGTCGGTCCATGTCCGAGTCTGTAGCCCTCTTCTTGGGGGCTTAGGCACACGATACGACAAGACACTTGGCCACGTTGACAGCTCATAAAATTTGCATATAAACTGCTTAGCCCCCCAGTATAGGACAGTAGTAGTTGGCCTTTGCTGTTGCTTACAATTTCCACATTTCCCCGCACATTTTCTGGCCTTGACCACGCCGCTCTGCGCTCTGCGCTCCTGTGCCTTGCCCATCCTCTGCTCTCTGGTGGCAGGCTGCAACTTTGTTAATTAGTCGGGAATTAGCCAACAATTTCAGCAACTTGAATGCGAAATGGACTGCTTGTTCACTCAATTACTCACTCGTACACTCACTCGTGATGGCAGCGAAACTCTTAAACTAAGTTGCAAAAACTGCAACGGAATACTTAAAAATAACAATCGAAAATGATACTTGAAATAGCTAATGAAAATGTTTAATAAGCTGCCTTCATATACATATTTAATTCCCAGAAATAAGTAGCAAAAAACTCTTTGCATTTCCATTTAATTGAATTACATCAGTGGACTCTATCATTAATCCTTTCCAGTAACTAATTATATGTATATTAAAATATGCATTACAGCTCGTACGTTTTTCCGTGGAAATAACAATGAGTGGATTTACATTTATTTTTCCTAGAATTTTTAATGCTGGAATTATCTTTATTTTTCCTTGGAATTTGAAAATCAAATTAGTTCAAATGCCATGCCATATGCAGAAGAGGGGCAATCATGTGCATAGCTTTAATTTAATTACATTATATTGCATTTTTCCTAATAATATGTGATTAGAGTTGGCATTGTCGCATTCCTGGAAAAACATGACAATTGTGTACTATATTTGCATCAAGGATTTCCCAGGAAATGATGTCAAGCATCACATACAAGAAAATCTCAATGGAAACCTCAAACAAACAACACAAGAATGAAAGTTTTTTTTTCTTTTTTTTTAATAATTAAAATAATTGGCTAAAAGTAAATGCAGTGTAGTTTTTTTTTTTTTTTGTCTTGAGTACATGAATATTCATATACATTTTCACACTCAACTTGGCTGAAATAGAAATAGGGGCTTTACAGCCAAGTTTTAGCCAGCTTTAGCTCTCGTTAGAGAGTGTCTTTTACCCCTTTTTCTGAAGGCACTTAAACTTTTTTCGACTCTTGAAATGTTTATAGAATTTCTGGGCCAACAACCCAAGAGTTTCGTTCAAGTTGCAGCAGCAGCAGCAGCAGTAGCGGCACTCAGTTCAGTTCTCAAGGACTGTTTGTAAAATTGAATTCCGAATTGTGAATTGTTACTGCAATACAAAAGACAGTGCCACTGACAGTGCGACAGATGATGTTTTGGGTGGAGCAGGCGGCGGGTGGGGGTAGGGGTAGGTGGCAAAGAGTTTCATAAATCTGTGGGGCAGTCGGTCCTCCTAAGACTAGGACTCTCTCCTTCGATAAATAAGCCAAAGCTTATTCACACTTGAAGGCCCATCAACCGCGTCCGAGGGCCACCGAGCGCCACCATCTTCCCATACAACCCACAAAAACACTGTCCTCCCATACCACCATCCTCCCTCCCATCCTCCATTTACTGTCATCACAAATTTGTTTCTGTTTCTGTTCTCTCCCCTTCTTCGTTTTCTTTTCTTCTTTTCTTTTATGTGGAGGGTTGGAGGAGCCATCTATCAATGGGCTCTAACTGTGCGACAGCTGTGACTGCCGCTGCTGCTGTTGGCGCTGCTGCCGCTGCTGCTGTCACTGCTGCTGCTGTCGCTGCTGCTGTCGCTGCTGCTAGCGCTGCTGCTGTTGCTCCTGCTGTCGCTGCTGCTTCTGCTGCTGTCGCTGCTTCTGCTGCTGTCGCTGCTTCTGCTGCTGTTGGCGCTCCTTCTGTTCGGTTCCATCAGCCACTATTTAGGGGATTTGCCACCCAAAAAGCGAGGACACCGAAGCTGGGGGGACACTCGCATATAAAACGAAAAAGATTTACCAGACATTGAACTTTCCCTCACTCTGTCTCTCTGTATCTCTGTGTGTGTATGGATCTCTCTCCTCTCCCTTATTGTGGGGTCGCTTTTGATGGGTAGCATCATACCCCATACGATGCTTTGTGCCACTTCAACTCAAAGTTGAGTACTTCAAAGTAATTGCCAGTATCTAAGGCTTCAACAATAGTTAAAGTTGAAATCATTAAAAGATTATTTACCGATTTTAAGTAACTTTCACTGGCATCTTAAGATACATTCGGCTGCAGATACTAAGCTGAGATACTGAGATTAAACTACAGATGAACTTTAATTTAAATACAAAACAAACCCAATCATTTATAGTATATTTATTTGTGTAATTTTTGTTTTATTTTCAAACCACGAACCAAATCATATCTCAAATGGCAACTCTTTGTGCAACATTTGGCCACAAAAATTGAGCACGCTCGCCCAAAAAATAAGTGAAATGTGTAAAAACAATTTGGAAACATAATAAATATAAACAAAAAGTGTGTGAGAAAAAAAGAAAAGGCAAAGAGCAAAGGGAATGGAATGAATGGCCGGTGTGGTTGCTTGCCCTTCCCTGATGTCTGACACTGTCTGGCGGCTGTTGCCCCACGAATAATGCCCCACCAACTTTTGGGGTAAATAGTTCTGCTCTGCTCTGAACTTTTGGGTTTCGCAAACAAAACAAAACAGAGCAGAATAGAACAAACAAAAAATGACAGAACGAAAAACGACAGACAGAGTGTCGACGGGGGCCATGGCCATGGCCATTGTCAATGCCAAAAGAAATAGAAGAGACGGAGACGAGAACAGAACAAAAAGTAATGACAAATGTGTTTTTTATTATAATGTGTGTAACATTTTTCGGTATGAAGATGAAGATGATGATGATATGGGGGGGCACACTTTGGGGGCACACACAATCTTCTATGATGATGAGCATCGTTCAATGACCGCTTCGCTTCGTATCGCATCGCTCATGCGACATGTTGCACATACGCATACGAATATGTAAGTAACAAAAAAAAACGAAAGCTATGCAAATTAATGACTATGAGAGCGTATGATAAATGTATGCATAGATTGTATCTACTTTAGTATATATACAGTTACTTTAGCATTGATTTATGCTGTCGCTCTTGCCAAAAAAACAAACTTTTGCACTCCCCGTCGTCGATTGTGTTTATCTTCGAAGAAAATTGAACAAGTTGCATGATTGCCACACAAGCGAACTTTTCCTAATTAAAAAATATTCTCGCAATAGAAAGAGAATATTTTTTTTTTGTGTGTGCTTGGCTGAACGAACTTTAAGTCCAGAAGAATGAGTGCCTCTTGAAATGTTTTATTTTTGTTCCTGCTACGGCTGTCATTTGCCTGGTTATACATATGTATGTACTATATTCAGTCATTTGTTATGTGGACACTCGAGTGTATGATTGCGATTCTTTGTCTTGTGTGTGTTGCACAACTGTACCTGCGATTGAATGTCGCGGCGCATTTGTTATGCAACAGAAACTGTATTCGCCCCCGAAACATCATGCCACAACTTGTGCTTGCTAAGACAAAAGATGGATAGATATTTATGTGGCACAGAGACACAATTATTTAGAAATAAAATCCTTTCACTCGGATGCATTCTTAAAGCTTATTTATTTGAAATGTAGACAGAGACTGTACTTGAATGTGAGTTTAACTGCTTCACAGGGCATTGCCAACACCTACTTTGCCACAGGGCATTGCCATTTGACCATAATCATAGCAAAAGTGAGTTATGGCACTATAAAAGTCCCACTAGAATTCCCATTAATTGAAATGCAAATCGAAAAGAACACAAACAAAAAGAAAACATTCCCCAAGAATTCAATATCAAAGCAATGAAATTAAATGAAAACAAAGCAATAATATATTGTATATTGTTTTGGCCATAACAAAAGCACTTGCCGCATTTTCTTTTGTTTTTTTGTTCAATTTTGTATTATTGATCTCTCGATAAGACGTCACGTCACGTGTGTGTGCAGACACATTTTTTTTGCCTCCCAATCACATCATCACGATCCAGCTCTCTGTTGCCCAATTACTGCTCCATCCATCTATCTATCTATCTATTTGTCTATCCATCTATCTATCATCCATCATCTCGAAACCGCAATCAGAGCGATCTGTCTGCATTGTTTTGCCTAAAAATAAATATGTTTCACTACCGCCATACGTCCATCTGTCGATTATGTGAGTATTCCTTCAAGAGTTTTTGGCTCTCTCTCTCTCTCTCTCTCTCTCGGATCGTAAAGATCGCATGATATATATAGTATATATTCTAATCATTTGAGCACCTGGCAAACATAGTGCCCCCTCAGTTTTATAGCTCTATTCTAGTATTTTCCAAGAGTGTAAGTGTTCCAAAAATTACAAATTGCTTTGCTGTTGTTTTTCTCAAATATTCAATTAGATTTGTCACTCAAGCGCTTCATTTTCAGCATTTCCAGCCCACACACAAAACAAAACAAAAGAAAAACAAAAAGCAAAGTACACACCAAAGAAAAAAGAGAAGCGAAACGAAATGAGAAACGAACAACGAAACGAAACGAAATGAGAAAACGAGCAACGAAACGAAACGAAATGAGAAACGAGCAACGAAACGAAACGAAACGAGACGCGATGATCGCGTTTCTTGTGCCAATTCTTAGTGGGGGGAAAAATCTCTAGAGTGCACTGCACCGAACACACGATAATTAATGTTAATTTTAACACGAAAGTGGATTTTGGGGCAATTTAATAGAGCTAGCGGCAGGCGTCATTAAAACTATTCAAGCCATGTGAATGGGAATGTGAATGGGAATGCAATTTGGCTGCTGGCAAAACGATTAAAGGCAGGCAGGCAGATGGATGGATGGATGGATGGATTGATCGAAAGGTCAAATGGTCATGCATCTCTCTTACGGAAATGCAATACAAAAATCTATGGATATTGGAGGTGCATAGATATTGAGAGCTGCTAATGCTTCATTTCAATGATAATTTAGGTCTGGCAATGCTGTTTCTCATGGTACAGTCAACCCACTTATGCTCATATTCGTAGTTTAAATCCTTAGTGGAAATCTATGGATATTGAAGGTGCATAGATATTGAGAGCTGCTTATGTTTCAGAACTGCATTCATGCCTACATTTCAATGATAATTTAGGTCTGGCAATGCTGTTTTTTTTAGTAGCTATTCTTATGGTACAGTCTATCCACTTATGCTCATATTCGTAGTTTAAATCCTTAGTGGATCTTTCTCTTTATAACAAAATCCGCACTCCAATTAGTTGACAATCTTTTAGAGTGTTTATTGTTTAAACTTTGTTACCAGCTACTAGCATTTCACTGTCTCCTTCATTCGGTTATTTTGTTGCTGCTGTGCGTTTCTGTGTTGGTTTTGTAAATAACATAGTTGCCATTTGGCAAGCCCTCGAATGCGCCAGGCATTGCCAGTGGCAAACAGAATTAAGCGACAACGAGACACAAGGCTTACACTTACACTTACACTGTGCCACCAAGTTGTTGCCCGTCTGAATTGTCTGCAACGGACATGGACACGGGAACACAGGACAGATAGAGGCAGAAACCAGACGACAGACGACAGACAACAGCGCGGCGACAGGACAGTCGTCCTGTGCTAGGTGGGGGTAGAAGGACAACATGGGAAAGCCACCAGCTTACTTGTTAATCACAACACCCAAAGCCAAACAGACAGACCAAAGACAGACAGACAGACGAAAGACAGACAGACGGACAGAAAGTGCAATAACTGCAAATGGATGCCATTGGATGACAGAACTAGAAATGGGGGTTCTTGTGGTTTCTAGTTCTGTTTCTGGTGTTTGGGTTTGGAGGTTTGGGGTAGGTGCAGTACGACAGTACGTACCACACGTTGCCGCTTGTTACAAATGTTTGCATCATTTATTTTGTTGCGTTGTCAATAAACGCAAACACCACATTGAAGTCATCGAAAATGCATGAGGCAGGCAGCGAAGAAAGCGAAGAAAGCAGTATGAGAAGCAAGCAGGTGCGCAAAAGGTTAGACAATAAATTGTGCCATACAAATAAGTGTATATAAAAGTAAGCAAAAGCCAAGCCCCAACTGAAGAAATTTAAGCAATTTCCTACTTAGAATGCTAAAAACCAGCAGAAAGCAGGACAAACAGGAAGAAGGAATAAAAAATGCCTGAACAAAAAAAGAATGTCCAGTATAACGAATGAAATATGCATGCTAAAAAAACAATAACGAAAGCAGAGCTGCGTACAACAAAAGACAAAAAAGTAATTCAAAAAAAATACCTAGAAATGCTTGGAGAAATTAAAAATTGTCCAAGACTCAGAAGCAGTCCAAAAGCATGACAAACAGCAAGCGGCAGCAAAAAAAAGGTAGCATGATAAACTGCTAGCAAAATTGGCTGAGAAGCAGGGCTGGGAGTAAGCACGGTGGCAGGGCGGGCAGGTTGGCTGGGCGTTGACGATGACTAAAAATAACAAAGTGCGGCACTTGAGCCACAAATATGACAGTCAGGGATAACAGTGCCGTGGCTGCAGCCCCACATCCAGCGGAACAGCAGCAGCATCTGAAGGATAAAGTGCCAAGAATGTACCAAGAAAAATGCAAGCAAAATGCAACTGCTGCTGCAGCACCAGTGGGGGGGCAAGCTGCGTGGAAAATGTCTCTAAGCTGACGCTGACGAATGAAAAAAATTAAAAAAAAAAAGAAAACACTAGAAGCTGAAAGGAAATTTGCCAAAAGTGTAGCACAAATACTGTGGATGCCACAAATACTGCAGAGGATCTTTCCAGAGGTAAAAACTTAGATCTTTGCTTCAAGAGTTGCCATTACAGAGTTGCTATTTTGTTGCCAGAGCTGCCAGACTGTTCCTTAAATATTCTTGAGCGTAAAGAGTATTCCCCTAGTAGTGTGTCGTCCACCTCCATTTTCCATCTAATTATCCTTTGGTGTCGCCTTATCCTTCGCGTACACAGATTTTCGCTTGCCACCCCCTTGCAACCCGTCCACCAATTTATCTTTTTGAGTCTCTGCAAAAATGTCAACTTGGGGAAATTATTTGCTTAAGGATTGCAGTTTTGTGTGTGTTTTTCGCCTGGCCTTGGCCAAGATATTTCGTGGTCAGCATTTAGTTGCAATCCTCCTCCTCCTGCTCCTGCTCCGTTCTTCACTGTGGCCGTGCCACATCATTAAGAAACTTGCTGACTGGCGTTGCCTTCGGGGCATTTTTCGCTGAAATGTGGGGATGTTGCAAGGATGCAACAGTGGCATCCACCAACTAATTAAAAGCTCTGCAGCTTGAGTGCATTTTAGTCGCGATTTTCTACCCCAATCCGACTCCCGTCTGCCCCGTCTGCTTTCCATCCTGTCTCTCTCTCTTGCTGTCTCTCTCTTGCTTTCGTTGTTTGTCGGGTATGTTAATTGCATTAAAAATATATATATTTTTATGGAATGCAATCTCAAACAGTTGTAAATATCAAATTAAACTGACATTACAAGAGGCCTGTGCCTCATGGTTAGCGGCCGGGCGTTGATTAATATTTAATGAATATGTATCGAAAATGCATTAAAAGCTACGACCCGCCCCGCTATGCTCGGGGGTTTCATTTTGTTTTGGGGGCTTGCCTGGCTTTTGTGGCTTTATGTTATGTTAATTATTTTTCTGCGGTCTTTTGTTGTTGTTGTTGAAGCGCTTTAGTTTAATTTTACCCCACTTCTACCTCTACCTTTCGCTTTCTCTTGATTTGATTTGCATTCGTGTGCATTTTAAAATGAAATTTTTATTGGTGTTGTTGAAAGTTTGTTGTTGAAATTTGCTGCCTAAAAGCAGGCAATGCTTTCAGAGAGAGAGAGAGAGAGATCAATGCAGATGGGCCAGGATCGTGATCTGCATTCGTGTGTATTTTAAAATGAAATTTTGTTTGGTGTTGTTGAAAGTTTGTTGTTGAAATTTGCTGCCTAAAAGCAGGCAATGCTTTCAGAGAGAGAGAGAGAGAGATCAATGCAGAAGGGCCAGGATCGTGATCTGCATTCGTGTGCATTTTAAAATGAAATTTTGTTTGGTGTTGTTGAAAGTTTGTTGTTGAAATTTACTGCCTAAAAGCAGGCAATGCTTTCAGAGAGAGAAATCCACGCAGAAGAGCCAGGATCGTGATCTGCATTCGTGTGCATTTTAAAATGAAATTTTGATTGGTGTTGTTGAAAGTTTGTTGTTGAAATTTGCTGCCTAAAAGCAGGCAATGCTTTTAGAGAGACAGAGAGATCAACGCAGAAGAGACAGGATCCCGTGATCCCGTGTATTTACTGTCACTGGAAACAGTAGTGAGTTTTTCAAGCAATTTCAGCTCACAGCTGAAGTTATGTCTTTGGAAAGTCAGTGTTGAGACTTAAGCTCTCTTCCGAGTGCGTAGACAACCAAAGAGTTGCCTTAAGCTGTCTCTCAGACCATCTCCTCCATCGAATTAGCCTCATCATAGTGCTCTTTACGCAGAAGAGGATTCAATTTTCCAGCAGTTTCTTCCTTTCTCCCTTTCTTTTTTTTGTTAGCTTTTCTTTCCCCCCCGCCCCCCATTTCCCTGCCATTCATATGCGTTTTGTTGCCTACCATTTTGCTGTTTGCTCTGTTTTTGGCATTGTTTTCCTTTTCCTTCGCTTGTTGGCTGCCTGCCTGCCTGCCGTCACTGGTGTTATTGTTCCTGTAGTGAGGCTATGGGCTATAGCCCCATGTAGCCCTGGCATTATGAGGGGTACACACAGAGAGAGAGGGAGAGAGTGGGTGTCGGGGGGAAGGGCTCAGCTGTGCATGTGAATGTGGCTGTGAGTAGCCTCCATCTGCCATTGCTATTGCCAGGGCATTGCGTGTGGCATGAGGCCAACATTTGCAAGTCAAATGAAATTATTTATTTTGTATGTAAAGAGTGGGAGGAGAGCAGCAATAGGAGGAACAGGAGCAGGAGCAGGAGCAGGAGCAGTACGAGCAGCAGCAGCAGCTCTGGCACTCACTATGGGGTTTAAAGATGACGATGATGCCAAAGACAGACAGACAGACAAAAGAGTAGTGGAGTAGGAATATACATACATTTATTATAAATAAGTAATATTCAGACATGTACTTAGATATGCAGACAACTTCAGAGAGACAGGGATTCAGTGTGGGGATTCAGAGAGAGCAAGAGACTCTTGCTTTATCCCCCCCTAAGAGAGAAAAATGCAAAAATTCAAATGGAAATTCTTGACTAATTAGTAGACAGAATGTATGAGTGTGTGTGTGTGTGTGTGTGCAAGAAAGTGGTTTCCTTCAAAAGGAAATGCACATTTTGTTGCATTTACCATACATCTCTCTCTCTCTCTCCCCCGTGTGTGTGTGTGATGATGGCTTTGGCATTTCCTTTGGATGTTTTTCTCATTTCCGTTTCTTGCTCGCATTTTCCTCTTCATTTAATTACACGACGGAAAACGGCAAGTGTCCAGGCAGACAGACATTTATCTTTTCATCTTTTTTACTTTCGGTGTGTGCAGCAGGAGGAGCAGCAGGAGGAGTGAAAGCGCATCCTCTGATTGCTATGGAAATTTCGAGTGGGTCCATTGATTGCTGCTCTAGAAAATTCTGCTACGCAAAATGCTAATGCGAATGAAGTGTGCCGCCCCGATTGTACAGTATCTTGAGCTTTCGATTTCCATCTGATTGCTGATTGCTTCATCACTTAGAAGAACTACAGTACATTGTATACTGAAGAGCCTCTGATCTGATTTGCAATCATTAGAAAGGATACAATAGTTATTGCAACACTCAAGTGCAATTATATACAGCTTGTCATGCTGATTCAAAGAAATTGCAAAAAAATACTCTTGAAGAAAGGTTATATTTTGTATGCTAATTAGGGAGTTTTGCTGAGAGGAAGGATGGGGCTTAGAAATTATTACAAGTGGGGTAGGTTTTCATTTGAAGAACTTTGAAATTTTTAAAATTTTCTAAAAGGATTTATAAGGGCAAAGGTATTTTTATTTTTATTTTTATAATTGTTTTCTTAATTAAACAATAGTTTGTAGCTGCAAACTTCTATCATTAATTCTCGTATTTGTAAATTTATATATTTATTTATTTTTTTTTTTTTTTTAATTTAAAAATAATTTATATTATTTTCATTTACAATTAGCACTGAAATTAGATCCTTAAGCTCCAACTATTGATTTCGCTTTAGCAAAAATCCTTTTCATGTCTGCAAAACTTTTCAGGGCGCATAAATTAAGGGAAAACCCTCCCACCCCCGAAAAAAAAGCCAAATCTCTGCCCACGAATGAGACCAGGCCAGACCGAACCAGACCAGACCATCAACAAGCGATTAGGTTCCAAAAGTGAAAGCGTTAAGCGAAAGTTAAGCAAAAGTTCTGTCTCACTCTGCCCAACACACACACACACACACAGACAGAGACAGAGCAAAAAAAAAGGGTTTGGGGTATGCAACATTTGGGTTTTATTTTTCATTATTTTGTCGGAGGAGTTGCTGCTGTCCGCCGCCATGTTGCTTATTTATTTAATAATTCACACAGCTGCCACATAACGGTACAAACGGTACTAAAACGTGTTGGGAAAGGGGTGAATGAAGATATAAATGGGGGGGTTGTACGTGTACTCCTTATATTCCCTGTGTGGAGGGGTGTGGGTGGGACGATTACTCATACGACCTGGTGGTCGTCCCACCGAGCCTCATGATGAGGCGACACTCAAGTCAAAAATGTTGCTAATTAAGTGTTAAATCATGCCAAAAATATGCCCACTCAGTTGGCAATCCATGTGTGAATGTTGTATAGTATGTGTGTGTGTGTGTGTGTGTGTGTGTGGCATGCCCCGTCAGTCTCTCATCCTTTACACTGTTTCCGTTTTGACAGCCACGCCCCAAGTGGCACGCACTCTTATGCTTCAAATGAACGCAAATTTCGCAGACACATGCTCCAGCAATTTGCGCTTGCCTCATGGCATTTGGCGCTTGGAAACAGTAACTGAGAAACTGAGAAACAGAGGGACGGACAGAGACAAAGACCAAAGGCGGAAAGTCTTAGGTGTTGGATTGTACAACAAAAATTGTGAATGATTTGTGCACAAATATTTATTCATGAATCATTCGGCATGTGGAGCGCACTCTCTCATCCCTCTCCTTCTCTACCCCCCCTTTTTTGTGGTGCATAGTTTATGGGCTTTTACTTACGTTTAATTGTGGTTTATGGTGTTGAAAATTTGTTAATAAAAAAAATATAAATAAATAAATTAATAATCTATGTACATACATGACTTACATACAATTCGCAGTTTGTTTGTTTTTTTACATTTTGAATCCAATTTTGTTTTAGTGTTGTATGTGCCTTGTTTTTGTTTCATTATACTTAGCCCCAACCCCCCACTCTGCTGTAAAACCAGCTGCAAACTCATATAGTATAATCCCCCTGCATAATATCCTCTCGAACCTGTACCAAAATAACACGGAGAGGTATTAAAATATTGTCATTCATTAAATATTCTAACCCCCAAATATGATGAAGAGAGAGCTGCCACAGGAGTTCTCTACTATATGTACAGGCCCTGCTTTTATGGGCAATTCGAAACACATTTCCATTGCCCCTACCTAGGGAAAGCAAAAAAAAACAAAACAACAGCCATAGAATAATGTGTGGTATCTGGCTGCCTGCTTATTTGGGGGTTTGTTCTCGAGCATCATTAACCTTTTGGGGCTGGGGATGGGGCTGGGGTCTCTTTGGGTTGCTTGGATGTAGTACGGATGCTTGTACTTAAGTGAAATCTTCTTAATATGTTAACAACTCATGAGGGGCATCCGTGCTGTGATGGGTTTTTCTGTGTTTTTTCCTGTTTTTGGCTATGTCATTCGGGTGGGCAACTACTATGCCCCAAAGAGTCTGAAGTTTTTTTTTCTGTCCTGTCACTTTCTGCTTGACTTGTGGAATTATTTATGGAAGATGGAAGATGTAGATGAAGATGAGTAGTATAAAGATTCTACGCAGCAAGCGAAAAAACAAAAGAGACCTCAAATGAGAATGAAAATGAAAATGTTGTACACTCACTCCAAATCCCAATCCCAATACTCCTGCGGCTGCTCCTGCTGTGTGTGTGTCAAGTGCCAAAAATCTGCGCTGTAATGTGCATATATAATTTTCTATTTCTGCATGTGTGTATGTGTGTGTGTATGTCTTGTGTACACACATAAATATATATATATATTTTTCCGGAAATTTCCTTTTCTTTTCTTTCCTTTTCTGTTCTGTTTTTTTTTTTTTTTTTTTTGTGGAACACTTAATGCTCCAATGAATTTTGTGTAAGCACTTTTCCCCGCATGCCCTCTAATCGGAGAAGGTATTACGAATATGCTGTGATGGATGAGCGAATCGTGTGAATCATAGTCGAATATATATCGATTCCGGTAGTGCAAGTAATTTTTCGATGCATAAAAGATTATTTTTTTTCCCATCGTAAAAGGAAAATCTTAAGCAGGGTGAAAGCTTGTGGATTGAGTTGGAAATTGATTTGATGTGAATGTTGGGGTTTTTCTTGAACAAATCAAAGGTATTTAAAATGTGGAAAAAATAAAACATATACCAAAAAAATATACCAAAATAATAAGTAAAAAATAAAAATATACTACATGAATAAAAGAAATGATAAAAATACCTATGCAAATTTTTATAATATTCCAAAAAATATTCGAATAAAATAGTGAAAGAAATACTAAATAAAAATTTAATGGATGATAAAAAATAAAAATACTAATAAAATGATGCAAATATTTCTTAGAAAGTATTAAAAAATACTCCAAAATGTATGAGCTCTTGGGTATAAACGATAAAAAAAAAGTACATCTTGTAAGATCTTTAAGGGTATTCATAGCTATTCACACCCACTCGTTACTTGAGATGAGTATATATGTATGCTTATGAGTATATTCTTATGGCAGTATCTCTTTTGCTTTTCGCAGTCTTCGCAGGTTTACTGTGTGAAAAAAAAAAAAACGCCTTAAACTATGCAGCCGGGCACTGCAAATGAAATAAAATTCAGGGGCCAGACAGCCGCAAGGCAACCTCAGGCAGGGGCAGGCAGGGGGCGGGTAGTGAGTTTCAGTGTGTGTGTTTTAGGGGGAGGAATGGGGAAGACTTTATTAAAATTTTCGGGGTAGTCGCTAGTCTGTGCCGCTCAATCCGCATGCCCCTCCCACTTCCACTCCCACTCTCATTTGCTGTGTTTTGTTTTCCTTCAAAAGTTGAGTTTATTAAAAGCCCTAAAGTATGGCCTCGCACTCACACTCCTTGCCTGCTGTCTGCTATCTGCTGTCTTCTGTCTCCTGTCTTTGGCTCTGCTTCTGGCTTTGATTTGATGTTAATGCAAATGGGCTGGCCCCCCTCCCACCGCCTCGCACACAAACCGCCTCGTTCTTGGGTGGTTCTACCACCTCCTGCCGCCTTTTTCCTTCCACAAATTGCCGCACTGTTTAATTTTTAATGAAGCAACCAAAACAGATTTACTACCAAGGCAGCGGCGGGGCAAAAGCATCCTTCAGGATGCTAAAGCCGACTGACTCCATTCTCCAGCAACAGCAAAAGAAGAAGTCGTAGCAAAGTGCCAGAGAAAGGATAAAAGAGGGAGGGAGAGTGAGAGAGTAGGAAGGAGTGGCAGGTGGCTGCTGTCTGTTGACTGGTGGCATGTGGCATGGTGTACTAAACAGCCAAACGCTTACCACCAGCTGATGTCTGATTAATCATCAATGATTGAGAATGGAACTCTCAGCGCAGCATATGAAGAGATGGCGAGAAAGTTAAAGCAGCTAAATCTGGGGCACGTTTCTGATTATGGGCTTCTTTGTCCCCCATCCCATCCCCACTCTTCCATTCCCACTGCCACTTTCATTTCACTCTACTATTCGGAGCACACGTGTCAAGTGTGCCTAAGCCCCGGCACTTGTACTCGTACTCGTACTCGCACTCGGTACTGGTTTGCCTTTGCCTCCAGCTCCACAAATGTACATGCCGCATGCTGCCATTCCTTTCCCTTTACCACGTTTCCTGGCAGCAGCTCTAGTGGGTCAAGAAGCGCATTCACCCGTGACACGAAAATCTCGGCGGGTTAGAACCTTGAAAATATATATAACACACAAAACAGACATGAGAATCTATCAATTATATTAGTTGCGAGTCGTGTGAAGGCAGCGCTGATGATGAATGATTCAGTTGGTATGATTCTGAGTCGGTTATGAATGCATTTCGTGGATTGTGAGGCTTGAGAATTCCCCCCCCCCCAATCGATGGTCCAAGCAATTGCTTAAGTGAAAGTTCATTTGCGGCCACAGAAAGAGGGTCAAGCGTTACAGTTGCATGTGCTGTGTGTGTGTCTGGCCAAAGGACCTGGCACTTGTCTCGCTTTGCACACAACACACAAGTACCAGACCACACAAACACACACACACACACAGAATGCGAAAAGGATACACTCCAGAGTATCGCCCCCCAAAGCGTTTTTTTGTCTAGTGTTTCAGCCACATCGAATCACCCATCGATTCATTCAGCCATGCTGCCATCTATCCTTCAATCCTTTCATTCATTCATCGCCCCTTAAGGGGTACCATGGCTCTCTCCTTCTTTCTCTCTGTCTCCTTTCTCTATCTCTGTGCTAAGTTGACAGACAGTTTAAAGTTTTAGTTTCATTTGTTGCTTCTGTGTGCTTCTGTTTCTGGTATTTCTCTACCATTTATCCCCCCATGCGTTTATTTGCTGTTCGTGCAGACATTTAAGTACTACTCGGAAAATGTATAGCATTTCCAAATAAATAAGTAAAAAAAAACTCATATATAAAATAGTTTTTGTTTAGCGATACAAGAGGATACGTAGCGCATGTGTTGGGATGCATTAAAATACTGACACTTTCGTGTGATTTCTTTTTGTTTATTTGCCATTTCTAAGTCATTCACTTTGGCAACAACTTTTGGTGCTAAGCTCTGGCCATAGCCCCCAACTTTTGTCTCCAGTCTGTGTTTAGCTCTCCACAGATACGAGATCTCCCCCCCAAACCATAGCAAACGCCACAAATGGCAAATCAAATGAGCAATGAACTTCACTCAGGGCGGGGGGTAGGCAATCAATGCCAGTAGCATGAATACCCCACATATATGGGACACATTCGTTTGCTCGTCTAGTATTTTATTGTATTTTAATTTATGTGTATTTTGCGCCAAAATGGCAGTCGCTGAACTTTCTGCTTTCATTTACATCTGATTCGCTTTCTTGTGCGCTACTTTTGATTGTCTGTCTGTCTGACTGTTGTGCCACCAAAAGGGATTTGTACTTTAATTTCTTTTGTCATCTGCTGCCACACACACATCACTTGGCTCACACTCTCTCCCCCCCTCTCTTTTGTGTTGTTGACACCAAATTGTTGCCTCTTTGTTGAGAAGAAACCAAAGCCTCAAAGTGTACTACATAGCGACTTATAAATCATGAAATGGCAAACATTTTGACTTACATTTGTGTTAATAATTAGCTAATGGATAATGGCCAAAACGTACATAAATTGTGAAATCAAAGTATATTATATATTCTACGATTAAATGATGGATTAAATTTGCTATTTGAGGGAATTAAAATTGGGAAAAACAATAGAGCTCAGAATATGCAAAGGACTATGATATATATGGAAGAACTGTCTTTCTATAACTGAAAATAATACTTAAAATATTGTATAAAATATTACGAAAAATACCACTTAAAATAAATAAATAAAATACTGAACAAATATTAAAAAAATACTTAAAATGTACTTAAAAATTAAATGTTATACTGCAAAAATTAAACTAAATAAATTTGTATAAAAACGAGCATTAGTCGTAAATGAGACCCCTTTACCTGAGAACTGTCGCTACAATCGATACAATCAGCACCGAAATCATCGTATAGGTTGCGTTGGAAAACAAATCCTATAACAAAAACTATACCGACTTTCTTTGAAGCTGAGCTTCGATTTTGGCATAGAAAATGCTGGGCCCTGCCCCTGGACAATGCTGCGAATTTTCAGTTCAAAGCACCTTTTGGGTTGACCAAAAAGGAAACAAAGGCGTGTGTATAGTAGGTGGACGAACGGACCTCCTCAAACACTAACCTCCTCCCTCTATCAGGGACAAGAGCTTATTTAGATCCAGCAGAGTTCCATTGTGTGCAATCTCTCTCTCTCTCTCTCTCTCTTTCTCTCTCTATCTCTCTGTGTGTTTCCTTTGTAGTGCGAAGGTATTTTGGCTGTGTATTTGGTTGGCTAACATCTGTTCTCGCCTTCGAAATTCCCTTTGACTCCTTTTATATTTCTGGTCTCTTGTTTGGATTTTCCTTGGTCTCTGTCTCCCTCTCTGCTGCTATTGCTGTTGTTGCTACAAACCAAACTTTTGGCCACCCCCTCCCGCTTACAGGCAAAGTCCTTCAATGTCCTGTCCAGACACAGACCAGTAGCTCGGAGATTTTTCCACAATTTCCATATCAAAGCAAAGAGTGCCGCTAGCTAGCCTGATTTTCCGTCATCCGTTCTCTCGTTTGGCTCGTTCTCTGGTTTTTCATTGTTAGTTCGGATATCTGCTAGAAAATGCTGCAAACACCAAACAATTCTGCATAAAAATAAACTGTAGACGTGGCACATGAACGGACGGGCAGAACGACAAATAAGTTTCCAAACAAAAATTTAAAATTCTATCAATTTTTGGCCACCGCAAGTTGCATACGCGATGCGATGTTTGTGATTTATGCTGTGGCCAAAGTTTCGTGTATTATGTTGCAAGCTTAACAAGCTACCTACCCGTCGCTGTGTTGTGCAACAAGTTGACAGCATTCCTTGTCAGAGATTTACCTCCCCCCCACCCAAAAAAAAGAGAAAGAAAACCAAAACTTTCGACGTGGCATTGACTGCAGTTTCTTATTTATTAGTTTTGAACGAAGATGTGGCAGTTTTCTTTGACAGATTTTCACACCACAGAATTTCAGCGTTGACAGATTTTCTTTTCTGTTGTTGTTGTTGTTGTATGCTAACAGCCCTGGCAGCCTGTCAATTCAGTAATTTCCCTGACACGACACAGCACTCTAGAAATCCAGTACTGCAGTACTCCAGTTTGCTTTCACAAATAAAATTAGCCACACAAAACAAGTCTCTGTAAGGGTCCCATGGACCAGAGGCGATATTAAGAGCCAATTGGCAGGGCAGCACCATTCTCGAGAGAGAAAGAGAGAGACAGTGAGTGAGTGAGAGTTTTCATGAAATTACATTTAATTCTTTTGCGGCAAGGCAAGTGAGAGGCAACTCTACAAATAATTAATTGTACTCTCACACTTTAGATATGTTGCCACTCACTCTCAGTTCGAGTCCTCCTGCCACTTTGCTCTGGCCATTTTAATTATATTTAATAGACACTCGCTTATACACTCTCGTGGTGTCCACTCTGTCTGCCTTCGAGTGCCACAACTTCTACTTTATTGTAATGGCAGCCTCTTAATTGCATAAATCTAGTTTGGTGTAAAGAAAGTTTTGCAAGGGGAGAGAGTGAGATTTTGATAAGAGTTTGGAGAGCAACTTGGCCAGCAAAGCAGCAGCAGCAGCAGCAGAGTGTTTCTTTATAGTAAAGTTTCAATTAATTTTTGGCTACTTTCTATATTGGATTAATTAAGGATTCTTGAGCCTGGGGAACTTATGTTTGAAGTTAGGGAAATTTTGAGACAAGGTAAGTGCCGCCTCAACTTAATTTGATTGAAATGAATAATGAACATATCTGGGCAGTGATGCCATTTGGTTTTTGGCAACAGTTGGCAGCACCGAAATGTACAGTTATGCTAATTTCCGTGTCATTGCAAAGCGTGATGCTGTTGTAAAAAGTTTTTGGTTTGAAGAACAATTTCCTTGGGGGAAGTACTAGGAACGCGTTGGCAGAATCTAACTTCTGGGCTTTTATTCTCTCTCTCTCTCGCACTCTCTCTCTCTCGCACTCGCACTCTCTCTCTCTCATTCTCTTCCCTTTATTGTACCTTTTCGACGCGCTCCTCAACTGTGCAGACTTTTTAATAACTTTTGTCTGACGCGCGTAACTTGACTTCACACACACGCATGTGAGTGGGTGTGGGTTGGCGAGGGCGATGGCGCCTCAGGGTATGCTAAGGAAAATTGCATTGAAAATGCCACGAGTGTGTGCGTATGTGTGTGGCGCAAGTTTACCAGAGACTTTTCCTCCTCCTTCTCCTCCTCTTTTTCGCAATGAAAATGAAAATTTTCGCATTGCCAACTTTTTGCCAGAAGAACTCGCTCCCTCGCTCCCACGCTCTCTCTCTCCCCAGCAGTGCAAATATTTTCACAGTTCTTAAAGTTCGCTTCTTTGGTTTTTGGTGTGTGTGTGTGTGTTTTTGTGGCAACTTAAAGCTGGCAGCTTCTTGTTGTGGCATGCCACAAAGTCGAAAAGCAAACGACAAACGAAACAAGCGGCAGGCGAAAGTTTCTTTTTATTTGTAAATTACAAAAACGCAAAAAAAGGTGCTACGCTTAAAAATACACACATCAAACAAGAAAAAAAAGAAAGAAAAAAAAAGAAAAATTGAAGAAAAAAGATACAAGAAAGGTGAAAGAAAAGCGCAGGAAAAACTGCGAAAAACTGAGAAAACAACAAACAACAAAAACGAGCAACAGGAAAAAAGCGACATAAAAATTAACTGTAAATAAAAAAAGAAACAACAAACAAAACCAAACCAACAACAAAGAAGAAAGCAAAACAAACAACAACAACATTAAAATGCTACAAGAAATGCCGCTAACCAAAAGAAAAACAAACAAAAATGTAATAGAGGGGCCTAGGTGGGGGTGGGTTTTATTTTTTTTATTTTTTAAGGTTATGTTGTCAAACAACGAATTTTTAAATGCT
Organism: Drosophila bifasciata; assembly: GCA_009664405.1. Lineage (NCBI taxonomy): Eukaryota > Metazoa > Arthropoda > Insecta > Diptera > Drosophilidae > Drosophila > Drosophila bifasciata. The sequence goes on from CM019041.1 coordinate 34,730,217, forward strand.
CTTTTTTGCTTAAAGAATATCTCAGAGAAGAATTTTTCACTCTCTCTTTGTGAGATTTCTGTGCACTATCCTGCCGCCACATTCTTCCACATATACACTTATTTTTATATTAATTAATTTGGCTATGAAAAACTGTAGTTAAAAAACACACAAAAAACTATATTAATTAATTTGGCTATGAAAAACTGTAGTTAAAAAACACACAAAAAACTAATTTTCATGCTCATTATTTAGGCTGTCAAATATTGAGAATTTTCCATTGTACATTGGCAAAACAATAATTCAATTTGAAAGCCAATTCGGTAGGGTTAATGGGCTTAAAAGGCGTTTGACATTTTGACCCTCCCCTGGGGGCTAAAGCTATCATTTAACATTATACTATAGTACAATGACAAGTTTATTAAATTAGGGATTATTAGGGTTTTTATAATTGTTGGAAATATATTTTTTGAATAATGTCTAATTAGTTGTTCGATTTGTCAATAAAATGCTTGTTTGCATTGTGCAGCAATATTGCATTTCGCCCCCTAATGTTTACCCCCTAAAACAGAGCATTTTCACATGTTACATGAGCAAACAAAAAGAAAGTAAACAAAACAAAACACAAAGGGAAAAGGGAAAAGGAAAATGGCTTTTATGGCCTTTAATTTTGAGGTCCTTTTGGCCGTGTACATCGTAAAAGCTTTTGTGTGGAAATTTTCAGTGAATATATATTTTTGTGTGGAATATTACTGTTGACTTTTGCTCATCCCTTAGGGTTCTGGGGCGGAAAAGTTCCCCACTAATTTGTCCATTATGGGCAAGAGGCCCTGCCCCACATTTTTGGGGTGCAGCACCTGTTGCGGTCGGCTTAACTTTTAACTTGATTTTCGAGGGGGGGCAGCAGCATCCATCATCCATCATCGAGGCGGAGGAGATTTCGCTCTGACACAGAGGTTAATTAATAAATTAGACCACCCCCCCACAGAAAAAAGGGTCCAACGAGTGGGGTTTTTGGGGAGTGGAAAACCATTAGCATTCCTTACGCTTGACTTTTTCTCATCTTCCTGTCGCACTTTTTTTACTGCCTCAAAATGGTGCCATCAAAAATAAGATGTACATCTGAGGGTCATAAATATTTAATTTTTTGCAATAAAAAAAAAACACAAAATATTCTCAAATATCAAAGTATCGATTCGGGTGTACTTTTTGCGGAATCAGCAGAGGATTTGTTTGCTCTAAAACGATGATGCTAAAAAGTACTCGTAACGGAATGAGGAGGGTTATAAAATTGTTTCAAAAGAGTAACTCCAATGGGAAGATCAAATGAATTGGGAAATGGTTTTAGATACAAGAGAGGCCATAGAAAACTTACTAGGGGTACATCTGCTACTGCTTTCAATAGATTTATTTGCGACAAAACAGCTTGGCAATTACTTGCTTAAAAATATAACTCTAAAAGGGGATTAAGCTAAATCTACTTTGGGGGGGAAATGCATGAGCACACGTGTCGCGGGGGCAGCCAGCAGCTCCATATGCAAATGCAAATCTTATTAGCTAATTGGGGCATGGGATCAGCGTGCTTGTGCAGCATTTTCATGCATCATTTTTGTCATCCTTTTCTGAAAGAAATCTAAAAATTGCGGGGCTTACACACACACGTGGCACAGTGGCAAAAGTAATGCTAATTGGGAAATTGGTCATACGCGGGGGCCACACTTGATGCCACATAATTGGCCAACAAACGCTTTTGACTAAACAGCTTTTGGCCCACGTTTGACCAGCTTTACATGTGGGGGATGTGGGAAGTGGGTTTGTGAGATGTGGGGATGTGGGATGTTAGATATGGGGATGTGAGATTGGGTTGTGAGATGTGGGTTGTGAGATGTTGGATGTAGGGATGTGAGATATGAGATGTAGGATGTGAGATGTGGGCCTGAGAGATGTGGGTTGTGAGCTGTGTGCTGGCATCCAATGAATTGGATGAATCCTTTTTCTTTAGACTGCAAACAAAAGTAGCCGCAAAAGCCGCTTAAAATCTGTCAATTAGCGTAGATGGATAAGGAATCATTTAATGCTAGCTTTTGGCGACAGAGGATTCATTTAACGAGAACATTGGACAAGGAGTAATTAGCAAAACGTGGAACGGATTTATGTCAGATACACGACACACGTGTATGGCCAGAGTGGCGATTAAAAATGTTGCATGCAAGTTGGGTAATTAGTAAGTTACACAGCAACAAAAAAAACAGAGAGGAAAGGAGGTCCTTTCGTGGATGAGAGGTATCTTTCATCACCCACCCACACACTGATACTCCCACCGTTTCGGTTTCGGTTAATAAGCAGAAATTGGCGATGCGTTCGGAAAAACGTGGCCAAACCGCAGAGCAACCAACACAGAGAGCGAGAGAGAGGGAGCGGTGGCAAGTGGCATGGAGTCGCGTATATTTCACTTTGTGAAGCATTTAAATGAATTAAATGCTGTCAAGGCACATACATACATACACTCCTCTCTCTGCCCACAAAAAAGTGTTGGAGGGGGGGAAGGCAGAACAGGAGTAAAAAACATAATTATCACAGGGGAAGAAATCGAAACGCTGGAAAGAGAAACCGGGAGAGAGAGAGAGAGAGAGAGAAAACCAAACAGAAAAAAGTAAAACGAAAAAGAAATTATTTGTTTTTTTTTTTAGGGGGAAACGAAGATGGGAATACCCTGCGGCCACATTCATTCATTCCATTCCTTATTCCTAATTGAAGGAAGCATATTATTATATAGCGTATGCATCAAATATATGGATACACACCCTTAGATATCTTTGGATATATGCAGATAGGATAGAGTCTATCAATATATTTTCTAGCACATAAGCCACCTAATTGGTCATGCAGCAGTGTACCTCGATCTGTCGAGCTATCCAGTCTCTGCTTTGGGCAAAGGATAACATTCAAGTTAAGGGCTCCGCCGCTATTTGAAGGGGTATCTCAAACCCAAACATAACGAAGCGAAGCCTCAAAAACCAACAAAGCGAACGGCAGGCAGGCAGCTGCCCCAACAGCCTTGAGTGTGGGGTGGGGCTGGGGTTGGGGCTGGTGCTGCTTCAGTGGGTGGTTCATTGGGTGGGTAATGGCTTCTAGCGTATCATAAATGAAATGATGCTTTTGTATTGGTTTCGCTACTCAATTTAATTTATTGCCAGAGAAGAGAGAGCTCGGTCAGCTTTTCTTCTTCTTTTTTTTTTTTTTTTTTTTTTGTTAACGTTTTTGTAATATGCAAAGTCTGACGATGGGCGATGGCGATGATGATGATGCTTTGTTTTAATTGCCAGCAAAAGGAATCTGCACCATGAAATCGTTCATTAATGCTGGTGATTGGCTTTTATGTTGCCATCCACACAGCCACAGCCACAGTCCGTGGATGGAGAGGTTGGAGTGGATGGCACTGTGGCACTGTGGCACTGGGGGCACTTGCAACGATTCAAAGCCATCAGCCAATTAGCAATTTGTGCGGCAAATAGTTGCCATTGAAATATGTAGATTGTTCAACAAGTTAATGGACAAAAATGTAAAGTTCTTTTCTACTTTTAAGAAATTTGAAGTAGAATAAAGTTTTTGAATTTTTCCAAAAATTAAATAATGGAAATGGAGCTGGAAAATCAATCTGCAACAGTAAAAAAAAAACCATTTCTAAAAATTTTTTTTATATGGAAATTTAAAAATAATTTTTTAATCGATTTTTAAAGAAGTTTTTGATTATATAAAATTAAATTTTTTAATAGATTTCTTTTTAAAGAAGTTTTTTAATATAAAAAATGATTTTATATATTCTAATTTTGATATACCAAAAACTATTTTCTGTTTTTAATGAAAATTCAATGACAAAAACAAAAATGAATATTTATGCAGTTAGTCGTAAGGCTTTTACTTTTACTTTTACCCTAAACTTTAACTCTAAGAAATGTGTGAATTTTATTGGACTTTTATTCGACTTCTCTGGGCCATAAATTTCAATTAAATTCTACCAAAACTTGAGCAGAAAGTTCTAGAAAGTCTACCCCCACCACTCTTGGTGTTGCATATCCTTTGAGGAAGCAAAACATGAGCACCACCCATTCCATACGCCCTCCTCTCGCTCATCGCGTGGGGTGTGTCTATAATTAATCCCGTCTGGCCCCGTCCGCCTGTCACATTGCCTTAGAATCATCGCCAGCCCCGCCACACGCATCGCTGCACTCGCTGCGATGGCAAACGGCACACACAAAACGGCACGGCACACATTGATCAAATCAATAATTATCCTAATGCAGTCGCTGGAAATGCTAATGATGGCTGACTGGCTGATTGGCTGCTGCCTGCTGCTGGCTGCATGAAATTTGATAACATTTTGCAGCACACAGCCAAACTGATCTAATGAACCATACCAATGCGCATTCGAGGTGAAGGTAGCGAGTGCATCACCTGCCACTTGCCATTTGCATATTCAGAATGAATTTTTATGGCAATTTCGACAGAGAGAGAGAGCGAAAGGGCTAAAATTCCCTCTTGGAATCTAAGCATTTCCCAAGCTACAAAAGAAAAAGAACTAGTCGATATTCGATTGCATAAATTATTAAATAAAGTCGCTGGAGTGCTGGAAAAAACCGAAACCAATAAATTAATCAAAAATAAAAGTTTACTTAGTGGTCAAAGGCGTAAACCGAAACGCAAACACGAAAGAACGTACCACTTGGCAGGGCTAAATGGCTAAAGTGGGACAGTCAGAGGGTGAGAGAAGGACAGGAGAACCCTCTGGGAAATGGGGAAATAGTGATAGAAAAATACGGACTGCGGTGGGGGGTTCGTACTGTTGTCAAACTGGATAATTAATTTCAACGCCTTGTAACAATATAAATACGCTGACGTGAGCCAATAATTAATGACAACATTGAAAGGAAAAACACAGTCTCTACACACAAATTGAATTTCTCCAGCCCCCCACCAAACCCCCCCTACCAACATTCCTATTGATGTTTTCATTGGAAATGTTGAATAGTTTTTTGGGGGATATAGTATGATATAGGAGTCTAAAAGGAAGAATTTTGTAGCTGAAATATAGAAAGTTTTTCCCTTGCAAACAGAGCGAATAATAATCAAAATTTCTTTTGCTTTTTATCTGTCATTCTGTCAGTTTTACATGAAATATTGAGCAAAGTAATGGCAGTTTTATTTTATTTATATTTCAATAATATTTGATGGCAAAGTAAGGGTATTGACAGATCTCTATAACTATGAATAAATCTCTTTAAACAAATAAAAAATATGTTTGCAAACTAATTGCATAAAATATGCTCATAATTAATTTTAATTAAACTTTTTTTTTGTTTTGGACTGATGAAAACCATTAAAGAGGTCAGGTCATCCAAACTGCTGCCATCAATTAGGAGATGTAGCACGAACCTACCCCCACCTACACTATCATTCCAACGTGCCATCGTGCTATCATTCTATCAGTTGTGATGACAAATTGAAGCTTAAATTGCTTCAACTTATCGGTTCGGGGTCGAAATGGTGTCAAATGGTGCTCAAGAAATGGCACGCAATCGAGTTACGAGAACGAAGCGAACACCTCCTATATACTTTTCAACCACATCCTTACACACACATTCTTCAAAACCATTTACTCACTTAGCAGCACACTTGGTGGTGATGGTGATGGTGATGGTTGGCTGTGGCAGTGTCGGTGGCACTGTCGGTGGCAGTGGCGTGTCGTTGAACTGGACTCGGACAAGTCCTAACGATTTCCGGGTTCGCTGTGGTAGATCGATTTTTTTGTGTTCCTGTTCGGCACCGTGCAACGCGCTGCTAACCAAATGAACTCCATGACTGAATGCCTCTATCAAAGACAGTGTCAATGGCCTCTCTTGGCCACAAAAAAAAACCCTTTACTTCACTTCTTCATATCATTTTTTTGTTATTTTATAATTGCCGCTGTGGCTGTGGTTGTGCCACAGCCCGACCCTTTTTGCCTTTGTAATCCCAGACCAAAAAAATTGGGCCATGAAATGGCGAAAACACACAAAAAAAAAAGAACTTTACTCTCGTGCAACTTGTTGGCTCGTTGGAGCAGAGTTTAGGGTTGAACTGAAACTCGCAGCTCATATATATTTAATGGAATATAAATAAAATATTACAAGAGAGGTTAAGTCATTCCCGCATTCGTATTCGCTGGAAAACAGTCTCCTGTCTCTCATTACACCAGTCTTTGAGCGACCAAAACTAGTAGCTAAAATACCCTAGAGAATTCCCCATCTTTATGTAGTTTGAAATTCCTTTGATCTAGTTGAAAATTCTTGAATTTTTGTAGTACTCTCTCGTACTTTCCTTCAGAAAAGAGCATTTTCCTTGTCGATTTTGTGTCATAGAAAATTTCATTAGTTAAATGGTGCAAAAAAGAAAACGGCAGCATCAAATGGGAGGGCTTTGGGTCTACAAAATGTTGTACAAAGTTGTTAAGTGGCTGTCCGTGGCCAACGTCGTCTAGGATCGTTGAGGATACTCGAGGCAGCAAAAATCGCATTGCATAAATCTATAGAAAAGTGCTTTTGGCCTTACATTCGAGTGGAAATGAAATGAAATGAAAGCGAAAGCGAACTGAACTGGACTTTTGCTTGTTGACAGTTTGTTTTGCTTTTTTTTCGCTGTGTCGCTCCTTGTCAAACATTTTCCAATTTGCCAAATGCAATGCGTAATGTATCGAGGTACGTTTTTGCTTAGGTTTTTCCTCTTCATTTGGCTTTGGCAGTGTTTTTTTTTGGCTACGATTGCGGTTTGCCAGAAGTCAAGGAAATAGGACTAAAAGCGAACTAGGCCGCAGGAGCTGCCAGCGTGGCTCTTTGCGGTCATTCTCTACTACCGCCTTTGCATTTGCATTCAAATGTAAATCGGGTAATTACACGTCACAGAAATTAATTAAGCCATCTGCTCTATCCAGAAACGCTTCCTGCGCTGCCTCATTAGAATTCTATGGAGTCGTGTGTGTGTGTGGTTTTTGGCCAATGCGGTTTTTCCTCTCTATTGCTGTGTAGATTTCTCTGTAGTTGACAAAGTTTCACACAAATGACCACCAGAAAGCTAATGAATGTGTGTGTGTGTGTGGGTTTTCCAAGAAAAAACTCGCCACCATTCTCCGTCTTTTTTTAGTATTTGTCGTTAAATTTTATCAAAATATTTGCGCATAGAATACATTTCGGAAATATATGAATGAAATGTTCAGTCAACTGCATGGACGACCCATTTCTGATTTCTTATTGAGTTCAATCTACCAATGGCCCTTCAGGGTCCTTCCGCGGACTCTCTACCTAATGGTCATGACATTTTACCTCCACCTCTCGTCCTATCGTCCTCTCGTGTTCTTCCACCAAAGAGCCAAAGGCATTGATGGCGCACCCTCGCTTGTTGATGTCTGTTTGGTGTGTGCCCAGCACCATATAGCATTCTAGGGGTACATACGTTAGACCGAGGGAAGCTACTGCATGACGCGTATGCTATTGAAGGCAGAAAAGAATAGAGCTTATAGCTAAGAAACTTTCTAGCAGCTATGTTTTAATAATTATATCTTAAAATCAATTAAAAAAGAGTAAAAAAAAGATACATATTCCTTTCTCTAGATATGCTTTTTTTCTGAATTATTTCTAAATCTAAATAAGGAATTTTGAAGCACAAAATGTATGGAAAATATCTGCTAATAAATATCTTATAGCTGTGAATAGGTAAACCAAGCAAGAGGACACCAAAAATGGATGGAACATATACAAATAATACAAAAAAAAATTCCCAAATATCCCTGCTAGAGGGTATCTGTCTGTGCCAGAGTGACTCTCCTTTTGGTCTTCGTCTGACAATTGTAGTCTGTTCTGTGTATTTTTCTTTGATTTTGATTTGCTTGATTTGGCCAATATATATATATATATATGTACGTATATATAAACGAAAAATGCTTTTTGCCTGCTCTGTTTGCACGTAATTGTTGCCCCTCCTTTTTTTTTCTCTGATTCCCATTCTGATTCCCATTCTGATTCTGATGATGATTCTATTGATGATGATAGTAGTGATAATTGAGCAGCATCATTATCACGTATAAAAAACACCGAAAATTAACGATGTTTAGCTGGTAAAAAAGAAAAAAAACACGGAATAATAATCGTGTTATTGGCTGCTGCTAAGAAACACTGGAATAATAATGATGTTATTGGCTGCTCTGCCTGCTGCCTGATGATGGCCGTTGATGGATGGGAAAATGGGTGACCGCGGGCCATGCGTTTCTGAGACTTCAAGAGTGACTTCGAGTGACTCTGATCTCTCTTCGCTCGTGCATGAATTTTGTAGTGGCAGCAGCAGGAGGTGGTATGGGGGCTAAATATTCGACTTTTGTGGCGTGCAACACACACACACAAAAAAAGTCAAATAAGAGGAAAACACAAACTAATTCTATTAGAAGTGTGCCCCTCCAGGGCAACCAAGGTACACACACACACGCGGACATTTAGGGAGCGTACCCAAAGGAGCAGAAGGAACAACAGCCCACAGCCCCTCTAGAGTTTTTCTTTGGCAAGGGCGGGGCAGCCCCTTAAGGGCAGTGTTTTTGATTTATGGCTTGCTGCTGCTACTGCTGCTGCTCTTTCTTTTCTTTCAGATACTCTTTCCGGCAGAGAGAGAGAGAGTCGCTAGATGAACATATTCTGAGCTTAAGCTTCTAGTCTTACTAATGTAGTTTAGATCATATTTTGAGGCATAGAAAAGACTCATATCTATATCTACATCTATCCCCCTAAGTGACCAACATTAGCGCTTAGGGATAGGTATATCTCAAGTTGAGCATCTTTAAGGGTATACCAAATGTCGGCTTGCAAGCAAGTCTTTTCCTTTTGCTTTTTTGCTTATATTCTTTTGATTTTGTTTTGGTCTTTTGGCCAATTTATAAGTTTATTTGCTTATTGTGCCAGGCGACCAGGGGGCAGCTTCGGGCAGGTCCTGCAGGACACTTAACCCAACAAAGAACTACAGCAGGAGTAACAACAACAGAAATATTCATTGAAAACTAATGATGTGGAAAATAGAAAAATTGCCTGCAGTTAGAAGACGAAAAGAACTTTGGTTCGTCCGTCCGGACACGGTCCGGTGGGTACCCTTGGTGGATACTTTCTCTCTTTCTCTCTCTCTCGCTCTGGCGCATTTCCCGCAAATGCAAACATCGAGGAATGTGTGGGTAAAGGAAGTCCCTCGAAGGATGCGTTGCCCTTTTTGTGAATTGAGTGGGGGCGAATGAGGGGCACAGAAACCATATACGGACACGCGTATGATCCCAAAATTTCAGCTTTGTGCTTGACCTTGACTCGAAATATTAAGATTTTTGTGGCATGCAAATGAAAATTGGCAATAGAGTGAGGGAGAGGTCAAATGAAAATTGGCAAATAGAGTGAGAGAGCGACAGAGAGGTCAGAGATTATCAAACGGAAAATGTGATAAAATGCTTAAAGGAAAATGCTGCCAAAAGAAAATGTTGCCAAGCTTCATAGTGCTGGAACTGATGGCTATGCCCATGCCCCTTCCCTCCCCCATCTGCATGCCACTCTCTGTGTTACAAATTATGTGGCAATTTAGGCTCCAAAGTGCCGCTGCTGCTGCCCCGTCATTGGGAAACATTAAAGAAGGCAGCAAGCAACAACAACAAAAAGTGACTGCAAAATGAACAAATAAACAAAACTTCAGTCAATGTGCCCCAGCGATTTCCTACACTCTGATTGATTTCAAATGTGCGTAATCAATAAATAAAAAAAAAGATAAATAAAAAAAAAAGAAAAGTCGAACCCAACACGAAGACATCCAGTGATAGGGAGCGGCGAGGTGAAGAGGGAGCAACAGGGGAACAAGGGAGCGAGGTGGAGAGGGACTAACAGGGGAACAAGGGAGCAAGGTGGAGAGGTAGCAACAGGGGAACAAGGGAGCGACGGAGAGGGAGCAACAGGGAGGAACAAGGAAGAGGGAAAATCCAGAGTGTGACGTCAAATGGAAATCTCAATAAATAAATGAAATAATGCTTTGGAAAACAATGGGGCCGCATAAATATTTGAATTGTAATAATGAATGAGCGCGGGATGACCCACACACTTGTGGTATATACTAGTATATACTACATATATATATATTCGTAGTATATATTTAGCATTTCCACAGTGTTTCTTCAGTGGCCTCAAGTGGAACGAACCCCCCATGCCATACCATTTCCCATTCCACTTTTTTCCCATTTTCCCATTCATTTTTCTTGGTGTTTTCCATGCTTGGACAATTATTTGTACGGTCCTTTTTTATCAGCCCAAGGGGCGGATAAAAATATCAACAGAAATACACAGCGTCAACGATTGCGTTGAGAGTTGTATCTGGAAGCTATATAATCAATTTGTTCAATTTGTTTGCTTACAATAAATATTTATACAAAAATATACAATGGCTCGGACGGACGGTGGTGACAGTTTGTCAAAATAATCCACAGAAGGCACAAAATAAGCCTCGGGCATTAATATATACAAATATTCAAACACGAAAATTAAGCGATAAATGACACAAATCTTCATTCAAAATAATCGATGGAAATTATACAAAAAAAGAAAGAAATTATATTGGTATAAAAACTTAATGGAAAATACTCAAAAAATATTCAAAATATTCTTAAAAAATAGTACACCATTCGTGCTCAATTTTCCTGCCCTAAAAACAATACTTAATGGTAGTTTTCCATATTCCGCTGGGAGCTCTGTGCCAGCCCCATTACACCGTAAATATTGTAAGTTATTTACAATGTGTTTAAGCATCCCATTAATCATCATATACTATACATATAGTAACTATAATGACAAGTTCTTATCGCACTTGGAATTTGTTGTTGTCAGCCCCATCAGCATGGGGGGAAATGGGGTGAAAATATGAGGGGTTTCGGTGGTGGAAGCTTGACCAAAAACTGTCATTCAACTTCGAGTATATTCTGTGTGTATGTTACGACTATTCCTCTGGGAATCAGCTAGAGTACAGGCTTATTGAACTGCTTGTCCATTGGCTTGAAAAGCCTTTTTAGAAAGCATTTCAATGTTCCTCACACATCACATATTGCAGAATAACATTAGAACTATTTTCGTTAACAGTTTGATTAGCAGCAAACACACATTTTCATTGACTTTTGAACAAATGTCAAGGTCTGACCTTTAGAGCCTTCTCCGCCACCACTTAGGAAAGGAGCATACATACTCGATAATTGCATTAGATGATTGACTTTTAATTAATGGCTGAATCGCGGAAATACTCGTACCACTGAAAGTGCACTTTCTAACCACAAGAAGACATCATTTTCATCGCTATCAATTAGCCATGATTTTCGTCTTGGTTTTTTGCGCTGATGTAGTACAGGCTCGTTGGGGAATTGTTATTTGAATATTTAAAAACTTTGTTACAACTTTTTGGACCAACCACCCCGCCAACTCTCTCTCTCTCTCTGAGTGTAAATGATAGGCATCGCTGTCGTCTGTTCCCACAAAACTTGAGAAACTTTGTCCTTGCTCTCACCATGCTACGTCCTGTGCCCCATCTAATGGAGATTTCTGTATTTTTTTTTTAATAACTAAAAAAAGTTTTTGGGGGCCATAAAAATTAACATTTTATGGAGCGCATAGTTTTGGGTACACTACGCTGCTAGTCGTAGTTTAATGGCCAATTAGGGATTTAATTACTCGTACAAGGACTCTAGATATTCCCTGTCAGTTCGAGTGAAATTTGAGCGAGAATCGAGCATTGAAAATCCACTTTAGATGCGAGTTTTTTTTGTTGGGTTTGCTGTAAAAAATATTCAGAAAATCCAAAATGGTCAATAAAAAGTATACCGAAATTATTCCCTATTTTTTACGCCCATTTTTTGTGGTTGCACACAGATTTTATTGCATTTTATATGATTTCTTTTTTCGCATATTAAACAATAGCCCATCCATCCATCCATCGATCCATCCATCCTTTGTAATCGTTTGGGGGCATTTATTCAATTACATTTGTGTACCCTTTTTTTTTGCCAGCAAATTTCAAGTGCATTTCAATTAGAGTTGAAAGTCTTTTCCATATTTATCCTGTAAATCGATTATATACCCACGTACAGTTGTCCCTCCCTGCAAATCAGCTTAATGGAGGGAAGAAAAAACTTGGAACGTTGTGCGAGTGTGTGTGTGTGTGGGTGGGTGGGAACAGCAGGGAGGAGCAGGGAAAAAACTCGGAACAAACTATCATCAATTTGGCATGCAAATCACTCACAACCTCTGGGGCCATCAGTGCATTGCATAAGCATTTCTTTTTTTCTTCTACGAATTTGTGCGGGTGGGTGGGTGTGCTCTTTTATGGACAATCATTTAAAAGTGCAATAGGCAGCAGCGCATCCACACTGGAATAGAGAGACAGAGAGAGAGAGAGAGAGTCGCACAAAATGGGGTGCACTAGTGGGTGCAGGTAGCACTTTTTTTTCTGTTTGTTTGCTCCTCTGTGCTTCTGTGCTCCTTTGCTTTTTCGCAAACTTGTCTAAACTTGTAATGCAGGAGTCTAGGCAGGAAAGCTGGGGAAAAAAAACTACGAGAAAGCAGAACGAATAAGAGCATGAGAGAGAGATAGGTAGGCCGACTGCTGTGTACTCTTTCGTTCAGTAAATGCAAATGGAAGCATTACAACAGACAAGAGAGACAGTCAGTCAGTCAGTGAAATCCTCCTCCTCCATACATATTCCCCTTCTTTTGTTGTACCATGCAAGTAAGATGGAGGTAGGCCCAAGCCTCTCTCCCCTTTTTTTCGCTTTGAGAGATGCAGGCGTTGGCTTTGGCAGCCTCTTGTTCTGCCTCTCTCTCTCTCTTAGCCCCTCTCTGGCTCTCTACTTTCTTCAGGTCCTTCGTCATTTTCATTGCATAAAATCCTGCGTTAAGTGAGTTACTGGCGCGATGGAGTGCCACTTGGTGTGTGCCACCATCGAAGCCTATGCTATATGCAGCTGCTCTGGCTCTGCTGCTGACAATTTCTATGGCAGCAAAAAAATTGAACAGAGCTTTCAGGCCTATCAGGGGCCTCTCTATCTATCCACCTATCCACCTATCTAATAATCGATTTCTTTTGTGCATTTCGAGAGCAGGAAAGTATGAAAACTGCGCAAAATAAATCAATTGCTTGAGTCAACAGGTTCGCGAATTGGGTCAAAAAGCGACTCCTTTCCTTTGAGTGCTGCTGCTTGTTCTGCTGCTAAAAGTGTTGGAAATTTATTATATTTAAAAAGGATGACGGCATCCACGACATCCCCGACTGCAGCCCAGAGAGAGAGGGAGAGAGAGATCTGTAGATAAATACGAGAAAAAAACGGAAACGGAAGCTGAGCCGTCGCTCTGCCATTCTATGTCCTGTGTGCTGTGTCCTGTCTGCTGTCTGCCGTCTGCTGTGTCCAACTTCTCTTTGTTATGCGCTCCTTGCTCCTCCACATGCGCTCTGCTCTGCTCTGCTCTGGTCTGGTCTGGTGACTTCTGTGTCTCCACTAAGCGGCTTAGGAGCGGCAAAAGACCCGCAAGGGCAAAGTCCCTGGCACCCCTCCCCCACCTTTAATATCAAATCAAGAAAATGCATTTTATTTCCCAATACTAGTAGGGCTCCAAGGGAGTCTAAAGTAGCATTAGAGCAGCATGAGGGAAGCGCTTAAAATGCATTTCACAATTGGTTTGATTGATTGTTATTATAATTACATTTGTTACTGGGGAGACCTTACCTTACTTTTTCATCAGCATTAACCATGGGGTAGCATGACTCCGACCTTGGTGGCATGCCTCCTGGCATAGTACTACAACTATTAACATATTTCTTTCCTAAAATGCGTAAAGTTTTTTCAGCCAGACTATAGTGTAGTACTTGGCAGGGGGGTTAGTGGTTTTTTCCCCATCTGGCTGGCTGATTTGTGGGTGTCATGTCACCAGCTAAGGGATCCTTAAACGCTGAACGCTGAATGAATGAAAAGAAAAACCGGAGGACAAACTTGAGACTCAAGCATGCTTGACTAACACGCCAAAAAGCAAATGAAATAACACAGCAGCAAAAAGCGAGTACCGCGAGTACAGAGAAAAGTAAAGAGAACTTGCAGGATAGAGAAGAAAAAAACTTTTGCACAGAGTAAAAAAAATAGAAGAAAAACCTTGATTATTGTGTGGGATGGAAAAAAAAAAATACGAACCAGTTGGTAAAACTTTTGCCATGGCCAGAACCTAGAACATCTCTCTCTCTCTCTCTCTCTCCCGCGCACTTTTCCCCGCTACGGCGTGTACTTTATTCTGTTTACAGAATTCAACAAAAAAGTGGCTATCACCCCCACTGTCTATAGGGGCGCTCCAAAAAAGAAGATAACTGTAAAGTTCTTAATCATGTAAACGAAAGCGTTATGCTGCAATTTATGTGTGTGTGTGTGTTAATGCCCCACACGCGCCACTACCAGCATGCAGCATGCAGCATGTAGCAAGCAGCGATGAGCGTGGGCTTTTGGCCATTTTACATTTGCCCATTTATCGTATAGGGAAATCGCGTAATTCAATGCGCTGCAACATGTATGCAACATGTATCTGTGTGTGTGTGTGGTGTGTGTGTATATGTGTGGTGTGTGTGTGTGCCTTCAATTATTGAAGCTTGGTATACTTTGAGTTTGCAATTCTCGCCAATTAATCAGGTCTTTTGCGGTCGCATTCAATGCACTAATGAGTGTTATTCGATAGTTTGTGCACTGCGCGTAGTTTGTGCCACGTGTGGCATCCAAGAAAGATATTCATTTACCAATTAGTTGCGCCTGCGGGCCTTGCCTATTGGCCATTTGATGGGTTTGATGGGCTTTCATTAAGGTATTTCCTTATTTAGTGTTTGTTTTAGTGTTAATTAGTGGGGTCTCAGGTGCCCAAATTGAGTGAGGATTGATTTAAGGTGGCAGCCCCAAGCAAATGGCATCTGCTTTCTCAAAATATAGTTGCTAGAAAACTGAAAAAGGATAGGCGGAATAAACAAACTGAAAAAGAACAAGTCTTTGTCTTGGTAAAGTCTTTAAAGTTGTATTTTTCTTTTAAATAATAGTGGGGTTGGGTCTTAGGTGGCATCTCCATACTCATTCCAGCGTTGCCAGAGCGCATTAAAATCGATTAAAAAGGCGCAGGAAACACTTGAAATGCAATGAACTCACGAAATTCTCTCTACAAAATGCATAAATTTTTGTAAAAAAATTTCTTCATTGACAGTTGATTGACCTGCACACACAAAAGCCTCTGAAGCTCAATCAAATTCCTGTTGAGCTCTCGGATAAATGCCTAATAACTTAAGTTAATTAATGCCGCACCTATTGTTATGCCCAAAAGATTAAGAGTGAACAACAATTGTGGCCATCTTTCGATTCAATTAGGAAATTACAAAGCTCTCACAGCTTAGTGGCACAATGGCAGGCACTTAAGCCATTTGTCAATCTATCCCAAATAGATCCAATAGATATTGAATAGATATTTGTTGTTGTTGCTGTGGTTCGCTTTATTAAATGCAAATGCAAATGTAAATGGAATGCAACAACTATGTATATGACTATTTCCATACGCATTTGTCAATTTGTTTTTTCAGGCTGCTTTCCTTTGTCCTCTATCTATAGTATCTCTCTGTGTGTAGATACGAGTAGGTGTATTTGTATCGCTTGATTGTCTTTTGTATGCGCCTCGCACTTATTATTTAAACGAACTTTTGTGTGTCTGTGTTTGCATTTGGTTTCTATGATTTCTATGAATATTTTTAAGGCTTCTGGAACTATCTATGCGCTGGTGTCTCTGCCCCATCAATCAGTGGAAGCTTCTGGCTCTGTTGGGTTATTCATTTGTTTCCTGCCCTTTTGTTTTGCACTGAAAACTGTACAATAAACGGATGCACGCGTGCATCCATCCACTGATTCAAAAAATTCTCTGGAAAAATAAAGCCACCACACTTTTAATTGCGTTACTCGAAAGAGAAGAGCAGCCAGTGGTTGGAAAAATATATGTATATTCCAGGAATTATATGGAAAATGGCAATTAATGCGAGTATTTCGCAGTGTGCTTCCTTCCTGGGAATACACAATTAAAAGCTAAATTGACTCTGATTTAATCAGTTGTGGGGCACACACACACACACACACTCGTGCCGGAGCTACTATGCAGAGAGAAGTTTTCGCCTGGCGAAAAGTTTTGTCGCTGTCTGAAATTCGGTTTGGTTTTACCTTTTTGTCACCCCCCTTTTGCCACTGTTTCCACGTCTTAATTTGTACAGTGGCGGGGGCGATCCTTTGATCTCAGAAGCAACCGCATGCCCTGTGTGTGTGTGTGTGTGTGTGTGTGTGTGTGTGTGTGTGTGTGTGTGTGTGTGGGTTGTCATAAAACTATATGTCGATGCCAGAGAGAGAGAGCACCACAAAAACGAACAACAACAATGCAATGCGTGGGCTGCATTCTATGGAAAGGACGACAGAATAACCTGGCCATGGCTGCACATTTGACCAGGCCAGGCCAAAAGGGTTAGAGCAGCAGAGTGGACCTGCAGCCTGCTTCTCGGAAATGAAATTAAAAATTGCTTTCGGAGCGGATAAATCTCTGAAAATACTAGTACTACTACTTTTCGTTAGAGTTGCCTTAAATGCAATTATGGGCACAGTTTTTGGGGCAATGGAAAGCCCAATGAAGATGGCTAATAATGTGCATACATTTTATTAGAAATTTCCAGAAATCGTATAGAATGGAAAAGACATTTTTGGGAAAATATCTGCAAGGCTTACTGCACGAGAGAGCTAGCAATGGAAATAGAAATCTGCACACTCTATACTCGCTGCTAATCAACACTGGAAGAGAGAGACAGAAAGAATGCGAGTGAAAGAAAGCAAGGGACTGCTTATCCACACTGGGAGAGAGAGAGAGAGAGATAGCAAACGAAAGAAATCAAGGGACTGTTAATCCACACTGGGAGAGAGAGAGAGACAGCGCAGAAACTCACTGCTAATCTATACTCACTGCTAATCAACACTGGAAGAGAGAGACAGATTGCAAACGAAAGAAAGCAAGCGACTGCTAATCCACGCTGTGAGAAAGAGAGCGCAGAAACTCACTGCTAATCAACACTGGAAGAGAGAGACAGATTGCAAGCGAACGAAAGCAAGCGACTGCTAATCCACACTGGGAGAGAGAGAGCGAAGAAACGCACTGCTAATCTATACTCGCTGCTCATCAACACTGGAAGAGAGACATAGTGAAAGAAAGCAAGGGAACTGCTAATCCACACTGGGAGAGAGCGAGAGTGCTGAAACTCACTGCTAATCAACACTGGAAGAGAGAGACAGAGTGCGAGCGAAAGTTAGCAAGAAAGCTGCTAATCCAAACTGGGAGAGAGATAGCGCAGAAACCCACTGCTAATCTATACTCACTGCCAATCAACACTGGAAGCGAGAGACAGATTGCAAGCGAACGAAAGCAAGCGACTGCTAATCCACACTGGGAGAGAGCTAGAGCGCAGAGACAGTTTGCAACTGTCTTCTCGCTCTCTATTTATGAGCTTAATTTAGTTGAAAGTACTTTTACCGTAAATTTAAAGCCGATTCTACAGTCAGACTTTGTCCTTAATGGCCCTTATATTTTGCATAAATTACACATTTAAGCCGTTGAAAGCCCCGTTGAGAACTTTAGCCTTTTCGTTGATAGTTTTCGCGGCTGTTGACTTAAAGAGACAAAGAGAGAGAGACAGAGAGAGAGAGAGACTGGCATATCTATAACCTGCTGGTAGCATAGAACAGGGAGTATGTAGTAAAGTGAGGCTACAAAACTTCTGGCGCTATGTATGACATTTGTTATAAATTTAATTAAAACAAAATGCCGGAAATGAGTGAAATGCCGTGGCAGTTTTCGTGTCTGTGTGTGTGTGTGTGTGTGGGGGTGTGGAAAACAAAAGCGGAAACTTGTCTAACTGGCAGACAGTCCTAGCGTAAAACCGGGTAACTCGAAGGAAAGGCTCATCACGCACACACACACCAACACAAGTTGGGAATACAAAGACTCCTGCCATTCTGCCATCCTGCCATTCATCCTCCCATACGTCTCACATATCACAAAAAAGTTTGCAAAAAAAAAAACAAAACAAAAACAATAAGCTGGAGGCTGAAAAACAAAGTTGGGAATACCCTTGATGGGAAACCTAACCCAGATGGATGCCATGGCTACATGACACAAAGAAATGTTGATCTGTGGCTCCCTTTTTAAATATTTGCTACCAGAATTGTTCTCATTACTGCTCAATATATTTCCTTGGGTATTTTTTGTAATATTTCCATGGAATCCCTTTCCTCTGAATATACCAGGAAAATGGGGCTCGAAATCAGGTTATTTTTTCGATACAAATTTAATTCTTTTTCTGGAATATTTTCAACAAAAACTTCACAAATTTGTTTTCTAATTTTGTTCGAGGTCTTCTCAAGATTTTAGCCTTAGTTAAAATACCTTGCCAAGACGAGGTTTGAGGAGACTGCAACGAGCAGCATATGTACTATATGCCTGTTAAAATAAAATAAATTAAAATAATTACGTTGAGATAATATGTGCCAGGAAGGAGAATCTCTGGTGCTTGATATCCTTTGATATAATTTGCAGGGCACTTTCTTGCTGCTTTTGCTGCCTCTGCATTCACAAAAAGTGAATGCATTCACGACTAGCGAATGCAATTACATGCACCCACAATCAGATTTCGGGTAACCTACTATAAGTACCACCGAATCGTATAGATACTCGTAAGCCTTAAGCTCTAGATTTCTGGCTTTTTCAAATGGAATTCTATAATTATGTGGTCCTGCCACACAACTACTCTGCGCTCTCTCTCTCACTCTCTCTCTTGCTGTCTCTGTGCACAAAAACTTGTGCCCAAAAACCTCAAAAACTACGAGTAGCCGCCACCGCAAATGCCGCCGCTGCCACTGCCCCTGCCACTGCCACTGCCGTTGCCGCATCTAAAAGCATATCAAAAAGTTTGTGGCACAACGCGCTCTGTTGCTTCCCGATCGGCTGCTGATGCTGATGGTGTTGGTGGCACAACCCACACATGTGTCTGACTTAATTTAATCACACAAATTGTTTTCCAAAAAACTTATTTAAAAATATGTAGCTTTTGGAGGTTGGTGAAAGGAGGATGGATGGGCTTCTGGTGGGCTTTTCTGTCACACACTGAGGCTTACCGAAAGGATTTTCTCCTTTCAATAGTAGTAGTCCTCTCGAGTGCTCTTAATTACTCATTTATTTTGGTGAGGATTTGCATGTGTGGCCTGTGTGAATATTCCGTGTGTAAGGCTTATTTAAATTATTTAAAATTCTCAATTGCCATTAAAATATTTTACACACAAGTCACTCTTCCACATAGATATATAAATATCATTAAATCCCTTAAGATACGAGTATACATCTTCCTAAAATGTATTTCTATTTTCATTTAGCATATTATTATACGAGTACTAGACATAGAAAATTCCCAAATAGTTTCTATAGTTTTCTGCATTAATTTTCCATTGCTGCATTTGTTTAATCGCCCCCAAAAAACAATTGACATTTGAATTTTTCATCAAGTGCCCCAAAGCAAATATTGTACTATGCGGCATGCCATCGATTTGTGGGCCATTTGTGGGTCGTTTATTAATTTACAAAAAAAACTGAATTATTTATGGCGTGGGGGGGGCCACAGAACTGTTGACTAACCGAAACGCCAAATGCCAAACAAAAGGCCGAAATAATGTCAGGAGGAACAGGCCGTAACAGTCGAATAATCATAACAGTTACAATAAAAATAAAAGTAAAATGAAATGAAAACGAGGAGAGAGATAGAGAGAGTGAGAATGTGGGGCACCTCCCTACACTTGAATGTCTGTATCTGTATCTGTATCTGAGGTCATTCCCCCACTCTGTTTCGTTTATTTGATTGCCATTGAGTGTCGATTACAGCCACTAAGGGGTGGGCCGTGGTTTAATCTGTTATCAGTCGCGGCAGTTGGGGTAAGGGTTTATGTTATCAAAAGTATTCGCCAACGGCTCGCAGCGTTATCTGCTCCACCTGGGCATGGGGCGGTGTGGAGAGGGCATAGAGCACCGCCTGGGCCACATCGTCTGCCTGGAGTATTACATCGCCCAGCTTTTCTTTGGTCTCATCTGGCACGATTTCGGTGGCCACCCAACCGGGATTGATGCTCTGTAAGTACCAAAGAAAATGCAAGAGTTTCAAGTGAAAAATTACTACAACAGAGGTGCGCTGCTGCATGCTGCGTGATCTAAGTACAATTTATAGTTAAATTCGAGCTGCTGTGCTCACCGTTGTCTTGATCTTGGATCCTTGTGCTATGAGCTCCTGCCTGCATATTTCGTGCACGGCAGTGAGGGCAAATTTGCTGGGTGTGTACGCATTGAGGCTCTCATCGACGGGATCTGGCTTGTAGCCACCCACACCGGCGGTGCTGTTCACAAAGAACAAATGTCCGGGCACCTGGCGACGCCGCATGCTGCTGGCGGCCAGTTTGGTGCAGTAGATGCTGCCCATGAGATTCGTTTGCATGATCTGGCCGATCTGCTGGGTGGGCATATCGATCAGCTGGCCGCCGAGCACAATGCCCGCATTGTTGATCAGCACATCGATGCCGCCCAGCTCCCGCTCGATCCACTCGAAGGTGCCATTGACCTGCGCCTCCTGCGACACGTCGCATGTGCGCTGATGGAAGCGCTTTTGCTGCTCCTGTGGCAGGGATTGGCGCAGCTGCTCCAGGCGATCGGTGCGCCGGGCCAGCGCCACCACCTGCAGGCCAGCGGCCACCAGAAGTCGGGCACAGGCAGCCCCAATGCCCGAGCTGGCGCCACTTATCACTGCCACACGATTCTGCCAACGTTCCATGTTCCCTGGCGACTGACAAACAACTGAGTGGCTCACCGGGCAGGGCAGTGGGTTTTATTTTCTTGTTGTTCCATTGCTTATCTGGCTGTGGCTCTCTATCTCTCTCTCTCTCTCTCTCTCTGTGTGTGCGCCAAGAGAATGACGTGTCCCCCGCCGTGTTGGGCTGGTCATACGATTCGGCAACGTCTGCTCTGCTAACAGATGTTACGTTCCGCCTCTCCCGCCCCACTCTCTGTTGTGCTGTTGTTATCAAAAGTCCCAGCCAGCACCCCAAGAGCCAAATGCCAAGTGCCAAAAGTTCCCATTGATAATGTGGGGAAAGAAGTGAATGTGCGAGAGAAGGGGGTATTGTTTGATGATCGGAAGACATTGTGGCATGCCACATTCTAATGGTCACCTCTATCCCCCTGGTTATGCGTGCCACATGTGCAGGATAAATGCAAGCCTCCGCCTCCCCACTTGTAGTCATTTTTCTTCCCATTTTTATCGAGGCTTAAGGATGTGTGGGAGAAGCAATAAAGCAGCCCAACACGCAATGCAGTTAAATGGCGCCTCAAGTTATGACAGAGCCCCCCCCTTGGTGTTGCATTTCCATGTGGCATGTGCGGCTTGAACTGCTTTATCGCTTGTCATATTTCGCCTGCTTTTTTTTTACGTTCGCTCGTAACATTTCAAGAGCTATGGAGAGAGAGATAGAGTGCCAGAGGTGGCTGCCATCTAGTTGCAACATGTTGCAATAGCTTACCCAATGAATGACCCATCAAATCATGCACAGCTACAGTGGAAGAGAGAGATACCGAGAGACCATTTTGCCAGGCACTTTATCATGCAGCAAAATGATGACAGAGAATGACCATCAGGACGAAGGACACTTAAGATAAAGACATACAAATTGCTTCTGATTTAGTTTTATTTCTGATTAACGCCACGCTGGGCTAGGGCGCCATTGAAAGAGTACAATGAACCACATACTATGTATGGCAAAGAACTCGAAGCCCATGATTACCATTTAAGTCCTAGACGCAGCAGCAGCTATCCTTCCACAGACAGACAGTCTCATCAATATATTCTGATGACAAAATGCAGCATCAAATTGATGCACGGCAATTTGTTTGGATTTTCTTGGATCACTCTCACGCACACAGGACGTACAATACAAGACCCTACTCGAGGTTGGCTGAGTGACAGATTCTCTCCACAGTGCGGAGACCGCACTCTCCCCCGCCCGATCAGTAGTCCTTAGAGCCTCTAGAGGGTCTCCTATGTACCTTTGCCACTCTCCTTCTGGCAAACTCTCATTTGCTGGCACACAGAACGTGTCAATCGTTAGTTGAATGTCCGCCCTTATTGGTTTTTCTGGGCACTTTTGGGCCCAGACGTGAGAGAGGGAAAACATGTTAAAACCTTTGATTGGCATCACTTTTTTTTGTTGTTTTTAGGGCAACGATTTCAACTTTAAACTGAAAACAACAAAATATGTATATGGGCTAGGGAATTTCCAGCTGTCAAGGGGATTGTGGGAAGCCATATCCAAAGTATTGTATTGAAGGGTGAGCCAACGAATGGGAACGTTTTTGACGAGACCTACATACATGAAGCAGAAGAGCCAGCGAGTAGAGAGTGGCTATATTATTCAATATGCGATGGAATATAATTTCAAGCGTTAAATTGTATAATTATTTATTTATTCTAAGTATTTTTGTTTGAATTTTCATATTTTTATGAATTTTTAAAATATGTTTATAAAATGTAAATATTTGTTTCGATTTTTCCCTACCTTCCTACTAGCGAGTAGCGAGTGGCAATATGCGGTTATTTTAAAAATTCATAAAAATATGAAAATTCAAACAAAAATACTTAGAATAAATAAATAATTATGCAATCTAACGCTTGCAAGTATATTCCATTTACTAAATTTCCTTAATTTTAGGAATTTTTTAAATTGTTTTTATAAAATGTAAATCTTTTTTTCGATTTTTCCCTACCAAAACCCCTGCTTGGCATCACATTTTGATGGATAAAACACCTGTTTTGATGCGCAAAAAAACCACTTAACATTTTAGAAAGCTCCAGAGCAATAAAAATAAAATAATGTTGTTGCATAATTTGCGAGAGGCTTTTGTTGTGCCAGAGGTAGAGAGAAATGGAATGCCGGCGAATGCCTTGCAGTAGCAGAATACCACAAATTTTCTCTCACTCTCTAACTCTAATAAAGTTTTATATTTTTTCATTTCACACTCTGTTGGGTGCAGTTTATTTTCCAAACAATTTTCATTATCAAATGTTTTTAATTTACCATAAAAACGATGGAACATTCTTTGGGTTATGCAAGCCCAAAGGGGAACTGACTACGTATTCCCCTATCGTAGATAAGATGCATATTTTTTTTTGTGCTCAGATGTGTGTTTATGTGTGTGTGTGTGTGTGAGTGGGTAGAGGAGTTTCCAGTGTACATATTTTGCAAAAAAACATAGTTGAGCGGAGTTTTCAGAGTAGAAAATTAAAATTTTCAAATAGTTATAGAGATATGTACACCCACAACAGGTACAGGCACTTTTCCCACATACATTTTCACTTCAATGGATAGATAGAACTTTTTATGCTGTATGCTGATTCAGTGCCTTTTCCAGCACAAAAGGGCATTTCCTTTGCTGCCTTGATGAGTCGCTTTCAGAATCACTCCACGTTCAGGTTGGGGGGCATCACACAATCATCACCTAATCCCCAATCCCTATGGTGTTCTTGGGGGGTGAACACATGATCCCCTAAGCCAGAGTTTTTGGAACCACGAAATGGCTATGGCTCTGCTAGACCTACACTCAAATTCATTTTTCGTACAACCAGAGTACAATCCAGCATTTTTCAGCAAACAAATTGTCTTGAATTTAAAGAAAACAATTCGTTTTGCTGCTTTTTCCATTTGTTTAGTAATGGACTCTCCGTTTTCGTCGAGTCTCTGTTTTGCACATTTAAAGGCACATGTATCCTTGGCCACAAAATGGCAAAGAGAGACACCGACTTTGGCCAAAATCAAAGTCAAACCCTTGGCTAACATTGTGGATGTCCCTCTCTCTCTCTCTCTCTCTCTCTCTCTCTGTCTGTGTGGAAATCCCCTGACCGCAATGCCCTGAACCGAACCATGTGTGTGGCTGGGCAGTCAGCCAGCCATTTACCGCGCCACATAAGATCCCTAACTAAGGCGCATCGGATTCGTCCTTCGTCCTCCCTGATGGAAGAAGTGCCAGAGAAAAGTTTACACTCTGGCTTCCTCTTTGTTTTTTGTTTTGGAATGGAAATGGAAATGGGGAAAAGCCCGCCTGCCCCAGCAGATGAAGCAGTTTAGAGGAAGGATTCATCCTTGGGCCAGCTAGAAGGCCGGAGCAGACCAGACCAGACCAGGGGATAATAATTCTTGTTTTAAAAAGGCATTTCATTCAGAAGTAGAGTAAGTATCTTTCAGCGGCTGCTGCTGCTGTTGCTTTTGGTGGGTGGGAATGATGCTTGATGCTTTCGTTAAACAGCAACCATAAAATTACCTCTAAATGGGGCAACAACAGCTCCAAGAGGATGCAACATTGTGGCAACACACCCCACAACGATACACCTGCCCTCTACTCTACTTTACTCTACTCTACAAGAAAACAAGACAATTGCCGACGCCGCAACAATGTTTTCTGGCGAACGTCTTTTCGCTTTTGCTGCCTCTTTTGTTGGTCATTTGAGGGCTCGTTTGGTGGCCTCATTAATGGTGTGTGTGGCAAGTGAGACGGCGAGTAGCAAAAGATAGAGACAGGGAGCAAGTGGAATGGGTGTGTGGCTCTGGCATGTTAACAAATGATGACCTATGGCAGGAAGGGGGACATTAAAATTACATCACGATTTAAGGGGGAGACTACTTGCTGCAACCCACCAAAAGACACCAAATGCTTGATAGATTTTTGCAACGCAAAAGAAATTACACATTTCACTGTTCCATTTCAACATTCCCCAACGTCTAAGATAGTGTTTCGCTTAAGATTGTTCTCTACTTGTTTGCTTCACTGTGTTATTTAATAATTATTTCGAAAAGCAAGTGTTTCATTCCCATTCGTTCCACTTGATGTTTCATTCCCACTGTTTCAGTGGAGTTGGTTGGCGTTCCAATAGAAACTTTTTCCCGCTTTGTGTTCCAATTCCATATGTTCCCCTTCTATGTGCCACTTAAACCTGTTCCATTAGTGATTTACTTACTCTATCTCTCCCTCCCTCAGTTTTCTCCCCTACATGTTCCCCTCTCAGTGGAAAGGTGAGAACCTTTCAACCTCTTCCCCCTCGTATCCTTTCTTATTCGCTACTTAGCAAAGGGGCTTGGCTTTTTGCATTTGCTGTTGTTCTACTATTATTCCCTTTGTATTTTTACACACTTAACTCAATTTGTTGGGCGAAATAAAGTACACTACGACGCCCTGCCCTGCCCTGCCCCTTTCCTCTTTCCTTTTCTCTGCCACGCCCACGCAAAAGCAAGTGCCAAGGGAATGGAAATGTGGGGATGGAACCGAAGGTATAGAAAATTATTGCCCAACGGAAAACAATTATTTTGTGCTGGTTTTTATTTTGCCTCCCCCCCTTCTCCCGTGGGTACAGCCATTAATGTGAGACGTGTGTGCCGGACCCCTCTATCGAATGGTAGGTAGATTCTACCTACCTACCTACCAAATGGATGGATGTAACCATGTGACCCGCCTCCCCCACAGGGTGTGGCATCCACATCCACCATCGCGTATCGTGTAATCTGAATATTGCCGTTGCACTGCCACTCTCGGGAGGGCCAGACCTGGGTCCTACCTGGCTATTAAATTGCATTTGCTTTTCGGTCTCCCTCTCTCTCTCTCTCTGCCCTGGAGCTCTTAACGCCATTTAGGGTTATCGACTTGCAGAAGGACTCACTGGCCCATGGGATGGGACCTTTGGACTATCATTTGAAATTTAAGTGGAATTTCAATGGGTCTTCCGGTCTCAGTCCATCCCCAATCGATTTATGATGATAGAATCGCAGTCTGTTGATCATTTTTATCATTATAACGCAAAGGGAGACCATCCCAGTGGCACACTAAGGAAACAAGTGAAGGTGTAACGCAGTGACGATCGTTTCTTTCATAGGGTATAAAACACTTTGACTATGCTTTCTTTTTGTTTTTTTCCATGCCGTTTTCCCTTGCTACACTTTGGGCTACTTTACGTTATTTTCTACTTGTTTTTTTTTCTGCCTTTATTTTTTTGTTTTGTCGGAGGGTTCGAGAGTGTGGGCCACATGGCGTATGTGTGATATTTGGTAATGCGTGTAATTAAGCAACACGTTCCTCTCCTGCTTACTGCTGGCGCTGCTGCTCTGCTGCTTCCTTCCTGCTTTCGTTTCTGGCTTTCTCCTGCCTCGCCCCACCCCATCCATTTTCCGCTGTTTTTCCTGCCTTTTCGTGTGTTGCTGCTGGCAACTTCCGACTAGCGCCTGTTTCTGATGCGGAAACATGAGACTCTAATTACCCAGAAAATGTCCAGAGAGCGAAACATGTGTACTCCACTCCACTCCGCTTCATTTTCCTTCCCCCAGAACTCTTCACCGAATCCTAGGCACTGCGAATCAGATTCGTATGGGTACTAATTTCGCACAGGTCGACAGAGATGGAGACGGAGAGTGATGGACAATGGCCAGAGCGCGCAGAGGGACAGACAGGTGGGGGACACGAAAACTGAACTATCCTGTGTTCTGTTCTGGGATTCCCAAAAAACCAAATAGCAAAAACAAACCGCGGGCGCAACATTAGCATCAGCTTCGATGTTCAATTATCAGAACCCACGCGTCGTACGAACAGGAGGCTCTGCTCCCATTATAATTTGCCTGTCAGTGTGGAGTGGGGGCAGGGCATAACACCTGTGCCCATCCATATGGTTTGCTTCCCCCCATGCTCCGCGAGGCGGATGGGTTCCATCAATGGCAGGGCGAAGGCAAAGGCAATGGCAATGGCAAGGGCAAGGGCACTAATGCGCACTTAATTTCCCTTGAACTTTGACTCTCCTAATGACAGCTAAATGGTAGAGTTAGAGTTTTTTTTCCAGTTTTTTTTCAAGCTAAATTAGCTTTATGTACTACATGTGGAAAATCTCTTTAAATTTTGTTTCAAGAACAGAGAGTATCATTTTAGGGAAGCAGTTTTTGGAGCCACACAGTTTCCCACAGCATTCGCTTTCCTCCTTGTAAGCGAGCGTTTGGATATGCAGCAGTGCACCTCGGTTAGCGGAAGCTTTCTGCTTGGTTTGCCTATCGAACTGAGCTTTCTTTAGAGTCTCCTGGGACTGCATGCTGCCCCGTGCCTCGTGCATTCGTGGCATTGCCAATTATCCCGCCTGACTGCATCTGCAATTTGTTACGGCTTTTGGTCAGTGAGTGTGCGCATTACTCAATGAAGTGCAACAAATTAATGTGACATTTGATGCACAGATATGTACTTTTTGTACTGGTGGAATCATGCAGAACTCTGATGCACTCTTAAAACAGACACGCGCTGGCTGTCATATATGCTTTATGTATATTTTTTGTAGCGTTTCCATTAATGTTTGTGCCATGTTTGACTGTGTGGGCAGTGGTGGTCTCTGTTGTGGTGGCCTTTATGCATTCCGGGCATGCAGGGGATTATTAAAAATGAGTCCACGGAGGCGTAAGGAATATACTGCAATGCGTTGTCACAGCAACACCCTTGCCCTCCAATATCGTAGTATCTCTGCTCTGTGGCATGCCGAGCTCTAAGTAAACGTTGCAGCCATTTCGATTGCGATTACCTGTAAAGCAAAGTGACTGCTGCTGCTGGCTTCGGGGCATGTGGCGTGTTGTTGCGTGGCGTGGCGCATGGCCTGTCGACTGTCATAAAGAGTCACACGACACAGGAGAAAAGTAACGAGAGGAGTTGACAGTTGCAGTTGGCAGTGTTCAGGTTATTGAAGTGACAATTGCGTACGAGCAGCAATTTCCGTTTAGTTGCACTTCTATCCTGGTAATTGCAATTCCCCAGCCAACCATGTGCAACATTCTGTGGCAAGTAACTGCTGCAGTTATTGCAGCAGCACTCTTTCTATCTCTCGCTCTCTCTCTCTCTCTGTCTGTACTCTAATTAAATCATAAACCAACGGAGAGTACTGTACTCTAGTGCTTTTAGTCTGCATTTTGTAAAAATTTAATAAGGATATTCCAGGAAGGGACTTGCATTTGCATTTCATTTCGTGGAAGCTGCTCTTCCACTTCATTTCACTGCTTGCACTTTTAATTCCAACTCTGCTGCATTGTTATTCAGCTTTTGATTCCCCGGAAAGTACTCTGGACCGAGAGCAGCACCTTCAGCAGCCAGCACCCAGAAGCTTTGGTCGAACAGGGGCTCAGGATATTCCCGGAAGGCAATTGCATTTGCTAGCTCCCACTCTGTGCTGTAGTTTGTGCTGTGCATCATCCATCTGATTCCTTCCTGGAATGACTGTTCTTTCATTTGCTGCCACTTACAGCAGCTGCAGCAGCAGCTCTAGTCAGATTATTAGTCGGTGAATTCCTGGAAGAGGAATTGCATTTGCTGGTGCACTTTTCGCTGAACTTCGAAGCCAGGATTTGGTTGCGCGAATGGCCACGTGCCGGTGCTTTGCTCAGCTTATTGAAGCTATTCTACGAATTAATTAGGATGTGGTACGCAATAATGGAACAATGTTCCGGGAATCTAATACTTTGAAGCACCCATCCTGTCGGAAAAACAATGGTAATCCGTTGAAGGATGCTTTGCAGCACAAGCAAAGCTCCTTTGCAGCTGTGGTCTAGAGGTCACTATTCAAATGAATACTGAGAAACTCTTTGCACTCTCTGCCGCATTGGTATTTATGCAGCACTTCAACATTTGTGGCACATAATTGGAGTGCTCGTTGTACAGGTTTTTGGCTGTACGTTTGAAAAGTGGCAGAAGGCGACTTAATTATGAAGCTGCTGGAATCTCGTAAATCTTTTGCTGGTTCACCGCTGTTGACAGAGAACACAGAGTGCTGCTGCTGCCATCTGATGTCATGACAACTCATGGCTGCAGCAGGAGAGAGAGAGATAGAGAGAGAGAGAGAGGAAGCAGTCAACGTACTGTAGCTGTGGCTATTAAAGCCATCCAACTATGGTGTGTATAAAAGGATGCCACAACATGACAGCACAGCACAGCACAGCAGAGCAGAGCCATCAGATTGGTACATATCCCAGGATGTAGCCTGCAATCTGATGCGGCACGTGGCTAAAGCATTCAGCACTACTGGTTACACGACACCACCTCAAAAGAGCGTGCAATAGCATTTACTCGTACTCATACTCATACTTATACTCGTATTCCTACTTATACTCCTACTCCTATTCGTTTTGTGGCCTGCAGTGCGACTTCTGTCACCTGTCGACACTTTTGTGGGCAAGTGTCGAGACATTCATCAAGTTACTGCTGCACCAAGTAAGTGTTGGATTCGACAAAGAAATGATTCATAATTGCAGCTCCACACAGTCAGTCACTCCTTCCTTCACTCTCCCCTACTTCACCCCTCACAGTTCTCACAGTTCTCTCAGTCGTTGGTAGATACTATTTCTGTGGTAATTGTCTGTCAGGCGACGTAAGTGGCATAATAATTAGTGCCACATAAAACTGAGGCAGTGACTTGCGTAAAGAATAACTACCACACTGCTCTATAGTGCTAGTGTAGCAATGAGGTGCCATACGTCCGATTGTTGGCTGTCCCTACCCCCACTATCCAACACTAATGATGACGATTGGTAGGGGTGGGGGTTGGATTGGACGTACTAATGATTCGCAATTACGAGTCCGTAATAAAAATCAACGTAAATGCTTTTCTTTTCTTTTCTTTGCTGCTGCTGAAATAAATTCATATCCATTAATCAATACTGGAATAATGTAGGTGTTTTCCAATACTGGCAGTTACAATTTGTTTCAAATATACAAAATGAAAATACATGAGCTTCGAAATTTTGTATTTAGTTACTTAATTTAGTTATTATTAATAAGTTTTTTTTAATGTATTTTTTTTAATTTTATTTTTAATTAATTTTTTTTTTAATATTTTTTTTTTTTTTTTAGATTTATATTTCATAGTTTGTTACATTTCTGCGAGTAGAAATATTTCTATCGATTAGCACTGTTTAATACATATAATTAACTCACCTTCACACTGGTGTTGTCTATTGTCTGGGGGCTTTAGCCCCCTCTTATCTGCAGTCTGTAGCTGCCTGTTGTCTACTGTCTGTGGCTTTAGCCCCTATTATCTGAAATCTGTAGCTTCTCTGTCTTAAGTATGCGACTCCCAGCACTAATAGGCATTTACCAGCACTGGAAATCCTTCATCTTTTGTGACTCCCAGCACACAAATCAACGCACGAATCTCACTCCACTTCCACTTCCACTCCACTAATGTTGAGAGCAATCCACTGAGTGGAGTGTTAGCATCTGTGGACTCCACTCCTCTCCTCTCCACTCCACCATCGAATTTGTTGCCAGTAAATAAACTGCCCAAATTTGTCTAATGCGCTCCCCCCAAAGTACCCCACTCCATCAGCTACCTACCTTTTGTCGAGTGCCCCACCCCACCCCACCTCCAGCCATTTACTCCTGCGGCAGCCAGCAGCCATTGTCTTTGCTCCTCGTTCTGTGCATAATTCACGAGTTCAAATTGCCAAACGCCACACATAAATGTACAAACAAAGAGGCACGTATTTATATATCTTACGAATATCCCCCACTCTCTCTCCGCTCTCTCCACTCTCTCCACTCTACATTCTCCAGCGAAAGAAAAAACTCCAACAACAATAGCAACAGCAACAAAAAATATAAGCAAAAGGTGTGCTCCTTTTTTTTCTCTTCTTATTCTTTGTGGTTTTTTATATATGTATGTATACGAGTATATAGCTGGTATATACATACATACATATATATGTGAGTATGTATGTATTTATATACGAGATGTATGTATGTGTGTGGGTTCTAGGTCGCCTCTGACTTTGCGGCTTGCATGCAAATTTTATGTTTTAATAATAAGTCTGTGGCATGCAAGCATCGCATATTTTATGCCAATTGCTCAGGGGAGAGGGGGGTGTGGCAACAGGAAGCAGAAGAAAGGGGCAGACGACTTTCTCAAGGCACAACGGGGAAGGAGGTAGACTACACCTGAAGTCAGTCAGCCTGTAGGGCAGTCAATCCTTTGGGCAGACAAATCCTTCTAGAAATTCTTCTGTTTTTTGTCTGTCGTCGTTCAGTTAGAGCCTTTCTATTCATTCATTCAGTCATTCATTCAGTTGGCACTCCAGTTAGTCACTCATTCGGTTAGTCTTTCATTCATTCAGTCATTCATTCGGTTAGTTTTTCATTAATTTACTCATTCAGTTGGCCATACAGTCAGTCATTCATTCAGTTGGCCCTTCAGTTAGTCACTCATTCGGGTAGTTTTTCATTCATTCATTCATTCAGTTGGCCCTTCAGTTAGTCACTCAATCGGTTAGTTGGCCCCTCCAGTTAGTCAGTCATTCATTAGCCTTTCATTCATTCAGTCATTCATTCGGTTAGTTTTTCATTCATTTACTCATTCAGTTGTCCCTCCAGTCAGTCAGTCAGTCACACATTCGGTTTGTCTTTCATTCATTCAGTCATTCATTCTGTTGGCCCTCCAGTCAGTCACTCATTCAGTTAGTCTTTCATTCATTCACTTATTCAGTTAGCCTTTCAATCATTCACTCATTCAGTTGGGCTTTCGTTTATTCACTCATTCAGTTGGCCATTCAGTGAGGCACTCATTCAGTTGGTCTTTCAGTTCCCGAACCCATTTAGCGGTTGTGTTTTTCATGGCATAATTCTCGCGTACTGCATGCCGCATATCTTTTGGATTTCCTAATCGATGGTGCACCCATGTCCCCATGTGCAACATTGTTTTTAGCAGCACATGCTCCTCCACATGAACATTGTTTAAAATTTTCATGAAAATTGATTGCATTTATGGGCAGAGAAAGAGAGAGAAAGAGAGAGAGTAGAAATGTAGAGCATGTCCCTATGTGTTTGCAGTGGCAGTCCAGTGTAAAGTTCGTGTGGTCATGCAAAATGCAAATCCATGTGAATGAAATACGAGTCCCGAATACAAATACGACTACGAGTATGAGTTTTGATTGCCCGCAATTTTGTGACCCATCGCCATGCTTTTGTACACCGCCACTACTTCACAGTGGAAATGAAAATTAAATGGAAATTAGCTTGAAAAAAAAAAAACGTCTAAAATTAACACAATAACTTCGAAAAGAAAAGAAAGATTGTTTTACTTTAATTTGGAAAATATTTCAAAAAATTTGCAACTCTGCCAAGTACTTTAATTGTGTTTTTTTTTCTTCGTCTTTAATTCCACTGTTTGACTTTATCTTTTTGCTGATTTGAGGTTTTTGCTGTGGCGTAAATTCTCTCTCTGCTTTCGCACTTGATTAAAAATGATTGCACTCTGCTGCTTTTGCTGACGCGTGCAACACGCACTCCGCACACCCCCCCCCCAAGAGCGAGAGAGAATTGGAAAATGGGCAATTTTATTTGTTACAACTAGCAAAAAAAAAAAAACACAGAAGAAGAAAGCAGAGCAACAAAGTCCTTTGCTTGAAGTCCTTTAACAGGACTTGAAAATGGTTGCATTGACCTCATATTTGCATAGCTTTTGCTTGGTCACACCATCCTTGGTGTTGAGGCCATAGACAGTACCCTCGAGCGTGTACAGGGTATTCGGATGATACATGAACTTCAGCAGTGCCGTGTCCGGCGGCACCTGGATCCTGTTCATCATGTAGACGCCGACCTTTAGCGGACAGGCGAGACTCATGTTGCTGGCCCCCTTCGAGAGCATCAGCTTGGCCACATTATTCCAGGCGGCCACATGTCGCATGTACTTCCAGAAGTCGCAGGTCTTTGTGGTGGCATTGTACAGGGTACGCGGCAGTTCGGTGCGCGACGTTGCGGCACCGCCAGTGCGTTTGCGTGGCTGCTGCAGCAGCAGCAGATGCCACAGCGGTATGGCCACATCCTGGCGCACCGTCGTCACCGACGACATCGAGTTGTTCTTCTCGAACATTTTCACCTTCAGGCCATAATTGGGCGTGTCCCAGGTCCGAACACCCACCAGCTTCATCATGTAGCAATGCTGTTGGAGAGGGGACACAAAGGTGATAGGTATTTTGATTTTAAACATTTTCGGGGGTATATTGACAGCACCTGCTTGGAGTAGGGCAGCAGGCAGCCGATCAGCGCTAGTATCCCCATCCATTGTGTACAGTGGCTCCTTCTCATGTTGTTGGGGCGGCGGCACTTGCCGAGTGACTAAAAAACAATATAGAGAATCGCATCATCAGCGCAATTTAGTCATTTGGGCACTAATTATGGGCTTCAGTGATTCAGTTGTCACACCGCAATTGGATACAATTAGATTGGCCATATAATTATGGCGTATACGTTTTCTAATTGTTTTTTAATTGTTTCATGGAATTTGAACCAAATCAAGAGAGCAGCCAATAGTAGCCTTGAGGCAGGCCGCTTACGCCTCTCTGTGGAAGTCTCTAAGAAAAATTTTAAATCTTGAATGGAAGATTTCATGGATTTAAATTGATTTGAAAACTTTTGAACTCCCCCCCCGCCTTGACACACACACTCTTTAATAATAGTTTTTTCCTTGCCATCGTTTTGACAGATTTCCGTAACACTTTTCTGCCATGGCATTTCCGCTCCGGCATGGCGTTTCCGGTGCTGTCAGACCACCACCACACACACAGACATATCCTTTGCAGCCTCCTCCCTTTTGGGTGGTTTGCCTTCATTGGCTATTCCGTTTTCATATGCAATATTTATGCCACACACACACAAACACACAGACAGTTTTCACTTGTTAAATTCAATTTTCATATGCCAAATCAAAAGATGGAAATGAAGTTTGAAATTTGCTTTGTTTTTCTAGCGAAGAAGAAAAGTTGTTTTAAGATGTTTCCCCTCGTTTGCCATTAGCCATTAGCCCGATTGCCACGAAATTCCCTCAAGCGTAGCCCCCTAAAGCATCTTAAATGTTTTGCTATTTGCTCTCTGTGGCTTCCACGATGCTTCCTTCCATCAGCTTAACAGTAGATTGCGAGTAGTTACTGCCACTTCTACGGCGGGTTACTACTGCCATAACCTGAACCTCCCCCACCCCCCGCCACAGCCACAGCCATGGACACGGCAATGGCAACGGCCAAAACCAATAGCCGCAGGGGGCAGTGAAAAATATACAATAAATGATTCCTGTACCTCGTAGTATACTCTGCCCTTGCAGAGGTATTCCCACTTTTGTTGGCCACAACAAATGGCAAATAAATATATAGTATGAAGCAGTTAGGGAAGTTATTGAAGGGGTGTGGGTTATGGCATTATAAATCATATATTATGCGAAATAAATGATGCACAAATGATGTAAAAGATTGCAGAGACTCATGGAGTATGGAAATAAATATATGCAATACACATAAATCACATATAGACGAACCATTTATGGATTCTGGATTATGATACATGTGTAGCTATGTTATGGAGTAACAAAAATGTGCCACTAAACTCTAAAAATAAATCCCGTTTAAGGCCAAGACAACAAGACTATAAAAACATAGAGAAAAGCAGCGGGGGAAACAGGACAGCGCCAAGACTTAAGTCTAAAGAAAGCTTTAAAGATATGCAACAGACTATATAAAATACTCTATAATTACAATTAGAATTTTTATTAGTAACTTGCAGTTGCCTTGAAAGAGCATTTCTCATACGGCTTTACCATTTTTCAGACAATTTTTTCGAACTTTTGCCTGCACGCTGTATCATTTTTTTATCTCTGTGCTTTTTTTTTGACTCAATTTTCCTCTGCTCTACCCACTTTTCACTCGATTTTCCAATGGTCTGCCTTGCCTTCCATTTGGTTGGGTTTGTCTCATCGATAACTTCATTCGTGTGGCGTGAAAAACGTTGGATGGAAAATCGCTCCACAAACTCATTTGGAAGTGTAACATTTCCCCTCTGGTCCGCCTCTTTTTGCTCTGTCTCTTCTCTCTTTTTGGCACTGTCTGCCCTCTCCCCTGCTCACTCAGTCTCTTGTCTATCTCTCTGGTTTGTCTCTTTTGATTTGTTCCAATGGGCTTTTATGAGCCTTTTAGTTGCACAATTTTGCGGGACAAAAAAAAAATTCCTTTCGGACAGAATTTTCTCTGTTTTTCTGTGGGTGAAAATGCAAAATTTTCCCTGCTATTTTCATATTTTGAAGGTTGGGTAGGTAGGTAGGTAGGTGGGTGGTGGGATAATTTCGAATGCATTCCACTTATTGGGCAATCGTAATTCCTGTCTGTTATCTGGTAATTCTGGTATCTTATTTCTGTTTCTTTTTTCTCTTTCTCTGTCTCTGTCTCTTTCTGTGGAATGTGCTCTCTGTCTCTCTACTTTGTCTCGCTGCTCTGTCTCTCTGCTCTGTATCTCTGCTCTGTCTCTCTGCTCTGTCTCTCGGTTTTCCCCACTCTTATATGTATTTGCAGAGGGGCCTTGAACGTTTTATGATTGCACTTTTCAGCCATAAACTGACAAGTGGGGGGGTGGGCGCCTGAAAGTGGGCCAAGTGTGGGAGAGATACTCACTCGTATGTAGGTGGCCTGCATTGCACATTCGCGTCGCATCGGATCACATCATATCAGGAGAATCATCCTCTCCAGCCTGCTGCCATCCGCCATCAGCCATTAGCCTTGAGCCATCAGCCTCCATCTCCTACCAGTCATACATACTTTATACTCGTGTTCCAAAAGCTGTCCGCAATGAGACTTCACACCAAAATGTGTGGGCAATGGGGTGGCTGACTGAAACTTTAATAACCTCGAGACGGGGGCCAGGCACTTGCAATAAAATGGCTGCTTGTCATAAAAAACACAACACACACTCACACACACAGACATGTTCATATAAAAAAGCAGAAACACTAAAATCCAAAAAAAAAAAAACTCAAACGAAAAAGGAAGAAGACGCGCAGAAGACTCATCCATGTGAAGCGGTAAGGAACCCCAAGTGTCGCAGGGGATTGGCAGGGGCAAAGCTGTCAACGCGTCGCCATTGCAACTCATAAACATGAGTCCAAGTCCAGTGGCACCACGAGAGAGAGAGAGAGCGAGCGACCCCCAGAGACAGCAGCAGCAGAACTTGGCGCCAGGCAGGAGTTCTCCTTCTACTCCATAGACGACCCCAGAGGAGTTCTCTCCTGCTTGAAGCCCACATTAGGGGCCTGTCAGCCATAGTTTTGGACCATCTCATCACATTTATATCCATTGCTACGTGGACAGGGGGGTTTCCTCCATTTCTTTGCCGCCTGTCTTTACGGCCTGTCCTGAATAATTTTTTGGCTTATTATTGGGATTTCAAATTGGCCATTGAAAGCCCCATCAATGTCCACATTCATCAATATAATGGGCTGCCATTTAATGGCCGGACGTTAGTCCGTAGAGTCGAAGGATCCAGCCAAACTGCAGTCAATTGCAGTCAATACCCCGCCCTGAAAGTCAATAGAATTCCGCAACATTTGACCACTAAATTCAATGGAATTTTCATTTAATTGCTGATGCGCAAATGTATATAATTATGGTTGAGTTATGGTTTTAAATGTCACCTGCACAAAGGGGCATTAACATTCCATAAATGCCCAAGCAAAATGTTTGTAAAATTCAATGAATATGTAATTAATTAACACCCAAAGCTGCGGCCACGATATGCCATCAAAATATGTATAAATAAAGTAGAGTATCTTTCAGATTCAGTTGAATCTTTGCAGCTCCAGTTACTACCTTTGGGGAAACCTTTGTTTTTTTTTTTATAACTGAAATTCTAAGGGGTTTTTCCTGCCAAGAAAACTTAGCTGAAAGCGTCACAAGGTTCCACGATGGATGGAAAATGTGTTGAAGTCCGTTGAAAACATTTTCTTGATTAAAAATCGCAATGGAAATTGCATTTAAAGCTTGTCCACTCAACACTAGGTGGGAGTGTGTGTGTTTTCGATTCTTTTGTTTCGATTCCAGGAATGGGTACACAATAAAACCCAGCCACATACAAACAGCAGCGCCTGCTGATACTTTTGATGTGGAAATTCTCTGGAATTTCTGACCGCTTTTATTGTCCCCCGCCGACCTTGACTTTCAAGCAAGAATCCTTTTGACTGCACTGCCAAATGACTTCCCGCTGCGTGCAGCTCCTTTCATAATTCTATATACTATACATCCATATGTACATACATATAAGTATGTAGTATATGCTGCATCCTCTGGGGTCCACAATAATCATTCGCATTTCGCACAATTATCATCAGCATATACTCGTAGTATGAAGCGGAAGTGTTGGTCTTCAGTTCATTATATGGCTCCTAATTTCATTCCTGTGTGGCCACTGTAATTCCCTTGACCGCTGACAGAGCCCCACAAAATGGCCAAAACACCGTCCCATCAATCTCTGACAGGAGAGGGAACAGAGGCCTCAAATTGGATTCGGACATCGCTCTCTCCCTGACTCTCTGTCTGTTTGGTCTGTTTCTATGCAAAAAAAAAGGAAACTTCTCTGTCGGTTCACGGGTGTATTCTACTCGTAAATTTCATTTAATCACCCGGACACGGACACGGACATGGGACGCTGCCCGCTGGACCTTCTCGCCACTGAAGGACTTTGATGTACTGCAAAAAGCAGAGAAAAAAAAGTGGGAAAAATATTAAAGTCCAGAGGCCATTAAATTGCTGGTGTTTTCCCTTCCCGTGTTTTGGCCCGTTGCTGTTTTGTATGAAAATTTATTGGCTTTTTAGGAGACTGATGCGAGGAGAGGCCAAAAAGGAGCTGGCACAAAAGGTGGGAAGGAGTAAAAGGTAATGGAAAGTTGAGCGAAATGGCAGTATGGGGATATGCCATGGGAGAAAAGCTCGCTACAAGGTGGCAAATTGGGTCAACAACAGAAAGCCAGCCCTAGACCGAGAGCTAACGCGATGTGCAACAGTTGTGGGAATGGGGAAATGGGAAAATGCGAATAGAAGCGGAACGGAAGCGGCTCACCAGAGAAGCAGAGCCACCCACCCAACACACTAGAGTGACGACACTGACGACACCCAAGGTCATCTACTAGATATGTGCGTGTGTGTGTGTGTGTGTGTGGAGAGTTGTGTGTATGGGCCATGTGGTTTGGGGTGGACCTTCGGTGCCTGGGCTGCCTGTTGCCGCCGGGGTTGCCTCCCATCCTGGCAAGTGCAAATTTATGTTGAAATTAATTGCATCAAGGACAAGCACACGCAGATGGGCGGGCAGGTGGCCAGGATACCAGCCAGGTGGATCAGCAGGAGTCCAGGATGGCAGGATGGCAGTATATGGCACTGCCAACGGGGGACTCATGAGTCTCGTCTCCTCTCCAACGTCCAGCAACTTTAATTAGTCGGAAAATAATCACACTACCAGGATGGAAACTTTTGACTTTTCAAGTCGAGTGGATATAAGGGGAAATCTCTCCTCAGTCGGTCGTAGCATCATTTGAGTCGTATGTAGCTGCATTGCAAATGTCTTTTCTCAGTTTATTGAAATTCGTTGCTCGAGGGAGAAAGAATTTGTAAATGAAATATTTATTGAATATTGAGAGCACATTCATGGAGCGACTCCTCAGACTCCATTTCTCCCTTCAAATATGTACTTGGGATACATAATTATGCCAGAGGCTTCCGCTGAGCAGGCTCTTCGTGTCCGATTGGATCCAATGAATAATTGAGTTTTGCATTTTAAATGCAATTGTCAGGCAAAAGTTTGAAGCAGTGGGGAGGAGGAGTATGGGATTGGATAGGCGTAGGGTTGGGTTCTCCACTTGTCCAGCTATTCATTTGAAATGTTTTGTTCATTAGGTTTTAGTAATGCACTCTAATTTAGTATTCACGCACTGGCAAACACTCGACCCATGTGTCCAAAATCCGACTAAAGGCTCTCCAGGAAACTGCAGTGACCGGAGACCCTCGGTACTCTTTTGAACTCTGACATGGACATAAATTTTACATGATTGGGCTGTCTGTGTGTGTGTGTGTAATGTATCTGTGTTTTTGACAATTTACTAAACAATTTTTGATTTGCTGACAGCCAGAGAGCCAGAGCGAATGTCCAGCTGAAAATTAACTTTCCATGAGTGCGTGAGGTGTGTGTGGGTGTCTGGGTTTGTGTGGGTGTGTCTGGGTGTGTGTGGGTGTGTCTGAATGTGTGTGGGTGTGTGTGGGTGATGACTGTAAATGATGTGCATGAGTGCTTGGGCAGTGTGAAATCTAATTTACTAACTGTAATATTAATATTTTCGCAAACATTCCCTGACTCTATTCCACTCCACCCACTCGATTATTCTGTTAATTAAATAGTCAAGATTTGACTGCATTTTCGAATGATTTTCCAACTTTGGAACTTTGGACATTGTAGGTGTTTCAATTGGCATCTTCTGGTTGCCCCACATTTCCCTTGTGCACGCACACATTTGTCCTCATGTTTCACTTGCCAGTCATCGCAGCCATCAACGGATTATCCATCCTTTGGAATTGATGGATCTATGCATGTAGTTCCCTGGTCGAGCAGCAAACCAATCATTTGGCACTGGCATTCATGCCAGCATTCACACATGCACCTTTGCATGCATTCGAAACAATTGGCAAAATAAGAGAGAGACAAGCAAAGGAAGCAAAGTGCAAAGGTAAAGCAACTGCTTTTAGAGTAACGAAGTGTTTGATACCCTCTTACAAAATTGTTACTCTTTTTCCTCCTTTTTCTTTGAAGCTTTTCCATCGATTTTGAATGTTTCTTCCTTATAGAAATCTTCTGTAATATTTGAATAGATTTCTAGATTCATAGATGCACAAGGTGTTCATACTCTGCCCCTATATCTCTTAGTTACTTACTATATGTAATTATCCATATCTACTCTACTTATCTAGCAGCTTTATTGTTTTTTGTTTTGCGTTACAAATCAATGCTGCTAGTGGGCATACCCACTTTGCAAATAGAAAATGAATTACAACTCAATTGCACGGCAAGGCACGGCACTCATGTGTCACCCAAGCCATGATTCATTCGCCTGTTGCTTCGCTTCTTCCACACTCTTCTTGCTACACTCTCCCGCTCTGCCACCCATCCGCTCTCCCGCTCATCCGCTCACCCACTCTCAAACTCTGCCGCTCTCCCGCTTTGCCGTTCTTATGCTCTCTCTTTTTCTCTCATTCTGCCAGTGCTATTTTCTAGCTTTTTTTTGCTGCTGCGACTCTAACGGTTTGTGTCAGGGCCATAAAATATGGAGGAGGAAAACACACACACACACACTCTGGAACACACACACTGTAACACTCGCTGCTGCCTATGCGACGCTGCCACTTGTCAATCCCACACACAATCATTCCTGCAGCCGCCATTCACACACCCATTTATACATACACTCAGTCACTCATTCACTCAGTCACTCCAGTCACCCATTCATCCATTCACATGTGTAACAGATATATTTATTTAAGTGTTGAAAAGAAATAAACTAAAAACAAATAAGAAGAAGGCAAAGTGAAACTGTAACTGTAACTGAAACCCAAACCGAAACAGGAAAACTTTGAGTTTGAGCGTGGAATACATTTTCTTGGTGCTGTGTGGTGCGGTGTCGGGGGTATTTAGTGTGTTTAGTCAGCAAACTTTTTGCATCCACTGTGCCCAGGAAAGTTAGCCCTAAACTGAAACAGAAACTGGAAAACAAATGGCAAACAAATTGTAAATAAAATAAAAGTTCTCCCCCCGCTCGAACAATAAATCCAATTGAATAATGCAGATCCATTTTGCAAGGCAACAAAATCAAATAAAAGCAAAAGACAAAATGTAAAAGTGTATAAGTACAGTGTATGCCCAGTATATAGTACACTGTGCAACATCATTTGCAATTAGATTGTGTGTCTCACTGGGCTCCACACTCCATCTTTCGGTTAAGGTTTCTGTTCTGTTCTGTTTGGTTCCCTCTTGTGCTGCCACTTGAAACGGTTTTGTTTATGCTTATGGAAATTGTTTTCCCTCACAGCTTTTCCTGCTGCTGTCCCAGCTCTTTCCCTCAGTATTTGCCATCTCGCTTGCTCTGGAGGGACATTGTTGGCCCTGTGGCTGGATTATCCCTCAGTTTATGCGCTTAATTGTTGTTTGCCTTTGCCATCGTGTGCCGCTCATCTCTGGCTCTCTCTCTGTCTCTGTATCTGTGTCCCTATGTCCTTGTTCTCAGTTTCACTTCCGCTTACATTCTGTCAATTGAATGGCGACAACTAAAACTGATATTTATGCCATCGGAAATGATGTATATAGTAGTGGAATCTGTCTGACCACAGATAAATAAAAAATATTATGGATAGATTGAGCACAAGCAATCTCTCTCTATCTCTCTCGCATTCTCAATTTCCATTTCCCCTCGAACAATATTCTCTGACGGAAATGGAAAATGGGAACAACATTTGTTTCTCCCCATTTTTTTTTTGCATCTGTATCTGTGTCTCTGTCTCTGCCTCTGTGTGTGTGTGCAGTCGTTTTGTATCTGTGGCTTTCTGTTACTTGTGTCATCCTGTTGTATCCTGTATTCCGTATCTGCATCTGTGTTATATTGCCCTTAGTGTTTCTGTTTCAGCTTCTGTCCCTGTCCCTGTCTCTGTTCCCTTGTGTGTCTTTTCTGTTCTGGTTGTTATTCCTGTTGCTGCTGTTCCTGTTATTGGTAGTCAAATGGGGAAGCAAACAAACAAACAAGTTTCGACTGCCACTGCCACACTGTGTGTGTGTGGCAAGTGTTTGTACAGATTCTCTGTGTTGGGTTACAAGTTAATCAGATCACGAGATGAAGTGTTGATGCGTGTTCAGACACACACACAGATGAGTTACATACATACATATATTAATGGGGGGGAAATACATACATGGATCGATGGATATTCCAATTGACATTTAATTGAAAATGACTTTTGATGAGCAGGCAAGAGCTCTGCTTAATGCATTTATTAACAGCATTTACAGCATGGCTTTCCATGATAGAAATGGACAAATAATTATTTTTAATCACACATACAAATAAATAAGATTAATTTTTAATAAAATATTCTTTACATTTTCATTAACTGCCAAACATTGCGCATTAAAAGCACTTTTAAATGGCTTACTTTTACATAATGTTCGAAAAATCAATACCAAACAAATGAATAAAAAACTGCAGAATTCAAACATATTTAAGTCCTAACTGAAAGAGAAAACACACATTTTGAAGTGTCCATAAAGTCCATGCACAATGAATTACAATGGCCTCGAACTCTGAGGCCACATCTACATAAGTTTTGCAAAGGAACGAAGTTCCTCCAAGTCGCTTGTCAAGAGAGAGACATGGCGCTCATGCTTGAACCCTAAGCCTCTCCAGTTGCCCAAAGAACTTACTTTTCGAAGGCCACATTAGTTTCAAGGGGAACTTGGCTAATTAGTTGCGGACATAGCCCAGAGATTATGCGATC
Organism: Drosophila bifasciata; assembly: GCA_009664405.1. Taxonomy (NCBI): domain Eukaryota; kingdom Metazoa; phylum Arthropoda; class Insecta; order Diptera; family Drosophilidae; genus Drosophila; species Drosophila bifasciata. The sequence continues at coordinate 34,772,782 of CM019041.1, forward strand.
AAAAATTCAAATAAAATCGAACCATTTCGATGGTAAAACTTAGTATCGAATGCTCACACTATTGTATGCCAATGTTTTGGGATGTACAGGAATGTGTGTGCGTACGTTGTCTGACGTTCCCTTTTGTGTGTTAATCGAAAAAGTTAGGGCCGCCAACGGATAGCGTAGCACCTACATGTGGCAGTGTTAGCGGTGCCTCCGGTGCCTGCCTCCTGCCTGCCTCCTGCCTGCCTGCCTGTTGCTGATTGCGTTCGCTGTTTGGTCTTTCAATAGATACCAATAGTTGCCACAATGCACTGGCTGCAGGCACCCATTGTTGTTTGGCATAGAGATAATGATTGCACCCCCACCCCCAGCACTGCTCCTTTCCCAGCAGCTATTGTGAGTGCAATCTGCTGAATGCTTACCAGAGAGAGAAAGAGAGAGAGAGAGAGCACAAAACTTTCATACAATTAGTGGTGGAGTGGAGCGAAGGGAGCGGAGGTGGGTAGGTAAGTTTGCGGTGCCAAGCCATTGGAGCTCCATTCAATATCCAGGGAATACACAAAATAATAAGCATAATGAGGTTTAGGAAGCAAGGCAGGCAGGGAGGACCCTGAAGCTATACACATACTAGTTGTAAGACTGCAGTAATTGGAAGAGCAGCAATCTATATATACTTCAATCTGCGTATTGGTTATATTGGTTATATTGGTGCACATCCCTCGTTGTTATAATCAAATGAATGCAATTGACTAGATGAGGCATAGCCGCATTTCAAATTATCTACTCTTGCTCTCAGCTATTCCGACATCTTGCCAAATTCATTATTTGTAAGGATATTATACACACACACACATACACACAGATACACACACTAGAAAAAATAATAGTTATAAACTTTAAATGTTGGAAAGAACCGCTCGAGTTGAAAATGTTCGAACAACTGAACTCAATTCTCAAACTATGCGAATGGAAATCTCTTCTTTCTACGAAGCAATAACAACAACAACAACAAAATATATAGAAAATAAAAAAAGATAGTCTGTTTGTTTGTCGAAGCTGCTTAAAAAATGATTAACGCCTGGCCCATAACAAGTTTCAAATTACCAAGAGGCGTCTAACTGTCGGATTACCTACGACTAGCTTCAGCCTCCTCCTCGTCCCTCATACTCATCCGCCTCCTCCTCCTCCTTCACCTGCTCATCCAGCATCTGGTAGGAGGGTACTTCAGTATCTAGATAGATAGATACTCGTACTCGTCAAGTAGCATCTCTGACTGTGGCTCTGGCTGTGGCTCTGGTTGTTATGCACTCAAATGTTTAGCACTTTGCTCATGTGGTTCGGGTCTCTCCCAGGCTGGAGTACTCCACACTCGTATTGTTATCCATCTGTATGTATGTATCTATGGATTTGGATATTCTGTGCTCGCTGCTTAAAGAAAATCCATTGATGCATTGCTTTGGATTGGGCTTCAAGTCAATTGCCACCAATTGGGGATACCCCTTGCCTTTTCGCTGACGGAGCATTCGTGTACGCAGTTGATTTTGTGACACCCTTATTACGTCTGCTACGGTTTACGTACCTCAAAAATGTAAGATTTATTTCATATATAATATCCCAATTATAATCAGCTAGTTATCGATTTGTAATAGATTAGTTATCGACTATAAATCTATTAGAAGTTATCAATAATCAATTGATGGTTTGTTTATTGTTTTTTTTTCAATTGATAATAAGTATCGATTATTTATCGATTAATTATTTATTATTTATCGAATTATTAATTATGTTTTTTATTCTCATTCGATCATTTTCCGAGTCCCTCACTCACTTGCATTTGGACTATGCATAACCTCTCGCTTATAGGGTATCCAATTGTCTGTACACTGAACTCCCACTCCAAAGAGAAGAAACATCTCGTTTGTTGGGCCAAACATTTAGCATATTTTGGCCTTGTTTGCTCACTGGCTATATACTATATATGTAGCTCTTTGGAGCCGCTTGTTTTTTTTACCAGCCGCATGTTAAATGCCCTAATTTCCCGACCACTTCGTTTCGTTGACGGCCGTCGCCTTAGCACCTCAGTGCGATCTCAGTGCCCAAAGCATTAGGCAACTCTCCACGCCCCATTCTGCCCCTCCGCCCTGTGTGTTGTTGTGTGTATGTTTGTGGGGGGCTGACATAATTGCATGAGTGGCATATGAAATACACGCTCTTCCTCCCACAGCTCGAGAGGCTGTCAGAGGCAGACCCATGTCCGCATTTGGGAGGATGTAAAGGAGAGAATTGGCATTCGAGTATACATGTACACATAGTACATACGTGAGAAGAAAATAGCTGTAGCTCTGACTGTCTGATCGATTGGCAGAATACACAGAGAAGCCATTACGCTGGCGAACACGAACCTCAGACAGAAGCTGAGGAATGCCCAAGAAAAAGGCTCACTCGCTCGCCAATTTATATTAATACAATGTCAAAAGTGTCGGTCGAGTCAGTGGGCTGTCGTTGGGGGTAATGGGAAAATTGGTAATGTAACCCCCCCACGCCATGACGAATCGAAGGCTATTGATGGGTATTTTTTTGGTTAGGAAGTAAAAGGAACTCGCGCAAATCAGCAAAAAGTAGAACTCCAATGAAAGAAAGCAGTATCAAAGGAGGGAGCTTGCTATAGAGTTTGTTTTGTAGGATAGTTTCATCAAAGAACACAACAAAAATAACCCATTGAATTCATTTCTATGAATGAAAATATTCCAATGCGAATATTTTTATATGTATATTCATCAGATTTCCAATGAATCTGATTGAGTGCTTAATCATTCAGTGCACCTGTCACTCATTAATCACCCACGACGGGCTCACTTAAGTATTCACATATATCCGTTTAAACGCATATCGAATAGAGAGTCAGAGCTGCAGCCATGGGGTTGGGGAGGGGGATGCCTGTCATTTGGGGGAAAGCGAAGCTGTCATTTTCAATAATTGCATGACACGTTTTACACGCGACTTTCCGATTGCCAAATGAGAAATGAAATGAATTGAATTGAAATTGGATTGAAATGAAATGAAAATGCATTTATGTAGACACACCCACATGGAAAATGCGGGAAAATTGGATATGGGATATATGGCATATGGAATGTATGTGGGAGTATCGATGGCTACAAGGATTTGCACTTAAACTGCTCCACATTGCAAGACGAGTGAGACCCACTTGGCATCGATTCACGTGGCTGGCAGGCAGCCCCCCCTCTCTTTCTCTCTCTCCTCAAGTGATGGCTGGCTCGGCCTGGCACAATCCTTTGACCCACAAAACCCTCGAAGGGAACCTCTTTGCTGGAGTCGAGAGTGTAAGACAGAATAAGATAAAGGACCAGGGACAGGCTTCGGCATCTTCGACTCACATTTCAATCTTATCTGAAGGGGGGGCGAACTCCGTCATTGATAAATATGCCAAATCATTGGGGCACGTCCTTAAAGGACCGCTTCTCCACCCACTCGAGAGACACGTGCCCACGTAGGGACACAACGAAAAAAAAAGGGGCGAAAATTAAGCAAAAAAAGTAAAAGCAGCGGCAAAGGCAGCGACAGCAAGGATAAAGTTTTTCCATTCACTTTTCTCCCCGTTTTGTTTGCTGAGTTATTTTGTCAAAATTTATTTAAATATTCTGGCAATTTTCGTGGAATACCTATCCTATATATATATACCCAACCAATGCCGATCCACAGAGCCTTCCCTTCCCTTCCCTTCCATTTCTTTCCGCAAAAAAACGTTTCGAGTTGAATAATTTCTTCAACAGTCATTAAATGCAACAGAAAGTACTTTCTCTTTCTTCTTTCACTCCCTCACACCATCTAGGGCCCAAGACAAATGCCAGCAAATTATTATGATGCTGTATCCGAGGATACCCTTATCCTTTCTCTTTCGCTTTCGCTTTCTCCTTCTTCTTTATCTTTTTTCCAATTTTTCTTTTCTTTTTTTTTGTTGGTTTGTTGGTTGTTTGGTTGGTGCTCTGTGAACCGCGGAACTTTTCCCCGTCTGCCAACAATTAATTGAAATTAACATATTTTCCTTCGTTTTATTTGAGACAACTTATCAAGGGCCCTGGTCCGGACCCATCCCATCCCATCCCTTGACCAGCCCAACGTTTTAGGTGAAAGTTAATTTCCTTGCGTTTCCGCCTTGGCTCCTTTATATCACAAAAAAAAAGGAAGCACAGCACTTGGACCAATTAAATCATTTGGGCGAAACTTTTCCAAATTGATTTTCAAATTTCCCTCGTATAGTTTTCCCAGCGCCAAATGCGCCAAAAACTTTCCCATTAAAACAACTGCAAAAAATTGCTGCACAGGAGAACAAACTTCAATCCTATTTGACAGCTGCAAAAATTCGCAGAAATTTCCCAAAATATATTTTAAAATTAAAATTAATTACGAAAGTTGAATTTTTTGAAATGAATACTCCACCCGGTGGGGGTGTGGCAAGTAGAAGTGTCTTAAAGGGGCGAAGAAATGGGTGAACATTTCTGCTACTTTCAGGTGTACAAATTTGTCTTTTAAAACAAATAAATTGAAGCCCCTGAAAATCCCTGAAACTGAAACTGAAACTTGACTCCAACCAATTTTTCGAAACAACAACAAAAACAACGAAGAAAAACTCCCCCCCTACCCCCTCGTAAGTAAAACGTTTTTACATTGCGGTGCCTTTAATGAGCCAACGACAACGATGCCCGGGAAAAGCTGTGAAAAGTTGAGACTCTTTTTTGGGGTTGGTGTGGATTGTGTGGAGGCGGGGTTGGTATAATGTAGAAAAGGGAATTCTCAATTCCCAGGAAAACAGAGGAGGGAGGGCTGGTTGCACTGGAGTGGAGTCCTCTCCAGTCGCATAATAGGAACATTCCTCATACGCCACCGATTCCCCAGTGTTGCTCCATTTACCGCCATCGCCGCCACCGCTCTCATTTCTCGTTCTGTCTCTCTCTGTTCCCTTTTCCCCTTTGTCTAACTCGAGTCTCTGTGCCCTTCTCTGTGCAGCATTCCCTTTGTATTCTTGTGTTGGTATACCCTCCAAAGAGGGGGGGTTCATAGCAAAAATAATTCTCACAAATCTTTCCCCTCGCGGCGTATTTCACATGCATTCAGGCATAAGGATAGGGTATCCAATGCTTCGGCTTGCCATTGAACAGAGCTTTTTGCTTTCTTGTTCTCATTGTTGCTGTTGTTATTCTGCAGGAAGGGTGGGGTTCGGCAGGGGCGCGACGGCGGCTGCCTTTATGAAAAATTATACAAAACTTTTTACTTAGTGCCACGCGGGCACTGAACAATTACGAGGCCATCAGGGGCAGTGGGCGAATATAGGGGGCGTGGGCGCAGAGGGGCACTGCTACCGGTACACACACTCTCTCTCTCTCTCTCTCTCTCTCTCTTTCACTCTCTCGCTCTCTCTGCGAAATAAATAAACGTGTTTGTAATAAGCCCCATCGTCGTCCTAAGCGATGCAGAAAAGTTAAGGGAAAAAATCAACGAAGGGGAAAATACAGTGCGGCGGCAAAGAATTGAAAATGTTGGGGTTTCCATTGGCGAGTGGCGGTGGGTCGGGGAGTCGGGGGCTCGGTTAATCGCTGCAAGGCAAAAATCTGACAGTTTTCGCACTAATTAACCGAAAGAGCGAGAGCAATGCACAAGATTTATGCTTGAAAATTTACTTAATTATAATAGTACTTGCTGCTTTTCATGGGAATATACATAAATCAGTGAGCCTTGAACAGCACAGAATGTGGCCATTGGCCATTGGCCAATCCCAATGCCAATGCCAATTGTCGAATTAATTGCAAGTACGAAATTCTGTTAAGCCAAAGCCTATGGCAGCGTAAAAGCTTTTATGTAAAATCTTATTAATTTATAGTAGTATATGCCCTTGGATTTGGGTATCTTCAATCCGTTGCAAAGAATTTCCCCAATGCAATTGCTGCTGAAAAGTAGGCAATGTTTTTTTATTCACCAACTTTTGTATTGAAATATTCTGCCGCCCAAAAGCGGGCAATGATTTTTGAAAGCAGGAAATGCACTTTGTGCCTGGTAAACTTTTTTTACGTTCTTGTTATTTTTGTTGTTTACCTTTTTCTAATTACGCAGTTTTCAAAAAATACATTTAAACTCCCCCCAGGCTCGAGCATTCCTGCCGTCCCATTTCCCATGCCATGCGGTGTCACCTCCGGTTTACTTTTCTTTTTTTTTTGCGCCTCGCTTGTCGACTAAACTTTCGGCATTTCTATGGAATTCAATTTCAAAGCTATATCACTTTCATTTAATTTCACGCTTTCAATTTGCGACCCACACACACACACACACAGTAAAACAGACAAAAACCGAGACGACAGAGTTGGAAAGACTGTCCGGCAGGCCGGTAGGCATCCCTTTTTTTTAACCCTCCCACCCACTAGTGGCACATTCACATTCCCTTCACAGTTGATACCGCCACGATGGGTCGCGCGGCACATGCCAAAGGTACATAATGGATTCTTTCTTGTTGTGTGTGTTTTTTATCATTTGTGTGCCCACCTATTGTCTGAAAATCGAAACCAAAGCGAAGCGGAGTCTAGTGGAGCAAGCCATCCGAACTGTGAACCGCATCGCAACGCTTCGTTCGTCAATTTGGCACATTCAACGGCTCCGCAAACACAAGCTACACCCCCACACCCACCACGTGTGTTGTGTGTGTTTTAGAAATGGATGTGCCCTGGGACAGAATGTGAGGCAAAATAAAAGTACAACAAATGGCTGTAGTACACATTTTAGAAAACAAAACAACTGCACATCACATCGCATGAATGTCATCCACGATCCCAACAAATCCGACCCCCACACACACACAGGTGAAACCATCAAATGCTAACTAGCGATGATGATTTGCTCTCCAGTGGGTTGGGGGGATACATTTATCGGATACTCTGACTACGTGTGCAATGTCAGCTTTACTCGCACATGTTTGGCTTTGATTTAGTTATTGTTAAAGTTGTTTGATTTGTGTATGATTTTTTTGTTCTACTTCTTGTGCAAAACCTGGCAAAAATCTGTCTGTCTATTATTTGTACATAGAGAGTGAAAAATCCTGGCAAATCGGTGGCTCTCAGCTACTGTTTCTATGGCCAGAAAAAACCTTGTAATACGCGTATAGTAGGTACCGATTCTGCACCACCCAACCGATGCTCAATGGACTGAAATGGAATGGATGGGCGGTTGTTGTTCTATGTGTATGAATGTTGTGTGTACGTAAAAAACTCTCACGAAATTGGTCAGCAATATTATGTTTGGTGTGTTAATTGAGCAACTTTTTTGCTCTCCGGCTGGTTTTTTTTTGTTTTTGAGTTTGTTTGGAAGGTCGAAAATGCTTTTTAATCATTAAACTAACGTAATCAATTCACCCATTTCTCTTTCTCTTCTCTCCTTCTCTCGCTCTCTCTCTCTCTTTTGTAAATTGCAATTCACAGCGAAAACAACTTTTGATTAATTAAAAGTAAAACAAAACAAAAAACCAAGCCGAACCAAACACCAACAACAACAACAACAACAACGGACACAACGACTGCGAGAGAGAACACCAACAGCAACAACATCGGCTGTAAGTGAGTGTTAAGCGTTGGGCTTTTGGGCCAACCAAAAGGCGGTCAACAACGCTGCCCGCAGTAGTCGTCGTCGCGTCTGAGGAGTGTAGAAAAACTTTTGAAGCAAACTTTTTGTGTAAAATAAATACAAATATTTATTAAATCAAAAAACCATACTAGAAAGAGAAAACCTTTGCCAGCGAATCAACATCGAAATGGAATTGGTCATTCTTTTTGTCAAAAAGCATTTACTTCGCGAAAGTAACAACTTACCCAACAACAACCGCGATAACAACAACGGCAACAACAACGACAACGGTGAGAACAACGGCCGCAACCGGAACAACGCTAAAAACAGGAACAACAATCGTAGCAGCTCCAACAACCGGAACAAGAACGAGGAGGGACAATCGGAACCATCTGGACAATCGGGAAATTCAGGACAACCGAAACTCAGAGATCAGTACTTGAAGATCGATAAGCGTACACGGCTGCTTTTGCTACGACACCCAAAAAGGATTGGTTCAGGTCAAATTTCACCAACCAATCAACCGGAAGTTGCATGTCGATTGGCTGAAGTAGAAGCCAAAGCGAAGGCAAGTGCTGCAGCAGCAAAACAATATCAAGCCGCTGCAAGCAAGGGGAGCCAGAATCACAAGAACAAGTAAACCGACAACGTAATCATTCACCAACGTCATCAACAACAACAACAAGACCAACAAGTAATCCTTTAATAACAACTGTACAGACACAAAAAATACTTTAAACACAACTAAACAATCAAGAAACACTTCAACAACAGCTACACCAACAAGATCTTCATCAATAAATACACACAAGAGAGTAATAATTCAACAACGACGCCTATACACAAACTATAACAGGGACTGGAAATATCACAAAAATCACCAAAAAAAAACCACACGCTAAACTTCAACAACAACACAAGTAAAGGGGAAGTCACATCAAGGAAAAGCGTACCAAGGGTAACAACTCACCTTAAGTAACAAATCACCAAAGGTAACAAATAACTACTACAACAACAATCAACCCAGCTTCAACAACAACAAAACCTGCTAGAACTCCCACAAACTCGGCTAAAACAACTGAACAGGACCACTATCAACAATTGCTATAACACAACAAGCGTCGGCAACAACACCAACTGCAACGGCTACAAAAACTCAGCCGCAACACCCCAAAAAGCAGACTACGTCAACTAGTACAACAACGACTGACGTAGCTTCGGCAACAACAACAAAAATTTCAACCAAAGCGGCTACAACAGCATCAAGACGGGTTCCAACGCTTCAACACTTAGTCAGCAGGAGCTCAACAAGAGCTCTACAGCACCATCAAAACAGCAACAAGAACCCCAACCCCCCACCCCAACCCCAACCCCAACCCAAACCCAAGCCCAAACGCAGCTCCAGCAACGAGAGCACGATGCAACGTCTTCGCACGACCTTCACGCGTTCGCGGACGCCCACCGGTGCCGAAATGAAAATGCAGAATAGCCTCGAGGTGCCCAAACAGGTAAACAATCGACTGAGTCGATAGCATATATCGATTGTCTGTTTGCATGTCTTGTACACAAAATGTGATCTTGTTTGTTGTTCCGTTTGATTTTATTGATTGGTTTTTTTCATTGTCAAACTTGTCTTTTCTTAATTATCGATATTCTCTGGCTGATGCTATCGATAACCGAATTCGTTTGACTTTAATTTCCATCGATTTTCTGCTGTAAAGCAACACAGTCGAAAATTATCGACACAAATTGTTATAATTTGCAATTATCGATAATTCTATCGATTACTCAGTTGTTATATTGACAAATAATCGAATTTTAAATGATTCCTCTTTAGTTTGTTTTTGCATGCGTTTCGTTTTGTTGTCTTCTCTTGCCCAACCTTTCCACCGTCTCTGACCTCTGACCCTTTGATCCGCTCTGATGTTCCAGGTGCGTTCCGCCTCCTTTGACGAGATGCAACTGGAGGCGCAGCGCACGTCCTCCAACCGACTGATGCAGCGTGCCTCGGCCTCGGCGGAGGGGAATGCCTTGGAGGTGGAACGTCTGCAGGTGCCGGCTGGGCATGGCCGCTCGCGCAGCTTCGATTCGGCTGGCGTCGATCCGACGAGCGAGAATTCCAAGGGCTTCCTCGATGTGCCACCCCGCAGCAAGACGCCGCGGCGCAGCAGCTCGTCGAGCCCGAAGACCCCGCCGCCGTGCCACCATTGCGCAATGGTGAGGCAGTACGAGCGCCAGATAACAGCGGAGCAGCGCTTCTTCATCGATCATCGAGAGCTGACCGCTCTCAGCTTCTGGTGCGATGATGACGATGACGACGACGAGGAGGAAGATGAGGAAGAGGAGGGCGCTGTGGGCGGTGAAGGCGTGTGCGAAGACATGCAGGGTGCTTGCGGCGGACGGCCGCTGCCCGATCTGAACAACGAGGCAGTGGCCCGGGCGCAAGCCATTCTGGCATCAACTTTCGGTAACGACCCGAGCACCGACTGCGAGGACGATGCCGTCGATATGGACCTGGGATTGGTCCACCTGAGCATTGAGCAGTCACGGGCCCGCAATCCCCTGCAGATGCGGCGCCACACCATCGACAGCTCTGTGGGCAACTCCGAGGATGAGGGCGTTGACGGGTCCGGCCCCCACTCCAGCAATTCACCATATTTCGGCAACACCCTGATGCCACCCAGGCCCTGCGGCATCACCTTCACCCTGTCCCCCACGAACGGCGACTATCCGTTCCTGCCGACCTTTGCTTTTCCCATTGATCCCAACTCCCCGCCTGGCTCACCCTCGCCCACCCAGTCACCATCACCGTCGCCATCCCCGTCGCCCACACCATCGGTGATGCTGGCTGTGCCACCTCCCACGCTGGAGCTACCGTCCTGCTCCACTGGCAGCGGACAGCAGCTTTTGGGATCCACGGCAGCTGTGGCCGCCGCCGCCCTCACCCTACCGGCGATTGCCTCCTCGCAGGCAGCCGCAGCCATGGCCACCGGAGCGGTGTGCAACCAGGCGGATGCGGATGATGCTGCAGCCGCTCTGGGGGCCATGGTTAGACCCAGACGCCGTTCCATCTCGCGGCAGGAGGCCATCTTTGTGGAGCCCACCGGCAGTTCGCTGGAGAACGTTTCGATGTCGATTGGGAAGGCCGACTCCATTGATGCCGCCTCCCACAGGGCCAATTGCGGTGCGCCCCCCGGCATGTTTGCCGTTGCCCATCACTCGGGCTTTGTGGTGCAGGACATCTACCTGACCGTACCGGATCTCCGACGAGATCGTGCCGCCTCTGTGGACTCGTGCTTCTCGAAGCTCTCATCAGGCAACAAAACCGAGGAGCTACAGCCCACAGCGGATGGCTGCTACCTGACCGTACCGGTGATTAACACCACTCGCTCCCGATCCGTGGACATTGTCCTGCCCACCGATGAGCAGGCACGCTACAAGGCCCTGGCCATGACCAACGAACCAGGGTACGTTGTAGTTATCTTCCTGTAATATTTACGGGGAAACACATGAACTATATTTTCACTTATTCTGATTACTATATAGCATAAGGCTATGCCTTATTCACTTATAGCTATAAATGTATCTCCGATTGTAGATTTTATGAATATTTATCGCACATTTTGCGAGTCATCCCTTTTGTTTGTTCATTTCTTTTCTGTTTACTTTTCTTTGGGGGCTTTTTGGGGGCAGGTTTGAGTATATCTGGATCTGGTATCCCTTGTCCTAAGCAAGCTCCTTTTTTGGGTGGTTGCTATTTTTAGACCTGGGGCAAAACTTTGAAATTGACTCATTAAAACGAGCTTAACACGTGGCCAAGGTGGGGGGAATTTGGCAGGGACCAGGACTCTAGCAGCTTGGGGGCTAGACCAGCAGGTCTACACATTCATAATTGCTGTTCGAGTTAGCGAGACATGGAAATGGTTGGACAGGACATGTGTCTGCGACATGACACGTGCGGGCTAAAAAGACATGTGATGCCCGGCGGGCAGTGAGTGTCCGCTGGCCCGGACTTAGACCTAATTAAAAGGGAAAGGACTCTCTCTCCGTCATTGTCTCTGTGGCTCGGCCATTCATAATTCCCGCCCAAAACCCGGACATTGACCGAGCCTTGCCGTACAATATGCTCTTAGCCAGGGCCCCACAGCATGAATAAATTATGTCGGACAATGACAAACAAAAAAATATATATAAAAAAAGCAACAAAAAAAATGGCTCAGCCAACCGATTTCCTTGAATTACAACAAAAGCCGCCCATAAATAATATTCAAACAAAGTGTCTCGTGTCCATGCGCCTTGTTCTGCCCCCCCCCCCCTATGTATTACGCTGTCCGCTGTCCGTTATCCGCATATCCCATTGCCCCGAAATGACGTGAAGAGAGTCTGCCTGCTGCGTGCCACAAAATCGTGGCGAGGTGTGAGGGTGACGAACCACTTGCGGCCAATTTGTTTGTTTGTCAGAGCTCCAGGAGCTACTCCGTCCGGCAGGCTCTACTTGGACGCGCGACTTACGTGAACCGATATGGATATGGATAATTCAGAACTTATTTTTTCTGATGGATTACATAGATTAGGAGGGCTCCGCTCCTTGTTGTGTGCGTGTGCCGGGCAACTTGATTCCATTCCAGGAAAATTAATTATTTTAGAAAGAGAGAGAGAGAGAGAGAGACTCGATTACGCAGAGAGAAGGATTTCTAAATATTTGATAAGAACAAGGGACCGTAGGAAAAATGGATCAATGTGTCAGACATCGAATTGAAAGAAAAAAATATATAAAAGTCAGGTTTTAGAAATTCCAGAGAGAAATAATGAAACGCAAACCGAGGGGCGTTGCTGCATGACTCGCGCAAAAGTCATTTCAATGGGAAATCATACAAAACTCTAGCTTTTGTTTCTGTTTCACTTATTTAACTTTTAACATGATTTTTACAAGAGAATTTGAAGCTGGAAAAAGTTTTCCACAGGGATTTAAGGGCGTTTATTTGAATAAATTAAGATTGTAGCTTTTTAAGGCAATAATTAAAATAATTTCTCAAATATATGATCAATATGAATACTATATTTTAAATATTAAAGCCACATCCATAAACATTATTATTTTATAGCTATATTTTAAGTGAAATTTTCGAGGAACAAATGTATCAAATATCTCAAAATACCCCTTTAAAACTCCATAATATTTATCTGTAAACTAATCAAGCTAATTGCATTCTTTTGCAGGTACGTAAACGCTGGCTTATATATTTCTATAAATATTCTACATATATGAAAAAAACATCAACATAAAAAATGCACTCTCAGGATAAGTACTGAATATATGAATATTTAAATAAATGTTGTGGGTGTGGATGTACCACTGTGGGATTTCCTTTTTAATTTCCGATTCATGTTGACCCAATTGATGGGGCCACTTACTCTGATTGTCATACGCGCAAAAACCACTCGGGGACTCTCCATTAAAGTTGTCCATCCTCCGCCATCCCGCACACACACACACGTCCCCAGTGTACTGTCGAGGGCATCATAAAGTTGGATTTGTTGATTTACGATACTGAAGCGTGTGACATGTTATTATCTTCGACTGTGTGGCGGCGGCTGAGTCTCTTAGTGAAACATTAACCACTGCATGGATATGTTTAATTTGTACTTTCTTTTCCGCTCGAACCGTTACACACATTCATGTGCGCCACCCTCTTCTGTCCGCTCTGCCACACTCTGACACTCCGGCACTCCTCCGACCTTTTGCTCAGTAAAATGGAAAAATATTATAAAATCATTCAATCATGCGACGCAAGCCGGACACTGCAGTCATTCATCCACAGCTCGGATGTGGCATCCACATTTCCCTCAAGTCTTTTATTCGCTTTCACCCTCCACTGTGTCTGTTTGTCTGTGACCCCAAGGCATTTTGCGCATTCATTCATGCGTCTTGGGGTCTCTCCTCCCGACCAGACATTCCTGTGGTGGCTGGGCTGTCGAACAAGAAACAAAAAGTGAACCTAAACTTTTATGACAATGGTGGATATAATTTTATGAAAATACTCCCCCGAGGGGGCATCCCAGAACCAGAACCAGAACCTTTCCTGTACACTTTGGGGAGTAATGTGAAAAACTTTTGCATGCATGAAATTAGCATACAGCACTCGGGGGAGTATGAAATTAGCTTTATTCCCTGATTGAGGTAACTGTTTTGGTGTATGAAAAGGCGATTCAGATCAGATATTGAGCAGATTGGGCACTTTTGAGGTAATTTTCCAACAAGTAAACAGAACATTTGTTATAAAAATTAAAGGGCCATTCATTCATTGATAGCCTAAACAATGCGAAATCTTCGTTAGTTTCCTACTACTCTATTGATGAGGAAAAGAGTACCCCAAAGGACTGAAACAAAGGATAGATGGGAGAGCATATTCTTCTGACTTGATTCCTCTCTTGTGATGACTCTGACTCTCTGCCTTCCCCATCATTTAATCCCCACTTTACAGCAGAAAGACTGTGGCAGACAGAGGATGCTCGTGAAGAGCAATTTAGAGGATGAGACTATAAAAATCTTTTCGCTCCAGTTGCACAGTTCCGCCTTCTGCTGACGCACGTGTGGCATGCAGCAAAAAAAAAAAAAAAAAAAGTAGCAACAGCATCCACAGCAACAACAACAACAACAGAAAACAACGACAACATACAATAATAGTACTTGGAGGAGGCCCCCACCCCCGTGCCCTGCCACAATTAAGTTTTATGAAACATTTCTGTGTGCCCTTCAAGGAAGGGTATGATGATTCTGACAAGATGCTTGCCACGGTGAAAGATCTACAAGTATACCTTTCTTAGAGGGGTACTCTCTGTGCTTCAGGCAGTCGATGGGCTGCCCCTTTTGTGGCCTGGCCACAACTACGTCAACAGCAGAGGGGCAACGTCAGAGTGTGAGGCAGTCTATGTGATGGTGTGTGTAGGTGTGTGTGTGGGGGGTGCACGCAGATGTGGGATAGGCGTATGGAGGCGAAATTGAAATGCAAATTGAAAGGCACAAAGCGAGAATATGCCATGCGAACAATCAAAGCGGGAGACAAAGCACAGCGCACAGCGACCGCAGGAACGACAACGTCAGCGTCAACGTCAGCCCAAAGCAGAGGCAGAGAGGAAAATGTCACCAGCAGAGCAGTCAAATGAAAAGCAACCGCCAAAAAAGCCACAAAGAGAGTGCCGCCCGGTAGGCAGGAGAGCAAAACAAAGAGAGCAAGATCGCTATCAGTGCTGCACAAAACAAAACAAAAAGCTAAAAGTAGCTAAACCTATACTAGTTTTAGTTACATGCTACGGAGAGATATTTAGCCGAAATTACACAGATATTGCAGCCATAAAAGACAGAGAGAAAGAGATATCTCGGTCATGGGTAAATGCTGCAAAGTAGCTAAAAAATAAAACAAAAAAAGCTAAATGCTATGAAAGACTACAACACAAAATGGAATATCAACTCTCAGCAAATGTCATAAAAGAACGGCAGAGAGTTAACATTACTAAGATGTATCTCTATATCATGTCATCTGCTAATTTCACACATTTCCAGCAAAATCCCTCTAAAAACTTACAGCTAGCGGCACACAAAGTTCGCATCACTGATCGCGAGAATACTCACCACACGTTGCCGCAGCCTCATTGAGGTGACAAAGCGCCGCCACTACCGCTGCTGCTACCGTTGTTGGCGTTGACTTTGACTTCGCTCCGACGCCGCCACCGGGGGGCTGCTCAGTCGCGTTGTGGGGTTGGATGCTGCCGCCAGCCAAAAAAAGCCAACAAATTATCAAAGGAAATGATAGAAAAAAACGTTCAAGAAAAACAAGAAAGAAATACGAGAAATAGTATAATAAAACAAGGGAAAAACGCGCGCGACAGTCTCTCTCTCTCTCTGGCACTCGCTAACCCGTTAGCCGGCTGAACAGAGAAGTGCGTAAAAGAAATACAAAACCAAACAAATAAGCATGGATAAAGCGAATGAAAAGAGTGTGTGACCAAAGGCAGCAGAAGAAAGAGTGTGGCCAAAGAGCAAGCAATCAAGTAGAGGTGTAGCTGAAGCTGCATTTACAGAAGAAAAAGTGTAGCCAGAGGCAACAGAAGGAAAAGTGTACCCAAAAGCAGCCAAAGAAAAAGTGTTACCAAAGGCAGCCAAAGAAAAAGTGTAACCAAAAGCAGCCAAAGAAAAAGTGTTACCAAAAGCAGCCAAAGAAAAAGTGTGATCAACGAGCAATCAATGAAAAAGTATGATCAAGGAGCAACCAATAAAAAAGTGTGATCAAGGAGCAACCAATGAAAAAGTGTGATCAAGGAGCAACCAATAAAAAAGTGTGATCAAGGAGCAACCAATGAAAAAGTGTGATCAAGGAGCAACCAATAAAAAAGTGTGACCCAAAGCAAACAAACAAAAAAAGCGGGATGAATGCATTAAAGGGGGGACTTTCTGCAATCATTCTTCAAGAAATAGTCAAACCCCTTGGACGGACACCAGAGAGAAAGAGTGCAAAAGTATTAGTCTTGTTCTTGCGTTCAAAATCAAAACTAAAGTCAAAAATACGGGTCAATTAGAACCCTCTCCCCTCCCCCGAAAACAAGAAAAACAAAACCAACAGCATTGGGAATTCCAACGGGTTTTAATTGAGACAAACGCGCTTGGGGCATGGGGGGAAATTGTAAAAATTCAATTAATTTTATCAATGAACTTGAAACAGAGAACGAAAACGAAAACTTGAACGTAAAAACGAACAAAAGGAGAAGTACCAAAAACCAGCTGCAGAAAAGTGAAAATTCAATTGAAAGAAAGAAACCGTGGGTCAGGGTGGGTGAAAACTGTCAAAAAAGTCAAACAGAGTTCAATGCTAGATGATCATGAGATATTGCAGAATTCGCACAGTACGATTAATAATATACATATGTACACCCAGCGACAAAAAAAAAAAAGCCGCACTCTGACTTTTCATGCATTTCTGACTTTGGAAGCCTGGTGTTTCCCCAAATTTTATGCGATTCGACTATTTATTTTTTTTTTTGTGTCACTTAATCATTTTATTCAAAAGAAGTTACTAAATTTGTTTGTATCATAATTATATAGTGAAAGAAAAATATTTTTGCCAATCACACCGTTTTCAACGGCTATTAAGTAATTTCACCATAACAAAAGTAACAATTAAATTAAAATATATAAACGTGTTTTTCCAACAAAAAACTAAATTTTTTCCAATGAGTTATTTTTTGTTTTATATAAAGTAATGACAAAACTAATATTTAAAAAAATTTATTTTTCAAATTAAGAACTAATTAATATTTGGTAGGACCACCCTTGGCGTTTAAGAGACATTTGGTCCTATTGGGCATCGAATCGTATAAAACCTTCAGATATTCGTCCGTTGTATCATCAAACCATACTTTTTCTATAGTTTGGCGTAACTCAACCATAGTTTTCTGCATCCTTTTTCCTATTTTTGAACTCATAAGGGCCTAGACATTCTCTATCGGATTGAGGTCGGGACTGTTACCTGGCCAATCTAAGGACTTAATACCCAATTCCATCTTATAAATGTTAACCTATCGTTAAAGAATAGTCAAAATTAGTATAATGCATTTTTTAAAATATCAAACGACGAAGAATAACTTAGAGAGCGCGCTCGATGACAAGGTGCAGAATCGTACTGAAAGATGGGATCATCTTCTTTCTCAGTAACTGATTCCATACTAGGCACAACGCTACTGAGAATAATTTCTTTATACACTTTTGCATTGACCATACCTTTTACCATTATTATCGATTCAGTTTTATTTTTAGATATTCAAACCCATACCATAATATAAGGCAAATGCTTTACGGTGCTAATGCAGCAATCTTTGGAATATCGTTCCCCTGTTCTCCGGCGATCTGTGCGCGAACCATCGGGTCCAATGAGGTTGAATTTGGACTCATTCGACAATATGACACGTGACCATTCGGATTCACCCCAATTAGATTTTTCTGTAGACCAATTTAAGCGAGCTTTCTTAATTCTACTGTACAGAAGTGGCTTTTTGGCAGGTGTCCTTGCCATTAGGCCCATCTCCTTTAGGCGAAGCTGTATAGTTCGAGCCGAAATATCTTTTAAAAATCGTTGCTGCACTTCGGAAGCTATCTTAACAGCATTTAAAAATCTATTATGTAGGGTCATTCTCATAATAATACGATCTTTCCTTATATTTGTTGATTTTTTCTTCCCGATCCTTTCGTCCTCTCCACTTTTTCCAGTCTTTCGATTTTTTTCAAAAAATCGTCTCTCAGAGCTTTCGTTGAACTTAGTTTTAATCGCTATTTTTAATTGAAACATTTTGTTTTGCCAATTCAATAATTTTTGACTTTTCAGTCACCGATATCTGCTTTCCGTTAGGCATCATTTTTGAAGAGTTCAAAGTTAAAAATTTTTAGGAAGTGTTTCCAGCAACTAAGACGTCAAAAACCACACAAAACCAGAAGGAAACATTCACGGGGACTCTCAAAAAAAAAAAATTAGTCAAATCGAATAAAATTTGGGGAAAACACCAGTCTTCCAAAGTCAGAAATGCATGAAATGACAGAGTGCGGCTTTTTTTTTTGTCGCTGGGTGTATATAAAAGTATGTATTGGCTTTAGTTATAGATTCGATAGATGGATATGGGATGTCACCACAGATCACACCTCAAATACTCTACTTTATATTTCCCTAAGGAATGACTTTTCTAGAACTTTCTGCAAAAACTTCAACAATATTTTCTACTTTAATTCATTGGAAATTACATATGTGTCGTCGTGGCTCAGTTCGCAGTATGAATAATTATGCAATCTATCTTATCTTTCTTTTGTTTTGTTTTATCTCATATCATTAAATATTTGATATACATATCATTAGCACATTTCCCCCCAGAGAGAGGGAGAGAGCCAGCTCAGAGTGTACTTTATTTTATTGGATGTCTGATTATCTAAAATTAATAATATTATGCCATAATAATGCCACATTTATTGGATTACAATTATATTAACTTTTGAAAGATATTCCTGGATTTATCACAGACCCAAAGTGTACAGTAGACTTCTCTATATTATAGTACTATATAGCTAACTGCTGAATCATGAGTGATTTCATACTGCCATAAATCTTTCCATTGTAAGATTTGTTTTGCCTGTCTCATAAAGCATTTCCACATTTTCCCGCTAAGCCCTAAAATACTTGTGTTACGAGGCAGCAAAAATGTTGTAATTGCTTTACTTCTCTGCTCAGTCTTTGTCTGATTCCCAATTCTTTAGATTCTTCGCTGGCTCCTCTTCCTCTGGTTCTTCTTCCCTTTCTCCTGCTTTTACTGTTTCTTTTCTTTTCTTTTTTTTTTTGTCTATTTGCCGACATGGCGGGACCGTTTTCATGGCCTCTGCGGCGGCATCTGAACCAAAAGGCTAACTGCCAGCCATGACATTTCAAGAATTTCGCACTCATTTATCGGAAAAGCTGAAAAACGCAAGGGGGGGAAAACTAGCCGCAGAAGGGAAGAGACAGAGACGCAAACAGAGAGACAGAGAGAGACACAGAAGAAAGACGAAAGGTGGCAAACTATAAAGAAGAAAGGACAGGTGAAGGGGAAAAGCAGAGCAGAGAGCAAAGGAAAGGCAGAAGTACGTCGCATTTCGTTTATTTGATTTGATTTATTGTCGATTTGTTTCTGTTGGGTTTTTACTCTTTCTTTTTCTTTGCTTGTTGTGGCAGCTGCTGCTACCCGAAAACCATAGACAACATCTAAGGAATATATAGTAAAAGGGGGCCCCCGGGGGGTGGCCAGAGTCCGAGCCACGCCCACGTAATTTTTGTGCCACGTGAGAAATTGAAAAATATTTTGCATTTTATAAACGAATTTTCAATTGCAATTATTACACTATAGTATTATGACCCACCAAATAAAGGATTATTACACAGAAATCATGGTACAGTGTTTGATGGATGGGTCCGTCCAGGTTCTGTGCTTAAGGAACCAAAAGAACACACAAATACACAGATTCGAGTGTTTTTAAAAATAAATACCAAAAAAAAATCACACACATGTTTTAGATGGCTCTACCCCGCCTCACCCTCTCCCTGTCACTCTCGCTCTTACGCTCGATCACGCTGTCTCTGCTGTTTGCTGTTTCTTATAATTAACTTAAGTATTTTTAGCAAACACAAAAAAAGCAACAAAAATAATAGCAACAACCGAAATATATGAACATGATGTCTCCGTCTTCTCCTCGTTGTCGTTGTCGTTGTCGTAGGCTATGCCGGACAAAAGCAAACAAAGTATTTCAATTAAAATGAAAATCTACATAGAAACCAAAGGCTAAAATTTGAATGAAAGACAAAACTGCATGCAAAGTGGCTTCCGTTCAGAGTTGAGAATGAAAAAAAAAAAGAAAACCCGAATACGAGTATTATCTATCTACGAGTAAGAGTACGAGTATTTTATGTCACGCGCTTCTTCTGTGACTCTTTGACTTTGTTTGATGCTCTGTTTATCCGTTGGGTTAAATTCATTCATAAATTTTATACCCAATTGTGAAATAGATTAGACAGAAGCGGCTACCAACCCCAACCAGGCAAGATACAAGATAATAGCGACAGGAACAGGTACTTCTATTGTTGTGAAGGTGCTGACGAGACAGACACTGACTAGGCTACTGGAGAGACTGTTTTTGGAAGTAAAAAAATAGAACGAAAAATAAATAAAACTAAAACTACGGCTGGGAAGTCTCTAAAGAGTCGAAAGTGATATCTATAGTCACCTGTACGACATCTGAATCGGTGTCGGTTTTGATAAGAACCCCAAAAAAAAAACACATTTGTAGATTCCACTAGTTTCTGGTCTACCTTTTGCTGTAGATATTTTAACTAGCTCTTTTAGATACTTCTTACGTTCCCTATGTAGGCTTTAAATACTTTTAATATAATCTAAATAAAAGTAGTATATAATTGCCAACAAATATATGCTTTAGATGCAGTAGTTCAAATAGCAAATAAATACTCCTTTGATTGATTGCCAATTTCTTAATTTTCGCAAACAAATTCCTTGAACTTTTCAAACCTTTTGTGCGCCTCTGTCCTCTGTCGATTCAATTTCTCTCTTTAATTTTACTAATTGTTGAAAAACTTTTGTAGAGACAATAGACCAAGTAAGGCATAAAATGAAATACCAGCGGGAACATCAATGGAGCAGGGACATGGCCAAGGGGCAGGGGCAGGGGATCCGTTTTGCTCCCTTTTGCAGTCTGTCTGGAAAGTTTTCCGACAGATAGAGATTTTCTGGCTGCCCAGGCATTCAGTATTCAGCTGTATACTGGATATCTGCATCGCTTAATGCCAATTAAGAATATTAATTTCGTTTGCAGTCGTCCTGCCGAATCCTGCTGCTGCTGCTGCTGTCCTTTTGGGGGAGGGGAGACGATTGCCATTGTTAATATTCATTAGCTTAAAATCCTTTTCTCGAGTTGTTGCCATTTCAAGTATTTATATCCCCAGTAACCAGTAACCCAGAACCAAAGGACAATGTGCCACATTTTCAATTCAAACGAGAACGACAACGAGGACAACGCAGGACGTGCAGATAATTTTTCATTTTGTTTTACCCCCCTTTTTGGGCTGGTTTCAAATGGTTTTCGCATTGGCTTAAATTTTCAAATGAATGAATGAATGGATGATATATATTTATAGTATAGTATGCGCAAAAACCATATCTATTTCCAGCTGCGAAAAACGCTTTTCCTTTTCCTGTGGGCGGTTATAAATAGATGAAATTCGCTCTGTGACAGTTTGGTTCTTTGGAACCCCCTTTTTTTCTTCTGTTTTTTCTTTGCTTTGCTCTCAGGGTTACAGGTGGAACGGATGGAACCTCCGCGTTAAAATATTTATATTTATTTATTTAATCATTTTCTGTATATTTGTTGTTGTACTACTACTACTATATTATGCCAAAGTCAAAGGCAGGGATCAGGGAGATAGAGAGAGAAACGAAGATGCGGAGGAAACCCGAGTAAAAATACATATACCTAAGAGGCTGTGTGGGGGCGGCTGCTGCTGCTGTGCAAAGTGTCATTATTGAAAAAACGTAAAAATATTTCAAGGCTCTTATTGATTTTGTCAGAGACAGAAAGATCCCACCCCAGACTCTGTCTTTGCCTCTGTGCCACCTTGCCATCCATCCATGCACCTTCCTTCCAACTAAATCTGAATCTGAATCTCAATCGGTTGTAAAATGAGGCCGACAGAAGGGGAGGCTGGCCCGCAGATTGGCGACAGCTTTTGCCTTTCATTAAACAAGTGAGAGGGGGGGAAAAATGTATAGTAGACCTCTATCCGCCCCATCCCCTGCCTCAGTCCAGATCTTCTGCCACTCTTCAAAGGTGCCATCAAAATTAAACGCATTTGAATTTCGATTTTCAAATTTTCATGCTACGTTTTTTTTTTTGATTTTGTTTGCTCTGCATCATCTGGCACGTCACGGTTCTGCCTATGATTTTGTATAAAAACTGCTGGTCTAGTAGCTGGCCTTTTTCGGTACAAAAGTCGGCCATGAAATCAACGGCCTGGAGTAGAAGATGCAGGCTGAGCACATCCTGTGCTACGACAAGCGGAAGAAGGAAGAAAAGCGCTCTGGGCACTGTTACAATGAAACAAAATATAGCATAATAATTGTGTAAATTTATACAGCTTTTTCTTTGTTCCTTACTAGCTGCATTTGAGCCATGATTGACTTTAGTTGTTGGCCACAAAGGCAGCTGCACATTCGAAATTTTGAGTTCGATTTTGGCCCCCAAGACATTTTTCAATGGCCTGTCATGTGGCAGTAATCAAAGACATTTCCAGTGCAGATATTTGATGAAATAATTGGCCCAGCCGCATTGACATTTATGGAAGATTAACTCCCACTATATCGTTGGGTTTTGTAACATGCCACGCCACAGGGGAAATCCCAAAAGACAATTCAATGCCACTGCCACAGCCAGCCTGGGATAGAGTGAGAGATTTTGTAATTGGCTTTTGCTAGTTGACAAAATGTTTGCACGAAATTAATTTCCACTGAAATGTTCGGACAATTTTCGTTGCCAGTCGCAACAGAGATTCGAATTGCATGATGCTGGCTGGCAAGCCAAGGAATCCAATCCAATCCTTTGTGGCCCCCAAGGCAAGGGAGGCGCAGGCGGGCACTTGAGATGTAAGAAAATGGAAATGGATTTTCAATGATTTTCGTCAAGTTATTTGATCAACTATTAGCCAAAAGCCCAAGTAGCAGAAAACCATTTTAGCCCCGAACCCTTGCCCATCCCCCTTCTGTGTTCTATGTAGGTGAGGACATCCTTCTTGGATATCGCAGGGGATGCGATGCTGTAGCTGCTTTGTTGCACCAAGACACTGATGACTGCAGTTGGCAAATTGATTTGCAATTCAATTTCCCAGCAGGTATTACTTGCGCCTCTGCCCACCCACCCACCTTTTCTTTGTTGATTTCTTGAGGATGGGCGCAGGCGCATAATTGCAGGCGTTGAATAACACACACGTATTTACCACGCGCCAAACAGCAGAAGACTGGCAACAGGAGACACAATAATAGGACCAAGAAATTCTACACACACAAGCAAATGCTAAAGGAATTGCAGGCCACACTTCTTTTGCGCCTCCGATTCAGGGACATTCGAGACTTTAACCATTGAACAGGCGGACAGATATCCTGCTTTGTAGTTCATCTTTCTAAATTCATAATTGGCTGCCTGGTTTGGTTTGGCTTTTGTTTGCCTTTTCAAAGCAAATAAGGATGCAGCAAGGATGTGCAGAATGTTAACATTAAATACTTCGTATTCTGTATCGTTCCATGCCTTCCATTGCCCATGAAGTGCTGCAAGAGGGTGGTCAGTCGACGAGTCAACGACGAGTTTCCAGAGCGCCTCGCAGCAGTTGACTCTGCGTGCCAATCCTTTTGGGTTCTCTCAGAGGAGGCATCCCAGTCGCATTATAGCCGCTGGAGGGGATCTTGCCTACCAGCTGCCAAGATTCCTGTGTCCAGAGCAGGGGTGTCGCCAGGGGGCGCTGCAACGTGGCTCAGCTCGGAGACGTTTGGGCATACCCCGCGAATAGGTTTCTCACTGAATTAACCGAAGTTTACAACTAAAACCAGAAATAATTTTAATTTTCTGAAGAATACAAAATGACAGCTGTCAGAAATGACAGCGGGGAGACCAATCGGCTGCATCAATGTACCGATATTCAGTGTCGCTCTTCTTGCCATCGATGGTTTTTCAACTGTACCTGGTTTTTGCTGTGTGTCCACTGGCTTTGAAACCGCAAGAGATTGTAAATAGTTGAGCTGTACTGTCGGACATTTTGGATTCGTGCTCGTAGAAGGTAGAGAATCACAGCATATGGCGGTTACCACCTCATAACAGTGTGTGCGAGTATCGGAAAGTATCGAGTGCTAAGCTTAACGATATCGATAGGCTGGCTAAGTTTAAGCAATTCAGAATTGGAATTCTTGGAATAAAGCATGCCTTGCCTGGCCATACATAGAATGCAACCTTTTGTGAGACTTCAAAATGGTATAAAAGTCCGATTCAGGCATATATTTCTCATTCAGTTTTGGGGTGCCGTACGGACACCATCTCTCGGAAAATTCCGAGAAAATAAATTGTGAATCATTCAAATTTAACAAAACTGAAAAAAAACGTGCAAGTAAGTTTTGAAATTTTCAAGTGTCAGAAAAAAGAAAATATTTGTGCAAACAAAAATTCCTCGAACAGGAGCATCACTTTGCCATGGATGCACAACCGATTGAGGGTCTTAAACTGGCCCGCGTGGGGCAGTGCTTCAACAGGTTCACCGCCGAGGAGCACAAAGCCATCGATGAGTTGCGTACCGTGTTCAAGCAGACCATCGACCTGGACATACAGATGCAGTGTGACATCTACCGCCTGGAGATGGAGTACCAGGACAAGTACCAGGCGATCTTCGATAAGCGCAAGACGCTGCTGAACCGGATTCGCATGCAGAGCCAGCCCCATCCCCTGGCCGATAGCCAGTTGCAGAACTTCTGGCTGGTGGTGCTCAAGGCCTTCTACGCCGAATTCATCAACGAGAACGATGAGAAAATTCTGATGTACTTGAACGACATCACCACACGTATGTTTAGCCATCCAACGAAGATTGAGATTTGCTTTCACTTCGACAAGAACAAGTTCTTTTCGAACGATGTTCTCGTCAAAACGTGCTACCTGAAGTGCGAAACCGATGCAGAGAATCCCTTAGTGTTCGAGGGCATTGAGATTGTCAGTTCGGAGGGTTCGCACATTAACTGGACCGATGCGACCACCTCTGGTGAGGAGACACCAGAGTCCTTCTTCGATTTATTCAGTTCGCTGACGCTGCCCGAGGACGAAAATGATCCCACATATGATGAAATCCACGAGTCTTTCCAGAATGACTTACGGATGGGATTCTACATGAAGGAAAGAGTAGTACCGAAAGCTATTATGTTTTTCACACGTGAAATACAGGACTGTCAGACTCCGATCAGCATATCCGACTCGGAGGAAGATGACGACGACGACGACGACGACGACGACGACGACGACGACGACGACGTTGGAGACAAAGCATCGGACGTGGAGTCCTTATCCACCGACGACGAGGCCAACGAGGCCAACGAGGCCAACGAGGCCATGGATGTGAAGGAGGAGTGTAAATCTGCAGACACTGATAATTAAGTGCACTGCCCCCACACTTGAACACTAAACCACAAAACAAACAAGAAAAGCTCACAGTCTTCAAGAGAGACGCAATCACATTCAATTCCAAACTAATTACAAGAAGATATCAGACTCTAACTTCTTGTCAGCACAACACACACATTACAGCATAACGCAGCTAATGGCGAATAATTGCTACACACAAACAGGAGAGTCTCTATCCAGCAACAAGGAGATCCAGTTGATAGGTTAGCTTTGAAATGCATCGACACAAACAGCACATATCACAAAAAGAAAAAATATGTATTTCAAAGCCATCCTTTCTTGATATATGACAATTGTTGAATAGTATAATAATTCGAACGCAGTTCTTAACTTGCTTTTCATTTGATTCGAATTACCATGGAGTAGTGCCTATCACTTAGGGGAATAAGTACAAGAGTGCTGTACTGTTCCACTGTGCAGAGAGGCTTAGGGTGTTACGCGTATGTGTTTGCATGGCGGCATAGGGCACATGTCAATCACAGGCACACACACACACACACACGCACACTGGGCACACGCTACATTTAACCGTAAATCAAGCGTGGATGCCAAAATTTGCTATTCGCCGCGTCAAAAACAGCGCACAAAACGCGCTCAAAAACAGCACCAAAAACAAAAATAAAATGCAAAAAAATCAAAGCACAAAACGGCGCGAAAAAAAATAAACAGCAAGCAAACCCCCTACAGAACGCCCCTAAAGTTGGTTGGTGTGTTGGGTTGGGGTGGCCCGTAAACGTTGACAATTGACATGGAAAATCTGCAAGCCATTTCGAAAAGCAACCTGCAATTTTCCAGGCCAATAAAAGGGGAGGACGGTCCCTTGTCAACCTGTCCGCCCAGAGCCCTGTTTCCGCCTACCCCCCTAGAGAGCCCTGAGTCTCTACCCCTTCATGGCACCCAGAAGAATCAGATGGACTAACATTATGGAGCACGTAGTCCGGTTGGAGGTTGGCTGGTAGGGTCGCTGCTCCCCTCTTACCTTGGAGAAAAAGGTAACAACCAAACAACAACAAAAAACCGAGTCACATTATTCCCGTGTATTTTCATCTGATAAGAATTTAATTACAATGCATATAAACAAAATGTATACAAATGTTATTAAGCTCACACGCATGGGCGACCTCTGGACACAGTGGCGGGTGGGCTGGTAGGGTGAGTGGATTGGATTGGAGAGCGAGATCGGGAGAGGGAGAGGGAGCGGAAGAGTGGAGGTTTGATATTCAAATAATACACACAACTGAATGAAAATGCTCACTCCTTTGTTGGGGAATTGTTAATACTCTTTTGGGGAAAAGGGTTATCAAATAAATCCATTTGCTGTCACTTGAAGATCTCAAATATGAGAGTGCAGAAAAGGGGGAATTTATTTTGACATTTTATTCAAAGGCAGACATATAGACTGAAGTAAATTAAGATTGTATAGAATAGATTCTCCTCATATCCTGCTGAAAATGTATTAGACAGAACGACAATGCCTTTTGCCTTATTATCACTCTTTCTCTCTTGTGAAAAAATTAATGCTAATATACTAGATTTCTTGAATACCTAATCTAGTGCTATAAACGTAATAAAACATATCAGAAAGCGGAAATACCCTATAAGCCGGAAAGCAGTGAAAGTGTATAAATATGTGTATAATAACTGGGCGAAAGCAAAACAAAATCTCCGTTCGGAATCTTTATGCGCCATAATGACAGCCGCAGAGACACGGACCGTGGAATCAACAGCAACAGCAACAACAGCAACAGCGATATTAATGGCGAAAACGCAGTCACAAAACCCTTGAAAAACGGTTTTGAAATCGCATTCGAGAGTGATTCGGCAGCAGCAGCGGAGCAGCAGACAGCGATAAAACAGTGAAGCGACTGAGAAATCACAGCAAAAGAGAGTGGAAGTGATGTGAAATGTAAAACGTTTGCCAAAAGAGCGCGCACCCGCACCCACACACACACGCAAGAGGAAGAAGAGAAGTCTGAAGAGGAGTAGGAGGAGACTGAGCAGAAGAATTAAGAGCAGGAAGTAACGGTGGGAGGGAGAGTGCCATGTTCATATCTTATTTGAACTGCGACAGCCCTAACGCGAACGCCAACGCCAACGCCAGCAGCAACGCCAACGTCAGCAGCAACTGTAATTGCAGCAGCAGCAGCAACGCCAGCAGCAGTCCATCAGCCGAGCAGCGGGTGTGGGGAATGGAGCGGCTACTGCATGCAGTGCGTGAGGAATTCCAAACGGAAGACGAAAACGAAGAAGGAGAGGGAGGGCGAAAAGGTGACGCTGACAACAGCGACTGCGACAGCAGCAGCAGCAGCAGCAGCACCTCTACAGCACGAGCCACAGCATCCACCGACAACAGCCAACAGCCGTTGTCTCAGTCGCTACCACTGCCGCAGCCACTGCTGCTGCTGCAGCAGCAGAAGGCAGTACGCCGCAAGCTGCAGCGCAGTGACAGCTTTGAAACGGTAACGGGCATGCCCATGCTGGCATGGACGGAGACAGCTGCTGGTGCAGCAGGGGTAACAGGTACAAATGCAGCTGGGGGTGGTACAATACGTCGCTTTCGACGCTCCTCCATTGGAATGCAACGAAAGTCGGCATTTCGTCAAAGGAAGCTCGACTCCCTAGGGGCGTGGCGACGCAAAAGGTGAGATGCTGCCAGTGCTGTGCTTATCGAGTGCCAAAAAAACACACACCCAAATTTTAACCTAAGAAAAAGCTTAAACCCTTAAATATTCTAAATTTTAATCAATTTTTTTGTTTTTGTTGTATCTTTCAAGCAGGCGTACCGCTGCAGGTAGCAACTCCCGCCGGCCCATACGCATTGTACCCGATTGGACAGAGAATGCGATTAATGGCGAGCACTACTGGAAGACCTCGTCGGCCTCTGGCGATCTCTGCTGCCTCAACGAGGAGTGCATTGTGAGTTTGGTACGATTTACTAGCGCTCCCCTTTCTCCTTTTCAGCGGATACCCTCGAGAGGGGGGATACTCGTATAGTAAGTGCGGCGGGGCTCTCGGTATTTTCGTTCCTGAATTCAATTACGGGGGCCGACTCACATGTGTGCGTAATTTATTTATTGCGTGCCTGTCTAACATTCACGCAATACGGAGAGTATCTGGAAGGGAAAGCCCCATGAAAAGGCTCATTTCGTTTACCATTTTCCCCCCGCATTTACAGCCGGAGGCGTGACATCAGCCCGCATGTCCTGCGGGCTCCTGGCCGGAGGAGGACAGCAGCAGCAGCTGCCAAAATGTAACAAAAATGTACTTTATCTCGGGACTCATTGTCCGGCCAGAAGTGTGGGGGGGGGATAGCAGTAGAATGGAGAGCAGAGCCCCTCTCTCTCTCTCTGTTTTATCTCAATTTGCCATTTAAAGGAGAGGTTCTGTCTGTCTGTCTGTCTGTGTGTATAATTTTTGTGTGGAATTTATTCAAATTAAAACATCACCAGAAACCACACACATGAACACTTGGATTAGGCTTAGGTAAAAGTGTTGCTAGCTCGAAATTTGATTTCGATTAGATTGATTTCATTGGCTTACAGTTACCTTTGATGCGATTCAATGTGTTAAAAAGTTAGTTCTTAAATGCAAATCAGATTAGAAAAAGTTATACAAGGACTTGTTGCAGAAAGAGCTTTAAAAGGGATGCAAAAAGTACTTCGAGTTAAAGTTTAGCCCGGAATTGATACAAGAATTTAATCGTCAATGAATCGTCAGTGGTTTAACGAAGGTTTCTTGAACTCCTAACCCTCCTCAACCCCGCCACAACCCCTTAACCTATTAAAGATTCAAAAAAAAACTCAAAACACTTTGTGGCCATTTACAGAAGAGCGGCCAACGTTTGAAGTGCTCCGCCTGCCAGCTGGTGGCCCACATCAACTGCATTCCGTATGTGAACGATAAGCCGACGCTGCTGTGCAAGCCCACGTATCGGGATGTGGGCATCAGGCAGTATCGGGAGCAGACGACCACCCATCATCACTGGGTGCACCGCAAGATGGAGAAGGGGAAGTGCAAGAAGTGTGGCAAGGTTGGTATTCACGCCTTTTAGTAGAGTTGCTCCCCTAACTATTCAAATTAGAATATTATGTTTGAATCCATACCGCAGGCGGTTCAGAGCAAGCTATTTGGCTCCAAAGAGATTGTAGCCTTGTCCTGTGCCTGGTGTCATGAGATCTATCACAACAAGGACACGTGCTTCAATCAGGAGAAAATTGGCGAAGAGTGTCGTCTCGGTAAGTTTATCTGTATCTATCTATATAGCAGTATGAATCTGTATCTGTTGTATCTCTGTATGCTCTATCCTATATCCCTGTCCTGCTTTTGTCGTGCTTTGGTCCCTCTAATGTATTTCGACGGCCTCCTGCCCATTGTCCTTTGATTAATTACGTGACGTGAATGCAAATAAATTGCGGTCCGTTAACTTAATTAAAATGTGTGCATTAAACCGAATGCCTAACCACACAAAAAATAACTCAAGCTCCAACTCCAATTCCTCTAATTCTAATTCCCAGCTGAAACGTAACCCTTTTTCGGGCCTTTACAGCCAACCAATTGGCCAACTGGCCACTGGCAAATCCTTGTGTCTGGGTGTCTGCCTTTGTCTGCGTTTCAGCTCCGGTTCAGTTGATGGACCCAAATGATAATAAATTGTGGCATTTACTCGTATACTATACATATTTTATTGTCCAGTAGTTGCTCAGTGCTGAGGCATTGATCGATGTAGTTTGGTCTACAGTCCCCATCAACTATTTATACACAATTCATTGGACATTTATGGTAGCTCTTTGCGGACCTTCTGTTTTGTGGACAAACTCCAAATTGTATCGCTTAATTGCTAGATAATTGTATTCTCGATTTCACTCTTAGATTGTTGTGCTCTTTTCTTTTAGTTTTATTCCCATTTCCAGTTTTAATTTACTTCTTGTTTACTTTCAATCTCAATATGCAATATCAAAAATTTCATCTTTCAGGAATGTAAAATTAAACACTTTAAGCTGCAAGTAGTTTTTTTTTATATTGTGGAGTTTTTATAGCAATTTTCCTCCACAATAAACATTTATATATATAGTATAGTACAGCAGAAAGTGCTGGGCAATATCTCAAACTCAACTTCAGTCTGTCAAATGTGGGTTAAACCATTTGCTTGTTTAAGTTTCGCCTTTGCCTTTGGCTTAGTACCAGGACAAGGGCAGAGGCAGTGGCAGGGCAGGGCAGCAGGGCTTAACCTCGTTTCAGTGGCACAGCTAAAAGGAAGTCAAAGGATGGAGGCTACTTTGGCCAGTATCCTAGACTTTATTTAAGTTTAAGTCGAGTTAAAGACGGAAGCTGCCCTCAAGGCTTTCACCTTCAAATACTCGCACGTCCCACCGCCATAAAGTGTCTCAATGAGCATCTTGTTAACACACTCTCCGTGTATCACCACCCACCCCCACATTACGCACACACTTGCCCCGTAGATCCATAGACGATAGACGCTGCCACTGACACTGCCAGTGGCACTGCCCCACGAAGATGGAGTCGAGACAACACACACAAAAAGAGAAAGAAAATAGAAGAAAAAAAAAGAAAACAATTACGCCGTAGAGTGGGCGTGCCACTGAGGCACGGCGCACTCTCTGTTTTTGCCCCTAATGCTGCTGCTGCTGCTGCTGTGTGGCCTTTATGCCCCACTGGCCACTCACTGACTGTGGCTGTGGCATTCATAATTGCTCTTTGGTATGTCGCTTATGCTGGAGCTTACCATCGCTACTGCTCCTTTCTCTTGCAAAAAGAAAATTGAATTTAGTTGCTTGGCAATCCTCAAGCACTTTCCACTCAATTAGCCCCCGGGCCAGCCCTTGGCCAAAACACCTAACGGAACATCTATCCATCTTTGCTCATCCTCTCTCCTCTGCTCTTCTCTACAGGCAACTATGCACCGATTATTGTGCCACCATCGTGGATTGTCAAGCTGCCGAACAAGGGCCACTTCAAGTCGTCCATTCGGGTGAGCAACAAGAACAGTGCCACTGGCTCCGCCGCCGCTGCTGCTGGAGCCGGCGGTGGCACTGCAGCTGGCGCACCCGGCGGCCCCGGCGGCCCAGGTGGACCTGGCGGACCCGGCGGCCCTGGCGGTCCCGGTGGCAGGGGCAAGAAGCAGACGACGCGCCGACCCAAGGGCAAGGACGATAAGAGTAAGGGTGAACCGCGTGCGTTCATCGTGAAGCCCATTCCATCGCCGGAGGTAATACCGGTCATTGTCTTTATCAATCCCAAGTCCGGTGGCAATCAGGGCGTCAAGCTACTCGGCAAGTTCCAGCATCTCCTCAATCCACGCCAGGTGTTTGATCTGACCCAGGGTGGTCCCAAAATGGGGTAAGTAACTCAATAAGAAATCTTGTTTTAAAGCCAGACAAATGGCACATAGAACTTTATTCAGATGGAATTGCTGGAAAGGCAGTTGATTAGGGATGATTTTCAGAGAAGGAGATACATACGATAGAAAATATGATAGATAAGCGCTGATAAAACTTAAAGTAATTATATACATATATTTGATAGGACGAAAAATGAAGAGAGGAGTGGCATTGGGATAGTAGATACCTCAGCTTCAGCTATTCCTTGTAGCATTACTCATATTACTATGCCTAATAATGTTCCTTATTTATTCGAAACTTTCCGATAAAGTGAAATATAGAAGAAATATATTAGAATGAAGAGAATGAGATGATGTTCGTGTGCCGTCTGATTTGTAGATATATACTTATGGGTATAAATCTTTGTCTAATGACTCTCCTTAATCGAAAGACTCTTTCCAATAAAAAGGAATCAGGAATTCAGCTATCAATAAATATATATTGGGTTCACCATTTGTTAGCTAGCTTAAATTTAAGGCATATCTCTCTATGGATATATCTTCATAACTTCCGCCTCTCCCCCAAAAATCGATAGATGTTTGCCTCATCTCCACGAGTATAAATTTCATTTGAGAAAGCTTTGATTTGGTAGTTAAAGCAAAGATAAACCAGTATTGCTATAGCTGTAGTCTGTCATTCATTTAAATCCGTATCTAATTGTCTCATTTATTCCATTCTCATTCCTCCCATCACCCATCAAGTCTGGACATGTTCCGCAAGGCGCCGAATCTTCGGGTTCTGGCCTGTGGCGGCGATGGCACCGTCGGCTGGGTGTTGTCCGTCCTCGACCAGATCCATCCACCATTGACGCCGTGCCCGGCCGTCGGTGTGCTGCCCCTGGGTACGGGCAACGATCTCGCACGCGCTCTAGGATGGGGCGGGGTAAGCAATTTATGCTCAGTGGTACCCTCGACCGCACTGTCCTTATAGTATTTCTCCTGTCAGGGCTACACGGACGAGCCGGTGGGCAAGATACTGCGCGAGATCGGAATGTCGCAGTGCGTCCTCATGGATCGCTGGCGTGTGAAGGTCTCGCCCAATGACGATGTCTCCGACGACCACATGGACCGCAGCAAGGCGAACGTACCCCTGAATGTGATCAACAACTACTTCTCGTTCGGGGTGGACGCCCACATTGCACTGGAGTTCCACGAGGCACGCGAGGCCCATCCGGAGCGCTTCAATTCGCGCCTCCGCAACAAGATGTACTACGGCCAGATGGGCGGCAAGGATCTGATTCTGCGCCAGTATCGCAACCTCTCCCAGTGGGTGACGCTCGAGTGCGATGGCACCGACTTCACCAGCAAGCTGCGGGATGCCGGCTGCCATGCCGTGCTCTTCCTCAACATACCCAGGTGCGAAAGAGAATGAGCTATAGATCATATATATAGTAGAGTTGATCTAAACACTTTCTCCTTTCCACAGCTATGGCGGCGGCACCCATCCGTGGAATGATTCGTTTGGGGGCACAAAGCCCACCATCGACGACGGCCTCATGGAGGTGGTGGGCCTGACCACCTACCAGCTGCCGATGCTGCAGGCGGGTATGCACGGCACATGCATCTGCCAGTGCCGGAAGGCGCGCATTATCACCAAGCGCACCATACCGATGCAGGTCGATGGTGAGGCATGTCGGGTGAAGCCATCGAT
The DNA here is from genome assembly GCA_009664405.1 of Drosophila bifasciata. Lineage (NCBI taxonomy): Eukaryota > Metazoa > Arthropoda > Insecta > Diptera > Drosophilidae > Drosophila > Drosophila bifasciata. Next base: position 34,806,223 of record CM019041.1, read on the forward strand.
CATTGAGATCGAGCTGCTGAATAAGGCGTTGATGCTGTCCAAGAGCAAGAATGGACGTGTCGGCGATGTCCAGTGAGTGATATGCAGCGGACGCGGCCTGTCCACCACTAAACCCTTCTCTAATCACAGAGTAAATCCCCTGGAGAAGCTCCAATTGAATATACTGCGCATTACGATGCAGCAGTATGAGCAATATCACTACCAAAGGGAGATGCTCAGTAAGCTGGCGAACAAGCTCGGACAGATCGAGATCGACTCACAATGCGATCTGGATCATGTCCGCAACATGCTCAATGCCAAATTCGAGGAATCCATCACCTATCCGAAAGTATCGCCAGAGTGGTGTTTCGTGGACGGTAAGTGCCAGCAACTGCTCCCCATTTGGCCACTCTCCGTGTCTATAATTTCGCTCTTGTCTCTCTTCTGTTATTTTTTTCGTTTGGACTGGAAAGCCTGCACTGCAGAGCACTACTTCCGCATCGACAGGGCGCAGGAACACTTACACTACATCTGTGACATCGCCGTGGACGACTTACTCATTCTGGATCACGAACTCGCCACCGTACCCCAAACACCGGACAAGGAACGCTCCTTTGCCGCATTCTCGCAGCGACAGGCACAGACAGAGCGCAGACAGATGGACCAGGCCCAGGGCCATGCACCAGGCAGCACCGGTAGGCTTCTTCTGTTATCTGCCTGCTGGCCATCAATGCAGCCACAACAACCGACCAACAATGTGGCTGCTGCCACCACCACCAGTGTTGATGAGCTACCGCTGCAAGAGCGGCTGGAGCTCTACCAGCGTGAGGTGGCCGCTCAGTTGCCGTTTATCGATAGGCGCATGTTCTGCCATCTGCATTTTCGCAAGAAGCGCTTCCAGCTTTGAGCAAAACGCGCGAAGAGATGGGATGGCTGTCTGTCTCTAACTTTCCCACCAACTCTCCCACTTCCTACTCCCTTGGCTCCTGTTTCTTGTTTATCGTTTGATGGCGAAAGTTGCGTTCGTTGCACGTTTGGCCACCCACTAACCAGAGCAAACACTAAAATATATATAACGCTACACCCACACCTACTATATACACCCACTTGTAACATCTCAAGATATGTGAAATGTCTTTAAGGAACCCGAATACAGCTTAGTCCTTGCCACAAATATGTAGCATGTAAGTAGAGCATTAAATACGTAGCACTCTCTCTCTCTCTCTTGATGAAACGATTACTTACGATATGGTATCTAATCCTGGCTTACATTAACAGTTAACCGTAGCAAGGACCAAACCGTATTCCGGTCTCCACACCACACCACCTTCGATATACCTTCAAGATCAAGATATCCCCCAAAATATCCATACACACCTTCTACTGTACCTTCTACTGTAGAAACCAACACACACAAAAATGAATCCCGAGGGTAGGTTGGTTATACATATTGGCTCCTTCTCCTCCTGCTCCTCCTCCTCATCTCTGGTAGTGGATATACATATACCGATATCCGTTTTGAACTGTACATATATATCGTACTTGTCGATTTGATCGATATACGTTCGATATGTCTGTTGTTATCGTTGAAACCTTTCGCTTTAATTATGTATATTAACAATTATATTTGGATTGAATTGAACATTTGATTTGTGTGACCTTGTTTCAAAATGTGTGTACTAATAACAACTCTACAACTCTTTTCATCGATATATTATACATATATATGATATGCATCGATGTATGCTTATCGATCAAATACATACCGATACACAAAATTCCACTCAAAGACGAGGATTTACAAATTGGCTCCAAGCCCATCAAAGTGATTAAATGGAAGAGGTAAAAACGATGCCATTGCATTTCCCCCGCCATCGATAACACCATCGATATCAAGCATTTCGATTAAACATATTGCCCACCATTAATCACCATCAGCTGATGCCAAAAATCATTATTGATGCCTGTCCACACAAAACGAGCGAGATGGCACTAATCCAAAAACAACCAACGAAATCGAAAATCGTAAATCTAATATCGTTAATCGATTTAAGACACCCTCCCATTCATGCTCTACTATATCTACGAGTATATGTATCTCTATCTCTATCCAATTGGCATTATTCACAGAGAGATTGCCATCTCGCTTTTATTCGCTCGCTTTCGCTTTCGCTCATTCCCCAAGCTGCTTTCTGTGTCCCAACTTTGTGTGCTACATTTTTTGTTGTTTGTTTTTTGTTACTTAATTAATTTGCAAATTCATTAATTTGTTTGTGCATGCAGCAACAAAGATCGTTTGTTCAGTTTCAACGAAGATGTTTTTGGTTATGGATTCAGGTATTCATCCTGTGTGATATCTATATGCCAATTGTTTCGATTATCTACTATATACGTTAATTTGTTTTCTTCATTTATCTTCTTAAATGTCTGTCTTGTGGCCTTCTACTACCGTGTACAATATCCATTATATATCTCTATATCATGATGATAAATGATGATTGTGTATCAACGCCAAAAAACAACGATTCCAATGGGGAACTTCAAATCAAAACAAAACTGATGCTTCAATTTTCTCTTCTCTCTTTCTCTACTCTTTTATGCACACACACACACAAAATGCACATGAATATCATGAATATATATTTATTTATGAACGAATAACCAAAAAAAAAACAGCCCTATACTGGAACAAACTTCCGATGCCATACTACTAGCAGCCCAAAGCGGTGATCTCAATATGGTAGACTAACTATATTATCTTATATACTATATATACTATATGCTATATATATCTATGTATATGTATTATCTATGTATCTTATGTTCACTGATTATCCTTACAGTTACGTGCACTACATGAACAAGGATACTCATTGCAGTCAGTGAATAAGAACGGAGAGACGGCTCTGCACTTTGCCTGCAAATACAACCATAAGGACATTGTGAAATATATCATCTCATGTGCCACAAAACGCGTTATCAATATGCCCGACAAGGACCAGTAAGCTTTCACTGTCGTACGCGTATATAGCAGTTCTAAACTAATCATTATTATTCATTTATTTTGTAGCGGACAAACTGCTTTACATATCGCCGCCGCTGATACGACTCGCAGGGAGCTCTGCGTGATGCTGGTGGCCGCTGGGGCAAGTCTGCAGGCACGCAATGCCGAAGGCAATACCCCCATGATGGTGGCCTTCAATCGGAATGCCTACGACATAGCCACATATTTGGAAAGTAAGAGCAAGGAATTGCCAACGCAAGTTGAGGCTGAAGATGAGGATGAGCAAGAGCAAGAGAATGAGGGGAATTGCCGCACCATCATCATTGTCTGGCCACCACCGCCAGCATCCCCCATGTAGAGCAACCGCTAGACTGTATCGGAGCTACCCAGTAGTAAATTCACTTGACCACCTCACAAGACCCTGCTTTTAGCGTGTGGCTAAACCCAGACTAGACCATACAGAAATTCCCGACCAGAAAGAACACTCAACACTGAATTTTAACACTGACAATTTCTCCTTTCTCTGCCAACAACAATCAATGTAATCGTCGAAACTGAAACTGAAACACAACGGATATATACTCTCGATCCAAACATCTATCTACAATCTACTCAAATATGATATACAACAAACATTCCATCAACGACGACGCTTCGGGTCTGATCCTGATCCTGTACTAAACTGATCCTCAGGCCAGGAGCGTTTCATGCATTTGGAGGTGCAGACCAGAAACTAAAACTAAATTGGGACAGGCCAGGCCGCGCTCGCTGGACACAGAAGACGGATTCTCTAACGGCAAATGGTTCTCTTTGGTAGAACATCAGAAGAACACATCCAGTAATTTTAGTCCACAAGAAAAACTCGACCTATATATATTTTTTTTTGCTATTTGTTAAGCAATCAAATCGAACAAAAATTTGACATTAAATACTATACTAAACATATATATATTTATTATTAACTAAGCAAACAAAAAACAAAAGCAAAACTTTACGTAGCAAAACTATTCAATAATTTATTAAAACAAACAAACAAGAAAGAACAAAAAAACATAAACAAAACAAAAAACACACAAAAATCCAGTACCCAAACAAAAACAACAAGCAAATGCAAATGCAAAAAGGTTAGGGAGGTTAGAGAGGTTAAAGGTTAAGAGGTAATGGTAAACGGCAAGGAAATCAAAGGAAAAGTTTCATAGTTTTTTAGGCTATTTGTTCACTTTAAATTTAAAATTAAAATTAAAATTAAAATTAAAACAAACAAAAAACTTACTTTATTCTTAAAATTAAATTAAACTAAATTTAACATTAAAATTAATTCAAAAGAAAACAAACAAAAAAAAAAACACAATCTTTGAGAGAGATAATTGGCAAATTCGAAATTCGAAATTAATTATTTTGGTTTTTGTCACTTAAGAAATCGATTAATAATTTTATATTAATTAATTAATTAATTAATGATTATATTGTGATATCTAAATTTAATTGAAACGCGGTTATGGAAGGCAGCTCCAATTTTATTGGTCAGATCAGAGGAGAGAAGAGAATGCAATGGGAGGAATAATGATATTATCTTTATTATTATTAATATTATTATTGTATGCAAAGGCATTTGCTGTGTAAATACAAATTTAATATTCACACACACCCACACACAATAAATACATATATATATATCTTATATTCATATTATATTAATCTGTATTCAAAGATACATATATACTATTATACACTATATATTTAATAATATTGTTTTTCGAACAAATTCTTACATAGAATTTAAGGCAAAACAAAAACCGCAAAAATTTATGATGAATCTCTCTCTCTCGTGTCCGAAACTCCGAAGCAGCGCACTCCGCGCAGTTGTAGGACGGCACACAGAGGGGAAAAAGCAAAAAACAGCAGAAGCAGCAGCAGCAGCATTAACGGTAGTTTGAGTTTAAACGAGAGCCAGCTCTACTGTACAGAGAATATCTGAGTAACTGCACTCACTCAAAAACATTACACACACACACACACACACACAGAGACAGAGACAGACAGACAAACAGACAATGCTTTCTTATAGAGTTACTCTCTCTCTCTCTCTCTCTCTCTTTAGGGGGGGATACGTGTAACGGTACATTATGTAGTAGTTCAGTCCCAATGCACACTTTTGAATGCACAACCCACAAACAACGCTTTAGGTCTTAGCCTATCTATCTATCTCTCACTCTCTCAACTATCGCCCCAAGAGCATTTCGGGCTAGACTTTACCGCCCCACTAGACGAAACAGAGTGCGTATGTGTGTGTAGGGTAGGTGTGGAAAGAAGGGCACACACACACACACAGCCCAGTTATAGAGTAACAGTATCCTTTATCTAAGTAGCAATTGCTTCTTATTCTTTAGCGACACACAACAACTAGAACAAATGCAACACAATGAAACTTCAATAAAATTAATAGCGTCATTTAGGACATATATATTTATAGCCACTATACAAACATACTATATACATACATATATCATAACTATGTAGTGCATAAATATATATTAACTACTCAATGCATATTTTATTCAAAACAAAAAACAAAGAAATGAAAATGAAGTTATTTATTTATCAAAAGATACCAATATATATTATGTAGACATTAATCAGATTAATATATATATATTCACACACACACACAAACACACACCCAACACACACACACACACATACAATACATGTGTATATATACATATGTACTGTAGTTGGATTACTACTACTCTTTCTATTAAGTTTTCTTTTTTTTTCGTTTTGGATTTAAATATATATATTTATTTTTTTTGCAGTAGCTTCCAGTAGTCGTGACGCATTCGGATATGTCAATTACGTTTTCAAAATTTACCTACTACTACTATAATTCTCTCATTATTTGGCTTAGTGAACAAAACAAAAAATCTCTTAAAATATATAATTAACAATAATAAGAATAATATGATGATAAATGATAAAAACAGGTAAATCTCCACCATCCATGGATAGTTAAGATGTTGGCTAAAGGCACGAGGCAAGAGGCACGAGGCACGAGGTTTAGTAGGTTAACCCCAACTTGCACAAGACCTGACAAAATGCATCAGTTATCTGCAGTTACATCTGCAACGATTGCATTTTGCCCCATGGTTCCACTTGTTTAGCCGAGTATATAGTTTGTAGAGTTTTGGATTTCACATACAATTATATGTAGGTATATATGTAGTATGCAGGTATGCAGCAATACCACCCATATGCATACCCATACGCGTAATACCCAATACACATCTAATGCGGCAGACGCGATCGACTAAGACGCTGTGCGATTTGGGCTCCGATTTCGCGGAGGAACGCTGTCCATATGCCCAGTAAGTCGTCCACCCGAAAACTGAACCACAAACCGCCGCTGAGTCGTCGATCGGTGTGAAGGCAACGCGAAATATATATTATTAGAGTGGTGTTGACTCTAGGAGTCTCACGCAAGTCAAAGTCAAGTCAAAGTCAAGTAAGGAATATTTAGCAAATGACAATCTAGAGTATTAGCAGAAAGGAAGGAAGGAAGGAAGGAAGGAAGGCAGGAAGTGTAGAGTGTAGAGACGTTTGCTAACCCTAGGCTGTAAGCAAATAAAGATGAAATTGTAGTTGGAGGAGAGGATAGGAGTAGAGTAAAGGAGCAGGAAGTGTAGCAGGAGAATACTATATATAGTGTACAGGATAGGGAGTAGAAGGTGGATGGATGAGCGCTACCTAGATGTGTGCTAAATACTGAAACTCTAACGAGCTGAAGGCAATATGCCATGCGGAAGGGGGGCGATCGTTTTACCATCGATCGTTACTTTTGACAGCAGGAGCGGTTCGAGGAGTAGAACTACTGGGTCCAAGCCAAAACTAACAATATATTTTCGTGCATTTTGTAGAGTTGAAAAATACAGATACAACAAAAACAAAGACACACAAAGTCACGAAACACACAACACAGATACACAACAAACATAGATACACACACATTAATGACACCAAATAAACAAAAAAAAATGGAGTGGATAATTAATAACTGCATGATGTGTATATAACAACCAAATAGAGAAGCTATATATATATATATAGACACTATATGTATACATATATATATTTTTTTCTATTCATATAAGTGAAATTTTGTAAAACGAATACAAAGAATAATGGTCGAAATGAAGTAACAACCAGATGAAAACGCAAGTCTTATGAACCAAACAAAAACCCCTAGCAAGTAAGGCAACCGAAAAGCGAAAAGCGAACAAAATGTAAAACGTAAAGGATCAAAATGAAAAAATATGATCAAAATGAAAACGATGTGTGACAGTAACCGAATGAGCGGGGCCTAAGATGCAGATGCAGACGCTGGAACAGATATACCTTAATGATATGCCTAACTGTACGAGTTACAACTACAACTATAATATAATGATAAATATAATAATAAAGCAGAATATATACATATACATATACAACATACTATACATACAGTACAAAAAAAAAACATACTACTTATTATTGTATCTTGTATATTGTATGATGTGATGATAATGATGACATTGTTATTTATTTTCTACAACCAACTTGTACAAAAAAAAAAAAAAAAAAAAAAGGGATACAATTACAACAAAAAAAAAACAAATACGTTTTTTTTTGGTTTAACTGATTTTTCCATTTCCCATTTAATTTTTGTATTTTTATTCATTTTATTTATGAGAACTTTCCTCTGACACACTAGACACAGCGAATGGAGCGATGGAGCAGAGCGAAAGGAACTTAAGTACTCTATAGTTTTGACTTTTCCCCTTTAATGTACTATATATGTATTTATCGTGTATTTTTTGTATTTTGTATTTAATATATATATATTCATATGATCTATGTATGGATTGCAAGTCTGAAAAGTATTTCTATCGAAGAGTTCTAAACTGCTTAATTGTTAATTTTGTGCTTCGAACAAATCCTATCCACTTAATGGCCACTGCGAAGCACTGTAAATTACAAATACAATACACAACAACAACAACAACAACAAACAACAACAATACAAAATAATCCTAAACTAAACTAAACTAAATAAATATACTATATATACATACATATATTATACAAAACTTATATATACATATAACCATATACAATATACATATACGAATGCGAATATATATATATATATACCTTTATATATATATATATCTATTTTTTTTGGAAGTAGCAAGAGGAGCAGCTAACAAAAACATACAAATACAAATACAAACTGCATACAAAGAAAAAGTAAAAAATAAATAAATAAGATTACTAAGTACGATATGCACTGCAAGCACTGAGGAATTTGATTCAATTTTACTTAAGATTACGAGAACGGGGGTAGGGGGTATTAGTAGACATTACTAACTACTATTGAAACAAGAGGGAAGAAGGAAGGAAGGAAAAATTAAACATTAAACAAACAAAATTAAACACACAAATTAAAACTAAAACTCAAAACAAAATTAGCCCCAATTACGATTAACAGTCAAAAATTAATTAATTTCGATATTCGATATCCGATTTCGATTCCGATATTCCGCAACAAAAAAAAACATTTTGTACATTCGAGAACGAGAGGGAGGAGCGTGATTAATAATTGGTCGCTGGGAAAGTTGTGAACGTTGTTAGATCATTTATGAACACGAATTGGAATTTGGCTCTGCAGCATTGGCATATTTACTTAGATCTCTACACAAAAAACAGTAAAAAAACACTTTACCCACCCACTCGCACACAACCCACATCCACATCCACTCATTGAATACAAGAAAATAATACACAAAAGTAAAGTAAATAAGGAATATACATACATATATACCATAGTATATTTATCAATATAATATCTCTCTAATATACCAAATAAAGAACGATACCAATTTTCGAGTAGTTCCACCCACGCAGCCTCTGCAGCCCTGGCTCAAAACACCAACACCCCCCACCCACCCAGAGCTTATTTATGATCCCCCAGCATTTTTACACCAAAATTGTACTTTTCGGAGAACCAAAAAGATAATAACAAACAATCTGTACTAACTATACTGCAACCCTTTTTACTGAACCAATTTGTTTTTTTTTTAAACTCCAGCTGCATTTTATCTATCCAGAATCTAAGACAACAACAACTAAATATAACCAACAAAAACAAGCAAAACAGGCTAATTCCAAAAAAATATTTAACAACAGGGCAATATACCATCCAATATAAATTGCTTAAAAAAAAACAAACAAAAATAATAATAATAATGTATACAATTTCCGACACAATATTATGGCAAAATAAAAATTTTTTTTTGGTATCAAAACTAATTTGCATATCTCTTTGGGTTGGCAATTTTTGCTGGATTCTGTCAATGACTGTATATAGCCCACTGTACATATATTGTATAGAATTTCAGTTTTATTTCAGTTGAATTTTCAGCAAAAAAGTATGCAACGCTTTTGTGCCCAGTGTGCTATATATACAGTTTATAGCAGTTTATACGTTTATAGCATTTGGTCATGGTGATCAAATGCAACACTAGATGGCGGTGCAACGTCCAGCTCTTGATGGTCGCCTCGCATATCGTTGCAGTTGCAGTTGCAGCTGCCGACAATCTACCACCCACACACCACTCGGCTATGAAGTTCTGAAAGCCACTTAGCTCCACGGTGGCTTATGCATTACTCGCGGATGGGCGATAACAAGGTTGCGGGATGATCCTGTAGAAGAGCTCAACAAACGCTGGATGCTGGATGCTTGATGCTGGACAGCGCACAGAACGTTTCAATATAGCCGGCAATGGCAGAGCTTCCACCATGGCAAGGAATGTATACAATGTCTATCAGGGATGCCCCAATTGTATGGCAAGTTGACAGGCCGATGGTGTGGCCTGTTGAATGCTAAAAAGAAAAGGTTAAATAATTAGTTTAAACGCACCCAAAATGTTTTGGTTTATATGTGTTACTGCTGATTAATGCCGATGATAATGATAGGCCCTAGAAGCTCTTTCGCTGCCAAGCTTTTTGCCTCAGTGCCTCAGAGAGAGCGACAGCGAGAGAGTGAGTGTGAGAGAGGAGAGCGAATCAGAGCGGCGTTCCGTTGGAGCTTCGTTTAGAAAGCGCCGCCAAATGTTCGAGCGCTTCCAGTAAGCGGCGCAGACTCAGAGCGTTCGGTTCAGTTCGGTTCGGGTTCGGTTTTGGTTTTGGTTTTGGTTTCGTTTTCGGTTTTACGGCAAAGCGAATCGCGCATACAATTTTTTTTGCGAATTTTTTTTTTTTGGTCGTGATTTAAGCTGCAGCAAAAAAAAACAGGCGCCAACAACAGGCACCAGGGCAACAGGGAAATGTAAATGGAAATTTTTGTTTGTTATCTAAACTGGGCTCAAAAGTGCCGCCTGAAACCCCACAAACAAGCTGGCTGTATCGCTCCCTTTGCATCTTTGTATCTCTCTGTGCATGGGGGTATCTTTGTGGCTGCTGTAACGTTTTTTGTGTGTGTATTTGTGTGTGTGCTGCTGTATCTTTGTATCTCTGTTGTGTGTTGGTTGTGCATCTGCAGTGCATCCATCTGCTGCTACAGTTGTCGCCGTGTGGCATCCACACACACTCTGCTCGCAGTTACGCCTCAGAAAACACACCAAAAACAAAACAGATAAAACAGAATAAACTGCAAAGAGAAAAAAATAGTATCTTTTGGCGCTCATTTCCATGCGTTACGCTTTGCTGCATTGCATGGCCCCCAGGCCCCCAGGCCCAGGTTCATGCATCCATCCATGAGATACATATATCGGAGGGTCCGGCACGGCACGGGTCCAGGGCTTAGCTAACAAATTGGTTAGATAAATTAAGCAAAGACTGTGAAATTCGCCAAAAAAAAAAGGCAAACGCGAAAAACTGAAAGTAAAAATAATATCAAGACAGTGCCTGACAAGCGTATATGCCCACCACTTATTTATATGTATACATATGTATTTGTGAATGTCTTTTATTTGTTTCCCTTTCCATCAATCAGAAGTGGCGACTCCTTGCAATCATCAAACAATCAAACAATCAATCAAACAATCAATCAATCAATCATTGTTATCCATCATTCGTGCCACGTCCTGTTTGTTCCTGCCTGCGTGGCCCCGTGGCCGTTTTGGGATACAATTCCGCCACGCGAAATATGTCACAATTCCGCGATAATTCATGGGTGAGTGAAGATTCACGCTACAGAAAAGGCCACCAACCACTAATTACTGCAACTACTAACCATACAATATTGCACATCAGCAGCAGCAATACCAACAACACCAACACAGCACTCTCTAATGCACGCACTAACCCAGATACTCGTACGAGTATGTATGTATGTATCTCGCAGATACTTGTAGATTTTGCTATGACTATTCGATATTTGCACACACACACGCACACTCACACAGCCCCATCCAGCTCTCCCCCCCTCTCAGTTGCATCTCTACTAATTGCTCCAAATCGTTAATTAACCTGTGGGGTAACCCAAGATTGGCCAATTGACCCGCTTTTTTTCACACAGCCATCACAGCTTCATAGCTTCATAGCTATCGCAATCGACACATACCAATCGCAATCCATCGATCTCTGATCGAATGGAAAATCGCATCTTCTATCCAGTACAGCACGAATCAGCGCTGAATATTTTCACAGCATTTTTTTCGGTGTCGAGGTCATTGGATCACACACATTTCTGGGCCCCTAATCTGTAGCTAATATTTCTTCTTTTTTTTTCTTAACGAGAGTGTGTCGTCGAAAGTCGAACAGCTTTTGAATAATATTAAAATGCTAGAAATATAATAAAAAATAAAATACAGCAAACCCAAAACACATGTGTCCCAACGCAGCACAGCAAGCGGGTCAAACGGCAATCTCTCAGCGAATATATTTTATGATCTGCAACCGAATCTACAACAGGCTTGGAATTGGATCGAAATTATGTTATGCAAAAGTATTAGCTACATATTTTAACTGGAATATGTGGGGGGTTTAAAGCATTAAAAAGGGTTTGGTTATGCAGCAGCTCACATCGGTTGCGTCACTTTTATTCAATGTTCTAAATACAAAAAGTGTCCCTTGTGTATCTGTAAACCTTTTTCTTCTCTCAATCTTAAGACTGTAGACATCTAACTCATATTCCAGCTGATCTTTTCTTAGCCTTCAAGTATTCTTATCCACTAAACATCTATCATTAGATATATCTTTAAGGGTTTTAAGTGCAAATTTTCTCTCTGATTAGCCTAGAAATAAGACTCTCTTAGACCCTCAATCAATCTTTTTCAAATCAAATCTGTCCAAATGATATTGAGTTAAAGAGAAATCGCATGGCCTAGAAATAGTCTCGAATGCAATCTGGAACACATATCTGTCTTTCTGTCTGTTTGTCTTTAGCCTAAAGGTAGACCCTGCCACAAGGTCATTCTGCATGAATTTCTTTCCATCGACCGTTCGAGTTCATGGTTAGAATGCGGCGTTATCGTATCTGTATCTGTAATCGCATTATAATGCTGACTCTGTTAGCATTCCCATTCCCCGATAAGCTGCGCAGGTTCCACTCCCACACCTCCCACTCGACCCCACTGGAGGCAGAGTCACAGTCACAGGCACTCCCTCCTCCAATGTGCCAGCTGGGATGGTTGCGCAAATATCGTGACTCCCCAGAGAGTGACGTCGATGTCTGGCTGGCTGGCTGTCTGGCTGGTATGGGTGGGTGGATTGTCGTATTGTCTGCACATCTTCGGTAAAACGCATTTGGAGGGACGGGTTTTGTTTTTACGGATGCCACAGGTGCAGCAGCCACAGCCGCAGCCACAGCCGCAGCCACAGCCATAAGCTGCCTGGTGCCTGGTGCTTCCTGGACTTCCACTTCGACTTCAAGTTCAATTACGGCCACAAATTGTCGTCAAGCAAAAGCCATTGGCCATGCGCCAGGCCAGGCCATGCCATGCCATGGCAACTTTCACTCTGACGATGACGATGACGATAAAGCTGCTGACGATGAGGATGACGATGATGATGTGGAGGCTGTGATCTGTAATGTTGATGTTGATGCCACCTCTGCCTTTGCCACATTTTGTCATAATTTTTCCCCCACTCCTTCCCCTTCCAATGTGAGAAAATGTGTGTATCCGAAAACGTTTTGTATCTACAGAGGCAGACGCAGATGGAGAGCCTGAGACAGAGTCAGTGTCGATGTCGATGTGCAAGCGGGTTTCTTCTTTCTTGCTGGTCTTTCTTTTTTTGGGCAGAGACTTATTGCAAAATGATTTCCACAGCACAGCAAGTCAAGTCAAGTCGAGACGACAACAACGACGACGACAATGAACTTTTAATTACACCCAAAGACTTGTTTCTCGCCAAATGCAGTGGCAGTGGCTGTGGCAAGCATTGAAGGAAGCAAAACCCAGCCACAAAATTCAAATTAGCTTCGATGGAAAAGCGAGAGCGCGCGCGCGAGCGGAAGGAAAAACTAAATTTGGCTACAGGGAAAATAGAGCCAGAGTCAGAGCTGGAGCCATGATCATATGCAATTTTGTTGGCTGCAATCATATCTCTTTGTTTCGACAAGACCCTTTCCCCGACCTACCCCTCCCTGCCCGTTCCTTGCTTTCCTCTTTCTTCGTTTCGAATAAAGATTAGATTACAAATTGCAGATTCGTGGGATTCAAGCGAAATTATGAATAATAAGCGTGCAAAGAAATATCTTTGATTAATCATCATTGAGCCAATGATTAGATTTGAGGCAGGGCCAATCAAACAAGCAAACAAACACAAAAGATACTACTACTATATGAGATACAGATCAGGCATTAAGTGGATCAATGATCTATATCTGAGCTACATTTAGTTGTGTTGGCTTTTCTCTTGCATAGACTTTTCTTCTGGTCTTTGCAAATACAACAGTATCAGCCAGAGATACATTTGTATCTACTTGGCAAAGTCTGTCAAGTTGCAGTTCAATTCTTTGTCTATACAGTCACTCAAGTGCCTGTTATCTAGTGAAGCAATATAGGTATATATATATATATATAAATAGAACTGTGAACAATAATAATCATATATAATTTAATAAGAATCGTTCAAGGTGAGCAAAAGATACATAGTACTTGTGTATGCATAAGATACTTTATCATATGAGAGCCTACAGGGAATCGAAAGTAATGCAGAAGCATTAAGGCAGGAAAGATAGTTAGACACATGATAGATAGATGCATGATAGATACAAGGATGAAGGACAGTTACAGGATAGTTAAAGAGATAGATAAAGGTAGAGAGAAACAATCATATATACTTTCCATGCCTTTCCGCTAATGTTTACCCTACAACTCGAATGGACAACAACTCCCTTCCCTCGTTTAAGCTTACCCCTTCCACACACACCCCTCACCTCTGTTTATATAAGCACAAATGCCAAATGGAGCATGGGGGGGATTTCATCTGTAACTTGAACACATTTGCCAAGTACTTATTATTATAAAATATACAAACAAGCATATGTATGTACATATGTTTTGTGTACTTAAAAAAGATACAAATGTATCTCTGCTAGCTGTTAGCTGGCAGCTGCTTGCTACTTGCTTGCTTTTTGCTTGTTTTGTATTATTATTATTACTACTGGCGCGAAAAATATATATAAAAAAAAGGAAAATTTTGCGACAATTAAACAGTGAAAGTAGCTAAAATGGATCGTTTGTGGCATTAGCTATGTATTACCCCCGCGACTCCCAACTCCCAACTCCGACTCCAACTCCGACTTGTTGCTCCTCTCTGCTGTTTTGGTGGTGGTGATATGACAGATTTAATAATAATAAGAAAAAAACATTGAGAAATACGGGGCCACAGAGACACAGAGAGAGAAAGAAAGATGATGAACGATAAATGAAGTACACAGAAAATACACAGAAAAAACTGTGTTAAAAATAATCATCTTTTTTTTTGTAGTTTTTTTGCTTCTCCACGAAAAAAGCTTTTTTTTTGTATATTTAATTATATTTTTCTCTCTGGATTTTGTTGCTCTTTCTGGTTTGGTTGTTAACGAATGCATATAACTGTTAAGCTGTTGAAGCAACCCCTACCCCTGCCCTCTACCCCTGCCGCTGCAGCTGCCCCTGGCACTGGCCCTCTACACAACCAACAAAAAAAAGCTTGTTGGGTGCTGACCTTGAAGAGCCAACCGAACGCCGCCGCCTGTTCAGTTCGGTTCGGGCCAAGTCACGTTCAATGCTATGGGCCAGGCCTACTATACTGGCGGCACTCGTACTGGTACAATATATTGTACATATGTAGAGCACAGAGCACAGAGCGGGGCAGCTCTTCTCGCGCTGCATTAACTTTAATTGATTTTCAGGGGGCCTCGCCTCAGACCCAGACTCAGACTCAAACTCAGACTCAGACTCTGTGTCCAATTTGGAGGGGGGGAGGCCAAAAGAAAACCCAAAAGCAAGCGACACCAACAAAATGGTAACGAAAACGTGCCCAGACTCTGGATCTGGCACTACTACTACATAGCTCTAGGTCTGACCTCGTTCGAGACCCCCTCCAAAAGCAAGTGTATCTGTTCCCCTCCCTCTCTCCCTCTTACTCTTTTTGTGCTTTTGGTTCTATAACAACAATAAGTGGGAGAAAGAAGAACTTTTCTCCTTTCTCTGCACGCTTTTGTGGTGAAAAGTATTCCACGGAAAAAAAACAAAAAACTAAAAAAAAAATGCTACAATTCAATGAGGCATTTTCCCTTTCTCTTCACCCCAGACACCTCCCACACATGAATGGGTTTGGGTTTGAGGTTTCTGATCCATTAAACAATGAAGAGTTTGATCAACAGATCGACTTTAGAGAGAGTTTGCTGTACGAATTTTCCCTAAGCAAAGGGATACATTGACATAAAATAGACACCATTCGCCACGAACGATGGTGCCACATTCACATGTGACTGGCATTGAATCTGCTACAAAATTTCCCCTAAGCGAAAGGACACATTCAGAAATCATTTGCCTCTAAAAAATGACTTAAAATTACCAACTGAATGGTACTAATAACCCTCACCACACACACCCCAAAAATGCCTTTCTTTCATGCCGAAAATTGATTCATTTCGAATCACAATCTAATCGATTAACATACGTACGTATCGAGTATATCTCAAACTAAATTCTAGCTATGAATCAGAGGGCTTTCCATTGCATTCAAAGCAGTTGCTTTTGTGTGCCTGTCGTTCGTCAGCATATAGCTGATTCCCCCGATATACCCTCTGAGGGATCTACAAGCAAATGAACATCGGAATCAACACTGAATCGCTGCCCATTCACTAACCATCGTTGAGATATTACAAACGCCATTGGAGGAAGAGTAGGGGAGACATTGGAGCATTCAGGAGGAATTCTCGTTTCGCATTTTCGTGTTGAATGCCTCTTAATTGTTGTTCGACAAAGCGATAGATAAACAAAACGTAAAAAGCCAAACAAAATAGAAATAAATTACACATAAACGTCGCTCGTCGTTCTACGAGTACGCCTTGCATTTGTCATCAGAGTAGCACAAAGTACTACAACAAGGCACTAGGCACTCATCGCTATTTCGAGGGAGAAAAATTAGTCACTGACTTGGATTAAGGTAACGCGAAACACTGACCTACATCGCCACGATTCTGAGCCATTATTTAGCCCTGAAAGCCATAGCCTTTTGCCAAGAAGCATCACAACGAGAGCAGCAATTCGATAAGAATGAAGTTTAGATGAATTCTTACGACAGAATCGAATAAGGGAGTGTCGTGGTATAACATGGAGTTGTGGAGAAACCTTTACTAAATGAACCATTACTGAAGAAGTTTAAATAAATATTAAGAGAAGATTCGATTCATTGATGAATAAGTTGAATTGTATTGCATTCCATTCTACAATGAATCAGACAAGTGATTGATAATTCCAGTGTTAAACCTAAATTTCTGCTACGCCACAAAATGAAATGCAATATACTATAATATGAATGGAATTTATAATATTTGTGAATGATATATCATCGAGTGTAATGAACCACATTCATTTGTCACAATCCTAGAGTTTTATTTCTAGATAACAATCTCCATTCGGAGGAAAAGGAAGTGCCTTTGTCCAAAGTCGGTCAAAAAGACTTACGATTACACCTGTATCTATGTTGAAATTAATTATGACCACTCTGAATTGAGTTTATTATCGAATTGTTGGGCCTTTAATTGGCCATTGATCGGCGTCGTCGTTGTCGTCGTTCTCCTTGTGCCACTGACGGACGGACGACAGTTCGCTGAACTTGAAACCAGATTGTGGATTGTGGATTGTGGATTGTGCATTTTCTGGGAAACAATGATACAATAATGGGGCGATAATGATAATGCTCTCGCTCCGTACCTCCTTCCCACCTGCGAATCGATTTGATTGCCAGATAGCTTGGCATTTTCATTAGACAAGTGGGCGCCTCAGGGGGGATCTCCGTTTGGATGTTTTCATTTTCATTGAGGCATTTCCCGATCCATTCGATTCGATCCATGCATTGTGAATGGGCTGTGAAGCGTGCAGCGAAAAAGGTGATTCCAAACTAATTGCAAATGCCACAGCATAACGAGAGGTGTTTAAGGGGTTTCCAGCCACAGCCAAGAGCCACTTACAGTGGGTTCCAGTTCTATATAGTAAAGCGACGGTCTCTGGCCTCATTTTCGGGGTCGTGTAATCTTCACCAACTTCCAGTTGTTGCCACACACAAGTGTCGTGTCACATTTTGTTGTGTGTGGCAAGAACTTGCTTACCCACAAAACGCGTGTGGCAACCCACCCGCAACCCACTGTGTGTGTGTGGCAGTGGCATGGCCATCAGTGCAGCTCATTTAAGTAGCTTTAAGCTTCCGCATTGAATTTGTTTTATTCGGTTTTTTTTTGTTTGAGGGTCTGGCTGGGTCTGGCTGCTGCGGACTGCACAAATACTGCCAATATTTTGCCTTTAAGCCTGAGAGCTCTAGTTAATTGAGTGGACTGCCTTCTGCCGGCAACTATCCCCCGCCCGCTCCTCTGACACTCTGACACTCGCAACAACTTTTCTGACTGGTTAGACTCGTTTCGTTCTACGTTGCACGTTCCGCTGCCATGTGAACTTTCTTTGAGTCGAGAATCGAGTTGTTGTTGCTATTGCTGTTGCTGTCATTCGAGTCTTGGCCCACTTCATGGCTCCACATAGAGAATCATCTACAATGTTTGTGTTCATTCGTTCGTTTTGTGTGCTGTGCCGCCTGCCATGTGGGGCGGGCACACGGGGCGTATGCGCAATACGAGTTGTGTGTGTGTGTGTGTGTCTGTTTGTGTGTGGCAATTGTCGGTGTCGGTTTTTCTTCTTTTTTTTGCTTTTGTGTCCAACTTTCGGTGTGTGATTGAACACTTTTTGCACAGTGCAAATGCCACTAATTATTATCTACATATACTACACTGAGAGAAAGACAGAGGGTATTTGAATATTTTTGAGGCATTAGAGGAGTATTTACCCTTCTAGTCTACGATCTGTACAATCAGTTTGGATGGCCTTAAATGCTTACAAGAGAGGAGAACCTCTTTCTTTTCAGTTTAAATTCACAATCGCTTTACTATATAATTCACGCTCCATAAGCCATTGCCCATTCGATTGTTTAGCAAATACGCATACTTTTTCGAGTAAAATTCCTGCAAATAAATCATCAATTAACACACAACACCCTTCAAAAACCCTCCAACAAAGCATCTCTTTCATACAGCATTTTATTGAAACAGGTTGCCATATACTATACAAGTAGCTGTCATAGGATCGTAATTGATCGTAAAAACAGGTCGTGAGTTGAAGTATTTCATATATAGTATATTTATCCTAGCAAAGAGTACAACAAATATATCTAATATATTTAGTTTGAATATCTAGCATTTCTTTTGTGGGTGTTTTGTTGTGGAGCTTAGTTCAGTTGGGGGTTTATCTACCGGGTGGAAGGCATTGACTTTGTGTCATGTTTCTATATATAGCCCTAGCGTTGCATTAACTAACGACTTGAATCATCAGTCGCTGGTCGGACAGTCGCAGCTTACTTATTCACACCTGTGTGTGCCCAAGTGCCTCTGTGTTGTTGGCCAAGTTCGTTGTCGTTGTCGCTGGCGTTGTGTTGGCCAGGCTATGGCTGTGCCGGAAGTTTGGCAGAGCCAAAGTTTCATTCAGGCATTGCAACGCATTTATCGTTTATGGGCATGCCATCACGTAGTTAATAGAAAGTGGACACAACAGGCCTTAAGATCCCAAAAACCAAACCCCAAGCTACTACACCATACCATACCACACCTCCTTCTGTAAATCACAGCCTAAACCATACATCCCACTATATGCCACAGCCTAAACCATGCATCAATGCACACTACATGCATATATATATGTATATGTGGACATGTCCATGGACTGTTGCTCATCACTGTATATATTCAGACATTATTTAGTTATTATTTAGTAAGTAAATTTAATGATTTTCCCTGCTAAACCCCCCTGCCTTTGCCCCATATCCCGTTACTTTCACTCTCTTTTCCACACTCTCAACTGTGTCTCTCTCCCTCTCTCTATATCTATCTCTCTCTCTCTCTGGTCTGTGTCTGAGTAAAGCTTGCAAATGCCCGCTCTTACGGCGTGCTTAAAAGTTTACGCTGCTCGGCCCGTTATGCGAGAGCCAAGTCCAAGTCGGCGATTAATCTGAATGCGCACCTAAAGAAGCAGCAGCAAAAGGAACAACAAGAAGAGGAACAGCAGCAAAAGAGGAAGAAAAAGGAGGAGGAGCAGAATCAGCAGCAGAAGCAAAAGAGAAGGGTCCAGAGTCTGTGCGAGGATCAGCCGATCTATGCGAATGTCGATGAGGTGGTACTTGACCTTGGGACATCATCGACGGACGATGCTCTAATGGGGAATGCACAGGTAAGCGCGAGAACCAGTTCCCTCCTGGTTCCGGTTCCCACATCTGTGTTCGTTCGCTCCTCTCGCAACCAACAACCAACAACCACCAACCAACCCATCAAACAACCTACCATCCATCGATCGATCCAGAGATATTCTGTTCCACGTCGCTCGTTTGAATCCCATTACCAAAATTCGCCGTCTAACTCCAATCGAAAATTAATTTTATTATGTGTTTGCCCTTCAATTCACTCCACTGTACCACCCCGCCACCTCGACACCCTCACTCCATACCACCCACCCGCCATAACCCTCTCTATGTCTCTCACTCTCTTAATTGCGTTTGTTAAACCCGTTTTTGGCCCTGCTGTTCGGCATTTAGCAGGCAAGTGCAAGTTGATGCCTAAACAAAGGCCAAAACAAAAGCACACAAAAGCCCACCGCCACAGTACAAAAGAGAAGCTGAAACTGAAAAAGCAATTGCAGGTGTACCGAGCACTCGTATCAGATAACAGTTAACACGTACACGCCCGCCGCACGCACACAACACACACACACACATGCAGAAGACAGCGAATGTACGAGTATGTGCGCGGTTCGAAACTTGGCTAAAGCTTTGCGCTGGAAGCTTTTGTGGTGGTAGCATTTGCTGGTGCACAGTGGAAGATTTAAGTCAGTTTAGCAGGGACAAATTAAAAGCTGAACCCACTCTGCGGTGTCGGTTTTTATTGCATTGCCATTAATCAAATACTCAAATTGGTGTTGGGTTCAACCATTGAAATGTTGTCATACCTCAAATATCCCTAAACACTACCAGTACTAAGCCATTCCTCCCACCATCTTTTACAGGTAAGCTTCAGAAAAAACAACTGTAACTCGGGAAAAAGCTTTTTCCACAGCCAGCCCACGACGAACAATGACAATTGAGGTATGTAGGTAAATCTTCTTTTTGGTAGCAAATGTAATGCAACTTTTGGAGCGATCTTCAAACATAATTAACGCCTGCTGCCAGCACGATCTTCAAGTCCGGATCTTCAGCTCATAAATGTCACAACAGCCGCTGCTCCAAAGTTAATTAAAAATTTGAAACATCAAACCCAAAAAACCGAAACAACAACAACAACAAAAAACAAGCTCAAACAACAACATTTCTCGATCTATTGTTTTGTTGTTGGTGCAAGAACCGCTCGAATGTCGGTCAACATTCAAGCAGCAAGTGCACCCAAAGCCCGGTGACGTCGGTCGCGACGGTGTCGTGTGAACGGTTTCCTCCGATTATGAGCTAGTGACGCGCGGGGGGGCAGCAGCTGCATGCATAAATTTGCAGGCAGTTATGCAACCTAACCTGGAACCTGGAGAATCTGGCAATGCGATGCGACGCTATGCCCATAATACCGGTACTTGTCAACGGCAGACTCTCAGTCAGCCTCTCTCGCTCTGTCTCTTCTTTCTTAGCCTCTTAGTAAGCACGTGCATTTGGATGCTTAAATTTATTGCAGCACTCGCAGGCGTATGTACAGTGGGTTAGGTCAGGAATGGTTCAAATCGAATTGGATTTAACGAGAAGACACTTTTACAGTTTATTCTTTAAAAAGAACTATAAATAGATTGTTTTCTAGCAAATATCACACAAAATTAGATAACCGTGAATGAAATTAGTGAAATTCCACTTTATGAAAAATTTGTATGAAATGCGTAAAAAATTTCACTTTAGAAAATTTCGCTATTGAATAATTATTCAATTAATTAATTAATCACTTTCGAGGCCCACTGTACAACGGTACATTTGCAGCCCAATCAGCGAGTACCGCTTTGCATGCTATGCTGCGCAGACGTCGCTGTCGTCGGCAATGATGACGTCGCGACGGCTATACCGTAAGACGGTGCGCCGTTCCATTCAAATATTTGGCCTACGCGTTGTCAACAACCAGCAGCCAGCATCAGCGCAGCAGGAGCAGCCGCCGTCGCGCTGAGAGCCGAAGAGAACCAACAACAAGAACAAGAGCGTGCAGGTGCAGCGATGCAACGATGCAACGATGCAGCGCAGCATCAAAAGCAATAGCTCTCCTGCGTCGGCGCAGCCCGTAATGCTCTTCGCGCTTACGCTCTCTCTCTCTCTCTCTCTCTCTCTATTTCTGTGTTGAATAAACTGCTTGACGTTGCTCTGATGGGGCCACTGCTTGGCGCGCCGATGGGTGCTCTGCCGCTAGTGCTGCTGCTGTCTCTGCTGCTGCTTCTGATGCCTACATTTCGTTCTGGCCGACAGCGAACTTAGTCTGCTGCCGCGCGCGACTTCGCTTCGACCGTTTTGTCTGTGTGTGTTCTAAAATTAGTAGCTGTAAATGTCGCTCTGCCGACGTCGAAGTCGTCGTGCAATCTGCTCCCATAATTAAAATAATATTTATTTTTGGTAAATTTTTAGCACAATATACATACATATACCACCCCCTCGTCAACCCTATATACCTCTGGTACACCTGTATGTATATTCGTTTGCATAACCTATGTACGCGCTCGTGTATGTGTGTGAGTGTGCGTGCTAGCCCGAAACGTGCGAAGAAATAACAACAAAATGCATTAGCATTGGATTAATTATTTAAATGTTTTTGTTTTTTGTGTGTGGATTTATTTTTTGATTGATTTCATTCGAAATTGAATGAAAATTGTTTTCGTGTGACTTTAAAATAGGGAATCGAAGCGAGCGAAAAAGAAAGATTAAAATATACGAAATAATACGGATATATTCATTCCATATGTTCCATAAAAATCGAAAAGAATTGAGAAATAACACAGATGCAAGTAATATTCCATAGCAAAGATACTACTATTTGATGGGAGTGCCCCACTAGCATTACAGAATCTTATCTGAAAGATACATATGTATGTTCCTAGTGTATCTTTCAACAAATCAAATCATTTTCGACCTTGATGCAGTCGTCCGTCTTTTCGAAATGAGCTCAAGTTTGTGGTGTGACAAATGAGACAGGGGACAGGAGACAGCGAACAGGGGCGGGCGCGAAACGCATCTGACAGATACAGAACGGATTTTTATTTTGGCAGACGATGCAACGATTCTCCAAACCCGAACAAATCTAAACAGCTTGAAGATGTGCCAATTATTTTAACGATTCTTAAATAGAAACACAATAAAGCACACACAAAAAATAAAAGCCCAACACGACACGCATCCTATAGCTATAGATATGGTATAGTATCTGTGGTATTTATAGATACATATTGTATTATGTGATCTTTACATCGGCTGATGGTCGTCTGGTCGTCTTTCTTCAGAGATTAGCATAATTATTTATGGGCCCATCCGCAATTGTTTACGGGGGGCGGGAGCCCAGAACTCGATCGAATGGTCTCCCCGATGCCGTTACACAGGTCTTCTGCCCCAAGGAACACCATTCATTCTATGCCTAATTAGGCACACAGACACACACATACATATGTGTGTGCCACATTCCACCAGTCAGTGGCAGTGGCACAGGCAGTGGCCAAGAGACAAAGCATAAGCCCAAAATGACCGAATGTCGATAAAAATAAATGCAGTCTTGCCCTTTTTCAAAAGAACAAACGCATTTCTAACAAGATTGACACACCGTCAAAGATGGAGAGACGGAGTGGAGAGACAAAAGAGCAAGAAGAGCCACAGCCAGGAGAAGCAAAGAGACAGATGGAGAGGTGAAGAGATGAAGAGATGGCAGGTGCCAGAGCGATGTCACACTTCTATGGCTAACGGCATTCGACATCAGAATAGAAGCTAGACTAAACAAAAGAGGCCCCAGGGTTGTGGGCACCCCAACCAATTATCGATGAATATTCGATATTCAAAACAATATCTAATACTGGTTTGAAGTTCAATATAATCATCCAAAGCCCACAAAAGATACAGATTCTAGGAAGGGGCATACACGAAGATACAATCGAGGCACACACTTGACATTTTTGATGGCAACCTGAGTATTTTCCTGCTACATCTTTTTTACTTTCGACTGCTATGTATTACTCTCAAATCAGACCCGATGCACAAGCTTTTCCTGACTACTAAAAATACTCCCAAAGGTTGTGGCTGTGGCATCGCCTGTTGCTGCTGATGTTGCATTGCTGCCGCTGCCCATATGTCAATGACTCTTACAAATTGATCGAGTCGAAGACCCCAAAACGGGTTAATTGTGTTAAATGGTCACCGCCCACATGAACCTCGCACTGCACTCGAAAGAAGATAGTTGTCGAGAGGCAGAGAACCACTAGAGATTCCAGCAGATACATTTCTCTACTCTAGACATGTGATGCCGATGGATGCCTTTGCTTTCCTTTCCTCTAGATATTCCACATGATGAGAGTTTCTTTTCTGTTCATTCAAATGAAGATAATGGACCGACCGACCGACCGTCCGTCCTCTTATCGCTCGTTCTGCTGGCGGTGTTGTGTTGCGGTGTTTATCTGTTTATCTATTTGTAGCGCACGGATACAGACACTTACATATCTGGCAGGTTGTATCTTTGAATCGCGTTTCGCATTCATTCAATCGCTTGAACGTGACCCAAGAGATTCAGCGAAGAATCGAGAAAGAGATAGAGTGAGATCAAAGAGGGTGAACTTTTTGAATGGTATTCAGGGAAGGGAATGAATGTTTTCCAAAGGAAAACAACCCGTGTTACTCACAATTAATTGCCGACCCACTCCCCGCTCATTAACGCGTTTAATTTTTGCATTTTTCAGGTCTCAGACCTTGCCGCACATTTGGCGCAACATCTTGCGATAAGTTGTGAAAATATTTACTTAAGTGAAACAGAAAGCGTCGACGCATACAGACATTGTCTATAAGAAGGTTTCTCTCTACTCTCTACTCTCCATATTCTCTATTTTTGGCCCCACATAGCCGGAGAGAGATAGAGCGAGAGAGAGAGAGAGAGATCGAGGGTAGAGGGCAATCTTCCATAGTGATGAATTTTTTTTGGTTTTGGCAACCAAACCGAATCCCCGCACATTTTGTTTATTATTTTAGACATTTAATGAGATAAATGCGCATCATAAACCACTGCCCAGAGTCGACCAGAGAGAAATGGAATGGTGTGGAGTGGGGTGGGGTGGCATGGGATTAGTGTTGAGTAAATAGTCGCATAATAGCTACCAAAAGATATAATAGTTGAATCGTTTCCAGTCAGCTGTTTTCGCAGGTGAAGCTGTTTTCCAAGTGCTTAGTGCCAGGGTACGAACACTTTTATTCCGAATTACATTGCGACCATATATTCCTTACTTTAACAATAAATGCATAGTTTTTACAGATGTACATTGTACATACATATGTACATATGTATTTATCAGGTGTTCGAAATGGGGTTTCCAATTTCTTTGATTTTCCCTATAAGAACTGAAGTTCTAATGGATTTCGAATCAGTTGTAAGCCAATCATCTTTTGCTGGAGTTGTGTGTGAAGTTTCCATTTATAAAGAGTGCTATTCAAAAGACAAAATGGAAAAATTGGTATATTGCATTGGGTGGGGGATGGACGGGACATTATCTGATCGATATTTAATCATCCATTAAGGTACAGCCTTGAAGGTAATTGCTTTGCTGCCCGCGACCTTGGCTCAATGGCTCTCCGCCAACTCCTGATGCTGCTGCTTGCGTACCGTACCCTTTTTTTTTGCGATTAATTTATTTTTATTAATCATAAATTGCCATAAAGGCGCGGAGTTGGAGTTGGCAATTGTCGGCGGTGGCTGCAATTGCGCCCGAGCTGCCCATCTCTATTTTTAGAACACGAGCGAGCCCACGGGCAGCCTCCAACTGCTTTCACAGATCCTCTTCTGCTGCTGATCCTTTGGTTTTTGTATGATTTTTCTGTCCGTCTGGCAATAATTTATGTTATTTGACTTTTGGATCCGATGGAGCAAGCAGCAGCAGCCAAAGAAGAAGGTTGGCCATAATTGCAGGTTCTTCCCATTTCTAGGGCTGGGGTTGGTGGGATGCCCCTTTGCTTCACCTGCTGTGCGGAACTGCTTCCTCACCTTCATCCACTGCTTGCATTTGCAATTAGCCGCAACTGAAGTTCCCTCTCTTTCTCTCTCTCTCTCTCTATTGTGAGGCTTTCTTTCGGCTTAGCGTGCTCATTAGTTGAATTGTCTCTTCACTTGTCGCACACTCCTTCAATTCCACTCTCTGGGCACTCCACCTGCGCTTCACTCCATTGGAGAAACGTGACATATCGCAGACAGAATGATTAACCCCCATCTAGCTTCCGCTCCCGCCCCACACCAATGCAGTTGCTGCTTGTTTACTTCTATTACCTCTCTCACTCTCGTGTTCTTTTTATGATACCCTTGCACTGGAGAGTGCTCAGATTTTTGCAACCACTCAGGAAAGTCTGTTTTTGTGACTTCAATTTCAAACAGATGTTGCATCATATAATAACAATAAGGGTAATTGAATCAATATATCATACAGCTGAACACTGTTGTCTTTAACTTGATCGTAGATCGTAGTTTTTTGAAACAATCGGTTTGCAAGGGTATCTAAAAGGCCACGAACTCCTGAAGCTAGCTTTTCTGTTTCTTCTTTTTGCTTTGTTCTTTTTCGTCTTCTTCAATGCAAATGCTATTAGCGCGAGCAGCAGCAGCAGCAGCAACAGTAACAACAAGTGCAAATATGTAATTAAATTGTTTTACTTTTTACGGTTTCGCACGTCGGCCATTAGAATTGAGGAAACTGTAACAAAGCCCGTCTCCACCCTACATATACATATGATTAGGAGGGGGTAAGAGACCGGCACGAAGCCAGGTTACATCACAATGCACAGTTATAGCGACAACAGAAGCTTAATGAGCAGCTCCCTTTTCCCTTCCCCCTACACCCCCTAAGCCATCCACGAACTGTACATTTTAGCAACAGAAGGAGGGCGTTTCGAATCCAGAGGTACACGAAAGCAATGTTATTCTACATTTAGAGAGGGACAATAACAATTATCTCTGTTAACTCAAAAGTAAATAGTTCATAAATAAATGATTTATATAATTACCCACACGGAATGACGTTCGAGGCAGCGATGGGGTGGAAAGCAAAGCCAAAGAAATGAAAAAGAAATAAAAACAGTGCCGCCGGCAGAGTAACGATCATCCGACGCCTCTGCCGCCGTCACATGCAGCCAGTCAGCATATGTGAACACAAACACAAACGCAAGCCGCAGCCCGGACAGCAAACAAAATGCACCAACACATACGTACATGACACAAAACAGAAACCGAGACAAACAGACGACGACGCGACGTCGCTGTCGATGAGGGCGCCACAGGCGGCATTACATTTTTTAGCCGGTGGCCAACGCAGTGATTTTTATACCCTAGAAAAAGGGTGATTTGATTTTCAGCAGATGGTTATTTATTGTGTTTATTGTTCAACCATAAATTAGATATTGCAAATTTATATGCTGCTCTGCCAATTAATATTCAAACCTGATCTCTGTTGTACATAACTGACATGGGATAAAATTATCTGCATGGGTATCAAAGACTCGGCTACCCAATACAGCCTTCTTCTCTTGTTGCTTCTGTCTTGCCTTTGCCTTCTTCTTTTTCTTTGGTTAGCCTCTGCCCCCACCACGACCCTACCAATACTGCTTCGACGTTTTCTTTGCTTCGCTTCAATAAACAAGCCGAATGCCGTTTTGTAATCTCTACCTGCAACGAAACTGGAGCAAAGAGAGGGGTAACAACATCGACATGGAGTCAGAGTTAGGGTAGGGCAGGGCAGGGCAAGGGTCACAACAATGCGACACATTGTGTGAGATGGGCAAGACGGGGGTCTTAGCCCCTCTCTCATTGCACCTAATTCTCTGTCACTCTCTTTCAGTTACTCCTTTCGACAGCAGTGTGATGTGTGTGTGTGTTTATGTTATCTGCGTTTTTATGTAGGTGAACAGAGGCTCTTTTTCCAAGCGTCGCCTCTTTATGCTTTGCCTTCAAGGGTATGAAGGAGCATATCAGTTATGATGACATTTTGATAGCCTATATCTGTGACTTCCATGTCATTCACACAAGTACATATACTGAATGTATGTTTATCTACATTCTGTTTTTACACCGTACACAAACAACACTTTTGGGTTTTTAGAAAAATTATTGGTCCAACAACGACAAAGTTTTTAAAATTATTTGTTTTAAAATCCCACACAACACACAAAATAATCACACGACATTCAAAAGTCGAATACTACACACAGTATACAATATATATGTACATATTCTTAAAACAACGCGATGCGAACTATTGGTGAACAGGAACACCAGCCGAAAACGACGGCGGTGTCGTTTCAGTATTTCGGTTTCGTTCTCTTGGGCATTCTATTCTATTGCGTCTTCTTCCAATTTAATGCATTCGGTACGCTGCGTCGTCTGCCGCGTCTACATGGGCAGCGACAGTGGCAGAGGCATATGAAGAGGAAGAGGCAGAGCAGAATCAATAATTCGGGCCGCAGACACTTCCATTTGCACGTTTACAGGCGCGAACGCACTCACACACACAATGTGCAGAGGATCGGGCTAGAGATTGAGTTCGAGTTTCCGAAACTAATTTTGCCACTCTCTACAAAACAGAAATACGTGATGAACCACCTACGGGTGCACAAATTCAAGATCGGCGGCAAGGACAGCAAGGAATCCTCCGCTTCTGTGATTGCAGCCGACCCCTCGGACAACAATAACACGAACAACAACAACAACAACAATAACCAAAATGGAAACGCCGGTGGTGGTGGCGGTGCCAAGGGATTCCTTACGCGCATCAAACGGTACTCGGTGCTGGGGAACAAGCTGAGTCGGCGCCACCTGGGAAGTCTCAACCTACAGTCGATGGCACCCGGATCGGAGACTGCCGCCAGTGGAGAGCGTCCTGGGACTGGGCAGTCGCCCGGCAAAACGGTATCCGGCAGCTACAATATGACCGGCAGCCACTCGGAGGACCATCGGCTGGAGATCGGTGCCCCGGTGCTGATATCGACCACCACATTGGACACGGACCGCTTCGATGTGACCGAGGCGCGACTCAAGCAGATTGGCGGTGGTATTGCGCAGACCTCGACCATTGTGCGCACCCTGACGCCGCGTAGCTCCGACGAGGAGGAGTTTTTGGATGCCCGCTGCTCGCAGCTGGATCGGGATGAGCGGGATGAGCCAGAGGAGTTTCAGACGCCCATACATCAGCCACTCGAAGAATGCCACGAGGAGACACAGTCACAAAAGGAAGTAGAACCACAGAAGGAAGAAACAGAGCCACAGTCGCAGGAGAATTTCAAAGAAGATCTACTAGAGAAGGAGGAGGTGGAGGAGGAGAAGATGGTGGTGCCACCGATGCGACGGGCCAACATTGCCCGCCAGCAGCAGCAGGCCATGTCCGTGCAAAATTTGCACAGAACCGAACTGAAGGTCTACCTGCACAAGTCGCCCTCGATGACGCTGGACATGAACATGACGGCTCCGGGGCATCTTGGCCCAGGCCTGAACATGCCCGAGCTGCCGGAGCTGTATGGCGACAGCAAGCTGAGCCTCGCGGCCAGCGACATGGAGAACGACAAGGAGAATACACCAGTAGAAGACGTCATGCCAGCCGTCGCCAATGGATTGGGGGGATTCCTGTCACAGCAGCCACGCTTCAAGAGCATCGAATCGTTCCAACTGCATAGCCGCTCGAAGCGCAGCTCCTCCCAGCCGAGCTCCAAGCAGAGCTCCAAGATGAGCCTCGACTGCTCTGTGCACAGCTTTGACTTTGACTTTAAATCGGTTAGCTATCAGAGCCTAAATGCCCAGGACCTAATGGTCTCCATTGACGAGCTGCAGGAGATAACGCAGCAAATCAACGAGACGGAGGACTTTACCAAGGAGGTGGATCTGGAGTACTGCGAGCACCGGGATCAGCTGCGTCCCAGTGAGCGTCGCATCACGCTGCTGAAGAACAAGAACCAGACGCTGATCCACTTTAACCAGCAGAGGGAGAAGCTGCGCAAGGGCTGGCACGGCATGAAGCACTGGCTCGGCGAAGAGGGTATCCGCTTAAAGGAGGCTGTCCGCCAGCAGACGCCCCTCAAGCGTCTGGCCCGCTCACGCAGCAATCTCAATCAATCGACCACAGACGCGAATCGTCTGTCCCCATCGCCGGATCGCACGGCGCGCGAAGTCACCGAGAGCTGTGAGGATATCACCAATCGCACGGAACTGGACTCCTCCATGTCCCAGAGGGCAAACAGCGATGAGGATTTGTCACCAAACGCCAAGCGCTTTAAGGATGAGGTATACCAAAGGAATCGTTGTTCGTCGAGGGCTGGCCGTGACCGTGGTCGTGGTCGTGGCCGTGACTGTGGTGGTAGTCGTGGCCACCGTTCACGCTGGAGTTTCATCTCGTTGCTAACTGGTTCCAATTCTTTATACTCCCTCCAGGGCCAGAATGGATTCGAGGAACTGCGTCGCTACATCAAGCAGGGCGGAGACTTTAGCAAGGAGCTCATATTCGTCCTGCAGGAGCGGTAAGTTCCTCAAACTAGAGACCGCCACCATATGCACCACTACATCTTTGTCTTGTTTCCAGTGCCGACACCGAATTGATTTACTCTAAATCGCTCTCGAAGCTGGCCAATAAGCTGAACAAGGCTGGCCGCGAGATACCTGGTAGTGTGGCGGATGCCTGGCGTGGCGTGGCCACCGAAATGGAGAGCCGCAGTGATATCCACCGCCAGCTGGCGGCCTCCCTCACCGATGAGCTGGTCAAGCCGCTCAAGGTCGTAGTCGAGAGTCACCACAAGGCCCGCAAGGCGGTAAGTAGTACGCCTGGAACGCCCCATGGTCCCTTGTATAACACTTTGTCTCTGCCTCTCTCCACCAGGTTGAAAGCACTGTGGATAAGGCCGCTCGTGTGCTCAGCGAGTGGCGCATAGCAGAGGCCAAGGCCAAGAAGGCCTCCCATACGGCGGCGCGTGAGAACGAGAAGTTGCAGGACGCCATGCTGGATGTGCGCATCCAGAAGTCGCCATCCATTGCCATGCTCCACCAGGGCCCCAACAAGATCTCCGCCGAAAAGGAGCTGAAGAACGCGGAGAAGGACTGCGTGAAGCTGGACAACAAGCGCAAGAAGGCCGAAGAGGCTGTGAAGCGTGCAGATGTCGAGTACTACACGATGTGTGTGCGCGCCGAACGAGCACGCGTCGACTGGGAGATGGCCGTGCTCCGCGGCAGCTCTCAGCTGCAGACCAACGAGCAGCAGCGTCTCGCGAATATGCACAACTTTGCCCAGCAATACGGCCGCCTCATCTCCGATATAAATCCCATACTCGGTGGCCTCACCTGTCGCCTGCAGCCGCAGCTGGATGCCTGCAATGTCGACAAGGATATGCTGGTGGTGAGCAACATTCGCCATCATTCGGAGGGTCCCAGCGAGCAGCTACTGCCCGACTTTTACTGCGAACACACCACACTGGCCATGAATCGTGAGCGCCGCAAGCATGCGCTCATCAAGCTCCTGCAGCTGGTGAAAACCGATCTGGAACGCGAGCGAAAGTCACGCGATGGCCTCCGCGGCCTGTCCCAGTCGTTGAATAACCAGGAGAACCAAAACATCACCGACAAGTTGTATCACGTGAGTCCCCCCAAGCACTCCCCTATAGTAGAGAGTCTCATGTTCACTTGTTCATGTATTTCTCTTGCAGATTCGATCCATGCTCACATATCTGGAGGGATCACGCATCAAGCTGCAGTCGGCCCTCCTGGAGCTGGACCACAAGCCCCGCACCACACATCCCCTGGCACAGCACATTCAGGTTAGGCATTCCACCTCGTTTTAAGGCGTGTGTCAGTGTCCCTTCGAACCATTAAGAATTACTTTGAATAATCAGAATTAAGGTTAAAAAGGTTAAAACGAAAATGTATGTTTAAGCCGAGCATTATTGGCTCCCTTTCTATCCATATTGGATGCTAAATTTGTAGTTAAGATTATATCTATGTACAATTACGGCCAAAAATTAAGATCTGAAACCTCAAGACACGAAACTGTATTCAAAAATTAAGATGTCCAGCCCAAAGCCGCGAAATTTGTATGCAGAAATCGGAATCGCAAGCCTTAAGCTACGAAATTTGTACTCCAATATGCAGATCGAAGATCTCAATTCTATAGCCACGAAATTTACATATATTCAAGATACTCCAACTTTATTTTTCCCAAAAAGATCTAAACCAATTTAATGTTAGTTTTAACAAAGAAAAATAATGTAAATTGAAAATAATCAAAAAAGCTGAATTTTTTCTAAAGTTGAAAATTACTAACCTTCGTGGCGTTCATTTCCGAAAGAATTTAAATCAAAATTTTTATTAAAACGATCGAACGAAATTCCCTTTGTTAGACACATGAAAACACAATGAATCACAATTTACTTTCAATATATTAAAAGGTTATTTAAGCGCACCATAAATCCATTGTATATTTTCCATCATCTTTATAGATATTTCTTGTATATCCATTCTGAACTATAATTATCCCTTGAAACCATGTAAAATGTAGTTTAAATACCGATGCAACAAATACTTACTATATATACTCTTTTCTGAATGTCGAAAACTGATTTGAATTTTTTGTATTATGTCCCTAAATAGATCACACGGGATCGGACTGGCCTTCAACAGAGCATTCTCAAGGTCCCCAATTGGCTGAAGAACAACGACAAGTCGCAGCAGTCCACAGGGTTGGATGTGAGTGGCGTCGGCACCCAGGATGATGAGCACGAGGAGGATGCCTGCTCCCAGATGATGGGCAACGCCCTCAGCAACAGCTCCTGTGCAGACATCAGTGTATCGGCAGCTGGGGGGCCAGCGCTAAAGCACTTCAATCGGAGCAAGAGCAACATTGAGACCTTCAACACCAGCCAACCAAAGATAATCTCCACGACGAACGCCTCGCTGGCCGCTGTGGCACTGACGGCGTCTGTCAAGTGCAAGACCATACCAGCGAACCACCATCACCACAACCACCACCAGGGCAGCGATCGCGGCCAGGCGGATGGCGGCTCCAACCAGCAGGACTCGGACTTTGATGAATTCAGTTCACAGGACGAGGACGAGGAGGACACGGGCCCCATCAAGGGACAGCAGGGGCCACAGTCGCAGTCGCAAAACCAAAACCAAATGCCGACGCAGCATTTCTATCAGAATGCGCAGGATCTGCAGAAGGGTGGCCACGGCCAGGGCCAAGTGCTCGGACGATGCAAGGCGCTCTACAGCTACACACCAAAGCTCTACGATGAACTGGAACTGAGTCCCGGCGACATCATCGAAGTTCATGCCAAGCAGGATGACGGCTGGTGGCTGGGGGCGCTGCGGAATCACATTGGCATCTTTCCTGCCACCTATGTGGAGGAGTGCTAGGGCATAGGAGAAGCCCCCTGAAGCATCACTAGATATAATATATAGTACGTGTGTGCGTGTGTGTGTGCGGGAGAGTTCTGCTGTGTGTGAATGCGTTTCGAATATAAGAGCGTGGTGTGGCGAGGCGAGACGAGGCTCCTGCGCGTTTGACTTAGAAAATGCTGCTGCGAGGATTTGCCTGTGCGTTAATTTATCATTTGGAAATAAATATACATATATTATTATTATAAATGAATGCAAAAGAATATTGTATTTAAAATGCGTCCTTCCTTCCCCCTGTCTTTTTTTTTGTCTATATCGTAAGTTTAGTCCCCCAGTGGATGAGTCATTTAATCGCCTGCCTGCTGCACATTTAACTATTTAACATTGGACCGATTTAAATCGTCAATAAAATATCTTAGTTGTTATTTTTTTTTTTGTATGCGAATATAGTACCACATATTGACAAACATACATACATACACACATATATATGCATATAAATATACATACAATAAAATATTATATTATATTTACTTACGTTTCCATCATGCAGATGTTTCATTGTAGTTTGGACTTTAAAACAATAAATTTAGAAACGATAAAACTGCTTAAAACTAATTGTAAAAATAAAGAAGAACAAAAAATTAAATACTTGTAAGTTTTTTAATGGTTAATTTCATTTTGATTTGATATTATATATGTATTATAATCAAAATAATAGAAAAAGAGTTGAGCAATATTTTACCTTCAATCAGAAGTTTCAGAGTTTCATAGTTTATCAACACTGACAGCGCTGACATCTTACGGACTGTCAGGACGCAAACACAGACACACAATTACTGTAAAAATCACAGCGTCTGGACGAATTTTGAGGAGTTTTTACTTTTTATTTGCAATTTTTGTTTTTTTTTTTTGTGCCAAGTTAAAGGTAAGACACGCAGATATGTATATATGCCCAACATGTTGCACATAATCTATAAACAGCTCATTGAAATTCATCAGGACTGAAATTCAAAATGCCAATTTTTCCAATGTGCCTTGAAAATCGAGACTTAAATGCGAAGCTTCCGTGCGGACACATGTTCTGTCTTTTCTGCCACAATTGTATGGTGGATATCCAGTTAATTACGGGGGATGGCTGTCCGCTATGCAAAAAGACTCCATCTGATGATGATGACGATGATGCTCCTGTTCTTCCTGACAAAGTACAAAAAAAATAAAAACATGGCTGCCACAGCAACGTTCAACGTATCTGCATAAATACATAACATTGTTGTTGTTCTTTGTACAGTCTGCAGATTTTAGTTGGTTGATTGGTTTTGGCACAAAATTTGGGCTTTGGGCCCAAAGATCAAGCTTCTAGAATAGTTTCCCAAAAGAACAAAGGCAACCCTTGCATAACCCAGCCGAATGGAATAAGCTGCTTTAACGTTTTTGTCCCTCAAATCGCCAAAGTATGGGATTGATGAATATTTTTTCAGAGATTGCTGCCATAGCAACGACTCATCTGCAAAGGGATATCAAAAGCTGCGGCACCCCTTTTATTTATTAAAATTTTTGTTGTTGATTCAAACAATGCCCGGTGGCTGTGCGCCGGCGATCGTTGCGTAGCAAAGCTCTTCAAATCACAGGGTGCAATCAAATCTCTGGGCGAAAGCACTGCTCTAGGGTGCAATCAAATCTCTGGACAGTGGCAACATGAGGGTGCAAGCAAATCTTATCGCATGCCAATTGGGGTGCAGCTGTAAGGGAAAAATACCTACCGCCCCCCCGCTCCATATCAGTTAAAAAACATACGCATCATTTTTTTATTTTTTATTCACATCAAGAGTAGAACATTGAAACGTGGTTAATTAATGTTGATTAAACAAGGTGGGTTTTCCCACGCCCCTTGCCATAATATTACATCCATGTCGTATGTGTATGCGTGTGTGTGTGTGTGTGCCCGTGAGCGTGTCTCTGTGTGAGTGTGTTTCCAGATTATATGTATGTATGCTGGAAATAATTTCACGTATTCCTGTATCGTATTTCATTGATATACACGTATTTATGTACTATATAGTAGTAGTATGGTTAATGTACGGTTTAAAGAACACGCACTAAATTTGTTTTTAAAATGGTTTTTTTTTTTGGTATGCCTTAAAATTCAAAAATAAATTCCATTCCTCTGCGCCACATACCCTTTTCATTAAATCTCTTCTCTTTTTTTTTTTTTTTTTTTTTTGCTAGGATTTTGTTGTACAAATTCACAAAAAATCGTATTTTAGGAGTTTCTTCTTTAAAATGTTTTTAAAAAATTAAAAAAAAAAAAACCTTGCCAACTTTTCATTGTAGGATGCATAATGGTAAAAAACCAACAAAAATTTTTTGGGTAAATTTTCATCTATAAATCTCTTACGCTTATCTCTTCTCTATTTTCAAAAACTATTTATTTTTTTTTATAGTATATATTTTTTTTTTTTTTGGTGAACAAAAATTCACAACAAATTTCATTCTTCATCTCCGTTTTTTGTTTTTTTTCCATTTTCTAGCAAACCACAGCGCATATATTATTTCTTTGAAATAGTTTCGAAAAAAAAAAAAACAAAAAAAACAACTTATAGTTAGGGTTATAATTTCTGCTATCCAAAACCACTGTCTCCTCCGTATACAATCTCATAGATATATTCCAAAAAAATAGCTCTCTGTCTGTCTGTGTATTGTACTAAGTACATGGTACGTCTTAGTACATAGTTTTGTGGTGAATAAATTCACAAAAAAAATGTGTATATAGATTATAGATTCTTATATTGTTTGCCACAGCGCCTCTTTAATCCTTTGCGCACATATAGTAAATGTATTTTTTTTCTTCTTTATCTTCAAAAAAAAAAAAAAAAAAAAAACAACAACAACAACTACATTGTATGCATCTCTAGTAGATATTTCGCACTAGTATCTGTATCTTTTGTGCCTTCTTCTCATAGTATTTTATTTATCTTCTTCCAAAAAAAAAACTTTGCATTCATCTCTAGTAGATGTTTTCACACATTTAGTTCATTTAGTATTTGTTTACATTTATTGGTTAAACATTTAGATGATATTTGTTGTTCTTTGTTTGCTCATTCCTACATATGATTCCTATGATCATAGACAATTCACATAATTGCCCTTGATCGTGGACCTTTCTTGCCATACCTATCTCTGTATCGGTTGACATAACCCTTCTTCTTCCAGTTACTGACACCGAGTATGACATCCGTGAGATTGGGCTTATTGTGCCAGGACAGATGCTGCTCGTAAAACTCGATCACCAGATGGGGACAAACTTTTCTGGTCTCCAGATGCGACACCAGATCGATCTGGGAGCATCCCTTCCACTGCATCAAGTGCATGAGGTCGCCCAGAGCATCGGTGGCGCCCAGTACCCTCATCGGTTCCAGCCCACGGGCGAAGCCCTTCGGCCCAGAGCTGTGATCCACAGTGTGCTTATACCATGGCTGATCGGTAATATTCGTGCGCAATTTCACCGAACTATTCGATACATACGATTGCTCCGATTTGATCGATACATCCGATATATTCGATACATCCAATCGCTTCCGTTTCTTCGATCTCGATGACTTGCCGGATGATGGCTGATCGGTAATGTTTCTGTGCGATTTCACCGAACCATTCGATACATACGAATGCTCCGATTTGATCGATACATCCGATATATTTGATACATCCGATAGCTTCCGTTTCTTCGATTTCGACGACTTGCCAGATGATGGCTGATCGGTACTCTTCGTGCGCGATTTTACCGAACCATTCGATACATACGAATGCTCCGATTTGATCGATACATCCGATATATTTGATACATCCGATCGCTTCCGTTTCTTCGATTTCGACGACTTGCCAGATGATGGCTGATCGGTACTCTTCGTGCGCGATTTCACCGAACCATTCGATACATACGATTGCTCTGATTTGACCGATACATCCGATATATTCGACACATCCGATATATTCGATACATCCGATCGCTTCCGTTTCTGCGATTTCACCGAACCATTCGATACATACGATTTCTCCGATTTGACCGATACATCCGATATATTCGATACATCCGATCGCTTCCGTTTCTTCGATTTGGACGACTTTCCAGATGATGGCTGATCGGTAATCTTCGTGTGCGATATCACCGAACCATTCGATACATACGATTGCTCTGATTTGACCGATACATCCGATATATTCGACACATCCGATATATTCGATACATCCGATCGCTTCCGTTTCTGCGATTTCACCGAACCATTCGATACATACGATTTCTCCGATTTGACCGATACATCCGATATATTCGACACATCCGATATATTCGATACATCCGATCGCTTCCGTTTCTTCGATTTCGATGACTTGCCAGATGATGGCTGATCGGTAATCTTCGTGTGCGATATCACCGAACCATTCGATACATACGATTGCTCCGATTTGACCGATACATCCGATATATTCGACACATCCGATATATTCAATACATCCGATCGCTTCCGTTTCTGCGATTTCACAGAACCATTTGATACATACGATTGCTCCGATTTGACCGATACATCCGATATATTCAACACATCCGATATATTCGATACATCCGATCGCTTCCGTTTCTTCGATTTCGATGACTTGCCAGATGATTTGCGTTTTTTCTTTTCCGGTGGCGGAGATGCCGGAGTATCCGATATATCCGAGTACATCGACAATCGAGTTATTTCAAGATTCTTTTCTGGGGGTGGGGACATGGGTGTATCGGATATATCCGAATACATTGACACTC
This sequence comes from Drosophila bifasciata, assembly GCA_009664405.1. Taxonomy (NCBI): domain Eukaryota; kingdom Metazoa; phylum Arthropoda; class Insecta; order Diptera; family Drosophilidae; genus Drosophila; species Drosophila bifasciata. Next base: position 34,844,341 of record CM019041.1, read on the forward strand.
TGGACAATGTACACATCTTTTCTGGTGGAGGGGAAATGGGTGAATTGTCCTCCGGAGGAGGGGATACTTGGGTGAATGATGGTAAATTGTCCTCCGGAGGAGGGGATATGGGTGACTCCCATATCGGCATTTCCTCCAAACTACTATCTCTCTTTCCAATTAGATACGATGTGGAGGTCGACGACACTGAGGACGTCGAAGACGCTGAAAACTTGCGCTTCATTTCAGGGATATCCGATGACGATAAATAGTCGGGCTTAAAATAGAGATTGGGATGGGGGATCATAGTTTCGACTCGTTCGGTTGGAAACGATGGTACCGATGGCAATGATGAATTGCGCTGTTTTGGCGGAAGCGGGAATTGTTCTGCTGCCTCCATCGATTCCGATAACCATGACCATTGCTCTGCCGATATTGACGAACGATTCAGCTCATGTTGTAGGGGCTGCCACTCTGGTGACGGACTTTGCTGCTCCATTGGTGTTTGGGGTGACGGAAATCGCTGCTCCATTGGGGATTGGGGTGACGGAGTTCGCTGCTCCATTGGGGATTGGGGTGACGGAGTTCGCTGCTCCATCGGGGTTTGGGGTGACGGAGTTCGCTGCTCGACCGGGGCTTCGGATAAGTTCGGTGACGATAACGAAAAATCATTCATTTCGGGGGGATCCGATAACGCCGATGGCGATAACAAACCCCATGTTGGTTCCGGTGATTCCCATATCGGATTTTCCTCCAAACTACTATCCCTTTTTCCAATTAGATACGATGTGGAGGTCGACGACACCGAAGACGCTGACAACTTGCGCTTCATTTCGGGCATATCCGATGACGATGAAAATGAGTACTTGCGCTCGGGATACGGATTGGGATGGGGGATCATAGTTTCGACTCGTTCGGTTGGGAACGATGATACCGCTGGCAATGATAAATTGCGCTGTTTTGGCGGAAGCGGGAATTTTTCCGCTGCCTCGATCGATTCCGATAACCAGGACCATTCTTCTGACGACATTGACTGGCGCTTCCTCTCTGGTGGTTCGTATTGTCTCTCTGGCTCGTATTGCGGTGATGGACCACGCTCCATCACCGGGTCTTGGAGTAAGTCCGGTGACGATGACGGTTGTGGATTCATTTCGGGGGGCTCCCCGAATGCCGCTGCCGATAACAAAGACCATGTTGCTTCCGGTAATGAATTGCGCAAATTTTCCAGAGTCTCCGGTGAGACATTCGTGGGAATGGCCAAATAGCGCTTCGTCTTAATTGTTGTTACAGTCGTTTTCGATACCAATGCGGTCGGTGCCGATGCCGATGTCGATGGTGAAGACGATGACGATGCCGTAGCCCATGTCGTGGACGAGATGCGATGCCTTACCGTGACACAGGATGGAACTGCGACTCTCGATGACGTAGGCGATGATGACGGAGAAGTACGCTTGCCCAAAATAATCGGCTGATCATTGTATCCCATCGCATCCTCGTAATCGCGTATTGCATTGGGGCAATCGAGCACCTCCGCATGCTCCCAGGTATACTCCGGATCCATACGGCCCCAACCACTCTATCAAATATTTCCTCTAGTTAGACCTTTTTCCAATACGCGCTTCAAATCCCAACTGAAAATCCCAAATTTTCGGCCGATGACCCCAGCGTTGCATCGGACAACTGTTGCCTTTTGGAGCAACAGGTGACCCGTGAGGGACGTGCGATTATTTTCCGCTGCACAAAAATTGGATGGAATATTTATATAAGTTTTTTCTCGTATTGCGTATGGAAATTGCGTTTTAAATCTGTTGCAACAAACAAAAGTGACTAAAATCGATAATCAAGTGGGGCAGTATCTTATGGATACATACACGCACACACACACATACACATGCATACATATACATGTACCTATAGATGGGGAAAAGTTCATAAAATATACATATATAGGGATTTTTTAGCGCTGATTGATTTGCGTTTACTCTAAAGCTCCAATGGCGCTAGGACCATAGCCAAAAAGGACGAAAAGCTATCCCAGAAAGCTTTCCTGCCTGGCAGAGCCTGCCCAGAGCTTTATTTTCATGTATACCTACACACGACAAGCATAAGAAAAAACCACAACAACAACAACAACAAAAAAGGAACTGAAATTGTTGTAATTATTTTTGCTGACCTGCGTTTTTTTTTGCGCTGATTTGTTTTTTGTGCAATCTCTGATCAAATTTCAATTACTTCTTATCGCCAATGTATGCAACAGTTGCTCCTCGAGTGCCTCAACACTTTTTGCACACTTTTTGTAAACCGTTTTTCACCGTTTTGGCAGGAAACTAATTTGCGAGCAGAGCTCTCCCAGCCATTGGGGAGTGGAGTGTGTAACCGTGTGTGCGAGTACTTTTGTAATGCTGCTCGCTGCTGCCTGGGCTGACTGCTGCAATTACTGTCTGCAGCCAGCTTCGCTCGTCTGCCGAGTACCGTCTTCGTGTGTTCGTGTCCGTGTGCGCTCTCTGCTGTCACAGATTTGGCACACACCCACCCCCAAAAATCAAAATGCATACATGCGCGGCGCCACTTTGTTTGTTTGTTTGTTTATCTAGTAATTTATTTGAATATGAATACATTTGTGGCGCCATAATTAATTTGGGATTGATTGGGTTTCGATGTCTTAAAAGGGAACTAGAATTGCATTTTCAGCAGCTATTTATTGGAAGCACAAAGTAATGTATCTCTGAAATATGAGTATAAACAATATCTTAAAGGGAGTTCAGGTATATTTATTGCTAACTTTCAAGTAATTTAAATGATTTACTCAATAGTTTGAAATAGTTAAATACTAAAAATATGGCCAAGGGCCAAACGCATTTGAAATATTTCTGGCAATTTTATTCCATGGGTTCCTGGGTGAACACGCTCACCTACAATGGTAATAACCTTAGAAATATGTACATATAGTAAGTAAAACACTCTTCATTAATCATCATATTATACCTTGTATCTCTTTTTATTGCATATACTCGTACATATTGGATTGATATCAATAATATACATACATATAGTATCTATATATTATATATATATTCAACATATATACGATTTCATCTACGCGCATGCGGAATCACAAATTGTTGGTGTTTTCTCTTTCACTCTCATTTTTTGTTGTTTGAATTGATTTTTGGGTAAATAATAAATTTAATAAATTATAAAATACATATAGTATATAAAAACAAAAAATATAAAATTAAATATTCATCAAATATTTGATGCTCACGAAGAGAGCAACTCTCTTCTCTTGCAGCTGCTTCTTTTGGAGTAAAATCGATAATCGTGTATTATTTAACGCCGTTAATGTATCGCTTATCGCTTAGGCTATCGGCTAGTGGCGATCATTTATTGGACTGAATAGAGAGCGATCCATATAGTAGAGTACTATATGCTCTCAAGAGTTTCTCTTCGTTTTTCTCTCCGTTTATTTATTTTTGTGTAAAATCGATAATCTTGTATTGCTGATCGCCGTTTATGGTTTATCGCTTGGGAGGGTAAATCGGATCTATTGGGCTTGTAGCGGTTGTGGGATTGAATCCATAGCGTACGAGTTACTTTTTCATCTATCATTTACCCAGTGTGTACTTTTAGAAGTCTAAAAGAAGTGAGGAACCTCTCAGATAGGCCCTCAATGGATGCCGCAGAGTGTAAGGACGAAACTAGAATATTTTTAAGGAAGAACTAGAAAGCATCACTGGCGTTCGGTTACTCCTGGAGCAAGCGAATTGCAGTGCAATGACAAATAGCACCATTTTCTGACTCCCACGCCCATTTGGTGGGGGCAGGATTTTCATTTCACATCGGTGGCTGTATCCGCTGAAGCGATAGCTCCCGGGCCTGGCACCGCATTGTCCAGGCAGCGCAGCTTCTGGTACATGTGTATGTAGTGGGCCTGCAGCTGCTTCTGATAGCCCAGGACCTTGTCCTTCTCGGCGCACCACTGCCGCTTCTCCAGCTCCAGATTGATGCGAAAATCGTCCAGCTTCTCCCGCAGCTTGGCAATGTCCTCGGCATACGTGGTGGACTCCTCAATGAGCGTGTCCAGCGTCTGCTGCTGTCCCTGTCCCTGGCCTTGACCCTGTCCCTGTCCCTGGTCCTGCAGCTGCAGTCGCTGCATGATGACATCCAGCCGGGGCGGTGGAGCCACCACCATTTCCAGGGGTAAGGAAACGGGAGCGGTTGCCTCTGCCGAGGATGTGTACTTGCGCGTCTTCTGGCAGATCTCATTGAGGTTGTCCAGCTGCTGCTTGAGGCGTGTGTACCGGCCGCAGGGCTCCTCCCCGTACTCGTGGGCAATGGCCAGGTCGGAGAGCTCCTTGCGCAGCTTTGCCAGTTCGTTGGTGAGTGCTCCAATCACCTGATCCTTCAGAGCAATGATTTTCTGCAGCTGTTGCAGCTGGTGCTGGTGTTGGTGATGATGCTGCTGCTGCTTCTGCTCCTCCTCCTTTGGTAGACTTTGGCTTGTGATTTCGCTGTTGCTGTTGCTATTGCTGTTGTGGTTGTGATGCTTCAGGCTGACAATCGCATGATCTTTGACATTTATTTCAATCTGACAAACAAAAATGTTAATTAATACACGATCTAAGGGCATCCTTCTGTGTGAAGGACTCACATGCGCCTCCTTCAGCTGCGTCTTGAGTAAAGCTATCTCCCCGTTCCGCTCGCACACCTTCCACTCGCTGTCCTCCAGCTGGGAGCGGAGCATGGCCACCGTCTGGCGTGCGTCCTCCAGCTGCTGGTGCAGCCCCATGGCCGAGGATTGAAGCTGCTGCTCGGACTGCTTCAGATTCTGATTGCTGCAACGTGTGGCATCCAGCTGCTGCTGCAGCTTGTGCACCTGCTCCTGCTGGCGCAGCTTGTGCTGCTTCAACTGGAACTGCTGCAGGGCCAGCAGCTGCTCCATTTTCTTCAGCTTCAGCTGATACTCGCGCTGCTCCCGCTCGTAGAAGAGCCTCAGGCGTTGCGTCTCGTGCTCCCAGTACACCTCCTTGTCCTAAAGGCCGCAGCCAAACGAACCAAAAAGAAATCGAAAGGAATAGAAAGGAGCAAAAAGGCAGAGATGGGGGCGTGTTAGTGGTGTCGGGTGTGTCTCGGTTGAACCCTGGCCTTAACCTTTTGTACTTTGAAAATTACTTTCTCATTGTGCTCCATGGCCTGCCGCAGATACGACAGCTCCGAGTCGCGATCCTTGAGTGCTGCCTCCAGTTCCGAGATACCCGAGTCCGAGGGCGACGGCGTCAGATCACTTCCGACCATTGTCCCGCTGCTCTTGCTGGCGGATGGATAATTCCCATTTGGATTATACGATATGGATAAAGGGAAAACCCTTTTCACTGCCTCACCTGCTGGCCCCATCTGTAAGGCATTCAGGATTCATGGCATCTTCATGGCTGGTGCTGCTGCCACGCTGTAGCACACGATGATTGCGCCGCCTGGCCGCCAAATGTCGCAAATCTGTTGTGCCTGTGAAGGGAGAAGGAGATTCGGTGTGGGAATACCCTTCGCTCGGCAATGTTGCATTTGCTTACTGCCAAACTTCTGGGTAACGGCTGTCGTCTGGAGTGGTGCAAGCGATGGTGTGGATCCATAGCCATATCTTTCCACCGATCCGGAGATGGGTCCGACCTGCTGTTGCTGCAACTGCTGCTTCTGTTGCTGTTGCTGAAAATGCTGCTGCTGTTGTTGCTGTTGCTGTTGTTGTTGCTGCTGCTGTTGTTGTTGCTGCTGCTGCTGTTGCTGTTGCTGGAGATGCTGTTGCTGTTGCAACTGCTGCTGCTGGTGGCATGCAATGCGATAGTCCGGCTCAAATGGTATCGGCTTGAAGGCAATGGGACGCAGATAGTTACCCCCCGAACCTGAACCCCCTCCATTGGTGCTCTAGAAATCAAAATCAAATTTCAATCAAGGCCTAGCCCCTGAATATCACACAAAACAGCCTCACCTGTTCCATGGCCTCGCCCAGCGTTGGCTGCTGCTGCTGCTGTTGTTGATGTTGCTGCTGTTGTTGCTGCTGGTGCTGCTGCTCGTTAATGGCCAATCGACTTCCTCCGGTAATGGGTGTGGTCCGTCGTGCCACTGATTGCTGCTGATGTGGCAGCAGCATTGCTGGCAGCGACTGTAGCGCCTCCTCCTCGTTTGCGTACCGCTGTTCCTCTCCTCCACCGCCTCCACCGGCCACACAACTGCGACTCAGCTCAAACATTTGCCGGATGTTCTGGAACTTGGAACGCATCTGCATCTGATGGGGCCACCATCCGCATTGCCATCCCCATCCAGATTGCTGTGACTCCCAAACTTCTGGCTAAGGCGCCGCTGCTCCTGGCGCGACTTCAGTGTGCCCGTGTGGAAGCCATGTCCATGGGAGAACTGCAGCAGCGGCGATTGATGGTTGGGGGTGCTACGCAATGCCAGCGGGGCATTGGTCTCCAGCGAAACGCTACGCTTGTGGCCCCGCTTGCCTGGCCCCATGGCGACGACCGGTGGCGTACCCGGTGGCGGGCATCCAACGGCGTGGACAGGCAGCGCCATGTGTGTGGCAGCGGACATGCTGATTGATCGAGAGCTGAAAAAGGGGAAGGGTGAAAGATATTATAAGCTAGAATTCGATGGGAGTATTGTAGATGATGTTGTCGGGGTCACCAGTCCTTAAAGTAATTCACGAGCATGGTCACCATTATTTAAGTTATAGATAGGTGTCTGGGTTACCATTTATGCTACTTTCTATAGTTTTGTCTGTGTTCTTTCTTCAATGAAATGCATCGTCTAGTCGGGGTCACCTGTTCGTCCAGAGTTTAATCTGTATCTATTTAGACTGCACTTTAGTTATGACAGTTAAAGGCAGAGTCTTCTTCCCATTTACCTCGGTTGACCTTCTATTTGTAGAGTTCTTCTATCTCAAAACTGTTCCATGACCTTGCGAGACTCCATTTTGGGAAATGAGTGCTTGAAGCTAACCAATAAATGAATTGGAGCCACCCATTATTGGCAAATGAAGCAGCAACCTGTTCTGGAGTCTTCGCCAAGAAGGATCTAGACGGATCTGCGAAGATCTCTTTCTCCACAGAGCATGGAGAGCGTGGAGAGTGGAGTGTGGAGTGTGGTCGTGGTCTTTCCATCGTTTTGCCATCGTTCCATTTTCGCACGCTCTTCGTTAGCATCGCGAATGCCTGAATGCTCGAATGATGATGGTCTCTTTCGTTTGGTGGTCTGCTGGCATCTGCCTTGGCTGCCTGCTACCCCCCGTTGCCATTAGCCGCCGATTCGATTCGATCTTCTAAGCCAAGCCCAATGTCTTATGCTCTTAACGGTGTATACCGCTTTGCCATAGACATGGACCGGGCACTGGCGCTGGCACTGGCACTGGCACTGTGGCACTCTGGCACTTTCTCATTTCTTGTCGCACGACCCATATTTTTACAACTATTTCCATCTGTCCATCCACTCGCGGACTGGCTGGCATTCGCGGACTGGAACTCGTCTCAGCTCTGGTGCTGGCACTGGCACTGGCGCTGGTTTATTGAGACCATCGTTTCGGGGCAGCACTCCACTCCCTCCGCTGTAAGGTTCTTCCTTCTCTGGCAACTGGTTTTCCTCTCTCTCTCTGTCTCTAGTCCCAGATCTGCTTAATGCTGCTCTTCGAAGCACTCCGATCTAGTGATCTTCTGATCGCAGATTGCCAAACGATTAGGGTTAAGGTCAAGTGCGTGACCCGTACGTGGGGTCAAAGGGTTGTCTAGGGGTTTTTTTTTGTTTGTATTAATGCAAAACCTGCGATTGGGTAAGGGCGTTAAATGGGGACCAGTGTCAGGGGTTAAGTGTTTTTCGGCTACAATTTTTATGACACTTTTCTATGGGAAAACATTTCGCACCTTTCGAGTTTTAGTTGCAGGAAACTATGGGCGGAATAAGGCACTCAAATATGGAGAAATGTTATCCCTGAAACCTCTAGAAGTAGTTTGAATCGTTTCGATGGTTTTTCGAGATCTAAGAATCAATCTTTCAAGAACTTTCAGGTGTTTGGGATCGTCTGAGGCCACCAAGTCTTTAGCTGCCTTCCGCTGGAAAGATCCCTAAGGAAATCACAGCAAATACAAAAGATACAGATATAGACGAGCTGCAGTTACAGATACATTTATTGATGGTGTGTGTGTGTGTGTGGTTCTGTTTCCTGTGTGTGTTCCAATCGGAACACTCAACGATTGCGTTTTTATCAGTGGAAGAACAGGTTACATTGCTGTTGCTGTTTGCTCCACTTACCAATACGATACGATACCCCACCCCCACCCGTATGTTGAAAGTATCTCATAGATAGATAGATAGATAGATCGAAATGAGTGTGAGTGTGTGTGTTTCCTGGACTTGCCAGTACGTACGAGTACGGCTAACTGTTAAACACTTGTATTAAGAGTCAAAACGGTTAGATAACTGTCAATCACATAGCAAAACCATTGAAGCCCATCCGAGACAGTAGACAGCAAACGACAGCCGGGAGACAGCAGCAGCAGCAGCAGCAGCAGGTTGTGTGGTTCCATTGTATCGAATGGTTGGTTTGTTAGTTGGTTGCTTGGTTGCTTGGTTGGTCGGTTGCCTGCTTTGTATCCGTATCTATTGGCCTGTTAAATGGTCAGCAATCTATTCATTTTCCATGCCCCATGCCCCCACCACGAGAGCGCCGCAAGAGCTCAAACAAAAGCCGACAATCGGCGACAATTTCCAACCGAGAAACCGACGAAACGACGGACCAAGCGACTGACCGTCGGACAACGTCGTTAAACCGCCAATGTAATTTATTTACTTCGGACTTGCGAAACACTCTCTCATGCAGCCACAAGAGGCACACTCGCACCTCCCCACCCCGCACTCACCACAAACTCCTCACTCCACACACTTTGTGGCAACACAAATCACATTAGCGGCTAACTGTTAGATTTTAAGCTGCAGAAATATCTGTATCTGTATCTGTATCTGCAAAATCTGTATCTGTGTACCAACAAAAATTATGAGCCAAAAAAAAACCCCTCTGGAATGGGAAACCTGTTTCTTCATTCGATGGCTTACGGCTTATGGCCAGTAATTCTTGATGGTCAAAGCTTTTGGCTGTTGTTTTTGCTATTTTTGTTTTTTTTTTACGAGCATTGTTTTGTGTGTTTGAAAGTTTCTATGAATGAAAGTATCTTTTTCGGTTTTTTCGGTATATTCGTTGGTGTTGTTTTTTGTGGTTCGAAGGAGAGTCCAGAAATCATAATAACAACAGAAGATCCGCAACGAAAAAAAAAAAAAAACGAAAGAAACAAGGAGAAACAGAGTGTGAGTGACCGTAAAGAACACCGATCGATAGAGATGGTGGTCCATAGAGGGTGAGGGTGAGGGAGAGACTAAGTATATGCCACGCGGCGTATGAGTAATATCTGTGTGTGTGTGTGTGTGTGTGTGCGTTGCATATCGTCATCGTCGTTTGGTGCCCGGTCTACACTGAACTTAACTGAACTGAACTGAACGGCTGCGCGATTATTAGCCAATGCCTTTTTCCCACGCTCGCCAGTTGGCAAAGATTTTATATGCATATATATATACTCGTACTGACGGCCAGTCAGCCACATACAGTGGTTCCATGCAAAAGATATAACAAATTCATAGACTTGACTGGACTGGACTGAACTGAATGGCATCGATAAAATACAGTACCTACACAAATGCAATAAGCCCAAAGGAGAGCAACAAACTAAAGGGAAACAGAAGGTAGAACAAAACATACGAAAAACAAACACAGAATGTCCACACAAAAATCTGATCAAACTTAACGATTAACACAAAGAAATGTTCCTTTAGAAAAATATCAACAGAATGGGCACTATAATCTAACTAAAATCCCCCACTTAAGTCTGTTATTCTTATCGGAATGCAACTACCTATTCAGTTTTCTTATCAATGGAAACCTACCGCTTGACCACACAGTATCTGTATCTGACAGAAATGCACTAGGCACAAATTTCAAGCTATAAATGGCTCAAATAATCAGCTGATGGGTAAGAATATTTTTTAGAATATACTATATAAAAAGTAAAAAAAAAATATTATATATAAAATATTTCAGGTGTTTTACAGATTGTAAAAGCAAATCATAGATTTTTCTACGCTTGAAAGAATTTTCACAAATTTTCGCACCTTGCATAATCGCAAAAATCTCATGCCACTGTGCCACAATGCGCATTTCATTCCATTCCATTTGTTGCCTGCGATTTGTGTGTTGGTTTTTAGTTTTGAGTTTTCAGTTTTAAGTTTTATTTTGTTTTGTTTTGTTGAACTTTTTGCCTGTTTGCATTCGAATATCTCAAATGTCGGAACCGAAGCGTACGACTTGGGTGCTTGGGCGCTGAGCTTTCGGTTATTTATTGTTGATTGTGAATTTTTAATTGAATTCATTTACGAAGTAGACAACGGAGTAGACAGTAGAGCGAAGCGTAGAGAGATAATTGCAATCGAAGCTGGAAACGGAATCGAACACAGAGAGCGAGAGAGAGAGAGAGAAAAAAAGGGGTAGGGTATCTTTATACTTGTTTTGGGAGTTTTGGGCCATTGCGCAGTCGCTGTGGCAGAGACGCATTCAACAGCAGAGCCAAAAGCAAAACCATTCAACATTTTATAAGCGTGACGAAAGCCTGAAAAACTTTTCTTTTTTTTTCTTTTTTCTTTTGCTATTATTATTATGATTTTTTCTTTATTTATTTTTCTCTCTTTTAATTTATCGCTTAGCAAATGGTTTTTTTAGTTTTTCATTTAAGACGCAAATGCATTTCAGGTTTCGATTTTGAAATCATATTCATTTTTCACTCTCACTCCTTCTCGCTCTCTTTGCGTTTCTTTCTTGTGTGTTTTGTTTCACTTTCGTTTTGCATCATGCAGCGGATCGAGGCGGAATGAGGAATGAGATTGCAAAAGGTCAGAGCGCGAGCGGTGCGTTGCATTCAACTGTGACGTCAGGCGTTGGCAGCGTCATGCATTCATGGATTTATGGATGGTTTTATGGGGTGGGGTAGGGGGTCTTAATGTGAGGCAACACCCATGAGGAAACCCCCCTTGGAAAATATGTATATCGAAATATATTAGACAAATGGATCGATCCCATCGATTCCGGTGGGGAGCGGCTCGACCTTGAGGCGGCGCCTAAGAGCAGGAAATCTTTGTTGACTGCCGGAGAGCGATTTCGTTATGCTTTTCTTTAGGTGAATGGAGAATTGGAGTTCAAAGTTCCAAAAGTGAAACAAATGGAATGGATCATCGATTGGGAACAAGTGGAATGGAACAAAGGTGAGTACAAATGAGATCGAAAAGTGAAGTGTAGCAAAGATTAGAAAGTGTTAAGCATTAAACTTTGGGGGACCAAAAGGAATGGCTATAACATAAGGAATGTCTAAGGTACAATTATATAGTAGGTGTATCTACTCTAATATGATTTAAGGAAATCTTTAAGGCTTGACTGCGATTTCATCATGCTTTTCGTTAGCCATAAAAATCATTCTAAAATTAGTTTTTAGCTCCCACACTCTCAATACCCCAACAACACTCAACATTCAACAGAGTCGTCGACACTCGAAGCACACACATTCGATATTTATGAAGCCCAAACACTCCACACCTCCTCCACTCCGAACTCCAAGCTGCAAACTCCAAAATCCAAACTCCAAGCTCCAAGCTGTCTGATGTCTGGAGAGACAATCCCCCTTCCGGCGGCCGTGGCAGTCAGTGAGTGAAAGGTGCAGCCGCACAGTTCGGAGGAGCGACTTCTTTTGACAGCCAGAACATTTTGTGATGAGAACTTTTTTCGGTGGTTGCTCATGAATTCAGTTGGGACCTGCGAGTGGAGCTGGAACTCCTTGGAGACTTGGTTGGGGGACGACTGGTTACTGGTTACTGGTAACTGGAACCTGGTCATTCCTTCCCTTATAAGGCTACCTTTGGGGCAACCTTCCATTCCCATTCCCACAATATTTTGGGCCCTTGGGGCTGGCTGGCATTGGCTGGTGGCTGATGGCTGGTAGCTGATGGCTGCTGACTTCTGGCTGTTGCCTGGGATGATGGCATATTTTTCATCAGATTTCAGATTTTTGTGCTGATGTTGCAACAACGTCCATGAAGTACCACAAAGTACACGAGGCGCGTACTTGTTTGCCACAGTTAAATATTAAATTTGTTTTTGCAGTTCATTCTACGTATTTTGTCAGATCCAACAAAACGGTGGAGCGTGACTAATGGAGGGGAATGGGTTTGGTTATGGGAATGGTAGCTATCCACTCCCTCCCCGCGTCCGCTCCCACCATCGATGTGTGTGGACGTGGGAAAGTGCGCCCACGTTTTATGGCTGATCTTTTGACTAGGATTTGGTCAGAGATCTAACAGCTGGGGCCAGCTGCCCCGTAGCCCCCGTTGTGCTTCGATGGATCAGTGAAAGCTTGCATGTGGCATGTGGCATAGCCTGCTCTGCATTTGTAATTGCTGCCACAATCGTTTGGAATAAAATACCCTGTCTTACAGTGCAGAGTATTATGACTATTGCATGTTATCCTTTCACTTATGGGAATGTTTTGCATGTCTCTCATTTAAGTGTATCCAAAAACTTCGTTCAACATTGCTGCTGTCTTTGTTTTATATTCGTTTTTGTGTGTGTGTGTTTGCCCGGATATTAAAGCTCGACCTGCTCTGATCCATCGCTTAATTGAGCGAAACAAAACTCTCGATTTGCATGATTCCGAGTGTCATTAACATCGCATTGCCTCTCCCCCCCAAAACACCTCTCTCTCTCTCTGTCACTATTGTTGTTTTCTGTTGTCTGCCAAATTTGGTAAATAGTCAAAATGTTGGCTTAAATATTTGCCCAACAAATATATATTCAAGAATTTTGAAACATTACGCCAACGCCGATTACCAAAAAGCCAAAAGCCCTGAGACAATGGCAATATTCAATGTAATTTAAGGTCAATGGGATTTGTTTCGGGCCTATGCCGTATATGTAGCATATGAATGGATGTGAATCGAGAGCTAAAGCTCCAAATAACCATTCTTTGAGATACATTTTGTGCTCTGCTTTTGAGCCAAAAGTAAAACTATCTATTGTACAACCCGCATTCAGAGGCACTTTAAAGATACATTTTATATGTATATGGATGAATGGATGGATGGTCTTGGATTGGAATCGAAATTGTGGATGTGAATGTGAATGTGCATGTGGGTGTATTTGTTTGTGCTTAACCCGTTTTTACACTCATGAATAGCAGCGCATAGCAGTTACCTCTCCGCTCCACTCCACTCGTATTTGCCGTTAAAATTAAAAAAAATACTATTAATGAGAGTTATCTTTGGGGTCTCTGGGTAATTGTTTTTGCTTTTGCTTTTTTTTTTTTTTGCAAGCTGTAGCGAGATACTCGTGCGCGATATCTGCGGAGGGGGGAACTTGGTGGGAAAATACTGTGGCCCATGCGAACGGTGTAATTAAATGCACTGCTCGTATGATAAGCGACGGAACAAAACAACTTAATGGAATACTATAGAATGAAACGGAATGCCTAATGAGATGGAGATTGGAGTTTGTTATGAAGACGGAAACGAATGGAATGGCTCGTAGAAGAAGACTTGGGAATGAATGGAGCTAAGTAATGAAGTTTAAAGTTCGAATGCCACGAGTGAAACGTATGGAATGGAACTAGCAAATATGTGCATGATAATGATGTGCAGTAATGGAATGTATACTTTCTAGTCTTCATATTTGTTCCTTTCCATGTATTTCTCACTTTTGTTCCATTCCATTCGTTCCAAACTTCTTTAATATAATAACATGCTAATGAAGGTTCTTTCTTTAATAAATGGATTTGTGGGGGAAATTTTTTTGGTAAAAAGTGCCACAGGTTTTCCACTGACTTCCAAAGGAAGTGCGTCCACCCTAACAAAGTATATCCCATTGGATTTACCCTTTGGGTTTCACCCTGGAATAACAAATACAAAGACTGATGCCTTAATCTGATTAAATGTCAATGGAAGGCCAATCAAATGCCATTATTCATAGAACAAATGAGTGCTTTCAGTGGCATATCAAAGGCATATCTCGGTACAAACAGATCTACAATATGTGTGTATATCTCATTGGAAATCAGTAAAAAAAAAAAAAAAGAGAAAAAAAGAAAAAAGGTTCCGCACTGCAAATGATTAGGTTAATTAATAGGTAAAACAAGTCTTAATTGAACTTGTTCACTTGTTTCTCTTCTATTTTGGTATTTTGCTTTGAACCGACAATTAAGCAAACGTTTATGTACGTGATTTACGGTGTTTGCATATAAAGTGGTTAACTATTTGTCTGAATAAATAATTATTGCCAGACACCGATGCTCATTCTTTGCTGGGAACTGAACGATTCGTACATATGTACAATGGAATCAATAAACCATTAAAACATTGAATATTTATTTGATGTCTTTTCTTAGATGATTGCACAGTCAAAATGAGGGAAAACGTCAAGCAATGATTGACCCAAAAGAATGATTCTTTAATTAGAAATCATTCATTTGGCACTTATCCTTGAAGAAATCTGCAAAAACTCGATTGCTAAATGGAAGTGATGTGGTGGTGATGTGAAGTGTTCTCCAAGCTGCCAAACTAATGCCCCACACACCATTCCACACTCCACCACACTGCACACTCCACTCGGCTGGTGATGGTGCTGATGATGATGATGATGACCTGGATCTATCGTACAAGTACAAGACAAAGTCAAGTCGAAGTCAACCACTGTCCCACTATCCGCTATCCACTATCCACCACATACGGAACACCTTATCTTCTTTCACTTGTAAGCTTCACCTACATAAAAAAGGCCACAGCCACAACACCGTCGGACCCACGGACTCACGGAGAGGAGTGATCAAAAGTGATCATAAATCTTTATAACCTGTATGGGGGGATTTTCACCAGGTTTTTCGGGCACTCGATGTGGGGTTCGCTCGGTTCTCCTTACCTCCCCCTCGCCACACCCCGCCCACAGATCAACCAGGAGAAAGAGTGGTGTACTCTCGTAAAAAGTGAATTTCTGCCCGCAATCCACAATCCACAATCGCAGACGAGAGCAATCCGCTCGCTCCAGCTCCAGCTCCACTTCAGCAGCCTTCAGCCTCCACTTTACGTATATTACTTTATTTTTGTTTTGGACTTTGGTTTTGTTTTTCCTTCCCCAGATGACTTTTGTGCTGTTTTGTTTTTGTTTTTTTTTTTTGCGCTCGCACTTGGCCTTAATTGCGGCGCATGCGCGCGCACTTTCAATTCCTTTCGACTCGGAATCGGAACGGCGACGTAGCCGTAGAGTGCGGAGAAACAAAGAAAATAATATAAGAAAAAAAAAAATAATAATAATCGTGTGGCAAATTGTTGGCAGAGTCAGAAATTAGATTTAAAGCGCGGCAATAATGATGCGGCACAGAGTCTAATAATAATAATATTTTTTTTCAGCTGCGGAACGGGGGAGGGGCAAATCCACAACGAAAATTGCTCTGAAGCGAACAGAATTGAGGCTTGAGATCTGAGAGGTCCAGTCTAGAGACAGCAGCAAGTTCATGGCTAACAAACAAAAAAATAAAGGAACAACTGAAGGAACACGATATACTCTATTATCAAAGATAATCATGTTAAGAGCATTCTCTGTAAAGAGCAATTGCATTGCAATTGGAGTCCTTTTGCCTTATGGGTTAATTATTCATGCTTACATACTTATACATATTATTACTTGTGCAAAGGTTAATTTTCTATAATGACATCGATCTAGAGATGTGTACAAGTATCGCCCATATTGATCTCCAATGCCAAGGCTACCACCACGAGCTCCTTCTAGGGTATTCTTCAGGCGCAAAAAAATGAGCAAACGAGCGAAAAAAAAAGAGCTCAACGACAGAGGAGAGTCGCATATTTCTAGAGGCTGACCAGAGCAGCGCGGCAATGTCTCTTTTTTGTGTGTGTGTTTTTTTTTATATTTTATCATTTTTCTTTTCTTCTTTTTTTAATTTTGTTTTTTTTTTATTTCTACTTGGACCAACAGGTTCGCTCGTTCGTGGTGGTGGTTCAATGTTGAGAAAAAGTCAAACGGCTCAATAATCGAAGACGGTTCGGGGCTGAAGCTGGAACTGAGGTTTGGCGGTGCTCTGGGGCTGAGGCTGAGGCTGGCACAGGGGCTGGGACAGGGGCTCCAACTTCAACTTCAGAGTCCGGATAAATGAGGACAACAACAGCGACAACTTTAATGAGGTTATGTCTAGGTATATGTAGTATGTGTGTGTGTGTGTCTGTCTTTTTGTGTGTCAGTCATGTTCGAATATTTTTCGAATGCAATTCCAAAAATAATTCCGAAATTAAACATTAATGATATTTGCGCTTACCTCTTCCTCTCCTCTCGTCTCGCTCACTGTGTGCGACTCCACTCGTTTCGAGTGCCTTGTAAATTGTTTGTTTAAAATTCTTGTTGCTGGATATTTGTTTTGTTTTCAAAAAACAAAAAGGGCGCAATATTCCCTTTAATTATGCATGAGTTTTGCTTGATTTTCTCACTCTGCTTCACACTCACACAAAAACCACAAAAAAATATAGCTTAGGTTAGTTATTAAGCAAAAAAAATGATGTAAAATAAAATTAAGGAAAAACAAAAAGCCGTTGCACGCCAGCGCTTTCAAATTTTGGTTCCAGAGAGTCTTTTGCGCATACGCAGCGCCGACTTCGATTTGGACTTTCACGTACGAGCGCTCAAAGCAAACTTATCCATGGGGCCCGTCGACCGAGCCAGAGCCGAATCGAACCGAGACGAATGAGCCGCCGGGTGGGTAGCGCACAGTCCATAGTATAAATACGAGAGGGTTTGCCAACGTGCTCATCGGTGGCCTAAGCTTTTTGTTGTGTAGCTTTGGTAACGCGTTCGCTGAGGTTTGCCATACCTCGAATATACCTGGCGCAGCCGCAGAGAGCAGGAGTAGCAGTGAGAGAGCAGCACTAGCAGTAGCAGAAGCACCCGTGAGAGAGCAGCAGCAGCTAGAGGGAGAGCAATAGGCAGCACTAGTAGGAATAAGAGAGCAGGCAGCAGCAGTAGCACCAGTGAGAGAGCTGCGGCAGTGATTCCACGGCAACTGGGATTGCGGCTGCCTCCCATTTTGGGGCTGACGATCGGTGCTGCTCGCTTAGCTGTTTTGCGGCTAGATTGGCAGGTGCTACCACTTTTTTGTGCTGTATTCAGGGTGATAATTATACATTAATTATCTTTATATCACTGCTCTTACATTGTTGAGGCACTTTTCGATGTTGGAGGCCCGAGAAGTGATTCTTTTTGTCGGAAAAAGGATTAATAGTTTTCACATACGAAACCAAGTACTTTAATTTCCAGCTAAGACATCACTGCATTGGCAATCATTGTTGCGGATTTTTCCTGCTTTGCCAGGGTTGCCCCAGCGCTGCAATTACGCAGCTGATTCGACCGCAGCATCAGCAGCAAAAGCAACAGCAGCAGCAGTGGTCACTACGGGGCTAATTTCCTCTAATTTTGCGGTATTTTCCCATATGGGTTGGACGAGTGAATGGCCAGAGATGGCTACCTGTTACATGGTTGTTGCTAGTTCTCGCAGCAGACACGCGCACCTGTAATGGCCATCCGTCCGCAAATTGACCCATAAAATGGTAACGTTGCTTGGGCCATGATGGATTAGCTGTCCATATATCATCGCAGATACATTATCCGACGACTGTGGCAGAACAGACAGGGCAGCAGGGGAACAGGGGACCAGGGGGAACAGAGTGCAACAAGCCTGGCAAATGCGAATACGAGTATCCGAATACATAAATAACCAACCATCCATACACCAGCATTGCTGCTGCTGCTGTCGCTGTTGGCTTGTATGTTCGTACACCCCTTGATCGTGTCGATCTCTCATGTCTTCGATTTGCATGCCAAGTAGTCGGGAAGTCAATGTAGTAGAATTCGTACTCAAGTACATAGTGTCTATGTACCACCACACCAACAGCAACAGCAGCAGCAGCTGGTTTATGAATCTAAAACATGCGATATCCGATCACAGCGATCGGCCAGCCACTCTCCTCTACATACCACAGTACACAGTGCCAGGCGGCAATCCTCTTCTCAAGGCTGTCTCTCCCGCCATTCGGATGCCATTAGCTTATTAGTTGCGATTAACCCTAGACTACCTTATGGTTCTCTTTCGTGGGTCATTCGTTTTCTGAACAGCCACAAAAGGAAAAAACCACCAAAGTATGGGGTTATGGTCCTCTCGAATAGCTTCTTAATGATGATCAGTGATTGCTCCTAACTATCATCATTTGATGCATAATGATCTATGGAATAAACTACCATTCCAGCATTCGTGTTTATCTATTTTTGAGAGATCTTTCCTTGCAAGATATGCTATCTTCCTACGATTCCTTTCGTTCCTTATTATCATATGATTAGGGATCACACTTTGTTGTGCCTATAATGATCCATAGACAACCCCCCCAATCATTGCAAGTCAATTACCCTTTATGCACGCTGAAGGAAAGAATAAGATAAGATCTTCATCTGCTGAGCCCTTCCATCCATAATGATCCATGATTAATCCAAACTCTTTACCCCAAGCAAAACACACACATTTCTTATGTACTATGTATGTATGTATATGGGAATTATATTTATGAAGCACAAAGAAATTTTAATTTGCATTTAATTTGTGTATTCCTGTGATGGTCATTCGGAGCCTTTGCCACTAGATCTTAATGCCATACATAAAGCATTCTTTGAAATACGAGCCTCGGTTGTAGCCTGTTGTTTTTCGTAGTTGATTTTGGTCCTGGATGGACTGTCCTTTGCCATGGATCTCAGAATCCGCCTTTCAAGATCCACGGCCCACGGAATGGTTCCTCAATGACAAAACTTCAAAAAGTTTTCCAGGATATTTCCTCGGCTTGGTCTTCTCCTTAGCTCGTGACATCTTGGAACTTTTGTAGTGTAGATTTTCCAAAATTTAAGAAGTATTCAAAGTAATAACTAAACTTTCGGAGCAGCGCTCTGAAAGAGATAAACCTCAATGATGGGGGTTCTTATGTATGTGACTTCTACCTAAGACTCTCACTCACCTAATGGATTACTGAATGCTTCTTCAGAGTCTTTACCAGAGATCTTAAAGCACCCCACTTTAAGATCCAAGGCTCGTCTTCTTAAGCTCAGAAATCGTAATAATATTGTAGTAATTGGTAAAAAACAAAAAAAATATAACTTCAACTTTTGTTCGCAGCAGAACCAGAGGGCAGGTTTAAATGATCCAATATCGTAACTGGTAACTGGTATTAAAATGAATAACTTGGGGCTCTGTGAAAAGTAAATTAAAATAGTGTTCTCCGCCAAAGCATAATTCTTAGAACTTACCCTAAACTACTCCTGGATGGTACTTTGGAGTCTTTACCAAGGAATCTTAAAGCATTTGCCTGAAGATCCACGGCTCGTCCTTAAGCTTGTCGATTTCTGTCTTCTATCTCTGCCGAGAGAGGTACCCCTTAAGTTTTGGACATTCCAGGGCTCGTAAGTAAAGTATAAATCGTATCTATGGTCGCAGCAGAACCAGAGGGCAGGTTTCCTTCTTTCAAAATGTCAGTTTTTTATAAAGAATATTGCGTTGAAATAGCTAAAACTTCCATCGAATAGTGTTAGAAGTATATATAGTATATGTGTGTATGTAGAACTCGAACTAAATGCCAGAGCAGCGCCCTGTGACAGATAACTCAAAATAATGTTTATCCAAATATGATTAAAACTCACGTAATTGGATGATTGATTCCTGGATGTATGATCAGTCGGAGTCTTTGCCACAGATCTCAAAGATAACCGCCTTCTTTGAGAGCCATGGCCATGGTGTTTGCAGAGCTTCTATTTGGCCTACTTGTTCTTCACTTCGAAGGCCTTGTAGGTGTAGTCATCGATGGCCTTGAGGTTCTTGATGACAAACTCCTTGACAGCGGCCACGTATTCGGCGGCCGACAGGATCAGCTGCTTGAAGGCCTCGATCAACTTGCCCTCACCCTGCAGTTGGCCCTTGTAGCATTCCTCAGAGACCTGGGTGATGTAGCCGCGTAATCCCAAGATCTTGGCCTGCGCCACAGCGAACATCTCGAACGCCTCCTTTGGAATTTTCCCCTTAATTTCAAAGTCGCAAGTCATAATGCTCTGCTTCGTATCATTCTTGGCTTTGGACATCTCACAGGAATTTCGAGTAGTGTAAGTTTTATTAATTTCAAAACAGAATTTGTTGGCAAAAACGTAAGACCTAAATTTGGAATAACTGAAACTAAAACTGATGTTTAGGGCGCTGCTCCCTAACAAGTAATGAGCCAAACAGCGCTCTCAAATCTGTAGCTCCCATTGACATTTTCCTACAGCCTACTTTTCTGAGTATTTTCAGTTGTAGACTGAACATAAACTCCTCTGACCTTCTGACTCTGACCCTCAAAATTCAAGTTCGAGGCTTGAGTGTAATTGCAGACAATTATCGCAGACGTTGATGGCCTGAAGCAGATCCCCCCTAGCAGATTATACTAGAATTTCCCAAGAGGTCGCAATGTCGATTAACAAAGATTAAGATTATTTGTGCATTTAACAAAGAAAACAAAAAATTAAAAAACAAACAAAACAAATGTATAGATGTATATTTAAATATAAAATCACAACTCGGTTTTCAAGTCTTTGGTGGCGTTGCGAGGGCGTTGCATCTCAGTATCTCAGTGTCTCTCAAAAGCGATTTATCTCAACTTGATTTTTCTTCTTGGGCGCTTCCGCCAAGACTGGCACCACAGTGCGTCTATTTTGCGGTGGTTGTGGTTGTGTTTTATATAATTTTTTCGCATAGTTTTCATGGGGTTGGTTAGTGGTGAGAGGGGGGGATGGGATAAGAAATAATTAGAAATTAAATAAATTGCTTAATTATACTAAGCTCGCAACATGAGTGAGTAGCAGCAGCAGCAGGCCAACAGACCACAGCCAAAGACAGACGAGAAGGCAGAAGGGCTAACAGCACCTAATCCAAGCAGCGACTATTGAATACCCTATTGAATCAGTTGCATAATGATGGATGTAAAGCATTCTGCCTGGGGCACAAATGGGCACATGTAGTATGTAGTATGCTAAGAAAACTCGCTGGAAAAACTATCCAAAATTTGAGGTACTTTTTACGTGTTTTTCTTATAGTTTTGCAGCTATTATTCCTTTATTAGTTATACATTTTTTTCGTTTTTAGCCACTTATTTTGAGAGAGAGAGGGAATAAAGGGATGTGGGCGCGTTCTCTCTTATGCATTGCCTTTAGAGAGCTCTAAAAACAAATCTGATAGCTACATCGAAGCCAGTGAAAGATGCCTACAGACAGTAAGTATTATACATATATCTGAAAAATATCTGCTAAGCATATATAGAATATTCTTACTACCCAAAAAAGACACAAATAGAGTATGCACCTTGCAATCTCTTTAGATGTTGCATATTTCAAATTCCATCTAACATGTATTCCTCTTCTCTGGGTCTATGAGAGCAGCCTTTATTCGTATATCCCATCTTGGGTGAATGGATTGACACCCCTTTTGGCAGTTCCACAGCTGTGTGATGCCAGTGGAGGGCATGGGCATCCCATCCCATCCCTGTAACATTGTAGCCAACAGTTGAGAAAGTGGCAATGTGAAAAGTTGACAACCTTTCCAGCAGAGGCACACCAGTCAGGGTTCAGGTTCGGTTTTGCAACAGTTGGCACGTGACGTCAGGCGTTGTTTTGCTCTTATGTGAGAGAAGAGAAGCTCTCTGTCTCCTGGTCCCGGTACCTTTCCCAAGAAACACTCTCGTGTGTGCCGTGCCATGCCCCCTCGTGCTCGCAATTATGGGCAATTTACTCTGGGAAGCACTACTCACCAAAAGGGAGAGGAGCATGGAGCATGGAGCATGGAGTGTGGCAATTATGATGATATAAGAAGACATGACCAGCAGAGATGTTGTGTGTATGTTTAGCATAGAAATATACTACGATTACGAGTACGAATACAAATATGAATACAAATACGAGTAGATATGTTGTATGTGTGTGTGTGTGCATATATATTTTAATGGTTTCCTGTAAAATAATTTGATATTCATTTTTCTTAGCAAGTGAATTAATTCCCTTTACTTCGTTACACAATTATGATTTGAATTCTATTTCTGCGTATCTGAGATTAGCTTAAGTGCTACCATAAATGGGATAGATATTCTTGCACATATACATATATATATAAGTATATGTATGTGTAAATATAAAGGTATCAAAATACAAAAAAAAAATATTTATATATAGTGTTTCAGGGGTGTGGGTGGGGGGGGTATACATATAGTAGATTCATTTGTTCAGCTCTTCTCAGCGCATTTACGACGACGATCCACACACAGAAGCCATGAGAATTTTTTTTTTAGACAACAAGAACGACGACGAAGCGTGTTTATGGATGCATAAGTTTTGTATGTAGGTATGTATGTATATTGGAACAACGATTTACGTTCGGCAAATGGAGAGGGTGTCCAGCAGGAAGACAGCTCCGTTGATGATCATCAGCGAACCGGCGGCAATGGCATTGCGCTTCCTGTCCTTCTGCAGCACGGCATCATGCCACTCATCGATGACCAGGGCACCGGAGGCCACAAACAGAATGCAGCCGATCAGCGAGATCAATGCATTGAGGCGTTTCTCCACCAGCGAGTTGATCACATGACCTGCAACAGAACGAAACACACGGAAGAGCATAAGATCCAACGATCCGTGACTAATCACAATCACAACACTCACCGATCAGCAGAACGCCACAGATGATCGTGAAGCCGCCGATGGTGCCGCAAACGATAAGGGGGCGCGACGAGAGGGCACCATCCACCTCGTACATCACAATGCAGGCAATGGCGATGGCCTGTGGGAACAGAAAAGAGCACAAAGATTCTTGTTACATGGCTAGGAAAACGGTGCAAAAATTTACGTCTCAGGGATCAGTTAGGGTTGGGAGGGGGTGGGGCATTCCATTAAAACAATTCTCGGGCAATTCATTAAGATTTTTATTCTGAATTTTCAGTTTGTTATTTATCAAGCATTCAGGACAACAAAGGTATCCCCCACAAAGATGGCGCCATTGGCCAAACAGAATATGGCCGCTGCCAGGACACTGTTCTTGTCGGTCTCCTTCTCGTAGGCGTCCAGCCAGCGATCGAGAACGACGGCCCCGCTGGCTATGAAGAGGATCACGCCGGCCACCGAGAACAGGACATCGATGCGCTTGTCAATGTTCGCTCCCACCAGATGACCTGAAAGACGGATGGATCGGTACCGGTTGAACAGATGGCGGGCAACGTGGACTCAGGGACCTTGTCCATTACCAATGCCCAGTGTGGCACAGATGATCGCGTAGCCGGTGAGGGTGCCGCACACCAGCATTGCCTGGCTGCTGTATCTATGGTCCCCCACGCTCTCGATCAGGATGATGCTCGTGATGGTGAAGGCCTGTGTTCATAGGGGGTAGGGTATTTCGCTCTCAGTATCTCGAGTACTCGATTAGGCACAGACATGGAGTGACTGATACACAGACAGACAGACAGATAGATAGGCAGAAGACAGCCAGGAGACATGGAGGAGACAATCAGGAGACAGATAGGATACTGGCAGATAGATAGTTCAGATGGAGAGAATAGATATATTGGTGCTTCAGAGATCAAGGGTTTCAGACCTATTCCCGATAAGTAGCGATACAATTTATTGTAGCCATTCTCAAAGAGAACCCAGCTAACTCTTTTATTAGGAAATTATCGTGCAATGACTTCATCAGCAAGTGCGCCCAAGCGACACAAAGCCGAACACAGCAGCACAAAAACAAACCGATGGGCGCTGCCGCATGATGCGCGTTATGTGTAGTCGTACAAAGACTCTTTTATGAATCTATAACTTTAAAAGAGAAAGAAGTATCCCTTCAAAAGTCAAAACTAAAGCGCTATCTGCTAAATGGAAAGATAGATACACACTTCGATAGATATATGTAGCTACAAAGAAAAATAATGCCATGGGAAGTAAATATCTTTTACTTTGCAAGGTATATTTGTATCCTATTATTAAATTTAATAATAAATATCTAACACATTTATAGCACTGGAAAATCATGTGCCCCGTCGTGTGTGTCACCAGCAATCCCAGTTAATCCTCTGGCCGAAAGCTTCACGGGAATCGATTGATAAATTGTAGTGCGTCATGGCATTAATGGGTTGTAATTTCGACCATATGCTATGCTCCCTTTAATGTTGCACAGGGTGTGGATGGGACAGGAAATTAGGCCATAAACAGACACTTAGCCTAATGGCGGGCCAGGCGGTCTTTAAAAGTGTTTAAAACGAGTCTAATAGGGAGCAACATCTGGCAGCACTATGCCTTGATATATACTCGTATGTACATGTATATCTACTGGAAGTTCTCACATTCATTGATCAATAGCGAAATTTAATCGTAAATCATTTGGGGCCAGTTCAAGTGGTGGCCCCTTCAGTTCATGGCTTCCCCGCTCGTATATCATCATCGTGGAATTGCAAGCAAAGTAGCAGAAAAGCCCCCACACACAAGTGGACGAGCGGACGAGTGGCAATTTGCTTATCAAATATGAAAATTATTTCGATATTGATAGGCGATAAATAAATATGGGGTAGCGATATGGCCGTGTCGAGTGCTTGATTAGGTTAGCTATTTATGTGGGTGGCAGTAAGGCGAAGTGTCAACAGTGGGCACACACCCTACAGCGACCATCAATCAATTAGGAGACGCTGCTGCTAATTGGTTTGTCCTTCGTATGTCCCTCCGCTTACCCATACCTTGCCCAGGATGCAGCCTCGAAAGTACATATTCTGTTGATTTTGTAATGCAAGAAGACAGACCAAACCCCGAGAGCTCATTAGTAGAAATAGAAATGGTAATGGGGGAGTGGATATGCGAATGGGATATACCTATAAATATATATTGTATACATTTCCATATTCGCGGCATATTCCGCCCATATCTTTATTTGCTTGCTGCTTTGGCCTCGTGCATTAGCCATAAAAGATATCATTTTGGTGTATGGGTTGAATGTGCCATGATAGTATCTGCTGCGTTTATTTGTATCTAGATACATTTCTATGTGGACTTTCCCCCACTTTTCCGCACAGTAATTATGTGTGTCAATAATTACCAAATGTTTGCACTCGCCTCCCACTTTCATATATCTATCAGATATCCCCCCTATACATATACATATATCTATATTGTTTGTGCTATTCTTTAACGATGGTAGGTAGCCCTCATAAATATGACATTAATCTCTCCACCCCCCCGAAAAATATATAATGGAAAATTGGGAGATAAACAAATGATTTCCATGGAAAATGTAGCGGAAGGAAGTACACCAAAGTACATACTACATACAGATGAGGAATACATTTTTGCCAAACAGATGTTGAACAATCAATTTCACAGCACTTTAGATTCAATTTTACATATGAAAATATGCCCCGACCGAGCGACGCTGCTGCATGACGCGGTACGCGTGACCCTTGTTGATTATAACAGAACAAAGAAAATGAGTTTCGATGGCGTCTTTTAAATTGAAATTCAAATAAAATCTGTAATATGCTGCCAGCATCCGCTTGAAGTCATTTTCTATAAGTAATTCATTATCCATCTTTTTGCATGAATGAACGAAATAATAACGTAAACTTTTCACTATATATATGTATATATTGTTTAATCTGAAATATGACTAAGAACTGTTTACATTTGTGCCGGGCTGGCATTTATTGTATCCAACACCAGTTGATTCGGCATTGTCAAGGGGGAAACCCTCTACACAAAAATATATTAAGCCAAAAATAAATAGAGCCACAGACAGGGGTGCCCTCGGAACCCTCCAACCATTTACCCCTGTGGAGCCACCCACACACAAAGACCGTAGATCAATTTTATTTCCCAATTCCAAATTGATATTGCCATTCATTATACTCGCACGCGGAGCACCTGACATGCCAACGAGCTAAATAGGGGGGCAGCACAGGGTCTTGGCCAGAAATTCTAGAAAAAAGAATGAAGAAAAAAACACAACGGATACATGTGGCAGAAGAAGGCAAGGCACAGATTTGCAGCAGCTAAAACATTTATTAGCTCGTAAATATGTTTACGACTGGCGTTGCAAGTTGTGTTTGGGGCGGGTGAGGGTGCCGGGAATTATTTTCACTCTATTTGCGCCCATGACCATGGCCAGCAATGGGGAGACAAATATTTGCCAAACCCATCAATTCTGTGGGAATGAAATGAGTAATCTGATAGATAGATAGATAGATACCCGGATAGATAGATGGCTAGTTAGAGGGGTAACAGCATTGGCCGGCCTTAGGGGCTATTAGCAATTAGATATTCCCAGGGCGTTTCGGTTTCTGATGTTTTTTTTTTTTTTTATGTGAGTCGCCGACTTTGTTCGGCGTTATTGTTTACTCAATGCAATCCGCCCGGCGCGGCACGGTCGACCTTTAGGCGGTTCGCACATGGCGGTATGCGTATACGTATGCGTAATGCTCTCTGGCATTTCTCTCAATGTTGTTGTTGTTTTTTTGTTATAATTTTTTGGCCATGTAAGTGATGACATCATTTGTAGTTGTTGCTGCTGCCAGTTTTGGGGTCCGGTTCGGATTAGTCAGTGCAATAGCCAGTGCAAATGAAACGTGATCGCACGGCACTCCATACAGCTCTGAGCTGCCACACTGCGGTTCTCTGTGGGTGTGGCAGGGACGGGCGAGACGGACATGACCTGCATTGCAAAAACAAACTAAATTACGACTACGAGTACGCAGGCCTCATGAAGTGGGTCGTCATCACTCGGCTTGATGCGGATTACTCGTAATTTGTTTGAATATATAGTACTCAAGCATCGGCAATCAGTTCGAGTCAAGGCGGAGAGCAAAGCGCAGATTTAATGGTGAAATATTTCAGATTTTAATGAAGAAAGGGGCACCAGAAAGGGGCACATCGAAATGCTT
The DNA here is from genome assembly GCA_009664405.1 of Drosophila bifasciata. Lineage (NCBI taxonomy): Eukaryota > Metazoa > Arthropoda > Insecta > Diptera > Drosophilidae > Drosophila > Drosophila bifasciata. The sequence continues at coordinate 34,871,458 of CM019041.1, forward strand.
TAAATGCAAAGCCAAAACCGCAATCAGAAGCTGCAATTTAGAGAGGGCCCCCCTTCAAGAGACGCTCTATTCAGGGTTACCCATTTTGATGGGTAATGCAGCAGCGCTTCTCGGCTGACTTATAGGTTTTAAGGCTGCAATCGCATGTATTTTAAAAGTATTTCTTGCCATTAAAAGATACTACAAATGGGGGCACGTTCAACCTGAACATACCATCTATATATGTACTATATATGCATATGTATAGTGGGTACATAATCCGTAAGTATAGTATAGTATGTGCGCTGTGATCAACGCTTTGACTCATCCATTCATTTGTCTGATAACAGATGAAAGTAAATAAACAAGTCAAAGTCGGGGGGTCGAAACAGATGTCTCAGCATTGCAAATATATATACTGTAGCCATATATGTACCATATACTCGCACTCGTACTCGTACTCGTACTCGTACTGTTCATATATATTAATGAATAATAGAGCAAATAAACGAATGATGCCCATGTACATCTTCACTTTAAACATGATGCAAATATATTTTATATATATACTATATATGTATGCATAAATTATCTTTAATTTCTCTTATCTAGCCTATAAACAAAGGCTGGTAGGGAGAATAAATGGAACAAAGCTGTTCTCTTCTTTTCTGTAGATATTTTTATAAAAATATTAATGAGAACTATTAGAAGAATTATTAATAAAGAACTACTCAATTGATTAATGGTTAGTTTTCCCCTCAATCACTAGACATTGGCAGTTCAATCAGTAGCCGAAGTAGGCATTATGGAACTCTGCCCATTAATCGCACGCAGAATCTCTATATAGTAAATGATGTCATGTTGTACTACTATAATGATTAATGTGTGAATGTGATGGAATCGTGTAGCATCCATCGTTTAATTAAGGCTCCAGAGGCTAAATTGTGCCCAACCACGAACGCATTTCACAATTGTTCTTGCCAATTGACAATTTTTGCAAGTAAATTCAAATGCAAATGCTGAAAATGCTACGACAATTTTCCAGCTATACTATACTATAATTTCACAAATAAACACACCTGGCCAATTAACAAAAACAATTTGAATTGAGTTAAAGAGCCCCAGACAAATGGAAATAAATAGAAATGAATGAACTGCTCTGCTCACAGAGAACACAGATCGGAATGGAATGGAACAAATCAGATCGCTTTGGATGAGCAGAGAGGGGGTGGGCAGAGAGCGAATCCCAGTCCGAGTGCGATGCAGAGTGGGGGTGACATCATATCGTCGTAGGAGATCATCATCATCATTGGGAAACCGCCCATTCTAAGCGCCATTCTGGCATTCTGTTTCTGCTGCTGCTGCCAGCGGAAGACAAATCAAGTTCTCTTTCATCTCTCGCCTTCTTTTGTGTCGTCCCGGCATGACCGAATATTATATTAGGTTTTTTTACGTAGCAATTCATCTAAGCCGATGACATCACGCGGTCTACGGACTGGGGGACAAAAGGGAACCCACGAAACACCGCTCCTCCTCCTCGCTCACACCGAAAAACGGAAACACCGAAACCCAAAGAGCACGCATTAACCAAAAACAACTACGCAATAACTCCAAAAAAAAAACACACACACAAACACACACACACAAATGCAAAAAGAGAGATATAAAACTTCAAATTCGTTTAAGGAAATTCCTCTGGCACTTTGAAGGCCGAAGCTTGGAATACACTAAGCAGATGGAAGATATTGGAGAGAGACAAGATCTTGCCACAGTTAGATATATACATATACTATATATGTACATAGAATTTCAGAACTACATATTTGACTATAAAATATACGATAAAAAAAAGGCAATTTCTGAGCAAGAGTATTACAAATAAAAGTGAAATCTTGTAGCTAATATTTAGACTCAATTAATGAAATTATTTGCAACAATTGCAAAACAGAAAATTAAGTATATTTTGATGAATTTTTTTGTAGGCAAGGAAGTGATTTTTTTATGGCAATTTTATGATTATTAATATATGATTAATATAACTTATAATGGATTAAAATTTATGCTGAAATAAATACGCTCTGTGTGCTGTCTAAAAAGACAATAGATACAAATAAAATAAAAAGAGAATAAGATGCATTTTTTTTGTTTGGGAAAAGGATATAATATTCCCTAAAGTATAAAAATAAACAAATTTTTCCATTAAAAAGTAAAACTTCTATGGGTCAAAGCCACATATGAGTTAAATATAATTAAAAATCAAAGATTAAATAGCTCTAAAAATGTAATATTCGAAACTGAACTTTATAGAATGAAAAAACTTGGTGTGCCGAAACCTATAATATGCATGGAGTACCCTCCTTTCACAGAGCATGTACTATACTATACAATGAAGTCATGGGATTTGTTTTGGTCCAGAAAAATACAAAAGGTGGGGGGGGCAACCGGTTATGCTGTTGCTGCCGTTCTGTTTTGGCTTTCAAGGCCAGGGATGAAATGGTAAACGAAAGACTGGTTCTAAGACGCCACACAGCACACACACACCACAGGAGCAAGGAACAAAACTTAGAGATACAGATACATGGCACAGCACAATCACAAATAGAAATTTTGGAGAAAAAAAAAACACAAAAGAAAACAGAATATTATGGGGCTGCTCACCAGCTCAATGATTTTCAGCAGCAGACGATTGTTGAACTCCATGGCGATCGATTCGATTTGATTTGAGAAGTAAGTGTTTCTGAACTTATGATCGGTTCGATTGGGATTGGATTGGATTGGGAAATGCGTGTTGTTTCCACGGCGTACGCAAACGAAGTGACGAAAGCTTTGCCGCCGCTCGCATCCAAAGCTCGGGCAAGCGGCAGCGGCAGCGACTGCGCTGCGACAGCGTTAACGCAGGCAGCGACGAAACGCGTCAACAGCAGCAGCAGAGGAAGGGTACGGGTTAGAGCGGAGATAGTATCAGGAAGTTGGCCTTTGCCAGCCGACACGCCATTAGCAGGCTCCAACTTTCACCTAAAGGATAAACTGTGTGTGGGCAGTGGAAGAGGGGTATCCTTCCTCCACGAATTTCCCTGAAAATTTCACAAATTTTACAGAAATTGGATCAGATAGCAGATCTTTTGTAGATCGATTTAAGAATATATAGAACGCTGTCTCTACAGAAATTAAGAGATTCTTATCAGATCATACCATAACGAAATATATTTTACGGGTATACTTTTTTCGTCTTAAGCTAGACCTAATTAAAAACAAATTTGTTTTTCACAAGCGATGCCAGAATATTATAAACAAATTTATAATTAAAACTGACCAGTCGGAGGACATCTCAATGTACACAACAAACTTATTATAGACTTAATAAACTAGAAAAAAAAATCCTTAGATTCTGGTCCATTAGCCAACGACTGCTGCGCCCACGTAGGCCAGGGCACGCTCCGCTTCGAAGGCGGGCACATAGCGCGGCTCCAGGGTGGTGAGTGCACGCTGGGTGAGCAGAGACAGGTTCTTGGTTTCGCCATGGTCCCGCTCAAAGGTGAGATACTCCACCCAGATGCTGGGCTCAGTTTTGCCAAAGTAAACGGCCATGAACTCGTAGCACATGCGCCAGTGCTTAATGCCCGCCTTATCCTGCAGAGAGATGGATGGAAAAACAATTATACTATATACAAGTGGTCAGATAATGGTATACATACGCGCACTGCCAGGCTGCTCTCAAGCTGGGCCATTTGGCGATGCAGCTGCAGGGACATGGGCGGCTGTAGGGCTAGCTTGGCGTACTCCGTGCGCGTCGCATCGACTGACTCTGCATGCCAGAGATACCGGAGATAGTCGGATCGTAGCTCGGCGAACTCCGGCCAGGTGGAGGCTGTGGCCAGCTTGTAGATCTCCTCCAGACGCTTCCTGCCGAGGCTATCCTGACGCGTGCGATAGTAGAGGATGACGGTCTGCCACAGCGGCAGGGCTTCGGCACCCATGGTCCTTTGGAATTTGTTGAACAGTTCGTGGATCAGCGACTCGCTGTCATTTTGAACGTGCGTGGCCAGCAGTAGCTGGTGCATCTCCACCGAGGGATCGATCTTGAGGGCCTCCGTTAAAATGGTAACAGCGGCCTCCCGTCCGCTGGGCGCACTGCTGAGCATCTTCCTCAGGATGGCATAGTGGCGCACGTGCATCAGCTTCGAGCGATGGCCATCCTGCAAAGCATCGGCCAGGCACTGCTGCTTGAGGGATCGCTCCGCCTTGCCGTCGCTGTTTAGAGTGAGCATGGCATCCAGATAGAGACTCCACATTTCCTGTGTCTGCAGCACCTCCACGGCGGACTTGTAGACGGTCACACACAGCTGAATGCGGCGCTTCAGGGAGCGGGTATTGGTGGCAGGACGAGACTTCTTACTGGCTGGCTCCTCCTCATTGTTGTCGGGCTCTTCGTCGGCATCGCCGAGATGATAGCCACGTAGCTCTCGCTGCGCCGCCAAATCCCAGAGGCCAGGTTCGCGCGGGAACTTCTCCTGCATGTCGTCGATGATGAGACGCTGCAGCTTGAGGGTCATCTCGTGGTGATCCTCGCAGCTCTCCAGCAGCTTCACAAAGTAATCAAAACTTGTAATGTTCGCCAAGCTGTTGCGATAGACCGCCACCACCCGCTCCAGTTTGATTTCCTGCTCAGAAATTGTGTTTTCTGCCAGATTCTTCTCGGGATCGGCCCGAGCGGCCTCCTTGAGCAGAATGTCGAAGAAGCATTTGTTGAGGGCCTCCGAGTCGGGATGCCGCTGCAGGCCACGCAGCAGAATGTCCTTCACGCGATCTATATTGAGGCGATTGTATTCGTAGAGCCAAAGGGCGGCGTCCACCCAAAAGTTCGGATCATCGCCATGATACTAAGAGAGAGAGTGGAAGCCTATATTCGATGTATTTCAAGTCTCGATTTAATCCTTACCAGCAGCATCTTTTCGTAGATGCCCGCGACCTCCTGGGGCCCGGACTTTTTGCTGAACTTGATCCAGTTGCTCCACAGGCGCCTGTCGTGGGTGAACTTGCCCAGCACCTCTCTGTACAGGCGCATGATGCGAATGGACACGGAGTTCTTTATGCCGGTCAGCTTAATGTGCATCACCTTCTCCTTGTCCGTGAGTGTCTTGTACATTTGCTTCTCGTAGACGATGAACTCTAGATAATCGCCAACAGAAAGATGGCTCTTGGTGATCTTCAGGAATAAACGCTCGCGCCGGCTCACTATTTCTCTGTAAGCATATAATATCATTAGATTAATTGTAGGAACAGAACAGGAACAGTGGAGACGACTAAGTACTCACCTGACTTGATCCGCCGTAAAGATGTTGTAGTGCTTCATTTGTTCGTACTCAGGGAGCAGGCGCTCCTGCATTTCAGCTATAAACTCTCCCATTTTTGTTTAGTTTTTATAATAAACTAATATAAATTAAATTTGTTTATTTTTATATATCAAACGCACGTGCAACTCGACGACTATCGATAATCAAACTATCAACATGGTGCAATCATCGCATATTCTAAACTATAATTGGGCGCCCGCACAACTTGATCAGAGGTACATTTCATTTAATTAATATTTGCTTATATATTTGAGTTAATTTATTGGCTGTTTGTTTGCGAGAGCAGCATAAAACAGCGGCGCACGATATAAAATCTACTGCAACATATTCTCACTAGGGTTACAAAACAATCGATACATCGATAGTACCATTGAAAATTAATTAAATAATTGTGTATAATATATTCAAAGCAATGCAAATTTAAATAAATCGAATGCAGGAGGACTTTTAGTATTTAGTATCAAGGATTCGCTCTTTCAAGCATTGCTCTGAGATAAACATCGATCTATCGGACAATTCTAACACCATCCCAAACGTTGGCTATTGCCATCGCTGGTTTTGTAGCCCTAACTCCCACATCACTATCCGTGCAAGCGTCGCATTAAACTAACTGCACAATTTGACAGCCGAAAAGCAACAACACTAAACTTACTTGCAACAATTGCCCTAACGCATCACACAAATGGCCGAATTTTCCGTAGAACGCGTGGAAGACAAGCGGTTGGTGAACGGGCGCACGGAATACTATTTAAAGTGGAAGGGCTATCCGCGCAGTGAAAACACTTGGGAGCCTGTCGAAAATTTGGATTGCCCCGACCTAATATCAACATTCGAGGAGTCGCTGAAAACGAAGAAGGAGCCCAAGAAGCGCGTAGCAACAGTCTCCACACCAGAAAACATTCGCAGCAAGCGCAAGTCCTTCATGGAGGATGAGACCGAGGAGACCCGTAAGCTGATCGGCTTTGAGCGCGGCTTGGTGCCGTCGAAGATCCTGGGTGCCACCGACTCGCTGGGCCAACTCATGTTCCTGATGAAGTGGAAGGGCAGCGATCATGCCGATCTGGTGTCCGCCAAAGTTGCCAACGAACGCTGCCCACAGGTTGTGATTGCGTTCTACGAGGAGCGCCTCACCTGGCACACTGGCAGCGGCAGCGGCAACGGCACCAGTGGCGGCGCCGGTGACGGCGACGGCATGGGCTGCAGCGGCTCTGGAACTGGCACTAACCCCGGCAGCGTCGAGACTCCCAGTGGCAGCGTTGCTGGCGGAGCAGACGGGGAGGAGGAGGATGAGGAGGCCGAAGCCGAAGCCGAGCCTGAGGCCGATCCCGAGCCGGAGCCAGAACCCGAAGCTGAAGCCGAAGCAGGGGTTGAGGCCAGTCCAGCCGCCAGCACCAACAACGATGAGAACCAGCTGGGCATCGGAGAAGCCGACGATTAAGCGGATTCATATACATATACATACATGCATAGAAATTAGTTTACCAATTAAGGAAGATCTAATGTGGATCTAAAAGCAAACAAGCGCCACGCGGGCAGCATAGTTTGAATTGACTATTTTTTTTGTTTTAATACATAACTACGTATAATTGACCAGCCTCTCACAAATGGAAACAATTGTACAATATCCTATTCGGAATATGTTAAATATTTACTTTGTTCATTATTTGGATCCCCCCGACATCCGGCTCGCAATTACCTAAGCAAATTAAAATATTCTGTAGTCGAATAAAATGCAATTCGCAAAAATTTACGTATCTCTGTCTCTCTCTATCTGATTGTTGTGTTTACTCCCCCTTCTGTTGCATCTTCTTTATCTTACTATTCGCAAGGTATATTCGGTGAAAGGTGCGGTACAGTACACCTTGGCAAAGGTCGATAAGCCGGCTCAATAGAAGCCCGGCTAGACGTGGCCATAAACACACCTAAAAAGTCTAAATAAATTGTACCAAATTTTGTTGCTATTTATGCAATTTCGTAGATGATCTAGGTTGGATTTGTAAAACTGATTCTCACTGGAGAAGGGTCTAGCCGTCGGTCTAGCCGTACCTTTAATTCAATATACTGTGGCAACCCGATATGCCGGTTCGATAGGCGGCGCCATGCGAAATTTGAGCGATAGACACACCGGCAAAGTATAAACAAATGGCATAAAATTGCTATTGATGCAGTTTTGTGGATAATCTGGATTCGAATTGGGAGTGATAAGCAGCAAAAATGGCACAGACAAGCTCCATGAAGCTGCTCGGTGCACGCAACATGACTTGCATTGTAGAGCGCATGGAGTGGAACAATAAAATGGATCTCATTGCCTACGGAACGGAAAAGGGTAAGTTTCGATCGCACTACACTTCGTTTGGAACTAAAAACACATTTTGGCGTTCCCGCAGGCGAGGTTGTCATCCAGCGGCTGAACTGGCAAAAGATTGTCACCTTTCCCACGCCCGGCGAAGATGTCCGAGTGCGGTCCCTCAGCTGGCAAATGGACGAAACGCTGCTGGCCGTGGGCTACAGCAATGGCAAGGTGGCTCTGCTGGATGCCGAGAGCGAAACGATCATCTCTGGGCTGATCTACGACGACGACATCAAGAAGGTGTACTTCAGCAAGGCGATCAACTGCCAGGAGACGCTGGGCAGCTACACCTGCAACGCCAAGGACAAGCACAAGCGATTCCTGCCCAAGCTACAGCCGCTGACGAACATTGATCCGTGCCTCAAGTCGCTGGACCAGAAGTCCTTCCCCAAGGGTTCGCCCTGCTTCCTGGTGGTGATCATGCGCAGCGGCAAAGTGCATCTGCTGCTGCTGGGCGCCCTGCAGGCGGGCAGCATCGATCTCACCCAGCACGTGCTGCACCCGGAGCAGTTCGATGTGTACGATGTGCGGCTGAACGGTGACTTTAATGCCATCTATGCGCTGCTGCGCGATGGCCAGCAGCTGAAGATGCTGCACTTTCACAATCAGGTGCTACAGGATTGCATGGCCCCCATGCTGGAGCTGGCCACGCACTGTGCCCACATCCTAGAGACAAAGAAGTAGGTTCTCCAGACTTTATTGTATATATGGAACAGTCCCCTAATATTTGTGCACTTTGATAGCTACATCAATGACACACAGCAATGCCTGACGGAGGCCTGGGAGACCGTACAGCTGGAGATGGACAATAAACTGACAAAATATGCCAATTCGCAGGCGTACGGCATGATATCCACTCACTTCCTGGAGCTGCATGTCTTTGGATTTGCCACCTTCGAGGTGGAGGAATTTTTGTTCGAGTGAGTTGCGTTGCCATCGACAGTACACAGTGCTCATATTTCCTCCTTGCAGCACCCTCTCGGAGAAGGGCTTCAAGAAGATTGCCAATTCGGTGGATCTCAGCCTGAACAATCTGCAGGGGCTGGTCTTCAAGCAGCTCAATGGAGCGGCCATCAATATGTTCTATTTTCTCAACACAATCGCAGGCTTTGGCCGCATGTCGCATTTCTTTGAGGTTTGTCCAATGGACCCGTTCTTGGAACGGGAGAATTCTAATGCCTACTCTCTGTCCGCCTTGCAGTCGCTCATTTCGCCAGAGGTCGCCGTTGAGGCTATGCGTGCCTGCGGTGCCTTCTATCTGAAGGTGCACGAACTGCAGCGTACCATTGATTCGCTGGTGAACGACATGAAGCTCTTCCATGCCTGGATGATATTCACCATTTTGCGGCTCTCGCACCAGGAGATACCCGACGAGATGGTGCTCAGCGAGGAGGAGAACGTGGCCCTGGCCGATCTGCTCTGTGCGATGGAGCCGGATCTGGACGATGGCAGCGATGAGGATGAGGACGCCGAGCCACCGAGTGCGAGTGCTGGTGTGGCCACGCGCAGCAAATTCAATCTGGAGCGTGTGGGACAGTATCTGGAGAACGCCTGCCTCACGCAGCTCTATCCGGTGGATCCCAACCAGCTGTGGGAGCAGATGCTGGCCGAGAACGAGTGCCTGGCCCAGTGTCCGCAGTTTGTGCCGCACGACAAGAAGCTGTCGCTGGTGCAGCAGCGCGACAAGATGTTCAATGCCATCGATGCCGTCTTCCACAAGCCCACGGAGAGCATTAGCGCCAGCTTCAAGCTCAGCACGGCCGTCGTCTGCTGCCAGCTGCCGGCCATCGATCCCGATGCGGATCAGGATTTTGTCACCTGCAGCTACTATGTCCATGAGGCCGGCAGATGTGACATGCTCGCCGTAACTATCAGCTGGCAGGAGGCTATGGTCCTGGAGTTCAGTCGGGCCGAGGACTGCCTGCTGCGATGCACTCGCGTTCAGCTGCTGCCCGGTCCCTTTACCTCCCAGCTGCACGAGGACTACTACAATCTGCGCTTTGTCGATCTGCAGTTCTACAACGAGTGCTCCCTCTCCATGCTGGCCCAGAGCACCTCCTCCACGCCGGGCGTGCGTCCCCACAGCTACTTCATTCAGTTCTCCCTCAGTGCGGCGCGCAATCAGAGCACCCAGCATCATCTGGCCCCGCTGATGAATCTGCCGGATGCGACTGTGACGCACAGCATCCACGACATACCCGAGGCGGCTGCCTTCAAGGGTCTGGACGGGGTCTGCGAAATGCTGGCCGTCTCCGGCAGCCGCAAGGTGGCCACCGTGCTGTCGGATCGCAAGCGCAAGATGACCATATTCGAGATGGAGATCGAGGAGGAGGAGGACGACACGGAGATGTCGCAGGCCTCATTCCTGGAGATAAGCAAGGAGTCCATACTGGCCATCAATGATTCGGACAAGCAGGATTGAATTCGTGGCTGGATCTCTTGAATCAATAATAAACTAAATATTATTAATAAACCGAGAGGGAACGTTGTGAGGCGCAGCAAGAGTCGCGGCTCTACTCATACCACAAACGATACACAAAACTCTTTGAAGATCGGTTATAAATAAGCGTGCTGCTAAAGCTCTGATTAGCAGCTGAGGGGATCCAAAGATCTGGCTCCATTTTGTTATCTTATCGATCCAATCATCCGCGGTGTCGAATGCCGTGGCCCCATGGAAAAGACGCGTGATATCTGCCACATTTTCTGTTTTACTTTTGATTTGAATGATTACAAAATATATGTACATAGAAACATAAGAGAGAAGCGCTTCGAATGTAGGACATTGGATATCCCGGCTAGCTACTGGAAGCCCTGTCTGTCGTTGTATCCATCCGTTCTTGCCACATAGCCACAGAGGAGAGTCTTTTTCTTTAATGCAAATTATATATTAAAAAAAACACGTATTATTATTACAACTAAGTTTGTTTGAGCCACGCGAGTTGCAGTTGCAGTTGCAGGAGGATGGGGGTATCCAGGGGCGACTAGCTGTTCTCGTACTGATATGCATCCTCATCCGAATCCTCGCTGCTGGAGTAGTTCTGCTTGCGGCGACGCTGCTCACGTTTGCTGAGCTTCTTCGACGCCGCTGGGGCTGGCGCCGCTGGTGGGGACTCCTCCACTTCTGGGGCCAGCTCCTCATCGAGCTCGGCAGTGGCTTCCGCCTCGGCCTCCGCTTCCGCCTCTTCGGCCTTCTTCTGGGTCTTGACCAGCTCGCACAAGTACTTGTAGCGCACCAGGCACTCCTCCTTGGTCTTCTCCGGCACACAGTTGGCGATCTTCTGCCAGCGATCCCCACTGGCCGTCTTTCTGTTCTTCACGATGGCCGCCTCCAGGGCGCGCTGCTGCTCCTGCGTCCAGTTGGTCTCTGGTATGAGCATGCTCTTCTCGCTGCTGCTGGCGGTGGCTGGTGCCGCCGCAGTCGCAGTTGCGGACTTCTTTACCTTTTCCTTGCGCACCGCCAGCTGGGACTCCTGCACGAGAGTCTCGGCCACGCTCTCCGTTTGGCCGGGTATGCGGTAGCCATTCTCCTTCATCTTGGCCGCCATGAAGGTGACCTCCTGGACGGTGCGGTTCATGGACTCGGCAATGGTGTTCCAGCGACTGCCCGCTCCGCCCGGATACTTCTTCACGAGGCGTATCAGCTCGGTGAGATCCTCGTCCGTCCAGAAGCCGCCGCTCACAGTGCTCTGGAAGAGTTGGGCGCCCTTGGGCGATGAGTAAAACGAACGTGGATCTAGGTATTTGTAGTTCACCTTCTGGGAAGCGGGACGCACGGCATCCTCCTCGTTCAGCTCCCGGGCATTGATGCGCGAATAGCCGCGCAGCTCCTCCTCGGTCTTCTCGGGCGCCTTGCTGTTCTGCTTGCGCTTACGCAGATTCTCCTTTTGCTCCTTGCGCAGGCGGGCCTGCTCCTCGGCCTCACGCTCCAGCTCCTCCTGGCGGCGAGCGGCCTCAAGCTCTCTGGCAAGAAAGGGAAAAGAGAGAGAGAGAGAGTGCGATAAGTGCGATTCCCTGGTGGAGGAGCCTCTATACTTACTGTCTGCGCTTTTCCAGTGCCAGCTCCTTGAGCTCGTTGGCCTTGCTGAAGCCATTCATGATGGTCTTGGGTAAATTCCAGATGGCCAGCGGTATCTGGATGGGCAGCGTATTGAGCAGCGATGGCATGGGAATCTCGCTGAGTATCACGTCCATGTCGATGTTTTTGTTCTTCTTCTGGAGCTTCTTCAGTTTGGTGCCGAACACCTGCTCGGCGGTGTACTTCTTCTCCAGATAGGCGGCCCACGCGAACAGATACTGGCCGACGGTGATGATCAGGAAGAGGATGAAGGCGCCCTCGTAGAGGCCAATCTTGCGCATGCGGCGGTAGTAGTAGAGCGCCGACTTCCAGTTGGGCATGCCCTCCTTGAGCACCTTGTCGTACTTCTCCCGCTTGGAGGAGTCCTTCAGCACCTCGTAGATGGAGACGAGATTCCGGAACTGGATGTTGGCATCCTCGGACGGATTCTTGTCCGGGTGCAGGACAATCGAGAGGGTGCGAAAGGCACGCTTAATCTCGTTGTTTGTGGCCGTCTGATTGATGCCCATGAACTCGTAGAAGTTCTTGTTGATCTCCTCCACCAAGTCGAAGATCTCCAGTTCCTCCGAGTGCCAGGCCTGGGCCGTGCCGCACATCATCAGCAGGCAGCCGCCCAGCAGCAGTAGCAGTGTGTCGTCGCCGGGCAGTTTCATTTTGTACGTTTCAGTTGGGTTTCGGGCGCTGCAATTGGAGTCCAAATCGAAAATCAAAAAAAATTAATGCGGCAGACCCCACGCACGCACACACACACACACGCGCAGACACACTGACACAGCTGTGACACGCACGAAAGTGGCAACGTCAGCAGTGCCAGCGTTGCCAGCTGTCAAGTATTTGTATCCAATAGATATCGCGAGTAAAATCAGTGATGGGAGAGTAGGTGACTATTCTGAGAATCAAACGATATATTCTATCGATAAGTCCGCAAGGAGGAGGAGTAAAATATTAATTCTGGCTGCCAAATTTGAGCAACGTTTTGGACAAAATTTGCACAAAGGCCACGGCCATAGAATGAACGTGCTTCCACTGCTTTGGCTGCTGTGCGGCTCAAGCCTAGTGCTGCTCGCTGCTGGCGAGCAGAATGCCACTGTGGCCAGCGTAGCTGCGGCCAATCCCCAGCCCTCCCAGAGCAACAGTTCCATGGCAGTGCCGCTGGTTGTGAATGCGTTGAATACCACTGTCGCAGCAGTGCCCGGTCAAGTGCACATCATTGAGAAGACGCAAGTCAAGTTGACCAACTCCACGGAGCTGGCCAAGGAGCACGAAAAGGACATGAACAAGACGAGCACCATTCCGCCGGACAACACGGCCAAGACAAGGAAGCGGACGGATCCGGAGCTGCCAAAGCCTACTACTGCGACGGCGGCACCTACAAGCGCAGCTCCGGTTCCAGCCACCAATGGAACATTCACAAAGGCTGCAGCGGCAGCAACAGCAAAGCCAGCCGCCACTGGCACCATTGTGGCTGAAGGCATCTCGATAAGTGATGTGAAGATCCCCAAAAGTTCCACGACCAGCACGACCATGAGTGGCAACAGTAGCAGTACTCCATCTACTCCATCGACTACTACAACCACAACAACAACAAGCAGCACCACAACAACAACAACCACTACGACGACAACGACAACGCCGCGACCCACAAAGCCACTCGTTGTCTACAGCATGGACACGCACAGTGAATGGGAGAAGCAACAGGAGGATAAGATAAAGTCGCCGGCTGCTCCTTCCTTGGCTGCCTCCTCGGAGCCCCTGCCGTTGCCGGCATCCACGCTGTCCGAACCGGCAGCACCAATGGTCCAAGAGCTAACTGGAAATCTGGCTGATCGCGGGGGCAACGATTACATTGTGCCCATTGTGACGGTGCTGCTGACGGTGCCGCTGGCCATTGGTGTGGTCACCATTATGTATCGTCGCTTTCGCGAGCTGTGGAGCACACGGCACTACAGACGCATGGACTTCCTGGTCGATGGCATGTACAATGACTGACGAAGGCGCCCGGCGCCAACGGGTGGCAAGAGTGGCCAGTGGTCAGCGTGCTCCACGTACTCCACGTACTCCGCCGCCACCACCACATACTCCTCCTCCATACAGCAAAGAATTTGTTAACCAATCAAGCGATGGAATGCAAAGCGCTCGAAAGCCTTGCGATGCGTTGATTATTAGTTGTTTAAGTTTGCCCAAAATTGTTTCGGATTTTTTTTTGCATGCAATGCAAGCGGGAGTGCAAGGGAGAGATGGATCTCCGCCAGAGAGTGAAAGGATAACTATGATATTGCTCAGTCAATTAAAAACAAACACACACACACAATCGGGGGGAAGAGAAGCGAAGGTAGAAACGAAAAATTTTGTAGTTGAAGTGTCTCAAATTTCGTAGTGGCCAAAATTGGAATTTTTTTGTTGTAAGCAAAATTGAAAAATTGGATATAAGCATTATAAATTGTAAGCAGCATTTGGGGGGAAGCAAGAAGCATTTGTTATGATAACCAACACACACTATATATACCTATTATATACATATACATATATATACTATATATAATATACATTTATATAGCCACTTGTATACAGCAATCAATCCAATCTATGAATAGTATATAGCTGCGACCAAATTGTATCAGTCGTCCCTAAATCCTCCCCTATTCAATCCCAAGCAATCATTAAGCGCATTTAGCAATCACTCATTTATAGATCTATAAAGACCGTAATGTGCCTTACGAATCAGCTATATATACATACATATATATATATCGTATACAATACTTATATACACACACCCCACACAATTACACCTTTACCCGGGGAAATGCATTTACTTTACGCCACTCATTGCAGCTCCCCGACCATATCCCATATCCCAGGATGCAATTGGTAGCCTCAAAGATGAAAATCTTTTGCATATTTACGAGTATATTATATACAATAATTATATACAATTTTTATTGTTATTCAATGTAACAATTACAATAAATAATAACGAGTATAATGGCAGTCAAAAGCAAATTTTAATTTAATTTATAAATGCATACAAAGTGCTCAAATTTATGTATGTATGTATATAGTACATAAGTACATATATTTAATATATATTTTAGTGGAAATACCAGTGATCGCATGTTGTGGCAGACCCTCCTTCTATCGTATCTATCCTGTCTAAATATATTTCACCTTTGGCTCCAGCATAAATGAACTACGTACAGCTTCAATATATGGACAAAACATGAAGAAATAAATATCGTAAATATATATTAAACGTTCCAATAATTCATGGATATAATTAATTAATTAATGAACATTTCTGTCTTTATGAAAACCTAGAATTTGGACACTACAAAAATCATCCAAAAATTATAAAAGAAAGATTGAAATAAATGCATTTCCCCCTTTCGACTTTGGTGTCAGGATGAGTGATTAAACTTGCAGCATAGAAGGCAGCCGTAAATGGAACATTCATTCCTTACTAAATACAACCACATTGGTGTAGCATGTCCCAAATGAATCGGTACAAGTTCACCCACAAACGTTGATCATAACTCATTTGTCTACTGGGAATGTGGAAAGGGAAGACTCGCTACCCAGAAACTGATCCCCATGGTGATTTGTGTGTTCGAGCTTAGTGCATTTTGGGACTGACCTGAGATGATTTAGTAGACAAATGTGAAAGACAAGGCGTCGCCATAGCTCAGGGTATGACAACCAGCATCTCCCTCTACCTCTAGGCTATATTACATACATATAATCGTATCCAATGTATTCTATGTATATCCCATTGCCAGAAAACAAAAGGCATTTAGCTTTAGCTGCTGTGAAATGCTGTGATTGAAGTGCTAGTATAAATTATCTCCATCTCTAGTGGCCCGTTTCGAATATGTAGTTTAAACAAAAAGAACGAACCATCCATCCATCCATCGAGTCGCTTCGCCTCGTATTGGGCATCGATCGGCAATCGTTCGTGCGCCATGTGAATGTGTGAAATAAGTCGAGCAACTGACTGCCGGTCGGTTTCTGTGTCTGTTTAGGATAGTTTTTGGTACCCATTACCTAAGAGAAGAAGAGTCTTTATAGGGAGTACCTGCTAAGTGTACCTCCCCTTCAATTAGGTGTTATATGTGGCAAATATTTCTCCATCATTCCGATGGATATTCTCTGGGTTAAGAACCCAAAACTATATATGTATACTCTTACCCGAGGGTATCTTTCTAGTCGTTATATCTGTCCGTGCCTCAGGAGCTTTTATTGTAGTTGGAGGTTTTTGTATTTTGTATTTTGTGTGTGTTTTGTTTGTTTGGTGGATTTTGTGCCGCCTCCGCATTCACTTGAAAACGTGCGCCGGACGCGTGCGGTTCTCATCGATCAGTTTCCGTTTAAAAATACCAAAGGCTTATCCTGTTCGCCCACCCCCAGCTCCTTCGTTCTCGTTACTTCATTCTCGCTCCTTCATTCGCGCTCCTTCGTTCTCGTTACTTCATTCTCGCTCTTTCGTTCTCGCTCCTTCGTTCTCGACCCTTCGTTCTCGCTCCATTGTTCGTTCGGTTTGTTCAGAAAATGCATCCTGCCTCGCCGCATCAACATCGATCGCGTCTGCATGTCGTCTCGCCGGGATCGGGCCAAGTGCAGGCCTCCTCCTCGACGGAGACATTTCCGCTGACACCACAGCCGCCGCATCATCAGTCCTCGTCGCAGCATACGGTGCATATACCACCTGCCGCCTCGCTGCCCTATCAGGGACTCAAAACGTGTAAGATATGGAAAGAAACAAAAAATATGAGTATTAAAAGAATTGAAAGGGAGTTAGGAAAAAGGTGTTTAAGGGTAGTTCTGCAGCAGAAATTGTATGTAAAAGTTCTACAAATAAAAGGATAATTGAGTGCAAAAGAAAGCTAAAGGAAATAGTTCTTCATTAAAATTAAAAGTATCCCTTTTTGTGCTCCAAAAGATGCTTAAGGAATTCTAAAATTATTTTTCCTGTGAAATTGAACTTCCATAGTTAAAAGTTAAGGATCTTTCGGGTTCTATTTAAATGGCAACAGAAATTCTATATATTATTCCTCTTTAATTGTAAAATGTTCAATTAAATTGTATTGCATAGTTTTTATTTTATTTTTTTCCTTTCGATTTGTGGAGCGGATTTCCAGGCACAGATTTTGCCGCTGTTGGCTGCTCTCGCTTTTTGTTTAGCTCATAAAAATATACGCACATTGACTGCCAGATACAAATAGTTTTTGCCACATGACCTCACAGATCTCGCTCCCCCTTGGGGGGTGTGTGGAAATAATCCATAATTCAAGAAAATGTAAACTGGAAAACAAATATTAAATCATAATCAAGGCATGAGGTGAGACGATTTGTCGGTTAAATGAATCTGAACCCCATAATATTTGGGGGATTGCATTGAATTGTATCGATCGGACGGACGGACGGACAGACCACCAATGAAGTATGCAATATAAACTCTGCCCCGACATGTACAAATAAATAGAAAAATTCCCTCCCCAGGCCATGGATTGAGGCATATGAACAGCAAACACCGAACACCGATCCGTGCAGCCGTATAGCCGTATAGCCCCGTGTATCCGTGTGATATAAATCGTACTGTCGAAACATATAATCTAAACAAAAAGTAAAGAAATACTCAATACCCCCCCGCCGGGCTTTTTTGGAGCGTAAACATTATACCCTGCCCTGCCCTGCGCCCTGCCCAATGGGCGGCATAAATAGTTCACTCGAGTACGAGTATTACTCACGGTTCGATTCGTTAGTTGAACAACAACAAAAAACACAACACAAAAAAAGGAAAAGTAAAACCAAAAAACATTTTGGAGATCATATTCATGGAACGTGTTTTGTGTACTCGAGAATACACTCACCCATGCCTTGTATATACTCATACTCATACTCGTAATCGTATTCACATTTGGCCATAAAGCAAAATGTTCTAGTTATGTAGTTAGTCGAGCATAAGAAATGCTTCGGCTACCGGCTCGTTTGCTGGATATTTATGGAATTTATGGCATTTTTACTAGATCAAAAGCAATTCAAACAAATTAATTGCATGAGCAGAGCCCATGCCCTGGAATATGTATGTATGATGAGGTTTAGAATATATGTATATGGTGTGGGGGGTAATTGAAACATCAAATCCATAAGCAGAGGGAGCCCTTAGATCAATTTATTCAAAGGATTGTTTGATTATACTCAGTGTATAATCCTTTACCCTGTGTTACTTTTCTCCATTATTTGGTTGTTCTTTATTCTTGTTAGAGTGCGTGTTAAAAGACTCCCTTAGAGAGGCTCAAAGAAGAGA
This sequence comes from Drosophila bifasciata, assembly GCA_009664405.1. NCBI lineage: Eukaryota > Metazoa > Arthropoda > Insecta > Diptera > Drosophilidae > Drosophila > Drosophila bifasciata. The sequence continues at coordinate 34,889,520 of CM019041.1, forward strand.
GATGATGAGAGTCGAACGGTGTCCGAAGAGCGAAATATCTATGCCCAAATTGTAGGTAAATTTGTACTCTCTTTTGGCAACAAAACGAGACGTTCTATAATCGGTTTGGTTCTCAGATCATAGATGTTTATTTCCGCTATATCTTAAGTGAATTTTCCATAGTAATATCTAGAACCAAAAGCATATCAGCTTTGAATCTCCATTGATCTCTCTCTCTCTCGGTGTAATTTCTTTTGCAGCGGAAAACGATGACATGGGCTGCGTGGAGATACTGGCAACAGCCATCTCGGTGCTGATTATGATCCTCACCTTTCCCATCTCCGTGTTCATCTGCTTTAAGGTGGTCTCCGAGTACGAGCGGGCTGTGATCTTCCGCATGGGTCGCCTGCGCAGCGGCGGTGCCCGTGGTCCGGGCGTCTTCTTTGTGCTGCCCTGCGTCGACGATTACTATCCGGTGGATCTGCGCACCGTCTCGTTCGATGTGCCGCCGCAGGAGGTGCTCTCCAAGGACTCGGTGACGGTCACAGTGGATGCCGTCGTCTACTATCGCATCAGTGATCCCCTCAAGGCCGTCATTCAGGTGTACAACTACAGCCATTCGACCAGCCTGCTGGCAGCCACCACATTGCGCAATGTTCTGGGCACTCGCAATCTCTCCGAGCTGCTCACCGAACGCAAGACCATCTCGGACACGATGCAGATGTCCCTGGACGAGGCCACCGATCCCTGGGGCGTGAAGGTGGAGCGCGTGGAAATGTAAGTGGGTCTGCAGCCACATCACCAAGCGCAAATTGTAGCCCCAATCCTCTTTGCCTCTTTCTCCAGCAAGGACGTCTCCCTGCCCACGGCACTGCAGCGCGCCATGGCCGCTGAGGCGGAGGCGGCTAGGGAGGCACGCGCCAAGGTTATTGCCGCCGAGGGCGAAATGAAGTCATCGCGTGCCCTTCGCGAGGCCTCCGAGATCATTTCGGCCAGTCCATCGGCCCTGCAGGTGAGTCTGTGGGAAGTCTGCGCTGCGAGTGCTGATCCTTCTTGTTTTTCCGCAGCTACGCTACCTGCAGACCCTCAGCAGCATCTCCACGGAGAAGAACTCGACAATTATCTTCCCGCTGCCCATGGAGCTGCTCACGCCATTCCTCAACTCCCACAACCAGCACCAGCAACAGCAGCAGCACAATATGCACTCCCATCCGCCGGCAGCTTCCACGCCGCTGCATCGCCACCAGCATCAGCATCATCAGTGACGCTCAATGTCGGTGCTGCAGCCCTATCTGGAGGCACTGCATCGCTGCGAGCTCAAGAGGCAGCAGCGACAGCGCCAGCAGGATGACGATGACGAGGATATCGTTGGCTATTTGCTGTAAGCACTCGTTCAAGGCAGGAGCATCAAGGCAGGAGGCGTCTAAGATGCTGGGAAATCCACCCAGAAGGTTATTTATTATGCATCAAAGTGTTCTTAGTCCGTTTGTTGTTGTTTTTTTTTCTCTTATTTTTTGTATAAAATATAAATAATATTAGATACAAGCCAATTAAACACTTTTCTGTGTGTGTGTAGAATAAATCTTGAATCCAATACCAAAGTTAGATCTTCATGCGCAATCTTCTCAAACATTTTCTTCTATAGGGTATCCAATAGTCTCTGTGAAAGTGGGACCTCGATTGGGACCTAGGCCTTGCAGCCTACCTATGTGCAGAGTATGAAAGTAGAAGCGCGACAACAGCAGCAACCCACAACGTTCCCTCTCGTTTTTTTTTACTTCTACGCTTTCGAATTTTCAAGCCCTGCTCGACAATTTCCGGGCTGCTGCTGCTGCTGCTTCTGCGGGGTTTTTATGCAACGATGATTCATTCGCGAATTGCAAGCGATTTAAATACAGAGCCGGTTAGATGGTGTTCTGGCGTTCCCCCAGGGCGCTGCCCCACAGAGAGCACTTTGGGGCACGGCACGGCACTCATAATGCACAAAGCGCAGAGCGCGATAGCTGGGGTAGCTGGGGTATCGAGATATACGAATGAATACTCGTATCTGGTGGCGTTGGCAATGGGCACTGGCCACCCGGTTCGTGATTAACCGTTCCCGACACTCGCCCTTATCAATGGAATGCCCCGAACGGGTGGCAATTTGTTGTTCGATTTATTATTTTTGTGTACTGGCGGCGACAGTTTCGAATGGCTCGCTGAACGGAGTGGATCACTGATCGATCACACACACACACACACACACAAAAAGAAGAGCCATGGAGCCACAGCACAAGCAACAGCAGCAACATCAGGATGCGGACTCACCCGTGTATGCCAACTACGAGGATATGCGCAGTTCGGGACCGAGCAGCTCCACCGCCTACATGATCAACATGGGTCCTGGCGCACCGCCCCAGGGCGCCGTCATCTCCGATCATTCGACACCGCGCAAGCGTTCCGGTGTGACGCAACAGTATCGGGGATTCAAAACATGTAAGTAAGAAAACAAAACGATCTACGGATCGATATACATCACATGCATCCCATCAAGAGCCGAAATTCACTGGAATCGAGGCGAAAGATTAGATTGCGGTCAAAAATACTTAAAAGCGAGAGAGAGAGCTTGGCCCGTGGGGAGTGGCTGGAGTGTGTGGCTGGTTGGGGTCTGCCGACGATTGCAGTCGATCTGTAGGATAAGAAAATTGGTATTTAAACAATGGTTAATCAGTCGCTCAGACATTTTATACGCCAATTTGGCAGCGCACTTATTTGTATGGCGATAGATATGTAAACAGATATGCAGATAGCGAGTAAATTGGGTACTCGCCCACTGGCCATAATGGTTCATATAGTACATACATATAATCAAAAAATCATATTCGAATGGGACTTTGGTTCCCCTGTTCTTACTACATATTTAGATTTCTTTTAAATTTTGATTCCTTTGGGAGAATATCATAATAGTAGCAGTCTGAAGTGATTACAGAACGTGCCAGTGCCATGAATATGTCATCCAGTGTTTCCGATTCTCACTGTCAAGTGCCATTTCCGGATTCACTTAAGATCCACAACTTTGCAGCCTTAATTCCTGCAGTTGCTGTTGCTTTAGGAGCTACATATGTACGAATTCTGTTGCTTGTTTCGAGTATAAAGACTGAAGTGCAGAAGAAAATTAACGTGTTGGGGCGCGTGCCTTATCTCTGGGCGAACACACATTCACATGCATCAATGGTTGGGGTTAGTCATCATCATCATGGTAGCCTCTTTTGGCTGGATTAATCTCTCATGCTGATCTGTTCTATTCTGTTCTGTTCCCATTTTGCAGCTGAAAACGAGCCGAGGGGCTGCATGGAGTGGATAGTGACGATTCTATCGGTGATTGTCTTCATTATCACATCGCCCATATCGATATTCATCTGCTTCAAGGTTGTGGCGGAGTACCAGCGTGCCATAATCTTCCGTCTGGGTCGCCTCAGTGGCGGTGCCCGCGGGCCGGGCATGTTCTTCATTCTGCCCTGCATCGACGAGTACCGCAGGGTGGATCTGCGCACCGTCACCTTCAATGTGCCCCAGCAGGAGATGCTGACAAAGGATTCGGTGACGGTCACAGTGGATGCCGTCGTCTACTATCGCATCAGTGATCCCCTCTTTGCGGTTATCCAGGTGGAGGATTATAGCACATCCACGCGCCTGCTGGCCGCCACCACGCTGCGCAACATCGTGGGCACCCGCAATCTCTCCGAGCTGCTCACCGAGCGCGAGATTCTCGCCCACACCATGCAGTCCACCCTGGACGAAGCCACCGAGCCCTGGGGCGTTATGGTGGAGCGTGTGGAGATGTAAGTGCTGCACTCCTCCATTTCTTCCTTTGCACTCCTATGCATTCATTCCGTATTCTGTTGCCCCTTGCAGCAAGGACGTCTCCCTGCCCGTGTCCATGCAGCGTGCCATGGCCGCTGAGGCGGAGGCGGCTCGTGATGCCCGCGCCAAGGTGATTGCCGCCGAGGGTGAGAAGAAGTCGGCTATGGCCCTCAAGGAGGCCTCCGATGTCATCTCCTCCAGTCCCTCAGCCCTACAGGTGAGTCCTGCCGCCTGCTGCTTTGCTCATTGAACTTTGGCTAACCTTCTGCACCTCCTGCAGCTGCGTTATCTGCAAACTTTGAGCAGCATCTCCGCGGAAAAGAACTCGACGATTGTGTTCCCGCTGCCCATGGAGCTGCTGACGCCATATCTGGCCAAGTATGCCCACATGATGCCACAGGTGCCACAGGTGCCGCCACAGCTGCCACAGTCGAAGGAGAAGAACGCTGATGGCACCACGCTGATTGACGCGCTGGCCGCCTGGCCAAAGACGCAATTGTAAATTCGTATAATCTTTCGTAATCTTTAATCTTTGGCCATTACAACAAATAAACGTTCTCCCGTGCCACGGCGAGGGCCTCGGCTGCCGCTTCGCCCATGGCCCGCTGAAAGCCTGAATCGCCGGCTATGATTAGGACACGCAGTCCTGGGATGGCGGGATTGGCATGCTGCTTCAGTTCATTGGCATCCAGACGGTGCGGGCACGCCCTCTCCTTGTAACGGAGGCTTCTGCGCATCTCGTCGCACTCCTGCCGGCAGTGTCCGGCCTCCAGGCAGTCAGCAGAGCCACATTGCTGGTGGGGCACGTACAGACAGCTGCGATAGTTCCAGTATTTGGCAAATTCCTGCAGCTGATCCCGGAAGTAGACATGCTGCAAATCGTGCGCGCACACCAGATGCCAAATGCGACTCATGTCGTCCTCATTCTCCAGCACTTGGCCTACCAGTGGAAGCGTGGGGGCAATGGCTACGCCCTGGGCGAGAATATAAATGCATTTGGTGACGGCTGGATCGTGGCGATAATTTCCGATGGGTCCGCGAAACTCCAGGCTGTCGTTGGGTTGCAAGGCAGCCAGGTGCTGGGACATGGGACCATCGGGCTGCAGCTTTACCAAAATCTTAAATTCTTTGCTGGCAAAATCCGTCCAGTAGGGGGAATACGGACGCAGCAAGGAGCCAATGCGTAGCATTATATGGTGTCCCGGGGGAATGTCCAGTACGCAGTCATCCTCTTCGTCGCTCGCCGCGGCGTGGCCAAAGTGCAGGAATAGCACTTGGTCATCGCCCGTGTGGGTGTCTCGAAGCAACAGCCGGAATCTGCTGTACTTTAGGATAATGTTCCGCTTGCCGGCTAGCAGGGCGCGCTGGCTGGGCCTGGGTTTGTTGTCCAGGATGCAGTTGGTGCAGCCATTGCCACAGCAATCTGATTCCTGGATGGTAAACACATCCTCCACTTTCTGTTCCCCGTCGGCTGTCATTCCGACAGTGTTGGCTAACTTAGCAGTACAAATGTGGCAGGAAAAAGCTAAACGTAAGAAAAAGCTTACATTTCATCATATAAATGATGTTTGGACTGATCTTAGATGCGTAATTAAACATCAGTAACGGATAAAGGCCATCAAAATACGTGTACTTACGGTTTAAGACATTTTAAGACCACAGAAAAATTAACCGCTAAAAAGATAATTGTCAGCACTGCCAGGGCTAACACATAGGCTATCGACAGAGACCTATCGATATCGATGTCACTGCACAGTACGATAACCAGGCCAGGCGTGTGTAAATAACAAAAGAAAAGGCAAGACGGGATAGCAGCAAGCAGCAACATCAACATCAACAGAAGCAAGAGCAGAGCAGCACCTGGCAGGGAAATCTTTGTGTCGTTCTCCAACGAAGCGCTTGTGTGTGTGTGTATGTGTGTTTGCGTGCCAGCGTCTGTGCGCAGCAGTGAGTACCGTACCGCAAGAGCAAGAGCAAGAGGCAACAACAAAGACCAAGGCATCGCGTATCGTTCGGCAGGCAGCGAGAAGGAGGAACACACGGCAATGTGCAACTAGTGTCGATCCCACCGCAAGCAGCTCAGCTCTCATGGCCACATAGCCTTCCCGCTTCAAGATGAATCTGGAATCGCTCTTTCGCGACTTCAATCCCTGGTACGTGCCGCATATCCCCATCATCCTCCCCTGGAGCTAACGACTTTCCTTTGTGGCTTCTTGCAGCAAATTCATTGTTCACTGCAGCCTCTTTACCTTTGTAACACTTTATGCCTTGCGTCTGGATGACTACATTGGTAAGAAATGCCCCTCCAGTGCACTCCTGATGCTAACCCATTTACGCTTCCTCCCGCCAGATTGGCCTTATTGGGCCATCTTTACGCCCCTGTGGATATGGAAGTGCACAGCCATACTGGGCGCCATTGTTGGTGCGATTGTGTGGTGCCGCTATCCCCACTACCGCCTCGAGGGCGATGCCTATACGCAGTTCAAGGCGATGCTCATCTCCCTGGCCCTGCACCTCATACTGCTGATGTTTGAGCTGCTTGCGTGCGACAAACTGACCTCGGATCGGCACCTTTGGGTGCTTGTGTTCATACCGCTGATCTTCGGCTCGGTGGTCAGCGTGGGTGCCTGTGTGTGGGCCGTCAAGCATGATCGCTCCTTCGAGCTGGAGCTCTTTTTGGCCGTCAATGCGCTGCAGTTTGTCTCGCTGCCGCTGAAGCTGGATCGCTTCGTCTACTGGAACTGGGATGTGGTGTTTGTGCCCATGTGGATTGTCATCTGCCTGAGTCTGGTCAGTGTCCTCTACAACATCATTTTCTGTGGCATTATGATGCGCACCCCGGAGGTCTCATTGCAGCAAAAGAAGGCGGCCCTCAATGCGGCGGTGGGCAACATTTGCACGGTGCTTCCCCTGCTCTGCTTTCAGGTGAGTCTTACATCAACGTATGGTTTTGCTCAGAAATCCCTAGGCTAAACCATTGATTTGCCCTACAGGTGGTCATATGCGACAAGCTGGATGGGGAGCTAAAGTTCCCCTATATTGTGGTCTTCTCGCCGCTGCTTGTCTCCATTCTGGCCCTGATCATCCTCAGCTTCACCGCGAAGGGCGGCAACATGTGGTGGTTCGGCATACGCAAGTCCTTTAGCCAGTTCCTGCTCTCGGCCATGCCGTTCCTCCAGGAGTACGGCAACATCAGCTACCATGCCGACACGCACAGCAATAACGGGCAGTCCGTGCCATTGGATGCCTCCTCATCCACCAGCACGGCGGCGGCCAGCGAGCAGCTGCACGAGTTCAGTCGGCATGACAAGAAGAGCAAGAAGGGGGCCAAAAATGATATACTGAAGCCGGTGGTGCCATTCGTAAGCATTGATTTGCCGGACTAGACAACAGCAGCGGAGGAGCAGCAGCAGCGACAGCGGAAACAATAAGAAAACAAATAGATTTAAGGACAAACGCACACACAAGGACACCTAAGGATAGGTGCACACACACACACACACACACATGCATTACTATATATACCATACCATTACCATTCATCGGCCGTAGCTTATAGTCTTGTACTGAACTTTAATTGTAAGCCTCATGCTAAACACTCGACCCCCCCCCTACCCGTAGACGCAACCCCCACGCAGCATACCCTCCACACCCACACACACACGCAATAGGGATACGAAGATCATATATAGTAGTTGTACATATCCCAAAACCATATATAAACGGCTTAGATATACGCACAAACTAATACGTATTGCCAGAGAGCCAGCAGCAGGAGCATGTACACTCTACTGATATGTACAACTACTATTATATGATCCCATGATATGATACCTTCCCTCTCCACTCCACTCCACCACACATAAGCACATAAAGAAAATTATGTTTAGACGCGCTACGAGAAGAAAGAAAAATGTAAATAATTTACAAATTACATTACATGATTAAAAAACAAATCTCCCAAGTGCTTCCAAATTGAAAATTCATTGCCGAAAAGTCAAATTACGTTTTGCGGAAGGAAAGGAAACGATTTGGCATTGATTTTAAACAGGGATCTAGCAATGAATATTGGCTAAGACTCTCGTTTTGCTTTGAAATGCCGAAAAGTCAAATTACGTTTTGCGGATGGAAAGAAAACGATTTGGCATTGATTTTAAACAGGGATCTAGAATTGAATATTGGGTAAGACTCTCGTTTTGCTTTGAATTTAAAAGGGCTTACAGGATTTCATAGGAATTAAACTATACTATATAGTCCAGACTTCTAAGGATCCGTTTATCCAATATTCGTACACAAACTTTACCCTGTAAGGTTTTGAAAAAAGAGTTTTTCAGATGGTATAGTGAATTTTGTATGTGGTATTAAACTTTATTCAAATTAGGAAGCTACAAAGTTACATATTTTCATAGTTAATTCTTTGTTTTTTTGTTTTTGTTATTTGTTTGTTGTTGTTTAATCTTAATAATTCGCTTACTTTGTGTTGCCTAAAAATGTATGCAAAGGTAAAAAGGTTGCATTTTAAAAAGTGATCATCCCATCCATCCATCCATCGATCCATCGATTCGTTTAAGAATGTATTCGCCATATAGTACATACATACAAATGTACATACATACTCGCATATGTACTATATAAAATCAATCGAAAATAGCCGGTGAGAGAGGCCAACAGGAGAGGTACATTCATATATGGTATGTATGTATGTTATGTGTATATGTTTATAAAGCGAAAGTGAGGCACATAATTAGAATGTAAGTTTGCAACATAGCGCAGGAGGGGGCACAAGAGTTACATACATAAAAACAGGAGGGGATAGGTATAGGGAGCAGAGAATGCATCAACAATTGGGTAATTCAATTTCAAATATATATAGCTCAACTATTGCCTAACATATATATATATTCTATGTATATAATTCCTTCATTGTGTACATATGTATGTATATATCATTCCATTAACAATTGGTTTCCATTGGTTTAGCTACATTTTTGTGGTTTACAAAATTCAAAATATTTAAATTCAAACGCGGGGGGGCTGGGGTTAGGTAGGTATGCTATACATATCTCTCTCACAAATACAATGCATAATTGGCATAATTATTAATATAATATTATTTTACTTATGGAATAAAAGTGTTGTTTGCATGACTTCCATCCAGCTGATGTTACTTTTCTGTTGTGTATGGTACAAGATTCAATTTGTTAAGACAACAACAAAAAAAGGAACAAATGAAAGCATATGTACTATGTATATATAAATACGCCAAAATATTCCAGAGTCCAGAGTACATACGTGATGCTCTTTAATATGGTTTACAATTCGTTTAGCTATGAACTTTGCGCCCATCCTATAGTAGTACTATCTGTACGATCTCCCACTGTTCCCCATTCATTGGCTAAGTAGAATTGCTGTTTAATTGCTAGATCTAGATTTGTTTATCCATCATCAATCAGAGGATCCGGTCCGTGTGCCTGTTGTGTGTGTAGAGTGCCCCCCAATGTGGTGTGGTGTGTGGTTCGTTGCCTGTCTATTGTCTGAATTCTGTCCAGGGATTCACAGTGGGGGGGTAGGCGCCCAATAGGGGCTGCCACAAGTTACACATATTTGATGATGATGATGTTCCCCTGCTCCTGTTCTGTATACACGATATGTACGTCTAAGTGCTACAATGCAATAAACGATGACTCCTTGAATTTTGGAATTGACATGAGATCTCTGCTTGAAAGCGGCCTCTGCTGCTGCTGCGGCTGCTACTTTCTTCTCTTATCTGCCTTTGAGAGCTACTCTATGGGGGTTGGTTTCTTTGGTGCACTTAAACCTTACGTTACTTAATTCATTTACTCGTAATTCGAATGTGTACAAAGGACATTATGCCCGTACCATATACAATATTATAATATTTGTGGAACTATATAGCATTTCGCTTTCGTTTTTTTTGTTTAAACACATTTTCCTTTCCACTTTTGGTTTGTTTTGTTTTTTCGTTTTTCGTTTTTGGAGTGTGTAAAGAGAGAGAGAGAGAGAATATTGAGAGAAAAATAGAATGTTTTTGTTTGCAATGGAAGCGCTTAGGTTTAAAGTTCAAAGAAGATCAATAATTGTACGTTTCGTATGGAAATTATACACCAGACCACCACCACTATACACGAGAAATCAAACGAACGAACAAACGAACGACTGGAGGAGCCCAGATCTAGTCAATTTTCGGCCTGTTGCTCAAGTACTGCGATAGATTCTCCAACGGCCCCTGCACAATCATCATATACTGCGATGGAAAGTCCCAGATGATGGTAAAGTGGTACAGCATATTGGCAATGGCAATCAAGTACTCAAAGAATGCGAACCAGCTGAAGGCTGCAAGGGGGGTTGTTAGTAGAGAGAGAGAGAGAGTCAAAAATAAGTCAAAGATCCGACAGGACAGGGCACTCTCCTATGTATAACTCACCCAAATCGTGACAATAGAAGCGATGTTTGGCAAAGAAGATCAACAGACCGATGGTGCTCAGTATGGAGGCCACAAAGAAGAACTTCTTCCACTTGATGGACTGCTGCTGTTGAGTATTCAGCGACTGGCCAGCATTGAGTATGCCATTCAGCTTGATGGTGGCCAGCATATAGCACAGCGAACAGATCATGAACGTAATGAAGATTCTCTCGTGCACGGCTGCGCAGGCAAAACGACAAATTCAAAATTTTGTATAAAATCGAATTAGTTTCAGCACAAGCTTACGATAGTTCTCCCGATTTGATATATAGGTGACGCCGCCCAGGGCCGCTATCTCAATGCAATTGAGGACCAGAATGAGGCTGATCAGCCAGCTGGCCTGTGGCACCAGCTCCGGGCTGAGCCGCTTCAGCTGCGACCTATAGTAGTTCTTGTAGACAAAGGCAATGGGTATGCGTGGTCCGATGTGCAGCGCAATGCTAAAACGCCAGAAGTAACGCTGCGGACTGACGCCCGTAATTGCACTTATTGAGGGTATTATATTGTAGACCTAGAAATCCACAAAAAGGGGAGAAAGATTAGCACTGCACCCTCTGCTTTCGGTGCTATCCGAACACTCACACGGCAATGTGTCTCGTGTACATCGTCGTACTGGTAGACATAGGCGGTCACAAAGCACGTGAAGAGAGTCACCAGTGGCAGCAGGGCGGTCACCACGCAGATCTCATGAAAGCTGGCCAGATAGTGTATGGCCACTGGCTGCTCCTGCTGCTGCTGCGCCTTCTTTGTGGCCTGCAAGTATGGAGGGGCATTAGTATCAAGGTTCCCTTGAGTGGGGGGTAGGAGGGACCCATCTCTTTGGGTTCCTGCTTGGTGGAGGCTTACCTCACGCTAATGAGTTAGATTTGGTTTTTGTTTTCAATTTGGTTAAATTAGCAACAACAAAAAGCGCTAAAAATAAAGGTTAAAGGAGAATATGAATAAATCAATAAATGAACAAACAAACAAAAAAATACCCCCCAACCCCAACTCCCCCGCTCACACCGTAAGCAGAACCGTAAGTTGATGGCAAAAAACTATTTATAAATGCACGCATATGTACATACGGCACGGGCACGGGGAAGGGACTCTGACGGTGGATGCGGGATGTGGGGGAGCTCGTACGAAAACTGAATAATGAATGAAGACTGACCCGACCCGAACGACCCACGTCGCCGAATCACAGCACACACAGCCTCCGCAACAACAAGGGGCAGAGAATTATAAATAAGCGAGTCCTTGAGTGGGTGGCAAGGCCGTTTGCCATCATGGCAAAGGATTAATGACCAAAAATAGATGAGACTGGAGCTGGAACTGAAACTCGAACTGGACCCACCATCCGACCATCCATCCTGACGTAATCAGACCCACCAGCTGGTGCCGTGTCCCGCCTGCCTGCCTGCCGCTGTCCAAAATTAATTAGCACCAAATTAATAGGAAGCGTTGTGCGAGCGAGGCGTTGCAAATGAAATTGAATGCGTTGTGATTAAATCAGGGACCGGACAGGACAGGACAGGATAGGACAGAACATGTCACGGCACATTGTGGCGCACAGAAAACCCACACGTGGCTCCCATGACCGACCCATCGACATGCGGTGAGAGAGAGACGAAACGAAGCGAAACGAAACGAAACACATGGGAATGGGAAGCAGTGGCGGCTCTGTAATTTCTGAATGATGAAAATATAACGGTAAACAACATGGAGGAGAGAGCAAAACAAATCGAGGCAAAGCGCATTTCGAAAATTACAAAAGCAAAAAGCAAACGGAAAAAGCCCACGTAAAAAAGGCATTGTGGAAGTGGAGGAGGGGGTGATGGACTGCTTGTATGTGTGTGTGTGTGTGCGGCATGCGCAGCAGAGGCGGGGAAATGGGCCTTCTAACTGCGAAAATTACAGCAACGGAAGAGCAAGGAGATGGGGAAAATAAAACAGGCACACACACACACACACACACATGCATACACAGAACACCCACGCACACACACACACACACACTATCGGCAAACACTATGGCATAGGCAGAGGAGGGTGGCTGGGCAAGGGGATGGGATTGTGGCCTATGGCTGGAGCGGGGTCAGGTCATAAGCGTGCGCTAGCTGCCTTTCGGTTTTGGCTTAATGTTATATAATTTTTGGCCACACACACAATCCACAAACAAACACACAGAAACAAACACATAAAAAAGCATCAACAAAAACAACAAAATAAAACAACAACTATTGGCACACAGATTATTTGGTAATATCGAAAAGCAGGCAATTTCCATGGTTACACATGCACCCGCCGCTCTCACCGCCGCTGCCGGATCATGGAGGGTGCTGCAGCTGTCTCCGCTGGACCCGCCACTGACACCGATGACGCCGCCGCCGCCATCACTGATTTTGCTGGATTTCGGCTCCAGTATCGGCCCGCTGCTATCTGCTGCTGCTGCTGATGATGATGATGCTGCACCACATCCTGTCCTCGCTCCCCCGGATGACGATGACGTTACTGCTGTTAAATTCTGTATATTCTGCATATTTGTCGGCGGCGTCGTCGTTGCTGTTAATTGTTTGGCTGTGGAGGATGCCCTTTCGCATAATTTGTATGCCCTGCTGCTGCTGCCGCCGAATCGCGCGCGCGCCTCACACGCAACTGCCGTTTTTATTTTTTTGGACTTTGGATGAAATTAAATATTTCGCAGTCCAGTCAACACAGTGCCCGTTTTACGTTTTCGCCCACCTGCTTTTTTGTAACAGAACACGAGCACCCCCACACACATACGAATGCGCGGTCACACTGGTCTGGGGGCTACACAGCCAGTGGATTTACCGCTAACTTTTGCAGCGATAAATGTACTATCGATAGCAATGTTCATTCGATGCGATATCCGGAAAGTGCGCCAAATAGTATCAAGTATTAGAGATTATTTCAATAATTTATATTATACAGTTGTGTATTAGTATTAGTATTACATTATATTTAGTTGTTACATATTATGTTTTCTGTTTTAGTTTCTAAAGTAGTGTTTATTATATTGAACCCCTTTTCCAGGACTCAAAAGGAAGTTCCTTATCTTGCTACGTCTAACGTATCGCTTCATAATGTTAAATCAAAAAAAATCAAACAAAAATAATTCTATGTATGTATGCTGATGCGCTCGCTAGCTTGCTTGTTGCTGCTGCTGCGCTTTTGGTTCATCGACCATTCAATTATTTAGTAACTTTAACTTGTAGAATTTTGTGTTCCACTATGGGGTGTGGGGTATGGGGGTTCGTTGCCCATATGTGTGGCTTATAACCCACTTGATTTTGACGTCTGTCATTCTCTCCAATTTGTTTCGTTTCAGTTGTGTAGTTTCCTTCGTGTAGTGTACTATATCAGACGCCAAAATTACCTTAGTTAATAAGTGGGGAAGCGCGCGCCTGCAAAAGAATTAATTCTAGATGTTTGCTTAAGACTAAATATGCAAGCTTACTTTAGGGGTGTGTGGGCTAGTGTGGGGTAGTGTCTGTGTCTGTTGTTTTTTCTCTTTTTTTGGCGAGGATCATGACACTCGGAGAATTACTTATTTCCACAGCTGCCCATGGACAATCTCTAGTATCATTTTCTTTCTGAAATACGGCATGTGCTCCTGGCTGAATGTGAGTGGCTTGTTTCGACATATATATTCAGCTGTCATACAGCTGAAGACGCCGCAGTCACTGCCATTCTTCTGCTGCGGCCCGTTCAGAATATTTTCAATCCGAAAACCGCTCATGTCGTAGGGCTTCTTGCATTTGTCCAGGGACTCCTCCATGACGTAGTTTTTCAGCGCATCGAGGGCCAAGTTGTTCGCCTTGCCAAGTGAATCGTAGTAGAAGATGGTCTTGTTCTTCAGGTGCACAATGGCCATGCACCAGTGCATGCCATTGCAGTGCACGGGCACCACAATGATGTCCTTGTTGATAACATCAATCTTGCGCGTCCAGCGACGCACACTGCTGAAGCCGTCCTTGAGCAGGCGCTGCAGGAAGAATGTGTTCATGCCATACACACTGGGCAGTACGCCCTCCCGCTGCTGTGAGCGTTCGGTGAGCAGATTCATATAGAAGTTGATCACCTCATCGTTCAGCCAAAAGAGTGAGGTCAGTGTGCGAATATCCTTCTTGCGCATTGTAAGCCCATATTTGGTGATCAGAGGCTGCAAAGAACACACAAAACGAGAAGAGGAGAGGTGTGAGAAGTGGATTAGTGCGAGGAGTGAGGCAAAAGCATGAAATAGAGCGAGACAGTATACAGTCTAGTATACACGCTCCTTCCCATTCCTATTGCCTAAACTTTGTTTGGCCAAGGGTCTTTATTATAATTTGCACCTGACTGTAAATGGAGATATGGTTATGGGCTTGAACATGGGCTTTCACTTACAACATCATCGGGGCCATTCACAATTTGGTCGAGCTCCTTGTTCTGCTCTTCGGTGATGGGAATAAACTCAATGTCCGGCTCGTCTTCCTTCTCCATGGCCGACGTGCCCGTGAGCATGGCCAAACATCCCATGCGGTAGTCCAAGATTGTCCATCGAAATGTTGTTTCGAGGCGGCGGCGCTCCTCGGTCAATTTTTCAGACCTGCCAAGGAATTGAATCATTAAAACTTGAATGAAAGGAAACCCCCCAGCTGCTGTAGGGCGGCTGAAGTAGATACGTACTCGAGACGTGCCAGCTCCCGCTGATGATCCATTTCGGCGCGTTGACGCTGCTGGCGCTGGCGAAAATCCTCCTCGAAGTCATCGCTAAAGAACACGCTTTCGCGGAAGCGCGTTTGCATCGACTGGAATCTCTTCTGCTGATCCGATTCACTATTTGGAGAAAGTTCAAAGGTTATCTCAAATGTGGATGGATGTATGCTCCTCCTCTTACGGTTTATTATTGGAATTATAAGTCAAATCAATATCAATAATGTCAAGATCTGGTTGTGGAGCTGCGGCTCGCATTTGAGGGCGCGACGAAGGCGGTGGCGGACTGTTGCTGCTCGAATTGCAGGCCGAGTTGCTGGCCGAGCCCGAGTTGCTGGCACGGGCCAACTGGCGCCCCATCTCCGCCGGTGTTGGCCTGCCGACCCGCTTTGGCACCTGCGGCGAGGGCTCGACTCGAGCGAGTGGCGTGTGGGCATTGGCCTGCTCCATGTCCTTCTTCATCATGGAGGTCCAACTGTTCATGGGCAACAGTGGCGGCGGATTTGTGCGAGTGGTGGTAGGATTTAAGCGCAGCTCATTGAGGGCCACTTCGGTGACAAAATTCGTGTACTGCTCCCGCTCGTAGCGACGCTCAATGTGCATGAGCAGACTCTCGTTGTGGTTGTGATTGAGCGTTCCACGCATGGCATGCGACTGTGGATGGGGATGCTGGCCATGCCCATTCATGCCTGTGTGTGGCTGCTCGGTGGAGCCATTCTGGCCCAGGCGCACTGCATCCGCATACAGCAGCGAAGGCCGCACCAGCGATGTGGATGCAGCAGCAGCAGCATGCCCATGGGACGTGGACTGACCATTTAAACGCCAATCGGTTGAGGAGGCAGTGCTGCGTCCACTGCGGAACGAATCCAAGATGGAGCCATTGACTGGCGGCTCATCATCGTCGGATAAGTCAATTGGATTGTTGCCCAGGCCATGATATCGCACGACCTGCTGGGCTGTGCGTGGCTCATTGAAGATGGACAGACGCTTGTTGCCCGACGAGGGTATCTGAAAGCGGGGCACTGCTCCGGCTGCCCGCTGTTCAGGCAGGGACCCTGACGCGCTGCTGGTGGGCATATCGTCGGCAATCGGCGAAATGACACGGGGAAAATTGCTCTCCACACGCAGATACTTGAACACGGCCCCGCCGCCCTCCTCTTTATCGCCACTCCTGAAAAGTAAAAGCAAATTGAAGTAAATATATTTATGCTATCTACTGAGTGGACAGTCAAAGGGTAAAACACTTACGGACGCTTTCTGGTAGTTCGGTTGCCTAATCCTAAAGTTGTTCCTTCGTCGCCAGCGGTTTCGTTGCTGCTTTGGGAAGATTTCAGATAACAAACAACATTAGATATATAGTTCATATCATGAGCTCTTTTGACTTACCGTAGATTCTGTGTTCCGTCGCCGGTTGCTGCTACTTCATCTTTCGGATTTGTCCAGCTTTTAAAAAAGAAGTTGCGCAGCTTATTCAACAAGTTCATGCCCATTGAACCGCCTTCACGTTTTTTATTCCGAATCTCTTGGTCTGGCTGTGCTGCGGCGCCAGCAAGTGCCTCTGCTGGCGAATTGGGTAAAGCAACGACCGCCTCTGGCTGCTCCTCTGGCTGCTCCTCTGGCTGATCCTCTGTTGCTGGTTGTTCTTCTAGAGCCTTTGGCTGCTCTCCCTGTAGATTCTGTTCGTTGGAAGTCAGCAGAGTCTCACAATTTTCATGGCCTGGCTGTGCTTCGGCGCCAGCAAGTGCCTCTGTAGCTGGGTTTTCTTCTGCAGCCTCTGGCTGCTCACCCTGTTGATCCTGTTCGACGATTTGCAAAATCTCCCAATTCTCTTGGCCTGGCTGTGCCGATACCACGCAAGCTGCGGGGTCAGGAAGTATCTCTCTCAGCGAATGGTGTACAAAAACGACCGCGTCTGGCTTCTGCTCTTTAGCTGATTCTTCATTTACAGCCGGTGGCTGCAGGGACTGTTGATTCTGTTCGGGCTGCGGCAGTGGCTGCAGGGACTGTTGATTCTGTTCGGGCTGCGGCAGTGGCTGCAGGGACTGTTGATTCTGTTCGACGGCTAATCGTAGCCCCTCTGCTGGTAGTTCAATGTTGTCCCCTACAGTGTTTAAGTTCAAACACTGAGTCGCTGCCGGCTTCTTTTTCTCTGCGTTACCAGGGATTGGTGTCGTGATGGGTGCCGTAGGCTTTGCCTCTTTGGGCAACGACTTATTCTTCTTTTGTTGCTCTTCACCTGAACTACTCTCTGATTCCGTCTCCGTACTCAGCAGACTGATGTTCGAGTCTGAGCTCGTGTCTGAGCTCGAGTCTGAGTCTGAGTCCGAGTCGGAGTCCGAGTCTGAGTCGGAATCTGAGTCTGAGTCTGAGTCCGAGTCTGAGTTGCACTGGGGAATTTCTTTGAGTAACTTTTGGATGCTATTGTTCAATTGTTCAGCCCTGTGCTTCGCTTCCAGCCTTTCATTCAAATTGTCGTCCTCGTCGTCGGCGTCGTCGACGTCGTCGTCGTCCTCCTCGTTGTCGTCTTCGTCGTCGTCAACTTCGTCTTCGTCGACGTCGACCTCTATCTCCTCCTCTTGTTCCGATGTATATGAGGCTTGATCGTTTTCAGGCCAGAAATCGACTAGTAGATCGGCAAGTGTTGGCAAATTTGAATCCTTCACCTGCACAAAGGGTAGATATTTCTTTATTTTCTCGACTGGGGGCAACTCGGCTTCTTGGAATTCCGGTTTCTTTTGTCCGGGCGCTAAATGTTGCTCCTCGGGCTCCTTGGCCGACAAAGCCGATGGCAGCGAATCCGTTTCAATTTGAATCGCGGCTTGTAGACCACCAGTCGGAGGGCTCACGGCTTTGGCCCCTGGTTGCAGCTTTTGGTCCTGTTCCTGTTCCTCTTCGGTCTGTTGCTGGAGCAACAAATGCGGCGTATTTCCAAGTATTTGTACGTGTGACAAACCGGATTTAGCGACCTTGCATAGCGGATTAAGTACGATATCCGGTAATTTGAGTTTGTGTTTTATATTATTGGATTTCTGATTATTGGATGCCGTTCCACAGTTGTCTTCGTGGAGGGGGACTGGTCGCGCAGTGTTGCCAGATATTTGCAATGCTTCAAGCTGCACACCAGACGGCACCGGCTTAATTGGATGTGGATGTGTCTCCTGTTGCTGTTTCTGTGTGTCGCCAAATTTCACTACAGCTGACTGTGGCGGCTGTGGTGCGGCATTGTGTGATTCTGTGTCTAGTTGTGTATGCTGTGTATGTTGAGGCACGTTGCCATACCCATTACCATTCACATCAACATGGGGATTGCGATTGCAATTGTTTTCACCCTTCTGTTCGATGAACGCTTGAGTTAGGGTCGGTGTTGGGCCTGGGCCATAGCGTTGGGTATGGGCTGATCCATCGCTAGGAGAATCTATTGCGTTTGCTAATTGCCCGAAGTCCTCGGGATGGCTCGACATGCGGTAAAGTTCTGCAACAAAATCTGAAAGTGATCAAGAAAAAAAGGGCAAAATTGTACAAAGTTATTGTTTTAAGTCACCGGAGCCCGTGGGCTAAACCAGGGGCCAAAGCCGTGAGCCCTCCCCGACTGTTCTACAAGCTGCAAAATTTAGCGCCCGCACAAAAGAAACCGGAATTCCAAGAAGCCGAGTTGCCCCCAGTCGTGAAAATAGACAAATATCTCCCCTTGGTGCAGGTGAAGGATTCAAATTTGCCAACACTTGCCGATCTATTTGTCGGCAGGATTCGGCCTCTATTAGAAGAGGAGGTAGAGGTCGACGACGACGACGACGAAAAAACAAAAAGAATGTGTGCCTGTGCATGCCGGCTGCAAGTTTTGTTTTACCCCCGACTGCCACAGACCAGACGCCTCTCTATTCTGGCTTCCCGCTTTTCGCGCACAACAACGACAGTCGCGGCTCTTATTGTTTCACTCCCCCCACTGCGGCACTGTGTTCACTGTTTGGTTCACTTACCACCCAACAAAGTTATTAAAATTACACACAAAAATAGGACTGGATACAAACTATTTCAGAACTCGGAAAAACTAAATTTTTTACTTTTGGCGTGTTAGCTTGTGTGACTGCCAGCCGACTTATCGTTATCGGGGGAGAATCGAACTTAACCCACTTAAGCGCCGTCTGTTGAAACAGTTGAAAGCATTGAGTAAGGCCGCCACGCCACTGCGTTCACTTACCACCCGAAAAAAATTATTAAAATTTCACACAAAAACAGGACTGGATACGAACTATTTGAGAACTCAGACAAAACTAAATTTGTAACTAACGTCTTGCCATCTTGTGTGGCTGTTACAGTTGAAAATAGTTGAGTTAAACCGCCACGCCACTGTGTTCACTCACCAAACGAAAAAAAATTATTAAAATTTCCCACAAAAATAGGACTGGATACGAACTATTTGAGAACTCAGACAAAACTAAATTTGTAACTAACGTCTTGCCATCTTGTGTGGCTGTTACAGTTGAAAATAGTTGAGTTAAACCGCCACGCCACTGTGATCACTCACCAAACGAAAAAAAAAATTATTAAAATTTCCCACAAAAATAGGACTGGATACGAACTATTTGAGAACTCAGACAAAACTAAATTTGTAACTAACGTCTTGCCATCTTGTGTGGCTGTTACAGTTGAAAATAGTTGAGTTAAACCGCCACGCCACTGTGTTCACTCACCAAACGAAAAAAATTATTAAAATTTCCCACAAAAATAGGACTGGATACGAACTATTTGAGAACTCAGACAAAACTAAATTTGTAACTAACTTCTTGCCATCTTGTGTGACTGCCAGCCTACTTATCAATTTCGGGGGATAGACGAAATTAACTCACTTAACCCCTCTATTTAAACAGTTGAAAATAGTTGAGGTAAACCGCAGAATAATATACTGTTTGTAAATTTGTCTCGTAGATACTTTACGTACAAAAAAAAGAGGATTATATCTTGCATTGGAAATAGTTAAAACCATGTATAAGTATCATATATTTGTTGTGCATATTTAAAACCCCCTTGGTCTACAGTGGGTTAATGTTATTGCTTGTCAAAGAAAATAACATTTCTCAATTTTAATATTCCGCAGTATATTACTAGCTAGCTAAAACTCTCAGCAATAAACATCTAATTTAATCCGATAGATGAATCAATTATTTAATAGATAGGCCAAGTTTAAGGACTTCTTTTTATTTTTGATTTCTCAGTTTAAGCAAAAAAAGAAGTCAAAGCATAAATTGTAAGTGTTGCAGTTCAAGCCGGCTGAAGTTATGAGTATGCACATTTGTATACCCTATTTTCTTTATTATATAATGAACATATTGTGGTTTTCCAATGAGTTCAAAACAATTATTTTTTGTTTTTTATTGGATTGACATGTTTTTGACCAATTCATGCAAACTATTTTTTTCTGTATATATATTTTAGTCCTGATGACCTTCTTAGGAGATTATAAACTGTAAAAATTCGTTGAGTGATTCGCCTGAGATTACAAACATCACCTCTACTCCACAATATACATTTTCCAAGGTATGCAGACTGTTGCTCTTCCATGTTGCTGCGATTTTTCCATACAAATGAAATGTGTCTAACGGGAACGCGCACGTTTTGTAGATTCATTGTTGCTGGACGCTATGGGCCGCGCCGCTAATGTTCACGGATTTTGTCGACAGGTGTCTCTGCCTATGTAGATGCCATGTAGCAGAGAGCTATGTACATTTAACTTTTTCCGCTTTAACTGGGCGGATATGAGCGTGGCATGGGCTTTCTATAATCTCCTTGATCGTCCGTTAATCAAAGATTTCTTTAGTTAATTTCTTTATTTTGTAATATCACCAACGAGCTACAACCGGAAAGCACAAGAACAACTCCAAAGAGATACGGTGGAGGGGGCGGAGTGAAGGAGGAGGAGGAGGAGGCGGCCTAAAACTAATCGCTGCCCTGGCAGCAGAAAAAGAGAAAATTCCAGAGCAGCGTTGTCGCTCCATAGAGGGCCCCGGCCAGGCCCACTGTGGCCTGGAAGGAGTACCGCACGACCACCCAGTGGGCCAGGGCACCCCACACGAGGATCAGCAGGCCGTTGGTGAAGTGCACTGGCCGCCGTATGGCCGTCCAATTGGCCCGCGTCATGCCCATCTGGAAGACGAGCTCCTGCAGAAAGGCGGTCACCACCTGGCCAAAGCCCAGCAGTACAGCGGAGACGCTCAGCAGCAGCTTGGATGTGGAGAAGCTGATGACTGTGTGTGGGTGACGGGGGAAGAGTTAGGGGGGGATTAGTCTGCAGGCTTTGATTGCTGGGGGAGGGGCGGACACTCACAGATCAGTGCCAGGCACTTGCATATGCTGCCCATGGTGTGCCACTGGAGCTTGTGCTTGTAGAGGCTCGTCCCGAAGCGCGGCGTCATCAGCGAGAAGCACATCCAGGGGAAGGCCAGCAGCGAGAACAGGAACGGAATTTCAGCATTTTTGAGGGCATGGTGTGTGACCGCCAGTCCTGGTAGCACTGTGAGGCACATCACATAGCTGAAGATGTCCGCCGAGAGGAGCAGGGTGGTGGCATACAGCTGCGGCACGAGCAGCGCCTGCTGCAGCGGCATGGCAATCTTGTCCAGCAGATTCCACCACAGATGCGAGGTCACGGCCCGCGACATGCGACGTATGCGATGCTGCTTGCAGGGATTACAGGGGGGAGTGGGGAGCATTATATTGGCTGGCAGGGAGCAGCAGGGGAAGGAGAAGGGGGGGTGGACTCACCAGATTGGCATTATGGGTGGGTGGCAGCGGTGAGGAGCTGCCCGTGCCCGGATTGAGGGGCGTATTCTGCGGATAGAGGCGGCCATTCGATAGGGACTTGTGCGACATCTGGGACACGGACATGCCATAGTTATCGATGGTGGCATTGCTGGAACGCATCATGGACACCGTCTCATCCTCCTCGGGTATGATCTCCATGATCTCCACGCCATTGGGATTCACATATGTCACATACGCCTCATCCGTGGCCAGCATATAGTTGCCGTGCGTATCCACAACGGCGGCGGCCACCACAGCTGCACCGGGCGTGGCACCCATCTCTGTAGCCGGATTGCGCCACGAGAGCATCTCCAGGCCGTCCATCTGATCGGCCACCAAATTGGCCGCCAGCGCCGCTCGCAGTGGGAGGGCGCCAAAGCCCGTCTCCGCTTTGATCACCGATATGCGCTTGGTGGTGAAGGCATCCTCCCGATGCTTGGTGATGATCAGGCTGAGCGGTATGAGGTTCACCAGCAGCGCTGACATCAGGACAATCGACTGGGCGGTGCCATAGAGTGTGCGCAGGCTGGTGAACACGAACGACAGGAAGAGCTGGCAGAAGGCCTCGCCGCACAGGTGTATCGTCTTGCGCACATACTTGTCCTCCCGCGGACGCACTGCCTCCAGTATGACATGGGTCTTCCACAGATACAGGCTGGAGCCAATGCCCGCAAAGCAGCCATAGAAGACAATCGCCACCGCCTGCGTGGTGGTGGTCACCACTATCCAGGCGGAGGAGAACAATATGCCGCTAATCATCAGCGACAGGCACGCAATGAGCGTGGCCAGCAGGAAGACCCGACGGTACTGTGTCGTCTCCCTCGAGCGACCACCATACTCTGTGTCCAGATGCTCCATAATCGAGCGGCAGAGCTCGCCCGTCGCCTGGTAGACAATGGCTGGCCATATACGCAGCACCAGATCCTTGTCCGATTCCACAACGTTGCCGTATAGATAGGCGGGCGTTGCCAGAAAGGCCTGCAAGAGAGAGAGACAGAGAGAGTGGGAGAATTGAGCGGATAAAGAGAGATGCGAAAGAGAGAGGGAGATTTACGTGTATGGCAAAGCCGCAGAGCATGTACTTCTGTTGGATATGCTTCTTAACCACACGCCGTCGCTGGATGCCAGCGGTGGCCCGGGCAGTGGGTCGTCGCACGCCCACCGCTGCAACATTTGTGATCCCTGTCGGCGCTGCCATGTGTTCCGTATCCCTGCTGTCCCTGCCTTTGGGTGTTGCCATCCGTTGTGTTGTTGCTTCACTCGAATTGAAAGCTGCTTTCGATCCGTATCCCGTATCCAGTATCCAGTATCCAGTTTCCGTTTGGACGCTGGACGTTCTCTGATGTGATGTGATGTGTTTTGTATGCGGTCCGTGCCGTCTAGTCGTGAGCAGACACCATCATTTACCAAGCCTCAAATCCGCTTAGGTAATGGCCAACAGAAAGCGCTCACCCACACGCAGAGTGCCACACAGAGAGCCACACAGAGGCAGACGCCCTGCCTGCCAGCAGGCAGACGCCGAGAGGGGTTCTTCGCTTCGGTTCTGATAACAATCAACTCTTATCACTCACCCACAACCAGAGATATCCAAAACCGTACTCGTACTCGTACCCGTGTACCCGTGTACCCGTACCCGTACCCGTGTACATCCATCGGTGTCCCTATCTCTGTCCACACACAGATGCATGGTGTAGCCGTCAGATTAACGTCAGATATGCAAAGCGTTTTGTTTTGCCTGCAACTCCGTCAGCGAGATGCCAGCCGCACAGACCCACACAGTTCCACACAGACCCACACAGTTCCACACAGTCCCGCACAGCCCCATAGCTCCATCTCCGTCTGCAGAGGATTATGTTTATGGCCGGGCAGACATACGCAGAACGCCATAGGCCATTGCCATAGCAATAGCCATCAGCTAGATACGAGCCAAATGATTCGGCACTGGCCGACACGCAGATAAATGCAGAGTTCTCATATGTGGAAGGTATTGTCTGAATTGTATTCCCCCTCCCAAACCCACCATTGCATGCAATGCATGGTGTTGTGTGTGTGTGGAACATGTGTGCGTGTGTTTGGGGATTGATTTGGGATTAATTTTGCATATGGAACGAAAATATTTATGCATTGCTACTCATACGTAGCAGAGAGAGAGAGAGAAGTTAAAGGCAGCAGTTAAAGAGTATAAAGCAGAGAGAGAAGGTAAAGGCAGCAGTTAAAGAGTATAAAGAGAGTATAAGATAGGATCCACTTACGATCCACATTGAGCGTGGGGTTACCTTCAGCGTTCACGCGCGAATGACAGGCAATCCAATCTAGAGTTTTCCTTCCGTTCACTCTAAATAAAAACAAATAATTCACTTCTAAAAATAGTAAATACATATAAGATTATGGATAGATTAAAAGATTATAAGATGATACAAACTTCGTAATAAAATATGAATTATTTCTAGGTTAGAAATATAAAATATTAAGTATATAAATATTTACATATATGATAATTATAATGAATATTCTTAGACTGATATTTGTGATATTCTCCACACAATCTGCCGAAAAACTGGTACAGATAGAAGACATATAGTATCAAAAGATGGATAGCTTAAGATTGTGGTTGGGGGAATTTTTTTTGTGGCATCGCGATGCGTCACACACTCTTCGAGGTGCATCTGTTTTTGTTATTCCATCTACCCCATATCGTATCATGACATTTAACAAAAAAAACAGTAGCAAAAAATCAGAATGCAAACAAATTTCGTATCTTGTCCACCGCTTGACCTCCACTCCCCATTACTCCACGAGACACTTATCTCCAGGGAGAGAGACAGACAGACAGACAGAGAGAGAAAGAGAGAGAGAGAGAGTGATAGATCTATCTTTGTGAGATGATATCTTTACACACTTCCGTTTCATATCCGTGGACTGCGATGTGGTGTGCTGTGCTGTGCTGTTCTGTGGATTTTATGGGTTTACAACTGTATTTTGCAATTTATCCGGAGACGTCAGAGATGCGGGGAACAACAAATTATTTTATTTGCACCCATATACCCGTAACCAGTAACCAGTAACCATAGACGTAGCCCGCCGAGCAGTATCTGCTGATGTGGATGGCAAGGTGCTAAGCCCAATAGATAAGGCGCCTCACCTCGCCCACACACACAGCATCCCCCCCATCGCATAGAAATTTCGCTATATAACCGAGTGGTGGCCGTGTCATTGGCTCATACAACGATCGACCGACGTTAGCCACTGGCAACGATGACAACGACAACTACCAGTACCAATACCACATTCACAGTACGCAAAAGGATGACCGGAAAGTTCTCGATGGCCACCTCCATTCTGCTGCTCTGCGCCGCATTGGTAAGTCTATCCCTAGATTGTGATTGAGATTGAGAGGCTGAGGATTGGGGGAATGACCGATTGGGTAACTAATTGCAGCTGCTGACAAAGTCCTGCGGCATCCTGGCACTCAGCGGCGATGGCAACAATCAGCTGGGCCAGGCCGAACCCTGGAACGATGCCTCAACCACAACCGAGGGCAGCGGCTGGGAGATAACCACCACCATTCAGGAGGAAGAGACTACCGAGGCACCCACAACGCCCGAACAGGAGTTAACCACACCAGAGGAGGGGGAGACAACCACCGCTGGGTCGGAGACAACCACCGCATCTGAGCAGGAGACATCCACAGCCGCTGAAGAGACAACCACAGGAGCTCCACTTCAACCAGAGAGCACCACAGGAGCTTCCCTAGAGCCAGAGACTACCACAGGAGCTTCTCTAGAGCCAGAGACAACCACAGGAGCATCATCAGAGCCAGAAACCACCACCGGAGCTCCTCTTGAGCCAGAGACAACCACAGCAGCCCCCGTTGAGCCCGAGACAACCACCACGCAGGCTCCCAGCCAGCCCGACAGCACCACCGCTGGTGCCGGCGCAGAGCCAACAGAAACCACCACTGAGGAGCCCGCACTGGGCACCACCTTGACTCCGGCGCCCACGCCGCCCGTCTTCGAGTGCCAGACGGCAGGACTCTTTCCCCATATCGGCGGCGACTGTAGGCGCTACCACAACTGTCTGTGGAATCCGCTGCTGCGACTGCTGCAAGAGCAGGAGATGGTGTGCCCCCCACTGACGGCCTTCTCGCCCCAGCTGGGACGCTGTGTGCGCGATGTGTCCGTGTGCAAGGACGACGAGTTCGAGTGCCTGGCCGTGGGACGGTACGCTGGCCACGACGACACCTACTACTACAGCTGCATGGCAAGCCTGCAGGGCGGACTCCACAAGTTCATTGTGCGCTGCTCCAGCGGGCAGCGGTTCGAGCCATTGATTGGCGGATGCTGGCGGTACGACTGGACCCAGATTGTGCCCGGACAGGAGGCGCTGGAGGTGAGCGACTTGGCGGCCATCAAGCGGGAGCTGAAGCTCTACAAGGCGGAGGAGAAGCTGCGCCTGAAGGCCCTCAAGGAGCAGGAGAAGCTGGCCCGCAAGCAGCAGAAGCTCGAGGAGCAGGCGGCCAAGAAGGCGGCCAAGGAGCTGGCCAAGCAGCAGGCCAAGGCCGAAAAGGAGGCTGCCAAGGCCGCCAAGGAGCAGGCCAAGGCCGACAAGGAGGCCAACAAGGGCAAGTCCATCGAGAGTCCCGAGTCCGACGAGCAGTAGCCCCAAGGCCGTTTTGATTGAGAGTTGAGATCCCCCTCCTCGAGAGCAGGAGCTGCTTCTCTAGCACCATGTTGGTCCATTGCCCTATTTTTCTTCTTTTTTTTTTTTGTTTTTTTGTGTGTAATTTATGGTATTAATAAAGTTCTGGAAACTAACCAAATAATGTCTTAATCTTTGGCGCATAAAGTGGGAACTAAAAGTGGAGATACCTACCAACGATTCTTGGAACAGACTGAATCTCTTGAAGTTTATCTTCTGATTTAGGATATGAAAATATCCCATGCAGAAAGATACTTTTTGGCATAGATGCGATTATGATTCTTCTTGGAATTAGTTTTTAGTCAGCCATTCATCCGCATCGCAATTCAAATAATACTCGTCTTCAGTAGCCCACATAGGTCCCAAGAAACTAAAAACAAAAAATACATTGCTTGTGCATAACACAGCTAGTTGCCACCACAAACTCGTTACCCACACACTAGCGAGTGGTTGAAAATGGAATACCAACAAGTTGTTTGTCTTGTGCATGACTAGGACTATTTTCTTTGAGACTGGTAACGAGAACTGGGTAACCAGCTAACGATCTTGGGCAACAGTTTGCAGTGAAATGTTGAAATGGAATCCGTTCCTGAAGCAATATTGTGTTTTATTTTGTATACTCCTTGGTGTTGTATCAATTCCAGTGTTTTGGTTTAACTAGAGATACGATAGGATTCCTTGGAAGCGCCCCCAAAACCAGATAAGACGCGAATTCCGATTGATGTTGATCACTTATCTCTGGTGGAGGGGAGGAGGCATACGAGTTGTCATGAAATTCTGTTTTTATCTGTTGCCGAATATCGCCGAATCGCGTCGATCAGGGCAGAGCGGTGTGGCTATATAAGTGCCAGGCCAGGGGTCCGACCAGTTAGTCCGTCGAATCAAGTAACGAGAACCTAAACGAAAAGAACCCAAACAATCCGCACGAAATGTCGAAGCTTTCCATGCTCCTGGGCGCCGCCCTACTTCTGGTATGCGCCAGCGCCTCGGAGGTACCCTCCCTGTGCCGTCACAGCGGCTACTTTGCCCTTGTGGATAACACGCCCGAGTTCTATGCCTGTCGCGCCTCTCCGGCGGGCGGCTACTCCCTGCAGCTGTTGCGCTGCTCGGCCGGGGCCGTCTTCAGCTCCAGGGCTGGCCAATGCGTTGAAGTGTCAGACTTGTCGCTGTTGGCACGCGATGGTGGCAACATCGAGAATCCCACGATTCCGCCCAGCCACTTGGATAGCACCAGCACCAGCACCTCGGAAAAGCCAGCCGAGATAACCACACAGACACCGATCCCTACCAATCAAGCCGCCGGTTCGGATGAGCCACAAGACAGCACCACTGATGCGCCGAGCAGCACCGATGAGTCCTCTGCAGATACCACCGATGTGACCACCGATGTGACCACTGATGTGACTACTGATGTGACCACCGATGTGACCACAGATGTGACCAGTGATGTGACCACCGATGCCTCAAGTAGTACCGATGAAACCTCCTCCAGCGATTCATCCTCCTCCACCGATGAACCCTCCTCTACGGATGCACCCTCCTCCAGCGATGGTTCTTCCACGGCTGATCCATCCACCAAGGAACCCGCTTCGGATACCACAGAGAGCACCGATGAGCCCGCCTCCTCCTCGTCCACCGATGACTCAACCACCGATGAACCCTCATCAGATGTCACGGACTCCACCGATGATGGCAGCGGTGGCACTGCCTCCACCGATGATGGCACCTCCGCCACCGAGGTGCTCGATTGTCCCGCCCCCGGCTTCTTCCCCATGGACGATAACTGCAATCAGTTTGTCATTTGCTACGATGATGGAGAGAATCTGCACTCGTCCGTCTTCAACTGCCCCGGCGATATGCAGTTCGATCCTATGGGTCCCTACTGTAGCAACGATCATGACTGCAATGCACCCAAATAGAGAGAGAGTAGCAGAGAGTCGCACATAGGGAAGGAACAAAGGCTAGTGGAAGAGAGAGAGAGAGCGAGAGAGAGGTAGAGAGAGAAAGCAATAAAAGTATCCACGATGCTCGATTGTAAACCCCAAAAATTGTACTCCACTTTTTTTTGTAGTTATTATTATTTTTTTTTTTGTATTTGTTGAGTGAATAAATTGTATAATAATTAATAATAATTTATTGGAAAAAATATCTAAGGATCTTGATGGGATTTTCAAGTGGTTTTGCCTAGGACGGTAAAAATCAATTTCATTCGCATTATCCGTCATAGCGATAAGGAAACCATAATGGTATGGTATGGACTGGACAGTCTGTTCGTTGGATGGATGGATCGGTTGTCTATCTTATCAATTGCCTGCCAGCCTGCCAGCCATTATATCTATTCATGTGTCAACTGACAAATTAGCCTGGCCAAAAGAAGTCACCAAATGAATTTGCTGATCTTAAAGCTGATTTGGAAGAACAAAAGACAGAAATGTAGAATACCATGTTCTTGCAAGAGAAGATCCAAGAAGTTTGCTCTAAGGACTTCCTGCCCATGGTACATTTCCTGGTAAAAGTACTAACTAATCTAGCCAGCTACATGTATTTGTTTATGAAGATATCTTCTAGAATACATTGCCACAAGCGCTCTCTTGACCTCTCCTGTCATTAATGGATCGAGTTATCATGGATGGAGACCATAAAATATTTTAATTCTTTTCGGACTGTTTACCCTTTTTCAGTGAGCCTTAGCAGCCCTTTAACGTTATCATTATCATACTTGGTTAGTTCTTGGAATATATTATCTTATCTTTCTTAACGAAAATCATTAATTGATTTGTCCATTGGTATTTTAATAAGATTTCTTGGCGTATTTTTTTTCTTTTCTTTTCTGGCTGGACGCTTCTTTTATTGGCAACATTTCGCTGCAACGATTCAACCAACCATTCATTCCATGAATGATACACTCGCAGATACATTCAATCACGTGCACAGATACGAGTAGTAGTAGAAATTCCCAAGTTATCTGTTCGTGTGGGTGCTTCCGCATCATGGGTTTGGGCTTGGGTTGCTATGGTCAGAGATCTGCCAATGAGTGCGATAAGTATGCAAAGCTTCGGGGCTCAATGAATTCTTAAATGAGTGAAAGTCGCCACACACACACACACACACACACAATGATGGTTCGTTCGGTCTAGTGGCGGCTGGCATTGCATAAAGTGCCACACCGCACCGCACCGCACCGCTCTTCCCAGTCGGAAATTGGGGGGGACGGACGGACGATGGATGCCGCTTGGTTGGACAATTGCGCATGCGCGTAGCTCGTTAAAGCGTTTTTCAACGCCACTCGGCGGCAGTTTGCTGCGGCGACAATTAAAGCAGGCCAAAAAAAAAAAAAACAAAAACAAAAAACTCCGAGCAAAATGTTTGCAGTTCCGAGGCACAGTCCAGGCACGTATCCGCATCCATCCCCATGGATCAGAGAGTATCTGTGGTACGTGCTGTATCCAAGTAGTGCTGCCATTTGGCCCTAAACGGTCATAGGCAAAAAAACAGCAGATTGGAGCGATTGAAGGTTGGGGATGGTTGGGAATGGGGATGCCCATTCTGCATTTCGAACAGTGGATCCCCACTGTTTGATCAGTGACTTTCTATTAGTTGGCGACACCCCCAGCGCGGTAGAGATAAATGGCCAGCAGATGATACTACAATTGTATCTCATAGTTGTGTTATGTCATTTGTTCACATTTACACGTTGCTGTCTTTGTCTCTGTGTTTGTCTCTTTTCCCTCCCCTCACCCGCACTGCCTGTGTTTTATGATATCTTTTATCTCGCTTTTCAGTGCTCTGACTCTGGCCAAGATCAACATTTAAATGTTGTACAATTATGCGAGAGCTGTCATCGCAAAATGTGAAGACTCCTCTCCAAAAAAAATGACACGAAAACGAAACCCCATTAAGATTATGTGTGGCAGCAGCAGCAGCATCGGAGGCAGCTTCCTAGTAAAATGTTGAATAACCTAAACACGGTAATCATGAGTTGGAAATTAAGAAAAATTATTGTCAACTCGCAAAAGGTAAATGCAAAAGATATTGTGGCATCCCCTCAACATTACAGTACGAGTATTTGAACAATCTATTGATCTGCCACTGCGCCACTGTCTGTGCCTATGCCTATGCCCCATGGCTGGCTGGCTGTGCCTGTGTTGCAATGCCTTCGATAATTGAGGAAATCTACCAATGGAATGGCATCTCAGGATGGCCTAATACTTGCTATAATTGAGTGTAGTGGAAGATTGCCCAGACAGAGTAGACACCACAAAATATGGCACTTTAGAGAGAGAGAGAGCCATTCAATCGATGATTATAGGATTCGGCAAGCCAATCTAATTGTTGTTTAAATATATCATGGCTTAGAAATAGAATAGAATTCTACAAAGCTGATGTTTTTTTTGCTATATTTATCAAAGTCCCTTAAGATGAGATTAAAGGGTCTTAAGTTTATTGGAGCTTTCATGTTTAATTCCCTTAATTTGGTCTTTGTCTTAGCCTGAAACCCCTCAACAAACATCTAGTTCTGTCAATTTTCCTTACTTACTTCCATTATGGATGGTCCTACTTTTTTAAATGAATTTATTTTCAATTTTTCATACTCTGATAGAGACCTACCCACAAACCATATTTCTTTCGCATGATTAGAAAACTTCAATTGAATATTGAGAATGTTTTTGGAATGTCCGCTGGTGACCACAAACCAAAAAAAAAACTAATTTCATTGCAAGTGTTGTTGTATTGAGTTGTCGCATTTTTTAAGAACAGAATTGGAAAATGTATGCTAAATTTAATAAAGATTTAATAAAATATTGCAGGCACCTTAGAAGCATCCATGGGCTCCTCCTGTTGGATCACAGAATGTTGGCTGCATCATTGTTGTTTATATGTATATTAATCTGTAATCTTTTCAATTGATATTGAATCTTTGGATCTGGATCGGGGTAGGGTTTCTGGTTAAAGGAAGATTTTAAAGAATCTGGGGAGCTTTAATTCTGTGGGCTGGGCAAATGTTGTTCCAAATCCTCTATGAAAATGTGGGACTTTTGTGTGTTTTGTTTACATCTAAAAACAGCTGTGCCCCAAATGGTGTATATTAAAGCATGACCCTTGGCCTGGTGCCCGTTGCCTGTTGCCTGGTTCCATGCCCCAGCTACTATGTATACTCCCACTCCCCCTGTCTCTCTCTCTCTCTGTCTCTCTCTCTCTCTGTCTCTGTTGGTATCTGCATATCTGTGTCTTACTCGCGGGGAGGGAGGGATAGGCAGCATCTTCGTGCCGCGATGCTGCCCCAGAGTCGTTGTCACAGATATTTGCAACATTTTGCATGTTGCCTTTGAGCGAATGCCGCCCGCGAGCGCTCACGTACATTTGGGCACAGCGCGTCACCGTCATCGTCACGAACCCGCGCAACGCTCTCTCTCGCTCGCTGCCAGACACTGCGACTGACTGTCTGTCTGTCTGTCTGTCTGTCTGTGGACTCTCTCCGCTCCTCGTGGCGGCGGGCCTCGCTCGCTCGTTCGTTGTCGTTGTCGTCGTCGTCGTTACCTGCCGCATATTTTCCACGCGCAGCGATCAGTTCGTGGGCGCCTGCGCGCATGTGCAGTCAGTCAGTGTTCGTTTGCGGTGCGGTTAACAATCGAGATACGGATCGAGATCCATTAAACAGATATATCAACAATCCGTGGGAGCTGCAAATCCCAAAACTAAAGTGTACAAAAACAAACCCCGCAAATTGTGTGCTAAAATATTAAAAAAATATTTTTGTATTATAATTTTTTGTTCGAGTGCGCCGACTGTCAAGTGTTCGGTTTAAGTAGTGCCAGAGAATCGCTCAATTTACTTGGCATACCGAAAATTCTTAAGAATTTCAGGTAGCAAAAAAATAAACACACACATAAAGAGAGGATCCTTTACACACAGCATCCTTGTTGAAGGGTTCCGTTCGTCATTCGGCTGGCATCTCCCATCAGCAGAGGCGCGGCAGTTTTTCTTTGGAAAAAACCACTGTATGCATTTCAAGTGCAGCGCAGCGCAGTCAGTGTAGAAGAGAAATGGTAAGTTCTTCCAAGAATTTGTTCACACGAAACCAACCACACAAAGACGCGCCGCCGAGTGCGAGTTTTACGAGTGCGCCCCTAAGACAGAGACAGACGTAGGTCAGGGTTCAGTAACAGTAATAAGTAACAGAAATAGAACCACAACCAGAAAAAAAGAAAACGAAACCGAAACCGAAACCGACACCGACACCGAAACAGAAACCGAAACAGAACGAACTCTCTTCTTCTTGCTCTGTGCAGCGCAGCAGCAGCAGCGGCGGCGGCAGTGACAGCGGCAGCGACAGCGGTGACTTTGTAGAATTTTTACGATCCTCATAGGAGGGGGGGACTAAATTATGTTTTTAAAGTGCAAGTACGAGTACGAGTACGGAGTATACATTAGGTTTTATGATCATCACTTTCGATGTGTCAAAACATGAACCAGAACATGGAAAACAATTAAAAGGAAAGAGCCAAAATATGTTCATGCAGCACTAGGACATCATTGAGAATATAAGAAACAAAATACTTGAAGAAATTGCGATACTATAATATAGAAAAAAAGGCAAAAGGATAAAAATGTGCACTCCACAAAATGAAGTTATGTTTAATGAAACATCTATGAGAAGAAAAACATTTAAGATTGTATTTTAAGCAGCTGAAAGAAAAAGAAAAGTTGAGCAATCAAAGGATATACATACATATATGTACATAAATACATCCATATGTACATACATATGTACATATGTACATATATCCATGTGCAGACTTTAAGAATAAAGAGCCTTATATCTAAAGCCTGGGAATCTTTGGAATCAAAAATGCAATGGAACTCTTTCTATTATTTATTTATTTTTATTTAGAAATAAATGCAGTCTTCTGTGACATTTTATACCAGAATTACATCTACCATTTCTACTATACATATGATTAGCTATCCTTTATAGCCCTTAAGAATCTTTTAACAATAAACTTTAGAGCTTGCTGATGGCTTCAACAAACAATAAGACACGAAAATGAGCTAAAAATATACTCAACAAATCAGCTAATTAAGTTTTATTCATTGTCTGCGAACCCCTGGGGGCAGAGAGCTGCAAATGGATCGGTTATCGTAGCAAATTGTCTAATTCATCAATATCTGTTCGAATCTGTTTGAATCTGTTACGCTTTGATCAGTCAATTGCCGCAGAGATCCCAGCCCAGTGAGTGGCCTAGTGAAATATTGATTCATTGAATCATTCATTGGGTGCCGTGCCCTTTCCCATGGCCTTTTCTGTGCCGCGAGGGAGTCGCCTGGAACCCGCCTGGAACCCGCCTGAAGGTGCGAGACGGTGCTCATTATGCCGCTTATCAAAACGCAGATATCTGGAACGATCTGAACTCTCTGGACGCTGGCAATTGGCATGCCAATCACGAGTGGCAGATCGATGCCAAAGTGGCATTATATAACAGCCAGAAAAAGTATCCAAAATATATTATACATTCGTTTGGGTTTGGGCTTGAGTTTGGGTTTTGGGGTGGTGGCACTTGGGTCTCTGGGTTTCTGGTCTCTTGGTATCTCTGGCAGTCGTAACAGGTGCGTTGAGTGCATTTCAATTGTTTGGATAATTTGTGCCTTGTATTGTAATTGAAATTCACCAAAAAAAGTAGAAAACTCAACCCAATGAATGGAATATCGGTTTATGACCACGCGAGATGCATAACGAATATGCCACGTAATTGTAACACAAAAAAACAAAAAACCCCTCGAACAACTTAATGCAGATATGTATTTGGTATGGGGCATTCATTGTCTTTAGCCAGCCACCCACCAAAAAAAACGTATAGCCAACTAGCCAAATATATGCAATATGCAGACATCAGACTCGCACAATAATACTACTATATATTGTATATTGTATTGTATATTGTATATTTTACAATGGCAATTCCAATTGTGTAATTGTTGGATTGCATTTTATGTGGCGGCACTCGTCAGCGCTTTTTTTCTTTTTTATGGTTATTTCTTTATTTCGGATATACGAGTACGAGACGACTTTTTACGAGCATTCGGGGGAGAGGGGGCATGCATCATACTCGTAAAAACCAATAAGCAGCCAAGCATGGATCTAACTGGTGACCACTGGAGCACATGTTACTCTTGGGGGGAGGGGACTGCCTGTGGAAGCTGTTTATGGGGTTAAGGTGTCATTGACTGTTTAATGCGCTTCCCGGCAGATGCACACACACCAACACCAACACACACACAGGAGCAGATGGATACTGTATTAGTGATAGTGTGAGGCACGCACACAATTATATAATCGCCTTTGATGATGGAACTTTAATTTACCTGACACTCCACCATACATAGGCCATAGACAGTTCGTTCGACTGTCAACGCTTAAAGCACAAAGAAACAGCAACAAAAAGAGACTAAGAGTGAGAGTAAAGGAGAGTAAGAGTGAAGAAGAGTGAGAGTGAAAGAGAGAGCAAGCGATAGGTGGAGAATGCAACACTGATGCGATAATTCATATAATTAAAAAAAAAAAAAAAAAACTTAACGACAAGTGCATTTTCTTTTTTTTTTGTATTTTCCATTAGTAGAAGGAAGCAGTCCCCATAATACGCATGCCAACTCTTTCGTTACCCATCTCTATCCTACTCATACATATGAAAGTGTTATACTAAAGTACAGTTACGTCTTTATGTCCATCATTTATCGTTATATGACATTGCAAATGTTTGTTTAATTCACTTTTATAACTTGAATTTTAAAGATTTGAAGGGTTGATTGATTGATTAGGGTTGTAATTTGATTATCGATAGCAGCGATAACTTATCGCAAAAGTTTGATTATGCTTTGCTGGGTTGAGTAGTTGCTTGCTGGTTATTTTTCTCTCAAATATAAGCCAGCAGCAATGATGGATCTAAGTAGAAACAACAGCAAAAGGCATGAGAATGATATATACCCCCCAAATCCAATTAAATATCTCAGCTATAGTACTACTTTTCTACATTAAAATCTTTCCCATTATCAAAAGACCTAAGACACATTTCATCTTCAATGTAAAAGGAGTTTTGATTAATATTTTGTAGCTGATATTTCGAGGCTTTCTCCTCGTATCAGTGGGACTTCTTTTGCGATGTTTTTTTTTGGCAACTCATTTGCTTCCGTTTAGATCTCTAGGGAAAGTACAAACAGCGCTTCCGTTCGACCAGAGACAAAAGAAATTGAAACTTTATTATGCAAAAATTGTGAATTTTTGATTAGAAAATTAACATATGTATAGTACACTTCCTGCAAAAAGTGTTTTGTCGCCATCTAAGAGTTGACTTGAATATGCAATGCAATAATGGAGAGTTATGAGATTTGATTTGTGAAATATTATATATACAAACGAGATAAGTATGCCAGAGTACGAGTGGTATGTGATTAGGGTATTACGCAGATATGCAGAGAGTGTTGCAGTGGGCCTGGCTGGGGGTCCAATTAAGGCAATGGCCGGTGTAAATATCTGAAAATTAATGGCCAAAAGAAAGACCATATACTACTGGCTACTGCCTCTGTGTATCTGTCTCTACAATCGCTTTACTGCCACACACACACTTAATTATAATTAAAATATTATATCTATCTCTTAGTCTCTCTCTCTCTGTCTCTGTGGCTCATAATGACCTGCTTTATGAGGCTGAAAACACACACACAGAAAATGTAGGGAAAAAGAGAAAAAATAGTTTTAAATAATCAGTTTGCAATTTCACTTCAATTTTTGAACACAACCC
The DNA here is from genome assembly GCA_009664405.1 of Drosophila bifasciata. Lineage (NCBI taxonomy): Eukaryota > Metazoa > Arthropoda > Insecta > Diptera > Drosophilidae > Drosophila > Drosophila bifasciata. Next base: position 34,925,814 of record CM019041.1, read on the forward strand.
ACAAAAGAGTCTTCCCAGTGGCAGTGGCACGGGGAAGTGTCAGTCCCCGTAGCAATCCCCAGTTCCAATTTCAGTCACAGCCTCCAACTTGGAGGCGTCCGACATTCATAATTGAGGCCAGAGACCACAGGCAGTTGATGTCTCGACAGACAGACAGAAGAGTTTTACGCTGTTTTTCCCACAGACAGATCAGTTGGATTTCCCTCCCAGAACTTGCATAACGAGGAAACGGGATGGGCAGAGTGAGAAAAATGCCTCTAAAATACTAAATAAATAACGCAGCAGCAGATGCGAGGCGGCTAAAAGTCAAACAAGGCCCACAAGCAGACCCACTAGACCCACCAAAACCCGAGTACAGACTGACCAACGTAACTTAATTGGCGTCACTTAGGCCAGCGAACAAACTTAATTACCGCATGGACCAACAGGTGCGGAGGGGCGGGGCACCACTGTTTAGGCCAGACCAGACGGAGGTGCTCGACTTTTTATTGCTGACCCCCCGCCAAAAAAGAAAAAAAAGAAAATAACAAGCAAAGAAAAGCCAAACGGCACGCAGCTGAAAAACAAAGGAAAAACCATACAAACAAAAGCTGAACTCTCTTTAGCTAACAAACAAAAAAAAACAACAACACAAATACAAGTACATATATATATATAGTATGTATATATAGTATACAATATATGTATATATATACCTGATTCCGAGTTGTAACAATAAGAGCCTGGGCTACAACAACCACTTTTACTTTTGTTTTCATACGAGTTCGCGGCCTTTCTTACCAATTTTGAACACTTTTTTTTGTTGTATTTTTTCAACAGCCAAGTTCAGCGTCAGCGCACAGTGGTTTGAGCTCCATGGGGAAATGCTGTGACAAAAAAGACAATAAAGAATGGGAATATACATATGTACATATTGTATTTATGTATTAGATTACAAGTATTTTTAAAGAATGCTAAGAAGATTGTTGAATGCTGTCTGAGAAAGCCAGTTTAAAGGTGGGTCTCAATGCTAAACAAAATATAATAGTAGATGCCATATAGGTATATCCTATGATAGCTAAGAATGTGGCAGAACTTTTAAGGTTCTGCTAATCGTGGATCGTTTCTAGATCTACTGGATCTAGGATCTTCGCGGTATACCATTTCATAGATTCCATATAAACTTAAACTTATGAAGACTACATACATACATATGTAGAGCTAAGTTGCTTTTCATGATATATATATAGCATATTGTTAAACAATTTCCATTAATTTTTAACGCTTTTAGATAGAGAAATACATTTTATACGAGTTAGTGGAATTTTTTTGTAGGTAGAACCATTCTAAGAACCATTCAAAATACCTATAAAAAACCATAAAAAGACATTCTGTATCTATGTACTATATATCTTCAGTGCTCGTTCCACTGTACCCGCTGTATGTCCCACTGTGCCCGCTAACCCATAAGGCAGGTCGCCCGGGCACTTTCCTGGCTTTTTGGCTTGTGCGAAAACTAAAGCAAACACGAGCCGGTCGACCAGGAGGACCGGGGCAACGGCGGGGCGATCCGCGCGATCCACAATCCGACGACCGGTTCTACGGGGGAGATGGTCGAGGAGGCGTCTACGGGGAAAGGTTTCCCCCACGTAGCCCCAGGCCCCGCGTTGTCACACGACAATTACACGCAAGTGTTGAGAGAGGTGCATGGGGGGAGTGTGGGGTATGTGTAGAGTGGAAATGCCCCTCCTGCCGGTGCGCGTGTGAAAAGCGCATAATTTTTGGACGCGGACAAATTTTCACTTTTTTCCCGAGCATCTCCCACCAACGCGACGCGACGCGACGCTCGCGATGCTACCTCGACGGGGCGGCTTTTTGTTTTTTCTCTTTTTATTTTTTTTTCATTTTATTTCTTTTTTTTTTTGCTTCCATTTCTATTGCATTTGATGGGCTGCTCTGCTCGCTTTTCTTCTTATTGTTCCGCAGGGTCACACCAGACCAATTGGAGGAGTCAGAGACAGAGACAGAGTCGGAGTCGGAGCCAAAGACTGTGCTAGGGATAGGGATAGGGACTGTGCCACAGTATGGCAGGGGGGGAAGAGTCCACCGACAATAAAAGTCCACAATGCGCCGATTATGTTGGCAATCGCTGGGAATCGTTATTGTTGCTATTATTACTCGTATTATAATGCCGGCTCTGTCTCTATTTTGTTGTATCTGGATGGATGGATGTACTCACTCTCTCTCTGTGTGTGTGTGTGTGTGTGTGTCTCGGTGGGAGCTTGTTATGGTCAAAAAAGGGGGGCACGGCTCTCGAGTGGCTTGCTACCTATATCACTGTCAAACTCTCATTGCAGACAGACTCTTAGGGGCCAATTATTCTGTTGGCTCTTTCCCTCCTCTTTGGCTTTTGGCCTGTCGCTTGATTTACGTGTATGATTTGGTGGGGGCTTTTGGCCCGATAATTTACAAACAGTTTATCATCTACTTGTGGCATTAGAATGTAGGATGTCCCCCATTAATGAGAGCTATACTCGTATGTAGCTCCTTCCTTGTTTTTTCCACATTATAACCGTGGGACCTTCAGTATTGTCAGCCCAGAGATCAATCGGTAATTGATATACATACACGCAGACGAGTGGCATACCGCAACTGGCTAAATGATCGCTGAATGAATTGTCTCGAATCTTCCGGGATCGGGAGTCTGCGTTTGCGTTATGCAAAGAGAGAGAGATGGTTGTTGCATGTTGCATCGATCACTGGATTGGTTTGCTATGCCTTAATTTGTTTATAATGAACAGCGACAAATGTGAATCTGGATCGAGGAGGGGCAAGGCGTGAGGGTTACGCGACAAATGCGACAATTGCTGCAGATGGATGTGATGGCAAAAACTTGTTAATTACTCGCGTGCTGTCGTCACAATTGCTTGATTCCGCATTGCGTTGAGTACATCATCATCATCATCATATCATCATCGTACATCGCACAGAGCCATGACAGACATTTCGCAAATGTGTCTGCAATTTTTGGTTGGTTTCTTCTTTATTTTTTGGGGGCACATCCATCCACACATCCCATCCACAGTTGCATGAGCATGAGCATGGCCCATGGGGCAGTGGCAGCACTAATCAAATTAAGCAGCTTCATAAATTATCCACATACGAGTGGATACGCTGGATATGCTGTTGTCGTGACAAGGCCAATGGCTCCGGCTCCACTCGGCTCTCTTGTCAGCTACTTAACAGGTCGAGGTGAGATTAATTTTCGATTTCAACTATGATTTTCATGTCAAATACAGTAGTTATACAGTCATCACACTTTACGCCGCGACAAATGGATGTGTGTGTGTCTGTAGAGGTGTGATAAAGAGTGAAGACATTAAGCAGCGGCTCTAACAGGAGCAACACATCAGGTTAACAGCCTGTTGCTGCTTAACTCTAAGAGCCTGTTGTTTGGTCTCCGTTAACAGCCTGTTAAAGCTTTTACTTTAAGAGCCCTCCTTTAACAGTATGTGGACTGCTCTCCTTTAACAGCATGTGGACTGCTCTCCTTTAACAGCTTCAGGTTACAGCTCACTGTAAGCGCTCTCTCTCTCACACGATCCACATGGAACTATAATTCCTTTAGCCATAAATATGCTTTTCATACAAATATATTAGTGGTATTCCATTTATCATATCTCTCGCAGCAAAAAAAACCCAAACTTTAGTTAAATCTATGCTGGCGCTGCTCTATCGATATACTCTATCAATTTCCTGCCCAGTGTCAACAAAAACTAATCACAGAATTTAATAATATATATATTACTACGCCTTGGTTTGGCCATCAGACGCCTATCAGCCTATCTCTGTCTGAAATTACTCCATAGACACCTGTAGCTGTAGCCGTCCCTGTCCCTGATGATGGGAATGGGAGTGGCATGCGAGATAAGAGTTCCATGCCATCGATAAAAGTCAATACGAAAGTTTTCATAATATTTGAGTCACAGAGCGGGTACCACAACAAAATAAACACATACACATACATATGTACAGATGTACATGGGGAGTATTGATGATATTATTTATTGATTGTCATCGTCCATCGGAGTGAAGTTGTATTTCTTGCAGTCTTGTGTCCCACATTCACTGGACTGCACTGGACTGGACTCTCTTTTGCATGCAGCACTTAATGCCATTTCATTTGGAAAAAGTTGTCGCCAAGAAGAAGGTGCATCGCATATCCGCACCTGTCATTTGTATCTACAGAAACCAGATACTAGATCCCCGACAGTTCCCCAACAGACATATCCGTCATAAACGGAAAGCACATGGAAAAGCTCTTAAGATTTTGTTTTCGTCAAGATTTTCGGATTATAGTAGTGAAACGAAGCGAAAGTGATGGATCCATTCTCTCCAAGACACACAAAAAAAAAGTGCCATGTAATGCTCTAGATATATGAGGGTGGGGGGGGCTTTTATTTATGCGGAAATTATGCAAACGAAAAATATAAAATGGAAGGGGTACGCTGCACTTACATACATTAGATTTGGTTTGGAAACTGTGTTACCCTTACCTAAGTGAAGCTCCTCCTTTTGCTGATCTTCCAGACATTCCTACTCCTCCCTTTTGCTGATCTTCCAGACATTCATTCATTCATTCAGACTTTCAATTGATTCAAAGCTAATACACATATTGAACTCTATTCATATGTACTTTTCCATTCATAAATCAAATGACATTCATCCAAATGCATCCATGATGATCTATGTAAACGAATGAGCCACATTTGGCCATCCTTTTGATGATCTCTATTAGTCATAAATATCAATTGTTTTGATAGACAAATTCATGAATATTTTTGCATAGTTTTGTGGGGTTTATTAGAAATGCCATCAAATGGGTGCAGTGCGGTTGCATTGGGGGGGAGTGGGGGGTGCATGTGCATTTCTGTGGGGCATAGCCTTTCATCTGCATATGCGCAAACCTCTCCGCTCATTCGCCCATCCGCTGACAACTTCCAGTGTAGTTTTCTTTGCTGCCTTCCATTACTTTGTTTTGTGTGTGTTTTTTTTCTCTTAATTCATTTCTTCTCCACAAACCATTTCCATAGATCTCCGGAGGCGCAGGCACTGGCACTGCCACTGGCGCATATGAGTATGAAGCATATTTTCATAATTAATTTCTTTTGGCTTTTGTTGTTTGTTGCTTTGGAAAACCTAGTGCCAGTTGCCGTGCTGTGACAGTTTTTTTCTTTGCTACCACTTTTCCACACATCCACCACGGTTGCCGTCAATCCCTCACTCCCTCCCTCCACCGCTACTGGGTTTCCTCCTGGTTTTTATCGACAATTTCACTTTTGCCACAGAGCCAGCCAGCCCAGAGGCAGAGGCAAAGGCAGCAGAAGATGCTCTTCGTGGGTCTCGTCTCATATGTGATGACGAGCGACCCCATGGATGGGGATGGGGTCGTCGACAACAATTGTGGTTTGGTAATTTGCGGCCCCAAAAAGATTCCCAAGCACATTGTCGGATCGCGTGCACTTCTGCCACATCTCTGCCTCTGCCTCTGCGCCTGCCCCTCTGCTTCCTCTGCTGCCTCTTCTGTGTGTGGCTGCCCTCCTCCCCCTTTTTGGCTGGTGCTCATTTGTCAAACCTTATGGCGTCGGTGGGCTCCCAAGTCGTTTGCGATTCTCAAGTGCAAAGCCAAGGTTGCATGTTGCATGGATTGGAGTACTTACTACTGGATGCTCCTCTGCTGATCTGCTGCTGCTGTTGCTGCTGCTGCTGCTGCTCTGCTGGAGCTGCTTTTATTATCGACACGAACCGAGAAGAAGCAAAACAAGTTTATTCCCAGAGCAAGCCAGACCAGATCCAGACTCCGCCTGCAAACACCGACTGTGACTAAGAGCCAGCAGGCTCCGGCTTTGGCTCCAGCTCCAGCTACGACTTCGACTCCTCTCCTTCTCGTTGGCCGTCGTCAGCTGCTCGGTTGTTTGCAAACAGTTTGCAGAATTTCACTTTCTTTTCAAATTGCGACGACCTCGATTTATTACCAACCCAACGACATTGCCATAGCTGCCCCTGCTGCTGCCATGTGGACTGACTGACTGACTGTAGTGCCCCTGGCCAACCCTCCCTCCCACCCATTGAAGTGGGTGCTTTGGGCCCCCGCGGATTGGGAATTGGCCTTTGTTTTGATATCGTCGTTGTGGCTTAATTGAATTACGTTGAGCTTCTGCCACTCTGCCTCTGAGCTTCGAATATGCCATTACTATGCCAAAAAAAAACAAAAACAAAAATATAATAATAAAAAACAAAAAAAAGAAAAGAAGCTGGAGCGAAAAAAATATAAGAAATAATAATTATGGGAAAGTGAACGCCCATTGTTGGGCTGCTCTTAACTCTCTTCGTATTTTGGTGTATGTTTTGGGGCTGCTTATTGATAACTCGCATTAATGAGAGCTAATTTTCACATAATTAGTCGCTGGATAACTGGGAAATCTATAGCCCCCAGGGGGGTTTGCATCTTTCTCTCTTCTCTGTGGGTCAGGAGTGCACAACGGATGGATGTGGGTGGGTTTAGCAGATGTTGAAATATAATTTCCATAATACTTTTCTTTTGCTGCGTTTTTAGTCTCACTTTCATTTGGAGTTTCAGTGTCAAAGATTCACTATTAGAGACTCCTTTTTATTCCTTAAGTGTTTCCCAATTAATCATTCGAATAACCCTTTCCTGTAGAGGTAAATATTCCTTCAATGGCAACTATGATTCAGTTCCCATGAAACTTCATTCCTGTTCGCAGGTCTTTGTCTGATATGCATTGAACTTTGACCAAGAAGTGGACGCCTACTACTGAGCAGCCACGAGAAATGGATGCCTCGTGGGGTTGCAGCTGGCCATGGGGGGCAGCCATAAATAATGGCAAATTGTCGCTCAAAGATGCAACTGCGAGGAGGAGTGGTGCACATACATGGACCCCAATTCAATGGCCAGAGAGAGAGGAAGTCTACGCCGGAGATGGAAAAATGTTTCTCGTTTTGTTGGGTGTTTTTTTTTTTGTTTGTGGGAAGCCAGCATATGGCATATGGGTAGAGTGATGATGAGGAGCACGTTGCGGTCAGTAGCTGATGGCCATTTACCTTGGCTAATTAGCAATTTGGCCAACTGCGCAGCTGACCCCGCCCCGTGTTGTACACCAGGGGAGAGAAAGTCTCAGACATCATCAGCCGGACGGCGGGGCATGTGAATCGGAAATTGTCATTCAATTGAAGTTTCAATTGGAATTTTTTGGTCTAGGGAAAATCCATTGGCACTGCAATCAAAGTTAATTTATTTTCATTTTTTTAATCTGAAGAAGCCTCAAGAGGCATCCAACCAACCAACAAACCGCTCAAGTGGTTTGTGGGCCTACAAGATTATTATTTTATATTTTATGGAATTTTCTTGGCCAGCAATTTGTATTTCCATGGAAGAATTCACTTTTCGTTTATGGGGCCCCCATAAAGCTGTTCTGTGTCGTTCTGTGTGCGTCAGGTTTTTGGTGGGTCTCTCTTTATCTCTGCTAATATTTCACTGGTTAGTCAGCTCTGTCTGCTCTTGTTTGTCCAGAGCTAGAGCCATAGACAGAGCTAGAGCCATAACCCCAGTGCTGTAATCAGTTCAAGGAACGCTGGTCTCTCTCTGTCTTCAATTTGAATGTCATTATCGCAGGGCAGCAGCAGCAATCTCATATCTGTGGGTTCTTTTTTTTTTTGTACAGAGACTTCTTTGCCTGGAGACAGTCATTTGGAGGTACCAAAAAACTTTACACACGAATGAGACACGAATGAGACAATGAGGTGTGAGGTTGGCCATGGCCAATTATTAATAAAAGTCGGGAGGAGCTATAAGTTTCTTTGGTGCGTTTTTAGATTCTAGCTTACAAGGCTAAGGCCGCTGGAAAGCCATGTGGATCGTAAGAGCGAGCGTTATTTCGTTCTCAGAGAGCGCTAACAGTACGCTGTAACAGCAAGCGGCCACAAGCTGTTAAAGGAGATCAGTAACAGGGTGTTAATGGAAGCGAGGGGTAACAGGCTGTTAATGGTAGCGATGGGTAACAGGCAGTTAGCCTGTGGTGTTAGTAGCACTGTTAAAACTTACTGTTACCCTAAAAAGTCTGGATCAGTCTGTAATCTGTCTGTAATCATTACTGTATATTTTAAATGCTGGGGTATGCGAATATTTGTTGTTGCTTTTTGCATGGATATTGCTCATACGTTGACCGTGAAACCACGAATCGAATGAGGAATGAACCGGATCAACTGCTTCTTTCTTTTATGTTTGAATCTGTAACCGGATCGAATGGTGGTGCTGCCACCGCCGCCGCCGCCGCCGCCTGCTCTCTATAAATTAGGAGTGTTGGCGTCTCTGGCATTGAATTTATGACTTGGAAAGTGAAATTTGACATCTAATTGGATTTTCCCCCACCTCTCTGCTCTCGTTTTCAGGCACTGAACCGCCGCTTGGCGTCCCTCGGCCTCGCCAGCCTCGCGCTCGCGCTGTCTCTGTTGCTCTCTGCGACGGCCCAGGTCCAGGTCCAGGCTCAAACACTGTCAAGGTCAGTGCTGCCCGCACAGCCGGCGGATCATTTGGTGCCGCCACCATTGCCCACAGCGCAGCGTCTCAGCCATGCGGCCGGGTACTCGGAGGTGGCCGCTGGAGTGGCGCCTGCTGCCGAGCCGCCGGGCTTCATGACGCGCGTGGCCCGTTGGTTTGGCTTGGGCGGACAGACGCCACGCGACCAGCAGCTGAGCGCCAGCAGCTCCAACAACTACGCCTATCCCAAGCCCGTGCAGAGCTTCGATGCTGCGGGCAAGCCCTGCAGTCTGTGCAACAAGTATCCCTGGGTGCCAATGGTGGGGCAGCAGCAGCAGACTCATCCACAACATCAGCAGCAACACCAACAGCAACAGCAACAACAACAGCAGATACTACAATCCTGGCAGGTGCAACAACAGCCACTGGCCCAGGCATCGCAGCATCGCCAGCGGGCCGTGCAATTCCGGGCTCCACCTGTGGCACCGGCGGGGCAGAGTGTCTTTCTGCCCATCACCGTGCCGCTGCCCGCGCTCAGCCATGTGGCACTGCCGCCGCTGTACAATGCGCAGCCGTTCCGGCCGCTCGAGAATGTGGCTGCCCCGTCGGAGGTGCGGGCCAGCACGGTGGCGCCATTGAAGGCAGTGGTGCCACCGTTCCGGCCAGCGCCCAGTCCGCGCCCCTACCTCCCAGTCAGCAGTTCCAACAGCAACTTTGAGATTGTCCAAAGCCATCAGCTGACGGACTTTGTGACCTCCGTGGAGTATCCGGCGACCTTTGTGCCATCGCATGCGATCGATCTGGGCGTCAGTGCACCCTCCTCACCCGCCGAACAGCAGCAGCAGCAGGAGGAGCGGGAGGAGCGAGAGCAGCAGGAACGGGAGCAGCAGCAGTACATTAGCACAGTGCGGTATCAGCTGGAGGATCTGAGCAGTGGATCGGTGCATCAGCATCTGCCCGCCTCGCAGCTGCTCACCGAGTTGGGCCACTTTGCGGAGACGACAACGCAGCAGCTGCCGCCGGCGGACAACTATCCGGCGGCCTCATCCCAGCAGCAACTGCAGCAGGAACAGGAGCAGGAACAGGAGCAGCAGCTATACTATGCGGAGCAGTATCAGACGGAGGAGATCAGCACAGTGGTGTATAGCACCACAGAGCAGCCAGCAACAACAACAACAATAGCAGCAGCAGCACCCACCGCACCACCGCCAGCACCTGTTCTGGAGTTGAACAACCATCTGGCGGCAGTGCATCATCGAGGTGTCTATCAGCATCATCATCAGGGCGGCAGTCGTGGCAGGGAGACACCCAAGCGGCTGCTCGACTCTCCCATCAACCATGCCCCCCTGGGCGTGGGAGTGGCTGGGGGGGCGCGTCCATTTACGCGTGATCCCGCGGATCTAAACTTTCGCCTCAGTCAGGTGTACACGCCCACGCCGGCACCGCCCACGCCCACCTCGACATACGGGGCGATCGATGCCAGCGGACAATATGCGGGCATGTCGCCGCCCAGCCCACAGCAGGTGATCATACCCTACACCACCAAGCAGCGGCCACGACCCTTCGATAGGCCATGGGTGCATGTCCACAACCAGAATCACCACCACCAGCAGGAGCAGCAGCAGCAGCATCATCAGCACCACCATCAGCACCACGATGGCAACGATGTGGAGGAGGAGCCGCACGAGCAGCAGGAATCGAAGCTGGCAACGGCCACAGTGACGGCCCCACCGCCGCCCAACACGCATCGCACCACCAAGTATCTGACCAAGATTCTGGCCTCCAATCTGCGGGAGCTGCTGAAGCGGGAGCGCGAGACGAAGCGCAGGCCCCTGGGGGTGGACATTTCGCGGCTGCAGCACAACATCGATGGCTGGACGGAGCAGGAGTACAACTCGTTGTCGCATCGCCCCAGCACGCCCACCATTCGGGGCAGGTCCAAGCACATTCCCTCGGAGTACCTGACGACCACCACGACGACCCCGGCACCGGCTGCGGCTCCGGCTGGAGCCCAGCAGCTGACGCGCCAGTCGAAGACGACACGCGGCGGTGGCTTCGAGTTGGGTGGCGCCGCCGCCTCGCCCACCAATGCGGGGGATCTGTCCACCTCCATTAACAATCTGGAGCAGCTGCATCTGCTGGGGGAGCGCGGCCTGAAGCGCTTCCAGCCGCTGGAGGACAATCGACTGCATCTGGACTACTACGAGGCACAGCAGCGACCACGAACACAGGCCATGACCACGCCCCTGCCGAGCACCACTGGCAGGACGACAACAGCAAGGCTGCCCGGCGAGGAGGCGGTCACGCCGCTGTATGTGCGGAGCACACAGGCGCCCACAGAGCTGTGGAAACAGGCCAAGGTGGCCATTCTGCCGCAAACGAACGAGAAGGTCTATGTGGTGACGCCACAGCCCCGGCATCAGGCCTACCATGCGCCAGAGGTGCAGCATGAGGTGTCCGCCTCGGCATCGGCGCCACGTCCGGTGTACCAGCAGACGCCAGCGCCAACGCCAGCGGCAAGATTCCCCAGAGTGCGCCCAACGCCAGGTACAGGTACAGGGAGCATAGATTACAGAACTTAATGGAAATCTTAACGAGTTTTGTGTTTTTTTGTTTTTCTTTTCTAGCTGGTGAACCCAAGGCGGCCACGCCCACACTTAGCTCATCACAGCTGCACAACTATACGCCGGATATCTTTGGGCTGATGGGTCTGTCCGCATATGTGCCCGCAGATCCGGTGGAGATAATCGACGGCAACTCCAAAGTAAATCGCAATTCACATCGTCAAGACATGTAATCTCGAGCTCTCTGTTTTGTCTCCACCACACATCATCCACACATCATCCACACATCACACCACAATACTCACCACACTGTTACTCACCACACACTGACACTGTAGGTCAACACGATTGTGACAGCAGCGCCAACGGCGGCCGCCCTTCAGCGGCCCACAGCAAAGCCAACGATGTCGCCCTCCCCCAGATAGAGATCGTGCCCCAAATGAGTTCATGGATCATGGATCCTCCCCCACATCTATTGTAATATATTTCCACACAAACACACAGAAAAGAGAATACCCCTCATGCAGGAGGACCAAGGATGAGTCGTCGCGTCCACATCAAACTTAGATTTAAAGCAAAGTCTTTGGGAGTTCTACTTAGAGATCCACTTTAGAGTATTTTTGCATTTGGTAGCTTTATAAACGCATAGAGACAGAGAGTAGAAAGGATCCAAGAGATAGGATTAAAGAGAGAGAGGTAGAAGGCGTGCAGAAGTACAGAGAATGGGCAGTCCTTCAAGGATGTATGGATGGAGAGGCTGAGGATGAGGATGAGGTTGATACTACACCCCTCCCCATAGTAAAGATTTACTCCACTAATATTTTTTTTTTTCTTTTGTTTGCGTGTAGCAAGTGGGTCTTTCTCTTTGCTAGTAGTTTTAATTCTTTGTATAAATATATCTATATGTATGTATCTTATCTATATATATATATGTATGTAAATCGAATCTATCGAGTGTCCTGATGTAGATAATCGTTTCTCATGCAATTATTCAACATGCAAAGAGAAATATATGAAAAGAAAAACAAAGCAAATATAAAGCAGCAAACGATAAGCAAAGTCACTTTAATGTACACTAACTTGTAAGAATGATTGAATAAAACTAAAATATCATCAAGTGCTATAGAGTTTTTCTTTTTAAAACTACTTTGGATGCCCTTTTTCTAAGGATATTTTTGGTGGGATGGTGATGGATTGCCCCCCAAATGGCTTGAAAAAGTTGTCAGCCTGAAAGCATGCAACACTTTTCCATCATGTCATGTACATGTCATGTAAATTTGTTTGTTTCTTAACTGCAATTATATATGGCATATTTTCGATCAAAATATAGACATCGTATAAGTTACATATCCATATTAAATATTAAATGATATGAATTTCGCTTTAAACTTGCATCATTTTAAGACAAATTGATATACATATGTAAGAAATTCCCACCAATGTACGAGCGAAAAAAGATCAAAATATAATCAAAACTCGAGTATAGATCATGCAGTTGTACTTGATATTTTGTATAATGTATTACAAAACATTATCTTAGAGATAGAAAAAAAAAAATATGGTAACTAACTTAAGCCCCGACGATTGAGCGATCAGCTATCGTCCAGTCGCTGCTTGCGCCGACGGCGACGAATTAGCGCCTCCAGGGTCCAGGAGGCGGCAGCCACAAAGGTCATCATATTGAGACAATGCAAGGTCACCGAATAGTTAAAGCGATCCCGCACAAGACCTGGCAGGAAAACAAACCTTACGATTAGTATCGATGGAAGATAAAGCGACTCTTTGCGACTCACCGACAAATGGTCCGCAGATGAGTGTAAACAGGCCCGAGATGAGCAGCTGGAGGCCCGAGGCGCCTGGCAGACGATTCAGCGGCACATAGCCGGGTATGATCAGGGGCCAGAATATGGTCCGCACACCCTTGCACAGCCCAATCCACACGAAGCTGCAGAGGATCATCGTGTAGGAGCGAGTGCAGGCCACCACCGTACGTCCCAGGGCAATGCCAACGACGCCAATGAGGAAGAACACCCGATTGTCCCACGGTATCTTCTCGGTGAGGAAGGGCACCAGGAAGCGCATGGTGATGTCCAGGCCGGCCAGCAGCGACATGGCCAGCGTGATCTGCGACGTCTCGAAGCCAAAGTCCACCAGGATGAAGGGCGTCAGAATGGAGAAGTTCAGCTCCCCAAAGTTGATGATCGTCAGCCCCGCGACGAGATTCACGAATGTGAAATCGCGCAGCAGGTCCAGATCGAAGAAGGTCACGACCTTCTGCAGGAAGCCTATCTTCGCGCTGGGCTGTTGCTCCTCCGCCGGATCCTTGTTGTTGTTGTCCTCCCGGGCCATGGCCCGATGCTCGGAGCATCGGCAGCAGAGCTTCGCCTCCAGATTGGACTCGACGCGCTCCCGGCGAAAGTTATTGGGCCTGAGAAACTCTTCGCTCTCCAGCTGCTCCTCACTGATCGGGCAGTGCAGGCGCTGTGTCTGCTCCAGATCCTTGGAGCTGGACACAGTGCGAAAGCGCAGGCGGCCCGAGGTCAGCGAGGGTCGCGACCCAAACCAGCCATCGTTGGCACGCGACAGCATGGGCGTGCCCGGCTCACAGATCTCGTAGCCCGGCCGCTGGGCGTCGTCGTCCTGGCACAGATACTGGCTGGAGAAGATGCCGCCCGGCTCGCGTTTCTGCTGCCAGGCACAGTGGGCGCACAGCCCCTCCGTCGGCGGCTGCTGCTGCTGCTCCACCAGCCGCTCCGGCTGGTCTGCCGTGGCGCTGCCCTTCACATGGTACCGCACCGGCTGATAGATCATGGCACTGACAAAGGAGTGTAGCGAAATGGCGCCAAACAGCAGCACGGTGCCCTGCACCCCGTAGACGGTCAGCATGAAGGTGACCAGATAGGGCAGAAATATCGGACCCAGACCCGTGATGGTCCACGAGAAGCCAGCGGCCTTGCGTCGCTTCTGCTGGAAGTACGTATTGATGGCCAGCGACGAGGCCGACACACTGATGCCCATGCCAAAGCCTAGTTCGTGGGGCAGAGAGAAGATTCTGATTAACAAAAAGGGACATGGACAGGGACAGAGCATGGACTCACCAAAGAGCAGCGCATAGGCCACCATATAGCCCATGAATGTCTCACAGAAGGCCGTCAGCACAATGCCGCCAGAGATGAGCAGGGAGCCGGCCATGGCCACCTGGCGAAAGGTGAAGCGGCGGAACATCGGGCCATTCAGCAGACCCGTGCAGGCGGACACCGCCGGATTCGTGTTGATGATGGCCGTTATCTGGGAGCTGGACATGCCCAGGTCCCCCAGGCGCTCTCTGAACAGAAAGCCAAACTGCTGCAGGCACGGATAGATGGACAGCTGTGGAGGCGGGAGGAAGTGCAAAAGGGGGGTTTGCTCAGCTCGTTGGGAAACGTGATGGGGGACGGGGGGTGCGGAGAGAGCGCTTTGTCCTTTTACCTACATTGGAAACGCCAGCGGCAACGCACACCAGCCACGCCCAGCCGCCATCGGGTGCCACAAAATCATCGCCCAAATCGCTTTTGTCATTTCTATTGTAGTAGCGCGACGCGGCAGCCCTGGGCAGGGGTCGAGTGGTGTCCTGATAGACCTTCTTCTCCGTGCTATTATCCATGGCTGCAACTAAACAAAAAATGAGATCAGAGTCAGAATGGCAGTGGCAGAGGAGGAGCATCAGTTGATCTGTTGTTGACCCTTCACCCCAGAGGCATGCGCATTGATGATGCGGAATGAGGAACTATTTACTGAGAGGCGTGTGGAAAACAATTGTTTTGTCGTTTCAAGTGTACGACGATATAGTATGTATGATTTACGAGCCGATTGTCAATTTGTTTGGTGGAAACACTTTAACGATCCACTTGCCACAATTAACTGCCAGCCAGTTAGCCAGCCAGCCAGTCAGGCAACCAGCCCTGAAAAGGTTATGAAGCTGCCAGCCAGCCAGCCAGCCAGCCAGCCGGCTCCCTCCTACTCGTTCCCTCGTGATCGCTTTCTGGATTCTAGGCTTTGAATTTTTGTTCTTTTTCTTTTTTTTGTTTGTTGCCAGCGGATTTTAGAGCCCGGGTTCATGGCTGATGGTGCCTTATGCTAGCCCCCCCCCCCAAAAAAAAATCTCCACAGAGCACTCTTCGCTCTCTCTCTTTCCCTCTCTCTGTGGCTTATCAGCATAGTAGTCATGTGACGCGGACCCTAGACCGCGACCCGAGACGGAGACGGAGACCAAACTTAGCGCGCAAATAGCTACAGATTTTGGGTTGAGTGAATCATTGTCCTCTAGCAGATTTTTGTGGCCATAGAACGGAATGGATCAAGGTCACGTACTAGTATGTCTGGAGGGGTATTAGTAACGAAGAAGGAAGGAATTTCCATAGGAGGGAAGTCAAGAAAATAGACCCCAAAGAGCTTTGTTGATCTTTGTAAAAGATCTTGAAAGCGGCCCCCTCAATTAATGATCATTCTGAGCAATCAGAATTCTGCGCATATCAAATTGATTTGTTTGATGCTGTTTCAATTTATGCGAGTAAAGAATCACCAGGCTCATTGTGGTAGGGAGGTGTGGTGCTGTGGGTACAACATGCTGACAGATTCCCAATGATAGTAAATTGAGAACTGATTTAGATAAGGTTTTACTTGATAAGTGAACTATCTATCGACAATAAAGTAAAAGTTGGATTTTATCTGCCTAGTTTAGGCAAAAAACTCTGATAAAAAAGAAACAAGGATAATTGATCTTTGATTCTAGTGGAGCTTTTCGTTGGTTTCTTGTTGGATATGTAATGGAATTACTAAGACTTATTGTATGCCTGTTGGAATTCCATTGTTCCATTCACTCGACCTGATCGCACAAACAATTGGCACAGATCGCAGATAAGCAAAGCCCCCCCCACCCAACTACTACCACAATACAGACTATAGATCCCATCCATCGATAATAATGATAAGATTGCGTTGGCCATTACATGGGCGCTGGGGCTGGCAACGTGAATGTATTCTGGTTTCTTGCTGTTATTGTGCCCACCAGCTGTGGCACCAAATGTATTGTATTGACATTTTCTCAAGGCCCACCCCCCCCATCCCACCACTAATCACCCTTTAAAGAGAGGGAATCACTGATAGCAGGAGGAGGATGAACCCGTGCAAGGTGCGTGACATGAATCCAATCCCATACCGTACAATTCGCTTACACTTGAATCACTCACCTCTACTATATATCCTCTATTATTATTATTATTATATGCGCCCTCTCTTTGGCTAGTGCGCAAATTGGCAACCGATTATTTTTAGTTTTTATTTCGGTTTTCAACTGATGCTAATGCCTGATGCATTTACCTTTGCCACAGCCTCAGCCTCAGCCTCCGTCTCGGTTGTTTTTATTTTTATTTATACACTCTCTGTCACACACGTTACAGCGCATTGACTGACTGACCGACTGAATGACAGGCTAAATGACTGACTAACTGACTGTGTGCCTGGCCTGCATCTAATTGAAACACAAACACAACAAAAATGCACAAATTGTCACACGAACCAAGTTCAAGGTTGCCCAGTGAGTGAGTGCCACTCCTTGTTACACTTGCAACTCGAATTTGTATCGAATCTACAGATGGATCTACTACAGATCGTATGTATTGTATATGTGGGTGGGTGGGTATACCCCGGCTTGCGACACGACTCTCTACGGCGGTAATGGTAATGGGAATGCAATGCCCGGACTCAAAATCAATTCCCATTTGTCGGAATATTCCTATAATCGCGACGCCGCACACCGTCGTCGTCAGCTGAGGGGAAACTAAACTAAAACTGAGAACTGAGAACTGAACCGAACCGAACCCAGAACACACAGAGCACAGGCCGAGTGAGTGTACGGGTGTACGGTGTACGGGTGTACGGGTGTAATATGTGTATTGTACGGGCAATGGAAAGATCGGATCGGATCGACTAGCGCCAATCGAACGACGCGTTGTCGATTTTAACAGGCGGAAGGGCAGCGTGTGGCGTACGTCCCACAGTTCCTCTGTTAGTTAACAGAGACGTCTACGACTGGCTGTAGAAGAGGTGCGAGTAAAATGATTTGTTTGCTCTGCCACCGGAAGCCAAGCAGTGCGTCATTAAAATATATATCGACTAATTAACTTATTACACTCTCGATTGATCTTACATATATTTCTTCGTTCGCTTCGTCAGTTGAGGCAGTCCATGTCGCTGCCCGCTCTGCCTTGGTCTTCGTCTTCTCTGACACCTGTGCTACTCGTAAGAGCATTACCTGAAAGAGCCCAAAAGTGTGCTGCAAAAAAACATCTCTTAACAATAGCTGTTTTTAAGTGGCTAACCGATTGAAAGAAAACACACACAAATGATGAGGATTTATTTTTATTTCCAATAGCATCGACAGCAAAAAAAGGCAAAACTAAAGTCAAACCAGGAGAATGCGGAATTTATGCTCCAAAGGGGGGGGATGAATCTTAATCATAGTTTTTTTTTTACTTATAAAAATATATATAGAAATATAGAAATCTAAATAGTAAAATTTCATATTTTTCTTTGAGCTTTCTTTTATGGCATAAACATTGAACGGAATGCACTGTGTAACTCATGATAAAAAATAAAAGTAAAAAAAAAAATTAAAAATAAAAATTAAAAAAAAATTTAAAAAAAAAATGCGAGATGCACCGGAATGCACTACTCATAATAAAAAAAAAAATATTTAAAAAAAAATAAAAATTAAAAAAAAAATTTTAATTAAAAAAAAATTTAAAAATTATTTAAAAAAAAAATTTATGCGAGATGATATAGTGGTGGGATATGATAGATATACATATTAATGTATATATTATATTTTTAATATTTTTTCGTGTAATATATAGTATATCTTTATATTTGTGTCTTGGTTATATAGTATAGTAGTATTTAATTACGGCCTGCAACTTTACCGCATGCTAAACGACTTAATGCCTATGCACACACTTAACACACTTCAAAAAAAAAAATACACTAAGTTTTGACTATTTTGTGATTTTTCATGGCATAAACTTCCAACCAGATAGTGGAAGTCTACGAAAAATCAATAGCCCTTTTGCTTTCAGCTACAATTCTGCATACTGCATGGCATAAATCCAAATGGATGAATCCAAGTTTAGCAGTTAATATTTATATTTATTTAAAGACATCTATATGTAACTTTAATATGTGTAGCTAGTAACTACATATGTAAGTATTACTGCTCAAGAAGCCGCTACAGAATCGTCATGGATATCATTTGTATATCCCAATTAGACGATCGCAAAAAAACACCCCAGGGATTCTCTCATTCTCCAATTACTCCAATTATGTGTATGTAGCATGTATGTAGTGTAGTAGCTGTAATAGTTATAATATTTTAAGTATTATGTATGTTTATAATCATCCTTAAGATGTTGCATATATCTTCTCAAACTGCAGAGATCCTTTGACAAGTAGCTCCCCTTTAAGACAGAGATCATACTCTTTGTTTTTGTTTTTTAACTTAACTAACATTTATGTGAATATATTTATCAGTGTATATGTGGTACAGTTTCACACATATAGTAGTAGTATATAGAATAGTTTTGGTTACACTAAGTCTTATTGATAGAGAATATATTTATTATAAACGCAAAATCAAAAAAAGTGATAAAAAAATTAAAAAAAAAATAATAAAAAAAAATGAATATGATATGTTGGTGGGATATGAGATGGGATTTAAGTTTTTTTTTAGGGATAATTTAAGAGCTAGTCATACAATTATTAATGTAAATATGTATGTGTAGATATATATCTTGTATCATGTATCTAGCAGAGTTGCATATTTGTATATATGTTATCTTAGGTATCTTTAAGTACGGCCAGCAACTATATACCGCATGCTCAAACAACGTAATAATACTATGAAAAAAAAAAGAACACTCAATCTAAGCTAACATCTAGAGGAACGAGCCGAAGGCCAGATCCAGGGACAGATCCAGAGCCAGGGGAAGTCGTCCAGGAGTCGTCTTTCTCACACTGGGTATAGATAGGTAGATGGGTGGATAGATGGATGGATGGATGGGTATATGTATGGATGGATGGATGGCCAAGCAAGTAGTTTCAGTTACGACGAGTGAGAGTTTAGATATATTTATGCATATCATCGGCCGGGCATCACTGACCCAGACCCCGAGATGGACGCTTCAGCAGGCGGCGCACAATCGATTCCGAGAGCCAGAGGAGCAGAGCCAGAACGGTGAGGAAATTGATGGCATGAATGGTGGCGCCATAGCCAAAGGCCTCAGTGATAATGCCTGCCATAAGAAAAGTAAACAAATTAGAGCCCATCTATGGGGAATGATTTTGTAGACTTACCCAAAATGGGGCCCATGGCAAAGGAGAACAATGTATTGAAGATCAGCTGGAGGCCCGAGGCGGCGGGCAAACGATTGAGCGGCACATAGCTGGGTATGATCAGGGGCGAGAATATGGTGCGGAAACCCTTGCCAAAGCCAATGAGCAGAAAGACACCGATCATCACCTCATAGGACTTGGTGAAGGCGACAATGACACGACCGACAGCAATGCAGATAATGCCAAAGGCGAACAGCACCCGATTGTCGAGCTTCACCTTCTCGAGGGCCAGCGGGGCCAGGAAGCGCACGGTGATGTCCATGCAGGCCAGCAGGGACATCACCAGCGAGATCTTTGCATCCGAATACCCGAAGCTGTTCAGTATGAAGGGTGTCAGCACCGAAAAGTTCATCTCGCCGAACATCATGATGCTCATGCCGACGGCCAGATTGACGAAGGTGAAATCGCGCAGCAGATCCAGATCGAAGAACTTGCTGACCTTCTGGAAGAATGTCAGCCGCCTGTTGGCCTCATCCTCCTCCGCCTGAACGGCCTGATCGTCCAGCTCCTCCAGGCGAATGGCCTCGGCGCTCTTCTGCAGCAGTGCCTTGTCCTCGGCACAGGTGCAGCGCAGCAGCTCCTCCTGGCCGCACTTCGAGTAGACGCTCGTCTTGCTGGCATACCGCTCCAAATCCTCGCGCTCCCGATTGAAGTAGTTCGGCTTGTAGAGCGACTGCTGCTGCTGCTGCTCGTGCGTCTCGTTCGCCTCCAGGTGATCGAGATTGTCGCGGCTGCGGGAGGACACCTGCCGCATCAGCTCCTTGCGCGTGCGATAGCGTGCTCCGCCCACGCCCTGATCGGCGGTCAGTGACAGCTTCGAGCCGAACCATCCGTCGTTGGCCCGGGCCAGCATGGGTGTGCCCGGCTCTGTGATCTCGTAGCCGGGACGCTCGGGATCGTCCACATTGAAGAGATACTGCGAGGAGAAGATGCCGCGCTTGGCCCGCTTCTGGTACTGACAGTACTTGCACTCGTAGTCGTTCCAGGGATCGCTGCCGGGGGTCAGCAGATTGCCATTGGCCTCCATCAGCTCGGGATGATCCTTGGCCGCCTCCAGGCCCTCGGGCGCGTTGGGCTTTAGCTTTCGCACATGCCACAGCACCGGCTGTAGGGTCAGAGCGCACAGCACGGCGTTCATGGCAATGCCCGAATAGATCAGAATGGTGCCCTGGGCCCCATAGAAGCCCAACAGCCAGGTGGACACATGCGGAAAGAAGATGGGCCCCAGGCCCGTGATCGTCCACGAGAAGCCGGTGGCACGACGTCGCCGCAGCTTGAAGTACGTGTTGACGGCCAGCGAGGTGGCGGCCATGGCCAGACCCAGGCCAATGCCATACACCACCGAGAGACAGAAAATGTACTGCCAGAAGGTGGTGCAGAACGATGTCAAGAAGATGCCCACAAACGACAGGATGGTGCCCGTGAGGGCCACCTGACGGAAAGTGAAACGCCTGAACATTGCCCCATTAACGATTCCTGCAAAGCGGTGGGGGGGAGACACACAAACAACACAACAGCCAATAAGTACATGTGCCTATTAATGATCCTTGGCTTGCTGCCAGAGTTTTGTTCCGGAGACGCACTTACCCACTAGCGAGGATACGGCCATCACCACATTCACAATTGTTGTCGTCTGTTTGGCATCGAATCCGAGGCCATGCATTCGCACTCTGTAGATCAGACCGTACTGCTGCAGGGCCGGGAACAGGAAGAACTGTAATGAAAAGGAGGTTGAATGCATCACGAATGTGCTCGTACAATGCTCGGATCAACGCCAATTCCACATACGTTATTCAATCCAGCCGCAAGGCAAACGACCCAACCCCAACCGCCATCGGGTGCCACAAAATCAGGGCCCAAATCACTCTTGTCCCGACGCTTGGGCTTCTTGCGCTTCGTGGTCACATTATACACACTCGTGAGATTCTTTTCCGTTAAATTTGATCTATCCATGTCCTGAAAACACACACAAAAAAGAAAACAATATTTTACGATTACATTATACTCCGCTAAGATCATCATAAAAGATCTACCTTCTATCATAGCATAGTAGAATAAATGGACAGCATAATTGATTGAATCTTAATTTTCGATATCACGCGTAATGCAGTAGTGCCCCTCGTCTTCTTCGGGTTTAGCTATTGAGCAGCTGATTTCATCATCAAAAGAGGATCTGCTATTTGCAGCATACTTTATCGAATCTCTATGCCTGCGGTTTGACGTGTAGCGCGTCATGCAGCAGTGCCCCTCGGGCGGGAGATCTGTTCCTTGCTCACGCTCAATAGAATTCATTTCTTTCATGATTATTATCTTGATCTGTAAGAGCTTTCACACCCACAATGCTGCGAATCGAGTGTTGGCTGTCTCCTTAAACGTCTCACAATCTTAGATGTGTCTAACAAATTTCTCCCCATTACCATTCCTTATCCTACATACATGTTGTCAACGTTTTGGCAAAAACTATCATTAGGCCACCAAACCACACCACATTGCTGGCATTATCACATACGAGTATGAGTATTTGATTCGCTTGTATCTACGTATCTATAGCCCTGTCGATGAGGGCCAGGCCAGGCCACCGCACCTTTAATGGAGCAGGAGGTGGAGCTGTTGGCAAGGCGGAGGAGCAATGATAATGCTCTAATTGCTAATTGGGATTGACGCAGAGAGCCTCCATTATAATGTCGGAGGCTAGACCGACAATCATCAATATTATAGGGCCCATCGAGTGACTCTCATCATAGATACGAACACGAAATTGTCTATTAATGGGTGCGACATCGTCGCCGCTATTGCCGGCAAGTATTCACGTATGCAAGCCACGAGGAGAACTCTATTTTTTTTCTTTTCTTTTTGCAATTCAAATCGAAGCAAAATGGAAATCACTTAGCGGGTGGGGTGCAAAAGAGTTGCACGATTTGCAGCACGCCACAGAGCAGGGACAGGCCTAGACCGGATTGGATCCGCGGATCGATGCATTGAAATGCGGCAAAGTGAGACTCCAGCGAGAACGATCGAGAGATGGTTGTCATCGTTCGGTTCTTGCGATAATCAAAAGACAAGTTGTACCGCCTAACCCGCTCTTCCCCACTCTCGCGTTGCATGTCGCGTTTATTTATGCATCGATAATGCGAGGACAAAGCCGTTGCCTGGTGCAATGCAGCAGATGCATCCGGGGGATGTCTTCATTCAGACAACTCTGCTTCTCCTCATGTATCTGTGTATCTGTGTATCTGTGCATTTCGTCTGTGTATATGGTGTGCCGTTGCCATTGAACTTCATCGAAGCGTGCCATAAATTGACGCCCCGTCCCGTCTGTCTGGAGCTCGAAATGCGACTGCCGGCATTGGGGGTATGGGGACTGCCGATCTTGCAGAAGAGGTAGCACAACGATGGCACTTAGCAGTCGCCCGCCCCCTTTTCCAGCCCCCTCAAATTTTAAGCGATCGATCAACACAGAGAGAAAAGCGTAAAAAGTACACAAAAAGTAAGCGAAACCGGAGCTTCAAATACACTGAAGTTTGCAGGGTATTACAAGTAAGTTTAGGGTTTATTATCGCTAGGTTTTTATTCTGTGATATCTGGTATTTTAATTTAAATTTATTCTTTGACTTTTTGGCGTAAAGATTTATCTTTATTTCCTGCTGTATCCTTTACATATACTTGACTATAAGACATGCAGCAGCGCCCCTCGGTTGTCGTTTAGGCATGATTTGATCGTAGTAGTTCCTGGCAATTGTTTCTACGAGTATGATGGCTAAATTCAGATAGAGCAGAGACTCGATGGCCACAAAAAGGAATCCAAGTAAGTTCTTGTCCATAAATCTATATCAACTATAGAGCCTGCTTTCTCTCTCTCTCCCTTCTGCTCTGTTTACACTCTCAAACACCTCGTTACTCTTTTGTTTCTTTCTCTTTTCATTCATGAATGATGCTCGTTGGCAGGGCATATTCCGGCATACAAAACTTTCGCTTAAAGTCGATATATCGTCGGAGTCCCAGTCGGCACTCTGAAAACGTCTCAACACGAGAGCTGAGAGTCATGGGTGCAATGCAAAGCGATCTACCAGACGCCCATCCATCCAGCCAGCCAGCCAGCCCAGCCAGCCAGCCAGTCAGCCAGAGATTCCATCCAACGACATTCCGGTTTCGATGCCTACGGCCGGGTCGGGCCGGCGGTTTCCGCAATTTGTCGTCATTGCTTTCTTATAATTTGTATTTGTGTATAGTTTTTTTTTATTTGTTTGTTGCTTTTGCTTTTGTATTTGTATTTGTGTTTTCGCATAGTCATGCCGCGTGGGCAACTTAATTTTGTGTTTTAGAAAAACAAACACTCATAATAATGTCGCAGCAGACAGAAGAGAGAGAGAGAGAGAGAAGAGAGAGAGAGAAGCAAAGCTCAAAGCAAGTGCTTATGCCAGTGATGATAAAGCCCCAATCTATGGGGGGGAGGAAGTGCAAATCGAAGCGAATTGAATCTGTTTGGTTGGGTTTGAATTTCACAACATATTTTAGAGAGGGTATTCCACAGATAAGTAAAGTTAAACAGATTAGGGAGGGGTATACTAAATAGTGATTCCCCATCACAGAAGGTAGAGTCTGTAATAAATTCCATAAATATTCCAATGAGGATTATAAACCAGAACAAAGAGCTGAGTGCGAGACTTGTGCCCGCCTGCTGCCACTGCCACTGGGGACTGGAGGAGACTTTATCTTTTGTACGATAGCAAAAGCCGAATGAAATTTTCAGTACTATTGCCCCATTTGCCACAAAAGGCACAAAGCAAATAAATACACAGCAAATACTCTGTAATTATTCGCATTGCTTTCTCCCTCTCTCTTTGTTGAGATAAGAATCAATCCGCCCACAGGAAAGAAATCTCCTCTGCGTCGTAGGAACGTATTTTGTTTTTTCCGAAGGGGTGCGGTACCCTTATCTATGGGTCGAGTGGTGGGCCAGGCCAGCCATTAGGAGTGCGGCAGATGACTCATTATTTTTTGTACATTATAGATAGATAAATGTGAGAGAGGGGGACACACAGGCAGGCGGTGCGGCACTATTGATTACGAAGGCGTCCGATCGACGCTCTAACGCTCTGTCTACTGCTCTCCGACGGACGATTGTCGTACTATCTCTGGAGCCAAAAGACAAACAACAACAAGACAACAACAAAAAAACACTTGTACCTTTTGAAGTTCACAATGCACATGTGTGTCTGATGTACAACAGGTGCAGCCTAATGGTTGAACAAGCATCGGAACATGCCTCGTGCCCCCCAGGCCCACAAAAATGCAGCTCTGCCCAAGTGCATCCACTCTCTCTCTCCATGTCTCTCCCTTTATTCAATTGGCCTCTAATTGAGATTAATCGCTGTGCTTGGCTTGGACTTGGAATTGTATATATGTATGTACGAGAGTATATGTCTATGTCTATGCCTGTATCTGTATCTGTATCTATGTCTATGAGGAGAGGCGTCAAGTCAAAACGAATTGTTGTCGCACTGATCGTTTTCATTTTCACAAGCAGCAGCAGCAGCAACAGAGACTTCAATTAAATTGTGTCAATGAGAATTGATTAAGGCCCCACCAGATATATAGCAGAGCGGTAATTGATTCGCGCCGCCGGCTAATTGCTAGAGCGTGTGGGGGGAGGGGGGTGGTGGCGCCGCAGGGAAACCAAAGAGAGCGCAACAAAATATACACACAAGCAATTATTGTAGATCTTTCACTCTCTCTCTCTCTGTTTTACTCACTCTTTTGAACTTTTACTCAATGAACACAAAAACTTTCAGCTGATCATACAAAATTATTTATTATTGACAATAGAGAAGCCGAGCGAGAGCTAAAGCAGATCATTTGCTTATGAGCATGATCATAGATACGATATTTTGCAAGTCTCTTGAGATACTTAACAATAACATTGTGAAATAAGGAAATATTAGGGAGATACTTTCTATAGATAAAAGCTATCTGTAGTTGGTTCTAGAAACCCACTGCTGTATTTCGAGACTTTAGTTTCTGAATTTCATGGATTTCTTCTGGCATAACTTTTGGATAGATAAGAGCAGTCCTTAACGGTTAGGAAAACATATATAATATACATTGATCAAATTACTATTTGGGGCATTAAATATGAGACATTTTTTGCCAGTTTTAGTTTCAATATTTTCGTAATATTTGCTTTGATTTCTGGCAAGTTTTTTAAATAGATAAAAGTAGATTTTAGTACGAACTGCATGCCCTTCAATGCAATCATTGTTCAGAGAAAAATCTTTTGTTTAGCATAACGGTATAGTAAAATCTGTTGCAACAATAAAATACAATTTTTGACCACTGAAAATTTATGATTCCAGAGCTGGCGCCTTCCAAAAAACCATTCCCATTCCAAAGAGAACAAAAAAACATAAAAAAAAACACGCGTAAAACCAAAGAAAGGAAACCCTATGCTATGGCAGGGCATGGCTTTGGTTTTTGGTTTTTTGATTTATTCCATCTAGTATATAGTATAGTATAGTAGGTAGTAGTTGTAGCGTCATGCATGGCTTGATGTAAAGAGAGTGGCGACTACAAATGGGGCTATTTATACACCCAAAAACCGTGGGCCCAACATGGGACTGCGACTGGGACTGCGACTGGAACATGGACAAAACTTATCATTCATTGTGTAGGCTGTATGGGCTGCAGGGAACTGTCTCTCTCTCTCTCTCTGTCTATCAATTGCATCCCGAGATTATGGGCAACGTGTGTTCCCTGTGTATATGGGGCTATTTTTAGTAGCATTTCATTTCATTTCAATGATTGTTATTGCCACAGTAGGCTGGCCTGGCCTGGCCCTATGCTGTGTGCTCTGGCCACAAAATAATCCCAACACCCGACACATTCTCACATGTGTGCCTCTGTCCCTGTCTCTGTCCCTGTCCCTGTCCCCGTGCCTGTCCCTGTCCCTGTCTATGGGAATGGAATATGGAGATGGGTATGGGTATGTGATATGTGGTATGGGATGTATGGGGCATGTATGTGGTATGTGAATGGAGATCATTCCCAATGTCAATCTCAGTGAGAGAGAAAATCCTCATGTCCATTGTCGCCTTGCATACAATTCTATTCTTTTCTATTTTATTCTATTTTATTTTATTTTATTTGGTTCTTTCGTGTTTGGTTTGGAATAAACTCACGTACACCCGACGTTGCACTTCAAAAATTGACTCTACTCCCGCCGCTTAAGTGTGTTGCGTCCTAAGTGCCTTCTGTGAAGTGAAACACTATACTGTTAGCAGAGAGCCAAGCAAAAGCAAAAGCAAATCCCTTGTACCCGTACCCTACCCAGAAATGCACTCGAACGAACCTCTATTTCTGTCTGTCTGTCTGTCTGTCTCTCTGGTGGTTCCCATTCGAATAACCATTCGTATAACCATTCTTATTCCCAATTCCAATGGCAATTGGCTCTCACTCCAAAACGAATGCTAATTCCACTTGGGTGTGCGCGACTCTCTGACTCTCTGACACATGATCTTTCTCTCATGCTCTGGGCCAAAAAGGTAATACATTTGCATTGTGGGAGTTCCTCCAATCAATTGGTCAAACTACGATTATCTATTTGCCACACAGAATATCACAGATAGAGAGAGAGAGAGAGAGAGAGACCCAGCTTATCGCCTGCATTTCTGATTCCATCGGGAGGTGTGGAGAGGCCCCCTCTTCGACCGTCGGTCTTTATCGATTGCATAATCCCAACGAACATAGCGCTTCCATTATACGATAATCATCAGCACGTAAGCTGCTTATAACTGTTGATTTAATTCACAGAACAAAACAAAACAAAAACACACAACAAAAAAACAAACTCTGAAATCTGTCTACAATTTCCCATTTTCTATTTGCACATTTTACACGTAACATTTCACCGACGACTATAATGCTACACCGTAAAAAGCAGACAGAGCGTGTCCCCCAATTTTCATTGTTTGCAACAGGTTATCTCTGCCAGGGGGAGTCAAATACGAAAATCCGCACAACAATTTCCCCATCTTCTACTATGTGTGGGTGTGGGGATTTGTGCTGAGGGCTCTTTGAGTCTACTCTGGTCTGGTCTGCCCTGCTTTGTGAGTCTGTGTGTTGTGTGCTGACAGCTTTAGTTTATGCCAGTGCCGCGGGGGCAGCATCTTTTGCTTCCAGCGGCAATAACAAAAAAAAACTGACAGGCCAGAACCTTGGCCAACTGACATCTTGGGGTGTTGTTTCTGACTGCTTTTGCTGCTCTTTCCGTGTGCATTCTGTGGCCACAAATTATGGTATCTATAGTAAGTATTTAACTTGAACAGATATTCAAAAGCTTTGTAGAATACTCTGGAAGGAAAGTGTGAGTAGCTAGAGGATTCCTTTTTTTGCAAGGGATTACTTCTGTGAACAGAAATCTGTTATTATGACGATCATTCTTAAGGCATTTCTGCCCCTAGTAAAGTAGGTTTTATCTGGTAAATCTTAGAATATTTTCAAGGCAAGTTTCGTGTAAAATTAATGTAACAGCAGTTCATAATTTATGTAATAATTTTAAACTCTGTTTTAATGTAAAATATTTGATGCTTAGATTATAAATACATATATTTATATTTAATACCATTCAAGAATTAAGACTTTCATATTTATAATTGATGCAATATAGATATGAATTTAATACAAGGTATTAGCAAATTTTCCAAGTAAAAATCTTAGTTTTTTACCATTAATCTTACATACTATATTTATACAAATATCAATACAATTTTTAAGAGCTTTTTGTTTGAATTCGCATTAAAGTTTGAAAAAAAAAACAAATCACTTTTTGATGGGGTTAGTTCCCCCAGAGAAATTTCATTGGCACAGGCTTGATCACGTTAAAAAAACAAAAATAGGTGTCTGACTGGGATGTAGCGATGTTTTTCTGACGCACTTTGCACGGGGGCCGTGCAAAATCACGGAGTCCACCCACCCATCCATCGGCGGCGCCCGACCTAAATGCATTTACCGTCAATTCCAGAACCCGGTCTCCCTATGGAACCCTCGCGGCGCTTTGTCGAGGCCATCGACGAGGACAGCACAAAAAAAATAACATCACGTATAAAAAAACAACACAGAAAAAAAAGAAGCAAATTTAATTCGATTTGGTAAATATTTT
The DNA here is from genome assembly GCA_009664405.1 of Drosophila bifasciata. Classification (NCBI taxonomy): domain Eukaryota; kingdom Metazoa; phylum Arthropoda; class Insecta; order Diptera; family Drosophilidae; genus Drosophila; species Drosophila bifasciata. Next base: position 34,954,492 of record CM019041.1, read on the forward strand.
CAGCACAGTGCGCGGGAGTTTCTTTTGACACAGACTAAAAGTATGGAGGCAAACTCAATTTGCTTGCCGGAACCAGATCGTAATGATGGTAAATATGGTTAGTAGAGCGATGGTCCCATCCACACACACAGACACACACACAGTGGATGATGTTGGATGTGGATTTCGATTGTGGGTGGATGTGGAGACAGACAGATAGAAGTTGGAGTCGTTCTGTTTCTACACTTTCTACATTCTAATTTTTGACATTTTAAAAAATATATTTTTGTAATTGTGTTTCGGAACTTACGGTAATTGGTAATCTGCTGTTCAAGTTGTTTGTAACTGTCGTTTACCGCAGGGATCACGGCTTAGCAGATGCTTGATTGAGGAAGCTGCTAATTTTCACACGTTTGTTTGTTTGTTTGTTGTTTGTTTGAGTTTTGAGAACTGTTAAGAGTAGTGTTCACAGGAACAAAAAAAGAGCGCACTTAAGCGCTGGCTGGGCTGGCTGGCTTATTGCAAATCCCAAAGTAAGAGAGTCATTAACACTTGTACACTGGTTTGAGATTGCTTGCTAGTGTTCAGTTGGGTATGTTCGGTTGGGAACAGAGAGGAGAGAACACACCGCGTATGTTTTATACACAACGTTGCCACTCAGCTGTTCGAACTGTAATAAAAAAACAGAAAACAGAAAACTCTTTCACTGACGCCCAGCACCTGCTGCCTTTGGTGAGTGTGTTGAGTGTGGTGAGTTTGGTGAGTTCATCGTATGATTTTGTTTGGTGCGCTCGGTCTGCGCTGCGTGCTCGGCTAAGTCTCCGTGCGTGCAAGTGTGTGTGTGTGTTCTGCCTGTAATTGTGTGTGTGTGTGTGGGTTGTTCACTGTTATGCGTTCAGCAGTAGACTTGCTTGGCCCGCCCGCCAACGGTTGGCTTTATAGAATTTGTTTTTGCTAGCAACGCCAGTCTAAGCAGCAGCAGCAGGAGCGCAGTCCGGCAGCAGAGCGAGAGTGAGTGATAGCGAGAGTGAGTGTGCGTGGGCAGCGTGCATGTGAAAATGCAGCAGAGTGCAGCAGCAGCAGCAGCATCAGCAGCAGCAGCATTGGCAGCAGCATTTGCAGCAGCTCTCTATCCCTCTCTGGCTCTCGCACGCGCTTTACGCATTAACAGTGGTCTGCTGTTTACATTATCATCATGACTCTGGAAATAATGAGAGATACTTAAGATACTGAATGAGAGAACGACTTTGATTGAGCCGCTCGCTAAGCCAGCAGCTATTCTTGGCCAACTGTTGCTGCTGGTGCTGCTAGTGTGGCCCACACACACTCGCACAGCTCGCACAGTTCAAAGGTCGGCTCAGACAGTCAAGAGGCCACTAATTGGCCGTTAGAAGACAAGACCCCAGAATAGCTCCTCCACTTGATTGATGTGCAAATGTTAGACAGCAGTTGGACAGCTCTCTTACGACCGTTTCTTGGTTCTTGACTTGGTCCTGCGGCATTTCTGTGTTGCGGTTCATTCCACTTTTAGTGCCACTTTTTGGGCCAAACCACTATTTACGATTTTTCAGGTAGCTGTACCCTTAGCCCATGTAATATTATTGCGGAATTTCCCAAAAAGCACATTTCTTGGGAATTTGTTACGAAATGTTCCTTACAGTTTTTATAGCACCAGAGAACTGGATATACCACTGTCATTAGAACGCTAAGTACCTTTCGGTTGCACCGCCATAAATCAGTTGATGAAATGCCATCAATCAAATGCCTACTAGATCCTGGCCCCTAGCCACTGGCGGCCATCAATCAAATCAATTCGCGAATGGAAAGCAAATTAATCAAGCTAATTATCGGGCTAATGAGTCCATGTGTCCATGTGTCATGCGTCGTCATGCAGCATGCAGCGTGCATCATGCATCATGCATATAGCTAATTTGCACCACTGTGCACCTGGGCCAACCACTTTCACTCGCACTCGTTCTATCTCTATCGGCGGCTGTCTCGCTTGCACTGCCGCCAAGAACTCCTTGACATACGATTGAGTCTTTTGGCTGGTTTACCGTTCGTTCTTACCACTCGCACACACAGGCACGCACCGGGCGCAGGGACACGCACACAGGGACACACTCTCTGGTGGGTGGGGGCGCCCGTACGAGTATCAATGTCAAGTAAACACAGGCTTTAGCACTAGTCCCCGCTCTCCCCCCAGCAAGCAAACAGCAGCCAGCAGCCAGAGCTCTCTCTCTCTCTCTCTCTCTGTCAGTCGCGCGCTCTCTTTCTGACAACCGTACAACAGGTGGTTGTGGTTTCCCATTTGCTTAGTCGCACTCATTCCGTCTCTGTTGTTGACAGAGGTGTGGAGAGAGGGAGGAGGAGGAAGGTCTCCTCGGTCAGTGGATGAGAAAAGAGAAGAGCAGGAGGAGTGGGGAAGAAGGGAGCTTAAAGAAGAAGGAAGTGCAGGCAATTACAATATTTTCACAGCAAATATGAACGGACGGACTCAAGATTCTGGTGGCAATTATTGCAAAATTAGTGGTACAGTCAGTCGACACAGTCGCACACGCATATGCATGCGAGGATGGTGTGACGGAAGGGGGGTGTATGATGTAGCCTACGGGCACGAAGCGAAGCTGCTTACATACATACATATGTACATATGCTACTATATAGAAATCGAATAAATTATCATTTAATTCAGCATGATGAGACATCGCAAACATCGGAAAACAAATTCATTTTAAGCCAATGACTTGGCAACTTTTTTGCCGTCGCTCTCTCGCGTGGTAATATTTTTTTTTAAATGTTATATACTCTACTTACTATCTGGGTATTGTGAATTGATGTTTAAATATGTATGCCAAAGTTACAAGTGAGATATATCATAGATTTCTATACACCTTGTTGGATTTGGCATCTCAATTTGTTGGGTATCAATCTCGATATCAATTCTTAACTATGCAGCTGATACATAGAGCATCTAGTGATTCGGTCTACAAATCGGAACTTCTTTTCTTGTTTACTGTTGATTCAGAAAAAATACTGGTATAGTCTGTATCTGTGCTTTGAATGCGGCCTGGTCTCAGTCTCAATCTCCTTCCCCATCCCATCCCACCGCACCGCACCACTCGCCGCCAAGTTACCAACTCAATCCAATCTCTGGGCCACCGTCTGGGCCATGGGGCCAGGTCCGCCCAGTAGTAGTTAAAAGTAGGCGAGTACGAGTATCTCTGTGGCTTGCGTGTTTTTTGTTATTTGTTTTAATTTGCCTTTGATGTTTTTACTACCCTAGGCGCGATGCCCCATCATGGAGCGTATTGGAATCTATGGAGCCATGGAGCGTGCGTCTGCTTTTGGTGTCTAAACAAATATTATTCCATCTAATTGCGGCGAAAGTTCTTGGTTGGGGTTTTATGAATGAATGGGATACCAATCCAAATGCTTTTTCAACTGATTATCGATTTTGTCATTTTGCTCTGTCATTTTGCAGGTCATTTCCGAGTCGTATACTGTCTGTGTAGAAGGCTGCAAAGGCTTGCCCCATCCGCAAGTAATGTCATGGTAACTGGCAAAAGGCAACAACTTGTTGAGATTCAATTCATATAATTTTCTACTCCGAACATTTGATAACAGAACGCGATCGACGATAGAGAGGCGAGTAAACAGTCGTCCTCTAGAAATTATTAAATCAGTTTTCTATACGTTATGAAATTTTCGCAATTAATTCTACAGCAGAGAATCACATCAGCCAATACAAGATTTCTGGGGCATCTGTTATAATATTTTATTTCATTTTATAGTAGTCAAATTGCTGGCTTCCTAACTTTTGGCTTAATTCCAAACGAAATAGCCGCATGGATGGCCGAAACTAAGCAAATATTAGGCCCAAAGATTAGATGACTTCACCCGAAAAACTACCCCCGCTAAATGTACTACTATCATTATTAGCCCAGAGATAGTTAAAGTTGCGTATCATAAATCCAACGCCACTAAAATTCATTCTCATACATTAAATATTTACAGCAGTAATTATTTGGCCGGAGAGCGTGGAGGCACTTTGCACCGCGCCACAAAATGCGTCACTCACAGAGACTCTCAGCATCGAAAGTTAAACAAAGTTTTTGGCTTTTGCTTTTGCTTTTTGCTTTTGGTTTTGGTTACGGGGTTTCGGGGTAATAGTTAGTGATTCTAAAAACCGTTTTGACTCATTCAACAGAGTCGCGAAAAAAAAACCTCCGCAGTCATTTTGGAGCGATTACGGAATTTGTTGTTGTGCCCCACAAATGCCACTCGCTGATGGGGATTTTCGTGCGTTCGCATAATACTAGTATCTATTGGCTGAAAAACGATGACAACACTGACCATAGAATACACTGCTTCTGGTATAAGTTGGGGCTATTTATAGGGTATATAAAGAACATCACTTGGTAGAGTATAAAAAATTAAGAGGGTGCTAGATTTAATGCACGCGAAATTAAGTAGAAGTTTATGTATTATGTATTAATTTTATATATTTGTTTTGAATTATTTGATGAATTAAAACTATTTTCTTTTTTTTTCATTTCGCCTCAAATAAATCGAACAAGTCGTGAGACTTGGAAAGTCTAAAATAAAGTCATGATGATTCCAATTATTATATAAGAATAGTGTACAAAATATGCAAGTACGCAACCCAAAAGTCTTATCATATGTGTCCACTTATCAACGTAGAAACCCCGGGGGACAGGCCAGGGCAGATCCGTAAAAAGTCGCGCTTCTTTTTGGCCCAAGCAAATCAGAATGAAATGTGCACATTTCACTTCCCATAAATAGTCTCTACTCATCGTGATAGTGGAACATATAGCACAGAACTGATACTCACGCACACTCGAAATTCGTTTAAACAAAAATGCTTATAAAATAATATAGTAAAAGTTCAATTTTAATTGAATTATTTCACACTATTAAGTGGATTAAAAAGTGCTTTAAATAATGATTTAAAAGTAACTAGACGAAGGTCTGCTTAAGGAAATTCATAGCCATCTTTCAGCTCAGCTGGAAAACGCAATAAAATATAATTAAAGAAGATATTTGTATACTAATCAAAGGCAACTTATTCTACACTATAATTGATTCATTTTCATAGTTGAATGGCTGTTCAATTCGATTTTCTTCTACGGCTGCAAATTAAGCCAAAGAAATTCTCAGTAGTAGTAAATGCTGCCCGGTATCATTAGATTCAATTATTGCTTTCTCATTAATTAGCTGCGACAAATTCCTTGCAAAAGGGATTCCCGCATTGATTAACCACTGATTCTTAGCGATGGAATTCTGCACAAGTAATTATGGGTGTCGACTCGTGGGGGAGCAGGGGGTTTCATACTCATATCGTCACATCTCAATATACATATACTCGTAAGCCAACGAGGAGAACTCAACTCAGGCAACACAATCCAATTTGGCCAAGCATTTATGCAAATATCTTGAACTGCAACAACATGTTTGTGGTGTCCAAACAACGCCCGGTGCTCAGTGTCCAGTGCCCAGTGCCCGGTGCCCAGTGCCTGTTGCTGTCTTTAGCTTATTGCATGGACATATTTGCGGTTAGTTTATTGACCGAGTTCAGGCGGCACAGCACAGCACAGCCGGCAGAGAGAGTAAGAGAGAGAGTGAGTGAGAGAACATTTAATTTGTAAACTGGTAACCGGTTACCCACCAAGCAACACTCCGGCATTTGTGGTCTCTCTCCTCTCTCTCTTTGTCTCACTCCTTGAGATATTTCTACAGACCCCATTCGATCTGTGGACTGACACTGACACTGAAGGAGGTTGGCCAAGCCAGGGCAGGCCAAAAACCACAGGGTCTCTCTCAAGCTAATTTCGCCACATTGTCACATACTTTGGCCATACCGGCAGGCTGAAGAATGGGTCTCCACGCCTCTGGCCCCCACATTCTATCCAATTACCAGCGATTGCATGACACATCATCGACTTGGGGCGCAACAGCAAACAGTCCATATCAAAGCGATTATCAATGGCAAAAGATAAAAAAAAAAAAAACATTAAGACTTGGGATACACTTCAAAGTTCACGCCACACACACACATAGAACAAATTTGGCACTGATTCCAGATACATTTTGTTGTGGCATAACTATACGAAATTCGTAGCAAATCTTATCTAAACCTAATGAATTTTCGTGTTCATTTAGACACAACAATCCGCAGATTGTTGCACGTTGCCTTGGGCATAATCTCTCATCCAGCAGCGGAGGGACACATTTCTAGAAGAATTCTTTTAGCGAATTTCATGAGTCTAGTTTCATCATCATTCTTATCGCATAATTATTAGAAAAATAGTTTGATTGATGTTGGAAACCAAATAAAAAAACAATTTAGATAAGTCGAAATAAAGTGCAAAACCGCAAACCCACCAGCAGAAAGGCTTTTCTGTGCTATAAATTGAAGTGCTTTAAGACACGTGAATTTATGTATCTGTAATATAAATAATATTAAGAAATTTGTACATCTTTCAATGCGAAACAGTCGTTGGTTTAGCCATGAAATTTGATGTACCAACGAAGAACTTGAATGACCGTCGGAGCAAATTAATGATTGTTGAATGCCGTCGGGTAACAGGATGAATAATAAAATGTATTAGCTGAAAGCCTAAAGGATGCTACAGATTATATTTGCCCCACTTCTTCTGATGCTATAGCTTAAATTTCTCCCCACTTCTTGGTATACTATAGATTATATTTCCCCCACTTCTTGGGTTACACGAATCTATTGCCAAAATTCGTAAATAATTTGTATCACTTTATCTGAAATCAGTATTCCAATATCTAGTAATTTCTATAGTCGTACGATTTGTCCTTATACTTTAGAGTAATTTTATGAATAAAGAGCAGAGCATTCATTAACCCCTCCTCGCACCCTCTCCCAGACACTCTTTTGACCAAAAAGACTACCAGATTAATTTGTTTGATTTTTGTTTTGTTTTTTGTTTGATTTTTTGTTTTTGTGGTTGTTGTTGGCAGCTTATGCATATTAATAACAATTATCAATAGTTAATACAAATAATTAGCTACACTCAATTATTTTATATACACAATGTACAAGCTGATTATTATAATTTACATTTAAAAAATATTATAAAAAAAAAAAAAAAAAGGAAGAATGGATGGGGATGGGTAACAAGAAGAAGAAACATTTTGCTAAACTTATGGCTGGGATGGGGGGGCTTTGTGGATGGGTTTGGGCTCTCAGTTGACCGACGGTTTGTCCGGCTGGGACTTGCGTGTCCGGGCCCGTACAAAATCCTCCAGATACCAGCCCGCAATGGCCATCACACAGAGGGCATTCAGGCAGTTGAGGGTAAAAGCATAACTGGTATGATCCCGCACCAGACCTGGTCAAAGAAAAAAACACAGTCACAGATTGATTATTGGCTACAGGAAGGAAGGAAGTCGTGTGTGACTTACCTATGAGTGGGCCAAAGGCCATAGAGAACGTGCCGGACATAAGTAGCTGTAGCCCTGCGGCAGCTGGCAGACGCTTCAGCGGCACATACCCCGGTATAATCAGCGACCAGAAGACCGTGCGGAAGGCCTTGTTGAGGCCCAAGAACAGAAAGATGCCGACCATCGTATAGAAATTGGAAGTCATCGAGAGGAAGACACGGCCAAGGCACATGCCCAGGATGCCCACAACAAAGAAGGTGCGATTGCTCAGATTGATCTTGGCGGTGATCAGTGGAATGAGGAAGCGAACGACCAGATCGAAGAAGCCCAGCGTGGACATGGCCAGGGCTATCTGGTCGCTCTCGAAGCCCAGATCGTTCAGTATGAATGGCGTGAGAATGGCAAAGTTAATCTCCACAAAGTTGATCAGCGTAATGCCCACGGCCAGATTCACGTACGTGAAATCGCGCAGCAGATCCAGATCGAAGAATATCACGACCTTCATGTAGAAGGGCAACTTCTTGCGGCGCTCGCGCTCCAGCTCGTCCTCCAGCTCCTGCTTGTCCCTGTCCGTCAGCTTCAAGGACACAGCCTCCGCCTCGGATTCCGACTCGTAGCCTGGAGGCGCCTTCTCCGTCTCCGTCTCTGTCTCTGCCTCCTCCTCCCTGATGCTGTGACTCACGGATATGCTGCGCTGCTGGCGCGGCGACATGTCCGTACGCTCGCCGCGGCTATTCAAACGCTTCAGCTCCACGTGTCCGCTGTGCTCGGACTTCTCGAAGGTGTTCAGGCGATTGCGGGTGCCGCTGCTGTTCAGGGAGGCCCGGGACCCAAACCAGCCATCGTTGGCACGCGGCAGCACCGGCGTCTCCGGCTCCACCACATGCTTGATGATATCCTCATCCTGGTCCTCGCGCTCCGCCAGCCCCTGGGACGTGTGCAGCGCCTCGGCATCCTTGTCCCGCTTCACCACATGCCACTTCACAGGCTGATAGATCAGCGAACAGGCGATCGTGTGCAACGAGGCGCCGGCAAACAGCAGCGTTGTGCCCTGCACCCCGAACACCTGCAGCATGTAGGTGGCAAAGTAGGGGCACACAATGGGCCCCAGACCAGCCACACCGAACTGATAGGCGGTGGCCGTGCGGCGCTTCACCTTGAAGTACGTGTTCACCGCCAGCGAGGAGGCGGACACGGTCAGGCCACGCCCAAAGCCATAGATGATCGAGAAGCTCAGCAGATAGACGGTGAAGGTGTCGGCGAACACCATCCAGAAGAGGCCTAAAAAGGTCAACACTGACCCAAACAGGGCCACCACGCGGTATGTGTAACGCCGAAACAGTGGGCCATTCAAAAGACCTGCAAGGGACAGAGAAGAAAAGATTATTTTAGGGGATTTATTAAGAGTTGCAAGATGCTCCTTATGATGCAATAAGGATTGTATTTTTAAGCTATTTTTTAGCACAAAATATATTTCCAAAATGTTCCAAAGCATAAATCTATTTATTTATTTAAAGAATTGTAGCCTAAGATTGCCAGACCTTCAGGCGGAGAATAAATCTAAATGATCTGAATGGCACACGGACAGGCTTTACTTTTACAGATTTAACTTCAATTTAAAGTGTCTATAATTAGGCTCTAGAACACAGTTATTACGAGGCTGATTTACGAGACTAAAGTTAGAGAATTAGAGAGCGAGAGAGAGAGTTTGCTTAATGGCAGGACAATTAAGTGATTGCAGAACTCTTGCAAATGAAATGAAATATAGTAGATACACTCGATTTTGTTGTTGAAATTCCAAGAGAAATTAATACACTGAAATTTAAATATTTAAGCTTGAATTTACAAATTTATACAACTGCCAATAGATCTGCTCTGAGAGTGGAAATTCTTAGAAAGAATTTCTGTTGCATTAATGTGAATATATTTGTATTAATATATTTCATATTAGGATAGGTTATGGCGGGTAGCTGGGAGAGAGAGAGAAGACTTCCCCCTACTATATTGAATATTTAATTTAATTATGGCTGTGTTTATTTTCACATAGAGTAAAGTGAGCTTTAACAAATTGTTTACATCAAATGAAAATATCTCAGAGCTCCAATAAAACAACAAAAGATGAGACCTATTCCTAGTATGTATGTATGTATCTGTAGATACATGTACTGTATCCCTCCTACTCACCCGTAAATGCAGACACGGCTATCTGTGTATTGATAATGGTAGTCAATTCCGAATTGCTGATGCCCAGATTGGACATGCGGGTGCGGAATAGAATGCCAAACTGCTGGGCCAGAGCGAATGTTACCAGCTAGAAGATCCCAAGGAGAAGGATTAGCAGAAGGAAAGGCAAGGAATTGGGAGGTAATCATCATCCACTTACAATATTAACACCACTGGCAATGGCAACCAGCCAGCCCCAGCCGCCATCGGGCGCCACAAAATCATCGCCCAGATCGCTTTTGTCGCGTCGCTTCTTCTTCTTGGTGGTGGTGGGTGAAGGCGATTTGGCCGATACTATTCTGCCCTGGCCAATACCATTCTTTGAGTGATGATGCGACTGTTGCTGCAGCTGTGGTTGCTGTTGCAACTGCTGCTGTGGTTGCTCTGCTGCTGTCAGCTGCTCCTCGGACAATCGTAGTCTGGATGCCTCATTGTTAATAATATTATTATTATTATTGCTATTGTAGTTGTTGTTGTTGTGGTGATGATGATTCCCATTATCAGTCATCTTGAAGCTGCGGTGTTAGGATTGTGACTGGGATTGGTATTGGTATTGGAACAGGGGACTGGCACGGGCACTGGCACTGGGACTGCTGCTTGTCTGATTGTTGCATCACTGGATGGCTACTACAGTCATACGCCTATAAGGGAGAGAGAGAGAAGAATCCAAAATCAAAGTGAGTAATCGGAGTGCGAGAATTCAGCTGATTCTCTATAGAACATTCAATCGAATCGAATTGAATCGAAATCAAATCAAAGCCAAGACCTTAATAAAACAATTCCCCATACGAGATAAGCACAAAATCAATGTTATATAAACATATTTTCTGTATATTGTAAGTATATATGTGAGGCATTTATGTATGTATGTCTGTATGTACAATTGATAAGACAGTTCAAAGAAATAATTATATAAACTGCGATTAGAGCGGGAAAAAAAAGAGAGAGAGAAATTTAACAAAGCATGCAAACAATGTTAGATGGATCAATTTTAAAGAATTATATCTAGTACTTTTGGAATGAAAATATATCCAATAATATGCCATACATTACTTGAAACAATTTTTGAACTTCTTTTCGATCTTTTAGATTCCCCTTTTTGAACTAGTTTCCCCTCACTTTGGATATGCATTCATTCACTCTTGGGATGTTCACTCTTCACTCAACTGAATCAGACTGAATCAAATCGAATCGAAAGTCACTACTATAATGTAAAATACATAACATACATATGTATGTATGTATGTGGAAAAATTCATTGGCATCCGATAACCGTTTATGGATCAGATTGAGCGCCTCTTTTTTTGTTTGGATAATTTTCTGTTGGTTTATCACCAGTCGCCGTCGCACCCTACCCCCCCAAAAACACCCAAAACTCCTCAAGTTAAAAACTAAATAAATAATACATAAATATAACAGGCATTATACAAAAAAAAAAAGCAAGAAAGAAAGAAACGTCAATGGATTTTCGATTGTGTGATCCAGAGAGAGAGAGAGAGGTACGGACTGGCGTCTGGGCGTTACGACTTACGACTTACGATTAGTATTAGTATTATTATTTAGTGTTTCTGTTTTCGGAATGAAATTCCGCGTACCCGAGAGAGTTTTTTTTTGCGCTGACCAACCAGCTAGCCAGCAAGCAAAGGTCTGAACTGAACTGAAATGAACTGAAGTGAAATGTGAACTCTCCTCTGTTGTAAATGGCATATCGACGACAAAAATAAAGATATCTTCCCTCTTGCCTTGAGTTTTATGAGAGATCATTGGAGTAGGGAGGGGAGTGTGGTGTCGTACTACATATACTATACATATGATTGATAAGGATAGCGTTTATTATATCCAACACGAGGTGAGAGTAGAGCGGATGTCGGTTTTTGCTTCCTTACTTTCTGCTTCTGCTGGCCATTATCGCAAAACTGACCAAAACTGACCATATGTACAGAGAGGTCTCTATATCTGTATTTTTGTATGTATTTGGCATGGAAAAATGATAAGATTCGCATCAAAGTTCGCTTTATACTATGTGTGAGAAACTGGCTACTAATTGTTTGTGTACTAAAGGTCGCACTAGCTGGGTAGACTGCCATTAAAACTGCTGCTCAAATATCAATTTTACAGCCACTTAATTGTCCACCAATTAATAAACAGCCATCCTACATATACTGTATGCTAAATACTCATAGCTCATACAGTGCCTACCCACAGTGGGTGCGTAAAAACTTCTGATTGCGCTTATCAGTTCTTGGTTCGGGGCTTTGAGCCCAAAAGGGGGGAATAGGCCATCATATAATTGGTGCTAATTGACCTTAAGCCTCTTCGGTTTGTAATCACAAAATGTGACAAAGGTAAATGTGAACATATGTAGAGTACATATATATGTATACTATGTATGTAACAATGGAATATTTCAGTGGCATTTATCGATCAATTGATCGATCGATCAATAAAGCACATGGCTGCACACATGTGATGATACTCTTCTCTTCTCTCTCTTTCCAGGCTGAACCCAATGTATTGTATGGCTTTTGTTTATACTCTACATTTATGCGATACTTAACTGATATTGGATCATAAAAAATATATCTTGTAAGAGCATTAGACTTTTGCTTCAGAGCTCCTTTGGCTGATCTGCCAGGAAGCTGATCGCAGGGAAGCATTGTAGAGTTCAAGAGTTCATTGAAACTGCAACTCACTAAGCGAAAACTGGTATAAATGTACTATATATATAGTATGTAACTACGATTATATGGTGTAGGTTATGAGATTATATGTTAAGTGCTTGATTAACACACATATTTGTTGTTGTTGTTTGCTGCTACTGCTGAGGCATCGTCAGGCATTATTAAGTTTTAGAAGACGTCTAAAGCTAAAAACAAACATCTTTATAATTAGTGCTATCCGCATTATATGATTACTCTCCCCTATCCCCACCACTCTATACACTCTGTCTCGAGCCATCTTTCACACTCCATAAAAAGATATTTGCATTGCAAACACAACAAAAGGCGAACAAAAGGCGTGGCATGGCAAGGCGAGACGATGAGCTGTTTGGAATATGCGCCTGATTTGTATATGGAGGAGAGCTGTTGCTTGTGTGTGGGCAAACAACTTGTGGCAGGCACTGTGCGACGTCACATTCGATTGTTGGGTGGCGGGAGGCGAGTTCTGTAAATTGTAATCTCTCTCTCTCTCTCTCTCTCGCTTTGTGTATGGAGGGAGACTTTGATTGATGAATGTCCGTCGCATTGATTTGATGGGGCCAGTGTAGCATAACGTATGCACTGATATTAACCCGAGACATATTTAGATATACAGAATAATTGAGTACAGTGAAAGTCCACATGGAAGTACATATGTACATGTACTCTACATGTAGTAGATACTAGCTGAAAGATGCTCAAACTAATCTATGTGCTGTCTGTACACTTTTATGGGTTATTCCATTTAGTGTTTTGATTGTTAGAAGAACTAAACGAACCCCCCCTAACGATGTGTACATAACTCTTTTAAGAGTTATTAAATATCCATTGCAGTGACTTTCTAATGAAGTAGAACCTAGGACCTTCTTTTTTTTGCTTGAATTTCCGTCAATAAATAGCACTCAAATTACTGTTCACTCAAGCAAGCTACTACTGTATATGTACATATGTATGTACGTATGTATCTGTATTATCTGTTGATTTATCTATAGATTTCAGTTTGAATGTTTCTCGCTTTGAATGCACGTGTCAGCGGGCCCGAGGAAAGCGCGCGCTTATTTGGTTTTGCTTTTGTGTTAATTGCTACTAAATTAAAATACAAATGTTAGCGCACACACACAAGCACACACATACGCACACTCAGGCATATGCACACACACACATTTAAATATATTTCTATATGTTAATATTACTATATAGTATTTGAGGCCGTACGATTTTATTTTTGTAAAATTCGATTCTTTTCTCTGTTTTGTCTCTTTTGCGTTTTCCACCACTGGGCGCTGCTGTCTGCTGTCCGCTGCTGCTTCTGTCTGCTGTCTGCTGCTGCTGTCCGCTGCTGCTGCTTCTCCTCCTGTCTGCTGCCTGTTGCTTTTGTTTTTCTTCTGTTTGTTGTTTGTTGCTGCTCGTTCGCACACACCTCTCCTCTCTGACGTTTAGAATATTGTAAAAATGTTTTGAAAAAAACAATTCGCAAAAACTTAAAAACAAAAAAACAACAAAAATCACACACAGCGTGTAAATAGTATATGTATATGTAAAGCCGTGGGAGAGAGGAAAGTAAATAGAATTTAGTTTTTTTTTTTTTTTAGCATTCAACAGGCGGCGGCGACAACTACGACGACGACGACTTCGACTCGACTCGACTCGACTTTTCCGTTACGTTCACCAGCGCGAACTGAACTGAATGATTTTGTGAATTATAGTATTAAACACCAGAATACAAACGCAACTCTCTCAAATACAAATACAAATACACACACTAATACATATTTACATATGTATGTATGTTTGTATGGGAGCCCCTTTTGGGTTGACAGTCTGGTACATAAAAATACACTTACATGCGCCGCCGCCGCTGCCACCGATGCCGGGTGCTGCTGGTTGCCGGTGCGATATTTATTTGCCATACATACACACACATGCATACATATATATGCACACACATGCACACGGGTGTGTGTACTCATTATCAATATGTGTGTGTGTTATTTTTTGGTCTTTTGTTGTTTTTTTTTCGCATCAGTTGCTGCTTCTTTTGATACCCTATACTTTGCAGGAGAGTGTAATTAGAGCGAAGGAGCACTTACAGCAGGATCTAAGTAGTTTTCGGTACACTATACATACGTATGTACATATACATGTACATATGTATACATAGGTGTCCGAAGAACGATCTAATCAGAAGTAGAATCTGTCAAAACTGCTTCCAAAGAAAAAGCAATCAAACTTTGAATATTGATGGACTAGAAATGTTTCAAATGGGATCTTTTAAACATATATATTTAAGTAGCTTTCCTAGGAACAATCAAAACCCACGTCGATGGGCTGCCTAAATGACGATCCAAAAACTTTATGGTATTCAGAAGAATCCATTCAAATAAATGGACTAAAATATTCATATTCCAAAGGAAAGTTCGCTCGAAAATCGAATATCATTTTGCAGCCCCAAAGAGGATTTAAAAACTCTCTTTTTCATACCAAACATAGTCCCAATTAAACCCTAGAAATTAGAGTTGAAATCGACTGAAATCGATAACAGATAGCTGCCCAAAATACGATCGTCCTTAAACTCATTTTCGTGTTAAAATATCCCCTCAAAAGTAGGTACCAAAATATGCGCAGGAATATTTTTCTAATTATTTATTTATTATAATCAAAACTTAACAGAAGAAAATGCCAAAAAATTTCCATTAATTCCAGTTAATGCAAAGAAGGGTATCAAATAATTCGTAAATCCTTTCTGGTGGTGCTGCGACTTCTTTTGATAAGGAAAGGGAATTATTTTTTTTACCATTGTTGTATTTGCCATAGTGTTGTTGTTGTAATTAGTTTTTTGCCGTCGCAGGTGCGATTATCAGGGCAAACATTCATGAATACAAACATAGAGACTCATGCATTCATACATATAGTATAGTATAGAAGGTGGAACCATACCATACAATCTGTATGTATGTATGTAGCTGTACACACACTCATAAATACATTATGATAGCAAGCAGCAACGATGATTAGAATTTGATTTGGTCATCGACTAGCACAGTGGTAAGCGTCTCATTGGCAGCACTCCCCCTTCCTTCGAGGATAGATCTAAGCAGAAAATGAAAGAAATATGCAAATATATAATATAACTTTCTTTTAGGTATCTTTCAAGTTCCCACCAAGTTTTTCCAACAGTTGATTGGCTCTGCAAAGGCTCTGCTGTAACGCATCATGCAGTGGTGCACCTCTGCCTGTTAACCGCGTATCTTAATTGAATAGCCCTTGCCGCACTGTGCGTCTCCCTCCCGTTTGG
Organism: Drosophila bifasciata; assembly: GCA_009664405.1. Classification (NCBI taxonomy): domain Eukaryota; kingdom Metazoa; phylum Arthropoda; class Insecta; order Diptera; family Drosophilidae; genus Drosophila; species Drosophila bifasciata. Next base: position 34,970,122 of record CM019041.1, read on the forward strand.
GGTGTCTGGCATACAGGAAATGCTTTTAGTTAACTGCCGAACAGGAGGGACAGATACGACGGGGGCTGCTCCTGGTTAAGCCTTTCGTTCGGCTGGCTGGCCCTCTAGTGTGACGATGATGACAGCTTGGTTCCAGATACTACCCAAGGCACAGGGTACAGGTGTCAAAAACTGTATCGAAAGTTTGCATTACAATCCCAAGGCTGTCTGGCGGCTGTCCGCCCATGCCATGACGCAGATTGAGGATTATGCGGTATTTCTTCTCCTTCTCTCTCTCTCTCTCTCTGTCTGGAGTTATCTTGGGTCTGGCAACTGGTTGGCGGCGTCCGTTGGTTAACTTCCATTTGAATTGTCATGGATGGGGCTGAGGTGTGGGGGGGAAGTGAAAGGCTCCACCGCACACACACACACACACCAACAGACTGTGTTGATTTTGCTCCTCTTTCGCTTGACGATGACTCTCCCAGTCGTATTATCAGTGCTAAAAATAACTGTATATTAATTAATTGTATATTTTGGGAACACCTTCGATTCATGGAATCTGAGTCTGCGACACTTCTTTGACCCGGCACTAATCTTCAGACACAATACAAAGAATAAGTATCCAACCGGAGAGACCTTTAGTCGCTTTACGGATTGCCGTTTGCCGTTTGTACGTTTTACAATCTTTTTGCTGATAAGTTTGCCCATTTTTATTTGCCATTTTGGCATTTTTTGGTGCGGGCTTTACGATTTGGCACCCGGGTCCAAAGACCAAGGTGGGTGTGTCCGACATGCCCCCGTATATCAGCAACAATAAAGCTGTGAGGCAACAGAACTACACATAAACAACGACTATACCTATGTATATACCCATATACTGTAGTGTGACGAACGGTACTATATGCACATAAAGGCAAATGTATATTTAGCTATTTATTAGCCCCCCACCATCTGTTTTTTGTTTTTTCGTTAGAAGTCACAAAGAGACCGGCCTCCAAGGCAATCCAGACGATAAGCCGTAGAGAGGAAACCTCTTTGAACTCAATCGAACGCGAATGGACTCCAGTCAGACCTCAGCCGATACGCATTTCTGTACAGAACGGAAACTACTTTTTCATATGATGGTGATGGCTCAGAAACCCACAGACTGAAAAGTCTCCAACCCATTGGTGTTAGAAAGACACACACACCATTGGATTGGAGAACTTTCAGGCTGCAAGCACTCCCCCCACACAACACAACAAAACACAGCACAACCGAACTAGGGGATCATCGATCTCTGCCTGGGAGGATTGAAGCCGACTATTTTGGATAGAGGATAGAGGATATAGAGGCATGTCTATCAGCTACAGAAATCGTTGATTCAGCTTCTAGTACTACTAGTAACAAACAGTGGGTTTTGGCTGATGTGTGGATCACGGCTAAGTCGGACCAACCCACTCTTTTGGATATCGAAAATACCAATAAAAATTGGCCTGGTCATCCTTAACCTTTGATCGTTGATCATCACTCACAGTACTTATATGACGGCTTGGATGAAATATGAATGACCGCATTAGTGAAGTGTTTAGATTCTCTAATGAATTTTGAATGAAACATCAGAGTTAATCTAATCCTTTCATTAATGAAATCACAACAAAGGGTACACTTAATTTTACTCAAAGAATCACAGGATCAAGGTATGGCGGCATGCTGATTGTTCGATTGAAGCGCTGACTGACGATGCTTTGCTATGAAAACTTCAAATACACCAATGGGCAAAGCAACCTCAATCAGTGATTCAATCTGCTAAAAGAGATTGAATGTTCATTTCTATACAAATACATATATTTAGCTTAGTACACAGACGGATCACTTATGCTGAATGTAAGGATTAATATGCAAATGGAGACATTATTATATAGAATAAACAATATAATGATGTCTACATTCACCATATCAATCCGTATACAAAAGACACACTCTTCACATCACAGGATAGATCTTTGAATGCAATGATCCTTCACTTCACAGGATAGATCTTTGGATGCAATGCTCTTTACTTCACAGGATACTGATTTGACTGTAATGATCTTCACTTCACAGGATACTTCTTTGGCTGCAATGATCCTTCACTTCACAGGTGATTTGATTTAGATGCAATGATCTTCACTTCACAGGATACAGGAAATTCGATGCAATGACGATCAGCGTTGTAGAGCCGAAGAGCTGCAAATTTAGCTTGAGCATATACATATTTCTAAATCAACTCTTTCAGCCCACAACGTCAATCGCAGAATATTAAGTATTATTCAAGATTCCATTTTATTTGTGCGTGCACTCACAGGATGACTGTCGAGGACAGTTGTGAATGCTCAGGTACCCTTTTTGGATATCGTATACACCAATATGGGTAAATGGGCATTCACTGCCGTCAGCCACAGCATGGCAGAATACTTTTCACTACTTTTGGCATACAGAAAACACTCACAGGATACTCACAAGATACTCACTGGATACTCACAGGATACTCACTGGATATTCACTGGATACTCAAAGAATAATTGGCATGCGTTGCTTTGAGAATTGTGATACTGACGGCAATGGAAATCCATTGGGATTTTGAATATACCAATAGAATAGCATTGTCCGCCAATTCCACAAGATCACTTCCGATGAAGGATATTCTATTTGTGATGCTACTGATCACAGCTCTGCCTGACAATGTCTCTGCATTTGGTTATCAAATGAACCAAATTCAAAAGCATTATCAAAACATGAACACGATCCACGTTGAGAGCAATCACTGATACATATTTGAAGGGAATGCTTTTAATGATGTCAGGGCAAGACAAACCCATGTATTCGATTGAAAATATACAAAAACATGCAGTTTGCCTTGCCACCACATCAAACGCAAAAATCACAGGGAACACTGCACAGGGAACACTGCACAGGAAACACAAGCATTATTTAATCACAGGATTATTATTATTATTATTGTGGATGCTATGGGAATCACAACAATTCCTGGTCGTGTAACTTTCTTGCATTTGGAGTACAGCAAAAGAGGAGCACGTCCAGAAACTACTGCAATTCTGCTCTTGCCACACACACACACATCTTACTGCACTTTTGACACAGTAGCACTGTTAAAACAGCATTTATCTGTAATAAAACAAAGTATACTTTATTAATTAAACAATTCTCTAATTTATTGCAATTTTTTGGAAATTTTAATTATTGTTTTAATATTTTTAAAAAATTATTAAACAAAGTTACATCGTCAGGGGTGTGCTGCATTTTTTATTAGCTTTTTGTTGCATACTTTTGGGTGCAAGTTTCTAATTATTGAATACGATATTTGTAGCATACTTTTGGTGCGACTTTTTAATTATTTTAATTATTTAGTCAATTTTTTATTTTGTTTAATTTATTTGCAAATGAAACTGCACTTTGAAAATTGAAAAGTAATAATAATGTTTTTTTTGCTTACCTCACGCATCTTTGAATCCATCCGCTGTCCGTTCCACTCAATTGAAGAGTGCAAGCCGAAGTAAGTGGAGTGTTTGATGTCCAGAGTCCATTGCCGCATCGCCTCTGTTGCGCTATCACATGCAATTATGTACAACATTCATGATGCATGCGCCTGCCCCCCCAACTGAGACTAATTTGTGTGTGCGGCAGAGGCAGAGTCAGGTGCTTGCTTGTGCGTCAAAGGATGCTCAACGCCCACGCACACAACAGAATCCCCCCAGAAGCCAGAATTGCCCAATCGTAGGATGCTCACACGCACACACGAACTGATGGGTGGTGAATGGGTGGGTGGATGGTGGGTTGGCGATTTCGTGGTAGCTTTCGTGTGGCGTCAGCAGAGAAGCAGCAACAAGTTCCAGCAGGAGGGGTGGGGGCAACTCAAAGGGAAAATGAAGCAAAGTGAGATGGAACAACTTTCTGCTGCCGCCACAGGAGCCCAGGAACACAGGAGCAGGAGCACTAGTACAGTTACAGGTACTGCTACTGAGAAATTCCCCTCTCTCTCTCGGAAGTACTACTGTCGCCCCGTGGGGCGTCCACAAATGTACTCAAATGAATGCATTTGAAGCATGCGACAATTTGTTGCTTTACCATTTTGTTTGCAATGCCCCCCCGTTGCCAACTCTCTTACTCTTATTGTTGGCCTTTTCCATGCGGAAACAGACATTTATCGATTCATTGTCAGAATTCTTAGATTCTTCTGGCAAAAAGACAAAAATTTAGAGAGCGGGAGGGATACATTTTCATTATTAGAGGGCTTAATACAAGCCACTCGTTGACTGGCTGGCTATCAGACAGTCGCATTGTGTCTGGTGGCAATTAGTTGGGGGGCGTTCCGTCCATCACAGCTTCATGAAGTGCCAGAAGCTGAATTTGAATATTAACAAGACAGACGGGGGGTGTAGGTGGAGGCGGAGTAAGGAGCATGCAATAGGCAGCCATAATCAAATGAATTGTAAACTGAGAGGGCTCCGCCGGAACTTCAAACATCTCACAAGGGTGCCGCGCGTCGGTGTATTATTTATTAGTATTATTTACCTGTTACTTCGGTTGGCGCCGGACTTTGATTATTGAAATTAAACATGTGGATCCTTAGGCTCACTTGACTGTTTATTCAAAAATCCTTCAAAATATATGATCTATATGGAATACAACAAACCAACAATTAATGTATAGAGAAGTGAATGACTGTCACGGAAATGTTAACCGTTTGCACATAAATATTATATACATACATACATACATACATACAGATGTATATGCATATGATCTCATCTATTCCGATCCAAGCAATAAAGTCCAATCAATATGATTGTGTCCAAACAAACAGCAGCTGAGTCGAGTCGAGCCGCCGCCTTCAGAGTTCAAACTCCAACAAGAAGCGTGTGACAAAGGCAACATGCGGCAACAGGCAACAAGCAGCACGTGCTGCACATCACGAGCGGCATCATAATCAATATATACATACATAGAAGGAACTACGATCAATAACAAACACTTTGGAACACAAAGGCGGAATATAAGAATTAAGCTAAGTTATTGCCGCCTGGCAGAAAAATAAACTAAAATGCATTTACTATACATACTCGTAGTTCCTGGTTCAATTTGCCAAAGAAGATTCCCTTGGATATATAGAATAAGCAGAAAAGTTAAATTCTGCACACAAGAAACCCCAAAACCAATCGATCTATTCGTTTCGTTGTTAAACCAATCGTATCGTTGTTTCATATCGTTGTTTCATATCGTTGTTTCGTATCGTTGTTTCGTATCGTTTTTTCATATCGTTGTTATTGTGATCGCAGTAGTCTAAAGAATAGAAACGCAATCCTGGTATTTGCATACAAGATTGTGTAGTCAATTCTTTGAACTAATACAATCCTGTAGAATAAGTATTCGGCCACTAGTTATAGAACACTCGCGACGGCATTCCACAGACAATATTTTGAAATGCGATGCGATGTGATGGGATTTTCCGATTACAGAAGCTAATGAAAATGCCTCAGTATTAGATATTGAATTGGGCATTTGATTAACACTGAAACAAATTCATTCGCCACTAAAATCAGATCGGAAATGTTTACGATTTTCCCCCAAAATCCACAGAGCTATTCCGGGTTATGGAATAACGTATAGTACCCCATCACATCACATCTTGGCATTGGCATATCTCGAGCCTCTTTTTGGGGGAATCAAAAAGGACCCCCGCCCCCCCTGTGGACTGTGGTATTGACAGAAATTGGGATGCTTTTGGATAGCGAATACACGAAAAGCATCACAGTTTCTGCCAGTACCTTCAGCGTGCAACTCTCTGGACACGCACACACGGGACAGGCACTGTATATTCAATTGGCGATGCTAGGCGATTGCGGTTATTGCGGCTAATGAACTTCTGTTGGGTTTGAAACACACCAAAAGAAGTACATTCTCTGCAATTACACTGCAATCGAATCGTATAGGTTAGAGCAAAGCATAAGTCCTCCCAAAACTGTCTAGACACTCACGGTACGGGTAGGATGTCCACCAGCCAGTTATTTGTCTTTGATTGGATATAAGTAAGAGGAACAGGTCAGTTTTCTATTGGATTTTAAACTCAACAATAGCCAAACAGCCTGATCCACTCACTTATTCAAATTTTTATATCAAAATGCACCTGTGCTGCGCTGTTGTCAAGAAATAGAGAAAATTTCGACCAAATATGGCTACTTCTGTGGCATTGAAAACAGAAGGTGAACCACATTTGATCCCAAGCATCTAATTTCATTATGTTTTTAATGGCATCTAAGCAAAAGTTACGTGATTAAATAGGGATTCAATATTACTACTATTTGAAGATCTTCGATAATCACTTTCTTTTTACTCAGTTTCTTTAGAACAACTCTGGAAAGATAAACAGAAATAGGTAAGTAAAATACACAAAATATATCTGAAATTATTGGATTACTCGTTACACACGATAAACTGATGGAAATGTATTTATGCTGGGTGTTTTCCTGAGCGTGTACTTTTATCGATCGGCACAGAAAAAAGATCTTAAATCACTTTGTAACTAAGTCGATAGAATAAAGTACCCGATCCAAAGTTGCACAGCACAGATTCCGGTTAGATGACTGCTGATCTGAAGTACTATATATATGTAGTATATGAAGTACAAATATCATCGACTAATTGATGTTCCAAAGGCACACATTTTCTCTATATATTTCTAAAAGTGTGCTAGTGGACTATCATCAGTCAAATGATAAAAGCGTATCTGTAAAACCGATGGTACACATTATTTTTGTGCTTAAAATAATCATATTCAATGCTGTACAGTGAAAATGTAATTCCAATCAAATGACTAAGCTTCATGGAATCAAGTGACACATGAAGTTTTTATCGTTTGACCAAATTGCAAATTCAATTAACGAAATATTTTCAATTCCATTGATCTCAAGCACTATAAAAGAACGATTTTAATATCACAAATGTCACAGATGCCAAATGAAAAATAAACCTTTACTTTTACCAAGTCTACCAAGCCAATGGAAATGAAAAAAAAAAACCTTAAGCTTGGAAAACTCGATTAAAGTAGCAGGCTCCTTCCTCTCTCCAATGATCGTTCTTTACTTTCACGAATAATACACAAATTATTAATAAATGATACAGTTACAAACTTAATTATTCACAAAATATTTGATTTGATGTTTTGGTTCACTTGATTTTATACACTTGGACTACCGGTCCCGGGACTCGGTTCGGGAAAACTACAATTAGTTTTAGATTATTTTGAAGCTAAGCCTGGTTTGGCATCTTTGGCACATTTAATATCACACTTTTGGAAGATAATATTTTGTAATGAAACTTTTGTTTGGTCTGTCCCATTCGAGTGAAGCCTTGAGTATGAGAGGAGATCCGTGCTGCAGCTGGATTATATGGCATGGATATATGCATGTGATGTGTCTTACCCGAGAGCTGTTCCAGTGGCTGTCATTTGATGACTGCAGATTCCGAGCTGCAGTCTGTGCGCATTTATTCGTGCACCCTAAAACTGTGACTTTTATGTAGGGGCCCACAGGTACTTGTACTTGTGCGTCAAAGGACACCCCCGCCACAAAATCCACGAAGCCAGTGAATCCGTTATGTTAAATGCTCCTACGTATGTAGGTAGATATGTAGATACATATGTATGTGGACCATTCAGATATATTCATACGCACACGCACTGGCACACATGCACATGTGGGGGTGGGTTAGGAAGAAGAGGTCGTGGGAGCTTTCGTGTGGCATCCACCAAATGCGCAACAAGTAACAGCAGGAAGCTGACAAACGCAGAACGCTGGAGAGAGAGAGAGCATGTCAACAGAAAATATGGAAAACCAACAAAAAACAAAACAAAAAAAAAGCGCAAAGTAGGGAAGCAAAGCAACAACCCCCCATTGGGCAAGCATTGACATTGGAACATGAGCTAAACAGGAGCACAGAGACATCTCCCTTCCTGTCACCCACTTTGAAGCACTTGTGGCGCCATGGGGATGGATGGGGGGGGGCCCGCCAAGTGCGGCGCACAGTGTACTCGAGTGCATGCAAAATATGCGACAGTTTGTTGCTTAGCATTTTATTTGCGGCCATGCCCCCCTCCCCATAAGGAATCAGTCATTTATCGATTCCCATTGTCAGGGGGTCGGTCTCAAGAGTGGGAGAGCAGAAGCCGAAGCCCCGCCGCTCCAGCCAGCAAAAGAAAGTGACAGGGAGATGGCGAAGGAGAGGAAGAGGGAGAAATGGCTTGCGGAAACACTTCACTTCCATTTTCAGGCTACTCAATGTAAGCCACCGCCTCGTCAACACTCCATTGTGTGCGTGGCAATTAGCAGGGCTTTCCCCGGCAATCGTTTGGTTGGGTGTGTCAGTGTCACAAGGGAAGCAGAAACTATTGAATCAGCTCCCCAATACACCCCCCTCAACCAAATCCGAAAAATACTTTGGCAGTCAAAAGGGAAATGGAATCCGTATAAAAAATATGAAGACAGACTACAGTATACGGTCAGTATGGTAAAGGTTAAAGGTAAGAGTATATTTGGGATAGAGTTCCAGCAAGTATGTGTTTGATCTGTTCCCATATAAGTATAATATTTCCATTATAATTCAATTCCACTCAATTAACAGCTGTGACATTAACAGTATTGGATCTGTTAAAGTCCTCATTATTGACAGCAATCCATATCTGGCAACGCCAAGCGATTTAACACTTTTCCTCTCTCACTCTCTCTCTCAGTCTATTTCTCTCTTTCTCACTCAATGTTTGGCTTCCGCACCCATACTTTTGCCCGTGAGTGAGCCATGCAGCGCAACAAGTTAACAGACAAGGCTACGCAGCATTGAGCGGAACAGAGAATGAAAGAGCGAGAGTCGAGTGCATTTGCGCAACTGCAACGTAACCAAGTGAACAATGTAGTGTATGTAGAGGGGAGAGGTAAAGCTGCAGTTAGCTACCACAGAATGCAACTTCACCAGAAAGACTTAACAGATGGGGTACACAGTAGTATATTTATAAGTTAATGGTTCTATGGAGAGGAGGAAACCTATGAGAGCGAGAACGCCTCACCTTGAAGTAATACCCCTTGCAAGTGCAATCGAGAGTTGGAGCAGCAGCTCTCTCTCTCTCTCCGCTCTCTTTGCATATGCGATCTTGAAACAAAACACAAACAGTCAAAAACTTGCTTTACCATGACGACTCTCTCATACACATACACACACACACACACACGCTTCCACTCACTCACGCGCCGCTCTCTTTTCATTGCCTTTGGTGGGAGGCAGGCAGAGCACAGTCAACATGCCTGGCGCAGGCGACAGTCTCACTCATGTTAAAACAAAACCAGCAAGAAAGCTAATATCATCGTGGCGAAGCTTTTTATACCCTGGAAACAGGCTCTGCTGACGACATATTTTGATGGTATGACCCCAATCATATATCCTGTTGTGTCCTTACTTCCCGAATCCGACCGACAGTGTACGAGTAAAGCTGTTAAAAACAGATAGAGAAGAGGACATTGCGGATCAGGAATATAGGTTTGTACCAAACAGCGTTACAAACTTCTGCTGTATCTGAAAATACTCTCCTCAAGGGTATGGAAAAACTTAACATGAGTGATTTGCCTCTTCGAAAATTGGGTAACAACAAAGCAACTCACTCATGTTAAACAAAAAAAAGAATAGTGAATATTAGTGGTTGTACATGAGCGCAGTGCTCAATTTCGCGTGAGCAGGCATTCAATCGAACAGCGCGAGCGCGTAGCTCATTGAAATCGAAATCGAAGAAGGCAAAGACATAGTGGGAAAGAGAGAGAGTGCCACCCCCCTTTTGGCCCCACCGCTTCTTTTTTTTTGTTTTGTAATAAATAGCGCTGTACAAAGCGACCACGCTACCAAACGGAAAGAACCCGCGCTGTGAGCAGAGCAACAACGTAGGTCGGTACCCCCCTGCACCCCCCCTCAAATAAACCAACGTCAACGAAAGGGAGAATCGAATCGAACCGAACCCCCGAACCGTCGTCCGTTAACGTGAACGAGAAGAAGAATCGGTTGAAACAGCTGGAATAAAACCAGAAAAGAAACCAGCAAAGCAAAGCAAAACAAAAACAGAATTAGCGACAGACCAAAAAAAAAAGAGAGACAAAACATACGTTTCCCCCTTCCCACCGAATCGCCGCGATTTTCCCCCTGGAAAAAAATATATAACACAGATATAATATATAATTTATAATGAGTATATTATAATTTAAATGTGATAAGAAAAACTCTGAAAAAAAAACCGCATTAAAACAGCAAACTGATCAAAAATTCAACAACAACAACCAAATAATATATAAGAACCGCCTACAGAAAAAAAAGGGGAAAAATCATGACATTGGATTAACGAAACTTTATGGCAAAAAAAGAGAAAAACGAGTTGGAAAAAAAAAGTATTTTTTTCAAAATTTTTTTCGAGTGTGTTACAAATTAAAGACCGAGCGAAAAAGTCAAAAAATTAAAATCACAACAAATGGAAAAATATAATTAAAGCAGATGCCAACCAAAAAGCGAAACAAGAAATAACAACGTAAAAAGAAAATATCCATAAATCTATATATACCATACATTATATATGTAGATAGACGAAGAGGAGAGGAGAACCCGGAGAACGGAACGGAACGGACAGAACGAACACCTTAGAGCCAAAAAACCAAAGCAGCAACAACAAAAACAACAACAAGCGAGCGAAGGAAGGAACAAAAGAACGAACCAGCAGATACGAGACGGACAAAGACAGAGGAAGAGAGAGAGAGAGAGAACACAACAAAGAACACAAAACAGAAACAGAATACAAAAAAAAATAGAGCTGAAAAGTTAGAGGAGAAGGAAGGAGGAAATGACAACGAAACAACCAAGAAAAGTTGCCCCCGATGGCGGCTGGGGTTGGGTTGCCTGTTTTGGCGTTAGTTTGGTCAACGTAAGTCTCACCTTAATATATATATAACACATTGTATATACATATACTATATGTATAGTTAACCCTCCCCCACCATCCAATGCATCCACACACACACTCCAAGTATTCCAATTAATTAGCTAATAAGAGGAAGGAAAAGTAAACCAATCACTCTGCCGCCTTAAAACCCCTTTCATCCTGCAGACTACTGCAGACTGCATTCTTTTCTCCTCCCCGCTTTTTTTCCCTGATGTATTAATAGTTTTGCACTTAGGATAGGTTAGTTACCAACTTTCCCCTGTCCCCTGTACCCATTCACTTTCCCTCGGTGGCACTTTAGTTAGTTAGTATATGACTTGTGTTTCTCCCCTATGATAAGATTCAAATGAAATATGACAAAGTTTAATATGTTTCTATCTCACATGTTTACACGATGCGATTTATGTGGGGCTATTCTGTCATAAATATAAATATGATGGGTAGTAATAAATATACCAGATACATACATATATAATCAAATCATAAATACAGAAGATAATCTATTGTATTAATTTGGTTTTACTGGGTTAATTATTTACAATCGCATCATCATTTAAGATATCCCCATAAAGATAGTACCAGGGGTAATGTAAAATCCAAATTCCCAGTATCCCATGTATCTACCTGACTGGTCTCTCTCTACCCTGGGTTCCTGCCTGGTCCCTGCTTCTATGGTGCAACTTGTCTTTCCTTTCCTTTGTCTTTCCTTGTCCGTGTGTCTGTGTATCTGCAGGCAAGAAAAACAGCTGCTTTTTCAAAAGACCAACACAGAATGAGGAATAAAGAGAGAGAGAGAGACACAAGCTAAGTAAAAGAGGCAAACCAAAGCAAAAAAAAAGGAGACAACTCCGATCCGATCATGGCCAGCATTGAGTCGTTCGGTTTGGGGTTTCCTCTGGGGATCTACCATACCATACCATACCATACAATGCTATGCACTGTGTGTCGCGCGGCGGCATTGCCTGTCGGTCACGCACCAGACGCGTGATATCGAAAATGCGTCTCAAGTGTTGTAGTATACCCTACTTGCAGTTGGGTATTTTTCATTTTCTATCCACAATAAATCACTTGTAAACCCAAAAACTATACATTTATGGGGATGTAAATACTATATTTAAAATAAAATAGCCTTTCATTTCAAATTATAACAGTATTACCATCAGATGAAAGGTACCACATGATTCGGCTAAGTTTGTTTTGCTCTCTTTTTTTTTTGCTGATTCTGTATTTTTTTGTCGTTGTATTTATTTACATACATACATATGTATTTATGTATGTACTATGTACATGTGTGCAGACATACCTTAACCTTATATACACATAAATTTTAATCTGAACAGAACAAAAATGAATAAAACTTCTTGGGGGGGATCGTGGAAAAGCAGCAAAAGCTCCCATACATGCCAAATTATTTTACAAAAATTTAGATCACACATCGAATATTAAGATATCAATATAGAACTAATGGCTTACGCGATTACAAAGTAGCTATTCGAAGATCATCAGTATTGGTTAATATGTCAACATCATTTGCTTTTCATCTCTGAGAGGTTAGGCCAAAACACTATGGAAAGAGAGATAGAAATAGATAAGTATCTGATATAATATACATTATTGATCACCCATAGCACAACACACTACAATAATGGAAAAGTATCGACCCCAAAGATGAAGAATGAACTGATACGTCTACCGAGTGTATTAGCTTTAAGGAATCAAACCACTTAATAGCCACTACACTCGAATAAAAGTATCAGCTCCAATGGTTTTCCGGATATGTCACAGATGGGTTGGTGGTAAATAAATTTCTTAGTTACCAGTACAAGATGATATATGTATAAAAACATTTTTGGACTGAGAACCAAGCCATCTAAAGACCAGTGGAAAATATGCACGATTTAAGCTCAATTATCGGTTGATTCCACGTTTAAAATTTGAATGTATTACAATATACGTTTATCCATTCCGATAGTACTAAGAAATCAAAAAAATTATTTACCAAACAAATAGATAAAAGTACAAATTTACACGAGAACCACCAAGTACTAAAGGATTTGTGACACAATCAACGATCCTTAAATATTATTGAACGGAGAATTATCGCGCACATATCTCATGGATAGTCTTGTGGCTAATGATTCTCACTATACTGCAGAATTTATGCTATTAGAAATCTGCATAAGTTTCTGAGTATAGCGAAAACGATGAACCAATGAAAGAGTAACATATTATTTCTCACGGCTAGCTTAGTGGTAAATAAATCTCCTGATCCAAAGTCCAACATGATATTATAAAAAACATATTTGGACCGAGAATCAAGAGAACCAAAGACCATTTATAAAATTTACACGACCTCAACTTAACTCTCGGTTGATTTAATTGATTCGAAGTTCACAGATGATGGAGAAGGAGCGTACACTTCCATCCGTTTGCCGAGTATAGAGATATAAAAAAAACTGCCATACCAGGAAAACGGATAAAAGTACGAGCTCCAAAGAATGTCTTTTCGAAGGTCCTCCTGTAACATTTAAGCATCATTTGCTCATCATCTCTGGGAGATTAGGCTATGAAAACACAGAGAGAGATTATTAGATTAGTATTTGATATATGTATTATATTGATCACCCATTAAACAACACACTGTCTTAATGATGAAGAATGAACTTATACGTCTTCCGAGTGTACTAGCTCTAAGGAATCAAAGCCACTTAATAACTAGGACACTCAATAAAAGTATTAGCTCAAAGAATACATTAACCCCTAAGTAACGGATATCTCAAATGGTTTGGTGGTAAATACATTTCTTGGTTGGGAGTACAAAATGATATATAAAAAACATTTATGGACTGACAACCAAGACATCTAACGACCAGTTGAAAATATTCACGATTTAAACTTAATTCTCATTTGATTTTTAATTGATTCAAAGTCCCACAAGTGATGAAAATGGAGCGTATACTTCTACCCGCTTGCCTGGTATTAAGATATCAAAAAAAACTTTTATACCAAGGAAATGGATAAAAGTACGAGCTCCAACGATTGCCGTCCGAACACGAATATTTCACAGATCCGGGGGGTTTGTTGGTAAATAAATTTCCCGGATCGCAGCAGAATATGATAACAAACACATATTTTAAACTGGGATCCAGAAAAACTATAGACCATTGAAATATACATATGGAAAAGCGCAGATGAGCAGCCGATTGATTGTCAATATAATCCGAGTCTTAGCAGGCCGAAATCTTAAATCTGTGTCACTGAAAAAAAGTATTGTTATTTAGACATAATGAATGGTTCGTAAAATTTAATGGATTTTCCTACCCTCCCATCACCACACACCACCACACCATCATCATCATCAATCATTAAGGCGAAGGTGCAAATTGAAAACAAAAACTTATAATCTTGATCGGTAATGCACCTTCCCCACCCAGCACCTCGCCCTCGCGTTCATGTTTGGAGTATGGGGGAATCGGGGTTAGATCCGCTGCCTGATATCGGCTGATTGGCTGTGGCGATCAGTCGATTATGTGAGCACACGGTTAACGGTTAGGTTGGGATTGCTTTTGGGGTTGGGTTAACTCGAACTAATCGCAGCTGGGGACGCGTCGTTTTGTTTGTTTTCGCTGCGTTGACAACAAAAAACAAAAAAAAAAACTATCACTATCTTTGGGCAGTGGGCCGCACGTTTAATCGCTTTTAAATCATTTACGAGGCAAATTAGCACTTGAACCTTATACAACACGAAATCGAAAAATAATAATAAATAATAATAATAATAATATACAACAAGCACACACAACATATTAAGCACTAAGCACTAAAATATCTAAGACAGAAAAATAACAATAAACATGACTCTTAGAATTACGAATCGTGTTGCCAGGGGGCAACAGGGGGGGAGCCGCCGGACATATCTCTCGAATGTGATTAATATGCGAGCATATAGTCATATATTTGTGTCCGATTCTATGCTCAATATAAGAGCTCTCAACTCTTTGGACTCTGTAGCACTTGAGAATATCGAACAACGGACACATTTCCATCATTTCTGCTATACTTTTGTACATTCAAACAGATAACTCATAAATTTATTTGTGGATATGTTACATAACTCTTTGGTTATTATCTCATGGATGAGTTTGTGGCAAAAATTCTCCAGAGCCAAAATGCCAAATGATGGTAAAAATACATTTGGCATCGTGGTTCTGGAAAACTATAAACCACTAATGAACTATGAACTATGAACCACTATGAAGAACTTGCACAAATGATGAAGAATGAGCGTATACGTCCATTTGATTCCTCAGCAATAAGTATATAAAAATCAACTTATTGCTGGGAAAATCAATGAAAGTACCACAACTCCAGTGATTTATTCACGCACGGAACACGGAAATCTCACGAATGGTTGGTTAAGTTATCAATAAATCTCTTAATTGACTGTCCAACATGATATTATAAAAAACATATTTGGGCCGAGAACCAAGCCAACTAAAGACCAGTTGGAAAATATTCACAATTTAAGTTCGATTCTCAAATGATTCGAAGTCGACAGATGGATAAAGAAGGAACGTATACTTTTATCCATTTTCCCGGTATAAAGATATCAAACAACTATCATACTGAGAAACTGGATAAAACTACAAGCTCCAACGATTGTCTTTTGAAGATCCTCTTGTAGTATTTTAGCAGCTTCATTTGCTCTTCATCTTTGGGAGGTTTGGCCAATCCACTATGAAAACAGAGAGAGAAATAGATTAGTATCTGAAATAGTATTAACTATTGATCACAACATACTATATAATAATGAAAAATTATCTATCCTTGGTTGTTCTTAACGATGAAGAATGAACTTATACCTCTTTTGAGTGTTCAAGCTCTAAGGAATCAAGTCACTTCACTCACAGCCAAGACACTCAATAAAAGTATTAGCTCCAACGATTGTCGTCTAATCTATTTATTAAAGACCAATGTTCACTCCACAGTCACGAATATGTCACAGATGGGTTGGTGGTAAATAAATCTATTGGTTAACAGTTAAAAATGATATTTAAAAAACATTTATGAACTGAGAACCAAGCCATCTAAAAACCAATTGATAATATTCACGATTTAAACTCAATTCTTGTTGGATTCCAACGTTTAGAATCTGGTACTAACCGAATGGATAAAAGTACCAGTTCTCAGTTCATAATTAAATATCTCACGGATGACCTAGTGGCTAATTATTTTCGCTAAACCGCAGAGTTAATGATATTAGAAATCTACATAAATCTCTGGGTATAGCAAAAACGATGAACCTATGGAACGGATTTCTCACGGTTGGTTGATTCAGTGGTCAATAAATCTGTTGTTCCACAGTCCAATATGATATTAAAAACAAACATATTTGGGCTGAGGAACAAGACAACTAAAGACCATTTGAAAATATTTACAATTCACAAGCTAGATTCAATTGATTCAAAGTCCACAGATGAGGGATAAGGAGCGTATACTTGCATCAGTTTGCCGAGTATAACGATATAAAAAACTGTCATACCAGGAAAACTGATATAAGTACGAGCGCTCCAACGATTGTCTTTTCGAAGATCCTCCTGTAATATTTACTGGGAACTCTGGAAATGGAGGGAGAGAAGTCGATTAGTATTCGATATATTATATTGATCACCCATTATACAATGTACTATAGTACAATAAAGGAAAAGTATCGATTCTTGATTGGTTTCAATGATCAAGAATAAACTGGATACGTCCACAGAGTGTACTAGTCTCAAGGAATCAAACCACTTACTATAATTGCACGGACACTCGAATAATAGTATCAGCTCCAACGATCGTGTGACCGATCCTTATCGAATATTTTCGCGCACTTTCACACGCGAACCGGTTATCGTTATGAGAGGATATGATAGATAATTCTCTAGATTATTAAACCTGTATGATATTTGAATTAAACATACATGGTTTAGCGAACCTAGACAACTACAAATCATTTGTACGATGTAGGACGATGAATGAGGGTTTTTTGTTTAAATAATTTGCAAATTTTCTCTGACCAAAGTATAGTAAAAGAAACATTGTGTTCAAAGGAAATTTGCAAACCAGTAAAACTAAACACTAACTCGTATATGTATATTATATATATATTAATTAAAATATTGTAAATGTTTTCAGCTATCGCAAGAAATATTCATATTTTAGTTGGGGGGAAAAGGCGAGGCCATCAGGGATTTATATGATCAAAATTTAATATATTCTCCGTATATAGTATATATTCAAGATATGGCCAAAATGTCTATTGTGTGTCTGTTGGCTCTCGGGCACCTCCTTATCTTTGGTGGAAAATATGAGACAAAGAAAGCCGCCCCGTTGTCGTCTGTCCGTCTGCAAGGTTTGGGGCAAAGATAAAGAGCAAAAACTGGCAACACATACTGGCAAAACAGAAGAGAATAGACCCGCGAGACCCGAGGACCACCATCCTCAAAAAGCCACCAAAAGCCATTAGCAGGCAGGCACGTGACCGACCAGCAAATACGAGGGCCGTCCCAGAAATACCCGACGACCTAACTACTAAAACACAAAAATTTGTATATATTTTATTTATATTTTTCAACATAGGATCGATCCTTTTGGGTCGATACTTTTTTACCAGCTATGTTCAATAGCTTCGATACCTGTGAAGCTCTTCAAAATAGGCATTAACCTCGGATCGGACTCCACCTCTTCTTTATTGTTGACAACTCTTTTTACTCCGAGCAACATTTTTTCAAGTTTGGAAATAAGAAATAATCAGAGGGAGCTAAGTCTGGCGAATAAGGGGCGGGCGTGAGGTAGAAATTCCAATTTTGAATTCATTAATTTTAGCCCATCTTGCGCATAACTTTTTCATGTCGAATTTTTCGGTCAATATGCGATGTACAGCACTTTTTGAAATGCCTACACATTCCAGCTAACTCACGAACTTTCAATCGCCGATCACTCAATACAAATTTTTTAATTTTGGCCACCATTTCTGAAGTGGTCACCTCATTTGGAGTCACCTCAAACGACATCGCTTAAACTCAGCCACCCAATTTTTTTTTTTTTTTTTGTAAACGAGGGAGCAGATTCTACGTAAGTTAGAATCCAGCTTGATTTTAATATTGGTTGGACTAAGACCTTTTATATGAAAGAAAGTATTGTATCACATAACGATGATCAATTTTGTTGTCCATGTTCGCAAATAACAAGCGTTCTCTATTAAAATCGACCAAAAAAACTGTGCAAGGTAAAGGCACCAAACTTGAAACTTAAGCTTTTAATAGTCGGTACTTTCCCTTTTTAATATTTTTTGTGAACATTTTCCAAGAATACTGTGGTTAGGTCGGACATTTTTATGACGGCCCTCGTGTATCTGCTAGCAAATATCGGATGGCAGAGATAGCACTACATTAGGGAGTGGCGGGAGTGGGGGAGATACCAATATATAAATATGCAAATATATACAGCAGATACAGATACACATTGTACATACTATATGTACATACAAATATGTGTGTGAATATTTTGGTATTCGATACGCTTGGAGGTCGTCGACACAGACAGCACCCCAGAGCAACCACAGACAGCGCATAATGTAGATCCGATTTAGCCATATAT
Organism: Drosophila bifasciata; assembly: GCA_009664405.1. NCBI lineage: Eukaryota > Metazoa > Arthropoda > Insecta > Diptera > Drosophilidae > Drosophila > Drosophila bifasciata. Next base: position 34,988,747 of record CM019041.1, read on the forward strand.
AGTATGTAGTATATTCAATTTGATTGGAGGCGAATAAAGATCTACTATTGAAAGGAAATGCCATAAAAATTGCAATTAAAATTACATAAAGATGAGTTCTCCTACGTAAATTTACGCAATGATCCTGGGGACCTTCATTTCATTTGCAGTTAGACAGGCGGTAGGCGGGTGTAGCGCCTACATAATCTGTCAAACTTGTCAAATCTGTCAATTCAAAATCAATTGCCATTTCTGCATTCACGTAAGCCATATTTCCCCCCATAACCAATGTCATTTAATTGAATTCTTCGCTCCAACGACTCGACCAGACTGACTCTCTTTTCCCTGTCTGTTACTGACTGGACTGACTGTCTGTCTGTCTGTCTGTCAATCGGTTTGGCTGGGTCTTAACCAGAGAAATACACAACAGAAAGAAGAATTGCGTAACAAAATCGTCAGATAACGCAGTAAAGCCAGTTGGCGATATCGAAATTAAAGACAAGGGGAGAAGGAGGTTCCTCCCTCGCTCTCTCTATATTTTCTTTTTTTATTTGATTTATTTCCCAAGTTCCTTTCGATTGCAGCTGCAAATACATATATAAACCCTCGAAGAAAATCAAATATTGTATATAGTATATATTGAAAGTATGACTCAAAAATAATAATTTGATAAACGTTTTGCAAAACGCAAAATTGAACGAAAAAAAAGAAAATAAATTAAAGATTTTCTGTGCGGACTTTGCACGGTACAGTACAGACAGACAGACGGACGGACGTCTGTTTGTCTTTCGTTTCTTGTCTGCTTTCGATCTCTCTTTTATTTATTATATAGCTAGCTGTACAACAAATTGAATAATACATCTATAGTACATATGTATGTATATATCTTGATTTTGCATTTGTGTTCAGTGTCAACGAAATAATGAAACTCAAGTAAATGGGTGGGAGGAATGGGCACACCCACTCATTCTCTATGCTTGGGGCTACGAGGAGTATGTGGGCACCTCTCGTTTTTGGCCAGAAACGAACACCCAGTTTCTGGGGTGGCAGAAAGATGATCTCCTTTTTTGAGGGGAAATGGTAATCTAATATTTATTTCGATTGTGTAAATATTATAAATGTTTTATTGCGAGGGTAAGAGTTTTCCCCTTCTCGCTGTCTCACTTCCGTCCAGTGCTTGCTCCTCATTCGCTCTATTCCAGTGTGGCAGAGCAACTCATTCTTTGCTCTCCCTATTCTCTCTCTCTCTATTCCAATGTGGCTTAGCAGTTAAGAGTATCTCTCGCTCTCTTCCCACTGCTAGCTCTTTGCGCTCTCTCTCTCTCGCAGTGTGTTACCCCAGGGTATCCCCATAGTCTCCCCCATAGTTGGCCCACTCTTTGTTTTTGTTTTTCTATTTGCAGATTTGCGCTGCCACCAATTCCACCTTCTCTTCCTCTACTGTTGACGCTGTGCCAATTTACTAAAAACACAAACAGAAAGTAAATTATAAGTACTACCATATACTACATTCAGTATACTAGAGAGCAGGCCAGTAGTCGTCATTGATTTGTTTTTGCTGGTTTGTTTTCTGTGTGTTATCATTATCAGCCATGTAGCTGCACGATTAGCACACACTCTTTTTGTGTTTTTTGTTCTCTGATTCTCGGGTCTAGACAATCAAAACGATTGATACCACCCCACCGATACGAGATACCCCGAGAACAAATGGCGAGACGACAATGAACTAAAAGACAAAAGCGTAGCAATTAAAAGCCTTCACATTTAGCACATTGTCTTAATTGATAATTAGAATACATGGATTTTGTGATTAGAAGGAGGAGGAGAGCACTCAAACACACACAATCAGTAAAAGAGAGAGAGAGAGAGAGAGGAGCACTGTTCATGTAAGGCAGTCAGGCAGGCAGGCAGGCAGGCAGGCAGTCACCCAAACGACAAGAGTGAATGACTCTGAACAGAACAGTCGAACGAACGACTGACTAACTGACTGACTGAACTGAACATTTAGCATTCATCAAACACATGCTCAAACTCAAATCCCGACTGGGGACTTGACGACTCGACTTGAATACGTCATTAAAAAAATATCCGGCATGCTTTTGCAGTCGAAACAATCTATATCGGGGCATATGGGTTGCAAATACACATATATACATTATACTATATATATTATATATATATTTGAAGTGGCATTAGTGTCGTCGTCGTTGTTGTTGAGTCGTTGACGTCGCCGCCGCCGCACATTGAAAGCCAATTAGAACATTATCCCAAATTCAGTTAAGACGGAATGCTGGAAAATTCCCATTACGTTTTGTGGAGAGGTCAAAAAGATTAATCGAAAAAAGGAATACCCCAAATTACATATATTCAAAATTTATCATTGAAGAAACTGCTGAAGCTGCCTGTCTACTTGCGAGATTTGTTGTAGGGATTATTTATTGTCTAGAGAAAAGATAATTGAAGCTGAAGTTACTGATAAATTGTATTTCGCTTGGGATTTTTGCATAATTTTCACTTAAACCCAAAACGCTTTCTCCTTAATTTCTTTAGCCCAATCAATTTTCTAATAATTTAAACAATTTCTTATTAACTTTCGTGACGTTATTGTGTGTTTGCTTTTGTGCAATGGTCATCGTCTGGTCTGTATGTCTCTGGGTCGTCTTTGTGTGGGTTGTGGCCTCTGTTTTTTTCTTGCTGTTGTTGTTATTTTTTTATTATTTTTTTTTTTGCAAATGAGAGCTAATTTCTTTGACAAATTCCGAGTGCCAGGCGCGAGAAAAACAATAAATAGAATTAAATAGAGCACGAAATAGAAACAAAAAAAAAACAGGAACGTAACACCCGCTCGACGAGTGATGTGTGAGATGATGATGATGATCCGATCTCCCCACCATCTGATCTGATCTGATCCGATCGATGGCTGAAAGTCATGCAAACAAGATCTTAAACATGAGAGTAAACACAAACACACTTCCCCATGCCATACCATACCATCCAGACACATTCGCAGGTGAATGCTAAAATCAAATGATCGATCGATACGATCCCATACGATACGATCTGATATGATCGTGAGAGGAAGTGTGCGGCGGCGTGCGTGTTCGTTCGGTTCTATGGATGTTGTTAATGAAATTTTAACAACTGCTAAAATGGGATCAAAAGTGCTAAGAAGATCCAAAAAAACACCCATCAATGCATCCCATAATATGAGTTATATGTATATTTGCTCAAGTAGCTAAACCAATCCCAAAAGGAATGCTAAATTCCACTTATGTCTAGCATATTTAATGCTAATTATTGACCCTAAGCTAAGTAGAAGCTTTATTTATTTCATTTATGTTTTGTTTCTTGCGTATCATCACGTGATCAAAGCACACAACAAGTTGCAAAAGATACAAGATACAAGCTAACCAGCTAACCAGATACAAACGTAAACAAGAAGGGTAGGGGAAATAAATGAATAAGCTTCAGGCCGGGCAGCGCGTTGCAACAACGAGTTCCAATCAATGTCAATAGTCAAATGCACATGTGACGGACTTGACTTGACTTGACTCGACTCGGACGCGACTCTTCCTCCTTCCCTCTAGCTATCTCTATCTACATATATGTAGTTCGTAGCTCTCTCTCTCTCTATCTCTCTCTATCTCTGGGTGACTGTAGTTCAGGTTTGTCAAGCAGCTGATGCTGCTTCGATCGACGCTTGCTTGGCGGCAATCACGTGACTCTGTGGCAAGTGGCAGACAGACGGACAGAGACAACCCAGAGGGAAACCCGTTTGCAGCAAAAGCGAAATAAAAAACAGCTGCTCTTTTTTATTGTAAATCTGCATCTGTGTATGTGTGTGTGTATCTGTGCTCTGGTCATCACTTTGTAGCTGCGCATCTGTTGGTGCCTGTCTGAGCATCACACTTTGTAGTTGCAGCATTTTGGATTGCCCCCATCATTGATTTCTGTCCTTTTTATCTTTGCTAAATGTTGTACGATTTCTATCAAAGTTGTCTCTACATATTGTAGCTTTAACTTTACAAAATTTATCTTTGATTTGTTTTAGTTGCATCTCAGATTTCTGCTGCTGCTGAGACAGATCAGATTCAACTGCAACCTCTGATCTCTCTCTCTCTCTCTGTATGCTGTATGCTGTATCGTTTTTGGCATTTGTATCTGCTGTAGAAATCACATGATTGCCATCATATGCCAAGCCATATATATAGTATCTCCGCCCCTTTGATATCCGCTATATCACAATATCGGATCGGATCCGTTCGGATCGCATCGGTTCGCTTCGGTTCATATCTCTGAATTGTATTTCGAGCTTAGCTTTTGTTTTTGTTTTGTTTTCTGTTGTTGTTTTTTGTGTAATTGTTGCTGTGTTTTTTTTTGCTGTTGCTTTTGTTTTAATTGAAATTGAAATGTTTGGCGACTGGAAGTCCCCCCCTCGAACGCCCGCCCGACCGTTCATTGCGTTTCAGTTGAGTTGCGCTTGTCGATACAATATACGAGATACAGATACAGATTCGAGTCTCGAGTTGAGTTGAGTTCACACTCAGAAACCAGAAAACAAAAAAATGCTGTGGCCGGTAGTGAAAATGTACTTCACAGTTTAATTGCTTCCAATTGCCTGCCGCGGGACCCGCGCGCGAGAGAGCAACAATTTCATTTCAATTTCGAACGCATTTTATTTGTATCGTATATACTATACATATTCTTTTTTGTTGTTGCTGGGGTCTCTTTTTTAATGAACGCAAATTAATATTCAACAATTAAAGAATAATTAATACTACTTGTAAATGCTTTCAAGTTGAAGGCACTCCCGTTCGGGTGTAAAAAACCAGCAGCTAACATTTTTTTTTGGTGTATGCAAATACTTGTATGTATCTACATATTGTAAATTCAAAATTCACGTTTTAAGTAATGTTCAAGAAGGCTAAAGGCACTTTCTGCCTCTCTCTCTGAGCTTCTGTGCTTCTGTAATCTGATCCAATCAGAGCAGCAGGCAGGCAGGCAGTCAGGCAGCGCACTCTGACAGCAGAGGATAAATGCAGTCAAGTTAGGATAGCAACGGGTAAAAGCCCCCCAGAGGGGGTTGTAGTATCTCTATGCACAGTTTGAAGCCAATGACAGGCGTCCATATGTGTCCAGTGTGTGTGTACACCCCCTTCCTCCTCCTTGCACTCTGCCTTCCCTGGGCTCTTTGTTTCTGCAGTAGAGATAATCAAGAAATTCCCCTAAATATTCGAATTTTGAGATGCAGAGAGAGAGAGAACTGTAATCTAAGAATGCATTCCATGAACGGCGTAATTGGAAGTTATTTTGTGCCCGAAAGCTGATTGAAATATGCACCATGCAACAGCACATGACAATCAGTTGCATGCACCATGCAGCAGCAGCATTGTACTCTTAATACCTTCAAAGACACCACAAATTAGTGCAGAGCGGGCGCAAAGTCAAAATTGCCTTGGGGGCCGCCGCCCTAAGAATTTTCATATGAAATCTGTTGTCTGTGGGTGGCTGGGTGCTCCCCTCAAATATTGAATATTTATTGACAATAGGGAGATGTATATTGCGTAACAAAACAAAAGATTTCATAGACAGAGGAGCAACAGAGGGACAAAGTTAGCTCACATTTAAGAGGATTATGTACGAAATTTTCTGAGCAGCGAGAAATTGTTACTTGCATTTGGAAGAGATAACGCCCAGAACAATACTGTGAAGGCAAGCTGGCTTATACATATAGCCTACAAATTGGTCAGTTAATGCTTAACAAAATTAATTAAGTTAAGTTAAACAAAAGAGGGGGGGGAACTATAATCCTTAATGCAGCATTAATGTAGCATTTGGATTTCACTTACAAGATATTCTTCAAAAAGCGAGGAATTCTACTATATTTTAACCTCATTTGGAGCCTAACAAAACTCCACAACAACACAATTAGAATCAAATAATGGACAGAGAAGTGCAAGGGCGGTGCAGGGCGGTGCAGTGGGCAGGGGGAGCATTAAACTTGCGCGTATCATTTAGCAAGGCAATACTCGTATCTATGCCAAGCCAATTATCATTTAATATTCAATTACAATTGTCGAGCGGAGAGATTTCAATTCATTTGTAAAGATAATAATAAATTGCATTCACAATTTTACGAAAATTTCGCTTCTATTGGTTGTTGGGTGCAGAGCGGGGGTGCGGTTGGGAATGATTACCCTTCAATTACTGAAGTTAATTTCAGACTACTAAATGAGCAGCAGAGGGTCAGACGACGAGCAGCAGGGGCAGGCAGGCAGGCAGACAATAATAATCCGGAAAAACAAACCCAACCCGTACTCCCCCCTTCCCCGCCTGAATGGTCCTTTGTTCAATTATCTGTGTATTTCTTAGACAACACACAGAAAAACGCAATGAAAAACGAACAACCCCGCCCCGCCACCGCCGCCACCAACCACATTTCACATCCATCCATTCAAATGTTAAACTTCAGTTTTTGAAGGACACAAAAGTTGGTGTGGATAGGGTACAGAACACACACAGGACACACACACACGGATATGGCCATGGTCATGGCCATGAGCAGGGGCAGGGACACTGGACACTCTGGACACTGGAAAATGATGAAATATCAAGTTGAAGGCATAAGAAATGCCACGCAAAACGTAATGGGAAATCGATAGGACAGATGGACTTGATTTACGACGAACGATGGATGGTCAGGGCCCCAGCCCGGCCCCTCCCCCTGCAAAAGCAAAAGAGCAGCCCCAACGACAACGACGGACGGACAGTTGTCGTGACAGCCGCCAACAAAGAGGTAGAGGTAGTGGGTAAGGGGTAGAGGGCAAAGGCAGAGCCAAGGGGTAGGATGTTCTGCGACTATACTAGTAGTGACGTCTATTGACATCGTCACCATGGTGGTCAAGTCAGCCAGTCATCATCATATACATTTTGACCCCTCACTGCCACACTGCGTGCCACATGCCAGAGTTTATCCACCCACTGGCTATTTGCCACTTGCCACATTCAATGGCGAGCGCGCACCTTTGCCACATTCTATGAAGAGCTCCTTTGCCACATTCTATGAAGAGCTCCCCCTTTGCCACACAGAATGGGCTAAGGGGTAAAGGCAAAAAAAAAATGGCATGCGCCATTTGAAAGCTGCTAATTGATAACACGCTAAAAGAACATTTCAAAAGGGGCACATCGCATCAACAGGCTTTATATTTTGTATATACTAAGTACTTATTATCTTCAAAGACACCCCCACACACAGGTAGAGATACACGAGCCAGATACAAAGCCTGCGCCAGAGTCCGTGGAGGAGGAGGAAACTGCTTTTATGAAAGGCGCTCTCAAAGGCGCTAAAACCTTTAGTCAGCAAAAAGCAAGAGAGCAAAAAAAAAAGAGAGTCACCCGCAAATAAAGGAAGGGAAAACCAGCAGCTCATTACCGCAGTGGGATTTCAAATGAAATAAAATATATGTATAAACCAACCCAGATTAAAAGACAAATCGCAAACACGCGCTGGCTGTGCTGGGCTTGGCCATATGCTAATTGGATGGCAAAAACAAAGAAATGCAACAAATGGAAATTATGAATAAATTAATGCAAAGTAATTTGGATTTAATCATACACCACACCACTTTGCCTATGGAAAATGGAACTCCTCTGACAGACCTAAATTCGCACACAGATATTGCCCATAAATATACACCTATGATGATTGATTGATGAATGGATGGATAGTTTAAACCATAAATTAGAATCGACTGTACCTGCGACATTAAGAAGTCGAAAGTGTCAATTAATGCCCGGGAACACTCCGCCAGAAAGGACACCTCTAATAATATGAAATGCAAATTGGTAAATGGAAAATGGAACGAATGACCAGCTGCATGGATTCTCAAGAGTGGCAAAATAGTGGCTTTGAAACAAACCCACTAATTATAAACTATTTCGCTTGATATTCGACATATTCTGCAATTGTATTTGCCAATCCATCCAACCATCCATCCATTTGTCCAATTAAATCAACAATGACAACGAAAGAGATTCAGGGCAAGGGTGTGTACATAGTACTAATAAATATAGTATATAGGAGGGAGAGTGTAAGATTTCTCATTGAAATGTCAACAAGGGGGTGGTGGTGGTGTTGGGTGCCAAGGTTTCCACGGAATCAAAGAAGAAATGAAAAGAAAGCAAGGCAAAGGGGCTTCGGCTTCTCTAATTGCCAAGTTTTGATTCAATATTTAATTACAAACTATAAGAAGCACACACATATTCAATAGCGGAAAATGATTATTGGCAAGAGCAGCGGAAAATGAGAGCTTAGGAACAAAAAAAAAACAAAAAACAATTGTAATTAAATACTTGGAAAATACGCGAAGGAATTGCTAATTGAAGAAAGGACTCCTCTTACCTCTTTCAAGGTAATCCCAGTAACAAAAAGCATTGAAATGAAATAGTAATATATCTAGAAATTATCAAGCGAGTGCCCCTACTGTTCTATTCTATTCTAACTATTTCATGGAGGAGTACTATAAATAGATTTTGCGAAATAAAAATGCTAAAAACCTTTTTTCCGTTTCCACAAAACGGCAACAACGTGCGCCCCCCTGTGTCAAGTGATATTTTCTATATCAATATAGTATATACATATGTATACACGTAGTATATGCATTTGTATTTGTATCTATGGCTAATAATGTGGCGGAGAACGTACACTCAAGTGTCACGTTAATTTCACGCAAGCGGCGGCAGGCTATTACCACAGGCAAAAGCAACAGCAACAGCAGCACAACAGCAACAGCACAACAGCAACAGCTACAACAGCAACAGCACAACAGCAACACCAACAACAGCAACAGCAAAACGACAGCCACTTGTAAATTAGATTCAAAAATATTGCACGAAAAATGTTTAAAAATAATTTAGCATCTAATTGTGTAAATATGACACAACCCAACTCTAAATAACAATCAATATAGTATATAGCATATACATATATATGAATCAATAAGGTGATTTAGAGCAATAGACACCATACTACACCATAAAGGTGTACCCAAATAGCGCGAGTTGTTGAGCTTCTCCTTTGGGTGGTGTTTGCCTTTTGCTGTTTTTCGCTAAAAACCCAACCAAAAGGCAACACAAAATAAATACAAGTACAATTTACTTTATACTATACATACATATATGGTTATATATTCCATAATATATGTATATACATGTGTGTATGTATGGGTTGTGTGACTGAAAAGCTAATAAACAATTTCCACACAAACAAACAAATAAAGGCAATAAGAAACCAAAAATATATATATATCATATATTTACAAATTACAGCAAAATGCTGGCCGAGCAGACAGGCAAAAATTTGAAACTGAAAAAACAACAAAAAATACGTGGATTTAGACGATTGTTGTAGTACGAGTGTATATTGAGGTTTTGAGTTGGAAATGGAAATATAATCCTACAGATTGATATTTCCTTTTTGTGTGGAAAACAAAATTCCATGGGAAAAGTGCCCTTCTCCTCCGGATGTTAGATATTTTGAGCAGAAATATGTATAGTATATTTCAATAATTAATGCCATAAATTAAGATTGATTTGCTTCAAAATAGAATGGCAGTTAAGAGGATTTTTGTGGATTATATAAATGATACAATTAGATATTATTTATCTATTATATAGAAGCCATATATTGATTGATTTATGAAAATTTAAAATCAATTAAAATTATCACATGAAACCACCCCAAGAAATGTATTTGTCCAAGTACACTTACTACTATATATGCCTACTAAAAGCTAACAAACATTTTCAACAAGAGAGCGGCGATAACAAATCTGTTATTGATGAAAAATCAAAGTCTAAAGATGTCACAAAGGCGTTAAGATTGCCAAAAGTAAACCATACATATATTAGTGCCACAAAAACTTATCCCTAAATATCATTGTTGTTGGGGTGGAGGGAAACTACAACCAATTTACGATCTCTAAAATCATAAAAATCATATAAACTCAATTTAAGAAAAAAGAAAAGATATAAACAAACGATTGGGAATTGGGGGGGATTGGGGCTGGGGCACATTGAAAGGTATAGTTCGAATACGAGTGTTGTTTGGAAGGCACTTGTCGAGCGCGTGCTGTGGCGGCTGCTGCTGGGTGCCCATTGCCTTGTGTTGTGTTTTTTTTTCTGATAACTCAATTATCAAGCAATTACCGAATGAAACGACAGCAGAGCAGAGCTGAGCTCCCCATACACAACATACTTACGAGTATACATATATGTATGTATATAGAGGTACCCCCGGATACGCTCTATAAAAAAGTGGAGGACCCTCATAACGAACACACACACAATTATCAATAGCACAAATAATCGCAAAAGCAAATACAAAATACAAAACACAAAACACTCCCAAGAACACCCACTCACCCAAAACTCAAAACGTTTTAAAGAGCGACAATAAATCTATTGGATTGACGATTGAATGCCGTCGCCCCCTGCCTCATAGTAAAATGTTGGAGGAGCGACGAGAGGCCACTGTAATTTGCAAATGTAAATCGTTGAAGGAAAAGAGCAGCGACTCTAAGGGGTCCCCCACCCATTTACTTGGCAAGCCAATCATCATTATAATAATTTAAGCTAAAGCGCAATCTCCTCATGTGGCAGAGGTGCACATAAGGAAAAGAAAATGCTTGAAATCGGGGGGCAGACAGCCATGGCAAAAATGCAAGGAAGTAAATAATAAATATAATATATAAACATATTGATTGATTATTGATTAACATATATAAAGAAATATTTTGAAATATATTCACAAAGGACAAAAACCTATGTATAAGAAAAACAACAGCAAGCTATCCCTAATGGTAATCCACTTGAACTAACCTTGAAATCCCCCCCACAAATATAGACCATTAATCATGCGATTATAATCATTAAAATGTAGTATATAGTACTCGCATGCATATACTATATATATGTAGTATAGTGACTATAGAGCACACAATTTCTTATCATTGGATTACTCATGGGTAAAATGTAAATAAATAAATTCTTTGCTAGAAAAATAATGCCTCTTCATTGAACATTGAAATGGATATGCCAACTCCGTATGCAATGCCATAAATTTCATAATTATTTTATGGCAAATACAAAATATGTTGGGCAATCACAATCGGACATTGGTATGACGCGGCTGTGGCCCAAGGAACGATCCATCAATCAAGCAGCTCGATGGCTGGCTGGCTGCATCAATGGAGCGAGCCCTGATAATGATTGCCTGACTGACTGACTGACTGACTAACTGACTGCCCCATTCAGCCGATGGCCAAATGCTGCATTGCACAATCGATAAGGGTATAAGAGGGTTAAACGGCATGAAGTGCATTCATGATAGGCCGGCCACACACTCAAGCTCTGCTTACCCGCTGCTGCTGGGCTATCAGTTCTCCTCCTCCTTTCTTCCTTTTCTCTCCTTTCTCCATTGATAAGGGGTGCTGCTGCTGCTGCTTGCGATTATCCATTCGATGACGTTGGCCCATTCCTCCTTCACTCTGAGTTTCAAGTATTTTTCGGTGTTTTGCTGATAGCAGCAGCGTCCTCTCTGCTCCTCATCCTCCTCCGCTGCTGCTGGGCTGATAAATCACGCGCGCTGCTTGCAGATTAGCCTCAAAACAAACAAATTGGCCTACATAAAAGATACAAAAATACATATATATTACACAAACATAATTAAATTAGTAATAAGAGTTTATAATTTCTAGAATTTATGATGGAATAATGACGACTCGCGCTGCTAAATGAGCGGCACAACAATTGCAAAAAATATCACTGAGATTCTTTCTAATACACCGCCACCATTTCCCCCCCTCTCTCTCTCTCTCTCTCAATGATCTTTGCAGCTTGCCACACGCTCTATAGAGCCATCGTTTGGTTTACTCTTTGGCGACACCCTCAAGGATCTCAATGTGGGCACCACTGGAGCGGCGGTGATCATCAGTGCGCTGGACGTCTGCATGAATTTCTCAGGACTATTTGTCGGCCCACTGCTGAAGGAGTTCTCGTACAGGAAGGTGGCCATTGCCGGGTCCCTGCTGTGCGGCCTCGGACTGGCGCTCACCTCCCCCGCCACGAGCATGGCCCACATTCTGAGCACCTATTCGGTGATCAATGGCATTGGCGTGGGCCTGTCCACATCGGCGGCCTTTGTGGCACTCAATCATTACTTCAAGCACAAGCGCGGACAGGCGGTGGGTCTGTCGATGGCTGGCACAGCCATTGGCATGTTGATCATGCCGCAGCTGGTGCGGATCCTGCTGGAGGCGTATGACTTCCAGGGCGCTGTCCTGCTGCTGGCGGGCGTGGCTCTGAATGCCACCGTCGGTTCGGTGCTGCTGCAGCCGGTGAAGTGGCACATGAAGGAGGAGTTCGATGATGAGGAGCTGATGTGTATATCGGCGTTGCCGACACCCCAGCCCCAGCTGACAATAGGGGGCGGCGGTGTAGCTGCGTCGGCGGCCTCGCCGCCCGACTTCAAGGTGATCAAGGAGGATGGCAACGAGGAGGATGCTCTGCCGGAGATGAACACGCTGCTGTTCCACAAGCATCATGCCCATCAGCATTCGATGCGCAAAAACTACTCGGAGATGGCCATGAACACAATGAACGGCTCGCGCCTGGGCATACCCAAGCGTCCCACCTTTCCGCGGATCATGTCCCTGGCGGGTGTGCAGTCGGCGGCCCAGGGGGCTGGCGCCGATGGCGCCTACACCTCGCAGGCGGAGATCAATGCCACGCAGCTGCGCTGTCGCAAGGCCTCGGTTACCTCGAACCTCTCCTACATGGACTTCACCGGCTCCATACTGCAAGTGCACCTCAACACCGGCGACGATGAGTTCGAGCAGAACGATCGCGAGCTGCGACGCGTTGGCACCGCCACCGGCAGCATTGTCCTGGGCGGACATCGCGACAGTTTCATCAAAATGAAGCCCACGGAGCTGGACAAGCAGACGGAGGCCGCTCTCGCCGCCGCCGCCGATGAGGATGACAAGAAGAAGAAGAAGGCCAAGAAGCCTGGCTTCTGGCGCCGATTCGCCGATCTGCTGGACATTGACATGCTCAAGGACAAAATGTTTCTCAATCTGCTGTTCGGCCTGTCCATCTTCTATGTGGCCGAGATGAACTTCAAGATGGTGACGCCCTTCTTCTTTGCCAATCTGGGCTACCAAAAGACCGATGTGGCCTTCTGTCTGTCAATCACAGCCATCACGGATATCGCGGCACGCATAGTCTTGCCACCGATCTTCGATAGGACCACCATTCGAAAGCGTACCATTTTCCTTGTTTCCATCATATTTGTGGCTCTAACACGTTCAAGTAAGTGATCCATTTCGACGGGGGGTTTTTCTTTGACTTTCTTTTATGTAAATTAATTTTATTTCACACTCCTTGTTGCTGCCTTGCTGTAGTCATGGCAGAGCAAACGGATTGGACTCAGCTGATGATTTGGCTATCAATTTGCGGATTCTTTCGTGGCTCGGCACTCAGCAATTTCACGCTCACCGTCTCCGAGTATTGTTCGTTGGAAAAGCTGCCGTCGGCCTTTGGCTGGCATTTGGTGGGCAAGGCATTGTTTGTGATAACATTTGGACCACTAATTGGTAAGTTTCACCAGACACCAGACGATACCCGACACGGACACGGATACCCTGACCTCAACACTTCATACCCACTCATCATCACTCACTCACTTCTCGCTGTTGACTTCTTGAGTGAACTGAATGCTGAATTTTTTAATTGCAGGTCTCATTCGTGATTTGACCGACAGCTATCCCATTTGCATACACACCCAGAGCTTCTGCATTATGCTGTGCGCCTTTGCCTGGGGCATCGAGTATTTGGTGGAGTTCCTCAACTCGCGCCGCCGCACTGCGGACGCTGCACAGGTGGCCACGCAGGAGGCAGCCGCAGCAGCGTCCACGCGGACGATGCAGGATGTCAAGTTGTAAAAATATATGAGAGGAAGCAACAAAAAACAACAACGACGATGAAGAAGATGGACTAGGAGGATGATATGAGCTACTATATTTATAAGGAAGACAAAGCTCGCTCGCTTGCTTGCTCTAGGAAGAAGAGTACACTTTAGAGAGGGGATATACCGCACCCCCCCCTGTATAACAACCGCTCCTCTGCGCCCCCTGCTGTACCCACAAAATGTATTAAACAAACAAAACTTAGTTAATTATTTTTTTGTTCTCTTGTTTTTTTTTTTTGTTTTTGAAATAATTTAGTGCATAAGAAGTGCATCCTCCCCCACAGCCTAAATTGATTTTTAATTTGTTTTTTTTTTCGTTTACTTTCTGATATTTTTCTGCTCTTTCGTTTATCGTTTTGTCGTTTTGTTTTAGTGAACTTGTATGTGATAGTTCAAAGATAGTTTCTAATTTAGCTGATAAACAACAACATAAATATATATACACACACACACACCACACACACACATGCATGCATGCATGCATATATATTTATATACAATATACGAGAGTAGATAGTATCCTGCAATTAAATAATACTATATATCGCCTAATATTGTAGCAGAAAATGCAAAAAGGGGAAATGAGAATTGAGAAATAGAGAGAAAAATTGATGGGCTTTAAAATGTACCTTAAGAAATTAAAAACACCCTAGAGAGTGCCCTATTACCCTATATACACTATACAAGAAAAATCCCAGTAACAAGGACCAATTGTAAGTGTTTTTTTTTTTTCGAAAATTTGATATAAATATATATATAGTGAGTATATATATACAAACAGTTTAATATCGTCTAAATTCTGTTGCCAATCTAAATGCCAGAATATTGTATACTCCCCCTCCGTATACCCCTATATCTATAAAAAACAAAACAAAAACGATGGTTCCTTGTGCTTGTAAGTTCAATGAGAAACAAATTATATTTTGATGCGAGGAGAGAGCCTTTTAAATGTGCCCAAAGCCCATTGCATGCCCATTTAGTTCTAAGTTAGTTTTAGGCAAAATCCCAACCTTTGATTGTCTTGTTTCTCCCCGAGTCAATTTCTAACTATATTCATATGAAAGTTTGAACGAAAATTTTCATAAATCAAGGAGTTTATTTCGGTCAGAACATATAAAATGCATAGAAATATAGTAGTACAGAAATGCATGGGTGTACCCAGTGGGTGCCAGGGGGTAACTACTGCTCCTTAAGCTACCACAACATTCAAAATTTTCTGTTGTTTAAGTGATTTGATGACCCCCCTACGAGAAATCCTAATTACGCCCTTGCAGAAATAAATATTTGTCCGAAAAAAATAATCAAATAAAAACATACATACAATCAACTACACGACAACAGCACTGTAGCGACACCTAGCGACTACATAGGCCGCCTCTGTAGAATATAAGACTATTTACCAAATGTTGCCCAACAAATATACCCAGTGTTGCTGCGGCACTTTTAAAATGTTGCGCCGCTCTAAAAATGTTGCAAAGAATTTACCCAAATGCTTATCTCTTCGCAGCAAATGTTGCCAAATGAAGGGTGTTGCTACGACATGTTGGTGAGGTTGCTACATAGCGACTACATACATAGGCCTGTTGCATGTTTGCCCACCGAAGGTAATAGAAAAAAAACAAAAAACACTGACCAAATTTTCTCCCACCTTGGCGTATGAATTTTTCAAAAATTTACAAAACATTTTCGATGGCAACTGAACCCCCACTAAGCTCTAGGATATTATCAAAACGATAAGCAATAAAAACAAAACTACCACAAACAAGAACAACATTCAGAAATACTACTTAAATTAAATAGAATTTTAAGCATACTACTATATATTGTGTACTTAATAGTTTTTTTTTTGTGGACAGAGTGAAGATAGAGAGAGAGAGAGAGGTTGGCATTGGATATATGCTACCCAAAATATTGAAAGATATATACGATAAGAACTATATAATAAATATATGTAAATGTATATTTAATTTAGAATAAAGTAATGAACAAAAGAGACAAAAAAAAAATATAGAAGTGTATTCTTTGGGTCGAGTTTCTTAATGGAAAAGTAGATAAATATTATCCGATTAGAATACGAACGGATGATGGATTCTGTAAAAGAGGTAGCTAGGCTAGCTAGTCCAAATGCCTAAGCAAAGAACAGACTACTGGAACTGTTTTTATGAAGTGTGAAAATAGTCATTACCATCCATTACCATTACCACTACTACCTCCTACTCTACGAGTAGAGTTACGATCCATCAACAGCCATGATAATGATGTTTTATCAGCCACAAAGGCAAACAAAGTTGGACAGATCTCATGGGATAAGGACACACATGCGTATGCATGGTGTTCTGTAATGCGTGAAGAATAAATTTAAGTTTGTATAAATTCTCAGAAGAACAGCATGCCACGAGGACGGGACGACAACAGACTCTATATATTGTCTGTCTATATATCTATCTCTGAGGGAATTAAGTTCTGCCTTGCTCGCTCTCTCTTATCAGTCGCGAGTCGGAAGAGAGGCATTTTAATTGTTATTTTAGATATGAAGCGTTGATAGATGAAAAGCATAAAAATGATTCGCAATTGAAATACTTGAACATTACAGAAGGTTCCCAGAGGAGAGGAGGTTCCTCCTCCACGCTGGGCAAATATCATTTGAAAGTGAATATTGCATCATTTGGCAGGCATAGCCATAGGCATAGGCATCTCTTCTAATCTTATCGGGTGGGGCAAAAGCCAAATTACAGTATGAGTGCCGAGATGGGGCTAACAAAAGCCCCCCCTAAGCTTTGGCCATAAAGGCCATATACCGATAAGACAGCAGCTACTGGAAGAGGAAGCCAGCCAGCCAGCCTCTGACTTGACTTATATGATGGATAGAGGGAGAATTGATTTATGTGTAACGCAGAGCAGACAGAGGCACGGCACCCACACCACACCCACCAAGGTGCGACTAGGAAAGTCACTTGACAGATCACTCACCGTTCAGCGCTTGGGAGGTGCCCAGCAGTCGCAGTCATCGATGAAGAAGTCCAAATCCTACAAGCTGGAGGCCCCCGATGGTGGCTGGGGCATCCTTGTGTGCATTGGCATGGCCCTGCCGTTTGTAAGTATTCCCCAAAGTACCGATAGGATATCCTGATATTTATACTGCGTCCTTCCAGACGAGCGCCTTGGCTGCTCTGCCATCGTTCGGTCTCGTGTTCGGTGACTTCCTGAAGAGCATTGGCGCAGAGACCAGTGCCATGGCCATCATTACGAGCGCCTTCTTTTCGGCCATGAGCTTTGCTGGTTTATTTTCGGGCTCGCTGTTTCAGCGCTTCGGCATGCGAGCGGTGGGCGTCACGGGTGGCATCCTGTACTTCCTGGGCACGGGCATGCAGCTGTTTGCCACCTCAACGATGCATCTGATGCTGGCCTTCAGCTTGGTGCAGGGCCTGGCCTTTGGCCTGATGGTGCCCACCTGCTACACGACCTTCAATCACTACTTTGTCAAGAATCGCGTGATGTGGATGAGCTTTGCCCAGACGCTGATCGGCCTCGGATCGATGCTCTATCCGATTGTGATGCAGAAACTGATGCAGTGGTATGGCTTCCGGGGCTGCCTGCTGATCCTCACCGGCCTCAACGCCCATGCCGTGCTGGGCATGCTCGTGATGCATCCCGTCGAGTGGCATATGCGTCGTGTGCCCCTCAGCGAGGAGGAACTGCAGCTTCAGGAGACCACCAAAGTGGTGGTGCGCATCCAGCCAGAGACTCCGCTCAAAGTCACCGAAGCGGAGCCCACGTTCCAGCACACCGAGGAGCACCACATGCTGAAGGTCATCTCCAGCCGGGCCTCGAGCATCACCAGTCTGGGCAACTGGTCCGGCCCGGTGGTCGTCAGCGATGCCTCGCCCCAAATGCTCCACAGCCTGCAGGCATCCAGGCGCCCATCGATCGTTCCTGGATTATTCCTGGCGAATAACACGGCTCCCGATGTCCCCAAAAAGGGATGGATCCGCTCCGTAGTCGACTTTCTTGATCTGACGCTGCTGAAGAAGCCCATCTATGTGAACATTGTGCTGGGCATCACCTTTGCCCTCTATTCGGACATCACGTTCTTCACCATGCAGCCGGTCTATCTATTTGAATTGGGATATAGCAGGGTGAGTTTCATTTATCTATAATATATTTATGTAATATGTATATAGGTATTTTTTATGTACTTCGGCAAGCCGAAGCTTACAATTTAATTGATTGGATCAACAAAAATTTACCCAAAAAAAAGACAATGGACCAGCACGGTTTATCTCTTTCTCTTTCACGTCCTAAATTATGTAATTTTAATTTTCTTTCACTAATTGGTTTTGCAAAAGTTAAACTCAATAACTGATATCTCCAAAAATTCTTTTGCATTTAAAAATAAATTGCAAATGTTCGGGAATGTTCGAAAGAAAATGGCGACAGAAAAGTGACGCTACCGCCATTTTGTTTTATCCGCTTCACAAGCACACATGCGCACATGCACACACACACTAATTTCACAATTGAAAGGAATTTACATACACATTTGTTCAAAAGAGAGGCAGCACTTAGTAGTTGTTTTGCAATTTTAGTTGAAAATTCTTCTTGCATTTACAAAATGTTTGCAATGTTTCTTCCTGCTCGCAGAAGTTAGAAAATGTTCGATAGAATTTAGCGAGAAAACCAGCAAATATGAAGAAACGCGTTCGGAAATGTTTAGTAAAAGCATTCGGAAATGTTAGGTAAAAGCATTCGGGAATGTTTGGTAAAAAAACATCTATACACTGAAAGGCCATGCGTTTTTCCAACCATCTTTCAATAAGTTTTTGCACTTTTTTCACTTGAATTCACATTTAATTTTTAACATACATATAAATGACTTCTATCGTTTACGGCTGCTATTTCGTTTATGGCAATGCCAGGAGTCAACCGCCGCCTTATATAGGCATGCCGCTGGCGAATCTGACCTTAAAAGAGAGAAAGGAAAAGAGACGCGACTGCGAAACCGAGGCTGTCGCCATTTTGACTTACTCCAGACTCACGCACGCACACACATAACCATGCATTAATTTTACAACATTCGATCCAAAATTGCGAAATTTAAGCATTAAAACTACGGTGAACCGAATAAAACCTTTCAAATGATAAAAAACTTCGGTGTTCCCAGTTTTCCCTTGAAAATTAAACAGTTTCGCACAAACCACATTAAAACTTTGAAAACTTTAAGGAAATTATTTAAATTTTACTATATTTAGAATGCTTTACCTCTAAAACGTCTTTTCCAACCATTTATCATTTATTTATGGCACTTTTTCACTTTAATTCGCACTTATTCGGACACACCATTAAAAAACTTCCTTCTTTTGCGACTGCTATTTCTATTCTGGCAATGCGAGGAGTCAATCGCCGCCTTATGTAGGCACGCCGCAGGCGAATCTGATCTTAAAAAGGAGAAACGAAAAGAGACGCGACAGCGAAACCGACACTGCCGCCATTTTAGTTTTTCCCCAGCTTTGCCGCAAGCCAATCTGATCTTAAAAGAGAGAAAGGAAAAGAGAAGCGACAGCAAAACCGAGGCTATCGCCATTTTGACTTACTCCAGACGAACACACACGCAAACACAGAACCATGCATTAATTTTACAACATTCGATCGAAAATTGCGAAATTTAAGCATTAAAACTACGGTGAACCGAATAAAACCTTTCAAATGATAAAAAACTTCGGTGTTCCGAAGTTTTCCCTTAAAAATTAAACAGTTTCGCACAAATGACCTCATTAAAACTTTGAAAACTTGAAGGAAATCATTTAAATTTTACTCTATTTAGAAGGCTTTACCTCTAAAACGTCTTTTCCAACCATTTTTAATTTATTTATTGCACTTTTTCACTTTAATTCGCACCTAATCGGACACACCAACAAATAACTTCTTTCTTTTACGGCTGCTATTTCGTTTATGGCAATGCCAGAAGTCAGTCGCCGCCTTATATAGGCACGCAGCAGGCGAATCTGATCTTAAAAGGGGGAAAGGAAAAGAGACGCGACTGCGAAACCGAGGCTGTCGCCATTTTGACTTACTCCAGACTCACACGGACGCACACACATAACCATACATTAATTTTACAACATTCGATTGAAAATTGCTAAATTTAAGCATTAAAACTTCGGCGAACCAAAAAAAAACCTGTAAAATGATATAGAAGTTCGGTGTTCCGAAGTTTTCCCTTGAAAATTAAACAGTTTCGCACAAATGACCTCATTAAAACTTTGAAAACTTGAAGGAAATTATTTAAATTGTACTCTATTTGAATGCTTTACATTTAAAACGTCTTTTCCAACCATTTTTAATTTATTTATTGCACGTTTTCACTTTAATTCGCACCTAATCGGACACACCAATAAATAACTTCTTTCGTTTACGGCTGCTATTTCTATTCTGGCAATGCCACGAGTACACCGCCGCCTTATATAGACATGGCCCAGGCGAATCTGATCTTAAAAAGGAGAAAGAAAGACTCGCAAGCGAAGCCGACACTGTCGCCATTTTAGTTTTACCCCAGCTTTGCCGCAGGCGAATCTCACCTTAAAAGAGAGAAAGGAAAAGAGACGCGACAGCAAAACCGACGCTGTCGCCATTTTGACTTACTCCAGACTCACACGCACGCGCACACAGAAACATACATTAATTTTACAACATTCGATCGAAAATTGCGAAATTTAAGCATTAAAACTTCGGCGAACCGAATAAAACCTTTCATATGATACAAAAACTTCGGTGTTCCGAAGATTTTACTTGAAAATTAAACAGTTTTGCACAATAAGACAACAAATGACCTCATTAAAACTTTGAAAACGTGAAGGAAACCATTTAAATTTTACTCTATTTAGAAGGCTTTACCTCTAAAACGTCTTTTCCAACCATTTTCCTTTATTTATTGCACTATTTCACTTTAATTCGCACTTAATGGTGCACACACATAAATGACTTCTATCGTTGACGGCTGATATTTCTATTCTGGCAATGCCAGGAGTCAAACGCCGCATTATATAGGCACGCCACAGGCGAATCTGATCTTAAAAGGGAGAAAGGAATAGAGACGCGACAGCGAAACTGACGCTGTCGCTAATTTGACTCCATTTTGCCTAACTCAAGACTCACACACTCAACATTATATCCAAAATTGCGAAATATAAGCATTAAAACTTCAGCGAACTAAAAAATACCTGTAAAATGATATAGAAGTTCGGTGTTCCGAAGATTTGCCTTGAAAATTAAACAGTTTCGAACAAATTACCTCATTAAAACTTTGAAAACTTGAAGGAAATCATTTAAATTTTACTTTATTTAGAAGGCTTTACTTCTAAAATGTATTTTCCAACCATTTTTAATTTATTTATTGCACATTTTCGCTTTAATTCGCACTTAATCGGACACACCAATAAATAACTTCTTTCTTTTGCGGCTGCTATTTCTATTCTGGCAATGCCAGGAGTCAACCGCCGCCTTATATAGGCATGCCCCAGGCGAATCTGATCTTAAAAGGGAGAAAGAAAGACTCGCAAGCGAAACCGACACTGCCGCCATTTTAGTTTTACCCCAGCTTTGCCGCAGGCGAATCTAATCTTAAAAGAGAAAAAGGAAAAGAGACGCGACAGCGAAACTGACGCTGTCGCTAATTTGACTCCATTTTGCCTAACTCAAGACTCACACACTCAACATTATATCCAAAATTGCGAAATTTAAGCACTAAATCTTCGACGAACCAAAAAAAAAACCTGTAAAATGATATAGAACTTCGGTGTTCCGAAGATTTGCCTTGAAAATTAAACAGTTTCGAACAAATTATCTCATTAAAACTTTGAAAACTTGAAGGAAATTACTTAAATTGTACTCTATTTGAAGGCTTTACATTTAAAACGTCTTTTCCAACCATTTTAAATTTATTTATTGCACATTTTCACTTTAATTCACACACCAATAAAAAACTTCTTTCTTTTGCGGCTGCTATTTCGTTTATGGCAATGCCAGGAATCAACCGCCGCCTTTTATAGGCCCCAGGCGAATCTTATCTTAAAAAGGAGAAAGAAAGACTCGCAAGCGTAACCGACACTGCCGCCATTTTGATTTTCCCCCAGCTTTCTACACACGCACGCACATACACAAAACCGAGACTTCGAACAAGAAATTCAAGCTTCGGCGAACCGAATGAAACCTGTAAAATTATATAAAACTTCGTTTTTCCAAAGACTTACCTTGAAAATTTAACAAAATTAGCACGATATGACAAAAAACTTTGAAAACTCGAAGAAAATCACTAAAATTGAATAATATATCGAAGCCTTTACCTTTAAAATTGTTTTTAGAAACATATTTCCATTAATTTACCGAATCTTTTACTTCAATTCACTTTAATTCACATTTAATCGGCCACGTTCGAACTTCCATGCGCTTACGTTTCGGTTCTGCCAATGCCAAATTTCAAGCGGCGCCGGTGCAGAGTCTGAAGATCTTTTTTCTCGCTCGCTCACGTCCGCTTCTCCGTTACGATTCTGGCAATGGCAACATACATACATATGCACTTATGTACATATGTCCATATATGGAAATGTTGCGCTGCTCAGTTAACGAAAAACAAAAAGCACAAGCGAGGATAGAACCACACGAATTGATCTTTTATCTCGCTCACACACGATTAAAAGTAGGGAAGGAGCGCGAGCAAAAGAAACAAACCAACAAAATCGACGGTGCCGCCATTTTATATATCCGCTACACACACTATTCGGCTACTGCGCAGCAGCCTCTGCCCGGCAACGAGTCGCCTGAACGCAGCGCAAAGCAGAAGGAAAAAGCACGCAAAAGGAACTCTGCGCTAACGGCCGTTACTTTTTTTTTGTTTCTTACTGCGCTCATACAAAATACACACACGCACACCTAATGTCCATATATGGAAATGTTGCGCTGCTCAGTTAACGAAAAACAAAAAGCACTGGCGAGGATAGAAACAGGCGAAACGATCTTTTATCTCGCTCATACACTATTAAAAGTAGGGAAGGAGCGCGAGCAAAAGAGACTCGGTACAAAATGGCAAAAAAAAAACAACAAAATCGACGGTGCCGCCATTTTATATCCGCTACACACACTCTTCGGCAACTGCGCAGCAGACGCTGCCCGGCAACGAGTCGCCTGAACGCAGCATCGCAAAGGAGAAGGAAAAAGCACGCAAAAGGGACTCTGCGCTAACGGCCGTTACTTTTTTTTTCTAACCGCGCTCATACAAAATACACACGTACACCCAATGCAATGGTAGAGGCGGTAAAAGCGCTAAATTTTTAGTCGAAGTTGTATTAGGGATGTGTATTGTCCAGAATACATCGTATACATACATAAACATATAAAACGTATGTATGTAAATTCAATCAAAATTTAAATCCTAAGCGCTTGCGCACTAGCTACTTGGCTTCTTAAATTCTAGGAAAACAATATATGTACATATGTAAATACATTCAAAAACTACATTTTAATAATATATTATATGCATTATATGAATGATTTTGTATTAATTTGTTTGTTTCATTCACGCTACCATTAGCCGGACACCGCTACTATTATTGCAATTGGAGCAGCCGCCGATTTGACTTCGCGCATTTTTCTGGCCCTCACCGCTGTTTGCATACAGGTACCCTCCCGATATATTTACTTGGCGGGTGCTGTATTCACAGTCTTTGCAAGATTCGGTAAGTAAACTCCATTGCAGAAAGAGGCTGAGGATTCACTAGAGTAATACTCAAATTTATTTTTTCACTTACCAGTTTTCAATGGCATCACGGAGTTCGTAGGAATGGCCTGCATCACAGGAGTTATTGGCTTTCTGCGTACGTGGCTGCATGTGCCGCTGCCTCTTGTTTTTGCCGACTATTTGCCAAAAGAGAGGTTGGTTGGCGATCACTTGAAATTTGTATATTTTAATTAAACAATTTAATTTAATTTAACTACCGTGCAGATTCGCCACAGGTTACGGACTGTTCATGTTTACCCAGGGAAATGCCATGTTTCTCATTGGACCAATCGTTGGCATTATCCGCGACAAGACAAAAGATTATTTATTAGTTTTTAATATATTAAATGTGTTCATGATTCTCTGCGCTGTTCCCTGGGTCATCGAGGTGCTCATTGTAAAATTCCGGAGGCGCAACAAAATCGAACGCAATAATGTCGACCACGAAGATGTGCCCGACGCGGGCCGCACTACAATTGTTCATTGAAAACCACTCACACTAATTGTATTTTCTGTTTGAAATAAAAAAAAAAAAAAACAGTAAACTATTTAAATGTTTTTAGCTTATTCCGGGAAACGGAAATTAAAAGGCTGCAGTTCGATAGAAATCAAATCAATCGATAGAAATAGTTTCCTGAATCTTTGGAAAATACGAGTATGAATCTATGTAAAGCATTTGTAATGTTTTGCTATGTGTTAAGTTTTGTGGGAATATAATAAAAAATATATCATAAAAAATCATTTGTAGACTAGATCTAAAATGCAATATTTATCTGTTTTTTTTTCGACTGATATCGATATATCGAAAGCAATTCCTTTTTTGTCATTTATTTTAAATAATCTATTAAAGCATACAGGTATTTAACAAAAAATTGCATTTGGTTTGTTCTCTAAATTTTCTCTTTTATTTCTAATTTCTTTAACAAATTAATAATACACGTTCTAAACGATAGTTGCCATCGATATGTCGCAGCTGACATCGATTGCATGGACGTAGAAAACCACGAAACAAACAATAGAAATAACTATTTTTAGGCAATTATGTTGCAACAAATTAAGATGCTGGTGCTCAGCATCGTGACGCTTTGCCGGCGTGCCTTATGCTGCTTCTCGCGGCGCCGCAAAATGAGCCACAACGGCGGTGGCATCACATCCAACGGGGACCAACTATTAGCCGTCAACGTAATTGTGGAGCGGGGGGATTTTTCGGCGGCTGCTGGCTCAGCAGGTGGTGCTGGCAGTCGGTCAGGAGGCAGGGAGCGGGACTGGAACTCGTGGGATGACAGCCCTCGAACCGTGGAAGAGCACATAGAGCAATACCGGCAGCGCATGGCCCAGCCGCCAACGCCGCCCAAAGAAGAGCCCGAACCGGATTTTTTTAGTGTGAGTGTTGGGCTTTGGTCCAGTCGGTGACCAGTCATGTTTAATCCAAAATTGTGCTCGGTTTCTAGGAGCTGACGCCCACCATCAAGCCACAGGTGAAATACTTTCTGGATGATCCCACGGCCACGGCTGCGTCCAGCCGAGCAACGGACTTTTCAAGACTGCAGGCCCAGGATGTGATACCCATCAGCGACACTGTAAGATCACAATTAAGCCGAGTATTTTGTTTGTGTCTGACTTTTGCCACGTTTTACTGCCCTGCAGGCTGATCTCGAGGACTGGGTGGATGACAATCCTGGCGGCTGGGAGGAGCTGGACACTTCGGGGACCAAGCAAATCATACGCGAGAAGCGGCGAGAGGCACGCCAGCAGCGTCAGCCATCGACCAAGCCCGTCCAGCCGACCATTGGAGCCCAGCGTCTGAGCGACATTCATCGCGTTGCGTAGCTGTCAGCTCCCCTCCCCCGCCATTTCCCGTCATTCACCATTCCATTCCCCATTTTTCCCACATTGGCAGTTTCTTTATCGATTTACCCCGGCCCAGGCCTGTCGTCCGCTGTTGCTCGTACCAAGAGGGACGTTGATTTAGTTGATTGGGCACACAAAACAAATCTTGCCTTTCATTTGCACTTCCCCAGGCCCAATCGTTGGGCCACCACTTCCTGATGGCTCTGCGGTCGCTTTGCCAATTGCCGCACGACACGCTTCGTTGGCCACCAAACCAGCAAGAAGAATGCCTTAAAAGGGCCGGCCATCGCTGAGACATGATGCTTTCAGTACCATGCTATTGCCGGAGTTGCTGCTGCTGCTTCTTGGCCTGGCCATGTCCATGCCCAGATCAGACGCGTACGATCGCAGTGTCAATTATTGGGAGGCGTTTGCCCCGGGAAAGCTGCTGCAACGTTTGGATGCACTCACCCTGTCGGATGTGGACCAGAGCAAGCTGGGAAAGCTGCCCGAAATGGTTCAGGTACTGGCAGAGACCCAGGCCAATGCTCAGGCGGAGCCCAAGGCGGATGCGGATGCGGATGTAGATGTGGCGGACGATGAGGTGGACAGCCAGAGTGCCGAGACCAGCCATGAGGCGCCACATTCTGGTGAGGACTACGAGCGCAACTACGAACAGTTTGTAAAAGAATACTTTGATCGGGCTGCCTCGGACGATGGGGATGGGGATGCAGATGCAGATGCGGATACGAATGATGGCAGCAGCAGCCTGGAGCAGACCCACGCGGAGGCCAGCAACCAAAAGGATCAGCGCTGCCGTCGCGTGCGTCGGCAGGGTCAGCTCTGCGAGATTTGCCGCCAGGCCAAAAACAATCAAGTATCGGAGACCTGCAGCTACTCGAATTCGGAAAAGCCGGAGAAGTATGCCTATGACAGTGGCAGCCAGTACAAGCGATACCGAGATGATCCAGCGGACAACGACGACGACGACGACAGCGAGCAGGAAACCCAGGCCTTGGAGGCCGCCGCCAGCAGTCTGTGTGTGCGACGACTGCAGGGCAAAAGCGTCTGCTATCAGTGCAAGGATAGCAAGGGCCAGCGACTGGAGCGCTGCTACGATATGCAGGAAAAGCGTCGCAACACAAAGGCCTCCTCATCCGCAGCAGCCACAAACACCAAGAGCATGCCCAAGGCCACCGCCTCCAAACGAAAACCACGCGCCCGACAGTCGCAGCAATCGGAGCAGGAGCAGCGCATCTACAAGCGTACCATCAGCTACAGCTATGCCCAGGGCTCCAATCCGAATGATGGGGAGTTGCAGCCGCCGCCGCCACCGCCGCCGGAGGAGATCACGACTACAGCAGAAGCACTGCCAGCTAACCAGCATCGTCGCCGTCGCCTGGTGAAGATACTACGACGACGGGGCCCCGTTCCGTGATTATATCCGCGCATATATCATTCCTTTCCCCCCCACAAGTTCTCACAGTAGCTAAGATATAATATTACAAATTTTTTTGTTTGCAATAAAAGTTTTCATAAAAAAAAAATGACCAGAAAACTTTTAGAAATTCCATTTATTATTGGGTATACTGGTGCATCTTTTGTTTAAGTTCTGAGCACACGCTCCGCGACATGAAGATACCCCCCATGGGATATCGCACGCAAAACAATTCCCATTTCCCCCGAATGACGAAAACACAGGTAATATATAATTTCAATTTGAACAACAATACATTCACAAAAAATGTCCTTTATTTGGGGCGTGTCTCCCGTTGCGTTGCATTTTTCAGGAAGGATCCAGATCATTTGTTTAAAATTCTTAGACAAAGAAGCACATATAGTACACAATTTGGTTACGTTTAACATTGGCATAAGTAGAGAGAACATGGAAGCAATTGCGTTTTGCAAACAACATTAATTCTTAACTCTAAGTTTGTGTAGCTGCCAAAGACGAAAGAGATAGGGATAGAGCTACCATTGTATCGAAAGGGATAACTAGATAGCTGGCTGTGTTAAGTGGGTTTTGTTTGTGGGAATATAGTGCTAGAGGGGGGAGGGTCGCGCAGTACAAGTCGATTATTAAATGCATTATATGGAATTGTTAACATTTTGCCATGCCATACATATATGAAACCATACAAAATACATTATAAACATAGACTTGAATGCATCCAACAAAAAGATACATAGATGGATACACATATGCAGATAGTTAGGAGTTTCTTATCAACTATATACGCTGGTTTCATTGTTATTTTCTATGGTGTGCTGTGCTTTTCTTTTGAACATTTAAAAACGCTTTGCTTGCAATTACAATATATATATGTATGTACGTATTTATGTGGAGGGTTCTGTCTCCTGCGATCCATTTATAAGACAAAAAAGACAACCAACAACATGGTTATGTAAAGGGAGGAGGACACCCAAGGGCTGGGTATGGTATGCCCCAACGGAGGTGTCTTATGGCCATAGCCATAGCCTAATGTTTCGTTCGTTATAATGCTCACAAAATTTCGTTGAATTCGTTGAGTGGACCGCTTAGCCGTAGCTAATAATATATGTTTATAATTGTAGTAGGTACATAATGAGTAATATATATTGTATATAAGACATCTACATATATAAATTGGCTGGCTTAAAGTTTGGGTGTGTTTGTTTGTGTGTTGTGTGATCATCATAAATATATATGTATGTATGTATGTATTTATGTATATATAGACGTATATATTGTTATGGCTAAAGCTTTTACTTCCATTCCATCATTCCATCATTCTCGTTGTTTTGTGGTTGTTGTTTTTTGTTTGTTTGTGTGTGTTTGTGTGTGTGTTTATATTGTTTATATTACTAACACATATACATAAATATAGCATAGATTATAGTTTATATGGGGTGATGCACTTCTTTTGTATTCGTACAATCAATATATTGTTTTTAAAGCTTCTTTTCTTTCTTTTTTGTTGTGTGTTTAAAACTTAGGCAATTAATTTATGTTTTCTTAAGCTTAAAAAATATACACACACATGCACAGTGACAATACACACACACACACATTTAAGAACATTTTCGAATAAACGTTTTTGTTGTGTTTTTTGTGTGTTTTTATGTTTTGTTTTGTTTCTTAATTTGTTCTGTTGGTTTTGGCACAAATGTTTCTTCGTACACTACACAGAGATAGAAAAACAATCAATCAATCAAACAAACAAACAAATAAACAAAAAGGGTATACATATATAAAATATTACAACTTTAAACATAAACATAAAAACAATTTGTATAATTAAAATTAAAATATATATACTATATATGTAGATATATTTAACTAGTATGATGCAGGGGTAGGGGTGGCAATCAGACACACTGTTTGCGATTGGCGCCGCGAGTGCCCCTGGTGCTTCTGGTGCTGCTGTTGCTGTTGCTGCTGCTGCTGGTTGTGGTTGTGGTGGGGGTCGCAGCTGTGGTGGTGGTCGTGAGGCTGGTTAGACAGGGTATACCCTCCAGGAGTATGCCTGCTGGGACAACCACCGTTGGTGCTACAATTTCGACTACATCAATGGCTGCCTCTACGGGCGACATGGCCTTGGGTGTACCAAAATAGACAAGCGAGTTATAATATCAAAGCTCGTCATTAGGCGAATGCTCCTGCACGTACTCCTTGGGAAAGTAGCCAACCTGTTGTTCAAAGCAAAACAAAATTGAAATTAATATAAATCGTAAGGTAGAGATATCCTTTTTGATACGCACTGTATCACCAATCTTGCCACGCCACCAACCCTTGCTGTCCCCATCCTTGCCAATAACCAATATTTGACAGTCGGTGCGCAGCTGCAGCTGATTGCTACCCGGCTTCGGTTCGTAATCGTACAGAGCAGTGGCAATCACCTCACGATATGGCCACTGCAGCAATGTATTTAAACTGAAACAAAATATCAAAAAATAAGCTATGTAAATGCTGCTAGATTGGGCAACTTCTTACCCTGCAAAATTCTCGCCCAGGTCATTCCTCTCGTAGTAGGAAACCAGCTCGACAATTGTCTTGAAGTGTCTGCGTGCCGACAGGCAATACAGCATGCCCTCTGTGCCAATTTCCTGATTGATTTTCATATGCTTGATCACATGATCATCGGTTCTGAGAAAAAGGCGTAATAAATTAAAGTTACAGCAACGAATCGAACCCCCCAAGTCTACACTCACTTTAGGCTCAGGGCATACATCGTCTCGTGTGCCGTCGATGGTCCCTGGGGTCGTACGCGCAGCAAGTATGTGCCAATGCGTCGATTTTCCAAACGATTGGCCGCCGTCTCGCGATCCATGTTGCCCACAAACCAATTGAACTCCGTTAGCTGACGATCGCAGACGGGCGGCGGCTGTGTAATGGGATTCTGCTTGCAGCGACCCGTCGACGAGATGCAGCCCTTGTGCACGGCTATGAGGCACACCTTGCAGCGATAGCCCTGATGTATGCGCCCCTTCAGAAACTTAGAACAGTGCCGGCACGATGTCGGTGTATCGAATGTAAAGATTTCCATTTTATGATCCGTATTGCGGCAGCCAGGCGGATCCAGGCTCTCCCTAAATAAAAATTATACAAACAAATTATCAACCGAGACATGGGGCGGATCGGGTCGGGTCGGGTTGGGTCGGTGTCTCACTCACATTGCCTCGGTGAGTGCCTTGCGCCACTTGTCGCGCTCATGCTCGGACTTGAGATACAGCGTGAAGGCCGTCTTGCCCGATTTGCGGGCCAGCAGTAGCTGATACTTAAAGCGCGTATCCCGGCCTAGGGTGCGTCGCGAGTGACTCTGCTCGACGCGATAGTCGGCCAGGTTATGCGAGTCGCGATATGTGTACTGCATGTCGCCCGTTTTGATGTGCAGCGACTTGACCATAATGAGTATCTTGTCAAAGACAAACGCATACCGGAGCTTGGTCTTTTGATCCTCGTGCGCCTTGATGTGCAGCTCCCCGTCGAGGAGCAGGCGGCCATACTGCAGCAGATCGTTGCCGTTCTGCAGCAGATTCAGATCGAATATGCTGTCCTTGACCTTCTGTATGATGACCAGATGGTCCGAGTCGCGCTTCACCTCATTGATGTACTGCGACACATCGATCATGGCCTCCTTGGCCCGCTCCAGCGAGCGGTAATCCTCGTGCTGTGGTGCCGTCTCTTTCACGAGCTTGTCCAGCAGCAGATGGTACTTGAGAATGCGTTGCATGGGCACCGATAGAATGTCGCGCAACTGCAGCTTTCCCACATTGTATTCACGTTCGCACTTTTGCACCAGCTGATCAATGATCTGATTCTTCTTGCACACATCGGCCAGATAGTCAATGGCGCCCAGCAGGCAGCTGCAGTACTCGCCATAGATGAGGAATGGCTCACGGAAATCCATGAATACCTGGGCCATTCTCAGCTTGGTGGTGGGCGACAGAGCCTCCCGAAGTCGCTCCAGGAACCGTGTGTGTATATCAGCCAGCTCCTGGAACAGCCCAAAAAAGGGTTTCAAATTATAGAAACGAATACATAGAACTGGGGGGCTCATACTCACCCTGATGCGTGGAAATATTAGACGCAGCTCGTCCTGGTTGAGATGCCGTTCCAGGGGACCCATAAACTTTAGCTTGAGGGCATTGAGAACATCCAAGTAGTTGGACTCTGTGTCGATTAGCTCCCGTATGACGTAGTCGCGCTGCTCGAAGCTGGTCGATGAGGCTGTCTAAAGGGGCGCACAAAAGCAGAGACATTAGTTTTGGCAATCAGCTGAATGTGTTTACAGCGGCGTCTCATGCACAATAGAAACATCAGCAGCGGTTTCTACCTGGCTTCTACTCGTCCTGTGCAAGGCGCACAAGTCTTGGTAGACCTCCTCCTCTTTTGTGTTGGTGTGATCGTAACCGGTTCCATTGCATGCAATATTGTCGGTGGTACTAAATGAAAATACAACAAAAACAAATAAAATAATACCAAATTATATCATGTAAAATGAACTAAAAACATATGCAAAACTTTTAATAACAAACAAAAAAAAAGTTCAAATGGGAGAATTAAAACGTTTGAGTTCGATAGTTTAGCCCGCAATCTCATCGATAGTTATCGACTACTAAACCGTCGAACAAGGCAAGGATTTTTCAGGTGAAAAATGCAGCTACAAGGAACATTTACAAACAATATATAATATTATGCGGTTTAACTCTGCTTAAATAGAGAGTGTTTAAGTTCGATTTATCCTGTGTATTTTCACGGTATATTTTTAAAATAGGTAACCCATTTTTGGTATATTTCTAGGGGCGGAGGCAGTATATTTAATCGATTAATCCACGGTCCCACTGCCAGAACATCTGTGTGATAGAATTTTTTTTTGTTAATTTTTGCTGGTGTGTGTGTGCGGTTTGCGTTTTGCGTTTAAGCAAAAATCACAAAATCTCTTTTGATTCTGTGTAATAAATATAAACGAAATGGAGCATCATACATACGCCAAGAGTGGCTTAAAAACATGTAAGTTGCAAGGCAAACCAAACACACGTGTTCCTCCGCCCCCGCCTCCCCTGCGATTCTAATAATGCAAGTAACTTCTTTTGTTTATTTCTGACATTTTTGTAGGGACCATTGAGCAAAAGCGCAGCCTCGTGAAGAAGCGCATTAGTGCTGATTATATGTTCAATAAACCCTCCCTGGGGGGAGGTCGGCCATGGAAGTAAGTTTTTCGTTGTGTACATGGGGGTGTGGGACAGGGGGTGTGCGGGTGTACAAAATAAGCTGTGTCAGGTGGGGGGTGCAAAAAAGCTACTACTTGCACAGTGGATGTGCATTGTGGGGAAGGGGGTGTTGTACGAAATAAGCTCAGCGAAAATTTGTAAGTAAATTCGGAATTCGGACTTTTTCTTGCAGAGTTTTCAAGGCAATGGCCCAGATTGGTGACTTTAGCGAGCATGCCCTGCGGCAGCAATGGCAGGCCATTGTCTTTGACTATCGCACCGAGAAGGAGGCCATCAGTTCGCCCATCACCGATCTGGTGATCCAGACCCTCAACGAGAAGTGGGAGTTCTTCGGCGAGCTGCACAGCTTCATGGTCAAGAAGAATGACCATCATTCGTATGCGCAAAAGGAACCGAATGTGACGTACTCGCCAATACTGCGTTGTCCGGACGCGGCCAAAGTTGTGGCAAAGGCTCAATCAACGGCTGCGAATAATGCTGAAAATTCATCGGACGACGATGGCCTGGAGGTGATACCGCCTGAACCGAAGAAGGTGCTGGATGTGCTGGATCCATGTGATCCGTATTCAAAGACGTCGAAGAAGATGCGCCCAAATGAACAGCACGACAAAAGGGAGGAGGCTGACGAGGTCGAGGAGGGTGAGGGTTGCGTAAGCGCAAATAAGATTAAGACGGAGAAAAATGAAGAAGTAAACGAGCACAATTCTCCGACTCCGCCATATGTCTGGCCAGAGCAGAGTGGACCGTCCGAGAATAATCAAAACGAAAACGACACCAACTCTGGTTCCGGTCAGCCCAGGGCTCGCAAATCTCGCAAGCGTCGTGCTGGCACTGGAAAGGTGCTCAGCGAGAAGGATAAGTACTACAAGTAAGTACGCCTCAGCTCAGCCTAAGCCTCTATCATCAATTGATTAATAATAATTATAATTGTCTCCCGCACAGACATCGCCGTCGCTTAGATCATCGCATGGAGAAGCGTCTTATGGGTTTGGGCCTGGCTGTGAGTGTCATATTGAAGCACTTGGCCAGCACTTTAAAGGCTCAGTCCGAGATGCCAGATCTGGGCAAGTTATTTGACCCGGACTCGGAGCCATCGAGTAGCAGTGACAGTAGTAGCACTGACGAGGACTCCGATTAGAACTAGACAACTAAACACACAAAAAAGGGTACAGGGCGGGTAGTCTGTAAGTAAGAGAGAATGGAATATAGAGTAGAATAGAGGAGAGGAGAGGAGCGGAGCCCTAGGCAGAGCCAAAGAAGCTACCACTAAAACAGGGTCCACGTTTTTTGTTATACCTTCTACTTTTTTTCCTTTTTTGTTTGTCTTAGTTCCTAATGCAAAAGACTTGTAAAAAAGAGAAGAAAAAAAGTTGAAGACTATCGAAATTTAAGAGTATCTATCTAATAGTAAAAGAAAATTTAAAAAAATGCATACACTGATTAGGGGTAGGGGCCGGGGCGTAAATAGATTTAATGTTACAAAAAAAAAAGTTAAAAAAGAAGACGTAAAAGAGCTGCACCTCAAAATGTAGAAGAAAGGAAAGGGAATAAACAGAGCTTTTCTTTTCCATTCTTCCACAACAAAATGTAGCCGAAGAAAGACAAAAACAAAAATACGCTGAATGCTGAATAAACAACATCGAACATAAGTAGAAAATAGCAACGAATTGTTTAACAAATCCGAAATTGAAAGGCTAACCAAAGCGTAATAAAAAAAACCCGTAAATGGCATTTCAATTTGAAGGATTCACGCGCATTCTCTTTTGCGGAATTCGCTTGTGTGTCACGAGTCGAGCAAGGAAATAAATGGGGTGCTTCAATGCATGATGTAGTACTTCTTCCAGGAAGGAGTGGAGTGATCGTTAACAATGTTTGCTATTTCCACAGAGAGCTAACAAAATGGCTTTTGGCTATATACAATTTTGTCTGTCTGATATGGCCAGGAACATTTCCAAGCATCTATTTATAGGAATAATTTCGAAAATGAGTAAACAATTTGCCTCCAATCAATTATACATATTGTAGGGCCGATAATCTGTTGTTGTTCGGTAGATGGGGGCTGGGTGGAGGTTGGATTGTAATGCCAGTAGCCAATGCAAAATCCAATAACAATCAGGCAGATGAAAGAGATAATGCGACAACAGCCTTATCGGCAGAAGAAATAAATACAGGCAGGGTAGGTATGTAGGTTCCCTTCCCCATTTCGGATCGATACACAATCCAAAATCCACATTTGAACGATGACTGGAGAGCCCCAAAAAACATTTGAGCAATATGCTGCATAGATGGGTGTCAAATATATATACAAGGGTGGGAGAATTGGGAGGCATTGCCTTATAAATGATAAATATGGCAACGGAAATAGATATATGTAGAAACAGAAGTAAAAGCAAAAGGAAATAAAGTGCAAAGGGGGGGTTATGTGTATTTCGTTGAGTGTGAGATGTGTGTTCGTGTGGGTTGTTCCTCTTAAGATTAAACAGATATTCAGAAGATTTGAGTACAGGTAGTGGGACGGGGGGAGGTAGGCAGGTCGAGCAATTGGTCTAGGAAATGGGTTTAGGATGTGGATGAGGAATGGAGAGAGGATTACAGTGAAAGAGTTAGTAATGGATAGACGGCACACCTCTGGTTTTGGCTTCGTTTGGAAGGTGACATAGCACAGATCCTCGTAGACCTTCTCGTCGTCCTCGCTATAGATGTACGAGTACTCATGCTCCGAGGAGCTAATCGATGGGCATGACCGATAATTGTAGACAGCGGCGGCGGCCTTCTGCAGCCACTGGCTCTCGTTGATGAACAGCGACGAGTTGGAGGCATGCAACAGCGACTGTGTCGATGCACAAAACGATGCATTCCCGGCGAATGCCTCGGCCGCAGCCTCCGAGGTGCTCGGCTTCGGGGCCTCCCTTAGCAGTGCAGCGGTGGTGCGTGTGGGCGCTAGGGTTTCCGGCGGTGAGGCGACTGTGGCCACAGGCACCCCCTCAAGCGAGGCCGTGTCGTCCAGCGAGAGATCAAAGGAGAGGGTTTTCATGGAACCATTACCACCGCCATTGCCGCTGCCACTGCCGCCGCTGCCGCCACTGCCCGAGTCATTGTCCATGGTCCCATCGCCGATGTCGTCCATGTCATCGATGTCGTTGTCCTCGATGCCATTCTCAATGGTTATGTCGCTGTTCTCATCCTCCACCGAAACGGACCCAGAGCCGCTCTTCAAAGTCCGCTCGTAGAAGCCTTCCCTGGCGGCGGCGGCGGCGCCGGACGAGGATGCTGCTGGCACAACGGCGGCATCGATGCTGTTGGTTTTTCGCATTTCACTGCCGTCGGGAAGGCAGTGCAGAGATTTTGGGGAAAAGCAATGCAACTCGCGCACACACACAAACAAGTTACACACATGCATACAATGATTGGTGGTTAGGCAGTGTGTTAGAGCGAGAGAGTGAGAGTTACAGAAATGACAGAGACAGAGAGACAGAGTGTAAGTGTGAGAGGTGAAGTGGGAGTGTGAGAGAGAGCATGAGAATGCGTGTTAGATAAAAGCAACGGGACAATGGGATTGTTTTGAATTTTATTCAAGTTTTTCTTTTCTTTCGTTTCTTGTTTGGTTTCTGTTTTTGTTGCTTTTGATAAGCAGCGCCAGAGACAGATGCGCAGGGGCTTAGGCGTTCTGTACGTGGACGCATAATAGTAGAGAGATTGTCTGGGGAAGGGGCAGCGGAAATGCAAAATACATTGCATATCCGCCGCCTATGCTGCGCATAGAAGGGGGGCAAGAGAGAGAGGGAAAACTTACGTGGAGTGCAGATCCTTGTAGATGGCCTCATCCGAATGGGAGCGTTCGCTGGGCGATAGCAATAGGTTGAAGCCGCTGCAAAAGAAGTTCCAGGTCAGATCAGAATCTCGTATTATGTATGTAGTTGCCCTGATACAAGCATAGCCAGGGATGGGGGCGGGCGCACTGCAAGCAGTTCAAGCAGTGGCCCATCCATCCATCTCTGCCTGCCTGCCTGCCAGTAGAAACACTCACACTAGATCCGGATGGAGCTGCTGCACCTTGCGGCACTGCGACAGCTTTGAGAGCGTGATCAGCACCCGATGGAAATTGGTCAGATCGTAGAGCATGGTGGGCTCGAACAGATCCGCATCGCGTATACCAAAATTATTGTGACAGACATCCAGGAAGAGCTTGATGTTCTTGCTGCACAGAAACTGAAAGCACATACACCACGATACAAATAATGATGATGATGGCGGGAGGAGAAGGATCCCACCTGGGCCATTTGTGGCTTGCGATTGAATTCGCGCGGGTCCATGCTGCTCGGATCCAAATGGATGACCAAATTGCACAAGAGGACGCCATCCCGAAGCGTCATGGCCAGTATACGGATTTCGGCGTCGGGCAGGGCGGCCTTGTGGTCGGGCGGTATGATTTTGCATCGCGTTAGCCAGGCGACGCATTCGCGCCACAGATCTGCATTCACAGCGGCGATGCCGCCGCCAAGCGAGTTGCCAAAGTTGCTGCTGCTGATGCTGCTATTGTTGTTGTTGTTGTTGTTGTTGGAGGAGGCCATTTGCAATATTGGGGAGGTGGCGCACCACAAAGGTGGCGCACGCAGGCGGAGATTGGGTGGGAGTTGACCTCGGACTTGGGCGTGTTTTTATATGAGTGCGTGTGTGTGTGTGTGTGTGTGTGAGTGCGTGTGCTGTTTGTTGCTGTTGCTGTTGCTTCTGTTGCTGGGGGAGCCTCAATTGCGGGGGTCGCAATGGCAGGCGCGCGCGCATAAAATTCGCTGCGTTAATAAAAACAATTGGGGCTCATCCGTATCCGTGGGCCGTGTTTTTTCCTGCACAGATTACGCTTTTCACATTACACAAAATGCAGCGCGAGCGATGCTGCACATATAACTACATTAAAAAAAAAAAAAAACGCACACAAAACACAAGACGACAAGACAAGACGGATAACAACGATACGCGTTCGATATGATGGACTGGCACTACTGATTTTCTTTCACTGCTGCACTTTACTTTCGAGCGCTGGCGTTAATTTTTAATATTTTTTTTTTTTTGGTTTTTGTGTGTGTTTCTCTTTGACTGTCGCTGGAAAAACGCCCGGAGGAGTGTGGAGGGGTGCCACAAGAAATGGGGGCCAATTTGTTTGTGTACGATCAACATGGTGCTGTTAAACGCATTTTGGGGGCTCTCTGCTAAACGCAAATGGTGCTGTTGACGCATCGGATGACTGATCTGGCAGCCCTGTACGTCCGATAGGCTGTATGCGTCGATAAAGACAAATCAAATTTAAAATTTATTTCTGATGCTAAAGTCATGTTTTAACGCGCTGTACTTTCTGTTAACTTACTTTTATAGACTTTTTGCGTTGAAAAACAATCCAAGAGAACTCTTAAAATTAGCCAGTCGAAATTTATTTTCTTTATTTCTACTTGTGTGAATAAATACTCGAGAAAAAGCCAAATCATATCACTAAATTGTCGAATAATTTTCCTTATATATCCGTATACATGAATATATGTATCACTAATTTTCCAATATAACATACATATGTATATCACTAAAATGTCGATTTTTTTATATTTTCCAATTTACTCGTTTTAATTTAAATATTTATCATATTTTGTAATTTTTCATTATAGTTGTTAGGCGGGCGAGGGCATATTTTCAAAATCCCCCTTAAAATTTCACGCCTTTTGGTATTTTCGTGCTGGAGCTCACGGTAAATATCGAATGTAACTATTGATTTAAAAACGAAACTATCGAATGTAACTCTTAATGTAAAACTGTTTTATGGAATGTAGCACGGTGCTGTCAGATTACAGTACCGATATATATCGATATGCATATTCATGTGCAAGCACATCGCGTGACCTGGCAACTCTACTCAACTGGCTGTGAGAAAGTGTGTGTGTGCGTGTTATTTTTTCTCCCAATCTCTTTCATTTTGACACACAAAATCAAACGCAACGCAAAAAGGTGGAGTGGTGTCCAACAACGACAACAATAAGGAATACATAAAGCAATCAAAGCAATGTCGCTGTCGAGTCTGCTGCCCACGCCGACCAATGCGGTATGGGACCGCGAGGACGAGCGTCGCCTGGCCGCCAAGGGTGCCCCGAAAATTGGAGCCCTGGTATCCGCCAAAATTGCAGCGCCACCGTACGGCTGTCGCAAGGATTGGGTGCCCCGCACAGAGGCTGACTATGGCGATGGCGGTGCATTTCCCGAAATTCATGTAGCGCAATATCCACTGGGTGAGTTCTGGTCTGGTCTGGGCTCCTCCTCCTATCTCCTATCTCCAGGGCATTTCTCAATCTCAATCTGATCTGATTTGGCTAGGTCTTGGTGCCCCGGGCACTATGGGCAAGAAGTCCGATGCTTTGGCTGTGCGGCTGGATGATTCGGGCAAAATCAAATACGATGCGATAGCACGACAGGGACATAGCAAGGACAAGGTCGTCTACTCTTCCATATCGCAGCTGCTGCCCGCCGAGGTGCTGGCCGAGGATGCCGAAGAGCTGCAGCGTCCCGATGAGGAGAGCGTCGCCGAGACCACGGAGGAGACGCGCCTGGCCCTGGA
Source organism: Drosophila bifasciata (assembly GCA_009664405.1). Classification (NCBI taxonomy): domain Eukaryota; kingdom Metazoa; phylum Arthropoda; class Insecta; order Diptera; family Drosophilidae; genus Drosophila; species Drosophila bifasciata. Next base: position 35,027,660 of record CM019041.1, read on the forward strand.
GAAGTTGACCAACCAAAAGATAACCTCAGCACTGCCCGTCCGTCATGCCCAGAAGGCGGGCCCAGCGCAATATATTCGCTACACACCGTCCCAGCAGGGAGACGCCTTCAATTCGGGGGCCAAGCAGCGTGTCATCAGGATGGTGGAGGCCCAGCTGGATCCCATGGAGCCGCCCAAGTTTCGCATCAATAAGAAGATACCTCGTGGTCCACCGTCGCCGCCGGCGCCAGTCCTGCACTCGCCGTCGCGCAAAGTGACGGTCAAGGAGCAAAAGGAATGGAAGATCCCGCCCTGCATATCCAACTGGAAGAACGCCAAAGGTGAGTCGTCCCCTCAACCCCATTCCCATTCGCATTCCAATTCAAATCTAATTGAATCTTCCTCCCATAGGCTACACCATTCCGCTGGACAAGCGTTTGGCTGCCGATGGACGGGGCCTGCAGCAGGTGCACATCAACGAGAAGTTCGCCAAGATGGCCGAGGCGCTGTACATAGCCGACCGCAAGGCCCGCGAGGCAGTGGAGGCACGCGCCCAGCTGGAGAAGAAGCTGGCCCAAAAGGAGAAGGAGAAGAAGGAGGACATGCTGCGGATGATGGCACAGCGGGCGCGTGAGGAGCGTGCCGGCCTGCGTAATCCGGATACAGCTGGCGATCCCCTTGGAGGCGGTGCCAACGGGGCTGAGGCTCGCGAACGCAACGATCTGCGCGCGGAGCGACAAAGGGAGCGACAACGTGATAGAAATCTGCAGCGTGCTGCACCCGAGAAGCGCTCCAAGCTGCAAAAGGAGCGAGAGCGCGACATTTCTGAACAGATAGCCCTCGGGCTGCCCGCCAAGAGTGCCGGCAATGGGGAGACCCTCTTCGATCAGCGTCTCTTCAACACCACCAAGGGCATGGACTCGGGCTACGGTGACGACGAGGCCTACAATGTGTACGACAAGCCGTGGCGCGATGCCAACACCCTGGGCAACCACATCTACAGGCCCAGCAAGCAGGCGGACAGCGACAATTATGGCGGTGACTTAGATGCCATTGTGAACACCAAACGATTTGTGCCGGACAAACAATTCTCGGGCGCATCGCGCGAGACGGCCGCCGCACAGCGCAGCGGACCCGTTGAATTCGAGAAGGAGGAGGATCCCTTCGGTCTCGATCAGTTCTTGAACATGGCCAAGAAGGCGCCCAAACGCGCAGACGAGAAGACCGAGCGCAACAGTCAATCGGAACGCAAACGCAGTCGTCGCGACTAAAACGCCACACGCTACGTAATGCAGTTGCATTATTCACAATAATCATCATTCATCATCAGCACTAGCATCAGCATCATCCTCATAATTGATAATCGACATACACTCCTTGTGCAAATTTGAATAATAATTACACTCGATACTGACGAAAACCAGTCGGGATTCAATCAGGGGGTTGGGTCAAAACAGGGACAGAAGCTAAAGGTTAAATATGGTTTGCTGCTGGCAGAGCTGGCTGTTTTCCTGATCTTATTTTCAAATTGGAATTGAAAATTTCCATTTTGATAACAATTTCCGATAGTGTTTTATTTTGGTATTTTGCAGCTACTATTAATCGGTATTTTTGAGCAGAATTTCAATTAGTATTTTCTAGATACCAAGTGCCATTGGTATTTTTTGTTGTTGCCGCTTAAAAGTGCGGCTTAAATTTCGTTTATTTCTGCATTGGCATTTTTTTTATATAAACAAATGCGTTTTATGTAAGAGTTCGCTGCTCATCAAGGGATTCGATTCCGATTCTGTTTCTGTTCCGTCCAGTCCATTAAGTTTATTCAATTCAAAATGAAGGAAAAAACTTTGCATATTGAAAGGAAGCCATCTTTGGAGACGGTTGAGCGCAAAAAGGAAGCGGCTGACGGCGGCGAGTCGCAGTCCCGGACCGAAAAGCTCAAGCAGCGCGAGGTGATCAAGGCACTGGACGAGCACAAAGCAAGGGTGTGGCGTCTGGAGGCCACAAAACGTTGGGCAGAAGACGTGTCCAAAGAGGAAATCGTCAAGCCACTGCATGGGTTGTGCGCTCCTTACCCGCAGCCCACGTCGTCGCCGCTTTTAAATGAGAATGAAGCCGCAGCCGCAGCCGCAGCTGCATGCCAGGGAAAGTCGAAGGCTCCCTCCAGCGAGGATAGCGATGCGGATTATCCCTCCTTCATACCGTATGATAGACTCCGCTCTCCATCTCCGTCTTCCTTCCTGAAACGGAAGGCGGCCACGACCACGGAGCGGAAGTCAGTGCCCAAGACTCCTCGCGTTAAGGAGGGAGCTGCCGGCACATTTACCAGTGCGGACTATTCCGACAACTGCTTCTTTTCGGCTTCCTCTTCGTCATCTTCCCCCTCTACATCCTCCTCTTCCTGTGTCTCCGCCTCTTCCTCTGTCTCTTCCTCCACCTCCTACAGCGAGGACAGTTTTACAGGCTCATCCAGCGAGAATACCGAGACCACCACCGACTCGCCCCAGTCGCCTGCAGGTGCCCCATCGCAGGCAACGACTGCTGCGCTTGCAGCCTGGCCAAAGTACAGCCGCTACGAGCAGGAGAAATTCCACAAGCCGCTGGCCACCCAAACGGACTTTGTGATCAATACGCTGGGCAGTCACTTCCCCCAGGGCCCCTATGGCCGCCAGAGCCTGGATCAGCTGCATCCCAGGGAGCTGGCCATCATGCGCTTGCCCATCATAGTGGTGCCAGCAGACCCCAATGGTCTGATAACCTTAAAAAATGTCAAGGATTTGCTAGTGGATCTGAAGTTCAAGAAGCCGCAGCCAGAAGAGCTGCAGCTGCCCTGGGGTCCAGCAGTGGCGCGACCCGCGCAGGTCATTATCGAGCGTTGGTTTGCGGTGAGATTTCGATTTAGATTGCAGCTGGAAATGCCTCTCCTTAATCCAAATTTTTTTTATTTCAGGGTGGCATTAATAAGAAATTTCGAATCATCGATAATGTCAGCAAATTGTCGTGCGACGAGTGGCGACGCATTGTGGCCGTATTTGCCTGCGGCCCCATCGAACAATTTACGAACTGGTGGCCCTGGAAGGGTGACCCCAAGTTTATATTCCTCAATGTGTGCGCCTTTCACATGTTCCTGAAGGGCACACCCGTGCACCAGCATCTCGTTAGGCTGCTCGAAACGAAGGAGGTGAATCCAATCGAAATTGATCTCGCCGAGCCGTACACACACAGCGGCACACTGCTCTCATTTTGGGGCACGCTGGACAAGTTTGTGCACACCAATGCCAGATTTGGCTTCCTCTTGGAGGAGTACTATCCAGCCAACGAATACTAGCCACAGGCCACAGAAAAAACAACAAGTAAACTATCACACAGTGTTAAATAAATTGTAAAGTATATAGTTAGTACATATTATGTACATATGTATGTGAATTGGTAGGTACATTGGCTGTGCTGCATCACAGACATTCTTCTTATGCTCTAGCACAGCAAAGGCTGAGGTAGAATCACGGATATGGAGAGCTGCAGGGGGAACAGAAGGAGCTGCAAGCGGAGGTGACATTCGGTTCGAAGTTCCTCATTAGCGTTTCCATTCGAGCAGCAATTTCATCCAAGTATATTGCATCAATATTCTTCATCATGTACGCGACATGTATATTGTTTTTCGAATAGACAGCTTATTGCTTTCACTCTTCTACTCTTCTTCTAATGGTGCGGTAATCTGTTTTTATTAGCTAAACTTTTTCATTTGCTCCTCCAGCCACGCAACGTAGTGATCGACTCGTGTGAATACCATGGGACCTTTCACGGAACCACATTTGTACTGGCCCAGTGATATGATGCCAATCACGTGATCGTTTAGCATCACCGGACCACCGGAGTCGCCCTGACAGCTGGTGCTGCTTGTGTTGCTTCTGCCACCGGCGCACATTTGGCCAGCCGTCACATCCCCATATCGCTGGCTACAGTCTGCCTGGGACCAGCCTCTGACTGTGGCCTTCATTTTGATGGGACTACTTTCCGGCGAGCTGTCATCCGTCCTACCCCAGCCGGCAATCTCCAGCTGGGCGTTGGCATATCTATTGTTGCCATCCGCTGGCCGGCTGTCTGGCAGGCAAATGGGACGAATGAAATCCGTAAAGGTTACGCTTCTGGCCAACTGCAGCAGTGCAATGTCATTTGAGTGCTTTTGCACGCTGATTTGGCCTTCAGTGGGCTTGTATTCCTCATGCACAATGATGCGTTCGATGGAGTAATCCTCACGCATGGTGGTGTCTGCTTGCCTGGCATCCCACTCGCCCAGACGCACGCGCAGCAGTTTGCTCTCGGTGTCCTCGGTGTTGGGTGGCGGCACACAATGGCCTGCAGTTAGAATCCAACGTTTGGCTATAAGGGCGCCGGCACATTTGTTCTTGAACTGCTGGCCATCGTTGGTGTACAGCAGCTGGGCCATCCATGGGTACTCCCCGATGCCCGTGGGTGTGCCACGGGCAATGCGTATTTGCAATGTTTCCCTGCAGTAATCCGAACTTTGGTCCACTGGCTCATTCAGGCAGCATATCAGATTCGTGAGTATTTGGCTCTGGCATTCATTTTGGGCATCGTTCTCATTGATGTACGTATTGGAAGCCGCGCATGCTTTGGGCTCCACGCAGAATCCAAACTTAGTCGCAGCTTCAGTCTCGCCGCGACAGCGTCCGTAGTGTAATTTTGGTTCTGCAATTGATTTGATTTGGATTTAATTTATATTTGGAAAGAAAACTCAAGCACTTACTTGCCCAACAGCCGTTGGCCATTAGGCAGCAGAAAAAGAAGGACACAGACACAATGCTGAAATGGTACCTCATGGTACGAGCTGCTGCAGAAACAAAGTATTTGACTAGCGCTGTTTTTCGACTCAATGAAAATAAGAGAAATATTAGTAGCGGAAAGGAAACAAGTTCTAATTAGCGTTTGAAATCAGGTTAAACCCGATTTAGTTATTACTTTCTCAGGTGGAAGGTCATAATTCCAGCCAGCGCTTAATATAGAATTCTTAAAGCTTTACTCAACTCAACGCAGGTGCGTCACAACTAATAGCAGACATTTATAGATTAATAGTAGCATTTATGTATAGAAATGCAAATTTATTCAGTTGGCGCCCAACTTGGCGTTCATTTTGATTCAAGCAACTAAGTCGTTCTTAAGGTTCGTTCGATTTTCTACCCTCTGTAGGTTATACACCTTGCCTCGTTCTCAGATATTACCGGTTTGGGCATACTATTACTACTTTATAGTATTTTTTTATAATCGATATGCGTTTTGTTTTTGTGATTTCTTTTGTACGCCTTTTTTTCTTAAGCCATATTTTAAAAGCAATCAAATGAAAAATTATACTTAAAGTAAACGAAAATTGTAGAAAATTGATTTTTCTATTGCATAAAATTAAGTGTTTAGTGCTAAAAGCTTTAACTAGTTGTCAAGACTAAATCGAATATGAAAATCGAGGAATATGATTTCCGATAATCAACGAGAAAAAACGATTAAAGTTCTGCCTTTTTGGGTTGTTCATGAACGAATCAACACAATTTGAACAGCTCTGGCCACACTGCATGACATTGAGTTGACTTTTGGTTTGGTTTTTTTTTAATTACAATACATTTTATTTGCAAAGAACGGACAGAAAATACATTGATATTGATTGTGGCAAGTAGCGTTACTTCACATACGACTTCTCATCGAGAATGAGCTGGAGTGCAAGTGCTGACGACGTTTCTAGCGGGTTCTAGAGGTTGAGGAAGCGTGTGCTCGCAGTGGTCGGTCGGGTCGGTCATCCTCCTCTGCCCCTGTGAGAGGCGCCTCTCACGGCCGTGAGACAACAATTGCATGCGTGCGTGCCCCGCCAGCCCCACAGACAGACCACAACAAACGATTCTAAATTATGTAAGTGATCATGTCAAGAGCAGCAGCAGCAGCAGCAGCAGCACACACATGACATGCTTTTCTTTTTGTACGTGTAGTGACAGCAGCAGCAGTAGCACCAGCACCAGCCACACAGCACACATATCCGAGATGCGTTCGCGTAGCAATTCGGGCGTCCGCTTGGACTACTATCAGCGCATTGTTCACCGCCTGATATTGGCGCACCAGGAGCCGGTTACCGGCCTGTTTCCTGCCTCCAATGTCAATTCGCATGCCTGGATACGCGACAATGTGTACTGCATTCTGGCCGTTTGGGGCCTGTCGATGGCGTACAAGAAGATCGCCGATCAGGACGAGGATCGTGCCAAATGCTATGAGCTGGAGCAAAGCTGCGTGAAGCTAATGCGCGGCCTGCTCATGGCCATGATGAACCAAAAGGACAAGGTCGAGAAGTTCAAGATGACGCAGAGCCCGTACGACTCGCTGCACGCCAAATACTCCAGCAAGAATGGCCTGCCCGTTGTCGGGGATGGCGAGTGGGGTCATCTGCAGATCGATGCCGTCTCTCTGTATCTGCTCATTCTGGCCCAAATGACCGCCTCTGGCCTGCAGATTGTCTTCTCCCTGGACGAGGTCTCGTTCATCCAGAATCTGGTCTTTTACATTGAATCGGCCTACTCCATACCCGATTATGGCATATGGGAGCGTGGCGACAAGACCAATCATGGTGCGTATTCCTTCTCCTCCTCCTTCAACCCATTTCTTTATCGAAATTCTGTGTTCCAGGTGAGCCGGAATTGAATGCCAGCTCCATTGGCATGGCCAAGGCCGCCTTGGAGGCCATGAACGAATTGGATTTGTTTGGTGCCCGCGGCGGACCGGCCAGCGTCATTCATGTGCTGGCCGACGAGGCGCACAAATGCCAGGCGGTGCTGCAGTCGATGCTGCCGCGTGAATCGAACAGCAAGGAGCTCGACTCGGGCCTCCTGTGTGTGATTGGCTTTCCCGCGTTTGCCGTGGACGATGCCCAGCTGATACTCAACACCAAAGATGCGATTCTGTCCCGCCTGCAGGGCAAATACGGCTGCAAGCGCTTCCTGCGCGATGGCTATCGCACACCGAAGGAGGATCCCACCAGGCTCTACTACGAGCGCTGGGAGCTGCGCATGTTCGAGAACATCGAGTGCGAATGGCCGCTCTTCTTCTGCTACCTCATCCTGTTCCATGCATTTCAAAACGACAAACGCGCGGTGCAGGAGTACGCCGACCGTTTGGAGAAGATAATGGTACGCTCCGAGGATGGCACACTGCTGGTGCCCGAAAGCTATGCTGTGCCCCAGGATCTGGTTGGATTTGAGTACCAAAAACCGGGCTCACAGGTGCGCGAAGTTGTGGGCCGTTGTCCCTTCCTTTGGGGTCAATCGCTGTTCATTTTGGGCCGCCTACTGCAGGAGGTAATGTACAAATAATGGAGAACAATACTAGAGATAAAACTATTTCCATTTCCTCGTAGGGCTTCCTGGCTGTGGGCGAATTGGATCCATTGAATCGTCGCCTGGGTGCCCAAAAGAAACCCGATGTGGTCGTCCAAGTGGTGATCATTGCCGAGGACAATGAGATACGCGACAAGCTGGCCGAGCATGATCTGCATGTGCAGACCATAGCCGAGGTGGCGCCCATTGAGGTGCAGCCCGCACGTGTCCTTAGCCACCTGTACACGTATCTGGGCCGCAATCGCAAGCTAGGCCTCAGCGGTCGCAAGTCCCGGGATGTGGGCATACTAAGCACCAGCAAATTGTACTCCCTAAAGGATCGCATATTTGCCTTCACGCCGCAGGTGAGTTTAGCGTTTCCTATATACCCGAATCCCTGCTCCCAGAAGATCCCAGAAGCTCCCCTCCTTCCTACTCTGTTTTCTCTGTTTAAGCTCTCTTCTGCTCTATTATTTATTTGATTTATTTTTATTTACTATTCATCATTATTATTATTATTATATTATTTGTATGATGTGCATCAGTTTGCCGACTTGTCGCGCTTCTATATAGCCTCCGATAACGAACTCATGATCGACATCCTAAAGGGCGAAATCAATTTTCTCAAGTCCGCTTGGGATCTGCTGGGCCGGCCACTGGTCACCCTAGTGCTGAAGCGCATCCACTTAGGTCGGTTCCAAAAAAAAAAAACACACAGAACACAACAAATTTCTTGTTTTGTTTCTCTTTCTTCTTCATCAATTCTTTTACTGTATATTTTAATTTATTTTTAATTTTTGTTTCATTTAATATTTATCTCTTTCTGGTTCTTCCCCTTCCCCCTCCCCTTACTATCTCCTTTATCTGCTACTCTCTTTCTCTTTCTGTTTATTTTATTATTACTTACTATTTATTTCGAGAAAATTTTATTGCAAGGGTTTGCGTTTGGTTTCTTTCTGTATTGTTTATAAATTAATTGACACACACACATACACACACACACCACACACATACGCACTTGAATTTATTTATTTATTGGAGAATCATTTACGCCATGATTCCACTCGATTGCCCCAATGGCCCGCAGCAAGTGTTCGTTCGTTTACTCTCATCAAATTGTATATTGATTGCCCAAGTGATGCCCGGACTCTACTTCCAGTATTTCCAGTATGGTTCAATAAGTCTACCCGCAATTTATGGCTTGAAGAATTGCTTGTGAAACGTCATAGCCGAGGGCAGTTTGCACTCTCTGCATATACCCTTTATAGTATTTTTCTTACGCACAGCAAAATCAGCAACAATTAAAAGATACTTTGTTCTATTGCGGTTTATACATTCACTCTCACTCATTCAATACGTGCCTCTTCGCTTAAATGTTGTGTAGACGAGTCTCTATTGGCCTTATTGGCATACCATTTACCATTCGAATTTACACATTTTGGCGGTTTCTTCTGTAGCTTATTGAACCATCTGATATTATAATACTTTGCTTATAAAACTTGGATCCAAATGAGCGACGGACACATGTGTACATATGTCCTTTGGGCAATCGAATTCTACGAGTAGTTAAATAATTATAATTTCTATTTTAGCTCTTGGTTATGGTAGTGACTGCAATTTAAATTAGTTGACAACAAAAAAAGAAACCACCTGTTACTATTTTAATTAATTATAGAAACCATTCACATACATACATACACAAACACACACGCACATAAATATATTTATAAATTTTCTTGTAATGGATATTTAGTTAGTTTTTTAGTTGACATTTTCATTTGCTACTGATTCTCTGCTCTGATTGAACTTTACTCTTGAGTTTATCCCCTACCCTCTGAAATATGCCCTCAACAATTGAAAATTGGCCATAGAAAATCGATGAATCGAAATCAAAATCAATCAAAATACCTTTCTCTTGTTTATTTTATACGAAATGCAACCACCAACAAACAACAAAACAAAACGAAACACTGCAAACAATAAAACAAACAAAAACAACAAACAAAAAACAATCAATCAATTTAAACAACAATAAAACACTTACACAGCATATCGACTATGAAGAATACTATACAACACGCGATCCCGATTTGCTTGCCAGCAATTTTACCACAAATTTAGCATTCTTGACCAACAATTGGCGTCACATGTTGGGCAGGCCGACAATCACACTAATGGCAACCCACTATATGCTAGGTAATTAATTAATATTCCAACAAAAACCAACCCAGAAAAACCAATCCTCAATCCAATTCTGCATCCCCCAAAAAAAAAAAAAAAAAACAAAAATGCAAAAAAAACCATACAATATATTCCAGCAACACTACTCCCCCACACACACACACACAACAAAACCAACAACAACAACAAATATTCAATTCCAATATTAATGGATCCTTCCTGTGTTCTGTGATCTGTCTGTCATCTATGATCTCTTTGCTTGTGTCTGCAATTAGTCTGTTTTTCTTTAGCTTTCCACTACTACTACTATGTACTCCTCTTTATGCTGCCTGTAAACTTTATTTTACTTTCTATGTAAATAATAGTATATGAAGTTTTGTGCCAAAAGAACAACATGTATTATTCTATCTCTTTATTATGTGTGCTCTATTTCTATTCTCTTTAATATCCCTGCTTAAAAGTCAGTTAGAGTAAACTCAAATCCCAAGCTTAACCAAGCCACATACCGTACATGCCACAGTTGTTGACCTTTCGCTTATGGGAAATTTAAACATTCGCAAAAACACCGAATGGGGGGAGGGCTGTAACCCAGGGGTTTGTAGGTATATTTCCCCTTTTTATGGATATGAATAAAATCAAAATTTAGCGTGGAAAACCAAAAGATATTGACAAATAATTTTATGAACCATTTTAAAATCAGCAAAGCCAAAGAAATTTGTGTACCGCTGTGGAAATTTAATTCAAAAAAACAAGTATAGCTCATTTTTCTATAAATTAAAAATATTTTAAAGCATTAGTGATGTTAAAAAATTGCCTAAATATTCGCTGAAATTTTAGTTGGCTGCAAATCAAGGCGTCCCATAGGTCTATTTATTTTAAATTTCTTTAAGTATAGGGATCCACCACCACCCACCTATAGTATACTCAGGCTTATAAAATGCATTTCTACTATCCAAAAATATTATTATTTCTAACTTTGTAACTTCCCTTTTGTGGCGGCTGTGGCTAAACTTGTTTCTAATTTGTATTACCTTTATTTTTATGGCTTGGTTTGATTTGCGCACTTGACTTAATCACCCTGCACAAAAGCCCCTGAAGGTGCTGGAATTTTGTATGAGAATATGATCCATATATAATATACACATATATATATATATATATATATATATCGGTTATTGTTGTATTTATTGTGTGACTAAACCATAGCTATAAGCAACAGCGCCCTAATAACTAAACACAACCACAATAAAAACCATTCCATTCCATTCCAATCAATCAATCGATCGTAAACCATAAGCCACATCCGAAAACACATCACAAATTTGACATATAAGCAAATTGAAGCAGAAGTAAAGCTAACATTTTGTCCATAATCGATGCAGACCAGGACAAGATACCGCTGGCCATGATCCAAACGATGAGGAAACTCAAGTCTGGCTACATCAATGGCACTCGCGTGATGCTGGGCAGCCTAAAGGACTTTCTCAACACGTCGGCCATCACGGACTTGAGTTTTCTGGGCAGCACCGAGGATGGCTATCCGGATCGCCTGCATCCCGATGTGCAGACCTATTTGGATGAGCATCTGCTGCGCTCCTTCAGCAATCGCAGCACCATGAATCTGCGCGGCGGACAGCTAAGGCCGCGCACTCTACGCCGTCGCATGTCCTGCAAGGGCGCCATCAAGAAGACGCGCTCCATAAATGTCGACTGTAAGTGTACATATTTATACATATGTTCTATATATATTAATATCGTTTGTGTGTGTGTTTCTTGCAGCCGATAATCTGGGCATGGAGGGACCCTCACCGCTCACCGAACGACGACTGTCGTCGGTGGTGCCGCCACCGTGGCTGCAGGCCAACAAGCAGAGCCATGTCTCAGTGTTTGCCACCACGCCCGAGGAGGGGCCCAGCTCGCCGAGCCTCCATCTGGGCAACGAGCTGGTCATACGCGAGAACATCTATCCCGTGGATCCGCACGGACCAAATCGTTCGGCCATCGATAGGCGCAGCGAGTTTGTGCGCCAGCAAGAGAGTTAGTTTCCCACCTAACCACCTAATAAATATGGAATAGTCTTCCATTTTATGTTTCTTTTAATTCACATTTAGTTTCCTAATTTCTTATATATTTCTTTTCTGATATTTTCTCTTTTCATTTTGTTCCTTTTGTTTGGAATTCGTTATTATTTGTTGTTGAATAATGGAATAATAGTAACGGTGCCAAAAATTCTCATTCAACGCCATCGGGCGGAAACCAATTTCGCGGACACAGAGGTGGAGGAGCTGATTGCCATGTTGCGCGAGACGGAGAATCTCGAGGAGCAGGGCGACATACTGCAGTATCTGGTCGATACACAGGGCCTGGACTTTAATACAGGTGAGTGGCCACCAGAGTGCGCCCAGCTATCCATATACATACATATATGGTTTAGATCAGCTTTAAGCTTTGATTATCTTCTGTAAAGAAAGGACAAAAAAACACACATGCCAACGCCTCACAAAACACGCACATGCCAAGCATAAACGAGCCTAAAAACACGCATAAACAAACACACATAAACACAATCATACTTGGAATCGTTCTGAAAATCTAATAGTCTCAATATTTTGTGTGGTTATTGGGCTAAGAAATCTTAAGGGAATGGCCTAGAGATGCTGCCTGCTACTAGCCAAAAGCGAAAGCGAAAGAGACAGAGAGAGAGAGTGCTCGAACGATCAGTAAATTCAGAATCTTCTAGAAAGTTCATAAATGTATATATATTCTGTCCGTCTGTAAGTTTTCATGCCACATATAGTACATACATTTACTATATGTAGTCTCTTTCGCTTAGTGGGTGTATCTAAAGTTTCTTCTTTAGCCTTGATTGTCTTTCTTTTTTGTCTTTAAGTATAAGTCTGATCTAAGTCTGATCCTACTACATTCATGATATCTGTTTTATATGCGTCTACTGTACTCATTGTTCTCTGTGATATTGGTCCATCTTGTCCATCGTGCATCGTTCTGTTCGTTCGGTAATTGGTAATTTGTGATCGGTCTGCAGCTGGCCTGGGATTTAAGAATAAATCGGATGATAATGCCTCTGCCTCTGCCGTGGCTGGAGCTGAAGCTGGAGGTAAGTTTATCTTCTGTCTTCTCCATCCCCCCCAGATGTCTATAAATGGTTGTAGATCGTTGTATGCTACTGTTGATGGTCGTTGTTATTGTAAGAGCAATCTTGTAATCATCTAAAGGATCCCGTACACTCCTTGCCTATACTCCACACTCCACTCCACTCTCCTGCGATTTGTGATTTGGCAGTTCATTTCTGTAAACTACTTTCCCTTCTTTCCCTCCTTTGTATGCCCTTTTTACTCTACTCCTTCCTACCTTTTCCCTCTGTTTTTCCTAGATATTCTCTAATATTTCCTTAACTGTGATTAAAAAGTTTTAAATCTGTTTGTGTGCCTGACTTTTCCTTCTATTTTCTCCAGAGATTCTCAAATATTTCCTCTAATTTTCTGTTAACTATTTTCATCTACTCCAGAGATTCCTTTTACTCCTCTCCCTTTTTTTTTGTACATTTTTTTTGTTTGTGTTTTTGTGTCAATTGTTTCATTATACATAAATCGCTTTGCTTGTGCTTATAAAATATACTATTAATTTTAAATACTTTCTTTCTTTCTGCTTTAAGTTATGGCTTTTTAATGCTTTAAATATTCAACTTAAATCCATTAATTTATATATATTTGTTTGTATTTCTTTTACATTTTATTTTTCATATATTTCACGCTACACACACACACACGCACACACAACACACACGCACACGCATACCCATTCCACGAATGCTAACTATATGTGTGTCTGTCGCCGCATATGCCGCCGCATGTTGCATTAACCAACAAACATCCAACCTAACATATATATTCCCATATACTATATGTTTCCTAATGCCGAAAACCGAAAAACTAACCCAAAACAAAAACTCAAACCAAACCAAAACAAACCAAAACAAAAACAAAACGAATAACCAAATAAAAGAGCTCGAGCAAGCGTTCGTGGACGAGGTGGTGCTCGGACTGGCTAATGCTAATGCTGCAGGTGGTGGTGGTGCAGGTGCAGTTACAGGATCGGTTGGTGGTGGTGCTGGTGGTACTGGGGACGGGCAAGAGGCTACTAAGGCTAGGCCAAAGCCAACGGTAGCTACTGTCCAGCTGCCCATAGTGATCATCGATGATGCTGCTGCTTCAATTACAGCCACACCGAAAGCCGCCGCCGCCGCCACGGATAAGGCCAATGCCACATCGACGCCCAAAGCGACACCAGGAGGAGGGGCTGCTGCCGCTACCACCGCCAATAGCAGTAGCAGCAACAGCAACAGCCACAATATCAGCAACAACAATAGCAACAGCAACAGCAGCAGTAACAACACTAACAGCAGCCTTAATCTGACAGTGAATGTGAATCCGTCTAACAACGATTCTTCTCAATCTGAAGGAATGCTGGAGGCGGGACGCGTTGTCACAGTGCGAGACCTGCTCAAGGGCCTCTACGAGAAGGCCTGCCAGCAGAAGCTCTGGGGACTGGTGCGTCACACGGCCGGGATGTTGGGCAAACGTGTGGAGGATCTGGGCAAGGCCGTTACCGATTTGCTGGTGCGCCAGAAGCAGGTCACCGTGGGCATGCCACCGAATAATGAGCACACCATAACGGCACCCCTGCCCGAAGGAGAGCTGCGTCAACTGATACATGATGTGAGTAGAATTACCATTACCCAATATAGAATAGCATTATCAATATTAATGTATTTTCATGGGCAGGCCTATGGAGACGATGAGAGCACAGCAATGCTTACACAGGAGCTGATGGTCTACCTGGCCATGTTCATACGCACCGAGCCGCAGCTGTTTCACGAAATGTTGCGCCTGCGCGTTGGCCTGATCATTCAGGTGATGGCCAAAGAGCTGTCGCGCACCTTGAACTGTGACGGTGAGGCGGCATCGGAGCATTTACTTAACCTCTCGCCCTTCGAGATGAAGAATCTCCTCTATCACATACTCAGCGGCAAGGAGTTTGCTGTCAGCAGTGGTATGTCATGTCCCCATGTTCCATGCTCCATGTTCCATGTTCCCTCCCCTAACTCCTTTGCTTTCCGCTTTGCAGTGGCACGTGGCAATCTGTCGATTGTCAGCTGCAAGAGCAGTCGCGTCAGCAAGAAGAGCCAAATCGGTCTGGGCGATCCGGAGGGCGAGGATGCGCTGATTGCGACCATCGATGATCGACAGGGCCAGTGGCTGCGTCGGCGTCGCCTTGATGGCGCCCTCAATCGTGTGCCACGTGATTTTTACTCGCGCGTCTGGACGGTGCTGGAGAAGTGCCAAGGCCTGGCCATCGAGGGACGTGTGCTGCAGCAGAGCCTCACACAGGAGATGACGCCCGGCGAGCTAAAGTTTGCCCTCGAAGTGGAGACGGCACTCAATCAGATACCACAGCCCGAGTATCGGCAGCTGGTGGTCGAGGCCCTAATGGTGCTCACCCTCGTCACCGAGCACAATATGGTGCCCTCACTAGGTGGCATCATCTATGTGGAGCATCTGGTGCACAAGGCCAATCAGTTGTTCCTCGAGGATCAGCGCAAGGTGCAGGGCGATGCCACACTGTGCTGTGCCAAGATCAAGGATGGCAAGGAGCAACAGCAGGCCGCCTCGGGCATGTTACTATGCGGCGGTGCGGCCTATATTTGTCAGCATCTGTACGACAGGTAAGAGGGAGCCCAGCCACAGTATACCCACATAATCCAGCCGCATAGCTAACTCGCTCTCTCTCTCTCTCTCTCTCTTTATTTCACTTTAATGTTGTGTGATGTCAGTGCTCCCAGCGGCAGCTATGGAACCATGACATACATGGCGCGTGCCGTGGCACTCGTACTGGACTGTGTGCCCAAGCACGGCGAAATGGAATGCGCCATCTCCTAAGGATCAAGCGAAGGAATCTGCGCCCACTTAATGCCAATATTTGCAACTTTGGAAACGTCCTCTCTCTCAGTCACTCATCCTCTAATCTATCTAATCTATCTATCTCTCTCTACCCCCCGTTTTCTCGTGTGTGTGTGAGTGTGTGTGTGTATTTTAGTCCAGAGGCCAATTGTATATATTTTAAGGACCTCCATTTAAAGCCCCCATTAATTTGTGTGTTCTCTTTGTGTTTTGTTTTAATCCAACGAAAATTGCGAAAACGGTTACCCCTCCTTTATATAACTTATAGGAATGCCCCACCAATGACTCGCACTCCCGCACTTCGACAACCTTATCCATTATGGATATTATATCCATAAGCCCTATATAACACCCCTATCAACCCAAAACCCGCAGCCGCAACAGATTTGAGCGCGCAAAACGACGAAACGTTTTTTTTATTAATTGTTGTAACTTTTCATTTTGAAACGCCACCACATCCCCACTCCCCCTTGCCACATTTTATACGTTTGGATTGTAATGAAGGAACGCGAAAGATTTACAATAAAAATGTGTGTTTGCAATGTTAATTTATTTACTTATGTTTCTTTTAAATTAAATTATTGATCATCATCAATAGCCGAGTCGTTATAGCCTGGAGCAATCCAATTTCCAAAATCATGTACAATTGTATTTTAAAAATTTCGCGACTACTGCGACTCACAACGTTCCTGCTCGTTTTGTATATGTTTTTCAAAGTGCAAGCAGGCTTATGCTTACATGTTTCAAGCCATTGTTTCAAACCTATTGAGAACTAAAGTAGGAACAAAAAATAAAAAAAACTAACGCACAAATTTTTGGATATTTTTGGAATTAAAATTTTCTGAATTCAAAATGGCACGACCACAGACAGTTATAGAGAAGCGCAGAGTCACAGCCATTTGGGTGTTGTTGGTGGCACTGCTCTTCACACACGGCATTCAGTTGACGGCAGGTGAGACCGAGACGGAGACCGCGGCACAGGAGGCACCCATGTCCTGGTACGATAAGGTATGCAGCCAGGTGGCGGCGGGGTGGGAGGCGTTACTGCAGGCGTTACTACTACACAAGCCCGATGGCTACTATCAAAGAATCACCTTTACCTACTGCACTCAACCACTGGACACGTTGAAGATCTTCCAGCTGATACGCGAACAGGTGCTGAACCAGAATAGTTCGCTCGACCGCCTGCAGGTTGTCCTGGGTACCGACAAAAATTTTCGATCTGTAGTGTTGGCCGGACCACCGATCGCGGGCAAGACAATGACGTCCTTGGCACTGCGGCAGTACTTTCCGTGGCCGGAAAACGTCCAGAGCTACTCGTGGGCGACCAGTGTGTTTAACTTCGAGCGCAGATATCAGGATTTGTATTGGATGGCGGACAGGCTCAACGCCTGTGGCATCAATTTGCTGATCATCGACGACCTGAAGTTGGAGGACCACGAATTGGTTTCGCACTATAACCAGATTCTGCTGCAGCGCATGGGCACGAACAGAATCGTTTTAGTGGTGTACATTTTCAGCCTCGAGTCGTGCGACTACTGGACCCAGTACGAGGAGCTGCAGCGGTGTCTGCCCCACGGAACGCCGATCATCAATTTCCGTCACGGTGGGCTCAAAGAACTAAAGGACTGTGTGAAGAAGAAGGAGCTGGGCGGAGCGAAACTCAAACTCTGCCCAAACACAATGAGACGCATTTTCGACGAGGCCTTGTACAGAGTCCAACATACCGGTAGCAAGTTTCTCGACTCATACTGGAATAAGCATATCAGACCGCTTGCCCAGAAGATTGAGTCTGTTTTTCGCTAATTTTCAGCCGCTTAATATATTATGATTAATTTAGTGGGGAAAGCCTTTGTTATTTTCTATCTATGGGAATGGGTGTGTCTATCGTGTGTCTGTTCGAAGGATTCATTGCATGCGTAGATGCCATGAAGCAGTAAGTAACATCTTTCTCTTCTAGCTATTCACTTGGGTCTCTACGGTCTTCAAGCGAAATCCATGCAGATTACTCTTTCAGCTTCTTGTGCTCCATTATCTGACATTGTTAGGGCTTTTTTAGACGCCTCGACGCCTTCCAAAGGTGTATCGTGGGTACCCACAACTCTCTCCGATTTCTATCTCTAAATTCTGTAAAAATATAAAATAAATACTAAAATAATTCTATTCTCCATCCGATGGTTGGGTGTACCCAAGTAGATCTCCCAAGACCTCTAATATTCTATCACTTAATTCGAAATCAATTACACAATTTTGTCATTTAGTGTTGTTATTAAGCATATAAATATTATCGTTTTTATTTCCTTTTCTTTGTGGTCTTTTCCTTTGTGTGCTTTAGTGTTTCGACTCGACTGACTCTTTGCTTCGCTTTGCTGCGCACATATCAAAAATGTTTACAAAATTTGTATTCATTTACAAGTTTGTGTTGTTGTGTTTCGTTTTCTAGTTGTTGTTTAGACATTTTTCAAATGCGTTTTGTTTGTTCGCTCTCCTTCGTCCTACGATGCCAGAGTCTGCTGTTTATGTAAGCTGGGCTTTAACTTGTTTTTGTTTTGTTTAACAATCATTATAGGGTGAGAGTAAGTGCGTCTTAATAAGGAAAGAAAGTGTAGGGGGATGTGTATGTTGCGTGCCTGTGTAAAAATGTTATTTGGGTTTACACGTACAAATTTGAAACGAGGAGGGAGGGGTATGGGAGGTGTTTTAAAAAAAAACATATGATCCTAGATGAAGTGAATACTTAAGAGTAGTCGTCTAGCAGTAGCCACGATCGGGCACACGACGGCGTGGCGCACACTTGATGATGTTGTCCACCCGCAGTATCATTTCGGCAGCCTCCGAGGCGGACATGAGCACCTGTCGCTTGACGGCAAACGACTCGGTGATGCCCAATTCTCGTACATTGGCAACCTTGCCCTGGTCCATGTCCAGACCCAGCTGATTCTTGCCCTGGGCATGGCCAGCGCGCAGCTCAGAGACCAGTTGAGCGGAATCGTAGCCAGCATTATCGGCAATGGCTGTGGGCAGCGACAGCAGAGCACCTACGAAAGGGAAAGCAATCCAATATAATTATTCTCTAGCCGACATTTTGGTCGAAAGGTTTGCGTTGACTTACGTCCAAAGGCTTCGATGGCAATGGCTTCCTTGCCGGACGTCAGGGCGGCCTTCTTGAAGACAGCATTCGCCATGAGGGCCTCTGAGCAGCCGCCACCATAGATGATGCGCGACTCCTTGACCGTGGCAGCCAGCACACAAAGGGCATCGTGCAGCGAACGATCGGCCTCATCCAGAATCTGTTGCGTGGCACCGCGAATTACAATCGTGCAGGCCTCGCCCAGCTTAACGCCACTGAAACGCAACAGCGTGTCCTCGCCGATCATAACCTGTTCGATCACATCGCATTCGCCCAGCTTCACCAGCGCCGGGTTCTCAAAGGTGGAGGCAATCTCGCCGCCAGTGCAGTAGGCCAGACGCTCAATGCCATCAAAGTCGGCATGCTCGATGGCCATAACCTTGGCATCGGCAAAGAGCTGCTCCGGATAGTTGTAGATCAGCTGACGATTGATGAACACATTGCATTTGTGATTGAGAATCTTGTTGACTTTCTCCTTCATCTTCTCCTTTTCCGCCATCTCCAGATCGGCGATTTTGGCCAATGAATCGACCTTAATGCTGCTGCCAAACACCTTGATCTTGTCCGTGTCCATGGGCGTATTGGCAATGAGAATTTTAGCATTTGTAATCTATAGAGAGCGAGATGAAGATGGTAACACAAGATGATACACAATCAAATCAAAATTCATTTCTTTTCAAACTTTCAATTAAGAATTTAAATTCAATTTTTACTTTGATTTTCTTTGCAAAGTCACGCGCGTCTGTTTCGATTTTACAACACTGTTAAAGCTCTCTACTCTGCCGTTGAATTGATGGATGGATGGATGGATGGACTGCACATCAAACTCGTCAAAATGGCTGTGATATGAGATTCAAAAACAACATAGCTCACAGTCAATTTGACGCGTTGATATGCAGCAGACAGAGAGAGAGACAGGGAGGGAGAGAGAGAGCAGCAGCAGCAGCATGGTTCGGTTGGGGGGGGGTTCACACTTACACGCTGTGGCTGATGCACACCTGGCTTCTTGTCCAGCAGGAAACCATCATCCAGGAACGAATCACCCAATGTGCCGCCAGACTTCTTTATAATCTGTATGGACTTGAGCTCGCCGGAGCCCTTCAGACGGAGGACAGCCTCAACGGCGAGATTCGCAAAGAACTCCTTGTGCTGGTGCAGGATCTTGGAGGAGAGTGTGGTGCGTGCAATGTTAAGTAGATCTGCCTTGAATGTCTCGTCATTGGCAGAGTTGTCCTGGGCAACGGCGGTCAGGGCCTCGAGGGCCACTTGGGTGGCCATGCGCCAGCCGGAGACAATGATCTGTGGATGGAGCTTCTGTTCGACCAGTTTCTCGGCCTCGCGCAACAGCTCGGAGGCCAGTACAGTGACCGAGGTGGTGCCATCGCCGACCTCTTCGTCTTGGACTCGCGACATATCGACCAGAATCTTTGCTGCTGGATTGTCAACACCGACGGCACGCAATATTGTGGCACCATCATTGGTGACCTCCACCTGGCCAGCATTGCGGCCATTGGCCACTAGGATTTTGTCCATACCCTTGGGTCCCAGTGTGCTCTTCACCAGATCACCGATGGCAATGGCGCCAATGAACGACGAGAGACGAGCCATTTCGGCCTTCTCCTCCTGCGCCTCATTCTTGAGCACGCGCACGGGATTTAGAGACATCTCCTGTTCAAAAGGGAAAAAGTAAACATTTCTTGTTGAGAGTGTCTCTGCTTATTTCTTCGTTCTCCCATTCGTCTCCCAACGCCTCGACCTAACCCCTAAAATGGCGAGAGAGCGGCGAGTGATTCATCGCTCGAACACCTACAAAACAGCGTGGATTGCATTCTAGAAAGTTCCACTGTCGCTCATTTTGTAATAATTGCATTAAATTTGAATGGACACCATTCTGATTTGTAAAATATTAAGAACCTTCTGGAAGGGCAAGGCGCTCCGCTCCGCTCACGTGCGGTAGCGGCCGCCTGTCAAAATGGCTTGGGCTTGGTGGGGAGCTCGAGTCATCGTCTCGGGGCCTAACACCCGGCAAATGAAAATGCTAATTTGCATGAAATTATCAATGAAAACTAACTAATTGTACTCTCAACTTGTCACTTGCACTGTAAACAATTAAAAAAATACAGATGCTTGATTTAAATTTACCATTTTCTATGTGTAATTAATAAGTCTTTGATCACAGAATTTACGAATACCACACGGGCGCAACAAAGGAAAATGGCGGAATGCTAGGGATGTAAGATATATATTGATATACCAATGTATCGATGTAAATACTGTTTTAGTAGGTAATATATTTGTAAGCGATATTTTGAAGATCAACGAAACAACCTTTCAGAGTTTTTACACTATTTTTAAGTATTGTCACCCCGTTAAATCAGACATATTCTCGACTTTTAATTATTTGCATGTTATAGCGATAGGCAGAGTAGCAATTGGATACTGTGGATATTTTGGTGCGATAAACTTAACTTATCGGCGTTAAAATTTAAAAATGACTGTGTTACATTTGGTAATAGCTTAAAACCATCAAGATAAAAGGCGAATCTGTAATAATCATAAAGTATGTATATTTCAATTCAGTTCTACATAAAAAAAGGTTTTGGTTTTTCTTAATGCTACGCCTCAGTTGTGGTGCCTTGGTCAAGTTTTTTCGCCTTTTTGGCCTGCTTTTTAAGGTACTCGCTCTTGTCCAGATTGTTTTGGAAGAATGTCGTCTCCTTGCGGGCCTGGGACACCTCCGTTTGCAGACGTTGCTTATGCACCGCCTGCTCATAGTTCATGCGCTCGGTGAGATGGACCCACTTGAAGCGCGGCAAGTACTTCATGCTCCACAACGAATCGTAGAACTGGGAGCTCTTGCGCGTCGAGATTTGCTTGTTGTTCAGCAGAGGAACAATTTGCTTGGCCACACGCTTCGACTCGAACTCCACCCAGCCCTCGGTGAAGTGAATGTTGTAGCGCTTACGTTTGTTCTTCTTTGCCCTGTCACCTAAGGGAAAAAAAGAGGATAATCAGTTTCCTGCTGTTGAGGCTGGCAAGGCACGTGCTTTCACTCACTTGACTGCTTCTCTGGCTGCAGATAGACGCGTCCAATCTTGCCGCACTCGCCCAGGATCTCCCTCATGCGCGTCACGTTCATGTGCCTGGGTATGTTTGATATGTAAATAATGCCCTTCTTGCGTTTCTTTTTCTGAACAGTGGCGGAGGAGCTCGGTTTGAAACTGGCCAAGTCCATTTCATCATCGTCATCCGATGCAACTGCCTCCTCTTGGACCTCCTCGTCAGAAGCCGCATCACTGTCCCCGTGCATCGGTTCAGCTGGGGCCAGTAGCTTCGGTTTTGATTTTGTTTTGGTTTTAGTTTTTTGCATTTTGCTCGTGGTGCCTCGGATTCTGTTGCACGCTCTTAGAGATGTCACAACATGAAGTGTATCGATAGTCTGCAAGCTAGTCGATATATTAAGGCAATAAATGAGTGTTCTCGACAATTCTGTATTCTGTAAAATACGAGTGAACGAAATTCAAAAGAAATGCATTTGACAGGAGATTAGCTGGTATTTTATTGTTGGTATTTTATGGTTTTGTATTTTACTGCATTTGGACTATTTCTGGTTGGGACTTGTGCATCGCAGATGCATTTTTGGATAGCGTAGCTATTTATTGATGTTGTATGTATGGGCACTATATCTCTGGCAACTTTTTGGCCACAGTAACCGGATTGTTACGACGGATCTCAGCGGCGCCCAGTTCGCGGTAGTCGAAGCTGCAGTCATGGCGGTCGCTGTAGCGATGGGTGGCGCAGTAAATGCCGCCACAACGGCATGGAAATGCACCAGTCAGACCCAATTTCTTGCCACACTTGTGGCAGCGATCCTTCTTCTCCTTTGGCGCCTCTTTACCCTTGTCCTGCTGCTCCTCCTTATTGTCAGCCATCGGATTACTACCATTCTTTTCGGTTGCCTGGGTTTCTTGAATTTGTTGCTCGTTAGCTTTCAAAAACGGACACAATTGGTACGTGCCCGAGTTTTCGACGCAGGGACCCTGGGTCTGGCCATCCAGTGGCTGTCCCCGTACGACATTCGAATCACTGATCGTGACCATTTCTGTATCCCCTTCGATGTTCTGAAGTGCGGCTGCATGCGGCTCCGGAAAGTTACCTGCTTTTGAAGATTTCATTTTTTCGAACGCCTTCGTCGTGAGATGGATACGAATCGTTTGAATGTACATTTATTTTGTGATTTTGGCAGCTATCTCCTATCGAAATGCGTGGCGTTTCTCTACAGCCTACTGGGTACTACATAAAAACCGAGAATTTGGTCGGTCACTTCGGTTCCCCCTAGGTTAGGCATTTCCATTGATGACATCGGCCATGTGCCGGCGATACCAGTCGCCCACCGGTGTGCTCAGCACACAGACAAAGGCTCTGTAGCACCAGTCCAAGGCATGTCCGTGCGACACTCTTCGCGCCTTCGCATTGCAACCATTGATGGCAGGCACTGCCTGCTCCACATTCAGGCGCCGCGGTCCCCCAAAACTGTGGACAATGCGCATGGCATCGAAGCCGGTGCCGTCGTGCCACAGCTGTAGGCGAGACCAGAAGCAGTGAACGTATCGCTGCACATGCGGCAGATTCTCATACTGCATCCGATCCATGCGCATTCGCTGGGCCTGATTCAGGTGCACACTGCACTGGTCACGGGCTCGTAGCAAAGCCAGCGATTGGGGGTCCCTCCTCATTGTGGGTGTGGGTGTGGGCATGGGTCTGGCCAAGGATCCGCATTGCAGCATCTGTAATTTCAGTAAACTTTTCAGAGGAGGGTAAAGCATATTGCGATCCTGATTATATATTCCCTCAGTTTAGCTGTAGCCGATTGCTCTCTCTCTCTCTATTATGCCCAACCAGATAAATGTTAACAAGCGAGAATCTGCAGCACAGAACATAACATAGGCGGCTTCGCTTGCTGCCTATGTTACAGCCGAAGCAGAAGCCTGCAGTAGCGCCCTTTGGCAGACAGCGATCAAGAGAGAAAACTCAACAGTGCCCGTGCTGCCGAAACTTAGCGTTTACAGTACCAGATTTAACATGGTTATGTTAGTTAATTAAATGTTTTACAAGCCTACTATTAGTTATGGAAACACCCATTACCCGCCAAGAGCTATGTAGTATATAGTATAATCATGGACTTTAAAATTTAAATAATTTCCCCAGGTGCAACCGGTTTGTGTACCCCACCGATGTTGCTCGATTTTCATGTCATGGAGATTACTCACCCCCAGCACCAGCACCAGCAGCAACAGCAACAGCGACAGCAGCGACCGTTGCCCCATTGCAATCTCTGTAGGTCTCGCCTGTAGTCTCCGTTGTAGTCGGAAGACTGAACTACGCTGTAGAGAACCGGACGTTGTCGTCATTTCGCTCTCGTAATGCTGGACAATAATTTAAGCTTATCTGGATTATGAAGATTTTCAAATCAGCGCCATCACATATCCATGTGCTAATGATGATGTCGGTGCCGTTCAGTCGGTTGGGGATGGAGGCGGAGTAATCGTAGTGCGATAGAAAACAGAAGCAAAAGCAGAGAAGCAAAGCCTTCTCCTCTCTCAGGAGGGACCTCGCTTGCCGTCCACATCTCTCGCCTTCTTCCTCCACTCTTCTTCACTCGAAAGTTTTTGAAGCTAAATTGGCAGTCGCAGCTGCCGTTCGTCATCTGTTTTATGTTAACACATAAGTCGCGGATCTGTGTTCCCGAGTGTTCGTTCAGTTCAGACATGGCTATATGGATCGCCTAGATCATCATGTGCATATGGAACGCAACGGCAATGGCAACGCCAACATTTTCGTAACATTCCACACTCGCGTTTTGGTTGTAAACAAGATTTTCCTTTTTTCTTTTTTCTTTCATTTCTATCGTATGTGGAGGAGGAGGGATAGTCGCGGTCTCAGGTGGGCAGGCAGGCAGGGACCTTGCGAATGGCGCAGAAGGCAAAATCCATATCCAAATCGAATCCACATCCCCATCGCCATCGCCATCGCAATCTTCATCGGCATAGCCATCCCACATTCAAAAGCAAATCAAATCAAATTCGATTCGACAGGCAACCGCAACGAGAGCAATAAAATTGATTGCGTTTAAGTGTATTAAAATCAAATGCGAAATTTACCCGCCCGCCATAAGTATGTTGATTCAATGCCTCGAACCAGGGCGGGGTGTAGATCATTCTGACAATGGGGACATAGCGGCAAATGAAGTTCGGAGAAGAAAGCCCAACAGCGTGACCGGCCTTAAAAGGGAAATTTTCTGGGATGGGAATTTATTTGTTTCTCAGTTAGTAGGGAAATAATGTTACTGTAGTACGGGAAATTAGCTGTCCAGCTGATCCTACAACGAAAAGAGAGCAGCGATCTAGCTTCCATTCAAAGGGACATTTAAGATACGAGTGGAGGAGGGACTTTTACAAGCGAACGATCAAAAGAACGAACCTTCGAGTGCGAATACGTTTACTATTTGCTTGGTATATTCACGACCTTCGTATGACCTTCTTATCGCTTGGTTTCCACTTGCTTTAATACACAAACAAGTATGATATGCACTGGAAAATCAATTAAACTCAAATGAATTGTGACTGAGACTTAACTGAGGAGGGTTCATTTCCATTCACAGCAATCTACAGATGCATTTGCACATCTTCAATCAACACAATTACCCTTCCATGACGGCACGGGTGCATCTTCATGCTTGCAATGGGCCACGCAAACAGTTCACCCGATCTCTACTGCGACAACTATCACATCCCCCCCACTCCACATCCTCCATGTGTGCGGAACGGGGAGACGCAATGTGGTGCAATCGGGGCGGGTGAGGTGAGGTTCATTCAACGCCAAATTTGCCGCCATCAAGCGGGGGCCCAACCTTCGCCTCCGTCTGCACCGTCTTCCGGCTGCCATGCTGCAACAGCACCACCCCACAAACCGTCCCACCCCCCTGCCCAGTATGTGTGCCGTGACAAAGACGCGAAAAATTTTAATTGCAAATTTTTTTTTTCGTCGCTTGTCGTCGTCTCCGCTGGTCGCATTGCATTTTTGCCTACCTTAAAATTATAAGTAAAATTTACAATTTTTAATTGACTCTGAAAATTTACAAAAACAAAAAAAAAACATTGAAAAAACACACCAAAAACTGAGGAAAAACATCAGCTACAGGAACATGCCATAGATTTTTGGGTTTTCAGCAAATTTTCATAGATATTTTGGTGCGGAATACGAATCAAGGGGTGTATGAACATTGGGGGTGTATGAGCTTCACAGGTGATTTCGTTTTGTGTGTGCAAAAAGGGTAGCACTTGTGCGGTACTACCCCGCCGCATCGCCACTTATTTGTTTTTCTATTTTGTTATACATTTTGAGATTTGAAATTATTATTTTTGTGTATTCTTGTGAGAGGGGGCCTCTGCATTTGCTACAAATTTTTGTACGTGCTTGCATTTCGATTAACTGTAATTATTTGTCCCCTTCGCTTAGCTTTCGATCCACTGTTCATCCATCCGCTGTCGCTGTCGCTCTCTCTCTCTCTCTCTGTCTCTGCCGCTCTCTGTGTCATCCTGGAGCGGCGCCACTTGACAGCAACAACTGGCAAAATTAGTTTCATGCGGATTTTTTTGGATCTGCTGCTGCCACTGCTGCTGTTGCTGCTGTTGCTTCTGCTGATGTGTGTGGTGTGGCAGGCGGATCTGTGGCAACTTTGTGTGACATGGACGACGACATGGCAATGAGCATGGCTGCACACCCATCGGCTACGGGGCAATGGGCGCCAAATTCCTCATTGCCAGCGGAGCGCTGCAAAAACGCGTCAAAGCGCCAATAAAATGCGATTTGGTTCCTGTTGCCATTTGCATATTTTGCAAGCCATTTGCATACATCGAATTTTATTATATTATATTATAATATAATATTTTTTTTGAATATCATTAAATTAAAGTTGTTGTTGGTGCCACACAGCCACTGCACTACCTCTCAGCGGTTGGCATTTGCTGTCGGAAGGCGAATTTTGAGCCAATTTGCAGACTGCATTTTGGCCTGACGACTGACTCTGATGCACACGTGAGTCGTCTTCGTCACCCGTCCTGGTGCGTTGAGGGGCAGATCGCAGATCGCGGATCGCGGATGATGGAAGACAGCGGCCAAACCAGGCGGTGGCCAATTTGCAAGTTGTCGAGTGTATTAGGTATATTTATTCTCTGCTCTGTCTGCAACTAGTACTCGTATTTGCTTGCCATCATCATCAAGATCAGAAAGTAGACAAATTGCTTGATTTAGCATCAGGGGGTAAAGGAATTAGCAAGCTGGCGGCATTGCCAGCAACGAAATTGAACAGAAAACGAACACAGAGAGAGGTGGGTGTGTGTGGTGCTCTCAAAGCTCTGACGGGAGCTTTAGCTGCAGCTTTAGCCAGGCTTGAATTTTCATACAGCATTGCCAGCAGATATCGTTGACATGGGAGAGGAGAGGTTACACTTGTTATCCCCAACCTTTAGAGAAAAATCCAAAAAGATGTTTCAAGGAAAAATCCAAACTTTATTGCATTCAAATTCGTGATGGGGCATTGTGGGTCCTGATCACCTCCGGCTCGTTGGGGCAGTTAAAGGTGACCTGAATGCCATTGGGCAGCCAGCTCCTGGACCAGATCTTCACATCGCACACTTTGGTGACGCCATTCGGTTCGATTAACTCCACAATGTAGGAGTTCAGAAAGCCAGCGACCACCTGTACGGTGGCTGACACAATTTTCGAGACTCTAAAAAGGCCAGAAAAAAGAAACAATAGGTTTGTGATTGAGATGGCAAAAGGTCTCTTCCTTAATGACTTACCGATAGCGGGGTCCATCGCCAGCGGCAAGTGTGTCCAGGGAGGACCGCAGCGTTGCATGCGCACTGTCCAGATCCTCTCCACTCAATTCCCTGGGTGCACCGAATCCACCGAATGATGGCGGCGGTGCCGCTCCATCGCCGTGAGGACTGCCATTGACCAGGGCACCAATGCCAGCAAATGCCAGGCAAATGAGCAAGAATTTGTGGCCGAACATTTCGTTAGATTTTCAAAACAAACACTGATATGTGCTCCGCGGTGCGAGTCGTTCTTTATAGGCGGACAAGACACCTCCACGTCCACCTCTCCACCTCCTCGCTTACACTCGAGATTGAGTTTGGTCAGAGATCTTGTGGGGTCATGCTTACCTCCTCTCCCTATCATCAATATTTGATAATGGAAATGGAATTTATATTTGTTTTTTTGTTTTGTTTTGAATCATAAATATGTACATATGTATGTACACATACAGTGCGTTTCATAATTGATGTCATAGGCTGTTCGATTGGCAGATAGAGGGTGTTATAATGGTAGATCATCTGTGGGTTATTTAGGCATCTTTCTAGTACTAGAAAACACTGTACAATACGTATCTGTGTGGTTTGTGACGCTTCAGGTTAATGATGCTGGTGGGGCGGGGGTCATTGTTTTGGGGTCGTTACTTCCGCAACACTCACGATGCGAGGGTTTTATGTTTTAATCAAAACGAATCGCTTCAAAGTACAAAAAAACATCAGCAAAAGTCGAGTGATTTAAGCCAACCCCCAGCCCAGACAGACAGAAGCAATCGGGCAGAACAGCACCCCGTCCGTCCTCTGATGAATCGTTCATCATTCCATACGGGCCAGTGGCAGGGACTGGGGGCAGCATTCTTGGCGCAACTCCAGAGCGCTGTCCGAAGTGCACAAATCCATGCCGATTTGTATGAACAAACGTGGATACATCTAGAATGTACACGGAATGGGATGCCTGTACATCCGCCAGCGTACAAGTCATCCGTCCACCGATCCATCCATCCATCTATCCCATCCATCCATCCATCCATCCGACCGACCGTCCATTCAACTGCGCGAGGCCCCTGTGCATTTTTGTCAGATCACAAACCAAGTGCTGTACATCGTCCATCCATTCCACATCCCACATCTATAAGGGGACAAGGATCGCAATTGGGAATGGGAATCGGGAATAATGATGCCACATGATGTTCTTCAGCTCCTTCAGCCACCACCTTCCCCTCAGTCTCAGTCGCTCAGTCTGTACGGTGGTGTCTCCCCACCCACAAAATCCGATGGCGGAGCACTCGTACATATAAATGTATTGAGCATCGCGTCGCTGCCGCATCGTTCGGCATTCGTGATCGCTCGTGGAAAGCGAATTTTCAGCTCTTTCGCTGTGCAAAAGATTTTTCCGTCCGACTTTTCACATAAAAATCATGTAAGGCTGGAAAACGGCGACAGTTTACGAACGGCAGTCGCGAAAAGAACTCCGCCCAGCGAAAAAAACAAAAAAATACAGAGTTGAAAAATAAAGAAAAAAACTCAGAGCAGCCAAAGAGAAGTTTCCCCAGATACGAGATAATAGTGAAACGATAGTTAGGATCGAAGAAGACTCGTAATCGTAATCGTATTTTGTTTTGTTCGTTTTTTGTTGTGTGTGTGATCACGCGAAATGATCTGCCCGAAGCGTACCTCGGAGCTGCTGGATCTGCATCTGGCTCCGTTCAAGGACAAGGATCCCGCCTGGGAGGTGGGTGTCTCAAGGATAGCCGGACGGGGCCTGATGGCAACGCGCGCCATCAAGCGCGGCGAGATCATCTTGAAGGATATGCCGCTGCTGATCAGCCTGTCCGCCCACGAGGAGGACTCCCTGAATGCGTGCAGCGTGTGCCTGACAGAGCTGCCGGATACGCGCTTCATGTGCCGCGTGGGCTGCGGCCTGCCCGTCTGCAGTCTCTGCTCCAAGAAGAAACAGCACAAGACCGACTGCGATCTGTTCAAGTCGTGGGGCCCCAACGAGCCGGAGGTGGCCAATTCGGTGATCATACGGCTGCTGTGCGTGGCCCGGGCGCTCAATCTGAACAAGGACCAGCGCGATCTGATCTACTGCCTGCAGGCGAATCTGGATAACAATCATCGCGTGGAGGTGCGCAATGCGGCCAAGTGCTTCAAGAACTTCCCCACCGACAAGAAGATCTTCGAGATCATGAACCGCACCGTGGCCGTGCTGCGAACGAACGGCTTCGACAAGACCACCGATCGCACCAACGACAATCAGGAGTTCAACTATCGCGCCCTATATCCCCTGTTTGCCGTCATGAACCATGACTGCATTCCCAACTCGTACTACACCTTCGAGCCGAAGACCAACATAATGATCGTTCGCGCCGCCGTCGATATACCCGAGGGCTTTGAGATCACCACCACTTACACGAAACTATTCACGGGCAACATTGCGCGACATTTGTTCCTCAAAATGAAGAAGGGATTCACCTGCAAGTGCCCCCGATGCTCCGATCCAACGGTGAGCATATATAACTCTAGAACTCTAGCATAGATCGCTTCTACTCGATCGATTTGTTTGTTTAGCATTGCATTTTAGATCAGTTACTGGTGGAACCATAGTTCTTTGATAGTTTAAAGATCGGTAGATCTCTCTATATCTCGCATTCGCGAGATAAATAAATTATTCTGGTAGATCGCCAAAGAAATGGAATTTAATGCAGAAATTAAAACCAATTTAATGAGTGATCAATATCTATTATCATCGATCTTTAGCAGTATATTTCCATCACCATTTTAAATCCTCTAATTCTAAATTTGTATTGCCATTTATTGGGAGATTACAGCGATCAGAAATATTTACTATGAAAGATCGTTTTTGGGGCAGAGGCAAAGTCTGCCACACTTGGGAGTCTTAAGGAAACTATTTTTCTGGAGATCTACCAATTGAAATAGTAGAATTTTATCAGAAATCAAGATTGCTTCGATTCGATTCTTTATGGCAGATGGGGAACCCCAATGATTAGATTAGTTTGCTACCCTCAGCTTTAGTTCGGGATCGTTGGCATTGCCATTTATCTTAGAGCTATCTAAGTGCTTTTTATGGATAATACCAAACAACTTACCCTCAACTTAAGCAGCTCGAAGATCGCTCCATTTCGCAGCATCTCTCAAGTGTTTCGGCCACCAATTGTTTGGCCCATTCCCTGCCCAGACAGCGTCAAGTGATTAGGGGGGGATGAGAGGTGCCAGCTGTATAAACTATTTAAGCAATTAACCAACGCATATAATCATCCATCCATCGGATGGGCTGAGGTCGAGGTCGATCAAATAAATTTCGAGACTATTTGGGCCAACTACTATACATGAACAACACGCATCGAG
Source organism: Drosophila bifasciata (assembly GCA_009664405.1). Lineage (NCBI taxonomy): Eukaryota > Metazoa > Arthropoda > Insecta > Diptera > Drosophilidae > Drosophila > Drosophila bifasciata. The sequence continues at coordinate 35,058,537 of CM019041.1, forward strand.
ATCGATCAAAAAGAAGACAATATTAATATCGCAAAATCCTGCCATATACTCATAGTACTTTGTGGATGAATTCTTTTTGATTTTTGCCGACTATTTTGTTCTGTTTGTTGTTGATTGCAGAGCGGGAGCGGGGCAAAACTTTCATTAAGGATTTCCTGTGCACATCAAAAACTCATCCGAAAACAATTAAACCAACAGAAAAACAACACACAGCCCCAGCCCCAGCCCCATTCCCATCCCCATATGTCCGCCCCACTTGTATTATTACAAGTTGTTGGATCTTGTTATTTTTGGCCATAAAATTGATTCCCCCCATTCTTGATTCACAATTCTCGATCGCCCATCCCCTCCACCCAGTACCATTCCCAGTTCCAGGCGCAACAAGTGGCAGAGGCAATGGCAACGGCGGCCTTTTGGCAGCTCAACAATTGTGGATTTATTTTTGAACGAGCCGAAAACAATTCAATTAAATCACAAATAAATAGATGTGATTCCAAAAAGCTTTTTAATATGCTTGATATATATATTTTCTTGGCCTGCGAGATGCCTGAATCTCGCTCGGTCTCTACTATATATCTACATATCTGTTTTCGCGCTTCAATTTCTCTATATAGATTCACATATTTTCTGCTGATTTTCCGCTTGTCCGGAATTTTCGGCGCTCATATTGATTTGAATTTGATTTTGTTCAACATTTCTAAATTCATTTTTGTCGCATTTTTTTTTTTTTTTTAATAATATTTGTTTGCCTGTTTTTTGATTGTTGTTATTTGAATTTTCTTTTTAATCGTTTTTTTTTGGCTATATAAAGATATACAGATTTTGTTGTGTGTGTTTTCTTGGCCAGGGTCAGATACAGATACAGAGCGCCGTCGAGTCGTAATTTCTCGTTTGACATTCGCATTTTGAATGCGAGAATCTCACAGACCAAAGAAGAGCAGAGTAGAGGCCATTGTCGAATAATGAAACAAAAACAAAACTATTTGATACAGGAAAGAGCACACACACAGAACACACACAGAAATGATTCCGAAATGAAAAACGCCAAAGCAAATGATGCATATTTTGATGGTTTCTTAAATATTTCGAATATGTTCGAACTGGATCTTGTTGGTATGCGATTCTTTGTCACTGATTTTTACTTGAAATTGTTATTATTCCATGTGAGCATATTAAAAGCACATTTTGTGCCGTTCCACGGCTCTGACCTTGACTTTCGGTTTGTTTTGTTTCGATTTCGATTTCGATTGTAATGGCATCCTCCTCTACGGTTCCGTTCCGTTTCGTTCCGTTTGCAGAGAATCTCCGCTGTGCGGAGGTTCGTAAGGAATTGGTTCAGTGAACTCTCACGGGTTGTCTATGAATTGGGATTAGCATGAGCAAAGCGTGTTGCGGGGTCACCCACAATAGAAATGAAATGAGGGTGCTTCCTTTCCACCATCCTCTATCCGCTATCCGATCTGCGGATCGGATCCATTAATTATTAAGTTAAATTTATGGACAAGCAAATTGGCCAAGCGATTCAAAATATTTAATAGATATGACGTGGCTGGCTGGTTGTCTGTCTGTTTTGGGGCTGGCTCTCCCTTAACAACCTGAGAACAAAACGGATTACTGATGATCGTCCCTGCATACAAGAATTCCTAAATTATTTTCACATATGTATGTATGTATGTAGGAGTATGTGTAAGTGTGTGAATAGATATTTATCGATCGCACGAGCGAATATTAAAACGCACACGTAGCGACAATTTTTTTGTATTTTCTTTTTATTTATGTGTCAATTTTTTAGATACACAAATCCACGTATATTTGGATACATGAATATGTATTTATATGGCAGATATATGCACATACATATGTATGTATGTATAGCTATAGGTATGGACATAGTTATGAGATATAGAAGAGATCACACGTTGAAATTTGTTCAATCCGTTATGGATTATTTTTAGCTTCAATCGGAATCCTAACAATGCGAACAACATTTTCTGTCTGTCTGTCTGTTTCGCGGGACATTGCCCATGACTCACATCAAATATATCTCAAGTGATCCGTCGCAGATCGGCTGGGCTGTGGCTCTCAAGTGTGTTCTCCTTCCAGCTGTAAGCTAAAGTGATTTTTGAATCATTCAATTAATTGGTTTCTTCACACTTTCAGTTGGAGTTTTGAGTCCCTTTTGACTCGTTTCAGTTATATATTTCAGTTATTAGATATCCATAATTATCTGCTTTGGAACTCTTCTCTTATCTTTAAACTGCTTTCTATTCTTCCCTCTCTTATAAATAATTTGGGAATTATCTTCCGTTTTGTTCTTCTCTTTGAAACCTTTACGCAGTCTCATTTTCATTGGCGACTACTTTTCTACTTACGAATTAACAACAAATCTTTATGAATGATGAATACATTTACGAATGATGAATACTCAAACTGTTTCTCTTTCTATTTTGAATTTATTCTTGAAATATTTTGTGCCCTGTTTGACTTTGAATCGATTTATCTCTGTATCATTAATTTATCATTTATCTGCTCTCTATTGCACTTATCGATCACTTATCGACTGTTCTATATTGAACTTATCGATAACTTTTCGATAACTTGTCGCACTTATCGATCACTTATCGACTCCATTCCATTTCACTTATCGATCACTTTTCCATTTCATTTCACTTATCGATCACTTATCGACTCCATTTTATTTCACTTATCGATCACTTATCACTTATCCATTTCATTTCACTTATTGATCATTTATCGACTTCTTTCCATTGCACTTATCGATCACTTATCGACTCCTTTCCATTTTCCCTTATCGATGACTTATCGATTCCTTTTCTTTGCACTTATAGACTTCTTTCGATTGAACTTATCGATCACTTATCGACTCTCCTCCCTGTCTTTGCACTTATCGATCATTAATCAAATGATTTGCCCTTCCTTTGCCATTCGCAGGAGAAAGGCGCCTACATATCGGGCCTCTATTGCCGCGACACGAACTGCTCGGGCCTGGTGGTGCCGGAGACCACCGGCCTGCCGCATCCTAACTACAATTGCCTGGAGTGCAAGCAGAAGTCGACACATGCCCAGATGATGAAGTCGCAGGACTTTGCCAGCGGCGCCATCAATGCCAAAGCCAACTCGAACTCGCTGCGCACCCTGGTCCAGTACCTGAACGAGAAGAGCGACAACTTCATACCCAGCAGCAACTATGTGGTGATCGATACCAAGCAGGCGGTGCTGCAGCGCCTCGGCCAGGGCCGGGAGGACTGCAGCGAGGAGCTGGCGGCCAACACGCGCCTCCGCTACAGTCGCGACATCATCCAGGTGATGGACAAGCTGGGCCTGGGCGAGTCCCTGGTGCGCACCCAGCTGCAGGAGCTGCTGCGCCGCGAGGAGGAGCGCCGGGCCAAGCGGCTGGCCGAGGAGGCCGACAAGCAGCGCAAGCTGGCCGAGCTCCAGGCGAAGGCAGCCGAGGCGGACAAGCTGCTGGCCGCCCTCGAGGAGGTGGCACGTGTCGAGAAGGAGTCAGCTGCAGCAGTAGCAGCTCCAGCCGCTCCCGTACCCGCTCCAGCTGTCACTGAGACGGCTTAAAGTCCATGCGGAATGGCAAGGATTCAAAATGTGTCACCCCCCCCCCCCTCAACTGTCAACCAACTCCAAGTAGTCACCCTTCCCCTCAAAAATGTTTGTTGTGTTGTGTGTACTAAACATAATAATTGTATTTGTATTTCTATTTCTATTTGTATTTGTATTTATTTATTTATAATAAATTAAAAATTATACTCAACGAATGATGTGTGTCTATGTGTGTGTGGCTTATGTGGGCTTTGGCAACGTTTTGTCAAAATGATTTTTAATCCGCGAGCAGCAGCCCAGACGATACAAAAATACCCCCACAGACAGTGGAGGATTACAATAGAAGGAGAAGCAAACTGGCCTCTAGCTGTTTAAAGAGGGTTTTCCATTTGGAGTGGTACTATCTGGTACAAATCAGAAAGCTATTATATGTGCATACATATTTATGGCATGGATTGGCATTTCCTTTGCTGCTGCCACGTGCATATACATATATACTCGTATTTATATAGTATATCCATTCAACAGAGCAATAAATTTGGATAGCATTTGATTCGATTTGGTTGTTAGCATTTGTTTTATTCGCCATTAAAAGTTGCAGTCGACTTTGGGCGAACGTTAAAGTTTTTTTGGGGGCCGGATCTATTTTTGTGTCAGGCCAAAGCCACTGACGCCTTTGCCAATAGCCAATAGACACCAAGCGACCAAATGACCAAGTGACTAAATGACTAAATGACCAAATGACCAAGTGACTAAATCACCAAATGAATAAACGACTAAACGACCAAATGACTAAACAACTAAATGACCAAATGACCAAACGACTGCGCGACAGTTTGTTGAGTTTTACGATTAAATATAGTATATATTCTCATATTCATAAGTTTTTTTGTATTTGCTATGCCATGGATACATACATATATAGACAAGTACATACAGACATATGTACAGATGTATGTACGTGTAGTATGTCTAATAAAAATTTGTTATTTTGCCTCAAATTCAATATTTGATTCAGTGTTTTTGGTGACGCCTCAGTAAATTGCTCATTAAATCGAAAGAAAATGTTTGCATAAAAAAGAATTATTGAAAGCAAATCCCAAAATATTATATTAGAAATCTGTACAGTGATGACTGCCAGTACTCAGGCAGAGCTAAAAGGATGTTAGTTGAGAGTTTCCACTGTATACTCAGGCAGCTCCACCTGTCTCATCAATTTCTGCGAAGAATTTTTCGCTTGATTCGATGTCATCGAGTGGCTCAATGGGGCGGCAGGATAAATGGCTGTGCGAAAAGAAATATACAAATATATATGCTATATATTTAGTATACTATCTAATCTATATGGCATAGTAGTAGTATAGAGAATGTGCAATAATAGCAATAACAATAAAGGCAAGAAAGCCGCTGCCAAACAAATTTGAAAAACTCAGAAATCATAAATAATATTATAATAAAAATCTCAATAAATTATGCTGCATATAGAACATATAGTACATACACACTCGCACGAGTAAATGTAGATTTAGATGTAGATGAACAACAAAAATAATGACCATCCGTCGTGTATCTATCTATCTATCTGTTTATCTATTTATCGAACCGACTATATCTACAAATATCTGTCGTTAGATGAAAGAGCAACTCTGTCGCATGTGGATGTTCTAATCACAAATTGCTTTTAACTTGTGCCCCCCCCACAGGCACACAGACGGGCACACGCAGCCAGGATATATGTATGTAGTCCAAGGTAGGGGGGAGCCTCTGGGGCGGGGGTAGAGAAGGGTGCCTGCACTCGGTTCAAATTTTTTTGATTAATTGCACGCAATTTCCATTCGCATACATGACATTTGTCTGCCGCATACCCTGGCAAACACAATTGAAAGTTGCTTGAACATCATAGATTACCAGTTGGAATACATTTCAGATGAACGCTTCTGGATCGTATCTTTAGCTGTTCAGCTAAAGAGCTGTTCAGAGCAATAAAGACTTACGAGACATTCTCAATGAGAACCATCTATGAAGATTCCTCTTCCTAACTTCTAGAAGCATACTCAAAGTACCTTTTGGAGTATCCTTAGAAATCCATCGAAACTACAGGGCATGCCTGGGGTCGACCCTTGCTCGAAGTGCGTGTCAGTTGGGCTGCAAAGTGAAACAATCTTAATTGCGATGGCGCCGTCATTTTCGGTTCTTCGTTCGGTGGTGTCTTCAGGCCCCAATCCCCAATGAGCGATGTGGACAATGTGCCCAGAGAGGTTGTCGGTCCAAATCCAACGACTCTTGGCTGTGAATCGAAAGTGAAATACTGTGTTTTTTTCCGGTGGAGGGAGGGGCTAGATGGCCGGGTAGTCTCGGCGTTGCGATGCGGTGGGGTGTGGTGGTGGCGTTTCCTTGTTTTGGCATACATTTCGAATGTAATTTATGGCCAGACTGCCTGCAGTGCTTATTAATTAAACGCTTTGATTTACTTGCTCAGTGTCGGGCACGTTTCCTTGAAAAACCCCTAAACCCCCTAACAGCTCTCCACCCAGCTCTCCACAGCTCTCAAACCCCCAGCCACAACCACAACCCATTCCCCCATCCGTTGTGTTATTTATGCACTTTTAATGAACAGCCGCCAGTGGCCAGTGGGCCGCCAGTGAATGAATGAAAAGTGTGCCCATAAATTAGTTATTTGGCCAGCTCCCGCATCTCCTGCCATCGCCCAGGAATGCATCTGCATTTTTGGCAGTGCATCCGTTGGGATGCATCCAGTTAGTGTCCATTTTTGATGGCATCATTTCAAGTTTATAGCCATATGTATAGCCAATGTCATGTGGCACCCACTGGGCGGGCAGACACTCGCTCACACAATGTCTACAGCTATAATCGTCGGCTATAATATTTACAAAATAATAATAATTCTTAATCCAAATGCCAAAGACACACATCACCACCATCCAATTTCTGGTTAATTTTCTAGAAATTACTCGCTTTGCAGTTGGAAGATTTTTTTGGACCAGGCCACAGAAAATTAAATTCAGCGGAATGCACAATCAAAGCACAGCTTCTAGCACAGCTTTCGTAGTTAGCTGAGCTTTCGGGCAGCTTTTGCTTTGCTTTTTAACGCTTTTTCTAGCATGTAAAGCGCAGATTTCGTTCAGTTTTCAGTTGCATGATCGTTTACTGTTAAATAACATGGGTATGTTAAACGGTTTACAAACTAACATGGATATGTTTACATATGTAAATGCAGCTTTCAGCTGACTGTTAACTAACTGTTGAGTACTGTTTGTAGGTCTATTCTACGATGTAATCTGATTAACATGGTTATGTTACGATGGAGATTTAAGCAGCTTTTTAGTTCGAAAACGTAAACAAGCATTAACAATGCTTGAAGGTATTTTGAAATCGGATATGGAAAGCTGCTAAGATCGTTATCATGTTTTCAGGTGTTCACTATGTGAGATGGGTGTGTGTACACATGTTGTATTATGGCACTTGCTACTGTTACTGTTACTCCCCACTGTAACTGAAAAGTTTGCAACAGACTGAAATGCGAGAGAGTAAGCGAGTACGTGCCGTCTCTGCATTAAAGTGCGAACAAATAGATATGCACATATGTACATACATACACCGATACTATTTTATTTACAATCAGCAATAAATGAACTCTAGAACACAAAGCCTGCCATGGTCCGATGGAGTAAACAGTTTTGCTCTGCAAAAACATACTCGTACATGTACATGTGCGGGGCGCCGCGCTGCGAGTAGGTTGTGTCTGTGTATTGGTTGGTTCTGTTTGTTTGCCTGTGTATTGGTTTGGCAATCTCAATCTGCTGCCGACGACTTCGACGATCGAGGCCGCTTCGATGTCAACAAGGGTTTTCAAACTATTCACGATTTTCATTATTAATTTGGCGTTTCCAGTGTGAAGACCAATTCCGTTGTCTGTGTCTCGTCTCCGTCTCCGTCTTTGTGTGGAACAGTTCCACTGCGCCGATCAGTGAAAAATATAAACTGCATATTCTTTTTTTGTGTGTGTGCGTGGTGTGTGTGTGCGCGCTGAAATCCGGGAAGTCCCCGTAACCAGTGGAAAAGTTCTTAATACAAGTAATAAGGTTTGTTTTTTCCATTTGTTTTTTTCAATCTAATCATTCTTTCCATTGATTGGAATCTCTAATTAGGTAGTTTTTTTTAATCTGACCTTGTTTTTCGCATCGACATAAGCATAGGCGACATTTAACAAAAACTTGCCCGAACCTAAAACGAATTTGATAATGGCACCAGCCAGGGCACGGCAGGGCAGGGAGGGCCAGCATGATGCTGAGGCAGCTGTTTGTTAAACGAATATTGTGAATACAAATTAAAATATTAATCAGTGGAAAGAATCAGCAGTCAAATCAGCTGGAGGAAGGGAGACAAGGCTAGTCTCGTGTTACAATAATTTCATTTACAGCGCTGTTACATACATACCATGTGTACATGGGTCATGGCACTGTAAATGGGGCGTTGCCCAGCACTGTCTAACTTTACCGTACAAGTAAATGCGTAATAATTAAAGATTTGAAGCAGCTAAACTAAGTAGCTAATATGTTTAATGCCATAACGAAACGATTCTTTTATTACAATTACAAATATATATTTAAAATTTAAAACACAAAACATTTAGAATATTGGACGGCACATTGGGTGTCAACGATTAGCAAAATTGCTGCAATTTATTGATGAAACTCGCATGACATTTTCATATTTGATCACAATTGCAATCACGTACGGCAGGCAGGGCATATGTCTGCCGTCAAAGTGCTGCAAAATCTGAATCAAAAATCAATTGAACGACCGACGACGATCTGGCCTGAGGCATACGCCGGCCTCCCATTGGTGCTGCTCAATTATCGTTTAGCGGGCCGGTCCGGCCCCCCTCTAATAACGACCTTCCCCTAACCTTTTCTTTGCTCTCTCGGCAAGGGGTGCTGGCGCCTCCCCCCTCCCCATTTCTGTTGGCTATTTTCGGGCATTTTAAGACCCCATTCAACAGCCCACCGCCCAGCTGCAGCCTAATCTCGCAGTCGTACACCAACCTTGACTGAGAAAACGATAAGGAGGGGCTGGCTCACTTCACTGCCAATATGGCACTATTATATGCTACATATATATATATGCGCTTAGATACAGCGCCGCTGTTCAGCGGCATGCGTGCTCTCCAAAGACAATTGTTTGTCGTTAGGTAAGCGCTGATAACGGGAATGTAGTCGTAGTAGATTAGCAAAGATATATATGTACATACATGTGTACATACCCCCCGCTCCACACTCCCCACTCCACACTCAACGTTGCTTGTGGTCGATAATTGAAATAAGTTTGTATTCCTGGCATCTACAGATCTGACATACACGCAGCTAACAGGAGGAGTGAGTGCACCAACAAGATGACTCCACCGATAATGCTGAGCAGAGATACACCCGACATTGAGGTAGGTTTCGGTTTCGGTTTCACTCACTGCCACAAGGCAATCGAATTAATCCAAATTTGGCTTGCAGGATTTACTGTCGCTGAATCCGCGCGTGAAAACGCAATGCACGGTGGTGCCCACCAAGCAGACCAAGGAGAATAAGAAGCACTGGAAGCGCAACCATGATCACATGGCACCGCCATGCACCACGCTGTCGAACAATTTCGAGGACATTAAGCACACGACACTGTCGGAGCGGGCGGCCCTCGAGGAGGCTGGCCGCTGCCTCAAGTGCGCCGATGCGCCCTGCCAGAAGTCCTGCCCCACGCAGCTGGACATCAAGAGCTTCATCACGAGCATTGCCAATAAGAATTTCTATGGCGCTGCCAAGGCCATCTTCTCGGACAATCCGCTGGGCCTCACCTGCGGCATGGTCTGCCCCACCAGCGACCTGTGCGTGGGCGGCTGCAATCTGCAGGCCTCCGAGGCCGGGCCCATCAACATCGGCGGACTGCAGCAGTTCGCCACCGAGGTGTTCAAGCGGATGGGCATTCGTCAGCGGCTGCCGCCGCAGGCCAAGCCGCTGGGCAAGAAGATTGCCCTGCTGGGCGGTGGTCCCGCCTCGCTGTCGTGCGCCACCTTTCTGGCTCGCCTCGGGTACGCGGACATCAAAATCTACGAGCGTCGCAGCTACCTGGGCGGCCTGAGTGCTGCCGAGATACCCCAGTATCGCTTGCCCATCGATGTTGTCAACTTTGAGATCCAGCTGGTCCAGGACTTGGGCGTGTGCATCGAGACCAATCGTTCGCTCAGCACCAAGGATCTGACAGTGCAGGTAGGTGCTGCAGGTGGCACTATATTTCCAGTACACATGCAACTCTCTCTGTCTCTCCGTCTGCCTCTGTCTAGGGTCTGCTTGATGAAGGCCTTGATGCGGTCTTCGTGGGCATTGGCCTGCCCGAGCCCAAGCTGAATCCAATCTTTGAGGGTCTGAACGTGGAGGCGGGTTTCTACACCTCCAAGAACTTTCTGCCCTTGGTGTCCGATGGCTCCAAGCCGGGCCTGTGCGCCTGCAAGGCGTCGCAGGCTCTGCCCAAGCTGCATGGCAACGTGATCGTTCTGGGTGCCGGCGACACGGCCTTCGACTGTGCCACATCCGCACTGCGCTGCGGTGCCCGTCGCGTCTTTGTCGTCTTCCGCAAGGGCTCGTCGGGCATTCGAGCCGTGCCCGAGGAGGTGGAGCTGGCGCGCGAGGAGCGCTGCGAGATGCTGCCCTATCTGAGTCCGCGCAAGGTGTGCCTCAAGGATGGCCTGATCACCGGCATGGAGTTCTGCCGCACCGAGCAGAACGACCAGGACGAGTGGGTGGAGGATGAGGAGCAGACGGTGCGCCTCAAGGCGAACTTTGTGATCTCCGCCTTCGGCTCGGGCCTGCAGGATCCGGACGTGCGCGAAGCTCTATCGCCGCTGCAATTCCGTGGCGAGCTGCCCGTGGTGGACAGGACCACAATGCAGAGCAGTCTGCCGCAGGTGTTCCTCGGCGGCGATCTGGCCGGCGTGGCCAACACCACAGTGGAGTCGGTGAACGATGGCAAGGTGGCCGCCTGGGGCATTCACTGCCAGCTGCAGGGCCTGCCCCTGGACACGCCCGCCGCCCTGCCGCTCTTCCACACGGACGTCGACAGCGTGGACATATCCGTGGAGATGTGCGGCCTGAAGTTCGAGAATCCCTTCGGACTGGCCTCGGCACCGCCCACCACCAACACCGCCATGATACGACGCGCCTTCGAGCAGGGCTGGGGCTTTGCGGTCACCAAGACCTTTGGCCTTGACAAGGATATGGTGACGAATGTCTCGCCGCGCATTGTCCGGGGCACCACCGCTGGCTACAAGTACGGCCCACAGCAGAGCTGCTTCCTCAACATCGAGCTCATCTCGGAGAAGCGAGCCGAGTACTGGCTGCGCTCCATCGGAGAGCTAAAGCGCGATTTTCCCGAGAAGATCGTGATTGCCAGCATCATGTGCGGCTACATCGAGGACGACTGGACGGAGCTGGCCACCAGGGCCGCGAAATCCGGTGCCGATGCCCTCGAGCTGAACCTGTCCTGTCCCCATGGCATGGGCGAACGGGGCATGGGTCTGGCCTGCGGTCAGGTGCCAGAGATGGTCGAACAGATCTCCCGATGGGTGCGCAAGGCCGTCAAACTGCCGTTCTTCATTAAGCTGACGCCCAATATCACGGACATCACGGCCATTGCCAAGGCAGCCAAGTTGGGCGGCGCCGACGGCTGTTCGGCCATTAACACAGTTCAGGGGCTGATGGGCCTCAAGGCGGATGCCACAGCCTGGCCGGCCGTCGGCAAGGAGAAGCGCACCACATACGGTGGCGTTTCCGGCAATGCCACACGTCCCATGGCGCTGCGTGCCGTCTCGGAAATCGCCAGATCAGTGCCCGATTTTCCTATTCTGGGCATTGGCGGCATCGATTCCGGCGAGGTGGCCCTGCAATTCCTCCATGCCGGCGCCACAGTGCTGCAGATCTGCTCGTCCGTGCAGAACCAGGACTTCACCGTCATCGAGGACTACTGCACCAGTCTGAAGACGTTGCTGTACCTGAAGGCCAATCCACCGCCAGAGAATGGCGCCTTCTGGGATGGCCAGTCCCCACCGACGCCCGTCCACCAGAAGGGCAAGCCCGTGCTGCATCTCACGGGCGAGGGCAACAGCACGCTGGGCTTCTTTGGGCCCTACCAGAGGGAGCGCGACATCACGTTGGCCGAGATGCGCAGCAAGAAGGGCGCCCTGTGGGATGCCGAGCGAGTCCAGCAGGGTGCTGTTGATGCTTGCCCCTCCAACGGTGGGCCAAATGAAGCCCCCAAAGTGGCCGATATCATTGGCGCTGCCCTGCCACGCATTGGAACTTACAACGATCTGGACAACAAGCAGCAGAAGGTGGCCCTGATCAATGATGTGAGTAGATTAGAGTGGATATCCAGTATTCAGTTGTCTCACCTGACGTCTCCTCCGTTTAATTGCAGGACATGTGCATCAACTGCGGCAAATGCTACATGACGTGTGCGGACTCCGGCTACCAGGCCATCAAATTCGACCCGGACACGCACTTGCCCCACGTCAACGATGACTGCACGGGCTGCACGCTCTGCGTCTCCGTATGCCCCATCATTGATTGCATTACGTATGGCACAAAAACTTACTCAATCAATTGTATTCGTTTGTTAAATCGTTTTCTCTCCTCTTTTTTTTTTTTTTTTTTTAGCATGGAACCCAAGAAAATTCCGCATGTGATCAAGCGGGGAACCGAGGAGAAAACAGTCTACACCCACGCTCTGAGCCAGTGCCAGTAGATGTACTTAGTTGTATACATAATTGATATTATAATAGATGTTTGCCCGATAATCAAATAAACATGTTCAATGCAAATTAAACAGATACTTGAATATTTTGGCGCGAAATTGAGCACGATAGCTACGATACTTGCGACAATCGATGTTTCTGATGATTAATGATATTCCCGAATAATAAAAACAATTCAGCCAGCCCTTTATTTATTAAATGTTTCAGGAGCATATTTTTCAACACGAAATTGTACGTTTTATTACAAACTATGTATCGATAGTTGAAAAAGCTAGAACATATCGATAGTGCCATCAATGGTTATTGCCGCCGCAAAAAAAAGTTGCACTTTCTGACCCGACCAGGAATAAGACAAATTACACAAAAAAAAAAAAAACGGAAAATATGTTGCGTCCGCTTTTTAACGGCTGGTCCGGTAGTAACATCAAACTGGACAATGGTCGGCTCATCGCGGACGTAACCATCTCGGGGCGAGGGCCAGTTTGGGCAACCATCGATACTGGCGCCACAGAGTCATTTATCAGCGAGCGCAAGGCGAAGGAGCTACACATTGATATCAAGCAAAACCAAACGGCCCAAATCAGACTGTCAGACGGCTTATGTTTAGAAGTGAGGCAAACAGTGGTAGCCAAGGTACGCTTCAGCGGTCAAGAAGCGGAACTGACCCTATTGGTACTGCCTGTGGTCCGTGGCGACGTCAGACTGGGGCTCGATTTTCTCTGCCTTACTAAAGCTACGATAACCTGTGGAAGGACCTCCGTGCAGTTGATGAGCACCGAGCTACCACGAAACACGACAACAACACCTAACCAATTCTGCCAAACAAAATGATCTGAATTTTTGTTTAGAAAATTAAAACAAGGCGGCCCAATATTCACAGTTTTTGGAAGAAACATACATGTCTGATTTGTACGGGGTGCAGACATTTTCTTTCAGGGTATTCTGCCCAAGACACTATTTGTTCATTCCGATTTGAACCATTCGCTGGTGTGTGGGGACGAAGCACAGATGAAAAGAGAACCGAAACCCCGCACGTTCCAGCTGTTTAAGGGGGTCTAGCCACCATCTTTGATTGCCGCCGCCATCTTTGATTGTATTCATGAAATATGCAGCTAGAGGTGGAGAAACAAACATCGATGCGTTATGGCGACTATCGATGTTTTTTCCCCGGTTTAAAAAATTCGAATAACAAATGCTGTGGAAACAGTAAAAGTTTTTGAGCAGGAACTTCATTCTATTAATGGAAAATGCCCAAAGGAAACAACACCGTCGATAGAGCTTTCATCAAAAAAAAATTCTCCCAGAGCAGACGCTGGGATCCTGCTAGGCAAAATGAGCCTGAGAATTGTGACCCTCTAAAGTTTTGGAAGGTTAACCATATACAATTTATTATAATGTTTTGTATACTTAAATGTTTTCTTGTAGGTGAGTTCAGACAACTCCGAGGTCCTTAAGGAGGTAGCCTGCAAGTACCTGTGCGTACCGGCAACATCGTGCGAGTCCGAAAGGTCTTTCAGCAAGGCTGGACAGATCATATCGGATCGTCGCACCAGACTTAAACCTGATGTGGTAGATAAAGTCATGTTTATCAATAAAAACTAAAAAATGTTCTCTTAAACCTTTAGAATAAGTAATGTTGTTTTATTTCGATCTCAAAGAATTTTTTTTCTTTTACGAATAAAGGTTTTGTGTTTTTGCTATAAAATTAACTATAAAACCTTTCATTTCAGTTAATTTCATTTAAAATAATGTATTTTACAGCAAAAAATATGTTGTTCTTATAATTTAAAGCATCGATGTTTCATCGATGTGTTTTTTTTTATAAACATCGAAAAATTCTCCACCTCTGCAGCCCACCGTAATATTTAAATGATGGTAACTGCCAAATTTTACTTCTGCCTATCGCACAAAAGCATCGATACTAGAAGTCTAGTTTAGAAGTTGTGTGAGTCTAGCGAGGTGAATTCAATGAACGTGTTATCTGAGTTGAGAAAAGAACTCCCGTGGAAGAAATTAGCCTAAAATATATCAGTTCACCAACAAATTTATAAACAACAAGCCATATATATCGATATATATCTTACATCCCTAACAACTCGTACTCGTACCAAAACAAGATTTTATGGACAAAATTAAAAAAACAAAATAAATGTCCAAATAATAAGCAACGTAACCACTCTTTGACTTGGCTTTTTCCCCCGTTGAGAAGGCGTGCTACCCACGTAGCGCGGTAACGTAAATTTGGCAAAAAACACTCAAAAAGATAAACAAAAAAAAATGTTTGGCTTTGTGAAATATCTATTTAAATTGCAGTTTCTTTTCATTTTGGCAGCTGTGTTGGCTGGCCTGTACCGCACGGAAATAAAACAGTTTGCAAGCAGGCAGGCGGCCAACTATGTGGACAATGCCGATGGCGAGACGGTTTCGCTCCAGTTCAAAGCTGCCAATAAAGCTCCGGCGCTCCTAACGCCGGCAGAACTTTCCAAATACAATGGCGAGGATGGACAGCCCATCTATCTGGCGCTGCTGGGATCCGTGTTCGATGTCAGCCGCGGCATCAAGCACTATGGCACTGGCTGCAGCTATAACTTCTTTGTGGGCCGCGACGCCTCCGTGGCGTTCATAAGCGGCGAGTTTGAGGAGTACGATCCGCAGACGGCGGACGATGTGCTCAGCCTGAAGCCCAACGATCTGCTTGGCCTGGCCAACTGGAGGGAATTCTACGAGAAGGAATACGACTACAAGGGGAAGCTGATTGGACGCTTTTACGATGAACGGGGCGAACCGACGGCATATTACCACAAGTACTTGGCGCTCTTGGAGCAGGCTCAGATAGCGAAGGCCGAGGTGGAGGAGCTGCGCTCAAAGTATCCCGGCTGCAACATCGAGTGGTCGGAGGCCAAGGGTACGCGTGTGTGGTGCACGACCACGAGCGGCGACGGCAAGGAGCGTGCCTGGACGGGCTATCCACGAAAGCTGTATAGCCGCGGCAATAAAAATTTCAATTGCGCCTGTGTACCCGAATCGGAACTAGACCAAATAGACACCGAAGGCAAGGCGGCTCATGGCGATGCCATGTTTAAGACATACGACAATTGCTCCTCCCGGGCCAAGGAGTGCTTCTACAGGGTGTAGTCCAGTCTAAACTAGGCGCAACAAGTGGTCGTGTAAATACTTTTATTTGTAATAAATCGAAATTATATACACTACAGCGCTGGTTCGCTTTACTGGTTCCAGTTCCGCTTCGCTCCGCTCGGTTCGGTTCATTTGCGTGGGTGGTTGCCCTTTTTGTGCTGTTCAGCGCAATTGTGTCTCCCAGTGTTTATTATTGTTGTGTATTGTTTATTTTAATGGACTACGCGGCTTAATCAATGGCTACGACTACAGAAGCAGCGAGTTGCTCCGCAGCGGAGACGGACACAGATGCAGGCAACCTGATCTCGCCCACCGTGGTGGCGGGCCTCAAAAACCTGGGCACAATACTGACGCCACCCATCAGCAAGATTCTCATTGCGAATTCCCTCAAGTTGACTCTCCATCCGGATGCTAGTAAGTGAAACTATGCTTCGAAGTGATTAATAGCTAATGCATATCCCCTGCCCCCTTGTAGCCATTGCGCCAGTGCCTGAAATCTATGCGAAAAATGCTGCCAGCGCCAAGCAGAGCGAATATGCCGTCGTTACCCTGTACGCCCTGGCCACCAAGCATGCCTGGGACGGACTGACGCTGCGCCAGCAGCTGGATGGCCTTGCGCTGCACAGCAGTGCCGTGGATGAGCTGACGCGCGTCTACGAGGACAATCGCAAGGATCTGGTGCTGCGTCAACTGCAAGTGGGGCACAATTTTCCCCACATCACCGACATCCAGTGGCGCATAGTGTGCGATGTCAAGTCCTCCACGTCCGACAGCAGCACGGGCGTTGCCCAGTTTTGCATTAATCTTGGCCGCTTCAAGCAGAGCAGCGGCGAGCGCATAACCATTGTGGAGTTCGTGTGCAATGCCGAGGAGCTGCACTCGCTGATCAATCGGCTAAAGGAGATCGAGAGGCATTGCAATCAGATGGCCGTCAGATAGTAGGAACAAAACAATCTTATAATGTATATTCTCGCAGTAAATAACAATTCGTCGCGCTGTCTCTGTCTATGTAAGCCATATACAAAGCCGGAACTAATAACCTAACCACAGCTACCACAGTCTTCATCACAAATGGGCTTTGTCTTCGTCTTCATCTTTGTCTTTAGCAGCATTCTCTGCTCTCCTGTGGTGGGCAGCTAATTGTGCTAAGGGGGGGTGGGTCTCGGGTATCTTTTTTCGTTAAAAGATTCGGTTATGCTTCAGCTGTTCGTCGTTGGGCGCCAGCATCTTTACCAGCACATCGTAGTTGCTGGGCGCCGTACAGTAGATGGTTCCCGAGAAGTGGGTATTGTCATTCTCCTCGGCAGAGATCACCATGCAATGGTTCTTCACCGACAGATTCATGTTCAGTCCGCGGAAGCGCCAGTCCTGCTTGTACAACTTGTCATCATCTTTGGGCATGAAGTAGGGTCGTCCGCTGAACGGATTGAGGAAGTCCGACCAGTAGCCCAGCGATAAGAGACGATCGCTGATGTCTCTGGCGGCCAGCACAAACTGCAAAGAGATCCAAAGATATTCAATAAAGTGCACGGAAAATGTATTCGCTTGAGCAGCCCTACCTTGGTGGCGCCTGTCTCGATATCGCCATCGTAGCTGAGCGTGAGCAATGTGATGGCCGTCTCCTTGTTGGCAACGGCGCGCACTGGGAACAGCTCAATGAGGGTGTCGCGTATCAGAATGGGACACTGGCAGCAGGAGACTTCGAGGCTCGACTTGTCCGCATTGGCATCTTTGCGGAAGTTCACCAGCTTCGAGAGCGGAGTCATCAGCTCAATTGTGGAATTGTAGCCCTGCCAGGCGGGGCCATAGCCATTGGGCAAGTAGAAGCGATTGCTCTTCGGGGCGGTCAGCTCCCAGTTCAGTTCGGACTCAATGCTGTTCAGATCATCGTCGGCCAGCTCGCGAGTCCTGCTGACAATCTTAAACGGACTTTCTGCGTCCGAGGGGGATCCCGATCCGCGCTTTGAGTAGTGCCTTACTGCACTAGTTCTTGTTGCCGCCAGTGGCGTCTCGGCGTTGAGCAATCCATTCCGGACATGGATGCGGATTGTATGGATCGGTATGTGCCAGTTGCGGTCGGCAATTTCGAGTGCGCGAATTAGTGTACGCGACATTATATCATAAGCTGCTGCAAATGCGTAAAAATCATTGGCAATGAAAATGGAATGGTCGTTGCTGCTGTCCCTCCCCACCCCTCTGGTGGTGTTCATAGATAGATACGATATGCTGGTACTTACGTGTGAAGCGGCTGGTGTGGTGGTATCTCTATAGTATGGCGCGATTTCGAGAGAAAAGTACAATATGTACGCTGAATATAATTTTGTAACTATGTGTAGAATTTTAATTTTTATGTGGCTTTATTTATCTCACTTTTGACATATCGATACTTTTTATTCTACGCAGTTGATTCGTCTGAACTTTTTCCTATCGATAGGGGGCAGTCCAGCTGTTTTTGACACAAAAATATCGATGGTAGTGGTGTTCAGAGAAGAGAGTAAAATTCGAAATTTGTGGGAGCGAAACTTATAAGCAAACCTGCGTATGGAAAAATTCAGAATACGTTATCAGGAATATCCTATTTTTTAGTTACTTTGAATTGTAATTTGAATCTATTAAGTGCACCACATGGTGAGATGGAGAGTCAGATCAGAAAACTGACTGAGTACTTGGTAAATAGGCTGGCACACACAAGCATGAAAGATGCTCAACAAAGCAAGCAATTGAGCATTCTGTCCACTATTCATTAGACGCTTATACTCAAACATAGTCAATATTGTAAGTCTGGCTAACAGATCGGAACAGAAACGGAACATGTCGCTCGGCCGCGTGTCGGGGATGCGGAATGGAACGCTGAGAGCGTTGACAGCCAAGAAGGGAACGGCTAAGAAATCGAGCAAGAGCCGCTCTTTCTACTTTCGTTATTTGGAGTTGTGCAGAGCGCAAAACCTCACACCCGTTCCCGAAATACGAAAGAAGCCGAATGACAAGAGCACTCTGGAGTTCTACGCCGACAAACTGAGCGTGAGCGACTGGCTGCTGGTCAACGAGTCGCTGCACAATGATCTGTGCCTGAAGAGCCTGGTGGTGTGCATGCGGCGCTCCTATCAACACAGTGAGTAGAGTAGCCACAGTCGGGGAAACTAAGGGACTGGGGACTGAGCAACCTCTCTCAATGCAGATACAATCGATCCCATTGACACGGAGAATCGAGCTCGACTCTTTAAACAGCGTCCGGTGGTATTCACACGCTTCATTTTCCGCGGCCTCGTCCAGTCCATCGCCAATTGTGTGGCAAGCAATAAGAATTTGACAGTGCTCCAGCTGGAGGGTCTGCCGCTTTATGGCGGCTACATTGACTGCATTGCCAAGGTAGGCGGAGCACCCATTATCCA
Organism: Drosophila bifasciata; assembly: GCA_009664405.1. Lineage (NCBI taxonomy): Eukaryota > Metazoa > Arthropoda > Insecta > Diptera > Drosophilidae > Drosophila > Drosophila bifasciata. The sequence goes on from CM019041.1 coordinate 35,077,452, forward strand.
TCTGACCAATCTAGTACCCATCATTGTATGTCTCTGCATCTAGTCGCTAGCTGCAAACGATTGCCTGGAGACCTTGAGCTTCCGCAAGTCCTTCATTGGGGACAAGGGATGCGAACTGGTGTGCAATTCGGCCAAGTACCTCAACCGAATTGCACTATTCGATCTCTCCGAGTGTCGCATCACCGCCAAGGGAGCCGTTCACGTGGCCGACATGATCAAGGTATCGATATATCGGAGGTAAAGGTACATCGGATGAACGGTAACCAGAATCCTTGGTATTCCCCGCAGATGCACAAGATATCCCGTTACACAGAGGGATGGGAGTCGTCGCTGCACTACCACACACCCGATGCCCAATCCAACTTGGGCTTGCGCACGCTCCTTCTGGCCAACAATCCCGATATTGGAGACCAAGGACTCAAATTTATCTGCGAGGTGCTAAAGGAGGATGCCTGGATAAAGGGTAAGTAGGAGCAGCATGGCCCAAGACACCCCACACTAAGATCTCCTCCTTGCAGTCATCGACATGCAGGGCTGTGGCCTGACTGACATTGGAGGCGATATCATACTCGACTGCCTGGACCTGAACCTTTCCATCACGGAGTTCAATTTGCGAAACAACGAGGCAATCAGCCAGCTAACGCTTCGCACTATTCGCGATCACCTGGGCACCACAGACGCCGAAGAGAAGCAGGAGCCAGCGTACGATGTCAGCTTCTTCGACGGCCTGCAGAGTCTGCCCAAGGGCAAGAAGTTTACTATCACCGAACTGCGCTCGAACAACGAGATGCTAGAGCAGCGGCTCTCCTTCGAGCGGACACTACGCAAGAGAGCTGAGAAGCTGAACCTAAAGCTCAGCGATCAACTGATGGGCATCGATAGCTCCGGGGGCACTGAAAAGGAAGAGCAAGCTGGCAGCTCTAGCCGCATGGATGGGGAACAGCTGTACTCAAGCCAAATGGATGGGCAACAAGATGATAGCCAATCGGAGGTGCAGTCAATCATGGAAGCCCCACTTCCCCAAATGCCCAACGGATATCTAGAAATGAAGGAAAAAGGCCCTAAAGAGTAGGTTTTTTATTTATTTTTTATGCTGTATACCTTTCCTTTTCCTGATTGTTTTATTTTACAGCTCACAGAAACGTTGCCAGACGCTATTTACCGGACTATTAAACAGCTCCGCCACCACCCCTGCAGTGACTCCGCGCAGCGAGGTGAAGCCAATGGAGTTAAGCTATTTCGAGGAGCAACAGAAGGTCCAAATGATGCTCAACGAAATGAAATACGCAGAGCGAAACGTGCAGGAAGCCAGCAAGAAACACGAATCGAAGACTGATCAAGAATTCGCCAACGATCGCCACGTAAGTGATCGCCCCTTGGACAGTCCATTACCAACTAACATTTAACTCCTTCGTTATCCCAGTTCAAATCGAAAGTGGACCAATTTGAGCAGTTCATTAGCGACACTCTTGCAGGCAAGGGCAGACAACACCAAGGGCGTGCAGGAGCTGGAGACGCCCAGCCCAATTCTATAATGCATTTCGAGCAGTACATGGGGGAAACTGTCCTGACGAAGGGCGGCCTGAAGCAACTGCATGGCGCTAACGAAGGTGCTGGAGACGGCAAGGCCAACCTGACTGATCACTTCGAGCAGTTCATTGGAGAAACTGTCATGACGAAGGGCGGTCGTAAGCAAGAGTGTGGTCCCAATGATGGAGCTGGAGACGGTAAGCCTAGCAAGCAGATATATCGGCGTGGTCAAGGCTCGGCGCGATGCCGAGGCAAGATCGATTGATTGACTTGTGCAGTTACCATGTTACAAAATTGTTCTAAAATGTTGACTTTTTATTTTATAAATACAAAACCCAATTAAAGGGAGAAAATGCAAATAAGCCTATATTTGAAATATGTTTTAATGTGAGTGGCGCCAAAACTTAGCCCTTTGCCGATATATATCTAGGAAAGCTGTGACCATCGAAAATGCCACAAAAATACCATAAAATCATTTAAAATACTGTATATTAGAATATACTAAAGTGGTGTGACAAAAATACTCGAACTTTGAAAATTGGCACGCTTCACAACACTTTCGTTTACTGACATTAGGAAAATAACTTTTGATTTCGCAAGATATTATTTATACTTGTTTGTGCAGTCACAAAGGTCTTCAAATGGTAAGCTTTTAGCCAGGCTGCAGATTTCTCAGGGCAGGCTTCTAATATGAGAGCGTGTCAACTGGATATTACAGCAGTTTCCATTTAACTTTGATAACATTACAACCAAACTTAGTTGTTTACGTTTATTTTACAAGGCATATCACTCGGAGATCGAAGAGTTCCACAATACGGTGGGCAATATGGCCATCTTGCCGCTACGCACCCAAGTGCGAGGACCAGCGCCCAATTTTTCGGATGATAACGACATCATTGATGAGTCACTATATTACTTCAAATCGAACGTTTTCTTTCGCGAATACGAAGTGAAGGTTTGTGCATACCCTACCCAAAGCGAACAGAAACAAGTACACCCCGAAAAATAATACTAATTCATATCTAATCGCAGTCGGAAGTGGACCGGGTTCTTATCTATGTAACGCTCTACATAACCGAATGCCTGAAGCGATTGGCGCGATGCACCACCAAGAGCCAGGGACAGCAGGAGCTCTACAGTCTGGCCATTGCAAAATTTGATCTGCCGGGCGATGCTGGTTTTCCGCTAAACTCGGTCTTTGTCAAGCCAAATGAGCCGGAGCTGATGCGTCAGTACTTGCTGCAGTTGCGTCAGGAGACCGGTAATCGTTTGCTGGAAAAGGTCTTTGACACGCCCGACGATAAGCCCAGCAAATGGTGGATATGCTTTGCCAAGAAGCGCTTTATGGATAAGAGTTTATCAGCGCCAGGAATGTAGTACGGCACCGGCACGCAAGAAGCAGACGTCATGCGATGATCTTGACTGTTAGATTTGAGACTTACAAAAATACCAATAAAATACCAAATATTTCGATACTTTCCGATAAATGTGAGCGGTTTCCAGTGCTGTAAAACAGGTAGGCAACAAGAGCGCCAAACAATATACGATTTGTAATCATTTATTAAAATTATTTTGTGTTGTAGATCATTTTGTTGTTGTTTCTCCCCTTCTAGAAGCCAATTTACGTTCCAAACATACAAACAAAAAAAAAAAAAAAATTCACAGCTTAAAAGTATACATAAACAAAAAATGAAAAAAATACATTGCATAGTTATAAGACTTAAGACTAAACGAACTTTTACATAATACAGATACAAATTACAGCATTATTTACACAAAAAAGAAAATACTTGACAACGGTAATTGTACCTACTTAAACTCTCTTATAATCTCCACGATGCTTTGATAGGTGCCAGTGACAATGCCCAGCAGTGCCACTGCCAAAATAAGTAGGTTCTTAGCATACGACCAGTGCCCCAGGCCCTTGGGCACCTGGGCACGTACCACAAAATCAATGAGAACTGGTATAACAAAGGCCAGGCACGTCGAGCAGAGCGCGCCGATGAGCGAGATGAATAGATTCAGTTGGGGCACCACCAGAGCAACGCCAACTGATGGATGGAAACATAAACCTTAGCAGGAATCAGTTGGGCAGAAAAAACTACTTACATGTCATCATGACCATAACGAAGCGCAGCACCACCTGCATGCTGATGGGATACTTTTGGGCACAGCTATTGGAGCGCTTCAGTGGCGGCCAGAGTATCTTCATCATGACAAAGAACTGTATGGGATAGCCAAGGAATACGCCCAAGGCGGCCACCACCTTCACCACCTGCGACAAGCTGCGCGAAGAACAAACAAGCATAAATGAAGTTACAGATTCCAACTGCTGTGAGCAGAACTTACACATCCTCCACAACGAGATTGAGGGTTATGCTGCCGGCTACATCCTCGCCCCAGCGCACATAGCTAACGAAGCCCGTGAAGATAAACAGTGCCGTGGTGAAGAACATGGTGGAGTTGAGCACGCCAAAGCGGCTGCTAAAGTTATCCGGCTGTCGCATTGAGTTGCGCAGCGGCAGGATGAGTGCAATGCCCTCATACGAGAAGAGGGCAGTGCCAAAGAACAGGGCAAGCTGGGACCCACTGGTGAACAGATGCCGATCACCCACCGACGGCATCGGGCCGTCCGAGAAGGCTATGGACAGCGTGGCAATCAGGCCGAACAGCAGTGCCACATTGGCAAAGGCCGACACCGGTGAGATGTACTTGAGATTGGTCATCAGCGAGGGTATCATGGCGGGCAGCAGGGTGATCAGCATCACCATGCTCATGCTAATGTCCACTCCATTTTGCTGTAGCACCTGCATCAAAGAGAAAGGGTGGGGATTTGCTCATCGTAAGCCGCTTGAATCGCAGCCTGTGTGGTGGTGGGGGGGACTCACCTGATGCAAATTCTCGGTGATGAAGACAAAGTAAATGGCGCAGAAGCCAAATTGGGTGACGCACAGGAACATCTCGACAATGAGCTTCATAATGCGCGACATGCGACGCAGGGGACGCGGGCCATACTCGAAGCATTTCTCCACCGTCTCTGGGTAATCGAAAAAGGTGGCGCCCGGGGTCCGCTCTACGGCCAGAACGGAGCCGCGTATCAGCATCCGTTCGCAGTGGACACACATTACGGCAATGATCGGCAGCAAGATGGTGGCGCCCGCCAGTCCGCCATTCTTGAAACAATCGCCCATCGCAAAGAGTCCGGCGCCCACGCTGCCCTTAAACAAGTGTGTGGCTGCCTCCAAATTGCTGGTGGCATGACGCCTCTTCACCTGGCTGGTGTTGCCCTCCACATCCGTTGTTGGTTTCTCCATCGAATGGTCACCATTTGCCGTTGCCGTTGCCGCTGGCGTTGCATTTCCCGTTACCCGTGTTATCTCTAGTGTTCTGCCCATTTCGCCAGCTTCGATGGCCTTCTGTTCGCTGGCACTTTGCTGCTGCTCTTGCTGTGTGTGCGGAAAGGAGACGGAGACGGACGACGTTTTAAATGCAATTGAAAGTTTTTTTTTTAATCTTCAATTTCTATTCCGCCTTCTCTGCTGCTTATGCATCGGCTATTGTGTGAGATGAGAGTTGAAGCCGAACCTAACGGTTCTTCAAAGCTCATGCATGTCTCACAAGCGTGAGAGAGAAGGAAAGCTGTTAAGAGAGGATCTATTTGATACTCCTTCTCTGTGTGTGTGTGTGCTGCTGCTATAAGCAACGGAGGAAGAACAACAACAGTTGTTAACTGTCGCTCTCTCTTATGCATTTAACCCTTTACATTTTTCTTGCACTATCCATTAACCCTAAGACAGGCGAATGGGTGGGAAGTTGAATCATTGAAATACAAACAAATTTGAAAGCAAATCAAACAAATGGTGACCAGGAAGTGACTCTGAGACACTCAAGGTTTTTGTTTTTTTGCTAAATCAGTCCAAATGAATTAAAAGTTTTGAGCGAATTCCGGTTATTATTTAACTCCCCCTGAAATTCGCATTGATTTAATTGTTTCATGACGCAATCTGCATACGAGCTATATTCACAGGGGGGGCTGTCGTAAATCACTAGCATAGCATTAACTGTGCCAATCCAAATCACATAATCCATCAATATCATTCTGATAAGCGATAGCCCCTACACCGATAAGCATCGATCGGAATCGAAGTCTCATGCTTGTTTCGAAGTCAATTTTCACCTTTCAATTGCTGCTCGATCAATGAAGGGGAATAACGACAACTGACGATTACGTAGATCACGGGTAGCAGCACGAGTAAAAAAAAAAACAATTAGACCAATGTACATATGTATTTGTATGTGCGGGGGGGGTTTTCTTCCGGCGATTGTAGGACCGTGCGCGGCAAGAACTCAAACCAGACTCAATGCTCGAGTTGGCCAACAGCATTGGGTTGGGGCCCCCGGCGCTAAGCAAAAAAAACAAAATCAAAAGCGAAACAGCAGCACTCGACATTTTTCATTGTGTGTGTCTGTCTGACTTTGTTGTTTTCTCTCAGTGTGTGTGTGTGTGTGTGTGTCTCTGGGCATTGCAAAAATGCACTTAACGGTTAATGTGTAAGGGGAAGGGCGAGTTAGAAAGGGAGCAGCCACACACAAAAACAATCACAAGTATTCTCTTCCCTTAAGCTGATTATCGCTAAAGCCAGAAAGATTTATATGCACACTCTTACGAAGGAAAGGAAAAGGAATGCAGAGAGCTTGCAAATAGCATGGATGGACGAAGAAATGGAAAAGGAATGCAGAGAGCTTGCAAATAGCATGGATGGTAGTCAATCGATAAACGATCAGCAAGTCGATATGGATCAATGGCAGTTAAAAGAGGCTTTTATAGCTAACATTTTTACTCAAATATGATTAATATACACTGAAAGAAACACAAATATTAAACCAAAATTACTCAAAATTATGTTCATTACAAATCCCGCATTTCTCTCGTGTTTTTTACATTTTGTAATTGGTATAGCAAATAAATTAAAAATCTACAAATTGAATTCAATTATTCCATTACGTTTTTTGTGCCATGTACTACAATTTCTATAAGCTCAAAATGTGCTCGTATATCTTTGTAGTCTATTAACAAAAAAAACAATACGCCCACAACCTTTTGATTTAATTTTAATTGTAGCCATTACGAATATGTTAATTTCCTGAAAGTAGTTTTGCATGCAAAAGTTTTCGCCGACAAAAAGATCTATTGAAATAGAAAAATCCCCCGCAGCTTTAGCATTAACTGCAACAAAATTAATTGCTCGTTGGCAGTTGCAACTCAGCCAAGTGGTTAATTTTATTACGACTCGTGAGCGTACGAACAATATTATTTGTACTTAAATTACAGCATACATACATATGTACGAGTATAACTCAAATAACTCTAAAGTCTAGATGGAGTACAGCACATTTATGGGTAGATAAAATACCGGAATAGCATGTGTCAGTCCAATCATTCAAAGTTTAGTTTCAAATAGGTTCAAAACAACATATAGTACGATCCATAACGTTGATTGCGTCACGGCATTGGGGCACTGAATTGGAACAGCAGGAAGTGGTTCCAATCAGGTTCAAGGATCCGCCTGGCGTACCGGAATTCGTTAGCCAAATCGACGGTAGGTACATACATACATAACGTACATATAGTATATCGAATGCACGTGCCCATTGTCATATTTGTGAATATTGAATTCTTGCTCGTTTCTCGTTTTTCGCTTTTTTTGGGATGATCATCGATCGTCGGTTTGGCCCAGTGCACGTTTCATGATTGTCGTTGGATGTTGTTACACCTGCGCTGCTACAATGTAAATGTATAGTATATGGCCAGCCCCCCACTGCCTGTGGAAATTTACCCGAATTGATTGGAGGAAACGTTTTATTTGGGGTCCCGTAGCCCCCGGTGCAAGCGCCAGTTAAATTAATTGCATATTGAATGTAGCTGTGCATCTCTTTCTATCGTTCTCACTTCTGCCAATCAATCGAGCCATCGATGCGATCGATGTTTACGGAATTCAGCAATTGGATTATATAAGTCAGACTATAAACAAATGCATAACAACGAACAGGGGCACAGTCAAGCACAGTGCCACACTCTACTCCAAATTCGAATGGCATTGATTTATTGCAACAATTTCCCATAAGCGAACGGATATAAGCCACAAATTATAGCACATTTGCCACTCAATCCCCAGCCTCTGGATGCTAACTAAGCATATATTAAAAACTATAGAAAAATACACAAATAGTTGATCAGAGATATGACTTGATGTAAGGAATAATTCAGAGGAAAATTGTGTAACCAGAGGCAGGGGAAACAGTCGTATATTATAATTCCCTATAATTGCCTAAATATCGTACATCCCCCTTCTGATCGACGCGCCCCTGACTTCCGCCTATGCATATCTAACGGCATCGACTGCAGTTGTTCCATTCATTGTTTCATGAATCGTTTTGAAGGTTGAAGTTCGCCTTTCGGGCAATGGCGAAAACAGTTTTCGATTAGATTGATTCGGATTCGGTTTGATTCGGATTAGATTAGTATTATTCCTTGAAGCACAAACACACAGATAGTGAGAGAGGGCGATAGTAGTAAGGGAGAAAGCGAAAGCTAGTAGCTAGAACTATGGAATGGAACATCTGTTTTGTTGTTCATTTTGTTCCAAATTTGTTAATTTTTCACACGTTTTCTCTGCCCTCTCTCTCTCAACCCTCTCTGGATATCGCGTATCGGGGTCAATGTCAATGCTAATGTGTGATGCTTCAACATCATCAAATAATATAATCTCTGTCAAATTAAATTCAATTTAATTTCGTTGAACCCGTTTCGCAGGTTGTTTAGTATTCGTCGCCCGACTTTGCTGTTTTATAACCTGTTTCGGGGAACGCTTTCTGAGTCATTGCCACAAATACTCGTAAATTTAATTTGCTGTTTGATGGATTTAATGCAGGGCAAGAATCTGAGATACTGTTGTGCATCCTGAACACAAGTACATGGGCCCAGATGCCAGACCTTCTCAGTGCACAAAAATTTCCCATAAGCAAAAGGATAAACTCGTAAATTTAAACTATTATTTTATATATTTTTTTTCGCATATTTTGTGCATTGCATTAAGCGTTTATGGGGTAAATTATTGTACAGATATTCGCTGTACAAATTGCTCATAAGCGAAAGGATGCACTCGTTATACATTTTAGCTTTAAAACCTTTTCCATTCCACAAATGCAAACCAAAATTCAAGTAGGAATACTTTTAGATGTATATACATATAATCTTCAGAGCACGGCCAAAACATTTGTCACTTCTTTTGTCATTTGCGATGACGTCAAAACAAAACGTCGCATCGTTTATTTTCACTTAACATCTATTAAAAAAATATATTTATATATATATAAAATAAACAAAAAAAAACCGAATTAAAGAATCAATTATAATAAGTAAAATGCGCAGAACGCTCACGAAAAAAATGACACAAAATAGAGGGCACGTCTGAGGCACTCTCTCATATACACTTCCTTCCTGTATGCTGGTTCCTTGCAGTTTTTCATTCCATTTTGGTACCGAAAAATTGCGTATACATATATGTAAATGTATGTATAAATAATAGTATTTTTTTGCTTTACGTTTTGTTATTGTTTCGATTACGTATAAGGTGGATATATCGCTCCTAAGATACTGTGATGATTATTTGCCGATGGTTTTTGGGGATGAGCATTTGTATTTTATTGTGATGATCCTTTGATAGTCTATCTGTGACCCGCTAAAGAGTCTTCTTCTGCTGATGAGTCCTCTGTTGTTCATCTTCGATGATCCCTGTGCTGATCCTAACACTCGTCGATGCTCCTCTTGTGCTGCTGTGCTGGATCTTCCTTATGGCTCGCTTCCCTTCTGATACTTCTCCGCTCTGTCAGCCATTCATTTCGCCAAAGTGATTGACAATCTGCTTGAGACTCTCGTAGGAGCCCGTGAAGAAGCCCAGCAGTGCCACCACCAGTATAATGAGATTCTTGGTGCAGACAAACAGGCCGGGTCCCTTGTTGGGCTCACTGCTGGCAATCAGCTCGATCACAGGCGGAAAGACCAGGGCCAATGCCGTGGAGCACAAGGCACCAATCAGGGAGATGAACAGACCCAAGGCGGGCACCATCTCAGCAATGGCCACTGCTCGACATGGAGAGAGAGCGATTAGTGCTGCAGCGGGGAGTAGTGGGGTAGTGGATACTTACGCGTAACAATCACCATAATGGTGCGAAAGGAGAGCTCACCGAGCAGCGAGCGGCCCGAGATGCCGCACAATTGCTTGGCATTGGGCCACATGATCTGAATGGCCACAAAAAACTGCAGGGGATAGCCCAAGAGGACGCCCGTGGAGACCATTAGCTTGACAGCCTGCGCAAGACTGTGGAAGGAGTCACGAATGAAGGAGTCACGAATGCAGGAGTCAAGTCAAGTGTCAAGTGGGTGCACTCACATTGTATCACCCAGATTGAGTGTGAGACTGCCGCCAACCTCTTCGCCCCACTTCATATAGCCAACGGAGCCGGCAAACATGAACATGACGGAGACCAGAAACATGCCCACATTGAGGACACCCAGTCGGTTCTCGAACTGGCTCGGCTTGCGCATGGCATTCTTGAGCGGCATCACCAGAGCGATGCCCTCAAACGCAAATATGGCTGTGCCAAAGAAGAGAGCCAACTGGGAGCCACTTGTCCAATAGGCGCGCTCCCTAACCTCCGGCAGTCCATCCTTCAGGGCATAGTAGAGGGTGATGGCCAGGCCCAGGACCATGCACACATTCGCAATCATCGAGACGGGCGTCAGCCACTTGAGGTTCGTGATCAGGGAGCTCAGCAGTACGGGCACAAAGGCCAGCAGCATCACCAGATGCACATCCATGTCAATGCTGTACGCTTGCAGGATCTTCGGGAGAGGACACACACTCGTGAGCTGGCTGTTCAGCTGGCCTCTCCTTCACGCGGCACTCCACTCACCTGCTTCACATTCGTGCTGATGAACACAAAGTAGATGCAGCAGAAGCCCAGCTGTGTCACACATATGAATATGTCCACCAGCCGTCCCATGGTCCGGGACCAGCCGCGCAGCTTCATGGGTCCATTCTCGAAGCACAGCTCCACCGTCTGGGCGTAGTCCGCGCACACAGCATCGCCGCGCAGATCGCGCATCTTCTTGGAGCAGGCGATGAGCACATGCTGGCAGTGGATGGACACGACGGCGATCACCACCGTCAGCAGCGGCGCCACCAGCAGGCCGCCATTCTTGAAGGCATCCCCCATGGCAAACAGACCGGGTCCAATGTTGCCCTTGAACAGGTGCACAATCGTCTCCAGATAGCTTGAAAATCAGACATCAGATACATCACCATCATCATTGCCACTTCGAGGGCTGAAAGGGACTTCATGCGGGGATTGGATTGGGTTGCGGTTGGAGTTTTTTGGTTAGATCTTCCTTTGATGGTTAATCGGTTATCGATGATATTTCGTGTTAGTTTTGATGAGTTAGTATTTCCATGAATTTCGCTGTTTTTCGATTGCTGTGATCGAAGAATGTTTTCCTGTTCGACAAGGAAACAGTTCGGTGTAAGAAATTTTCCCTAAGCGAACGGATACATGTGCTGCTAATGAAACAGTTCTTATTGGTTTTTGCAGAACTTTTGAATGCGATGTTTTGGGATAGGTGCGGAGGTTGGTTTTGGTTGTGGGATTAGTTTTGGTCTTTGGGATTAGTTTTAGTTTTTGGGATCAGTTTTGGTTTTTGAGCTTTGGGATTAGTTTTGGTTTTAAGGATTAGTTTTGGTTTTGTTGTTTTGTGTGGATAGAGCGGTTGGTATTATTTGTTTAGGTTTTCGGAGTTGATGGTAGGAGTTAGTAGGTAGTAGGAGAGGATTCCATGAAGGATTAGCTTTTGGGATTGGTCTTCTTTTGGCTATCCATACCTTGTGGGCGGATGGTATTCCTGCTCGTTGTCATCTTGGGGTTGCTTTCGTATGGGTTTTCCACTTGCCACTTCAACGGCTCCACCTCCAACTCCAACTCTGCCTCCTGTCTCCACAGTCTCCTGGTTGGGTCCTGTCATGGTCGGACTCTGATTTGGATTCTGTTGGAACGTGGACTTCTCGTGGGGTAAACAAACAAAAATGTACAATAATAGAAAACAAAAAAAAAAGAAGAGAAAACACACAAACTTTAGTTTAATGTTTAATTGTGTTTTTTATTGCAGCTTTGGCAGCTACGTTTGTTGCCAATTGTTTATTTGGTTTTTTTATTCAATTGCCAAGTGGCTAGCAGGTACTAAATTCTGCTTTAAAGACAGACGATTCAATCTACGGGGAATCCCAAGAGATACTATCAGTAGGCGCAAATCGTGGAATATTATTTCCATTAAGTATTTTTCCTCAACCCCAGAACAATTGTTGAAATAAATCAAAACATAAACAGCATTCCATTGTTATTGTTTTGCTTTGGTTTTGTGTGTTGATTTAGACCATAAATAAGGCCTCAAACTGATTGCCCAAATGGCAATAGAGAGATAGATTGATAGAGAGAGAGAGAGAAAAACTAAATCAAATCAGAGCCAATTAAATGGATTCATAAAAGCGAAAAGCACAAACGCGAAATGCTATCAATAAACCTGTCGTATAGTATGTGGGTAAGAGTATGTAGAGTGCTGTTTGCTTCAAACGATTGCCAAAACATCAGCCAGACATTGCCAGACAAACTCTACAGATATAGATATAGATAAGAGATACGCGATATTACCCCTATAGCACGTGTCCAGAGTCCTAGATTCGTTTATTCATTTATAACTACAATTATAGCTATAGAAATTCCTCTAATTGAGATCAGAGTTCCCTTTGAATCATGTTCGTGCTCCGTTCGCTTATGGGAAATCTGCACAGCGTCTCAATTTCAGTTGCTAATCTTTGGAGGAAACTTTGCACCATTTCCTTTTGCTTAGAATTCTACGATGAAACACGTTTCATTCCCCTAACGATACGTGAATCATTATGCACTTGTTTTCTGTGCGAATCATGAAACACGTGAATCAGTAATTGATTTAGGGAAATGTGTGAAATGTTGCATGCATCATTGATACATGATTCGCCACGAAAGTCCAAGTGATTAACTATATATTCTCTTAGAACAATTTGGTTAGGCTATAAATCAATACAAAGTAATTCCAAATTAAATCAAACACCAATGCAGTCCTTCCACTGCTGTTCATTCAACCCAATTGGAATAAAGCACAGTGTTATCGGGGGATATATATTTGACTATAAAATCCCACTCGTCAGATTTCACTAGGGACAAATGGCAATTCGTGTGTCATCCATCCCGCGGCATCTCTGTTGCCAGGAATCGGGACTAGGGAATCTATACTACATATATTTGTGCACTTGTAGAATCATAAATAATGACAGAATTATCGCAAACTGATTTACTTTTTGGCTTCATATCATTAGTGAGAGAGAGAGCACTTTCCCCCACCGCCATTCCACCTTGCGATGAGAGACGCTCATTGAGATTGCGTCCCGCATGTCGTATACGCAATCTACCCGTGGAGGCGCCCCTGACGTGCCAAAGTGGTGCCCCCGTACACCCGTAGTGCCCCGCACCCGACACCTTGTGTAAATCTAGACAACGATTTGGCTCGTGTGGCTTGTGCTGTTGCGCTTATCGTATCGGCAACTAAAGCCTTCAGTTTAAACAGAGTTATAATTGCTATGCTTTATAGTGAATCCAAGGTATCACGATTAGGGGAAAGCGTTCACTTAGGCATTCACGTTGAAGCGCTGTACAGTTTTCCCCTAAGCGAAAGGATAACAAAATAAATGCCATGCCCCATGAGTGAATCGGTAGCTTGTTTTACAATGAAATCCTTAAGAGATATAAATTTAATTTTGAGCAAATTACGTGCTGTTTTTATGGGTTATTTTTAACTTAACTTTGTTATTTTACTGAAGAAAAAATTAAAAGAAATATTTGAATATTCTGTGAACAAAATGCAATCAAATATTTTGAATGAATATATTCTGCTGCTTTAGTGGAACCTACTTTCTTAATTCGTCGTATATATGTATGTATATTTTTTTATGTATTTTGGTTTGTATTTAGATCATCATCTATTGACATTCTTAAGTGCTGCATGGCTAGGTAGGGCATGCCAATTCCTTGCTCCACTCTCATTAGTAGTTTTGTTGTATTATGTAGTACTCTAAAGTAAACGAATGCGACGACTGGTCATAGGTTTAGTTAATGATAGATAACACCAGATAGATAGAGCAGCCTTCGAGTACGTGGCTGTGGCTATATCCATCCCGTCAACTCTTAACCCATGGCAGGCCTTTGGCAAAATGCCCTGAAGTTTATTTGTGGCCTCTTTGGGGCGAGTCTCTGTATTCTTTTATTTGATGCTGGTTTTTTTTTTTTGCTTTCATTTTAAACTCAATTCAATGTCTTTGAGTGGAAAATTTTCCATGCCACGACAAGTTTCTTGACGCGCTCTGGTCGGTCAGTGGCAGTGGCATGGGGCATGATTATAGGGAGGGGGTTCCCATTCTCGAGGGTTCACTGCACCACAGACCACAGGCGCAGCAGCAACAACAACAAAAATGTACATTTTCGCCACTTTTATTAAGTGTTGCCGGAAATCTGAGACAGAGAAAGAGAGAGAGAGAAAGAGCCTTGATTGGATTTTATTGACAAAGCTTTTTTATTGTCCAACCAAGCAGACCCCTCCCAATCTCCCACCCACATTCACGGTGTGTCACATACACTATATGTACATATGTCTGGAGAATCAGAGCTCTGCTGACCTTGATCAAAAGCAAAGTGCATTAAAGTGTGAGAACTTCCATGCCATTCCATCATTTGCATTTTTAATAACCGTTCTCTCGGGCGTAACTATGCAAAAGTCAGTGGCGTGCGCCGCATACACCCGGAAGGGGATCATAAATCCTACACAATCTATTCATAATCGTCACTTAACTGACAGTCAAACAAACTTTAATCATAAATCGAAAGCGCCAGTTGTAAGATAAGAAATAAATAAAGAAAATTGTTGACTTAATCAATAATCGTAGTATTTAGTATATATGTATATTTATTAGTCGTATATTTATTGCCACTCCAATGGGCCATTTTGAATAGTTCAGCTATCCCTGTTATTGATTTTATTCTTATAATTTTTTTTAAAATTTAAATTCTATTATTTTGAAGGGTATCAAAGCGGCAGCTGTCAGTATTTTCCTATTATTCATTCATACTCGTTCATATTTATGTATTCATACGCATTCATGCTTGTTCTTATTTATGCAAATTTTATCCAACCCTCCTCCACCCTCTGCATCCCACTATCCCCCTCCGCGTGGACGGACGCCTCTGCCTCTGCAACTGTCGTGTAAACACACATACACATGCACACTCACATACTGTGGATTTGAAGCTGTTCTTGTTCTGACTGCACTGCTGCTGCTGCGCTGCTGCTATTGCCGGCTGACTTTGCACTTGAATATGTATTTATTTTTGTTATTGCAAAAGAAGTTTGTGCTTTTGCTTTTCTAGCTGATTGTTTTGTGTTTTGCTGTGTGCTGAAAACCAAAACAAAGAAAGAAAAGAAGAACAAAACAAACTCCTAAATATGTACATATGTATGTATGTTCATTGTGATTTCTTTTGGCAACTCACTCCACTCCACTCCACGTCATTTTACTCCACTCCTCTCTCTCTAAACCTTCGTTACTCTCACAACTCAGCTCCTACCTGCGCCCAACACTTGTTGCTGTTGTTTAATTTGGGTTTCACTTTTTTCGTTGTTGCTTTGTCTTGCGCTTTCTTCTTCATTTTTATATATGCATGTAAGTATGTATTTTTATAGGGTAGAAGGGTGTTATAGGTTTATAGACTTGTTTGTGGCAAAACAACGAAGCTTAGTAAATAAGTAGGTTATAAATATTTGATAAACAACTTTGTTTTAGTCGTTTAAGATCCCATAAAATTACATGCCCAATTAATTAATTGGTATACCGGAGTTCCTATATGTTTTGATTTGTAAGGGTATTTAAGTGTTGGCTCCTCTCTTCTTTTAGATAATTTAAGGCGGAAGTTGCTTGTTTCTCTTATCTGCCATTGAGAGGGTATCCAACATTCGATCACCTGTTTATCTTGTTCTTGTTCTTAATTTTAACGGTTTTAATTATTGCACTCTACACACCTCTGCATCCATTTGGTTGTTGTTGTTGTTGCTGCTGCTGCTGCTGCTGCTGTATTGTTGTTGTCAAAGAACTCGGTCAACGTACGAGACCAACCACTTGTTGTGGTCGGGGCGGGGCGGGGTGGAACGTGTTGTAATTTACAAGCCCCGAAAAAAAATATATGTATATTAAACAAGAAAACACCCAACAAAAAAATATCCACACGTTGAGCAATAAGAAACGCGTAATTTTTGGCAAATATCTTTCTTAATTTAAATGATTTATTTTTAGAGCCTGCATTTGGTTTTGTTTTAATTTGTTTTATTTGCGGCTGCGGCTGCGATTGCGGCCAGGCGGCTCCTGTGGAACGGCTGCGATAGTGGGATGCGGATGCGGTGGTGCGTTCACCGTTCGTCAGCGTTCGTTCTGTGTGTGTTAATCGCTCCACGAAATTTTCAAGACTGACGGGCCAACGCCAACGACAACGACGACACCGATGGGGACGGCCGGACCGGACCGGCTGTACGGTGCCGGGCGGGCCGGGCCGGGCCTGGCCGTATTCGCGTTGCTGCGCTTGTATAGCACGGAAAGACAGACAGGCAGACAGACAGACGGGCAGGCGGCGGTGGCAGCAGCAGCAGCAGCGGCTGGCAGGCATTTGTAGGAGCGATGAGGTGGTTGGCGCGGCGCTCTTCGTTGGGCGGTTGGCGTTCACCCCCACCCAACTCAGCTGTCACACACCCCCACCCCCGCTTCATTGTAACTTTGCTTCTTTTTTTTTTTTAATTCTGGCAGAGATCTTTGCATATCTCTTTTCTGTGTCTTTTTGTAGCTGTCTCTCACCCTCGCAATCCCTCTGTCGCTCCCTCTGCCTCATTACAAAAGCATTCCCAAGTGGTTTTTATTCCACAAGTTTACATATATTGCGGCGGCATTGTGGTATGGTGTGGCGTGGCTGTGTTGTTCTGTTGTTGTACCAACAGGTTGTCGATCAGCTGTTTGATGAGAAACAGTTCCATTGAACATCTCTACTCACACACACACACACATTTACTTACTCACTCCCTCAGACACTTTCTTGTTCTCTCTCTCTCTCGCTCCACGCACATATGTATGTACACACCCACACACACATGCAGCTGTGTTTTGTTTGTGTGTTTGTGCAAAGGAATGATTAATCGGAACTCATTCAGCATTCCGGCAGGTGGCGCTGCTTAAACGATTTTCAATAAAAATGCCGGAATATGTAAAAGACTGGGGATCGAAGCGGAAAGGATGCTAATACCAATCACACCCTCACATTGTAGAAATTCCTTCATCAGCATATGTATATTGGATCTTTATGTAGATCCCATCTAAAGACCTTTATAAGGCACTATCTTAACCCCTATCTATAATCGATTTGTTATCCATGATATAAGACAATTTTTGTGTCAGGCGAACCAAATGTGATGCGGAGAGCATTTCGCAGTCGAATCATTTCTATTTAAGAGACGATGACATTCTTAATGAATCGTTTAACTTGTGTTTTTTATTATTGATTGATTTAAATACAAATAAAGTATAGCAAGCTAAAGACTCGGGCAAAGATACTCGCGAGCGACGCCTCTTGTCGGGCCGAGTACAAAGAAGAATCTCTAGAAGAGGCACTACGACTGCTCTTTATACATATGTACT
This sequence comes from Drosophila bifasciata, assembly GCA_009664405.1. Lineage (NCBI taxonomy): Eukaryota > Metazoa > Arthropoda > Insecta > Diptera > Drosophilidae > Drosophila > Drosophila bifasciata. The sequence continues at coordinate 35,094,854 of CM019041.1, forward strand.
ATATAGTATAGTATATATCACTCATTCCATGACTTTTAGATTGAGAGACACACGCCAACTATTTGAAGAAATAAATGAACATTTAATTGGGAATGGGAATGGATGGGGGGTAGGGGTAGGGGTATGATGATGCTACAGCCCTGGAGGTGTGCGTGGGCGTACGGGCCTGTCCCTGACCTTGACAAGAGAACAGAAATTAGATGGATTAATACATATAACACGAACATTGTACCGTGATTTTGCACGATTTGAATGATAAAAGACATTCATTTCATTCATTTTTCGTGAATAATAATATTTATTTTCGGCCTAGAGCACACAAAAAAATTCTGATTGCCCTTGCCAAGATCGCATTTTGGGTCAGACAGCCAACGAGCCAGAACGTGCGTGGATCTACATATATCTATATCTATATCTATTCTGCTCGCCTGTCTATATCTTCTTTCTGTTGTCCATCTCTTCTCACATTTTTTGTGATCTTTATCATTCTGTCAAAACAACAAATGAAATTTATGTGAAATGTTAAATGAAGAATGAAGAAAATGTGCGCTGAGTTAGGGGAATTTTCATTAAATGTCGTTGAACTGCTGCCTAATGGATTTGATCCTCAATGAACTGTTTCTCTATCAAATTAAATTATGATCTCTTAAATATTTCTAACACACCATTGGATTCTCCTTTATTTTGCGTGTAGCATTCTATTTTTATTTCTTATTTAATTTAAGCAAGAAACATACACCGCACACACATTTAATTTTTTTTTGCTAATTATAGTACATATAAAATGCGTGGAAATTTTCCACTGTCACGAGACATTGTAGATTTGCATACCCATTTCAAAAGGAGAGTACACTTTATGAGCAGTTTGTTGTAATATATTATATAAATATATAATAAATATAAAATAAATACAATAAATATAAATACAAATGAATCGATCTTTTGGGGTAGTTTAATAAAGATTATATCCGTAGTTACGAACAGTTTGAACACCTGTTTCGATGCTGTTTATTGAATATATAATAAATACTCTAAGGACATAAATTAGCCTGCTATAAATTCTATTAGTACTAGGAATTTATGTATATATTTTATTTCGATTAACAAAGATTACGCTTTACCCTTCTATTTATCAATCATGGACTGTTTCGTTTAAGGCTCCAATATCCTTTCTCTGGAAAAAAAAAGGATTATCCATTCTGCACCTGCAATAATCCGTGCTTAAGGCTATGCTCTACCGTCTGGCAAACCCAATTTAGAACTCAAAGATTGAGTTGCAGCTTAGAGCAATAAATCTCTCAGATATCCCATAAACTTACACACTTTAAGGCGCTTCATCGACTGCTCCTCTATGCCCAACAAATTGATTATGGAGACTACTTTTTGGTGTTTGATTTTATTTGGAAGCACCCTGGACTAATGTGAGATTTAAGCAAATAGTTCTAAGCTGCCTATGGAGTTGCCTCTTTTTCAGTAGAAGGGAATATATAGTACAACAAATCTCTTTTGGACTTTCGCTTTCAAAGTCGAATAAAAGTTATGTGGCCGGTGGCCTGGAACTAACTTCTTGACTCGTCCAGCAAACAACAACAACAGAAAACAGGTACATACTCGTATATAGATAATCTGGTTGGTCTTTCAGTACGTAAAGATATATACATATGTATCTTTTAGATATAATATACCTAGTATATGTCGCATGAGCATTTCTGACATGCTTGGCTTCTGTTTAGATCATAGACGAGAGAGACCGACCGAAAAGAAAAGAAAACTCGCAATTAAAATGTTGTTTCTTTTCTTTTTGTTTTAAATCTTATTCTCTAGATTATTGTTATTAAATGTCAAACCCCGTAAAGCCTCTACATCCATCCCTCCCTCCCCCCACCAGCCGCTGAGTGGGGCGTCTGGTCTGCCAATTGCCGTTGGCTGGTGGAACGTTAAACGTTTTTTAGTAATGCTCCAGTAAGTACAGTAAAACAACAGCAAAAACAACAGCATAAAGACATCAAATTGCTATTGCTTTTTGTTTTGGTTTTGTTTTTGTTTTTTTTTTCTTTTTTAGTATTGTCTTAGTAGTTGTAATTACCGGTGACAGTATGCTTCTGTGCCTGTGCCTTACCTGATATTTCTTTACCCTTCTCGCGTGTGGGTATATGGGGTATGCTGATAAAGATGCCCCTCTTTGATATGTGTAAATTAAAAAATATTAAATAAATATTAAATAAGAAATAAGCATTAAATATTTTACACTTGGATTTAAAAATTTATAGAGTTTGGCAATTTTAAAATGGAAATTGTTTTCACTTACATTTTTGTCATTCAAATGAAAATTATTTGATCTAATGTTTAATGCTTAAAATACAAAAAAAATTTATGAAAATATTTAATTTAACTATTACAGATTTAAAATAAATATTTTAATATTTGTTATTAAAAATATTTGCATCAAATTTAATATATTTCGTATATCTATAATAATTTTATTTTATTCATTTATTTTTATACATATATTTTTCTTAATTTATATTTTAATTGTAAGGGTACCAAAAGCTTCAGTGCCAAAATTTTTCTGATTTTTTTTATTTTTATTTTTATTGTAACTTAAACATTTAGCGAAGGGCGGGTCACTGCCCACGGGGAAAGTGAACAACAAAATCCAAGAAAAATAAAATAATAAAAAAAAAAATGTTAAAAAAAGGCCGCAAAATTCAGATTTAATTGCAGAATGCAAAGAAAGTGAAAGAGATATGGAAAAAGGTTTTTGGTTTTCTTTTTGTTTTTGTTTTTGTTTTTGTTTCGGTAGCATAAGCCAAGTGGAAATCTTTCAGTTCGTTGCAGTTGATTTAATTTTTGTAATTTAAATACATCAAAAATCGTGGTAAATATATTCCCCAATTGAACTCACTCGATGCAGTAGATTCGCTTTCATTACCCGCATTGGCTGTCTGTCCACTGCCATTCTTTGTCATTCCATTCCCACGGAACTCCATGGAGTGGGCCCGTCCGTCCATTCAAGAGCCATGTGAATCATCTGCTGATGGAATTGTCGTTATCGCATTGCATTTCTTTTATTGCCCGCCCCCCACCCGCCTACAGCTTATCCTCTCTACATGGGGAGGGGGCTTGGATTGGGAGTGGGACTGAGACTGAGACTGGGACAAGTCCGACCTGTTGGTGGCTTCCAGCAGCATCAGCAGCAGCCGCAGCAGCATCATCATCATCCTGCCACCAAAAAGGCAGCAAAGAGTTGTGTCGCCTAAGTGGGACACACTGCCACAGTCCCCATACCACATGCCACACGCTGCTGTCCCCGCTGCCGCCGCCGCCGCCGCTGCTGTTAAGGCAATCAAATGACCTGACCGCGTTCCTCACGGGCCGATATGCCGCGATCTCTGCTGGTATCTGTGGTGGGGTGGGATCCATGCGTGTTGCCATGCGAGTGGGTTAGAACCATTCCCCCTGCTGCCGCTGCCCCTACCCCTCCCCATTCACCACTCGTCAGGAAGCACTCAACCTCAAGCGCAATCTCAATCTCTGGTTTATAGTTGCAATGGTAATGGTGGTGCCCGCTGGTAATCTTGGGCCAACAGAGAGGAGGGGGTCACTGCACCTTGAGGCAAATTGGATTTAAAAAATGTAAAAAAAAAAATTGTAGATAAAATTCTGTTACAAATTGCAACAAAAGTACATTAAACTCAATTAAATTATTAAATTAATTATTAAATTAAAATTAAATATTAATTATTTAAATATAAAATAAATTAAATTAAATATTAATTATTTAAATACAAAAATAAATTACATAAAATTCTGATACAAATTGCAGCGAAATTACAATAAAATCCATTAAATTAGCGTATATTTAAGTAGAATCTAAAAAAATATTATATATTTAAATAAAATTAAATATTTCAATATAATTAAATTAAATTAAATTTAAATTTAAATATAATTAAATATTTAATATAAATACTTAAATAAATCAAACTCACCGCCACACTCGTTTCTCAAACTATTTCCAACTTCATTTGAAAACGAGAAAGAACGTACGGAGTCGCTGTAAATGCGACTCTACTTTTATACCCGTACTCAGTCTGTACACATGTGATTTATGTGGAATTTGTAATTGTTTTATCAGTTTTTATATTTTACATTTTACATTTGTTTGCTGCATCTGTCATCTACATCCATATGTGTGTGCTCCACTGTGCCAGCGGCCCACTGTCGTTAGACAACAGACAGCAACTTTGTCTGTCATCTGTGATTAGATCGGCAATTTGCAATGCTTCGATAACTGTCGCAAGGCCAGTTAAGCGGCATTAAGTAGCACTCCTACTCCTCCTCCTGCTGCTGCTGCTGCTCCTCCTACTACCCCTGCTCCTACTCCTGTTGTTCCCCCGCGAGAACATTCGACAGGTCGGCTCACAAGAGAGAGAGAGAGAGAGAGGAGCGAGGGAATCCCTGTCTGCTGTGCACTATGGCGAGATGGCAGCGGTGCCATCATCTTCACTGAAACGTTACGAGACGCGGGGCCAAAAGCCAAGCAGCCGAAACTCATGCATGATGATGGGTGGCATGGGCGGGTCGCCGGTGGGGGGGAAGGGAGGGGGCAATAGAATGGCCAAATGACTTGGAAGGGGGGGCTTTCTCCGGTTGAGAGTCGGTTAAGTTGGGTCGCTATGGCTGGGCCGCTGTCGCGTTGTTTCATTTATTAAACAGACTCGCAGCCAAACGGTCGCGCACGCCTCGAAGAGAACTTCCCGCGCCTTGAAACTCCACAGACGCGCGAGCAACACAGAGAGAGAAAGAGAGAGATAAAGAGAGAGACAGAGAGAGAGTGTGTGTGAGTGTGATGGCATCTGGTGGCCGCCACATGGTGGTCAAGCTGCTGTTGGCCTTGGCCAACCTCTGGCTGTGTCTGGCCTATGACTTTGGCTACCATCCCAGTGCCGAGGAGTACGACAGCCTGTGGCATCGCGATCGGCGCCTGGAGCACCAGCACCAGCATCAGTACCAGCGGCATCAGCAGCGCTTTGTGCCGCGCTATCAGCATGCAGAGACCTCGATACGTTTCGAGCCACCAGCCACAGAGTTGGATTTTCAATTGTTTAGCCAGGAGCAGGACCAGGAGCAGGAGCAGAACCAGGAGCAGCTGGAGCAGCTGCCATATGTATTCGAGTCTGTGGAGCAGGAGCAGGAGCACGCAGATTCCAGCAATGATCTGATGCATGTGCAGAGTCAATTGCTGGAGATAAAGCAGCCAACAAGCAGCTCCTCCTCCTACTCATCCTACACATCTTCCCCATCCTCCTACCCATCCTCAACCCCATCCTCCTCCTCTTCCTCTGGCCAAGCCAGTTTTCCCATTTTCTTTACCAATCCAGCCACCGGCATTGTCTATGCCATTAGCCAGGTGGGAGAGGGCACGCAGGCAACCCAATCGCGCAATGACACCAGCGGCAACGGCATAGCCATCTATGTGACCAAGGCACAGTACGATGCGGATCTGCAGGCACTGCGACAGCGCTACGAGGAGCAGTGCCAACAGCCGGCGGTACCCCCGGGCACTGTGCTCTCCACGCCCAGTCTAAGGCCAAGCAGCGCCCCAGGACAGGGCGGCGTGACGGCACGGCCGCAGATCATACGCCTGCAGAAGCCCAAGAAGCCACAGCCGGGTGCCACAAACAAGCTGCCACACCCACAGCATCGACCGCCACCGGTGATGGTGACCAGTGGACCCATAACCAGCATCAATGATCAGGTGTTCAAGTTGCACCACAAAGGTGGCAGCCACACCACCACCACACGGAGACCCAAGACATCCAACACAAAGCGAAAGAAGCGCAAGAAGAAGAAGCCAAATCCGAATCCGAATCCACAGACGAATCTCAGTCCGAAACCCGTGAAGACAATCAAACGGCGGCCTGGACACAAGCGAAGGACCAACAGCACCACGGAGCAGAGTCCGCCACTTATTATATTGGGCAAGCGGCAAGGCAGCACCACGACAACGACGACAACAACGACGAGACCACCGCCAGGTGCCACACAGCTGGAGAAGCCACACATGCCGCTGGCCACCACATCAACGGGGGGGAATATATTCAGTGAGCATTCGTATGCACATGTGAGACGGCGTCGGGGAGTAGCAGAAGGAGGAGGAGCAGCAGAAGGAGCAGCATCAGCAGGAGCAAGAGGATCAGTAGATCAAGAAGGATCAGTAGCTGAAGGAGAATCATCAGCAGTCGGCAGAGGAACACTTGTTAAAGGATCGTCGGCAGAAAGATCAGCAATAAAAGCAACCCTACTGGAAGGAGGATCGTCTACTTCTGATGCAGAAAGATCACTCGTCAGAGGATCCTCTCTCGCCCGATCCTCCCCACTTAAAGCAGCAGTTGAAAGAGCAGCCAACCGATCATCAGCCACAGTCTTCAGAAGAGGAGGATCAGCAGGATCAGCTGGAGCTCGAAGAAGAGGTGGAGGAACTGGCAGCCCAAGGCGACCCAAGGGAAGCAGCAAAAGCAAGTCCAAACCCAAGCAAAAGCCACAAACCCAAACACAAGTGGGCAATGAGGCAGCGACCGGTGGCGCTGGTGCGGCCACGGGAGTGTTGCACCTGCCACACGCTGTCCATCTGCTACACAGGAATCACAGTGCAGCAGCAGAGAAGGAGAAACCCAAAGAAGTCCAAGCAAAGAAAAAGAAAAAATCCAAGCCAAAGGCAAAGGCAAAGAAGGGTTCGAATTTTGATATATTCGAGCTAATGTCTGGCGGGGATTACGATGATGATGATGACGATGAAGCCGATGGGGAGGAGGATGCGTACTACTACGAGGATGAAAGGGAGCCCGAAGAGGTGGCACAAACGACCAGCAGTAGCAGTCCAGAGGATGTCAAGGAGGACAGCAGCTCGGCGGAGGAGGGCGCTGACTTTGGAGCCATGGAGGAGTCGGAGCTGGAAACGGAGACGACGCTCACCCCCACAAGCACAGAGCAGGAGCTGGAGGGGGAACAGTTTTCCACCACAAAGAACAGCATGGCCAAGAAGAAGCGAATTCGGATTCGTAGAAGACCGCCCGCTGCCAGCTCCTCGGAGGAGGAGGATGACTACGATGATGATGATTCTGGGGGCATCGGCGGCTTCTTTCGCATGATCTTCTATCCCGTGCAAGTGGCCATGTCACGCCTAATGGACCTGGGCTTTGGCAGTCCATCGTCCAACGATGAGGACGAGGAGGATCATGAGGTGCAGCCCACAAGTTATCCAAAGTATCCCACCTACACGCTCTACCACAGCGCCCACAGCAACGAGGCCTATGCGCAGTCCGAGGACGACAGCGATGAAGATGATGATGACGCGGATGAGGATGGCAGCAGCGGCCTGGGCAGCTGGTTTAGCTCCTGGTTTGGTCCAGGGCGACGCACCAAAAAAATTGGCAGCACCACCACTAGCACAGCGGTGCCAATGCCAGTGCCGGCACCCACCCAGGAGCCCGCGGGCTGGCTGGAGTCATGGTTTGGCTTTGGCAAGACAACGACAACAACAACGCCCACGGATGCCGACGAAGATGATTATGACAGTGAGTAGTCCCTTAAGGGTGGAATCGCAATCGTTGGGGAGTCTAAGTTACCTTAGTCTTTAGCTCTTCAATCGCTGCGACATGCAGCAGTGCACCTCGGTTGGAAAGACTCTTTGGGAAAGACTTATTAGGGTGTCCCCCCCCATAATAAGCATTGGGTATCCATGTAGCCTATGAGCTCAAGTGGGCATTGTAGCCAGTAGACAGACCCTAAACCACCATTAACCAATAGGTAGAACGACCCTAAAATGGTGGGCGTTGCATCTGGGCGTTTATTCTGACTCAATTGGAGTGTGTCACGCTTTCTGCACTCCCTCTCGCCCGCTCTTCAAACAAGCTATTAAAAATGCGATCAACTTTTACCCAACCCCAATCTAGAATGGTTTTATAGCTGGTTCGATGGGAAGCCCAAGAGGAAAGTGCGCCGACGCAGCACCACCTCAACGACGACGACAACGACGACAACCAGCCAACCGTCCGCCGCTCAGGTGCCCATACTGACGATTGTGGATCCGCTGAGGAATCCCCAAAACTGGATCGGCATACTCGCCCATCACATAGTCAACTCGACGGGCACAACGACACCGAATCCATTGCTGCAGGCGTTGGTCACTAGAATGACGGCGACCAAGGGGACACCGACCACCATGCGGCCGGATATGCCGCGCCGGATAAGCTACGAGAAGTATCAGATTTGGCGACTAAAGCCACAGGATGAGGCACAAGTGCGGGTCCTGGAGGAGTTCAAGAAGGGCGAGGATGGCGTCAAGATGCACTGGCTCAAGGGTCCCAGTCTCAGGTGAGAGCAGCAAAAAGTTCCACAGCAGAGAGTGAAACCTTACCCAAGTACTTACCCTGCCAGAGGCCTCACCGATGTCCTGGTGCCGCCCAAAATGCTGGTGGATTTCCAGGGCACACTCAACTACGAGGGCATTGCCCATGAGGTGCTTATCTTCGATGTAGGCAAGGCCATTGCCTATGAGCAGTCCAAGGAGGACTATCTGCACACCACACCGCCCATCGCCAGCTCACAGAAGCACCCAGCCATTGCGCAGCTGGGCATGACCTGGAAACGGTACCACACGCACGACGAGATTGTCCAGTATCTGGAAACGATGCGCATGCGCCATCCACAGCTGGTCGAGCTCATCCACATTGGACGCTCCTACGAGGGTCGTCCCCTGATTGTTGTTAAAATCGAGTCCAAGCAATCGGCAGCCAATGCCACGGCCATGGGCTACAAGAGACCCAAACGCAAGCGGAAATCCGGTCAGGCGAATGCCGTCTTTGTGGAGGCGGGCGCACATGGTCTGGCCTGGATTGGGCCCGCGACGGCCACCTGGATGATCGCCGAGCTGCTTCGACTGATCAAAACCAATAGTGAGTACAAGCCACAAACTATTCTCCATTTCATTCATAATCAAAGTCCAAATTGCAAGCCAATCGGTTGCTCTGTCATGCACAAGCAATGCATGTTGTTTGTTTGGTTCTTTGTAAGCGTCACCAAAGACTGTTATTGAATTGATCGACCGACTGCTAAGGCCCAAAGCCGAGTTTGCAGTTTGCCATTCAGGAATTCCATTCCCATTTCAAGCCCCATTCGTTTCATGCCACCATTTCAGACCGCTACCATTCGTTCCATGCCAATTAGAGTGTTTATTTATACATCAAAATTTTGTTTTGTTCCGCTTCCCTGATTCCGTTTCCGTTCCCGTCGCGTGTTCCCTTCTTGTGTTCCCTTGAGGTTACTTCACTCACCCATCAGTAGCCCAGTAGATTCGCAATCAAATCCCGTACCCAGACCATCCACGTCGGCGGCTGCTTCATTTCAGAGGGTATGGCATAGCGCTTGGAGTTCTGGAATATGGCACGTCCCTGCTTGTCCGAGTACTGCACTTTCTTGTGGAATTTTGTGTTTTTGGGGAAGACCGTGACCTGGATGTTGCACTTGCCCAGCCAGCATGTGACGGGCAGTTTGGGCATCTTGACTGGCGCTGGCGCTGGCTTGGCCTTTTGCTTGACGTCGCTGCCTGCTGCCTTGCACTTGGGACATTTCGGTGGCGCCTTGCACTTGGGGCATGCTGCAGACTTAGCCTTGGGGCATGCGCCCTTTGCCACAACCTTTGCCTTGCCCTTGGCCATGGGGCAGTAGTTGATCACACCCTTGAGCCTGGGACAAATGTTGAGGCTCCACCTGCTCTTGGGCTTCGCACGACTCCTGCGGCAGCAGAAGCCGCCCTCGCGGCTCGTGACCAGCGTCACCAGAAAGGCAACCAGCAGCAGGCCCACCAGTATGGCCGCTGCCGTCTTGACACGCTTGTCCGCATTCTTCAAGTCCACCAATAGCTTGACGACATAGTAGCCCAGCGTGATCCAGAAGCTGATGGTGCAGACGGCAAAGAATCTGCAAGGGGACAGACAGACAGGCAATCAGGAGACTAGCAGCAACCAGCGGGGCGGCGATAGCTGATACTCACATGAGTACGCCCAGGATCTCCACCATTAAGGTCAGGACGAGGTTGATGTGCTCGTTGCTGAACAAATCAAGGCCCACGGGGCCGAAGAGTGTGTTGTTGGGCTCTCGACCCCGACCTGGTGGTGGTGGCCATTGTGGCCTACGAACAGTTGTGGCCTCTTCGATCTCCAGGATATCCCGGCCATATGCAGCGCCGACTAGACTGGCGCCCCCTCTCGAGACGCTGCCCGGACCACCTAGGAAGCCGCTGTCACCTCCACGGATTAGGCTGCCGGCGCATCCGAGTGCGCTGCTGGTGCCGCTGTAATCAAATTCTCGCACGCCGCAGCCGCTTACGCCGCCACCGGAGCCGTTGGGTGCCCCAAAGCCGCTGCCCTCAAATGCGCTTATTCTGCCGCCGCAGGCGCTGGATCCTCCAGTGCCGAGCGCCAAGCCGCTGCTACTGTAGCTGCTGCCCTGCACACGGATCTGGGGCAGCGTTGACGGTGTGCCCGGCTGCGTGCGACGTGTGCAGCTTGCGGCACAGCCCGTCCCATAGCCGCAGTTCTCATCACAGCTCATGTCCGTGCTGCAGAGTCCATGGCCAGGGCCAACCAAGTCGCCGGTGCCGTGCGGCACCTGCTCCCCAAATGTGTCACGCAGATTCGAGTGGCGCACATACGACGAAGTCACCACACCGGCCGCATTGCAGCTGATGCCGTCCACCTCCGGTGCTGTTCTGCCCATCGGCAGACTGCTGTCCCGCTCGCCAAACGAGTTCCTGCCGGTGAAGTTCATGTGCCTGGATTCGATTATGTGGACGAGACTGCCTCGTCCGCTGTCCGCCGGTGGAGTTCCTCCGTCTGGGCCGTTGTGTGTGCCTGCATGAGCTCTGGCCTGCGGCATGCGGCGTGCCCTGCACGTTTGGCACGGACACTGCAAGGGCGTGGACAAGTGGCGCATGGCCTTGCCCATGTTGTAGTCCATCATCGCCGGCGGACGCCAAGAACCAGTTCTGTCTGCCATTGCCCAGCAGCAGCAGCAACCTCCACGGGGATCCTCCTCCGTACACGGCCTCAGTGGGTGTTTCTTCTCTTGCACTTTGAATTTTGTCAAGGGGGGGGAACTGATGTTTGTTTAGGGTTCTGTCGGCAGGAAACTCAGGATACGACTAAGGCAAAGGCCAGTTTGTTTGTAGAAATATTTGAAATTGTATGACAAGTCAATTATAGTAGATTCCCCCCCAATAAACTAATTGCGCAGCTCGCAGGCAGGCGTCTCATTTCAGCACTAGAGATCCTCAGCAAAGTTGAGAGAGAGAGAGTCCTTTAGGCGCTCTCAGAGAGCGGCTCATACTTGAAGCTAGAGATGGAACTTTTAGTATTTAAATGACTGCCGTGAGCCTACCACAACTTTACAGTAATAAAAATATAAAATAACTGTTTATGCAATTGTAAATATTTGCATTCGATACTTTAGAGAGCAACGAGGAGCTGGAGCTCATACGGAACACCACGTGGTACATAATGCCCGTACTGAATCCGGATGGATATGCGTATAGCCATGAGTACGATCGGTTTTGGAAGAAGTCGCGCTCCCAGCATATGGCACGTGCCCCCGGCGGACTCCTCGACACGGCCATGACGTGGCTGCAGCAGAAACGCGACCCGGATAAGGTGTGCCACGGCGTTGATCTTGACCGGAATTGGCTGTACCACTGGGGCAAGCGTGGCAGTTCCAAGGCTCCGTGCAATGAGTTCTTTGCGGGACCCGCACCCTTCTCGGAACCAGAGACAAAGGCTGTCTCCGATTTTCTCATGGATCAGCGCACACAAATCAAGGTGGGTGTTTGCTGCTCCCTGTACCCTGGACCTGGATTAAGGTTCTCGCTTTCCCTCCCCTTCGCAGCTTTATATCTCACTGCAGGCGTATGGCCAAGTGGTTTCGTATCCGGTAAAGACAAATTCCACATTCAATTCGGAGCGCTTGGATGACTTCCTGGACGTGGCCGTGGTGGGCACCGATGGCCTGCGAAAGAAGGGCAGCAAATCGCGCTACAAAGTGGATGCCTCCAATGATCTGATCGAGCAGCGTTCCGGTAAGAACAAACCCATTCCAGTTGGGCTTGAACTTACATTGGAAATACTTTGTTTCAGGCTGCGCTGATGCCTTTGCCGCCTACGAGATCGGTATACCCTTTAGCTATACAATTCAGCTGGCGGATAATGGGGTGCATGGCTATCTGCTGCCCAGCAGCGCCATCGAGCCGACAGCTCGGGATGCCTTCGAGATTGTCAGCGGAATGCTGGACTACATTTAAGAGAGGTCGCTGATCTCTGGTTTTTGGTGTGTGAGGAGTGTGTCTCTCTCGCTGGGGTCGGGTCGGGGCTTTATACATACAATTCTTAGTTCCTTTTTTTTTTGTGTTTAGCATTTAAGTATCGACAATCTATTTCTTGTGCATTCCCCCCGCATGTATGTACATTCCTCAATCAATTACTCATCGAATTTTGCTCAATAAATCTGATCAATTTCATTTGTTTATAAGATTTCTAGTTAGTTTAATTTTGTAAGCTGTTTTACATATTTATTTTTTAGCTATATTTTAATTTATCTTATTTAAATGTCCTTTTTTTTTGTTAGTTTTAAACTCGTTTAGGAAATAAATTCGTAATATTCTTATCATTAAATCAAATAGTTTCGATATCTGTGAAGGAAGCTCTGCGATAGTTCTGCTGCAGTCCTTCTCGGTCCACAAGTCTCTTCTCTGGTGGCATGCGTGTGCTCTCTTCGACCCGAAGAGAGGCGAACGTGACAGCTGTCAGAGACGAGGCCTCTCAGCGCCAGTTTCATCTCAATATTTAGAGGTACAAAAACTGTATTCCGTCTTTACTTCCTGGCTTACATTGGTTCATATGGTTTACATGAGAGAAAAGAGTTTGCTCTTTGAATCTAAGATATGTAAATCTAAACGAACGGTAAATGATGTTATGTTACTCTTGAGGAGCTTTGACAGCTGTAAGCTGCCAAGCTTAAAGCTGTTAAAAGCTGCGCTTAATGCACAGTGATTGAAATCGTATTCACTTGTATCCAATTGGAAAATGTTATATATTTATGCTAAAATATGTATAAATATATGTATTATATATTATTACAATTCTTCTTTTGGTAATGTATTGTTTTTTTGTAGATTTAAGTTTTCAAGTCTTGGGCCTCCTCCTCCTCCGATCGATCGATCGATGATTCGATTCATGTGGTATAAACAATTTGCATGGATGCCATGTAGGTTTAGGTTTTGTTTGCTCCAGGGGTATATAACTACGAGTGCTACCTATTAATAATACAATATATCTATCTATCTATCTATCTCCTATCTGCTGGCTGCTTGGGGAGCGGGGGATATGTACGAGTATGTTTTGTTGTTTAAGGAACTAGTTTTGAGAGAGGTCCAAGGCACGTTCGGTGTACATTGACAGCCGGTTGGTTAGTTGGCGGTTAGTCCCTGCGACAGCGATACTTGAGCCGAGAGCTTGGCGAAGCTTGTGTAGCATTCGTTGCCACAGTAATAGAGGCCCATCAGCAGCTTGAACTGTGCCGGCGTCATCGGATACGATTCCTGCGACATGACCACTATGGTGTCCAATCCATTTGCCCCCCCATTATCAGCGCCCGACTTGGCGACGAGTCGCTCGTTGCAGACCATCTCGCGATAGTTGGCAAAGGCCGCCGAACATTTGGCAATGAGGCGCACCAGCTTATCGGTGGAGCACTGCTGCAGCACGGGTCGCTGCAGCAGCTCCGCAATTATGGAGTGCAAGTCAAAGACAATGAGATCGGGCAGGTCGTGCGACTTCTGGTAGCTGTCGTGCAGGTCCAGAAGTTTTTGCGGCGTATTCTCGATGTCGGTCAGCTGGCACAACGAAATGAGACCCTTGACGAGGGGCGCACGGCCATTCAGGACATCCGAGCACTCCTGCGCATTGGTCAGTTCGTAGCGGCGGCTCGTGATGAGCAGCACTCGCTTGTCATGGAGCTTGGCACGTTCGCATAGCTGGCGGAAAGAAACGCAAAGGAATTTATAAGTGTAAAGGAGCACGGAACTTGTGATGCTTGTTGGGACTCGTGCACTCTCACCTTTCCTACGCTGCGTTCGTAGTCGTTGTTGTGGGTCAGGAAAATGTGATTGCTGATCAAATTGTTGGGTTGTGGCGGTCTCATGCCTTGAAGAGTCTGCTGGAATTTCCCTTTTATTTATTTAACGCGCTTTTTTTGGCCAACAAATCCAGCAAAGGGCTGCAAAAACAATCGTTGCCTCTATCGATAATTCCGATGGTTTAGTGCGATAGATTGATATATTTGATATTTATATATTTTGGTATATTTGTAGGTCGAAATTGAAACAATGGTGGGTAGGTTTTGTGGTATATAATGGTATAATTGTACCTATTTCTGGTATATTATCTGGTATATTCTGGTATATATAATGGTATAATTGTACCAATTTCTGGTATATTATGGTATTTTATAACAAAAATTACAAGTTCGATGTGAATAAATTTTCTCGGCGGTAAATACAATTAAAGCCGTATTTACATATGGATTTTGGAACTATTTATTTTGTCGTTAAATTTGCTCGCAACCATTGAGTTTATTTTAAAATGCTGCACTTTATTTTAATTATTATGAATGTTTAATGGAAATGTCGACATATCGGTATTTTTTGCCCTTTTTAACGCAAATATGAGCAGAATTGATATTTAAAAATCGAGTGACCGTAGAATAACTGCGCCTTCTGGTGTTCACCACGAGTACTAAAAGGTTTCAACATACTTCTGGCCTTGTCGTTCGCACAGTTGTCACCTTTGATAGGCGAAATGCTTGCTTGGCCAGGCAGAGTGCAAGCGAGACGAGTATATAAGCTGACTTGTCAAATTCAACACAGCCGTGCCGACGAACAGACCGCACAAAGCGTAATGTAAAAGAATTGAAAAAAATCATCAAGTATAGAGGCCAAACCAAACGCAGCAGTCGGGGGCGAGTTATCAAGTAATTTATATTCTCAGCAACTAAATGCACCGTGTAATGCGTTGTGCATGCGAGCGGTAAGCGAATTGCGGTAAGCTAATTAAACCAGAGGCGACCCCAAAGAAGCGAAGAAAAATACGAAGAAGCGACAACGGCACTCACACACGCACACATATGCACAGGCACACACAAACACATATGCGAACGCACTCACCATCCAGTGAAAAAAAGTGCAAGCCGCTATGCATTCTTCCAAATAAAATGAATAATTTTCCCAGGAATTACACACAAATAGCTGATGTTGGTTCTGTTATTTCAGGAGGCAACAATAAAAGCCGATAAACGGCTGGTAAACGGCAAAACACACACGCACACGCCCGCGTTGAGAGAGCTCCCCCCAACACACTGACATACACACACACTCACACACACCTATATATATACTACACAACTACAAGCGTGTGCCTTGGCAGGTGAGAAGGAGTCGGCCAAAAGCCCCAAAAAAAAAAAATAAAACCCTAGCCGCCACAAAAGACAGCAGCAGGAGGCGAAGCAGAGCCAAAGGCAAAGGAAAGCCAAAGGAAGTACCCAAGGACAGAGGCCGGACCCTATCCGTAATTATCCCCAGTTGATGCAAACAGCATTGTCACACTGAGTGCAGGGGCAGGTGTAGCAGTAGCAGCTGGAGGAGCACCACGCTGCCATTGGAGCGGGATTGGAGGCACCACCACCACCACCATCAACATCAACAACAACAATCCAAATAGAAGCAGCGTATTTGGCGAAAATTTTGCATTGATGGTAATGCATGCTAGAAAACCGCAGCGTATGAACGATGGGTACGATTTCCAATAACACTAACACTCACACCCACACGCATACCCTCCCACACACACACACATTGGCAAATGCAATTGCACATGCAGGCAAAAACGCACACACACATACACACACACGCATGCATAGAGGCAAACACCCATAATTGAATATTTTTTGTTTACGTTCTGTGTGTGGCAATGCTCGTAGCAGCGCCAAACCCCCTGCCCCCCCACCCGCATCTATCTTTTACTTTGGTTCATTCATCAATTTCATAATTGTTATGATTTTCAATCATTCAACAAATAATTTCATTCACTTTTAAGTGGCTGGCGTTTAGTTGTCCATTTTTGGCTTATGCTCCATTCTCCAGTTGTTCGTGTGTGTTTTGTATTTTCACCACACGCTAGCTGCCTCTCGCTCGCACCGGCTCAGCTGTCAAACGCAAAAAGAGATTCATATCCACATTTACCGTTTTGCATTTGCCATTTACCACTTTTTTTTTTAGTTCTTTCATTTGTTTATTCCGTTATTATTCCCCTTAAATTTGTTTACACTTCAAACGCAACGCCCAAAAAAAAAAAAAAAACAAGGTAACGGCACAATAGAAAGAAAAGCTATAGCAAAAGCAATAAGTGATTTTTATGTGTAATTTTTATTTACATTCATCAATTGTGTCAACGAATATCAACTAATCGATGTATTTCCTCTCTTTATCTTGAATTCTGCAGGTACTTTGAGAAGCATACCAGTCACACTTCCTACCAGGTGAGCCAGTCAGTTCCCTCCCGTGAACGAACAACCAAAGAACAACAAAGTCCAAATTATCCAAAAAAAAAAAAACATAAAACAAAAAACAAATTACAACAATATACAAAAATATGACCTACTACTCGTTAATATACTAATCACAAAACACCAGAACCCCCCGCCCGCCCTCTGATGTACCGTTTTTTTGTTTTTGTATCGTATTTTGAGATTCGGTTGCTTGACTATTTTGCATTTGTTGATAGTGTTTCGGTTTTGTAGGCCAGTGTTGACAAGTAGTAGTTTTTTTTTTTACTTTAGTAGTGGTCATTTGGAATGTGTGTATATGTAGAGCCAAAAAGCCAATGCAAAATCCATCCAGTTATCATTCCCAATTTATGTAGATGAACACCCACCCACCAACCCCCACACCTAGCCCCCGTGTGTTTAGTTACTGCATTGATGAAAGGTTTTTGGTTTTTAGACAACAACATGAACCCCAAAATTCTATTTACTTAATTTATCGATGTGTGTGTCCCTCTGCCCCCCCAACGTGTTCCCTCTCTGTGTGTGTGTGCATCCAAATGTTAAGAAACACTCAAACGCCCCCTCACCCACTCAACAGACACCTCTTAAACCCACAAGCTGTCCATATACGACCCGACCCGCCCAGCCCCCCACCCCACCATCCATTCTAGAACTGACAAAAAAACCGTTTCATTTTAACCCATTGGGAACACGCGGCATTGCAGCCAATCGAACTGATATTGAAATTGAGAAACGAATCTATATAGCATAACATACAACATATACATATTTACCGTATGAAAAGCAGAACGAGAATTATTAACGAAACTGGAATATAACTGAAAAAAAAACGCCTAGAAAATATACATACTACTTCGATACTAAAAGCAAACCAAACGATTCGCCAAATATTATATACATACACATATATAAACGATATATATATATATTTACTGCAAATTTTTAAACTAAAAACAAAAACAAAAAACCACAAAAAAATAACAACAAATATCCTACGAAAGTTAGCGGAATATAAAATATTAATCTGATGATGAAAATATATATCAAACAAAAGAGAACCCGGGAAAGAATGCTTTAAACCGAGATCTATAAATATTCTATATAGAAGTTATTATTAAACAATTATACAAATCAAATCGAATTATTCCATTTATTAAACTATTACAAATATACATATTTATACACTTTATTATATATATATATTATATATATATAAAGATAGATTGATATATATACGACTATTAGAAGCAATATATAAAACGCACAACAAATTACTAAGCGCTGCCTAAACCAAATCTTAATCAAATCAGTAGCCTTAACAAAAGCAAAAGCAAAAGCAAAAAGAATTCTTTAATAGCAACTATTACAAAATACAAACGAGAGTAAACAACTATTCAACAAAATACACAAACGTGCCTCATTAAACAAAAACCTAAGCAACAATCAATTAAAACACCAACAACAACAACTAAACGAAAGGAACAGCGAACAGGAAAGGAGAGGAGAGGAAGGAGAAGCAGAAAAGGAGCAGCAGCAGCAGCAGCAGCAAGACGGAAAGCAGAGCTTACTCTGCGGTTTTAAAAATCCAAAGTTTATATAGAAAATCCAACAACATTGATATCCTAATCAGCTTTAGGACGAGGACGAGGACCAGGACGAGGATCAGGATCAGGCGGCCCCTGGGCAGGAGGAGCAGCAAGTCATCGATGAGGGGCAATAGCGGCAGCCACAATCACAGCCACAATCACAGCCACAACAACAGCCACAACAACAGCCACAACAACAGCAACAACAGCAGCAACATGGCCGTTGATTTGTCTCTCTCGGTGGCAGCGGCAGCAAACAGCAGCAGCAAGAGCGCCGTCGCAGCAGCCGCAATGACGTCGATGTCAACGTCAGCTGTTGGCTTCTGCCGCCTAGATGTAAGTAAAAGCGGGACAGACAGAGGATAGAGAGAGAGAGAGTGGGAGTGAGAGTGAGAAGAAGAGACAGGATTAAACGGGACCAACTGCAGCACCGCCAGAAGGATGCCACCAAAGACGAAGGAGCAGCAGCAACAGCAGAAGAAGCAGAAACAAAAAAAAAAGAAAGCCCAAAACAAAATATTTAATCAAAAAAAAAAAAAAACAAAAAAAATTCATATGAATTTTTGTATAATTTGAACGCAAATTGAGTTTCGTTTACCATTTCGTTCCGTTCCGTTACGTTCCCTTCGTTCCAGTTACGTTCGCTCCTACGTTATTTACCGTTTCATTTTGCAGTGAAAAAGAAATTCCAAAACTACAAATTTACAAAAACCAATCAAAATCAATCAAAACGCAAAACCAAAACAATTTTAAACACAACTAAATTGCATATTATTTAAATCACTATATAACGAATATATATTTCTCTGTCATATCATTTTTTCTATATACATATTGGCGTATTGGCATTATATATATTCTCTCACACAAGAAAAAACTCAAAACTCAAAACACAAATTGGCAATAATAGTAGATGCATTTTTTTTCTGGCATTCCGTTACTCCGTGACCCGTGACCCGTAACCCGTATGATTTTTGTCACTATATCTACCAGTATCTATTCTTACAAAACCATTGCGTAGAATTTAGTTTTTTGATTTTTGTTTATTGTTTTTGTTGTTTAACAACTAACCGAAAGTACTTGCCCCCCCGTCCCCCCACGCAGAAAAGCCGCAACCGTAACCATAACTTAATAATTAATAATTAACCAACTAACCGAAAAAAAGCAAGAAAACAAAAAAATCAAAACAAATGTAATCAGAGCAGAGCATTAGAGCATCCGCATCCATCCGCAGCTTTGTAGAGAGATACCCCAACTAAACTAAACAATCTATATATGACAATGTACTTCTTCTACTCCCCCACAAAACACTTCTGCTTCTGCTGCTGCTCGCACTTGTGCTCTGATGATTCTGTCCACTGTCAATCCAGAGCTCAAAGTACAGCAGTTCAAAGCGCGACTATGAACGTGATCGTTCCTCCAATTATCGCGATCGCGACCTCTCGCCCGGTGGCAGTGGCGGCGGAGGTGGAGGCGGCGGCAGCGGTACCGGTGGCGGCAGCAACAGCGGGAATGGCGGCGGCGGCGGCCCACTAAACAATGGCAACAGCTATCGCTCCCAATCGCCCGACATTGATTCCCCCTCATCGAGATCACACGATTTGCGAGATCGCAACGATCATAGGGGGAGTGGCAGCGGTGGCAACGGCGGTGGTGGCGGCGGCGGCGGCCGTGGCGGTAGCAACGAGCGATACAGCTTCATACAAAAGATGCGGGATCGGGATCGTGATGTCTACAAGAAGGATAAATATTCCGGTAAGTGTAATCAGCAAACGGCTACGAGCTACGGGCCTTTCCTTACCAACTATTTGCCCATTTCAGATAAAAGAGATCGGCGTGGAAATGATCGGGACTCGGAATCGTATCGCACCAATCATGACAGGGATCGCCGTGGCGGTGGCGGTGGCAGCGGTGCCAGCGGCAAACTTTGCTCCTCCCGCGAGAACGACAAACGTTCCGGCTCTGATGATCGTGATCGGGAGAGAGATCGCGATTTGCGTGATATGCGCGACAAGCGGGATCGTGGCTCTGATCGTGACAGGGATATGTACAAGAAGGATAAATATGCAGGTGAGTCTAGTATCCACTGATCCTTTATTGGCTTATTCCCTTTCTCTCTCTCTCTCTGTCTCTCTCTTTAGACAAGCGCGATCGCAGCGACAGGGGCGAGCGTACGGCGCGTTATGGCGACTGGAGTGAACATGTCAGCTCGTCAGGTGAGTCAACGATCGATGGCTCCCGCTAAAAGTGTTGCTTACGTGCTTTTCTCTTGCAGGAAAAATGTATTACTACAACTGCAAAACGGAAATCTCTCAGTGGGAGAAGCCAAAGGAATGGGTGGACAGAGAAAGGTAATTCCTCCATCTCTCTTTCTCTTTCTCCTGCTCCTTCATCTTCATTTATTATTCGATTTTTTTTTTTTTTTTTTTAGGAATTTGCCCCGTGATCAGCATAGGGAGAAGGACTACCGCGATAAGGAACGTGACCGAGATCGCGATGATCGCTTCAGCAGGTCGAGTAAGTCTCTCTCTTTGTGATTAATATTCATTTGTGGGATTCTGTTGATTGATTGTCTTTCTCACTCTCTTTCGGACAGCATACAAACATTCCAATTCTTCGCGGGATAATGCACGACTGAGATGGAGCTACAATGACGATGTGGGCCCGCCGAGTCATCGGAGACGTTTGGATGGTATGTTTGGGCCCGAAACTTAATGCAGGCTTACGTTTCTCATGCAAGTCTCTGACCAAACAACAGGTCGACATAACGAGAACGCTGATATGGATATTAGCGGCGATTCGACGCCCACCTCAGAGGCCAGCTATTCCTTGAGCGGCACCCCCACCACGCATGGCGGCACCGGGATGAGTGGAGGAGGAGGAGGAGGAGGCGGCAACGGCGGTGGCAATGGCAGCAATGCAACAATGGATCAACCCATGGGCAATGCACTGCCCCGTCTGGCCTCACATCCCAATACTGGCAGCTCATCGGGAGCTGGAGGAGCACCGTCTGCAGCAGCAGCAGCTGCGATGCACTACAGCGGCGGTGGGCCAGGCGGGGGACCCGTAACCGGCGCCACCATGCTGCCCACCAGCGGACTCTCCTCGGTGCCGCCAAGCATTGCCAATAGCAGCAGCAACAGCAGCAGCCTTAGAAACTCAGTTGTTGGCCACATAGGCTCCACCTCCAGCGTAAGTTATTTCCCATTCGTTCTTTTGTTTTGTATTGATAATTGATTCATAATTGACTTTTGTAGACGACTGTGCCAACGCTGTCGAATCAGGATCCCCACCAGCAGCCGCATCAACACCAGCATCACCTAAACTCGAATGCACCGTTGCCGCCTGGCAGCGGCGGCGGCAGCAAGGGACGCCAGAAGATGCATTTGGGTATGAGCGTGCACGACCATGGCCAACACAACTCATCTGTGAATGCATCAGGGTCCGATGCATTGGTGAATCATGCCTACAATTCGGTCAATAATTCCGTCACCGGCAATAGTTTAAACAGCTTAAGGTATGTCTGGTAATCTAATCCGCCTCCATTCCTTCTAATTCTTAACTTTCGTTTACTTTCAGGGACAATAACAGCATCAATTCCCCGCTGTACATGTCGCATCCCCATCACAATCTTTCGCCCCCGCTGAATTATACCAAGAGTCCCATACCAACGATTGTGGGTATAACGAACACCGGAACGGTTGTGAACGCCGCCAATATGGCCAGCATTATTGGAAATTCATATACCTGCCAGGCGGCCTATGGCCCGATCAAGACTGTTGTCGATGGCGGTGTCTCACCGGCAACGCCCGGCGGTGGCGGTAATTGCAGCAGCCAAAATATTGTACCCGGCCTGGGCGCCGTCAGTGGGATCAGTGTGATCACCTCGATGGGCAGCAACAGTGTGGCGGGTGTCATGTCCCTTGGGGATGGTGGTCCGCCGACACCAACCATGGAATTAGATTTAAGCTCAGCTTTAGAACAACAGCAGCAGCAGCAACAGGTGGCGATGGCCGCCACAATGGCAGCGGCAGCCCTTGCAGTGGCCCAGGCAACAGTCCAGCAGCAACAGCAGGCGGCGCAACAGGCCCAACAGCAGCGAAAGTGTAAGTGATTGGCGCGATGGCGTGCCTCCAAATAATTCCTAATAACTACCTTAATAATTCTACCCACGGTTTGGTCTGTAGTGGATGGGGCATCGGGCGCACTTAGCTCATTGCAGAGCTGTGTGGGCTCCTCGGTGCAGGCGGCCAATCTTCGGGGGCCGGAGATATCGCCAAAGTTGGCCAAATACTTTCGCGCTGATTTGATTGCGCATGTGACCAATTGGCAGGCGGAGATACTGGAGCGTCAGGTAAGCTTTGAGGTAGGATATGGTCGTACAATAACACATGAACATATTTCTATTTTGGTTTCAATCCTCCCAATCGCTTAATTTAACCCGTCCTTTCCGTCCCCGTCTCCCCGTTTCCGGTTGAACATTTGATATTAATTTTGGTACCTTGTTGCAGGCGCAAAAGTGCTGCGAGGATACGCATCTGTTTGGGGACATTACCTGCACGAGAATTTGCGCGGAACTGAAGTGCGCCCGGAGTCTAGTGCGCAGCACCGAGATCAATGCCACACTCCAGGAACAGAAGTAAGTGCCACCCCCTTTGAAGTCTCTTTGAACTATAATCTTTATATCGGTTTGGTTTTTTTGCCTTACAGAATTATGTATCTGCGGCAGCAGATCCGCCGGATTGAGGAGTCGAAGACTCAGAACGCGTTCATGTCTGACGATACTTAGGATCAGGAGCAGGTTAGGCTGCGCGTGCATCGCAAGCTGTCTGTCAGGCTCAAAAAGAGCATATTCTGGCGCAGCTGATGATGATTGCGATGATGTGTTGATGAGACGCCCAGCACCCCACCCAGCAGCATTGCCTTCCCCATATTCCATTTTGATGATAATGTGGGAACAACGACGGTGATTGCGGGTGGGGGAAGGCGGCCACCAATGAGACCACACTCACACACACACGTGCATCCTGCTGCTCTGCTCCTCTACTCGACTCGATTCTAACCACTAGGCGACGCATCACCCGCCAGCCCCATAAGATAAAACACATAATGGAAACGGATGTTCTCTTGTGAGCCGCGAGAGCCACCCTCATGTGTCTCTGTTGTGGGTGGCAGCAGCACAATGGAGGCACAATTTTACAACTCTTGGCTGCCGCGCAGGAGTTCCCGAATGAGAGAAACAAATTCAAAGCTCTGCAACAACAACAACAACGAGAAAAAAATGTTCAACAACAGGAAAACAACAAAAACAAATAAGATGTTCAACAACAAGATGCAAAAAAAAAACAAGCTGTTCAACAACAAGATGAAGAAAACCAACTGCAACAAAAAAAACTAAAACATAATTTATAATTAGCAAGAAAACGTAAATTAAATAATAAATTAAAAAAAAAAAAACAATGAAGCAAAGAAGCGGAAGAAAAGAAACTCAATAAAAATCAGCAACCCAACATCAACAACCAACAAAATGAAAGATGATTACAATATACAAATCGAAAACCAATCAAGATCCAATAGAGATATAGCCTCGAAATCGAATTGAATCGAAGATAAGAACACCAACAAAACACCAACAACAACAACAACAGAACATCAACATAGTATACTCAACTGCAATAAAAAGAAAAAATTAAACTATATACAAATTATATATAAATATATATAAAGATTGTATATTTACAAAAACCTAAATACAAAAAAAAACAGCATCTAAATTTATATATTGTATGAACATAATAATAATGATGGACACACACAACCAAAATGCGAGTCAAGTCTAACAAGTCGAATCCTCCACACGCTTTCAGCCTTCGTTAGCAGGAAAACAAAACAAAACAAAACAAAATAACAAATAAAGGATACACGCAAGAGTAGAGAGAGAACAGCATGCAACAACTAGGACCTGTGTTCTCTGCTTCTCTACCAAGTAATTTTGTAGAACAGCTTGAGGAATGCAACCGGGGAAACACTTTTATGTTTCCCACATATAAACCCAAAAACAAGAAACATAAAAACAAAAAATAACAAAGAAAACACCAAGCTGTTCCGGGTTCAGCTTTGACCAAACTGTTTAAGCAAATGATTAATATTTATTTCAAATGCAATATCCCAGAGATATAGAGAGGAGAGAGAGACACAGAGATGTTTCGTTTGTTTTTTTGGGGAATCGTTATTGATGGATGATGATGATATGATGAACGGAAATGGATGATTGCTCTTGATAAGTGCAATTGTTTTACACCGTTCAACAATTTAAATGATGGAAATTGTCTATAGTTATTAGAGATCCCACACACACACACAGACACACACTATCCATGCCACACTATCCATGCAACACGTTCCCCCAAGCCCTGCCCATGAACCATCCCATCAAAATTTTCTTATTACCTTAGTTTACTATTTTATGATGCTACAAATTGTATCTTAAGTTATGGTAATGCTATATTATTTTTTTTCCGTTTCAAATTTCCCACACTAGAGTATATATAATTATCATTTTGTTAGCATAATTTTTTTTGGATAACCTTAACTGTAAGCCTGCAAGAAAACCATTTATATGTGCACCCAATTGAATATATATAGATATTCCGCTATATATACATATTTATAAACAAGAAAACTTATTTACATTATTTTTTTTTTTTTGGTTATTTAAGCAATCGAAAAGGGAGTAGGGGTGGGGCAGCGTCGCCAGCAGTCTGTCTTAAGAGAATACTATTTTTTTTTTCGGGTGTTTTCATGAATCTTAACCCACACCACCACACGACACACACACAGACCACCACACAAATCCACATGGGAAGGCGGAATGACCCTAAACAAAAAAAAATAAAAATAATACAAACAACAAACAGAAGAGAAAAGAAAACAAAAAACAGTTTATTAATGATAATGCTAATAACTATTGTAGATATACATATAAATAATATATAATAAATATATTAGCTAAGCGTCAAAACAAACAAACAAACAAACAAAAAACCGAAAAATAGAAACTTTTATTATGAATTAATTAAAAAATACAACAAAAAAAAACCAAAACAAATGCAACAAATATTTGAATACTTTTCGAAAGAATACTTGTGCCGAAGACAGGGTGCAGACAGGGTGTCCATTGTGTGTAGCTCTTACGCCTTCAGCGAGATTTCAGTGCTAATGTTGCTGTGACGTCACTGAACAAGGGAACACGGGAACCCATAGGCTGTGATTACTGCATGCACCTTTGTGACGTTATTCCATCGAACTTTTGCATCACCCTACGCCCATTGGGACCTGCTAATGCACCGGTAAAGCACAGAGAGCGGCAGAGAGCAACTGTATGCCTTACGCTCCCGCTTTAAAGCCGGCTTTTTGTTTGCAGCGAGAGAGCGCAAGGTTCTGAGAGAGAGAGAGGAGAGAGAGAGAGTCTGCTTGAGCTTGAGCTTTGCCATTACCCAGCAGACGAATTTTGCAGAGCCAGGCGAATTCGGCAGTGAACGGTCTACGAAATGAACTGAGAGGGAGGGAAAAGGGAGATGACACGACACGACACGACCACGACTACGGCACGACATCCACATTGTTGCTCGTGTGGCGCCTCTGTTGCTGCTGCTGCTGCTTGCTGCTGCTGTGGCGCCTCTTCCATGCGTGTGTGTGTGTGTCGGTTGTTTTTCTTTTTTTTGTTCTGTGTGTGTTCTGCTCTTCTTATTTTTTGCGCTGGCATCCAGAGGACGATGAATGCCACAAGTAGCAGCCAACAGTTCAGCATTGACAACGCCAGCGTACGCTTGCCAACGGCGCAAGCAGCGCACCATACAGCAGGACCAAAGAGCACCCGAAAGGACCAAACAAGAGCGAATACGAATACGAATACGAATAACCGCCATAACGGTAGACGTGTTTTCAAATCGCCTCGTGTCTAACGGTTTTCAACATGTACAATTTTTGGCATTATTTTTTTGTGTTTTCTCATGTGATCTTTCTTTTGTGAGACGTGTTTAAAAATCAGTTAAAAACTAAAGTTTTGCTCAGTTGTGCTTAAACGTTTGAATCAAACAAACAAACAAGACAACAGTAAAAACTGAAACAGACAAGTGAAATTAGTGCAAAAAGTTTGCTAAAAAATAAGAGAGAGAGAGAGATTGAGAGAGATCTGCGCCAAAAAGGTGAGTGAAGCAGAAACTTGTTGGCCTATAAAATATATTATACAAAAATTTATAAAATATAAAATATACATAGATATGTGTGTTAGTTTTATAAGTTTCTTAAGCTAGAATTTGTCTTATTATTTTAAAGACTAGAGCGAGAGGCGCATAGTGTTTTGAGCTCTCATTTTGTGCTTAGAATGTATATGTTAGAGTGAGAGGTCTATAGTGTTGTAAGCTTGCAAGCATTACTATAGGCTTCAGGTAAGAGCGAGACAACCATAGAACGATTATGCTATTCGCTAAGTTAAATGTAATTTGAACATTAAAATTTGTCTAAAAGTTTCACTTAATGATAGCCCTACATAAAATACGATATGCATAACTCTCATTATGCTAAAAAAGAGTCGAGTGCTAAGGCTATAATGCCCCAAGGATGAGCCACAGGACAGGACAGGGACAGCCCAGGTGGCTTACAGTGCTTCTGTTTGGATCGTTCTGAAGTTTTAAATGGAATATAATTAACATTTAGCTAGTAACTAAATTCCTAAAAGGATTTATGTACATAATTAGAGCAAGCATTTGTATATGCGCGGCTCAGAGGCCTGTGCTAGTTATTTTTGTCTTTCCTTTGCTTTTCCTTTGAATTTTCATAGTCTCTAAGATTCTCAAATGGAAGTTTAATTAACAAAAACACACACAAAAGCGTTGCAGATGAAAAACTAAATCTATATGAAATCCTTGCTCAAAATGTCTTTCATCTTTTTTAATTTAATTAAAGTCGAAAAGTGCCAAATGAAATGTATTTCTGTGTGTATATGTGTGTGTGTGTTCTGTGCGGTTTTAAACATATCGAATTTCCATGGCATAAAATATATCTGGCACGTTTTTTTTGGTGCGTTTAATTTAGTTTTTCCAATTTGTAAAACAGTCAAAAGCAGGCAGGCAGCAAAGCAAAAGCAAAAGCAAATAATACTACATATAGTATAAAGCAGAATAAAAAGACTTTACTTATTTTTCAAAGTGCTGGAGTTTTCAGTGGTGCTGTTCGGGGAGAGGGTTGGGGGTGGTAAAAACTAAACTAAATTTTTCGCACGCTGCATTCTTCATTTCTTTTTAGCTCAGCACTTTTTGGGGGGGATTCCATCCGCGTATCTTATAAACGAATCAACTGAAAGGAGAGTTGGAAGCCAAGCCAGCGAGAGAAATGTTTAAAATGCTAAGCATGCAAATAGTATTAATACATACAAATGTATATATATATATAATATATAGGGTACTATATATTTATTCTACTGCCAACTACTGTGTTGCACTCTTGAATGCTGCTTGGGCCATTATCTTTCATTGATTTATCATGCCCTAACCCAGAGGGTATTCTAGTTTTTATACCCGTACTCGAAGAGTAAAAGGGTAAAATAGTAACATAGAGAATGAATCATTTCCGACCATATAAAGTATATATATTCTTGATCAGCTGATCACTGATAACATAAATCACATGTGTACTGACTGAGTACGGATATAAAAGTAGAGTCGCGTTCACAGCGACTCCGTACGTTCTTTCTCGTTTCATTTGAGAACTTTGCCCCCCTCAGTATTTGACATTGTACTACGTGTGGGTTATACTGGGACAATGTAATCATCATTTGGATACAATCTCTAGATTTAATTGTGGCAGCAGCTTACTCTCTCTCTCTCTCCATTCTCTGTGTTTTCCTTTCTCTGTGTGAGTTCTCTCTATGTTTGATTTTAATTTTTTGATGGCAGATATCTACAAGTAAAAGTTTCTCTTTAAAGCTAACAGTTTTCGTAGTTATATATACATATACATATATAGTAGTATTCTTAAAGCAAAAGTCAGTTCTAATAAATGTGCAGAGTTTGTTGTGTAGAAGATACTTTTTGTAGAGCATTCTTGGGCATTGGAAATTCTTAAAAGTTGGAATTTCCGGCAAATATTTCTGCATATTTATTCCCAAATTAGTAGAATATATATTCCTAGAGCTGTGGCTGCACTCTGCAAAGGGTATTCGTATACCCCAGATACATGGGTCTCTTGCATTTTTTTCCTTTTTTTTTTTTCTTATTAATATTTTTTCGTTTGACTTTCCCCAACCACTTTTTTTGCCTTTACCCATTCCTCTCCTCTTTTTTTTTCTGTGGCTTCTGCATTTCCTGCTTGCCCCCCCATCTGTAAACTAATTAGCGTGGTGGAGGCAGGGCGGAGGACTTCAAGGACCTCGCACTCCCTCCCGCAGCCGCACCCGCACTGCCCGCCCTGCTCCAGCCATCATCAAACATCCTTCAAGTGATTTGCCGCTGTTTTTATTTAGTTTTTATGTTGTTTGATTTTTATGCACTTCCCTCTGGCCTCTCTTCAATTCTCTTCTCTATTTTTGGCACTTAAAAATTGTCGCCCCACCCCCCAAAAAATGTGTGGAAATGTGGAATGCTTTTAAGAGGCAGAATCGGTAATGGTAATGGCAATGGGGAGGGGAATAGGGATGGTAATGGGAATGGGGAATATGGAAGGGGAGTGCGAGCTGTGTGGAGTGTTGTGGGGGGCATATTGACAATGGTGCTGCATTCTGGCGCGGAATGCCAAGAGAGCGAAAGTCAAGCCCCATAAATTTGACGCCGTCAAGTCCTTTGGCATCCCAGCGCAAACAAAAATGCGTCCAAATGCGTACCAACAAATGGGTGACAGGAGACAGAAGGGGGGACGGGACGGGGACGCACCCCACACTCTTGAAAGGCAAAAGGATTGGGCCAGTGGCTGGGAGCTCGGGAGTGGGATTGGGGGCAGAGTTCCACGCTGATGCGGTCATTGTGAGTGCCAACAAGAGGAATGTCCATGCAGCAAACAAACAAACAAACAAACAAAAAACCCGCATTTTTTTATTATTATTATTAATCTTTTTTGTTATTATTTCTCGCACTCTTTTTCTCCCCTTTTGGCATTTCCTAAGACATTTATTCACTCTCTGGCGGGGTGGGGGGTATTGTATTTGATTAAATAAATGCTGAAAAATATAATGGGAAATTCTTTAAATCGAAATTAAGCCAAAGGAGTTACTTTGAAAGGGTAACTCCATCGAAGAGATAAATCCAAAGAAGATACTTGAAAATATTACTTAAACAAAAGATATTTTTAAGGGAGATACTTCCAAGGGAGCTACTTCCAAAGGAGATACATTTAAACACCCTTGGAGCTACTTCCAAAGGAGATACTTCCAAAAGGAGATACTTTCAAAGTAGATACTTCCAAAGTAGATTCGTACAATGTAGATACTGCCAAAAGGAGATACTTCCAAAGTAAATAATCTCAAAAGAGATACGGATCAAGGGAGACACTTCCAAAAGAAGATACTTCCACAAGGAGATACTCTTACAGTAGATAAAAATGCCCTTTTCCATGAGATACTTGTAGTGGAAATACTTTCACAAAATATATGTATGTACCTCTAAGGGAGATACTTTTAAGACCGATACTCGTAGGTTATTTCCTAGAAGATACTTAGCCACAAAAATACTAGAGAAAATTAATTCGCTGTGCAAATGTTCCATAAGCGAATGGACACACATTCGTTTTATTCTTTTCTTTCATCCGAGGCTTTTCATCCGATGTTTATAAATCAAACTCTGAGCACTTCATAACCCAAACCCCATGCCCCATAACCAACCCCATGGCTAACCCCATACCCATACGCAACCCCCATACCCATACCCAACCCCATACCCTACCCCTACCCCACACCCAACCCCCTTTTCAATTGCCTTTTCGTAGCCTTCTTAGCCTTCTCTCGTTGCCTTTTGTTTTTGATTTATTTAGTTTGTTTTTAGCACCAAATCAATTCCAAAATTCCATTCAAAAGCGAGAGTCCCAGCAGAGTCCGGCCACAGAGTCCGAGCCAACCTCAGTTTCTAATTGGTCGCAACAATTTTGCTGACCTTGGGTTACCCACTGCCTTACTACCCCCATTGGACTTTCATTGCTTATCCCGCCCCCCCTTAGACCTCTGCTCTGCTGTGGTTCCTATTTAAATTATGTGCATGTACATATTTTATTTTCGTTTTCATTTGCGACTCTTGTTTTGGCTTTTGGCTTTTGGGTTTCTTTGTTTCATTGTGCGGGATTGGGGGAGGAATGGGTGGCACTGGGTGGATGGGTGGCTGGGTGGGTAAGAGGTTCGTTCTCTCGTTTATGACCCAACCATTTTGGCAGCATTGCTGCGGTCAAGATTGAGGCATATTTGGATGCCCCAGCATTGGCGTGCTTGACAAACATTTTCATTTTCATTTTGGGTGATTTTTTGTTTTTTTTTGTTCGTATTATGTTGGTTCGTTTTTGTTCTTGTTTCGGCAACTGCACTCAATTTTATTACCACTCGCAATTCATTTAGTTTCTCCATTTATCCCCTGCTCCACCCTGCTCCACATCCTCATCTCACCATCATCCATTTATACCCTCCTCGTCATCACACCATCTGACCATCTCGCATTTATTTACTTTTTTTTTTGCGTACAACGAAAGTTTCATTGGGCCCCCCGCAGCCCCGCCTCCCGCCTTCCTGCTTGGCTGTTATAATTTCATTTGCTGGCCTCTGGTTACATTTACATTTTTATTTCCTCTCGGACGCCTACGACAAAAACAACACCCAAAAAAAAAGAAAACACATTGCGTTTGCCCTGCTCTTGTTTTATGACTTTGGCCTAATGTTTTTCGGTGGCAGGGGGGGGTCCTCGGATTTTGAATGTCTCGGGGGAGAAAGTGGCTGCCACTTGAGGCCACATTGTGCCCGGTGTCCGGTGCCGTCACCCCGCGTGACATTTCTACGAATTGCATTTATCATTTGGGAATTCCCAGGCAGCAGCCAGCCTGTGAGTTTAGCGGGGAAACATATTTTGCATTTGACAACAGAAAGTGAAAGAGAGAGTTCCAATAAGGACTTGAGGGATACCCATTAATCAGGTGAAAGCCAACAGGTGAGGTCTAAGAATATAGGGGGTACCTATAGCTCTTTTATTATCTAAAATCATATCACTAGATATGCCTTTGCAGTTGTCCAATCTTGAGTTCCTTCTGCTTTTCTGATACCAGAAATCTCTTGAAAAATCTTTGGCACATGCATACCCTACGCTCTGTCTTGCCTGCGGTATACCCTTCCTACCCGAAAGGAGAAACGGCTAAAATAGAAAAAAAACACCAATCGTCAGCAAACTTATGTCGAGTCTTTTGGGCTGTACATATATCTAGGATTTTCACTTTGGGGCCAGAGCCCAGGGCTTTTTTATGAGGGTTTATCGCAGCTTTTCCTCTGCATTTGCTTCTCCCACAACAACATACTCCTACGTTCTCGTTCTCCTACTCAAAGCAGCAAAGAAAGTGTAGAAAAATCAAGAAACATGTCCATGAAATCGTAAACATTTGCCTCTGATTTTTCGTCTTTATTTTTTATTTTTTGTTGTATATTTTTTTTTCGGTTGGGTTTCACTTTTATGTGTGTGACTTTTCTTTTTA
Organism: Drosophila bifasciata; assembly: GCA_009664405.1. Classification (NCBI taxonomy): domain Eukaryota; kingdom Metazoa; phylum Arthropoda; class Insecta; order Diptera; family Drosophilidae; genus Drosophila; species Drosophila bifasciata. The sequence goes on from CM019041.1 coordinate 35,126,821, forward strand.
TAGGCCATGTAGCTACAGCAGCTACAGGATGTTGCTTAGAAGCGGAGCATATTACGGGGGGTATCCATCTCCCCCCTTTTCTATCAAGTGTTTTGTGGGGATAAATGGAAATGAACTGTTAACAATTTTTAGAGTTGCTCGATATTTCTATGCCTATAAAACATAAATACTATATGAACGTATTTGACTTTTAATGATGGGCAGAGGTTTGGAAAAGTGTTGCAAATTGTTTTTAATATTAAATTATTAAATCACACAATAAATCCTTAAAAATTTCTTCGATCTTTTCGTTAATTGTTTCAATCGAATATCTGCTGTACATAAATTTCCTTAATTGCTTCGAAATTTGCTTCAATGAATTAATACATATATTATACATACATATTATAATACATAATATACATAATTCGATATTATTTGTTTATAATTGTATTGATAATTATTTAAATATCTTTTTCTACGATATTGGGCAAATACTTTTATATCTGATTGCAGCACTCTGCATATTGCCCCCTCCACTTATGTGATTCTCACGCTTTTCCGAGCATTTTGCCACCACAAGAGACCTACAACCATATCACCAGGGATCCGTGTCTGGGTCCGTGCCTGTGTTCGGGTTGGGGTCCTCGTCGCGACATGTCGTTGGTTCTGGTTCTGGTTCTGGGTCTGGGTCTGTGGGTTTTTGTGCGACTTGCGGCTTCTGTGGCACTGTGGTTGTGCGGCTCTGTGGCTGTGTGGCGCTCGCGTGGATGATGTTTCGCATGTCATTGTCGTAAGTTGGCATATGTCACCAAGGTGTTATATGTGCGTACAAATGTACATATTTAATGAACGTACCATATACATATGCGAGTTTATATATTTTTGAAAAAGAGAACAAAATACAAGAAAACGAAACAAAACCCCAAACAAAAACAACACACAGACGCAGACACATATAGACATACATACATTTTTTATATATTCAGCTTGATGTGTGTGTGTGTGCAAGAAACAACTCGGAACATTTATGTTTTTGTGTGTGTGATTGTTCCTCTACTCTTCCTTACGGCAGGGGTCGAGTCATGCCTTGAGGGCTTTCCATATCTCAAAGTGTTCCGCTATCGATGGTACAACAGGATTTGGAATGCTCCACTCCTGTTCCACTCCTTACCATTCCTAACCCAAGTATTGCGTGAAACGATTCGAATGCCTGTTCCATTCAATGTCATTCCTAACCTAACGATTCGCGGTGCAAATTTCCCATAACCAAACGACAAATGCACAACTACATAGGGTATGCCCAGCGTCGACACACTTTTTAATTTAGAATTTCCTTTTGTTGCTGTGGCATTGAGATTTTGCAAAATATTTTGCGCGAATGCGAGTTCCGCGTTGGTGTGGGAAAAAAACAACTTTTGTAGGAACCTCTGCACCCCGTACACCTCTGCCCCCCCCTTGGAACAGACTTGGAGTAAATTTATGCTAATAACAAAATCAGAGTAAATCCTTAAATTGTCATTAGCTAAGCCTTTTTGTTGGCAAGTCCGTTGAGATTTTGTCGCCGTTTTTACGCCTCTGTGTTTTTGGATTCGTTCGTTGATGGGGTTTTCGGCCAAAAGCCTCGCCCACCTTTACACCACACACTCTTTTCGACACTCTGCCCACTCCTGTGAGCCTCGTTGCCTCTTTTTTTGGGAATGGTTTTGACCCCGTTTTTAATGGCCTTTGTTTTTGGGTTGAAGGGATTTTGTCGACCTGGTACAAATGGTACCAAAAAGTACACGCAGCATAGGCTTTTAGCGTGGTCACGACTAATTCCCTGGCATTGTATTTTTTTTTGCCCTCACTTTTTTTTTTTTGGTACTCGTTAGGTGGCACAGCCCCAAAAGGCTGCAATTTGTGTATTTGCATTCGAAAACCCCTTACACGTGGTACGGTGACGGTGACGGGGGGGCAGCAGCATATCAGTCCGTACAGCATTCGTTTGCTTTTCCTTTCATTCATCCATTCTTTGCTTTAGCTGGTCTGGCCCCCTCCCCACACTCTCGATCGTGTGGGCGTGTGCTGCACACAGTTCGGATTTCCCATTGAGAGACTGAAGTTTGAGTCAAAATGCAAGCAGTACGAGTTGCTGTAGTTGTAACTGTTGTTGGTATGTTGTATCGACTTGGGAGTTCCATGTTCCATTTTCCATATTCCCCTTTTGTATGCATTCTAACTGGAAATTTTACTTATATTGATGCGACGAATGTATACTACATGTATGTACGTTATACATACATACATCCATCGAAATCTACTTGCATTTACATTCTTAATTACATTCTACATGATCAGCATCTACACTTTAACTCTCCCTCTCTGTTACACTGCAGTGTACAGTGCGCTGTAACAGCAGATGTATAGTGCACTGTAACAGCAGATGTACAGTGCACTGTAACAGCAGATGTTATTTCAAACACAAAAGTCCGCTCTTCGTTTTATTTTTGTAATGCACAGACAGAGAGAGGATTTACCGCTTGCTTTTCTTGTTTCGATACGTAAAAAGCTTTGCGAAAAGTAATTGCTGATTTCTGAAAAAAGTCTGTGGCATAAATCTGAATAATGTTCACGTTTTTCCCTTACATTTCTCTCTTTTTATGGTTGCTTTTGCTGCGCTTCTCTTCTGAGGAGCAGCAATGAAATTGTTGCAGCTTAATGTTTCGTCTTGAGGTTTTCGCTGCCACTTACATATATGCACTTTCTGTGCCACTAATATACCCATTTTCTGTGCGCTTAATGGGCAGCAGAAACAAAAGCGAGAAGAAGTGCTGCCTACTTAAGTGGGCTCCCGACGGAAGCAGATTTTCGGTTCACTCTTTCCCACACTCCAGTACGTTCTCTTTTGCTGTTACTTTTGCTGTTACTTTTGCTGTGTATGTGTATGTGTGTGTGTGTGTGTGGGTCTTCGCTCTCCACTTACAGTTCCACTTCCGCTCTGTTGCACTGGCTTACGGCTGCTGTTGTTTCAGCCGCTTATCGGTTTCGGCTCTGTTGTGCATTTCCTCTTTCCGTTCCCCACAGCTTGTGTATCGCTCTTCCGTTCCTTCCATCGCTTAACACTCCCCAGACGCCTCTGACGCCTCCGGTCCAGTACGCCCCTCTTTATGTCTGCTCTATCTATCGCTCAACAAATTATGTGCCAATAAAGTTTTGTGTGTGTGTGTGTGTGTGTGTGTGTGTGTGTGTGTGTTTGGCTGCCCCTCAATTCTTGCCAATAAAATCCTTCTTAACTTTTATGGCCCAAAGGGGGCGAGGTTACACCCCTTTCCAACACACACACACGCATATAGATAGAGCGTGTAGAGCGAGAGGAGCAGCAACAATGAGAGCCATGGCCTTTAAAGCTTTTGCGCCCCCTTAAGCCCTTGTCAAATGTCATGTGGCATGTGTGGCATGTGTAGCATGTGTGGCATGTCTGTGTGTCTGTCTGTCTGTCTGTGTGTGTTTGTGCCAGGGCTTATCGTCTCCGAATTGCAGCTAAAATTGCTCTCAAATTAATACAACAATTGAACATCCTGCATCCTCGGACAGCAGCAGGATTCCACTTAAATATTTCGAGCCAAGCCAATTCTAAGAAAATTTCATTTAACTTTTGTGCAGTGAAAATAAATCGTTTGCTTCAATTATTTATATGAGGCAGAGGCAATAACGCTTGGCCTTAGACCGAACAAAATAATTGAATTGCACAATCCAAATGCTTGGCAAATGGAAAACTGCACAAAATACACAAAGCGAGATATCTATGCCACGAAAATTGTTTTCAATTAAAGGCGAATTTGCGTTTAATTGTGAAAGAAAATCTACAGTAGAGAACAAAACCAATCAATAGGAAATTTGTTTGTAGGGGAAAAGAATGAATTTTAGTTCGATTAAAGTGGCATATTTAATAGCTACATAAGGCTATTAGTTTTTGAATCTATAAAGAGAGAGTTTCTTCAAGTGTTGGCTTGGCTTTTTGTAATTCAAAAACTTCTTTCTGGAAAGCAAACAATTGCTTTAAAGACTTCTGTCCAGCACAGCAGATCTTTCAGGGTTACCTTTCTGGCCTGTGCTTCGGAATCTTCTGCCCATTGAGAGCCATCTAAAAGCTGCTTAAATGCGAGCAAACAATTATTAACTCCACCCTCCCAAGTATAGTTTAAGGCAACTAAAAACCGGAATTAAAATAGTAATTGAACCTGGCACTCAGCAGCCGGATATCCCCCTTTTGCGTTCTCCTATTGAGAAATCAAAAGAGACAAATTATATTTTTTTTATCTTACTTTCATTGCTGTTGCTGTTGCAATATGATATACAGCTGCAGCTGTGTGTGTGTGTGGCATGGACTTGGGGATGCATGGCACGTACGTCCATCATTGAGGGGGCAGCAATTGGACAGGGATAGGGATAGGGGACGCAGGGCAGTTGGATGGATGGGGTGGTTGAGAAGTTAAGCTGGGGCATTAAATTCAATGGACAGGCGAGACCGCAGGCTACGATGGTTGCTGCCTTGCTACACAACAAACTTGTCTCTCTGTTTTCCCTTAAGAGGGCGGGGAGGAGTGTCTGGAAGAGAGTTCGAATCGGAGCACTCGCACAGCATGTGTTGTGTCCGCAATGCGCAACAGGAAACGATGCCACAAGCAGCAGTGGCACTACCAGTGGCAGCAGTCCTGTTCGTAGGACACACACACAAAAGTATCCTTCAAGTGGTCTTCATCATCAGAATTGTGTTTTTCCTACTGTTTGGCCCTATCGTTCTCCCTGTGTTGAATTAATTGACCAAGTTTTGCTTTTAAACTTCGCTTCGCATTGCCCACAAATTGCACTCATCAAAAGCAAACCAGCCACAGGACAAGGCAGGGGGAAGGGAACGCACCGCAGGATGGGGGGGCACCGAAGGAAGTGGTACTCTCGCATACCGGAAAAGCAAAGTAAATGGAATTTATCAGCTTTAGGGAAATTCTTTAATTACATTTCCTGCATTGTCGAGTGTCCTTGGTATCTACAGAGTTCTGCCTCTAGCAGTCTCCATCTCTCTCTCTCTCTCTCTGTGTCTGTCTGCCTCTCTTTAGTTGGTTTACACAGAACGATCGATCCTGTTGCTTCTCCCAGACAGAAAGAAAGAAAACACTCAGCCGGCCCCGCCCCCCCCAACTCTTTGACACTCTCTTTGTTGTGCTTTTCCTTACTTCCCTTGCTTCCTTATATATTTTTTTCTTGCAATTAAAAATAAACATAAGCAAAGGCAAAGGAAAATTTCACAAGCCTTTTCTGCTGCCAGAGTTTCTCTTTTTTAGAGTTTTTTGCACTTTTTTTGTGGTGCATTTTTCTGCTTTTAAAACGGTGTCTGGAAAGTGTGTGAAAATGCGGGAAAAAATGTTGTGTATGTGTGTGTGTGTGTTAACGCTTTTCTAATGAGCTCGACTTATGACTGACGCCAGGAGATGATAACCCAAGTAAATCGCACTCGTACTCTCTGGGTCTGTGCTGTCCTTCTCACTTCCCACCGACACAGACAGGATGCATAAATTCCAAGCAATTTAAGACACACACCAACACTTGGATACACACACACACACAGACAGAGAGAGAGAGAATGAATGTGTGGAAACAATGGGGCACTTTTAGCCCTAACTAAGTGCTCGACTATGCCCCCTATGCCCTCCCTCCCCTACCTTTGCCCACCATGCCCCCTGTGTACCATTGGGAATTGTTTATTCTTAAGGCTTCTAGGCCGTGTATCTGTGTGCAGGGCTTAGTGTGTGTGTGTGTGTGTGTGTGTGTGTGTGTGCTTGTGGAGGTGCGTGGCAGATAATTATATGCCCAAGGATAAATATTCATGGATATTGTTGTTTAGTGTTTACGAGCAAACCGAAAGCCTGTGCTGTATAGTACTATACTGTGCTGTGCGATGTGTTCTGATGTACTGGCGAAAAACTTTAATGGAATGCAAAATGTGAAATGAAAAATTCAGAGAAACATACAGAAAATTGGGAAGGAAATCACTTTCGTTTCGCTCATGGGAACATTAATATAGGTGCTTGTAGGAGGGTGCTGGAGCAGGAGCAGGAGCAGGAGCAGCTCCTGTAAGCTCGAGCTTATAAGCGTAGGCTGCTCGGTGTGTGTAGATCGTGAGATCAAGCGGCAGGCCGCTCTCTGAGAGCGGTGACAGTGCGCTGTTAATGGAGAGCAGTACGCGGGCAGTGGTAACAAGCTGTTAATCTGTGCTGTTAGCAGCGATGTTGCTCTGTGCGCTGCTGCCCTGTGCTGTTAACAGCGCAGTTGCTCTGTGCTGTTAGCAGCGCTGCTGCCCTGTGCTGTTAGCAGCGCTGCTGCCCTGTGATGTTAACAGCGCTGTTGCTCTGTGTTGTTATCAGCGCTGCTGCTCTGTGCTGTTAGCAGCGCTGCTGCCCTGTGCAGTTAACAGCGCTGCTGCTCTATTACAGTGGCTCTGAATGTAAAACAAGTGAAACAATCGAAACAATCGATTGCAATCGAACTTTAACGTAGATTGGCAGGTCCATGTTTCATTTTCGATTAATCTGTCAAATCAAAATCATTGAAAAAAACTTAAACTCGAGTCGGAATTTAGTAAATTTACAAAAAAAAAAAATGAACGTGTTCGGGCTGTACACCTTTTTTGTCTTTCTGCTGACTGGCCGCTGTTTGGGTGTAAATGTATCTGCAGTATCATCTGTAGTTTTGAAGCAACCAGAGGAACCCGTGGGGGATCTAATGCTGAAGGGCGAGTGGCTGATTGGCGTGTGTGCGTCACATGAGGTGATTTGTGGCCCATTCGAGCAGCTGTGGGAAAAGTTCGCCAAGTCAGTCGACCCGAAGGCGCACCAAGTTTCGGTGGGAATCATCCGGCTGGAGCACTGGGAGGCCATCCAAGGGGACCAAAGCCAAACGCACTACCTGCCCATCATACTCCATGTGCACAATGGTCGCTGCCGCGTGCTGAACGTGGGCGAGGACTTCCTCAAGAAGAAGAAGCAGAAGCAGCAGCAGCCCTGGATGAACATTGAACGGGAGGAGGCGTACCACAGTTCATTGTTGGACTGGAAGTGGGATGAACCGGACCATAGTCGTATGACTTTCACCTGCGCCATCCTCTTCTTCATTTGGCTGTCGTATTTATTTCGATTCTTTTGGCGCAATTGGGAACTAACAGTTGTGATAATTTTATATAATATAACGGCTTACATAATAGAACGATAGGAACTGTGAGAAAATATACATATTCTCATTCCATTCCATTTTGTTTCTCTCTCTCTCTCTCTCTGATTGCACACAACTAAAACTGGAATGCTGAATATATTTCAGTTCTTTACACACAAGATCAACGTGCCACACACACGCCCCCTCACCAGACGCCTCTTTAACACACAAACGACAGAAACTGTAGCACACTTTGGTGCGCAATCCGCATTCATTGCCGTGGGAATTGCAAGAAAGCGTCCGCAATGAGCGCGAATTTTATGGCCTAATGAACTTAAAGAGCTTAACCCCTAGTCGCTCCCTATTACTAACTCTGTGTGTGTGTGTGTGGCACGTGACTTTGCTAATTGAAAGGCAGAGAAGGAGTAGGAGTAGGAAGTTTCTCTTAAATGTCGAAAATATAATTATCATCCACGGCAGCGTGCTCATGTGTTTTGTGCTCCCTGTTGCTGTATGCCCTGTACGGGAGAGTTTTTCTCCCCCGTCTCTCATAAATAAATAAATAAAATTATTTAATTAATTGCACGCACACAACAATCGTAAAGAGTGGTTTGGGAGGGGAGAGTGGTAGAGTGAGTGGCACAAAAGATACCCCAAAAGCCATTATATTTTCCGCCGTGTGGCCACCAGTTCCAGGCATGGAGTGTCCCCCCCATGGAGTGTCGCGCTCTCTCGCTCTCTCCACTGCTGACATCTGTCAAACGTTTGATTTGTTATGCTGCCCGGAAAGGGGAGAGAGCTTGCCTGTAAATGTTTTGACATTTATCAAAGACGGAAGAGCAGAAAATGCTCTCAAATGCTCTCCCTATCCCGCTGTCCCTCTCTCTATCTGTGTCTTTCTTTTCGGATATGTGGTGCTGTTTCCATTATAGTAGTACTATTGCAGGTGGCAAGGCAAATACCTTACAAATGAGTTGCAAACACAAGAACACACTTGCGGATTGAAGGCTGCTGTTTTCCTTGAACACAAATGATTGATTATCCATTGGAGTGCTGCTGCTGCTCCTGCTGCTGCTTGACACTTGAATGTCCTTTGCCCTATACCCTGTACATGCCCCCGTTGCTGCTGTGTTTATATTTATTTCCCATCGAACGTTGAATCGTTGAAATTTTAATGAGCTTTTGATGCAAAATACGAGTTAAGCTGCTTGTCGCATTATTTATGTTAAATATGTTCAATATTTAAATGCATCGCAACGGCAAGCATGCCCCGTGGCAGCAGCAACAACAAATCTGGCCCCTTAATAATACACGCCTGACGAGGCGCTTAATTCATTTGCTTTTATTGGAGGGGGGGACCAATCGAGTGAAGCTGCCGCAGCCAATGAGGCCAATGAGTGCTGTTTGTGATTCGATGTTGCATGCTACATATGTACTGTACATACTCGTTTGAATTATGGAGTGTTTTAAGTGTGTGTTTACTTTGGTATATTTTAAAAATAAAATGTAATTAATTTTGCGCATTTTACTGCCTTTTAGAGGGGTACTTCATGCTCCCCTCAGACTCCACTGACAAACATTTACTATGACAAAACCAATGCAAAAACTAAGTAAAACCCGAAATAAATTCACAGAAACTCCAACCTTTTGATGACTAAATCTTCATGGCACTCACAGAAGTGCATGTAAGCGCATATAAATCCAGGAATATATTCGTACTCGTACTCGTATCATATTCTTTTTGAATGAAATTCTGATCTTGTGCCTGGGCCTCAAAACGATATAAATCCCCACCCTCCCTTCCACGCACGCACCCATTTCAAATTATTTTGATTGACAGTCCCGTTTGATGGGTTTAATCCCATAAATCGAATGGCCCCAAAGGGGGTTCAGTAAAAACTACTGGGCGGGGGCAGCCGGGCTTTTGGCCGAAAACACCGAACGGGAGCTAATTGCCATGCCGATGCATGAATTTTGTATTTGAAATTGCGTCTGTTGCAATTGAAAGCCACATACATACTGTATCTATGTGCATGCCACATGCCACAATTCCATTGAGGAATGTACGTAAATAATATATGTATGATAAATACTACTATATATAGGATATTTTCATTGAAACGATTTAACTGGCGGCGGAATTATGGCGGCTGCTCAATTATGCAAATTCTCTTTCTCTCTCTCAACAATAACATTGATGTTGCAAGCAACCGAAACACACACACACACACACAGAATGGAACAAACAGAGAACCACGAAATGGTGCATGCACCACTGACCACACCATTCATGCACCACAAACAATTTAATGGAGCCAAAACACAAACACACACACACACACTACACCAAAAACAAACCATTGAACAATACGCCAAAACTTTTGCCAGGCATTTGATACAAAAACAAAGGACCTCCACCCCGGAGAGTGGCGAGAGGAAAAGAGTCTCTAGGAGAAACAAAAAGGGAATACTCTACTACTATTACAACCAGAAGAGAAGGGGGTGGCTTCATTGCCTTTATTTTAATATTTTAAAATGTAAACTTTACAAATGTAAGCTTGCAATGTATTACTCAAAAAAACTACATAGATAGCCTCAAATTTTCAGAAATATCGACAAAATTTTTAACTGCAGAAAATTCAAAGAATTGTGCAATGAAAAACGGATGCCCAAAAAGTGACTTTCAAACTTTTCGGTGGAAATTACGATATTAATTCGTAGAATTTCTTTCCACACAAATTGTGCAAATAAAACTTTTCGTTGGAAATTTCTTTTTAATTAAAATGTAAAACACAAAGTTCCTTTAGGACATTTTCCAGGAATAAAACTGCATGCAATCTCATATATGTATGTACATTCATCTCATATCTCATATGCACAAAAACGTTGAATTCATTCGACGAAATCCCACAATAAATCGTTTTCCACCCAAAACGAAATGTAACCAAAAAAAAAAGAAGTGCAGTGCAAGTCCCCCTGCAAGTGGAATTCGAGGAAAAACTTAATGAAAAACTGTACGCATCCATTTTCGTGAAATGGATAGCTGATTTTCATTGTATTTCCAGGAAAAATATATCATGCGACGATTATGGTATTATCCTAACTAACTTTCAGCCATAGCTCATGTATCCAGCGCAGGAAGAGTTGCCATCAGAGAAAATTACGTTTTGGGGCAATGGCTGAAGGGTTGTAGGAAATTCGGGGAAATTGTGCGCCCTTGTTGACGTTGCTACGATCCAGTGGCTTCACTTTGGGACTCTGCAAAATGTTGAAATTGTTGTTTATTTCGATGCGAATTTTTGTTTGTAGTGGAAGTTTTGAGACATTTGCATATCCAACAGATAGGAAACTTCAGTAAAAGAAAGAGGCAGATGAGCAGACAGAGTGTAGAGAGAGAGAGGCTAGAGTTGTAGGTGGAGCGGGATATGGTGCTCTCCCTGCCAAAGTGCAACAGTTGCAGAGTGTTCCAAATGGAATCAAGTTGAGTGCAAGTTGTCATGGCCCGGTATTGAGGATGGCCCCGTCCACTCCGCGTGCATATTTCTGGCTAGCCCTGACCCCTGAACACGAACCCAAATAGCTGCAGTTTGGATATCTCGCAAAAGGCGACAACTTCTGGCCCGCCTTCGAGAAATAAGCAAACAGCCGGCAGGCATGAGGGCATCCAGGCAATCACATCACTGCGCGTTGACACAAGCGAATGGAAACAAGCAAAGGGCGTACGCGTCAATATTTATAACTTTAAGTTACCCTATGCTATGATTTACAGGGAAAAAAGAAGTGACTTAGTACAGATAGCACATACTCGTAGGTCCTGCTATATTCATCCGATTGGAACGATCACCTTCAGTGAGAGCAAAATTATGTTCGTTCGCTTTGTTCGCTCAAAGCTCATGCCTAGAGAGAGGGAGAGATATTTTTTTGTATGCGTGCACATTTACCGCAAACTTTTTCTGACTACCTGCCCACTGCCCTCGGAAGTGTCGTTGCTGCCAGAGAGCAGAATGTGACAAATGCTCGCTCTCTCTCTGCTTTCGGCGCTGATCTGTCGACTGATAAATATTTCGCAGGTAGAATGCAATCTGTCGCTCTCTCGTTCTGTCTACACCGATGCCCGCTCGTGGTGACGCTCAGCGAGGATGTGGGAGAATGAAGGAGTCCAAAAAACGGTATTTTGCATTGATCGAAGCATGTACGAAGTACCGTTTGCCATCGTGAGTATATTCGACTCTGTGTTCATTTAGATATTGTTGGATATGCTCCACCGTTGATTCTGAGCATTCTCTCTCTTCTGATTTGTGTAGTAACCATATGCCTGCTACATATGTACACAACATACCCTTGCTGCTGTTCCGATTGCGGGGTATAATTAACTTACACATGTGTTTGAGCGGCAGGGGGAGTTAACTGGAGTGTTTTGGGGCGGGGTGAAAGAATGTAATGTCAGCATGACCCTGACTTTTCGGTAGCAGATTGAATGGATGGTGGAATGAAGGTGGGCCCCCCCCCCCTCCCCTCTCCAATACCTTCCACCTTGCTGTTGTTTGTGTTTTTGTGTTGTTGTACCTTTGGCAGTTCCATTCAAAAAGAAAAAGTTTTTTTTTTTTTTTATTTGACTACTCCTTCTTCCTGTTGCTGGTCTGCTGCCCACATTATGGCATTTTTCCTGATATTTTCCGTGTGTCGAATGTCAAGCGAACGAAATTCATGCAAGATATGTACCCGAAAAACCCTTTGAACTACCCACAAAATAGGATGCGCAGGAGGAAAAGTAGCAAAAGTTTTTTGTGTGCCATAGAAGGAGCGGAGAGAGAGAAGAGAGGAGAGAAATTCACAGGAGATTCATAAAAAGGTTTTGAATAACCAAATTATTGGTCCGAAGATGATGGAAAAGAGAAAACTTTTGCTCCCCTGATGCGGGCCACTGATTAACACTTTTGGAAAATTCATCTACTCCCCACCCACCACCTGCTACTCCTGCTGCTGCTGGTCATTGAGGCGTAAGATGACTGAAAAGGCAAGTTTTTCCACAGAAAAAAAATATATAGAAGTTAACCAAAAAATCTCAATGTGAGTTAACGGTACACAGGAGGGGGTCCTCTTGTGGGTGAAAGAAGAAGAAAGAAGTCCAAGTCAAAGAGAAAATTGATACAAAAGCGAAAACGGAACGAAAACTTCATTAAGACAACAAAAACAAAAAGCTTTTTTGGCAATCTAATGAAACATTTTCATGGCTCGCTCGTCGACGCTGAAGACGTTGAAGAATTGCGATAATATCTGCTAGTATCTGCGCACTGGAAGATACCCTAAAAAAGACCCTAATAAAATGAGTTTAAATGTCAAACGAGTGGCAAAGAAAGTGCAAAAAAAGACAAGGAGTTTTCTCCCCATTGATAACATTATCATCACGTTATGGTTTTGGATTATGTCACACATCGTGGGATGCCGCAGGGGAATGGGGGCGAAGGTGTTTGTCAGCAGAGCAGAGAGTTCCTGCTGCTGCCACAGAAAGTGGCATGTATGTATGTACATATGTATGTACCTGCCTTTGTGTGGAACGTTTCTGGAACTGAGTTTTCCCCACTGCACTCTCCTTTATTTTCTGCTTTATTTATGATTATTATCATGTAGTACTTTTTTTACATTTCTGGTGAAATGTTCTCCTTGGATACAGGTGACAAGGGAAGCAAATGGAATGGGTTGTGTGTGGCATGTGGCATGCTGTGTGGAGTGGGCCGTGATGGAAATGTGATGTGTGTGGGGGGGGTGCAGCACTTTCGTTTCTCTTTCTGCTGTTATTTCAATGGAAACTCAATGAAAAGTGTAAAAAAAAAACAAGCTGCGTAAAACTTAAGGAATAAACGCAAAGAAAACAGAAATTTGAATTTATAAAAGATAATACCCATCAAGTGGGACTCTCCACCTGCCTACCTTAGAGCCGAGCCTCTCTTTTTTGTTTAATTTCCTTATCTTATCGTGTACTTTATTTAGTTTTCTTTCATTCACAACTTGGCGAAGTTTTTCCTTTTCTTTTGCTTGCTGTTCCTTGTTGCTGCTTCATTGTTTAATAGTTTCATGCCACCTCAAGGCTTTTGCTTCATTTGTCAATCATTTGATGGCAATCATCCGTGTCCTGCCATCATCCATCCCCTGGTGCTGCTTTGAGTTGAATGCACCATGGCCGCCGCACCCCCGCTGCTCTGCTGCCACAGCATTGCGGGGCAGTCAGGCTCCTTGAAAAATGCAAGTTGTGTTTGGAAAATATTTCTCACTCTACATGATGTTTCCCCTTGCCTCTGATGCTGCCTGCCTGCTGCCTGCCTCTGTTGCTGCTTGGCTGGCATTGCCGCTGCCTTAACTCGTATTTATTTCATTTCATTTATTCCGCTTTTCGCGTAAGCAACACAAACACATGCAGCTGCAGATGCACTGCAAGAAAATGCAGACAATAGCTGCGTAAGTGATCGATCTGCCTTCCTCTCTATCTCTCGTTCAAACGAGTGTGCAATTATTACCCCACTTTATATTGTGTGCTCCTGCTCTGGTTTCTTATGCTCATTTCTCGCAGTGCATTTAAGTAGTTTGTTGTGGGCAGTGCAGTGGGCTCTGCTAGCCAGCAAATCGGATTGTGTGCTCGCCCAGGGACTTGGCAGCGGACTCCCTTAATGCAGAAAGGCAGAGAGCAGACAGCAGACAGCAGCCTGCTGCTGACTGCAGACTGCAGTCGACTGCAGTCCATGCCTTCTAGGGTGCTGGCGCCCACTTAAGTATGCTAAGATTTCCGTTGCGCTGGCAACGCGGCAAAGTGGCAAAGGAGTGCAGAGGCAGAAACAGCATCAACAACAAATATAAATATAAATAAATATAAATAATGAAAGACAAAGTCATTTTGCGCCACAATGACAATGGCAACACTCTGGCGACACACTCACTACTACGTACTACCCCACCACTCTCTCCACACATTCGAGAGATCCATAGATACATTCCTCCCCCACCCCCCAGGTAGCAGCCCTCCCAGATATGCTTATGAGACACCCACAACTGGAGACTTTGGTTCCCTATGGCTACATCTCCCTTTCCGTGGGGATTTCTGTGTGGGTTTCTGTTTCTATTTGGTAAAGCGAGTGAAATATCTCAGGCTGTTTATTATCTAGACAATGAAAATACACATAAACACACAGAGCAGGGCGATGTACAAACACAGATACAAAAGCTAATGCAAACACAAACACAGAGAGAGACACATTTTGAATGGGATAGCAAACCAAATCAAGCCACAAAACGAAGCAAAGCCAAGTCCCAAATGGAAAAAGTGCTTCAGCCATAGGGGAGAGAAGAGAAAGGCCTCTGTTGCACTGTGAAATTGATGGAGGGGAAACCCCTACATTTTGTCACTTAATGAGAGGGAAAGTCTAGCTCCTTTTTTGTCACCTAATGAGAGCAAACAGTGATTTGTAGAGAAAACTGTGCAGGAATCATCCTTGTTGGTGATTTTTAATGGAAATTAAGGAATTATACTATATAGTATACAAAATGAGTTTCCGAATGGGAAAACGTGACTTTTGAATGGAATAAAATGTAACATTACATTTAATGCAATATTTTAATGGACAAAACGTGACTTTCGAATGGATAAAAAACTTTTAAACAACAAAAAAATGAATAAAAATCACAATATCCTTTAAATAAGGATCAAATAACAAACTTGAAAGAATTTTTTTTGTTAATTGATGCGCAAAATTGCAAACAATCGACCGAGGAACGCTGTCGCATGACGCGGTACATGAGAAATAGTAAAAGAACTCCTACATAGACAGCAGTGTCAGTGTAAGCATCGAATGGGGTGGGGGAATAGCTGTCAAACTGTGACTGTGACTGAGAATAGAAAAACCAAACTAGAACCCAAATAGGAATAGGAATCAGAGGAACATGGGAATGGGCTGGACTGGGCTGGGCTCTGTCACCACTCGAATTACCTGCAAACGATCGAATTATACGCGCCTGATGCTGGAGTGAATGTTGATTGCTTTTGCGATTTGGTGGCAGAGGCAACTACTCGTAGGATAAACAATTCCATGCACACATCATCGAAATGGAGACACTCGTTCTCTGCTCTCGTGGCGACCCAATACACATTCAGGACACGCTGCCGCACGCACGCACATACATACAGATGCAAATACTGAGAATAATAGTAGACACTTGACTCGGAATCTGCGTGTGTGTGTGTGTGTGTCTGTAAAAGGGGGGATTGGTAGAACTATTTATGAAGGACATTTATAGCCATTTTGAATGCTTTGATTTCTGGAAATGAAAGCCAGAAAGACCAATTCCCCAAGAGGAAATGTTCCGGTTTGCTTTTTGGGGGCTGGTGGGATGGGATATACCCATTTCATTAGCCCATTCAACGGATACCCTCTAAATGAAGCAATCACTTATGCAAACCCATTGGCATTGGCATTCACATTCCATTCCATTCCATTCAGAATGGGTCGCGAAAAACTGTGCCTCTCAAATATGCAACGAATTTTTCCAGTTGTTTGACAACAGTGGCAACAATTGCAGCTTGATTGGCCTGCCACAGGGCCCGCTTGCAACCGCAATCACCAAGGGCCATGAAATTGCGACCAAGAGAAAACACAGTGTGGAAAACAATGCCAGGGAAAATTGGAAATGCCCCATGCATATGTAAGTAGGGGGCAATGTACACATACATACATATGTGTATGTATGTATGTAAGTCTGTATGCGTTTTTTTTCTTTTGTTTTGTTTGTTCTTTGTGGTGTGTGTTTGTTGGATGAAGGAACAATGCAACAGTCGTCCCTAATTTGGTTAGCACTCGACAAACAGCACAGAAAATACACGTGTTAGGTTCCCTTTGTAAGGGGAATCTATGCGGAAGCTACACTCAAAATATCATACTCATATCTTCGTTCTTTTCTGAGCAGCTCCGCGTACTTTACTCGCCTCCCTCCTGCTCAACCAACAGGTGTGCAAGCTAATTGATACCCCACAATGGTGGCAGCAGCAAGGGTATGTTTTATTCTCACTCTACAAAATAAGAGAGAGAGAGATTGCTGAGAACAAGCGGCGGAGCTTGTCTAATTGAACACACAGCCGAATATACTCACAATGGCAAACGGTACTTCGTACTTGCTTCGATCAATGCAAAGCACCGGCGTCTCAGTTATTTTTGCATTCTTCTTTCTTCCCCACCGAAGCAAAAAGGGCACGAGGAGCGGGCATCGCTGTAGGCATAGCGAGAGAGCGACAGCCGACGGATCAGCACCCAAGCCAGAAACAAATGTAAATTACAGAGAGAGAGGGACCGTTATGTTCTCTTCGTTTCTTCGAAATAACAACAACGTTTACATATTGTTTTGCACGATGCCACTACATACAGAAGTACCAGTACCAGGTTTCGAGTGTTTTCTGTTGCTGATTTTAATTCGAGCGAACAGCTTGCACTCACTCTTTTGAGACTCTTGAGATCTGTGGGTACTTATGGTATGTAGCTTTCACTGAGTGGAGCAAATTGTAACTACTGTAAATTACTAACTGTAATTATTGTGGTTTCTCGTGTTCTGTGGTGTAGCCTTATATTTATGTGGATGCACTTTTGTGCCTGTAAATATTATAGAAGAACTCGCAGCGGGTCGTCTTACGCGTACTATTTCCCAGCGAATGTTTAACTCTTTGACTCCCACACAGCAATTCATTTAGCATTTTCCCCCATCTGCCATTTGCGGCATTTCCATTTTCATAGACTCTTTCTTGGCCTTGTGGCTTCACTTCTTGGGGGATTGCGTTGGTGGACTCCCTGGCTCTCTGGCTCCATGGTGCCCGAGCTTGTGGTTGGTTCCATGCTTCTTGTTTTCATCGCTCGTGGCCCCCCCGGCGGTTGGGCAACTGTTTTGGTGGAGGCGCGCGCGCTAAATGGAGCCGCAACCGAGAGATGTAGTGGGTGGGGGAAATCCTATGCAGAAATGCTGGTGTGTCACTCGAGGGGATGGACGTGGCTGGCTGTAGCATGAAGTGAACTGAGGCAGGAATCCAGCAAGTGGCACTACAAGAAATGACTTTGCCTTCTCCACTCTCTGCTCTGTGCTGCTGGTGTCTTTCCCTTGAAGTTGCCTCACACTGCCACACTCTGCAGCTCGCTCACTTTGCTGCTGCTGCTGCTGCATAAATAAAGCTTAGGTGCAAATTAAATTTCAAAATTTCGTTGTGCCACACAAATGTAGAAGGCACTGGAGGGGCAGAATGGCGTGGCACCTGCCAATGGAGTTGCCATGTTTCTGCACTTGTTGTTGGCTTCTGTGTTAATCGGCACTGCGGTTTCTCGATTTACCCAAATAAGAAAAAAATACAAAAAACAACCAAAAACCGAGAGAAAAGCTATGGAAGGGAAAACCCGGGATAAACATGTCTGGCAAACACAACAAAAAATTCACATCCAGGTTGATGGGCTTTTTCTCCCCCAGTCGCACCGTCTACCATCTACCATCTACCACCTACCCCCAACCGCACCCAGTTTTGTGGTATGCCAAAGGACATTCATTACACAGAACAGACTTCAGAATTCAGGACTTGCTGCTTCCTCATAACACTGGAAGCCTGCTGTTGATGAACATTTCTCACATAATTCTCTCTCTCTGTTTCTGGCATATTCTTTTATGAAATTTTGATGGAATTCTTTCTTTCTTTCCCCCAACAACTGAGAATGTTGAGGAAGTGTTCGTTAAAGTGTGTGGTGTAAATGGCAGTAGATAACGGAAAAGTTTTGCTTGGAAGATTCTGAAGAAAACGATAACTAAATCGATTATGAAATGATATACTTATATGTATCAGAAATCTATATACAAATATTGAAACTCGTGTGGGAGAAATTTAAAAAACAAAATTTAGTTTGAGCCATAGAAATACGAGACTTAACATATTTAAAAACAAGATCGATCAGCGATAAATGTTTCGATTGATTGAAAAAATCGATAAGCGTTCGATATTCCATTTGGTTTTCAATACATTGCAGGATATTTTAAGATATTCTTGGGAATAAAGTGTGTCATGGATTCTTAAGTAGAGAATATTATGTGCCGTAACATATTTTTATAAACCATATGGCCTCTTAATCATCTTTCTCCTTTATATATTATATTTTTAGCTGTTTATCGATCAGAATTATCGCATAAAAAGTTTTGTGGCAAAAAGTACTCCTTTGAGCGTTTCCATTAGCCTTTTTTTTTATGGGCAACATTCTTATAGGGCCATTGCATTTTCTACTTTATTTGGCATCTTTATCAAGGTCACGCATCATTGAGTTCCCCCATACAAATCATCGTGCAAACGATGCGCCCTTTTGGCTGCAGTTTATGGGGCATTTTGGCACATGAGAATATTTCACTTAAGCGAAATGAATGTTCATCCTTTTGCAGAAGAGGAACGGAAACCAATCTACGGCCTTCAAGATGCAGACAAATGTGCAAATTGACTCGAAGAATCTGCGAAGCAACGACGACAATTTCCGTTCACGCGGCCATCACATAACCATTGAGGTGAGTGTGTGTCCTCTTATTATCTATTATCACACATGTCCTTATGCCCAAATTGACAACAGGAAACTTCAATATTCAGGATATATGCATAGTAATTAATTACAGTCGAAAGTTTTGCCCATTTTCCCATCTTTTGTGTCCGTGTGTGTGTGTGTCTCTGGCCAGGCCAACACAACGAGTTCGAGTTGGCTGGCTGGCTGTGCTGTTGATTCTCTGACATGGCTGCTGTCCATGGCTAGACATGGTTCAAACTTAATTAATTATGGTAAATATGGTAGACAAAATGAGGCATACAAGATAGTCAGTCTACTGCCCCTGTCTCTGTCCTGCACATCCATATGTGTGGGGTGGCCTACGGCTGTGATTACTTATACGATGAGGATGCCCCGGATAACGGTGATGTTTATACAGTTGCTGGGTTCTGGGATGATTAATTCATTTAGCATAATTTAGCATATAATTCGAAAATCAGAGAGAATAATTAATTAAGCTCTCATTAAATTTCATTTAATGCAGCAAAATTAATCCCGCTTAATATTCCAAGTGTAGCAAAATGCAACAAAAAAAAAAAACTGAAAACAATTGTTCCAGCTATTTCCATAAATTATAAAAACAAAATATATAAACTTATATTCACATACATACTATATATCAGTCTACAATGAACGTAAGTATTAATGAATTCTGTGCAAAATTTGCCATTAAAATCATAAATAGTATAAAAAAAAAAACATAATAACAATAAATCAAGTAGCAGCAAAAGGGCTATTCATGCTAAAATGTGTTTCATTTTCTCCGGCCTTTTGATTACATTTTTATTCTCATAAAATAATACAAGAGAAGAAACGATATACATATCATTTAAGGTATCTTTTCGGTTCAAATATAATTCTTTCAATCTGATGGAATTTCTGAGAAAAGTAATCCATTTCACACATTTAGCAATGAATGCATTTCATTCTCGATTGAATGAAATTTAATAAGACTAGGGAATTAATTGAATGACTAAAATTTGAGAATTTGGTACCGAAAGCGAATAAGAGGCAACTGATGATATCTGTTTTGAATGAATGAACGGATTAACCAAGCCAATGTTTGAATCATTCGAATAAGTTTCTACTATAAAGAAAAGTTCCCGCTCTAAAATCAAATATATCGCCTGCCAATTTGTTTACTGGGTGAACTACTAAAGAAAGCTTACTGTAAGCTCCAGCCCGTTGGCTGCAGCAGAGCTTTGCTGCAATTCCAAAGGGCGCCAAGAGACAGAAATGCAGTCGCCGCTCAAAGCATTTTGATGCACAAACAAACTTGAGAAAAGCTTAGAAAACAAAACGAATGTTTGAATTTATTAACGTTACAAAATTTGTTGCCAATGGAGTGGCGCTTAGACAACATATTGGTGCCGATGCAATAATGGTTTGCCACCAGAAAAGAGTCCTGTGAAACGGGTGTGGCTCAAATAAATCTTACGATCAGCATCGTACTCGCACTTGAGTTTGGCTGGAAAAGAAAATGAAATCGATTAAGAAATCGATTAAGAATCATCTGTTGCATCTATGTATGTATTTTTGGGATTAACTTACTAACTCGTCGCGTGTAACGAGGCACAAAGGTCGCCAGTGCATTCATCATGAGCAGTAGAAATACGAGTACGACTATTAGAAACTCGTACATGTGTGTATTTGCCGGTAAATTCATATTTGAAAGTCAGTTTTAAACCATAGATTATAGGTTTATTGAATCACAAATTGAGTATCGCATCAATGCTATTCGGATCGAACAATAAATATTAAACAAATTCTATTTGATTTATTTTAATCCTTAAACTTTAATAAGTTGGTTAAGTTTCCATAAGATTTTGGCTCAGATGTTCCCGTAATGCAATCCTCTCGTAGAGGATAACTGTAAATGCAACAAGTGTCCCCTCTGCCGGAGAGTGCTAATGAGAGAGAGAGAGCGAAAGTGCGAGCGAGCTTTTTGCAGCCTCTGCGCATGTGCTGCTGCCCTGTAGCTTTGAAGCTTCCCCCAAAAGCTGCTGGCGGCTGCAGCTTTTTCCCCCACAGCATCAGCTGTACTTTTAAGGCGAATATGCGGGGGACATATGATTTTTGTTTTGTACCGCCTCCTGCCCATCATCCTTCGTGCCTCGTCCTGCCTACCTAGGTCCTTTCGTTTGCTCGTTTTTCTCAATGAATGCTCTTGTGCCCAGGAGGCTGCCCCTGCCGTGACTGTACAAGTGTGTGGGTGTTTGTGTGTGTGTGGGGGCGTCTCTTGGATCGTGTTTCGTTCGTGTTCCATCAAGTGCGTCTTGCCAGTGCCGCTGCCGCTTGCCACACACTCTGCCAGTGGCACAGTCAGTCGCTGGCAACATTTTGGCGCGTGTTGACATGCGAAGAGTTTCTGTCGGTGAAATACCGCGCGACGCTAACGGGCGACGACGACGTTAACGCTTTTTTGACCGTTACAAACGCTTTAAGTTCTCGTGCGCTCGCTGCTTCCTCCGCTACATCTTCTACATCTTTTCATTCGAAAAACAAATCCGTCAAATCTCAGAAACACGACAACAAAAGCTGCAGCAAAACCATCATCTAGTTCTTGTTCTTTGCTCCTTTTTTTCCTTATTTGTTTGAGTGTGTGTGCTTTTCCGTGAATCAAAAGTAGAAAAAGTAATTAAAATACAACAGAATTCATTTAAAATTTGTTCCATTTTCGAAACTTTTTTATGGCAAAGTCTCAGATTATCAAAGGCCAACTCTCCGCTGAAGGCGGACATCAAACGAAAGCTTGAGACGTAATTCGACCAACCGAGGGGCGCTGCTGCATGTCAGCAGCTTCAAGTGTATGTGCCGGCATTTGGCGCGTAAATAAATCTGCTTATCAGCTGTTAAAAAAAAGTTTAAAAACTTTCACTCCACCTCCACGCACACACAATAAGGGGTCCCATCAAAAATAAATGATAACCTAATGTGGTATATATACAGTTGAAGTACAGTGAAAGCTGGACAGTGCGAAACCCACGAAAATTGATCATATCAGGTATCCTCTAAGGAAAAACTTGGCCAAGTCTCTCTTGTCTAGCAGGTAACACCAAAGGAAAGCTTATGTTCAGGCAAAAGTGCAAGTAGATCAACGGATATGCGCTGCCGCATAACGCGCGAAACAAATTCAATCAGTTGGAGGCATTTTCTGTTCCAAATAATAAATATATGATCTAAAGATTCTACTTATTGAATTATATTTGAAGTTTTTCTGTCTCTTGCTGTTTGTTGTTCCTGTTCTTTCATAATCCCTGCTATTTCGATTGTTGAATCTAATACCAGTACCAGGATGAACTCTACACTCACTCCCTGTGAGCTGTCCGCTTTAGGGCGCTTTCACTGTACATGTGTTTGGTTTACAACTGACGGAGTCTGTGTGTGTGTGTGTGAGTCTGTTGTGTCTATGTTGGCCATTGTTTACATTGTCAGTGGCAGCGTGGCAACAATGGAGGAAAGCGACAAACGAACTGTGAACAGAAATGAACACACAAGAAGCAAGAGAACAAGAAATAGCAGGAAACAGCAGGAAACATGCAGAGCGAGAGTCGAGACACGAGACGCGAAATGTGGCAGGAATATCCGTGTAATGGCATCCCTTTTATTATCATTATCCTGATTATTGAGAGCCTGGCTTTTGAGGCAAAAAAAAGGGGACTTTGCGAATGGATTATTAATTTAACATTTTGCCAGACAAGCGGACTCAAGCGAGTCCTCGTGTGGGTGGGATGTGTGTGGCTTGTGCCCTCCAGGGTCCCATCCACTAATCGTCACATCCCCCATTGAAGGACACTGAAATGCGTGCCTGTGGGTGTGTGTGTGTGTGTGTGTGACAGTCCTTGTGTGTAGAGATTTTAAATTAATATTTTCCCTCTGATAATAACAGCTGTCGGGTATTCTGTACGGAGAGTGGGCGACTGGGAGCGGACTGGCTGCTGCTCGTAAGTTTAACTGCCGGGCAATTGCGATTATTAATCAAATACTCGTAAAGTGAAAACTCGACTCCTACCCGACTCCTCACCGACTTGAGCGCAACAAAAGTCCAGGGCCACAAGGCGTTGGTGCAAAACTTGTGCCAAACTTTCACTGGCCCAGCAGTTTCTAAAGTTTTCTTTGCATTCGAATAGAAAAACATAAAAACTCATCAAATCAAGTGAGCGACGATAAATGCAATGCTCCAATTCAAATCGTCATAGTTTTTATCGATTGGTCATCGAAAAATATCGATAATTTTTTCTTAATTTGTTTGTACTTTGTTGGTTAGACAAAGTAGAACTAAAGTTAGCATCTATTTTGTGTGAGACCATCGAAAGGCCAGTGATCCGATCCAACTGCTACCTCGCAGCCCACCCCCTCAGAAGTGGCAACCGATTCAACCGGCAGACTCTAGGCCTCAGCGATTGTCAAACTGAAATGAAAACGAGAGCCAAAGCTCTGTGCATCAACGAGTCCTTGAACCCGAACAAAAAAAAAAGGGGACATGACATTGGCCATGACCTGTTAAGGTCAACTTGTGGTGCTGCAGCGCTTGTTGCATGCAACGAAAGACGAAGTCGAAGTGGGCGAAAAAAAAGACAGACGAAAAAAGCATAGAAAAGCAGAAAAGAGCAAATGAAAAGCACACCCCCATAAACCCAGGAAAAAAGCGAAAAATGCAAAGAAAAGCCGCACTAAGCAACGCAAAAGCCAATCAAGAGCCAATATGCCCCAAGGCGTGGCATTTGGAATAAAGGGTTCAAGCGTTCAACATTCAACCCAGCAATTTTTCGAGGGTCCAAAACCGAAAATACAAAAAACAGAAAACAAAAACTTGTTTAGTGGGGGGGCGCCTCAAGCAGGCAGCATTATGATAATTTCAATGAACGGATCTTTTGGCCTGCCTCCGCTCCTAATTCTATAAGATACTTGCAATGAAGAGACTTCTGCTGCTGCTGCCGCAAGTTGCAAGTGGAATCCGAGGTCTTTATTCTTGAGTCTTCATTTGTTTCTGTCGATCTTTAAGGTTTTCTCGATGGTTATTGAGGGTCGACTCGATGGTGGCGGCTGATTCGATTGATGCTGCGGATAGTTTCGCAGCAAGGACTCCAGATAGGCCTTGTCAGCCTCGTACTGCACCTCGTTCTGGTGATGTTTTCGCAGTCGAACGGCCAGCCACCAGCCGGCAATGTTGACAGACACCTGAATGGCTATCTAAAAGATAGTTACAATCAATAAAAAAAACAGATTTTAATCCCATTAGCTGCACTGCACATACCTGAACAATGTTGATGACCAATACCATTGTATCGCCAATGCCTTCATCTAATGTATCATGATTGTGTGGGCCACGCGACCATTTGTTGCGTCGCTCCATTTTCACAGTATCCCCAAACACTTGATTGCGCAGATAGTAGCGATAAAACAGCGTGAACAGATCCAAAACGGTGAGGAAACATATCCCAGTGGAGTACTAAACAAAAGATAGACCAAAGATAGCAAAAAGAATCGGGTGCTCCATTCCTGGGCGTTACTCACAACAGCCACACCCCAGACGGAGTCATAGAACAGCGATATGAAGCCAGTAAAGGCCCAAATGGCCAGAAAGATACCCAGGCAGATGCGCGTTATTAGATAGCCAAGAAATCTGGTTTTACTGTAGTACAGCAGCAGCGTGCTATTATTGGCGGCCTTTAGCTCGCCATCAATCTATGGAGTGGCATTAAACTGATTAAATATCGGAATATATATCGATAATAGCGATGAACTCACCTGCACAAGGAGCGTCAGGCAAACGACCAGCAGCTTGAGCTTGTGGGTGGAAATGCAGCAGCACATGATCCTCCAAGAGCAGCACTCCCCTGGTCTGGTGCCCTGGACACTGCGTATACTCTCCGAGATATATATGGTATGTGTGCGTGTGTTTGTGTGGGAATGGAGGCTATCCAATCATTTGGCTAAACTTCTGAGATCCGAAACGCAATTCGTTATCCGATAAACGTATACAAAAATTGTATTCTATATAAATTTGGTCGACAATTAATGTGACAATCGAGTCAAATGTAGAGTCAAAGATTTTTCACAACTTATACTACATAGCACCTGGAAGTGGAGCCTGATGTGGCGTTCCTTCCAGAGTTATTGCTCTGCAACACGAGTGTTGCCTCGAGTGTTCTGTCAAAAGGAGTCGCTAAGGAGTGGCTTCCTCCATTGCCCTGCTGCCACATTTTCATTCTCTATAGTGCTCTATAGTGCTCTATGGGGCATTCAGTATTCCGCCGCTTCACAACCCAGATCCTACTTAATAGAGCCATCTAGAGGGTCTCTTGCCTCGCCCTTTTCCCCTTTTGTGCCATTTGCCTCTAAGAGGGAAATCAAAAGAAATTGTTTTAAATGTCCAAAAGCTCATTGAGTAGGAAGGTTGCCAAGGCACTTGGTCTGGGTGCCATGGATGCCATGGCATTCCATGGGCATTTTGGGGGTTGCTGCGGTGCGGTATGGGGCGGTGGTCACTCCACTTGTTCTCGTGGTTTGGCACTCGGTTTGATTATCATATTACGTCGTTGCCCACTGCCCCCGTTCGTGCACCGGAGAAAAAAGCCGTTTAGGGCTGTTTATTAAAAGCCAAAGAACATTTTGCCACAGTATCCTCCGCCACACCCTGCACTCCTTGGGGCAGTATCCTTATTGAATTTTGTGTGTTGATTTGTTTGCATTTTGGAGGCCATCAAAGTTCTGAGGCTCTCCAAATGTAGTAGGTTTTTTGGGGGGGCCATCCAATGGAAAAGTCTCGGGGCCACAAATCGCTTTAGGGGCTAGTGTTTGAGTGTGTGTGTATCATAGTATGTGTGTGTAAGGATAAACTGTATCCTGTTACTGGGGCCATGACACGCACACACAAAAATAAACACTTTTCACACCGACAGATTTGAGAGAGAGAGAGAGAGAGGGAGCGAGAGATAGAGTTTTTGATTGAAAGAGGGGCGTTGTGGGGGGAAACAGTTTTTAATGCTGTTGAAACTTGTTATCACTCCACACACTCATATAATATCAACTCGA
Organism: Drosophila bifasciata; assembly: GCA_009664405.1. Taxonomy (NCBI): domain Eukaryota; kingdom Metazoa; phylum Arthropoda; class Insecta; order Diptera; family Drosophilidae; genus Drosophila; species Drosophila bifasciata. The sequence goes on from CM019041.1 coordinate 35,152,617, forward strand.
TTAAAACGAAAAGCCCCATACCCACACCTTCGGACCCTTGTCGCCAACACAGTGTTTTTGGCAGGCAATAAAACATCTGCAGGATTTCCTTGAGGCTGCCGCCGCACAATGCGGCATATGGTGTCGCATCCTGGCTTTCTGGAGCGTGGCGGGGGGTGGGGTATCCAGGAGTCAAGTTGATTCTGGTGAAAGGATACTCGGGTGCTCCTCAGGGAAATGCAACTAAAATTTCGTTTCAATGGAGATGTTAAAGTCAAGATTCGCTAAAGCAGACGCCAAGGTCAAGGAATTCAAGTTCAAATCGTCTGAAAAGTGAGAGTGAGGCACATAAAGAGAAAAAAATGTGCTGAAAGTACATAATTACATTTGTATTGTCGCAAAACCATACAAATACCAGAAAAATACCGCAAAAATACTAGAAATACCAAAAAATACCAACAAAGTATAAACATATTTATAAACATTTTAAAAACATTTCAGAACATTCTTACAAAATATCAGAAAATACTGAAAAATACCAAAAACATTAGAAGTAAAAATTAAATACTAGATACATTTTTAGAAAAATCAAAAGGATATACTAGAAAAATACCAGAAAAGTACTACAAAACAATAGCATAAAGAAAAAGAAGAAATACTGCAAAAAAATACCTGTGTGTGATTGTCTCTTTTAGCGTTTGTTCACTGTGTTTAATTGTCTCCTGCTGTTGGAGCTCCCTTTTGCCCTTCAATGTGTATGAAATGCTGTGTGTGTGTATTTGTGTGTTCATCCATCATGAAAGGGCGAGAATAAGGGAATAAACTGCAGAGGGGCAGAGCAGGGAACCCTTGGTCCTGCTGCTGCTGCTGTCCATTGTTGTCTGGCTGCTACCTAGTGCTCCTGGTGGTCCTTGTGCTCCGCCTGCTCCTCCTGCTCCTTGTGGCTCCTGCCACTGGCCCTGCCCCAGATCCCTGCACTATTCCATATTGTTAAAAGTACGGTGGGGGGCTGGGGCACTGTCTGGGCTATGCCTTGCGTCATGTGCCACGCCCCGTGTCCGCCCACCTCTACCGCTTTCTTTCTGCCTTTCGGCCCTTTGTCCAATGTAAACAATTTAATTTGCTTAGTTGGCGTAATATTCGCCATCAATAAAGGAGAGCACAAGTGTGTGTGTGTGTGTGTGTGTGTGTGTCTGTGTGTGGCAAACAATGACTATCGATAACAGGCAAGAAGAAGAAGAAGAAGCCAAAAGAATAAGAAGCCAAGAGGCTCGTCTTGTCCTTGCAATTGAGTGTCCATCCAGCACTTAAAGTCGATCTAGAAGGCAAGTGAATGGGCACCACACACACACAAGTTAATGATGGGTATACTAGTATATATACTTATCTATATGTACATAGATTTAGTATATAGTATATACATATATGTGAAGTAGAACATTAAATTGTTAAGGGCCAACCTGTCTGTCTGTATTGTGTGTGTTCGTCTCTTTCGGTCTCTTAGTCCTTGCCACACAAAATTTCTCCCTTTGTTGTTGCCTACCTTCCGCCTTCACTTGTCTTTGCCTACCTCCCCTACCTCCCCACTTGTTGACCGCAAGAGCTGTGTAATTGTTTATCTCTTGCACTGATTTTCCCCAACTGATTTTCCACCATTGCCACAGACTTCACAGATTGGACAGAACAGATTCCACTCCTCACGCTTCTCTCCACGATAATTAAATTAGCTTACAGCAATTGACCAATTGATTGACCAATTGATGAATTGATATGTTCGATTTTACACTCTGTTTCCATCGGTTTCTCTGCTCTACTCGTCTCTGTCCTTCGATTCTGCTCTGTTATGTGCCATCCTCTGGTCGCGTCGCCGTAATTGCAGTGGGTCAACAGTGCGTATGATTAACGTGTCGCAGCGAAGGCAACGACGAAGAAGGACAGCGCTGAAATGAGGACGATAATTAAAAGAAGGAGTGTCTGGTGTGGTGTGGTGTGGAGGGTTGGGGAAAAAGACAAAGAAATTATGCACAAGAAATGAGTAAATTAAAAGGATCTTTCAGTGTTGGATTTATCTACGTAAACTGATTTTTGGGCACAAATAAGTGGCTACTGTTCTTTCACTTATGTGTCCTTTCATTTATGGGTAATTTTTGTATTATTTCTATTGCTCTAAATTGGAGTGGAATGTTGCAAATGGCCAACTGGTTTCCAATTCATTTCACTATTTTGTTGCCTGAATAATAATTGAATTATTCAACGACATATATAGTAGTACTCATGAAATGATTTGCCAACCCCCCGCTACCCAGCCCTAAAATAATTGGAAAATAAATGTCAAAGGCAATGGCAATGCCACACATTTACTATACATACATACCATATGTATATGTAGTAAATAAAATGTATGCATATCATCGTTATACGCATTCGTATTAATTAGTAGCTGCATGTGGCAATGATTATTTAATCCGTTTTGGGGCGCTTATAACGAGCCTGAAAAGGATTTGCAGCAACTATAAATAGATTGCCAAATGTCAGTGTAATATGCAGATTTAATGTCATGTAAATTATGCTAAATATTCATAGATATTCAGGCTATTAATAGCCCTTGAAACATATTTACTTGGATATATTTGAACAGCCTTGGCTTGCCTTTACTTTCGCTTTTTGGGCTTTTGGAAAAGTGTGAAATAATACATACGAGTATTCCTTTATTTAAACGATTTTGCATGTTGCAAAGTGGCATTGAGTTGCGACACTTTTCGAAATGTTAACTCAACCTTAACAGCAAAATCAAAATCAAAAAGCAAATTTCAATTTTTGGGAATTTTACCATCCCCTCCCGCATTTAGCTGAGAGCATTTCCACTTCCACATTGATGGCTGCCACTGGCACTTTTGCCGAGTGTCATTGGCATTTTGGTTATTAATTTGTGCCCCTCCCCCCCCGAAAAACCCCACCAACGACACCGACTCGAGTTCCATCTGCGATTTGGAGGGCAGACATCAAAGACAGAAAAACATCTATGCGGGTGGGCGGGAAACCCCACACACACAGAGCGAAAAAAAGGGATGCAGAATGATGGCTGGCAAGCAGGGCCCTCAGGAGCAAAACTAGAACATGAAATCTATGAATGGGAATCAGAAGGGGTGGAGTGGGTTGGGGTAGGGTAAGGCAGGGGAAGACGACTGTCATTCTGTCAGAGCTTCAAACTGATTTATGCATTCTACTCTACCAGATACAGAGACTCCTTCCTCTACCCTACCCAGACACCCAACCAGAAGACTTTCTTTAGCTTCTCTCTCTCTCTCTCTCTGTCTTGCTATCTCTCTGCTTTTTCTTTGGTATTTCCATCTGTAGGTATTCCACATGTGGCCTTCCCCTTCCTTCATTCCTTTCTTACTTTTTGGATCAAACTCAAACAATAATTCCACAGACTCTTTTAAGCAATTTTCATTTAATTTTCATTAGCAAAAGCCGCAAATTAGAAGAAACTTTTCCACAGAGTTCCCCCCTCTACCCTCCCCCCGTCACGCCACCGCACTCGTTCGTGAAAATGTGAGCAATTTTCATGAATATTAAAATATTCAAATTGTGAAAGACAACCGAAAAAAAAAACACAAAGAAAATAAAGGAAGAAAAACGTTAGGCAGCCAAAAAAAAATAATGCTTCTGCGGTTGGCTGTTTTCCGGGATGGAAATTTGAATTTCATAGACTTCCTTCGAGTCGCAGGGGGAGGAGGGATCGGAGGGTTTGGTGTTTTGGTTTTAAAATGGTTGGGCGAGGGGTGTGTGGGGCGGTGGGCCAATGGGGAATGCAATTATTAACATTACCAGCGGAGTATTTGCTTCGGCCAGCATTTCAATTAGCGATAGAAATATTGTGTTTACTTATTGCAAGAGTGTCCTACGAAGCAGAGTGTCCTGACCACGAACCAAGACGAAAGGCTAATTGAGTGACTGTTTCCAGTAGGTGGGGGTGGGGCAAGACAAGTCGGAGAGGAAGGTTGGAAGGTTGCTTGGGGTAGACCTTGGGGCTGCCCCTCATTTTTCATTGTCAGCAAATTGGCCAACGGCTTAAACGGCGGTACCCGGCTTTAGTGTCGAATTTAATTAGGCGCCACAGCCATTCATCCCCTTATGTAACCTGCGTGCTAGTGTGTGTGTGTGTGTGTGTCCTTCGTCCTACTGGACTTTGGCACAAAAACTGAAACTGAAACCAAACGGAACGGAACGTAACCGCAGCACGAAAAAAAAACCCTCGCCGGAGGAGACATCGCCATCGCGCCATCGACACGGACAGGACATCATTACGAAAAGGACCCCAGGAAAAATCTAAGCGGCCCTGGCCATAAATCAAATAAACGCCGACTAAGCTGCAAACACACACCAAAAAAAAAAGGAAAATACAAAAAAAGAGGCTGAAAAAAAAGTAAAGAAAATACCAAAAACAAATTGATGAAATGGCAGACGATTTTATGCTCTTAATCGCGACTAGATATGGGCAGGGGAAACATGGGAAAGGGCTTTACCTTGACTCTAAGAGAGGAGAGGAGTTCGTAAAGAAGAAAGAAAGAGGGAAACTCGAGGGTAGAAAGTGTTTATAGGGCATCACCACACTCAAATTAATCGTATGCGTTGGCTTAGCATCAAATTTACGTATAACAAATATAAAATTGGAAATTCATTGTAAAGAGATTCTAAAATCAATCGCTATCTATAAAGCTCTCTCTCTCGTGTCAGCTCGTGTTTGTGTCATTCGAATCGAGTGTACGAGTAGCCGTTCACTTATGCGAAATTGCGAGTAGTTAAGACAATCAACGTCGCGTGCACGTAAATGGAACAGTGGCATAGGAACACACAAATCTGGTTTGATTGAACTTATCTGAAAAGTGGATTAGCCAAAGGATTAAAGGGGCTTAAAGAGGGTACGAACGGTTTGTGAATAGGATACAAGTCGGCTATGAATCGGGCATGAACAGGAGGCTATAATTGAATCAGGACTGGTCCATGAGCAAGGTGTACGCCGGTACGAGAGTTAGGAAGTACCAGCATGAAGTGAAATTCAAACGAAAATGATTCGAAAATGTATCGATATGGAACCACTGAATCAGCAATGGATATGTTGTGATTACGCCATGAATCAGCTATAGATGAATATATAAATCGGTTTGGAATCACCCTCAGGAGGTATAATATATGTAGGTACCCAACCAAGTTAGGTATTGCGTATTCCCTTGACTCAAATATACGCATATCAATGATCAAGAATCTCTTAGAACCGCAGACACAGAACCTTCCACCCGAGGAAAGGGCACAACCCAAAAAATAACAATGTCAAGTGCGTTTTGGGGGAGGGTGTGCAGGGCAGGGTATGGGTGTTCGTTTCGTTTCGTTTCTTTAAGGTTTTCACGGTCAGAGCACATGATAAAAATTGACACCATTTTGCCGACTGTCGACTGCTGCTGCTGCTGTGGCAGCGACTGGCAGTAAAAAGCCTCTTGGCCATGTCCGGCTGCTGCTGCCGTTTTGGCCCTGTAATAAAAATGTCATTGCATTAGTGTTGCTCCGAGAGTGAGAGGAAGAGGGGTGGAAAGTGCGTTAGGAGTTTCACTTTCTCCTACTTTCACTCTCTGTAGCTGTAGCTCTGTGTGCGTGTGTGTATGTGTGCGTTTGGGTTCGTAATAAAAATTTAGTATGTGTCACATTGTTGCTTACTGTGTAGTGCTCCAAACCCCCCCTACCCCCCTCTTCATTTCCGCATTTGTCCTCTTTTGCTTGCATGAGCATTAGCCCCTGACCGGAAGTTGGCACTTTAGAGCCTTATTTTTATGATTCTTTATTTCCTTTAGGCCTTTGCCCTCACCCCAGAAAAAAAGGAAATATTTTCTCATTTTGCTGCCCAAATGCAGATTAAGTGTGTGTGTGTGTGTGTGTGTATTACTGTATTTGCTTTTGGGGCTTTTGTCGTCTGTCGACATTTGTCCTGATTGATTCGATTCGATTTGACTTAATTCACGCATATTAATCATACGCCCCATGGCCCCGGCTCCCACCAAATCAACGCGAGACAACAGAATAATAGAGACAGATAGAGGGGTAGATAGGCAGAGAGACAGACAGACAGAAAGACAGAAAGAGAGAGAGATGGAGAGATGGAAGAAAATCTTGGCCCTGGAAATTTGAAGGCATTTAGCAATGTAAACAGACCTCGAGGCAGGGCGCGCAGTGGTACTTGGAAAAGTAATTATGCCTGCAGAGAGGGTAGCCAGGAGAGTGGGATGACAGAGAGCAGAGGGGGATGTGAAAGCAGCAAGCGGAGCAGTGGGAGAGTGTGGCAGAAATGACTGATTCACAGGAACCCAGTTTCAGGGCGGAGTTTGGGGGATCTTTGATGGATCTTTAGCATCTCAGCTTTCCCATTTTCATTTCCCTACAAGCGAGCATTCTCTTTTATCTTGTGGAATCGATTAAGCTATTTTCCCCTCATCAAACAGCAAAACCTTAATCATAACCCAAAAAACCGAAAACCCATCGAATGGCCTCGAGGCATTGCCAATAATTTTTGAGTTACCCAAACATTTTGTTGACCCATTTGTGCCGCTGGCACAACGTCATCATCATAATCATTTTCATCTTCTTACCATCACCATCATCATCATCATCATCATCATCATCGCTCGTCATTTTTATGGAGTCATCATTGGATGTCGCTGTCGATGTCGCTTCTCGCCCCTTGCCCCACGTCTTCGATGTCGCCTTCCAAGTCGATGTCGAGCAAATCACTTAAGCGCACTTAATTATTTGCACAAGTTTCGTTTCGTCTCTCTCTCCCTCTCTCTCTCTCTGTCTGGCTCGTTTGCCTTTCTGCAGCGTCTGCTGCTGGTGCTGCTTCTTGGGAGCACACACACACAAACACGTTCCACTTGCGTTACATTTCAATCGAATCGAATGGAATGAAATGGAATGGAATCGAGCCCCCCAACAGTAACAGCAGCAGTAGCAGCAGTAACAGCAGCAGTAGCAGTAGGAGCAGCAGTAGGAGGAGCAGCAGCAGAAGGCACAGAAGGGACTCTCTCGTATGAGTGATATGACACGTAATCAATAAATAACGGCAAACGGCCTTTCGGGCATCGTCAGTCTTGCAGTCAGTCAGTCAATCAGGCAGGTAGGCAGGCAAGCAAGCAGTGTGTCACGTCAGAGAATGCGTTCTGTTCAGCAGCGCGGAACTAGTTCCGAATTCAATCAAATATTGAAATTTACAAAAGGGAAAACGGAACGAGGAAAACTGATAAGAAGTGGAAGGCAGTGAGGGCAATGGCAAAAGAAACAAAAGGAAAAATAGATCAAAAATCAACAGCAAAACAACCAAGGAACAATATAAGGGGATGACTATATAGAAAAATGTATAGAGAAGAAAAAAAAAGTTGAATACACTCACAATAAGAATGTGTAAATATTATAGGTTGTGTAGTGTGTGAGCGTGAATGATTGTGACTGAATTTGTGTGCAAATTCATGCACTCAAAATAAAAATTTATCATGTGAATAGTTGACTCGAAATCACAGCAGCAGAAGGAACAGCAGCACAATCAGAATCAGACTAGAGAATGATAGACAGACATGAAGAGAGAGAGATATACAGACAGGGAGAGAGAGAGAGATAGACAGACAGGGAGAGAGATAGACAGAAAGACAGACAGAGAGACAGTGCAAAAGTAATCGCAAAGTTTGCGCCCCAAAGCGCTCTGTAAACTTGTAACCAAATGAGCGACTGACTTTCAGAAACAGTTTATAATTTGGTTTCGAATTTAGACCTCATTTCGTATGCCCAAGTAAGACCGAGACCAAGTTCTGTCAGGCAAGTTCTGTCGGTTAGTGGAGTGGAGTGAGTGGGTGACTCTCAGTGGCACCACAAGAATGCCCTGCGGCTGTTGTTTAGACGAGCTTCCGCCGCGTGGAAAGCAATCAGGAAACTGCCACACAGCCACACGGTCACATAGCCATAGAAATGCCACACTCAGGCATCCAATGCGGCATGCGGCATGCTGCTGCTACTGCTGCTGCTGTCACAAATTTGATCAAAAATACCAAAAACTGTGTGGGCCCCAAAAATTGTTGAAACAATTCGTCAATGCTGAAGCGTCTAGGGCAAATGTCCTTCGGCTTGCAGCAGCGAGAAGCCCCCAGGAAGCTGTTGTTGCAACGAAATCCCTGCTGTTGCGGCAGGTAGCCAAAGGATCAGTCAAGGACGAGAAAGCCAAAGGGGCACTCGGGGGATTTGCGAAAGCAAGGGCAAGGATTGCTCATAACTTTGCAAGAGGAAAAAGGATACAAGGACGAAGGTCGCTTGTAGGTTGGCAACAGTTTACTCCAAGCCCCCGAAACCCCCTTAACCACCATACCCGAAGCACCCCCCAGCCCCACGGAAGGTCAACCAAATGGCAATTAATGCTGCAGTTGACCCACAGAGACCCCTTCCTCCGCCACCCATATACCACCCATACACTGTCCGTCATACATATATAATAAAGGCAGAGCCAGGCAGACAGGCAGGAGCAGGCCCCAGGAGAATGTCCGTCCCTCTATCGCATTAAAAATACATTTCTCATATGGCGTCACTCGACTGGCTGCAAATAAATATCTGAATAACTCAAAAGCGCATTTTAATTAACTTTTCACTCTCTCACTCTCTGTCCCGCTCCCACACTGTATATTCTGTATATGCATCTCACTCACTCATTCAACCTTCCGCACAATTAAACGCCCAATTGGTGGCATTCTGTGGCCTTCTGTTTGACATTCCTGAGCTGTAAATCTGTGGCTAAACCGAGCGGCAGACAGGAGCCCCCCCAAAAAGCCCCCAAAAGCCCAAACCCCAAAACCAAACTGAAACCAAAACCCAAAACTGAAACTGAAACTCAATTTGGAAGCAACATAACTGCTGCATATGGGTGCCCACACACACCCACACACACACACACTCACTGCTGCAAGTATGCGGAAAGTATAGAGGAATAGCTGAAAATGCTGAAACATAAAATAGAATCAAATATATCTATTAGATCGGTTCATTATTATGGCCAGATGGAAACCCACAACGAAACAAGTAACATCGCTTGGCTGTTTGAACACCTGGATTTTGTGTAATATTAATGCTAGGACATATACTTTTTGCAGGCACATACATAGATTAGTTCATATATATATAATTCTGTTGCGATATTATTATCGAAATTTATTGAAAGATGCTCCTGCTCAGTTATCATAGGATTTTATTTTCATTCTAGTGCATAGTGCTCACTGTACAGCTTTCGAAATTGAATAAAACTCTTAGAAAGAGCACACTAATTCCCCCAATCAATATCTTCCACTATATATCCATCTTTGGCGAATTTCTAACTCAAAAGTTTCAATTATTATTCATTCTGATATTCTGAGTTTATCTGAGGCTCGAAAATTTATTGCCTGAATTTTTCGTTGATTTTATCAACCATAAAAATGCGTTTAAACATTCTTTTGGCCACCTTTTTTCGACAAAAATATGTATAATACCCCCAGCAGGATATGTGTGTGTGTGTGTGTGTGTGGTTCGATAGCAATGCGTAGACCCTTCACACCCACTGTGCCTGTGCCGCTGGCTGATGGGAAGGTGGCTACAGGAATTTACATTAAAATTTTCGCATTTCAGGCTGGCAGGAACATGTGTTCCCCACGCCCCACCCACGCCCCCCTCCGCAAATGTCTATGTATCTGCAATCGATGGCATCGATGGAGGCGTTGGAATGTGGCAATGGGGAAGTGGCAGCAGCCCACTCTTGTAATTATGAGCTATTGGGGGCAGGCAGCAAGCAGGAAGGCAGTCAGCAGGGGGGCGGGGGCAAAGCGTAGAAGCCGCAGAAATTGTGGAGCTAGAATGGAGGCGAATTGTCGCCAGCTTTGGGTGGAAGCAACTTGAAGTGCTTCTTGCCGCGTGCCGCATGCCACATGCCGCGCGTCCCACTGCAATGCAATTTAATTAAGGACCAAACAAAGTGGAAATTTCGCGCCCAAAAGAGCGATGACTGTGTGGGGGGATGGGAGGGTGCTGGTCGGGGTGTGGCACTAACGAAGCATGCCACACACACACACACACACACACACTCTGCCTACTCGAAGTTCAAATGAGAATTAGAAGAAAAGCAAAGCGGCGAGAAGGAATATCTTTTGGTCAAAAGCGGAAATTATGTGGCGGCCAAAGGGCATCATGGCCAAAAGGAAAAAAAAAATATACAAATTAGAAAGAAAACCCAAAGAAGCTTTTGGACTGCGGCTAATGGCGCTTGAAAGGTTCCGCCTCTCCCCTCCACCCCCCAAAACTTATCCAAAATGGGCAATGGGAAACGGCAGTCGGAGTCGAGTCCATGTCAATTATTTGCATGGGAGGCGGGAGGAGGTATGCAGGAGAAAAAACGTTGACAGTTGGAAAAGTGTTCGTACATGGCCAAACGTTAAATGGCGGAAGGAGAGAGGGTTGGGGGTGCGGGTGCGTCTCACTCATTGCAACGGGACGTTGGTCTTGTGCCACTTGCCGAAGCACTGAGGCGCTCATGCATAATTCCCTGCTGCACCCCCCAGGCATCCGCATCCGCATTCGCATCCGCATCAGCTTCAATCCCGTGAACGAGCTCTGGGACGGTGTTCGGGCTCGGAGGGGGCGCTGGGGCTGTGTGGCCAAAACCATTTGGCTGCTGTCATGACCAAGTCACGGGGCGGGCTAAGGCTACAGACATAGCCTATAAAAATAAACTAAATATATAGAGATATACTATATATATGAATATATTTAGCAATGAGGTGGTGTCTACCGATGTTAAGTCAGGCTCTACAGTTATGAGTATTGTAAGAGCTGCCACACTGCCACCTACCTAACTGCTACATCGAACATTTGCTGCTGCTGCCTCAATGGCTAATTTGAGGCTTTACAGATCTCTGAAGATAATACCCATCTACATCTAGAAGTCGTACTTATCCTTCTGTGTATTTTGTATACCCCTTAAAAAGAAATAGCATACGCTGGCGAAATGGGGAAAACTGCAGTGTGAGATGCATGAGAAGACACAGAAAAAGAGTAAGAGGGAGAGGCAGAGGGTGGGGGTGAGAAAGAGTGGGGGTTACCCAGGTAGTTGGCTCTCAAAGCGTTGGGGGGCCCCCGGGAGACGCAACGTCTGAATTCTGGCCTTTTCCGCTGACTGCATATCTGGCTCTGGCTTTGGCTCTGACCGTGACTCTGACTCTGACTGTGACTCTGACTGTGACTCTGGCGCTGACTGTAACTCAGGCTCTGATTGTGACTCAGGCTCTGACTATGACTCTGGCTGTGACTCTGACTGTGACTCCGGCTCAGACTGTGACTCTGACCGTGACTCTGACCGTGACTCTGACCGTGACTCTGGCCGTGACTTTGACTGTGACTCTGACTGTGACTCTGACTGTGACTCTGACTGTGACTGAGGCTCTGACTGTGACTCTGACTCTGGCTCTGACTGTGACTCTGACTGCGACCCTGACTGTGACTCTGACTGTGAGTCTGACTGTGACTCTGACTGTGACTCTGACTGTGACTCAGGCTCTGACTCTGGATTTGGCTCTGGATTTGGCTCTGCCTGTGACTCCGACTGTGACTCTGACTGTGACTCTGACTGCGACTCTGACTGTGACTCTGGCTGTGGCTCACGGAATTTGTGTTCTCTATTTTTCCTTGTTTCTTTCCACGGAATGTTGCATAATTATGTATGCAATGCGTTGCGTTTGGACCCATTTTTTTTGATTTGCATATTAATGCTACACGCTCATGATGATGATGATGATGATGATTTGCCGCACTTATTTTTCGCGCGTATTTTTGCACGCATGCGCTGGCCACGAAGTTATTTGACTTTTGGGGACGGACACACACACACACACACACACTCCCATTATGAATATTGCCATGAATTAAAATGGAAATTAATGCGAAATTAGCACACGCGTTTTCAAGTGGGCGCAAAATACCCTTGACAGAACAGTGCCAGCAAAAAATACAGACACCAGGACACTAGGAATAGCTGCGCTGACGGATCTTAACTGGCATCAGGCCAGACTAGAAATGATATGATGATCATCCACAGCAGATGCTTACCTTGGAAACTAGCTGCCATATGTGCATCTATCTAGCCATCTATCTAGTCATCTATCTAGTCATCTATCTTGTCATCTATCTGTATCTGTGTATATCTTTATCTATCGTTTTTAATAGCAAATAAAAGGAGCTGCTCGGCTGAGTGCTAAACTTTCATAACTTGAAGTGCTCAAGAATCTGCTCACAGTCGATTGAGTTTCTCTCGTTCTTTTTTCTGTTTTTTTATGGACTCTCATAATGAAAACGTTTTGGAAAACTTTAATCCACAGACACACATACTCACACACACACACACCCACACCCACATGTGACCGAATGGGACAACCTCGCGTTGTTTTTCACGATATTTTTTGATGGCCTCTGTAAAAGGTGTTGAAGTGACAGTTTTTTTTTTTTTCGCTTATTTTTTTTTTCGTCCGTATACTCTGTATACATATACATACATACAACAGAGGGTATGCTGTGCAGTAAAAGCAGATGAAAGCAGTTAAATAGTTGGGCAGCAGTAAGCAGTGCATGGAAGCAGTGCATGGAAGCAGTGCATAGAAGCAGTTCTTACATATATGAGGATCAAAGCAGGAGCTTGAAGGATGGAGTATTCCTGGATAGCAGTAGGCTTTAAATTATGAAAATATATCTAATAAAATATGTTCAAAAATTCAGCTTATAATGGACACTCCTTCCACTCCTTCTAATTCATCTTTTTGTTAGCCAAAAGTAAATATTTTTCCTAAGGGGTATCGCCATAGTCGCAATGTTCTCCCTTGTTTTTATTGGATTTTACAGTGTGCGAAGTAAATATAAAAACACAAATACAATTTCACAGTCGTTTAGATTGTCACCTTAGCGTCCGTCGTGTTGTGCTGTTCGCTCTGCTCCTTGTTGGTTGTGTGTGTGCTGTGTGTGTGGCCTTTATTCCGTCTCCATGGGCCTGCTCGTAAAGCCGTGTGTAATGCCGTTAATACAAATTTTCAGCGTTTTACAAATTGCGCATACGACGTGAACGACGCGTGGCAGCAGTGCCCCCATCTACATATACTCGTATGTGGCAGTTGCAGAAGTTGCCTCCCAGAGGTGCAGAAGAGGCAGTAGGATAAACAGACGTTTTAGCTTTTGCAAAATGAAATTTTCAACGTGTCAGCAACAGCAGCCGTGAGCCCACACACACACACACACGCACATAGTCTGCTGTCTGCTGTCAGTTGTCATATGTCTTCCGGTGTTTATTGACAGACGTGCTGGCTGAGAATGGGTGTGCGGGTGTGTGGGTGTCTACACTCCCACGGTCTCGCTCGCTCGCGCTCTCTGGAGGCATGTGACTTTATCGCTCTCGTCGAGACATGTTTAATTAGAGCTGCGGCTTATTGAAATTGTTATTTGTCGGGGTTGGGTTCACGGTGCCGCTCTTTTTGGCTTTGCAAACACAAAGAGCCAACAACAAGTAGTGCGTTTGCATAGCTTGCTAACTAAGCAGTGTTTAGCAGTGTTCAGCTGTATAAAGCAGTTCAAAATCTGCACAAATTGTGAGTTACAGTTACGGTATTATTACTTACCTGTAACCCACCCACCGCTCTCTACGTAATTCCACTCGAAAACAAATCTCTGCTAACTCTCTGTTAACTCCACTTGGTGCAGTTCACTCCACTCCACTCCACTCTACTCCATTCCACTCCACTCTACTCCACTCTACGCTCTGCTTGCTACAGCAGTGAATGGATCCTGCTAACAGTAGTTGAGCTCCTGCTTCCACCCTCCTGCGCGTCATAATCTCTCCCGCTCACTAATTGTTATTGGCAGCTCTTTCGCCTTTGGCTTTCAACCGTAACGGAAACGAAACGAAAATGAAACAAAAATGAAATGAAATGGCAAACTTCTGCGGCCCATTGGCACGCGCCAATGCCAATTAATGTCTAGGATATTCCGCCAAGGGCTTTGATTCAGTTTCAGTTTCAGTTTTTTTTCCTTCTCTTCTTTTTTATGGGTCTCTTCTATGCTTCGTGTCCGCTTTCCTCACTCTCTCTCTCTATCTCTTCGGGGACTGCTGAGCTGTCACAAGCAATTAGTGAATCAATTAAAAGTTTCATCCATTCATTGAATTCGATTGAAACTAAGCTGTGGGGTTGCGACGGGCTGTGGGGAACTAATTGAAAATTTGCTGCAGTTTTTGCATCCATCAGCATCGACGACTGAGCACCAAAGTGAAACAAATACAATAATAAATATAATAAAATAAATATAAATATATAAAATATATAAATAAATAAACCCCCGAAACTGAAACAACAACAGACGACAGACACAACACCAACACAGCATATAGCATCGAATCCTTTTAATTGTAATCCCGCGTAATCTCATAATCTCGTAACGTAATCGAACGTAAAACGCGACGTGCAACATGTCGGTCGATTTGAGTGGCCAACCGGAGCCAACGATATCCGTGATAACAACAGTTCCCGTTGCCCAAAATGGTGGCGAAATGGATGCCCTGCTGCTTGGCAGAATTGGGGTAAGTATTAAGTTGTAACAAACAGCAACAACAACAACAAAAGCAACATTAAATCAACATTGATGTAAACCCCCAGCCCAGCAGCACCCATATCGTTCGTTGTTCATTCAGAAAAACAGAGAAAAACCAAAATACAACAAAAAAAGACCAAAAAACAATAACCATTTCCACTCCATCCATTCTCTCTCACTCTCTCTCTCTCTCTAACGCTCTTATGCTCTGTCTCTCTCGCTCATTTACTCACTAAGTAGCAAAGTGCGTGATGAACAAAAAAATACTACACAAAATGCATTAAAAATTAGTTTTTGCAGCAACGAAATTTCAATACCCTTGCAGTTGAGGTAGAACAGTCGTAGTAAAATAATAATAATAATTATTATAGTGAGTAAATAACAAAAGGCTATTAATTAGCATAGTTCTTCGTATAAGTTGTTCTATTAGATCTTAAATTTCTCAAGTGCATTGTGATCGAATTGGTTTAAAGTTTATAACTGAAAGTTATCTTTTAGCATAGTAAAAATCATTTCAGAATTTCTAAGTTAGATGCAGAATACTTCAATTTTGAATACTTTAAAGGATATGATTCAAATTGAGGGGAGTCTTTTTATATATTTTTTGTAGCAAATTAAGAAAAGAAAATTAGTCTTTCTTTCATGGAAATATATAAAACAAATACTAAAAGCTTCACACCCAAAAAAAAGAGCAAGAAAAATGACTGTTTTAATGAAGATAGCAAGTCGCTTTGCGTCTAAGCCCTGAAGCTATTGAAGTATAGTAGGTATAGTTGGTACATATATCATACAATTCTAGACATGTTAGTACTTATAGCACCCACAATAATACCCACTGCAAGGGTATCCATAAAATAATAAAAAAATATTTTCGCTTTCCATTGACTTTTGCATTTTAGCTAGACAAATATTTGACTTGGCTTACGTTCTACTACTCGTATTATATACATATATTTTATCTATTCTACTATATAGTATATTTTTCTTCCGTTCGACACTTTAACTTGAGTATTTTTGTGCGACTAGTGCGAACAGCTTTAGTGGGCGTGACCAAAAACAAAAATTTCTGCTCTGCCTCTCTTTTGCTCTTGCCTCACTTTTGTCATTAGCTGAACAAAAAAACAAAAAACGTAGTTGCAACCAAACCCCGATCATGGTCTAACTCTCTATATACCATGAGCGACAAAAAGTGCCACACAGATATAGCTCTACTAGTGCGAGTAACTAACATTTAGTCAATAGGTTTAACACATCGAGTAACCCATACAAACTAAGCGTAAGTATTAAACTCTTTCTTTCTCTCTCTCTCCATCTATCTATCTATCTATTCGACTGTCTATCTATTGCTTTTATTTGTTACACAAATATTTGTCAGGTATCTATCTATCTTAATATCTATATCTAAACGCATTTATGACAGTGAAAGTTGCGGCGCTGTGGCAGTTGTGTTTCGGCCAGCTTTGCATACGTTTCTCCGCTTTCACTGAATAAATGGTGAATGCCATTCACGAGTACCATTCACGAGTGCCACCAGTAGTAGTGTTTAGTTTAAATGGTTCTAAACATTCACAACATTGTCGAAGAAAATGAGACGACGGCCACAAACGATGAAGAGGTAAATGCTCTCCGCTCTTTGATTTAAGTAATTTTTTAATTCACTTTTAATTGCACAAAGCATTCTAATTGCATTCACCAACTGCAGATCATTCATTGAAGAGTATATATTCAAAATAAATGTATAATAATTAAAGAATCTCTTGTAGGGTTGTAGCTACATTTTGTCGCATGATAAGTACTGTACTTGTATTTCGTAGCATAATTCCTCTTGGAATAATTCCTAAAAATTGGTGGGAAACATTTCTGTTTAGTTTTCTAGGAATTCATTTCCGGTAACACCCTTCAAACTCCTTAACTGACTTTCTATTTCCTCAGGTTTGTTTCTCCCTTTTCCCCCCTGTTTTTCTGGGTATTTGCTGGGGTTCTTTGTTTCTGTCCAAGTTTGAGCTTAAAATGTTAATTAAGCGGCAAGTTCTGGTGCCTCGAACTAGTACTATCTCTGGCCGGTGCCTGCCTGCCTGCCTGCTGCACAATGCAACAAATTTCCATTTTAGTTGCAAGCATCAAGAGAGGATTGGTGGCACGCAAATGGAAGAGGCAAATAAATTGCCAGAGTGGTAGAGAGAGCGAGAGAAAGTACAATAAGATAAAGAGATTTTCATTTATTTTTGTTGTTTTAATTAAAAATTCAATCAAATTAAAAAATAAAGCTCTTTTTGTGGTGCTTCCCTACCCCCGCACTCCCGCACTCTCCTCTCTCTCTCTGTGTCTCTAACTTTTTATGTGCATTTTCTTGGTTTCCTGTCCGCAATTTACTTAATTCTACTAACCAATAAAATCTGCACATAAATTTCAGTGTGTGTGGGGATTAGAAGCATTTTCATCACCCACCCCCCGTTTCCCAGCAGCCTTAGTTTTTCCCAGTGGTTTTTTCGTAGTGGATTTATCCCCCCCATTTAGCCTGTTTTAATATGATATATATATATATATTTTATTTTTTATATCTTCCATCGTCGTGTAGTTGTGTGTGTGGTTGATGCATCTAGGGGGCACGGTGCAGAGTTTGATGTGTGTGGTGTGGTGTGGTGTGTTGTGGTGGCAACATGCTCATTAAACGTCCAAATCCGACCATTTGCTTATATGCCATAAAAGTGCGCCACAGAGACTCTGAGTGAGTGAGTGCGGCAAGTGGCAAGTTGTAAGGATATAAGAATGCTTGCTGCATTCTAGCGAGCAGTTTGGCAGCTGTCTTCCTTTTGTATTTGCCCCACTTAATCCGCCACTTCAGTTCAGTGTGTGTGGTGCACCCACCAGAGCACCCACCAGAGCCGCTTTCATGGCTGCTGGCATCTGCAATTCAATGGGTGGGCTGTCAGAGGCGTCTCTAAATAAATGAAAGTACGTGAAGACAGATGAAGATGGAAAAATATGAACAGAATGTACTGTATCTGTATATTATGCCAGCAGATGTGATGTGAAGTGTGAGCTATAGGGGATAGAATGGGGATGGGGAGAAACCTATAATCCAAAATAATACAATTTATGGCCAACAAAAGCTAATAAAATAATAATTCCCACAGATTAAAGCCCATTTTATCGAACAAACTATACGATAATCCAGTCCAATCCACAAGTTTTATTGTTTTCTTCGAGAGTCTGTGAGGGTCTCTCAAGTCCACCCTACCACATGCAATGAATGCTCTTCACTCTCTCCCCATCTCTCCTTCCTCCTACTCAAACACACACATGGAAAACTTTTCCTAAAGCGAGCAAATGGGAAAATATTATAAGAAAAAAGAAAGAAAAAAAATCCTTGGAATAAACGATTTTGCTCATGAGTGTGTATGTTCGAGTGTGTGTGTGTGTGTGTGTGTGTGTCGTTTGAAGGAAATGGAAAATATGTTATCTTGTGCATCGACAGGCAGGCGGAACACATTTTCCACTTTTCCACTTTTCTCCACACATACATATGTATGTACATATGTATTTTCCAACCACATAAAAAACTTGCCATACAAAAAATGTTTTACAAGAATTGGCAAACAATTTTAATCGAAGAGCAATGATTTCTGATTTCTCTTTTCTGCTTTTGCTTCTTTTGCGGCAGAATTGCAATTGCAATTTTCCAAATTGATTTGTAATGCAGAGGAAAAGGCGCACGAAGGTCAGAGAAACAGAGATACAGATAGGGAGGATACAGATGATACAGATGATACCTTAGGGCGAAATGCGGTGAGCCCCAAATGTGTGGGCAATCAGGCATGTTTGTCAGACAGATAGACGGATGATAAGCACACACAAACACACACACACACATAGAGAGAACACGAACATTGCAACATTTTGTTGATGATGTTGTATGTAGGAGCATCTGCCTGGTTTCTGGTTCAACGATGATGAATGCCTCCGATGGGTAGGTAAAATATTTGTTACAACCGACACACAGACAGACAGACCAAAGCAGAGTGGCAAATGCAGAGGGGGGGGGGCGGGGTTGTGGCTGGTGTCAGCGTTAATCGAATCAAATGCAGTGCACGTTGTGCCCACAGGTAGAGTGGAAAAAGCCATTGTATGTCATCCACAGACAATGCA
The DNA here is from genome assembly GCA_009664405.1 of Drosophila bifasciata. Taxonomy (NCBI): domain Eukaryota; kingdom Metazoa; phylum Arthropoda; class Insecta; order Diptera; family Drosophilidae; genus Drosophila; species Drosophila bifasciata. Next base: position 35,171,421 of record CM019041.1, read on the forward strand.
TCAAACGAACACAGTGCGGCAGCGGCACAGTGGGTACGCAAAATGATAACTAAACAAAAATAAATACTTTATATAGCGTCCACTAAGGTTACACATTTAGCTTCCACTTAACATCCACTCAAGTGCTTTTTCTTCACTCCACATATGTAGCTATGTTCCACTTATCTTCCACTGTTTCACTCATTCTCCCAGTGAACTATTTTCGTACGTATGTAAATTCTACTCCCTGAACCTTTGTTGTGTTCCACGGTTCCCAGTGTTCCACTCATTCTCCCGAGTGGCCATAACATGGCTATGCTCTGCTTTGCTCTGCTCTGCTTTGCTCTGCTCTGCGCTGCTCTGCTCTAGCCTACGCTTTGGGTGGAGCAGAGCGACAGGCACGTGTTCGTGGTCGTGGCGTAACCGTAACGGTTACCAGCAGTGCGGAGGGGGCCTGTAACATGCTTGATTGAGTTTAGAATCAGATTTGTAGTGTGCTTATCCTCCCACCTCTCGGCCCCCCAACCGCTACGCATTGTAAATTGAAATAAAAACGAAACGTGACATTCGCTTTGGCTGGCAACAGGCTCAGGCAGGTAGGGCAGCACAATCAAATAAAGTTTTTTGTTGCCTTCAACCCTACCACAGGTGGAGGTGAACTCTTCTCGCCACGAAACGCAGATGTCAGCATTTAACTGTTGCCAAAGTGGCTGATGGGGGGGCAACTGCAACGCACTGCACCCTAAGGCTACCAAACTCTATTTCCCTATCAACTTTCACTCTGATTCCCCCCTCTAATAATAGACATACCATCTATCCCCATCGACCATATTTAATTTGATTTGTTCTCTTTTTGTTTTCTGTTTGACTTTTGATGCTCAGGTAAGTCCTAGAAATATAGAAAATTTTCCATCGTTTTTCCTTTAGCATATTACTTGCCTCTAGCTGCTTTCCTTTCTCTTTCTCTTAGCATATCTTATTCTCTATATGTCTTCTTATTTTCCGCTCGCATGCCACACACACCCACACACACACACAACACACAAACATAGAGACACACACACACACTGTGACAAAAGCCCCATTACATACATCATCAAAGCAAAGAATCCAAAAAGAAAAAAAAAACAAAAATCAAAAGAAGCAAAAGAAATCTCATCTCAAATTTAATGTGCAAATCATTTGATATATATATACGTATATAAAAATTATTTTCTTTTTTTTCTCTCTTCTATTCCCTACCCAAACCCGCACATATGTATACCCACACAACACACACACACACAACACACAACACACACTTACACCCGAACAAAATATATATGTATATGTATATGTATGTGTATATGTGTCACAAACCCGCAACAAACAACAAAATATACCCAAAAAAAATATGTTGAACCAAAACAAAAAAAAATAAAATAAATACATAATTAAACAATGAATCAATAAATGAGCAGCATTCGGTAAGTCTAATTTATGTTTATATTCCAATTGAAATTATTGTATAAATTAAGTATAAAATGGAAAGAAGTCTATTCTTGGTAGGGTTCTGAAAACGTCTTTAGCCAATAGCGAAACATGGGCAACATGGGGTTCGAATTTGCAGCCTAAGACTAGGCAACAAAAAGTGGAATACTGCCAGAAAGCCAGATGTTCAAAGAGCCAAAAGGACTAATGCGATTTCTGCATTAATATAAATAAGTACTTGTTTTATTAGTATAGAGTATGTACAAATCGGAACTTAATCTGATCATTCATAATGATTCAAAATTAATACCTTTAAAAAGGGTTCCTGCGTAAAATGAAAACTTAAACGAAAAGAATAAATGGATGCCACTTTTGATGCGTAAGACTTTGATGAAAGTCATATGGAAATTGTATGCTAAATTTATGACAAGCAACTGTTTATAATTGTTGAAATTGCCTAAAACAATTTTAAAAAGATGCAAACAATTTTAGTTAAAAATTCTACAAAACTCCATCGATTTTATTAGTCTACGAACATAACCCATTTATCGCTTGGAATTCGAGCTCAAAAAGAATCACCGGGTGGTCATGCATAAATGTTCCGAATTTAAGCTCTTGTAAAGCAAATTCTAGGAATTTTGTGGCTCTTTTATGTAAGAGAAAATTCCAAGTATTCTTCGACGTAGCAAGGCATACAAATTATACATTTATGTACAAGGATATCAGCCATAAAGCTATTCATACTCATTCTTTACTTCATTTGTAATTGATTGATTTATGTACAGATGTAGTTTGCTGTTTGGAAAGCAATTTGACATCATAAATCTACAGGAATTACACGATACTAGATGGACATTCTGTTAAGTTTCATTTGCTACCACAATCTATGTAGACATCTAGACAGATCGAATGACATTATCTTTGTGCCTGTCACAAGATAAATCCCGTATTCGTTTTGTATTCCGTAATTGCTGGCAATTATCCAACAAGTGAAAGGGCGGATTAAAGCGTATGAAAAATCTCTTCTCTTCCGTAATGAAATCAATTTGTGCAGCGGGGAGGGAAAATACAGAAGCGCTGAAGAGAAACTTGATAATTTCCATCTGTGGAAAGTCTTCCTCCCCCCTCTCTCGGTTGCTTTTCCTATTTCTCTTTCTCTTTTTCTCTGTGTCCTGATTAATGCGCCCAGTGGCAGCTTCATGAATTTATGAAGTTCAAGTGCGCGGGGAAAGGGAGTTCCAACTGCCCCACAGCACCCACTCTCCCTCTCTCTCGCTGTCGCTCTATCTTTGTTGTGCTCGCTGACTGGCTAATGGACAGCCCTCGGCGCTGGACAGAGGGCCAATGCCATGGAGTCGAGCAGTTGGTTACCCTTGAAACCAAACCCTTATTGATAGAGTCATCAAAAGCGGTTGCAAGCCAGGTGTTCAAAGAGCCAAACGACAGTTGATGGAGCAGCCCTCAAAGGTTTTTATTACTGCATAAAGTCAATGGAAGTCAGGGATACCCTGGCCTAGTGCCCTTTGCAGGGTATCTACCATATGAAAATGAAAGCGAAAGCGACTTTTGCGGTTGCCTAGGACTTCCAGTCGACTGACTCTACGGCTCCTCTACGAGCCTCCTATCTAACGATGCCATTATATTGTCATGAATATGATTATGTCTCTCCACTGTTCTCCTCCCTCTAGTGCTCGTCTTTTCCCACTCTGGATGCTGTAGAGGGGAGGAGCTGGCAAAGGTAGCTGCGAATTTAGCGTCATATTTCATTGGCGAAAGCAAAAGTTTTGCCCCTTAAATAAATAGCACAAAATATGTGCCCTTAAAAAAATATGCAAGAATTCCACTGCTCTCTGCTCTGCTCTGCTCACTCTCTCTTCCTCTTTCACTCTCTCTTTCGTTCCCTCTTCTCTCTCTTTCTTTGTGTTTTCTTTGCTCTAGTGTCGTGCCTCCCACATCTCCCCTCGTGTCCTTTGCTACTCGTTGGGGCTGTTTGAATTTATGTGCGGGGCGCGTGTGAAGAATTTGTAGCCTCGCGTTTAATTGCTCAACGGAGGAGGCCACCGTCGCTGCCCCCTGCTCTGAGTCATCTCTTCTTCTCAGTGGCTTCCTACCCTACCCTACTCTGGCCTTACCGAGTAGAGGTCTTCTTGTGTGCCAAAGTGTTGTATGCCATAATTAAAGCCGACTTAGCCAGACAGCGCGCGAGAAGCATCTGTTTTCGGTCTGACAAAAGTTCAAGTTCAGAGCAGCCACCCCAGCAGCCCCTCCCCCCAGTCGCGCGCCTCCCACAGCGCAGTCCCTAGAGTACCTTTTGGGCTGACCTTGCGGAAGATACGAGTGCAGCAGAAGGCAGCAAGAGGCAGCAGCAGCCAGCAGTTGGGGCATCTCCAGCGCATTTTTTTCCACCTTTCGTTCATTCATAATTTAGTTGCGGGGAGAGGGGATGCCTCGCATTTGAAGCTGTGGTCTTTACATGCCACACGCATCAAGTAAAACCTGCGCCATGTGGCAAGGCGCTTAAGGGAAAACTTAAAGGGAATGCCAGCAGGAAAAGCTATGAAACAATCATCGGGCCGAACAAAAGACACCAGAGACAATGAGATTTTTGCCTTTAATCAGCACAAATAAATCACAGGACAATCCATAGCCAGGACTTGGCCAGAACAGGAAGAAGAAAGGGGGAGAGTCCTACCAAAACCACAAAGGAAGTGACCAGAGAGAGTGCATGAAGTGAAGTGAGAATTTGAGAAAAGTGAAGACGCCCCCATAAACATTTTACTCACATTTAATGACATAATTGTTGCCGAAAGGAGACACACACACACACACACACACAGGAGACGACTCCTGGGGGCAGCTAAAATCTGAAATTTGAATCGATTTTGTTTTTGTTTGAAAATTGAAGACTTTGTGGCCACAAAGGGGGAGAGGAGGCGCCCCTCCACAGCAACCCAAAGAGAGAAATGAAACAGAGGGAAAGGAATGCGAATGCGAATGCAAACTGCAGCTCAGGCAGAAGTTTTCCATCAGTTTTTCCCCCCATGCATTTCCAGCTGTGATTTGATTACGTTTCGACCACAAAAGGGTTCGTCAAGGGGTAGAAGGAGGGAGGAGCAGTGCCCACACAGAAGTCGCAAAGTTCATGGGGCAGGAAAATTGATCTATTGACTCGCAAATTAAATCTTTTCGATGCCAGATACCTCGTATCTATCCACAGAGAGAAGCGTAAGGAATGCGGCAAGCCTCGTACCTATCCACAGAGAGAAGCGTAAGGAATGACGCAAGCTTTGATTTCGCTACTCAATCTGCAGAAAAGAGAGTGCCTCAGAGAGGACTGCTCTTGTGTAAAACAATTACAAAGAATCACAATTACATTTTCAACTTGATTTATTTTGAATAATTAAAAACACAACTAAAATAAACAACTAAAATAAACATTAAAATAAATCTTTGGGTGTGTCTTATGGGCGGGGTGATTAGCAGTACAAGTTATATAGATCAGTTTCCCAATCCGACTCCAGACAGTTGTCGGTGTCCCCCGGTGAGGCAGCGCCATGGCAGTGCCAGTCCATGTCCTCGTCATCGGCCCACAGGGAACTCTCGCCGCAGAGCTTCTGGGCCAGGCAGGCGCTGGCCTTGGTGGAACGCAGGGGCTGGTCTTCGTACTTCAGCAGCTGCAGCAGGGGATACAAGTCGGACTGCTCGGGATCAGCATCGGGTTCCATTTCCATGTCCATATCCATATCCAAATCCATGTCGGTGTCTTTTTCGGTCTCCGTGTCGATCTCATTGTCATAGTCGTTCTCTGGCTCGGCTGCCTCATCGTCATCCTCTTCGGTCTGTGGCATTTCGGTGAGGGGTGCCTTCTGTGGCGGCGGATCCAGGTCGGGTATCTTTTCGGGCATTTCCTTGGGCTCCGTTTTGCAGTCCTCTTCGGGCTGCTCCCCTTCGCAGTCGTCTTCTGGCTGCTTCTCTTTGGCATCCTCTTCGCACTCTCCACACTCTGCTGGTGGGGAGTTGTCCTCTGGCTGATCCTCCGCTGGCTGATTCGAGCAGTCATCCTCCTCGTCGCCAGCTGATTCGGATTCCTGATTCGGATTGGGTTTTGGCCTCGGCTTCTCCAGTCGTCCCTGCAGCTGCGCTTCCAAGTCCTTCAGATCATCGGCAATGGCTTGGGAGCTGGCGTGTAGACCCTTTATGATGCAGGATATACGCTCCATAAAAGATCCATCATCATCATCATCGTCGTCATCATCCTGATCGCCATGCTCTTCATACTGGTCTTCATCCAGTTCTTCTTCACCCAGCTCTTCTTCCTGCTGCTCCTCGTCAGCCTCCTCCCCCTGTTCCTCGTTGTAGCTCTCGCATTTGTCATTATCATTATCGTCTGCTGCCGCATCTTCATACTCCTCATCGTCCTCGTCCTTGACGAGTATCTTGTCCTTGTTGGCAAAGTAAACCGAAGGATCGGCACACAGCTGGAACTGCATCAGGGCCCCGCTGGTGTCCTTGAGGAACTTCTGATCCGGCCCCAGCAGGGGCCGCAGCTTCAGCTGCCCATAAAGATCCATCAGGGATTTGGTCATCAAATTGCATGTGGACTCCGGCTGCCAGCGTGCCCCAGCCAGGGGCGGCAGCACACAGCAGAGGCCAACAAGCAGCAGCAGTGGCACTTGCAACACAGGCAGCAGTGGCAGATACATTTTCGTATGGAATTTTATAGCTCGAACTCGCACACAAAAGATTCCCAGATACACTGACTCGTACACTGATTCAGAGTCAGCTACAGAATCAGAGTGGAAAAGCAGAGCAAAGCAGCTTTAAAGATTTCTCTCTGTCTCTCTCTCACTGCCCGCTTGCTTGCTTGCCTGCTCCTCCTTCAGCCTCCTCTGATGGAATGCCTTCGTCCGAGTATAACTGTGGGTGTGTGTGTACGTGTGGGTGTGTGTGTAGTTTCTGTCGGATTTCGCATCCTCCTGCCTGCTGCTTTCTCCTGCGGTCTGTCACCGGCTTGCATTTCCCCAGCGGTTGCCGGCTGACTGCTGCCTGCCTGCCTGCCTGCTGCTGACGTCAAGGATCCGACACTGAAATGTTCACTTATTGCGGTTTCCCTGCCCTCTATTTGTTACCCAAGACTGGGGTATATGAGACACTGGCAATGGCACAAAAATAACTAATACGAGGGGTCTGTCGCGCGATCTGTCGACCGAGGGGCACTGCTGCTGGACGCGCAATGCAGCGAAGACGAAAAGTAAATGGAAAATTGTAAAGAAAAGCGATCTATGGGTCTTCCACTTGTGCCATCAAAGTATCTACGATTCTTGCTTCATTTACTGGAAAGTAACTGCAAGATATTTAAACTATCCGCAAGTGATTGTGCGATACAGGGTGTCTGCGAGTCGTAATCCACTTGCTATATATTCTTGCTATATTTTTTTGCTTCTATTTCTGTTGCTTGTTGTTTACAACCTGCGCAACGATTGCCCCAAAGGTGCGGCCAGAGTGCTGGAAGGATGTGGCTGCTGCTGCAGGATGGCATGTGGCATCGCCAACCCTCTGCTTTGGCGCGTCTAACGAATTCATCAGCGACGCAGCAGCAGCACAAAAGATGAAGAAAAGATGAAGAAAAATGGCGCAAACTAAGGCCAAAAGATGCCCACAAGCCAAACACCTACGCAAGCGGAAGGCTTTCCTTTCTCCTTGCTCCTTGCTCCTTTCTCCCTGCTACACTCTCTCCAGCTGCTTGCTGCTTTCTTCAGGAAGCCTGCAAAAGGATGTGGCCAAGGGGATGGAAATAGAAATGTGGCACGGCAGACAAGTGCCCGTGCCCACCCGCTCAATGATGCTGCTGCTGATGATAATGGAAGGTGGAAACTGCGACTCTGGCTCATGGCAAATGCATTTCCAGTGTCGCCTGCCTGCCTGCCTGTCCCTACCTAATGTCTCCAAAGGAATAAGCAGAACAAGCAAAAGTTGTGTCTGCACCCAAACCCGCACCCCCCACCCAATCATAGATGGAAGTTGATATAATTCCGCCCCCCCAACCACCCCGTGTGCACTCTATTCGCTCCACTACTAGGTGCAATTAACAGGGTGTCAGAGGGTAAGCAGGGGGCACCACTCGTTGGGTTTAGCGACATGGAAACATGAACAACTTCATGCCACTAGCAGTAAAACAATAGGGTAAAGGATAGCTGTACTTTTGGCTGCACTTCGAGACACAAACGCAGTTCAGTGTGCCCCAAAAGTAGCTGAAGAAATCAGATCTCTTCAGAGATATTTCAACTAATTCTATGAGCCAGTTTCTGTCCCACTTTCTCTGCCATCTTCTAGCATAACTAGGGGTTATATATAGTATATATGGGGAACCCAAATCCAGTCCATTTCGTATGTAAATATAAGCTGCATGTCTGCCTGAATGCATTCATAACCAAATGAATAACATTGAATTAGAATGGAAGCACAAATGAATTCAACTGAGCTGTGAGCAGGATCGTTTGGCACATGTATGCTTCGTATGAGTGTGAGTGTCAGTATGAGTGTGATTTTGAATAGAACTAAGAACTCATTCGAATTAGTATGAGTATGAGTATGAGTATGAACCCATTAAACAACACAGGTGTCTTAAATTCAGCGGATACCCTGCGGACACTCCTTAGACTTCAAATTACCATCGTTGCTTTTTGGAGGCTTTGTAAAAGCTTCGAAAAGTCCGTTTGAAAGTTTTCTTGAGCTTTTAGTTAGACTTAAGCCTGAGCTACACTTAAGCGTAAGCTACACACATTTGATTGGCTTAAAATCTCTAAGCTTAAGCTGAAGCAGCTTTCAATAAATCTTAAAAAAAGCGCAAGGAAAACGCTTTAAAGTTTCACAAGTTTTTGTACAGTTTTTGCGAGCTTGGCATCCAAATCATACTCAACCAGACCGCTAGTCAAAGCTTTTTTAAGCTTTAAGGAAAGTTTTATTTTGAAATATTTGCACAACGAAGGAGCTGTTATCCCTTTTCCTAACTGCCTGTTCCTGCCTTCCGTGTGGCGCCCATAAATCATTTTTGGAATCCCCCAAAAACAGAGCCGCTTTCCACTGCATTTTCAGCATGGGAGGGACATGATAGGACACTAAAGTTATATCCTTTACCGGCTTTGAGTTTGACTTTGGCTTTGGCTTTCTCTTTGTTTTTAGCTTTGCCTTTGGCCTGTTGCTGAGTTTTCACTTTTAAACTCACCAACTTTTTGGCAAACTTTTGCGAACATCATTTGTGTGAATCTTTCAATTGACTTTGGTCCAATGCATTGGACAGCAAAAGTTGCACACGAAAAAGCAGTGAAAATTGCTTGTTAGGCATTAAATCAAAAGGGTGGGGGGAGGGGGAAAAGCTATGTACAAAAATAACGGCGAAAGCGAGGCCCAAGAGGGCACATGGAAGGCAAAAGCAAATGGCAAAAATAATTTTGTATGCAGCAGCCTTTTGGCAATGACTTTTCCCCATTCATCTCATGCCGGCGGCTCGGCTCGGCTCTGCTCTCCCACCCCACCCATTAATTTTACCCAGATGATTTTTCATGTGAAAATATGCTCGTTGGGTGGTGGGTTTTGAGGGTGTGGGTGGGCACTTGCAATGAAATATGCTAAATGGTCGCGGATTCAAAGCCCAACAGAAGGTTGACTTTGTGGCACAAGATTAAACAGCAGCAGGAGGCAGGAGCCAGAGGCAGGCAGAGGCCGGAGTGGCAGCCTTGATCAACTACTTTGGTTAACCCTTCTTAACCCCTTAAGCCAACTCATCGTCCCCCATCCCTTCATCCACTTGTACGACCAGGTGCCTTGGCTTTGGACTTGGACATTATTCATTTCTGACATTGCCACCCACCCCTCGGACCAGCACGGAGACAGACCCAAAAGCCAGCCCCAAGGAACACAAATGATGGCACGTACCAGAAGTAGGCTTTGGGGGCGAATGGCCACTGGGGGCATTGCAAGGAAAGCGACTTTTATACACCCCTTGGGGAATACCTTTACCTAATTGTATAGGTTTAAATTAATTGAAAAAAATACCAACAAAATACAATTATAAAATACCCAAAAATACCATAAATAAAAATATATTTTTAATAAAACAAAGCAAAGAATAAATTTAAATGAGCAATAATAATTTTGTAAAAATACCAAAAATACCAGAAAAATACCTACATTTATATTACCAATTTAATTACAAAATAATTAATTGTTAATTGTTATAAAGTATTTAAATTTAAAAAAAATCGAAAAAAATACCACTTTGAAGATACTTTAACATTTGTATGTGACTTATTGTATATGCGCATCAGCTAGTACCCTGTAGATCGTTCAGATTTCTCACAGATTTACTTTCGATGTTGCTGCATCTGTCTTTGGCCTCGCACGCCCTCTCTCCTCTGGCATAAGGAAAACTTAAGGAAATCAGCAAAAGAGTAAACTGAGAAAACTGAAAATTGAAGCTCATTAGGCACGTTCCACACACTCGAGTTGCCAGCGTACGTAGTTGTGGATGGGGGGTGGGAGGTCCAAGTCCATCACGAGGGGTTTTCCCCGACATTTGTTTTGCTCATCGCTTTCCGCGTGCTGCCATCCAAAGCCACGTGACGGGCAGAGCAGAAAGTGGAAAGCTTGCGTGCCACAGCGGATGGATTGGATGGACTGGACTGCATTGGATGGTGGATGGTGGCCCCCAAAAAGCTCTGCCATGCGGATGTTTTTAAAGCTCCCCAGAAAGCGACAGGCAGGGCAGGCCAGGCCAGGCCAGGCCAGCCGCCGCATGCTGTGGATTCATACTCCTACTCTCTGATTCTGCCACTGCCTACTGTGTGGCAGAGGCGGCTGGCGGCGTGGCATGTGCGTTGTCGTCGTCGTCGTTGTCGTTTTGGGGCACGTTCAGTTACGCTCCCAACGCCAGCTGCTGCAGTCGCAAAAACCCGAGACGCACCGCACGGAATAGACGCGAGCGAGCGCGTTGTGTCGTTGTCCCTCGTTGGTCCTTTGTCGTCGTCCTTTGCTCTCTCACTTACTCTCTCTCTCTCTCTCGTTATTTTCCGTCATCGCGCGGCCGCGCGGCCTGCCTGTCTATCGGCGATCGTTGCCCGTTTTTTGAAATTCCCCCCACGGTTTTCGCGCCACGAAAAACTCAAAGAAAATCAATTCAAAAAATATAAAATTAAATATAAATATTAATAAAATTAAAAACGAACCTACTGCCACACCCCTCGACCTCACTCTCTCTCTCTTTGGCTATCTATCGGCTGCGGCTGCGGTTGGTCCTAGTGGTTTTTTTTTTGTTGTTGTTTCTGGTGATATTGCAGTGTGTTTTTTTTTGTTGCCTGTGCGGAAATAAATTGTGGAAATTGCTTAATTGACAGAGAAAATACAGCAGAAAGCAGAGAGCAGGCAGAGGCAGAGGCAGCTCCCCAAAGTAATTTAATAAAAAAGAAAACAAAAACAAAAAAAAGTGCCCATAAAAAGTGGCTGGAAAACAGATTGAAAATTTTACACGCCGAAACGAATGAACTGAGAAAATAATGTACATGATTTATGTTTTTTAATCAAAAAAAAAATGTTCGTTGAAAAGAGCAAAGGGCTATCTTCTCTCTCTCTCTCTCTCTCTCTCTCTTTGACTGTTCACTGAGCCAGAGAGAGATAGTAGAAGTTTCTTGGAGTTGCATACTGATTTGTACCACTGTTAATTTGCTGGCGCGATAAAAAGCTGGCATCCAAAAACATTGAAAGCAATCCGCAAGCCTGGGCAAACGTTTAAATTTTTGTTGCTGCTCCGTTGCCTGTAATCACGTCGTGGCTTTGTCTCTCCGCTTTTATCTGGGATTAGGTCCCAGCTATATAGCCTGTTGCCCAGACCATGACCCAACCCCCCCGTGCGCCCCTTGTGACCGCTGGCAGATTGCTTGATACACAAATTGGTAAAGGAATTCCGTCGGAATCTTTGATTTTGCCCTGCCCCGAGGCGCTGCAATGTATGCTACACTTTTTATTCACTGACTCCTTGGCTGCCTTGGCTCCTTTTGTTTTTGGTTTCCTTTGCTCCATTGCTGATTTCTTACCTTATTTATTCTGGAATTGGTTTTCTGGTTTTCTGAGTTTCTTTTGCTGCCATTGTGGGGCTGTGGGGGTGTGCAGGGTTCGCTTTTGATTTGTATTTGGGTTTGTCTTTCCCCTCTGGCTAATGCTCGAATTTGCATGCCAAATAGAGACACACGCACACACACACAATGTCGATGCTGTTGCTGCTGCATTTGGGTACAATGGGGTCGGTCGAGGGGCACGGGGCACTTCGGGTTGGTAATTAGCCCAAAAGTCAGAGGCGTTAATTAAATCACGTAGCAAATGCATAAAAACAAAGCGATTCGCATTTCGTCTCTCTATCTCTATTTTTGCTTTTTCTATCTTTGGGTTTTCGTATCTCTCGTACGTCTCGCCTGTTTGGCCACAAAGCTAACTTTTAGCCAAATTAATAGCCCAAAAAAGAAATACAACGAGCAACAATTAGTAGGCACACACACACACACATACACAATACACACACATGTGGCTAGAACCTTTCATCTCTACCCCATGCCCAGCAAAGGCTTAAGGCTTCCAAATAAATTGCCTTCATCATCTTTCACTTTGACTTACACTTTTCCCCTTGCTGCTGGCCTTCTGTTGCTCTCCTCGGCTCTGCTCTGCTCTGCCCTGCTCTTAACTTTCTTTTCATTTCTTTTCTTTAAAAGTGTGTTTTTTTTTTCTGTGGGCAAAAAGCATTTCTATGCATGAGACACTCGACACAATCCACTCCACTCGATGCTAGAAGTTTATTAAAATTTTCGGCCCCCCTCCCCACCAGCGTCTTCAAGGTGGATTCAAAGTGAATGCCAAAGCCAAAGCCATAGTCAAAGCCATGGCATACGGTTTTTTGGATTGTGTTCCCTGTCAGCTATGCGGGATGCGGATCACAGATACTCCTTCCATCTATCCTTCCTTCCCCTTGTATCCATCCTGGTTATTGAATTATCTGTCGTTCGTTTCTGGCAAAGGAAACTTTCGCCTCGCCACGCCTTGCCTCTGGGGGGGATGTGTTTTCGTCGTGGGCTAACTTACCTTTAACTTTTCTTTACTTTCTTTAATAATCACAATGACACTTTCGCTTGGAGAAGACGCCCCGCCCCCTTCCCTCCCACAACTTTCTTTTGTTGTTTGTGCAAAAGTTTTTGGTGGAAATCTTTTGCTGGCGAGCAAAGTAAAGGCACTCCACTCCTCGATACTTTAACCGTTTGACATGTGGATTAGGCCGCTCTCCTTTTGGTAACAGATGACACATTCCATTCAGATGTTTAAAGCTCGAGGCATGCCCCCAAAGTTTGATGTTTAAAGCACGAGGGTTGCCTCCAAGTCGTTTTGTGTCTCATTATAAATTTTAATAAATTCAATTTACTTTTCTAAAGAACCAAAAAACCACTCGAATTTAAGCGTAGAATTGATTTATTTTCTTGTAAATAAATTTGCAAACTCTGGCTACGCTTTTTGCTGCTCTTTTGTTCTTTTGGCGTCATGCAGCAGCGCCCATCGGTCGGACCGTTAACAGCTCCATCTACGTTTGGTTTTTTGAGTTAATTGTTGAATAATCTATTACAAAATCATTACGATAGGTAACCTTTGCATCGTTTTGAATGGCTTATCAAATTGTTGCCCTTCGTTTCCATGCCAAAGGCACCCAAAGTCAATTCATTCTTCATCTTCAGCCTGTAGCATTCCTCCTTGCCCCACACACAGCCCAGTGAAGCCGATGACAAGTCATGCGATATGTTGGCTACCCCAAGGAGCAGCTTCAAGTGCCCGTATATAGTTACATTAACCGCACACGAATGTCCTCAAATGTCCTGTTCCTGTGCTGTGCTGTTCTGTTCTGTTCTATTATGTTCTGTCCTGTTCTGTCCTGTTTGTTGCTGTTTGCGTGGCTTATTTAAGTTTCAACTTCAGTTTCTGTTGCTGTCGCCATTGTCTATACCCATTCCTCCTGGCGTCCTAGCCAGTGCCTCCTTGCCACTGCCTGCTGCCTCTTGTCTGATATTTCTCCTATCCATAAGGAGCATAGACATTGTATTAGAAAGCGGGAGTACGTGCTCAAGTATCTCATTCGCAGCGAAAGCGACTCTTGGTTAGTTTTTCGGTATCATTAGCATCGGGGAGGAGAGCGCGGCAAGCGGCGACGGGGACTTTGCCAAATTGCAGCTGCAAATGGGGAGGCTGCTGAAATTCGTTGAGGCGTGCCCGAGTGCTGCGGCAGATCAATGGCAGCTCTTGAGACAATGCCATAAATCTTTCAACGAACTTTAACGCAGTGCAAAACGAACTCAAATTACACATAAATTTCAATTGAAAGTCCAAACGAAGACGACGTCCTGCTGCCAGTGTAGTCGTCCTGGGTACAAGGATTTATTATCCACCCCCACCCCCCCAAAAAAACAAAAAAAGCCCAAGTGGAAATCCCACGGCAATAATAATTAAGGGGCCAAAGGCAGACAATTGATATAAATATATAATAAAAAAAGAAATACAAATCACATAGATACAGAGATACATAGATACAGAATATACCTTATTGAGATACTGGATACGGTATATAGCATACAGGATACAGGATACACATATACAGTGAGTGAAATCCATCCAAAGGCGTTGCCATGAATGCCGCACAGAGCGGCGGCCACACGGGCGGCGGTGGCGGCTCCATGGGCAAGAAGGGATCACAAATGGAGGTAATTATGCTACATATTTTTTTTTGGTTTTTTGCTTCTACTCCTGCCACGAGGCTGTGTTGCGACTTTCCCTTCTTTTTTTTGGGGTCCATTTACTTTTGTACTTTTTTTCGGGTCCATCTCTCTCTCCCGTGTCCATCTGCAGTGCGGCTGTGGATTGACCTCTGTGTTTCGCGTCGCCATTTGTAATGAGCGTAAATTGAATTTTCCGACTCGTACTTCTCGTACTGATGGAAACACGAAACAAAATGAAAACACAAATTAATATAAACCAATTCGATTAGCGAGAAAGAGAGAGAGGGTGAGAGAGTGAGAGTGGGCCTAAGTGGTGGCGGGTAAACCCAACCCAACCCAACCCAAGCCAAGCCAAGCCGTACCGTCTCGACCCGACCCAACTCGGACCCTCAATTAGGTTTAAAGGCAATCAACTTGAATGGCCATCCTGGCCACAGTGTCCTTAAGGAAAATCATAAATTCTCTACAATTATTCCATAGGCATCACCCCCCACCCACCCCGAGGGAGGGAGAGACAGGGTTTGAAATTGAAAAGAATTTCTAAGCAGAAATGTAAACTTGCCCCCATTGAGAATCAAGTAATCTATGGGGTAGGGGGTTTCTCACAAATCTCTTTAGATTATATTAATTTATTTGACTGAATGGCTAGATTGATTGAGTGTTGCTAGCTCTCAAATCTCTCGCTTTATAATTGAAATTATCCATCGGTATTGATAAATATAAAATTGATGGAATTATTTCATACATTTTTGTGATGATTTCAAGCCAATATCGAGCTGTGATCTATCGTTAATTGATGAAACTAAAAGTAAATAAAGTTCTATCATCGTTATTAATTATTAAACGTTTCATAAAGGACTGTATAAACGATTCATGTTTTTAGCAGTTAATAGTTTCTTAACGACTTTATAACCGTTTCATGGCCGTCTTATAAAAGTTTCTTAACCATTTAATAGGCGGGTCTAATAAATTTTATTCATAACCGTTTCATACCCGTTTCATAATCGCTTCATAACCGTTTCATAGCCGTTTCATAACCGTTTCATTACCGTTTTATACCCGTTTCATAACCTTTTAATAACCGTTTCAGAACCGTTTCATAATCGCTTCATTACCGTTTCATAGCCGTTTCATAACCGTTTCATTACCGTTTCATAACCGTTTCATAACCTTTTCATAACCTTTTCATAACCGTTTAATAACCGTTTCATAACCGTTTCATTACCGTTTCAGAACCGTTTCATTACCGTTTCATAACCGTTTTTTAACCATTTCAAAACCAGCTGTACATGCAAATTATAGTTTCATATATAAATCCTTTCAATGCCGATCCCCCCATCTTCCAAGGATAATTAAAATCAGACTTTAATCATTTGATTACTCAGTCAAAATCCGTGTACTAGGAAATTAAGTTTCTTAAGTTTTTTTGTTTTTTTTTTTTGTGTGTCATTCGGTTTTTCAACTGAAATCAAAGCAAATTACGAGGCAACACATAAATAAGCCACCAGAGGCCGGTCCCGTGGTAGGGGCAAGGGCTAATGAGAATCGACGGCAAAACAACAGAATGTCGAGCATTATTTCAATTTTCGTCACACACAACAGCAAAAAAAAAAAGTTTAGCCCGCAAGGCAATAAAAAATAACGAAATAAAAAACTAAACTATACGTTAAAGTAAATGTAAAAATAAATAAAGAGAGACCCAAAACAAAAAAAAAAACACTGAAATTAAATTATAAAAATTTCATTTCCAAAGTGGCAATCAGGATCACAATGTCCTTACTGGCTACCCCTGCTCCTCCTGCTCCTTCTCCTCATCCCCTCCTCCAGCTCCTGCTCCTGTGAACAGACAATTAAAAATGGCAACGACCAAAACTTGAGGCAAAATAAAATCCAGTTGAGTGGGTAAGAGGTTTACCCCAAGCATGGAGGGGGGCAGGAGACGCATAATGAGGCAGGTTATCTGCTGCTCATTCCGTCGCTCCTTTACCGCTGCCTCTGCCACTCCACCTCCCTGCCACCTGTCAATCAAATGGTCTTGGACATAAATGTTTTAAATGGCCATAAAACAGCAGCCGCACCACCCACACCCACAGCATTGCCGCATGCGGCATGAGGCACGAGGCAGGAGAGAGGAACGAGGTTGGAGCTGGCATTTGTGATTTTGATGATTCCCCGTCCTAATTAAGCTGAACATTTCGTGCCATTCGAGTGCAATTCTTTCAGCCAGCAGATACAGCGACGTGCCATTCCCATTGTTCCATTTAGCTCTCTCGTTTTTTTTGTTTTTGCCTAGAGGTAAGCATAATGAGGGTGAGGGGGACAGTTGCGCTTTTGTGGTCATAGCCAAAGCACGTTCGCGGCCTACCCCCTCTCGGGGGAGTGTTCCAGCTTCAAGGCCCAAGCTTCAGTTATATTTCAGGCTCAGTTCCAGCTCCATTTGCAGTCTCAGTTACAGTCTCAGTTCCAGTTCCATTTACAGTTCCATTTCCATATACAGTTTCAGCTCGAGTGAATGTTACGTCAGTGTCATGGCTCTGACTCTGTGGCCGACTTCATCATCCATTAATGTCACTCAATCTGTGCGCATAAATTTGCATAAAGCGAAATCCAATTTACTTTAACCATTATATGTACCTTCAGCCCCTCCTCCACACACACACACATATCCACCTACTCACATATACCTTGGGGAATGCCACACACACACACACATACACGCACACAAAAGGAAAGCCAAATTTCCATATTCGCACCAAGAATAGGCCACGCCCACGCCCACCAACAGCTGGAATAGTTTCACGGACTTTAAGTGTGGCGGGAGGTAGGTGGGGTCACAAGGCGTAGAAGAATTTTTTCTTTTGGTTGATTTTTGCGTGCCAAATTTTAATTTGTTATGTGGACAAATGTCCAGCAACCGGAAAGAAAATTATGTAAAGAAATTAACCAAAAGTCGGTTCGGTTCGGTGCGTTTCGGATCGGATCGGCTGGCAGTTGCGGGTGCGAAATTATGGCCATAGGAAGCGGAGCCATAACTCAGCACGAATTAAGTCAACTAAAACAAGCAGTTAATTATAGTGGAACTACACACATAGGTGGGTCAAAAAGGGGGGACTATATAGAGGAGGATATATATAGAGGATTATAATCTATATATAAGGCATATATTGAAATTAATTCAAATGAATTTAGTGGCAGAACATGAGGCATGGCAGATGCATTCGCATGGTCAAGTTCTATTGCTTAATATAAAATATAAAATAAAATAATATAAATTATACACGTAATCTTTTAAGCTGACAAACAACTAACAGAACTTACGAATAAAATAACATTTAATTGTAATTACTTTTTGAATTTCTTAGAATTAATAGAAGCCATTCGCAGAGGGAAGCCATTTGCAGGGGGCTGGACAGGCAAGCCTTTCGCGTGAGAAATCTGCACAGAATTTGTCCAAGGAAATGTACATAGGAGGCATGTGAAAGTGTAAAAGATACCCAAGAAAGTAATCTACTATCTAGTGCTTCGATAAATTAAGATTCAGTAGCAATGATTCATTAGCAGTTTACTGAAGATTTTCACCTGCCTGCACTGCATTTCTCTGCGAAAAGAGAAGCTCACATCTGATGGTTAATTGGTATTAATATTCGTACATTTAATTCTATGTATATATTGAGATATTGTTAAACCATTAAGCTCTTAATCAAAGCACTCGAAAGGTGAGTTGTGAAATGCTGTCTTGAAACTCCCAGCCTTGCTGCAGCCCTGGCAGTTTTGCCCTTAGAGCTTAGAGACCCCCCCTGCCAGCAAGTCTCCGTCCCACTATTAAGAAACATTCTCTAGCAGTTCTTACAGTTCCAAGCTGTTTTCGGTCTAAGAATTTCTTTCTCCTGGCTACCGGAAGTATTTTTCTTTTAAAGCTACTCACTTACCCTTTTCTTCCTTCTTTGGCTTTCTCCCGCACCCTAAACAATCACGATAAGCATTGAAATTTCGCACCCAACGAAATGCGTTTGATGATTTTGATTAAGTTGGGCTGACAAGTCCACTCCTCGCCTCCCACCCCCAGCCCTGCGACGGGTGTTGCATATCCAAACGCCAGGCTAATCGCTCATTAACATGACACCGATTTGCCACTGCCACTCTGCCTCTCCCTCAGCCTCTGCTTCTGTTTTTTCACTGTGTTTGTCCCTTTTTTTTGTGGCACGTGGACCCCTGTGCCCTGTCCCTTTTGTTTTCTATTCCCTACCTTTCGTTTGGTTGGCCTTTGCCTAGCCTCCTTTGGCCTCCTTTTGGCCTCTTTTGGCCTGCTATTCCCCGTCCCTTGCCTTTGCGTGGCTCCCTTAATTAAATGTAACAAAAACAGAAAAATAAATGCTGAAATGTTATTCCTGTCCCCCAACGTCTTTCCACCAGCCCGCCCAGCGCTTAATTAAATCTAGGAGAAAAAAAAGGAGTTGCTGCTACCGTGGAGTCCTTTGGCTTGACACACGTGCGGAAATGTGCTCCTGCGTAAACCTCCAGCGAGCAATTGTGCGAGCAATCAAAGTGCCCTGAAGGCCGCTCACTCCGTCAGCTAATTTCCGCTCTGCGGAGTGCCAGTGGCAGTGCCACCCAGAGCGGTACAGACAGAGCAGTAAATGGCGGAAGAAGAGCGCACTAAAACGAGCTAAAAGATGCACCTAAATGCGGGGTAAAAGCGATGCCACAAGCGAAGCGCTGCAGGTGAATGCAGAAACCTTAGGGTGCACCTCCCCTTCCCTCCCTTGCCTTATTTCCATTGCAAATGTCGTTCGCGGAATATAATTAACACTTGAGAAATGTCCTGGGTAGCTCTGGGTGAACTCTATAGATCACACAGTGGGACTAACAGCATCTGTGCAGATACAGAGAGAGAGAGAAAGAGAGAGAGAGAAACAGAGTCTGTAGAGTCACGAAGAGTAACAGAGTCACGGATAAATGGAAGTATGCTGTCATGCATCAGGCATTAGGCAATGGCCATCTATCCCAATGAATCAACTCTCAAAATATTTAAAGCTCCTCTTAAACTCTCTCGCTGTCTCACTCTTTCTCTCTGTCTCTGTTCGACCTGCCTGAGCGCCTGCCCCTAAATCAAAGCTGTTTTTACGAGTTATTTCTTTACAATATTTTTATGGGCACAAAAAGACAATCGCCCCCCACCCTTCACCCGCCTTTCGTAATCCTTTCTTTCTTTTTTTTTTCTTATTGCAAACATTTTTATATTCCGCACGCAAAAATCACGCAAATCTATGAATTTTTGAATAGCCTTTTTTTTTTCGCCATGGCCATGGCTCTGTATGGCTCTGCCTCTTCCTTTGCATTGTCATGCCCTCCCCAGTCACGCCCCATGTCTGTCCATTGGCGAGTCATGTCCAAGAGGAAGAAGAGTCATCAATTTTGCTGAGGCCTTCATCGTTAGAGCACTTAAAAACCACAAGATGTGCTTCTCCTCTGGCTCGAGCTACAGATGCCTCCTCGTACACGCCTACCGACCGATATGCCTGCCCTGCCCTGCCACAACACACGCTCTTGCCACATCGAACACATGTTAAATTTCCTCTTGCTTGCCACAAAATGTATGTGGCACAAGCAGCAGCAGCCAGAACGAAGCAGCCACCAACATTTCTTGAATTGCACATAAAAAAAGAAAAGAAAAAAAAAACTTAATTGAATTAAATTTGAAAATTTTCTACGGGTCATAGTTTTCTATGCCCCAAGGGCAGTGGCAGTGGGTGCTGTGGGTGCTGAGCGGGATGAGGAGTGGGCGTGGTAAAGACACTTTTCATATGTCACATGCGGTTGCGGCTTTTTCGCCTGATGATGACACAAGAGCAGCCGGGCCAGCCGCAAAGACAGCGCAGACAGACAGCCGAAAAAGGAGGCCAGGCAATGAGATGAAAAGATACAAATTTCATCGTGTATGAAAGATATAGATATGTATCTATGAAAGTCAATGAGGTTCTTAGTAAATGAAGCGTAGGATACAAGCGGAAGTAAAAGATGTCGACGGGGGAGGGGGAGGGATTGTGTGGTGATGGCAAAAACTACGCCTCAAGCAGGGTAAAATATATACATGTATAGTAAGTGGCATAAGAGGATATTTGATAGGAGGAAAATCTTTCATTTTCCTTTTGCGGTTTGTGGCGTTGTTGTGGTCTTGGCTTGGGGATGGGAATGGGGATGGGGATTTTCCTGATGCTCAAAAGATTATTATGAAAATTAAATTTAGTTACAGCAGCACAAAATGTGTCTATTAAATGTAGAAACAATTTATGTGTAATTACATTTGCAATGTATTTCATTTACAAGTAAAGAGAATTAAGTATGGAATTGAATTTAAAATATATTTGCGGCATTTGTTGGGCAGCCACAGAGGGAGTAACAGGATCTGTGGAGATACAGAGCAAGTAACAGAGTCTGTAGAGATAGAGAGGGAGTAACAGAATCAGCGAAGATACAGAGGGAGTAACAGAGTCTGTAGAGTCAGAGACAGTAACAGACAGACTGTAGTGTCACTCAGAGTAACAGAGTCTGTAGTGTCTCTGAGAACGTAACAGCGTCTGTAATGTCAGCGAGAGTAAACGTCTGCAGAGCGAACAACAAAGCAAAAAGATCTAAGAGAGAGGATATTAAGAGAGAGAGAGACAATAAGCGTTCGTCAGTTCTGGCATTCAGGAGAGAGAGAGAGCTAAGCTTCAGCATTCGACGCCAAGTTCCCTCTTCAGCCACGTGCATTTTGAAGAGCGCAACACAGCGATCATTGTATGTAATTACGAAATAATATATGTACATACATATATACATATAGCACATGTGTATGTTTTCCTGGTGTAAATACATAGCTGCCAAATACCCTGGGCCACATACTACTCGTGGCATATATTTGTGGCATTTTCAGCTGTGCATTACCCAAAACTTCGGCATGCATGTTGCTAGTTTTTGGTGGTCTGGGATTAAGCAGCTCGTAAATCAATTTATGAACTACTAGCAAGTGCACCATGTAGCACTCGCACTCCCGTGTTTATTCTCTCGTGGCTGGTGTGGAGCACTTTTTCCTTTTGCCAAATGTTCAAAAATATTTATCGTAATTTAAACAAGTTTTTTTTTGGTCTCTTAGGCAAGCCAGCAAATCATTTTCTCGGAAATTCCTTGTGTTTTATTTTGTTTCGCATTCCCTTCCCTCCTCCTATTCCCTTGAATCAGCCCGGGGCTCACTTCTATTTAGTATTCCGCTTTACAAATTGCCTGTGAAATTATTCCATGAAATTTAACCCAAGGCTTTGGCTTTGGTTTTGGCTTTGGCTTTGGCTTTTGCTTTGATTTTTTATACATTTTTTTTACAGGTAATCAAGTATTAAATTTACATTTGCAGATAAACAAAGGAAAGATGAAGCAGGGGCACTTTGGGGAGGATGGGGGAATGCCTGGGGTTTTGGCATTGGACTGGAGATTGAGATTGGGGGGGATTTTTGATTGTTGGCAATTTATCAGCAAGTAGAAAGCAAAAACTTCCCTTACCCCCTCCCCACAACGCACTTGCTGCTGTTGTTGTTGTTGGAAAAGTGGAAAAAGAAAATGTCAACGCTTATCATTTGTCTTTGGGCTCCAAAGTGGGGCAAAACTCAAGTAAAAAGGGAAATTCTGTCACTTGGTCGGTCAGTCAGTCGCTCTATCTGTCAACAGCTGCCATGCCACACCATGCCACACCACTGTGTGCCCCATCCCCACCCCACTCTGTTGTGACATTTCCGCTGCTTATCGGAGAAGCCAACAACAACAAAAAGCGTAAAAGCCAAAAATGCAAAATGAATGTAAAGTGCTTTTTTTTTTTTAAAGAGGAGTGTGGTGCGAGTGCGGAGTGCGGGTTGCGGGAGGCTGAAAATTTATTGCAAACTACGCAACAAAGCAAAAGACATTATTGTAGCTGTCCCCCGACAAGCCACCCCCAACCTACCCACACACCCACTTTTGCCTCACACAGCGAAAAAGTTGCCTACACAATTTATGATTAAAACAAAAGATCTACAAAATTCTTGGCATCGTCATTTTGGTACGTGACCAACGACAAGATTCAGCGACACACACACACAGTGGAAAGCGAGAGAGAAGAGCAGAGAGAGAGGGAGAGACAGGGAACAGTAGAGTAGAGGAGGCAAAAGCGAAAAAGTGCGACAGGGATAGGCTGCTTGGAAAATGAGCATTTTTTTATTTTGTAATCTATTTCATTTAAATTTTAATTTATTTTCATTTATTTTTGTCAGTGGCAAAGCAAGAAGAAACTTATGCTTTAAATTTAGCTCTCTCTCTGTGTGTGTGTGTGTGTGTGTGTACAGTCTCTATCTGTGTGTGTTGTAAACATTAAAAAGTCGACGCTTCCATGGAGCAAACATTCCATTCGCACATCGTCTCAGAGCAAGAGAGCATTAAAATTTTGTGCTGCATACGCATAGGCGCTGACACGTGACGGGCAAAGCAAATGAGACCAAACATAGAGAGGGAGAGCGAGAGCGAGAGCGCGGAAGAGTGTGTCAGAGTGTGTCATGAATAGACTGAGAAATAGAAAGGGTGTTTGTGTTTGTGGGGTGTTCAGGCGGCTGGGGGGGCTCTACACAGGGTAAGCCCTACGAAAAAGTCAGGTAACCCCCCCAAAAATATGTGTGAAAAACATTTGTAAAGCGCTCTAAACAAAAAGAAAATAAGCAGCAGCACACCATACACATGGAATGTGGCAGGAGAAAGCAATAGCTTTACAGATACCTTGATTGCCAAAACGGATTGCGAGTCCGCTATATATATTTTATGCTCGGAATAAACAAGAAAGAAAACATTTCTTTTGGCTAATTGAACACCTGGTTTTCAAGCACTATTCATACGCTTTTCGGGGCAGGCTATAGGGGGTTGTTTATGCAGAAAGAACTCCGTACATACAATTATAGTAGCTAATCTGCTGCTAGATCGGATTAACTATATTTAATCTGCTGTCAAAGCGGATTTGCTTAAGCAAACAGCAAATCATAACTCACAAAGGAGTCAAAAGGAGATCTCCCAAGGACCAGTCCTGACCAGACCAGTCCAGAGCAGGGCAGAATTCTCTCCCATAACTCACTAAATAAGCCAGCAAAATGCTTAAGAAACTTGGGAAAATATTAAAAAAAAAAAAAAGAAACTACAACTAGAAACAAGCGTACTCAAGCGTAGAAGGGAATGTAAAAAGGAAGAGAGAAGAGAGGGACAGAGAGAGAGAGAAGAAGAGAGAGCGTGAGAGAGACTGTGAAGCATGCTGCTGACAATAAAAACAATTTACAACTTTTACCAGCAAGTTTGTTTCCCCCCCACACCCAAACTGACAGTTCCCCTGAGGCGCCACAGAGTGTTGCACTGCAGCTGATTGATCCCCCCTGCACACCCTGCCCACTGGGGTGGGGCAAAAACTTTGTCGAGTGTGTTAGCCAAGAAGTCGGATCGGGGTACAAGTTGTGAGTTTCTGCTTCTGCTTCTACATTTGCTGGGAAGTTTTTGTGGAGCGCGCGAGTGCAGCAGCAGCAGCTCAATCAGTTGCAAAAGTGCCACTGGAAAAGGGAGTCATCCCCCAATGGGCAATGGGCGGAGAGAGCAACGAAAAAGTACACTATGGCTAAGCAGATCGAAAGGAATATAAATGCAGGGGCATGAAAGCATTCCACGCATTTAATTGCCAGACACACAGAAACTCTATAAACATGTCCAGAACCTGCAAAAGACAATGGGACTATACATATGCCGGCTATGGCTTAGGTTTCGCGTCCTCTCTCTCTCTCTCTCTCATGAGCCATAAAAGCTGCGAGCGCGTAAATTTTCACGCAAACAGCCAGAAAACAACAACAAAAAGAACAATAAAGCGCAAGATGAAGCCGAAAAAAAACATTTATTGCAGTCTTTGCTTTCTTTTTGGTTGCTACATACTCTCAAGCATACATACCCTCCAAGAAGGGGGTCTCTGCACGTTTTGCAATGCTAAAGGAAATGCTTAAGATACTTACATATAATTAAATGGGCACAGAATTCGTTACTGCTACTCCTCCCTGCAGCTTCCAATAACTTGCCAAAAATGCTCTAGGAATTGCAATAATTTTATGGCCTTTCCCTTTTCCCATAAGCGAGTTATGCTGTCCGAGTGCCAGGTATCTTGCTGTCGAGCTACGTGTGCCGCGACACATTGGATGATGTTTTTTTTTTTGTTTTTTTCTTTATGGAAGAAGGCGGAATTTATTTTAACGAGCCAAAGTTTTGGCAATGCCCAGCAGCAGAGCAGCAGAGAAGGGCAGAAGGCTACGCCAAAGACATAGAGGGAGAGGAAGGGCAAGAGAATATATAGGGAGAGGGAGAAACAAGATAATATAAGGGAAGGGGAGAGCAGAAGAGGGAGAGAGCAGCAGTAGAATATAGGCAGCACCGAGAGCAAAGAGAGTGGATAGAGTGCGGAGTAGGGGTGAGGGAGGGAAAAATCCCTAAATGGCAATTTCACTTCCGCAGTCGCCTGGCATTTTATTAACGCTTCTAATTCCCCATGTATGAATGGGAACAAAACGAAATCCAACGCCACCCACCCACCAACCCACCCTACAAGCCACTGTCAATGCCCCCTCCGGCCCGGGCACGATGGCCCTTCCCTTCCCCTTCCCCACGCCATTCGCGTTCTGTGCATTTCTGTGGTCGTCATTTCTGCTTAGCTAATCTCCGGACTGCGTGCACGTAACCGAAACCAGAACGGAGCTACCACTACCCCCCCACTACCCACTCCCTCCTCCCGCTCTGCTCTGCTCTCTCTCTTTTGGGGGCTTACATAAAACCAATGGAGAGAGACGGGCGGGCAATGGTTGAGCGGTGGGGCGGGGGCGGTGTTGGTCAGGGGTTAGAGAGCAAGAATTTATAAATAAAAACGCTACAAATCCGCTTGCTTGGTTTCTGCTTGGTTTCGGGTGGGTGGGTGTGTGGGGAAAGTGGGCGAAAATGCTGCGAAAAAGTTTTCTGCGTTTTCCGTTTCCTCCAGAGATCCCTCTCCTCGCACTCTTGCTCTCTCTCTCTCTCCCTCTCTGTCGTTCGCTTTGAATACCCTATAAGCTGCAGGGTAGCTTCACCCCTTTGTAGGATAGGGTATCACGGGGAGGCAAGGAGAGAGCGTTAAAGGATGCTGCCAAACGCGGAAGAGAAAGGAATACAAGCTATGGGCAGGGAAGGGGAAGGAGGCAGAGAAATGCATGCCGTGCCTCACTGGCAGGCGCTACAAAAAAGTTGTAAGCCGCTGCGGGCCCCTTTTAGGTGTGCCATAATTTGTTGCGTTGCATGCCACACACACAGAGAGAGAGAGAGAGGGAGGGGCAAGAGGCAGCCACGCCACAAAGAGGATGATTTGCCACAGCATTGAGAAGAGCAGGTAGGTATATAAGTGTGTGTGCAGAGATGGATATTAATTAAAATGTCAAAGCGAAATGAACGTGTGTGCAACGTGGCGTATGCGCAATATGCCCTAACAATCCCCCCAAAGGCTGTCAATCGGTAGGCAGAAGAGCAACAGAACATGAAGAATGTAGGCAAAAGAGAGCGGCGAGCAGTGAAGGAGAGTTCAGGGTACAGGAGAGAGCGAAGAGAGGGGGTGGGCATGGTGGAACCATGAACCATGAACCATGAACCCAATAAGCCATAAGGCCAGCCACATGCAAAGTGGACACTAATCTGCATTGCATGAAATCTCATGCCAATTGCCAATTAACTTTGCCTGTCAATCCACCCCTCCCCAGCGCCCCCACCAATCCACTCTCCACTCAAGTGTGCAACTGACAGTAAATCTGAGTGTGAAACTGAATGTAAATTGGCAAATGTCAGTGGAGGAGGGAATGGGGCATGAGGCATGAGGCATGCGGCATGCGAAGGCATAAAGGAAACCTGAGTGGAGTTTCCTCTAGCTGACAATGCAGCTTCAGGCAGGATCCATTCAAGTGGAATTATAGCGGTTGCTAGGGGGGAAGGGGTAAAACTCTACCTCTAAGCTGCAAATTGGTTTAAGCGTTTTCCATCGAGAGTTCAGATTGGAGGAGAATAAAGCTTTAAGGCAGAGTCTGCTGTGGTCTATTGATAATCGAAAATGAAATGTTGGACAAAGCTTCGTTTTGGTTTGTTTTATTGGAAATGAAAGAGGGAGAGGTAGAGGGAGAGACAGAGGAAGAGGCAGAGGGAGAGGCAGAAGGAGGCATGGTAAGAGCCTAAAGGCCACAGTTAAATTCCAAGCATATTCTTTTGCTTTTATTTGCATACATTTAATATTTCAAATCAGTAACCAAACACTTCAACAATTAATACGATTATTGCAAGCTGTATTACAAACTGTATGGAGAGTATCCAAGCACACCTCAAGCTAAAGGATAAAGTTACAATAAGGATTAGTTAGGCCTTTCTATAGCTTACCTAATTTGTCGGACTCCTCAATTTGTTGGCACTTCTAATTGAGATTTCACGATTTTCCCAAATGGCAGACAAATTTTAGTTTTAAGTCATAGCATACTTTTGGGGCTGTTTAAATTTTCCATATTGAACTAAATCATAGCATACTTTTGGGGGGCTGATAAAAAGAAAAACGCTACCTTCTGCTAATTTCTGTTCGCCTGGTAGCCAAAATCTGAAATTTTCATTTTTCTGCCATTTGGAGGTTGCAATTTCAAAGTTATTGTTGTAAAACAAATCCCTGATGTTGTTACTGCCCATATGGCCGAAAATTAAATTTTAAGATCTTGGTTACCAGGCGAACAGAAATCAGCAGAAGGTCGCTGGGTTCTTTTTTGATTCGATCATTTGATCATCTCTCGTCTCTGATCAGGACGTAATACGTGTTCTCGTGATCGAAAGAAAATCTTTGATGTTATCAAGCCCTTAAAAAGGACAATGGACCAAGGATATTTCACCAAGTGACACATACATACTTACCTTTTTCGGCCGCTTCTCAGCCGATCAGGACATGCGGAGCCTCTCGTGAGACGCAGACAGAGAACAGCCAGAAGGACATATGTTCCGTCGGCTCTGCGTCGGTTCAGGCTGACATTGCTGCTAAAGTCCTGAGTGATTTGGATCAGTAAATGCTTTAATAAACAGAAAGATGCCATGGGATTCATGCTGGAGCGAAGGTAGAAAAGAATTTCAGAGCAAAAATGCCACTGTGCTGGGAAATTCCATTCAAATGCCAGCGACTTCTTGGCTGGCTTCCGTTCCACTTATGCCACACGTTTGGAGTCCTTGACAGATGCTGTTGTTGTTCCAAATACACACACACACACGCACACACAGAGAGACAGAGAGAGACACACATGCAGCATGTGCTGCATGCCACACGAGCACAACAATGTGATTAAAATGCAATTTGCTGCCATTTACTTTGAGCATAAGGAGCCAAGGCGAAGGAGCTCCATGTAGCTCTCTGCCAACTAGTAGATGCTAGATGCCAAGAGGGGAGACGAAGGAAAAGCATCCCGTGTCAAGGAGTCGTCGGCTAACTCGAGTGTCCCAACCCCCCCACTTCCGCATCCTGCTCCTGCTCCTGGTCCATCTCTCTCTGTGAGCCCGGGGGGGCATGCGTGGCAGTCTGTGTGGCAGTTAGTGTCTGTGTTTGTGTGTGTGTTGCACATTCATTTCCTGCTTTAAACAGAAAAATAATAAAATTTTATTATGCACTTGCCGCTTGCTGAATGGCGATGATGACGATGATGAGAGAATGCTGCTAAAAGATGCTGCAGGACGAATGCCTGCCGCATGCCGCATGCCGCCTGCCGCCTGCTTCTGTGTACTTGCAAATTTATGGGGCAAACAAAAAAGGACAAACAGGATGCGAGGCCCGGCCCGTAGGACCCTTCAGGCATTGAAATTACAAACCAACTTGAAAACTCGAAATTTACAGTGCCAGAGGATGCCATAAATATCCATGAAATATCTCTCACTCGCACTCGCACTCCCTCTCTCAATGATTGATGATGAATGATTGATGTATACATTTAAGTGCGTATGAATGTGTGCTTATGTGTGTGTGTGTGTGTTTGCTGCTCCTCTGAAAATCAGGCAAATGTGCAACATAATGTTCCACCGAAGTGCTCCAGCGAAATGCGTTAAAGTGCCAACAGATTCCAGAGTGTTGCTCCGCAGAGGGGTACGGGGTAGAGGGGACGACTGTGTGCCGCTTCGTTAGTTTGACAGCTTTTCGTTTCGTATCACCTGCCACACATGGAGAGAGAGAGAGAGAGACTCTGTTGCCAGAGACACTGTTTTGTTGCATATCAAACATTGCCACACAGCCGCAGAGATGTCTCTTATCCGCTCTGCTACACAGCCACAGACCGAGTTGCTGCTCTTCCACCTCCTCTTGCTTTTCCTGTTCCTTCTGCTCCTCCTCCTCCTCCACCTTGTTTCTGCCTCAAGTTGCAGGCTGCAAATCAATTTGCAATTTTCAATTTGCTATTCAACTTTTAATTAATCTCTCAAGCAGCACATAATGCGCACAAATTTATTTGCTCTCCCGTAGCAACTGAAGTACGTACTATACTATAGTAGTAGTGTATTTGCACAACACAAGAATCTGGAAATTCTCGCATTCTGGCATTCGAAATTGCAATGGGGGGGAGGGGCATAATGGGGAATAATGTGGGGAATATGCTAAGTGATTCAATGGGTTTTTGCCGCCTGAGTGAAGTGCAGACTGCAACTGCAGTCGCACAAATGAATTTTAATTGTAAATTCACGTAAATTGCAATTAATTACAGAAGCAACAAAAGATACACAGATACTCAGGATGCACAGCCACACAATACACAGAGATTGATTGCGTACAATTAATGTTCATGGGTTCATGGTATCGGGATGGTAGCCAAGGGTAGCATTAAAGGGAGCATAGAAATTCCTTTTGCATCCACAAATTCACTCGAAACGAGCCACACAGAAGCAATCCAGCCATGGAATGCTTTTGAAGTGCATTTACATGACATCCACATGGCATCCACATGGCTTCTACCTGGCAACTACAGTAAGATGCTGCTCTGTTCTCAGTGAATTCTTTTTAAGCCCAAATAAGCCCTGGAAACCAGTCAAGAGATGTCCAATTATTATTGTTATTTGTAGAATATTTTCCATAATATCTGCAATAAAATGACCAATAATATTTGAACGCTTTAGTATCGACGCTCGAATTATACCCAGGCAGAATGTAATTACTGTAAACAAATTTCAATTGCCGTCTCTTTGTGCTCATTGATCGCTGAACAGTAATTGTGACGCTCGCAAGCAGCTCAGACCGAAAGCTTAGGCGTAGCTGAGAGAGTAGCTTCTGCGCTCTCTCAGCAGAGGAGCGGCTTGTGCGTAAAGCCTGAAAGGCAAAGCGAGATAGCATGCTGCTGTTAGAGATGGCAGAACGGCTCGGCTACTACTGGCTTTTTTCTAGCTTTCTTCTGGCTTTCATCTGGCATTTACTTCGACTTACTATACATGAATTTAATGCACAAACTTTGCTTTGTAATTGTGCGTACCTGCCTGACATGCATTGCATATGCAGAGAGAGAGAGAGAGCGGCATAAAATGCACATAAAGTTAATGTTATATGTAAAAAGCTAACAAAGAAAAGCTAAATAGTTGCTGTGCCTGAAACCCACACGTACGTGTATTACCAGTATTATCTTTTGCACTTTGAACACCCTCGAAAGGGGGAAACCGCAGCACTAGAGATATTTTGATGCTCGCCTTATCACATCATATTCACACCATTTGGGGTTTTCGCAGGGCCACCCCGAAAGTTGGGCCACGACATTTCCATGGCTCGAGCAAAAACAAAACAGAAACAGAAACTTTCAACCCCCCCTGCACTCTAATGATGATGGGGATAATGATGATGGTTACCCATCAAAAGCATTAACTTTTGTGAGAGATTCTGTGCGTAGGCAAATTTGTGTGTGGTGTGGTTTGGCACGGTGCGTATACTTAACATCACATCACGCATACGCCATGTGCTGCGGTGGCATCGATTGAGTGCGCGACCCTGCGCCGCAGCCACATGTCACGAACAGCAACAGCAACAGCATCAGCTATCAATCCAAGAGCTGCTATCGAATTAATTGGCCCAAATTAAAGCCGAAAGGTGCAACAACAACAACCTAGAAACCAAAACCAAAACGAAACTAAGCAAAAGGAGCACGACACTTGAGCTGTGGCAATGAATGAATATTTAATGTAGCGCATCAATATGAAAGATTTACCCAAAATGGCAACGGCAACGGCAATGGCAGCGGCAACTTCAAGACAAATATTTGGGCTAGAGGGCGACATTCTCATAGCATTGACAGTGTGCCTCAGGCAAACACTCGATGGAGAGTCCTGACAAACGCCAAAAACTCACACAGAGAGAGAAAGGGAGATGGTGAGGGGCAGGGGCAGCTATCTCTTTACAAACACACAGAAGTTGGAGTACCGAGTACGACTAGAAGTACTCGTGCTGCAAGTGCAAACAGCAGCCGAAAGTCAAGTCAAGAGTCGAGTTTCAGCCCAAAAATAAATACATATATCTACCAAGTATCCAAAAAATCCAAATAATATATGTGACTTGTGCAGGCGAAGATAGAGATACTCTAACATTTTCCCATTTCGAATGGGAAGCCCCTGAAGATCTCTGCACTCTGCTGTTACAAATATATCACCCTCTATCTGTGCCAGAAAGAGTATCAAAAGTGTGCCCTGGAAGTGCACCCTGAGTGTCGCAGTAACCGGAGTGAGGGGCCCAACCGAGTGGAAGAGTGCAGTGATTGTTCAGCTAGAAGATTGCCGCACTGGGAAGGCAAGGGAAGGCAGCACCACTTGACTTTCTCTTCCTGTCTGTCTCTCTCTTCCTCTCTCTCTCTCTGTGGTACACAAAAGGGGTTTGGCGTTGTTGGTGTTAAAGGAAAACCATAAATCAAGAAAGCTTTCATCTTTCCCGTTAAGGCATCACAAATGCACTTTGACGATATGCCGCCTCTTATTTTTATTTATTTTTCGTTACCTCTCAGGTTTTTTTATACTTTTTTTTTTTGGCTCTCAAGCCACTAAAGTGGCACGTCGCAAGGTGGAATAGAAGGGGGCATGGCATGGCTTGGCGTGGCTTGGGATGGCAGCCTGAAGATGCCATTTGATAAACATTATTGTACATGTCCGACAATTTTTCAAACGCGCTCCCCCCACAACAATCGCTGAAGCATGTGCCGTTTGGCATTTGATTGATACAAAGTGGTGGCAGGACAGGGGCTGTGAGGGGTTGAGTGGGTGAGTGGGGGTGGGGTGGTGTTTGCCTTAAGTTGGAAAACGATTTAACGTGATATAAATGACAAAGCATTTCGCATTTGGCAGCCATAGAAGTGATTGATTTTGCCACAAAACGGAAGCGACAAGCACTACTCTCGCTCTCTTCCTCTCTCTCTCTCTCTCTCTCTCTCTTTTCTCTCTGCGGCAGCTGCGGCCTGGCTTGTGCCACATTTAATTGCACCCAAGGAGTCCGCACAAGCGTAAACTTCAGTCCACATCTTGGCCAATCAATTGAATGTGCCACACGTTCCAATCCATGCCCATGGCATGCCCATCCTTCGGCCCTAATCCTTCACTGAGCCACCAACTAAATGTGGTAAAATGTTGTGGCATTTGTGGCAACAAAATACTCAATGTTTGCATCGTTTTAATTGGGCAATTAATTCGGCATCGAGAGCGTATCGTAAATATATTTGGTAAAATGTTTTGCTTATCCTCCAGCCGACATTCCTTCGCTCCCAATAGAATGTTAAAAGTGTCTTATGGGTGCAACATTAATGCTGCCAAATGTTCCAACTGCAATTCTGCACCTGAAGAAAGATTCCCAGTTCCTCACTGATTCTTAGCTCTAAGCTAAGACCTTCTCCTGGACCTGCGTAAACAACACCCATAGATAGATCATATAGTATTCCCTTACTTTTGCTGTTGCTGATACTGTTGGATACTCACTAGGTGGCGCTGAATCAAGCCCTTCGCAATCTGCTCGATGGTAGCTGGCTGCTGAAAATCTTAAACTGTAACTGTTGGTACATTTCTGAGATGCGAATGGCAGCCTCGAGAGCAGCGAGTCCATGTCCTTGGTCATTTGAGC
Organism: Drosophila bifasciata; assembly: GCA_009664405.1. Lineage (NCBI taxonomy): Eukaryota > Metazoa > Arthropoda > Insecta > Diptera > Drosophilidae > Drosophila > Drosophila bifasciata. The sequence goes on from CM019041.1 coordinate 35,203,833, forward strand.
CACAGCCAAAATTAGACGGGCACATAATTCCTCGATATTCGTAATAATTCGACACCAAACTGAGTAACAGAATGTGACAATTAAATATACGAGAAATTTGTTTTGGAAAATCATTTAGAAATTGATTCAAAATTCGTATACGATGGCCTTTCGAATGGCCTTTCAGATCAGTCGCCATTCTGCCAATACTTTTCGACCCAAAATTACATAAATACGAGACTGGAATACTCCTTGAATATTCATCAATAAACTTTTATCGAATGCAGTTTGAAATGCAATTTATGTAGATTAAAAATTTGTAAATTGTCATGGTGCTCCGTCAACGTTTGTGTTGCAACTAAAATTCAATTTAGAGCCAATAAAAGTCAACCAAAAATAGTGGAATGAATACAAGTACATTATTGATACTCCTGATACTCCAGCAGATCCTTCGATTTCCGTTTGCTACTCTTTCAGAGTTTCTTACAAGTTTCTGTGGCACCCCCTGGCGCCCAGGCGCTCTGGCGGGACATCAATTTATGATGGCACGTTTATTTCCATACAAATTTGACAGGAAGCCTGGACACGAGAGATGCGTGTGAGACATGTCCTTTTGGGGCACAGAAACAACATCGGCCCACGCCCCCCCAGCAGCCCACACTCCATCTCCCATCCCATACTCCATCCCATCATTATTATTATCGTCCTGAGGGGAGTTCGTTACACTCAGCAGCCACATCAATTTGTGTCCAGTGTTTGGCTGTGCAACTTCCGGTTGGCATCTTCCGTTTTGTTTGATTGGGTATTTCGTTGCCTCCCCCATGTGGCATGCGGCGTGCGGCATGCGGCATGGGTAGGAGTGGCCTTGAGATTCTCTCTGTCACTCGGGTGTGCCTGTGGCTCCCTGGAGGAATTGATTAAGCTGTCGACTGTTGTCCATCGAATGTTTGTCTCTCCACCACGCCCTCTCTCTGCCTGCTGCCTCCTGCCAGCTGCCTGCTGCTGCCTGAGATCCTGGCCATGTCCTTGGTTGCTTCCGCATCGTACGCGGCGCATAATTAATTTTCCCGCTGGATAGCCGAATAGCCTGAAATTTGTAGCGAAACGGCGCGTCGTTGCCTACAACAATGCGAAATAACTTGACCGCTGAGAAATCGATTCGCATTTGAATAAAGCGAATGATTTATTCATTCACTCACTCATTCATTCATTCGCTCATGCACTTGCCCCATGGGGCCATGCTGCGTGGGCCCACGAGCTAATCAAAGCCGCAAATGAAATTTAATTTAATGGCATTTTAATTCGATTTAGGATTCGATTTTTCTCCTTAGGCTACGAATACCTTTCCTGTCGCATTTTTATTTTGTTAACAAAAGACTTTCATCAATTTAATGCTCATTCAATGGATCGGAGAGGTTTCCCTTTTGCTTTTGGGCGATCCTCCTACGTGGAGCAGCGATCCTCACTCGAAAATATCTCAAGCAAATGAATGCAAAAACTCATCAAACTAAACAAAGTTACACAACTTAAATTTGGCCCAAAATGACATTTGAAACTGTTGATGAATACTGATTACTGAATATAGAATTTTGATCCGGAATTAAATATCTAATGGCTATGGTACCCCCTATTTGCTTTAGATTTGTGGGTTTTCGGGGTCACGAGGTGCTGCATCGCCTGCAGGGGCCGTTGGGGCAACAAAACTAAAAACGGAAACCCCTCCTCCGGCCGCCAAGTTGGGCGTAGGCAGGTGGCAGTAGCCTCCGTCCTCCATCTTGATAAAACCCATTCGGACCCCCTCCTTTAGGGTATGATCTATAGTTTCAGCCAATTCAGGCGAGCATTCGGTGCGCTGTGTAGGCAATTAGTAGGAGATTAGTAGTGGTTTAGTAGATGGTTAGATGATCCCTCATTGAAGTACTTACCCCAATGCGAAGCATCAATTGTGCGATGATCTCATCGCGGGTGGCCACCTTATTCAAGTCGCTGATGGCTTCCTGCACCAAAAGGCCATTTTGGTTATCTCGTTGTTCAGTCGATGACGATTGGGAACGGGAGGGGCGAGACTTAGAAGGAGCCATATTTTATGTCGATTCTTGATTCCGATTTCTAACAGGAATCAAAAAGTTACACGTTTCTTTGTTCACGATAAATACTACTAGGAAAATATTTCAGAATATATTTGAGATGTTTACTCTAGGAGCTATCAGACGTTACTGAACAACTGAGGGAACTGAAACTATACGAAGCTACAAATATTGACGGGGGAGATTCCAAGCCTACTTGGGAATTTGATTTGTTCATTTTGTTGGTTTTTGATATTCTCACTGACCTGGCTACAGTACCTGCTGCCATTCGTCCTCTCCAGGCTACTCTTTTCCAAAAGCACCAAAAGCGACTCATTGCCGTTCCTATTTCCTATCTGTTCCATTTCTACACCATTCCTTCTCAAGGTGCTGGGCCTCTCTTTTGTTTATTTCTTACGCGCTCTCTCTCTCTCTCTCGTTCGCTGACTGCGCTGCTCTGACTCTCGGCTGATCGCTGTGGTATGGCAGCCAGGTCTGCGCTTGCATAACGGTTCGTGTTTAGTATGTCGCTTACGGGTGGGGAGAGCGCAGCAAGCGTCAGTCTGTTGCTCTCTCAATTTCGATCGCTGATAACTGTTTATTTTATATGCGAGCTGTTTCCTCTCTCAGTAATTGTTTTTGCTATCCGTATGTCTAGCGCTCTTGCTCTCTTTGGCTAAGCTTTCGACAAGCACAGAGGTTGCATACGCAGTAGCTAGCTCTGTAGCTATTTGCATTCTCAACTTAAGAACTTTATAGAATACTCTCTCTATATTTATTTTACTTATTAAATATGCATTAAATATTATCTCAAAGCCAAGCTTCCTTTCCTTTTATCTTGAAGTCCATTTATCTCTTTCCATATGTTCTTTTGACTTTTGATTTTATGTGCGGCACATGAATGGGTGGAGTGGGAGTGGGGGTGTGGTTAGTGGTTTTGTTGCCATTATGCTTTTTATGATCGAATGTTAACTGTCGTGTGTGTTGTTTGTGTATATTACATACATATATAAGTACATACCATGCATAGCTACATACATATGTACGCGTATATCCTCAAGCGATGAGCTCTCCTCTCGAGTCGCGGCATCAAATCTATAGCCACTGGAACTCTGGAAACGGAACGCTGTCCCGCTCCGCATTCACCGCTTTGGAGACATTTTCAGCATCAACTTTATTTGGCATAAATTTATTTTGGCAGCCAGCAAAAAGCTTTCTCGCTCTCTCTCTCTCTTTCTCTTGCTTCATGCAAATTTCTATGCCAACGAGTGAGGGGAGTTGGCGGGGGCGTGGCCGTGGACTTAAATCACGTTGAGTGCCCCTGCGAATGGCAATCAGCTGAGAATAATGGCGATTTGATATATGTATAAGTATTTGATATATATATGTACATAGAAGTATATACTTATGTATATATGCATGTATGTACATACGAGCATATACTATATATCTATGTAAATTTATTCACGCGATTATGCGTGTGTTATGCAAGAGAATAATTCCATCAGTTTGTATGTGTGCCATAAATCCTTTTTTTTATTTGTTGCTTTTTATTTGAATATATTTTTAATTAGCAAATCATTTTAGCCAACAAATAAGTACATTTATTTATGTACATGTACATATGTACATGTGTGTGTGTTTGTTTATTTTGATTGCTTTTTTAATCGAGTGGTTTAATATAGTCGTAAAACGCATTTTAGTGGCTTTTTTGTGGCAGCGAAAATAAACATTTTACTTCGATTTAAATGTTTCTTTTGAAGTGCTGTGGTTTTATTTTGTTTGATTAATTCAGTTAATTATATCAAACATGCCACAGGAGTTTGAACATTAAGCTGCACATAAGCTCAGCCTTGGTGGGCCTGGCGGATGCCACACCATAGATGAACGACTCCTCTGCCCGTGTGGCTTTAGATATTTTCGATGGATTACTCCCTCTACCCTTTCTTGAATTTACAGAAATTATTTTAAAGATATTGAAATATTGAATTCCAAATATTCGACTGCTTAATGTTTATTCCTTTTGTAAAAGGGTTAACAATAAATCATCCATGGGATCAACTACCCTGCAGCGGAAGTATACGTGCTACGAAAATATGCATCACCTAGGGAGAGCTCGTAGAACTCGGAATACCCAAACGGATGCTGGGACTGGGGGGAGCTGCTATTGCCCGCCCTGGCCCGCCATTCGTGAGTCTCTACAGCTTCTTAGACTACTGCCCAATCCAATCCAATCCATTCGATGCAAAAGCATTCCCACCGGAGATTTCAGCGGAAGCCAACTCCAATTGAAGGTGCACAATTTTTTCGTATCGTCATCACTTTCTATCGCATTTGTGGATGCGCCACAAAAACTCTCATCAAGTGCAGCCAAAATCTTAAGCACACTTCCAATTTCCATGCTGCCAATTTCACTGCAATTTGTTGTCATTTGGAATTGTCTTTGGGTTGAGGGAATTTTCTAGGGAATTTTCTGTATTTATTTGTAGGCTGCCACTCCCTCTGTCCCTCTTTCACGCTCTCTTGTATTCAGTGTGCCTCATTTTCTATGCCATTTGCCAGCCTCCGGTGGGGCAACAACTCCAATTTCAAAGAGGAGACAGGCAGCCAAAGAGGCAGGGAGGCAGGCGGGGAGCCAGGGAGGGAGCAGGCAGAAAGGCGAGATGCAATTTCCAGATTTGTGCGTGCCCCCCAGTGTGTGGTATGGAGTGTGACCCCCCTGCACCCCTTTCACTGGCACTCTGTCTCTTTCATACATGACAGCCTGTGTGCATAATTGAAGGCATGCAACATTGCCTCTTCCTGACTGTTTCCCCCCTTCCCTCTAGCCCCCTTTCTAGCCTTGTTTATAATTCAGAAACGTGCCAGGGAAAAGCCAATTTGCTTTCGGGCCAAATCAAGCGCTGCTCAAAAGTATGCAACAAAAACAAACAGCAACTGAAATAGAAACGGAAAATGGAAAATGGGCGGGAAAAACGGGGGGAGGGGTACATGGAAACAACAATGAGAGAGTAGAGAGATACACAGGGCACAACGAAGGAGTAGAGGAGTGCGAGTGGGAGTGGGAATGAGAGTTCGGGTCGGGTTTGGGTTTGTGGAAAATATTTCGAAAAACGTGACAGCGCTTCCCTCCACCTGCTCCCTCCTCCTGCTCCTGCTCCTTCGAACGAATTTCTGTGTCGCTTTTCCGTTTTGGCCAATTTGCGACAGGTGCCGCCAGATAGCAGCACCAAATCAGAGAGAAAGAGAGAGGGAGGGAAGGAGACAGCCCACTGAAAACCCACTCCTAAAAATCCTTCAGCAAATTGTTGTGTTAACCGCTCGACTACGTGCCCCATGCCCCATTGCTGCTGCCACATAGTGTGCGAATACGGCTGTTAGTGGGCTGCGCGCGTGTGCGTGGGCGTGGCCGGGCCAACAGCTAACAGCTAAACGGCCAGCATGCAACACACGCCATGGACTTCCGCTGACGGAGTAACAGGCCAACAGACAGACGGACTGACGGATGAGCGGAGCAGACAGCAGGCAACGAACGAACGAACGAACGAATGAAACTAACGGTATTTAACTTAAAAATTTCCTTGCAGAAATAACAGCATAAAAAACAAAAATGGGCAGATCTATTTTTAGAATGGAATTCGTTTTGCGTGTTTTTCTCTCGGTTTCTCTCGGGCATAATTACTGTTCCACGCGCCCTAAGGCAACAACTTTGTTGGCGGGAAAACAAACGTTGGGGGTTGGGTTATGCGAGAACAGGGTGCCTTGAGACTGGCAGCTAAAAAAAGCTAAAAGATCGCCACAAAAGAGGCTACAAAAGAAGTGACTAAGGAGACACGATGTAGGCACGAAGCAGGAAGGTGGCACTAAGCATGAAAGAGGCACTAAGCACGAAGGAGGCACGAAGGAGACAGAAGCACGAAGGAAACACGAAGCACAAAGTAGGCACGAAGCACTGGGGAGTAACACGAAGCACGAAGCAGACACAATTACATGCAGCAGCCAGGACACGCATGAGGATCCTCTGAAGCCTCTGAAGTGCGATCTACCCAAGCCAAGAACTAGTCGAATGAGGAGTACAAAGCAACGATCTTCCAGGCAGAGACCTACACACACACAGAAAATCTTCATTGCTGACCTCACAGAGAGTGCCCCACCCCCACTATAACGAACTCTCCCCCCACCCAAATGGAGCGCATTCCTGGCGCAATTTCTCAGCTTGAAAATCTCTCATTTAAGATTTTCCGCATGGCCGTTGCTTTCAGCTTTTGTGATGTGCCACAAAGTAGTCATAGAACGTAATAGGGGGGTGGTGGGTGGAATGGTAGCCATGTAATGCTTTTACCTTTTGGGCATATTTAAAATTCCACCACGTGTCCAACTCAAGGACCCTATTTATACACGTAAGTGTGTGCCAGCACAAGCGCACGTGTGTGTGTGTGTGTGGGTCACGTGCCCCCGTTTAGTTTGCATTTCGTACTTACAACTTTTTCGGGGGGGAGGAGCCCACGCAAGGGCCAAACGCACCTCCGGAGGGGCCTCCTTCGGTCAACTTTTCGTGTCTCGCGTGACCACCCACCACCCTACTATCCCGCCACCCACTTGACTGCTGATGTCATAAAAGAAGTTTTCTTTTTCGCACTGCCCTTCCCTTTGCTTTTCTGACCCTCCCTTCTCCTATGCTTTTCCCACTGCTAGTCCCTCTGCTTTTTCCCACAGTTTTCCCTTTTTGCCTTTCGTCAGCTTTTTTCCATGCTATTCTTTGCCACTGCCTCTTGTGGCATATCCATCTGTGTGCTGGCCTCTGCTCTTGTGGCATTTTGTGGCCGGCTCTTCTCTGGCCGGCTGGCGGCTATTTTCGAGGGCTACCATAAACCTGGTGCCTGCTGCCTGGTGTCTGGTGCCTCGGCTAATGACTGAAGCAAACACAGAGGGCACAGAGTCTCACTTTGATTGAATTTCGCTCAGGGTAGAGTGGGAGCATCCTGGGAGGATCCTAAGCGGGGAGTGGAGGCACTGTCATAAATCTGTCAGAGAGAGCAACTGCACTTGCCCCTCAACTGCAATTAGCGCCGTGGGGCTGCAGCAGGAACAGGAGCAGCAGTGGGTCGGGTTGGGGCATCATTGAGAGTCTGGGACAGAGGATTGTTATCCACAGAACGATGGCGCCAAGGCACAGTGGGTTGCATAGCCATAGCCCCAAATGCTGAATGCACTTTGGCACAGGACTATGGATAAAGGTTCGTACCTCTGGCTGTGTCGTTGCCTTAACACTTTCTTAAATTTTACTCCTCTTTAGCTGCAGCTAACAGGAATTTGTCTTGCAAAGAGAATTGTTTGACCTTTCCTAGGCTTTTTAATTCATTTTAATCGAATGCATATAACAGAAGATATAGCGACTTAGAGTTGAAGGTTTAATACTGCCAGTTTTTAAGTTTTTTGTCCGCATTTTTTAATTTATTTTAAAATTTAAATGAAATTTTATTTTGTTTATTTTATAGATTTCATTTAAGACATTAGTGCAGCAGAAATGAATAATAAACCTTTGTGCCACGGTGCCAGGCAGCATTCATCTCATGTCCTTTCCGATAATGCTACATGCCACTCCACTTCAGTCCCTCTCTGGCCTTTCCGCTACACACACACGTGCAGCCACCCATTCATTTGTTCTGCCCACCCACTGCCCCATCATCATGTGCCCCATATGTGTGCCCCACTGTGTGTGTGTCGCGTCGCTGATGTCAGAGTAGCTTTTAGTGGCCACAAATCAGAGCGGAGAGCGTCGAGCGAGGAGCGAAGAATGGGCACAATTTTTTGCGCAAACAAAACGCAGATTGTAGCGCACCCACCCCACCTCCCTGACGCTTACAATGAAACGATATTTGCTTAGTTTTTCGAAAGGAAAAAAAGAGAAGAGAAAGGAAAGCCTCCCCTATTCCCCCACTTAGCCCTTGAGGGGCGGGAGGGAACATTATTCATTTATGCATTGCCGCCAAAGGCGCGTCAATAAAAATTTTCCCGCTCATTAATTTTTATTGCATACTTTTTCGGGAGGAGCGCACAAAAGTGTCCTGTTTAGGGGAGCGTGTATTGGTATTAGTAAGTGTATACGCGTGTACGTGTGCCTTTGTGTGGCACTCTCTGTGTGTTTGTTAGCAATTAAGAGACTGAACAGCAAAACCCCAAAACAATTGGGCTTTCGGGGGTCTACTACCACACTCGAGGGCTTCAAAGTTTAATTAAATGGAAGGACACCGACACAAACACACACACACACAAGCAAACACACACAAGTCGCTGCCACATAACGATTATGATGCCGATCATAATGACAATAGCTACATAAACACTTTGGCTCGTTGGCTCTTTGGCTGCTGGCTGTTGGTTGTTGGCTGTTGCATGTAGCCACCAAAATTCCATGCCACATTTGAACTGCTGCAACTAATTAAGTGAGCAGCGAAGGAGCGGCAGGCAGGCAGGAAGGAGCGGCAGGAAGGCAGCCGGGAAGGCCCTTCCGCCACAAGACTCTTTTGCCGCATAAATGGTTTCTCATTAAAAATTAATTGAAACATGAACACAGACACACACACACATACATAGACACATTAGTGCTGTGTCTGTGTGGCATGTTTCAGTGCCATAATATTCATTGGGGGAATGAGAATGACAACGTGTCAGGGCATCACGACACCAAAGCAGGAGAACATCAGGACATCAGGACGCCTAACGTCAGTCATTTCGCTCGTAAATCAATCAGAATTATAATGCTGCAAATTCTAATCAGAATCGAGTGCTTCTGTCTTCCTCACATTATAATTATATCGTACATATTATTTACTATACATATTTAACACAATAATTAATCAATGGATGCTCTCGTCTCTCCCCTTTATCCCATCAAGCCTGATGCCTTGAGTTCCATCTATGAAATTACTCTCCAGGCGATTGGCAATCGGGGACAGGCAGCATGCCCCTCCTATGCCGTTCGTAACTTAATTTAACTAAACTTCAATTTGGTTCAAAATCACATCTGAAACGGTTGCTGAATTCTGATTACTGAATATAGAATTTTGATCCGGAATTAAATATCTGACGGTACCCCGTCATATTTGCTGTATTTGAAGAGATGAAGGAGATAGTCCCATCTGTTGTTTAGCTTTTGCGACTCCGCTGTGGGTGCATCGAGTGGCACAAGGGACCACAGGCCGTGGTGTGGCATGTGGACCGAGGAATGCTGCCGCATGACGCGCTGCTTGCACATACATACATATGTGCATATGTGGCCTCTGAATAGTTTTGATCCACTTATAAATTATTTACTTTGTTCAAATATTTCACTTGCTTATTGCCACAAGAAACAACAAAGGATGAATAAATTCATGTGGATAATAACCGCTGAAAAGTGGAATGCCGCAGTGCATTGTGGCAGCAGTACCCTGTGAGTGAAAGTATCTTAAATGCATGATTGTATCTATGGGAAGAATGAGATACAAACAGACCACATAGTCGCATATACTCCACAGTAGCCAGAGCTGCTAAGGGGTAGCACAGACAAGTGCAAGCTGAAAATGATTTATGAGGCTCACACTCAATTGCCATAATTTAGATGCAAACGAGAGAGAGAGAGAGAGCAAGGGAGATGAAGATACAGAATGGGGAGAAAAATGAAAGAAGGTGAAGAAAAAGAGAGCTCACAGAGGGGGCAGAGTGTGTCTGTGTGTGTGTGTGTGCCCCAGAGTCACGTTCCACACAAAAAAAACAGGAAAAACTGCATTCACAGTGAAATTGAAATAATAGTGAAAAGTGAATTGGGTATGGGGAAAATACTGAACTTTTCATTCCAGCTTAAGCTATGCAAATTAATTGAAGCAGCAAAAGGCAGTCAATAAGAGAGGCAAAAGCAGAATGTACAAGAGTACATGGAGATTTATGTATGTAAAGCATATCAGAGAATATAGTTACGGATATATACATAGAAGAGATATACATATATCAGGTGCGGATCTATTTAAAGAACATTACAGAAATATATTTATTATGCAGGAGCAGCAGCTGTAACGGGGCAACAGCGCTGTTAACAGTCTTGGGTAACAGCCTGTCAACGCTCCCCAGTAACAGCCTGTCAACGCTCCCCGGTAACAGCCTGTTAACGCTCCCCGCTTAACAGCCTGTGGGCACTCCCGTCAACAGCTCACTGCTAGCGCTCTTTAACAGCGCACTGTGAACGTAATCCCGTTCGCTCTCACGATCCAGTCGGCTAATCTCTCCACTCTGCACTCTCTCTAGACATCTACGAAAGCTGAAGCTTGTTTTGCCAATGCAATCGAAAGGATAAAACTCACACCAATGAAAAATAGAATTCACTTCAAGTTAAATGATGATCAATCATTGTGTCTATTAGTTAAAATGAAAGCCTTCCTTCATTCCTAATTAGATTCCATGGATTCCTCGTATATGTGGGAGCATAAATATTTACTCAGCGCAAAGAGCAACGAAGGAGACTCAAATCAAATGCCAAGAAGCACGCAAACACACACAGAGACAGAAGACGAAGCGATGGAAAGACTTGAAAAGAGTCGCAGCAGCAGGTCACTCGCTAAGAGAGCTAAGAGAGCCAACAGAGAGCAGACAGCTGTGGAAAGCAAAGCAGCTGCTTAACGAAATATGCAAATTGCCTAAAAGTGTGCCACAGACAATGGCAGGACTCGGCAGCAAAGCAGCAGGCAGCTGGCAGCTGGCGAACAAACAACAGCATTTTGCAATTAGTGCAACTGTCAACAAGACATTGCCTGGCTCTGATTCTCATTCTCATTCTGAGTCTGAGTCTGAGTCGCAGTGGCAGGACGGACCAACAGCAGTCGCCAGTCAGCAGTCGACAGCCAGCAGTCAGCAGTCAGTGGGAGACCGACCCCGGTAAAGGGCTGCGTGCGGGTGCCATGACCAATGCAAGGCCATGTCCCATTCACGCCACTCACTGGACGCCCACCAGTAAGGCCTACACACACACACCCAGCTTCCATGCCTCTCTCTCACTCACTCACTCGATGGTGCTTCGTCTGACCTGTCAGGCAGCTCATCATGTGGCCTAAGTGCCTTTTGGGATTCACTTCACAGTCCACCAGCAAGGATAATGCCCAAGCCCCAAGCCCCAACCCCAAACCCCAAACCCATGCCCTTTACACGGCTGCTATGGCCTGCAAGCCATCTTAACCACGATTCGGACCAACAAACACTTGATATTTAGGCACAATCGTACGTACTAGATGTAGCTGCAATGTTGTTGTTGTTTTTGTGGCAAGCAAAACCAAATAGTAGTACTCGTAGCTGAAATATCTCCTTTGCTTCGTTTACTTAGGGATACGTTTTGTGGCATGGCAGAAGCCTCTAAATAGTCCTCTCAGTTTCAAGGTTCAAAGCTCGGTGCGTGCCCATAAAGAAGAGGATCTATCCCCCTCCAATTGCCTTTTGTTTTCCTGTCTTTTCTTTGTTTCTTTCTTTTTGTTTTCTTGTGCTTTTTCTTTTGATTGTGGCCCTTGTTTTATGGGGGTTCCCGTGATTAATTTTTGGGCTGCTTTAAACAGTACTGTTTCACGTGTGTCGCGATGATTCTCATGTCTCTCCCTTCTGCTCTCTCTTCTGTTTCTCGTTGCAGGTAAGCAAGCACATCTTACAGTGGGGGGGACACATCTTACGGATCTTACGGTTGGCCGAATGAAGGCAGCCTTGGCACAATTTCACGCCCCAGCTGGCGCCCTAGCATCCTGCTCGTCCCGCTCCGCCCAGCTCTCTCTACCCGCTACCTCCTCGTTTAAGCCAAATGAAAGCAAATAGCCAACAGGATGATGATGAGGATGAAACAGAGAGAGATGGCCACGGGGGCATCAGGCAAGAGGCAGTGGGGCGATGCTCCAAAGCAGCTGATGAAACTACGGAAAACTCTAATTGAATTTTATGTGTGCGCGCGGGGGCACAGCATGTGTGTACCATGCCCCATGTATGTGTGTGTGTGTGTCTCACTGTGTAAAACTTTCAATAGCATTTCCATTTGAATTTCACTGCAGCTAAATGCTTAAATTGAAAAGTGCACAAACTCCTCCCAGAGTGCCCCGCCCCAGAGTTCACCGCTAAAGTTCACTCGAAAAAAATAATGTTTTAAACAAAGTTTTTAAAGCTTTCTTTTGTTGTCTACAAATAATTATAGGGGGGTAGGCACATACATTTAATTATATTGCAAAAGGGATTACTTTAAGCAACTTTACTTTAGCGATTTAGGGTTTATCCTAAGTGAAATTCCTTAGCTTAATTCTTTGATGTTTGCTGCCCTTCTCTTTTGTAGACAAATTCTTTGTTTATTTGTTCATATTTGAGGACAACATCTGGCTTGTCTGGGTTGTCCTTGGCCCAAAAAAAAGGTTGAACATTCAATTGAAATTCGTCCCTTTTTTGGTTGACCAAAAATTGCTCAATGAGCAACAATCTATCAATATTTTCATGCCACACGGAGTGACAGACAGCCAGCAGCAGCAGCTGCAAAAGCAAATCAATGGAGGAGGACAGTGATGGATCACCCTACTACTACTATAAGTAATGGAAGGTACAACTGCCACATTACAGATGGAAAAATGCACGGAAAATGCCCGGGAAAATGCCCGAGAGAGGCGCGTATTAATATACCCAACAAATGACATGGCGAGGTGCATGCAGCTCACTCGTAGAGTGTGGGGGGGTGGAGTGTGTAGTGGGAGATTTTAAGTAAAAAATCAAACTGTGGAAACTCAATTAAGCTGTGCAGCAGCAGCAGCAGCAACATAATGCCGAGCACAAACAAACACATCACTAATGCCCAAGCACTAACACAAATCCCCACAGCACATCGCCCCCACCCACCAGGCACCACCCACCACATACCAGAGACCACCCAAACACTCTCAGTGGAACACACACACACACACGCATACATATTAATCGCCATTTTTATGGCCACAAAGTCGGCAAACATTTAAAACCTCATTCAAATGGCGCCATGTGGTATTAAAGTCCCTCTGGAGAGACGCTCTCCATGCCACATACCACACATGCCACATGCCATATGCCATATGTGTCTGTGTGTGTGCTTGTTTGAATAAACCACGCCCCCCACTTATAGACAATTAGTGGCACTCGACAATCTGCGAAAACTTTTGCCAAAAATTTCCCTTCGCGATGGTGGAAAAAAAAAAGACAAAACGAAAGGAAAGCAAATAACGAGCGCAGGAAAATGCCAATAGAATGTTTACGGGGTGCGCTGGCGGGGGGTTGGGGGTAGTAGGGTTTGCAAAATTCATAGAGATGGAAAATTAAATTCCCGTTAAACTGTCAAGAGAGAGAGAGAGAGCACAAAGCAGAAGAGGCAGAAATGCTCTCGTAGTAATGATAATAATAAATAAAATATTAAAGTCTCCTCAATGGCAGACAGACAGAGACACAGACAGAGACAGGGCGCAGAGAGCAAAGGAATGCAAGGACTCACAGGGGGCTGGGAGGGAGGATGCGAATGGATGGTACTCATTGGGGGGGGGGGCATTTTCATAGAGTTTTATGTACACGAATATATGTATTTGGTGGAGTTTTAAGTCGTTAATTAATCGCATAACTATTACCTACGACTATGCGTGTTGGATGTCATGCAGCAGCACACCTCGGTCGTTTTCTGGCTGCTTCTCTGTCTGCGGATTTTTTTGTTATTTTCTCTCATTATTTTCTTTTACTCTACAAAAGCTTTCAATTACTTTGCCATTGATCAAAATTACATCACTTACCCGCACTAAGACTGTGCAGCACTATTCAACACTATTTTCTTTGATTTTACTAACGTTTTTCTCTAACTTCTGTTCTCTGCAGAACTTTTGTTTTGAATTTTCCGAATTCTTTTGGTATTTTTTGATGCTTTATATCCACACTGTTTAGCACAGTAATTCATCGCTTACCAACACTAATTTACAAATAGTCATTTACCTTATTATTTTCCATTATTACTAGCTCTGTTTTAGCATTTCTGACTCTTTTATAATGAATACCCTTAATATTTGCATGGTGTATGCTGCTCCTGCCATATCCCCAGTCCAATATACCCCCATTTCGTGTCATGCCACGGGCTATGAATAGTGAGAGAGAGCGAGAGGGAGAGAGAGAGAGATAACTGTCTCCTGGCTGCTGTCTAGGTTTCCTGATAATATACGCTTATTATTCAAGTGCGTAGCCCCAGCTGCGTCTTAGCCCAGCAGCCGTGTTACAGGTGCCACATGCCTCCACTCTTCGCCCTGCCCCATCCACGCCACCACTTGGCATCTCATCGTTTGCCTAAGCAGTTGCCAGCATTTGTGTTAAGTTAATAAGACGTTAGGTGGGTCTGGGCGGAACTGGGCGGGGCCTGTGTTGGGCCTGGGCTTGAGGCAAATTTTGGAGTGTAGAAACTCTCGGGGTGGCTGGGTGTTGTGTGGGTGGGTGGGTGGTTGGTAAAGCCGCAGGCACCTCACGCATCGTGTGGCCTAATCAACTGCCTCTTATTTATTTAACTTTGGTTTCACATTCGCCAAACGAGCAGAAGAAATGTGTTTAACTTTTGTGGGGGGCCTGGCAGATACTGCCATTTTTGGGGCACTGAATCAAGTCATCAAGAAATTCCATTTAATTTTCACATTTTCACATTGAAAATTGCAAATTGAACTTTGCTGCGCATTAAAATAGATTGTTAATTGTATGGAAATTTGAGTTTAATTTAATTAGGCGAGCACTTCGCATTTAATTATTTGTCAAAATATTCGATGTACGTTTTCTGCATAATTAATGTTGTGGAATTAAATCGCATTCATGTGGCATTTTTGCCATGAATTTTCCAGTCGCTTTTTGTTGCCTAACTTAAAGTTTGTGGCGGGTAGAAGGGGGGGAACATGTACAGGTACTGGTACAGGTACAGGTGGTGGAAAACCCAGCTACCAGGCCTGGTTTTTCTTTACATTTCTGTGCTGTGCTCGACTCCTGCTCCTGCTTCTGTTTCCTGCCTCTGCTGTGTCCTTAATGTGGAAACTTACTCATGTAAATGAAAAAACGCAGGTGGCAGAAAACTTTTCACAGGCTTTCTTTTGCCCCCACCCCCCCATTTAGCAGCACACAGATGTACGTACATGTGTGTGTGTGTGTGTGTGTATTGGCAGTTGTATTTCCATGATATTTAGAAAGCTCACAGTGGGTCCTCGTCCTGCTGCACTCCACTCCGAAACGGCATTAGAAATGGCAAACAAACAGCAAAAATTCGAGAAAAATTCCCAAAAAAAAAAAGCAAAAATTATCTCTCAAAGGATACCCTTCGCTCTCCACTCCCCCCACTTCTGCATTTGCATACCCTTGCCAAAGCTACACAACAAACAGTAAAGGAATAGCAAGCAAAACACACACTCTTTGCTGCTAAGCCACACTGGCAGAGAGCGAGAGCAAATGCTGCTAAATTATATCGCTCCAGTCTCTAAAGTGTATCTAAAACTTCGTGCTGCCTGAGTCGTACTTTTGGATTTTGGTTGACTTTTATTGGTTGCATTTTCCATGCGCATAGCAATGTGGCAGCATTCAGCATTTAATTTTAGGTTGCCACAAAAACCTATGAAAATATTCCAATATTATTAATTTAAATTGCATTTCGCTTTTGCCGCTCTTTGATGTCCATATCCCCCCTTGGGTGATTGCATTCGATTAAGTTTTATCGATTTGGGTGTAGGAATATTCAATGAGTTTTCATTCGCTTATTTATGCAATTTTATACAATTTTCCCAACTGCCTTTGGGGGTTGAAATTATTGCAGATTGGCGACTGAACTGACTGGCACTCAAAGATGCCACTTCGATGCACTTTGAACAGCATTGACTTGGCATTTTTTAAATATTTTTCAAGCACATGCAACGAAGCATCAAAAATGAAGGAAAAACAAACAAAAAAGAAAAACAATTGGAAACAATCAATCGAATGAGGCTCAAAGAGCAGACGGCAGTATATTAAAACTATCAACTTGTATGTTAATTTCTAAGACAAATAATGTCTCCCCCCCTCCCCAGTGCCACGTCCAACACAATCTTTCTCTCCTTAGCATCTTGTTTTTGGCTTAATTATGCATCTAAATGTAAATAGACTCTAGTATAGACTCCGTATTTAAACGAACTCAATCTATGTATCTTGTACGAGTATATGCATAAACAAAATATTTGCATTGGTTCGGTCATCAATCGCATTTCTACACTGAGAGAAAAAAAAGAAAAAGACAGACAACATACATACGAGTATTTGGCATATCCCTGGGTTATCCACTGAAATGTGCTTTGTGGGAAAATTTCCGAATGCAATTGAAAATGAAAATCTCATGTTTTGCGCCCCCAAAAACACACACATTCATGCAGCAGTAGGAGTCGAGTTCCTGTATGCTAAGGGGGTGGGTCATAATGTTAGACGGGTCACAGGAACTGTTCTTCCTCTCTACCTCTCTCCCTCTCTCTATGCTCTGTGGTAGTATTAAAAAATGTTTGCCACAAGCAACAGAAACAATAATCCAACTGTTGTTGCTGCTGCTGCTGCTGCTGCGTGCGCCTGCATGCTGATTTCCGTTTCCTGTTTACAACCACACACACACAGGCATAGTCCATACATACATGCATACCCATGTACATACCATATATGATACAATCAAATATTCATACATGCATATTCACACTTACTTACTCAGTGGCACACACACACACACACACACACACATGCACAGAGAGGAAAAGGGGGACTAAAAAATGCGTAAATATTCAATGGCATTTTGCACAATTTTTTTTATATGGCACATACATTTTGAATATAACCCAAACCCTCTGCCCTGCCGTTTCTCCTTCGCTGCTCCTCACGTGTCTTCTCCTTCTCTTGAGCAGGCCTGTGCCTGTGCCTGTGCCTGTGGGTCTTTGTGTCTAGATTTATGTGCGTGTTGTGTTACCCATCGATAAACATAAATATTCGTATGCTCCGCAGAGAGTTTGGTCAACAGAATCTTCTGTTTGTGAGTGTCCATGCAACACCATGCATGCTCGTATTTATGCCACTCAAAGACCAGCAGACCACCTGCCACCAAGCAGCATACATAGAGGGTGTCCCTTGCTCAGTTGTGCCAACCAGGAAACCCATTCAATCCCATTGACACCCACTTGTACGTTTCTTAACTCAAATTTATTCGAACTCTTCAACAAATGCAGTTGTCCAGGCCCGGCCCGGCACATTCATGGAATTTCCCCACCACCCCTCACATTTAGGAGAAATTAAATTATAGCAGAAAATATGAACGAGAAAAACAGCTGAAATTTGGCCCAAAATGACATCTGGAACTGTTGCTTGATTACTGAATATAGAATTTTGATCCGAAATTAAATGGTACCCCCTATTTGCTTTAGTTTTGTGGGTTACCGGGGTCACGAGGTGCTGCAGGCGGCTCAGGGGCCGGTGGGGCAACAAAACTGAAAACGGAACCCTGTCCCCCGGCCACCAAGTTAGGCGTAGGCAGGTGGCAGTAGCCTCCGTCCTGCATCTGGATAAAACCCATTCGGACCCCCTCCTTTAGGGTATGATCTATAGCTTCAGCCAGTTCAGGCGAGTAGTCGGTGCGCTGTGTAGGCAATTAGTAGGAGATTAGTAGTCGATTAGTAGATGGTTAGATGATCCCTCATTGAAGTACTCACCCCAATGCGCAGCATCAATTGTGCGATGATCTCATCGCGGGTGGCCACCTTATTCAAGTCGCTGATGGCTTCCTGCACCAAAAGGCCATTTTGGTTATCTCGTTGTTCAGTCGATGACGATTGGGAACGGGAGGGGCGAGACCTAGAAGGAGCCATATTTTATCTCGATTCTTGATTCCGATTTCTAACAGGAATCAAAAAGTTACACGTTTCTAAATTCTAGTTGAATGAAATATTTCAGATAATATTTGAGATGTTTACTCTAGGAGCTATCAGACGTTACTGAACAACTGAGGGAACTGAAACTATACGAAGCTACAAATGTTGACGGGGGAGATTCCAAGCCTACTTTGGAATTTGATTTTGCTTATTTTGTTTAGTTTTTGGAGGGACACTATGAGAAGTTCTGTATTGAAATATCAATGGGCATTTCCAAGTCTCTCTTCCAGTGTGGGAGGTTTTTCCCACATGGATCAGAACAGAAGACCAGAGCCATATACGATGTTCCCTCTAGCATGTAGCCTGTACTGTGTAGCCTGTATCGTGTACTCTGTACCCTGTATCCTATAGCCTTTCTCCTGTTCCCTGTACGATCTGATATAAAGTGCCCATAGACAACAGCAGTCGTGGCATTGTGGCATTGTGGCATTTACATCTGTTATTTGCTGCTGTTGTTTTTTCTGCTGCTTTTTACCCTGTCAATGGCGATCATGAAGTGCCCTGCCCTGTCTCTGCTCTGCTCTCCTCTACCCTGCTATGTCTTTTGCTGCTGCTGCTGGCTCTCTCTCTCTTCTGGCTGGTTGTCACATCTGTAATCGTATCGAAATCGCATTAATTTTGCAACATTTCCACGCCGCAAGCCGCACAGAAAATAAAGTACAGAACAACAAAAAAATAAGCAATGAATGATATGCCACAGAGAGAAAGTGTGTCAGCGAAGGGGAAGGGGAGGGGGAAAGAGAGTACAGAAGAAATGAAAGTGGAAGTGGAAGTGGATATAAACATTAATCGAGTTCTTGGGGGATTCTGTGACACGTCGATTGCGGTGAATGCATGGCATGGAATGCCAGGACTCTCCCTGCCCACTCCACACCTACATAATAATCCCCCCATTTCCATTATGCTCCAAGGGTGCCTGAAGCCGGGGAACCTGTCCTTCCATACCGCAATTGGGAACTCCCCCCTTTGCCAGCGCTGTTTGCGGTTTTTGGGTTACCTGCATTTGACATACTATACGGAAAATGTACTCAAGTCAGCAAAGGAACATAAGCGAAACGTAAGCAATTCCTGTATTTTCCTGTGTCTGTCCCACCCCCCTAGAGCATTCAAGCATGTCCATCCCTGCCCCTACCCATGCCCACTTGCGGCTTACCTCTCCCATCTTGGTCATAAATTCCTGACGGTCAAAAACATCTTCAGGGCACTTGGGGCATGCGAAGATATTTAACTGTCGTAAGCTCTAGCTTTGATTTAAAATTACCTGCGCATTACTACCTGCAATAAAACAAGCTCAATAAAAAGCTCAACAAAAGTGGAATAAAGCTTATTGTTGAGGGTAAGCTTTATGCGCTTTTAGCCTTAGCTTTTGGTGCAAATAACTTTTAATTGCAAGACATTTTCTTGGCATTTTCGTCTCCTATTTAAAGCAGCTTCTGAAAGGGTATAAAAGGATCATTTGAATGACAAAGCTTTCAAGTTTATTTGAAAAACGTTTTGCAAAAGATTGAGCTTTAAACATTGAACACTGAGCTTTAAAGCTACATTTTTTGCATAAAGTTTTCATGCAATGAACAAGGACTTAAAGCACTAATTTCCCCCTGGAAAATGTGTTTAGCTTTGATCTGAAAATATCATGTTTCATGCACCAACAATACCTTTCGCGATTCGCATTAGACATCTCTCTCTTTCTCCAGTGGGGATTAGCTTGTAGGGGTGATTTTTCGTGCAGACTGAAAGTGCGTGAAAAAATTTGGTAAAGGTTTCCCAAAAATATGCATAAATATATGAAAAATATCTGAAAAAAAATATTCTAGGAGTACTTGAAGCGGAAAAAGAAATTGGGAATCACCTGATGAATCGAACCATTAAGGGGTTTCAGTCTAAATAACTCTCCAGACATTTCAGTTTTATCGTTATGAAAAACCTGTAAACTACGTTAAAGATTAGCAATTCAGGGACCATTGGAGGATACATTTGAAAGAGTTATTTGAGAAATTGTTGATAAATAATATATTTTCGTATGTGTATCTTGTAGATATTTCCTAGAAATATTTCCCTTTGTTCAGGTGCTGGGGTATGGTTCTTCTATGATAGGAATGCTTTTAAATATATTAAATTAAATAATAAAAATTAAATTTAAATTTAAATAAAATAAATAAAAAATAAAATTAACTGTTTGGGGGAAATCCCAACTAAAATAAAGCTTTTCTTCGGCTGAATCATTTTCCTTGATGAGCTTTTAATCAAAAGCTTTGCTTAAACAAACAAAAAACGAACGAACAGCTGATACGAGTGGAAAGTCGCTTGCTTTTGGCGCTCAAATGTACAACATTGTGTGTGTGTGTGTGTGTGTGTGTGTATTGTAGATCTATGTGTGTGTGTGTGTGTGTGTGTGAAACGTAAATAATAACAACAAAAAGCGAACCGACCGGCATACACTCGCTTGCAGAAGACGCACACGCACACACTCACACCAGAGAGCAATACACACACACAGAGGCACATACATATATACCATAGCAACGCAGACGCAGATATGGGGGGCCGCCTCTGGTGGAATGTACCGTTTTCTTTATTTCAGTTTCACTTTCAGTCGTCGCCAGACTTCCGCACGGAAGCGTCGTTCGTCCTGCCAACACGCTCTCTCGCCTCCGTCTCACACGTCTCTCACGTCTCACACGTCTCTTGTCTCTCGTTGTCGTCGACGTCGTCGTCGCGTCCATTCGCGGCAACTCCTTTACACACACTCACACACACTCACCACACACACTTCTCTTATTCTGTGGGGGCTCTGGGCTATTGTTGTTATTCGTTAAACGATTGCACATTTGATTTCATTCATTCATTCATTCACTCACTCATTTCCTACTCCAATTCGGGACACACACAAACACACACAAAATGTAATCAGCCAAAGGGAAAATCCAGCCTATTCCCCCCACAACAACAACAACAAATTAAACCAAAAAAATAGGGAAATTTTACGACAAAAAACGTGAAAAGCGTACGACCAAAAAAACAGACAGACAGACAGATAGGGGCAAAACACTTTCATCAACAACAAACAACAAAAACAAAAGGTGCGCGTTGAATTGAAGCGGGGGAAACCCCCATTTGCCGGTGTGGTGCTTGGGGGGGGGAAAAGTTGCTCAGAAAGAAAGAAAGAAAAAGTCGAAAAGCTGGCTGGTGCCAGTCGGCCAATTGTCTGACTGTCTGACTACTGGAAATAGATGCGACGCGAGTATTTCTAACGCTTTGCTTTGGGCAGGGGGAGGTTTATCTTTAGAAATAACAGAGTGTGGTGGCTATAAAATACAAGATACGAGTATGTGTATATGTGATAAACAGGATATACAGGATGTATAGTAGTGCTCCATTGGCTGATGAAATATCAAAATAAATAGCTAAGGAATAATATGGCTACACTTATAGATTGAAAGAAAGATGGATAACTGGATGAATAGATAGATAGGTAGATAGATGAAGAGATACGAAGATGGATAGATGGCTAGATAGATAAGGAGATAGATAGATAGACAGATAGATAGATAGATAGATAGATAGATAGATAGATAGATAGATAGATAGATAGAAATCTAGGTAGATATATGGATGGATAGATAGATAGGTAGGTAGATGGATAGATAGATAGACAGATAAATAGATAGATAGGAAGATAGATAGATGCGTAGATAGATAGAAATATGGATGGATAGATAGGTAGATAGATGAATGGAAAGATAGAAAGGTATATACATAGATGCGCAAATATTTGTTGGATATATTTATTTCACAATAGCTATAGCAATACATACATATACATATATGACAAAGTTCTCAGCTTTCCATTCAAAATTAGAACTTTAAATGTTATAACCTTAAAGTGCTCAGATATCAATTAAAATTACAACTTTAAATATCTTTGAATGAGATTTGCATCAATTTTGTGCCTTAAATTTGTTTTAATTTGCCCCCAAAAAATGCATCCATTGGCTGACATATTGCTCATATGATGCGAATAAAGTGGTTCAAATTATTCCAAAATATGTACACCAAACAATTTGAACGGAATCTTTAAAGAATCTTTGCTGTAATTAAAAAGTAAATGCTTCGCTTGAGCATTTATGCAAGTGAAAAAGTGCAGCAGGATTGCAGGATTATGGGCAAAAAATGTTCAAAATTTGAACTTTAATGCTAAAGTTCTCCAGTTTTAGTAGGTACCCTCTGAAAGGGTATTCCGGCAAAGGGAAAAGGAACAGAGGCACAAGGAGGAGCAGCAGCAGAGAGCGAGAGTTCTGGGCTGTTGTTCTGGAACAGCTGTTGTTGTTACGCCATTTGAACCGCCCCCTTGGAAGCCAAACCAACCAACTTGATGAGGTTTTCCCATAGCTTCTCCAACTCCTTCCTCCGCCGCTCTCTCTCTCTCTCTCTCACTCTCTCTTTGTCTCTCCTCCTCTCCTATGATTCTCTCTGTGAATGAAAATGAAAGCCAAACAATCAACGACAAAGACAAAGGCGGCAACAAATGAACAGCAATTGTGAGCAGGATTGGTATATGTGTGTGTGTGTGTTTGTTTGTGTTTTTGTGTGTCCTGTTTGTGGCACACATAAATCTGTAAGGACAGTTTTAATTTCCTGCTCAAAAGGCGAACAAAATCCAAACAAAAACCCCAAACACTGTGAAAACTGTGTCAATGCCTGACTTGCTGCCTGGGTGCTACTATCGTCAAACTGCAGCCCAGAGAAAGACACAGAAGAGGAGGGAGAAGGGAAGGGAAGACCCCCCCCCCTCGAAATGCTGTCAAAGCAGCTGTTTTTAATGCACTGCCTGCCTGTCTGCCACTCCTCCTCCTGCTGCTGCTGTAAACCTCCTCCTGTCCATATGTCAGCGGTCTCGTGTGTGTATGCGTGTGTGTGTGTGTGTGTCTGTGTCTGTCTGTCTGTTATTTATGCCACACTGAGAGAGAGAGAGAGAGATGAGAAAAAAAAAGACAAAAAGACAAAAAGTTTACCCAACCTAAAGCCAAGAGCTATATATGTATTATTTTTTTTTTTTTCTTGTGCTGTCAGTGCCACACTGCCACAGTGCCTCAGCGCCTCTTTCCAGCCAACATTCCTGCTTTTGTTTGCACACAGCTTCAAGATGTGGCATGCTGCATGGCAGTCATCTCACTCCCTCTCTGTCTCTCTCTCTCTCTCTCTCTCTATCTATTGCTTGCCCTGTGTATCTTTGGCATTGATATATGCCAGTTCTTTGCGAATGAAAAGAGTCCCCCGCCCCAGCCCGCTCCACTGTTATGAACTGCCACAGAAGATGTAGTCGGCGGAGTGCCTTGTAGATATTGAGACACACGGGGCTTAAATGCTCGTTAGATATTGTCAGGACACAAGACAAGACAAGACAAGACAGCAAAAGAAATTTCAAAAAAGAAATTTCATTGCAGATCAATGCACCAAAAAGAGACCAAAAGAGAACTTAAGATAGCGGCAACAGAACAGCAAAAAAAGATGCGCAAAAAAACAGCAGAGACTGAACCTAGATAGATAGAAGTACTAATGGACAGCAGCTTAGCAGGAGATAATAATAAAGAGAAAGAGACATATACTACAGACTGAACATAAGTAGAGTTAATGCTTAAAAAGTTGAGAAGAATCGAGGCAGAAGTTGAGAAGAATTAAGGCTGAAATTGAGAGGCAGAAATTGAGAACAATTATGGCTGAAATTGAGAGGCAGAAGTTGAAAAGAATTAAAGCAGAAGTTAAGAAGAATTAAGGAAAAAGTTGAGAGGAAGAAATTGAGAAGAATTAAAGCAAAAGTTGAGAAGAATTAAGGCAGAAATTGAGAAGAATTAAGGAAGAAGTTGAGAATAATTAAGGCAGAAATTGGGAAGAACTAAAGCAAAAGTTGAGAAGAATTAAAGCAGAAGTTGGGAAGAATTAAGGCAGAAGTTGAGAGGCAGAAATTGAGAAGAATTAAAGCAAAAGTTGAGAAGAATTAAGACAGATATTGGGAATAACTAAAGCAAAAGTTGAAAAGAATTAAAGCAGACATCAGTAAGCAAAAAACTGCCTGCCTTGGGAAAGTTCTCCTCTCCTCAACTTACAATCTTAAACCCCTAAAAATTGATTCTACTCACAGCGTTGTCTTCACCGATATTACAACCTAAATCGAATCGAATATTTCCTGAGCTAAAACTCCCTTTAAATACCAGAAATTCACTGCATAGAAAATCTCTTCCGTTGAGGGTACAACTTGGAAGGCACTCTCAAGGGGAAAACTCCCAAAAAGTTCACTCTGCAAAATACTTGCCAAAATCATATTTCCTTTATGGGCTGGCATGGACTGCCCTGGCTTGGCCTGGCCTGGCCTGGGCCCCCTGGAAAGTTTTCTTGGCTTTAGTTCAAGCTGAAAATTCAGCCCCAGCCCCAGTACCAGTCTCAGCACCAGTCCCCGTGCCCCTTTTAGCCCGCTGCTTTAGCCAGCAAATAGTTTCCTCTCTGATAAGTTTTCCATGAAGAGCTTAACCCCGGCAAAAAGTATGCAAGGCAAGGCAGGGGGAGGAAAGCGAGGAGAGGCAAGGATGCGTTGCGAGTGGAACAGCATCAGATTTTACAACATTGTTGAAGGGCAGACAGAAGACAGAAGAAAAGGCTTAAATTAAGAGAGTACCGAAACCATTGATTGTCAGAGCAAAAAAAAAAAAGAAGAAAGAAATGAAACGAAACGAAAAGCAAGGAAAAATGAGACCTATGCAAACACAGTGCCACAGAGGCTGGCACATCTTTCTGCTGCTAGTGCTACTGCTGCTGACCGACACATCAATCATACGCAGCGTTGTACGAGGCAAACATTTGCATAGGCCAAAGCTCAGGCTCCTGCTGCTGCTCCTGCTCCTGCCACTTGACCGCCTTGTCGTACCTCGTACCTCGTACTTCTCTCCCGATATCTCCTCTCTCTCTCTCTTAACGATTCCTCTGCCTGCCCGAACAATATGCAAATTGCAAATGTGGCTGAAGTTTTCCCCAGCAAATTTTCCGTTCGTGCAGTTTTCTTGCCGAAACTTTTCTCAGCAGCTGGCTGGTTTGGCTCTTCCTTTTGGCCACACAGCCACACAGCCAGCGAAACTTTTCTGTTTATGCTAATACTTTGAGTAAAGATTTTCCACTCATATGTGCCAGCGTGTGCCACACTCCCCCCAACCCAACCCCTACCCCTCTTGTGGCTCGCTGTCTAATTCAATTTTTGGGGCAAATTCTTCTTTGCTCTTTTTTTTCTTTGTGATTTTTGCGACTAAGTCGTTTATCTGGCACCAAACACTGCCAGAAAATTGAATCAACAGCTTAAACTTACAGCCAAAAAAGACGGGAGGGTAGAGGGTGGGGTAGGGGTAGGTATGCGCCAGTCATGTGTGTGGCTGGGTGCTGGATGGTTGGGTGGGGGTGCATCATTATAATCCTGACATCGGCGGTCACATTATGCGGCAGCGGTTCAGGTTAAGTCAGGCGAGCAAGGACATCCCGACAGGCCCCTCCAACTCCCCTCCATTCCCTTTCCCGCACGAATGACTTCCCTGCGTCTGCGATTATGCAAATTTTCATTCTGGTTGGGAGGCAGGAAAGTCCTTGCCTTTTTTCCTTTACCGCCAACAAATTTATTGCCGCCCAACACCACCCCAACCCACCAAACGGTTTTTTGGGGGTCTGATGATTGCATAAACAGCTCATTAAAAGAGACAAGGCAGACAGACGGACAGACAGACAGACAGGGCAGAGAGACAAAAGGAAGGAGCCTCGGGGCTCCTAATGGTGGGATCAGTGAGAAAAAGTTAAGGTGAAAGCTTGAAGGTTCCAGCTGAATCTCTTTACGACGCACATCTCTAATTTAGATAATGCCCAAGACAACATGGTGTATGGGAGGGGGGGAGCAGTAGGCTGTGCTCTGTCCAAACACAACAAAGCCAAGGAGGATACAGAGGATAGCCTAGGGGAAGGCACAGCGAATCTATCAGCTGGCAACATAACTGAGAGAAAGTGGGGGAGTGGGTAGCCATTGGTGGATTCTGATTTGCCATATTTGAATCTAGAATTGATTCTGCTTATTTATGCTCATTTTGAGAGTGAAGTCAGTGCAAATTAGCAGCAGAAAGAGGAGAACTAACCACCAAGTAAGGCATAGAAGGAGCACTGATAGCTGCAGTTAAAGCGCACAAAGACTAGCCTTAGTAGCAACCACTTAAGATCGAATAATTCCTCACAGTGTACGGCCTCTAATGCATGCCCATAATGGCCATATTCGTTTGATTAATGAGCCGTTTGACTTGCTGCTGCTGGGCGTTTGACTCAGCCCAGCAGCAGTCGGGCAACAGCTGAAGCTAAAGCTAAAGTTCTTTCTCAGTTAAGGCTCTCAGACAATGAGATCCTAAGTCTCTCTCTCTCTCTCTCTCTGAGCAACTTTTCGCCGCAGACAAACTAATAAAAGCCATCTCTCATCACCCATCATCAACCATCAACAACAACCATCATCAACCATCATCTTGGGGGGATATCATCTACATACATGTATATGTATCTATATGTATATGTATCATAATCAGCGTAGACATTCGCATCTGGCGGCGTATCATCGTCATGGTGGAGATACAAAAGCCGCATTCGGCATTAAAGCGACCATCGCTAAAGCGTGAAACGGTCGTTGTTAACAACAGCAGCAGCAGCAGTGCCCCCCCGACCGTCAAGAAGGTGACTCTGGTGCCCAAGGATGAGGTGAGAATACTCCCAACAAAAAAACATATTCCACTACATAGAGAGCGGGGCGGAGTGGCATGGCTAAGGCCTGAGTAATTTGCATAAATTAGTGTGCATATCCGAGAGAAGGTGGCTGGTGGGTGGCCTCCTCGCCTCGAGAGAGGTGACCAAGCGGAAATTGCTATATTCGGGGGTCATATTTTCGCACCTTACAACGTAATTTGTTTATGTTTAACAATGGTTTTTTCTGGGGCTGCCATGTAAATGTAACAGCATAATACACCATTTTAATGGCAGCAAAGAGTCCTTTTCTTTTCTTTTCTTTAGATTATTTTGTGGCAGTTTCTTTAATGCTCGGCCTTGGGCTTAACTTTAATGACGCTGAGGAATGTTCTCCATCGTTTTCCATACAACAAAACGAAGCTTAATTGCAAAAGCAAAAAATAGATGACTTATTGATGCTTTGTCTTATAATTGATAAGCTTAACAGGGCATTTAAGCTTGTATTTTTTTTTATAAATAATTTTTCTTGGATTGGATTAAATTTGATTCGAAAAATTAGTATCAATGGAACAACAGAATCTCCGTTTTCACCTAACAGAGACACTTATGTAGCAGCAAAACACTAATGCGTGCGCTTAACAGCACTAAATACTGTTCGTTAGCAAACATTTGCGAATATCGGAGCGCCCAAAAATGTTAATTAAGCGTTTTAGTTAGGAAAATCGCCAAAGTAGGTACAGACAGAGGGTGTCTGCCTAATATTCTCGTAATATTCAACAGTATTCTGCCAAAATTCTTCTCTTACTCATCACACTCTGTTGACAGCTTCCTTCTGCCCTACTCCCCATTATCCCACAAATTTCATATTTAAATCCGTAAGTTCTTTTGTTTTGTCATTTTGCCAATTTGTCCATGCCAAAAATGTTGCTTTGCCCTCGAATATTTAAGCCAAGTTAATTAAGTATGCAAATGTTTTTTGTGTCTTCGTCCTTGCCATCGTCTTGTGGCGATTCAAGGAGGAACTGGAGCAGCTAGAGGAGCTGCTGAAGCTGCAGGAGTGGGGCTGTAGCCAGAGATGACAATGGAGGGGCAAGGCATCACGCCTAGACACAGAATGGCTGGGGATTAAGTGGGACTTCCCATTTTCAAAGGCTCATTTAATTGCTTTCAGACGCGCCGCAGATAAGCGCTCGAAGGGCAAACATATTTCTTGATTCTGCTGTAGCTCCTTTTGCTGCTCCTTTTGCTGCTCCTCCTGCTCCTTCTTCATCCCTCATATTTCCGAGCCCTTTATGCGCAGTATTTCATAAATAAAACAATAGTCTGTGGCCAGGCCGGGCCGAGCTGCCCCGCAGATTTCACAGTTTATAAATTCCTCAAAATTATATACTGAAGCCGAGCCCCTCCTGAGGCTGTGGGGTAAATTGCGTGATAGAATTTGGCGGGGATGCGAGACGGGGGCGGGATTGTTGCAAAAAGTTTCGATTGGCATTTCATTATTTTTGTTTTGGGTCTTTGGGCCATAAATAAAATACAAAACTCGATTTGCCATATCGATTGCTACCCTGAGAAGGCCTCAGGGCAAAGGCAAAGGCAAAAGCAGAGGCAAGGGCAGAGGCAAAGGCAGAGGCTATCAAAAGCAGCCGATGCCCGACAAAAAAAAACCAAAAAAACTTTTGCTCTCCTGCGCAGATCTTTGGCCATAAATAAGTGGTCCCAATAAGTGGTTCGACCCTTCCCCCCTTGCTGCCCTGCTGCCTTTTATTAGCCTCTACTACGAGTATGTACCTTCTGGCAGCTCTGTTCTCTGTTTTTTTGTTGTTCTCTGAAGAGCAGACATAAATTAATAAAATACAAATAAAATTGATGGGGCACGAAGCAAATAATTGAGCAGTTTTGGCAGCCATCATTACTTTTTTTGCTTTATGTTTTTTTTTGGTATTAAATTTAATTTGTCAGCAGGATATATAACCCAAAGCCTTGACAGGATTCCATGCCGCTGCAGCTTCAGCTTTGCCTCCCTAGCTCTGCCTCATTTAGCTCTGCCTCCTCCAGCTCTGCCTCCTCCTCCTCCTTCGAATTCTTCCTCGAACTCAAACTGAAACTCATTTTCAGCTGCGAGGCTGACAAACTTTTGTGGACTCGGGGGAAATGAGAAATGGCCTTGCCACCCCACCCTTCCCCCCAACCCACCGCACACACACAAAACTTCCACTTGTGCTGATTGGGGGTACACTGCACTGATTCGCTTTTAATTATCCTCATTTGAGATTTGTGTGTGAGGGTGGGGAGGGGGATAGAAATGGGAAAATGATTTGTACGCTGAATGCTAAATGCCATTTAAATTCAAGACATTTCCGAAAGGGTTTTCCCAGCACGAGGGAAAATGGTGGGGCTGGAGGAATCCCCACGAGGGAAAGGGCCGGGCTCTTTTACTTACATTTAAATGCGTTTAATTGCTTTCGATTTGCTTCGATTAAGACAGCAA
The DNA here is from genome assembly GCA_009664405.1 of Drosophila bifasciata. NCBI lineage: Eukaryota > Metazoa > Arthropoda > Insecta > Diptera > Drosophilidae > Drosophila > Drosophila bifasciata. The sequence goes on from CM019041.1 coordinate 35,233,064, forward strand.
AATGGAGGCATGGAATGAGTATGGCTCAAAGATTTTCATTCTAATTTCCATGGCAGCATTTCTCGTAGCATTTGAACTGATTTATTTGAATGCTAAATCTTAAGCTGGGATTTCCTGGGATGCCATTTCAAAATGCTACAAGAACCCGCATTAATCCTATCGAATATATATCAACTATTATTATTATTTTTATTATTTCTTTGATTATTTTATAGCAAAAATCTCAGAAATGCCCCATAGGGAAGCTCTCTCTCTCTCTCTTTTTGTGCACAATTTTTGCCTTTGATGTTCAGTTTATTTATTTGAACTAATATTTCCGCTAGAACTTTTCACGGACTCCTTTCCATCCGTTCTTTTCTGCTCTGTTCTGCTCTGTTTGGCCACGGCTTTTCCTCACTTTGGCTCTGTGGCAATTTGTGGCCAAGATAAGGCAATGGCAATGGCAAATGGAGAAAGGCAAAAGGCGGCCAGAGAGAAAGAGAAAACTTCGATCAATAAAGAAAAGTAGACAATAAATTTTTGCATGCCAGGCAAATGGTGATAAGAAGTAAAGAGTAAAGACCAGCAGCAGCAAGGAACAAGCAAAGAGAGAGAGACAGAGAGAGACAGAGAGAGAGAGAGTTGTGTACCCTTTCATTAATAATTGTCATGCCTAGAGGGAACATTCCCTCTGGCAGAGGAGAGACTCCTCCAATGTCCATCATAATGACACAAGTTTTATGCTCCATGTGCTCCATGTGCCTCTACTATATGTGCCCCATGTACTCCTTCGTGTGCCTCATGTGTGTGTGGCCAAAACTTTTGAGGCATGCCTCATTTGTCTGCATCCCTTTTTTCGTTTTGCCGTTGCTCTATTCACATTCCACACCAGTCCGCTTTGGGGGCCCATCAATGTTGCAAATGATTCGTATGTGGGGCTCACCCCACGGGTGCCATTTCTCAAATGCCCCATGCCCCTCTTGTTCAGCCAGTGTCTGGGCATTCCCACGAAATTTAGTGCCTCTCTTTCGATGGCCTGTTGGGGGGCTTTTGGGGGCCGGTTGGCAATTTCTAATTAAAAGCCGACAGTTGAGTGCTGGCTGGACAACCGGAAAAAGTATGAATCGACTCCAACTCAAGCTCCAGCTCGGAATTTTGTGTGTGGAAAGTCAATTAATATTAAGATTAGGGTGCGGGTTCTGGAGCGGTTCTGGGCTACGGCTGCGAGTCTCTCTCCTTTTTGAAGTGCCAAACTACAAGGCAAAGGCCAACAAACTTTTATACAAATGTTTCCCCCCTCCCCTTTAATTGTGCTGCCAGATGGGTGTTTAATTCTTGTGAAATTTCCAGGAATTCTTCATTAGTTTTCCCTCGAAGTTCGCGGCATATAAAAGTGCATGAAAATGCCTCACCAGTGGCACTTCTATAGTGGCAGCAAAAATAAATAGAAATAAAAGAAATTAATTGCCAAGAGAGGGTCAACACAGAGAGGGAGACACACACACACACACAGGCGGGGGGAGGGAATAAAGTCAACTGAGTAGCAGACAAAAGCGAACCCAGACCCAAACTCTGCCACACAAATGGACAAACATTTAGTGGCGGCGGCGGGAGGAGGGGAAACAGGCAAGACAACAATTTGGTGTCGTCTCGTGTCTGGCAATTGAAAATTGTTTGGCATTCCATGACGCCAATTGTCCTTGGTTGCTGCCTGCTGCTGCTGCTGCCATGTGGCATGCGGCATGCGGCACAATGTGGCCACAATGCTGTTGTGATATGCCTTCATTAGCTATTAATGGCAGAAAGTATGGGCCACAAAAAGGTGTGACAATTGGCCCATCCACTACCCCCCAACCCCCCACAAAAAGGTGTTTGTCTGCACAAAAGAAAAACGAAACGATAAATGCTCGGTGTCAGGTGACATGTGGCATGTGCCACCGCACTCAGTGTGGTGTGATTTCATAGCCAAGATATGGGGGGGAAATGTATCCCCATTGAAGGGCTGGCTGGTTGATTGTAGATTCTAGATCCTATCCAGTGGAACCCTTGATGAAAGGTGGTAGACCTCTTCCTAGAAGCTGCCAACGGATGATCGTAGTGACTTTCTTTGTGGCAACACCATAAACTGTACATGCCACACTATACGCATACAGTAAATGCAGCAGCAGCATCACAGTGGCAGGCACTTGTGGCACTTCTCCTGCGCTGCTGCGCTCACTCTCAAGTTGTCCATAGAGCAATTTTGTTGAGCGCATAATTGGATTTCCCCGAATGAATGTGTTGAAGCCGCCTGCCACACACACACGGGCAAAAGGTTTCAAGGTCGCCGCCATCAGCACCCACACCAACTTGAGACACTTGAGAACCCTTTTTTCGGGTGGGGTACAGACCAAAAACAATGATGCCAGCACACAAAACAGGCACCCAAACCCATACCAAACAAAGAACTGTCTACCCTGCCCTACCCTGCCCTTCACTGCCATTGACTTTATAGATAATTTCACATTTTAAAGTGACTCTTTGAGTTTTATGAGCTGACATCAAACAAAATTCCAAAATTATGGAAACTGTCAAAAGTTCTTTGATGGCTGCCCGGAGTTGATGTTTATGTATGTAGCAATGGGGAAACTACCATGTACTATGTAGTTTACTTCAATATAAAGTTGCGTTTTCTTTTTAACAACTGGCCAGAGGGCGCATCCATGGCATTGCATGCCATAAACTCCTTAAACTCTGACCTTAGTACGCCTCAAGACTTCAATCTAATCGAATTTGTGGTGCTCTCCCTTCGGGCAACTAATTTCAATTACGATTTGCTTGGCCTTCGCCCCCCACACCCACATGTAACAAGAAACACACACAAGAAAATTCTATTTTCTGTACTGTTTTCCATACCATTTTCATTTCCATTCAATTGCATATCCATCCCATTGCTCTCGCCCGCCCCAACCCCCATTCGTACATTTTTAATTCGATTCCGGCTCTGATGTTTGCAAATGAATGCAAAACCACTTCGGGGACTAAGACTCAAATCAAATTTACAAAAGTACAAACAACAAAAAGAACAAAAAAAACCCAACAAAAAAAGGGGAAATCCACACACACACACACAATACATCGATAAGAAATTTGGTAAAGGGTAAGGAAAGGAAAGCAGAGAGAGAGAGCGAAGGGCGAGAGAAAGGCATGACAGAGGTCTGGTTTGGTCTCAAGTCCCCCTGGGGAGTGGGCGTGGCAAAAGTTTCCCTTACTCACATGCAAAATGCATTAAAATAGTTTAGTCCACACTCTTCTTTTTTTTTTTTTTGAAGGCAAATACCCCGCATATGTATACTATACGTTGAGTATAAACAACTGAAGCTATGTGTGTTTATTTCTTATACTTTACTTGTAGATACAACTGGGAGATCTCTTAATAGAGAAAAATTACACATATTTCCCATAAGCGATAGGCTACAACAGCTGTTTTTCGTTGACAGTCACATGCAAACGTGAAACTTTTGGTTTACTCTTTTGGGTTTCTACTGTCGAGGGTATCCATTGCTTTCGCACAAATCTTTTACTTCCTGCACTCATCGTGTCTGTGTATGTGTTTGTGTTTGTGTCCGTGTGTGTCTGTGTGTGTTTTCAACAATTTGGCCTTAATTTCTTTACCATTCGCTTGTCAATTAAGCGACTCAAGGCCACTGGCACCACCACAGCCCATCCACTGAGATGCATCCAAACGATGGCTTTGCCTGTGAAATTTTCGGCTGCAAGTCGCTTCTTCACTGCCCCCCATTGATGGTTCCCTGCCCCACTGATGGTCCCCTGCCCTCCATTGATGGTCCCCCATTGATGGTCCCATCCCCCACTGACGGAAATTGATTGGCAATTCGGACTTCCCTCTCGCCAGTTGAACATCATTGTATAGAGTCAGAGCTAAAATTTCATTTAAAACATTTCTTTTGAAAGGAAAAGAAAGGATAAAAATACGCAAAAAAAACTTAAAGGAAAATCCCCCATACGATATTCAAAGACTTGGCGTACCATTAGCCACTCAATGCTGTTTGGGGCTTATGGAGGTGGGGGTGGGGCAGGGGGTTAAATACTTGGTTTCCATTAGATTGATTAAAACCGATGGGTGGCTGAGAACAAAAACAAGGCGCAGCCTTTCTGTGCAATTAACCGGGGCAAATATTAACTGTGGTGGGGGGAAAAATGACATCGAAATATGGAAGCGACTCGACAGCTCGGCAAATATATATTAATATCCATTTTTAGCTACTACTCGTATTCTCGTATAAATAATAGATTATTTAACTTGATGCCGGTATTCTGTTCTAATCTCTCTCTGCTTTTTTTTGTTGTGTGTTAATTTTAGGAGCTGGTGGCTATTTCACCGGAGCGTCGAAATTGGCGTGGCATTTTCATTGCCCTGCTGGTAATCGCCGCCGTCTTTAGCCTGATCATATTCTCGATATTTCTGCTATCGCCGGAGGATGAGGGGCTCAGGATTCGCGGGCGGCGCATGCTGCCCAGCGATATACTCGGCAAGAGTCTGCAGTGGAAGCCCTTCAATGGCACCTGGAGTAATGGTAATGGAGCCCTGGCAGATGGATTCATTGATTGATTGATTGATTTAATTCCTTTGCAGAACATGAGCTCATTTATCGCGATCCAACGGGCGGTCTATCCATACTAAATATGGCAGATCTCACCACACGCATTCTAATGACTAATTCAACATTTGTAAGTACTAGTGTTGGATAACGCTTTCTGTGTTGTGCTCATACGGTTTTCTCCCTCTCTCTCCCTCTTAGCGGCAATTGAATGCAGAATCTTTTATTGTGGCACCGGATCAGAAATACGTGCTCCTGCAGTCGGACAGCAATGCAGAGGGTTCCAGGTAGATGCACCTACATTTATCCTCTAACCCATATACTCCTTATATACCTATATATGTATACTCCCTTTAGGCATCACGTGTATGAGGTGCAAACGGCCAACACCTTTCCCTTGGGACCAACAGAGAACATTGCCGAGGCGCCGCGTCTTCAGCATGTGGTATGGGCGCCCATCAATCCACCGCCACCGCCTGCAGCAGGACCAGCAGGAGCAGCAGCAGCCACAACATCCACCATGGCGCCGCTGCCCAGTGGCAGCATCATTCTCAATAGCCTGGCCGGTGCGGCGGCTGCCGGGGGCAAGACAACAACACCGAGCACTCCGGGCACCGGCAACGGTGCTGGCAATGGGGCTGGCAACACCGCCTACACGCTCAACCAGGCCATTGCCTTTGTGCACCACAACGACATCTACTACAAGCCCAAGGTGCAGGGCGAACTGGTCTGCCGCATCACCCAGACGGGCATGGGCGGGGTCTTCTTCAACGGTGTGCCCGACTGGACGTACGAGCATGTCCCGGAGCTGGATAGCCGACGCAGCGGCATGGCCTTCTCCCCCGACGGCCTCTTCCTCGCATTTCTCACCTACAATGACAGCGATGTCAATGAGTACAAGTGAGTGCAAATCTCCCCACAATCACAATTAAAATAAGAGAAAAATCTCCAACAGGCAGCAATCAGTGGATAGGGTACGAATTCCACAGAGGCATTCTAAAGATATCTCTGGGTGACTTCTCCGTTTGTTTGTTCTTTCGATGCGCATTCTGAACAAGCTTAAAGCTCCCTTAAACGCATATAAATGCGTCCAAAATCCAACGAGAAGGAACGTGTATAGGCGCCGTTAACGCGACACTACTTTTATACCCGTGCTCAGACAGTACACAGGCAGGGCGAAAATTTGAAACACACTTGTAGAAGTGAGATATCATATCAGTCGGGAAACAAAATTTGATTGATAGCTCTTATAGCCTTCGAGCAATGGGCGACAAACAAGACGGACGGATAAGCGGTTGGAAGGGCGGACGGACAGACGGGCGTACAGACAAACCGACGGACGGACAGACATACTATCGACACAGCTATTGATGCTGATCAATAATATTTATACTTTATGGGGTCGGAAACGCTTTCTTCTTTGCCTTAAACACATAAACTTTTACCACAACTAGAATATACCCTTTTACTCTTCGAGTACGGGTATAAAAAGCAACATTTGCTAACTGTAGAACCATTTTTATCTCAGCATTCCCTCTTGATGTTTGTTTCTTTATCTCTGGATTCCCTCTGGATGTTTGTTTTGTGTGGCGTTCTATTTGTATACAATTTTGTTGGCCAAATGATTTTTGGCATCGTTAAAAATTGTTGGAAATTGGAACAACATCAGCGGTCATTAAACACATTTCGAACACAATGAAAACACACAGCATAAAACGAGTCAGATCAAGCCAACAAAGATGATTGTTGAGGGCGGGAGTAAGGGTCGGGGTGGGTGGAACTTCCTAATGGCCTGCTTGCTTCCGGATCTGGGAAAACATTTCTTCGACTTTTGTTTGTGAATCCACCAGGTCATAAACCAGCTCTCACAATAAATCTGTATTTTGCCGCAGTTTATATGTACATATGTATGCTCTGATTTGTCAATCTAATACAAAAAGGCTTTGTTTATAACAGGATGAATAGAATTCACGCTAATTTATTTTTTCACTTCTTCGCTTGCCGCGTTGGTGCGTAATTAAATCTAGCTAACCAACTAAGCAATATGAGAGCCGTGTGGAGAGTTACATAGATGGAGACCGCTCTCACAGCGCTCTCAGTTAGTCGTAACAGCAAGCCGGTAACAGCGAACGTTAACAGCGAGGGGTAACAGTGAGGTGTAACACCGATCAGTAACAGCGAACGTTAACAGCGAACGCTAACAGCGAGGGGTAACAGTGAAGAGTAACAGCGAGTAGTAATAGCGATCAGTAAAGCTAGGTACACACGATGCAAACAATTTGCAGCAAGTTGATTGCTGCAATCAAGCCATGCAAAAGTTTGCGTGCAAAACAAAAATTGATTGAAGCAAGAAATTTGCTTGCAATATCTGCGTAGGTGTAAACGTTTGTGCAAACATTTGCTGCAAATTATTTTTAACTTGCTGCAAATTGTTTGCATCGTGTGTACCTAGCTTAACAGCGAACGCTAACAGCGAATGCATACGCCATGATGTCAGCATGCTGTTACTATAAGAGAGCTGCTGCACTATAGCATTCATTTCCATTTCGATTTGTTTTTGGCTTTAAAGATGAAACAAAACACATCTTAACACTTTCTATGGTTGTTATAAAAATTACGACTTTCTTACTATATATTTTTGCATGGCTCTTTCTTACCTTTTTAGATACACTTGGATGGGCGATGACATCAAATATCCGGCAGTGTTGAGCCAAAGGTATCCCAAGACCGGTGCCAGGAATCCGAATGTCACCGTGAATGTGGTAAATCTTTCGGTGATCAAGTACATATTTCCGACGCAAATCAAGCTGCCGGCGGATCTGGCGAACGGCAGCTATGTGGGCGGCCTGACCTGGGCCTCGCCCATCGATCTCTCGGTGACGGTGACGAATCGCGACCAAACGAAGGCCACCACCGTGATCTGCCGGGCGCCGAGCTTCCACTGCCAGGTGGTGCACACGGAGGTGACCATCAACGATGGCTGGGTGCTGCCCGCCGAGCGGCCCATCTTCTCCGCCCGCATCGCGGCCCAGATGCGCCAGGGCCAGCGACAGCTGCAGCTTCAGGAGACGGCAACGACCACGTCGATGGGCAACAACGATACGCTGGGGAGCAATGGCCAGACGACCTACGAGATCACCAACGGGGGCTACCTGCTGAAGCGACTGCCAGTAAGGGACGGGGAGCACGGCCACTACCGTCACGTGGTGTTCATCTCGTCGCTGGATCGCCGCCCCGTGCCCCTGACCATGGGCCGCTTCGAGGTCACCGAAATAGTCGGCTGGGACGAGCCGCACGAGATCGTCTACTTCATGGCGGCGCCCGAGAAGCGGCCAGGGGAGCGGCATCTGTACAAGATCAGCCTCAAGCTAAACATCACCGAGTCGAATCGCACGTACATCACCTCCACACAGCCGACGTGCCTCACGTGCGACAACACGGAGGCCACCTACCGCCTGCACCGGGCCAATCCCTCGAAGACGCCGACGCGCGGCGACAGCTGGGAGGACATTGTGGCGCGCCTGGAGCCGGATGACTGCATCTACGACATACCCAAGAACTGCCTGTACAATCGGGTGCAGTTCAGCGGCGACTACAGCTACTACGTGCAGGAGTGCCTCGGCCCGGAGGCGCCCAGCGTCTACCTGGTGGAGACGGCCAGCAACGACAAGATCTTCGTGCTGAATGCAGGGGATGTGCTGCGGCATCGCCTCTCCCAGCTGGCCATACCACAGATGCGCACATTCAGCGTGGAGATACGCCACGGATTCCATGCCCAGGTGCGACTCTTTCTGCCGCCAGGCATGCGCGAAGAGGAGGAGGTAGCCTTTCCCCTGGTGCTGCATGTGTAAGTAGTCATTGCCCAATCCTTCATTCATTTCCCATTCATTTTGTGTATGTTTTCTTGCAGGGATGCCTCTCCTGGTTCACAGCTGGTCACCGAACGCTTTCACATCGACTGGAATTGGTATCTCTCCAGCCAGCGCAGCTTCATTGTGGCACAGATCGATGGACGGGGCAGCGGCTTCCAGGGCGAGCTGCTGCGCACTCAGGTCCATGGCAAGCTGGGCACAGTCGAGGTGGAAGATCAGCTGGGTGTACTAACGTGAGTTGTAGTCACTTTACTTATCCTAGATATACACTACATGTATATATTCCCTCCCTTAGCTACTTGCGTGACAACTTAAAGTTCATTGATCCGCTGAGAATCTGCGCCTTTGGCTGGGGCTATGGCGGCTATGCCTCGGCCATGATGCTCATCGATGACTCGCAGCAGGTGCTCCAGTGTGCGGTGTCCATCAATCCCATTGTGAACTTTGGCTTCCACTGTGAGTGTTGCGCATAACAAACCCCCCCGAAGGATACGCCTGAACCATCTCTATATCCCTTACAGATTCCTTCTTTACGGAGCGCTATATACCGCTGAAGGGTGACTACTTGCGGGCACTGCAGGAGGCGGATCTCACCATGAAGGCGGGCAACATCAAGGGACGCAATCTGATGCTGATGCATGGCACGGCGGACACGCTGGTGCATCAGGAGCACACGCTGATGCTGGTGCGGGCGCTGGTCGAGCAGCAGGTCAAGTTCCGGCATCAGGTGTATCCGGATGAGGATCATGCCATCGGCAGATCGCTGAGCCACGTGTACAAGACCATGGAGTGGTACTTCGACGAGTGCTTCGGGCCCGTCGACGACAACGAGTGGGACCCCACGGGTCTGTTTGTGTTCAAGCAATAATTAAGACCCCCCTACGATCCTTACGACGAGGATCCGCTGGCCAATCAGCTAAGCGACATCGACATTGATCCCGATCCAGGCGATCGCCAGCACCAGCAGCACCCGCACCAAGGCAGCAATCTCAGCACCCTCATCACAGCCACCACCACCAGTGCGTCGCTGTCGGCCTTGGACGAGCTGGACAACAGCCTCCAGGTGCTCGATCTCATGACCTCCTCGAGCACCTCCACCACCCTCAGCAAGGTATCCGGCAAGCTGTGCAACTACAGCAGCAAGCGCCGGCTGGAGCAATCGGAGACGGCCATCGCCGAAAAGCAGCGCATCCTTCAACACTAGAAAATGACAGCCAGAAAGTGACAGCTAGAATGTGTCAACACGAGAAAGTGTCAGCCAGAAAGTGTCAGCTAGAAGGTGAAAGTTCAACTCTCAAAATATTAAATGCATTTCCATTCACTGTGCTAGTACTCTATTATCATTTTTTGAATTTTAACTTATAATTTGTTTACTCATTTTTCTTGTATGCCAAAAGTTAAGTTCTCAATCCTGAATCTCACTTTGTATATGGGTACATATGTATGTATGCCCTGCCCCACTATAGATAGAGTTTCTTAGTTTGTTGCTTGAGCTGCTTGAGAACTGATTGATGATGATGGATGATGATCATGGATGATGGATGATGGATGATGGACAGACAGGCTTAAAGGCGCACCCAGTGGGGCCCCGCAGAGAGCACGTTTTGGCGAGGAGAGCAAAGCAAGGTGATTCATTTATGCGACTGATTATTAACATATTTGTATGTATGTATTAAATAATTAACAAAGAGAGATATAGCGAGCGAGCGAGAGAGAACAGTGTGTGAGAGAGAAACAGAGAGAGAGAGATAGGCAGGAGGATGTGCAACCAATGTCGATGCAAAATGTCGTAGGGAAGAAAAAAGCGTAGGGGAGAACCAAAAAACACCCAGAAAAAAAACCCAAAGAAAATGCATTCAAAAATGCAAACAACAATTTATAGCATTAGAAAAACAAACAACTAAAAACTAACAAAAGCGGAAACTTAACATCATGTATCCAGTTATACGATATATATATATATATATGTGTATGTGTGTGTGTAAGTGTAAGTGTACCCAGAGTTCAACCCATGCTCCAAACCCATGTCCCAGCCCTTGTCCCAAACCCATGCACAAACCCATGTCCCAAACCCATGTCCCAAACCAATGTCCCTATGCCCATTCCCAATACTCCCACCTTCCCCAAGTGTTTGTGTGTGTTTTTTGTTTTCTTTGTTTGTTGTTGTTGTTGGTACCTTAACTTGTATGTTTGTTATTTGGTTTATTGTTGTTTAATTTTCTGTTGGTGTGAATATAGTATGTATAATATTTTATATGTGTGTACCTATAGTTATAATTGACTGAACGTTATTTTTTTTGTGTGTATATATTAAATAATTATATAATTAAATTTTAAAGCAAAACAAAAACAAAAAACAAATATGAAAAAATACATATTAAAAACAATTTAACTCATGTCCAAAGGAAGGAGCAAATATCTTTTAAAAACAAACAAAATAAAATAGCAAAAAGAAAGTAGTTAAATGTACCCCCCAAAAACAAGCAACCCCTCACACCACCCAGCCGTACCCTACCACAGAATTATATATACTATATGTATGTGCAAAAATTCGCTAATTCCATGAATGTACTTGCTGGCACCCTGTAATAATCTGACTTTTCCCATAGGATTAGCCTTGGCCAAGGAACATCCGTATCCCCCACCCAACCCCCTGTCGAAAATTTTACTTGCCAAAAAAGCTTTAAATGTACCCCAAAGATCGAACTACCCCCCATACATGAAAAACAAAATTAAATCTCCCTCCCACAAAACAGCAAAAAATAAAGCTAATTTTTAAAGAAATCTATAAGTACGATGGATATATACAATATAGAGGAGAAGGTTAAGCGAAGGATGAAGAATGAAGAATGTGCCACACAGAGACAAGTCCAAGGCTTGTAATTACCCCCTCCCGACACACCCACACCCACACCCTACATCCATACAGAGGAGCTAAGGTATAGTCTTCCAGGCTGGAAGAGAACTCCAAGTATAGGGGATGCTGCTAGGGATGCTAGAGGGGGCATGTCTGTGTGCGTGTGTGCGTACGTGTGCGTGTGTATGTGTGTGCTTTTGCGTGAACCAAAAAAAAAAAAAACAAATGGTGCAAAAGATTTTTTTTTAGATTTTTTTACCATTAACATTAAAACAAAAAACAAATGAATAAAAAGCTAAAAAGAAAGATGAAGCTACAGATATAGATAAAGATAAAGATATATAGATATATATATGTATATGTATATGAGAATTGAATTAAATGATTGTCAAGCATAGATGTTAAATGTTGCATGAGTAAGCGAAATTTTATCGTAGCAGGACCCCAACAAAAACAAAAAACGAAAAAACAAAAAAGAAAAACGAAAACGAAAACAATAAAGCAAATTGCGGGGGGGTCGTACCTACTCTTTGAAAAACTCCCACAAAAACAAAAACAACTCCAAACAAAAATAACTAACAGAAATATAGTCAAGCTTTAAATGTTGTACACTGAGTAGGTGGAGGAGCAGGAGGAGAAGCAGAAGCAGAAGGAGCAGGTGGAGCAGGAGAAACAGCAAACTGATGGATCCAAAAATAAATCGAAGAAATCCATCGCCCTAAATACATAGTAAATGTTACAGAAAAACCCAAGAAAAATATATACTATACTATATGTAAAAGAAAAGAAAAGAAAAAAGGGAAAGTAAGCCAACAAATGCATATTTATAAATGTTTAACACAAGAAATTCTATAATACAAAATAAACGAAAGTAAACAATATATACATATATATATATATATACATACATACATTAAATGCATACATATACATATACATAAACATATACAAAACATAAATGGAAAATATAATTGCAGCAAACAGAAACAAAAACAAAACCAAAAGAAAACAGAAGAAACCAAATTCAACTATTACGAATATCGAATATCGAGAGTACCGAGAGTACGAGCATATGTGGAACCAAACAAGTAAACGCAAAGCTAACAAATACAAAAAAAAAACTACAACTAAAACTCATTATACATAAAGTACAAACAAAAACAAAACAAAATAAATAGAAATTTATGTACGAGTTGCCCCACACACCCATCGTTCCCCACCATCTCAAAAGCCACGTACGAAATGACCAAAAATACTGGACTTACAACAAAAAAAGTTTTTTGTTTTTGTTCTGTTTAGTCATTTGGTTAGAATGACATACGCCCCCCCATGCCCACCCCCACTCCCACCACCCAACGAAGTGATTTGGTTTCAAGACATACAAACATTTCAAAACGAACAAAAAAAGAACAACACTACGAAGAAAACAAAACAAAATAAACAACTAAATGGTATTTAAAATGAAACGGAACCGAATTCATAGTTAGATTTTAGCGTATTAATAGCAGAACTATGTATTTCCCAACAACAGACACAACGTATACCAAAAACATTTGACAACTAACAACCAACTAAAACAAAACCAAACAAAAAAAAACGAAACAATAAAGACATTTTTGTGTGTATGCAAAATAAAATTAACGATTGTGTTTTGAATTTAATGCCGGTGCGCGCTGCAATTATGGCAGTGCTGTAAAGTGGTTGTGGCAACTTATGAGCTGGTTCATTAATCTGCTGGAACCACTCAAATGAACCGATATGTATCGATATAAACGAAAATGTATCGATGCCTCCATGCACACTGTTCAACACTGAACATTTGAATTTAAATTTAAATTCAAATAATAAGAGATGACAGATGTCCCTGAAATAAAATTCAATCTCATTCAATCTGTAAATATTCAGTTTTCTTAATGTGTGTTTGTTGCCCCATTCCATTGCCATGCATGCCAAAGTACCCACCCTACGATGCTATTGCCACCACAGTTACCCCCAGAATCACCAATTGCGAGTTTAGCATTTAATCAATTTTCATCGACACACCAAAACGATTCATCAATGAATGAGCATGCAATGTTTCGGGCGTTGCACCAACGGGCGGCATCGTAGGGCTCCAAATTTATGTAGCCAGTGTAGGTAGATTGCCAAAGATTGACTGGTGGTTGTTGTAGCTTGCGCGTTCGTTGGGGGGGAGGTAGGATTACTGCTGTTGGCCCATGCACTGTATTGTATTGTGTCTGCGGGTCAAAATTCAATTAATACCATACCTTTTGTTCACTTTTTGTGGTATTACTCACCGGTTTCTGTTCGTGTTCATTATCAATGAGTAAAACGATTAATAACTGCAAAATGTATAACAATTATAGTCCGCGGAAGGTGCCACTGGCCCTCCTAAAGTATGCCAATGTCAGGTCAGCGGCATACAGGTTGATGGGGGGGTTGGCAGGAGCTGGAGCTCGTGAGTAGCGCCTGCCGCCGCCATTCGATGTGGTACTCGCGGTGGCCATGCGCATGCGCGCCTGCGATGCCGATGCATCGTAGATGGACACAATGGCGTTGTTCACCAACGGGCGAACAGCGTTAGAGGGCGAAGATCGGTTGGGGTGTGTCTGTGCATTGGGGTTGTTGTTCTCTTTGCCCTCCATCGTGATTGTGTCTGCGGAAACACAAACTTACCATGCTACCAGCCTGATTGAATTCTTTTATTATTTATTACTCACCAGTTTGTATGGTTTGTGTTATTTGAATCGTTGTGATTTGTTTGTTGTGGAGCTGTTGTCGCTTCGACTTACTGCTGGGGACTGATGAATGAACACATATAAGCAGCATATATTGACATGGCAATCGAGCAAAGGCTATGTGATGGATAATTTTGTAAGAATCCTAGTTTTAATTTTATTTCTGCTGCAACATTCGTACTTAATTGCGCGCAGTGTTGTAAAGTGAGGCGCTTTTAATTTGGTTCTCTGGAACCACTGAACCGTACTTATATGAACCGATATGTATCGATTTGTAGTGCCCATGCTGTTGCATTTAAATTTAAAAAGCTTCTTGCAGAAATTACTTTTTTGATCGTTTATAATGGCCATAGTTGGCCGTATTTCAACTGAGCTGACGTGAGTCTAGCTAGATATACAAAAGCAGGCAGTGTGAACAGTGTTTGTTAGCTGTTTGTTGGTTGTACAATTCAAGCCTAAACAATTCTGTATATTCCGGCGATTTCTCGTTCTTTGGATGTAAGTTGCTGATTATATGGTCCCCTCATACACATGATATCTGTAACAAGCAACTGGAATAATAATATATCTACTCTAAGAATTATATCTCAGGTAAGTGCAGAAATAACAAACAACATAATTTTAGCTTGAGATTTGTAGAGTAAGAAATGAATGGCTAAATGGTGGAAAGAAATGTCCAGAACGATAGACATTCCTTCAAGGACAGAGAGACAATTTGATTCCAATTTAATTGGGGGTTTAATTTCGATTCTTTTGTTTTAAATAGATATAAAAATGAATAATTAAAAAATCAGAAACAATCTCAAGTGCGCCAGGCATTCAGATTGATATCAGGCAGGTTGGGATCATCGCAGCCAATCATTTGGTTGCTGCAACACAAAAAAAGAGATTCAATTCATAAGTAAATAAAACTCAAAATTGAAGGTGAGTCTGCTGCAATCTCTTACCCCGGATGATCGGCACGAACAAAGGCCGCCAGGGGCACTGCATGGAGCGTTAGGCGATCTGCATTGTCGCATATCAGACGGGCCATCGTTGTCTTGCGTATCTCCTGCAGCTGCTTGGGTGTAAAGGCGCCGGGATTGATGGCACCATCGTACTCGTAGTAGTAGCGATCGCCGTGCTTGAAGCGCGCAAACTGATCGGCAATTATCTCGGCAAAGGTGACGCCCACAACGCCGCCCTCAACGGCCTTCTCCAGCAAGCCACCCACCCACAAATCAATGTCATCGGGTGTCCTATAAACGCGTGCAAGCTTCTGGGCAATCTCGCTGGGAAACTGCTGGAAAGTCTTTAGCTTAGGTGCACCCATTAGCTCCAGATAGTCGTTGTAGCAGCGCAAGCCCTGATCGCGCCCACGCTGTATATTAATGGCGGCCAGATCCAGACCAAAGGGATTATCACCGCGGAACAGAAAGCGACTGAGCTGCTCAAAAGAGAGTGGAGAACCCATTAGTGGGAAGAGTCAAGGATGGGGGATGAATAATATTTACTCCCTGGGTAATTGAGCTGTCTATCTGCTGCATGGGCTGGCTGTAGAGCGTGCGCAGCATATCATCGTAGAACTCACGCTTGCGCATGCGCGACGGATTGAACATCACATCCGGTATATTGATCACCTCTTCGATGTGGCCACCCTCTCCACGTATATGAAACTTTCCATCGACACTGGAGACATGGACATGGGCATGGGCATGGGGGATTATCACATTCTACAGAAAGTTAAACCAAGCGAAACCAACCTGGAATGTCCCATGCGATAGGCAGCACCTGAAAATTCATTGGTTATGGCCGGATTCACGTCCGGACTGTAGTCATGCGCATAGCCCTGGTGCTGGGGCACCAGTCGGAAGCGCTTCATCTGCTCCGGCCCAATGATAATCGGCAGGAACTCGTTGTAGGTAATGTGCTGCACTTGGGCAATGACGATGCGGCGCGCCTCCTGGAAGACCCACTCGTCGCTGGCCGATGGATTGATCTGCGCCAGTATGTCGGCCACACGATTGTGCTCGCGTGCGAAGAGTATTTGCAGGGTTATCAGCGATATGATCTGATTGGTGCGTCCATCGCCCGATTTGAAGCACGACTTGCCGGCCTCCTCGCTGGGACAGGACTTCTTGTCGCTCGTCAGTGGCAGCAGATCCCGTCCGAAGTCATTTAGCATGCGAAGGCGGCCGCCTCGGAACGTTCTCAGCTCACGGGCTGCCTCCTGGCTGGAGCCGTACACCGGCGAGACGTCCAAAAAGTGCGTCACCTTGCTCATTTGCTTGCCATAGCCGAGCTGGCAGTTGGGATTGGGCACCAGGGAGAGCCGCACCATGTTCAGGCAGCGCACGCCGAAGGCACTGTAAAACTCATCATCCGGATCCACGGCTATTGGCATGCAGGCAAAGTGGCTCTGCTGCGGATTCAATGCCACTTTGCCACCAGGGGAACAGCACTGCACCAGATCCCCATCCTCGAGACGCACCGTGGAGGTCTGCGAGATATCATGTGCCTGCAAAAAGCAAAGTGGAATCGTTGCGTTCTCTTTCCGGAAGCTTTCCAGGTGCTATACAAACCAAAAGTTGTCCAAACTGCATCACCAGAAGATTGTACTTGGGATGTGGACGATCGACATCGGCCAGAAGGATGCGTGAGATCTTGCGGGCACCCAGCAGGGGAGTGCCGTCAGTCGAGTGGGCGCGGGGATTCCAGATGCCATCCTCGTAGGCTGGCGGCAGCATGCGCTCCATGGGCTGGCCGGCGGCTCCCCAGTGCGAACGGGCTGGCAACGGATTGTTGCATGTGCCGTCGTGGCTGCGATACACGGATCGGATGTCGCGACAGATTACCGGCGCCTGGCAGTGCTGGGCCAGCGGTGTCTTTGTGAAGGTGACCGGCACGTTGTTGGTGATGATGTCGTCCACGGGCACCTGCTCCTGCTTGCTGAAGAGCTGTGTGGTGAAGACCTGCTCGAGGGCATTGTTGGACAGCGCAAAGTTATGCAGATCCTCCTTGGCCGTGGAGTGGAAGACAATGCCGTGACTGAAGTCGGGTAGACCGCGATGAACGGGTATCTGTGCCACGCCATGCATCAGATGCTCAAAGTTGCGCCGGGCCTCGTCCAGTACGGCGGGCGAAAGAAAGCTGGGGAAATCAGCGCGACGCTCCCTGCTGTCCGAGCGCGGAGCGGTGTGGTTCTGGCCTGTCTGGCAGCAGTAGCCAAACTTGCCCGCTGGAAGGTCGCAAATTTGCGGCTTTTCATGGCTTTCCATGCGAACATGGGCTGGACATTGGATTTGTGGCACGCATTTCACACCGGTACATGGGAGACATTTTTTCAGCAGTCCACTGGTGGCTAGAAAGAGATGCAGCTACAGATAACCGTAAACATAACTGTGCGCTTCATGTGCGCTAGAGCGGGATGACACTATTGTCACAAAATAACCGTTCATCGGCCATTGTGAATATCACTCGGAAAACAAATTAAATCTGCAAAAATTAATTACTACACAAATAGGAGATTAATCACTTACCTGTACTTGGTTTCTCAGTTCCAGTTGGAGCAGGGGACACAGGTGCAGACGTCTGCTGATCCTCAGCATCTTCTTTGTCGTTGCGGTTCTGGCGTGCAGAAAATGCGGCTGCTGCTGAATTCTCAAATTGACTTGCCAATAAAAAATGCCACAAAAGCAAAGAAACACACAATAATCGACACATTTTTCCAATTGATTAACAATTTTAAGTGCTTAGTAAAATTTGCTTCATATCTGGTCTCTATAAGCGCGAAGATTAAATGTAGAGCTTAACTGCATGTAAGAACAGTTATTCCTATTCGACTGAATGTGTGCGAAAATGTGTGATGATGTGATTGCGTCGATATTGCCCGATTGTTGTATTCAGCTTGGGATAACTAGCTAGGTAGCACCCTTAGAACTGATCATATAATTTTCTACTACAGATGAATAAATTTTCTACAAGAGTTATTAGTTTTAAGTACCCATATTTTTTGATTATTATTAAAACAGGGTTTTATCGTCAAACATTAATCAAAATTACACTGCTTTACATAGTAACTACACACTAACTACACATTATATACATGTCAACTAGACGGATATGCCAATTTTTACAGAGACACCTGACGCGAAAATGTGTACGTTTGAACCCAAAATCGCCGTTAAAATTTAAATAAAAATATTCGTTTTAATTTACAAGCTTCGCCTTAATTTTGTAAGCGGGATTCGTGAAAAACCTCCATTATCCTACTTTTAAAAAGGTCCTTTAATGCGACATTTTTTGCCTGAGACATGACCATATTTGCATTTCGACACGTTTTCTACATTGGTGCAAATATGTATAAGAAAAAGTTATTATATCAAATCCGCTTCCCAAACATAATTTTACCGGTTTTTAACTGAAATACGGCATGCAAATGTCGTTACTCAGAGCTTAAAACGGGATGACGTCACATTTCGTACACAGTAACGTCTTAGCTGCTAGTAATATGAAACCGAATTTCAAAATCAAGGAATATAATAGCATGGACAGAGAACGATTAACCCATTGTCGACCATTGGGGTATTTCGATTTACGCACGAATATTACGAAACCGTAAACCGATACGCATATCAGGTGAGCGATATCGGGGTAATATTTTTGTGTGAGTAAAGAGAAAGGATGGAACTACATGAAGAATATATGTAGAAACAGTACCATTTACCGCGTCTTAATTGAAGGGTTTCACTATTTAAATACAGGGGGGTTTAGTGGGCTAAGCCCTTTTTTCCTCGGTATATTTGCGGTATATTTTGAAAGTAAAAAGTTATATTTCAGTATATTAATTATGGTGATACGGTATATTTGATCGATAATCCCGCGGTCACACTCATCACATGTTGTAATTCGAAAGGAAATCCCATGGAAAACGCATAAATCACGCATGAAGAACCAATAAAATTTGTGAAAATTCAACAGTGACGTTGGCAGCCGTAACAATCAATAGATTGCAACGAGCAAACGTTTCTCGAAAAAACTCACTGTGCGTGTGAGTGCGTGCGTGCGCTCTTGTGCGGTGTGTGCATAAAAAGGCATAGCATAGCAACCCACTGCCCCCGGGACGGACAAGCGGGGAGGCACACAGTCGTCGTCGTCGTCGTGTTCGGTTCGATTCGATTCGAGTCGATTCGCAGAAGCAACGAAAGTGAGCGAGAACCAGAAATTGTGAGTGCGCTTATAAGGATATATAGCGAAAAAACCGAACAACAGTTTGATTAAAACGCAGCCAGTGACAGAGCCCAGAGACATTGGCAGCCAATAGAGAAAAGAAAGAGAGAGAGGGCGTAAAAGCAGTAGCAGTGACAGCAGCAACAACTGTAATTTTCCATTTATTTTTGGGGCGGATTGTAATTCCATTTCTGTTGAAAAGTGGAGAGAAAAAATTGCATTTGAAAACTTCGTTTTTGATGAACATGTGTATGCATACACGAGTGCGTGTACTTCCCTCTGTGTGTGTGTGTGTGTGTATGTGCTAAACTTGAAATCCAACGCAATCGCAGCGAAAGAGAGAGGGAGAGAACAGAATAGAACTCGTCAAGGTAAAGCAGAAAAAAATGTGTGTGAAAAATTCCAACAGAATTACGCGAGAGGGAGCGTTGGGCAGCGGTGTTTTCAGATTATTCTGCCTTTGTTGCTCGCACTATTAAGTGTCTTCCGTGTTTGGCTGTTTGCGTGAATTAGAAAAATATATATTTTAATTGATTTTTAGTTAATTTGTGCTAAAAATACAATTGCATAAATTAAATGTTTACATTGGGCCGCCTGGCTGTAGCTAGCAGTGCTGTATAACAAAATGTCTGATTTAGTTGCAGCGCCACCTACCGCCTACACATATCGATAAGAGCGCATGTGGCCATCCCATCACAGGAGCATTCGGGTGCAATAAATTAAATGTTAAATAATTTGAACTACAATTCGGGGCAGGGAGAATTATGAGCCAATTTAGGCCCGCATTTATACCGGAGCGCACAAGCATAAATCCATCTCGCTCTATCCATGCCGCCGCTGCTTTTGGTTTGCGTTATCTCGCTTCAACAACTTAGTCAACACTGGATTTGACCAGCAGCAAGAAAGTGTTAATTTGCCAAAATTGTGTGTGTATGTGTGTTGGCCCGAACTGGTCGTTTACGGTGGTGCATCCACGGATTTAAAAATCAAAGTTTTCCCATAAATGAAAATTTGTTTCGCACATGGAGTGACAGTGAAAATTAGTGCAAGACAAGTTTTAAAAAGTGTGTGTTTTGATGGTGTGGCCTTTGTGTGCGCCGCTGATAGGCTTTAACATAATTAGCGGGGTTTTTTTCCATTTGTATTTTTTTGCATAATCGACGCCGCTTTTCTCTACATGTGCATATGTGTGGTGGCATGCGCTGCCTGCCTACCACCCACCCCCCTATCTCGTGCGAGAAACGGCCACCTGTACGCCCTTGCACGAGAAAACACGAATACTGTGTGTGTGTGTGTACATCCATCGATATAATATAGTTTTTTTTTTTTTTCTTGTCGAGAGTCTCGTGAGCAATTGCTCTATCACTGGCTTTACCCAAATTGTTATCGCTCTAGCGACTTATTGTTTTATTTGAGTGCTGTTGCTGCTGTTGATGGCCCATTTTTTGTAGTAGTTTTTTTTCTTTCAATTTTTTGGTCTGTTTTTCCCCATGTGCATGTTTCCCCCATGTAGTGTGTGTGTATTGGACATTCAGAGAGAGAGAGAGAGAGAGAGATTGGTGTGTATGTTTTTGCGCTCTGAAAAACAATTTTCGCCTGGCGCCTGGTGATGAACGCTTCAGCTGCATTTCGCTGCAGCAACCAGTGATGACGCCGAATAGATAGGACCGGGGGTGGCTACCGCCGCGCCGTTTTCTATTTGTAGAAAAGAGCGCATCATTCGATGAAATGCCCGTTGGCCATTAGCGCTTTCCATTTGTCTGTCTGTCTGTGTGTCTGGCAGGCAGGCAGGCAGGCGCATGCAATCATTATGGGTTTGGAAAAGCAGTTGTCCATTTAGTGCACACACAACAGCAGATTTGCAATAGCAACAATAGCAATAATGCAACCGTTTTTTAGAACTGCCACTTTGGCGGTAGAATTATCAGTAGTTGCTCATCTCTATCAGCTGTCGCAATAAGACACCCACCCACACACACCCGAACGGACATGAGCCCGAAGCACAGTTATGCGCATAACAGGTGGCAACGCTCCAGTCGCAGTCCTGTGGCCTGTGGCCCTTTTTTGCGCTCCTCGCATTTTCTAGAAGGAAAACTCGGAGACGGAATACATTGCCGGATAAATCTCATAAATTGTGTTTTTTTGTTTTTGTTTTCATTGCAGTTCCTTGCAAGGACGGAAGCAGTGATTTCGAGTACTTTCCAAATGGAAATCTGATATTCTTCATCCTCCAGACGTAAAGGATTAACCGCAGTGTACGGGACAGGAAGGAGGAGAGTGTGAAAAATTCTCAAATTGCAGAAAATACACACACAATTT
Organism: Drosophila bifasciata; assembly: GCA_009664405.1. Lineage (NCBI taxonomy): Eukaryota > Metazoa > Arthropoda > Insecta > Diptera > Drosophilidae > Drosophila > Drosophila bifasciata. The sequence goes on from CM019041.1 coordinate 35,254,638, forward strand.
TTTTTTGCATCCCAGATATCAGATCGGTAGGTCCTTCAATAGAAAGAGAGAGTAATAACGGTCGCTTCCTTCGGTTTACACACAATACAAAAAAAAAACACACAAAAAACCCAGCCAACAAAAATCGTGTGCATCTGAATTTGAATGGATCCATTTGTTGGCTGGTTTCAGAAGGAACAGGAGGGACCATCGCTGCGCACATGGTTAAAGATTTGGGAGACGAATGCCCAGGAAATGGGAGCATTGCTTGATCAGCAGCTACAGCTGGCGACCAACAACGGAGGAGGAGGAGGAGGAGGCAGCAGCAATCTAGGAGGCACCAAAAGCATCAGCAGCACCACCAGCAGCAGCAGCAGCACTAACACCACCACAAGCAGCACCAACACGACCACAACCACAAGTACCAGTACCAGTAACACCAACGACAGTAACTGCAACAGTAGCAGCAGCACCAACGGCAACCCGTCGCGACCCGTCGTCTCCGTCGCCGCCGTCGCCGCCGCCGCTAGTAGCAGCACCCAGAGTCGCGTGCCCAACGTTCGTGCGGATTCACTTGAAATCCTGCCTCAAATCAACGGCAACAGCAGCAGCCCTGCTGCGGCTGAAGACAACAACTCCAATAGTAGCTCCAGTAGCAGTAGCAGCAGCAGCTCTAGCTCAAGCAGCAGCAGCAGCAACTCAAGCAACAGTAGTGCCACCAGCAACGAGGCAATTGTAACCTCAACCAACAGCAGTATAGCAGCAACAACAGCAACAGGAGCAGGTGGTGGTACAGGTGCAGGTGGAGGTTCAGCTGAAGCAACAGCTGCAACCACCAGCAGTGCCAGTAGCACTACGAGCACTACAGCTACCAGTACTAGCACTCCCGCAACAACGACGACCACTACCACGGCGGCAGGAACAAGTGCAGTAACATCAACTGTAACAACTGTAGCAACTGTAGCAGGCGGCGTAATGAATGACACGACAAACCAAAGCAACCGCACAAACATCATTTACTATAATCCGTCACGTAAGAAACGTCCAGAGAACAACAAAGTAGGTGTCACACATTATTATATGAACAATCATATGGCAATGATAGCCAAATACAAGGGGGAGCCCTGGCGCAAGCCGGACTATCCCTACGGCGAGGGTGTCGTTGGGCTGCATGAGGAAATTGAGCATTTCTATCAGTACGTGCTGCCCACACCCTGCGAGCATGCCATACGCAATGAGGTTGTGAAGCGGATCGAGAATGTGGTGCATACCATTTGGCCACAGGCGGTGGTCGAGATCTTTGGCTCATTTCGCACCGGACTCTTTTTGCCAACCTCTGATATTGATCTCGTTGTCTTGGGTGAGTGTCTGACCCTTGGACCCAGCCCTTGGTGTCTTTTCTGATACTGATTTTAATTCTTGATTTTTGCCCGCAGGTTTGTGGGAGAAGTTACCACTGAGAACACTCGAATATGAGCTGGTGAATCGCGGCATTGCAGAGGCCTGCACGGTGCGTGTTTTGGACAAGGCATCGGTGCCGATTATCAAGCTGACGGATCGCGAGACTCAGGTGAAGGTCGACATATCGTTCAATATGCAATCGGGCGTCCAGTCCGCAGAGCTCATTAAAAAGTTCAAGCGCGACTATCCGGTGCTGGGGAAGCTGGTGCTGGTGCTCAAGCAGTTCCTACTGCTGCGTGATCTCAATGAGGTGTTCACCGGCGGGATCTCATCCTATTCGCTGATCCTCATGTGCATCAGCTTCCTGCAGCTGCACCCGCGAGGCATCTACCACGACACCACCAATTTGGGCGTCCTGCTGCTCGAATTCTTTGAACTCTATGGCCGGCGCTTCAATTACATGCGCATTGGCATCTCAATCAAGAATGGTGGCCGCTACATGGCCAAGGATGAGCTGCAGCGCGACATGGTCGATGGCCATCGACCGTCGTTGCTTTGCATCGAGGATCCGCTGACGCCTGGCAACGATATTGGACGCAGCAGCTATGGGGTGTTTCATGTCCAGCAGGCGTTCAGGTGCGCCTACCGTGTCCTCGCACTCGCCGTCAGTCCACTCAATCTCTTGGGCATCGATCCGCGCACCGATTCCGTGCTGGGTGAGTCTCAGTCCTTCGACCCTTTCCTGGAAGATGTCTCCTCCTAATCGAATTTCCCCTTGGTTTTCTTCCTCCTCGCACAGGTCGCATTATCCACATTACCGACGATGTCATCGATTATCGCGAATGGATTCGCGAGAATTTTGAACATCTGGTGCTAGTGGATCGCATTTCCCCAATGCCGGCCGGCTATCCCGCAAATGCAGCCAAATATGTGATTATGCCCACCGGCACAATGGTCCAACAGATCTATCATCCGGTGCAGGTGCAAGCCCACGGCCATGCGGGGCATGGGCATGCGCATCCCCATCTCGGACAGCCATATACGACGACGACGACGACAGCGGTGGCTGTGGCGGTGGCTGCCACCCAGCAGCAGCAGCACCAGCAATCACAGGCGCCGACGCAACAGCAGCTGCACCACCAGCAGCAGCAGCAGCAACAACAACAGCAGCAGCAGCATCAGCAGCACCAGCAGCACCAGCAGCAGGTGCGTCATCGGCGGGGGAGCACCTCATCCGGTGATGATTCCGAGGATAGCAAAGACTGTGAAATTGTGGAAGTGACGCCAGCAACTGGAAAAGGAACAGCAGCAGCATCGAATGCGAATGCGACACCAGCAGCAGCAGCTGGTTCGACGGTTGTGCCCATGGAGATTATCGATATAAGCTCATCCCCCCCGCCCAATGGCCGGGGTGCCGCCACAGTGGTACCCATTACGCTGGCCATGCCCATGCCGATGCCAGTGACCGCCGTTGGTATGACGCTGCCAATTGTGGTGGCAACAGCAGCCAGCCGGAGTCACAGCAACACGAGCAGCAGTAGCAGCAGCAATATAAGCTGGAGCGGGAATGGCAATGGAAATGGAAGCCGGAGCCGAAGCAGCGGGAATGGAAATGGAAACGGGAACAACAACAATAGCTCCTCAGCGGGCTCGTCGGTAATGCACACACCCACACGCCTAAATACATGATGAATGGTTGTCGCCGGCCTCCTCATGCAGCAGCCGCCGCAGCAGCAGCAGCCGCAGCAGTTCACTGTACAATTCAAACAGCAGCAGCAGCCGCCGCAGCAGCCGCAGCATCAGGTTGCCGGCTATGCGAACATGTTGGCCGCAATTGCCGCCGCTGCCGCCGGCGCCGCCCATCCAATCCAACATCAGAGTCATTGTATAATTCATAGTCCGAATCCAAATCCAAATCAAAATCAAAATCACCTGCGCCAATTGCGTGGTGGTGGAGTGGGGATTGGTATTGGTGGTACAGCAGCAGCAGCAACTGCGGCCAGCATGATCAGCAGCCACCAGCATACATGTATAACCTCTTCATCACAACTACAACAGCCATCAGACATCAATGTGTCGTCCAACCACCAGCAGCAGCAGCAACACCATCAACAGGAGGAGGAGGATGATCGCCATTCAACGGGAAGCAATGATGCCATAGCAGTAGTATCTAGTATGTCGACCACACCACCAAATGGAGGAGGTGTGCGGCACTACAACAATCAGCGCAACAACAACAACGGGAATAATAACAACAACAACAACAACAGCTTCTATCGCCAGCAGTTTTATGTACCGCCACCGATGCAGCAGCAGCAGACGACGTTGAACAAAACCACCTATCAACATCACAACAACAACAATGTCCATCATCAGCAACAGCAACATCAGCAGCAGCAGCAGCAGCAGCATCGGCATCATCATCATCTGAACCAGCAGCAGCATCACCAGAACCAACAACAGCAGCAGCAACAGCATATGCAACAGCAACAGCAGCATCGTACGCAGCAGCATTTGCGACAGAATGTGAATCGCTATCAAAAGCCAGTGGCGGCTGTTGCGGCAGTACCAAGCAATAATAGCAATAATAGTAATAATAGCAACAATAGCAACAGATTGCCTCCACTGCGTGGCACTTTGGTGAACTCCTCGTCTGCTATATCAATCATTTCCATATCCTCCGAATCATCGGTGGCCAGCAGCAGTTCGTCCTCGTCTAATCGATCCGGGAAGAATCGTAATCAAAAGTCACGATAGGTGGAAACATAGGGAGAAACCCTTACGCACACACACACACACACACACACACACACACCACACGCCACACACACAAAGAAGACACCCATACAACAGTGACAGAAACGGACAGCAGTAGCAGACAAACCGCAAAGCAAATGCAAAAGCACAGCACAGCAGAGAGAGAGACAGAGATAGAATAGTAAGCGTAATGAGAGAACGATAGATAGTGTTAGAGAAGGATAGAGAAGAGAGTTAGCGTTAATATATTTATTGAGTGTATTCAATATTCGTCGTATATTCCTCCTTTCTCACGCGTACTCGTACTTCAAATGTTCTGCATTTTTCGAATTAAAAACCAAAATAATATATATATACTCTCAACGTAAGGTAAAAAGAAAGTCTGTAAACCCCATAGAACCGATGTGGCCCTCTCCCTCCGCCTTCTGCACTCTCCTAGAAGTGTATGTACATCCTTACTGCTGTCTCGCTTGGGCCTGCGAGCACGCGCCTGCTCGCTCGCTCGCCCGCTCCTAACAACTAGACTTAGGAAAACAGAACAAAAAAAAAAAAAAACAACAACTTTTGCCTACTCATTGCGCTAAATGTATTTCATTTTGTTTCTAAAATAATATGAAAGCTGAAAGGCAAACAAAAAAAAAACAAAACAAAAACAATTTATATATATAGACGGAGATATGTGTAAGAGTGTTAGAGGAGGATACAAACCGTAGATGTAGGCTGATCCTAAGATGAAGAAGAAGCGCAAGTGAATTATGAAATTAGCCCGTATATCCATCAATGTGAATATATATATACAACGTGTATCTATATATATAGTAATATATCTTATATATAAAGCAAACTTTAGGCCGTTTTCATTAATTAATATTTTTTTTTACATATATAATATAAATATAGTAATATATATTACGCAAACATATTAATAACATAGATTATAAATGTTTAGAATCCCCTTCTTTTTTTTCCCCACTCCTAAAAACTCACTCTCACATGTGCGCATACGAACTTTGTAAATGATATACTATATCTTTTGTAAACCTGAGAATGCTCTGCAGCAAAATTAACCCCCGCCCCCATCCCTATCCGCCAGCGCCTTCCCTCCGGATATCATGCGCTCATGCTATTTATTATTAAGTGCGCAACTGTACAAAAAAAAAACAGCCGTCTAAAACTAAACTAAATCCTTACATCTAAGATCTAAATCCATGCTTAAATCAACAAAAGCTAATTCGTAATTCTAAATTCTGTACACCCCCCACCCCCATCCACACACACTTCTTAGCTTATTGTATTACTTCAAAATGTGTGTGTTTTTTGATGATTTTGATCGAAGTCCTGCTTACCTATTACTTATACAAAATGCAAACTGTAAATGTTTTTATGATTACTATTATGATGATGCTGATTGCTAGTTTTTATAACTATTATGCTATGTTCTAAGTATAGTAAACAATATTTTAGCCTATATGAACACACAATGCCCGCCCTCGCCCTCGCCCTAAACCCTAGAAAAAACAATTGCAAGTGTGTTTTAAAACCAAACTAACAACAACAGCAAAAAAAAAAAACTTAAACACACAAAAAGAAAAAAAAACCAAAAAAAAAAGAAACAAACAAAACCCACAAAAGAAACGAAACAATTTGTGTACAATTATTTATTATTGCAAAAGTGCATTACGCATAGAGATTCCTGCCATTTTTTATATAGTAAATTCTATAGTTTTTTTTTGTCGCTAATTTCTAATTATATATTTAGTTCTTGCTCTCCCGCTACCTCCGCCACTGGCTTGGTTTTTCCCATACCCGATCATCCCCTCTCTATACGAACTGCCATTTTGAGAAAGGTTTTTAAAACTAAAGAAGCAAAGAGAAACGAGTGAAGAGATGAACATTTAGAGACTTTGTACATGTATAACATTTTAGGCTGTTCTTCTTTCCATCTGTAAGGGAAAACAAACAAACTACCAAAAACAAACAAAAATCTAAAACTGTACCCGATATGTAAGAAAAGTATCTAAGAGAAAAGCGCAGAATATCTACGAGATTATGTTACGCGAATGAAAATTTAAATGTTTCCTTGCGCGCGCGTCAATCGTTCGATTCGATTGTGATAGCTGATCGGTAATGTCTGGTAATCGATGTTGTGTTAACTGTTGTCCAGTGTTGGCTAATGTCGCAAATAACCGTCGTCGCCTCTGACAGACAGACAGAGAGCGAGAGAGACAGAGAGATTGAGCTTTGAAGCCCACCTACACATAGACACACGCATACTGCTGCACCCACACACACACACATAGACAGACAGGACAGGCAGACTTAATACGAAAACGTAACGGTAAAAGCAAAGGCCGGAGAGCAAGAAAGAAAGAATGAGTGAGTGAGTGAGAGAGAGAGAGAGAGAGAGGAAGGACGCTAAGTACATAAATGTTTAAGAATTATTAAATTTATGCACTCGTCTGTTGAATATTTATATATGTATGTATGTATGTATGTAGTTACCTACTATTAACTGAAGATAAAGATATACAATATTTATATTCATGACTTGTGAATTTATATAAATGTATTTGTGTGTGTGTAAAGCAAGTTGGACAAAATGTCTAGAATATACATGTAGGCTAATTCTAAGGATTCTTAAACGGATAGCTACTTAGAAAACAACACACCACAGAATACACCACACAGACCACACACACACACATACACACATAACATGCCTAATTGCGCATCAATATTAATGTTGAGGTTATGTCGTAGATTTTCCAATATCCAACTCGCTGTTTCAACCCCCCTCCCCCTAGACATGTAAGCACTGTAACTAACCAAAAAAACACAAACACACGCAACTCATTTCTCTGAATTAAATTCCATTCTGTATCTAGACTCTGGGTTTAACACTTTATTCCCCAACCACTCTCTCTTTTTAATTCTTTACACTCCACACACACGCACACACACACACATATGCATATGCATCCTCACTAAGAGTATTTGTGTGCCGTTGTTGTTACAAAGCAAACGAAAAAACAAAAAACAAAAAAACAAAAAAAGTGAATTACAAATTTGTGAACTCTTGAACAATTTTTTTCGTTGTGGCGATATTAGATGAGATGAGATGAGATGAGATACATAATGTACGTACGATTAATACTAAAATACATACAGTGTTAAGCAAATTGATTGAAACAACAACCCACATACATATGTATATGTATAGTATGTATGTCTATGTATACACCATAATCAGTAGAAAATTCAAATAGATCTTAAGTCGAAGAAATCGTAAAGATTAGCATAAAAGCATACAAATTAACTGATTGTATAATTAGCGGAACGGAAAAAAACAAACAAAGAAGAGACAGATAAGAAGCGGAACGATCAGAGAAAAATGAGATAAATGATAATGAGTGCGATAGTCGATACGATTACGATTACGATTACGATTACGATAAAAATGATACAAAAAAAGAACAGCGGATAATAAAAAGCCGGCTAAAACTATGCGATCCGTTTCATTTCGTTTTGAATCCTTTTGTCCTTTCATGAATATTTCTACCATTTGATGTAGGTAAATTTGAAAGTTTTCGGCTCGGTGGATTCGCAGACATACAGCATCTGGATCTTGCAGTTGGCATCGTTGATCATTTCGCGATTGGCGAACATGTGGACGCAGTTCTCGTTGCCCCCATAGTTGTCAGGCATTTGCTTGGGCCCGTTCCAGGGGGCATAGGTCATGGGCCGGCCATTGGACAGCCAATAGAAGGCACCCTCGGTGCCCAGATCATTGCCCGATATCCAAAAATAATCGTTGTTCTTGAACCCTTTTGCCTTCATATACTTGATCAGCGCCTCCATCTCCGGCTTGTCCTCGATGGACGCCAAATGGGCGTTCATCATGCGGCAGGCACCGGCCGCCTGAAACCAATTCACCTTGTTCATCGGCTCGATATAGTAGTAGTTGTCCGCAATCCTCACAAACGGCGTGGTATCAATCTCGGCGGGTATTCCTGCAAATTATGAATTGCGCAAACACTTTAGTGAGACTCTTGCTGAGACACCATCCACTGGCATCCACTTGCCATTGTACACCTCGGTGCGGTAGTTGGTGAAGATGTTCACATCGGGCAGGTAGGCCCAGGCCAGGCTCCAGCCGCCTGTCAGGAGCAACAGCACCACACCACCACAGGGATTCCATTGAGAGCGACGCATCTTTAGCTTTCTAAGCACGGGCCACGAATACTAGCTGACCAACGCTCTAGGCTCTTTATAAGGAAGCAATCCAACTGTTTTGTCCAAAAATCACTGCGGAAAAACAGCTAAGAAAAACAGTTGCGGGAAAACAAAACAGAAGTGAGCGACCGATTGGCCCTTATCACCAGCCGGCACGGCGCCAAAACGTAGGCATTAGACGGCGTGAGCAGCGGCGTACCTTCCACAAAGTTACGATCAGTGGAGGAGTGCATCTGGTGCGACTGGTACTACCGTATAAATATTCTGTTTATTTGCTTAAGCTACGAAATAATGGATAAATAATTGATTGTCGGAGCTGCGCGTATTCAGAGCGTTCCTCTCAGATCGAATTCGGGCGCAGGCGAAAGCGGTTGCTGCTCGGGCCAGACAATCGCCTCGATCCAGGACACGTAGCTGGAGACACGGGTATACACCGAGGGCGGACCGCTGGCACAGCCCTGGCCCAGCGATGTGATGCCCACCACATAGCCAAAGGGTCCGTTCTGCATGATCAGCGGGCCTCCGGAGTCGCCCTGGCACGTATCCCTCTGCCGCGTGGCATCGCCAGCGCACAGCTGCGTGGGCAGCAGACCCAACGAGAGTGTCTCGGCTGGATAGTGGATCTGGCACTGCGCGTTGGCCACATACTGCAGAGGCGCCTTCAGCAGCTGGGAGGAGGAGAGGCCCGCAAAGCGCGTCTGGCCATAGCCAATGGCCATCAGCTCCGTCTCGGCCAGCTCATGCTGGTCCCACAAGCAAGTGGGACGCAGTGATGGCGCCTGCAGCTGGTCGTTCAGCTGCAGCTCCAGCAGGGCAATGTCATTGTAGCCGGCAGTGGCATTGTACTCCGGATGAATGACAACGCGCTTGATGTTGAAGTCCTCGCCAGCGGCCAGCGTCAGATTATCGCCACCCAAACGCACCTGACTGGGCAGCGCACTGCAAGGGAAGGAAAGTGTTTATATTTCGCAGATCCTTTGCTTTGCCTTTGTATGATGTCTTACCCGCCAAAGTCAATGCAATGGGCCGCCGTGAGTACGAAAGTGGGTGCGATCAGGGCACCCCCGCAGCGATAGTAGATCCGCTCATCGAAATTGGAACGCCAGCCGAGCGCCGCCATGAAGGGGAACTCCCGGTAGGCTGTCGGTTTCCCCCCCACCACAGACACCACAAAGGTAATGTCGCGCTCGTTAAGCTGTTTCACATCATTGTAGTCATAGCACGCTGCCCGAGAGAGAGAGTGAGAATGAGAGAGGGGTGGGTGAAACCCAAAACCCAAGTTTAGTCGGCCTTAGAATGTCGCGTAGTACGGGGAGGGGGGAACCCTCTTACTCACCCAGCAGGCTGGGACGCTTCTTGAAAGTCGGCAGCGGGGGCAGTGTGGGCGGCTCTGATGTTGTTGTTGTTGTCGGTGTTGTGGTGTCGATCAGTGGCTGTTTATCCGGCTCACAGCAAATGTAGTGATCGAATTTAACAAAATAGCAGGTCTTGGGCGATTCCCTTCGATCCAGCCAACGCTTCAGGGCCGGTGCGCAGTCCTGCATCAGCTTACAGGTGCCGGCCAGCTGCTTGGCATCGTCCAGGAAGCAGTCGTCAAAGGACTCCTTGGGAAAGATGATGCCACGCTGCGACAGCGGACTGATGGCGGGTGTGGCCCCTGAAAAACCAAAAATAGAACATGCAGAATCCGGCTTTCAGCAGCGATTTCTTTTCTCTATTACCTGCCGCAAATGGGAGCAGCAGCAACAGTATATACAGCAGGTTCATGTCTCCTCCTTTCGTGCTCGCCAGCCAGACGCGTACTGCACTTTGGGGGAACGGATCGCTGCTTGAGTGGAGCGGAAACCTGCCGGGCAACTTCCTCCACTTACTCTCCAGGCACGGCACGAGCGCTGAATTGCCCCCAGAAATAATTGCGCGCGTATTCAATAATTCCTGTATCTGTAGAATTATCGCCAAATGTGCTTGACTTTGTGACACACCACCCATCTGGTGGTTTTCGGTTCGTATTCAGTTTTGGGTGATAATGAACGGTAGCCATGCGCCGCGACCGGTTTTCGTTGTTGGCGCATTGAACCTGGGTCATATTTAATGCGAATTGTTTTGGTTTGGATTCTTATTTTGATCAAAACCGGCTGTGATAATCACTCAATCACTTGGAAGACCTTGTCACCCCTCTGTTGGCATTTATTTCGTATGGTCGAAGGGTCTCACTAACAAGTGGACAATTTCAAAATAGCATTATTCACCACAGCAGTGTTTTCATGCTACACACTGATGGTCACACTGTATGCTGAATTTAAAAACTAATTTTTGTGCAGATAGTCGCTGCAGCAGCAGCAGCTGTTCATTGAAAAGCTTAAGACAGTCGAAGCCAGAAATTCATAAGTTTAGTATTTAAGTCCTTCCTTGCCAGAACAGCAGTAACTTTTAAGCTAGCCTTATTCACCACTGTAATTGGCCAGCACTTTCATGGCATTTCCCCGCTATCCACGGACGGGTCACACTAACCTACTATTTTGGCGGCCTTGCCAAAGCTGCGCCGTCTGTTTTTTGTTTCAATCGCAACTTTTTCTACGAATCGCACGCACTGAGCAGAGCGCTAGCTACGGGCACCAAATTTTGTTACCCTCCCAAAATTTGTTTTGCCGGCATTTTGGCGTAAGTGTACTGAGTGTGTAGTACTCGAACAAGTGAACTCGAATGTTTATTTTTTTTTTTTTTTTTTGTGCTGTGCTGTTTAGTGTAAAAGTGTAAGTGACGCGCGCGCATTTTCGGAAATTGTAATTTATTAATATAACGCGTGTGTACCTAAAACACACACACACAGATACATTATACCTGCACATATATCTATGTAGATTCTATCTCGATAATGTTATCTTTTAGTTTGTGTTCTATCGGTATTTGTTTTTGTTTTGCAAGTGAACGGCGCAGCAGCAGCAGCAGCCACCGCAACAATTGAATTGTTTTGGAGATGTCAAGAGAGCCGTGAGCGCTGGATGGAGAGCGGGTGGGCAGGATGGCGCGACGCGGGTTGGTGATCAGCTGAAGGTGAACCGGTTCGCTTGGTTCGTTCGGTTGGTGGCTACCACCGTTTCAAGTGCAACCCTATTGTCTCTTCTCTCTCTCTCGGCCTTCGCTTTGTTGTCCTAGCCGCTAAGCTTATGACGTCAGTGGAAGAGCGCTTTGCTCGTTAGATCGCCAGAGAGAGAGAGAGCGAGAGTGGAGAGGTCGTGACTCATCCCTCCCTACCTTTTTGTGTGGAGCGGAACCCCTGACGTCAGCGTGCAATTTTAGAACACAATCATCGATGCGCGGAGGGAAGGGCAGGGCAGGGGAAACAAACTATTTGTTGTAGTTACAAACCCCATCACAAGTTCCATTCCGAACAACAAACAAAATGAAACGACTGTATCGGCGGTGTGCCCTTATCATTTGATGATAATGAGAAATTATTCCACCTGCTTCACTCTTCGTGCTCTCCGTGCTCCCCGTGCTTCTCTCCATCGATAAGATAAGATAGCAACAATTTTTTGCATTTCCTTACGTTCTTTTTCTCTCTGTGTAACGATATATAATTTGTTTTTGTTTTTAGAAGAACAAAAAGCAAACCATCAAGAAATAAACAAATTAAGTAAACAATAAAAATAGCCAAAAAGAAAAGGTTTAAACCGGTTGCACATATTCTCGTACTACGTACCAAAAAACGATATAAAATACAACAAAAACAAAAAACCACGTCATTTGCGGCCTCTACAACGTTCAACAGGTGAGTGTACCCCACATATGGGGGGGATTACGAGTATAGGGGCCTACGGGCAGGCTACTGAGGGCTTGTGTGTCGCCTCCACAATAATGTCTTTGTTGTACTTTCACCAAAAATATTTATCTATTTATAAGTACTCGATGGCACTCCACTACACTCCACTCCCGCACTTCAGCCTAACCGACAGACAGCTCTGATGACTAGAGCGAATAGTCATAATACCCTGTTATGGGTATTTTGTTCAACAAGTTCTTGGAAGCAGTTCTTGCCCAATAGTTCTTGCCTTAAGAGGCACGGAAATTGTGTGAATCATTTAAGTGTTTTAAATGAGAAACAAATATTCAAAAAGGCCCCACAGAGCATTGGCTGATTGGCCTGTGATTGGCTGTGAAAAATGTGCCATAAGTGAATGGCTGCATTTGGGTATTTGAAACCATAAAAATGATGCCAAAATTTGAATAGATGGCCGAGTTGCATGGGGGGTTGGGGTGGGCATTCACACATGTTCTGTTGGCTTTTAATAGTGTTCCAGACATGGCCAGACATATTTTGATTTGTTTTTAGTTTTCAGCTGTGAAAATGATTAGATATTTAAGATTTATGGTGGATGGTGCATTGTTGTATCTATATATGAGTATAAACAGCTCTACTAGTCTGCCAATAGATATTTTCTTTGCTTCAAAATGTTTGGATCGAATGTACTGTGAGTGTGAATGAATATTTGTCGCCTCTCGCCTCAGCTGAAAGATCGGATTACGTGCAGAGCGTATGAGGCTCGAGGTTCTCTGGTCTTCTCTGCTGCATTTGAATTGAAATTTCGAGACAGAGCCAGAGACACTGAGACAAGGCTGTATGTATAACGATATTGACCTCCATTAAGCTGAGCCAAAAACGATTACGAGCCTTTATGACTGTCTCGCTCTATGCCTCCCTGCCTCTGCCACTCTACCCCTTTTATGCCACACTTTGTTGTCCCCATTTGCAGTTTTATTATTTTAATTCTGTTGATAACTATTCTGTTTTGGGTTCTTTATTCTTTATGTGCGCTCTCAAATTATCCAAGTCCATTTCCGTTTACCCTCCGCCTGACTGCCAGTTGCCTGTGACCGCCAATTCGTACGATTGTATGTGCCAGGCTATACCCTGGAAGAGTAGAGGCGTATTGGACTCGTTGTGGCAAGGTTACATGCAGTCGGAGAACCATTCCGAAACAAACAACGATTGGCCAAAGAAACCTTTGATCTCTCAGTCAATTGCTTAGTTTTTCGCTATGACATTCTACAGTCTACTCTCTGTCAGAGACAGACAGAGACTAGAAAAACTCAAATCGAATCCAAAAACCTGCAACAAGATGGAATTCCGCTACTATCCATTCCTGTCAGTGTCCCGATTCTCGCAATACTCTGTGCAGATTGTTCAGGTGGTGTCGGATATCAAGCATCCAGCCACCATTGAAGATATCTTTGAGGAGGTGTACTTCAAGTATAAGGTGAGTAATTGAACATTAATCCTTTATATACTGTATGGCTACGCATCCGCAGCCACAGTCCCAGGATTTGGGCTTCTGGGAGAATGTTGAGGAGAAGCTCGACATGGCCCTAGAGCGTGGCTACATACAGGAGTTTGATGGACTCTATACGGTGGTTCGTCCGCTGCTGCCAACCGTCGATGAGCTGTTATTAGACGACGACTATGAAGATTAATGTGAAGGGGTATGCGGCTGTGCGAATCCCCTGCAATCCTTCTTCCATGCTTTATTTCTGTGTGACCTGCATTTTGGTCAACGCTTTTTGTTCATTTGTTTTCTGTTGCGTTGCGTTTGGATGTTGTTCCAGTGCCATGGGGAAATTTCAACGAATTTAACGATGCCAAAAAAACATTTGGCCAAGCCAACAAATTTTTGTATACAAAAAACGAGCGCCGCATTATGAAGAAACATTCAAGAGGGGCCAATAGCAAAAAGCACACAGATACAAAGCAAACAAAATACAGATACCAAGATACAAAGATACAGATACTGAGATACTACAGCTACAGATGCAGAATGAGTGAGAGACGGAGTGTGAGAGAGAGAGTGAGATAGAGGTCTAAAAATGATCTCATTCTCAGGGTCTACGAGTATGCAGAAATTTGTTGCTCTCGTGGCCACACGTTTTCGGTTTTCGGTTTTCAGTTTTCAGTTTTCGATTTCCAGTTCTTAAGTTTAGGCATCAAAATTTTGAATCAAATGCACTGCTGCATTTTGAAAGCAAAACAATTTTAACATTGAAATTTATTTTGTATTCGATTACCGATTGAAATTTATTGTGTGCCAAAATTATGTTGATTTTAAAGCGAAATTTCCATTTAAAATATAAATCATTATGCGAGTATGAGTAACAGATTTAAGGGGTACAATTTAATAGAATAATAATTACAAGAGTCGAAAGAATTGCTAGTGGAGCGTAGGAATACTGATACTCATTCAAAGTAGGATCGGATGCTTTCAATAGCTGATTAAAAATATCATAAAGGAAGCTCTCCGCAGTGGATAACACTTAGAGCAACCATAATCCATGTACACTCAGCGAAAATATGGCCAAAGTAAAAATGAATTTCATTAAATATTCCACTTTAACAATACAAAGTGAAATGGTGTTGAATTTAAATAGTATACACTCTGATTTAAATCTATTACAAAACCATATTTAAACTTAATAGAAAACACTTAAAAAGTAATTGAATAAATCCTTAATTTCTAGGAAATAATTTAAATTTAAATATGAAATAGATTTAAAAACAGCTCAAAGTAATTGAATTATAATAATATATAGGAAATATATATTTATTTAAATATTAAATATACATAAAACAATTACTCTTATTACAATTTTCACTCTAGAAGCAATTCGATTGGTAAGCTCAGACATTTTCTCTCTGTATATTTTCTAGATTCTAGAACAGTTTTTTTACACTCCTCCTAGAACGAAGATTTATATACAAATACCTCAGGGAAAGAAGTATATGTCCACTTTTTAATTTGCTTATATTTTCTATGAAGGTAACGGTAAATTTTTTGTAGGCATGCCAGTTTGTTCTTGTATCTCTTATGAAGATCTCGCTGTCCAGTATTCCTTTTTGCGCTTCATTATTTGTACCGTTTGAAAAAAATTTGTGTAGTAACTCGTGGTTTTCGAAGGAAATAAGTATATGTCCAAGCTGAGATTATTGTGCTTTCGCGTGTGGTCAAGGTAAGAAGTGTGATCCAAAAAATTTCTTTATTCAGAAAAAAAAGTAAGTAACATTGTCTTTACCCGTTTGGAATGAAAAATGTGTGTTCAAATTTGGATTTTTACGGTAGAATGCCACGTGGAAGGCATTTGTCGGAGGAAGATCGCGGTCTGATCAAAGGGCTGGCCAAATCTGGCAAGAATGTTTCTTATATTGCCACCAGACTAAATCGACATGGACACACATAGCAAACTTTTTTAAAAAATCCTGAAATGTATGCGAGAATAAAGAGGAGCGGCAGACCCACGGAAATCGATGCACGGTGCAAGAGGCAAATTCGGCGTCTAGCCGTTCAAAACAACAAGTCTTGCATGAAGATCAAAGGTTAACTGAAGATTGATACATCCAAAATACGTATAAATCAAATTTTAAAAGGAAAACGAAACGGTTAGATATGCTTCCCGCGACTCTGTAGCGAGGATATTGAGCGCAACATAACCGCCCGACTAGGACTTGCTGAAAAATACAAATTTTGGTCACAGGATTTCACTAAAGTTATATTTTCGGACGTTAGAAAATGTAACTTGACAGCCCTGACTCCTGCCAAAAGTATTGGCGCGATAAAAAACAACCAAGATAGCACTGCCATAGGCAAAACCACGGTGGAGGATCATTGATGGTTTAGGCTGGATTTGGGAATACTAGAAAGTCTCCAATCTGTTTTATACGAACCAGAACCAATGGAGAAATCTTTTAAGAGTTGTTAGAAACAGTACAGATTGAATTTGCTGGAAACCTTTACGGGGATGAGTGGATCTTCCATTAAGACAACTCGCCAATCCATACGGCACGTAAAACAAACGACTTTTTGGATAATAGGAGGATACCCTTTTTGCAGTGGCCAGCAATCAGCCCGGACCTAAGCCGAATAGTAGATCTTTGGGGAATATTATCCAACAAAGTTTACAAGGATGGAAGCCAGTTTGATACGGTAAATGACCTGAAAAGAGCATTGCTCCAGGAATGGCATAAAATTAACCCTAAAATTCTTCAAAATTTGGCAACCTCCATGCCAACCCGGATAATTCAAATTTTCACTAAAAAGGAAAGCATATATACTATTAAAAATTAATAAAAAAAAAAATCTAAAAAAAAATTATTTCATTACTATTTTGAATTTTCACTTATTATGGACATATACTTATTTCATATGAACTTAAACTTTTTCACTAAATATTTAGCAAACCCAAAAGCTTATGAAAATAAAATTGTTATATTTTTGTTAATATGTACTTGTACTAGTTAAAAAAAAAAGTCCAAAAGATTATCTTTGTTCTTAATTTTTTTTTCAATAATATCAATGGACATATACTTCTTTCCCTGAGGTAATTTAATTATTGGCCACAAACTTTGCCATTATTTTGGTTCTCCATAAAGTTTTGCCGAGTGTTTGCTCGACACATTTGCGTAGAAGGAGGCAGGAGAACGAGGGAAGCATCTCTGCTCTTCGCTTCACTAATCGAAGCCAGTCGGATCGTATCGATTCAGATCGTATTGTATCGTATTGTACCGTATCGTATCTTATCGTATTGTATCGTATCGTATTGTATCGTATCGGTTCATTCAACTTTTGCAGAAAATACTCGCACTGGTGCGGTATATACTAGTATGTATGTACGTTGGTTGCTCTTCATTTAAAAATACTCGTAATTTCCATTTCGTTTTATTCTTGATTTGATTTGTTTTGTTTTGTGTTTTGTGCTTTGTGTGCTTTGTGTTTTGTTTTTTCGCACTTTGCCTCTTTTGGGGGGCATTGGAGCGACTGCCTTGATTGAAGCCAAGAGGAAATGGTGCATAGCTGTAAATTGATATGATGTCTGTGTGGATTAGGAGTAGGAGGATGTTGGTAGGGAACGGAGGGGAAGGGAGGAGGCATACCAGAGTTAACCTCATTTACGAGTCACAATGCACTCAATGCTATAATCAAATGATATTTGAGATGCAATTTCCCCTAGAGCATTTTTTCTGTGCGGCATATTTGAAAGTTTAATTTGTAATACGAGGAGGAGGAGTACCAGAGAGTACCAGACAGCAGAGCAAAGTACAAAAATGGAATGTGAAATTAAAACTACAACTGCCATTGGAACATGCAGGAATCCCTGTAGGAATTGTGTGTGTTCCTTTAGCAAAACCTTAAGGGTTGTACATTGCACTATAATACTATATAATATATGTACCCCTTCATCCCCCAGAATGACTGGCTGTCCCCACCCCGCCCTTGCAGTGCATAAATGTAGGTCACCCCCCTTCTTAATCAGCCTCTAATCGCCAGCAGCACCCCGCACCAAGCGGGGAAATGCTGCTAAAGTCAAAGAAAAGAAAAACCACCACTGACACACACAGTGAAGGAAAAACAATAAAAGAAAAACCAACCATCAACAAGACAGGGAAAGGTAGAGGGTTGGGTTTTTCTTTTCGCATTTGTAAGCTGCATTTGGTGGCTTGTATTACGTGGCCATAAAGCTGTCAAGGAAACCGCTGGCCATATTGCACAGTCCGCTGCCGGTGCTGCTGCTGCTCTAATTTATTAAGCACCCAAGCGCCACCCCTTGCGTCAGCCCTTGCATCACCCCTTTGCACCCTTGCAGCCAAGAACCACCCGCCCATCCCACCCTCCCAACGCTAATTCCAAGAAGTCCCAAGCAAAAGAAAGCGCCCAGCCAAGACAAGCCAAGCCATGCGCCATGGTGACTTTTCCCTTCATCGACTCTGCCACCAACTGCTTTTATTTGTTCGTGTTTACCCAGTAATAAAAGGAGCATATTGGTTGTGTGTTTGTCAGACAACAAAAAAGAGACCATCAAAGTGTCATCAACGAGTCATAAGAGCAGCCGAATGGAGCAGCCATTGAGTGTGGCATGGAGGCGTCATTGAATGTGGCATGAAGGTGTTGCAGAAATTTTACATAAATTTAGGATAATTATTAATATTTTAGCGATTGGTAGATGAACAAGACTGGCTCTACTACTATATATAGAGATAAATAGTTAATGAATAAATCAAGGAGAAAATACTTAGGTTAATTTTATTTGAAATACTCCCCTAGAGGTGGTATGGAAAGGCCTCATTTGAAACCTTTTTAACTTGTAATTTCTGCGCACTTTTGGCACTCAAAAAGGTACCAAGTAGCAGCTCTAAAACAAGACTTAAATGGGTTTTCTTTTGGCCAAGACTGGGGTTTAAAAAAAGCAAATAAATTCGTAAGATATAATACGAAATTATTGCTAGAAATCTTTGAAAGAAACTGAAACAGGAACTTGCCAAACTTGTCACTGCAGCTGTGAATGCTTCTATGAAATTTCACAGGGTATTTCGTTGTCCCTTCACGAGTGTGTGTGATTTGGCACACCCCCTTGCACCATCCGCCACCCTTTTTGCGTGCTGTTGCGTGCGTCGCATAGATAAAAGGGCCCCCACAATGTTGCATGACTGCAATTGGACATTCAAGTGGATAGAGTGGAGTGGAGTGGAGCTAGCGGCAGCCACCCACGCACTGCAGCTGGCATTATACGCGTATTGATCCACGAAGTTAATTGATCAATCGCTTCAATTGCCTGAGAGCTGACCAGATGACGCATGCCACGACGAGCTCTGACGAAACTTGTGGTGCCACAACAGCAACACAGAACTTTGGCTATGTTACATATTGCAACAGAACACAGAGCAGACGAACATCAGGCGAGAGATAAAGAAATGACAAAGAGATCGTCTCTAACGCCCACACGACAACGCATTTAAATTCCCATGCTACATTCTACATAATACTTCTCCTACTCCCCCTACTCCTCCTCCTACTTCTCCTCATCCTCCTCCTCATTGACTCAATAAAAAGAGCAACGCAACAAAATAGTTTTCAAAGGTGTCTGACGAAAGATTCTACCATGCAGCAGATAGATAGATAGATAGATAGATATGCCTACGAGTAGTCTACATATAGTAAATACATACATACATATGTATGTATGTATAGTATATCTATCTAAATTGTATGTCTCGGAATATATAAATATTTTCCCCTTCGAATTTTGCGCAAGAGATGAAGACAAATCCAGACAGACACAACGACGTCCCCCTTTTGGTTGCTCCTCTGCTGTTGGCTATGATTAATGCCCCTGGAGAACTGCAACCAGAGCAACAACAACAACAACAACTTGGGATAACTCAACTCATTAAAATAAGCGATTATATCAAATCTAGTTCTCTGCTATACAATATATATATATAAAGCACAGCTGGGAACGCTCTCTGACTAAAGCTTAGATTGTAAAATTTGTATTTTGAAGGTCAGCCAGCAGCTCTCACGAGTTTCCCTCCACTCCACCCCCTCAGAACCCAACAACAACTTGTTTGACGATTAAAATAATCACCAAAATGCCGCAAACATTGCGTCAGAGTTCTCAGCGTTCTCTGATAAAAGCATAAGTGACGTCATCGTTCGATTGGATTTCAGTTCCAGTTTCCCCCCTTTTCGATCTTCGATTCTCCATTCCCCGATCACAGTGAGGTGGAGGTCTCTCAGGTCTCGTCCACTAATTGAAACTTTTGCTGGGGGTGCCAGGGCAGAGTTCTCTATTGCTATTCAAATATGCAAATTGTGATGCAATTATTATTCGATTAATTTATTATTTATATTATTTTTCGCAGGCAAAGTTCAAGGAAAAATCAAAGCGAATATTGATTGCAACTGGATCGATATAACGCACGAATTTTGCGCAGCAAAAAATCTCAATTATGATAGCTAGAATTTGAGAGAAATACATAGTGTATAGTCGAGGCATGTTTAGCCTGTCAATGTAAATATTTAAAACAAAACAGATCTCTATCTCTACCCCCCTCTCTCTCTCTCTTGCTAACTAAAATTTACTAAAGGAAACACAAATTCTCATTCATATTTCCCTTGGATTTAGACAAGTTCTTGAAACACTTTTACACAAGTGAACATATTTCCAGTTCCTTGATTTTTGTATATTTTTTTTCGAGTGGAAATAGTTCTTGAGACTGTTATCCATGGATACATCTTTTGTTGTAACTATTTTGGGGTATATTTAGGCATATATTTTACATATAGACAGCTTGGATTTTTTAATGAATTTCTGCTTGAATTAATTGAATGATTTTCTGCTAGAATTGATCGAATGATTTTCTGCACTAAATGTGCAATAAATTTCTCTAAAGAAATAGCCAAAGGAAAGCATAATTTCCATACGCTGTTGAATCCTCTCATTTCTTTTTAAATTCTGTTCTTTATTTGTAATCATAAATTATGAGGCAGCGCACCCCTGCAGCCGTGGTGCTTTCAAATTGTTTTATAAACAAAAATGAATAGTAAATTTAATGCCCGACAATTGAGAACCAAAGAACGAGGGCGAAGGAGGAGAAGAGCATTCATTGTGGTGGGATGTGGGAATGATTGCTGGCTGACTGGCTGGCTGTGGAGTGAGAATTACTCGGTAGTTTGTTATGGAATAACCTTGACATCATAATGAAGCTGATTCCTAACATTATGATGAAAATGTCCAGAAATTTTTGGGGGCTATAAATATACTATATACACGAGTATATATATGGGCAATGTACTTTGCCCAATCAGCCATAGACAGCCAAACAGATGCGACAACAGACAACAGAATGCGGGGGAAGGGTCACAATCAATACGATCTCTCTATCATTCTGTCTGTCTCTCTCTCTCTCTCTCTCTGTTAGAGTTGATTGCTAATTAATGAAAATTTCAATCGAATCACGAATTCAGAGAGCACAGCCCCATAACCATACGAGTGTATGTATGCCCTTTGCCTTATTTGTGAGTCAGAGTATTTACTTACGAGTATTTCGCTGTCAATGTCTCAATAGGTTTTGTTCCAGCTTTGAGTCACGTTCGGATAACCTCCGGACCGGACCGGACAGAACCCCACACACCCCCTTCCAGGCGCCAAGTTTCGCCTTCTTGGGGCTAATTACAGCCGTGCAACCCAATCCGTACGCTTGCACGTTCCGACTGGGGCACACTCAAAATGAACTCAAATTATGCGGTAATTAGCTGTTGTTACTTTTGTAGATAAACCCTATAGATTATACAAGTTTGCACACTCATTTACCCCCATACTCGTACTATTTGTGTCCATGGGGGAGGGGAACACGAGCATACAATGTAAATTTGACTGTTTTTCTGGCTCATTTTCGAACGTTTTTTCGGCGTTTGCCATTCCCGCCCCCAGTGGCATGGGAAAATGGAGATCGGAAAGTAAGGTTAGCGTCATCAAAACAGTGTTGTATAACGTGAGGTTTGGTGTTTAATTCTCTTAGACATACTTTTCAGTTGAAAGATCTTTTCTTTTTCATTTTTTTGCATTAGCTTGGGTAAAGTGGCTTTAGTGTTGGTTACCCAACACTGCAGATCGTTAACTATCGTTTTGTTTGCTACATGTTGCCATCATTCGCCTCACTTCCCACACTCGCAACAGGAAACCGCAAGCATTGGTTATCTTACAGTAAATGCAATAAGTATGCATCCATACTACATGTACATATTCACATACATACAATTAGGGTCATAATTATAGAAATCTAGCACGTTCAATTATATTTTGGAAGTACTTATTATAATCGATTGTTTTCTATTTTTATTGCTGAATTCTTTTGAAGCTCTTATTGCTGGAAACTTTGGTTCCCTCTTTTAAATGGGGTTCTGCTTCTACTACTAGTACATCCGAAGTAGCTTTTATTTCTAGAATCTTTAAGTTCCTCTTTTAAATGGGGTTTAAATATTCTGTAATTCTTCTCCTACTACCTCCAAAGTAGCAAAGTTTTCTTTGGGGGTTCTTTTTGGAAGCATGGCACGTGGATGTATGAGAGAGAATTATCCTACATGGATACTGATGTTTTCATCTATTAAACTTCTAAACTACATGACTACTATTCATACTAATACTTATACTAATACTAGGCTTTTATAGCTTCTTCTTTGTGCACCTAAACAAGCGATTTATTTGTCTCTCTCCCCCACTGAAATGCAGTCTTAAGTATTTGTCACTTGTCCGCTTTAATTGGATTTTGTTCCTAGTTTTTTCTGTCACAACTCTTATGAAAACTTAACTGAATATCTGAACCTTGATGGAGTCTATTCTTGTGGCCACTATTGTACGAATGCATACTGGCACTTATCGTACTCGTATGTACATATATAGTACTATATGTATGTATATGCCCCTTGCAGCATGGGCGTCTATCTGTCTGCCTGTGGGTCGCGGCTCTCCTCTTTGCGCCCACTTTGTTTTGTTTTTGTGTTTTTGTGACTCTTTTGCTCTTTTTTGGCTTTGGTTCTGCTTCATCTCTCCAGACTCTGGCAATGCAATAAATTCAAGTGGAAAAAAAAGAGTTTACCCAAAGCAAAAGCAACAACTAAAAGAAAAAAGAAGTAGTGGAAGATAACTTGAACAGAGTTTGTTGCTATTTGTTGCGTGTGGGTTTCACACTGGGATGCTGGGGGGTTCCTTCCTTCCATCTCCCTTAACCACTGTCCCTCTATATCGCACTTCCTCTTCCCTATTGATCTTCCCCCCCATCGGTCTATGACTAGTTTTTCCTACTCTTTTCCTTTGGGGCAAATATGAAATTTGATTTTGTGTGTGTTTTGTGTCTTTGTTTGTTTGTTTTGAAAGACACGTGACTGTTGACTGACGCTCTGTCAAGCATAAAATGTTTTCGCTGCTGGCACGGCCAAACCCTTTTCCTTACCCTCTCTGATATCCCATGCGACGGCCTCTGGTCTGGCAGTTACGCATCGTCAGGCACTTGCTATAGGAATTTCCCAAATAGCAGACGACGCCCCATAAGATTGGCCAACTATAAAAACCTTCCCCCTCCTTCCACACTCCCACTCGAACGGAAGTGAAGAAAATGCACTTTCAAATGGGGGATGGGGTACAGAAGGAGGCGGGAACAGCGGAGCAGACACCCCACCCAACCATCGCTCCGCCCCCCCAGGGAGTGTCTAGGCCAAAAGGTGGCACTGTACCGTTTTTTACTTTTTTTTGCAGCTCCATGCCATTTTGTGTTATGTTTTTTTGCTGCCTTCTTGTTGTGCCTTGTTTTGGTTTTAATTGAAATTGCAGACCAGACGGCAAATAATTTCCGGCTCATGAAATTTGAGTGCTGCTGGCTGCTGCTGCTGCACCCTTGATACACGACCAGAAGGGGTTGAATGGCATGGGGCATGGAGAGGGGGGCTTTGGTGAAATAAAATGAAGAATCTCTTTAATCTAATTAAGCATCAAGTATCTGCAATTTTTCGACTGTTGCTGCTACTGCGACTGGCAGTTGGATAATCGTCTTTAAGTGATGTTAAAGTGACAGTCTGACAAGCACTGGGTTATGTTTATACATATTTATCAGAATTATAAGGGAATTCAAAGAGTACTTCCATTTCATATGATTCAACACTTGAGGCAGAGACTCGAGAGCATCCTTAGAAGACCATGAAGGAGGGTCTTACGACCCTTTACCATCATCAACAGCAAGTGCCCATTCATTTTGTGGCGTTTCTTTTTTGTAAGTAATCTAAAAAGAATACATTTACATATGCATATAGTATAAGTAAAGCAACTGACACTGAAAGGGTTGCTGTTTGCATGTCCTGTCATTGGCTCAAGTAGAATGCAATGAAAATACTCATCAATTTGTAGAGAAAAAACGTATCCTACAATCTTTTGTATGCCCTTCAATTGGGGTTCTGCTTTCACATTTTGAAAGAAATCTCTGTTCTGCATGCCCTTTAGTCATCCATCAAGCATCGAAAGTTATACAAAATTGAATAGATTTGAACAAGTTAAAGCCTTGGCTAGCAGCTGCTGCCAGACCTTCAAGTTGGAAGCTTCGATGCTATGGATATATAGTAGATGGATCAAATCAGATCGGATCGCATATACATACATATAGTATTCAACAGTTTTTGGTTCTACGAGTAAAATAAAATAAAATTGAAGAAATGCTTGGGCAGCCTTTAAGCACCCTTAAGGTACATAAACCATGGCTATGTGTGTGTGGTGTGTGGTATATGGTTTGTGATGTATGGTGTATGGTCTGCGGCATTCTTAAATGGTGGAGTGGAAAAAAAAGAAGAAAAATGTAAATTTCATTTCCTTGGAATTTTTCTGGTTGCATTTCCCTTGAGTTTCGTCTCTCCTGTCCTTTTGCCTCTTGCCACTCGGTTCATTCGCCTTTTCCCCTTGGGGGCACCACACACACACACACACACACACACACCCTTCCATGGCTGTGTGTTTGGTATGCAAATATGCGGCACGGGGTACACGAAGCCACCCCCAGTGGGCCCGTGGGTTCTGTCTCTGTTTCTGTTTTCCCAGTGGGAGAGTTCAAAAAACTCTTTTTGCGGCTGCTCTTTGGGTGACATTTGGCCGGAAGTTGGCTTTTGGCTTTAATTGCGGGTAAAACTTTTTCAGAAAAATGACTGGGAGTGGATGGAAGTGGGGGTGTAGGAGTGGGACTGGGACTGAGAGTAAGGAGCGGGATCTGGGCAGGTGTCTGGCATGCAACCGCCCCTGCTGTCTCTCTCTGTCACCCTTTCTCTACCCCCCGCCCTGTTGTGGGGGGGTTGTCATGCACTCCCGACTCTGACTCTGACTCCAACTCAAATTCTGATGTTGTGTTACCAAGTTTTTCCCCTATTGATTTTCCTTCTTGCGTTTCTTCGTTTGTTTTGGTCTCGTTTTATCGGTCTGTTTTTTCGTTTGTTATTTGTATTTTTGTAGGCCGAAAGCGAGTCACTGGGTCGCCGGCAGGTGCGGGGGCTGGTTCGGGGGGTGTGCTGGGTATTTATGACACCAATTAGTTATGAATTCTAAATTTGTTTGGCCCATTGCCAGAGCAGCAGCAGCAGCAGACAGGCACACCGCCACGAAACAAGATTCCCGTCCTGTACCGACAGCAGGCAGAAATGGAGGAAGGGAGGTAGGTTAGGGATTCAACATTTGATCCACGGGGATATGGGGATATGGAAATGCGAATATCTGTACTAAAAATACGAAAACCCACACAGTGAAGAGTCACAGAAGCGGAAAAGTTGTAGGAAGGAATTCAAAAACAAAGGAAAAGTTACTTCGAAGGTGTATCTTAGGCCTAATGGAGCTATAGATTTCCGCAATATGTTTGCAAAATATTTAACATTTCCTGTGTCAAAGATACAGCTAAGGAAAGGCAACCAATTGAGGCATCTATATACCCAGACTCACTTATAAGGCTCCTTGTTTATTCCTTGAAATTTGCATACAAATGGGATTAGCTAAGAGGATCTCTAAATATTGTATTTGCCATTCAAAGGGAAGAACTTTCTTCTCAACTTCCTTTGGGAATCTCCAGCTAAAGGATTGCAATGACAGATAGAAGTGTTTCCAATGCAAATATGTACATATATTCCTCTATCTGTCTGATAAAGTGCAAACCAAAGGAATAGAAATTCCCCTACCCTAGCCCTTAGGCACGCTTCACTGTAGCTGTGTACCTGTAACTGTGGCATACCCCCCGTCTGTGTATTGTTGTCTCTGGCTTTGCTGACAGTCAACTTTTGCTTTTCTTTTGGCAGCAATCAACATCCATCCAAAAGTTTATTTGGGCTCAAGGACACACCAGCGCCCATATAGACAGCAGAAGCAGCTGAGGAGAAAGGGAATCGAATTTGGACACGGAAACGGAGACTGAGACGTAGCCGTAGAAATATGTCAGAGCGAAGAACTCACACACAGATGGGGCCACCGCCGCCGCCCCCTAAGCCAAACAAATCGCAGACATCGAATGGAGCCAATGGAAATGGAAGTGGAAATGGCAATGGGAATGCCAATGGGGGGCTCCTGGCGAATGGCAACAACAGCAACAACATTAACAGTTATAGCAGCAGCAGCAGCAGCAACAACAACAGTAACAACAAAATGCTTGGCAATAAAAGTGTCGCAGCCCCGCCGCAGGTTGGCAGCGTTGGAGGCGCCACAGCGCCAGGCGAACAGAGCGACGAGGGCCAGAACACGAGCGTCTCTCGTAGGAGCCAGACACCGCCGCGGACAGAGCAGGTCGTGATGACGCCCCGAGGCAAGACAGCCAACAGCACGGTGATCCTCATCGAGAGGAAGCTGGTGGATGAGATCAACGATCGGGTGCATGTCGCCGGTGGCGATCACACGGGCATCATCATCAACAAGGATACGGTGGCCGGGCAGAAGAGCGCCAGCAAAGCGGCCGCCCTCTCGCTGGAGTTTCGGGTGTTCCTGGTGAGCGCCAACACGGGCAAGCATTCGCAGGAGTCGCGCACGCTGCGGTTCTGGTTCCGCGATTGGCTCACCAATGACGAGAAGCAGGCGCACATTGCCCAGGACTTTTTCAAGGAGCTCGTCAGTCCGCAGGACTTTCCCCGAGGTACAGTTCCCTGGGGTTCAGTTCTGTTCTTGGGGTATCTAAAATAGCTTTCTGGCCTTTGCAGACTATGTGGGTTTCATCAAGAAGATCATGAAGCTGATGCAGCACGGCTACTCGGAGATACAGTCGATCGAGATCGAGCTGCGCATCCTGGAGCAGACATCGGCGCCGCCCTCGCGTCCGCGTAAGTACATTCTGCTCTAAGTTGGAGAGTATCCATATCCTCTTAATCTTTGATTTGATCTGATTTGATTTGATTTGTGGGCCCATTCCTGGTGTGTTTTTTTTTTTTGGGTAAGCAGCTCGGGATGGTTACATCATCTATTGCTACGGCGATTGCAATCGCAAGTTCGAGGAGGCGCTGCTGGCGCAGAGGAAAACAGGTGATGGCGGCGATCTGATGAAGGCCATTTGGCTGGACATGTACACGGATCAGCTGAGTGCCAGGCGGAAGTGATTCCACGTACACGTCCACGTCCACGTCCACGTCCAGTCCCTCACCCGCAACTAATCCATCTAATCCAACAAAGCAACAAAGCGTGTCGTTTCCCCCGTGATGTCTGCCGCTTACCCTCCGTCTACTACTGTTTCTCTCTCCCTCTCCCTCTCTGTCTCTATCTTTGTTCACTCGTTGCTGTTCGTTCCGTTATTTATTTTGTTTTTTTCGTTCGTTCGTTTGTTCGTTTGTTCGTTTTTCGTACTAAATGCACGCCCTAAAACCAACCAACACAACAAGAAAATCCAAAAATCCAGCAATGTTTTTGCACTGACAAATAAATGTTAAAACGAATTCCAAGAAAAATAATAAATAATGCTTAAACCAGTGGCTTGGCAACTGTAAAACTTCTTCGGAGTCCACAAGCAGTTGAGCCTAAACTGCTTGCAACTGAGCTTGGGGCCGTTGAATACAACGTGAGCAAACTGCTTGCCAAAGCTGCCACAACTGTAGTTGGTTTTGTCAATGTCAAAGTGTATGTTCCAGTTATACTCCAATGGTACTAAAACTGTAATTATGTTCCCTACAAAGCTTCTGTAAACTGCAACTGCTATCAAAGTGCTCCTACAACTGTATGTATTAATCAGTAGCTGTTCTTAAACTGACAGAGTCCCTCAAACTACATATGTATGTGTATGTTAAACTGCTAGCAAAGCGTGCTTCTCAAACTGTCGGTTCTGCTTACAGAGTTTACAAATGAAAATGTTCTGCTAGGCTGCTAACAAAACTGTAATGTAAGTTCTACTAAACTTTGGTGACTCTCAAACGTTAGACTGCTTGCAAGGACTGTTTCCTACCACAGTGAACCTAAAACTATAAACTGCTTGCCAATGTGTGTGTTTGCCTGTGCTTCTACTGCAACTGCAGAGATTGCAGGTCGTTGCCCTTTGCAATGCGAATCAGTATCCATTTGGTATCCTACCCCTCCCCCTTTGGAATGCTACCCCCAGTCATTAAAATGACACCTTGAGAGACCAATTTGTCTGCAGGCAGCAATTAAAATACGCTGCTTGAGCATTTTAATCGACTCTTGACAAAAGAAACCCCTCGAAACACCCACTCCCCCGTCTAGTGTCGTCCTCGTCTATGTGCTAACCACCAGGCCACCCACCACCCACCACCCCCATCCACTGCCTAACCAGCCACGCCCACCTGCTAACAACGTTGCATCGCACGGATTTCACGGTCCCCGCTGGGCTGTGAAAATACTTGTATAACCCCTGCAGGCAGGCGCTACGCTGCAGCTCCCCTCCAGCCCATAGGCCGTATCTGTACTAACGATGGACTCTCTCCCTCTCTCTCTTTCGCAGTTTCACTGGAGGAATCGCAGTTTGAATCTCCACCGCTTACACAGGAGAAGGTGCTCGAGCTGATCGAGCAGGCCTATCCGAATCCCGTTTCGCCCGAGGATCTGGCCAAGTGAGTGTCTCTTCGCAACCCCCCCAACTAAATTTTGATATGTTTTTTTGTCGCAGGGATTACGGATGGAGCGAGCAAGATGTGCTGCTGGTCATACAGTCGCTGCAGGAGCGTGGCCTGATCAAGTCGATGGAGTACAATGCCTACACGCGCATCCATCACGAGGACAAGGAGATCAAGGTGGTCAAGCAGATGCCGACGATAGCGTCGAACAAGCAGCCGACGATTGCCATCATAACGGCACAGTACTGCGAGAAGCTGGCGGTGGATGCGATGCTCGAGAACAAGGAGACGTTCGTTCGCTATACCACAGTCGGTAGGTGGACGGGGGCGTACAATCGAATCGACCAATCGATAGTGAACGATAGAATGCTGCTCGAAACAATTTAATCCTTCTCCATCCTTCAGCTCCTCACTAATACTAATCTCAATTCTCTCTCTCTCTCTTTTTCTCGCTCCTATTGTTGCTCCTCCTCTACCCTACGCCCACCCCTCTTAATCGTAACCTAACCACGACACGGGGTGGCAACCCTCTCACGCAACTATTGAATGAATTTGCATAAAATTTGTTGCCTGTTGTTTTGGCTTGCCTGCGGCGGCGACTGCGCGACACACGACAAACCCATTTGAACTACCCATTAACTACCCTACCTACCTACCTACCCCTATGCCACCCGTAACAGATTCCGATCCCAATCTAACGAACACCCTAAGAAAATCCAAAAAGAAACGAAGATTTGGTAAGCCGTCAAACACACACACACCGCACACCACACAAGTCCAATCCATAATCACCATCTCCACATTTAGATTTATTTAAATTTAAATGTTTTCTGTTGCACACAAATCGAACGCCAAGAATGTCCTTTAATTTAAGTTCAATTTGTGTTTCGGTATATGGGTATTACTTCTGTGTACATATATTGTATATAAAAGTTAAACAAAGTTTAAGTCGTGAGTTACTTACGAGCAAAACTCCTGCAAATATTTGTGACTTGCCTGAGTTTGCCAAAAATGTTTCAAACTTGGCCTCAGATCTACATACTATAATGTGTTCTGTGTTCTATTCTGTTTATTGTTTCGTGTTTGCTTTTTTGTGTTGTTATGGTAAAGGATTGTCGAAGGAAAGACTCCCACTTGTACTCGTACTCGTACTCGTATTTCATATATTTGTATCATATTTTTTTGATTGTTGTTGCATTGATTAATCTAGTCACGCACTCAGTACAAAATCCAAGCACCCATTCCCAGTCATGTTTAATTTGTGTCTATTATATCCTACCCATCCCCTCGACCCCTTAATGTATCATTGACTGAGTTACTTTGCTTTCTTTTGCGCAGGCGAATCGAATGTCTATACCTTGGGCAACATTGGGGCACATCGGATAGTGAGCACAAAGCTGCCATCGGTGGGCAGCACCAGGGAGGCAATGACTGCCACTGGCAATACAACCACACGGCTGCTGGGCACATTCCAAAAGGTGGACTTTGTGTTCATTGTGGGCGTCGCTGGCGGTGTGCCGCACTACACCGACTACAAGAAGCATGTGCGGCTGGGCGATGTGGTCATCTCGTATGTGGATAAGCAGCGAGCACTCCTAAGCAACAGGTACGTCTCCGTCTGAGTCTCCCTCTAGCTCTCAATTTGAGTGAATTAAATTTAACATTTGCAGCAAGGAGAAACCTTATGTGTATTTGTACAAGAGCGGCGAGGATGTGAAGACATATTTCCCGATCAATGACTCACTGCAGCTGATCGCCGAGAGCCTGCAGGCCAACATGGAGCTGAAGCGGCCGTGGGAGAGCTATCTGGGCCAGGCCCAGCAGACGCTCGCCCAGAAGACGGAGAGCGACTTTGGCCGGCCGGACCCCAAGACGGACAAGCTCTTCATGAACATTGGCAACAGCGAGGTCATCGAGGTGGCCCATCCCATTGCCGCCGATGAGGTGAACGGTGTGCCCCGCCTGCGGCTGCATCTCGGACCGATTGGCTCGGGCCGCGATCTCGTGCGCAGCGACGATCTACGCACTCAGTTTGCCCGCAAATACGGCCTCCTGGCCACCGATGTCGAGATGAGCAGCGTCCTGGACAGCATCATTGGCAATTGCCGCGAGAGCTTCATACTGGTCAAGGGCATATCCGACTACAAGGATGGCATGTCCACACGCAAGTGGCAGAACTTTGCGGCCCTCTCGGCGGCAGCGGTGGTCAAGTCGGTCATCTGTGGCATGGATGCGCCCACCAATGTCTGAGCGGCTCGGCATCCCGGCATCTCGACATCAACATCCTCATCCACTTCAGTTCTGTTCAGTTCCCAGTCCCCCCCGCCGGGTGCCCCCGGGTGGGACTTCACACCTGGTAAACCAAAATGTATGCCAATCGTGGCAAGGGATGCGCCGTGCATCGTATATAATGTATGTTTGAGTAATAATATGTATTAAAAGTAATTTCTTGTTATTTATTTTGTTATAACTTTTGTACCACAACAAACAATTTAATTTACACACACAAACACACACACACACACCAATACATGACGTATATACACCTACCTATATGTATATGCAACATTAAATAAATATTGCAAGTGCGCAAAAACAAAAGCAATTTGAGAGCATTTTTGCAGGCTCCCAAAAGAGTGTTTTAAACCGGATCTAAACTGAAAGTAATAGAAGCTAAGCCAAGTGACTGGTTTCAACATTGTTAGCAAATAAATAACTTTTAGTTTTGGCTCTTAAACAAAAGCTTTTTCTGAAACCCAATTTTGCTAAAGAATTTCTCACAAGTCGCACGACGATGCTTCTACTCTTCTAGTCTGCTGATTTTGTACTTAGCGAGTGTGGGGGATATCCACAAGAAAGAGTGGTTGTATGACCTTTGATAAGAATTTGGTTACATGTCTATAGAATGCATATACCTGAAAATATAGCTAATCAAAGTTAAACTTTTCTTCAAATTCAATTCAAATAGTTTCCACAGCGAACCTATCGGTATATCGATAATTGCGCGGTCACACTGTGGTGAATATCCATATGAATATCAGCTCTGCCTTAGACGCTTTGAATATAAAGTCGACTATTTGTTATACGATTGTGCAATCATATTCCGAGCATATCGAGTCTCGCTCACATATCCAAACAGAAACAGAATATGTCGCACAGCCGTGTCTCGGGGATGCGGAAGAGAGCGACGCCAGGAGCTGTAGCAGCCAAGACGGTATCGGTGCCGGCACTGGTCAAGAAATCGAGCAAGAGCCGCTCATTCTACTTTCGGTATTTGGAGTTGTGTAGAGCCAAAGGCCACACACCTGTTCCGGAGATACGCAAGAACTCCGACGAAATCACCACTCTGGAGCTCTACGTCGACAAGCTGAACGTGAGCGACTGGCTGCTGATCAACGAGGCGCTGCACAATGATCTGTGCCTAAACAGTCTAGTGCTGCGCATGCGGCGCTCCTATCAACACAGTAAGTAGAGTACCCAAACTAAGGGACTGGCACTAAGGAGGACCGACCTTTTCATGCAGACACAATCGATCCCATCGACACGGAGAATCGAGCCCGACTCTTTACACAGCGACCGGTGGTATTCACGCGTTTCATTTTCCGCGGCCTGGTCCAGTCGATCGCCAGTTGTGTGGAAAGCAATACGAATCTGAGAGTGCTCCAACTGGAGGGTCTGCCGCTTTGCGACGGCTACATTGACTGCATTGCCAAGGTATCACGGAGCACCCATCACCCATCTGATCACTCTAGTTCCCTTTATTGTGTCTCTGCCTCTAGTCGCTGGCTGCCAAAATTGGACTGGAGACACTAAGCTTTCGCAGATCTCGCATTGGGGATAAGGGCTGCGAACTGGTGTGCAAGTATCTCAAAGGCATTGCACAATTCGATCTCTCCGAGTGTCGCATCACCGCAAAGGGAGCCGTTTATGTGGCCGAAATGATCAAGGTATCGGTATATGGGAGGTATAGGTGCAACGTAATCCTTGGTATCCCCCGCAGAGGCAGAGGCTCCCCCGAGAACAGTCGCTACGCTGCCAGACTCCCAATGACGACGGTTCCATCTTGGGCTTGCGTACGCTTCTTCTCGGGAACAATCCTGATTTCGGAGACGAAGGCCTTCAATGCATCGCCGAGATGCTGAAGGATGATGCCTGTATTAAGGGTAAGTGGGATGAGGCATTTCCCATAACATCCCACACTAAGATCTCCTCCGATCTCTGCAGTTGTCGACATGCAGAGCTGTGGACTGACTGACATTGGAGCCAATGTCATACTAGAGTGCCTGCAGCTGAACAGCGCCCTAAAGGAGTTCAATGTGCGAGGCAACGAGAGGATCAGCGAGCTAATGCATCGCAGCATTCGCGACCATCTGGGCACCCCAGACCCGGCCGTCGAGGGGAAACAGGAGACGGAGTACGATCTCAGCTGCATCGAGGGGCTGGAGAGCCTGCCCAAGGGCCAGAAGTTCACTATAAGCCAGCTGCGCGCAAATACAGAAGAGCTAGAGCAGCGGCTGGTCGTCGAGCGAAAACTACGCCAGAGGGCCGAGGAGGTGAACATAAAGCTCACCAATCAACTCAGGAGCATCGATGGCCAAATGGTCACTGACAAGGAAGAGCCGAGCTCAAGCCAATTGGAAGAGGAACAGCCGAATTCAAGCCAAATGAAAAAGGAACAGCCGAAGTCAAGCCAAATGGAAGAGGAACAGCCGAATTCAAGCCAAATGAAAGAGGAACAGCCGAACTCAAGCCAAATGGAAGAGGAACAGCTGAATTTAAGCCAAATCGAAGAAGAACAGCCGAATTCAAGCCAAATGGAAGAGAAACACGATAGCCTATCCGAGGTGAAATCCGATATGAAGGCCACGGACACCTCCCACTCGCCCCACATGCCCAACGAGCATCCGGAAATGATCGAAAAAGACTACAAAGAGTATAATTTTTATTTGTTTCTGCTGGTTCGCTACGTCTTTGCATTGTTTATCCCTATTACAGATCGCCGACGAATCGCGAGAGCGCGACTAGCAAGCAAGCCAGCCCAGAAATGTCTCCGCGCTGTGACTTATCGACGCTGTGTGATGACGAAGATTCTGATACATCTGACAGCCAATTCGAGTGGGACCCAGTGGAGCTCAGCCGTTTCTGGGAAAAACAGAAGGCGACACGAGTAGAGATCCTAAAGGTGCGCAGCGAGAAGCCGGAATCCAATAAGAATCACGAGGAAAAGTTGGTTCAAATCTTTCCCAAGTGCCGCGTGAGTGATTCACGGATTCACTGTCCCCTCTCGGATAGTCACAACTATTACAAATATTAACTTTAATCCTCGTACTTTATCCCAGTACGATTTCATCCCGGTGGGTAAGGTCAAGAAGGACATTGGGGACCATAATCAGCAAGGACGTGCTTCCAATGAATTATGCGGAGACGGCAGGAACACTGTCACTCTCATGATCAAAGGCGGTCCTAAGCAAGGACGGGGTCGTAATGGTTAAGGCCAAGCGCGTCGCCAAGGAGAGATGCTGGACAGGATCGATTGACTGTTTTTGTTTTATATTTTTTAAATAAAACCACCCGTTGATATTGTAGAAAATTTTTGTTTTTTTATCGGATAAAATTATATTTTAAGTGCTGCATTAGCATGCAACATTAAGCGGAATATCAAAATCGAAAATAAGCCACAATATATAACAATATATTCCGCGGTTTAACTCACAGGTTCACCCGTTTGAATAGAGCGCTGTTAAGTGGGTTAAGTTCGTTTCTTTCCATGGTATATTTGTGGTATAATTTAATAATGCCACGGTATATTTCTGAGGATCAGGCGGTATATTTCATGGACAACTGCGCGGTCACACTGATTCTTGGTTCTACCGAAAATTGTGCAATTATCGCGTGTGGCGGCTGCTTAAAATTAAGATATCAGCAACAAAATGTCACAGGCAGGCAACAACAATGTGCAGCGTCTTCATGTCGACAGGCGTCTGCACAAGATGGGGCACACATACAAGCACTCGTTTCCCAAATTCAGTCTGCCGGAATGCGTTGGTTTCTTCAGCATCAACGCTCAGCAGGAGTTTGAGGATAATGCAAGCAGTGCCAGTTACCTGTGGATGCCGCCCAAGGAAGCCTTTCCGATGGATCTAAAGGCCGGCTATGAGCGCGTCATACGCAAGGGAGCCGAACAATCGGGAGTTAAAAACCTGGGCCATCTTCTCAAGTACATTTACAACCATCAGCAGCTGCTGACACCGACCGAGTCCAAGTCGCTCTCATTGCAAGCCGACTTTGTCGCCTGTCGCGGCGTCTTTCGGCAGATCATGTGCATGCCCTACGAATCGCGCGACGACTTTTGTGTGCGTGCCACCCGGCTCAATGGCACCATATACATTGCCAAAATGCAGACGGACATGGAGCGTGAGGAAAACCTTTCTATGACTGAGCGCTCCATGGCCATGTGCTCTTGGGGCTTCAAGTTCGAGCAGTACATGTGCTCGTCAGCTCCCAACACTCCGCCCGACACAACGCTTCCCGTGAATGAGGCCGTGGAGTTCAATGTCATGTATCGCTGCTCATTGCAGGGAATGCGTTTGCTCTATGGCGCCGAAATGGATGGCATCGTCAGCAAGGATCCCATGTAAGTTTTCATTGATACCATTCAACCTTTGATGTCACTTAATGGTCTCGAAATGTTTCAGCAACTTCAACGATCCACAAGCGCTCAAGCATCTGCAGTTTGTGGAGCTGAAGACGGGCCCCTTCGATGCCGATAGCCGCCAGAAGCGTTCATTTAATTATTGCAAGTCGCGCACCTGGTGGAGTCAATCATTTCTGGTTGGCATCAAAACGATTATGGTCGGATTGCGCGACGGGGCCGGCGTCTGTCATGACATTGTGAAGCACGACGTGGCCGAGTTGGCACGCAACAAGCCCTGGAGTCCAACGGCCATGTTCAAGTTTCTGGAGCAGTTTCTGAAGGAGCTAAAGAAACTGCTGGAGGCCATCGATGATCCACAGGCTGTGGTCGACATTGAGTTCCTTCCGCACTCCGATAACGTCTACTATCGTGTGCTCAGATCGCCCGAGGATCAAATAATACCCGACTGGTATCGTACTCTGATGAAGGGTGAGACCTAAACCCAAAACGCATCTAGAGTAAACGCTGCCCCAACTAAGTACAAGTAGCATATAAGATTAGTAGTAGCAAACAACAACAACAACAACAAAACACATTTATAGTTTCTGTGAAACACACTCACAAGTCCTCGATTGTCTCTGGAAGAGCTTCGTTAATTAATTTATTATTATTATTTTGAATGCAAGTACTTGATTTATTTTTAATTTTTTTATATATGTATATGTAACAAAATACTCTCTGGTCTGTGGAAGAAACGGAAAGGTCCTTTCCATAGTCTATAATTTAAGAACTCAAACGAAAAAAAAGAGAAGACAAAAACCTGCAAGCAGCTACTTAATCTGTAAGGAAGTAGAGACTCGAAGTGCTCAAAATTTTTTTTATATATATATATATATGTAAGAAAATATTCGCTTATCCCACATAGAAGTTAAATGTAAGACAAGGAAGATACTTAGCTAAATGCCCCTGAATGTCGTCTGGTGCATATTTCAATTGAAATATTTCCTATATTGTAATTGTAAGAATTTGTGTGAAGAATACATGTAATCGCATTCCATTCCATTCGATCTTTCACTTGAGGTCGTTGGTCTCCAGCAGGGGCACAACTCTAGCTGCATCGATGGAGCTGCTGGCGCTATACAGCGCGTACTCTGTCGCTTGCGTGGCCGCGCTGAGGGGGCGACGTCTGTCTGTAGCTGCAGATCCACCATAATAATGCGCACTAGAGCTGCCAAGGGATTCACGCTTCTCGATGACACAGTCAAAGAAGCGTGATAGCTTTACGGCATCTGTGGTGCCAGCAGCCAGACTGCGCGTATCCCTGCAGTTCAGCCAGATCTCTTCGGCGCCGCATTTGTCAGCTTAAAACAAAAAGGGTGTATGAATTAACCAACTGAATACATGCAGTAAAAGTGAGAGAGAGGAGACCTATGCCACCAGCCTTTTTCACAGCCGTCTTGGGTTGACGCTTCTCATCGATGAGATCCAGCTTGGTGCCCATCACCAGTATGGGCGTTTGTGTGGCGCCCAGAAACTCCTCCAAGTCGAAGTGGGAGCAGGAGTCTGTGGAATAGTTGGCCAGTGGGGATGGCGGGATTGAGCTGGCACGCGACTTGTAAGTGTCCTTGCCCTCCTTGTTGAGTATCTCCTGCAGCCAGTCGAGCAGCTGCTCCTGCGACTTGCCATTCGTCAGATCATGGACCAAGATAATGCCATGCACACCCGAGTAGAAGACGCCGCGGGTATTCTTGTGGCTCAGTGAACCACCAATGTCGAAGAGCTCCACGAAATACTGGCTCTGGCGGGCTGTGCCCTCCTTAAACTGATGGATCTTCACTTGGATGTTGCAGCCCACCGTCCATCCGGGACGTGTCAGTGACTCATTGTGGGCAATCAGATGCGTCAGGCAGGTCTTACCCACCCCTATTCATGGGCATTAAATCAATTAGTTGGTTGCCAATTAGATAAGTGCATTTAAATACCTGAATCGCCGACAATAATAATACGTACACGATTGTTGGCCATATTTGTTTGTTTACATTGGTTGGTAACTTGTTATCGCTGACTTGTTGGTAAAGTATACCAAAATATACCGCAAATATACCAAGGAAAGAAACCAAATTAACCCATTAAACAAACAGATTTATTTAAACAGATGATAGCCTGTGAATTTAAAATCGAAAAATACTGTTTGTGCATTCTTTTCGTCGATTCATCCTTCCTCTTTACCTTTGACAAAAGTCAACTTACTACAAGATGTTCCACCTAAATTGCACTAAAGCTTAATAATATTTCTGCACCCACTGGCCAACAATGGGTTAAGCATACTCTGTCCATGAAGACCAAGAAAAACTAAACAGAACTTATTTCGACGATTTGTTGGATCAAAATGCAACCACAACGTCAATGCATTGTCGTGAATAGGCGCTCCGCGATAGCGCTAATCGTTATTTTCGTGCTGAACGGCATCAAGAACAGCGAGACGGCCAGCGGTGGCAATCAAATGGATCTATCCGATGCAAAGGGCGACCACAAAGACAACAGCAACGCCAGCAATAACAATAATAACAACAACGACAACGAAGTGTTTATGCCCGCCCTGGGCAATATGGCATCCAAAACATCATCATCATCCTCCAGTGCATCATCCATCGATAACATAACCACGTACTCCGGCATCGGCAGCAGCAGCAGCAACAACAACATGCTATGTCCATTCGACAGAGAGACGCCCTGCGAGCGACTGCAGTTCCCCTGCATCCGATGCAGCTACAACTATGGCTGCTACTACGGACGCGAGCTGAACGTCACCTGCGAGGCGATAACCAACGTGCAGTGCCAGGGCGAGCGCAGCTTTCAGCGCCAGATGAGCTGCCGCTACTGCTACCAGACGGAGCTCTGGCAGCAGAGCTGCCTGCAGCGTGCCAATTGCAATAAATTCTATCGCACCAACTGCACCGTCCACCAGGATGTGCTCTGTCTGGGCAATCGTTCGTTTACCCGCAATCTGAAGTGCAACTGGACACAGGGCTATCGCTGGAGCACAGCGCTGTTGATAAGCCTTACCCTGGGCGGCTTTGGCGCCGATCGCTTCTACTTGGGCCACTGGCAGGAGGGCATTGGCAAGCTGTTCAGCTTCGGGGGCCTCGGCGTTTGGACCATCATCGACGTGCTGCTCATATCGATGCACTACTTGGGCCCAGCCGATGGTTCGCTCTACATTTAGGACGTGTCTGTGGCCTAGAACCAAAGGATCTATCTATCAATATCGCATCTTATCTATAGGTTTAAGAAGGACTGTCTGTTTGTTAGCCAAATGCATAGATTATAAGCAAAAAATCTGACCAAATTTATTGCCTAGCGATTATGGAAGGTTTATCTATGCCTCTGTTGGTGCTCCAGCGGCTGGCTCACATGTGACGGCCACATCGTCATCGGTATCATCGAATTTGGTATGCTTGGCCAGCATTTTGGAGACCTTCTCGCGTCCCCGTTTCTGCTGTACGCGCACCTTCTTGGTTAGCTTCGCCTCGCGATCCTGTTCGATTTTGCGCCAGTACTGCGTCTCCGCCTGGCCGTCGAGCACTTTTAGCTGCCGTTCGGCACAGCTCAACTGGCGCACCAGCTCCTCGGCGGCTGTAGGCGTGGCCATGCGCAAGGTGGCCGCCAGATCGCCCTCCTTAATGTCCACATACTTGATGTCCGTATACTGGCGCATATCGGCCTTGAACTCCTTGATATTGGTGCACGGCTCGTGCAGGATGCACTCGACAATCAGTCCCGGCTCATACTTGAAGAGCGGCGTGCGCTCCTGTGAGGGATCCTCCGCGCGAACGGCACTGCGACTGTCGTCCGTCTCCCCGCCACCGGCGCCATAGAAATTCATGTTCATTTTGTGGACTGCCTTGCGACGCTTTGGCGGCACAGGCACGTTAGCCTCCGTCGCCCCAACGCCATCATCGACATCGCTCAGCGGCTCACTCTCCTCGCCGCCAACGACAACGCTCGCGCTGGTGTTGTTCTTGGTCTCCAACAGCTGCTGACAGCCGGCAGCCGCCTGCATGGGCGTACGCTTGCGGGGCTGATTGGGCACCAGCAGCTGCTGCTGCTGCTGCTGCGACTCGCGCCACAGTTTCGCCTTAGCCTCGCTGACCAGGCGACGCTGCAGATTGAGATACTTGTTGCGCAGGCTGCACCAGCTGGTCTTGGGCAGGACCTTCAGCTCAACGGCAGAGCGATCAATGTTGGGTTTGTCTATGATGGCCTTCTTCTTGCGCTTGCGGCGACGCTTCTTAGCCTCGTCAGCAACACCATCTGCATCGGCATCAGCCTCGCCCTCGCCAGCTGGTTGATCGTCTTGCGAGGAGGCCTCCTCCTCCTCCGCGGTTGAGACGGCCTCCGCATCCGATTCACTGGCAGTCTCTTCGGCCGTGGATGTCTCGCTGGGCTGCTGTTCCAGCTTGATGCGCTTGATATCATGATGATGCACCTCCTCCTTGGCCTTGCTCGAGGCGTCTCGCTTGCGAGAGACTTGCTTGGTGGTGGCATCCTCCTGCGATGGATCAACATTTTTCGCCTGCTGCTGCTGCTGCTGCTGTTGTTGCTGGAATGAGCGAACGCTGGCCAAAACGGCTGGGTCTGTGTCGAGGGATAGAACGCCCTGGACCTGGGCAAAGGCCTTGACCGCCTTCTCCAGAGCCGTGCTGCGCTCGAACTCGATGAAGGCGAACTCCTTGATCTTCTTGGTGCCCGGATAGTGGGGCAGCGAAACATAGGCCACCGGGCCGTAGCGACTGAAGACCTCCTTCAGCCAATCGTGGCTGGCATTGGCCGGCAGTGCCTCCACATACAGCGTCTTGTCGTTGACGTCCCGCTGGTCGGGCAGCTTCGTCTTGCGGCGCACCTTCAGGCCGCTCTCGTCCAGCTCCAGCAGCTGGGAGCTGTTCAAAGCCTTGGCTATCTGCTTCACATCCTGGGCGAGTGGCTTCATTTTGTTGAACGTGAGAAAGATCTCCAGAGGAACATCTGTAAGGAATGTTTTTGGATCACCCAGAAATAAGCGCGCGCCTGTGGTGTGCCACTTACACGGATCCTGGTCCACATAGCGTCGCAGGAAGCGATCCTTGGTTAGATTCGCATCGCCAAAATAGAACTCCATTTGGCTGCGAATGGAATTATACAAATGTCGTTTACGTTTGCGTCCACCGGTGCCGGTGCCAGTGCCGGCGGCGGCATCTCTTTTCGCTGGACTCTCCCTGGACTCTGCATCGGTTGCATCCTTGGCATCCCTCGGCTCGATTTGATCGTTGGGGGCGGCCTTCTCTGGCTCATGGCCCTCGCCTTTATCACTGGCTGTGGCTTTGGCTGCCATTCCAATTAAAATTGCAAAACTCAAACTATGCGAATATTTTGCAGCCGGTCGCGTTAAGGGTATTCTTTATACGGTGTTGCTGGTTCCGCCTCTCTGGCAACTCTGCGCAGCTGTCAATTGTTTTGGCGGGCACAAACAAAATGCAAACAGAGCCCTTAGCAGAGGTGTTGTACAGTGCGACACGGTAGGTCAGCAGCAACAACAAAACGAAAATAACAATTAAATAGGATTTTTACCTTAATCAAACCAAACCAATTAGCCTGCCTCGCTGATAATTAACTGCTTGCGTGCGATCAAAAGTGAATCGTTTTTCCGCGTCCGCAACGCGCTGCCGATGCGAATGGCAAGCCAAGCGAAGGCAAAACCAAAGCAAAGAGCCGAAGTAGGATAAGAGGAAGAGGAGGCATCCAAACCCAAAACCAAACGAAACGAAACCAAACCAAACAAGCGTTTATTTGGCACATTGGCGTTTATTTCGAGTGCTGCAAACATGTGCCGCTGAGCAGCAGACATGGAATCAATTGTTTTGCACTCGGATGTGGCTCGTCTGGTATTGGGTGAGTGTTTTGTTTACTGTTTACATCCCGAGTGCCCCCGCGCGAAACACTTGTAATTTTGCTGTGGCTTGGCTTGGCTTCCAGGTTATCTGGTCAATCAGGATCTGAAACACGCCGCCCACACGCTGTGCCGCACATCGACGCACTTGCGGCAGGAATTCGTTGCTCTCAAGCAGGGCCTGCAGACGCACAACTTTCTTAATGGCGGCCTGGAGGATATCATATGCGAGCATGTCAAGATCACCGGATTGGGTAAGTTCTGAATACCTCGTGCTGTACATAAACATATTTATGCTCCCTCCTCCCTTTCAGTGGCACAGGCTGTGCAAAAGCTCCCGCTGGAGATGCGCCAGCAGCTGCAACAGCTCAAGCTATCCGAGCGTGTCTTCGAGCTGATGAACATGCCACCATCGAGCAGCAAGCCAGCAACAGCAGCGGGAGTGGGAGCGGGAGCGGCAACTACCAGCACACCCAGCCAACAGGCCACCAGCCGCGTGCAACGCAAACGGAGACGCATGTAAATAGAGACGTCCCACAGTGTCCCCCCGCGTGCAAGTTCCCAACTGTTTCAAACGTTTCATTTCAGACGCACACAATCCCCTGCAGCATCCTCGCCCTCGCCAACGTTAAGCAAGCGTCCGCGCCTGCTGCCGCCCTACATCTGCTGCAGCCTCAACCGCGATAAGTCGCACCTAGGCAGCTTTCTGGTCAGCCAAGGGGACGACGATGACGAAGAGGAGGAGCAGGAGGAAGATGAGGAGCAGGAGTTGGATACCAGCACCACAACCAGCGAGGATATAGGAGAAGAGCAAATGCCGCTGGAGCCGTGCAACAATTCCACGCCACGTCAAAGGAACCAGCACGCACCAGAGGCTGAGCCTGAGGCGGAGCCCTACCAGCTAATGCTCACGCCACAATCAATGCCCGTAAGTGGGAGTGGGAGTGGGAAAGCAATCTCTGGCTGACATTTAATGCAATCTCTTCCCTGCCGCACAGGAGCTAACCACGGCCATTATCAATAATCCCGACTTCCGGGAGACTTTGGTCAACAACATCAATGTGGCACTGCAGACAGTGACGGTGAACAATCCCACGGTCAGTTGTGACGCCATCCTGGATGGCCTGGTGCGCAACATACTGGATGCAACCGAGAAGGATCCCTCATTCGATCGCATCATCCAGGAGGTGGTGGGTGCCGATGAACCAGTCCAAAACATAGAGGAAGCAGCAACAGGAGTAGCAATAGTTCCTCCATCAGTGGAAAAGCCACAGGCAGAGGCACAATCAGTGGCACAGTCACAGGCACAGATTGAGGCAGAACCACCACAAACGCCGCTCATCATACGCACCGCTGTGGCGGCCAATGCCTGTGATGATCCCAACTTTTCCATCTCCAAGCTGATTGTCTTCAATTCGAATGAGAGTGTCCAGAAGCTGGCCTCCTCCACCAATGTGAGCTTTGCCAGTGAGAACCTTAATCTGAATTTCGATCCTGCGGCCATGCTGAGCGAGGCAGAGGCCGCCGCCGCGGGTCAGGTGTGCGTGGATGCCACTACCGGACAGCTTACCTTTCCCATGTTCTACTCGAATGGCGGCATGCTGTCGCATCTGCCGTTTCTGGTGAACAACGAGTGGGTGGCCCAGCAGCTGGGCCCTGACGCCTTTGCCAATGCCGAGGACTCGCACATAGAGATCTCGCTGCCGGAACCCATTACCTTTACGGCCGATCAGCTGCCGCCCAATGCGATAATCATCAACAGTGCCCAGAAGCAGCCGCCCAGCCAGCTAATCGATGAAGCAGCAACGCAAATGGAGGAAAAGAAGCAGCCACCAACAGCAGCAGTAGCAGTAGCAGTAGCAGTAGCAGTAGCACCAGCAACAGCAGCAGTAGCACCAGCAACAGCAGCAGTAGCACCAGCAGCAGCAGCAGCAGTAGAAGAGGCGACCAAGCAGCAGCAGGAGGAGCAGCAGCAACATCTGGAGCCTCTGGCAGGGCAAGCAGCAATCCCACCCGCCTCGCTGGACTCCTCCCGCACGGTCATCGAACGGGCCACACCCTCCACATCGGGCATCATCAATGTGAAGGCCTACCGCAGTCTATCGACGCCCCGGAAGCGCACCTCCCACGTCCGTACGCTGACATTCTCCCCGAAAGTGCCACACGGAATGCTCCAGAATCCCAGCCACAGCAGCGCCACCACACCGCTCTCCACGCGCAGACTTGGCAGGGCGAACGAGAAGCCAGTGATTAATAATGTGGAAATAATACCAGCACTGCCCGGCTCGGCGCCCCTTGCGCCCGTTTCCATATCTGATTTGAGCGCCAATGACACGGGACATGGCGGCGTTCCGCCGCTGTTTGCGATGGAGGAGTGCAGCAATCAGACGGTGATCAAGGCCTCATCGGCCAAGAAACTAAAACAGAAAGCAGCAGCGGCGGCGGCGGCGGAAGCACCTGTCCTGGCCGCTGTGACGCCGAAGCGCAAGCAGAAGCGCCAGGCGGCGGTGAATGCCTGCAAGCGGATCATTGCGCAGGCACCCGCTCTGGAGGCGGAACCCACGGCAGCGGCGACCACAAACGAAACAGAAATCGATGGCCAGGGTGCAGCTGTTGCGACGGCAGCCAGCTGCTTGGATGCCAATGATAGCGCCGAGGCCAGCAAGGAGAAC
This sequence comes from Drosophila bifasciata, assembly GCA_009664405.1. Lineage (NCBI taxonomy): Eukaryota > Metazoa > Arthropoda > Insecta > Diptera > Drosophilidae > Drosophila > Drosophila bifasciata. The sequence goes on from CM019041.1 coordinate 35,298,618, forward strand.
CAACAGAATCAGTCGCCCGATGTGAGCGGGCCCGAGACGAGGGAGGAACTGCTGGCTGCCTGGAATCGCCAGCTGCTTGGCTCCAGCAGCGATTTGGAGAATCGTTTGCGGGAGATCAATGCCAAGCAGCAGGATGAGGCGCCAGCGTCCACTGTCAAGCAAACACGCAATCGCCGCAAGGTGACGCCCAACACCAAAAAGAAGAAGGAGCCACAGGCCAAGGCCAAGCCAGAGCCGCTGCCACAGCCACAGACCAAGGCCAAGCCGGAGCCCCAGCCCAAGGCCAAGCCAGAGCCCAAGGGCAAAGCCAAGAAACAGCAGCAAGAAGCGGGCGGCGGCGGCGGCGTTAGCATTAAGATTACAACGCCCCAAAAGCCAAAGCCAAAGACCAAGAAAAATAAGAAGCAATCAGCAGCCACAGATGCAGCCACAGATGCAGCTACAGATGCAGCCACAGAAGCAGCTGCCGCTGCCCCAGAACCTGCAGCAGAAGCTCCTTTCATGCTCGCCCAGGAGGGCGATGAATTAGCCGCCAGTATGGCCATGCTACTGGACACGCCCTTCAAGCAGCCGCCCATTGGATCGCTTGGATCGCTGAGCAGCCTGGGCCCCCCACACGGGGTGCCGCCCACGCCTGGTGGCATGGCCATGCTGCCGCTGGATACGCCCTATGGCAAGCTGCCGACCAGCTCGTTTCTGTTCGGCTCGGACACCAAGAGCATCATGGACACGCCACAGATGAGCGCCATAACGCCGGGCTTCCGCATAACACCATTTGGGCATGGCCATGTGCCGGGCACGCCGCTGGGCAGTGCCGCCAAAACGGACTACTCATCGGGCAGCAGCTACTATCGGCCGGACGAGGCCGAGCATACGGATGCGAATGCGCAGTGCGCCATCCATCAGCGTGAGGATTGGGAGGAAACAAAGCAGCAGCGGCAGCCAGAACCAGCAGCATCAGCTGCACCAGCTGCAGCTCCAGGAGCAGCAGCAGGAGAAACAGCATCCAAGGCGGAGCTTGATCCGAATGATCCTACCGTGCTCAGCTTCGTGGAGCTGTGCGCCGAGCGTCTGCCCATCGAGCCCACTGTGCTGCGCCGTGTGCGCTCCTTTGGCAGCGATGCGGTGGACAGCATCGAGGCGGCCAGCGCCCTGGCTCTGGCGCTTGAACAGCAAATGGAGGCGGCACCGCCGCACTATAAACTGATGCCCGGCCTGCCCGAATCCATCGTGGAGGAGGCATGCAGCAGCTCTAGCTCTTCCAGCTGCTCGTCCTCGTCCAGTTCCAGTTCGAGCTCATCCAGCAGCTCGTCCTCCTCCTCCTCGACATCATCCTCATCGCGGGGCAGCAGGAACAGCCAGCAGCGAGCGAGCAACGAAGTGGCGGCAGACAGCGGACGGATGATGCGGCTCAGCCTGGAGAATCTGTCGAACATCAGTAGCACCGAGGACGAGGAGTGGGTGAAGGCGACAGCGGCGGCCCAGCCGCTGGCCATTGACAGCCAGCCGGGGCAGCTGGTCAGCCTGGATGGGGAGGTGCGGTATCCCATTAGGAATTGGCTGACGCCCAGCAAAGATAGGGCGCCACTTTCGCAGCTCCTAGTGCCGCCTGCACCTGCACTTGCCGCCGCCTCTCTTGGTGCTGAAGTTAGTCCAACTCTCAAGATTTCACCACTGAGGACCATTAAATTGACGCTGCCGACACGCTCCGCAGAGAAGTTGAACCAGCGACTGCAGCTGCAACAACAGCAGCTGCAGCAGGAGCAGGAGCAGCCTTCGTCGTCTTCGAAGATGAGCGATGAAATGCAGCAGCTGCTGCTCGAGAAGCGGGAGCGTGTTATGGCCAAGGTGAAGCAGCAGCAGCATCTGCCAGACAAGGCGGCGCCAAAGAGAGCGAAACCCAAGAAGCTAACAGCCATGCGAGAGACGGCCCAACAGGCAAATCCGCCCATACAAAAGAAGCCCAAAAATATGACCACAAAGAAGAAGGCAGCAGCAGCAGCAACAGCTCCTGCAGCCAACGATCTCCCAACATCAACACATGAATCCACGCCCACACCCACACCCACACAATCGATGCCTGAACGGAATCTGGATCCCCTGCTGTACGCCCTGAATCTGTCAGCCAAGAAGCAAGAGCCCTGGCGCTTCGCTCGCTCGGGAGCGGGGGCCAGTCCAGCCCATAAGATGCCCAAACTGAAGGTGAATATGGCACGTAAAGTGGTGGAGATTGCCGCACGGCCAGCGCCACAGAAACGTGGACGTCCCAAGAAGCCACAAAGGGCAGATCCAGCCAGGATCACAACGCGACGTTCATCGCGTTTGATAGACAATAAAAGTAAGTGGGGGGCAAACCCAAAAAGGAAGGGGTTGAGAATAATTAATTGGATTCACTTTTCTTGTTCAAGCAGCTCCCGCGCCGGATTATGTCGAGCCCAAAGAAACTAGCCCAAATGTCGAGCAACCGAAGAAAAAAAAAGCAAAGAGCAAAACGGCCAGCAGGAAGAAACAGTCGTCAACGGCGGCGGCCAAGAAGCAGCCAGAGGTAGGAGCTGCTGCTATCGCGACTGCTCCCACAATGCCAATGGTGGCCGAGGCACAGACCACACAGCCATCACCAGAGCTGCAGCAGGAGATGCAGCAGCAGGATGAGGAGGAGGACGAGGAGGATTTGGACTACGAGCTGGATCTGTGCCTGAGCCGAAGCCGCGAGAAGCACACCTACAGCTTTGCCTATGCGGATGCGGGACCCAAGCCCAAGAGTCCGAAGCTGAGGCGTCGCTCGAACAGCTACTTCAGGAACTATCACATGCGCGTCATGATGGAGGACAATCAGATGCACACGATGAGAATGGCCAGTGCCATAAGGTTTGGCATCTGCAGTCATGCAGTGCCGATTAGATCGATCAGGAATATACCCAAGAAGCGTATACGCCGCCTGACCAGCAGCAACAGCAATGGCAATGGCAATGGCACTACTGCAGTTGCAGCTGCAGCAATGGGGGCTACCTTAAGTGGCAAGCCCATGGCCACATCCACGCCAGTGGCGGACAAGCAGCAGCAGCAGGATGAGAATGATCTGGAAGTGGCGGCCATGTAAGTGAATCAATCTCTGACTTGTGGAAATCTCCCTCTGGAATTTGTACATTAATATTTGTCAATCTCTCAAGCAGCACCACAAGTCGACACGGCAGACGCAGCACAGAACATCAGCAGCAGCAGCAGCAGCGGGAAAACCATGTGAATGATGCCATGGAAATTGAAGATATCGAGTCCATACTCTCACATTTGCATGGTACTTGACTTGGTTTGCGTTTGGGTGGTACTCCCCCCACTCCCTTCTTCTCTTTCTCTCTCTTTCTCACTCTATATCCATCTCGTTCACAATCATGTAGATTATATACATACATATATAGTAAAAATGCATTAGATATTTTTAAGGTTTTCCACTGAAGAGAAGATGCAGATGCTTTTATTTGTATCTCTCCTTTTTTTTGTGTATTGAATTTATCCAAGCAATATTTAGAATTGCCTGATCCTACGAACCCATGAACTATTAAGACTTAAGCATAGTGTCAACAGGCACCATCGTTCAAATTGAATTGAAGTGCAGCGAAGTGTAACGAAGTGAGGGAAGTGTTTTGTATAGTATTTATTTTTCGTTTTTAAGAAGGAATGTACTAAGCAATGTACGCACGGACGGGACACAACGTTCACACACAATGAACAACAAATTAGAAATGTTTCATTTACGATACGATGCTGTATTTGTATTATATCTATGTATGTATATCTAAATCTAAATATACCTATATAACTATAGCAAGTTGATTTAATTCGTAAGCAATGAACAAAGAACAATTTAAATATTAGAGTTTGTTTTTTTTTTTCTATGAATATACGAATATTGCAATCAAATTAAGGCCATCACACACTCTTTAATGTGCTGTCACAGCCTGGACATGGGGAACATCTTCCTCAAAATACTCATAAAAAATTAAAATAAAAAAGAATATATTTTATATTTTAAGAGACGCGTTTTTATGCACTCAAAACTAATTCAGAATTACTATATATGAACATTGGAAAGAATTCAAAAATTATGTTTAATACAAAAGCCAGTTGAGTGTTGAATATTCTTAAAAAATTAAACAAATCATAAATTTTATTTGTAATTACTTTTTGACTGTAGGAGGCACATTTTCAATATCAAAAACTGTAAACTATGAAACGAATTCAAGCCACAATCTTTTGAGTTGTGTGGTGGAAGGAGAAATGCGCCTTAAATATTAAAAGCAATTAATTAAAAAATATATATTAATGGTGTTTTTTTTTTGTCTATCCATGGAACGAATTGAAGATCTTTAATGCTGTTACAACTACTATTTTTGCTTGCTCCACTTTAATTTTTTATGATGATTTTGTTTGTTTGATCTGTTTTTTTCAAAGCACAGTCTTCAGGCCTGTTCCATGCATTTGGGGGTCCCAGGCGAAGATATTTCAAATACTTTCTTTTATTTTGGTCTATTTAAAGAAAGGGAAAACATATTGTTTGTGGCCACAGCGCAATCTTAAATGCTTTGTGGCCGGCCTGTCACAGCCATTTGTCTGTGACATGCTTAAATATTCATAATTCCCTGATTTTGATGGGCATTGCATGCCTGCCATGCCATACCTGCCATACGTCTATATTGCATTTATAATTGCAACAATTATGGCAGCGTAGGACGACAGGTCAACGAGCAGGACACGTCGAAGACAGTCAGGCAGTCATAACAATGGCCAATGCCAATTTGTGAACGGAACTCAAGACAAGCGGTTCATCATGGTGCAGTTGCAGCTGGTGCTGGAGCTCCTGCTACTGTCTCTGGTTAGCGGCCAAGAGCTGCTCAAGATAAGTGAGGAATATCCAAGCCGCTGATCTGGCACAAAACTAAAAGACTGCTTTCAGCCTTTTGGATTGAGCCCGTGCAGCGTGCGGAATTCGATGCGGATATGGTGGTGGTGCTCAAGGAGCTGGAAGGCTTGCGTCTGGACATCAAGGTGGCCGATGTCTCCATGGAATTGACACGCTCTGACGACGACAAGGATATGCAACGCTGTAAGACCACAAAGATTAATTGATTTCCACTCCAAAAACTGCTGCCACTGCTCTCTCCCCCGCCTTGGGCTTTTAGTCTGTGAGATCTTGGCCAGTGAGGGTACCAGTATTGTTATAGATCTCACCTACAGCCACTGGCCGGAGGGCTACATGCTGCTGCGTGCCCAGGGCATTGCCTATGTGCGGCTGGAGCGCATGCTGCGCCCCTTCCTGGAGATGCTTGGCGCCTTCATGCGCCAGAAGCGAGCCAACAATGTGGCGATGGTGTTTCAGAATGCACGCGACGCCGAGGAGGCCATGCAGCAGATGATTATTGGCTATCCGTTTCGTACGCTGATCATCGATGCCAGCGCGAGCGACCATCCGCGGGGGGACTTTGTGCAGCGCATTAAGGCACTGAGGCCCACGCCCAACTATGTGGCCATGTTTGCCCGGGGCGCGGCCATGAATGGACTCTTCGATAAGGTGAGCTCTGGCATGCCATTTCCGCACTTTCCTGGTCTAAATGGCTCTCTTGGCTGGGCTGCGTGCGATGTAGGCACAAAAGGGTGGCATTTTCGAGCGACCCACCGAATGGCATTTCATTTTCCTGGACACACGCGAGCGGGTCTTCAAGTACAAGCGCCAGGCGGAGCTGGCCAATCGGTTTACGCTAAATTCTCGGTCCATATGCAGGTCCATGCCCATGCCGGATCTTTATTGCGGCAGTGGATTCACAGTAAGAGCACAGACCTGGTGTCCACCTTCCTGTCATTGCATTCCACTCTCTTCCTCTCCCTCAATCAGTTGCAGCGTGCCATGCTGCTGAATATCCTGAGGAGTCTGATTAATGCGGCTCAGGTAAGTCCGGAGATGCCGCAGCCCATCTACGTGGATTGCAATGTCACCGCCTCCTCCTCCTCGGCCGAGCTGGCCACAGCAGAGCCCGAGCTCCAGCCCCAGCCACAGTCCCAGGCCGAAACAGAGGCTCCTGGCACCTGGCTGGACTGGGTGCACTGGAGCAACTTTCTGACCTTTGCACCGCCCGTGGATCGGTATCCGGACGAAATGGAGCCGGGTAAGCCCACAGCAGTGGTCCTGCCGGCGCTCACCTTTGCGGTGAACATCTCCGCCGGCTACTACTCCAGCGAGCATGAGGCCAAAACCGATCTGGCCGTGTTCTCGACGCTGGGCGGTGGCACCCTGCGTCTGCTCAACGAGACAGTCAGTCCGGCGCGTCGCTTCTTTCGCATTGGCACCGCCGAGAGCGTGCCCTGGAGCTATTTGCGGCGCAACGAGCGAACCGGCGAGCTGCTGCGCGACCGCAGGGGCCAGCCCATCTGGGAGGGCTACTGCATCGACTTCATGCAGCGGCTGTCGCAGAAGCTCAACTTTGAGTACGAGATCGTGGCCCCCCAGACGGGGCACATGGGCGAGGTGAACGAGGAAAACGAATGGGACGGGGTGGTGGGGGATCTGGTGCGCGGCGAGACGGACATTGCCATTGCCGCTCTGAAGATGTACTCGGAACGGGAGGAGGTGATCGACTTCCTGCCGCCCTACTACGAGCAGACGGGCATCTCGATTGTGATCCGCAAGCCCGTGCGCAAGACGTCGCTGTTCAAGTTCATGACCGTCCTGCGGCTGGAGGTGTGGCTTAGCATTGTGGCCGCCCTGGTGGGCACCGCGTTCATGATCTGGTTCATGGACAAGTACTCGCCGTACAGCTCGCGGAACAACCGGGCCGCCTATCCGTATGCCTGTCGTGAGTTTACGCTGCGCGAGAGCTTCTGGTTTGCCCTCACCTCGTTTACGCCGCAGGGCGGTGGCGAGGCGCCGAAGGCCATTTCGGGCCGCATGCTGGTGGCCGCCTACTGGCTGTTTGTGGTGCTCATGCTGGCCACATTTACGGCCAATCTGGCCGCCTTCCTCACGGTGGAGCGCATGCAGACGCCGGTGCAGTCGCTGGAGCAGCTGGCCCGCCAATCGCGCATCAACTACACGGTCGTCAGCGAGTCGGATACGCATCATTATTTCATCAATATGAAGTTTGCGGAGGACACGCTGTACCGCATGTGGAAGGAGCTGGCCCTGAATGCCTCTAAGGACTACAAGAAGTTCCGCATCTGGGACTATCCGATCAAGGAGCAGTACGGACACATTCTGCTGGCCATCAACAGCTCGAGGCCGGTGAAGGACGCCCGCGAGGGATTCGCCAATGTGGATGCCCACGAGAATGCCGACTATGCGTTCATCCACGATGCGGCGGAGATCAAGTACGAGATAACCAGAAACTGCAACTTGACCGAAGTGGGGGAGGTGTTTGCCGAACAGCCATATGCGGTGGCCGTCCAGCAGGGCAGCCATCTGGGCGACGAGCTCAGCTATGCCATACTGGAGCTGCAGAAGGATCGCTTCTTCGAGGAGCTCAAGACCAGGTACTGGAATCAATCGAATCTCCGCCACTGTCCGCTCTCCGAGGACCAGGAGGGCATCACCCTGGAGAGTCTGGGTGGTGTGTTCATAGCCACACTCTTTGGCCTGGTGCTGGCCATGATCACCCTGGGCCTGGAGGTGGTCTACTTTAAAAAGCGCAAGGACACCCTGGAGGCGTCCATCGTGCAGGTGAAACCCATTCAGGAGGCAGAGGGAGGCAATGAATCGGATGCTGACACTGCTCCTGCCACGGCCACCAAGAAGGGCGCCTGGCATATACCAATGGATAACCACAGATCGGCCAAGATATCGCCGCCGCCTTCGTTCGAGGTGGCCACATTTCGGGGCAAAAAGGTGCCGCCAAAGGTAACGCTGGGCGATGGCAAGTTCAAGCCGCGCCTGGGTCTGCAATCGCGTCGCAATTTAGGAGCACTCGATGCCCCAATGGGCTACATGGAATGAGGGATCCCCATGATATAATACAGCGCAGCAGCTCTAAGTCACATGTTTAAGTTTACAGCACGTATTCACCTGTACTACTCTTTCAATTTCAAAAATTTAAAAATAAATACGCTGATAATTATCCGCTTATCGATAAACAGTATTTTTATCATCGGAATTAAGTATTTGGCTTGGTATATTAACGGTATATTTGGAAAATGAGATGGTATATTTCCGAGGGCATGGTAGTGGTATACTTTATTGATAATTCCACGGTCACACTGACCAGGTGGCGTATTGATAAAAAACTAAATAAATGTGCAAAAAAACTAATAAATTCTGATAAAGGTGTGAACAATTCGAAATTGTAGTGTCAGACGAAACCAATCAATTGCGGCACAAGCAATCAAAGCAGGCACATACTAATTTGTTGTCTATTCCGGAACAGAGTCACAAAAGTGCCACGAGACGACACCATCGAGAGAGACGAAAATTGAACAAAAAAAATGCGTGCGCTGAGGATATTCGCGAAGCAGGTGCCACCGGCGCACATATTAAATATTAAATCAATAGTTTTGCTAGTTATTGTCACACTATTGAGCGCTCCCCATGCTGTGCTGTCGCGTAAACATCACCTGGAAGTTCGCGTAAGTTTCTGTGCAGAGACACCCGCCCCCCCCAAGGCCTCTGTCACCGTGCCACCATCCCCAACCGGCAATGCCAATGCCAATGGGCACCTGACTCATATTTTCTCTTGTAACCACAGAACGATATGCGACCCTACATTGCACTGAGCACATTCGGCTTCTACACCAATGGCCATCTGGATGTGCAGCTCAGCAAGCTGACCATTGACGGAGAGAACCCGGGGGATTTGGTAAGTAGCAAGTCAGAGCCTCTAACCCTTAAGCCTAACTGTTTGTTTGCCCGTGCAGTTTGGCCTGTCGCTGGACAAGACCACCATTGACCAGCTGAATCCCTATTTGGACTCGCATCAAAACAAATGCATACTCGAGGAGCCGCCAAATATGCAGACCAGTGGACCCATACTATTCTTTGTTCTCGATCTGAAGGAGTTAAAGTGAGTAGGCAAACACACACACACACACCCACACAGACACATACACTGACACATTTTGTCTGCATGCACAGAGTGCGGGTTAAGTGCTCCCCGGAATGGGGCAATATGCACATCTACAAGGATATCGCCTCGCGTCACAAGCGCAACTCCTTGGCCAAGGTCAGTGACTCGGCGCTGTTCAGGCAGCGTCGTGATCTACCGCCATACTCTGCCGAAGGAGCCGACGATATGGACGACCATTCAGTGGAGGAACCCATGGACACGGAAGAGCTGAGACAGCCACATGTCGTCAAGCCATCGCCGCCAATCGCCGTTGTGGGTAAAATCGAACTGCCAGCCGATGTGAAGCCCAGCCCCAAAGTGTCGGCTGCCGGCAAGGAGGAAGTAGCTGCTCCAGCTGCTGCTGCTGCTGCTCCGGGCAAAATGCAGGAGGATGCTGTTCCAGAGAAGGATTCCCCAGTCAAGGTACCCGAACAACTTACCCTGGACAAGGAGCGTTTAAAATCATTGATGAATACCATATACAAGCCACCGAAGAGGCCTGAAGTCAAACAGGCAGCTGCTGTCGAGCCAGAGGCTGGTGCTGCGCCCAAGGAAGAGGAAGATGTTGCACCCGCACCCAAGCAGCAGCCAGTGGAAGCGCCAAAGGTGGCTTCAGCCCCACCAGCAGCTGCTGATCCACTTGACACTGACTCGGACAAGACCAAAGCCGACAACGATGGCGAAGAAGTGGCACCAGCACCTGAAAATCCCTGGCCCTCTGAGCCACTTGGCGGCCCCTTTCCCGTCGAGAGCCTGCCCGACATGGGGGAGAGCAGCAACTCGTTTAATTCATACAAGCAATCGCAGGATTCACTGTGCAAGGACTCCACGCTGCCGCTGGACAGACAGATCATCCAGGGCGTCACATATTACAACTTTACCTTCTCCATGCTGGTGGCCACACTGCGCGATGAGGGTCTCTACAACTTGTACTTCCATGCCTGTCCCAATTACTATTCGCCCAAAATAGTGTCCTTCAATGTGAGTAGTGCCGCACGATCCCAACCCTGGAGAGTGGAATGACCATTTTGCTTTGCTTTCTTGTTGCAGGTGGACATTGAGGAGAACAACAATGGCAACTTTCTGTCGGCGGGCGAGATGCCCCTGCCTGCGCTGTACTTTATGATGAGTCTGCTCTTCTTTCTGTCCGGTCTTTTCTGGGTATTCATTCTAAAGAAGAGCAAGCACACAGTGTATAAGATCCATTATCTGATGGCTGTGCTGGTGTTCCTCAAGTCGCTCTCCCTTATGTTCCACTCGATCAACTATCATTTCATTGAGAAGCGCGGCGAGCATGTCGAGACCTGGGCCATACTCTACTACATTGCCCATCTACTCAAGGGGGCTGTGCTCTTCATAACCATAGTCCTTATTGGCACCGGCTGGACCTTCATCAAGCACATACTCTCGGACAAGGACAAGAAGATCTTTATGATTGTGATTCCACTGCAAGTGAGTGTGGCTCTTCCTCCATTCTATACCAGAACTTGTCTTTATTCTGTGTTCTTTGTGTGCGCTTAGGTACTGGCTAATGTGGCCCAAATCATCACAGATGAATCGGATCAGAGCGATGCTGAGTTCCGCACCTGGCACAACATTTTCTTCTTTGTGGATCTGCTGTGCTGCGGCGCCATACTGTTCCCCATTGTGTGGTCCATACGCCATCTGCATGAGGCCTCCGCCACCGATGGCAAGGCGGCCATCAATTTGCGCAAGCTGAAGCTCTTCCGCCAGTTCTACATTATGATCGTTTGCTACATCTACTTCACGCGCATCATTGTCGATCTGCTCCAGATGACCGTCGTGTTCCAGTATGCCTGGCTGGACGAGATGTTTCGCGAGATGGCCACCTACGTGTTCTTCGTGTTGACGGGCTATAAATTCCGTCCAGTCTCATCGCATCCATATTTCACAGTGCCCGACGACGATGACGATGATGAGGTGGAGGTGCTCACTGGCTCCGGCCTAACCGAAACAGTGCATCGCATCAAGCCGCTGCATCGTAGCGGTAGCCATGGCTCTGCCAGTGGTGGCATAACCATCATCGAGGGCAATGAGGATGAGCGCGAGAATCTAATTGCGAAACGAGAATCAAGTCATGAATACGATTAGGCAATAAGGAATCACACCCCATCCCCGAACCCCCATCTCCTCCAAAACACACACTAAACAAGCAATCCAATCTATATAAATATATTCCAATGCATAGTCTTTAGTCTACCACCAGCCACTCCATGTGTTTCCACATCCCCCCGAAGATCTCACCGGATCTTCGCCGTGAAATTCTAGCAATAGTATACCCCCGATAGATAGAGATGAGAGAGAGAGAGAGAGAGAGAGTGGATTGCGTGTGTGTAGGTCCTTACGGGCCAAATAATACTTGAGTTTAGATCATTATCGTAAATAAGGCATGCAAAAGGAGCTACAAATTTTAGAATGAAGCAGAGAATAATCTCAATTTGTGGAATCAATCAATCGGCACAACTTATAGCAGACTCCACAGAGATAGAGAGCAGATAGAGAGGAGAGAGCGTGCGAGTGAGTAGGGAGTAGGCAACCGTCCAGCGCTTAGGCGGAAGGGAAGACACATATGTAAATAATTACTTAATAATCCAAACGCACCGAACGCTGCTTCTGACTCTCCCCCATCCTACCAGCCCCCCGCCCCACATCCTCTACTATATATATATAAATACTATATACTGTATATGTTTAAATTTATGTATAATTTTAATGAATATAAAAAAGCTTTAATATATAAACAAGAAAAGGAATACATCTTATATCTAGGCCAGAGCTCTATGCACCCTCATAAGTTTCATAAGTGCCACACTTTTAGCAAATGTTTCTGGCAGACTCAACAGCACTCACGAATTAGGTAGATAAAAGAAAACACAATTTCGTAATGGAAATTTTAAAATTTGTTAAACATTATTGCCATTAAGTAATGGGCACTTGCCCTGATAAAACATCAAACGCTATACCCAACAATTATTGAGTGGAATATTGATGACCAAATTCTGTGCACTGGCTATTTTCCACCGGCAAATATTTCTATTAGTTTGTGCAGTTTTATTTATTTTGTCGTTGGTGCAGCATTCGTTTACATTTTCCCAGAGCAATTGTAGATTTTCGTGGTGACGAGTCTTCTCCTCATCCGCTGCATCAACACTTCAGGAGCATCGCAGAAACGTCGGTGACTTATTGAGCCATGATGGCATAGAAATTCTACCAATATTGATTGCTAAACTTTGGTATAAACTGTATTGTGTAGATGATATAGGTGCCCACCGAACAGGCAATCTGCAAGCAACACAAAAAGAGTTGGCAGAACCCATTAGAAGGATCCCATCTGAATGGGGGGGACACTCGCAAAACTCACCCGCGTGAGCAAACAACAGTCTAAGATGGTGATGCCCAGGCAATTGATGCGCAACGGCTGATGAAGAATTTGCAGCGAAAAGTTTTGAATCTGCAAAAAAGATGCAATCTGGATCACAAAAAGAATGAAAGAATCGAACTCGGAATATACGCACCTGCAGTGAGAGATCTGGAAAGCTACAGCAGCCCGTATCCGTGACAATGTTGTGCAACTGATAGGCTATCTGTGGCACCATCACCATGCAGCCCTGCGAGGCATAGATGAAGGCGGGTATCTCAAACAGGGCGGGAAATATCAGAGAGTAATCTGTACAGCGCTCACCCGAAAGTAAGGATCAGAATGGACTCTACAGACTCTACAGGACTTTGGATGCTTACCCAAGTTGGCAATGGCTATGTAGATGGTGTAGTACATGAAATAGCAATCGACTGCAATCCTCACATAGATCGAGAGCAGAACGGTCAGTGTGGAGTAGCAAAAGGCCCGCTGGAAACAGCTATACATCTCATGGACATGATTGTAGACGCACTGCTTCTGCAGCAGACGGCGGCGCAGGAAGTGCCCAAAGCCCTTGAAGCTGCGTCCCGTTTGGCTGGCAAATCTCGAGTAATCGGCCAGCAGGCATAGCTCCCGTTCGAGTTGGACCAAGTGCTGGCGCAGCAGCTCCATATGCAGCACAAACTGCATGTTCCGCATGTACATGAGAAAGACGAGCGGCTCGTAGGTGCTCCAGAAGAGTGTCAGATGGATGTCCGGGGGCTGCACCTGCCACAGCCAGATATTGACGACTATCTCCCCCACCAGCATGCCGTACAGCCAGACCAGGTAGCGTCGGTACTGCAGCAGCTCGCTGCGTATGGGGGCTGGCCGAGAGAGTCGACTGCTTGCGTGGTGCTGCTGCCTGTTAAGCTTCCCGTGGAGCCACCAGAAGCGTGCCAGGTGTCGCTGGCTGGCCATTGTCTCCCCATAGATGGCCAGCAGGCCGAACTCGCAGAATATGTACTTGAGGGCATCGTTCACGCAGCCGAACATGTCGCCCTTGTAGAGAAACGGCAGATGGCTGGTCAGGCACCCGGCCACCATTCCACTCAGCCCCAACATCAGGAACAGGCTCCAGACTCGCAGGAGTTTTCGCGTCCTACGCGGCCGCTCATCCCCAGGCAGGGGCAGGCCATGTAGGCCAAGCACCTGATAGACGCGCAGGTGAAAGTGCAGGACATGGTCCAAACGGCCGCTCATCGTGGACTGACTGGGGGCTGACTCTGCTGACTACTCTCTGTTCTCTCTGGCTTTGTGGCTTATCCCTGCGACACATTTTCAGTCGTTGATTGGTGATTGCGGATAGTACCTGGGGTGGGGTACTATCTAGTACCTAGTACCTGGGAGAACCTAAGAGTTTCTTGGAAGTTATTGCACAGAAAACGAGCAGAAACATTGCTAGAAGCCTCCATTAAGAGCAACTGAAACTTGCAATTGTGATCCGAATTGTTATTCGGATGCACAAGCGGAAAGTTTCAAAGAGAACCCTCGAGAATCGCGTGTTGTGGGTGTCGATAATGGTTTCGATTGGTGTGGTGTAGATGTAGAGATGGTAAGCCTGCCCATGGCTGGCTTAGGGTATTTTTCTAGTCGCATTAACCTATAACTTAAGCATATGGGTCACCCGTTTGACTGACATAACTCATTTTCATTAGCTTAAGTAGCCAAACAGTTCTCTCACTCTCACTCTACTCTGGTCGCCTCCTAGCGTAGCATTTTAAACCACTTTCCAACCGGTTCCCACACCACACAAAAATACGTACGAGTACCTTCAAGGTCTACAATATATTTGTCTGCTGCTCGGGAACGGAACTCTTATCAACTACGAAAAAAAACGGTCCAATAAATAAGTTAGTCTATAGTTAAGGCAGGGACTGGGGTGGTGCACTACAGATAGGGCCCACTGTACTGATAGCCACCGCTGCCGTAGCCCTGCACATGACCTACGTTGTAGCTGTCGACACCGTTGTATGTCTCGGGGGCGGCACTATTGAAGCCCGTGGCCTCTGGCCAATCCACCAGTGCCGGTCGACGACGACGCGTTGCTACTGGTGCCCCATAGGTGTCCGGCAGCTCGTCCTCGTAGCCATCGAGGCTCCCGCTGCTGGGCACCTGTGGAGATGGTCGGAAACCCGTGCTGCTGCCGCCACTGCCGATCGGCCTGGAGTAGTCATAGCCGTAGGCGGACGACGGCTCCTCGGGTGCCTCCAGGGTGTAGGCCGGTGCTGGGGCCCGTCCCGACTTGGCGCCGCGTCCAGCATGGTTGTAGGGCGCAGAGTAGCTGTAGCCCTGCTCCACATCCTGCTCAATGTGCTCCTCGACGGGAGCGGGCTCTGCATAGGCGCCACCAGTACGATGGGAGTGATGCGCATGATAGTGGTAGCCCAAATCCTCGTCGTCATCCTCCTCCTCGTGATGGGCATGGTGTTGCTTGTGGTGATGGTGGTTCAGCTGGGTTGGGCGGGTCTCTATCACTCGGTACGTCTCCACGCTGTGCTCCGGATGATCCTCATAGTCGTAGCCACTGTGCACAGGAGCTGGAGCTGGCCTGTGCTGTTCCTCGATGATCGTGTAGGTGTTCACCTTCTTCTTGGGTGGCAGTGGCGGTGGTGGAGGAGGTGGCTGCTTCTTGTTGAATGTCTCCGTGAGATGTGCGGCCAGCTCCTTGGCGTGATTCAGATAGTCCGCATGCTCGCTCATGTGCAGCGGCTTGTCCAGATCGGAGAGTATGACGCTCTCCAGCAGGGGACTGGGATGCTTCGGCTTGGGTGGCGTCACACGACCGCGCTGCAGGCGCTGCAGCTGATGTGGATGCGGATGGTGATGGTAATGATGGATCACTTTGGCCACCTCGGGCTCACCGCCCTGCTCCTTGGGCACATGCACCTTGATGTGGACATACTCGTTGCCAAAGGCCGATACCGTGGCACAGCAGAACACCAACAGCAGCAGCAGCAGGAGGAGGTGAAGGTGGAACAGCGGCTTATTCGTGTGCATTCTGAGGCTGTGTCTATCGATGTGTTTGGATTCGATCTGATTCTGTTGAAGCGCGCACGCGATCTGTTTCGTGGTTGTCATCAGCTTATGGCCTATAGACCGCCGCCTTGCCAAAAATCGTTTAAACCGAAATCTTTCTTTTGTCCAAAATTTATATACAACAGCCCCGACCAGACCAGACCAGACCAACCAGACGAAGCTGCGACGCAGCTCTTGACCTACGCTCCGCCTTGGGGCATTATGGGGAAGAGAGCGATGCGGTCTATTCATAGGTTGACCATTGAATGCTCTTCCCTACTGCCATTGAAGGGGTCACATAACTTATCTAATCTCGTAGCGTATATACATTATATACGTTTGTATAAGATCTTAAGTAGCTCTTGAATTGGTTCTGTTCTGTCTTTAGAATACGGAATTCCTTAGTGAATCTGAGTCAGATCTGTGGCGAGTGCATTGCCATTTATAAATAATATATACAAATGCAATGTGCTCTGTGTAACAAGTATCTCCATATATTTTAAAACTAAACGGGTGCTGGCTAATAGATTATTGATGATGATGATTGATGATTTGTGATACTTCTGCTACTCGTTTGAGTATGAGCACTTCTACAATTAATTATCAACTAATATACTTAAGAAACAGAACATCAAAGGAGAAATAGTTTTTTTTTTTTTTGTTTGTTTGTTTGCTTGTAATTAATTGAATTGAATGCTTTTATATCTCTATTGAAAAGTGTGGCAATTAAACTGAAAAATATCAACAGAGGCACAAAACAGTAAGTTGATTTTTTAAGACACGCAAGATACAAATGGCAATTTAATACATAAATTGCACATGGAACATTGGGCTTGCCTGATGGAATTCCCTTTCCTTGCCGCCATTGTAGCTCCATAAAAGTGCGTGTTAGCTGCTTTGCTTTGCCCAGCTGCAACACAAAGTGCACATGCTCTTACTTCTATTGGATGCGAGAGAGAGAGTGTGTGTAAAAGCAACTGTAAAATGTCATTTTGTGGTAAACACCGTTTGACAGTCGTCGCTTCTCTCTCTCTCTCTCTTCCACTGTTCCTCTGTGCCGCTCTGCTGCTCTGCTGCTGGCATCCACTCTCACTCTCTTTGGCCCTTGCTGGCAACAACGTTTATCCACATAGCGGTTCTTTTTGTTTTGTTTTCATTTCATTTTTTATTTGTTTTAACTTTTGTTTTCATTATCATTGAAATGCGGCGCATATATTTTTCTAGCCGCCAGCCAAATCAAAAATCGTAACGAAAGTTCATACCAAAAATTCAAAAATTCAATAATGAAAGCGACTTCTAATGGTCAGCTCGGCTTCGGATCGGGTCTCAACGATTCGATTGGTAATTTTGGTTCGATCATATCGAACATATACATACTACATATATCCCCTACATATGTATGTATATCCCTTTAATACCGTATTCTCCCTTATATAATATTTGAATTATTTGTGATTATCTTTTGAATGTTGTGTGTGTGAAATTAATAAATTAATTTAATGGTGACTGCTAATGAGGGGCAGCAACACTGAGAAAGTTGCGCTGCGGCATTATCGCATCATCATCATCATCATCAGGAAAGTTCATCATTCATAGCTTTGCTCTCTATGTAGTAGAAACCAGCAAAAAAAAACAAAAAAAAAAAAAAACAGTAATTATAATACAAAAGTTACTTAAAATGCAACTCATTTTTAATTTATTGTAGAAACAACTATGATTGAATTGTAATTTAATTTATTTGCATTTAATTTGTTGCTGTGGAAATTCTAAAGCATGCCCCGAAAATTAATCTATAATTTGAGATCATCTCAGGGCAGGCTTACACATAAATTAAATATCAATCAGCTCAGCTCTCTCGCACGCTTTTCAGTCAGCGTGGAAATTTACTACCATGCCAGTGTTGGGCAGGGAGGTTTGGTACTGGGGAATGCGGTTGGTGGTTGAGTGCAAAAATCGAAACCATTCAAATTTAAATAAATGAAAATAAGACAAAAAAAAGTTAAAGAAATGAGGTAGGAGTGAAAATAAAATAAACGTGTTTCTATGTCCACGCTAAACAAAAGCAAAATAAAAAAAAATATTCATGGTCATAGTTTTATGGAGGAAGGGCGTACGAGCATTACGTATACGTACCGCCGACACAACCTCATCCCCATGAAAGGGGCAAAAACTGTCATTGCAGCATTCAATTGTAAATCCTATTAGCCCTCTAATTGACTTAAGAGTAGACAGGCTACAGCTAAATATGTGCTAATATACGGTGGGTAGAATTAGCCCAACACATAATTCACTTTATGATGCAAGTTATCATAGAATCTCCATTACTCCTTTTGCCCATTCATTTCGATCGAATCGATTACAGCTACATAAGTGCGCAGAAATTCCTCTTCTATCGATCTCAACTGAGTGCAAGTCTATCGCTTCTTTTATCCATCCAATTACTTTCTATCTCTTCTCCTCCTATACTTCACGTTTTTATCGATAACAGCTTAAAGGAGTTCAAACGGACAGGTGGGTGTACGATGACGTCAACGCTCTGCTCTGTCTTAGCTGCTCAGCAGCAGCAGCAGAACCAGCAGCAGCAGCAGTCTATCTGTCTGTGTGACGACTCGTCATCATTGCTGGCGCGTCATCAAAGTCAGTCCAGTCGGTCGGCTTGTTTGTTTCTTGGTCGTTTCGTTTGGATTGATATTGTCAAGAGTAAGTGCTTCGGCCGCAGCGCCGACGCCGACGCCTTCGTCTGCTGCTGCTGCTGCCTGCTGCCGCCTGCCTGCTGCTATCGGTAATGCTTGGCCCACCCGGCCTGGGACAACGGCGCCAAAACAAACCAAAATCAGTTTGAATTCTGCCTTCAAGCGCACTAGAACAAAGCCCAAGCTGGCCAAATCCGAGTATTAGCCGCCTCCTCTCACTCCTCTCCCCAGTTGCTGTGCAATTAATCAAAGAACCTAGCAACGCGTATCTTAAATTGTACATTTATTTTGTTCTTTTTTGAGTGCAAGTTTTATTGCTTTGCTTTAGTTGGTGATACGTGGAATACGTACATATACCGCAGCAAACCCCCCCAGCAGCAGCGTCTGTGAGCAGCGATAACAGTTTTAGAACGCGAAATAAACAAAGCAAACAATTAGCAGTTATCAAGAGGAGCTCCGCTGCTCCAAATTTACTCCAAATCAGTGCAATGTCCTCTGGTAAGATTCTACCACGTCGCCAGGCGGTGCCCGTCCTTTACACACGCGGCACCCACTATGAGGTTGGCTTCGATATGGTAAGTTGCGTGACCTTTACTGTCCACTACCCACCCTACTCCCTGCTCCTCTAGGTTGGTCACGCCAACTGAATTTTAAATTGCAATTCCTTGAGTCTTGGGTTATGGGGTTAATTATCTAGATTATTGTGTCGCAAAGAAGACTTCATTTTGGTTATTAAGTATACGAGTATTTGTGGAATAAGTAGAGCATATTGCATCTTGATTTAATGGCCTCTAATGGCTTTAAAGTTTCCTAATCGAAATTGCTCTGAACTGCATGCCATAATTGAGCAAGAGATATCTACATATCATATCTACATAGATTTAACATCTTTACTTTGATATTAGTGCTGTTGAAATAGGTTCAATTTTTGCATTGATATTTTCAAACTACTTTCGGCTACCTTTTTTTGAGGGAAAGTCAAACATTAAACGATTATGCTTTCCTTCAAATTAAAGCCCACGGAAAGTGTTCAAATTATATACTGTTTTGTCCTTTAACTAAAGGGAAAATAAAGGCAATATATAAATAAATAAATGTATTATTATAAAACATATATGTATCCTGGTTTCACCCTTAAGATTTGCCGCAATTCTCGCAGCAAAACCGCAACAGTCAACAAGAGCAGAGCACTAAAGAGCTTTATAATTCTGTGGTTGGGCTTATCTTTACTGCAGCTACATATATAGCTATATATATATATATGCCAGACAGAACCGAGTAGACTGGACCTACATTCAGTGTCTCGGGACACGTGCCTCATCATCATCAACCCAACCGCAGACTTTGTTTCGTTTCATTGGCTAAATGCTAATGCAGATTCGTGATATTCTCGGCGTGGCTTTTGTCGTCTGTAAGATCTCTGATCCGGTCCAATTTGCATGCCACCGGAGTTCTACGGCACGGAGTTATCCGCATTCGTGTCCGCGTGTCCATGTCTGTCGCGAATGCCCACCCAAAAGGTTATTTTACAATCTTACCCAGCCCCCACCCGAAACCCCCCACAGCAACACTCCACCAACATTCATTATTCATGTTTTTTTTTTTTTTTTTGTTGTGTTCTTTCTTTATTTGCTGTTGTATTTTAGTCGTCGTTTGTTTTCTTTACACTGCCGATTGATCGGTCGTGATCGATTATATTTTTTTCTTTCGTTTTGTTTTTTTTTTTTCTTCTATTAAACGAATTTGCAAATAAATCTCCATGGGGGGGGCGGGGGATCGTGCCTTCCATTTTTGTTTGTTACAAAATTAGAAAGCATTTAATAATTTAATCATTATAATGGAAATGTATTTAAATTTGTGTGTATATTTTAATTGGTTTACAGGGCCGCACATTTGGCTCGATGATTAAGAACTTTTTGCTCTTATCGAAGCCACTGATCGAGACCTACTTGCCCCTCTATCAGACCCCAAAAGGCAGTAAGTACACTCATGAATATGCCACTCGTATTTGGGAGCACAAGAGCTGAATGATCGAGTGGATTGAATTGAATGGAATGATTCATTTCATTTCAGAGCAAATCTACAATGAGACCCTCGAATCGGTGAAGGATAGTTTTCCCCAGTATATACGCGAGCTGGAGGGCGTTGCCGATGGTGCGGAGGTGGAATTTCATAAGGTAAGCAAAAACTAAACCCCAAACCAATTAGTTAGGGGGTAAGGTTATCTAATTAGCAATCCAACTGTAAACTGTAAACGAGCCACTAATATGTAGGTAATATGAGTACTCGTAACACTCGTAACCTGTGGCTGCCACACAATTAAATGCTCATTAAATTGAATACCAACAATTGTTGGTTTGGTTTGGCTTAAATATTGTAATTTAACGCTAATAAGCCGCACACTGCAAGGCTACGCCAAGTGGCAGGAGGGTGTGTGGGAGGTTCTAACGGTGAAGCTAAAGTACCCCCCCCGTAAAACTTAAAGTCAAAGTCGGAGTCGGTCGTGCAATCAAAATAATCTCTGTGGGACATTCGTTGCGTGTCTGTGGGGTGTCCAATGACAACAACACCGAGTGCACTGCACTGCACTGCTTCCCCCTCTGTCTCACTGTACAGTGTTAATTGGCTAAGAGTGTACACACACCCGCAACACCCCTCCTCTGCCATAGCTGCATGTTGTTAGATAATCTAACAATGCAATTACTAGATGTTTAGTTTAGTTTTCTTAATTTAATTTTATTGTAATCAATGCACTGCCAGGGGATTCACCCAAGCGGCCCACCCACCCCACGTGCAGTTCAACAATGCCGCTTGTGCTTCTGCTGCATCTACATAATTGTCGATTCCCACTTAGCTGGCGATCACTGTGTTGCACAGGCAGCAGTTCAAAACTGCCGTTGACCGACGATTGCCTCGTGCCGCGTGCAGAGAGCAACACAGACATTGAACTAGTTCCGATTTGCGGCCTCTGCCACTGCCCATGCCCCCTGCTGCTGCTGCTGTTGCTGCTGCATTTGAGAGTGATAGACAAGCCTTCGTCTGCATACTCTACCCACAGCCAAGGGGTACTACGATTCGAAGTGACTTTATGTCAGGCAGATAAGTAAACATGTCAGGGCCCTGTCCTAGGTTCCACACACTAAAATACCCTCGAAATACGATCTATACTGGCAGTAGTAGTAACTGCCATAAAAAAAAAAAAAACATATAACTTGTTTCTAAATTTATGCAATTGTAAAATATATAATATTATTTTTCTAATTTATAACCTAGAGATTTATGCGCCCCCTTGTAATATTTTTACGATTTCTTTAATCAGGTTTCTGTTGAAATAATTGTGTCCAAATTACAACTAGAATACATATATCATTCCAAACGATAAGCTAATGGCAGTCAATGTTTTTGCTTTTGTTTAGAAATGTTCCCTGATAGGACAAGGTATTTCTTAGGCCCGATAAACGACTAGTTTGGGTTTATATTAGTTAGTTATTTTCAGGAATAAATCCATAACACTTTATAGACTTTACAAACCTGAACACAGTGCCCCACCATTGTCAGGAATTCCTACAGATATTTAGTAGTTAGAACCTCCGCATAGCTGCCACAGCTTCTGTTGCTAGACTTTCCTTCTTGTTTAATCCAATTTGTTGCAGCCAGGTAAGAAGCCTGACAAAATACCAACACCACAGATCCGAACTTAACCCTTGCTTGGCTTCATTTGGCATGGCCTACACTGGCCTGACATTGCCATTGGGGGATTGGGCACAGCACAGAACATGGCTCATTAGCATGGCAGCATGGCAGCATGGGTGCATGAGTGCATGAGTGCATGGCTGCATGGCAGCTGTCTTGTTGCTCGATAATGTGTTATAATTTTTTGTTTTGCAGCATTCGTACAGCTAGTAGCATTACGCTCCGGCCAATTAATTGCACGCAAAACTCGCGCTGACCCTGGCCGCAACTATGAAAATCTACTCTCGTACGAGTACGTACATCTATCTAACTAAATCAACACCAAGCTGCAGTGCGTTCTGTTTGGCTTCTCCTCTGTACAGGTGCTGAGACGGAGACGGTGACGGAGACGGAGGCTGGGGTCGGGGTTGGGACACTGTACTGACGACAATTAATAATTCAAATTAGCAGCATTATGATTGCATTAAGCCGCCTCATGTGCTGCCCGATCTGTCGCTGTTGCAGTTTATTGATAATTAGCATGGAATTGGATCGATGACGAGCTGCAGCTGCAGGTGTGTCGTGTGTGTCGTGGTGTGAACCTGAACTATACTTAGTTTGTGGTGATGCCATTAAAATATTTCAAATGAAAATAAGAATGGAAGGCTAGCCGAAAAGGCAAAGAGCACACAAAATAAGAATGCCTTGCCGCGTCTGTGAACTGTTTCAGCTGGGATAGGGATAGCTTATAAATAAATAAATAAGCAGGCAGAAATTGAGTATTGATTGAGTATTTAAAAAGCCTCTCCCCCACTGCCTGGGTTTTTTGTTCTATTTTCATTTTTTGTTTTTGTCAGCTCTTTCTGCTGCATCTGGATGACATCTTGCCACAGGCCTTGAAGTTGCAGCCGCGCAACAAGAACCAACCGACTGGCTGCTCCACAATTATTGTCAACCAAAAGAATTGCGTAGGTAAACCCCCCGGGAGGAGCTCCGGAATACGCGTATCCACTAATGCGCGTATCGTCTGACTTTTACAGCGACTTTTGGGCCACACCGAGGACGCCCTCACGGAGACCCTCAATCATTATTATTTCGTTGTGGCGCACATCGTCAGCGACAAGCCGCAGGGCAAGTATAATGTCAAGGAGGAGCACTTTATGTCCCTGTGCTATGCCGGACACCTGCCCGGCTA
Organism: Drosophila bifasciata; assembly: GCA_009664405.1. NCBI lineage: Eukaryota > Metazoa > Arthropoda > Insecta > Diptera > Drosophilidae > Drosophila > Drosophila bifasciata. The sequence continues at coordinate 35,321,694 of CM019041.1, forward strand.
CACCATGAATCAGAATCACCACGGACTGGTCTTCAGCATCAATACAATCAGTGCGGAGCTGCTGCGCAGTGGCAAGACGCGTAAGTGCGGTGGCAAGGTATCTTGGAACGAGCAAAAAATGATCTTTAATGTTCGCTCTAGCGAGACACTTCTTGACACGAGCTCTGCTGGCCACCAGCAATGTGGACGATGCCTTTAGGGTGCTCAGGGACGCTGGCGTGGGTGCAGCCGATGCCTGCTCCATTAACTTTACCTTCTTGGCGTGAGTATCGAAAGAACTTTGCCATTTCACAGTCTACAGAGTCTCTTTCACAGTGATCCGCGACAGATGTTCTACAACGTGGAGATGGCGCCATCGCCAGACCGCAAGAATGAGTCGCTGTTGAACATCAAGGAGATACCCTTGGGCGAGCATAACTACCATGTGAATCAGTGAGTATATGGATATACGCACCAGTACGATGGCAGGCTTCAGTAGCTCACTCCCCACTTTCAGATTCGATCGCATACACCAGGATCAGGCCAACGCTCTGATGGTCGACTCCAGCGTATCGCGTATGCAGGCATTCGGCACCTACAAGCCGCCAATGAGCGAACAGGATGTCCGCCACATGTTGGGCGACGTCTCTGGCGGCGAGTTTTGCGTGTGGCGTGAAAATGGCAGCTGCGATGAGGTGGTCAAGACCATTTCCGTTGGCATTTTCGATCTCAGCGCCAAGACCATGTCCCTCTATTCGGACAATCCCAGTGAGACGGAGCCGCACTGCAGGTTGCCACTGCTCTTCAAGTAGGCTTAGCTTTAAATGCATCACATTCTATGTTTAATAAAGTTTATCAAATGGCGGTTTTTAGTTTGAAAAATTATAACAAAAATTACATCTGGTTTTGTTGGGCATTAAAGCCAATAAATAAATAAAGTTATTAAGAAGGAAAAGTGGAAAGCACTCACAATATGGTAAAACCCAACAAACAGTAATTGCGCAATTGTGTTCTGTAGGGGTAGGGGTCACAGACACTCCAGGTGGGCCGCAACATAAAGTTGCAAAAGTGGCCCTTATCAGCTTTATTCTGTTACTTTTGGACTGTGCATTGGTATAACTTTTTATGGCTGATTTGAATTCAAACACTTCTCAGTCAGCACCAGGTGTGTGTGGTATTATTTTGCGCCGTCTGTGAATCGGAGAGTTTTATCTTTTTTGTAAGAGAGAAATAACTCTGCTGAGGAAGATTTCATTTTCCATTGCGTACAGTTGTCTGGGCAGATCAAGGGTTGATATTTTCAATATAACGGTAGATAACCACCGACCTCGTTCCGATTATTTGCTTGAAAATATCGATATTCTTTTTGCAACTTGGCCAGTATAGAAAATATCGCCATCAAATATATATCGATATATGAAATTATCAATATATATTTAATATCCATCGCTAGCAAACTCAAGTCCACTGCGTGCAAACCAAAAAAAAAAACATTAATTGTTTGTTTTTTTTTTTTTATTGTGTTCATTGCCGACGGTTGTGTTAAAAATACGCGAATTAAAGTTGAACAATAATTCGAGTTGAAAGTGAAAAAGTAAAGCACTCCGATATCCAATTGCTAGCGAAAGTGAGTTGTTGTGTGACTTCTTCTCATCTCCTCCATTCCCCCCTGCTTCTGTTTCTGTTTTTGTAGACCGAGCAACATGTTGCCAGACAAACCGAATTATGAGGCGAGAAAATGGACGTAATCATTTAAACAAAAGGCGTGCGTGTGGAAATAGCAATCCCAAGCGTCAATATCCACGCAATAGGCTAAACGGCGGCTCCCCGCTAATCTGCCGCCCTTCCCACACAAGCAGTCACCCGCATCCGCGCCCGCAGGCGCACACACAGGACGACAGCAGACGACAGACAGTAGCCCCTTGCCCGAAACGTAAGTCCTGCCAGCACCCAGCAGCATCCAGCAGCTGAGGAAATGCGCGCATTCCTCTATGGTAGAACCCCTATGGCCAATTTCCATGACACACAACCTACTTAAATTATTAATGCACCCACACGCACACACACTAGCGCGGGAGAGCGAGAGTCCACCCCCTATTTCAGCTTTGGCGACACATTGAGACAGTAAGCCCCCTCCTCCCGCTGCTGCTTGTGCGAGACCCCATATAAATTAGATTTTATTTCACTTTTCACTTTTATGTGTGTGTGTTTGCTTGCCATTGTTCCATTGGTAGGCTGCTGCTTGCTGGCTGCTGCATCTGCCTCCCTGCTGGATAAAGAGAAACAGAGAGAGAGAGAGAGAGCATTATTGGTACGAGCACTTTATTATTGTTGTTGCATGCAATGAATATACATATGTATGTACATATGTATGTAAATACGCTTATAGAATCCCAGTCAGCAGTCAGCAACCGTACGAACCACTCAGCGCGTATGACATGACCCATTGTTTATCTAAAACGCCTTCTAAGACTTTCGCCCAGCTATCGATAAGATAACAACAATTCCATATTAAATACAACAATTTGAAGAGCAAAAGCAAAACTTGAGCAAAAATCTAAACAGAACATGAACCACTCCAGGAGGACACTGTAATCCTTTGTGGGTGGGTTGGGTGTATCGCTTAATCATAGGCGATCATGATTGATCCATAGGCCATGTACTGTCTGGCACAGCGCACACCCTCATGGCTCATTCACGAGCAACAAATAATGGCCGTAATTGATGCGCAAATATTGTGACTCCATCTCCACTCACGACAATGGAAAACTGGGGGGATCATCTTCACTTCTGTCTGTTGTTTATCATCTGTCTGTGGCACGTTCAGGGCAGGGCTGGGAAGGCAAGGCCAGGCCAGAGAATCTATCTGGCCTTGATCAAGCAAGGCCTAATCTATAACTGTAACTGTAACTGAAGCGGAGATTGGCATGCGTTTGGCATAACCACAAAATCTATATATACTTTATACTTATACATATGTACATATAAATAAATCTCGTAGAGAGGCTTCAGTTCTCGCTCCCACTTCCATTGATTAGCTAGCTCTCTCTCTGTCTCGCGTTGTTGGCATTCAATTAGAGATGTGCGCGTGACTGCACGATCATTAGAGCAAAGCAAAGAGATGCTTACGCTACGTAATCGTAGGCTTATTACGTATGAACGTTCCAACAAATATAACGGTCTAAAGAGTGGCAAGCACAGCAGCTGATTTTCACTGTTAATCATTCCATTTCCACTTCATCCAGCTTGAAACCGAAACAAATGGCATGAGAAATGCCCAGATCGTTCCACACGTTCCACAACGAACAATGAATAATGCAAACCAATTTAAATCACGGAAACGCGCAAGTGACGGGGCCGGACACCGAACGTCACAGCGTACAGCAGGGGTAGGGGGTACCGGTGGGAATGTGGGCGGAACGGAACTAAATTCGAGGATAAATTGTTGCAAATCGAATCAAATATAAATGAAAATTGCTTGATAAAGGGACAAGTTCAGTATAAATAATTGAATTTGTATCGAAGTTAATTGATTTGAAAGGGAATTGGAAATGCAAGTGCCATTAAAAGTGTTCCCAAAGCAGTAGTTGTGGGTGGGGGGGCATTGCTTCTAAAGGGAATGCTCAAGTAGAATTTGTAGAAATGCGCACATGCACATTTTCGTTATCTTGTTAGATTCGTTCGTCTGTTCCTTCTGCTTTACCCATTCATTTGCCATGTTCGTTCTAGTTCTAGCTTTATTCGTTCGTCGGGCCCAATGCCATTGGTCGCAAGTAGAATGATGCTCGACTCGAGTTTAGCTGATAAAGAGAGTGTTTATGTTGTTGTTTTGTTTTGTTTGAGTGCCGCTCTAGAGTGTTGAGTGTTTAGAGGAGGTAGATCCTCCATCCCATCCCATCCCATTCCATTCTCTTGATATATTGTGACAATTTCAATGCTGATTGAATGCCATTTCATCTTGCAGAAATACAATCTCCATTATGGAGCCCACTGCAGCGGGGAATCTGCTGGAGATCATGGACCTGGCGCGTACACTCCGCCAGGAGCAGCTCTTCATCCAGCAAGAGCAGATGGCCTTTGGCCAGCTGACGGGGGCGCTAGAGACCAATGCAGGCACCATAACAAAGGTAAATATTAGCCAAAGAATGACCTAAATTATTACTCATACTCATTTTCTGGCTGACTTTGGCAGTTGGCCTTTGTGTGTGCCCAGCAGAGGCAGATACTGAACGAGCTGCTGCTGGCCAGGAACGATCATGATCCCCTGCTGAGCTGCAGGCGGGCGAGCGGCTACGACAGTGCACAGTTTGTGGATGCCAAGCAGGTGCTGCCGTATGAACATGCCCTCGCCTACGAGGATCTCTTCAACTATCTGTACAATACGCCGTATTTGTTGGCCCTGTCGCTGGCCACAGCGGATCGGCTGTCACTGCTTTCGAGCGGCCAACTGGGGCAGATCATCAACACGATAGCGACGGGCCTGTATGGGAACGCCATCAACACAAAGGATGTGGAGCTGCTGCTGAAGCTGCTGCGCGAACTGATCGAGATCCAGGTGCTGGGCAGCGAGCAGCCCCGCCGGCTGCTCCGCACCAATAGCAGCTCCTTCGCCCGCCTCTATCAGCGGCTCGTCGAGAGCCTCTTTTCGGCCAGAATCTTCCTCACAGCCGCCCTGCACGCGCCCCTGATGGGGGTCTTAAGCGAGCACGATGTCTGGCTGGATCTGGATCCGCACAAGCTGATGCAGAGCTTCAGCCAGAAGGAGCGTGAAAGGCGCTTCGGTGAGGCGAGCGGCCAGGAGGGGGAGCCCGGCGAGGAGTACCAGCGCAATGTGGCACGCTTTCATGCGGAGACGCTCGGCAAGCTGCACACCCATGCCCAGGTGTTCGTGAAAAGTCTGCAGCAGAGCTGGGCTCTGTTTCCCAGCTCCCTGCGCTGGCTGCTGCAAACGCTCAGCCAGCAGCTGCGGCAAACGCATCGCCACGAGGAGCAGGAGATCCGGCAACTGCTCACGGATCTGGTGTTCACGCACTTCATCTCCCCGGCCATTGTCAGCGCCGATCTGGTGGGCATTATCGATGTGAATGTCAGCGAGCGGATGCGCCACAATCTCAATCAGATTGTCCAGCTGCTGCAGCGGCTGGCCCTCAACGACGAGGGCAGCGAATTGGTCCAACTAATGGAGCTACTCATGCTGGGCGAAACGGGCGAGGATGTGGTGGCCATACTCCCGCAGCAAACAGACTTTGAGCGCTCCCAGCTGGCCATCAATCAGCGGGAGCTCTCCCAGTTTGTCGAGTTCTTTCGGCTGTTAACGTCGCGCGATGAATACGATGTCTCGGCCGAGGAGAGGCAACGTTTGCAGCGCATTCTAGGCAGAATACCCAAGCAGCCGCAGGCGCAGCCTCCGCAGCAATCCCAGTCGGAAGTGCCAGACAGTCCGGAAAAGTCCAACAAGAAAAGCAGCAACAACAAAAGTCTGATGCGTTTGGGCAAGGCAAAAAAGAAGCTGGCCAATAGCATGAGCTTCAGCACTGGCAACAGTAGCAGCAACAGCAATAAAAATCCACAACCTGCCGCCGAGCAGCTTCCATTGCCAGTGGCAAATGGCCAGGCGAATAGTTTGAACGTTTCCGCTGCTTCCAATGGAGATCTCGAGCAGTGCTCCAGCCACAGCGGCAGCAATACGAGTCTTAGTTCCTGCGGTGCTCCCGTTGCTCCCGCTGCTGCTGCTGCCACTGCCCCTACCCCTACCCCTACCCCTACCCCCGCTGCTGCTACTGCCCTGGCTGCCACAACAAACGATCATCAATGCTGCCACCCAGATGAGCCTGTGCTCATGTTCAGCATCTACAACGCCTCAGCGAAGAGCAAACTGAAGCCGCTCACCGAGGAGGAGGTGCTAAAGATGAACTGCATCGGGCAGGATGGCTGCAGCAATCTGCTGCCCGCTGTCGCCTGCACCCCTGGCGCCCTGGTGGCACCCTCCTCGAACAACGATGATGTGAGCAGCCTGGAGGCAATGCGACGGCCGCAGGACGATGCCTCCATTGGCAATTCGGACAATCTGGAGGCGATCAGTGAGGCGGCGCATTCGGTAGCCAGTTCGCTGGATCTCGAGGAGCAGCAGGAGCGTGATGTCCACGAGAACGAGGATAATCTCTCCGATATGGTGTCGGCGAATGTCTCCGGCCGGGGCACGCCCAATATCAGTGGCCGGGACACGCCCTCGTCCCAAGTGACGGACGGCGATGGCGGTGGCGGTGATCTGGCCCATCATCATGGCCATCACGTGCGTGCCGCGAATCCCCAAATGCAGAAGATGCTCCTCTCGAAGGCCCGCTCCGACATCGAGGATAAGTTCTGTAAATTTGAGCTGAAAAAGTTCGAGGGCGATGAGAATGTGAGCATCATTTCGGACACCTGGTCCACGGATGTGCTGGCCAGCGATTCGGAGAACACCCTCGATGCCACAGGCAGCGAACGGGGAGGCGACCGAGACCGCGATCGTGATCGCAACTTCTCCACGCCGCTCATCCCCTCCGCTGTGGTCCTGCCGGGTGACAATAATTTCGTTGTGGAAGCCCTGGCCCGGGCCGGGGCCGGTGTAATCTCTGGACCTCACATGGATGCTTCCGATCAGCGCTCGGAGAGCAACTGGAGCACCGATGTGCTGGCCAGCGACTCGGAGAAGTTGGCCGAAATGGATACGGATGACAATGCCAGCATCACAGCCAAATCGGACATTGCCGCGGGTGCCACGGGTGAGAGGGGTGCCGGAGTGCCAGAAGTCCCTGGTGGGGGCGTGGGCGATGACGACGACGAGGACGAACAGACGCCGGGCAGCAGTGGCGACGGGGAGCCCGATCCAGACCGTGAACGACTGCGCAATGGCAGCGAACGTAGCCAGGAGGATTCGGCGTTCTTCGATGCCGTCAACTCGTACGAGGATGCCCACCATCTATACCATGGCGCCTCCTCGCTGGCCCGCAGCTCGGTGCGGACCAGCTACCATGTGATGGGCGGGGAGAGCAGCTTCCAGCAGCAGTACAAGTGCAGCGGTGCGGAGGGCATTGGCCGCAAGACGACACCGCTGATGGGCACCTCGTGCATGCGACGCCAGACCTCCGCGGAGAGTAGCATCAGCAATCAGAGCCTCAATCTGGAGGAGCCGCCACCGCCGCCGCGAGCACTGGCAAAACATCATCACCATCGGGATCGGGATCGGGATAGAGATCGGGAACGTGACTATCGTGAGCATCATCACAAGTCGGCGGGTCTGAAGAAAAAGAAGCAGCATCAGCAGCAGGAGCACAAAGAGCAGCAGCATCGAGATCTCATCGATTTTAGTGATTGCAGCGAGGACAAGGATGAGGAGGAGGAGGAGGAGCAGCCACCAGGACTCGTCCAACAGCTGCTGGACATGTTTAACCAGGAGGAACAGCAGCTGCGGCTGGGTTGCTCCTCCCAGTCGTCTGTCGAGCATCGTCGCATCTCCATAGAGCAGCGTTCCCAGTGCATCGATGGGCGACGTAATGGCATCCTGGCAGGCAGCATGCGTAGCCATCAGAGTCTCAACTATGAGAATCATGAGATCATGCTCAATTCGATGCTGCCCAAGACGGATGATGACAAGCAGGAGCTGCTGCTGTGCGTCCAGACCCAACAGCAGCTGCAGTTGGAGGAGCGAGCTGCTGCCGCCGCCGCCGAAGCTGGAGCTGGAGCTGGAGCCGGGGCAGGAGCCAGCGGAACATCCAAGCCGCCAAGCAAGGCCACAGGAGCCATACCAAAGAGCATTAGTTTCGATGCCAGTGCGGATAAAGACCAGCAGCCCTATCACCGGGATCGGGATAGGGAGAGGGAGCGGGACAGAGAACGAGATAGGGAACGGGACAGAGACAGAGAACGAGATAGGGATAGGGATCGAGACAGGGATAGGGACAGGGACAGGGATCGTGAGCATCATAGTGCTGGCATTTTCAACAAATTGAAGCAGGGCTTCTTCAAGCATCGCCGCGGGGGCTCAAGCAGCTCCAAGAACAATGCCGCCCCTTCGAACATAAATCCGCATCCGAGTCCCAATCCCACAACTGAACCGGTGGGATCCCGCAGTGTTAGCTTCGATCCGAGTGCTGGCTGCGTTAGCTTTGGCACCCACTACTGTGATAGCAGCGAGGATATACTGGCCAAGTACCGGCGCAAGGTGAGCAGCTCCAGCGAGGCAACCAATTCCGATTCAACGGGCAACGGGGGCGGAGCAGCAGCCTCAGCCGCAGCAGCGGCTGCAGCGCATTTGCACAAGCATGTGAATGGAGGGTAAGTGGGCCCCAGTCCAATCTGTACAATCTCACACCTTACACCGTTTCCTCGCCTCTTTTGTAGACAACTGCCTGGCGTGGCGTTTGGCAGCGTGAAGCAGAAACTGCGCACGGTGCTGTCGAAGACGGATCTGCATAGCGGGGACTTTCGACAGACGACGCCGCTGCGTCCGCTGGATGCCACCACACCGCTGCAGATCTACCTGCAGATCCAGCTGGCGCAGTGCATTAGCCTGCAGCGTTTGCCGCAGATCTCGCACGTGGCGGAGGCGCTGCGTTGCCTCGAGCAGCTGGAACGGCCGCAGCATGGCCAGCTGCTGGTGGAACTGCAGCATGACCTTCAGCGCAGGCAGAGCTATCTGCAGTACCTGATGCGACATCGCCAGCAGCTGCTGTTGCGCTCTGAGCAGCTCGAGCAGCTGGAGGTGCGGCTGAGGAGTGAGGCGCGTAGCTGCCAGCGCTGCCTGATGCAGTCGCTCGTCCGGCTCTATCTGGCCTGGGCCCGGCAGCAGGACAAGCTGGAGCAGTTCCAAACCGAATTCGCTCAACTGAGGGCCAGTGATGAGCGGGCGGAGCTGGTCGATGAGTTTGTCGAGCAGCTGCTGCAGCATCTGATAACGAGCGCCGATCTGCTGGACGACTGGCAGGTAGATGCCGCCCGGGAGGCCATTGAGCGTATGCTCCTGGAGCTAATGTATCAGCAGGTGATGTTCCCCAATGAGGATGCCGATGTCTCGCGTGACACAGTGCTCTCGGCGCACATTGGCAAGCTGCAGCGGTTCGTGCATCCCGCCCATCCGGCCCTCTGCATTGCTCAGGAGTATCTGGGCGAGGCGCCCTGGACATTTGCACAGCAGCAGCTCTGTCATATGGCCGCCTACAAGACGCCGCGCGAGAAGCTGCAGTGCATCATTAAGTGAGTCATTCTACAGTCCATACATTAACATAAATTAAATTCCATTCCCGCCTGCTATTTCCCATCAGCTGCATCTCAAGCATCATGAGTCTGCTGCGCATGTCCTGCGGTCGTGTGCCCGCTGCCGATGATCTGCTGCCCGTGCTCATCTATGTGGTCATAATGGTTCGTACACTAGCCCCACTCTCGGGTCACAAATGGGTGAATATATGCGTATTTATATTACAGGCAAATCCCCCCTATCTGCTGTCGACTGTGGAGTACATTAGCTGCTTTCTGGGCAGGAAGCTCGTCGGAGAGAACGAATTCTATTGGACGCTGTTCGGTTCGGTGGTGAAGTTCATCAAAACGATGGATTATCTGGACTAGCGCTTTGTCAGGAGCTATCCTTCCCATCCGCCAGCCACTCCACTTCCCACGAGATATTTTTAGTGAATATTTTTGCATGTAGAGATTAACTTTTCTTCCACAAACACCCCACCCCCTCCCCTTCTATATGTATGTATGTATATCTATCGTATATGTATATCTCTATGTATTTGTATGTGTATGTGAATTTATGATATTTTTTGTGTTAACTGTAACCTTAAACTTTAAGTTCCACTGCGGCAGATGAGACATAATCCCACAAACAACTCCATATACTCGTACATACATATAAGATCTGCTCGTATCGGAAGATATGTAATTAAATATTAAGTGAAAATCAATCTAGAAGGCCACGCCTCGTTCATGATACTATCTTACAAACATACAAATATGTGTACATATATACACGGAATGCAATTGTATATTCATTCATTCTTATGGCATACCAACAATAACTCTAGAGGATAGGGCCCCCCGATCCCTATTCCCTCTACAATATACAACATTGTACATAGATACATAGGCACATATATATTTATATACGAGTACTCGAGTACATATATCCCATATTTACATACGGTTTAGCCTCTGTCATAAGAAATGCAACTTAATATTCCTTATTGTGCAACACAAAATTATAAAAAAAACAAAAGTAAATCCGTTGCTATGTGTGGTTGTTGAAAGGGTTTTTGGGAAAGAACAGGAAGAACAGCTCCCCAGATGATCCCTAGATAGACCCAAAGAGCAACGATGCTCCCTCACACTCAAAGCGATCAAAGGATCGCAATCCCGACGCGCTGCAAAGCATCGCCGTGCATCGTTGGGTCGCGAAAGCTCACAGCCCCGTCGCCGTCGGGTGGCAGTAAAACGTTCAGCCAAGAAAGAAGATCGTTCTCGCTCGCCCTTGCGTGCTGCCAAGAGCCAACGTTTGTCCTCCTGCGTTTCCCCTCGGCGCCGTGGAGTGTCGATGCCCTCTGCAGCCGACAAGGAGTTGGAAGTTCACTCCCTCTCGGAAGCCCCTACCGGCAAGCCCAACCAGAACGGGCAGCTAATAATCCAGGCAATCCACAACTTGAACAAAGTTGCCAAAATGGAGGAGATTCTGGCCCAGCTGAAGGTGCGCCTTGGGGTGAGTAATCTGATGAGGAAACATCCGCTGGGATACGCTACTAATCGTATGATTGATTTCGCAGCTAGAAATATTTCCACCTGGAGCCTATACTCTCAAGAAGGGCGCTAAGTATGGCATCATTCAGGTGGAGGATGACGGGTTCGGTCAACTTCAAGCACCGCGGCCGAGGACAAGCTGGAAAGCCAGCCGACTCCCCTTGTCTTCAAGCCAACGGACCTGTCGGTTCTGTGCAGTGCTTCGCCATGCACCCTCTTTGCCCCTCGTAAAACTAGTAACGAACGTAAATAGAGGCGCCCCGGCCATCTGCTTTTATTCCGATTCAAAATTGCAGTAGTAACGTTAATAAACATTTCGTTTTTAGGCTATCTTTATGTGGGTTTTCTTTCTTTTATTTGAGTGCAAAAAGTGTTTGATTGTGAGCGAGGAACATTGCATCGCAACACTGAGAAGCTTTTGTGAGTGGTGTTGCTCAACATTAGATGTTGCGAAGTCCAGAAGTGCTACGGCGAGAAAGAGAGAGGAGTATACAAGTGCTGCAGCATGATGCGCTTTAGTCGCTCGTGTAGGATTTTGATCAACATAAGATCTGGCATCGTATAGAATGTTGCGAAGATTTCTGCCGGTAACGACATCAACACTTGGTTGGGGGTGGGAATTTTGTTTAATATCCGACAAACCCTATTTCCAGAGCTACCCAAAGATCACAGATTTATTCTAAAGCGAAAATTGCTATATAATATAGAAAAGTCACAGTTGTTAAAGCCAGATTGCGCCAAATGAATCGAAATAAATACGACATCCAAATGAAGAAGACGATGGCACTGGTTAAATTCACAAGAATCTCGGGATGTTCTAACTCCAACTCCCAGCCCAACTTCTTTCTGTGGTACGCCTCCACTATATCTTTCCGTGTGGGCGGCATCTTGACCTTGAGAAAGTCATTGCTCACAGGCAGCATTTGCCAGCGACCATTGCGCGTGCAGGTAATGCGATGTGTTGAGGTCCCCTTGGATGGTCCCCTGCCAACGCTCCAGCTGGATGAATTCCACCGAAATATGGCTTGTCTGCTGCTCCACTTCTGTTCATTATATTTTAGTTTCTAAATTACTATTCGAATTGAAGTGTTTGGCAGATTCCTCAAAGACTAATCTGGAAAAGGAAAAGTGGAACTTGCTCAACGCAGGTTGTCCACCAGTTCTTCATTCGGACCCAAACATTCATCGAAATGATCAGGACAGTAGTAGTTGTAACAGGCAAACAGTTAACAACCCCAGGTTAACAGCCTGTTACTGCTCTGCTTTCACAGCCTGTTACCGGTCTGCTATAACAGCCACTGTTAGTTTTCTGTGACACTGGCTCTGAGGTCCGATCTCTGCACGCTTATCGTTTGATTTACTCCTCCTACATCCATACAATACTTTATGCAAGCTCCTATAAATAATTATTAATTTGTAGCCTATGAAATGACGGATTAATGCTTCCACTATTCTTCTAAATGAACAGCCAGTTACAGCGCACTGTAAACTCTCAACACTGTCAGCGAGAGCGCTTGCGATCTAGACTACTGACTATCTGACTGTGCTTAGCACAACAGCCCGTGCTCACACAAACATGAAAAATGATCAACAAAGCAAGCAATTGAACATTCTGTCCACTATTCATTAGACGCCTATACTCAAACATAGTCAATATTCGAAGAAACCCAATCTGGCTAACAGATCAGAACAGAAACGGAACATGTCGCTCGGCCGTGCGTCGGGGATGCGGAATGGAACGCTGAGAGCGTTGGCAGCCAAAAAGGTAACGGTGCCGGCGGCACTAGCTAAGAAATCGAGCAAGAGCCGCTCGTTCTACTTTCGGTACTTGGAGTTGTGTAGGGCGCAAAACCTTACACCTGTTCCCGAAATACGAAAGAAGCCGGATGACAAGAGCACCCTGGAGTTCTACGCCGACAAGCTGAGCGTGAGCGACTGGCTGCTGGTTAACGAGTCGCTGCATAATGATCTGTGCCTGAAAAACCTGGTGCTGCGCATGCGGCGCTCCTATCAACACAGTGAGTAGAGTAACCACAGTCGGGAAAACTAAGGGACTGGGGACTAAGGAACCCCTCCATGCAGATACAATCGATCCTATCGACACGGAGAATCGGGCCCGACTCTTTAAGCAGCGTCCGGTGGTATTCACGCGCTTCATTTTCCGCGGCCTCGTTCAGTCCATCGCCAATTGTGTGGCAAGCAATAAGAATCTCACAGTGCTCCAGCTGGAGGGTCTGCCGCTTTATGGCGGCTACATTGACTGCATTGCCAAGGTAGGACGAGCACCCATCACATCACCCATCTGAGCATTCTAGTATCCATCATTGTGTGTCTCTGCCTCTAGTCGCTGGCTGCCAACGATTGCCTGGAGACCTTGAGCTTCCGCAAGTCCATCATTGGGGACAAGGGGTGTGAGCTGGTGTGCAATTCGGCCAAGTACCTCAACCGAATTGCACTATTCGATCTCTCCGAGTGTCGCATCACCGCCAAGGGAGCCGTTCACGTGGCCGATATGATCAAGGTATCGGTATATCGGAGGTAAAGGTACATCAGATGAACGGGGTAACCGAAATCCTTGGTATTCCCCGCAGATGCAAAAGATATCCCGATACACGGACGGATGGGAGCCTGCCCTGCGCTACCACACACCCGATTTGCAATCCCACTTGGGCTTGCGCACGCTCCTTCTGGCCAACAATCCCGATATTGGGGACCAAGGACTCAAATTGATCTGCGAGGTGCTAAAGGAGGATGCCTGGATAAAGGGTAAGTACGAGGAGAAGCATGGCCCAAGCCATCCCACACTAAGATCGCCCTTCGATCCTGCCAGTCATCGACATGCAAGGCTGTGGCCTGACTGACATTGGCGGCGATATCATACTCGACTGCCTGGACCTGAACCTTTACATCAGGGAGTTCAATTTGCGAAACAATGAGGCAATCAGCCAGCCAATGCATCGCAGCATTCGCGAGCACCTGGGCACCACAGACGCCGACGAGAAGCAGGAGCCAGCGTACGATGTCAGCTTCTTCCACGGCCTGCAGAGTCTGCCCAAGGGCAAGAAGTTCACCATTACCGAGCTGCGCTCGAACAACGAGATGCTGGAGCAGCGGCTCTCCTTCGAGCGGACACTACGCAAGAGAGCTGAGAAGCTGAACCTAAAGCTCAGCGATCAACTGATGGGCATCGATAGCTCCGGGGGCTCCGAAAAGGAAGAGCAGGAGCAAATGGAAGGAGAACACGATAGCCAATCGGAGGCCCCCCTCCCCCACATGCTCGACGAATATCTGGAAAAACACCCCATAGAGTATGTTGCCTTTTTTCTGCTGTATCCCTCTGTCTGCGAATTGTGCGTCCCTTTCTTTTCTCTTGCTTAGATCTCAGAAATATTGCCAGACGCTGTTTACCGGACTATTCAACAGCTCCGCCACCACCCCGGCAGTGACTCCGCGCCACATGGTAAAGCCAATGGAGTTCAGCTATTTCGAGGAACCGCAGAATGCACCACGGCAGCAGTCGCAGGTCCAAATGATGCGCAACGAGATGAAATACGCAGAGCGAAACGTGCAGGAAGCCAACAAGAACAACGAGTGGAAAGCGGATTATGAATTCGCCAACGAGCGTCACGTAAGTGCCTGTCACTGTCACTGTCACCACTTGGACCATTTACCTCCATTTCCTCTTCATTTCGTTATGCCAGTTCAAATCGAAGGTGGTTCAATTCGAACAGTTCATTAGCGACACTCTCGTAGGCAAGGGCGCTCTGCAGCACGGTCGTGCGGCCAACGAAGGAGCTGGAGACGGCCAGCACAAGTCGTTGGCGCATTGCGAGCAGTACATGGGGGAAACTGTCCTCACGAAGGGCGGCCTAAAACAAATGCGTGGTGCTAACGAAGGTGCTGGAGATGGCAAGCGCAATCTGATTGAGCGCTTCGAGCAGTACATTGGGGAAACTGTCGAAACTGGCATGACGAAGGGCTGCCGTAAGCAAGAGTGTGGTCCCAACGATGGGGCTGGAGACGGTAAGCATTGCAAACAGGCACAACAGCGAGGCACAACAGGCCCAGCGGGATGCCGAGGCAGGATCGATTGATTTGTGCAGTTGCCAGTTGTTACAAAATTGTTTCAAAATGTTGACTTTTTATTTTATATGCAAAACACAATTAAACGGCTCCACCGCTTATCAAGAGCACTTACATTCGCGTCATTCCTTCGTCTAGCATTCGCCCATCCGAAAGTGCTGATTAGTGTTATGCACCCAACTGAGTTTCCAGCAGAACCATTTAAACCATTTTGCAAAACGTTTACAGTAGATTTTTATATATTTATTTTTGTTTTTTTGTGGTTTTTCTTGGTTTAATATTACAATTTGACTTTCGTTTTGTAAGGTATGCAATAAAAAACAATGACTAAACTAAAAAATTCAACTAAAGAACAAAAGTTGCACTTAATACTTTTCGAGTGTGTGGGCTGGCAGAGATTATTGCACAATTACTGGGTTTCGTTTGGGGATTGACTTGGGTGAAACAAGGGGCGGGGAGGAAGGAGGATTGAGGATCATCATTATAATAATACAAGGCATCAATAAATTAAGTATAAATAAATAACAAATAAACAATTAATAATTAATAATAATAATTGATGTAATTATAATACGAGTACTCGTGTTTGTTCGTGTCTTTCGGTCTGTCCTGTGCATCATCCTTTGTGGATGCACCGTCTGTCGCTTTTGAGTACAAAGTGGCCGCAGCCGCCGCTTCGCTAAACGATCAACAAGCGTGGAAAATATATAGGTATAATATAAATACATACATATATCTTCTATATAAATAGGTTCCGCCACTCCCCCGAGCTGTGCGAAGCAGCAGCAGGTTTCAGCAAGTACATATTATAGTCAATGCTTGGCCCAGCTCTTGGGCGGGGCGATTTGCTGACTAAACATTTACACGGGACTCAAGCGAAAGCTTTTTTGAAATTGAATTAAATTGCATTAATAAAAAATTTTGTTCGATTGGGATAATGGCTTCCCTCCCTATGCCATCAGCAGCTCCTCGTGCAGGCCGTCAGTGTCCAGGGATTTGTTGGATTTAAACATGAAATTGTTGTCGCTGGAGCCCTGAGACTTGGAGCTGGATGTCATGTTGTAAAGCTCATCGAGATCCTGGCTGCGTCGATAGCTGTTCCAAGAATAGATTACCAAATTGATGTGAACATGAGTAATACTTTTGCGAGAGCTTTGCGCTTACGTGCTGAGCGGCCTGCTGTAGGTGGACATGGCCGGACTGGCCGGATTGTTGTTGCTGTTATTGCTGTTGCTATTGTTGCTCTCATTGTCCCCGTTCATGTCATTATTGTAGAGATCGCAGTTGTCCAAGTATTCGGAACGCAGATAGGTATCCAGATCATTGTCGCACTCATCCTCCTGATCGGCATAGTCCTGCTCATTATCCTGATCCTGTTGCGACTCCACCATACACAACCATTGGGAATTATGATTGCGGAATTTCTCCAACTGCTCCAGAAGGCAAAGAAAGAAATAAACAAAATGAAGGAATGAAGGAAGCAGAAGCCCTGAAGCGAACCCACCTTAATCCGCTTGGCCCATTCGGTGTCGCTGATGGCAATGATATCCAAACAATAGTCGCACACCTTGCGTATCTCCTCGTTCTTGTCGTGCATGAGATCGATTAGGTAGGCGGGCGATTCGGTCTCCTTGATCATATACTCTCGTGTGCTCTCGTGCCTTAGGATCTGCTGGAACACATAGATAATTTGAAGAACGATCTCGTCATCTTCCTGCTTGGCCTTAAGCAGCTCGATCAACGAGATGACCACCTTGGCCCGACAGAAGAGCAGAGCGCACAGTTCGTCGCAGGCACAGGTGCCCAGATACACGATCGTATCGAGCACCAAGTCATCGAGACGCGAGCAGGGCACCAGCAGCTGCCTGATCCAAGGTATTAGCTGGAAGTTCTGCAATATCTGCGAATAGTCCAGATCGGTGAGCGACAGATTTCCCAATATGCCCAGGCACTCGACAATGAATGCCTCATCGTCGCAGATGGTTAGAATGCGTGCCAGATCGCCCACATAGTCGATGAACTGCAGCTGCAGGGACTCGTGCTGCGAGAGATTGCGCAGCAGTTTCATTAGCAGGGCATCCTGATACTTGAACGCCCGATCCATGAGGCTGTGCAGACGCTGGCCATCGACCATGATCTGGGCGTTGCGTCGATTCAGCGACAGATTGATGCAGAGGGCAATCAGATCGAGATCGACCTTGACATTCAGATTGAGTATGATCGCATCGGTGGCCATTTGCACGCATTCCGTCTGCGTGAACATGCCCTTCACCTTGTCGTCGAGGCTCATGTGATAGAGTATCTTGACGGCAATGCCGTGATGCTTCTCGTCGTTGATAAACATCACCAGCATGGGCAGATAGCCGGCGGCAATCATTTTGCGCCTCAGACCGCCATCGAAGGAGAGATTGAAGACCAGCTTGAGGGTGACCTGCACCAGGTCCGTGTGCGTGCTCTGGAAGAGGCGCGGCAGCTTGGACACAATATTCAGCGAGCACATCTCATCCTTGTTGTCGCCCACAATCGACAGCTTCTTGAGGAATGTACTGACAAGCATCAGCAGATCAATATTTTGGCGATCCAGCGCCTTGACCAGCATCTTGACAATATGCTTGCGTCGCATCTTCTCCTCCAGCTTGACATTCTCGGCCATGTTCAGCAGCAGATAGAAGGCCACACGCAGCAGCTGCTCCTGCTTCTTGGCAAAGATCTTAAGCTGCTTGTTCAGGCGATCGATCTCCTCCTTTTTCACCTTTGGATCGTTACGGTCCAGCGACTCATTGCTCTGGGCCTTCAATTCGGCTGGCACAGAGCTGGGTGGATGGTCTGCTGCCCCGCCGCCGCCGCCACCGCCTGCACACAGCGCCTCGTGATAGCTGCTATTGAGAATTTGACTTTTGATCAGCGACGAGGACATGGACCCATGAAAGCTACTCCAGTTGCCAGACTTGGGACGCTGCTTCAGTTCGGGAATGCGTCGACGTGGTGGCTCCATCTAAGAGCACACAGAAAAATCAAAAGAGATTAGCAAAGAGGGTGGATCTACAGGAGCATGCAAACACCAACCTCCTTGGGCTTCTCCTCATTCATGATGTCCAAGAAATCATCAGTGCTACGATTCAGCTTTTCCTTGCTGGCCTTTGCCGAATGCGGTGTGGAGGAGCCGTTCGGCTGCTTGCGTACATCCAGCTCGTTTCTCATTGTCTCATAGCGTCTAAGCTCATAGTCGATCACATCCATGCACAGCGAGCCAATCTATAAAGGGAGTGGGTTTTGGGTTGGATTTTGGTTGGGTTTCTTCTGCGTTTCAGTGCTTCAGTGGGGTATTCCCCTTACCTTGTACTGCACTATAAGTGGATGGAACTTGGTGTAGGTGGAGAAGCAAAAGAATATGTAGATGATGTTCGTCGACAGGTCGAGACTTTTGCGCCAGTCCTCGCGTAGCACACGCGACAAAGCACTGAGGCATGCTTCTGCAAAAATTAGAAATTAGCATCAGAATCGAAACTCTAAAATCTGCAGCAGATGGATCTACCATTCTTTTCCAGCTCCTCTAGGTTATCAGGATTTCGTGCCATTTGCAGTATCATGGCCGAGCCGCGTATGCGTTCGCCCAGCTCCTCGTACAGCAGCTCCACATACTCGTCAATATTGTTGATGGACACATCCGCTGCTGCGGTCGCCGAAGCGGCCAAAGTATTGCCACTGCCATTGGGTATGGATGAGCCAACACCACCGCTGCCGGTGCCACTGCCGCTGCCGCTGCCAGTGGTAGTGCCTGTGCTCCCACCCGTGCCGCTGCTGGACATGGCGGCCACACTGCTGTGGGAACGGGCCGAAGAGCGTGTATGTGAGTTATGCAAGGCAGCCGACCGGCGGCTGTGTGTATTGTTGTCGGGTATGTCTATGGGAATGGTAAGAATATATTTTTTATGACGTATGCATGACGTACGACTCTGGCACCCACCATTGCTGGCATTGTCCTTGCGATTCTTCAAATAGAATATGATCTGTTCGACATCGTTTAGCTGCGATTTGTGTATCAGATCGCATTTGTCCACCACCTCGCGGGCCAAGGCAGCCGGATCGGTTTTGGTATTCAGCGAACGAAGCCTGATGATTTTCTGGCAATGCTAAATACAGAAAAAAACACAAAGTTTTTAGTAAATAGTTAACAATTAATTGAACACAAGACAAGCGAAACGGTGACTACGACTGGGTAAACGAGGGCAAAGACCCCGCACTACCGACCGAACACCGTCATCGACCCCGTTTCATGCTATCGATTAGCCAGCATCAGCAGCAACAGCAGCGGCTCAATGTCAACCGGAGTAGCCCCCCCTTGCGCCCTCATCATCACGTACCTTCTTCTCCTCAATCATTGGATTGTTGGGCTCCCCAAATACTGTCGCCTCCAGCTGATAGTTGACAATCAGAGCCTTGTCCGTGGGATGCGGCTCAATGGAGCCCCCTTTCCAACGCCTAAAATGGTAAAGAACAGACAAAAATCAGCAAAAACAGAGATAGTGATAGAGACTGAGAGAGAGAGAGAGGTAGCAAGCATTCTGCAGCATACTGGAGATTGTTGGATCAATCATAAATTATGCGGTTCAATGCATAATGAGGTAATAACTATTCCATTCCATTCCATTCCTTTGTTCTGGTCTAATGTTTCTTTCGTTTCTTTTGTTTTCTGTTGCAGACACACACACACAAACGCACACACACACATAAACACTCACGCACACGCATAGTAACAAAAGGTTGCGGCAAGTGGAAAATCAATAAAAAGCAAACCGCCAGCAGCAAGGTGAGTGGGTTTTCGCGGGGGGACCGACCTCTCCGACCCTCTCTCTTCAGACATATGACGCGAGAGTCGTTTTTTTTTCTTTTTGTTTTTTGCTGCTGCTTCTCTTTCGTTTGTTCTTCCACTTCCACTACACCCACATACTACTACCTTACGCACTTTTTAATAAACTTTGCGTCATCATTTGTTTGCATCTCTGTGGATTTGGTTTTCGGCGAATTTTTTATCTGAAAACCAAACTCCAATTCCCGTGTGGTTGTTGTTGTTGTGGTTGTCGTTCTGTGGGGCGGGGGGCGGCAGGTGTCACTCAGGCAGCAGAAACTGCTGCAAGGGTCGCCTCTCTTTGGCCGTTCTTCCTGTGGATGCTGCTGCCGCTGTCTATGCGAATCGCCGGCAATCGCATTGATTATATAATAGATGTAGTGTATCACAATTAGAAGCAGCACAAAGCCCGATATTGTTTGGAAAATTAATAACAAAACAAATTGCATGCGACTCCACGATTCTGGCCCGTTAGTATAACAGTGTGACCGCGAACTTATCGACAAAATATACTACTAGACTGACCATCAGAATAAATACCGCAATATACCTATATACATATATACCGTAAATATACCGCACAAAATCATGTGTTGGAAAATGACGCAAGGAATTCAAAACAGCCAAAAAAAAGTGATACCAATAACAAGGCCAAGAGTAACAGAAAACATAGCTGATAATGGCCACTTTTGCCCCACCTTATGCTGCGGCCCACCTGTAGGCACTCATATTCCATATATATGCCCAATATATGCGAGAACACTGATCATCTACAGCGACAATATTAAACAAATTGATGGATTGTCAAGGAAAATGTATGAACTTTTATTTGAATTTTGATGCGAGTTGTACTACGCAACAAGTGTTATCGCTAGCAATTATTTGTCCGATTGTACATTTGTGTGTACTCGACACCGATTGACAGCGCTTATCGACGTTCAAACTTTCGGCAAAAGCAAACGTATTTCAAAATAGAAACCAAATTCTAAGAAATAAACAAAGGATTTGGGCTACGCTATTTTGTGCATTTAAATGGGGTTTATTTGATGTACTACTCGTATTATTATTTATTCAGCCGGAATTCGCCGCCATCCAGCCCGGCCACCCACTCGACAATCCGTTTGAAGAACTCCGAGTCCACCTGCTCGATAATCCGCACATTCTCCGGATACTTTTCCCGCTCCCGCAAATGATCGAGCACCATCTGGCCGCGCGTATGCGTGCCGCGCAAATCAACTGTGGCATGCCATGTACTCTGCTTCCGTACCAGCCGCTCCTCGAAAAGCCAAACGCCAACCACAATAGCATCGCAGGGATTCCACGTATCGATCCCATACTGTTCGATCATGGGCAGCCATTGGGCGCTCTCCACGCGATTCAGCAGAGTGATGGCCGAATGCTGGACGGACGCCGCCCTCGACGCGAACTCCTCCAGGCGCCAATTCTACGGGAATTTTAATCATGTACCTTCCATCCAGACATACATATGTAGGACCCCCCGTTCTACTCACAATGTGTATGTTGAAACGCTCTGGAAGACAGGCCTCCCAGGGCAGAATGGTGATGGGACAGTGTGTCTTGAGCAGCACGGCGTGCGCGGCCTCCGGATCCGAATGGAAGTTAAACTCTGCGGAGCGCGAGGAGTTGCCCACACCCTGATAGTTGCCGCCCATGATGTAGAGGTCCCTCAACTGCTGGCCGAACTCCTCACCGTACATGGTGTAGCCGAGGGCCAGATTTGTCAGCGGACCCACCGCGAATACGGTGATCTGTCTGGGTCGCTTGCGGCACAGCTCGTAAATGGCGGTCACCGCATGCTCCGGCTGCACGATGCTCTCCAGCGACTCCTCGCTCTCACACGCCGCCAGGCAGTCGCCGAAGCCGTCGCGTCCATGGAAATACTTCTTGTCATCTTCGCTGCAGCTAATCAGGGGCTCCACGGCCCCCAGATATATGGGCACCTGGAATCACACACAACACACACACATTATAGGAATCAGAGACACCTGCACATGCCCTCTCCTACACGAGTACTCACATCTTGTCTGTCGCAGGCATCGAGGATGCGTCGCATGTTGCGCGCCGCATGCTCGCGGGTGGTGTTGCCGCACCCGATGGTGGTCACGGCCAGAAGCTTCACCAGCTGGCTGCGTTCTGCATGCAACAGCAGCAACAGGGCCCAGGCATCGTCGCTGCCGCCATCGCAGTCGAGTATCGCGTACCTTCGGCCTGCACCTGCCACCGGCTTCTCTCCTGCCGCCTCTTCCTCCTGCTGTTGTGCTGCTGCTGCTGTACGTCCGTCGGCCATCGAAGGCGAGCTGTGAGTGCGCGCACAAATGGGTAAATGGGAAATGGAAACCGGCAATTGCTCTGCTCTGCTCTGTGGATGGGACACCGGCCCACACGACGCCTGCCTGCAGCTAATCTGCGCTCCATTATACGCTCTTTGTGCGGGGGCTGACTTCGTACCGTCCACGCGTCGTCGTTGTCGTTGCTGGTCGTATTCGTCGTGTATCGGCCGGCACTGATTCGAATCCAACCCATTGTGATTATGGGGGCTGTATGGAATTTCATAACGCCCCAGCCCCTACCTCTTACTGATGTATGTACATACTCCCCGCACTTCCACCCATACCCGTAACCGTACATAGATATGCAATAGTTGTTGCTCGTTTCATTTCATTTCGTTTCGTTACGTTCTATGTATACTCCCTCCATATTAAGTGAATCAGCTGCGATTGCACGACAGATAAAGCGGGAGATGACGAGCACTGCACACACACACACACAGACACCCTTTGGCTCGCTGCTATGATACCCTGCATTCGTGTGTGTGTGTGCAGTGCACCGTTCGGAAACCCAACAAAGGGATTTCTTTCTTCCAAATCACTTATGTGCGACGTAATACAATAAAGAATACACAGAATTTAATTTGTTGAATTTATTTCCTGGAATTGGAACTTGTGTTAAGGCCAGTTAAAGCGGGGCGCAATCAGCAAGATAGTCAACACAGACAGTGCGCCTTAGCTGAGCTGCAATTGAGTTGCGGCAGGTCGACACGTTCATGCAATCCAGGCGGGGGGATAACATGTGTACATGAATATGCCGTATGTACATATTTACATGTAAATGTGTTATTTAAATTCTAGTTAAATAAATATACCCTGGTATATATGGGTATATATTAAATGGAAGCAACTTGAGAAGCAACTACAAATATCTGAATATCTCAGGGAAAACGCAGGGTAATCTACAAGTCGTAATGCGTTCCATTTCATTGTGCGTCCCGAGACAAACTTTGGTTTCCACATGTCTGCCGCCCTCATTCTCTCTATTGCACGTACAAACAACACCTTATACGTTGGTCTCATAAATTAAATTGCTTGTTAAACACATTTTAGATTAATATTTAACCCCCTCATTCCACCACAGACCCAAGATAAGATACAAATTTTGTTTTTTTTTAACTTTTGTTTTCCTAAGCCTATCGAATGGGCGATAGGTAACAGTCCCGTCAGCTGTTCTTCGCGATAGCAAAACAGAAGCAGAAAACAAAGGGGAACAAAAAAAGAGTGCGAAAGAGAGGATGAACCCACTTCAGACATTAGAATCATCACCATGGCGAACGTGGACAGCTTTGTGGTCTACGACTGCGACATCGGTACGGACGATGCCTGGGGCCTGGCAATGCTTCTGCGGGCAGAAGGCCTACGCATTGCTGGAAGGAAGAGTTTCCGCGTGACAGCCGTTACCTGTGTACAGGGTAACACCAGTGTAGAGCATGGCACACTGAACGCCTTCCGAGTGCTCTCCACTTTGGACAGGCTGGATGTGAGTACATATTGCCATTCCCGGAATGATCGAATTCCTCTTTAACTTTCCTTTCTCTTTGTTGTACGATACGAGTAGGTGCCCGTCTTTAAGGGTTGCGGTGATCCGATTGTGCCCCGCACCTGGGCACTTAAATCCAAGTTCCATGGCGAGGATGGCCTGGGCGATGTGGGCGACTATCCGGCTGTGAATGCCGACGATCTCCTGTCGGCGGAGCACGCGGTGAATGCCATGTATCGGCTGGCCTGCGAGAACCCAGGAAAAGTTGACTTCCTGCTGTGCGGGCCCCTCACGAACTTCGCCAACTGCATTAATTTATATGGCGATGCGTTTCTGGACAAACTGGGCGGCGTCTATATCATGGGCGGCAACATCCTGGGCAAGGGCAACGTCACCAAGAGCGCGGAGTTTAACTTCATGATGGACCAGGAGGCGGCGCATATAGTCCTCGAGCGGCTAAAGCGACCCGCCCTGATCCTGCCCTGGGAGCCCTGCATCGATGGCGAATTCGGGCTGACTCTCGACTGGCGGCTCAATGTGCTGGGCGCTGTCAAGCATCCGTTTGTGGAGCTCCTCACCCGCGTGGAGAGATCTATGCTGGAGCCGCGCGGTTTTGAGAAATGGATCAGCTGCGATGCTCTGCTCACGGCCGCCTATCTCTTCCCCCAACAGATGATCGCCGATCAACGGGAGTACTACGCCACCGTGGAGCTGTGCGGCGTCCATACCCGCGGTCAAATGGTGCTGGATCATCTGAGGGGCCGTTGGGTGGATGCCATCCATGGCAAGACGAAGAATGTTAACGTGATCCGCCGCCTCAATGCAGAGCCCTTTCGCACAATCATTTCCTATACAGGGTTTCTGCCCCAAGCGGACAATGAAATGAACAAATTGTGCAAGGAGGAGCAGCAGCAGCAGCAGCAGTCGTAAAAAGGAACCCAGCACCGAGCATCGAAGATAATACTCGTGCCATATATATTAAGCTGCAACAAATGTAGTCTAGTGTATGCAGCTCCTTGTTTTGAATCTGTTTTTGTATCTTAAATAAATCGATCGGCAAAAGTGTGCCTTAACAAAGTTCTATGCCTGGAGCTGTCCAGTGGTATCCAGTATCAGATCACTGTCCACTGATATGCAACGATGAGGAGCAGCTGGAGCTGTAGCAAACAATAAACAACGGGAGCAATATCAAACTACAAAAATGTCTGGTGTATATATTTTTCTTGATAAATGTACAAACAGTGAATAAATTGATGCGAGTGTTCCATAACAGTGTTCGAATTAGCAATGCCACGTGCATAAAGTCTCTAGGTGTAAAGTCTCTACTATAATATATGTATAAGTTTTTCTATATAAACTAAATACAATTTAACTCTCATAAGGAGACATTGTCATCCAATCAAAGGCAGTAGACAGCAGCTGCTCTTTCTGCTATTTTCACGCTAAGATATATTTATTGATCATTACTACATATATATTGCAAACACACGCGTGGGTCCTGCATGTCTTTTTCTCGTTTCGTAATCTGAGACCGGTATATGGTCGGCGTGGGGGTCTGGGTCTGATTCTGATAAGCCAACAGGTGTCAGGTGCTAAGAAATAAACAAAAATTTTCACAATTTACTAGCACATATGTATGTATGTATTTCTTAGCATATGGTCGCACATAATTGACTTTCAACTGGTTTCGTTTTCTTTGCAAAACAGATAACAAACTTCTTGCAGTGCGTTTCAGAGATTAAGCCTTTGGATACTACCCGTCCGTCTACATATATAGTAATTGAATTATTCTATCCTACAGCTCACAGTTTAGTTTAGTGATAGTTTTAGTTATCCAAAAGGGGCATTAAATACTCGTAAAAGTTATTGGGTTCGATTAGTTTTAGATCAAGACTTTGAGGGATTCTTAATTTAAAGGTGAATTTTGTGAATTTTATTTTGCATATTAATATTAAACTACAACAGTTTCTACAATTTCCTGGCGCTTATGGTTCTGAAACGCACTGTAAAGCCCCACTGCCGGCGCCCAAAAAAGTGCCTAAATAAAAGCTACTATCAAAAAACACACATGAAAAAGAGGGGGATCGGTCACTGGGTGGGGATGGGGCGGTCACTTGGTTTAATAGTCGACGAAAAAAGATTGTACAAATTTGGACAAATAGTTTTTCATCCGTTTCTAGGCACTAGTCAACAAAACAAAACAAACCAAAATTCTTCTGATTCTATTGATAGATGGGAATTAAAATTTTAAAACTTGACGAATTTTTGGTGTATCCTTAGCAAAGAATTAACAAGGATATGTCAGCACAGATGTGGCTGCAATTAAAAAAAAATCTAATAAATATTGGGTTAAGATCTCCCAGTTTTAAGCCCAATTGCCAGGGATTTTGCTGTTGACTAGCTTTCTCTTAGGATGGGGAATATAATATATACCTATATATATATGTATATGTATGTATGCTTGCATGTACATATAATTAGGAATAAGTTTTTGATTTAAAGATAAGGCCAACTGGAAAAAGGATGCTCTACAAAAGGCTTTTGTTTTGTATCTATAAAGATCTGAACAAGAATTGAGTGTCGAAGTAGACAATGGCTATGGCTAATCAATCCTACATATGTATAATCAGAATTCCAACAGTGCGTTTTGTGCGTTTACTTAGATCCTAGACAGGTATCCCGGTGCGGTCCTTGATTTTTCCCAGGACATTCACATGCACCTTGGAGTAGCCGCTGGGCTTTTTGGCCAGCCCGGGTGCAGCGGCAGCGGCGGCGGCAGCAGCTGCCAGTGGCACGGCCGCCGTCGAAATGCCCACATCCAGGGAGGCGGAGCCCGAGGCCGAGGAGAGCGGCGATGAGTGCTTCGAGTCGTCGAGATGCGAGGAACGCTGCGTGGACAGGAGCAGATCATCGCTGCTGGGTCGCATCGATGAGGGCGTGTAGATGGGCTGCAGCTTGTCCACCTCATCGTCAATGGCCTTGAACTGCCAGCTCCAGTTGGGGCGATACAGGAACGGTCGATGATCGAAGCGATTGTCATCGGGACTGTAGCTCTCGGCATGCACCGATGGCGTCAGCACGGTCATCTTGTGCCGATTGATGGCATAGCAGCGAAAGAAATGCTTCACCTTGTCGGCCACCTCCTTGGGACTGAGGTCCCCCTTCCAGGTGGCCACCAGGCGGCAGAACATGCTGTATGGCCCACAGAAGGACTGCTTCCGCAGGCGCCCATACTCGCTCAGCTCGTCATAGGTCATGCCCATGTCCTGCTCATCGGTCTGCTGCAGCTCCCCGTTCTCCTGCAGCGGCTCCAGCTCTGCGGTTGGCGGTGCCTCAATAATGGAGTCTAGTACAGGCAGATTGTACCTATCCAAAACAGGGGCGGAGGATTAGTAATCAGCAGATCAAAGGAGAGAGAAAGAGAGAGGAGAATGAATATACTTTTCTTTGGCGTAGACCAGAAAGCGTCGCAGATCCGTCTTGGATATACCCCCAATGGGATTAATGTCCGCCGATGAGCAGTCATACTTTGTCAGATATCCGCGCAGCGATTCATCCACATTCGCGGAGCCCAGGACAAGCAGCCCGCCCGGCCGATTCCTCACCCACAGCATAAGCTGCGCGAAAATGTACGCCAGGACCATGCGCAGCCGTGACTGGATGTTCTGCAGCGCCAAGTTCTGGCGCGCACAGCCGCCCTGGGTGCGAAAGCGTGGCGTCAGACCGGTGACGGCATTAAAGATGCCCAGCAGGGCGTTCACCGCCAGATCGATGCTGATCTCAATGTGATAGCTGCCGAGCTGGTTCGCCAGCTGTGCGGCCCGTCGTCGCGTCTCCTTGCTGCTGTTGACGCTGCCCATGTAGCAGGTGACCAGCAGGCGGTTGCACAGCGTCGCCGCATTGTCGGGTGTGTAGTCCGTGTCGGCCAGGATCTTGCGGATGTCGTGCAGCACCTGGGCATCGCCCAGCTGCACGGACTGCACAATCTGGCGGCACATGGAGTGCACAATGGTGGCCGAGCTGCTCGAGTCGATGCCGCCGCTCAGGGGCAGAAAGAAGCCGCCCTGGCCGGAGCGACGCAGATAGTCCCAGAGCCAACAGGCCGGCCCCAGGGCGATCTCCTCCTCGGGCGTGTGGCTGGGCCAGTGCAGCGGCGGCGTTGACGTCTTGAAGATGTCGCTGTGCGTGGACATCTCAAAGTCACAGTGGATCCGCGGATAGTTGGCCGCACTGGCGGCCGCCGAGCACCGGGAGCGCAGGCTCACGCGATACGCGCGTATCTCCTCCAGATCGATTGTGGCCAGGGTCACCTCCACGTCCTGCAGGGCAAACTGTTGGCCCCTGGCGAGCAGCTCGCCATTCAGTGCAATCGCCGAACAGCCATTGAAGTACACCCTCTGGCCGTCGCATCCACGCAGATTGCTAAACAGATAGGCCCCGCCCGCCTTGAAGCTTGCATTCCTGATCAGATCCGAGGTTATGTGCGCCTTGCGCAGCTCCATGTAGCTGCCGGACCCATTCACAATCACCTCCACGCCGGACAGCGACATTTCGATGTGTTTGCTGCGCACATTCCACAGCTCCTCGCAGATCTCGTAGCCCAGGCAGGTGTCACGTGTGGCGATCACCGCATCGCCAAATGGCACCGTCTGCTGGCCCGTATGCTGCGATATCATGCGCGGCAGCAGGAACTCCTCCGTTTGCATGGACTTGGTCCAGGCGGTGAACCAGCGTGACTCCCGATAATTGCCATCGTCGCACATGGCCATTTTTGGGCGAATCAGCAGCAGCTGGCGATTGAAGAAGGCCACGCGACAGTTGTAGGCCACATTGCGATGCATCACCGGCATGCCCACATCCACCAGCATATTCTCGCTGTAATTATTTACAGGATTATATATAATTGATTCTTTTAATTGGCTTCTACTTACCAAATGGGCGACATCATGATCTCCAGCAGCACCTCCCATGAGTGCAGATATGTGTCCGGCTCTCGAAAGTGATCCTCGCAGCTGTAACCACTGTTCAGGGAAGGGACAAATCAAAATAAATAATAAAATATCTCAAGTTTCGAACCGTATAAAAAGAGTCTTTAAATGTTTCATTGCCATTTTGTTTCTTGTTCCTCTTACCATATACCAGAAAAGCTTCCCACTCCTGCTGGTATGTTTCTGGTATATTCTAGTATACTCGATCTTTACAGCATCCGGAATGCAGAAGTAATCACATTTAAGCGTGCTGGGCCACTTACCTAACCTCCAGCTCGGGTCCAGTGCGATAGCTAGCGCCCATATCCTTGGCCTCTAGTATGGATTGCAATATCCTTGCCAAATTACCCTCAAAGTCCAACGCCCATTGATTCAGTGTGGACACAGCCACAGTTATTTTGCGTCCCATTTTTGTGTTTGTATTATTTTATTTTTTCTCCTGATTGTTTCGCTGTTGGTTTATTTTGTATTGCTCCTCCTTGCGTTTAGGTTTTCCTCTCTTTTTGTTTATTGTCAGTTCAAAAAAATCGGCAGTTATCAACTGGAAAATGGAAAACAGAAACAAAGGAAGGTTGTTGGTCTTTAGGCTTAATGGACAATGCTGTTGATGTTGCAGTTGATGTTGCAGTTGCAGTTGCAATTAATTTGATTGCCGCGCGCGATGCAGCAGACGCGACTTCTTCGAGTCTCTTGGCTCTTGGTTCTGCGTGGTATGCGGCTTGCCCATTATTTCTCTTTGTTTTGTTGTGGGTTCTATATCTGGGTCTATATTGATCAAACAAATGAACAAAAAAAAAGGGGCAGGGCAGAGTAGGGCAGCGAAGAGCGGGGAACAACACCCGCAATGAACGGCAAAGTGGAGGAGGGACTCGGGATTCCCTCTGTACTTAATATTGCTTAAGCTTTCCAGCATTTTGGGGAATGGTTGAAGCGGTGCTTCATCATTCATCATTCATGGCAGCAAAAGGGCTGGGCACACCTCATCGTCATCATCATCCATTCATGGACGCACTTTTGGCATTTGGCGAGCAACCAAAATTGAAAGCATCTTTCAAAGCCCCCATCCTAAGCCAAACACCATCCACCCCCCCCCATGTATCCCTCCTCTTTCGCTGTATGCAAATTTACCTTTTGCGAGGCTAACCAAAAGTTTAAAACACGCAACGAACACTCGTTGCTGCTCCTCCTCTTCCACCTTCACCTCCACTTCTTCTTCTCCTGCTGCATTCATGCATGCATGAGGTGGGATAAAAACTCTGCATTAAGTTCAAAGTTCACTCGCGCATATTTCATTTCTCCTGGCTTGTGTTGATGGCCAACTGACAGGCGCTCCGCTCCGCCCAAAACACCAAACCTCAAAGCCCAAATGCCTCAAACTATCAAACCAAGTGGCAGGCCAGTACGAGCGCCTTACAAAGTTGCGTTTAGAATTCTTTTCGACAATGTCTGAGGGCGCGTGTTGCTGTGAGTGTCAGGTGGTCTTTTGGGGGCAGGGGGCCAGCCTGCGTGTGGCAAGACAAATGCATTGAACTTTGAACCGAGCCAAAGTGCACAAAATGCAGAAACAGAGCAGCAAAAATGCAGCTAAAGCCGAGCCTGAAAAATAAAAGGAAACCTTTTGCCAATTGGCAGCCAATTTTAATGGCACATAATCAGTGGAAGGAGCAGTGGAACGGGTATAAGGGGTCGCACTACATGCTGTGCGATTATCTAGCACATAACGGGTGAACAATGGAACACTGGAAGACTGGAAGAATGAGAAAGAGAGAGGGAGAGAGTTGAGAGCTGTGTGACATCTGTAGACAGGCGTGATCTTTTCCTATTCTTTTACGAGATCAAGGCAATCGATATGATTTTATGCTGCATGAGGCACCCTGTTTTTACTCTCTCTCTCTCGCATGTGTATTATTGGAGGCGCTGCCGCTGCCGCTGGCACTGGCACTGGCATGCCAAGCCCAAGTTTTGGCAGGCATATATGTATGTATGTATGTAGATTACGGGTAATGGGGACTTGCACTGGGAATCGGGAAGTGGAAATGAAAATGAAAATGGGACTGGGACAACACATTGGCATCGACGGCGGCCGGCAGGCTTCCTGGCTACTGCTGATAGCTGCCACTAATGCAACTAATTCGCTTTGATTTGTTTGCCAGCACCAGCAACAGCCCAGCCCAGCCCAGCCCATACCCATACCCATACCACGATCGCATTGTCACGAAGTGTTTGGGGCCGCTTTTTCCGGCTGCCAAGCGGCATCCGGTAGCCAGTAATCCGGTATCCGGCATTGATGACCGTTCATACACTCGCCACCGGAGGACAACGTGTAGAAGCGCCTTAAAACAGGGGAAAGCAGAAAGTGACGAGACGAGAAAGTGTGCCGAGTAAAAATTTAAAATCATTCATATTTGTGCTCCATTCTATTCCGACTAGTAGCAGGCCAGTACTGTTCGGCCTTAGACACTTGCACAACAACATTCCAACCCAAAATATACACAGTTCAATTCTGATATTCCCCATATATATATAGTACAAAGTTTTTTCTAAAGTTCCACTCGCTGCCACACACAGTCATTGAGTACACGCGACAAAATATTAAGTTCTCTCAAAATAACACAAAAGTGATAAGCAAGCAAGGGAGTGAGTGATAAGCATCTGCGATAAGCAGAGGAGCAAGGATGCAGAAGGGCGTCAAGGACAAGGAGAACAGCGATCAGCAGCAACAGTCAAAGCAGACGACGACCAACGATGGTGAGTACCCGAGTCATTTTCCCTTTATATAGATCTAAAAGCGAAAATCCAAGAGCTTTAGTGCTTCCTAATTGGTAACTGGCAAAAACAAAAGGGGGTAGGCGGATTTGCCTTTTCTATTGCCCTTTCGGCCGGTTTGGCTGTGCAGTGATTTCCGCTTCCGTAGGTAGGCTCCTGGCATTTGACGTACCTGACGCCTTCCTGACGTCCGTGTCCGTTCCAGCCCGTAAATAGTTTTCGAAAAATTGTTTCTTTTTTTGGGTTCTTGCGTCTATTTTTGGATTCGTAGCTCCAAATGCATATCAATAACAGAGCGGAACACGAGCACTCTCTCTGTCTCTCTCTGGTTTCGCTCCTGTCACTGTCTTGACTTGGGACTGCCTGTCCCCTATAGGGTGGGCGCTGGTGGTGCCGGTAGTGGGGGGATCTGGGGGTACTGCGGGCGGCCGCAGCCAAAAATACTACACGAAACCATTTGAGCAAACATCACAAAAAGGAGACGCAACCAATTGGTAAAGCAAAATGACAACACCGAGTCATGCAAGCAAACCAGCCAGCCCACCCACCTACCCCTTCCCCGCCGACAACCACATCAAATGGAAACAAAAGAGAGCGACTTTCTGGGGGGGGGGCTGGGCTATAGGATGTTGCAGCAAAGTGTTGAGCCCGGGTTTGGGTTTACCTCCCATTTGGGTTGGGGTAGGAATAGAGGAAGGGCGCTCCAATGACGCATTGCAGACAGACGAACTCAGGTAACTGATTGCCTTGCTGATGGAAAAGATATTAAACTCGTCATGCCAATGGTATATTTAGCCTCAATATTTATTAATTAAATTATTTATGTATGTATATTACGTGGAAAGCAGTAAGCCGGATCATCCTTGATTGATAATAGCGCAATTAATCAATGGCACCTTGCGATGAGTATCGATCTAGCGCTGCATGTGCCATTGATTGCATCTCTAGTTCCAGGTGATCTCCCATTGTACCACATTTCGTTGCCTTGCTGCATATTGCTCACTGCCCCTGCTCTGTTCTGCCCACCCTTTTGTTGCTGCCCGTCATTGAGCCTCCAGCTCTAAGGACCTCTCTAAGGACGTCCCGCCGTTGCCAGGCCGCTGTCAAATGCCAATAAGCCGACATCGTCTCCATCTCCAACAACAACAATAGCAGAGCAGAAGCAGCTGTAGAAAAAGCTGAAAAATTGGTGCCAAGCGGCTCATGCAAAATACACAACGCGAGGAGAGGCCAGGCCGCCACAAAAAGAGAGCGATAGAGGGAGACGCGCAGAGACAAAGAGAATGGGAGTTGATATCGCTCACGCGCCAAAAAAGTAGGCAACATGAATGAGTAGAAAGAGAAAGAACAAAGCCTAAAAAGCAAAGGTGTGTGGCTGTGTTGTGCGCTTTTTCGGGTTTGCCATTTCGTTCTCTAAGAGAGCGGGCAAGATCGGATATCAGCGCCTTACCTTATTCAAAAATACACCTTGGTTCCCAGCTCAAACGGTACTTTGTGAGTTTCCCGTGAGTGTGAGTGTGTGTGTGTGTTATATTTTAAAATTCCATACAACAATGTTTGGGTCAGGAAGATGGCGGTGGGTCGTAGAAGTTGAGGCGGCACCAGTGGAAGGTGGAAGGTGAGCCCGAAGTTAAGCGGAGTGTTCTTTGTTGCGCTGTTTATAGCCCATGTCGTGCGCAATTTATGTTAATCACAGCCAGAGTTGCCACAAGTCCTCCCCCCCTCCGAAAGCAGTGAATGAGAGAGGAAGCGGTGTGAGTGTGGCCTCTATCTCTCCCTCTCCCTCTGTCTCTTTCATGACCACTCCAATCCTCCAATCCTCCAAGCCCACCCACATCGCCGCTTTTGCCGTGTGTAGGCCTACAACAAAATAACGAAAAACAATTTTTTTCGGTGCCTTGCACAAAGGCAACGACGTGGCAGCAACAATTTTAATGCCGTTGTTGCCGATGCCGTGGTTTACTGTGATTCGCAATTTTGCCACAGCCCCATGCACAGGCACAGGCGAAGCCGGAGTCGGAGTCAGAGCCGGAGCTAGTCCGCAGTTGCTTTGAGAGCGAGCCAGAGGCTGGCAGCCAAGTGGTCCCGTTACTTACGGAGACTGCAGCAGACAGCAGCACACAGCAGAGGCAGGCCAAGCGCAAAGAAAAGAAAGGAAACGTCCATTCATTCTGTTGGACAAGTGCGGGACCGCGCGCGTCTTTGTGCCCGTTAATCGTGCATTCTATTCTTTTGTATTATTTTGTGTGTGCGTTGGTACGCGTTTGTTTCGTGCCTCAAGTGCCCGCTGATTCAGCTTTCTTTACACCACATGGCGGATGAGACAATAACAGTTACAACAGCAGCAGCAGCAGCGGCAGCGGCAGAGGCATCATCCTTCAGCTGCCTGCTGCGTACATTGAGCACAGCTTCGATAAGTCGACGTCGTCGCCATCTCATCAAGCCGTCATATCAGGCTTTCATCCAGCCCAAGCTTCATCCTCAGCAGGCAGCGACAGAGACTTCCAGCAGCAGCTGCAGCGATGCGGAGGAGGATAACACCAACAATATTGGCACACACACTCACACAGGCATGACGTTGGCAGAGCAGCAGCAGCGGCAGCAGCAGCCCGTCGTTGTCGTCGACGAGAACAGCGTTAATGTCAATTTGGTGAGAGCAAACTTCAAATGCAATGACATGGAATGCTCTCTCGTCCTGGGGGACTACGTGAATGGTGAGTGTGTTTCCCCCAGCACATATGTATGTATGTACGCAGACCAGATCAAAGACGAATACAGATACCCTCAGGGGGGAGCATTTGAATATTAAGTATAATTCACAAAGTTCATAATTCGTTTTTCACTTTCAATTCATGTTCGTCGTTTATCTCTGTCATAATTATTATTTTGGCTCACACACACACACGTACACACGCGTGTTGAACGCTGCCAAAATGTGGCAAGCGAACATTTTTAATTGCAATTTGTTAGATTTTACCCCAAGCGACAACAACCACAAAAAGTCATGGGGAGGGGAAGTAGGCGGAAACCAGCGGAAAGAGAAATAGGCTACAACAACGAGAACATGAAAAGGAAGGCTTTATCCAAGGGCCGAATCTTTAGATACCCTTGAAAATACATCCTTTTTTATGCTAAAATATAATAGTTATATGAATTTTCTCACTCTTGTCATTTGTCGCTCATTTTTTTCTAAATTAAAAATATAAACTATAAATAAAATGATGTAACCAACATGTGTGCAAAAAAGGTATACCTTATTTGCAAGGGTATTTTCATACATAATAAGATCAGAGCACAAATATGACAAACCAAAGTGCGAGTCGAACGAAAGAGAGAGAGAGAGCTAATCGCTGGCACAGTTCGATGATTGACGAGGGCCAAAGCATGCGGTGAGGTGTGGTGATGTGAGGTGAGGTGAGGGACGAGACGCGGTATACGGGATACGGTTCGGTGAGAGAGTCTTTTCACCTTGGCAGTCATGGCGGAGCTTGCCAAAATAGAAAACACATAAATTGCACGATCAAGATCATTGCTGCCGGTGCTACCGTTGCTGCTTGCTCTGTGCATCTATTTGCGATGACATAATCCCCATAGGCAGAGAAACAATCAAGAGACAGAGCGAGAGGGAGCATACATATGTGGATTAGGACTGCCTGCGCCCTCTCGTTGCGTAGCTCGTGGGCTGGCCTCTCTCTGTCTATGCTTCCCTCCCACTCTTTGCCACCTGTTCGTTTTGTCTCCGCGTAGGCAGCTGACAGCAGCTGCCGCTGTGGGAGGAACGGGACCTCAGAAATCTACGACTTTGACAAATTTGTTTGGCAGCGAAAGGCTTTTTTTTCATTTTTCTTTGCTGCAGCAGCAGCAGCAGCTGATCGTGAGGGGTCTTAACAGCACAGCCTGGCAGTGCCCTCAGGCTAAATTGTTGGATAGATCAACATGGAGGCAGGGTATGATGGGATCCTGTGACCTTTTAGCCTCAGCTCTTCGATACCAATCCGTAAATCGATCATACGAAAACCTTTTACATTTCAATAAAGGATGCATGCGACCGTGTGCTTTTGATCGATAAACGATCAATTAGCTTCAAGTTCACCATCCCTAGATAGAGTCTCGAGTCTCGTAGAATATTTCGTTGTCGTTTTTGGCTCGCCTCCCACTACCCAAGTGTTGCTTTATCATACGGTATTCATCACTTCGATCCACTTCCAGGAATCATTTGTTGCTTGTTAGAATACATATATATACATATGTATATACATACATTTTTACATATGTAGGCATAGAAATTCCGTGATGTTTTTTTGTTTTGTTTTTTGTTTTCCGTATCCAAGGCTGGGTTGCCTTTGCCTTTGCCGGAATCAAATCAAATCGAATCGAATTCATGTTCATGGCATGTCTGTGTGCCTGCATGGGTATGTCTGGGCCTAAGTCGGGGGCGTCTCGTCTCTCTATGCCACATAGAATGCCAGGACTACCTTGCACTTCCTCTATTCTATTTTGTGTTTTTGTTTTTTTGGCATCAGAGACAACCAACAACGACAGCAGAGAACAACGGCTGGAGGCCTGGAGAGGCTTGGCTTTGTTTATTTGTTTATAACAGTCGCACAGTGGAAATTCGAGTTGGCTCACAGCCGTTGGCGGCCCCCAGTTATCGAATGGGTAAAACCACTCAGTTATTGCCGCGACGCGACGCAATGCGAGTCGGAGTCGGTGTCGGTTCGAGTAGGAGGAGTCGCATTCGAGCAAAGCAAACAAAGTCGAACAGAAAGTCACCAAAAAATAACAATAATCAGCGTCAAAATGCCGCCTAACAAGGGCCCAAAAGGCGACGACACAAATAATCCGTGTACCCATATCCAGGGAGTTGCATAAGCCAGAGCAGCAAGCCTATCCAGTAGTATAGTTTTTGCATTTTTTATGTGTGCCAAAGCCAAATAAAACTGCAAATCGAACTCCTGCCCGCTGTTAAATTTAACCGAAAATTTTGTGCGGTTCCGCGAGTGGATTATCCAACACTGCAGCAGATATCCTCTTTAATAATCCTCTCAAGCCCCCTCAATTGCCATCATGTCGTAGACTTTGCGAATCTTCAATCATGGACTTTGGCGGCGGCGGCGGCGGTGGGCGCGTGCAATTTCTACAGGCTCAACTTTTTCCCGTCTGCACGCTGACCGCATCCAATGGAGGTAGTATGTGATACTCTATAAGATGGTTTAGACGTTACTAATATTAGATATACAAAATACCCCAGATGCCATGCGATTTTAAATGTTCCCATAAGCGAACAGCACTACTTTTCGAATGACGCAAAAAGAGAGAGAGAGCATACGCTCTGAATGATGTGAAATTTTCTGGGATGAAATTCCAAGATAATTTAGAATTGTGTTGAAAGTAACTTAACAAACAATTAGCTATGTAGATGTAAGCCAGAACTCACAAAGAAAGTATATTTAGGGGAAACGTTTTTTCATTTTCTATGCTACAAAAAGACACATTAAAGTTTCAAAGATTCTGTGTGAATTATCCTTAAAAAAAATACTTACTTTCAATTGGTTATAAATTGAGTTGTTGCTTGTTGCTTGGTTTGTTGTACGAAGAATTCGATTGTCTTAAGGGCACCTTGGTGTTTGTTCTTTTTGTTTTGTTTTTGTTGGTCTTGTACTACATGGCCATATTGTTGGGGCGGTGCGAGGCGAGGATTGTAGGTAGTAGTACGTTCAATAATTGTCTAATAATTCCTGTTGCCTTCTTCCAAAGTTTCGTTGTGAATCGTTGTTTTGTTTTGTTTATGGAATCTGTGCACCTTCTTTTGCTTCTTTTCCTGGACTCGTTTCTGTTTCCGTTCTCTATCTCGTTCCGGCCTTTGATTTTCCTTTTTTTATTGTCCTTCTTTGGCCAGACACACACACACACTGCTGCAATCACTGAAAGATGAAGAAATCGGATATAAATTGGTATTAGAATTAGCCGTAAAGTTGTTTCCGTGTTTGGTTGTGGCAGTGGTAGGTAGTGGGTGGGGGGGGTTGTCATGACAACGCCAACAAAATCATTAACACACAAATGAAAATCACACAGAAATCACAGAACGTTCGAAAGTTGCAAATCAAAAGAAATAAAAATCAAAGTCGTTTCCATACCATCCATCCATCCATCCATCCATCCAACAGGCAGCCCCTGCATAAAAATACATTCCCAGTTCATTGAATTGCGATTAACGATATTTTCCCCCAGCCCCCAGGCCATGCATAAATCACCAGAACCAAAGAAAAACCACCTCAATTTCTCATTAATGTCGCTGTCGTTGTCGTTGCGGTGGAAAATGTCGGTCATTGGCTGGGCTGGGGTTTTCCTTTGGTTTTTTCTTTTTACCACGCGGCATTTCGTTCGGTTCGAGTCTGATGGCAATAACCATCGCATATAGAGCATGCAATTGCAGGTGGGAATGGGAATGGGTAGGGACGATTACGGGAATGCCCTGCTCTCAAAATCAGGCAGCAAGGGATAAATAAATAAAATAATAATATGTATCTGGGTTATCTTGGATCCTAATTAGAGATATTGAGTTTGAGGCGGGGTGTCAGAAGGAAAGGAGAAAGGCATTAGCATGCACGCTTGCATTTTCTTTTGCAGCATTCGCTTGTGCGTCTCGAGTTTGTGGGAACGATGCGAACAAAAGGACGTGGGCCTTTATTGAGTCGTCGCTTCTCATCATAAATCCCAAAGGCAACGACCACGACGAACACACAAAGAAATCCAAAATATCAGAAATAATAAAGCCCAAAAACAATGAAAATATATCCACAGTGGGGAACGGGCCGAACCGAAAGTGTTGAGAAAATTGTGAAATTCTATTGAAATTTTCTTGAGAGATGAGATTTTGTATTGCGACGTGGGCACGGCAGGCATTGGCCGAATGTTTCGAGCATTTTGGGGGTATAAACAAAATGCCATAAATATTACAAATTATAATACAATTTAAATGGTAAATAATATGCACAACATTTTGTTGGCAATTAGGAATCTCGGTTGCCGATAGCCGATAGCAGATAGCCATGGCTATAGCCATAGCCGCCGCGGGCATGGCATGGTGGCATTCATCCGCGGCTGGCATCGGCTGACGCCGATTGCTGCCTGCATTTGAGCATGAAAATTTAATTAATGCTAAATTCCTGCCAGTCTACCGTCCCCCCCCGTGCAGCAGCAGGGAAGGGAGCTGCATGCCGCTGGGCGCAACATTTCAAAACAGAGAGAGCTTTGGGGTGTCTTGTATTCATTTCTTTGGGGTTTTGTTAATGAATGAAATCAGGAATGTGGGAATGTCTTTGGTTCTTTGCTCTTTTTGGGCAACCCAAAGGGGCATCATCGATTGGAGGGACAGGAAGGGGCAGACGGGACCACAACAAAGAGGGAAAACTATTCGTTTAAGAAAAGCTCCAACGACAACTGGCATTTGAAAGCTCGAAAGCCACAACTAACGTGGAACGGGAAGGGTGCCTCTCCCATCTCATGCCACTACGCATGCATCGTTTGAGTGCAAGGTCAAGGTTGTCGGGGGGGCAGGCAAGCTTTTTGCAACCAAAGTGTTTCATGTGTGTGTGTGTGCACGCGCATTCTGGACATCAAAGCAAACAAACAATTCAAACAACTGAATATTAAATTACTTTATACAAATATAAATATTCAGCTGAATTCAGTTCCCCTACTAAACGAGTAGACATTTTAAAATTCTCAAAATATCTGCGAATCTTTACCTATCTCTATCTATCTATCTTTATTCATGATATACAATGTAGCATTGGTCTTAATTTATTTTGTTTGTTGATATTTTCATTATTTAGTTTGTTTTATAACACCGAGAGATTATTATTGCATATGATTTCCTTTCCCCTTGGTGCTGCCAATGCACCAATTCATTCAATAAATAAACAGCCAAAAGTTTATTCGAAAAGTGCAACATAAATACGGTAACGATGTAATTTCTTTAAAGTCTATGGCAAACACTATTGGAATCAGCTTTGCATTTTGTACGTCAATCTCCTCTAAGAATACTCCTTGAAATGCTAATTACGATTAATAATCGTTTGAATATTATTTTGGGAAAGGAGACGATCGATATACATATATGTAGATTCTAGCTACAGACAATAGATGAGACGATCGATTGGATTTCACTATGGAATTTTTCGATATCTTTTGGACAGTTGGTTCTATAATTTCTACAGCTTAAAACGATTAATTAAAGTTATATTTATAATCGTTATTATATCGTAATGGTAGTAGAAAAAGATCGCACACACACAGCGATAGCATGCCGAAGCTAAAGCACCCAAAATCAACACACAGGATAGCGGTAAACAGGTGCAAACAGCTGATGGGAGGCGTTTAACAAAAAAGCTAAAATGCTCACCCACCCACTGCTTGCGTCGCGTCGCGTCGCTTCGTTTCGCAGCAGCGAAAGTGCAAAAAGCTCTCTGCCATACTCTCATTGGCGCCGCACTCTCTCACATCGCACGCTCTCTCTCTCGCTCGCTCTTTTGGGTTCCTTGCTCTTTCGAATTAAATAATATTTGCTGCTATCCGCTGTCGCTGTCGTTGCCGTTGCCTCTGCCATCGTCTCGCAGTCGCAGTGGCAATACGAGAGGTGCACACGCATCGGCGTCGCCAACGACGCCAACGATGGCAGAGACAACCGACGCCAACGGCAGTGGCAGTGGCAGTAGCAGCGGCAGCGGCAACGTCTGTGTGGCAAAAGGAAGATTTTGAGCATTCCTCCACATTCGCTTGGGTTTTCTGTTTTAGTCAACAACGCGGCAACGGCAAAGCGCCAAACGACACAAACAAGAATCGCCTGCGACCGACCGACCGACCAACCGACGGACCGACCCACCAAAAATATCAAAAAACAGAACGAAATTCAAATCGAAATTGAAACCAAAATATCGTGTGAATTGAAAACAATAAACCAAAAAACCAAAACGAAACGATTCGAATCTTTCGTTCTTCAGCTCTGTAAATCTCTCTCGTGTATCCTCGAATTAAGCTTCGAATAAACCGTTGTTTCGAATCCGAAAGTAAGCCATAATCGAATTATTATAATTCCAACTCTATCAGTTCTGTGCTCTCAGTATATCTTCAAATTATTTATCTATTTATCTATCTATCTATCGGTTCTGTACAAAAGTTTTCTATAGAATTTTGTTGAAAATACATTTTGCTTTTTTTTGTTTTTTTTTTTGTGTTGTTTTGTGTTTGAGTGCCACACGAATATTTTGAATATCATTTGCCAAAAACAAACCAAAAAATTTCGGTCCCAAAAACGAAACAGCTGTGCGTGTGTCTCCCACTCATCCACTCTCTCTCTCTCTCTTGCTTTCCTTGCTTGTCTTTTATTTGCTTTGTGTTTTTATTTTTGCTTTTATTTTGTTTTTGTTTTGGAGGAGTAGCAGCAGCAGCAGCAACCCCCCTGCCCCATCTCGAGTGAGATCTATTTGCCGGTAAGCGTTTGGGATTCACAGAAATCCATTGGAACGAGCTGTGAAACAATTTGACATACTTTTATAGTAGTACCGTCTGTCTGTACCAAACATATGTACATATGAGTGCCGAGTGTCGTGCAAAAATTATTCACATACTCGTACTATATTCAAGCGCATAATCTCTGCCCTGACATGTTCCGAGAATAATTCAAAAAGACAAATCCCCCGCGAACCAGAGAGAACTCTGTGTGTGCAATAGATTACTCGTAGTTGGGTTAGGTTTGAGTTGCGCTAGTGGATGCTACGGGATAGCGAGTGACGTGGGGGGGGGGTTAGCTTCTAATCTTGTTTACTTGCAAATCACACTGTGGATCCATTCATTGCATAAATATTTCAGAATTATCTGCTTTATCACATACCCAAAGGATTCCCAAATATAAAGTCTAGTATGTAGATGCATAAGAGATTGTGAAAAGAAAAGCTAGCAAACTTAGCTACGTATTAGAAATTGGTATTGGGTCTGCACTTAATTATTTCGAATTTATATGAAATTATTAAGAGAAAATTCAAGTCATATTTGCAAGAAATTAAATGTTTAAATCCTTATTAACTCTTTCTTGTTAAATAGAATTAATTATATAGAGGAAAGACCTCTCTATCTTAATGAAATAAGTTCTGTCACATTGACCATATTTATTAGCAATTATAAGAATCCACTATTCCATTTATTTTTCTTTTTAAATAAAACTGTTACCCTGCCGGATCTTATTCCATGATTAGAAATATTTTCGGTTCAATGTTTCCTTAATAGTTTTCCATCTTTATGTCTTTAAGTGTTTATGGTTTTATGTTTGTTTTTATCCGCTTATATTTTGTCTTTAATCTTAGGATCAAGTCGTACTGCTAGTCATTCAAAAGCCTTAACAAATCCATTTAATTTCCTCATATCTAACACATATTATTAGCTTTTATTTCGCAATTATTTCGCTTTATTAATTCCATTTTTCGTTAAGCAGCAAAGAAATCTTGAAATTGATTTTTTGAAAAAATGTTTACGAACAAATCTGTTGGCCGTAAATCTCTGTGCAACATTTAATGGGTTCGCTGGCTTTCTATGAAAAGATTTTGTCTGCTTAAATTAATGTTCATCTTGACGCGAACATAAGCCACATCCGATGCTGATGCTGCGCTGCCATTAAAAGAGATGCCACCGCGCGAGGCACACGCATTAAGAAAAAAAGAGCATGCAAATTATTAGCAATATTTAATCGAATTAACAGAATTTGAAATGATTTTGTATACCCTGGAAATCAGTGGGTCAGACATTAGGCCCCCCTGTCCACTCGCTGCACATACTGCCGCCCCCCACCCAGCAATTCCAGCGCAAAAATTTTGCAATAAAAGTAGCAGCCAAATTAGGCGGAAAAAAAGACAAGAAACACACACAAGAACAAGAAAAAAACGAGGACAAAGTATAACAAAAAATCTTCTTTTATGCGCTAATAAAATCCGACTAAACACAGCGGGGCAAGGGAAGGGGAAGGCGACTGAAACTGGGACTGGAGGAGGCTAAAGAAAAGCAACCAAAAATTAATTAACAAAATATGTTGCAGCGCAGCCGAAAGACAAAGCAAGCTGCAAACTGGGGGAAAAACAAAAGATGAAAATGAAATATATCTTCCACACACACACACACACGATAGAGTAGAGGGGTAGGGTAGGGGGGAGGGCAGTGAATGATGTGTGCCATGGCAATTAATTGTTGTCGCCAAATGCTGCTGCCACACAGATTCATTTGGGCCATATTAATGGCCATTCCCCTCCCTTACTCTCAACATTTTGTAGCTGGAAACAAAGAAACAGAAAAAAGGGACCAAAACAACACTAGCCTTGACTTGATAATCATTTTCTATATACAACTAGCAACTATCATTTACAAATCAATTCTTTAAATCTAGTCAAACCTTTTACAATTGTTAAGTGAAAATTCTCTAAACCGTTTTATGCGTTTAGTATCCAGCTTAAAGTTAATTAAATTTGTTGTATTTTTTTATATGTTATTCAAACAAAACACCAAGAACTCGACGGTAAAAAGTGAGTGTTAAAGGAATGGGAAAATGTGGAACTATGCACAAACCCCATTTGCAGTGCTTAAAAAACTTGCATAAAATTCTCAAAGCAAAAAAAAATAAATCAAATCTTTCTCTTCGCTCTGTTTTTTGCAGGCTTTCTTGGCAGTTTTTTATCAAAGGGGCTGAAGACCAATCAATTGGTTGTGAATACGGATGAGAAAACACTGCGACCCGTTGCACGACTGAAGGAACCGCGCGATCTTTTCGCCCTGCCGAAGGACAAGGACAATGACTGCTCACAGCAGGCCCCCAGATGGCCTGTCGAGTGTCAGGTGAGTGCAACAACTTAATTCTAAAACCATAAACTCGTACATATTTAGACAACCATCCATGCATGCCATTCAATTCCATATCGAACAAAGGACAAGAGACGTTCTAGTTTCGGTGTGGCAGGGCGGGCAATGTGGGATATTCAATGCCTTTGACACGCACCTTGTCTGCCAGGATATGCCGGGGACATGCGTGCCTCGCCTCATAAATATTAATGCACATAAAACCATCGAGCGAGCGAGCAAGAGAATCTTTTTAGGAGTCGAGGTGCCAAGGATGTGCGGGGTGCGACCTCGCGGAAGCTTTAAAAAGGCAGAGCCGACAGGCAGCCACCTAAAAGGCAGCAACTAATTCGCCACCCATTCTCACATCCGCACAACCATCTATCCCCCATCCTCCCTCTCCGTCTCTCTCTCTATCGCTCTGCATATGTAGGTCAAATTGCAATAAAAACTAAAAAAACTAAAATAAAATAAAAAGGTGCACACTCCCCTGCCCCCTATCCAAGCTATCCGACCCATCGGCGTTTACACCTCGTTAACCCACCGGTTAACCTCCTCCCATGGCATGCGGCACAAATTTGTGAGCCAAAAAAAAAGTGCAATGAAAAATCCTTTCGTTTCCGCTTTTTGCTTTTTT
Source organism: Drosophila bifasciata (assembly GCA_009664405.1). NCBI lineage: Eukaryota > Metazoa > Arthropoda > Insecta > Diptera > Drosophilidae > Drosophila > Drosophila bifasciata. The sequence goes on from CM019041.1 coordinate 35,365,477, forward strand.
CTTTATTTTTGTGGTTTTTTTTTTTGTGTTCATCAGATTTCTGTAGCTGTTGTTCTTTTGCCTAATCGTTGGCCATGTTAACAATTGATTTGATTTGTTGCACGGATTTGCCACATTCGATTCTGCTGCCAAATTGTGTTTTGTGGCAAATATTACACATATGTATGTACGCCCTGTCTGCAGCTACTAGAATCGGGTAATGATCTATGGGGGCTATAGAATATAATGCAGTCGAGGGAGGGTAGGGTACCCAAAAGAATTGGCTAACACTGACTACTAAGTGGTAATAAAGAGAGTGAAAAAGAGAGAGGGACGCCGAGGGGGGCGCAGTCTATCAAAGTGGAGGTCAATTGTTGGGCAATTTGTTTGTGGCGCAGTTTGAATGAATCAAAGGAACAAAAAACAAAACGCCAACATTTCCCTGTCAATTACCTTGTTTTTCAATTAACAAAAGTGCCAACTAAAAAAAAACCAACAAAAAAGCTCAAAAAACGATCAATGAATATAAATAATAGAACTATTTTGAATTTAAATTTGAATTTAATTTTGATAGTCATTGATCAGCAGCCATATATCGATATCAAATATCCTGAACAGAGTTGCATTTGGTAACCATTCCTTGCCCTGCCCTGCTCTTCCACCTTTTCTCTGCGGAAAGCTCTAGGCACGCTCCACGCGTCCACACACAAACACAAACAGGCACACCGCCCCACTCTCTCTCTCTTGTAAAGTTTCACGAAACTGTAAATGCAATTAAGGACAAAAATATTAAGGAAAACAATCGGCAACGGAAAGTTGGGCAAGTCGTCGTGTTCTTTTCGTTTCTGTTTTTTCATACCCTTTGAAAATTAAAGGTATAATTATTTTTAACATATGTTTGGAGCTAACTGCAGATAGAAGCATAGAGAGTAAAGTTTTGGGTTTTTAATGGATTGAATATTGGTGGGAAATACTCTAATATTATGGTAGGGAAAAATACAATACAAAATGACTGAATCGAATGAATAATCCGATCTATAAGAGTATCAAATTGGCTTCCTTCGTTCTTCGTTTCTCTCGGTTGCTTCTGTTGTATATTGCCCTGTACCTTCCCATCCTAGACGATGAAACGGCGGCCATGACGTACAAATTTGCAAACGCTAATAAAAAGTGAAATTTCAAAAACGCCTTCAGTGTTGATTTGACTTTTTATTTGTTGTACTTGTTTGTTGTTTCTACAGTGACACTGGCATTGGCAATGGACGGAACGGACAGATGAACGGTACATAAAGGCATTCAAAGTTTTCATTACCAGAGGGAGAAACAGAGCAGGAGCGAGAGAGAGAAAGAGAACAGAGTCGCGGGGGAGAAAAATAAACAAGCTAATTAGTTAGTTTGATAACACACACACACACACATGCACTACACAACAAAAATAAGCTGAAATAAATAAAGAAAAAATAATAAAAAAAAAAAGCAGTGGTAGTGGCAGTGGCAGAGAGGGAGAGAGTGGGAGAGAAAAGGATGATTTACAGCAACCTTTGGCACACGTCACATAGCGCGAGGGCGAGGCGAGGGCGGCGGATTGCTGTTTTTTCTTTTGCTTTTCGTTTTCGGTTTCGTCTCGGGAAAGAGCTACGCTGCCAACTGACGGCTGGCTGATATGTTTCAATTAAGCCAGAGCTCACACACACACACACACACACACACATAGACACACACGCACACAAAAAGTGAAGCACGACAGACAGAGAGTCAGATTTGCATGGTTAAGCCTCTGGTCCCGCCTCACACCGTACACAGTGGTACGAAATGTTTTTAAATATTTACTACATATGAAAGTCCCATTAGCAGAACCATTTTTGTACAGTACATTAATCTGTCTTCCATTGTGCCGCCTTCCACTGTGATGGGATAGGGACACTTGCATTTACCCCTTGATAGTGACTGGCAAAATAACAGCTGACACTCAACCCGAGAGCCCCAGCAGCCAGCCTATTCTGCATGTTTTTAAGTCCATTCGCTTTTGCGAAATTTGTAAAGTGAATTTGTCACGCTAAAAAGTACACACAGCATCTGTTTAAATGTAGTGTAGGGTATCCAAAGCGTCGACACTCGCCGCTCATTGCTTCTAACCTTCTAGTTGAAAGTTCCTTCCGAGATCTCGGTGTGACTCAGTGGCCCCACTGTGCACATCCATCCCGTCTTATGTAACTAAGCGCCACTATATCCAGGGCTAAACAAATAAGCTTCCCCAGCTTGTGGGTACAATAAAAACACACACAGCAAATGACGTGAAAGCCAAAACTGGTGGATGGGCAGGGGGAGCAACGAAATGGCCAAGTGTGAGGGTGGGGTTCCAGGGAATTCTCATCGGGTTGCCTTGCGACAATAACTACGACTCGCAGCAATCGGATGACTGGCATTTTGCTAAAATTCCTTATTAAGAAGGACACTAAAAGCGATGAGAATTTTTAAGGCCTAGAACAGCTGTCACATGATTTTGATGATGAATACTTGAATACCATTGTGGGGGAATGTAACAGTTGATGGAAGGTAATCAAAAGAAATGACACCGCTAGATTAGGATAATAATTGTTATAATTATAATTGGAGTAATTATAGGCTGACTTTGATTAGAGAATCAGCCTTATAAAAAGGGTGTGCCGTTTGCTTATGAAACATTTGTACAGCGAATTAACTGTAGATGCAGCTACACACAGAGAAAAATTTCCAAAATCCGGAAATATAATATTTACAAGCATATCCTTTACTTTATTCCTATTTAATGTATATTTCTGTATATACCCCCACTTTGTTTATGTGCAGGTCATCGAGGAGCGCATCACACACATTCCCTATGTGCCGGCCCAGCCCGAGCCGCTCAATGCACCGACGGGCAACGAGCTGAAGCCACGGCCCGTGGGCGAGGAGAATGGCATCGTTGTGTTCAGCTATAGTCCCATCAGTGCCGTCAATTATGTGAGTATACCCACACCCACACCCATACAACACACACACACACACACAAATGTCACGCACTTTGCACCCTGCACTAATCAGCACTTTTGGGTGAGGGAGTCGCGGGCTAAAACATGAACTTTTTTCTTTGATTTGAATCTGGCACTTAATGAAACAAAATCACAGGCAAAACCCAGGGCCAAGAAGGAGGATGAATCGAGCGATGAGTCGGACTACTCATCGGACTCGAGGAACGATTCAACGCCGCCCAGTCGATCGACGCCCGTGCGCCAGCCGGCCGGTAGTCGCAGTGGCAAGGTGAACAGCGTCTCCAAGATGATCAATAGCCTGGACAATCGGTCGACCAGCGCCTCCCTGGATGATGACATTGATTTTGATGACGATTATGACTACGACACGAGTGGCGCTGGCGGCGGCGGCGGCGGCGGCAGTGGCGAGGCTCGGGAAAAGGCCATCATCAAAGATCTCATCGAGGAGAAGAAGCGACGCTACTCTGCAGCTGCTGCTGCCCACACAGAGGAGAAGCAACAACCCACTGCCCACAGCCAGACGACAAGCAGATCGGAGAGTAAGCCCAAGAGCAGATCGGCCGACAAGAGCAACGCGATCAGTGAGATCGATGACATCTGGAAGAACAACACCAGCGAATACAAGCCCGCCTCGCCGCGCTACATCCTCAGCCAATTTGGGAAGAATGTGACCAAGGCCGTGATCGATCGTCTGGTGGATCATGGCGATGACAAGCACCCGGCAACAGGCACGGCCAGCGGCAGTCAAAAGGTATCGTCGTCGAGCAAGTATGCCATATCCCCGATCAAGTTGCCCAAAAAGAATATCACTCGGCTGGAGATCGCCTTTGAGCGCAGTGTTCGTCCCGTTTCACCGACCTCAGCCATAGTCACGAATCCCGAGCTCAAGCATAGCGATTTGCTAAGCGATCAGACGCTGACACACAGCAGCACTGATGCTAGCACCAATACAAGTAACGATAGTTCCGATTCGGATACGGAATCCACCACCGAATCAGCCGACACAGCATCGTACTATTCATGTCGACTTGCTGGCGGTGCAGACAATATCTTGGCTGCAGGCTCTGGCAATGTATCCGAAACGGAGACTTTGGTGGGGGATGAGAGCAAAAGCAAAAGCCAGCTAGCACGTAAGCAAAGCAAGGGATTGGAGTCTTGAGTTCACAGATCAAAGATTATGGAACACATAATCTTTTCCATAATCTTTGATAGTTAAGTTAAATATTTAAGTAGTTGATCCAATCATAATCCTGCCCACAGCTGGGGGGGAACAGCGCAAGGTTAAGCAGCCCAGAGCGAGGCAGTCCATGCGAGGCGGCAGCACTGTGCCACAAACACATGCGGCAACTCTGGCAGCGGCTGCAGCTGCAAACAGGGTGGCACGTCATGGCGAAACAGAGCCAAACTCCATGGGCAGCCTCATGGGTGAGAGTGGGACTGGGACTAGCACTGGCACTGGCACGGGCACGAGCACGGGCACTACCACAAGCAGCCTTACTGCTTATCGGCTGAGCACAGATTCATCGTTCCAGAGTCAAGAAACATCGACTAATCAGGAGACGAACACCTCGTCTCAATCGTTATTATGCTCTTCTAATCCATTACCACAAGCACAGTTCAGCCGTTCGGCGGTGGGCGGTGCCAAATTTGTGACAAACTGCCATCCGATGAATCCCGAGGAGTATGACGGCCTCGAGTTCGAGTCGCGCTTCGAGAGCGGCAACCTGGCCAAAGCGGTACAGATCACGCCCACCTACTATGAGCTGTATCTGCGTCCCGATCTCTACACGAGCCGCTCGAAGCAGTGGTTCTACTTTCGTGTCCGGCGCACACGCCGCAAGATGCTCTACCGCTTCTCGATTGTGAATCTCGTGAAGTCCGATAGCCTCTACAATGATGGCATGCAGCCGGTCATGTACTCCACACTGGGGGCCAAGGAGAAGAACGAGGGCTGGCGGCGTTGCGGTGACAATATCTGCTATTATCGTAATGATGATGAGTAAGTCAAACACAGACTTCTCCCGCTCTCTGCACCCACCTCCTTTAATTTGTTTGTTTATTTGTAATCCCAAGAAGAAGTACCAGCAATAATGCCAATGAGGAGGATGAGGACAACTCCACATACACGCTGACATTCACCATTGAGTTTGAGCACGATGAGGATACGGTGTACTTTGCCCACAGCTATCCGTACACATACAGCGATCTGCAGGACTATCTCATGGAGATCCAACGTCATCCGGTCAAGTCAAAGTTTTGTAAATTGCGTCTACTCTGTCGCACTCTAGCAGGGAATAATGTCTACTATCTGACGGTGACGGCGCCATCCAGTAACGAAGAAAATATGCGGGTAAGCATAGTATATGCAATAATGTGAGACATTCTCAATGCATTTTTTCGGTTGTTTGCTCGGTTGCAGCGTAAAAAATCAATTGTGGTTTCGGCACGTGTCCATCCAAGTGAAACGCCCGCCTCATGGATGATGAAGGGACTGATGGACTTTATCACTGGCGATACAACAGTGGCCAAGCGGCTGCGCCACAAGTTTATCTTCAAGCTGGTGCCAATGCTGAATCCCGATGGTGTGATTGTGGGCAATACGCGCAACTCGTTGACCGGCAAGGATTTGAATCGTCAATATCGCACGGTCATACGTGAGACATATCCATCCATTTGGTATACAAAAGCCATGATTAGAAGGTAATTTCAAGTCCCAAAACAAATTTGTTCCAACTGATTCTCTTTCTCTCCTCTCTTTGAAGACTGATTGAAGAATGCGGCGTGGCCATGTACTGTGATATGCACGCGCACTCACGCAAACACAACATATTTATTTATGGCTGTGAGAATAAGCGGAATCCGGAGAAGAAGCTCACCGAGCAGGTGTTCCCCCTAATGCTACACAAGAACAGTGCGGATCGGGTGAGTGATGATGGAGAGAGAGATTTGCTGTAGAAACTTATACGAATGACGACAACGTATTCGTTACATTTTAGTTCTCCTTTGAGAGCTGCAAATTTAAGATACAACGCAGCAAAGAGGGCACTGGTCGTATTGTCGTCTGGATGCTGGGCATTACCAATAGCTATACGATTGAGGCATCCTTTGGTGGCTCCTCGTTGGGGTCACGCAAGGGTACGCACTTCAATACGCAGGTAAGTGGGATCCTACAGCGGGGCAACAGGCACGACACATTGATGCTCAGTACGCACAAGCAAAAAAAGAAAGCGTGCGAGAATATTCCAATAAGAAAAGACAAATCCACATACATGTCGTGTGTTGGACTGCTCCCAAAAAAAAATACAAATCGTCTGCCCGCCGCTCCTTATCAGATAGTTTATGGCTATTCCTCTGATACCATTATTTCGTTTGTTCTTTCTTTGGTTTTATTTTTTCTTTTCACAGGATTATGAACACATGGGACGTGCATTTTGTGAGACACTGTTGGACTATTGCGATGAGAATCCAAACAAAGTAAAGCGCCATGCAAAGTTATTTAAGCAAATCAAAAAGATAAGAAAACGCGAGAAACGCGAACAGAAAGCATTGAAATTACAGAAAATGGCCGATCAGGGATGTATAATGAACGATAAACTGAAAGTGAAACGTTCTGTGGAGAAGAGTGTCTCCTAGGAACGTTTCTCTACGGAAACTCTTTCTCAAACACAAACACACCAACACACATACACCACAAAATACACACGATACACAATCGTAGTAGTGTCCCGCTCTCAAAATGTATTTCTATTATCGTCATCGTAATTGCTATCCCCCCCTGTTTGTGTGTGTTGCCTGATGTAATCGTAATCGTAATCGTAATCGTATCGCTAACGCGCTGTGCTGTGCTGACAAATCAAATATATGTATATCCCCCACCCCCCATATAGTACATACATATATAAACATAAACCCATATACTATATATACTCGTACACACGATGAGAAAAGAAAAAAACTGTCGCGTCAACAGGCGTCCCACATATCGGCCAGAGCCAAAGATCTATATCTATATATGCGGCATTGAATTGAATTAATTTGAATGCTGTCTATTTGCGCGTATCGTAGTTTTTCTAATGTTTTTGAATTCCCAATTGCGTGAATAGTAACCCCGGCCCGGCCCCACACACAACCGGAGAGATCCTATACACGCAATGGGATGATATATATCTTATGCTCACACATACAAAAACAACTCACTCAATATCCCACACGTAAATATCGTATATACATATACTCGTATATAATATTTGATGTACACACAGCACAGAGCCATTCTACTATATACAGCCAGGCAGGCGCACTACTCTATTTATATTACTATTAATTATTCTATAATTTTATTGTTTTTCTTTTTTTTTTGTACTTTAAATGTTTTTAACTGTAAGAGTAAAACAAAAAAAAAAACTCTGCGTATTATTATAACCGAAAGAATATTATTATTATTTTTTGAAATAAATACCATCTATACAGTAGATTTTTGTATACACATTTTGATGTTTGTAGTTTAGTTTGTGTTGTTGCTTTTGGGATTTGTATTTTTTACACATTTGCTTTTATTTTGATTTAATTATTTTGTTATTTTTTAATTTTCTTCTTTTTCGCCTGGTTATGATTTCTAACTAATCCAAATGCATTAACATTTACAATAGATTTTAAATTTACTCAAACAACAGGACAGGCTGCGTTCCAAAATCATCGAAAGACTGATGAGAGAAGGCTCTAGTGCAGATGAGCCATTGAATATACCATTATCGGATTACTCCAGGTACGCGGTATACTCAATTGCCCCAATTCCCCTTTTGTCTTTGTATTCACCACGTATTCACCACGACGACCGTTTTAAAGTTTTACGTTAGCACGTGAATGGCTAGAAACAGCTGATTTGGCAGTTAAAGGCAGTCCTTAATCTAATCTATGTAACTACTAACCCTACTTCCCCCCGCATGAAAACGAAAACAGCGACGAGGGCAACTGCAGCTCCAGTTCGGACAACGAGGGCAAGCACTCGATCACGGCCTCCGATCTGGAGGGACCCTGCTGTGCCCCCACACGTGCCCCGCCCAGCTCGCCCGAGGTCATACATGAGATACGAAAGGTAAGCTGGTGGTCGCCGCTTCAATTCTCACAGCACCCCGTAATGCACCCTGCCCACGGCCCTACCCTCTCCCCGTTAGTTCCGCGTGCGTCGCATGAGGAAGGTGATGCACGAACTGGATCGCATTTACTTTACGCCGCTGTTCCAGCGCAAGTTTAAGGCGCTCAACACACTGAAGCGACGTCGCCACAAGCTGGGCGCCACCAAGACACCGTTGCCGGTGGTCAGGCGACTGAAAGGTGGCGGTGGCGCTGCCGGTGGTGGTGCAGACACCACAGCCACATCGGTGGCCGAAACGTTTATGCGCAGACAGTTGAAGAAGCCAGCAACAAGCAAGCCCATAGAAAAGGAAAGCTCCGACAGCATTGCCTCGAGCTCTCAGTCGCAGGAGAATGAGCCGGCGGCAGCTGCCACAGAGACAACAAAGAAGTCGGCGGCGCGAAGGACACGCAGCTCGGTCGCCGCGAGCCAGGCGGCTGGGGGATCGGCCAAGCAGAAGTCTAAGAAGAAAAAGTATATGCAAACGGAGAAGAAGAAGCCGCCGCCAGCGAGTCACAAGCTGCATGTGGATCGCAATTTTCGCCTGTGGCTGGCCAATCGCAAGATCTTCATATGTCGCCGCAAAAAGGTAGAGTTCGTCCCCCCACAACCCCACTAGAGCCCACTACTGCACTACTTCACTCACGAGAATAATTCTCCCAACCCTTCCTTCCATTGGTAATCCTCATTAGTCCTTGCAGACGCGTCGCACGCGTGTGCGCAACAAGGCGCCCAAAAAGCGCGGCGAGGTGGTGCGCACCACACTGGATCTGCCCACCACCGATCCGGGCTCCGATCTGCACTTCTCCACCGACGACGAGGAGCACTCGCCCACAACGGGGCCGAGTGGCTACGGTGCCGTGGCCCCACTGCGTCACACCCTGCTCCAGAGCGAGCTGCAGCGTCGCTACATTGAGGAGATCGGCGACACGGTGGTGCAGAAGCCAAAGCCCGCCCACATGCCACCAGAACTGATTGTGACAACGCCCTCGAAGAGCAACACACCGGGCGGTGGCAAGAAGCTGGACTTTTACAAGCTTACGCCACGTACAGCGCCCGAACTGGATGTGGGCATGTACAAGCAGCAGGGGGGCAGCGTGGTAATGACATCAACGTCGACCAGGCGCACCTACTCGTGGCACAATCTCGACCAGGAGGCGGCCATTTGCTCCACCAGCAGCAGCATCAGCAAGCAGGCAGCCAATTTCTATATGCACGAGTCCAAGGCAGCGATGAAGATAAAGCCTCCGCCGAGAAGGTAAGCGCCATCCAATCGATGGATCCCTGGACTTGCATTGATTCTGATTCCCACTGCTGGTACACAGGAATGTTCCCAGCAACTTTATACCCCAGCGAAATGTGGCAAACACATCCTCGGCGGATGAGCTGCAGCTGAAGCTGTCGCTAAAGAAGAAAATCTGGACGGGTGCACATGGGGAGCCCGATGGACGACCGCTGTCCTGGTTTAAGGGTCACATGAGCCAGGCTCAGCCACAGGCACAAGCGCAGACACAGACCATGACCAGTGCCATACGCAGCGCTGGGGGCGGCGGAGGAGGAGGAGGAGGCGGCACAGGCAGCCGCACCGTGTTCACAGCTGCCAGTGGCAGAGAAGCGGGTGGAGGCGTGGCAACAGGAGCAGCAGCAGCAGCAGCACCGTCCACCATTATGGGAGTTTCGCGCAAGCCCAGGAAACTCGAGCAAGTGGATTTGTTCAAGTGAGTGGCTCTACCGTGCTCTATCTTCCACTGATCTTTAAGCTCAAATGTCAATTCACTTTGTAGCGCCTGCTCCCAGAAGCTCATCATGTGGCAGCAGCAGGAGGAACACAAGAAAATACAGCCGCAGCGTCTCGTGCGCGTTGAGGATCAGCAGCGTGAGCAGCGTGAACAGCGTGAGATGATGCGCTCCTTCAAGCCCATGCAGCTGGGCAAGAAGCAATCGTTGGCGGGCAAGACCATGTCCGGGCTGGGCCCCGATGCCAGCAGTGCTGGCCTGAAGGTCAAACGCAAATCGAGCAGCATGATGAAGATTGCGGAGACCACACAGCTGGTCACACGCTTTGCCCGCACACGCGGCAGTTCCGGCAGCTCCGCACTGCAGCAGCAGCAGCAGCAACAGCAGCAGCATCCGTCTCAGGGCCAGCGTATGATGTACAAGAATCAATCGATGGCCAGTTCGGGCAGCGGACGCCATTACTCTGCTGGCATGATCAATCCCCAGCACGCACATCGCGGTCCCAGCAAGTTCAAGACGGGCGGACTGGTGGTCACTGCCGTCCAGCAGCCAGGCATGGCGCCCGGCAGCAGCAGCAGCTCACGCCGTATGCGCAATGCAGCCGGACTGCCGCTGAAGGCCAGCCAGGGACACACAGGATTCGCAACAGTTGCAACCGGCAGCAGCAGCAGTGGTGGCGGTGGCAATGGCAACGGCAACGGCAGCGGCAGCGGTTTGCTGCAGTATCAGCGGAACAGCAATGTGCAGATGAACAAATCCTCCACGACGGGCATCAGCCTGGACACGGTCAATCTGGTGCGCAAGGTGAAGACCAAGCTGAAGAAGCGCAAGTCCCGCACTCTGTCCAATGGACCTGCCAAGTAGAATACAGCACAGCCGCCCCCCTCCTTTGCCCAATCACCCATCCACCATCCCCCCTCTGCCAACTTCCCTAGAAACCAGCTACAGCTGCTGCTACTCCAATATCCTTCCGGAGGAGTCAATTGAATTGTGTTTTTAGTACTGAATTTTGTTCCCTTTCACCCTACCCCCCACCCCCTAACACCGTAGCACCCACCACCCACAATGTTGTTTTGTTTCGCTTTAAATCGAAATTTTTAGTCGAATTTTTTAACCCAAGTTTGTTATGCAAAAATGATTAGCAAAATTAATATAGTAATATTATCCTAATACACATATGTGTGTAAATAGCAGACCATACATATATATAGATTGGTGTATGCATATATTCAAATCAAATCAAATCTGTACCTATGGTTAATATTCATAAAATAATGTTAAAAAGTGTGTGTGCTGCTCTTTTTTTTTTGGTGTGTTTTTCTATGGAAATTTGCAATAAAAAAAACATTTAAAATATAAAAAAACGAACCAGAGGTTCTTCATGAAAGTTGCTGGGGTGGAAAGAGAGCCCTGTTGGCTCAAATAAATAATTCAGACAACAGAAAATCAATTACGCACATGTCCGGCAAACGGCAGAGACGACGACGACGACGCACACCAAAAACCAGAACAGGACCCCTTGACCGGACGGCACGTGAGCAGGTGCGGGACGGGGGGGGGGGGAATAACAGTAGTTGGACTCTGAGATTGGGTAACTGTACATACCTTAGCACCGAACCACAAACTCCGCCGCTCAAATTTGTGCACAATTCAAGCTGAAGTCGTTATATTTCTTTAACTCTGACTGAAATGTTTAAATATTGGCGAAAGTAAACAAAATGTTGCCCAATTGTGACCTCTAGTGATGGCAGCGCGAACTTTCGATAGTCGTCATGCATGTGCCTGGCAAAAAGCTAACAACTTTGACACCTCAGTTATCGATAGCAGCTGAGCTTCTTTAGTTATATATTTTTGAACATAAATAATTGGTAGAACAATACTTTCTAGAAAACTGTGTGTTGTAATTAATTATTAAAACGCAAAAAATTAGCTTAGACTGGATATTCTTATAGTTTTGGCAAGCTGTAAAAGCATTGATGCACACAGCTGTTCGAGTTTGTAACTGATCACTAGAAACACTATCGATTATGTTATCAATTTTGGAATGATGTGCCCTAAGGGCACAAAGTTTATTATTATTATTATGGTTTATATTTTGTTGTAATATACCCAAGCCGTTATGCTAAATTAATTAAACTACATACACGTGCATGCTAGACATATGTGGGTACGGGTAAGTGTAGCTGTGTGTCTATATACTGGTTAAGTGTCCCTTCTGGTTGCTGCTGCCCCACTCCACTCCTGCTCCTTGCCAGCTCCTCGTTTGTTCGATTTTAACTAAGAAATTACAACTACTACAGAAATAAATAAGATAAGATAAACAAGTGCTAAGATACAAAAACCAAAATTGAGTTTCGGTTCGCCTCAGACATTGACGGCATTCTGGAGAGCCGTCTTGTCGTCCACAATGATATTGGCCGCCGTTGTGGTTGGATTCGAGCTGAGCAATTGCTTTGTCGATGAGCTGGATGAGTAGCTATCACTGGAGCTGCGTGTGGATGCCGAATTGCCACTAATCGGACTATCCAGCATATCTGTGGGAGGGTGGGAGACATTAAAGGGGATACCAATCCATAAAGGGGCAGCAAATCCTACCTGGCAGGGAGCTAACATTGTTGGACTTCAAGTCAACAACTGTGCCCGAACCGGAGCCCACCATGTTGCCCACCGATGTGGATTTCTTGTGTAGATTCTTCTTCATAGCACTGCTAAAGCCCACCACCACACTTGTTGGGGTGCCACCGCCTCCTCCTCCTCCGCCAGAGCCGCCACGAATGCCGACGCTTGCATTGCCACCGCCTGTGGATACTCCGCACAGCGGATCACCGCTTTTTGCCCGCTCGCGCTCCTTCTCCGTGGGACAGAGCGGACTTAGTATCGAGTTCTGCGTATCCTCGGGCGTATAGTAGTCCGAATCATCGGCCGCTGGCTCCCCGGAGCTACCAGCTGCAGCGCCTCCACTGGTGCAGCTTGTTAGCTCAGGCCTGGGCTTGGCTCGCTTCAGCGAGGCGCCGCTCTTCTTGCTGGCTGTCTCATCGCTGGCCGCTCCACTATCGCCAGCTGCGCCCGAGTTGCCGCCCGTCTTGTCCGCATCGTCCGCATCCAGGCAGGCCACAACCTGCTTGAGTGACTTGTTCGAGAGGTTCCGGCTCTTGCTGCCCGGCGACAGCAACGGCGACAGTTTCTCGTTCTCGCTGTCCACATCGTCATCGGTGCCGGCAGAAGCATCCCCACCCGAACCAGTGCCAGTACCTGCTCCTCCTTTGGTGGCCGGGAACTTCCGCTCGTTCACAATCTGCAGCTTGTCCTGCTTCGCCTCCTCCACCGCAGTTTTGCTAGTGGGTGAGGTGTTAGAAGTGGCCGTAGCCGTAGCCGTGGCCGTGGCCGTGCCCGCGGCTGGGGTCTTTTTGGGATCGCTTTCGATCTCCACCACAGACTGACTGCCAGCCGTTTGGGGTGTGGTAATGGTGCCCACCTCGCTGGTCGATGTGCACGTCGAGGCGTTCTTCTTGATCTTGGAGCGACGCGTGCTGTTGGACTTGACGGGCGAGGTGGCCTTCATGTCGCTGCTGGTCATGGTGGAGGCCACCACAGTGGCCGCTGAGTCTGTAATATCATGCTCGCTCGTTCTGCAAACAAAGAGGAGGATTAAACAGTCGTTCCCTTTCGACTCTATGGCTGATTTGCTCACCTGGCTCTGGCCACATATTGGGGTGGCCCATTGAGTGCCTCAATTAGCGAGACGGGCACATAACCCGGTGGCACATCCACGGGCGGTGCATCCCCGCCCGCCGATGTCGGTGTATTTTGATGCAGCACATGTGTGCTGATGCCCTTTTGCACGGCCCGTATCTGCAGGAGAGCCCGGAACGGTGCCCGACAGATGGGACAATTGTTGGCCTGATAGCGCAGCGAATCGGCGCACGAGTTGCACAAGCAGAGATGGCGACAGGGCAGAATGAGGGTGTCGCGCGTCTCGCTCATGCAGATGACACACTCGCTGCCATGATCGTCGATGTCCTCGTCAATGGAGGACTTGTTCACCGCCTTGTTCTCAATGCCGTAGATCTCCTGCAGCAGATAGCAGAGGCCGTCCACAAAGATCTTCTGCTTGAGGGCGCGCAGCACATAGCTGTTCGTCTCCGGATGATGGTCGATCACACAGATGGTCGTGTGCGACTGTCGGCACTCGTCGTTGCCCTCCTCGACCACACAGTGTATGGCCACGGGATACTGCTCGCGGCCCGAATGGTATATGAAATCATCCTCGGGTATCACCTGGGGATTGAACACATGCCCCGGCTGCGAGAAGCTCTGGTTGATGCCCTTGTCAAAGTGATACGTCTCCGAGGCGAGGCCCTCGCGTGCCACCAGGGTCACGCCGCTGGGACTGACCTCCTCGCTGGCAAAATAGTAAACGGTGATCGCACACTTGGCGTCCGAATCGAAGGTGAACTCAATGTTGTAGCAGCAGGGCGGTGGCGGGGCCACCGAGTCGGAGCTGCCGCTGCCCAGGCCCATCGAGCAGAGGACATTCCCATCGATATCCTCGATGGTTACGTTCGTCTTGTCGATATCGTCCAGAATCTCAATGGGCTTGGGCTTCTCCTTTATGGGACTGGGGATGGCGGCGCCATCCACACAGTCCGGTTTTGGCACGCGCACGAAACGCACCGACTCCTTGCGAATGTTGACGAGACTCTTGAGGGTCTTGGTCGGCTCATTCGCCTGGGGCGGCGGATAGGGGAAGGCCGTCGGGCGACTGCCCAGAAAATTCAAATCGGCATTCTCACCAAACAGATACGATTCCGGTTGGGGCGTGTCGAAGCGTTCGCCGCCCATTATGAAGTGGGTGCCAAAGAAGTTGCCCATTCGAGGCGGATATTTGTAGGCATTGTTGGGTATCTGGTCCGCTTCCTCGACCGCTGCGTTCTGCCTGCTCACAAAGTTTCCCATTTATGAGGCAGCTGATGGATAGTAAGCCGATGATGGTTAACTGTAGCCCGTATAGACCAGACCGTCCGTATGTTGATTTAATTGCTACCGAAACTATATTTTTCTTTGCTTTTCCTTTCCCTCAAGCGAATATTGCGATTACATGGCAACAAAGTGCGATAACACACAGATTATCGATCTATCGACAGACAGCACTATCGAATGTTGAGTGCTGTGGCAGTCAGTTTTTTGCCGAAGCAACCCTACGGCGGCAAACGCTAGTTTCGCAAGAGTGTTCAGAAGAGAAAAAGTTGGCACATTACATTTTGATCTTAATATAAGAAGCAGTAAACGTGTGGTGTTTCGTGCAAGATGACCATGAGCCTGGATGATAGCATCTGTGCGTATTTTGTGAACAATCTGAAATCCAGCGACAACAATGAGCCGGACACACTGGAGCAGTTCGAGACGGCGCTGAAGCTGATGGGCGAGAAGCTGCCCGAGACCCAGATACGCCAGATCAAGCCCAGCGAGGGCTATCCCCTGATAGCAGCCGGCAACCTAACCAAAAGGGATGTCTTTGTGCTGGCCCAGTTCGAGGGCGATTTCTTTCAGCAGCTGCAAATGACCAAGGCCCTGATACTGGGCCCGCCCTGCCTGGTGTCCTGCCTGCGGCAGAACAAGCCGGTGCCGCTGGCCAACAGTGCCATATACACGACGGCCATGCGTGATATGTTGGTGTCTGCCACAGGCGTAACACCGCAAAAGAAGGAGGAGCTGAGCAAGCTGATCAAATGGATGGGCGGCGTTTACTTTCAGAGCTTCGGCCACACCACCACCCACCTCATCTCGAACACCATCAAGTCGCACAAGTACGAGCAGGCCACGCTGAACGGTGTGCCCGTGATGCATGTCGATTGGGTGCAATGCGTCTGGGATCAGAGTCGCAAGCGGAATCGGGAGAGCCTGGTGGCCGGAGATGCGGAGTTCGACAAGTACTGCCTGCCCACGTTCTTTGGGGCGAACATCACATGCAGCGGCCTCGATGTGGCGCGCAAGGAGCAGGTGATGCGTCTGGTCAATGAGAACGGTGGCATCTACCATCGCGCCTTTCGCTCCCAGGTGGTGGACATCGTCATTACCGAGCAGTCCAAGACGGATACCGATAAGTACAAGGCGGCCATACGCTACAAGAAGGATGTCCTGCTGCCCGAATGGATATTCGATAGCCACAGCCGTGGCTATGCCTTGCCCACCAAAAAGTACGAGGTGCGCGCCGGCAAGAAGGTCTCCACGCCCACAAAAAGTAGCCGCAGCGGTCGACCCACGGGGCCGAGCGACCAGACGCTGTCGGATCTGTCCAGGATTAGCTTTGTCTCTGGCTCGGGTCGCATGCTCAGCGACCTGTCCACCGTCAACGAGACGCTCAGCAGCCCATCCAAGCAGCTGCTGAAGCAGGCCACCACAGCTGGCAGTGCCAGAAGCTACCAGCAAGTTCTGGCCGACATCTGTCCGCGTCAGGCCAAAATGGCTGGGCCCCTGCTCGATGGCTGTTGCGTGTACCTCAGCGGCTTTCGGGCGGAGGAGCGCGAAAAGCTCAATCGCATACTGAATACGGGCGGTGCCACACGCTACGACGAGGCGAACGAGGGTATATCCCACATTATTGTCGGCCAGTTGGATGACGCCGAATACCGGCAGTGGCAGCGAGACGGCCTCATAGCCAGCGTGCATGTGGTGCGCCTCGAATGGCTGCTCGAGAGCATACGCTGTGGTCGGACCGTCAACGAACTGGCGCATCGTGCCTCCCTGCCGCAGACGGGTGAACCAGATGTGGCCTCGCCCGCCAGCAAGCGTACGCTGCGATCGATGAATCACAGCTTCAAGCAGCCCAAGCAGCTGCCCATCAAGAAGAAGCTATTCGGCGGGGAACCAGAAACGCAACCAGAGCAGGAGCAGCAGGAGCAGGAGAAGCCCCAGGAGCAGGAGCTGCTCAATCAGTATTCGCAGGACCAAGAGCCAGCAGCACAGCTGCCACCGACAACGTCGGGCAATACAGAAATGAGCATGCTGCTCCATCCGGCAGCAAGCTCTACACAAGTGGAGACGCGTCCAGCCGCTAGCAATCGCCCAACGGCAGCAGAGCTGGCCCTGGCCCTGCCAGATCTCAGTGCCAGTACTCTGTCCATTGAATTTGACAAGCTGGACTACCTATCGGGCCTCTCTGTGTACGTGCACAAAGAGTCCTTATACAGCGAGTTCTACAACCAAGTGGCAATCGAAATCGAGACTGCCCAGGGTCTGCTGGTGCCCGAGAGCTTCACCGATGAGGTGGACTATGCCATTGTCACCTTTGAGATGCCCATCGCGCTGGACAAGCTGCCCGTGCGAGCGCGTCATGTGGTCAACGAGCTGTTCATCGAGAGCTGCATGAGACAGAACAAACTGCTGACCCCCGAATACTACCATCTGCCAGTGCCGTATGCGGCCGGTCGCCAGCCCTTGCGGGGCATGACCATTGTGGTGTCCATCTATGCGGGCCTGGAGCGTGACTTTATCGGTTCGGTGGCCGACATCCTGGGCGCCACGAGCAACAAGACGTTCATCAAGAAGGACAGACAGCTGCTGGTGTGTCCCAAAGCCGAGGGCTCCAAGTACGAGGGGGCCATCAAGTGGCACTATCCAGTGGTCACGGCCGCCTGGCTGGTGCAGTGTGCCCAGACGGGCGAGAAGCTGCCATATGTCGACTATTTGGTGGGCAAGAGCTCTCCCGACTTTCCCACAATCTCTCCACGACTAAAGGAGAACAATTTACGTACGCCACGTCGCCAGGAGCAGCAGGTGTCGGAGCTGGCGCTGGAGCACCAGCCGGCTGTGGAAGAGGCTGAAAATCAGCCGGACGTTACACACATTCCTGTTGCCACCGCTGCAGTTGTTGTACCTTCAGTGCCAGAGCTAACGCCGCTGCGCAATCGTCGCGTCTCTGAGCTGGCGGGTGGGCGGCGGGCGAGCAGCAGCAGTTCCTCGTCACCCACAGACTCGCCGCGCACCCCCACCAATCAGGGGTACAGCCAGGGATACAATTTTGAGTTTCTGGAGGAGTTTGTCCAGCGGCTGGACACGGACGAGGGCAAGGACTGTGTGCGCCAGATCATACGCGAGATGCGGGAGAACCAAACGCCCGAACTGGAGCGCATACGCAGGCAGGCGTGCACCCCAGTCAGCCATCAGCATCCACGGCCCGCACCTGGCATACCCGAGTTCTGTTTGACGCCAGAATTTAAGCAGCGCATGGCCGATGATTTTGAGCGACGCTGGCGCCTGCCAACGCACAAAATCCAGCCAGATACGCCCATATCGGTGATCAGGAAGCGCGTGATGCGCATTACCTGTGAGACGCTCGGCATTGACTATGGCGACATGCAGGAGGATGAGCAGGAGGAGGAGCAGCAGAAGAAACAAAAGCTAAACTTTGAGCGGAAATCGCCAAAGACGCCCAAAGTCACAGTCCCTAAAGTCCCTAAGAAGGCGACACCACCACGACTGTCTGTGTCGTCGCCTGGTGTTGGTTCCCCATCGACATCCAATTTTGTGCCAAACACTCAAAGTCCTGTGGGTGCGGCAGCGGCCGAGAGCACCATTAATTTTGATAAAATCAGCTTTGAGGAGACAACAGCGGCAGTGGCAGCGGCGGGCCCAGAGCCGCTAAATTGCCACAACTCGCCGGACGTCAAGCAGATCACCGACTACCTGAAGCAATGCGAGAGCCGTCGGAACAGCCTCAAGCGAAGTCATGACAGTCACATGGAGTCCGCCGAGAGCGAGGTGCAGTTTGTGCAGCCATTCGAGTCCGAGGGCTTCGCCCTGGGCACCGAGGACACGGTGGACTGGCGTGATCCGGGCGAGTTCAATGCGGCCAAGCGTCGCTCTTCGGGCTCGCCACGCATGCAGCATGCAGGCACACCCTGCTTCAGCATCTCCTGCGGCGACGATGAGGAGAAGCGAGCGGAGCTGATCGAACGCATCCAGCAGTTGGGCGGCAAACTGTGCGAGAATCTTGTCAACTATGACGAGACCTGCACGCACCTGCTCTGCGAGCGTCCCAATCGGGGCGAGAAAATGCTGGCCTGCATTGCCGCTGGCAAGTGGATCCTCAATATCCAGTATATCGATCAGTGCCATACCCGGGGCCACTTTCTGGACGAGGCCCAGTACGAGTGGGGCAATCCGCGTGCCCTCAATCTGCCCACCATGGCACCCGAAGAGAGTCTGATTGCTGTCGCCGCACATCGCTGGCGCACCGAACTGAGTGCCTCTGGCGGTGGCGCCTTCTCTGCGCACCGTGTCATACTCAGTCTACATGAGCGCAGTGGAGCGGCCATACGGAATGTGATGCGTGCTGGCGGTGCTTGCATTTTGGAGCCGGCCTCGCCATTTGCCCAGGATCCGCTGGCGGCCACAGCAACCGATTGTTTTGTGGACATCAAGAAGGCACCGCTGCCACCCAAAGACCTTGCCCATTTGAAGCAATGTCGGGTGCGCATCTACACCCAATTGGCCATCAATTATTATCTGATGCATGGCCGGGAGGCCAATCTAGAGAAATATGAGGTCAAGTAGAACTGAAACCTAAAACCTGGAACTGATCAACGCTTAGCTTTAAGTATCTCCACTTATTTTCCAAATTGATTCTTGTTATTTATCTGCAGAGCATTAATCCACGAACCAATGGAAATGTTGTTGAAATTCCATTGAAGTTATCGATCTTAAAACCCTAAAAATACATTGTTAAAACCATTTTAAATAACTTAAATTATTCATTTTCAAATCTATTATTTATTTTATTTTCATTGAAGAACTACTATTAAAATTTCATTTTCTATATTTAAAGGTACTTCTCTTCTCCTTCTCTGTCTTTTTATTAGCAAAGTAACGTGACACACACACACACACACACCAATAGCAGGGGCATACAAATCCCGTTCATTTCGGACGTCTGCTTGCAATTGCCCAGGCATTGAATGCGGACTGCGCTCCAAACTGTGCTACAGTTTCTGGCATTTGCGTGAAAAAGAGGCGAGGCGAAGGTACGTGTGTGTGTGCGGCATGTCTCTGTTGCATATGAGCCGTTATATTCAGAGTTCCACTTGGGCAATCATAAATATGCATTACAGGTTTAAGAAGGGACCAAAAGCTACAGGTAATGAGGGGGTACTCAATAAGAGAGCGCCAAAGAGAGATACAGAATAATGGAGAGGGGCCATGAACACCCTTCGATACAAAAGTAACAATGCTTTTGTGATTTGCGAGTGTGCAGGTGCAGAGTAGTCGGAGTACGGAAAATCTCTCTCAAAAGAAAAGCCAAAGGCTACTTTATAATGTGATTTCTTCCTTTGGTTTCCTGTGGATATCGTATCCTCTGATTTTTCCATCAATATTTGTAGCTCAGTTTCTCAGATCTCCCAAGTTTTTCATTCATTCATTGTCGTTCGTTGTATGAACATAACTACAATTTTACTCCCCATTAATAATACAAATATTTTCGAAAAATGGTGAAACCCACAAAAACTTCCCGTGCGTCTCGCTCAGCAAAACGCAACGTAGTTTCGACAACACGTGCAGTCCGTAACGAGAATACGTCGGAGAAAGAAGATCGTTCTCGCTCCCCTCGGCGCCGTGGAGTGTCGATGCCCTCTGCAGCCGACAAGGAGTTGGAAGTGCACTCCCTCTCGGAAGAGTCTACCGGCAATCCCAACCAGAACGGGCAGCTAATAATCCAGGCAATCCAAAACTTGAACAAAGTTGCCAAAATTGAGGAGATTCTGGCCCAGCTGAAGGTGCTTCTTGGGGTGAGTAATCTGATAAGGAAACATCCGCTGGGATACGCTACTAATCGTATGATTGATTTCGCAGATAGAAACATTTCCACCTGGAGCCGTGGAGACCATCGACTATACTCTCAAGAAGGGCGTTAAGTATGGCATCATTCAGGTGGAGGATGACGGCTTCTGGGTTCGGTCAAGTTCAAGCACCGCGGCCGAGGACAAGCTGGCAATCCAGCCGACTCCCATTGTCGGCAAGCCAACGGCTGTTCTGAGCAGTTCTTCGCCATGCCCCTCGAACAACTCGAACGAACGTAAATAGGGGTACCCCGGCCATCTGTTTTTATTCCGATGCAAAATTAATGCTTTTGGCACATAGTATACTACTAGTAGTCACAAAATACATTTTCCGTTTTTATGCCATCTTTTTTTTTTTCTTTTTACTTAAGTGCAAAAAAGTGTACAATAAATATTGTAACGTTGAGAGGCTCGTTTGGTAAATGTTGCTAAACATCAGATCCTGTTTGGCAACGTTCACAATGTTGCGAAGTGCAGAAGTGCTTCGTTAAGAGGGAGAGAGAGAGATGAGTATGCAAGAGCTGCAGCTTGATGCACACAATGTTGCACGGCTAGGCATGGCATTTCAATACTTTATTTTGAACTTAAACGAAAGAGGCGAACCCTCCTAAATGGCAGGTATTTTACACATAATTCACAAATAGACGATAGACATATTAGGGACTGGAAATTTTGAGAGAATGAAAGTGCCCGGAAGTGCAATCAATGCACTATGGGAACTTTGACCACTTTTTGTGGCAATAATTAATAACTTCCAAACGAAACGATATTTTTTGATTTAGTTTTTGATATGAGTTGATAAGAGCAAAATGAAGGTATTTTTGAAAAAAATGGGCGTGGCAACTCCTTTTTTCATAAAAAATAAAAATTTTTATTTTATTTTTAAAATTGTAAAAATAAAATAATTTCGGGAACATGTTGGGAAATTAATATCTTATTCAAAAAGGCGTGGCACGCCCTAAAAATAGGTAAAAAAATATATAAAATTGGCTGATTTGTCAAGCCTTGGTCCAACATGAGAGCTAGTGCCCAGCTAGTAGGAACTTTTGTGGGTACTGCAACTGGCTTGCTCAAAGTCTTGCGAATTGATATTGCTTTTTCTGGACATAAGGCCTATAACTTTAAAACGTATCCAAGGTCAAGTTATCAGCGGTTTCGCGCAGCTGCGCTCGCTGCTTGAATCAATAATATTAAATTTCGTGCCTAAGATACCGCTAAATCTGCACTTCTCTTTGTTGCATTCTATCACTTTTAGACAAATGTACTATATATGGCAAATGCCAGCCACCCAACTGTTTCCAATTTATGTTAATTTTTTCACCATAGTAAATGATTTAAGCCAATCTGCGTGCTTACTTTTCATCTCGCAGCAACATTCTATGTCATTCTTTCAATTTTTGTATATTTGATAAAAATGTTTTATTTTTGGTCGCTAACATAGCCCCTCATCGTCCTCAGAACAATATATTATCAACTAATTCGTAATGGCATCCTCTCTGACTTTTTAAACTGATTTTTCGTTCTTCCTGCATGCCAAATTGCAAAAAATTCGCAGATTGCAACCCTTACCTCTTTGTCTAGAAATCGAAATATCAGAATAAACGCACGAAAACGCAGATAATGATGATACGCACTTGAATGGGAATTAAATGTTCTACAAGATGCATATAGTCGGATGGTGGCAAGACCCGGCACAAATTTTGTACGCCTCTTCAAAGTCAAATTTTTATCAAATATTTATGCTTGTTAAAAAATTAGCCAAAAACATAATTATGAGAGCCATTTCTACAGTTTAAACTCACAAACATATATTATATACATGTCTGATTCTAACCCATTGTAAAAAATTCACTTGAATTGATGAATTTACTACTTTTTAGAATTTAAAGTTGATGAAAAATAATTTTTGCATCAACATTAGTCTATCGAGAGCAATCAGCTGACTTTAACAGCTGTTAACTTAACAGTGGTGCGCACTGTTAATTTTTTGGTACGTAACATTAAAGATCAATGTTATTCGGATATATTAGCGCTACAAATATGTTATTTTAAGTACTTTCGAAAAATGGGTTTTGGCCAGAAAAAGTGGTCAAAGTTCCCATAGTGCAATGCTTGGACACGCCCACGAGGGCAGGGCGAACCACGCGATCGTTGAGTTTGTAACCCAATTGGATCACAGCCACCACAGACTATTACTACATTACTTAATTAATTATAATTAATTAATTAATTAATTAATTATTATGCACTATTATATTAATTAATTAATATTAATATTAATATTAATATTAATAATTAATAATAATAATAATAATAATAATAATTAATAATAATTAATAATTAATATTAATTAATTATATTAAATTTCATGTTCTATATTTAAAGGTACCTTTCTTCTCCCTCTCTGTCTTTTTATTAGCAAAGTAACGTGACACACACACACACCAATAGCAGGGGTATACAAATACCGTTAATATCGGACGTGTGCTTGCAATTGCCCAGGCATTGAATGCCGACTGCGCTCCAAACTGTGCTACAGTTTCTGGCATTTGCGTGAAAAGAGGCGAGGCGAAGGTACGTGTGTGTGTGCGGCATGTCTCTGTTGCATATGAGCCGTTATATTCAGAGTTCCACTTGGGCAATCATAAATATGCATTACAGGTTTAAGAAGGGCCCAAAAGCTACAGGTAATGAGGGGGTACTCAATAAGAGAGCGCCAAAGAGAGATACAGAATAATGGAGAGGGGCAATTAACACCCTTCAAGACAAAAGCAACAATGCTTTTGTGATTTGCGAGTGTGCAGGTGCAGAGTAGTCGGAGTACGGAAAATCTCTCTCAAAAGAAAAGCCAAAGGCTACTTTATAATGTGATTTCTTCCTTTGGTTTCCTGTGGATATCGTATCCTCTGATTTTTCCATCAATATTTGTAGCTCAGTTTCTCAGATCTCCCAAGTTTTTCAGTCATTCATTTTATGTTCGTCGTATGAACATAACTACAATTCTACTCCCCATTAATAATACAAATATTTTCGAAAAATGGTGAAACCCACAAAAACTTCCCGTGCGTCTCGCTCAGCAAAACGCAACGTAGTTTCGACAACACGTGCAGTCCGTAACGAGAATACGTCGGAGAAAGGAGATCGTTCTCGCTCCCCTCGGCGCCGTGGAGTGTCGATGCCCTCTGCAGCCGACAAGGACTTGGAAGCTCACTCCCTCTCGGAAGAGTCTACCGGCAAGGTCAACCAGAACGGGCAGCTAATAATCCAGGCAATCCAAAACTTGAACAAAGTTGCCAAAATTGAGGAGATTCTGGCCCAGCTGAAGGTGCTCCTTGGGGTGAGTAATCTGATAAGGAAACATCCGCTGGGATACGCTACTAATCGTATGATTGATTTCGCAGATAGAAACATTTCCACCTGGAGCCGTGGAGACCATCGACTATACTCTCAAGAAGGGCGTTAAGTATGGCATCATTCAGGTGGAGGATGACGGCTTCTGGGTTCGGTCAAGTTCAAGCACCGCGGCCGAGGACAAGCTGGCAATCCAGCCGACTCCCATTGTCGGCAAGCCAACGGCTGTTCTGAGCAGTTCTTCGCCATGCCCCTCGAACAACTCGAACGAACGTAAATAGGGGTACCCCCGGCCATCTGTTTTATTCCGATGCAAAATTAATGCTTTTGGCACATAGTATACTACTAGTAGTCACAAAATACATTTTCCGTTTTTATGCCATCTTTATTTTTTTTCTTTTACTTAAGTGCAAAAAAGTGTACAATAAATATTGTAACGTTGAGAGGCTCGTTTGGGAAATGTTGCTAAACATCAGATCCTGTTTGGCAACGTTCACAATGTTGCGAAGTGCAGAAGTGCTTCGTTAAGAGGGAGAGAGAGAGATGAGTATGCAAGAGCTGCAGCTTGATGTATGTACACAATGTTGCACGGCTAGGCATGGCATTTAAATATTTTATTTTGAACTTAAACGAAAGAGGCGAACCCTCCTAAATGGCAGGTATTTTACACTTGAAATTTTGAGAGAATGAAAGTGCACGGAAGTGCAATCAATGCTTGGACACGCCCACGAGGGCAGGGCGAACCACGCGATCGTTGAGTTTGTAACCCAATTGGATCACAGCCACCACAGACTGGGGCTCCACCGAATGGTTTGTCTGCTCGTATAACGCCTCATGGATGTCGGGATTAAACTTTTCATTGATGGGCGCCTCCATGGCTTTCAATACATATTGTTTGAAAACCCGATGCAAGGTTATGTGAGCCCGCCTTAGATTTTCGTACAGATGAAACAAATCGTCACTTTCCATCCGCTTTTAAAGATTAATTGATTAAATATAGGTATACATACATATATGGACTATTAACATACACTTGTATGTCTGCACGTACCTGTTCCACGGGTATTGACTCTAGGATATGTTCTAGCACATCGGATATGTCCAGCAGATCCCGACAAAACAGCTGAATGCTCAAATTCTTGGCATCGGCGACTTTCTTGCTGAGTCGCTTCTCGATTTGCACACTGTCAGAGAGCACGCGCCTAACTATATCCGCCAAGAAGACATTATGCTCACGGACCACCGCCAGTTCCTTGGCCAGACGCTCCAGCTGCTCGGCGTTGGACAGGATCTTCTCCTCTTTCTTTTTTGCAGCAAAGGGGCGCCACCAGGTGCATGCGCGGGAATGGAAAATCAGTGGGCTAAGTCGGTAGTCGGAACGTCAAAACAAGTGAAAATAACTAAACAAAATTTTACCTTTTGATGGTTGAGAGTTTCGCAGCGAGCATTAATTTCAACATTATATCGGTATGCACAAAAACAAATACAAACTACAATTGCGAATTGTTTTTGTTGTTGAGTAAAATATGGGAATTACGGGAGCGAATGTCACTTTTGACATGACGTTAAATGTCAAACGTCACTCACTATTATTATCGATAAATATCATTAATATTGATAAACATCAATTAGTCCTGTCTTCTGGATGTACTCTTATCTGCTCCATTGTGTTTCTCTTTCATTCGATCCATTTAAAATAGACTTGAAACTATTGTAAGGCATTGGGGAATATCCTAATTAATTAGGTTAAGGAAGTAGCTTAAAAGCCCTTATTTTTCAGCATAATTAATGAAGCCTAGCTTTCTGAATATCAAATTTAAATTTACTTTCCATTTATGTAACGTTTATATATATATATATATGTATTTATTTATTTATGTTTGTGTACGTGTGTGTGTGTGTGGGGCATTTAGTATGTATGTATGCATGTATGTATAATTTCACATAGCTTCATTTAGTTCCAATTTAATTGTTGCATTATTTAATAGCATTTATGTACTTTTACATTTGATTCATATGTTCTTTTATATATAGTACTCTATATATAGGTATGTATACACGTTGCCTTATATACTTTTTGTTTTTACAATCCATTGAAGTTTTGTTTTCTTTTGTTCTTGTTCGTGTGTTTTGTGTACTGTGTGTTCTCCTTGTGTTTTGTTTAAAAAAAGTCTCTTTCTTTTATATCTACATATATAAATTTGTATGGTTTTTGTTTTTGTTTGTTGGGGGGGGTATGGAATCGCATGCTCTAGGCTACAAATTCATCAAAAATAGATATAGTACACGGTAGTATGTATATATATAGTTGATCGGTTTTCTCTCAGTTTTCTAATTGTTTTTAATTTTGTTTTTAAGCCGCTAATTGGCAGACTGGCGGCTCTTTCTTTTGTTTTTAAAATTACATTTCTATTTGTTTATATATATATATGTATATATAGTATAAGGTATATGATTTCTTGTAGCTATATAAATTTTAAATGTTTTGTTCAAGGTTTTTGTTTTTGTTTTTTGTTTTGTTTTTATATCGCAGCGATAATTTGTTTTAGTTTTGTTTTAGGAGGCAATTGTTTGTTTAACTTTAACTTTAAACAACAACAAAATGGGTTGGAGAATGTAAAAACAAGCAGAAAAAAAATCATGGAATATGGGAGATAGATATATGTATATAATAGTTATAATTATAATTAGAATAATAATAATAATGGAACTTAGATCTTAACAATTAAAAAATCTCTTTGCTGGGCGTTGAGATTCCCAGTGGCTGTTCATAGTCGGCTGCCGACACGGACGCGGATACGATTGCAGTTGCGCTTGCGGTTGCTGATTCGAATTCTTCCTGCTTTTCCTTTCGTCGAGATTTCTCCTTTTTATGCTTCTTCTTGTGCGTCTTGGACGCCATCAGCGTACTGGCATCATCGTCTACATCGATAATGCTGCCGCTTGCTGCTATTGCTGCCGCCTCCTTGGATTTCTCCTTATTTCTCTTCTTTTTATGCTGCTTGTGATGCTCCGCGGATGTTGCATCTGGAAGGACAGTTGCTGAAGTGTTGAGGCTGTTGTCGTTGGAAGCGGCGGCGGTGGCGGAGGCAGGAGCATGCCTGGGACTGGGCGTGGGTGTATCGGCATCGATTAGATCAACGACCACTGGCTGAGTTGGCGCCTTGCGCTCTCGCTTATGCTCCCTCGACTTGTCCTTGTCCTTTTTCTTTTCTTTTTTGGCGCTGCTGTTCGTTGCCGCTTCCGCTGGCACCTTGAGATTCTCTTTGCCCTCCTTTTTTGGACGCTGATCTGCTGGCCGCAGGCGCCTCAAAGTCCGTTCTAAAAACGAAAACGATTTCATTTGACTTCTTCAAGTACTCAACATCAAGAAACACTCACATATCCAGTTCAATATCTAAAGCTCTGTGTGGATCATTGGGATCGTATTTGCCGTCTTTATCCTCGCTGTCTGACAGCGACACGCCCTCGGGCATGTCCAGTGTGGTGTTGACAATGTGCAAGGGTTTCGGTTCTAGCGCCAAATAATATCCGAAATATATTATCATTTATAGTATTATCCCACCCCACTTACCTCCTTCCGATTCGGAGCTGCTGTTGTAGGCCACTTTGTTTTTAGCCTTTTTGCTCTTTTTACTCTTTTTATGCTTCTTTTTGCCATCTTTGCCCGCCCCGCTGCCCTGCGAAGCCGCCGCTGCTTGCTGATCCTGCAGATACTTATCCGAACGCTTAGTCACTGAACAAACCAAAAGACGGAATGGCATTGAATTGGATGGGGATTCAGCAAAGGTTTATTTTACTTACCGCCCACACGTAATGCCGCCACCCCATCCATATCCAGTGGCAGCTCCGTTATGGGTATATCATCAATGTTGTCATACTGATCCGCATTCGATGCCCCACCACCCGAGTTGGAGGCCGATGCAGAGGCATTCGTTGATTTCAGGTAATGCGGATTATTCGACTGCTCGATGAGGCGAGCGAGGCGCTGTCTCTCCATTTGTTCGGGCGTCAGTTCGAGGCTTTTGCGTCGCTTGCCCGCACCCGCATGGCTGCCATCGTGACCCGCTGCTGCACCCGCTTGGGCGGCACTCACGAACAGCTCTTCCTTGTCATGCTCGGAAGAGGAGCTGCTCGGATTATCCTCCGGCGGCGGGGCATTGATCCATTCATCCAAATCCAATCCATCTGGCAGCGGCACCTTTCGCTGTGCCTTGGGCGCCACGGGTATCAGTTCTCCGGCAAACAGCAGCGTCATCTCCTGCACAATCTCAATGGCCAGCGTCGGTATGCCGCTCTCTGCTGTCTCCAAGGACATGGATGATTCATCTGTCGCTGTTGCTGCCGCTGTCAGCTGACTGCGCAACATTTCGATGAGCATGCAGGCGGAGCTGGCTCGCTCTTGGACCTCAATGTCGCTGGAGCCGTTGAAATGCTGCAGCTTGTCCAAGACATGGTCGCAGAGCTAGAAGGTATAGGTGGGATTAGTACCTAGAGTGCATCGAGGGTATGGAGGAGGCTTATTGGACACTCACACGAACAATGCCAGGCAGATCCTGCAGCTCGAGGCATGTGGTTGCCAGGCGGGCAAACAATTTGATCACATTTTGCACATAGACACCCTGTATGTGGCCGGGCAGCTGTCGCGGACGCAGCAGTATATTCAACGTCTTCTCGGCATCCTCCAGCTCGCCGGCAAACTCGCCCACAATCCAGGCGGCCGCATAGAGCACCTCGTACATGGAATTGCTCTGCGCGGACACCGTGAATGTGTCCAGCAGATTGGTCATCTCGTTCACAGCAAATTGACGCACAACCGGCACACGTATGGCCACATCCAGCAGCTGTTCGGCAATCAAACGGCCGTGCCGCGAGCCCGCCTCCAGCTGGATCAGTTCAACGAGCACCGTCAGGTACCATTCGAAATTCGTCACATACAAATAGGAACTCTGGCCACAGATCTCGATCACCTTGTAGAGCAGCTCGTCGCGATAGGCAGAGCCCTCGGCACGCTCCATATGACCCAACAGGCGCTTCACAATCTCCATGAGATTCTTTTTGGAGACCATGCCATACAGCAGATCCAAGGCACGCAGCCGTATCGACTCATCCTTGTCGTCCAGGCACGCCAATATCAGATCCTTATGCGCCTGCACGCTCTTTGGATGTGTCTTCAGGATCTTGGACATGGCCAGCAGCCCCAGATATTTTACTATAATACATAAACGTTATGCTTTTGTGTATATTTTGGGAATAATATTAAGAGAGAGAGACTTACAATTCTGATCTGAATCCTCGATAAGTATGCGCAACTTTTGCACACACAGCTGTATGGAGGCACTGTGATTGGGCATGCCACTGCTGATGCTGATGAGTACCGCGATCACCGTGTTGATGCACTCATACAGCAGACTCATGGCTGAGGTGCTGTTGATTCGATTTGTTTGGTTTGGTTTTTCGTTGGGGATTTTGTTTCGTTTTGTTTTTGTGTGGTTTGATTTGTTTGTGGTTTCATTTCGTTTGGATTGGTATTTCGTTTTTTGGTTTTGTTTGGTTTTGTTTTGGTGAAAAGAAGAATTTTGTATTAAAGAGTAAGCAGCGTTTAAAGCGTATTCAAAACAATTTTGCACTTTCTACAACGACAACAATAGCAATATGGCAATAGCGATAGCAAAAACAACAACAATTAATAGCTACAGACAAAATATGTGGGTACATATTGTATATAGTTAGATAGGTACATATAAGCAGCAGCAACACATAAAAAAAACATAGAAAAAACAGAAAGCAGAGCGCACAGCAGAGTGCACAGCATTAAGCAATTATACTAGTAGAAGGCAGCAACAATTTTATTGAATATTAGTTTTTCTTTCTTTCTTTTTAATGCTTTCTTCTGCTTTCAGCTTTCTTTGGGTTCGTTCGTTCGTTCGTTCGTTCGTTCGGTTGTTGTGCTCGAAGACAAGCAAACCAAAATATCAAAAAACACACAAAATAGAGCGGGATGGTTATAGTACGAGTATGTTAAAGATACGAGTTACATACTATACATATATGTATGTACATATGTACACATTGTATATAGAGGATAGACGGACATAGTATATAAGAAGCCAGAATTCAATTAAGTAATCATTCAATCAATCATCCCATGTAGAGACTGATCATTTTTGTATTTGTATTTTTTTTTTTTTTTTTGCATTCGCTTTTCCATATACTTATAGGTGGTATATATATTTTGTTAATTTTTTCTGTTTTTTTGGAATGAATTTGAAGAGACTTGCCTATGAATTAGATTTGTGAGTGGTTCTATTAATTTCTTTCCTAGCCGGGGTTCTAAGGGAGTTAAAGCGCCAAACTGCAAATGCAAAGAGAAAAAAGAAACAAGCAACAAATTATAATTTGTACATACAATCAATGAAAAACAAAACACAGTACAGTACAGAGTAAGTAGTTTCCTTATCATCTTCACAAACTAAAGCTAAAGCTAAAACTAAAACTAGAACTAAAATCTAAACTCTAATAAACAAAAACCTAAGAAACTTAAGAACCCAAAAAACCTATCAACAATAAACATAAACGAAATCCCTCAATACGAAAAACCTGCCTCAAAAAAAAAAACATATTGTATAAACCTGACTTTAAAAATACATTTTATGCTGATTTTTATTAATCTCTTTTAAATTTTTAATATTTTATATTTCACTTCCGTATGTCCTTTCCAGTTCTCATGATTTATTTGATGCGTGTGTTTACTATATATAGAATACTCGTATGATCACTGTACTTAGTGGGTTCGGGCCTTTGTTTTGAATATTTTTTAAGATTTTTAAATTAAGCAAATTAAGCCAAAAATGTATACTTAAGTGTGGGATGGGTGATGGGTGGGTGATTGTTATATATAGTAAGGTATAAGGTGGTTGTTATGATGCGAAAGTGAGTTTCGGAGTCTTTTTTGTTGTGACTCGTTGTTCAAGTCAGCGATTCGAATTTTATTTTTTAATTTTAAACACCAAACTGGGCTTTCCATTGATTGGGCTTGTTTAGCTTGTTAGTGTAAAAACATCTTTGGGGTGCTATCAACAAATTTTACGTTCAAATGTGGGTTTTTGGGTGTGAAATTGCAAATGTTTAATTTTGAATCCAAATATCCAATTCAAATACAATTTAAAAAAATATAGTTCAAATAATAATTTGTGTGTGTTTATGTGTGGTGATATGAATGCTGGGAGACAATCCATACCGGGAAAGAGAGAGCAGAGCTCTTCTGCTCTTACAATAATTGCACCTTCAAATCAAATCAAATACAGCAATAAATAAAAAATAAACACAAACACTAAAATCATTAATACACCATCCAACTGTGTGTGGGCTGCCATTTAAACAACATATAAAACAAAACAAAAAATACAAAATAAATCAACTAAATTCGAAATATATAGTAAAATGCGTAAGGAGTAAATTAAAGCGCGTGCTGGTTGTTTTTTTTTCTTGAATTTGTCGTTTTGTTTTTCTGATAAATAAATAAAAGCGCGCCGATAAAAACCTGGAAATAATTTCGATTAGGGGCTGAGTCAATTTGCGTCCCAGCGCCGGTTCAATTGTTGTGAGGCTCGCGAACTAAAATTCATTTGAATTTATTTTTTATTTTTGATTGATTTTTGTTGTGTATGTATATTTTAGGTATACATTTTATTTTGTTAATTGTTTTTGGTTTGTATTTTTAATTTTATTTTGGTTTTTTTTTGTTTTTGTTTTGTTGGAGTAGGCAGTTTGGAGTGGGAGCAGAGGGAAGGAGGAGGAGTAGTTGTAGTGTTAATTAAACATTTTTGTTTGTTTGTTTTTTTAAGACAATTAATTAATTTTTTGTATTATAAAAAGTAAATATAGTATGAATTCTTTGTTTGTCCATGGAACAAACGAAACAGAACACAAAACAGGAAATTATTATCAAAGATAATATGAAAATAATCTCAATTCCATAAATGTTAAAATTTTCATGTGAATTGGTGGGGGGGTGTGGTGGGAAAATACATAATCGAGTGACGATGACGCTCACCAGCTTTATGATCTTGATCAGCATCCAATTGTTGGTCGATGTGGTCATCAGCTTGAAGAAGATCGGCGCCAAAGGTAAATAGTTTTTTGGATTCTTACGCGCTAATTCACAAATGACATTCACGGCAGCGGATTGAACACCTGCAATACACAAACAAACCATTATTATGAGGATACTGGGTATGTGTTGGTATATGAGTTTAAACCTGGATCGGGATCTTCCAGTTTCTCTTTGAGTTTTGGAAATGCAGGTCTCAGTGCTTCGGGATAGCGTAGAAATACTTTATACATCATTAGGACGGCTTTCATGCGCAGATAAGGTTTCGTAGAGCTCATCTAAAATGGGGTTGCACAAGATACAATTAAATAAATGTATAAGTTATCATTTGTTGAGTCTTACCAGTGTCATAATATCATTGGCCAAATCGCGTGACAAATCGGGCGATATAAAACAACTTAGGCCGCTTAACGCCACACCAGCATCATACTGATTCTGTGAATTGAGATCCTTGCGTATCATGTTCGTTGTCAGCATGAGCAGCTATAAGAAAATAATCATTGTTATTAGCAGTATTTCAAATCAGACAGATAGATTTCCCCCCCATAGATGCCACGAAATTTTCTTAGAAATTTGTTTTGTTTTCGTAGCTAAATATATGTCTCACGTGTCCACTCTCATCCTTTATTGAACAATTCGTCTTACCTCACTATCGGGATGAAAGCATTGACTGGCTGCCAGATAGCCAATACGCTTGCAGGTAAAACGTGACGAGCTCATCACTTCGATGATGTTGAAGCCGGCCCAGGAGATGTCGTAGCCAAGCATTTGTATCTGTCAAGTGCAAATCAATAAATATTAACATTTATCCAGCTTATAGTATACATATGTATGTGTGTGCCTGTGTGTGTTGTGTGTGTTTAAGAATAGGTTCAAGGACTCGTTAGCGTAGAAATCTGTCGCCCACATCCAACCTCCCTCTCTGTATCTCTTTCGTGGGGGGAATATCAGTGGATGCCCTTCCCCTTTAGTTAGCTTTGTCACGTTTTTGTCACCTTTTTGTCTACAACATTGTTTCATACTTCAGCACCTTCTTCTCCCCTTTTTGATACCCTTGATGAGGGAATGTAAAAGAGTAGATCAAGATCAAAGTCTACTTCTTCGAATTCTAAGCAACACTCAAGGCCTTTAGCTATATTTTTGTATAATAATAAATATAAAAAAATAGCCCCAGAGATCTCTATTAGTTCTACCTATAGTCTTATTATAGAGTATCAAAGCAATCGGACATTTCTTTCCTATTCCTTTCTTGTTAGTACTGCACTTTTTTTGTTCTTCCTTCCCACCTTCCCACTCTTTTTTTTGTCTGCCCAAATTTGTTCTCCTCTTGTGGGCTTTGTTTTCAAATTGTTCTTCCACCTAGTCGTTGCCACCCAATGCCTGGGTGGGTGCCTGTGCCTGTGCCTGAGTGGCTTGTGCCGCCTGCTGGCAATTTGGTGGAAAAAATTCAAGTGCAGAATGTATGGGGTCCTTGAATGGCCCCCGCCCGTACCAGACTTGGACATTATGTGAGGGCATGTGCATTCTTCTTGGGCAATTTCACACTCAAAAAAGCTAGGCTTTAGGCATTGGTCGGCAGGTAGAGAGGGAGGGGGACTTACGTAGGTCAGCTTGGCCACGGCATTACATTTGACACTGATATTGTCCTGTCGCAGCTCCTGTTTGATCTCCTCAATGCATGTCGATATGTATTTGGCCTGCAATTTGAAAAAAGTACAAACAATTATTATTATTATTATTATAATAATATATTGCACACCAAATCTGGCTTTAAGAAATGTGCAAGGCAGGCAAATAAACAAAAATATATTTTCTTTGAGGCTATCAGTGCATCCCCTCCCAAACACACACACACACACACCACACACGCACACACACGAATTAGGACAAATACCAAGGCATAAATCAGCAATTTGTGAATTTCTTCTCTCTTTCGGTTGCATGACGACGACGACATGGAATCAGAAAATAAGAAAGAAAGACTATGCTCTGGGAACCGAAGCTTTTGATACCCTTGCAGATTTTGATCGTTCCATATATAGTATTTGTTTATTTCTTTATTTGATTTGGATTTCTTAATTTAGCTGATCTAGCTCTTAGATACCCACCCATCTTCCTGCTGCTGCTGTGTGGCAAACAATTGATCAAAATCATAATACCTTTCTCTCTCTTGCATTCTTCAAGGGTATGGGGTATGAAATTAATGGGAAGGCCAAAGAGGCCAATAGCGCAAATAAGAAATCTGCGAGTGCGAATAGACAAAAAGATGTTTTAAGGCACCGTTACTTGTGTATTTTTTTTGTTCCTGTTCCATCCACAAATCATAGGGTACCTCTCTCACTCCCCTCTGATTTGAATATTGTGGGCGTCATCGAAAAAAACAAACAACAACAAAACGCGAGAGAGAGGTAAAGCGAAAACCTACACCATACATACATATGCACATACAAACATGAGGTGCATTGCAATAAGTTTGAACATAGAGAGACAGAGCTTAAGAAACAGTTAGTTGATCCATCAGAGAGACTATACATATATCCTGAAGCAAAGAGAAAACATACACACACACACAAGTAGCA
The DNA here is from genome assembly GCA_009664405.1 of Drosophila bifasciata. Taxonomy (NCBI): domain Eukaryota; kingdom Metazoa; phylum Arthropoda; class Insecta; order Diptera; family Drosophilidae; genus Drosophila; species Drosophila bifasciata. The sequence goes on from CM019041.1 coordinate 35,400,216, forward strand.
CAAAATTAAACATCTGTGTGTGAGCACACAGCACAGCTGATAAGGACCAAGAGCAAGGGTCCGCTCGCTCTCTCCAGGGGAATTTACATGGGTAAATATTTGATAAAACGTGCGCCGCCGTGACTAGCAAGCAGGAACCCTCCTCGTACATCAGACAGGCCAATGCTGGCGTAAAGAGAAATTAGTCTGAAATTGACATAAAAGCATTTAGGGCCTAAGCGAAATGCCGCTAATTGAGGGGCGGGAGTTGTTGTGGGGGAGAGCAAGACTGTGTTCTTTTCCTTTTGCATTGTTGGCAGATGCCAACGCACACACCTACACAATGAGACATACGACAAACACGCACACGTACGCGTTCTCTTACAAACTCTAACAAAATTCCCTTAATGCAAATGAAATTTGCTAGCCAATTAGCAAAGTTGTAATTAGGGGGACTCCGGATTATGTGGGCGGAGTGAAAGTGGGTGCACACATGCACTGGAACAGTAACAACAAACACTTGGCTTACCTCATTATCCTTGTTGTTCCTTATGCCGCGCACCAGGTCTGTTAAGTTTTTATCAAACATACGCTCAAAATTTCCCTTCACTTTTTTTAATGCCATATTTGTGGTGTGCCACTATCGTTCGGTTGCAATTTTAACTGTATGGGGCCAGCAGCAGACACTGATTTTGTATATATATTGGCAATTCTGTCACCGGCAGCACACTTCCTTCTTTCACTATTTTGTTTTCTTTTTTTCTGCACTTGCAAAAATTGCTGCTAGTGCTGCAAAACCATCGATGACACTATCGATAAGAGCGATGGTTGTAGAATTTTGCGATGCATCGATCATTTTTCTTTGCCTATCCATTATATATCATATGATCACGAAAAACCGCCAACCACAAAATCAGACAAATAATAAAAGTTTAAACAATTCTGTGGAGAAAAAAAACAGCCTCAGATCCAAATCTTAGCTAGTAAATCAAAGTGCAGCAACAAATTGTCATCGGAAAAATGCTTTATCGGTTTCATACGTATATCATCCCTGTTTTTTCTGGCTAAAATGTATTTATTTATTATTTATTTAAATTACAGCTGGCCTACAATAATGTACAACATTTAAATTTTAAAACGTTACGACTCCCTGTAATATTTAAAATACTCTTCTTTTCTCTTAGCAATTAACCAAAACATTGCAGGAAAATTGTAAGCTTAATCTCTCTCTCTATGTAAGACTTCGAACTGTTTCAAACATTTGCATTTTAAAACGTTTTTATTCACACATACTCACGCTCTCGGCTCTAAAGCCTTTGCTAATAAAAATTGATTTGACCAATACGTGTATAGGGGACACACAGTTCTTAGCGTTTTATGTTTCATTCTCAGCTTTTAAGCTGAATTGCAATAGATAAAACAAGTTACAATAATTGTTAAGTAATAAGAAACATTGTGCGTCTTGGATACAAAAAAAAATAATTCACTTTAATACTTTATCTCGTTTAACTATCGGTACGCTTATAGCAACCGAATTATACTAAAATGCTGGAAAGATTGTGCCAGATTTTTCGAAGTTGTTCGTGATGAGCAAATATGAGTTGCTGTCGTTGTGCTGTTCGTACAGATCACATTTAGCGGAACTGTGAGACTTAGCCTATGCTTGATATCTATAGTATTCCGCAACTACATGAAGCCCCAGGTCTTATATCATAGTTCATATGGAAAATGTCCTCCTCATCTTTGCTGGCAGCATTGTGGCTACTGCTGTTCTTGGCACACGGATATGGCGGATGATTGACTATGATTGAACGCGACAAGCGATCCGAGATTAACTGTTACATTGCCGACGAAGATGAAGCCTGGGATTTGATCACGAAACGACTACCGATAAGATTATTCCTATTACTATTGTACACATTGCTCATGCGCATATGCTCGAAGGTGAGGGGCTTGCTGAGATTGGTGTCGCGCTTCTTGTAGAACTCATTGAAATCGAGCCGTGTGCCGAAGAGCTGCAGTTGCGGATCCTCGCTGCAGTTGAGGCTCATCATAAAGCCACTCACTGCCTTCTCGTAGAAACAGGATATGTCGCTGAGTCCACGGCAGGCGATAATCACCTTCTCCTCGAACATCTTTCGCTCCTGATCCCGTTCCATAATTTCTTCTGTGGTCACGCCAAAGCGGCCCTCCTTCTCGGATTCGGCAATTTTGGCCTCCAATTCATCGCGGGCGTTTTGCTCTTTAAAGCAATCTTTGTAGAAGTTGGCCTGCCAGATTTCCAGGGCTATGATGTTCTCGAAAACGGTCTCCAGGTGACGCGCCTTGTCGGGCATCGAATTGATGAAACATCCCACGGTAATCGTCTCGAGGAAGTGCTCATGGGCACTGAGTATCTCATCCAGTCCGGTCGCCTGCTTCATTTGCTCCTGCAGCTCCACCCAATTGCATTCTATGACCTCAAACAGTACGTAGTATTGCATTTGATGGATGAAATGCATAATCTCGGACGTGAAGAGATGCAGCCTGTACGAAGCCTGACTAATTTCAGCACTCATTTTGCGTAATTTCTGAAAATAATCAAAGAGGAAATCAAATAAGTAAAACGCGCCAAATGTGGTGACTAAAAAGAGAGGTGACAACACCTCTCGTTTCCCTTATCGATATCATCGTTTATCGAAACTAACATTTTGTTTACATTTGAGATTTGTCTTTTGAAAAGTTAATCTTGTCTTATCTGTTAGTCTCATCACGTTGCAGATTAAAATGTCTTCTTCAATCTTTAAGGATTTGCCAGAAGAGCATCCGCGGCGCCTGATTCCGGCGCTATGCAGGCAATTCTATCACCTGGGCTGGGTGACCGGCACCGGCGGCGGCATGAGCATTAAATTAAAGTGAGTAAAAAACCTGAACATAGCAAAGCCGAATAAATCTAACGATTGCCAACTATAGCGATGAAATCTACATCGCCCCGTCGGGGGTGCAGAAGGAGCGCATGCAACCGGAGGATCTGTTTGTTCAGGATATAGATGGCAAGGATCTGCAAATGCCGCCCGAGATACGTGGCCTGAAGAAGAGCCAGTGCACACCGCTCTTTCTGCTGGCCTATCGGCACCGCAATGCCGGCGCCGTCATACACACGCACTCCCAGCATGCGGTGATGGCCACACTCCTGTGGCCGGGGAAGACCTTCCGCTGCACGCATCAGGAGATGATCAAGGGCGTGTACGATGATGCGGACAAGCGTTATCTGCAATATGACGAACAACTGGTGGTGCCCATCATCGAGAACACGCCCCACGAACGTGACCTGGCCGACAGCATGTATGCTGCCATGATGGAGCATCCCGGCTGCAGTGCCGTCCTGGTCAGACGCCACGGGGTCTATGTGTGGGGACAGACATGGGAGAAAGCCAAAGCCATGTGAGTTACAAATGGATAAGCATGCCGAAATTGTTCCTAACTTTTCTTCCACACGCACACAGGTCTGAGTGCTACGATTACTTGTTCTCCATCGCCGTTGAAATGAAGAAGGCTGGCCTCGACCCGGAGACGTTTGTGGATGCCTCCAAGGCATAGAGAATTGTGGCATTTAGCAATTGATAAAATATAAGCAATATTTGTTAAATATAGTTTCATTCCTGCATCGGGCGGGCCGGGGGCATTATCTGGCCACTTCAATCCATCTTATCTTGCTGTTTTATGGGCATTTCGAATTCGTTGCGCACTTTGTTCCGGAGGTCCACAGCCTGGTAACAGTAACAGTCGATAGCAGCAGCATTTAACATTTGCTGTTAAGTGCGATATGTAAATGTTAAAGTCTAAACTCCAAACAATTGCACAGTGTATCCAAAGGGAGCAAAACTAATTGTATTAACAAACATCACTGTGCGCAACAGGCATTCATAAACTAATTGGAGAATCAACAACTTGCACTGGTTTTGTATGCCCCAAAACGACCTGTTTGCTTAAATTAGTTGCAAACTTTTGGAGTGACTCCATTTTTACACTTATTGGCGTCACTGTGCCATCAGCTGGCCGTGCGGTGAGCGAGAGAGCACAACCACTGAGAGAACCGCTCACCAGTATTGCCAATTCAACTAATTTATAGCTAGATCTGGAGTAGCTAACACAGGCTATTGGAAAATAAGAAATTGCTATTAGCAAAATTACTATCCGCAGGTTTTCATTGCCACAGCCGAAAAGATTTTTCAGAAAAACATAAAACTGGGCAATACTAATGTCGTAGTTTACATGGATCTTTTGTGATTAATAAATACATTTTGGCTATTTTGTAGACCACAATAAAAACGCCATTTCTTATAAAAAGTTGGCAACACTTGCTACTCACACTATCGCTATCTCGCCTCAAGCCACAGGCGAATGCGTAGGAACAAGAAAGACAATAAAACCAACGACTCTGCACGCAACTGGCTCATTCTTCCATTCACGGCGTAAGCATTTGTCCCCCCCAATTTGTGTGTTTGGGGCGCGCGCTCCTCCCATTTATTAACATTTTTCTTTTTGTAAAACACCCGCAGCAGCACCCCGTACTCCGAGTAACAAGCAAGAAAAAAAATACTCTAACCAAACATGAGTCTACAGTCGGATGCCGTTTTCCAAAAAATCATCGATGGCCTGAAGGAGAACGAGGCTAAGGCCAAGGCTGTGAATGGTGTGTTTGTCTATAAAATCACCAAGGATGGCAAGGTGGCCAAAGAATGGAGTAAGTAATAAATACTGTAATCTCACCCCCTGCCTATCACACACACACAAGCACATCAATTTGCTGTGGGTTTACGTGGTCTTTTTGCGTGTGTGCGTGTGTTGTGTGTGTTTGTGTGAAGTTCAAAGTGCAGAATGTTTTTGCACTTCGTTCGGCACCAGCTGGTGCTGCTTTTTGTTGTTTTTTTTATATGCCACACAAATTTACATTACATTAATTTGTAATTATCTTTTGTAGCGCTCGACTGCAAGAACGCCAAGGCCTATGAGGGACCCGCACAGGGCATTAAGGTGGACACCACCCTGACGGTGGCCGATGAGGATATGGTTGATATTGCCCTCGGCAAGCTCAATCCCCAGGCCGCATTCATGAAGGGAAAATTGAAGATTGCCGGCAACATAATGCTCACACAGAAGCTGGCGCCGCTGCTCAAGACCGATGCCAAGTTGTAAGAGGAGATACCCCACCAAGGAGCAGCATTCCAGGCAGTCACATTTCTGCATATCTATTATTTTTTTTGTCGTATTCATATGTTTTTGTTTCATCCACTTAATTAATGTTATTCTTGTACGGGCAGTTGTGTGTGTGTCTTTTTTTTCTATCAAAATATAGAAAACAATACATAAGGATAACTATGTTTTTGTGTGTGCCCTTTGAGACTTGTGTGTGGATGTACCCGGGAAATGGGCAATCGTCCATGGATTAGATTACAGGTGCCCCCGAGCATTAATCTAATCTGTAAGCACTCCGCGTTAGTCTCAAGTTCCCCCCGCCCAAATTGCATTATCGATCGAGAGAGAGTGAGAGTGATAAGAAAAGTGTGAAACTCAACTCACCTTTCCGTTGGTCATCTGCTCCTTCCAGATCTTTGTCGACAGCACAAACTCCATGTGCTTCATGCGCCACAGTGGCTTGAAGAGCGCCTTGTACGTGCTCATGGTTGGCTCCAGCATGGTGGCCAGCGGACCTTGGACCACATACTGCAGCGATACAATGTCCCAGCCTTTGTCCCCAGCAAACGGCGACTGGGCCACCACATCCAAATGGTTTATGATCTCTGGATCATCGTAATGGGCATTGGTGCAGCGCAGGGCAGTGTCTAGCATGGAGGACAGATCTTGGGCAAAGATTTCGGTGCCTGGCTTCTCCAGTTCATCTCTACAAGCGGAGAGGGGGTCGATTATTGATTTGTAGTGATTGCTGGGCCCAAAGACTTACTTCATATGCTCGATAAAGACGCTGACAAAATCACCCTGGCCGAGCAGTAAGTACCGTCGCATGCATTGCAGGTGATCCAAGAGCTTGTGGGGACCCACCATATAGTCGAGGACACTCTTGGCGGTGTTCTGGTAGCAGATCTCAATGGCGGCATGCCATTTGGTGTCCTGTGTGTAGGAGAAAATGTCGCCAGCTAAAATGACACAACCGATTGAATAAGTCTCTGCCCTGCCCTAGTCTCTCTCTTTTGTTTATTCGTACCATTCGATTCCATGATCTTCTTGAGCTCCCCCTGATCCTTGACCAGATCATTCTTGTCGCACACTTCGCGCAGAAAATTAATGCTCTTGCCGGTCCTCAGGATTTTGTCGGCCAGCTCTTGGCAAATAAATTTCGGCTGCATGGGAGCGCGTAAGCGAAACTTATCATGCCACAGGCGATCGGGCCCCACATCTGTCAGCGACTCCACAAAGAACTCGCTGTGTATGTCCGTGATGTCGCCCTCGAGCATCCATTGAGAGATCATGCGTGCCAGCGGCCGACACATCGCCGTGAGCAGCTCATTGGCCAGTCTATCCACCGCCGGATTGCCATGATCCATATATTCCCACACCACGGATGTCAGTTCGCCGCCCTTCTTCATCGAGCAGTCGTGGGTGATTTTGGTCAGCCATTGCATACGATGCAGGGGCTTTATGTACCAAACCAGCAGCTTGAACAGTGTCACCTGCTCCTGCTGTCTGTCCTCGAACTCCTGCGAGCGGGCGGTAAAGCTGCCCTTCTCTTGGGCCCTCTTGAATGCATTCACCTGATCGTGCAGCAGCGACACCTCGCCGTGATAGTCGCCCAGCTCCTTGCGCAGAAAGCATGTGAGCGCCTGGCCCATGCAGCCCAGGGCGCAGTAGCCCTTCGAGGGATCGGCAAATTCGGTCACACGATCGTGATAGTAGCCCAGCTCGGAGAGGCGCAGCATGAGGCCAGCATCGCCCGATGTCAGCAGTTTCAGGTTCGTCGTGTCCAGCTTAAAGCGTCCCGTGATGACATCTTTGCGCAGATATTTGCCTTGAATGCCCGTAAAAGAAAAGATGACATTCGTGACAATGTCTAGGCTCTCGTCCACATCTCTTTCGCTGGGCAAGTGCTCCGTGTAATTGGGCATTTGATCCTGGCCCAGGCCAGCACTCGACTGGCTGGGATCATAGCTGTAGGAGGAGCTACTGCTACCATTCTGTCGTTTCTGCTGCTGGTGCTCCCTTTGCTTCTGCTGGTGATCCTTCTGCTGCTGCTGGCGATAGGCATAGCTGCCAGTCAATCTCTCTGAGAGAACCACTCTTAGGTTATCTGTGAGCTCAGGGCCCCTGCGTAGGCCACCAATCTTGCTGTCGGACATAATGTAGCGCATATCCTCCTGCCTCTCATCGTGACTGGGTATCTTGAGGTCAGGCACCACCGGTCGCCTGTCCTGGGGACCATCCCCGCCAGCACCAATCTTGCCATTGGGCTTGATATTCGTGGGACGCAGGAACGTCGACTCTTCGTTATCCAATATATTAAGCAGGAAATTCATCACGGCTTCGCGTCGCTTCTCATCCGTGCTCAGCTTCAAGAACTTTGTGTACGTTTTCAGGAAGAGATTCCCGGGCAGCTCCTCTCTATTGCCATTCGGACTTGGCTTCGAGTTGAGTATGTGCATGATTTTGATCACACAATCATCCTCGCTTAGCATCGGCCCAGATTCGGTCAACGAGCTGGGGTTTTCCATTATGCTATTCAGGGCATTGTTAACCAGACGATCTGGCGGAGATGAATTCGATCCGTAAGACACGGGCAGGAGGTACAATTCATAAAATGTATGTACACTTACCATGCTCCTCGGCTCGCTGGGGGCCGTTTATGGATAGACATATATTCGATAGAAGCTTCGTTATATAGTGGTCTGGAGTCGCTGGACTCAGCTCCTCGGTGTCGTTGGACATTTTCGTTGCAAAAGATTTTCACTCACTCGATAAATGTTACAATTGGTTCTACCCGCGCGCGCAAATCCAAACCACAAGCAGAGACGAAATTCCAAAGCGTTCGGATATGGCGTTGGTGGGTGCGAGGGGAAACAAAACGAAAGGCAACTGTTGGCCAAAATCTTTGGTAAACTGCCTGAGAGCACTGTTTTGCTATTGAGATCTGCTGTGACTGTGGCGTTTGGCGGAAATGCAGCTTAACCATGAAGTAACCGCGAATTTAATAAACAAATCAATTTAATAAACTATCATAATACCAACAAATCTACAAGAATGCAGTGTTACCTAGTGTCAGAAAACGCGTATCGAAAAAAATTATCCTTTCATCGATTGTTTCGGCACCCACCATCGATAGTATTATTGCCCGGCAAAATTGAACATTCCCAGATAGAGTCGAAACGACCGAATGAAAAGTTTTTATTTAAGCTGCAAGACTTAATTAATCAAATCAATTAATTGATTAATTGAAATGCCCACCACATAATAGTAAAACCACGGAAATCATGAACAAAAACCTCTTGCAAAAGTTAAGCTCTTTTAAACATCAGACATTTAAGAAAGTTGTTAAATAATGAAAGAAATCAATTAATTTATTTTCTTAATTGTTTTTACTACCATTGTTTCTTTTCGCAGTTCAAAATTGTTCAAATCGATAGTATCGATCGATTTATTGCTGATTTTGTGCCAACTCTAATTTTACGGTTCGTGTGTATCGATACTTCAGAGAAAACAATTATCGGCCACCACAATTATAATTTCGCAAAATAAAAATACAAATAAATAAAAAGGACTAAACGTAGCTATGGGAGTGACTGTGCTACAACCGTATCCTATGCCCGAGGGTAAATCTGGAGCCCATATCATCGATTACCTGGGCAAGCGTCTGCTCTCGCTGGGCGCTACACATGCCGGCCAATTCCTGGTCGACTGTGAGACCTTCATCTCGACACCGCAGCCGCACAATGGTACACCTGGACGGGCGGTGCATGTGCTGCACAACTCCGAGTATCCCGCCTCGACATTCTCGATCATCGACAGTGGGACTGGCAAGCAGGTCTCCCTGGTGGCCGACAGCATATTCGATCTGCTGATGCTCAAAATGACCAACACATTCACCTCCAAGAAGCAGACAAAGATTGAGTCACGCGGCGCCCGGTTCGAGTACGGCGACTTTGTGATCAAGCTCGGATCCGTCACCATGATGGAGCACTTTAAGGGCATCCTCATCGAGATCGAGTACAAGTCGTGCATGATACTGGCCTACTGCTGGGAGATGATACGCGAGATGCTGCAGGGCTTCCTCAACATCAATGTGGGCAAGGATTTCCCCTCGTACTTTGCCACACAGACCATAATGACGGCCATGGGCCAGCAGCAGATGCATGCCAAGCACAACGACATGTACGAGCCCACGGATACGGTCAAGCAATATCTAGAGCAGTTCACCAATTATCGCAAGCATGTGTCCATGCATGGTTCCCTCAGCGGCACCAGCGGCATCAGCGGCATGCCAACAATGGGAGTGCAACAACAGCAACAGCAGCAACAACAACAACAGCAGCAGCAGCCCATCCATATGTCTCCCTCGCCGGTGATGGGTGCGACGGGGGGCCTTGGCATGATTCGACCCTGATGTGAGGTCAAGCTGGAGCCGCCCGATGCTCCTGCAGTGACACTGGAGACTGACTGACTGAACACGATGGATGGGATGTACAATGGACCATGAACAATGGACGATGAACGAGCGATTGATTGATTCATTGAACAAAATAACTACTCAATGGTTTTATTTCTGTAATGTATATTTTTAACACAATAGTTATATATATTATATATAGATGTGTAGGGTTGGTTGTGAGTGTGTGTTCCTCCCCTCCCACTCTTATTCCGTGTCTGTGTGTAATTTGTCTTAAAAAAATATATATAGTGGAGTAAAAAAATTTTGAATTTTTCCTCTTCAATTTGTGTGTTTTTGTTTCGTTTTTACTTTTTAATGGGGGGGTTTGTTTTCCATGAGTTTTTCTTTTTGTACAACAAAAAAAAATGAATGTATGTAAACCTGATTTCGCATCCAACTGTTATACAACAAAAAACTAAAAGGGGGACACGTAGGAAAAGTGGAAACTTCTTATCATATAAAATGCAATTATTCTTCTTTTGGAATAAAATACAAAAAAAAAAATAAAAAAAAAACCAAATCATTGAAAATGTTTTTCTGTATATGGAGTTTCATGTTTCATATATATGTATATATGTATATGTATAGGTATGTATATTTTAAACATAATTATGTGTACGCCGTGGCGCTAGTCTTCTCACACACACACAAGAAAATAAAACGTATATTCGCTTTAAGGAAGTACAAAAGATGTAAGTAAATTAAATCATCATCATCATCATGTTAAGCTTAACTATAGTTAATAACAATTTGTTTTTGGATTTCACACACAAAGGTGGTGGCTCTCAAAAGAATCGAGTAAAGAAATTAGTATGCCACCCATTATTCCAAAGGGGCCATTTCATTCAAATGTTAATTGTTAAGCAAAAAATATTAAATCTACTATATATGAAAACATGTAGCTGTAGCCTGGGCACAATCTTTTTTGTTGTTTTTGGACATTTTATGCCACCGCGACCAAGGTAGTTTTGGCCACAGTTTTTGCTTTTGATTTCATTAACTTTTACCCCTCCTAATTGTTGTTGCATTGCTTTCATATACACATTATAACGGTTATAAGTGCCTGCGTGTGTGTGTAAGTGTGTGTGTGGTTGTTGTTGTGTATAACAGTTCGTATAAGTAATTTGCATCGCTTGCAAGTGAGACATATTATAAATGGCAGCCGTGCTATAAGTACGCCGCTGTTCGATCCATCAATCCGTCCGTTCGTTCTTTCATTACGTTACTCAAAAAAAACAACCTCAATTGTCAGGCTTTCTTCCACAAAAGACAAATGCAAACTTAATGCCCCAACTGCTGTACCTTTAGGGTATGTATGTTATTTTTCTCTTTTTTTTGGGCGGTACTCTGGATCTCTACTTTTGTTTGTTTGTTTGTTGTTTATACACATATTTAAAATATATATTTCTTGCTTTAGATTTGCTGTTCTTCGTTCGATTAATATATATATATATATATATGTATGTGTGTATATGGTTATGGTTATGATTATAGTAGTTTAAACGCGGAGATCAATTTTCCGAATTGATTGTTTAATGTGGTTTCTGTTGTCGGGTTTTTTTGTTGTTGTTCTTAGTGTGTGTGTAGTTTAGCGATAGTTTCTCTCACGTTATGTTATACTATGCTGCTGGATCAATAAAATTTGCGACAAATAATGCATTTCTCTTTTATACTCCGTACTGCGCTGATGCTGCTGCTGCTGCTCCTCAGAATTCTTCTCTTGATATAATGCTCCTTTTTGTTTGTAGTTTTGTTGTTTCCACTCATCAAATATATCCTTTATGTGTTGTTGTTGCTAATAGTTTTGGTTGACTTTGGGTTTTTTTTTTTGTTTTTGTTTTGTGGGGGGTGGCGGGGCGTTTTATATAAGCATACTACATAGGTTCACCCCGGGTTTAGAAAAGTTTCCCCACAAATTTAGTCGCGCATTGGAAAAATAGCCGGCTTGACATGACCGCCATCGCCTTCCGAGACAAAGCGCTTGCGTCCGCTGTAAATAAATAAATATAAACCACAAATTTTAGATAAATTACAATACATATATGATTGAAAAGGGGTTTATAAATATAACATAGATTCCTTCAGAAGGGGTGGGGTCATAATAGTTTCAGGAATTAATATTATAGCTTAGTGAAAATGGGGTAACGCATGATTACATTTTGAACCTTAGCAGTTAAATCGATATTAATATACATTCAAAATATTAAGAAAAATATACTCCGATATGTACATATACTAAAAAATATACTAAGAAAAGTATAAATACCCTTTTGCCGTTACAAACGCGGGGTATGACAATTTTCATCTGCGAAAATATCGCTTGAGAAAAAGAGCAGAGCAATTGCACATACACACACACACACACCCACACACACATACACAAGCACTCACGCACTTCGCAATTACACAATTATGCAATTGCAAGAAAACAAAGAACATGGCAACAAAACAAAAAACGGACAACAAATTGTTGCATAAAAGATTTTGCGCAAATTTGGGGGGGAACAAAAAAATTACAAATCTTAAACAACAAACAATTTGCACAAAAGTTCATTCAACCGCTGACCCTTTTTTCGCTCTGTCGCTCTCTTCTCTTTGCTTCATACTTGCTCTCAGCTAGCTGCATAGTACTGCAAAGACAGCAACAAAACAGCTGTGCAAGTAGTGGGTGAGAGAGCGGGAGAAGCTGCACTGCACTGCACACTGCAGTGGTCTCTGCAGACAACAACAGTTGCCAAAGCATTAAAACTAGTTTTTGTTGTTGCATTTGTTGGTGTTTTTTTTTTTATTGAGAGAGCCGGCGGCTGCACTGACAAGCGCAATCGAACAATTCTAAGCTGCACAAAAGCAACAACAAAATAAAGCCAAGCGGAGCCTTAATTGCTGCATTTAAATATAGAAAAAAAAAAAAAAAAGTAAAAATACAAAAAAAAAACAATGTTGAATGATAAGTTGCGCGCGACACACCGACGACCAGCTACAAACAAGAACAAAGCCCCAGGGAGCCAGGGGAGAGCAGAGGATAACAAAAGCAAGGCCTCCCTCCAAGCAACAGCAGCAGCAGCTGCTTCGCGCAGCAGACAGTGTTGCGCATTTGGCTTTTTCAACCGCTATATATGTACACCCGCCAGCACTCTTGATCAACCTTTGGCACAGCTTTTTTTTGTATTTTTATAATAATTTAAGAGCTCAAAGAACAGCTTGATCGACTGTAAAAAGCTTTAGTTTCATGTTTTTGTTGGAGTTTGCTGTTAGTGTATCAAACTCTTCGACCAATGCAGCTGTTTAATCATCCACCCATCCCTCCTTATCATAAATTTGGATTTTAATGGATATTCATGTTTGGCTGTTTGCTCCGTTATAATCGTTGATATGACAGCGCACCCCCACACCACCATCACCCTACATGTACATACACTCTTGATATACCGTTATGTGCATCTGGCATTGAGTTTTGACTTTTTTTTTCAGCGTTTCTTCTGTTGCTCGTAGTTTATTTTTGCATCATAAATTTGGCTTTTTATAGAAATCTGAGCAGTTTTGTTGGCGGTGTTGTGGTGTTGGCGTCTGCCACAACATCCAGGGGTATTGTATGTATGTATGTGTAGGTGTACTTGGTTTATGCATGTTTCGTTCACTGTATTAGTGAATGGCTGTTGTTACTTTTGTTTTGTTGCTGATTTTAGTTGTTGTTGTTGCATTTAGTTGTCGCTGCGCTTAAAGTGGCAAAGAGCAATAGCCGCAGCCAAGGCGAATGCAAATGCAGTTACAATAAAAGCAACAGCAGCGGCAGCAGCAACACCAACTAAAGTGGGAGTGGCAAGCAGGTCGATAACAGCAACTTGGCCGCCATGTTTACCTTCGCGCACACACACACACACACACACACACACTCAAGACGATCTTGAGCCACATGCAGGTTGTTGCACCAAAAGTTTGATGCGATAAAAAATACAAACACAAAACCTTCGATAAGAGCGCCGTCCGTCCTCTCCCTATCGATATCGAGTACATACATACATGTATGTATTTATTTATGTACATACATTCATACATATGCATGTCCATGCACGCATGTGACTCTTTTTTTAGAACAGATAAACAATAAGAAGAAAAGTCGCCAGTAATTGATGGCGAAACATTTGATACCCTCCAGCAGTTGATTCAATTTTCATCAAAGAAAAGTATTTGTTGTATTTACAATGGAAACTGATCGAGACTTGATTCGCACACACATTATGGACATATAGGGGGTAACATGCTCACCTTAGCAAACATTGTAACACACAATCTCTGCAAGGGGTACGTACAACAATCCTCCACACAGCGATATTGCCCCCAAGGCGTGAGGAATAAATCAGCAATTAAATACATATGCATAACAAACACCGTAAGAGAAAAACAAAAGAAACGGAAAGTAGGAAAAAATAAACAAAATGCAAAAAAAAAACTCTAGGACTACATACATACATATGTATTTGTATGTATATATGTAAATATTTATACATATAAATATAACTAGCCGGCACCTGATAAACCGGCAACTGCCCCGGACTGCCCCAATGGATGACGCGGCGTCTCCCTCCTGTCAGTGTGTGTCGAAGCAAAAAACTAAACTGCGCAATAGAAATTTCATAAACAAACACACACACACACATTCTCGTCGTGTATGTATATGCATACCTGTGTGCATATAAGAAATTGAGCTAAAAGCGTATAAAGAAAATAAACAACAACAAAATAAAAGAATAATAAACAAGTCGAAGCCGGCAAAAACAAAATATAAACCCATACAGATAAAAGCACACAGCACACGCACACACGCATACATACATACATACATTTATGTACTTCTCGGCAGAGTCCAAGGCAGAACAAACACATTCGGCTATGCCAATTTTAGGGTACACCCTACCTTTATCCGCATATATTTTACATTGAGATTGGTTTCGAAAACCAATAAAAATTCCATCACCATGCGATTTCCCTTGAACCTTTCGAGTAAAACGCTGTACAAAACAGCTTGAAAAAAAAAAGGAATGTGGTTCCAAGAAACACACAGGACATACCGATATGGTTAGAACAAAAACAGCTGTTGATTCCTGATAAAAATAGTTTCATGGAAAATATCAGGTCGTAAAATCTAATACCCCCACCATAAGTGTATAAAAATATATATCATAATCAACAAGTGTTCCCAACAAGCCTTGTGTTTCATTTCATGGAACTCTAAACATATGGCCAATGTACATGTACATGTACATTCCATACCTTGCTTGGAATGAAACTGATATGCTGAGCACGATGTGTTGCAGGGTATTTGCCTGTAAACAACTTTTTATTACGGCGGGGCATAAGGAGGTGGGTGGTGGGAGGTGACTGGTTTCTTTTTTTGGGGGCGTGTATCGGTGATGCCTGTCTAAGATTACGTAAAGAATTACTCGTTCTTATTGCATATTGTTGGGTTACACACACAAATGTAGCACACATATGTCGATAATGTTTTTTGCCCATTTAATTTTCAAAGACTTCCCCTGAAGATAGGAATGGGGAGAGATTTCTTATTCTTTTAAATATATGAGCAAGTCTGTTGGAAAGGGGCAAATATAGTTACACAGCCAACTAACTGTTGAATGTACAAGGCACAAGAACCGAGACGGAGACTGAGACTGAGCTTTGTCATCGCAATTAGGATGAAAAAAGGGGAGAGTGTAAAGTGTAAATGGGAGACTTACCGCGATGGCACATTATTGATGATCTTGTCGGTGAGAAAACCGGCACGGTTGCAACGCTCGACAAAACGATCGAGTATTATGTAGGCCAAGGGCACATCCAACACAATATCCGCCATATCATCAAAAGCCCGAATGAAGCCCTACAATTGAGCAAGTAAGGAAAGAACCAGAACATAAATATAGAGTATATACCATATAGGACATTGGTCCTATGTGCAATTGGCGTACCTGTTCCATGCCTGCTGGTAGCACCAGACATGTGAGATCCAACGATTTGAGCAGCTCGCACATTGCCTCCTCGGTGGTCTGGCTAAGCGATTCCAGTGTCATGACAATGGCCTCGTATACGAGCTCATGATGATAGTGCGGCACCTCGAGGGCGCGTAGACAGCGATGGGCCTCGGCCACATCACGCGACGATATATACTCCTTCAGGAGCAATGTCATCTGCTTGGTAATGGTCTTCACCGGACGCAGGGGCCCACCCATGCCCCAGACATTGTCGAGATGCGCCCAACCCTGCTTATGGAGCAGCGAGTCGGCACGTCGCAAAGCCTGCTCGGCATACTCACTCAACTGCAGATGCTCCTCGGGTTTGGCCACAAACTTCGGTGGGATGCAATCGTCGGCGATGGCGCGGGCCATAAAATTGCCCAGCATGATGGGAGCCTCTGGGGTGTCGAGTATGAGATCGGGCAAATTGGACAGGAGAATGTTGAAGCCCTTCTCAATGTCCTTGCCAGTAATGACACGACCATATAGATCCGAAATCAGCACCGAGGTCATCTCGCGCTGCGAGTCCTTGTGATCCATGGCTATCTCCACGAGAATCGAGGTAATTTGTTCTCGCAATGGACTTTGCAATATCTCATCAAAGCTGAGGGCCACCTCGTGTGTGTCACCGTGCTCGTAGTATTCCAAGACAATCGGCTCGGCCAGCTTGAAAAACTCTTCCGGTGTCGTCTCGGTGATCACCTCACGGAGCTCCACATTGCGATCATTGCACTCGCTGTCATAGTTGGGATCATTCTCATCCTCGTAGAGCTCAGCCAGAGCCTCGGAGCCGGGCAGTCCCCACACACCCTTGCCGCCAGCGCCGCCCTTCTTGGGTAGCCCACGACCACGAGTTAGATTCCGTGACCGACGGCTGTTCTTCCAGCGACGATGCGGCACCACATAGCCACCTGGCTGTGGCAAAGTTCCGGTGGCAATGCCAGCAGCGACGGAGACACCACCACCACCAAGACTGGCCACACCCGATCCCGAGCCACTGCCATTGGTTTGAGTGGCGGTCGTACCGTTGCTGCCACTGTGTTGCCTCTGTATGAGCCTCTTGGCCTTGCGCTTAATGCGTCCGTCGTCGCCGACGGGTAGCGGCTTCTTGATGAGACCATTTGAGCCGCCGCCATTGATCACCACTGCCTGGATCTCTCCATTCAGCTCGCGTTCGACAGAGCTCTCCTTGGAGTCGGAGCCGCCCGAGTTGTGGCGACGACCGCTACCGTTGGCATGTTTGGTATGATGGGATGATGATTCGACTTCCATGATTTCTTTCTTGCCTTTACCTTTCTTCTTGCCCCGCTTGGAATGCACTGAAAAATTGGCGCTCTGTTTGCGATCCGTTTTGGTTTTTTGTACTGTGACACCAGGTGCCGGTCCTAACTGCAACAATGACAAATAAAAACGTAATGCGAAAAAGCTTATTAAAATGTGGCTCAAAGCTAATTTGAATGCTTTCCAAATGTCTCTGGACTCGTCTGGGTCTGTCTCGTGTACCCAAAGCTTGTTCTGGCGAAGGCAAAACAAAATATAACAAAAACAACAAAAACACATGCTGTCTGGCACGTCGCCACCATACATACAACCATACAACCCTACATATGTATACAATGTATATCTCAATAATGTAAACGATACAAATGCACATGTGCATATACAAATTTACAAGTGTGGAATTTCTTAGTTATTTTAAAGCATTTTAGGCAAGGAATATATGTATGTATGTATGGGAAATTGTAGTTGTACTACTATCTACCAGCAAGAGACAATAACGGTATTGCGTCTTTGGAAAATTGAAAGTGTGTGGGTGTATGTGTATGTGTATGTGTGGGCAAACTCTCCCTTGTCAAAATTCAAGGTCACAAACACAAGCATACAAAACGACATAATTTGAGTTACCGTTAAAGCTTTGGCAGCGCCCGGCACAACATTAGCGCCATCCCTGTCTAACCAATAACTTCGAAATGGAGTTACATACTATATGGCCGAATGTATGGTATGGTATGGGTATGTATTTGACAGACAGCTGCTGACGTGTGCGAAAAGGAGAAGCAGACCAACAAAGCTTCTACTACTCTTCTCCTCTTTCACATCCCAACACCATGCTGCTAATGGTGCATTTTTTCGAACATGTAAAAACATACATACAATACATAAGAACAACAAACATACATATATATTGTATTTATATATGTACATGCATATGTACAAGCAACGTTGTCTCTGAGGTTTATTATTGCGTCGCTGTTGCTTCTTCTACACTCTCCCCCCCGCCGCCACGTTCTGTTGGTTAATTCTTATGTACTGTGCTCGCTCTTTCGTTTATATGCTGTAACCGGTTTTTATGTTTGTTTTGCCCGGTTTAACCTTGAAAGTTTTAGTGCGTTTCACGAAATTTCTATGTTATTGCCGCGGCATGGACATCGACATGCATCCCTTTCGCACTCTCCCCCGGAGCTATGTTCGCACTTGTTGTGCCCCCTTTTTCGTGATAGGGCGCAAAAACAAAACAATGTTCGGCTGTTCGTTCTCGCTCTCTCTCTCTCTGGAAATGGTACAGAGAGGGGAGTGTAGAGGGAGCATAAAACCGACGCTGCCGAAATTGCGTCGCAAAATTTTGCAAAGCTCAGAGGCCTAGCAGAAGAGGAAGAAGAAGAATACCACAGCAATGGCAACATTGTATGCTGTACGCACATTAGGGTAGTACAGTGTCTGGGCAAAATATCAAGCTTACCTATATCTTATAATTGTACATGGCATATATTTGTCTATCATTACTGTCATTCTGTTTCATCTGTCTATGAAGAGTCGCGATCACAGTAAATAAGCATAAGGAATAAACTGATGACAAAAGAGATTTACTGAGGACTGAGGTGGTAGCCAAGACAAATACATAAATAAACAAATATGTACTGTCTAAATGAAGGCAAGCAAACAAAAACAAATGTTGATACCCCCACCCTTTCAATGAAAAACCTCTCCCTTGGTCTTGAAAGGCAGCTGTTTTTCAGCTACGCTACTTTTCGGTTGTGCGTGCGTGCGTGCGTGCCGGTCCAATTTATCACGTAGGCCAATCTCCTCCACTCAAATGAGGAACATTCCCGAAATTTCCAAAAATTTCCTCCAATTGGAGGTCTTCTATAGATGCGCGTAAGTGGAAGGCCCTAAATGGTTTTCACAGATGCTTAAACATCATCGTAAATAGGTATCCCCATTGTAGGGGATAAAAAGAGAACAAATCTAAGCCATTCCTTTTTTTCTGGAAGCCACTGTGACCCCCCCACTCTATTTTATGTATTTTTGTTTTGTATTTTCGCTTTTGGTTTCGCATTCGCCGGCAATTGCCAGCCTTTTTTGCGCTCATTTTTTTGATCACTCTTCGCTGATTGTTTGTTTCTGTCTTTCTTTCTTTATTTTTCCCCTCCTCGCCAGCACTTACCTCTGCGTGGTTCGGCTGCTTGCTTTGCTTCGCGCTGTTCAGAGTCTCACTCTATCTCTTCCGATGCTGCCCTACACTCGCGGCGACCACAACGAGGCGACTGCAACTGCAAGAGCAACAGCAGCGATTCGGCCAACTGCAGCAAATGCAACAGCAGCGCTGTCGACGTCGACTGGGTGCGTTTACTGAGTTGAAGTTGGCGCGCTGCACTGGAGCCTGGGTCTGCTCTGAGCCTGTTTTTTGTTGGTGTGCTGCTGCTGCTGCTGCTGTCTTTTCTCACCACTTCCCCTCGCTCGTTCTAGGGCTTTGCGGCAATTTTGCGTGGGCCCGAAAATGCAGTGGGAGAAAAGCTCTTTTTATATGTTTTGTAATTTTCGTTTTAAACTCCTTCACACAGCTCACAGCAAAAAAAAAAATTGTTTGAATTTTCAGCGTTGCAGCCGATTTGTCTCCTTGTTGCCTCCTGCTTTTTACTGGAACCTACGATGCAGTTGCACACACCCACACACTTGCATACACACACGCTAGTATGTATGGAGCAGCGGGATGGAGCTTATGATTTTGCTGCAGTTGTAGCTGCACTTTTTTTCCAGTAGCCAAAACAATTCGCTGTTGTTGTTAGTAATTTTCTTTAATTTAAAATTTTTGCTGTGCAGAAAAACCGTTTTTTTTTTGGATGGAGCTGTTGGAGAGAAACGCTGAGAACCGTACGCCGTGGAATAATAACCAGTGTGACCGCTGAAGTGTCGATAAAATATACCGTCCGACGCTCAGAAATATACCGCAGTATATCTTATCATTTTCGAATTATACTGCTAATATACTGAGGAAAAAAGAACTTAGCCCACTTCACCCCCCTCTATAAAAATATTGAAAAACCATCAATTAAGCCGCGGAAAATAGTAGTGTTTGTATTTTTTCATATTTATAGCTAAATGAGACCCTCAGGCCTGAACAAATTATTTCATTCCATTGATGTATCAATGATCTAAAAGATTGGTTTGTTTTAAGGACTCCTATTTACTGGACTGTTTATAAAATAAATTTTAAACCAAAAAGTTCAACAAAAATGTCAATTGTTGTGCATGGTAGCATATCACTTACATATTAATGGCATATAGACGTTTGAATACACCATTTTTCTTACCGAACTTTGGTATATGAAATTCGATGGTATCTTGAATTCGGAGCCGAGAGCTCAATATTATATCGAGGACTTTGCAGCCCCACTGTGCAACAGCAACAGTTTTCTTCAGTTGCACTCTTTGGAACAGAATATTTTAAATATTATCACATCTAAAACAAGGCGCCTATATTGGAAATTTGAGATAATACATGAGTTGCCAACATCAACACCAAATCCATATACCCTTGGTATCCTCTACTTTTGTCGCCTGGTGGTGGAGATTGTGCAGAACAGGCGAGCATAAATTTAAATAAAACGGTTCTCTTACATTCTGTAATATTTTTGAAATATATAAGTAAATAAAGAGATATGTTTCAGCACATTTTTTTCGTATTTAAAATTTACTAAAATATATCGTGATCTGGGAGGTGCAAACAGATTTTGGTCAAGCGTTGCCAGTAAGTTGGAAGGCATTCCCTCTCCACGCAATATTGCGGTAAATTTTGAAAAAGGGGAAACGAATATAACGGTGAAGAGGAGAGATCAAATGACTGTGGAAACAAAAAATATGCTGACAAAGGGAAGGCAAGAAAACCATCTACGTATGTATGTATGCATGTAAATTCGTAGGTACACACACACATGTGTACATACTCGTCCGTGAGTTTATTCTTCGATATTTCGACTATTTCGTTTTCTTTAGACATTTTAAGTACATGTAATTAGGGAAGTTTTGAATACTTGTGCGGTTACTAATTATTAGTATATGCGCCTTATGAATCTCGATCGAGATTAAATGGCCACCGCTTTCATCTATTTATTTTGGCTTTGCTGGTAGCGCTTACGATCCAACTCGCGCATTTCACGTCGGACTGCTGGCGGATTGCCCTGGGGATTTCGAATCACAAAATTATGGCCAATATTCGTACGAGGATCGTACGTGGCGGCCTCCGGTTCGTCGTCCCAATTCTCACTGGACTCGATTTCCCCCTTGTTCTCGTGGGGGTACGCCTTAGGAGCCCCTATTTTATCCGGATTCACAAATTCCACGAATGAAGATCGATTGGGACACATCTCCACATGAGTCTAAGACGAATAAAAACATTACAGATTACCTATACAGAGTGATAAATGGCCAAAAACTCTTACCTTCATTTCAGTTATGGTAAAAATATGAGTGATGTTGAACGGACAGCGGACCTTCTTGGAGCCGTGATGATTGGGGGCGCAACGGACCAAGTGTACGGCCATGCGACTGCGCAAAATTGTGTGCCCTCCGTCAAACGGACAGATCAGGTAGTCATCTTTGTCGGACGAAGCTACTTTCAGGGGATTTGTCGACATTTTTTAAGAGATTTCGCGACACTTTTAGAAGCGACACAAATGGAGCGGTAAAGATTAGTGTGACCGGGCATCAATCAATCAAAGATACACACTCTTACCCACAGAATATACCACTGTAATATACCACAAAATGAATACTTAACCCACTTAACCCCCCTCTATTTGAAAGGGTTAAACAAATCGAGTTTACTGGTCAACCACTGAAAATATAGTTGTATTAAATTTATGAAACCATTTTTTCTCGGCATTGGATAATTTGATGAATTTCTTTTTATTGAATTGTCTACAAAATGGTATTCAAGCAAAACAGAGTGAGCTAATTAAAAGTAGTGTCATACGAACTTAATTGCGAACAAGACAAGGCAAGGCTGCCAGATCGGCCAGCAAAACATCGATACCATATCGATTACCGTGCCAATGGTTGTTTACTTGTTCTGAACGCACGTGCACACAGGGCTGTGCAGAATTAATTAATTTAGATTGTATTAAATAGAAGTTACACACCCACCATGCCACCATTGGCGCAGGAAGGCAATTGCCTCATTTACCGTGGCAGCAACTTCCTTAAGCAGCGCCTTATCCTCGCCTGCCTCTCCGGCAAGCCCGTGAAGATCACACAAATTCGCTCCGAAGACGAATCCGCACCCGGTCTAAGGGAGTACGAGATCAGTCTGATACGTTTGCTGGACAAAATCACGAATGGCACACGCATCGAACTGAATCCGGCCGGCACCAGTGTCATGTTTACGCCCGGCCTGCTCCATGGCGGCCAAATCCATCACGATTGCTGTGTCCAGCGTGGCATTGGCTACTATTTGGATGCGCTGTTCGCCCTGGGTCCCTTCTGCAAGAATCCCCTGCACTGCACACTGCGCGGCGTGACCAACAGCAAGGACTCGCCCTCGGTGGATCACATCAAGGGGGCCGCCATGTCCCTGCTGAAACGTTTCCTCCTGGTGGACGAGGGCCTCGAGCTGCGTGTGGTGAAGCGCGGTGTCGCGCCCTTGGGTGGCGGGGAGATCGATTTCCGTTGCCCCGTGCGTAAAAGTCTGCGTGCCATCCAGTGTCAAGCGCAGGGCATGATCAAGCGCATACGCGGCACGGTATATGCCTGCAAAGTGTCGCCCGCGATGGCCAATCGCACTGTGGAGGCCGCCAAGGGATGTATGCTGAAATTTCTGCCCGATGTGTACATCTATACCGATCAGAATCGTGGCAAAATGTCGGGCAATTCGCCAGGCTTTGGCATTTGTCTGCTGGCCGAGACCACCGAGGGGGTTTGCTTTGCCGCCGATTGTAGTTCCAATACACGCGAGGAGTCTGTAAGTATTAATCATCCATTAGAGTGGGGCATCCATAATAATCCTAATCCTGTCATCTCTCTTTAGGACACTCCTGCAGTGCCTGAAGATCTTGGCCAGATGGTGGCCATGCGCCTGCTGGATGAAATCTATCGCGGCGGCTGCTGTGACTCTGCCTACCAATGGCTGGCGGCTCTCTACATGGCCCTGGGACAGAAGCATGTCTCCAAATTCCTAACAGGTACGACGACCCAGAGCACTCCAGTTTCCTCCAATTATGGTTTATGCTTTTTGCAGGCGCTCTATCCACCTATACGGTTCACTTCCTGCAACATCTGCGCGACTTCTTTTCGATTACGTTCAAGCTGGAGAATCCGGAGGCCGAGGATGAGGATGACGCCGATGATGATGTGCGCGGCGCCCAAAAGGTGCTCATGGCCTGTGTGGGCATTGGCTATACCAATATCAATAAACGTGTCAACTAAACGTACGATGCTCTAGGCTAACCATTTTATTAGAATAAAACCTCGTGGGGGGGCAAGACATATCCCCTTCTTATTTTTTTTATTTTGTAAAGCAAAAGAAATTATTTTTTATATACGAATACTTTTGGGCCAAAAGCTAACAAAGTTAGGAATGGGTGGACAGCTAGTTGGAGGCACAAAGGAGCCTGCGATCTGCATGAGGAGATTTTGCTTCGTTTCCTTTGGTTCCCTTTTGTGCCTGGCTGCATGATGCCTGTAATTCTATAGCCCCTGATTGAGCACTCTATGTATATAGTTCTGATATGTCTGCACATACTGCTGTGTATATACAGGGGATTCTATATGCAAATCCCCTTGGGTTGTCATCCAACACCTGCCTGCCTGGCTTTGTGCTGCGCTAGTAGCTGCAAGTTTGTTTCCAATCAGCTCAGGTTACACGGGTATGGTTCAAGAACCTCTCTCTGATAACAGATCCGGTTGCCCAATGCAAAATTTCGCAAATTAAGCATTTTCCGGCACCAGGCATATATGTACATACCCGTGTGCAAGATCAGCAGAAAGAGAGCCAGAGCCAGAGCCAGACTTGGACTTCCTCTGGTCAGCACAAAAATCCGGAACGTCTGGAGCGGGCGAGCGCACTATAAAAACCCCTGAGCAGCGCTGAGATAACCATCAGACGTCGAACAACGTTTGGACAAACACACCCAGCACCGATTCGAAATCCAAAGCCCACAAACATGAGCCTGAAACTGTGCCTGCTGCTGGCCAGCTGCCTTTGCGTGGCGGTCAATGCCAACAAGGATTCCTCCTCGTCGACGAGCATGCACGAGCTGAAGCCAACCAAGTGGCTGAGCGCCTCCGAGCTGGAGAGCGTGCCCTCGCTGAATGACATCACCTGGGAGCGTCTGGAGAACGAGCCACTGCATAAGGGTGCCAATTTGATTGAGAAGATCTGTAAGTATCTGGTAGTCAGTGCAGCAGTCAGGACGCCAAACAATCACTAACAATCACTCCTTCTGCCACCACCACAGATCATGTTAGCCATATCAAGCACGATCTGACGCCCAGCTTTGTGCCCAGCCCCAGCAATGTGCCCGTTTGGATTATCAAATCGAATGGCGATCGTGTGGAGGCCAAGCTGAACAACTATGTGGAGAAGGCCAAGGCTCAGACCGGTTTCGGTGAGGATGAGGTTACCATTGTGTTGACTGGCCTGCCCCAGACCAGCCAGACCGCCAAGAAGGCCATGCGCAAGCTGGTCCAGGCCTACATCCAGCGCTACAATCTCCAGCAGCAGCAGAAGAATGCCCAGGAGCAGCAGCAGGAGCAGCAGAAGAACAAGGATTACGACTACACCTCCACATCCAGCGAGGAGCAGGCGGATCAATGGAAATCGGCCAAGGCAGCCAGCGGTGATTTAATCGTAAGTGATGCCAAAACCAAACCCCATAAATCGCTCACCTCATCGAAATTTTTTTTTTTCCCGGCCATGTTTAGATCATTGATCTTGGATCCACTTTGACCAACTTCAAGCGTTACGCCATGCTCGATGTGACAGCCACTGGCGCCATGATCGGCCAGACTCTCGTTCAGCTGACCAACAAGGGTGTGCCCCAGGAGATTATCCATTTGATTGGCCAGGGTATTGCCGCCCATGTGGCTGGTGCTGCCGGCAATGAGTTCACCACCCAAACCGGACACAAGCTGCGCCGCATCACCGGTCTGGACCCCGCCAAGCTGCTGGCCAAGCGTCGCAACGCTTTGGTTGGTCTGTCCCGCGGCGATGCTGACTTCGTTGATGCCATCCACACCTCCTCCTATGGCATGGGCACCTTCTTCCGTTGCGGCGATGTTGACTTCTATCCCAATGGCCCGTCCGCTGGTGTGCCCGGTGCCAAGAGTGTGATCGAGGCCGTTGCCCGTGCCACCCGCTACTTTGCCGAGTCTGTGCGTCCAGGCAATGAGCGCAACTTCCCCGCTGTGCCCGCCAACTCGCTGGCCCAGTACAAGGAGAACGATGGCTTCGGCAAGCGCGCCTACATGGGTCTCCAGTCCGACTTTGATCTCCAGGGCGACTACATTCTCGAGGTCAATGAGAAGAGCCCCTTCGGCCAGCGTTCCCCTGCCCGCAAGCAGGTCTCCTACCACGGTGTCCATCACCAGAACTAGGATCTCTCCCCTCCACATCCACCCCCATCCGCGACCCATTGGATATGCTCATGTGAGGAATACCAACCGCATGGGGCATATACAAAACAAACTCTGAAGAAAATTTAACTTAACTAACAAAAAAAAAAACAACCTTAAAAAATCCCACAAAAAATAAAACCTGCAAATTTTCTAAAAAAAATATATCGCATTTTATATTAATTTATTTTAATTTTTCAAAAAATTCTCTTCTCTTTTACAATATTTGTATTATATTTGGAAACATTAATTAATGTTTAACTTGCTCCTCCTCTCCATTGCCAACATCTGTTTAAAATCATAATACATGCATATACATATGGGGTTTAAAATACCGTTATGGTGCTGCCTCTAAACAAAAGCAAAGCAAAGCATATTATAGCAGTACAGCCTTAGCGACTAGCGGAAATCTCAAGTGCTTTCAAGAGAGAGAGAGGCAGAGGCAGAGGCAGAGGCAACGGCAACTAGTGTCAGTCAGACGGCTGAGACTTGACTGCTTGAGCGCTTGAGCACTGCACTGCTTGGTGCAATATTGCATTATTTTGCACTAAATGATTTCAAAACTCAATTATTGTTGCTTTCGCTTTTGGGGCATGCGCCTTGTGTACTTGCCGTTATTTTTAAATGTCAAAGTTGAACTTTATCCACTTGCATAGGAATAGGCGAAAGGAGCAACAACAACAACAACAACAACAGTTATGCCCAGAGTAATACAAAGAGAGTGACAGACGGAAAGGGTTGGTGGTATAGGAGAGAACTAACTGTACAGAGAAGAGCATTTGTCGTGTCTGTTTGTTTATTTGTTGACTTTGGCCGTTCCGTTCGTTCGCCAAAAACGTAAGCGGAATGCTGTGCATGTCGTGACATGTTTGCTTTGACTTTGACAGAGAGGGGAGAACTCGTTACTAAACTGATACGAGTGGTGGATGAGGCGGCTTATTATCGGTTCGGTTCATCCGTAGAATACACCTGGAAGGGAAGAATACGTCAGTGCAGCTAGACTAACGGCTCTCAACCTTTCGCTCTCTATCTCTGTCAACGTCTGTCAATCTACATATGTATGTATTTGCCTAAAGTCATGGTATACTTATCTTAGGGTAGGGTAGCTGCAAGGGATTACGAGAGGAGTAGATGGAGAAGGAGAGGCAGATGGCTGGCAAGCCACCCAGAGCTTGGTGCTGCCATGCCTTGCGTAGCCTGAGGAGCAGCTTGCAGCAGCGCCATCTAGACTCGCCTCCTCTCATTCCAGCCTTCCAGACGGGAGAGTGATTGCGGTAGCAAGGACAACACCCAACCACCCACCCGCCGCACGCTGGGCATTTTGTGGAAGGTTCATTACAATTTCTTAAGGAAATTATATTTATATTATTCATTGGCCAATATGCATAAATCCAATTTACAACCCCTTGGAGGCAACTGCGTCACCTACGACGGACACAGCGTCTCGGTCTCGTCACCCGGCTGTGGGTGAAAAGAGAGGAGAATGAGCAATTTTCTATGCCGTGCCGCTTTCTCGCGCGCTTTTGATGCGCACAACTGACCAACTTGCCAACTGGGGTGTTCTGGGTTTTGTTAGCCGCGGCATGCCATTATTAGATGAACGATTCAAACTTTTCGTTCATTTTCGAATGTAATTATTACACATTGCTTATACGATTTAATTCATCGACAGACAGCCTTATATCGATAGCAATATTTCAGGGCTGCAGCACTTTGATTACATAAATGAGCTTTTTTCTTATATATTTTGGCCGAAATAAATTCAATTTATTTCACATAGGCAAACGTTTCTCGGAATCACCCCGTTGCGTGCCTCTCCACTGCTTTTCAGCTGGGACTGGCTGGCTGTGTCTGCCCTGCTTGCTGCTTCGTTCAGTGTGCTCTCGGCCGCGGCCCCCGAAACAACAGAAAGCAGGCGGTTGGCGCTTCAACCTTCCGAAAAGTAGTTGCGTGGATATATATCCCACAAGAATATCCATATTGATAGCCTATATCACCTAATATTATCAACAGCAAATAAACTATACATCTACTTATCGATATATCAATGTATCAATATATCAGCATTTCACTTCTTCGAACCGAACGCGACGGGTAGCCAGCGCAAGCTCCGTTTCTTTTTTCTGTGTGTACGTTTTTGATTGCAAAAAAAGAAGACAAGCAAGCAGCCTAGGAAAATCCAGCACAAAAAACATTTTTCATCTGTGTTGGCCTGGAAAAGTGTTTAGAAAAAATTCATAGATAAACTTTTGTGTTTAATAGAATATAGCCAGCTAGCCAGCCAAATATTTACACTATTCACGTTTTGTTGTGTTTTTATTGGTTGTATTTGTTTGTTTTTGTTGCTGTGCAGCTGCCCCCTCTGTGAATGATAAAAATGTGAGTTTTCTGCATTGTTTTTTGTGTCTTTTTTTATTGTGGAAATTGTTGAATTGAGCAAAAATTATTTAAGGATAACAGCAGTCCACCCAGCAATCTTCCGTGAATTTGTGTGTGTGTGTGTAGCGAAGCGAGCTGCTGTTCCTGTATCTACGAGTGTGTATTTTGTGTATGCATATGTGTGTGTGTGTGTGTGTGTGTGTGTGTACACGAGCGTGAGTGAGTGAGTGTAAGCAGTGCGTAAATGCGTAAGCTGTGTTGTTGGCTGTGGCCCAGGTCTCAAGGTCCCCGCCATCCCCCAAAAAGCTGCAGCTTGTGGCTGATAAGCGTTGCCATTCCTTTGAAGCTGCAAACATACAATTTTTTCCATTCCATTCCATTTCCTTTTCTTTATTGTTTGTGGCCGCTGGCTGGTGTAACATTGAAATGCTCTTGCAAGTGATTTTTCAGTACGTTCTCTCGGGCCAGCTGTAACGGTTTGTCTGGCCCCATATCAGGGCCTTAAAAAGCTTAGCCCTAGGCACAAACACACGTACACGCACGCAGCATGTGAATGTGATTGCAGCAGCGTCTTTGGCTTGTTGCTTCTTATTCTTTTGTTTTTCGTTGTTGCTGCTTTTGCTGCCTTGTTATATTTATAAATTATTAATAAACATAAAGAGTGCCACAGGTGTGCCCAGAGAGGCAGAGTCAGAGACAAAGAGAGAGCATTAGCAAGACCAAGAGAGAGAGTGAACTAGCGACCTTTGTGTAATTGTGTGTATGTGTGTGTGTGCCCCTTTCAGGGCTGCTGGTTCGGCTTCTTTCAAGTCAAATATAGCATATGTAGGTCAACCCTGTAATCCGGCCAAAATTGATGAGAGATGTTACAGCTTTAATTGTGTTTAACCTTTTGGCTGTAGACTAAATTTAGTTTGTATCACAGACCTTTGTACTATTCGCCCTGCCCCATGCACTCGGATTCTCTCACTACTACTGCTGACATGTACTGATGTTACTTGTATCTATCACTTTCCCCCTCGCACTTCCTGGTGTGGGCAGCAGCGGGCAGCGGGCTTTCATCTCTCGCATTTAATTATCTCTGCTTGAATGCGCGTCGACGTTAACGTCGCTTTTGGTAGCGTTTATTACTGTTTTCGCGCTCTCTGCATCTCCCCCATCTCCCATCTCTCTCTCTCAGTCTGTCGCTTGAGGCATTTTTTGTGTTGTTGCCAATTACCATGGCAATTTATCCATTAAAGAAAAGCAAAAGCAGCAGCTGTTTCGCATTGTTGTTGCGCTCAGCCGTCTTCGAAATTGTGCAAATTGATTTCTTTCTTTTCCTTTTGAAAGGCAGCTATGTAACACAGCTATCTGCTGCAATTGCAGCCGCCGCCGACGGACTTAATAAAAGCTATACCATGCCATGCCAACACATCGTTACCTCTCCGCCAGCATCGCACCGCACTTAACGGTTTTTGGCATTGTACCCTTTGGTCACATCATAAAATGTACAAAATGACAAAATACAATCATAAACAAAACACACAACCACCACATTGACAGCTATGTGCACTTTGCACGGTCTCTTTATAGGCGTACGTATGTATGTACGTGTTTGCATGTGTATTCGTGCACAGTGGGGTCCAGTCATGTTTTAAAATGCACACTTGAAACGGTTTAATAACTGTCAGACACCGAGAAAATGTATAAGTTATTTCAGTTTGTGTGTCGAGGCTTGAATTTATAATTATCCTATATCATACATTTCTGACGTCTTTCAAATTGCACGTATAAAGCTTATCTCATTTGAAAGCCCAATCTCATCATGATTTTACATGCTTCCCCTTATCACATTTGGTTGTGTGCTTTATTATACTATGAATCTTACCAGACACAGAGGTTTGTCATTCCACAATTCAATGGATTTTAGCCCATGGTAGGCGGCAAGATGTAATTATGCTTCTACTGTAGCTTAAATGACATATATGTATGAGTGTGTGTGTGTGTGTGTGCTTGGTAGGGTTGTCTACCCATGTAACAGCCATGACATGTACTTACCATTCCACTCTCACTCACATTCCCCCACTGCACACCTTTCTGCCTCCTGCCATGCCTGCCTGCTGCTGCTGCTGCTGTAGTTTTTTGTATGTTCTCTTCCTCCTTCCTCCACTGGGTGCTCCCAATAAATATTGATTGAATGCTGCTGCAATTATGTTGCTCTCCTTCTCTCTCTCTTTCGGCCATATGTACAGATTCACCACTTGTGGCGGCGGCGGGCAGCCGAATGTCATTTTCATCAATTTTGTAATCCTCCAATTAGTCGCCGAGTGCCATTTAAATGCGCAGCTGGCAGAGATAATTGAAAGATAAGATTTAAATGGCGTGCGACAGGGGCGGGGGCGGGGGCTTGGCTGGTTAGAGTCCTATAAACAAAATTAATATTTAGATAATTTCCATCTGTTTGCACCTCCGTTTTAAAGTGACACTTCAACTATATGGATACATACATATAACACATGTTTGCATGCTCTTTACACTCACACGTACATATGTACATGTATGTATGTATGTATGTATGGTAGTACTATGTGTCAAACCACACCTTCTGTCACTTTCCGATAGGTCAAAATGCGATTCGGAATGCTCCCTCCCAGAGGGGTAGCGCGCGCCCACACGACACATGTACTTTTACCGATATATTGGTATGCTCTTTGTCAGCAGTCAACAATAAATCCAATTAGCAAAAAAAAAAAAAAAAGAGAGAAAGAAAATGGTTCAAGGTGACAACAACAACAACAATTCTGAACGATAAACTAAATTTGTTGTTTCTTTTGTTGTTGTTGCTGTAGAGAAATGCGAGACGGTCGGTCGTAGCTGACCTTATCGGACACACACACACACAAACACACACACACACACATTCACACTATTGTCGTTGCTATTTAATTGACAGCCACCCCTCGCCACCGTTACCGGCACGTCAATCCCCCCAGAGCATATCCGATTATCTGGAGTGCCTCTGCCTGTTCGGTTCATCTGTCCCCGTCTCGCGTCCCGTCACCGTCACCATCACCGTCCATTCCGCCATGAAATCAATAAATTGAATGGCAATTTACATTTTCAAACCGTATGCGGGAATCCAGATAGCCAGTGCAGGAGGAGGAGGAGAAGAAGAAGCCATAGCAACAATGGCCCCTGAATAACCTTGCTGTACTTATTCTCATTCCTTCCTCTCTATTCCACCTTTGTTTGCAGGTCATAGACGTATGTATGTATGTATGTACTCTCTTCTGGCACTACGACCGGGCGCCACCGTCGCCTCCAGTCATGTACCACTACAATCGATGATTGTTTAAGCGAGAGAGAGAGAGAGAGAGAGAGCAAGTGAGCGAGGGAGAAGGCGAGTGTGATACTAAAGACAATAGGCAACTGGAAAGAACGGGAACGATAATCAGGAGGAGGGATCCGATCCATTAAACATTTAAAGAACAAAAAAAAAAACTAAAAAAAGAAGAAGACACACCCACACACACAAACGGCATTATGTTGATTAAGGAGTACCGCATACCGCTTCCCCTCACCGTGGAGGAGTATCGGATTGCCCAGCTGTATATGATAGCGGTAAGTGGATTCAAGTGCCTGCCCAACCCACAATGGAGGGGTAGGGATGGTTAAAACACAATTTGAGCACAATGGAACAAAAATAGCTGGGGCAATGACCACAACATGGCAGGCAGTTGTATTCAAATGTTTCAAACAAATTAAATGCAAATGAGGATAGTCTTACTAATAGATAAAGCAAATCATATTTGATTGCAAGAACATGCTTTTGAGATCTTTCAGATAGAGCACACACTAGCAGGTGATTCGGAATCAATTTTGTGACCTTGGAAATGTATCTATACCTTCCATATGGAATAATTTGTATCTATAGATATATAGTACATATGCAGATACATATGCATATATGTATGTACCTATGTGGACTGATTGATGAGCTTTCATACCGGCTGGCTACTAATAGCTAACGCACCTCAAATTTTAAATAAATAAAAAACTATCGTGAAGTTTACGCTTAAAAGTCATTTGATATACAGTTGCGAAAAAAATAATAGCACCACTGCAACACATTTTGTGCGTGATAAAAAAAATGCTATTACTGTTGCGATTTTTTTTAATTTTAATTTTTTTTATATTGTTTGGTATTCCCTATTAACAAAAACAGTGCTACCGATCTTTAAATTTCAGTCCATATATTTTTTGGGTATTTTAAGAAAAAAGCACCCAAAAACAGCGAAAAAAAAAATAGCACCATGAGCCTTTGTTTTCGTAAATACCTTATATTTCGCGGAATTACTTTTGTAAAAGGCACGTGTTCATTAGTTTTGACTACGATTTCATTGTTTCAATCATAAAAGTTTAAAATAATAGTTGAAATGGGACGTAGAAAGCACTGCACTGCGGAGATGGGCGATCTTATCAAAAAATTGATATTGGATGGAAAAAGTTACAGAGAAAGTGGTCGATTGGTAGGATGATCCTATAAAATGATTAAGAACGCCAGAAACTGTGAAGAAAAAACTGAAACACGCGGACGAAAACGATCTGTGACCTCTCTTCATGTCCAAAGACTGATTCGTCAGAGCAAGAAGGGTCACTTCAAGCCTGCTACCGAGCTTAAAAAATCAGAAAAAATAAATTCGACGGACCAAACAGTTTGCACATATCTTAGGCAACATAATCTTAAAGCCTGCAGTCCAAGAAAAGTCCCACTTTTAAACGCGAGACATATCAACATGCGCATGAAGTTTTCCAGGGACTATGCAAATTGGACATCCCTAAAATGGAGAAATATTGTATGGTCAGATGAGTCCAAAGTGGTTATATTTTGTGAAAAAGGATCCCGATCATACCGTAGTGGACCAAAGAAGTACCCAGTACACCACAGCAACTTTTAAAAATGGAGGGTGTAGTGCAATGGTATGGGCCTCCTTCTCCTACTTTGGAGTAGGTCCAATACATTGGATAAAACCATCATGGATCAGCACGTGTACGTGAATATCATGGAGAAAGTAATGCTTCCCTTTGCAGAATATGAAATGCCGCTCGAATGGGTCTTTTAACAGGATAATGGCCCCAAACACACCAGCAAGAAAGCAAAGGAATGGTTCAGGGCAAAATCAATGAACGTTTTGGAGTGGCCTGCTCAGCTTCCTGACCTGATTCCCATCGAAAATCTGTGTTCCGACGTCAAGTAGGCAGTTGCAGCTTCCAAGCCAACCACTATCGGATCATTTTGGGAAGAAATTAAAGAGTCCTGGTCAAAAATTCCCCTAAAACGATGCCAGGACTTAGTTGATTCTATGCCAAGACGTTGTGCAGCTGTTATTACCAATAAAGGGCACTGTACTAAATATTAAATGATGCATATAGATTTAGTATTTATAGTTCAAAATGTTTAACTAATGAATTCGTTACTTATTGCTTATTTTTTTTAATTTGAAATCCATTTTTGAAAAGTGGTGCTATTTTTTTTTCGCCTAGTTTTATCAATTTCACTAAAGTTTCTTAAATAACTTAAAAACTTTAAAACAAGATATGATTTTTTGTTTATTCCCATGTTTGTAAGAGTCTCCCATTTCTAAAAATGTGTTTAAAGTTTCCTTAAAGTTGAAAATGTGAGTTGGGCACTTATTTAAAAATTGCTTGTGGTGGTGGTGCTATTATTTTTTTCACAGCTGTATGTACTTATTCTTTGTAGAATATTCTGTTAAGTGAGATTTTTCAACAGTTTCTTCTAGTTGCCTCAAACCTCGAAATGTATCTTGATTAACCTTTCCACCACTTATAGGGATCATTCAGTGTAATAAGTTCTATGTACTATATACTCTTTTTTTGTTAGTTTAAATGTTCACGACAGAGACATTTCCGATAGACTCAAGAAATTATAAATTTTTCTTTCCCTTTGGAAATTATTTGAAGACTTTTGTTTACTTTCCATGTTTAACATTTGAGAAACGTCGTGATAAACATTTACATACTTGGAAAATGCATTTCCTGGAATATTTTGCAATATTCCAAGACACAAAAATAGATGCATTTTGATGGGCAAGTTTGTGCCACTAAATTCTCTCATCTATTCCTCCCACCCCACCCCTACACACAAAACAGAAAAAGAGTCGCGAGGAGAGCCATGGCGAGGGCAGCGGCGTTGAAATAATCATCAATGAACCATATAAGGATGGTCCCGGCGGCAATGGCCAATATACGAAAAAGATATATCATGTGGGCAATCATTTGCCAGGCTGGATAAAGAGTAAGTGCCAAAGGAATCGTACTCGTTGTACTCTTTAAATGTGTAATTTCGATTTCCCTTTTTAGGTCTCTTGCCAAAGAGTGCTCTGACCGTTGAGGAGGAGGCATGGAATGCATATCCATATACAAGGACACGCTACACCTGCCCGTTTGTGGAGAAATTCTCGCTGGACATTGAGACATACTATTTCCCAGACAATGGCTATCAGGAGAATGTCTTTCAGCTGTCGGGTAGCGATCTACGCAATCGTATTGTTGGTAAGTCGAAGCAATGGGAATCCCTCAATAGAAGTGTATTTATTTATTTTGTTTGCTTGTAGATGTAATTGATATTGTCAAAGATCAGCTATGGGGCGGCGATTATGTGAAGGAGGAGGATCCCAAACAGTTTATATCGGACAAGACGGGACGTGGTCCGTTGGCCGACGACTGGCTGGAGGAGTATTGGCGCGAGGTGAAAGGCAAAAAGCAGCCAACACCACGCAACATGTCGCTGATGACGGCCTATAAGATATGTCGCGTTGAATTTCGATATTGGGGCATGCAAACGAAGCTGGAGAAGTTCATACACGATGTGGCATTGCGCAAAATGATGCTGCGGGCGCATCGTCAGGCCTGGGCATGGCAAGATGAATGGTTTGGCCTTACCATCGAAGATATACGCGAGCTGGAGCGTCAGACACAGCTGGCACTGGCCAAGAAAATGGGAAGCGGTGAAGAGTGCAGCGATGGTTAGTCTCCTTTTCTCTCTATCCCTTTCTCTCTGTCTTTCACTCACACACCCTCTGTGTCTGTTTGTCTCTGTCTTTTTCAGATAGCACCTCCGAGGCATACACAAGCACGGCGGCCCCTGCGCCCGCCTCAACGGGTGGCAGCGAGCGCAAGAAATCAGCACCAGCAATACCGCCAATTGTCACCCAACAGCCACCCAGTGCCGAGGCCAGCTCCGACGAGGAGGAGGGCGAGGACGAAGACGACGACGAGGATGAGAACGATGCCATTGGCACGGGCGTTGATCTGGTCAGCAACACACAGGGCACCGCCAAAGAGCGCTCCCGATCGCAGAGCATACAGCTGGCCAACAAGGGGAAATTTGGATCAAAGGGCGCTCTACACTCGCCCGTGGGCTCGGCGCACAGTTTCGATCTGCAGGTGAGAGACGACGGCGCTCGTATCCCCCACATATGGATTCCTCTTACCGTTTGCTGTCTCTTGGTCTTGATTTTATGATGGAAACTGCGAGCTTCTCATTTTTGGAAGATATATTTATATTCAATTGAATTTCAAGCAACCCAAAATTACATATTAAAAAAATATTACTTCAAAAAGTTTAAAATGAACCAAAAAATGTATGCAAATGGATTCCCATTTGCAATTTCCAATTAGATTCGAACGTTCAGTTTCCATCTAGTGTCCTTGTTGCCTGTTGTGTTGTGTGTGTGTGTGTGTCTCTCTCTCTCTCTTTATCGGTGTGTTGCGTCTCTCTGTTTTTGTGTCGCTTTGTCCATTTAATATGCTGCGAATAATTCTCTATAATTTCCAAATAAACCATCTCCAATCAACGTTCCGAACGACAACAACAACAACAACTACACACTTCCTCGTACAACACAACAAATCACCAAAACAACCAAACAAAAACCTACCTAAAAATAGTCAAAAAAGCCGCATGCCAAGACAGCGCCTCGCAGACATGTAAGTGACGTTGTTAGACGCCAAAAATATAACAAAAATCCACTAAGCCCAACCCCCCAACAGCAAATGCTAACCAAAACTGTTCCTTGCTCTCTTGTAGTGCTAGAATTAGCTTGCAAGCAGCTGTCTTAGCGTCGTGCAGCAGCGTACCTCGGTTGGTCATAGTATGATATTGAGACGTGCTAAAATACAGTCGAAAATTCGGAAAAAAAATTAAAAATTCGGCTCTAATTTGCAAAAGAGAATGCTCGAAAATAGTATAAAAAAAATATGTATAATACATGTGACTGGACACCGAATTCTGACTGATGCAGCTCAAGAGATACTCAGCCAAATTTAAACAAAGTTTCGCCCAATGCCGATGCTGCTGCTGCTGCCAGGCAGCTGCTTTTGCTTTAGTCGCAGGTGTAGACTTTCGTAGAGCTTTCGTTTTTAATTGTCTTTAGAGACATTTACTGATTCTGCTGCTGCTGCTGCCGCTTCTCAAATTATTTTTGGTTTTACTCGTACGATTAGGTTGCAAACAAAACCACAGTAGAGTCAGAAACGTTTCTGAAATATTTCTATGGAAATTGTATTTACATAAATAATATTGTACGGATGATCCTTAGGTGGCTAACTGGCGCATGGAACGACTGGAAGTGGACTCCAAGTCCAATTCTGATGAGGAGTTCTTTGATTGTATAGGTGGGTCTACCTTTTCACTTGTTCAGTGCGTTCAGAGCGAATAACCAACCACATTTATTACTCTTTTTTGGCAGACACCAATGAGACCAATTCCCTGGCCAAATGGAGCTCCCTGGAGCTGCTGGGCGAAGGCGACGATAGTCCACCGCCCCATGGTGGCCCCTCCAGCGCTGGCTCTGTGGTGGGTGTTCGCGGCCACAGCACTGGTGGCAAACAGGAGGATAGCATTTTCAATCAGGACTTTCTAATGCGCGTCGCCTCGGAGCGGGGCAACAAGCGACAGCTGCGCTCCTCGGCCAGTGTGGATCGTAGCCATGATTCGTCGCCGCCAGGTTCGCCGAGCACACCCTCGTGTCCAACGACCATACTGATGTTGGTCGTGCATGCCGGCAGTGTGCTGGATGCCGCCAGCGAGCTGACGGCCAAGAAATCAGATGTTACCACATTCCGCGGCTCGTTTGAGGCCGTTATGCGGCAGCATTATCCCAGTTTGCTGACACATGTGACGATCAAAATGGTGCCCTGTCCATCGATATGCACCGACGCCTTGGGTATACTGTCCAGCCTCAGTCCCTACTCGTTCGATGCGTCGCCCTCGGCCGCGGATATACCGAATATAGCCGATGTACCCATTGGGGCCATACCCCTGCTGGCTGTCGCCTCGCCCGAGTTCCACGAGACCGTCAACAAGACGGTGGCAGCTGCCAATATTGTGTATCATGAGTTTTTGAAATCAGAGGAGGGACATGGCTTCTCCGGGCAGATTGTAATGCTTGGGGATTCCATGGGCTCGCTGCTGGCATACGAGGCTTTGTGCCGCTCCAACGGCAGTCAGCCGGGCACCGCTGGATCGGGCGCCTCAAACTCGGCCGGTGATGGTGTCGCTGGCAGCGCTAGCAGCAGCAATGCCCATCCAATAAACAGCCGACACTCGCGACTGGACGAGGAGGAGCGTTTCATTGAGGCCGATCTGGATGCCAAGCGTTTGCTGGTGGCCCCATCGCCGCGTCGTCGTCGCTCCAGTTCGTCCAGCGATTCGCGGGCCGCCAAACTGGACTTTGAAGTCAGTGACTTTTTCATGTTCGGCTCGCCGCTGTCCGTTGTCTTGGCCGCCCGTAAGTTGCACGATGCCAAGACGGCATTGGTGCGGCCGAACTGCCATCAGGTGTACAATTTGTTCCATCCAACTGATCCGATTGCCTCGCGGCTGGAGCCGCTGCTAAGTGCACGCTTCTCCATACTGTCGCCGGTGAATGTTCCACGTTATGCCAAATATCCACTAGGAAATGGCCAGCCATTGCATTTATGTGAGTATTTTGAGTAACTGCTCGCAATGCACATGTGAAAAATGCTCTACTTTCCATTTCCAGTGGAGGTTATTCAATCGCATCCGCAGCACTTTAACGATGGCAACAATATACTGGCCGGACGTCGCCTCTCGGATGCCTCCATGCAGAGCACGATTTCGGGTCTAATTGAGAATGTTTCCCTCAGTACAATACATGCCCGTAAGACAGCCAGCCAGCCGAGAGTACGAGCATAGCAGATGATCTTAATGGTTTTTTTCTTTCTATTCGCAGTTCAAAACAAATGGTGGGGTACGAAGCGCTTGGACTATGCCTTGTACTGTCCCGAAGGGCTGAGCAATTTCCCCGCACATGCATTGCCGCATCTGTTCCATGCCAGCTACTGGGAGAGTCCCGATGTGATTGCGTTTATATTGCGACAGATTGGCAAATTTGAGGGCATACCGTTTGTGGGATCCAACGATGACAAGGATGCGGCCTCCTTCCATCCGGGGCAGCCGCGCGAAAAGTGGATCAAGAAGCGCACATCGGTGAAGCTGAAAAATGTGGCCGCCAATCATCGGGCCAACGATGTGATTGTCCAGGAGGGACGGGAGCAGCGTTTGAATGCCCGCTTTATGTACGGACCCCTGGACATGATCACGCTGCATGGCGAGAAGGTGGATGTGCATATTATGAAGGATCCACCGGCGGGCGAGTGGACATTCCTCACCACCGAAATGACGGACAAAAATGGACGCATCTCGTACAGCATACCCGATCAGCTGTCCCTCGGCTATGGCATTTATCCGGTCAAAATGGTCGTACGCGGCGATCATACATCGGTGGACTGCTACATGGCCGTGGTGCCGCCACTTACCGAATGCGTTGTCTTTAGCATTGATGGCTCCTTTACCGCCTCCATGTCGGTGACGGGTCGCGATCCCAAGGTGCGTGCCGGCGCCGTCGATGTCTGCCGCCATTGGCAGGAGCTGGGCTATCTGCTCATCTACATCACTGGGCGGCCGGATATGCAGCAACAGCGTGTCGTCTCGTGGCTGAGCCAGCACAATTTCCCCCATGGATTGATCTCATTCGCCGACGGTCTGTCCACCGATCCGTTGGGCCACAAGACCGCCTATCTCAACAATCTTGTGCAGAATCATGGAATCTCAATAACAGCCGCCTATGGCAGCAGCAAGGATATTACCGTCTACACAAATGTGGGCATGCGTACCGATCAGATTTTTATTGTGGGCAAGGTAAGTGCCATCATCTCTCTCTCTCTCTCTGGTGCCCTAAACTCTCTCTTCTGTCTTTTCTTAGGTGAGCAAGAAGCTACAATCGAATGCCATTGTGCTGAGCGATGGATATGCGGCTCATTTGTCTGGCCTACAAGCAGTGGGCGGTTCGCGACCGGCCAAGGGAAATGCCCGCATGGTCATACCCAGGGGATGTTTCAATTTGCCCGGCCAGACGGCAAATCCGCGACGCCGAAGGTAAGGTTCGAGTGCCAAATTCGAGCCGATTTCTGTGTGTGTGATTTGTGAAACTGTGATCTGTCCGACCCCCGCCCCACTACCCCACCACTAATCCTACCTGTACCTTGCTGTACATGTTGTTGTGTGTGTATAATCTGTAATCTCACGTATCTTGTGCCTTGAGTCTGTGTCAATGTTTGTGTTTGTTTAGAGACGCATCACCCACATTTGTATATGTATGTGTATATCCGTATCCGTAATTATGTAAAATTCTTAATTCGGTTTCTTGTGGCTTTCTGGCTTTTGTTGCTCTTGATTTATGCTTTTGCTTTTTCCTTTTGAAGAAGAACCACACAATCCCCCCCAATCTTGTGATATGTAATCTGTGCCTAATCTGTGTATAATCCCTACAAAACCTTCAGTTCAAAATTCATCCAAATTGAAAAATTGCAAACAAAAAAAACAAAAAGAGAAATTATTAATTGATTGAATCTGCCAAACAACTAATTTGATGCTGCACTTTTCCCCATACTATCTGCCATCCTGCCACCCCCCGTTCTGCCTGCCCGACCTACCTCCCCATCACCCTGCACCATCA
The DNA here is from genome assembly GCA_009664405.1 of Drosophila bifasciata. Lineage (NCBI taxonomy): Eukaryota > Metazoa > Arthropoda > Insecta > Diptera > Drosophilidae > Drosophila > Drosophila bifasciata. Next base: position 35,440,151 of record CM019041.1, read on the forward strand.
CCTTTAGCAATGCTTTCGAGCTCCAATTGGCAACCAACCACAACCACAGCCACAACCACAGCCACAACACGGGGAACGGCAACCATCATTATCAGCATCAGAACAGCAACAGCAACAGTCACTGTCACAGCCACAGCCACAGTCTGGGCCAACTTAATGAGGATATGGCATTCGTGGCTGAATGACAAAGAATTCAAATTAAAATAGCACCGCCCCCCACAGTACCACCACCCACAACCCAAAGAGCTAGTCGCCCCCATAGATTGCTATGGTATTTTTCACCTGTTTTCCCCTGTTTTCGTTTAGGTATACCCCCATAGAGGTTTTTTTATGTTTGTTTATTTTGTTGTTATTCTTTGGCCTTTTAAAGAAAAAACAAAAAGCTCATAGAACAAAATTCTGTATTATGTATGCTATAAGTTGATCGATTGTATTATTATTTGTAATTTGTAATTTGTAATTTTATATTGATATTATATTTGATTTGCGAAACGAACAAACCAAAATTTGCTATAAGATAATTTATGCCAAAAATGCAAAACAATATGCAAATACTATATATAAAAAATAGTTGTGTATGTAAATAAATAAACGCAATACATAGAAAATGCCTTTAGTTTGATATATGTATCATATGTACATATGTACAAAAATATATGTATATATATATAACAAGATATATTGTATATGATTTATAATGTTACGATTACGATTTTGTAATCTTTTCTTTGTTTGTTCTTTGATTTTACGGATGAACCGAAAATGCTTTAAAAAAAACCAAAAAACGCTTTAAAACCAAAAACAAAAAATCAAATAAAAACACCACGTCACATAAAATAATGTATATTCACCCACACGCTGACAATTTCACCAACAACACACACACCCACACACACACACACACACACCCACGAACACACACTCGTACAGGCTGCATGAACAAGCAACAAATGAAGTTTAAAAACAAAAAAATGGATGACAGAACAATTAAAAACAATACAAAAATGTAGCAGCAAATAATTGGTGTTAGTTTTAGTGTTTTATAGAATTTATACCCCAACAGCCACACACACACACACACACACACCCACTATTTTTTTTTATTTTTTAGTTATATTTTTTGTTAATTTATTTAATGCATTTCTAGCTGAGCATTTTATTGATTGAATTATTAATTGATGTTGTGAAGCAAACAAAAAAAACAAAAAAATTAAGAAAAAACCAACAAATCATTTCTCAATTTATTTCACTCAACCTTAACTCTGTCTCTCTTTTTCCAAAAAAAAACAAATATAAAAAAAATAAAAACTTACAAAACAAAACCAAAATTTGCTTGAAAAACTAAAACATTATACACACACACACACAACACAACACAACAAAACAAACACTAAAAAAAATCATCAAAAAAACAATCATCAAAAATAGCAACGAGACGGGACTTTCATCGCCCATACGCAGCGGCTATCTGAAGCGAAAAACCTATTTGAGCCATCACTAGATATAACACCATAAATAGAGATGGTTGCTACCCACTACTAGTAACAAAACAACTTAGAACGAAAGAAACTGAGCCCCAACCAGAACTGCAAACTCCAGAAAGATTTATATAGCACACCGCAATCCTCCTCTGCATTCCGTTCTGCATACTAGCAAAAAGAGAGATTATACTATAATAACCAAGGATAAAAACAGCATTGATGCCGCCTCCTCCTCCCATATATGTCACCTCTGTGTATATATCACATAAATATATATTATATATATTTATATACTATGCGCGATATATATAGCAACAATATATTGGGTTGGGTGTACATATACATGCATATATATGAAAGCAAAATACTAAATTAACAAACAAAAAAAAAAATGACAAAAACAAAACAAAAATATTGTACAACATATGTATAACCAAAAGTCACGCGGTAAGTATTGCCCACTACTACTACATATAGTACAATCTATATCTTTATTTTATATATGAGTCGAGTCTAAGGCGCAGTCTAGCTAAAATTCTATTTATTTAATAGTATTTAATGCTTTAATTCATTTTTTATATGATACAAAAATTATAGAACAAATTCCCAAAAGAATACAAAAAGATTAGAGCTAACCAAAATATATATAGACTATTTAGCTTAGCATTAAAAATTAGATAATAGATTTTAATAAATACAAATTAAATAATATTCGAAATTGTATGCCCCCATTTAGGTACCTGGAACGAAAGACTGTTTCCTCCTGTTGTTTGATGGTTTTCCAAACCACTTAAAGAAAAACACACAAAAGAATATAAATATACCTAATAAAAAGCATAAAACCGATCACATAAATATATATAAAAAAAAAAAGATTTATAAATTTAAAAAAAAAGAACAAACTTATTCAACATATGAAAGCGAACAAAGTTCATCACAAAACAAAACAAAATTAAAAAATAAAATACAAATACAAATAAAAAATGTGGTACTACAACAAATTGATGGAAAACAACAAAATGGAAACCCCAAAAAAAAAACCGATGAAAGATCTCTCTCTCTACCAAAAAGCAAACAAAAGCAAAAAAACAGGACCCAAAAGGACTAAAGCGAGTGCGGACAAAGGCGTTGCAAAATCAAATGACAAATTTAATGCATTTCTTGAGTAAAAACCAAACAAAATTCTTACAACAACAACAAAATGTATAAAACTAACGGCTTCCGAATACCAACCAACAAAAATTATATTTACGATTAGATGTGCCCCAAAGATGATACATACCCCTCTCTGAGGCACTCTCAAAAAGAAACCATTTAAATCTCCATAATTGTGATAGTCTTTCGCTACCAAAAATATATGAAAAAAAACAAAACCAAAAATCGAATTGAAAAACAAAACAAAAAAAGGAAAATTGTTATTTGGAATGAAAAAAAAAATGCACCTCTTTTTGCTGGTCAAAAGTTGAACATGTTAAGCCCGTATTGAAGAATTCCAAAATAGTATGAAATGGTCTAAAATAAAAATAAAAAAACCGATTTTGTGATACCAAAGAAGAAATTAAATAAATACCAAACAAATACCAAAGTTGAGTTCGAATTTGAAATGAGAAATCTCTTTAACGTAACGTAAAACCAAAACTCAAGGCGACCTGAAGTTGTTGATGATGAAATGATATATGTATACTATACATACATATGTATAGCCTATAAATTGTATGTATTGTAGTTTAATACAAAAGCTGTCCACACAAGTTAACTAACAAATCTCTCACCTTGCAAAATACAAAACCAAAAAAATATATATGGAAACTCTAAAGCAGATAAAAACAGAACAAAAAAGGTACAAAATGAAATCCAAAAAAAAAAAAAATATATATACATTAAATATACTTAAATATTGTATAATCCATGTGGTGTAGCCTTTGATTAGCGGCAAAAAAAAGTAAAAAAAAAAATACATATATAAAAAAAAATAGAAGAGTCTAAATTTATATAAAGGAAACCTAAATAACTATACTATATATTTATGTAGCGCAACTAAAAACTAAGAACTATGCGGAAGCTTTGCTAACTGGTAAAAAAAAACTGGTAAAAAAAAAAAACTATGTGTGTTCGAATCTTCAACAGGTATTTTTTGTGTGGGCTATATAGACATGCATACATACATATATACAATATGTTCCTCTCTTTATCAGTTAGGCATTTTTTGTTTCACTTTTTTTTTGTAATTTGTAATTTGTTTTGTAGACAAAAAAAAGTAATGCAAAATAAATACTACATACTACCTAATAACTTTCATGATCTCTGTCCGTAGAGGGTAACCTATGCTATACACATACATATAAATATATATATCCTATATACATATATAGCATAACACAAGTGGACAAAATATTTACAAAATACAACAAATATTCACTGATCAAATTGGGAATACACAAGAAAGGAAAAACCAACAAAAACGGGTGTCAAAATATACATACATATATAATACATATAGTATATTCTTTGTCTAGAAAGAATACGCTTAAGAGGTGGCACACCCATATATGTAACTACCCAGAGAAAAAACCCGATCCGGTGGCACTTTATTTGATCATCATCCTGCCACTCGTAATATAGTACTACACATAATACTATGCATATTGTACCTGAATAGCTTCCTAATTTAAACTCAGAGATACAGATATGACAAGCATACATATATCGTAGTACTCTACACATTTCACACAACCAACAACCAAAAAACAATATCGTGTTCAACATACGAGTATAACTAAACAGATTCTCTAACTTTTGTATTAAATGTGTGCGAAATTCCAGGCACCTTTTTTTTTGGGAACGAAACTAGCCACAGAGTCGAGAAAAATATATACATACATATAGCGCTTATATACATACATACATATACTACATATATTTTTATGCATACCCACACATACGCCTCAGAATGTCAATTGGATGAGAGGAGCCTTTATGCATTTCGGCTCGAATATAGTAGTAGTGGATCTACAACAGATCGCCAACAGATCTCTCAGATAAACGCATATGCATATGGTATGTATTGCCCTCCCTCCCTCCCACCACCCCACCACAATAGCTGTAAGCGTTGGTTATCCCCCCTCCCCAAAAAAGAAGCCAATAAAGCGTTAAGTAAAATTGTATTTGATATTTCTAGAGGAAAAAAATGAAAAGAAAACCCACCATTTAGATGATAAGAAATGCCAAACCCCCCCTACCCACTACCGCAGATACTAGTTGGCGCTATGGAAGCTCAGACACAAACACACAACACACACACACAAAGCACACACACACACACATATACAAACAAACAAACATACACACACAAGACACAAAACAATGATTGAAATTCAAGTAATTTCTAAACAAAACAGCAGCTAATTTGTAAAAAAAGAAACAAATAATACAAGAGATCCGCATATGCTCCCAAAAATGTTCTTGTTAATTTTTGCGAATACAACTTTATTGAGAAAGTTGCAAGAGAAATTAACGAGAAAGTACGACAAGTAGAGCACGAAACTGGTAGAGAAATTATACATACATCCGAGAATGCATCCGTCTAGAGAGAAATATATTTACGACAAAGAGAATCCCTTAGGTATGGAATCCCTTCTCGAAACTGCAGTTCGAAAATATTCGAAAAAGAAGTCGAAGAACTAAACTATTATATTTAATTTAAATTTAAATCTATTAATTAATGTTTTTTTTTTTTAATATTAAATTAAATCACTTCTCGAAGCTGGAGTTTGAAAATATTCGAAAAAGGAGTCGAACAACTAAAATATTATATTTAATTTAAATTTCAATTTATTTATTAATTTTTTTTTTTATATTTAAGTAAATCTTCCACCCACCCACCAACTAAAATATTATATTTAATTTAAAATATTTAATTGAATGACATATGTAGATTAATTTTCTGTTAGCAAGCCAGCAACTAAAATATTATATTTTTATTTAATTCAATATTAAATTCCCTTGCGATTTACCCAAATATCAGCCTTCAGATAGATTCCAATTTAAGACATGGGCAGGAGAAGGGAAAGGTATATATGTAGTACATATTCAAGCTGCTGCCTCGTTTAGTTATTTACTTAATCGAGATCAGAGATCGAAAAGGAGACGCCCCTACAAAAACAAAACTTAAAAAATAAAAACTGTTCAAATCGCATGGTATGCAAAAAACAAACAAAAAACAATTGTTGAAAATATTTAAATAGATGCATATGTACGCGTGTGTATTGTATTTTATATTTAATAAGTGCAAAAAGTCCAGAAATATTAAAAAATTACAAACAAACAAATGAATTAATTATATATTGATTAAAAATATTGTTCTACGGACAACAAACAACAACAGCAACAAAAAATGTGGAGCAAAACAAATGCAATCTATTTACAACTAAAAAACTTAACATGGAAAGGGCAAAAAGCATGCAAAAATTAAAAACAAATGCAAAAAAAAAAACGAAGCAAGGAAAATTTAAGAATGTCATTCATACAGAGAATAGAGTGGAAAAAAAATATACTATATACATACTATGTGTTTATATATGCATAAATATCCAAACAAACAAAATATTTAAACATTTTTAAGAAAATTTCGCGAAAAAAAGAGTCGTTTAAAATTTAAAAAAAAAACCGTGCAGCAGTAAAAAATATGTGTATTTTTCGATATAAGCTGTTTGTTAGCGAAAGGATTGAGAATACGACGATGACGTTACCAAAAAAAAAAAAAAAAAAAAAGGAGGCCAAGCGAGTTGGCAATAGCAGTTAATCATTTCCAAAAAAAAAATTGAAAAAAACGGTTCATGAGACATAAATTAAAAACAAGAAAAAGTACACAAAAAATAATGTTCTATTTGATGTTGCAAATGAGAAAAATAAATATATAAAAAAATGCTATTTAAACAAAAAAAAAAAAACAAAACCAAAAAGTTGAAAATGTTCTGTCAGGGGGGAGGAATATATTTAGGGAATGGTACATATAGTAGTATACATATGTATGTATATACTCTATAGGGTTGGGACGCGCTAACTTCTCTTGACTGAATTTAGTCTAAGAATATTATAGTTTATTTTGATTTTATTATTATAATTTAATAAGCTCTGAAGCATATTTAATGATATAGTTACATGACTGTGCGAATCACATTCTAATTTTCTAAATTCAACTTTTTATCCACTTTTTTTGTGAAAATGAAATTAAGAACGAGGCTGAACCTACTACTAGTATGTAGTTGGATGTGTGTCTGTTAGGGGAGGGTAGGGGTAATCGTGCTCTGGGTATTAAATCAGTGACTGGAAAATGAACAGCAATGGGGTGAGCAGGGGCGCTGCGGAGGGAACGACAACCAGCGTAATATTAAATTGGATGACACCATTCAGTGGGTGGATGGCTGAGTAATGCCACCCCTTTGGTTTTTTTTTCTTTGTTTTTTTGTACATCGATGGGCGTCAGGGGCAGATGGTTTGCTGAAAACAGCACAGAGAGAGAGAGAGAGAGAGAGAGGCACTCTTGTTGCACTATTTAATCTTAAATTAAATCCAATCTATAGTATCTATGCTAATCTATCTACTATATACTAGGTACATCACACCCATATGCACTTTGATTTTCCAAAGAAATATTATTCAACAGATAAGAAATAATGATTTGTAAACTTATGAACTGTATTGTATAATACATAACATATATATTTGCATATACATATGTACATATGTATGTATTATTGATTATTGTATAATAATTAATGATTATTATTTTGTATTGCAATTAGATATACATATATTATTGATCATCAATATGAGTAATGGTACTTTCAACAAAATTTAGATAAATATTTATATATTTGTATTAGTACTAGTATTTCAAGGCGTTATTGCACTTGATGGGTTTCCCACTTCTGCTGCTCTTGCTTCAGGGATCTATCTAACTTCTAACAGTTTCACTGTACAGCTCACAGAGAAATTCCGTCACAATGAGAACTTCTGCTCAGTATTGAGTTAGCTCTGGAATCTGCACGTTCTGCGTATAAATAGAAGACTCAGCTTGTGTTGCAGCCAGCATTTCTTAATGCCCATCTGCATATATTTCATAAGAAATAACAGCGCTCATTGGATCATTTTAATAGCTCCAGCGAGCGACAATAATCTAATGTTCCTTTCATAATTGACCCACTTTGATAGCGATCGATTGTTACAGAGAAAATTACATTGCAAAATTATGATAACCAGGCACTTGTGTCTTGAAGGAGTAACCATGTTAAGATCACTCTAGGATTTAGAGACATATATGGGACCAGGCGAAGGCATCTAGCTGCTCATGTCAAGTCTCGTTTTACAGTCATCTTTTGGCCGATTGCATAGGAACATTTACTACGCTTCGATGGACCACATTAGATAGCATTATCAGACACATTTGGTCACATGACAGTTGTGTACAGCCCAGTGCCCAGTGCCCAGTGGCACCCGGCAACCGGTACCCCCGGGGGTGTTTCGACTAATCGCATACACTGTGGCTGCGAAAAGCAAAACAAGTTCCAGAGATTGACAGATCGGAGAGCAACTATACTATAAACCCCCACTGGCACTTTAGACTCATGCAAACTAATTAGCCGAGTCGAGACTGGAGAGTGGAGGCGGCAATGCTTCATAATTATGAAATAGACTTTGTAAATACATTTACAATACTTTATTATCAAATCAGGTTTTTGTGGTTTATTATTGAGCTACAATTGTCGTTTGGGGTAAAGGGATACGATTCGCAATGATCTATAATGTAAAGCGAAAAGTGGGGTAGGGTATGTCTCAAAACTGATATACGTAGAAAGGAAATTTGATTAAGTATGTGCCTCATAGCTTGGGCAGACCAGCCGATATGGCGCTCTCGATGCCGCAATGATCCTTGCCGCGGAGAATGAGGAAGAAACCGTTGTCGCCCCAGTCAGTGTTCCAGGAGTTGCCAATCAGCCAGTAGGGCACCTTGGAATCACCCCAAAGGCCCCAGCCGAGTATGCGTATGGCATGACCGCCCAGCTCCTTGCCATGCTCATGCTGATAGACGCCGCTCTTGTATAGAAGCAGATCCTCGTAGACGGTAAACGCCCCCTCTACGGGGCCATTGGTCATGATCTCCACCTGAATGTCGCGCACATTGCTTCGCACCGAATAGGACTTGGAGCCAAAGTTCTTGTCCTTGGAATACTCCACGTTGTAGGAAGCCTGGCACTGATGTTGGCAGCGGGGCGTACTGCCATGAGAGCAGGGCGGACGTGTGCCGTTCACATGATGCTCACACGGTGCTATCTCGTACGGTCGGCAGCCCTGCAATTTATCAAAAATTGTATATATGGGAGAGGACATCACAAAGACGTGAAGACAAACCTGAGTGGAGCCAAAGGGTCCGCCACTGACGATACCCTTGCGCGTCCAGTAGCTCCAGGCGGCACCAGGGAAGCCACCATTGCAGCCAAAGCCGCAGGTGTGGCAGCAGGACACCAAATCATCGGCCGAGAAGTGAAAGTTTACTTTGCCTTTGGAGTGAATGCACACCTGCCAGTAAATAAATAGCGAAATCAGCAAACAAAGAGTCGAAAAGCAGCAGCAGCAGCAGCAAAACGCAAAACAAAAGACCCGACTATCGAATCGATAAGCGGAATGGTCAGGGCATCAGATAAGCCCCCACCACCTGTCCGTCTGCCTGCCTGCACTCAAAACTTACGCGATCCGACATGGCTTCAACGGCGCCAAAGGCCCAGCAGGAGCCACACGAGCCCTGGTCACGAATCTCCCCAATGGTGGGGCAATTTGGCCAGGCCTTGCGGGAATCAAACTCCACGGGAATGTCAGCGCCATCGTCCGCAAAGAGATCGCCCATAACAACACGCTTCTCGGGCAGTGCAAACTTGTGGGCATCGGGATGGACGCCCATCAGGCCTCGTATATACTCCTCCGACACCGATTCTCTGAAATTTCGGCCAACCTGTGTGGTATACAAAACATAAAACGAGTGTCACACGTCACAAAGGAAAAATCTCTCGGTTGGTGTTTTTTTTTTGTACGCGTCTTACCTTCCAGGTTGTTGCCTTGCTGCGCACCAGCTCGATGAATTCATCGGACAGCATGGGCAGATCCTCTGTGGCGGAGACAGAAGCCACCGCCATGGCCATGGCCATGGCCAACAGCAGTAGAAGTTTCATTTTTTTTCTGCTTTACTCCCAGCGAAGAAAATGACGCCGCTGACAAAGCAAAATTTCACACACACAAAGAGAACAAAAATTGGAAAATGACGACGCAGCTTAGGTGATTGACTCTGATAATGCTGGCAGTGCCGGGGCGCATCAGCAGCCTGCAATTGCTTGTAAAACTGTGTGAAAATCAGTTGAAAAATGCGTCTTTATGTATGGAATGTTTTTGTTCTATTCTAGCCAGTGTGACCGACCGCGGAGTTATCGATACCGATAACCTACCGGCCGACCCTCAGGAATATACTAAAATATACCACAAAATGGAATTTATTGTACTTTACACTTAAATTTTAAATATCACACACAAATAACGAACGAACAGAACATTATCTAGACGTAGGGATTCCAATTGCTTCCATCCTCCGGCAGGAGATTATTGGTAATCAACAAAATGACATCAATGATCCACCAGACGCCCACACCGCCCATTGTCAGCAATTTGCCGACTGCCGTGCCCGTCTGTCCCAGGCAGAAGCGATCCATGCCCAGGAATCCGAGCAGCATGCTGTAGATGAGCGTGGTGACGAAATAGTGATCCGTGTAGCGGACACAGGGCACACCCTCCCGGAAAAAGGTGCGGTTGCCGTAGCAATCGATGTCCGAGTAGACGGTGCACTGGACCTTTGTGTGCTCCACATCCTCGTACGAGGAGCCGCCGAATCGCAGGCAGCCGTAGCCCTTCTCTATCTTGGCCGTCGCATTGTCCCTGTGATCGATGGGATCCTTGCACTCGAGAAAGTCACGGGGCAGAAAGGAGCACAACACATTCGGTCCCAGTGGATGGAACGCCGAGTTGGAGGCGGACGATGACGATGCTGATGAGGAGCTGGAGCCGAGTTGGGCCTGCACGGGCACCACGGACTGCACGGCCGTGCCGGAGCCCACCGTTTGTGGCTGTTCCTTGTCGCTGCGTGCCTGGATGGCGTCGGTGAATGGATTTGTTATTAGAAACGAGACCAAAATCCCGTATAAAACAACTCTCTGCTCCATCTTGTCCACGCGGCGTTACAATGGCCAAGTTAAGTTGTCGTTCGCGGTAGCTTACTAACGCTACTTGAATTGTATTTTGTTAAAAATGAATTTTAAGTTTGTTTAAAAAGTCTAGTGATGGGAGTTCTAATCTGCAATCAGCTGTGTAATGCGTCGGATGCTGCCACATCGCTGTAATTGGCAAAAAACCGCCCACGCAACCAACGAGCGCTACTGCACAGCATCGAGTATTTGGTCACACTTGAAATATTTAAAAATGAGCGCAACAATGAATTTTGTACGCTGTATAGAGGATATGTATTTATACTGTATAGGCAAAAACATTTCAATCTAAGATTAAGTCATTATTAATATTTCCAATCAGCTTGGAGGACATAATTTTAGCATTGAGTAATGAAAATAGGGCTACTGGTTTCCTACAACCAGAAACCTGGTTTTCCAACAAATATGACGACATATTCCGGAAACACTTACGTTTTATTCCTTTATTGGTTTTGCTTAGATGTATGATGATGCGATTTTCGAATAGCCCGCTAAATTCCGTTTAACGCCGAAAAAATACCGAAAGTGACGCTCTCTCAAGTAATGACAGTTTTCAAAAATACTTTTGACATTCGCTCTCTCTCTAACTCTTCCTGGTGGCTTTCTCCTATTATCGTGGTGAGCCTGATATTGATGAAACTTGTCCATACGATTGAAATGTGTCTAACGGGAGCGCGTACGTTTTGTAGAGCAACAATGAATCTACAAAATTGGAAGGTATATTTCGGTATATATTCTGAGGGTCCGACGGTATATTTTTTGTCGATAAGTTCCCGGTCACACTGATACTCATTGCTTCAAAAACAAAACAAGAGCGGGGCTGCTGCCGCCCCAATTTCCCCCATTGTCGCTGCGTGCGCGTCTTTTACAAACGACACGGTTATACACGGTGCATAAATGAAAAACATATTGTAAAACGAAATTTGTATTTTTTGTACGGCCGGTGTGGAAAAGGACTTAATAGAGAGTATATAAATCGATTGCAAGCAAAAACAAAAAAAAAAGAACCGTAAACAAACGTGTGTATTTAAATCCATAGAGCAAAAAATTACTCTCAAAGAACAAGAAGTACACAAGGCAAAACAACAAGGTGTAGCGGCAGAGCGCGGCATCTCGTCGACAGAGCGGCAGCGCAGCGCAGCGCGGCGCGGCGCGGCGTCAAGCGAAAGCAATGGAATGGAAACGAAACCAAAGCCATCTACCGTCGTCTCTGTGACGAAGCCAACTGCGACGCCGGCGTCAACGGCGGGCAGACAATTCGAATTTCTTTGGATGCTGATGGACTAACGATGTTTCGGCGGGGTTGGTGCGGTGATGGTGATGGTGATGCTGCTGCTGGCGGTGGTATTGGTGTTGGTGCGATGGTGTTGATTGCTTTCTGTGTAGACACCCAAAATGCCAACCAGTAGATTCGCAAGAGAAACTGTAAAATAACTGCATTCGAATGATGTTTCGAGGTCATCACCTGCTTCTACTTCTACTACTCGTCCTCCGTCCAAGAGCAAACAATTGAATGGTAATGAGCCTGTACCCCACAACCCCCACTCCCAATGTCGTTCGTTGTCGATGCGTGGTGTCTGTGTGATTCCAATTAGAATATCTGATTGGGAGAGTGTGATGCTAGAGAGAGAGAGGAGAGAGTGAGTGAGAGAGCCAGAGGTGCTGCCATATCGATCCGTATCCGCACTAGAGCACATAGCCATGCCATTGGGGGCACCATAATCCACCGGAGCGGGATTAGGGTTACGCGAACGTGCGGCATCCGACGCCCACGCGCAGCTTTAACTGCGACGCAGGCTCCTGCATTACCGGTCACCGGTAATTAGCCGACAAGGCCGGCAGAGCTGTCGCGTCTTGTTGCGAGGCATCGACGCTGCCTTCTGTTTCTGCTGCAACGGCGTGAAAGTTCAGACTCATTAAATGCAGCTGTGCCACAGCAGAGGCCCCAGCGCCAATACGCAGTGAAACTTCAGGCATAACGGTACAAACCGGCAGCGGCAGCAGCAGCACAGTGCTGTCATGAAATTTCCATAAAAAGCCAAAAACTAAAGACCAAAAATAAAACGATGATGTAAATCAGAGATAAAATCAGCGAACAAATTTACCTAATTATATCCTAAATAATATCAGTTTCTTGTATGACTTAATGAAAAGGAATTGTTCAGTATTTTTTAAGTTTTTTTTTTTGTTTTGAGAAAATGTGTGAAGAATCAAAGAGGAAGAGGAGAAAGTTGTGCCAAAAGTGATTTCAAATCTAGAAAAATTCCAAAGGAAAGTTTATCAAAGTGACGGAAAAGCAGAGCATAATAAAAACTAGAACATATAATGGTCTAGTAGTGAACAAGAATTGACTAACAAAGATATTTTGACATTATGCCTTGGCTTTGACAATTGTCTGAATTTGTTTTTTTGAGACTGCATGAACAACTGGATAATTGATCGACTCTACGCAAATCGTTCCTAATGACTTTCGAGAAACGCAAATATTATTCACTATTTTAATAGCTGTCAGGTTGTGCAAAGGTCTCTAAGGGCTATAAATAGCAAAACTATAAATTACTTATTCAACTGTACAGAAAACGGCCAAATATTGGCAATAAAAATGGCTAAATTGGTTACACTGATGCAGAGAGCCGTGGCCGCGCTCTCTCTCCCTCTCTCTATCTCTCTCCCTCACTCTCTGTTGTGCGAGAAAGTGTTTGTAAAACTCAGAAAAGATTTAGCCATAAACAAAAAAAAAACATGCTAGTGAAACCAAGCGTGAAGTTTGTAAAGCTCTCCCAATACAAGTGCCTTTTTTTTACCGTTTCAACATTTATTTTTTAAAGTGCAACCAACAGAAAAAAATCAAGCAAAAAACCGAAGCAGCGCATTGAAGAGCAAAGAAAAAGCATCAGCGGAATAATTGAAAACCGTAAACCAAACATAAAGTTGGCAACTCTGTCAACCGCAACAAAGCTAAGCAGCGACGTCAGCATCGACGTCTGACGGTCGCGCTGGCAACAAAATTGCGGTATGTGTTCATTCCATTCTTATAAGAATCTCATATTCCATATACCCATGCATACACATATTTACTATGTGCTCTCTTTCACACATACAGATGCACACAAACACATGTACATATACATATACTTTTACTGTTTAGTTTGTAATTTTGCCAAATTGTGGACACAGCACAGCCGAAAATGTAATGAAAACAGCACAAAATTAAATTAAAATGTAGTTCAAAGTTTGGACAGCAGCAGCAGCATCGCAGCGCAGCGCAGAAGAGAAGTCACAGCCAAGCTGGCAGTAGAGAACTGGGCGAGATCAACCATAGAAAATTATTCACAGAGTCCAACATGGACAATGGACAAAATAAATGGATGGAATAAATCATAAATGGAAAAATATATCAACTTTGGTTAATGCAACTTTGGAATACTCTTTAATATCAAGGGTTTAAACTTTTGGCTCTTATCTTGACATTTTATCTATAAGTTCCCTCAATTATCAAGTATTTTTTATGTCTGTAATCTACCTTCCCATTTCATCAGTAAGAGGATTGATTCAAAATCCTGTTTTCTACTTCCTACTTTAAACGATCAACCCCTAAATTAAATTCAATTTCCTCGAAACGAAATGCTGGAAAAGTCATCCCCAATATTAAATTTTGAGACTCCCCAAAAAAACGTGTGCCAACGTGTGAATGATTTTGCAAATTGAAAATGAAAATTAACGTTTAGCGAAATGAGAAAGGAGAAAAAAAACAACGAATGACGACGAAGAAGCAAAGCAAATAACAAGAAACGACAGCAAAGGCAACAGCAATGGTAGCAGGGGATGAGTAGGAGGGTAGAATTAAAAAAAAAATACACAAAAATTGAACAAAAAGTGATAAAAATAGACAAATTTCTGCTGATGCGCTATGGTTGGCGGCGGCAGCGGCAGCGGCAATGGTTGAAAAGTAGGTAAGGTGGGTGGCAAATGGGGGATGGCCGCCGCCTGCCTAATGTCTGGGATCTGGATAGCAGAACGACGAGGGTCGCTCCCGGCCATCGGTAGATTGGGAACGAACGTCAGCACCATGGAAGAGGAAACTGTTGTATGAGCAGACAGTGTCAGTGTCCATGTCCAGGCATTCTTGCTTTCCTTTCCATGCCCATTCCCCATTCCCCATCATGAAAAAAAAACTTGCGTGGTCCAAAGCCCAGGCTCAAGCACTTTCGGGGGTTAGTTACATATATATTTTTGGGGACAACACAGCCAGCCGTCGAGAGGGGGAGGGGGAAACGTGTGCTTGGAATACACATGGTACCCAAGGGTATGTTGTGTTGTGCATGAAGCCAGAAAGAAGAAAGAGTTTTCCTAGAGTAGCCAAATTCAGTGATAATTCGAAGCAATTGCTTTCAAGACCTTGAGCAAAAGATGAAGATAATTTGTATCTCTCTGTTCCTCTACACAGTAGTTCATATGTTTTAAAGAGAGAATCTCAAAGCATCTCAAAGTTCTAACCTATAGAAAAGTTTTCACTGGCTGTACTAAAAAAAAGCACGCTTTAGAGATGGCACTCTGAAGGACACTCTTGGGTGGACACACAATATACTAAGATCTGATCGCATAGGACGGACCCATCCCCCCTCTATATGTCAAAGAGGCACAAGAGAAAATGTCAATGGACATCTGTCCAAAGAGCCAGAAACTTTGAAGGATTTTCTATTTGGCTAAAGAGGATGCTGATGCTGCCCTGTGTGTGTGTGTGTATATTGACAGATTCCCTCGCACACACACACACGCATTATACACATGCAAATGTCAAAGTTGCCGCCTGGCGACGCGACATGGCTGTCGACGTCCAACCACCATCTCTCCAATCTCACCTACACACCGCCCCTTCGCGCCATGACACAAACCACCGCACCACGCCGCCCTGTGGCGAGGACCATCGGCGAGTTTTAGCGGATTTTGTTTGTGCAGGAATGAAAATCGTTGCTGCTGGCTGCGCTGCTTCTGTTTTGGTTTCCTATTGTCCCAAGGCATGCTCAACCAGAAGGTAATGTGCAAAGCGAGAAAGAGAAAGAGTAAGAAACACAAAATCGTATACAGTTTCAGTTCAAGAAAGATATTGGACACTCTAAATAGCTGTATTACCTTCAAAATGGGGGGGCATTACCTTATACTTTATTATACCTTGATATTGTTTGCGTTTTTGTGTGTTGTCGTGTTGTCTCTTCTGCCATTCCACGCGTGTTCTCTTCTAGTTGATGGAGTGGGGTTAAGAATGTGCTGGGGTGGCTGTGTGTGTGTGTGTGTTGGGGATTGTGAAACTTTGAAAACTCACCACCATCCGTAGCGCTCCCCCCTTACCGCTCTTTAGCTTTCCTCCTCTCTCTCTTTCGCTCACCCATTCTCACTCCTTCTTTCACTCCCCGTGTGTGTGCGTGTATTTGTTGTCAGTTTTTTGTATTGCATATTTTTTGCAGGCACTTGAAATTTGGAGCATTCTTTCTGCCTGCTGTGTGAAAGGAGAATGAAGAAAAAACGACAGAAAATGCGGTACTACTCCACACGTCTTTTGCTCTCTCTCTCTCTCTCTCTCTCTCTCTTGCTGTTTAAACTCTCTTTACCGTTTCTGTTCCTGCAAGTGGGCAGGAATTACAACAAGAGCGAATCTTTTAATACCCTTTGCTGATGAAGTGTTTAAAAATAAAGACCGTATTTGCAAACACTTGCTCAACATCATCATAATCTTGAAGCCAGTGAGGGTACTTCTACATTATAACAATGGGCCACAGCATAGCGGAACATGCCAAAGGCTTCTTCTCATTCTCTCTGTTCCCTTTTTCCTTTCAGCTTTAAGAAGCTTTGCACTTGTGCTCGAGCGTCTGTATGTATGGGTGTTGCTTCTTATTTGTTTGTGTTGATTCCTTCTTTGTTTATGCCACACACACACACACACACACACTCACAATGAACCATGCTCCATGCACACGCAAGGCATCAACACACGCACGTACGCACGCCGCTCACTTCACTCCATACCATTCCGGGTGGAGAATACTACTCCACTCTCCACGCTCCTTCTTCCTCTCTTTGCTTTTTGCCATTGTACTTTCATTGCCTAATGCAGCCGGCAAACACACTCCTTGTGTGGAGAGTGTTGTCGTCACACTTGCACTTGTATGCGTATGATATTTACCGGAACAATTACTGTACAAGTGCTTACAAAAGGATCTTAAGATGGATTGAGAAAATAAAAAACAAGCAGAAATTTGTATAAACATTTTTGAAATAGTTGCTAAAAATTTGCAGACCAGCAATATACTGTTTTATGCTTAATAAATAGTTTCTAAATCCTTTCTGAAAATTTCTCAATTTTATTTTCTAAAAACTTTTGTTTGTCACTTACCCAAAACCGCATTCGATGCGGGAAATGTTTTGGAAGTTATAAGGAAATTTGTAAAGTTTCGGATCTGCTGCTGCATGAACAAAACTTTATTTCCTTTGCTTCCTTCCCTTCAAACGGGAAATCAAATAGAACACAAAATTCTTTGCATACACACACATATTTCCTTCGGTTTTCGGGCACTCTCCTATTGTTCCCCTCGTTTGCCCAGTTGTTCCACATCCTTTGTACGTGCGGCCAAGAGTTTTCATGCTTTGCCACATTCCATTGGATGTAATAAATACCAAAATGCGATACAACAAAAAAAAACAAAACAACGAAAAAAGGCGGCCAAAGAAATTAAAAATGCAAACGAAAAAGAGAAAGGAATGGAATGGCAGGGCCAAGAGTGATAGAGTGGAGGCATTTGCACTCACCAAAAGGCCACTCCGAAATTGGTTAAAAATGTCAAATGAGCAAACAACATTTATCCTTTTCGCTTTTGGCCCACCCGTTCCCTTCCTTCCATCAAATGAGAAGGCTAACAAGAACAAAGCACTTACTAGATTTTCTGTTGCCTGTGACAGTACCATAAAAAGTGTGAGGGGTAGAGAAACAGCTTCTCCTTCTCCCTCCTCCCATTGGGATTTTGAGAGTAGCCTTGACATATTGCAGTACCATTATATAATAAGCGAATACAGGCAGTTAAAGTACAGTCGGAACATGTACAAGTGGAATATCCTAGGCAGAACCTCTGCGTCCTCTGCGAAGGAATCCTCTTCCAAAAAAAACTTCTGACCTTCTTCAAAGATGGGAAGAACCATTCAAATCCATTCTTAAAATCCATTTTTCATGTACTAAAATAAAATTAAATGTATTCTAAATCGCTGTATCTAATGTACATATGTTTCAGTGTAGTTTTTTAAATGGCTGGAGCTGGAGCTGATCCTGCTCTACTTTTAGTGCTTCATCCTCAATGCTCTCATCATCATCATGGTTTTTGTAGTAGTATATCATTCCATTAATATGGTATGTCATCCGTTGCCATAAAACTTTCTTTTTGTTTTTGCCTGCCGCAACGTTTTTTTTTTTTTGCGCCACCATACTTTTGCCTTGCCCTGCCTTGCCTTCCTGCTTTTCCTGTTGGCCTGGTTGGTGGTGGTGGCATGGCATTGGCCTTTTAGTTAGCACGATGGCACGATGGTCGCTGTCTTCCTTCTTCTCTCTCGTGATGACATTGTTTTTATGACGCGCAACAACAAAGCCCCAACCCATGCCATGCCCCATACAAAACAAAAAGGGACAAAAGGATATACTGTGCGTGTGTGTGTGTGTGGCACAACTTTGTTGGGGGCTTAGCTGATTTGTTTGATTTTGATTCTGATTCTGATCCTATTCTCCATATGCCCGCCCATCCTTAATAACAAAAGCACTCGATAGATTGTAGAGGCAAAGCTTCTACCGTCTCCTGTCTCCTGTTTGTCTGTCAATCTGCTGTCTGATAATGACAGGCTGTGGCAAAGGATAGATCTGGGCTGTGATTCATCATTATACAATGTACTATATAAGCTCGAATAGCTGGAAGGTACGAGAATATTGATAGGGATTTCCTGTTTTGCGAATAATGATGGTTGTTGGATCTTTTCTTTCCGACGCGCATTGTGGGTTGTCAGGCAGCTCAAAAGTGAAGTAAATACAGTGTGCTGCAGTGTGTCTTATAATAGCCCATGTTCCCCATGCCCCATGCCCATGTGCACCATTATAAGGTGCAAGGGGATGACTACACATTAGCGGCTCGTTGGCCAAAACGTTGCCTACTCCGCCTACTTTAGGGGGGGCTCTATATACATATGTATGTATATATGTAGTATGTGTGTTGTTTACCTTTCTCAAAGCGCAGGCTCCACATTTTTATCATACATACCTCCACATTAGGCACACAACACCGCCCCCCTGTATCCGTTGCTGCTGGCTTGACACCCTATAATAAACCGCCAAAACGTCGTCATTTTTATTATATATGTATATGTATATATGTATATGTATAAATATGTATTTTTTCTTTTGATTTTGTGGGCAAGGCAAGTCACGCAAATGTCGCTAAACTATGGCAAAAAAAAAACCAGGAAGAGAGTTGTGTGGCAGCTGAAGGGTGCGTTGCAAGTGCAATTAACCCCAAAGGACAGAAGAAAAACTGCAATTTTCTTGGGTCAAGAATTTAATTGTTTTAAGCACATATGTAATTAAAGAAAAAGTTTTTTTAAATATTATAATTAAAGGCAAGTTCTTTGTGAATGCCCAACATCGCACAGAAAGTGACTGTTAGCCATTATGAATTCTTAACCATATCCGGGTCCATGGCCTCGATCTCCTCGGGTGTGGCACAGCACTGCCATGGCTCCTTCACACAAAACTGATAGATGGTCTCATTGAAATAGTTCTCGCCCGGCAGAATGATAATGGTGGGGAACATTGTCTGATTCAGGGCATCGGGAAAGCCCATGAACTGCAGCACATAGCCGCTGTGCTGCCAATATCGTGTACAGTTCTTGCCCATAATGGGATCCTCGCCATGCGATGCCTTGGGGAACTGATTGGCCGTGGAGAAGTGCAGTGCCGGCTGATTGCTGTAGATATCCATGAAGCGTCCGGTTGGATTATGCAGGAAGCGTCCCAGGTATCGTGTGTCCAGATTTGTGACCTCCTTGGACAGAGCATAGCTCACGTGATAGCCGGGCACGGGCATATCCTTGAACTGACGCACACGATCGCCCATAAAGACGGGCTGGCGTATGTCATACACTGAGTTATTGACGGACTTGCAACGGCCCGTGGGCAGGGGATTGTCCGCGGCGGCCGTTTCGATTGTCTCCTTGCCCTCCATGTAGAATCGATGCTCGAAGAGGCCCTCAACGCCGGCCTTGTGACCAGCCAGATTGAAGTACGTGTGATTGCAAATGTCCACGGGCGTGGTCTTATCCGACTTGGCCTCGATGCGAATGAACAGGCGACTCTCATCGTCGATGGTAAAGTGAATCATGACGGCGAGGCGGCCCGGAAAGCCCTCGTGTCCCGCCTTCGAGACATGCCTCAGTGTGATACCATCCGGACGCATCAAGTGCAGATCCCAGATGACTTTATCGAAACCAATAAAACCGCCTTCGATGTGATGCTTCTGATCGAGATTTTTCGAGACAATCACACGATGCTCGTCCAAAATGAACTCCCCATTGCTGACCAGCCCGGCCACACGACCCAAGGTGCAGCCAAATTTCAAATCCTGATGCTTCAGATAGCCAGCAACATCATCGAAGCCCAGGACCACATCCGCCGTCTCATGGTAGGCATCGGGCAGTCGAATATTCTGTATGGTGGCCCCCAATGTGATGATGCCCACGGACATGTGATTCGAATTCGTCATCGTATAGCGGCGAATCACTTGCGCTTTTTTCGTAAACGGATTTGTGGCAATGCCGAAAATGTCCTCAACAACTTGAACCATGATTTTGCAATCGAAACGCAGTCAATTTCAACTTTAAATTTTCAAATTTCTAATTTATGTGGCAACGTTTTCTATTTTCGAATGAAAGATCCAAGGCTTTGACAGGCTAAGGTATAGAAAATTTCTGTATAAATTACCCATAAGCGAATGGAAAGACAAACAAAGAGATAACCAAAAAGATATCCAATGTACGCTTGAGGAGGAAAAAAGTACTGAGGACAATTTACAATTTTTCATTGGACTTGGAAACGTTCTTAAAGGTTTACTTGCTGTGTATCCATTAAAGAAATCAATGAATAATTTCTTAATGTCTCTATCAGTCATTGCCTATGACTGAGCTTGAACGTATGTGTGTGTATTTCCGTATTACCATTACAATGAATAAACAAATGATTGATTAAATGAATGAATCATTGTAATTGAATTATCATTCAATCTACTATATAAGATGTTAATGGGCAAGGGGTCTTGTGTGCTGCTGCCACACACGGATTCCCTCATTGTCGTATCTCTGCAGCAATTTGTTCGATCGAGTGCATGCCACCTGTTTGTACTACAATTGTAGGTGGACTGGACTGGACTTGCATCAGAGTGTGGAGTTATCTTATCGCCAGGCCAGACCAGGCGGGGGGATCTATGTTTGATTTATGAGTAAACGAGTGTCCCACACAGAAACAGAAACAGAGAACCCACCCAATCAACCAAAAAGCAGATTAATAGAGCAATAAAACTCTTTGGAATTTTTTGGGGGGATAATTATTCAGGCAATATGCGGACCATGATAATATCATTTATAATGGCAATTATATATATACTCATATGTATATTACGGGTAGAATATTTGAATATATTTTGTGGAAATTATAGTTTCATGGAAAACCCATAAAATGTATCATTCTGAATGATCTTGGGTCTCCTCCGGCTATCATTGGAAAGGTAAAACTATACCCTGTAAATACTACCCAAAATGTTAACTTATTGATACGAAACTCAATTTGTGTGGGTGGGTTGCACTTTTTCTCATGGGGAAAGTCTCGTTAAATTCGAACTTGAAAAAGTCTTTGGGCGCCTCTCTCTTTGACCAGCAGCTGCATTGCCTTTTGTACTGGACAATGCCAGGCTTTGATGGCCGTCTAATGGTTCTCACTAATGGTTCTATAGTGAAAATTGCTTCACCTTGCACCTGCCACTGATGGGTGGGGATGGTGGTGTGGTGTCCCCCATATCATGGCTCATTGGCCACACGGCAAAACGGGGTGCAAAATGAATGCAAAATCGTGGGGCGCCCATTCACCCATTGTTCCCATTGTTCCGGATTGGGGCAAAGTTCATATCGAAGGCCAATGCCAATGGTTTTGATGGCCTTTCGAACTTTTAGTTGATTCACCTTTGATATTTCGCCTTGGGCTTACACAAAACTGCTACCCCCAAATCAGATAAGTAAACTCAATTCGAAAAGAAAATGCATTAAAGTTGGGCGCTTGTGTTACTTGAGGCAGAGTCAAGTCTAAAGAAAGATACATACATATACATATACTATATGCTGGTAGATTGGATTGGGATTCATTTGCAGATTTCTTGTATAATTTGTTTAGTTTTAAATGTTTAGGGGAATGCTTTAACGAAGAGATATTTCGGGAATCATTAAGGAATCCATAAAAATATTAATTATCAAGAGTCTGCTGAATGGATTTAGCTATCGAAAAATTAATCGCATTAATTTGTTTTTTGTGTAGTGGAAAGTCATGTGCAAATTGTAGTACATAGGTACTATTTTTGGACTTATCGTTTAGTGGCATTGAGATATCGAACCACAGATTACACTTTCGTTTATTGTTTATACGAACCAAGTACGTTGTAGTGGCGGCGGCAGCTGAGAGTTGATTAACACAGAGAGCACTTAATAGTAAGTACCTCCGGGGATCTATAAACATTGCAATGGCAAAACGGAAACATGTGAATATATACGAGTATCCCCCCCATGTTTATATTGAATTTGGAGTGTTGTGATTCACCTAAATGTTGCCCTAATGGTTTTGCCTCAATGGCATCATTAGCTACAGATACGTGTACATACATATGTATAGTATATGCAAAGTCCATATATGCAAATTGTACATGAACACCAAGCTGTGTTTCCTCTTTCCCTTCTATCTGCTCTCTGCTTTTCCATTGCCGATTATGCTTTGCTTTACATTCAATCAAAATGGTGGGGGATGGGGGACCTTAAGCTCTGTCTCATTGCGCTTTGATTTAGCATACTTGCATTCCATTTTGATTGAAACATTGACACATTCCTAGGGGGCTGCATTTTTGTGATTTCAAGGAGTTGAAACCCCCGCACCGCACCTCGAGACAGTCAGCAAACGACAGCTCAATGTTGTGTTTGTTTGCTAGTCTACATTGAACATTGTACTATACTAATATTATAATGCACAGTTTAAAGTCTGAATTCTTGACACGTGTGTGTCAATTTTGTTGGGATGGGCGGAGAAAGTTTTCCCTCCCCCTATATACATAGGCTGTTCGTGGCTCTCTTTTTTAAGCATCATATTTTTTGTGAATTATAAGCAGGCACATTTTTCTAGCTCTAGACCAAATATATGTATATGTATGTATAGCCATATTCTTAATGGTAGCCATATTTATACCTAAACTATAGATTAAAAACTTTACAAAAGTGTTTCAAACGTTTTGTAAGTGACCAACGAAAAACCTTCTAACTTCCTTCATTTATGAATATATCTCTTTGATTTGTAACCATATATATTCTAGAATATATGTATATCGGTGTCACAAAATCTGTGTATATTTGATCTACATAACTCTGTCTTATATGTACATATGTGTACTTTATGTCTGCTATTAATTTCCAATTAATTGTATGTCCAAGTGTCATCTTTACTCGAGCGTTGCTACATTTACTACTACTACTAATAAATATATAACTTTTTGCTAAACTTTGATATTTGCCTATTTGTTGCATATCCATAATTATTTTGTTTGTTTTTTTTTTTTTTTTTTCTATTTTTGCAGATGCCTGGACTTGTGGTCTTCAGACGTCGCTGGTCTGTCGGCTCCGATGATCTCGTGGTGCCTGGAGCATTTCTCTTGACGATACATTTTATATGGTACGCCTTCAGATCTAACCCAGATATCATATCTACTATATATCACTTATATATTTCTCTCTATGTTTTTTTTTTATTCCAACTCCTTTCATACAGTTTTGTGATTGTTAGCGTCTCGTTGGTTATATTTGATTATAATACACGAATTATAAGCATTAAGCTATTGTTCTATCATCTAATAGGCTACTTGTTAATACTATTTTGTAAGTATTCAATTAAGAAACAGTTATAGCTATAATTTTTGGTATTGTTATTTGTATATTTTGTTTTGTTTGCAGTTTCAATATGCGTAGAAATAGGCATCTGTGTGATCTCGATGCGTGGCAGCATTCTGGATGCCGAAGCGCGTAATTCGATCAATATATGGATATATCTCAAAAGTTGTAAGTAGTCAGATTACATTAGTATATGTACATATATAATTTTCATATTTCTATTTAATTTTTTTAGTGGTTATATTATTTGATATCGCCTGGCTGACGGTCGGTTCGGTTTGGTTGGGCCAATATTATGCCACATCGCCCATTGATGATCCCAAAAAGGTTTATGTGGGTGAGTTAGTGTCTCTCAGCTGTTCGTTTATGGGAAATTTTGTACTAAATGTTGTATTCTTACCATGTAGCCATCATCATATGCAATTGGGCACTGGTACTGATCACATTGATCACCATTTGGTGCACCTTTGATGCCGCTGGCCGTTCCTGGGTGAAAATGAAGAAGTATCAGCGTTCGATGCGCGAAACAGAGTCCCGTTTCAATTACAAGCGCAGCAACAGCATGAATCGCAACTGGCGACAGAGGTAAGTGAATGGATATTAGATATATAGTACACCTGCTTTATGGATTGCTCATTGGAATTGCTCTCAATTTGGATTGACAGAAAAGTGATGCGCGCCTATCAGGATAGCTGGGATCATCGCTGTCGCTTGCTCTTCTGCTGCATGGGCTCAACGGAGCGTAATCGTAACTCGTTTACGGATATTGCCCGCCTGTTGAGCGACTTCTTTCGTGAACTGGATGTGGTGCCCTCGGATGTGGTGGCCGGACTGGTGCTCTTGCGAAAGTTTCAGCGCTTGGAGCGCGAGGCGGTGGTCAGGCAGCGGAAGAACGGCACCTACGAGTTCCTAAGCGGTGTACCCATCACGGAGCGCACACAGTTCCTAGCACTCAACGATGCCAAAAACTATGACTTCTTTCAGACGGTCATTCACTATATGTACTTTGCCCAGGGCGCCTACGGCTGGCCCATGTACGTGATCATCAATCGCACCAAAATGTGGCATCTATTGCCCGAACTGAAGTGAGTTTAGAGATACTTCTGCCCACGGATCGATCGCTTCAGAAGCGTCAGTATAGAGGCTATCACTTTGTGCTGAATCCTCATAATTGTTTGCTTTTTGTAGATGCTTTGGCTGCTGTTGTGGCAGTGGCGATGACACGGAGGTCATACAGGACAACTGCTGCCTGTGCAACTATGCCGCACTGAAGAAAACCCTCCAGCTGGGCGACATCGACATCGTGTATGCCACCTATCATGTGGATGTGGGCGAGACGCCGTTCTTTGTGGCCATCGACTATACGCAGCGTTCGATTGTGATCAGCATTAGGGGCACACTGAGCATGAAGGATATACTCACCGATCTGAATGCCGAGGCGGAGGTGTTGCCGCTGCAGCCGCCGCGCGACGACTGGCTGGGGCACAAGGGCATGGTGCAGGCGGCCATTTACATACGGAACAAGCTGCTCGAGGAGAATCTCATTGAGCGGGCACTGCAGCGCAACACAGAGCGGCAGACGCACACATTCGATCTGGTGTTGGTGGGTCATTCGCTGGGCGCTGGCACTGCGGCCATTCTGGCGATACTCCTCAAGCCGGAGCATCCAACGCTGCAGTGTTTTAGCTACTCACCGCCTGGGGGTTTGCTCAGGTATGGAGTGCGCTTTTCTTGCGCTCTGGCTGCTGTTGCTTCAATGTATCCACGATGTATCTTTCAGTATGCCTGCCGTTGAGTACTCGAAATCGTTCATCACTTCGGTGGTGCTTGGAAAGGATGTGGTGCCGCGCATTGGCCTCAATCAAATGGAAGCACTGCGCGCGGATCTCATCAATGCCATTCAGCGCAGTGTGGACCCCAAGGTAGGTTATCCCTTAATTATCTATCTTTTAACCAGATTATAACCAGTGCCCTTCCCTTTTGGTTTTTTTTCGCAGTGGAAAACCATTTCCTGTTCGGTCATTTGCTGTGGCTGCGGACCAGAGCCCACGTCTGTGGTGAACATGTCCGGCCAGGACACGCACATCAATCAATACCAGGAGGTAACCCACCCACCGCCTGGTTTTTATATTTCAAGTGAATTTAATTATCCAATTTGGGTCAATTTTGTTTTACAGGAGCGTGGAACGGCCCGTTCGACCAGTGCCCATCCGACGGACAGCTCAATAGCTTTAACACTCCATCAGCCCTTATATCCGCCCGGTCGCATCATTCATATAGTGCGACATCATCCCAAGCCCGATGAGTAAGTTGCTCTAGCCGTAGCCTGTCTGTCGATAATGGCCCCTAAATTTAGATGCGGATGCTGCTGCATCCGCCACTGACCCTTCCCCCCCCCCACTCTGATTCCCATTTGCTATGTTTTTTGTACTTTGTTTTCGTTTCGTTGTTGATTCATTTTGATTTGAGATCCGCGTCTGGCACGACGAGCCCCATTTCGCTAATACGCTAATTTTTGTGTGATAAGAAGAGGCATAGGAAACGGCATCGCCGCATTTCAATGCTATTGAGATCATCGCTCAAGCCGCGATCTCTGAGTCACCTCGTCCCCCATGTCGTCAGAGACGTGCTGCGGATGCCTCGTCGTAAATCATGGGAAACGAAAGTTTGGTCTGCATCTGTTACGTATACAGAAACGCAATACTAGATGTCCAGATGTATCTTAGAGATGCAATATTTGGCAGGCTTCTGGTACCATCGGAAATGTGTGGAGTTAGCTTTGATTATTACTAAGAGATGCACTGAGAAGAATCCTCGAACTATCTTTGTGTTCTAGGAACTTCTTCAGCCTGAACAGTCTGCCTGGTCATGGAGCTCTGTAGGATATGCTCTAGACTTGTTCTCTTTGTGCTCCATTTAGCATAATGTATTAAATCTCAGTCTTTAAATGTAATACATAATTCTTATCTAAGTTGAAAACTTGTAAAGGTCTCTCTCAAATTGCTTGCCATAGATAGGTGGGCAAAGCTCCAATTATGTGCCCCTGATGCACCTCATTGATATATGTATCTCATTTGGTTTAGCTTTTGTTTTGTGTTTATTGAATTTTGTTTCCCTGCGTTTGTTCCCCCAAACTCCTGTCACAAAATCAAAATCAAAAGAAAAGAAAAGAAAAAGGAAAAACTAGTAAATAATTTACGAACCATACTCCATATCTTTCAGGCAAAAATACGACAGTGGTTGGAGGTAGGCACACAATAACACTACACACACACACACACACACACACACAGACACAGACACATGCCACATGCATCCCGATAATTTCATAGATACAAAATGCATCCTATGCATCCTATACCCGGCCCACAACTCCATGCAACCAACAGAACGAACAGAAAGCGAAAGAAGAGCTTGAGCAATGCACTGCAGTAACTTGACTCTCTCTTTATCCCTCTCTCTCTTTCTCTCTCTTTCTAACTATCTCCTCTTCTATCTCTTTCTGTATATGTGTATGCCACTCTTGCTCGTGCTCGCTCACACATACACACACACACACATACCATACAAACATACAAAAAGTTTCTCTATCTCTCTCTCTCTCTGTTTAGTAATTTCGTTAATAAAATTAGTGGGAATTACCCCGTTCCATCTTCAGAGATCTTCTAGTCATCTTTTGTGTTCTTTAGTGCATGAATGAAACAAAAAAGTTAATCGATGCATGCATCGTTCCTTACCCCTGCCCCATTGCTGCCTTGCTCCTTAGAAATTATCTCTAGTATAAGTGTCTCTACCTCTCTCTCTCTCTCTCCCAGCTTGGCTTAGCCTGGAAATACTTTTGCTTCTACTTGTATTCCCTCCCCCCCCAATACCCCAAGTGCATGACAACGAACCCTAGCATCAAGTTCTAATTTAATTCTCTATATGCTAGAAAAGTAGACTGAATTTTAGACATAGCCACATACTATATATTTTAATATCCAAATACTATATAAAGATTGTGCCGTATTAATGTTGTGCTTGGAAATATTTTACAGAAATGTGCTTAAGAGTCGAGAGCCCGTCTACCAGGCCATTTGGGCCGATTCCACGGATTTCGATGAGGTTCTCATATCACCGGTAATGCTGCAGGATCATATGCCCGACAAGGTTCTGGCTGCACTCAAGAAGGTAATTTCGGAGTTCGACGATGAGCGCACCGGCTCCGTGCACAGCTATTCAACAGCCAGTTGATTCGGATGGATCAATGCCAATGCCAATGACCCCAAACCCACGTCCCGAGGAATGAATTACTACTAATACCACCTACCCGTCGTCGTGTTGTCCTATTGCCTCTATATAGCCTCTAGTATATATAGTACAGAAGCACCGATCTAGTTAGTTAGTTCGACTATTGTATTGTATTAATTTTTGTTTTAGTCTAGTGTTAAAGTCGAAAAGCGTTCGTTGCCAGCGTCGCCCATCACCGAACACCCAAGAAATGCCACAAAAAACAATAGCAAACACTTTAAAAACAAGCCAAACGAACACAAACTTCGGCCCGCATACGTATGACATGACAACATACATACACACAAACAAACATATCTATTTAATGCCTATCTCTATATGTATGTTCAATTATTTTATAATGCTATCTAGTCGTAAGGCCGCTTATCGCTTATAATTTGTGTGAATTTTGTTCAACACTTCATTTATTTTGTACTAATTTATTGATATTTATTTGTCGATAGTTAAGAACTTATTCTTTGTTGTTCCTTTTGATACTGCAAGTACATATGTGTATGTCTAGGAAATAGAAGTGGAGGAGCCCGATTACTTAGCCAAAAACAAACAAAGCACTTGAACCTTTGAATCCCATTAATTGTATTTATTTATCGATGGTTGAGGGGTGATGCCAAGGAGGCATTGCCATTGGAGTGTTAATCCTAAGTTAAAGTACATGAATATATTGTTTTTGTACGGCTTTGTCCATTTATCTCTTAAGTTCAAACAAATGTAATTTGCATTTCGTGTTTCTTTTATCTCAGTCGATATTTATATTTGTTTGTTCATTGTTTTTTTTGTTTTGTATAACGAATACACACACACATTTGTATGAAAAATATTCATTTTAATTGAGACTGGAGTGCATTCGCTACTTCTCACTCGCTACTCGTTGAAGGGCCTAATCTATTTTTGGATTTTTAGGGATAATAAACGAGCACACTAAATAGTAATTGTTGATTTTTTATTGATTTCTTTCTTTCGTATTTAATTTTGGTAAGTTAATTATCTTTCATTATGCTTTTACCACACTGTATACTACCCACTAAATCACACACACACACACACACACACCCACAGAAACATCTGCTGCATGGGAATGTTTGTAATTGTTGTAAAGCTTCTGAATGGCCAAAAAGAGAAACCGAAACCCAAAACAGTATACAAGAATATACACTCATCTATGCATCTCCAGTATTGTTGAGTTGGGTACGAGGCCATTGACCATTAGATGATGTGTGTGCTCTAGCTAGCTACTATACATAGTTGACATGTGAGAGAGTAGTGGATCCAGGCTGTAGGTATGCCCCGACTGCCCTGTCCTGTCTTGCCCCCGCCCCCAACCCATAGATGATCTAATCGAAACGGATCGTATCAGAGTATTAATTATATGTACTATAAATCTACTTGTATCTGAGACGAACTGTTGCTGTATTCAACGATGAAATGAACTTAATTATGTTTGCTTTTTCGTTTGCCTTTTTTTGTGATCGACATCGATGTATGTGTGTGTGAAATTGAAACGATTAACGATAACCGATAACGAAATAACGATTTTTGAACCAAAAATCAATGATGTGCACAGGTCGTGTCTTGTAGAGATCGTACCGTAAAGGCATGTACAGCTCGTAAACGTAATGATAACACGACAATAACTACAACTACAACTACAACAACAACAACAACAATTACAACTACAACTACGACAACACAAAATACAGATACCAGGTACAACCGCCCGCCTTCTATGTACTTCTAAAAAATCTACTAAATTATCATTAAAAAGACAAAAAACTTTTCCATTTTGCTCTCGTTAAAAGTAAAAACAAAAACCAAACACAAAAATATCTTAAAATATCCCCAAAAACTGAATTACAAGTCTCTCGCTATATCTCTCTCTCTCTCTCTATATATATATATATACTATATATGTTTCTATCCCGCTCTCAACCTAACCTACAAAAAAGAAAAACCTATCCGTATTGTATAACTCTCTAAATATATAAATTGTACTCGATGTGTACCTATAAAAATGAAAAGGCAATCTCGATATTGTGTCCCGCACCGATATATGCTCCTAGCACCTCTCACCACCCAAAAAAATGTACTACTATCGATCCATTTAGCAACTGTACTTTCCACCCCCAACCCTCTACACACACACACACCACTTCAAATTCTTATTTATTTTCAATTACCAATGCAAGGCTTGGCTGTCCTATCGAACATTTTGTTGTAACTGTACTTACTCGCTATGCCACTGCATCGCATCTGCATCTGCACCCGCTCGCTCGCTCCACCCAATACTACAAAACACACTAATCTGCCCAGCTGTACATACATAGACACGCATCCCCCTATCCACATTCACATCCACATCCACATCTACTCGTCTGTTTTCTGCATACATACTCGTACATACATATATATTGCATATATGTCTAACTACAAGCTGTATAAATCAGGATTGATAATCCATTTTAGTAAGAAAACAAACCTAGACTTAAGACTAACGTTTATTTAATATCCAAACACTCATCTCTGGTATCTCTCGCTGCTCCTTTCCACACACACCCCAACCCACACTCTCTTTTCTCGCTAGGTTGTAACAACGAGTGGTCCCCGAAAACCACTGCGCCAGACCTCGAATGCATTCTCCACCACATCCAATGAAGGCCATGATCAGGATC
The DNA here is from genome assembly GCA_009664405.1 of Drosophila bifasciata. Classification (NCBI taxonomy): domain Eukaryota; kingdom Metazoa; phylum Arthropoda; class Insecta; order Diptera; family Drosophilidae; genus Drosophila; species Drosophila bifasciata. The sequence goes on from CM019041.1 coordinate 35,471,108, forward strand.
AGGATCAGGAGGCGCCCAAGTTGATTGGCCGCGAGAACGAGACCGAAGTGAAGCCGGATCAGGGCCAGAAAAACCCGCACCAGACACAGATCCAGACGCAGACGCAGACGCAAACACTGCACTGTAAGCGTCCATCGCAAAGTTCCTACACGAACCTGAGCAACTGTCTTCTGCTGACGCCGACGGCCCAGCACAAGCTCTGCCTAGAGACATCCTTTACCAATGGTTCAGCCAAGGAGCAGCTGCAGCAGCGAATCATCGGCGGCGGGAGCAAGGCCTCCTCCATAGCGGGCAGCATCTTTGGACGCAGCCAGATGAGCAACAACACAACAACACCGTACGACATATCAAGCGCCCTGGATGACAGCATCACCACGGTGGCCATGCGCCAGAGTCCATCGCTGATGAGTGAGACGGCCACGGTGATTGTGAATGCGGAGAACGACAGGGCGGTGCCACGCCTGAAAGCGGTGGCCTTTGACATGGCACTGACACCGCCGCCGTCGATGCCCTCGCTGCTGGGTCGCCAGCACTCGGAAAGGAAGCCCCGAACGCTGCCGTTGGCCCAGGTGCCGGCACTGCGCAGGGCCTCCGATGCGGGCGTGGATCTGCTCCACGACGATTGGTATGGCCTGGCACCACTGGCCAGTCCCGAGACCCTCTCGGAGATATCCAGCGTTTCGTCCCGCACCAGTGTGCCCATCAGCCTGGCCAACAGCATCGAACGGTATCTGCAGCACATGGGTGTCAGCGCCAACAGTGCTCCAAAGGTGCCGCTCGAGGACATATTCGAGTCGCAGATGCACACGCCCAAGGTGATGCGGCGTGCGCCCAAATTCAGCGAGAACCTGGCCGGCTGTGCCGAGGATACCCGCAATCTGGACCAGTACAAGCGCATGGGGCGCGTCTTTGTCACATTCCCGCGCATCTTTCCCGACCAGCCGCACAGCCTGGACTCCAGCGACGATAGCTTCGAGTCCGCCTCGGCCCACAGCCTGCAGCGTCTGCAACTGCCCCCATCCGCGACTGTGCAGTGCGGTGCTAGCTCCAAGTCCGCCGATCAGCTGGACGGCAATCAGGAACCGGCGCATCAGGCCCCCGTAGCCAAGAAGCTCACATTCAGTGACAGCGACATCCTGGCCGAAGAGCACTGCCTGCGCCTGTGTCCGCACTGTCCCTGTGGTCGCGACTCGCAGCGCGGCTGCTGCACTCGATCCGATCACAGTCAGTGCTCCGAAGGCGGGACAAGCGGCACACTCGGACTGGGATCCACTGATACGAGTTTCTACAGCGCCAACTCTTCGCTGGAGCAGTTTGTTACGCCAGGCAGGCATAACCAGCAGCAGCAGCAGCAGCATCCGCAACCGCATCAGCAGCTGCAACTGAATGGCGTACTCCATCTTGATGAGATTCTCATGCGCCCGGGCGTGCTGGAGTCTCACTTTCCCGTTCTCGGCAACACTGGCAGTGGCAGTGGTGGCTGCATAGAGACCCCAGCGATTGTGGCACCCGCCTCACCCTCACCGCTTAGCAATGGCAAGCGGCCGGATGTGGTCGGCGGCAGAGTTCGCAAGCGTCTGTCCTCGGAGGAGTTTGTTTTCACGCGCAGCGAGGATCTGCCCACTCTAGTACAAATCGGTGATAGGAGCAATCATAGCTCTCCATCGGGACGCAAACGCAAGGGCTGCGTGTATCCGGCCGGCACCAGCATACGGATCGATGCCCTTGGCGCGGCTGCGTCCTCATCCCCAACGTCCATTAGTAAATTTTCCCGCACTCGCGTGGCCATTGGAGCCGGTGGTGCAGGCGGCGTGGCCAAGGCCAAGGCCAAGAAAGCTGCCACAAATAACGAAAGTAATGTTTAATAGTTGTAAGAAAGCAGTACCTTACCTAGCAAAGGGGCAAATGCAAACAATTTGCCGACAAAAAACCATTGCAATATTCCGAATATTCCATTGCAATTTGCTTTACACAACAAAGAAACAAACAAACAAACCTAACAATTTTTGCATACCAAATACCTAAGGAAATTTAGCGTTAACATTGGCGTTTAATAGTGAATAAATGCAATATACATACACACACATACATACATATATACATACATATATATATATATTTTTTGTGCAGCCAACAGGCAAAATTGATGAAAAAATAAAACCACTAAGCGATGACAAATTTTAATAAAACGTTTTAAAAAAAAAAGTTAAGACCCGACTCAAGTGTTTCTTAATGGGAATAATATTAATGGGAATAAGTTAAGACCCGACTCAAGAGTTTCTTAATGGGAATAATATTAGCAAGTGTCGGTGCAGCTGCAAGCCACATCCAGGGGATATAATTAAATCTACAATACAAATAAATAAATCTTCAAAAATAATTTTATTTACTATAAAATCTTCTGCAGACTAATAACATAATTACATTTTTCTATTCCCGTGCTCGATGAATTAAGGGCTGTATTATATTTTTGTTAAAACTGAATGGGTGTCACCACTAACCATACAGCCCTGAAGATTTACAAAATTTCCTTGAGCTTGCTGAAATAGGTTCGGTTTCTCAAGGTGACGAATTTTATTCTACGGAAAAATGAATAATTTACAGCCTAATTCTGGACACTCTCGCGGACGAGGCGGCCGTGGAACAAAACGTAATGATGATGCAAGCCGTGGCCTGGGTCTTTCCAGCACGTTTACATACATGTAGGACAGGCATAAGTAGGAGTGCCACTAATATGAATCGAGTGGAGGAACACAGAGTTGAGTAGGGAGAGAAAGAAATCGAGTTATCGGCGGTAAGGGAGTGTATGTCAAGAGAGAGGAGGGTGTGCGCGCTCGGCTTAGAGAAAGAAAAAAAAGAACAGGATGAATTGTGAAACTTACATTAAATGTCTCTAAAATAAAAGAATGTTAAGAGAAAGAACATACGGAGTTGCTGTAAACGCGACTCTACTTTTATACCCGTACTATGTGGAATTTTTAAATGTTTTATCAGTTTTTACATTTTACATTTGTTTGCTGCATCTGTCATCTACATCTACATCAGTTCTCACAACAACACACGTACACTGCACGAGGCAGAGTCTGTGAGCGTGAGTGTGAGAGAATCTGTAGCAGACGCTACTGCCATCAACCCTAATAAAAATGTATATTTTGTTGCGGGGGGCAACCCCCACAAAGGGACTCGCTGCTCTAAATTCATTTGATCATTGTGTCTACAATAATGATCCGATCTGAACCAGGGAATCTGGTAGATATGGTCATTCTCTACAATACTGCATTTTTCGTTTTTTCCTATCTTCAAAATTGTGAACTTTCGTCTTTTCTGGGGACGGAAGGGGGCGGGGCGAAATTTTGAAATACACTTGTTCAGGTTTGATATCACAGGAGTCTTGACAGAAAGTTTGGTTGCTCTAGCTCTTATAGTCTCTGAGATCCAGGCGTTCATTTGTACGAAAAACCAAATCGACTCGTTTTTGTGTGAGTGCGAAAGAGAGCGAATGATGTTTTTCGAAATGGTTTTCTCAATTGTGGCTAAAATAATGATCCGATCCGATTCAGATTCGGATAGATATGGTCTTTCTCTATGATTTTGCATTTTTCGTTTGCTGTTATCTTCAAAATTGTGGACGCCACAGATGTGCGCCCTTTGTGGGGGCGGAAGTGGGCTTTTCTAGGAGTGAGATATCACATCAGTGTGGAAACTAAATTTGGTTTTTCTAGCTCTTATAGCGTCCGAGCAATGGGCGATAAACATGACGGACGGACAGACATGGCTATATCGACTCGGCTATTGATGCTGATGAAGAATATATATATACTTTATAGGGTCGGAAATGATTCCTTCTCTATGTTTCACACATCCACTTTTACCACAAATACAATATACCCTTTTACTCTTCGAGTACGGGTATAAAAACAGTAGCTAGTAGCTACGAGCGAAGTCTTGCTATGACATCGCAAATGAACGTGTATGCACATATATGTACATACATACATGCGTATATGCATGTGTGCGAAGCGGAGTCTGCTGCGACGGCGCTTTGGGTTGCGCAGCGACAGCGGCGCACTAACCAAAAACAAAACTGTTTTTTTTTGTGTATACATGCATACATACAAGAAAAATCGGGTGATTTTCTTCATTTTGTTTTAATTTTCAAGGTTTTTGTTCCCTAAATGCTCTGCTGCATTTCTGAGTCCGTTGGCGACCATTTAGCGAGAATTACAAAAAAAAAATCTGTCTTTTATGTGTATACTACATATGTAGTATGTACATACAAGAAAAATCGGGTGATTTTCTTTATTTTATTTGTAGCTATTTTTTAACACCGTACTCAAGGAAATTAGGCATATGGTCGATGTGGATGTGTGTAACGTAGAGAAGGAAACATTTCCCACTTCATAAAGTATATATATTCTTGATTGGCGACGAGGATTTAATAAGTATTAATATACAAATAAGTGGATCCGTATAATATACGAAAACACAATGACGAGTAATGCTCCAACATTTAATCAAACGGCAGCAATTGCCGAATTTTCTCCACATCAAGAAACATTCTGCATATGAAGGAAAAATTCGACACACACTTGTGCGAATTAAATGTGAAAAAGGAAAACACAAAAAATGCAGTATTGTTGAAATTGATCGGTGCAGCGGCCTACACTGTACTTCATAGTTTGTGTAGGCCAGAATTGCCTGTTTCCGAAGCATACAGGGAAATTTGTGAAATTTTAACGACACACTACACACCACCAACACTCATACATGAAAATAATAACACAAATAAACAATAAAACAAAGACTCGAAAATTTTTAAAAAAATTTCCTTAAGCTTGCTGAAATAGGTTTCTCAAAGTGACGAATTGTATTCAACAGAAAAATGAATAATTTCCTTAAGCTTGCTGAAATAGGTTTCTCAAAGTGACGAAATTCATTCAACGGGAAAATGAATAGTTTACACCCTAATTCTGGAGACTCTCGCAGACGGGGCCGTGAAACAAAACGTAATGATGATGCAAGCCGTGGCCTGGGTCATCAATTGGTAAGAAAATTAGATTAGATACAAACACACATTCTATATCCTTTTCTCAGTAGTTTTGAAATATTTTTTTTTTTTTATCACGTTTTTTAAATCTTGATTAAATATTAAATGGCAACAGACACAGCCGCCAACGGAGACGGCACTGGATGAACAGTTCGACAAGCCAATACCGAATATAAAAGAAAGAAAATTCGGTATTCAAAATATATCCCAAGACTCTCCTTGCAAAATACTTGCTTTTAATGGTACAAGTGCGAGTGGAAGGACTACTACAAGATATTTCCCCTTGCAGCTTTGTGCCAAGAGATCAAGAGATCCTGCCAAGGCCAGGAACGTGGCCATATCGCGTGCACGCTCCTTTCTGTTCATCTACGGTAATCCCCAACTCCTGAGCGTCGACGACAATTGGCGTCATCTCATCACATTTTGTGAATAATTTACACCCTAATTCTGGAGACTCTCGCAGACGGGGCCGTGGAACAAAACGTAGTGATGATGCAAGCCGTGGCAAATACATATATAAAAAAAAAAAAATTCGGTATATAAACAAGAACCCGAAACTGTACGTCGCAGCTATCAGATAGAGCCTTTGGTCATCTCTCCGAAAAAGGTCAGTTGTCCCTTTAGCTTCCGATCCAATATATAACACTACTTGTTTGGTAACAATATATGTATATATATAAGAATGGAGATAGAATATTTTGGTAGAAATGAGGTGCCAGAAACTGCGCCGCATAGTCAGCCAAAATGGTGAAACGGTGAAACCACTAAGCGGTACCGTTCGACAGTAGTAGACTACTATCTAACTACTATTACTACTACTACTACTATACTACTATCTACTACTATCTAACTACTGAGTTAGAGAATATGATATGAGCTGGGTAAAGAAACTTAAAATAATGACGCCGAGGCACGCTGGCGTCGGCCCTTTATAGGAAAAATCAGCTCACAGCTGCGCTGCCGAACAACAACACATGTATGCGAGTGTGAGTGAGATGGTATGGACAGTAACGGCCATTGCATTTGTACTAGAGATGGCATACAAACTAGAGATGGGCATTTTTCTGAAATATTTCGGCATGACTAAACATGGCTTGAAACTAAACATTTCTAAATTAATACATTCAAATTATTGTATATATTCTGCAAACTCAAAATGTATTGGGCGTAAAATATATATTTTTTTAAAATAAACAATATTATTTATTTGCTCCTGTGGGGGAAAACAAATAAACATGTACAAATGTTATTTACATTTTAAAATGGCGGTTTAAGCATGGTTTACTCTTCTTCTGAAAAGACATGTATAACTAACGGACTCATAAAATCCTTAGCATTTTACAAACCTTCAGAATAAAAACAAAATGAAGAAAATGATTTTGAGTTTTGCCTGTATAAAATTGTGTATTGTTGATTTAAGCATTTTTTATAATATTTTTGGTGTGAAAAAAATATATGAAACATATATTATGTTGTACTATATGGATCAGATATGTAAACATAATTCAATGTACTTGTATAGGATGACCTTATGAATTACCTTCATTCAACGTCCATAACCACTAAGACTCGCTCGTCAAGCATTCGTGCTTTACTAAAATCACCCGTACCGATCTTAATAAGTAATATTCGTATATTGTAACTGTTTTTGTTTTGTCGTTTATTTACCATAATTTGAATTTTAGTAAAGCATTTTTAAATATTGTGCATTGTTAGGGATCGGTCGATATTGAACTTCAGCGAACACTTCAGGGAGGCGTTAATGAGGCAATCTCAAACGGTAAAATTGATATCATTTTTTCAAAATGATAAACCATTTTAAAAGTTTACATTTCCATTGTACTTGTGTATGGTACAGTATATTAGAGTCGCATCGACTCTGGTACGTTCTTTCTCACAATTTTAAAACAACTATTTGCCTAAATGTGGCATCAATCACAGAAATTTGGACAGCATTCAGGGAACAAAACGGGGGCAGCTACAAAAGAAAAAATTACATATATATTCGATTAAAATGAATGAAAAAGCAAAAATGGAAAAACAGTTTTGCGGAAATTCTTTAAACAGCGGCAAAAACGTCAACTTGCGCATGGTTCCATTTTTGTACAAAATCATTTCATAATTCGTCGGCAACCAGTTTTCTTCAAACAACCTTTTCCATGAAGACTCCTGGTCATACCGTACCAGTATCCATACATTTCAAAATTTTGTTTAATAACACAAATAAAACAATTTTGTTCTCACCAGGAAAAAACTAAAAATGCAGGTACTGCGCCGAATTGACCTTATCATTTTAAACTATTCGCTATTTTGAACGATCGTATTCATCTGGAAAATTATAGAATCAAAGATAAGTTTTTTTTTTACAAGGGCATATCAAAGTTAGAAAATTCCTAAAATGTTTGAGGCGTTAACCCTGCATTGCAACATCTCTGAAAATGAAAATTTTAGCTCAGTTTAAATTTATGCAAACATGCTGCATATTTACTAGAGTTTCGTGAATTATTTTGTCCATGATTTACATGCAAACGGATGTCATTTACAACCGATTTGTGTAAAACATTCGACTCTGCAAATGTAAAGTTTTTGATAAAAAACAAAACGATGTTAGGGTTTCAGCCCAATCTTTTAAAAGTGGATTTCCAGCTACCTTTGCACCTTTTTTACTTTTTCGCTTTGAAGGTGTGAGACTGCCTACTCTACGTAGATTGCTCTTAATAAACCTTCCAATTAATCGTAGAAAAATGCTTTTTTGATTTTCGTGCCAACTTGATGCCAAGAGGACTTGTTGAGTCGCATAGGCTCACGATTCTAAAGATCCTCTAAAAATTTTAAACCTTCCAAATTATGTAGATTAAATTATTCCTTCAATGACTTGCAAAAAATCTTATGCTATCAATTATAATTCGTCGGCAATATAATATCCACGTCACTAAATCACTTCCCTCTTTTAAGCTTTAATACTAAAATACCTTGAAATTAGTAATATTCTTTTGTCTTTGCATGTTTAGCGTTGTTTTTGCCCTAATTTTCCTCGAATATTCTAACATCTTTCCTGCAGTTCGCGATCTTCGACTCGCGCTATGCGGATTCCAAAAAGAGGGCTGCGTATCTTCAGGGATCCGGCGTAACAGGCTTATGGTGCGCATGGGCATACGTTGAACGCAACGCCTAAAGTAAAGTAATGCGAGTAAATTTCAACATTTAATCAAACGGCAGCAATTGCCGAATTTTCTCCACATCAAAGCATTCTGCATATGATCAAAAAAAAAATTCGACACACTCCATGACCAATTAAACGAGGGAAAACGCAAAAATGCAGTATTCAAAATTTATCAAAATGCATTCTACACTGTAATAGTTTGTGTAACAATTTGCCTGTTTGAAGCATACCAGGAAATTTGAAATTTTAACGACACACTACACCAGGTAAACATGAAAATAATAGCGTACAAATAAATTTAAAACAAAGACTCGAAAATAACAAAAATTTCTTAATTTGAAAATAGGTTGTCAACTTTTGCTGTACAGAAAAATGAATAATTTCCATAACCTTGCTGAAATACTAAAGGTTCGGTTTCTCAAAGTGACGAAATTCATTCAAAGGGAAAATGAATAGTTTACACCCTAATTTGGACACTGGCAGACGGGGCCGTGAAACAAAACGTTAATGATGACAACCGTGGCCTGGTTTCATCAATTGGCCAAAAAATTAGATTAGATGCAAAACACACATTTCCATATCCTTTTCTCAGTAGTTTTGAAATATTTTTTGTTCGGTTTTTGAACGTGATAAAATATTAAATTGAGACTGCCGCCAACAGGAGACGGCACTGGATACAGTTCGACAAATTTGTAGGGAATACGCTGGATGAAAAATTCTATTAAATTATCAAAACTCTCCTTAAAAAATTAAATAATATAAAAGAAAGAACTTTTAAAGATGGATTTGCAGCTTTGTGATGAAAACTCTCTTTTCGGGCTATCGTGCACGCTCCTTTCTGTTCATCTACGGTAAGTTTATTCCTGAAAAATAAATATAGTTTATCATCTCCTCACATTTGGAATAATTTATTCACAAATACTATTGGATCTTGAAAGACATAAAAAAAAATTATTAATTGTTTGGATTAAACATGTATGTTCATTTCTATATCCTAAATAGAGCGTTTTGTAACTAAATAATGAGGTGATATCAAAATTAAACTGTGGTTAAATAGCAAATTCTCAAAACAAACTATTTGAAAGACTAAGGTTTCGTTCGAAATTAGTAAATTTTCCTACTAAACTATATATTTAGCGTACTATATATTTTACGTCTGGTTAAATGAATATTTAGGCTAAATTTATAAAAACAATATAAGCAAGACGTTTGGGTAAATCGTGTCGGGCAATGATATGCCTTTCAGTCGACTCGGGTCTGCTAGGGCAAAAACATCGATTTTTAACTTCTAGTCTCATTTTTTTTACAAAAAATCTGTTTGGTAACAATATATATAAATATCTAATGGACATATTTAATTTTACCGTTAACGGCAGTTTTATTTTTGACATAACGGTCCATTAAAATAAATGTTCAAAAATAAGAGATGGCATACCAAAATGAAAATTTCTAGTACTAGTTATCTGTTTCTTAAACACTATATTAAAATGGTCTTCTTGAAATTTTGGTATTTCTAAAACAAATTCAAATTAAATCTAAACAAAAATATTCTTTTTAATTGTGTATGGATAGGAAAATTTGAAAACAAGCTTAATATGTATATATATGGCATACAAACTTTATAACTTTCTCAAAATTGGGCCTAACATGGTTCAAAATAGTTATATATTTCTAATAATTCAATATGGCATATACATTTATTGCCCCTGCTTTCTGTGTGAAAGAAAACAAATACACATGTTCAAATATTATTTCGATACGGGGTCATCGTATTGCATGGTTTTTTTCTCTGACAAATAAAGAGACATGTATTATTCTAACAAAATAAAACGCAGATAGGTTTTGGTTAATTTTCAAACTTTTGCGAATAAAAACAAAATTAAGAAAATCTGCGAAATCACATATGTATAAACAAATGCACAAAAAGACATTTTTTTTGTTACATATCTGCATACCCAAAGCTAAATCGCACATGAACTTTGGTTAACATATGTATGTATAAATAAACATAAGCGATGTTTTATAAGTCTTCAGCTGGTAGCATAAAAATATTTTAACGGTACTCGAAGTTCAGTATAGTTGTATATTTTTTCTAAACGTGTTTTATAGTAAATTTAAAAATGGTTTTAGATGCATATGCAAATTTATATATTTGATTCATTCAGCATCAAACCGAGGCGACTTAAGCCCTGGCCAAGACTGTTTCTGTCGTTTTTTCATGTGGAACGCATTTTCCGCTAAAAGAATGGAAAATTCTGCATTTTTTTTACTGTTTTATTCCTCTCCTAGACAAAATGCCCAATTGCCCCCACAAAATGCGCACATAAGGCGTTTAATTTTTTAAAATTGAAAATTCAAAATTAGGGGCAGAGACCCAAAGTTTTTCTTTTCAAAATCGGGCCCAAATTTTTCATTTATTAATATTATTGCAATAGGGCCTGGTATACAAATTCTCTTCTGCTTCGCACTCCGTTATTCTATTTGGTTTTTTGTTCAAAATAGAACTTAGTTTTTAAAGTTTTAGAATAAAGCAAATTTTTCATAATATATTTACAAACCGAACAAGTGTATTTCAAAATTTCTTGCCTTTTTTTTTTTCGCCCCCACAAACGAAAATTTACAAAAGTCACGAAATGCACTATAAATGCAGTATTGCGAATCACATATCATATCGATTCCGTCCAAATATCGTTCACAATGAATTAAAGGAATTTCAGCAGCAATGCCCGGATTTTCTTTGCGGCGTATTATTTTTTCTGTTTGTTTTGCCATGTTTTGTCATGTATGTTTTATTAAAGATGGTGCCTTATCGAGTTTGTGTTGTGAGAACTGATGTAAATGGTGTAACGGATTTCGATGATCTCAAAAAGATCTGCTGTAAAAACCAAACATTTTAATGTTTTTTCCTCATGTGTAGGCATGACTGATTACCGGCTATAAATAGGAGTCGCGTTTGCGTTTCCGTATGTTCTTTTTCTGTTTTGAAATTCGCAGCTAAATGTACGCCAACAGGCACAGAAACGCAGAAGAGCATCAACAACAAAATATACGATGATAAAAGTCTTCATTTTAGTTAGCCCAAAAACGTGTACATATCCATCCTAAATTTTTCTTGACGTCGGCAAACAATGGTTATTTTTCCAAACAACCATTCCGGCGAAAGCTACTCTGGTCAGCCGTATCCAGTATCCTCATTTACCAAATCGAACGGCTAGCAGCGCCCCTTCGTTAAATGAAATCAACTGCTTCAAACTTCGACTAGTGAAAATATATTTACCACCGGGTCCTGACGGAATTTTGTACAAAGGTTTTCTTCTGAGTGGACCCGTTTAAACTATCTATATCCCTTTTGTTTTACCGTTCTGGAAGGAATCGTTTTATAATTTTCTCCATTTTAGTAAGTCTTATTTGCAATTTGTTTATCCTCACTACCTGAGTTATCCGCCCAAAAATGTTTGAGGAAATGTTAAAAGGCACTTGCAGCATTCTGCAAATCACTTTATCTTCATTTTTCGGTTTATAAGGCGACGATCAACTGCGCTGCCAAACCGAGTGTACAAATATTATTCTGATACTAGAGTTTACCATTTTTTTATTAAATTCGTAATGGTGGAACGCATACGGATCATTTTTTGCACCGATTTCAGTAAAGCATTTGACTCCTTGCAAACCATGCACTTTGAGCACAAAAACTTGAAAATTTTAGGGTATTATAATCCTTTTGAAATGGATTTCCAGCTACCTTATAATATTTTTTATTTACTTTTGAAAACAAAGGTGTGAGACTGCCTTCTTTAACGTAGATTGCTCTTAATAAACTTCATTACTAAATCGTGAAAAAAGCGCTTTATCTTTTGGGCGATCAGGGATGACATCGACAGCCATGACGATTTTTGAGTGGGTAATGGATGATTCCTATTAATCCTCTAGAAATTTTATTGTTTGTACCTTCCACTGTACAAAAATGAGATCGAAATTCCTTCAATGAACCGTTAGGGATTCTTATGCTTCATAAACGGCTACCATATACATATCCATACAAACTAGTTTACTTCACTATTTTAAATCACATAAAAAGTTTATTTTAATTAGTAATATTCTTTTCTAACTTTGCATGTTTAGCGTTGTGTTTGGCAATTTTTCCTCGAAACAAAAATCTAATTAAAATCTACCTGCATTTCGCGATCGGTTATATATGTACAGTGCAGCATGCAAAAGCGTATAAAAGGGCTTCGTACTTAAAAAATGCGTCAACAGGCCGTTCGGGGCTTGGTGCGCAAATGCATTTGATCAACGTTTTATAAAAACGTCATTTGCTAAATCTAAAAAAAATATTTCAGTATACTACCAACATTTAAGTAAATAATAGCAATTGCCGAATTTTTTAATCAATAAAATTCTGCTACATCAAAAAATGATAGGCCACGGTTTCTTGTGCGAATTTTGTGAAAACGGAAAATTTTACTAAAAGTTACAGTTGTTCAAATTCATTGATTTTCAATGGGTTAGTTTGTGTAGGCAGAATTTTGTGTCCGATTTCTAGCAAATTTAACGAAATTGTTTTAAAAAATGAAATTCGGCCACGGCTAAACAACCTATTAAAACAAAGCACTGAAAATTTTTAAAAATTTTTGTTCTCTGTTCCAAAGAAATTTTAAGTTGTGTTATTAGAAAATGAATATTTAATTTAAAAGGTCTGGTTTTCAAAAGTGACGAAATTTATTCAAAATGCAGAATAGTTTAACCCTAATTTTGGAGACTTCGCAGAAAAAACAAAAACGTAAATGATGAATCATGGCTGGATAAACAGTGTACATTGCTACAAACACACATTCTATATCAATTTCAACAAACTGAATTTTTTTGATCACGGATTTTTAACATATTAATGGCACTACAAAAAATAGCCGAAAAAAGAGACGGCACTGATGGGTTTCCGACATGCAATACCGAATATAAAAATAAAGAAAATCCGGTATTCAAAAATTATATCCCAAGATCTCCTTGCAAAAAAACTTTTTACACATGTGCACTACTACAAGATTTTTCCCATGCAGCTTTGTCCCATGTCATCAAGAGACTTGAAGGCAAGGAACGGCCTTTCCTGCGACCCTTTTTGTTCACTACGGTAGCCCCTAACGGACCGATGGGCGTCGACGACAATTTGTCATCTCACAAAAATTGTGCGAATAACAATAAACAAATGCGACCATGCAGTATTCTGCCATTTTCTAGGAAGATGCGTATCTACTACGAAACGATTAGCGAAAATTTATAGCAAATATCTATTTCATTTATTAAGTAAAAAATATTACTTTTGTATGTGATATTTCAAAACAATATCACCTCGATTGCGGCAAAGTTTTTTCAACAAAAATTTTTCGAATATGATTACGATTTAACGGAATCCAACAAAATTTACATGGAAAACCAAATTCCGCTTAAGCTCCGATATGCATTTACGTCAGTTTTTGAAATAGGTTCGGTTTGTCAACGTAATTTTTATTCAACGGAAAAATGAATAATTTACAAAATGGAGATTTCGCAGACGGGATCTGGAACAAAGCTATCTGTTTTTGTCAAATATATAAAAAACAAAGAAAATTTTAAAATAAACAAAAACGGTTCTTGTACGTCGCAGCTCAGATTTTTTTGTCCAAAACCGCCAAGTCGATTTTTTTCGATTAATAATATATGTAACACTACTTGTTTATCTCGTTTTTGTATATAGCATAAGAATACAAATAAATTTTTGGTAGGGAATGAGGTGTCAGAAATTTGCGCCGCATAGAAAAATGGTGAAACGGTGAAAACTAAAATACAATTTCGATAGTAGTAAACTACTATCTAACTACTAAATACTATTAGTTTTGTGCTATACTACTATCTAATACTGAGTTAGAGAATATGATATGATGTAACTTTATTGTAATCTAATTTTTAGGAAAAATCAGCTCATTTACAGACAAATAAAACATGCCGAGTGTGAGGAGATTCATGGACGTAAACTATATATTTGTACTTAAACAAGAGTGTGGGCATTTTATGAAATATTGCCATGACTAAACATGGCTAGAAACTAAACATTTCTAAATTAATACATTCAAATTATTTTCGATTCGGGTTTAACATATTGTTTAATTGGTTAGGAATTTTGGATGATTTTTGAGCTAATATGTATATATATCGATCTCAAACGGACGCTCTCTATTCTTATTGGGCGCAAATATATAAATTTTTAATAAATTCACATAATTGCCACATGTGAAAAACAAATACACATCCGAAATATTATTCTGATACGGGTGCAGAGTAAGCATGGTTTACTCTTCTGAATTTTGCAGATACATGTATAGCTAACGGACTCAGAAACGCAGAAGGCATGAAAAACACAAACCGAAGAATAAATTCAAAATGAAGAAAATCACCCGATTTTGCATGTACAATATGTATACACAAAAAACAAATCACCCGGATTTTGGTTAATATACATATGCATGGATACTGGAAAATCAAAGGACCCGAAAATTTACAATGGCTTCCATGTTTACAATGCAAAACAAATCACCCGACACCGATGTTGTTATACGTAAACAGGCGAGGTCGGCAAATGCGGCTGTCGCTGCGCAACCAAAAGCGCCGTAAGGTTTAACTTATTTTTCATATGCACTTTGGTCATCCGTTTATTTTGTTTTTAGTTTTGTTCTGAAGGGATGAACAGCATTTTTGTTGCAATTTTCGCTAAAAAAGAATTACAAAAACTGGTTCAGGATTTATTTGTCCGGATCCGACAGTTCTGAATCTTAGAAAAATGCTTCGTTTGATCAGCTTAGTGCAAAACTTTATTTGGAATACAAAACTTGATTTTTTTTCATTTTTGTTATTTAAATTTGAGTTTGAAAATCTTTTATTAACATCTCCATATACATCTTTTCAGTACTGACAAAAATATTCTATTTGTGGGGTGTAGTTAGTTTAAATTATTTGTTTGCAATCATTTTATTTGCAACATCTCTATTTTTCATCATATATTTGTAATCTAATTTTTCAGCATCTGATGGGGTTGAGGGAAGCTTTGCTCTAGTCCTATAAAACGGTTGCCAACGTCAAGTCATTTCGTGTTTTTTTTCATCGTTCACATCATGTTTAATATTTTTGTATTTAGCCCTGCTGTTTGGATGTATTTATTTACCATTTGAATATTTTTTTACTATTTTAAAAATTGCATATTGTTATTTTGGTACATTGCCTGACTTGTGGGGGCCCTCGGGAGGTTGGCGGGAGGCTAAATCTCAAAAAGGTTATGCTGTATCATTTAACCCTTAGACTGGCTGTTTTACTTTTTTTTTTCATTGTACTACAAGGGGAAAAGGGGAAAGAGACTAGAAAAGCAAAATTTGTTTGCATATGCATAATTTTTTCGGTCCTACTAAATATGCAGCTATCGTGAAAAAACTCGATTTGATTTTCGGATATAAATATAAAATTTGAATGAAATTTATACTTGTTAATCGCATAAAATTGTAAATATATCGACGGTGCCAGCGGAAAATTTCAACTTCTTGTGTTTGTGCCAAATCCGAATTCCCTAAACATAATCCGTTTTCAGATGTTTGACGCAATTAAATTATTTCGTTTTTCCGTTCAAAACAAAATATTACCAAAACTACTGGGAAAAATGGAAATAATAATACTCTAAACCTTAAAAAATTGAAGACCCGGGCCACGGTTTAAAAACTTTTTTTTTTGTTCCCAAAAACCCTGTAATTTTTCCTCAAAAATTTATTTACTCTATTTTCTTTTGAAGAATTTTCTTAATTTGAGAAATTTTTAGAAATTTCGCGCGTTTCGGCTTTTTTTAAAATTTTCATTTTTGGGGAAATTTATTTTGTATTATTAACTTGTATTCGGTCGTGCCATTGACGCCTCGCACAAATTTGGGCTTGGTGAAAAGGAAAACGACACAATGACAGTGTACATCGGCATGGCCGAGTAATTTTATCAACTTTTATTTCAAACGCTACGATTGCAAAATTTTAAGACATCTCTAATTCTTTGCTCACCGAAATATTTGACACACTTCGTTTATTTTTGTGAAAATCATAAAACTATTTTTTATGTACTTTGTATGTATGTATTAAATGGCAACGTACACAGCCTGCCTTCGCGATTTTTTGTTTACAGAATGGCAGTGTACAAGCCAATACAGGCTGCGCCGGTATTCGGTTGGTGCGACTGTCAAAACTCATTGCACAATGTGTCCCCACGCAAAATCACTCCTACAAACAGTTTCGGATGAAGTCCGGAGAATTATCCAAACTATTTCCTCTCGAAAAAATAAATACCAAAACGGCGCATCTGCAGCGGCCACTTATCAACGTGGTTTGTCATTTGCCCGGCGGCCGTTTTCAATAATTTTACACCCCAATGCTATACAAATAAGCGTTCAAATAAACAATAAGTGACGTCATCTCATACATTTATGTTAAATTTAATACACTTTGGCTGCAACTACCCAATACATATACAGTTATTGGCATCAGGGCGTGAACACAAACACGTAAGAGATGCAAGCCATTTCCAGGGGCATCAGCATACAATTCTTTGAAAAATTATGATGATTCTTCAGCACATTGGTGAAAAAAGTAAAAAATGTGCTCATTTCTGTTTTGAAACTGTCCAAAAATTTTTTAAAGGTCACGTTTTTAATGACAAATTAAATATTAATGGCGAAAACAAATAGTAAATAAATTACTGAAAATAACAACATCAAGCCAAAAAAAAAAAAAAGTCAAACATTTTAAAATTTTCCTCCGATTTTGATTTAAATAGGTTCAAGATTTTCGGTTTCAAGTGTGACGAATTTTATTCACCGGAAAAATGAATAAGCTTTTAGATGGATCTCAAAACAATTCTGGAGGACTCCAAACAGATTGGCCGTGGAACAAAACGTAGTATATGATGCAAGCCGTGGTTTTGAAATATTACATAAAAAGAAAGAAAATTCGGTATTTAAACAAGAACCTTCGGGTTCTGTACGTCGCAGACTATCAGATAGAGCCTTTGGCGGAGAAACAAAAGGTCAGTTTTCCCAAGGCTTCTGATAATATATATTTATACTTGTTTTGTAACAATATATGTATATATATAAGAATGGAGATGTAATTATTTTTGGTAGAAATGAGGTGCATATGCAGAAACTGCGCCGCATAGCAAACAAAATGGTGAAACGGTCTTTCCCCACTAAGCGGTACCGTTCGATGTTTAAACTACTATCTAATTTTTCTTACTACTATTACTACTACTACTACTATACTACTATCTAACTACTGAGTTAGAGACCGTTGATATGAGCTGGGTAAAAATACTAACTTAAAATAATGACGCCGAGGCACGCTGGCGTCGGCCCGCTTTAAAGGAAAAATCAGCTCACAGCTGCGCTGCCGAACAACAACACATGTATGCGAGTGTGAGTGAGATGGTATGGACAGTAACGGCCATTGCATTTGTACTAGAGATGGCATACAAACTAGAGATGGGCATTTTCTGAAATATTTCGGCATGACTAAACATGGCTAGAAACTAAACATTTCTAAATTAATACATTCAAATTATTTTCGAATTCTGTTTTATTGGTTATGCACTTTTTGTGTGATTTTTAGCTAATATGTATATATATTCGATCTCTTTTCTCTCTCTCTTATTGGGCGTAACATATATATATTTCTAATAAACAATATTATTTATTGCCCCTGCCAAAAGAAAACAAATACACATGTACAAATATTATTCTGATACGGGTGCAGAGTAAGCATGGTTTTACTCTTCTCTGAGAAGAAGACATGTATAGCTAACGGACTCAGAAACGCAGAAGAGCATTTGGGAAACACAAACCTTGCGAATAAAAACAAAATGAAGAAAATCACCCGATTTTTGCTTGTACATATGTATAAAAACAAATCACCCGATTTTTGGTTGTACATACATATGCATGTATACACATAAAAACAAATCACCCGATTGGGCTTGTACATATGTATGTATGTATATATTTTAAAAAACAAATCACCCGATTTTGCTTGTACATACGTATGTACATGTGTATACACATGACAGCGCCGCTGTCGCTGCGCAACCCAAAAGCGCCGTCAGGGTGGAGACTCCGCTTCGCACACATGCATATGCACATGTATATGTGCATACACGTTATTCACAATGTCATAGCAAGACTTCGCTGGTAGCTACTGTTTTTGTCGTTAATTTTTTTTTTGCAATTCTCGCTAAAGAGTTAAAAAAAAATAAAATGGCGGATTTATTTGTCCGTTACCGACAGTTCTGACATTTTAGCTTACTTAATGCTCGATAAGGCATGATAGCTTGTAAAATTGAGCATTTTTTTTCATACAAACTTGATTTTTTTTTAGTTTAGTTTTGTTATTAAATTTGTGTATTGAAAATTATTAAGCTATCGCTGGTATACAAATTCAGTAAATCCACAAAATATTCTATTTGTGGGGTGTAGTTAGTAGGATTATTTGTTAGCTTGCTCATTTCGGTTTCAGCTATATGTATTTTTGTCATATATATTTGTAATCTAATTTTTCAGCACTGATGGTAGAGGGAAGCTTCTGCTCTAGTCCTATAAACGGTTGCCAACGTCAACCGCTTCATTTCGTTTTCAACTTTTTCATCGTTCACATCTTGTTTAATATTTTTGGTATATTGCTACTGTTGTTGTTAGCAATGATATTTATTTACCATTTGAATATTTTTGTTTAATATTTTTTAAATATTGCTATTGTTATTTTTGGTACATTGCCTGACTTTTTTAGCGAACACTTGAGGGAGGCGTAATGAGGCAATCTCAAAGGTTATGCTGTATCATTTAACCCTTAGACTGGCTGTTTTGAGTACCAACATGTACTGCAGGGGAAAAGGGGAAAGAGACTAGAAAAGCAAAAATTTGTTTGCATATGCATATGTCTTTCGGTCCTACTAGCATATGCAGCTATATCCACAAACACTCAATTACACTCGGATATAAATATAAAATTTAAATGATAATTTATATACGTAATAATGAATAAATTGTAAATATATCAGCTTGCCAGCGGAAAATTCAACTCACTTGTGTTTCTCCCAAATCCGAAATCCCAAATATAATGTTTTCAGATGTTTGACTATTTAATACAGATTTAAAAAACGTGATATCAAAACAAAAATATTTCAAAACTACTGGGAAAAGGATATAGAATGTGTAATCTAATTTTCTTACCAATTGAAGACCCAGGCCACGCTTTGCATCATCACTACGTTTTTTGTTCCACGGCCCCGTCTGCGAGAGTCTCCAGAATTAGGGTGAAAATTATTCATTTTTCCTTCACTTTGAGAAACCGAACCTTTAGTATTTCAGCAAGCTTAAGGAAATTTTTAAAATGTTCGACTGTTTTTTTTTTTTTATTTATTTTTGTTATTATTTTCATTTATTTATTTACTATTATTTTCTTTTAATTATTTATTACTAAAAAAAGGGAAATTTAAATCCGTTGTTCTCCTTCCCCAGAGGGCGCGCACTGCCGGGGAAAAGTGACGGCGCAATTTTGTATCGACTCGGCTATGGATGCTGATCCAGAGTATATATACTTTATGGAGTCGGAAACGTTTCCTTCTATGCGTTACACACATCCTCTTAAATTCAAATGGAGACTTTAAACAGTGTTAGCTGCCCACAAACTTCATAGTACTTACTTATCCATGTCTTGATGCACATTTAAGACTATTCTGAAAGCTTATTTGTATAGTCGGATCCGCTTTGAAATCGTGACAGCTGTTTCTGGTGCCGCTCTTTAATTATGGTTTGCATAAACAGCTTGAAGATGCGCTTAGAGCAGTATCCGGCTAGGTCAAAACTCCACAATAGCTCAACGAGATCGTTTCCTAGGGAAACGGCCTGGATGAAGAAGGAGATTTTTCCCCTGGGACCCGGATTGTGCTGCCGCATCAACACGGCAGTTTATGCTTGTCATAATTTCCGGCGGCAACAAACAGTTTACCTATGCCATCAGCAAGCATACAGACGAGCATACAGAGTATGTACATACATACATACATACATACATACATACAGGGGTACTATAAGTTTCTGGGCATCAGTTTTATCAGCGCCAACATTTAAACACCATTGAGATGCATAGGGAAAATTTCCAGCGGCATAAAAGTATATATACTCTGGATCATCTCTTTGAAATACAAAAAATTTCGCAGCAGAAATCAAAAAGTATAAAAAAAATGTGCTCAGCCATGCCGAGAAACTGTCCAAAAACATTTCAAATTTACCTTTTTTTACCAAATTTGTAGGGCGAAATGGCACAATAAATAAATACATGAAAATAATAACAAAAATAAATAATAAAAAAAGAGTCGAATATTTTAAAAATTTCCTTAAGCTTGCTGAAATACTATAGGTTCGGTTTCTCAAAGTGACGAATTTTCTTCAACGGAAAAATAAATAGTTTACACCCTAATTCTGGAGACTCTCGCAGACGGGGCCGTGGAACAAAACGTAATGATGATGCAAGCCGTGGCCTGGGTCTTCAATTGGTAAGAAAATTAGATTACACATTCTATATCCTTTTCCCAGTAGTTTTGAAATATTTTTTTGTTTTGATATCACCTTTTTTAAATCTGTATTAAATAGTCAAACATCTGAAAACATTATATTTGGGATTTCGGATTTGGGGAGAAACACAAGTGAGTTGAATTTTCCGCTGGCAAGCTGATATATTTACAATTTATTCATTATTACGTATATAAATTATCATTTAAATTTTATATTTATATCCGAGTGTAATTGAGTGTTTGTGGATATAGCTGCATATGCTAGTAGGACGAAAGACATATGCATATGCAAACAAATTTTGCTTTTCTAGTCTCTTTCCCCCTTTTCCCCCTGCAGTACATGTTGGTACTCAAAACAGCCAGTCTAAGGGTTAAATGATACAGCATAACCTTTTGAGATTGCCTCATTACGCCTCCCTCAAGTGTTCGCTAAAAGTCAGGCAATGTACCAAAAATAACAATAGCAATATTTAAAAATATTAAACAAAATATTCAAATGGTAAATAAATATCATTGCTAACAACAACAGTAGCAATATACAAAATATTAAACAAGATGTGAACGATGAAAAAGTTGAAAACGAAATGAAGCGGTTGACGTTGGCAACCGTTTATAGGACTAGAGCAGAAGCTTCCCTCTACCATCAGTGCTGAAAAATTAGATTACAAATATATATGACAAAAATACATATAGCTGAAACCGAAATGAGCAAGCTAACAAATAATCCTACTAACTACACCCCACAAATAGAATATTTTGTGGATTTACTGAATTTGTATACCAGCGATAGCTTAATAATTTTCAATACACAAATTTAATAACAAAACTAAACTAAAAAAAAAATCAAGTTTGTATGAAAAAAATGCTCAATTTTACAAGCTATCATGCCTTATCGAGCATTAAGTAAGCTAAAATGTCAGAACTGTCGGTAACGGACAAATAAATCCGCCATTTTATTTTTGTAACTCTTTTTAGCGAGAATTGCAACAAAAAATTAACGACAAAAACAGTAGCTACCAGCGAAGTCTTGCTATGACATTGCAAATAAACGTGTATGCACATATACATGTGCATATGCATGTGTGCGAAGCGGAGTCTGCTGCGACGGCGCTTTGGGTTGCGCAGCGACAGCGGCGCTGTCATGTGTATACACATGTACATACGTATGTACAAAGCAAAATCGGGTGATTTGTTTTTATGTGTATACATACATACATATGTACAAGCCCAATCGGGTGATTTGTTTTTTATGTGTATACATGCATATGTATGTACAACCAAAATCGGGTGATTTGTTTTTTATACATATGTACAAGCAAAATCGGGTGATTTTCTTCATTTTGTTTTTATTCGCAAGGTTTGTGTTTCCCAAATGCTCTTCTGCGTTTCTGAGTCCGTTAGCTATACATGTCTCTTCTCAGAGAAGAGTAAACCATGCTTACTCTGCACCCGTATCAGAATAATATTTGTACATGTGTATTTGTTTTCTTTTGGCAGGGGCAATAAATAATATTGTTTATTAGAAATATATATATGTTACGCCCAATAAAAGAGAGAGAAAGAGATCGAATATATATACATATTAGCTAAAAATCACACAAAAAGTGCATAACCAATTAAACAGAATTCGAAAATAATTTGAATGTATTAATTTAGAAATGTTTAGTTTCAAGCCATGTTTAGTCATGCCGAAATATTTCAGAAAATGCCCATCTCTAGTTTGTATGCCATCTCTAGTACAAATGCAATGGCCGTTACTGTCCATACCATCTCACTCACACTCGCATACATGTGTTGTTGTCTGGCAGCGCAGCTGTGAGCTGATTTTTCCTATAAAGGGCCGACGCCAGCGTGCCTCGGCGTCATTATTTTAAGTTTCTTTACCCAGCTCATATCATATTCTCTAACTCAGTAGTTAGATAGTAGTATAGTAGTAGTAGTAGTAATAGTAGTAATAGTAGTTAGATAGTAGTCTACTACTATCGAACGGTACCGCTTAGTGGTTTCACCGTTTCACCATTTTGGCTGACTATGCGGCGCAGTTTCTGGCACCTCATTCCTACCAAAATATTCTATCTCCATTCTTATATATATACATATATTGTTACCAAACAAGTAGTGTTATATATTGGATCGGAAGCTAAAGGGACAACTGACCTTTTCGGAGAGATGACCAAAGGCTCTATCTGATAGCTGCGACGTACAGAACCCGAAGGTTCTTGTTTAAATACCGAATTTTCTTTCTTTTATATATTTGCCACGGCTTGCATCATCACTACGTTTTGTTCCACGGCCCCGTCTGCGAGAGTCTCCAGAATTAGGGTGTAAATTATTCATTTTTCCGGTGAATAAAATTCGTCACGTTGACAAACCGAACCTATTTCAGCAAGCTTATTAAATCGTAATCGGAGGTAGTTTAAGTATCCATTGTTTGGTTTTTTCCATGTAGAATTCTGTTGGATTCCGTTACTGTCGTAGTAATGGCTTCGGGAATTCTCCATCGATAGAGAACTCTCCGTCATAAACGCTGTGATATAATGTTTTTAATATCAAGTTACAAAAGAAATAAAGCACAGCTTTTACTTAATATGTAATGAAGAAGTTGTCATATTTGCATGAACTAAATGTTCGCTAATCGCTAGCCTCGTAGTAGGAGGACGCATCTTCCTCATCGGAGTCAACTGGCAGAATGGATTTGGGTAGTTCGCAGCCAAAGTAGGCATTGTTATTCGCACAAAATGTGATGAGATGACGCCAATTGTCGTCGACGCTCAGGAGTTGGGGATTACCGTAGATGAACAGAAAGGAGCGTGCACGCGATATGGCCACGTTCCTGGCCTTGGCAGGATCTCTTGATCTCTTGGCACAAAGCTGCAGGGGAAATATCTTGTAGTAGTCCTTCCACTCGCACTTGTACCATTAAAAGCAAGTATTTTGCAAGGAGAGTCTTGGGATATATTTTTGAATACCGAATTTTCTTTCTTTTATATTCGGTATTGGCTTGTCGAACTGTTCATCCAGTGCCGTCTCCGTTGGCGGCTGTGTCTGTTGCCATTTAATATTTAATCAAGATTTAAAAAACGTGATCTCAAAAAAAAAATATTTCAAAACTACTGAGAAAAGGATATAGAATGTGTGTTTGTATCTAATCTAATTTTCTTACCAATTGATGACCCAGGCCACGGCTTGCATCATCATTACGTTTTGTTTCACGGCCCCGTCTGCGAGAGTCTCCAGAATTAGGGTGTAAACTATTCATTTTCCCGTTGAATGAATTTCGTCACTTTGAGAAACCGAACCTTTAGTATTTCAGCAAGCTTAAGGAAATTATTCATTTTTCTGTTGAATACAATTCGTCACTTTGAGAAACCTATTTCAGCAAGCTTAAGGAAATTTTTTAAAAAATTTTCGAGTCTTTGTTTTATTGTTTATTTGTGTTATTATTTTCATGTATGAGTGTTGGTGGTGTGTAGTGTGTCGTTAAAATTTCACAAATTTCCCTGTATGCTTCGGAAACAGGCAATTCTGGCCTACACAAACTATGAAGTACAGTGTAGGCCGCTGCACCGATCAATTTCAACAATACTGCATTTTTTGTGTTTTCCTTTTTCACATTTAATTCGCACAAGTGTGTGTCGAATTTTTTCCCTTCATATGCAGAATGTTTCTTGATGTGGAGAAAATTCGGCAATTGCTGCCGTTTGATTAAATGTTGGAGCATTACTCGCTTTACTTTACTTTAGGACGTTGATGTGCAATGACTGTACCATCAAGTGGCCCATGCGCACCAAGCCGAAGCCTGTTACGCGCGGATCCCTGGAAGATACGCAGCCCTCCAACCGACCGAGGGCGCTGCCGCATGACGCGCGACACGTTTACCGAAACCGATCGCGAACATGCAGGAAAGATAGGTGTTAGACTAATATTCGAGGAAAAATTAGGGCTAAACACAACGCTAAACATGCAAAGTTACAAAAGAATATTACTAATTAAGGGCAAGGTATTTTTAGTATTAGTGATTTAAGTAGAGGAAGTGATTTAGTGGTGGATATTATATGGTAGAACGAATTATAATTCGAGCATAAGATCCGAAACGGTTCATTGAAGGAATAATTCGATCTACACAGTGGAAGGTACAAAGGAATAAAATTTCTAGAGGATCTAATAGGAATCGTGAAGTTTATGCGACTCAACAAGTCAGGGCTGTCGATGTCACTCCTGATCAAGTTGTGCACGAAAATCACACCAAGCATTTTTCTACGATTAAGTAAGGATGGAAGGTTTATTAAGAGCAATCTACGAGAGTAAGAAGGCAGTCTCACACCTTCATCCCTTCAGAGCAAAAAGTAAAAAGGTAGCAAAGGTAGCTGGAAATCCATTTCAAAAGATTGGGCGGAAACCCTAAAATGTCAAGTTTTTGTGCTCAAAGGGAGTGGTTTGCAGAGTCGAATGCTTTACTGAAATCGGTGTAAATGACATCCGTCTGCATGTTACCATGGAAGCCTTTAATAATAAAAGTTGTAAACTCTAGTAAATTTGTAGTTGTTGATCGTCGCCTTATAAATCCGTGCTGAGCTAGAGATATACATAAGTGATTTGCAGAGATGTTGCAAGTGCGTGGTTAACATTTTCTCAAACATTTTAGGAATAGCGGATAACTTTGATATACCTCTGTAATTCATTGCGTCAGACTTACTACCTTTCTTATGGAGGAATAATAAACGATTCCTTCCAGATCGGAGGGAAACGTGAGGAGTTAAGGGATAGGGTGAATAGTTTAAGCAGGGGTCCACTCAGAGCGTCGGCGCAGTACCTGAGTACACAGCCGGGGACTCCGTCAGGACCTGGTGAGAACACCGGCTTAACTAGTCGAAGATCCTGAAGCAGTGAGCTTTCATTTAACGAAGGGCTGAAAATGCCGTTCGATCTTGGTAAACTGTATGGATACTGGATACGGCTGACCAGAGTAGCTTTCATGGGAATAGGTTGTTTGGAAACCTAACCATTGCTTGCCGACGAATTATGAAATGATAGCGAGGATGGATATGCGGACGTTGTACTAGGTAATTTTGAGCTAGGTAAATTTGAAAGACTTTAGTCATCGTAAGGTTTTTGTTCCCTGAATGCTCTTCTGCGTTTCTGTGCCTGTTGGCGTACATTTAGCGAGAATTGCAACAAAAAAACGAGAAAGAACGTACGGAGTCGCTTCGAACGCGACTCTACTTTTATACCCGTACTCAGTCAGTACACATGTGATTTATGTGGAATTTTAAAATGTTTTATCATTTTTTACATTTTACATTTTTTTTGCTACATCTGTCATCGACATCTACATCTACATCATCTACATCAGTTCTCACAACACACACGTACGCTGCACGAGGCAGCATGTTTGAGCGTGAGTGTGCGTGTGAGAGAAGCTGCAGCAACAATCAACCCCAATAATTGACTTACGCCGCAAGAGGAGGTGGGGGATTGCTGCTGAAAATTCATTTCATCATTGTGGCTATAATAATGATCCGATCTGGACCAAATTCGGGAATCTGGTAGATATGGTCATTCTCTACAATACTGCATTTTTAGTTTTTTTCTATCTTAAAAATTGTGGATTTTCGTCTCTTGTGGGGGCGGAAGGGGGCGGGGCGAAATTTTGAAATACACTTGTTCAGGTTTGGTATGACAGGAGTCTTGGCCAAAAGTTTGGTTGCTCTAGCTCTTATAGTCTCTGAGATCCAGGCTACACAAAATACAAAAACCAAATCGACTCGATTTTGTGTGAGTGCGAAAGAGAGGGAGCGAAGTTTTTCGTATATTTGCCTCTATTGTGGCTATATTAATGATCCGATCCGATTCAGATTTGGGCCCCTGATAGATATGGGCTGTCTCTATGATTCTGCATTTTTAGTTTTTTGTTATTTTCAAAATTGTGGACGCCACAGATGTGCGCCCTTTGTGGGGGCGGAAGTGGGCGGGGCGGAATTTTTAAACTTTTTTCTAGGAGTGAGAGAACACATCAGTCTGAAAAAAAATTTGGTTGCTCTATCTCTTTTTAGCCTTCGAGCAATGGGCGACGAACAAGACGGACAGACGGACGGACAGACAGGGCTATATCGACTCGGCTATTGATGCTGATCAAGAATATATATGCTTTATATGGTCGGAAATTACTCCTTCTCTATGTTACACACATCCACTTTTACCACAAATACAATATACCCTATTACTCTTCGAGTACGGGTATAAAAACAGTAGCTAGTAGCTACGAGCGAAGTCTTGCTATGACATCGCAAATGAACGTGTATGCACATATACACACACATGCGTGTATGCATGTGTGCGAAGCGGAGTCTGCTGCGACGGCGCTTTGGGTTGCGCAGCGACAGCGGCGCACTAACCAAAAAAATCTCCTTTTTTTGTGTATACACATGTACATATGTACAGGCAAAATCGGGTGATTTTCTTCATTTTGTTTTTATTCGCAAGGTTTGTGTTCCCCAAATGCTCTTCTGCGTTTCTGAGTCCGTTAGCTATACATGTCTCTTCTCAGAGAAGAGTAAACCATGCTTACTCTGCACCCGTATCAGAATAATATTTGTACATGTGTATTTGTTTTCTTTTGGCAGGGGCAATAAATAATATTGTTTATTAGAAATATATATATGTTACGCCCAATAAGAGAGAGAGAAAGAGATCGAATATATATACATATTAGCTAAAAATCACACAAAAAGTGCATAACCAATTAAACAGAATTCGAAAATAATTTGAATTTATTAATTTAGAAATGTTTAGTTTCAAGCCATGTTTAGTCATGCCGAAATATTTCAGAAAATGCCCATCTCTAGTTTGTATGCCATCTCTAGTACAAATGCAATGGCCGTTACTGTCCATACCATCTCACTCACACTCGCATACATGTGTTGTTGTCTGGCAGCGCAGCTGTGAGCTGATTTTTTTCCTATAAAGGGCCGACGCCAGCGTGCCTCGGCGTCATTATTTTAAGTTTCTTTACCCAGCTCATATCATATTCTCTAACTCAGTAGTTAGATAGTAGTATAGTAGTAGTAGTAGTAATAGTAGTTAGATAGTAGTCTACTACTATCGAACGGTACCGCTTAGTGGTTTCACCGTTTCACCATTTTGGCTGACTATGCGGCGCAGTTTCTGGCACCTCATTTCTACCAAAATATTCTATCTCCATTCTTATATATATACATATATTGTTACCAAACAAGTAGAGTTATATATTGGATCGGAAGCTAAAGGGACAACTGACCTTTTCGGAGAGATGACCAAAGGCTCTATCTGATAGCTGCGACGTACAGTTTCGGGTTCTTGTTTATATACCGAATTTTCTTTTCTTTTATATATGTATTTGCCACGGCTTGCATCATCACTACGTTTTGTTCCACGGCCCCGTCTGCGAGAGTCTCCAGAATTGGGGTGTAAATTATTCATATTTCCGTTAAATAAAATTCGTCACTTTGAGAAACCGAACCTATAGTATTTCAGCAAGCTTAAGGAAATTTTTAAAATGTTCGATTATTTTTGTATTATTTATTTTTGTTATTATTTTCATGTATTTATTTATTTTGCCATTTCGCCCTACAAATTTGGTATGTGGTGGTACCTTTGAAATGTTTTTGGACAGTTTCTTGGCATGGCTGAGCACATTTTTATACTTTTTGATTTCTGCTGCGAACATTGCAAAATTTCAAAGAGATGACGTGCTGCTGCCGCTGGAAATGAAATATGCATCTCTCTGGTGTTTGCCTGTTGGCGCTGATAAAACTGATGCCAAGAACTTATGTATGTATGTATGTACATATGTATGTATATGTAACTGCCGTGTTCGTGCCCGTCTGTATGCTTGCTGATGGCATTGGTAAACTGTTTGTGGCCGCCGGAAGGGCAAGACAAGGTTATGACTGCCGTGTTGGTGCGGTAGCACAAGCCGTTACCCAGCTGGGAAAATCTCCTTCTTCATCCAGGCCGTTTCGTAGGAAGATCTCGTTGAGCTATTGTGGAGTTTTGACCTAGCCGGATACCGCTCTAAGCGCACCATCAAGCTGTTTACGCAAACCACAATTAAAGAGCGGCACCAGAAAGGCTGTTACGATTTCAAAGCGGATCCGACTATACAAATAATTTTTCAGAATAGTCTTGAATGTGCATCAAGACATGGATAAGTAAGTACTATGAAGATTGTGAGCAGCTAACACTTTTTATAGTCTCCATTTGAGTTTAGGAGGATGTGTGTAACGCATAGAAGGAAACGTTTCCGACTCCATAAAGTATATTTACTCTGGATCAGCATCCATAGCCGAGTCGATACAGCCATAGCGCCGTCACTTTTCCCCCGGGCAGTGTGCGCCCTCTGGGGAAGGAGAACAACGGATTTAAATTTCCCTTTTTTTTAAATAATAAATAATTAAAAGAAAATAATAGTAAATAAACAAATGAAAATAATAACAAAATAAATAATAAAAAAGAGTCGAACATTTTTAAAATTTCCTTAAGCTTGCTGAAATAGGTTTGTCAAAGTGACGAATTTTATTCAACGGAAAAATGAATAATTTAACCCCTAGTAGTGATGATGCAAGCCGTGGCCTGGGTCTTCAATTGGTAAGAAAATTAGATTAGATACAAACACACATTCTATATCCTTTAAATTTTATATTTATATCCGAGTGTAATTGAGTGTTTGTGGATATAGCTGCATATGCTAGTAGGACCGAAAGACATATGCATATGCAAACAAATTTTGCTTTTCTAGTCTCTTTTTCCCCTTTTCCCCTGCAGTACATGTTGGTACTCAAAACAGCCAGTCTAAGGGTTAAATGATACAGCATAACCTTTTTGAGATTGCCTCATTACGCCTCCCTCAAGTGTTCGCTAAAGTCAGGCAATGTACCAAAAAATAACAATAGCAATATACAAAAAATATTAAAATGGTGAGAGTGAATATTAGTGCTAACAAAAACACTAGCAAATATACAAATTAAATTAAATAAGATGTGAACGATGAAAATATTGAAATCGAAATGAAGCGGTTGACGCTGGCACTCTTTTATAGGGCCACAGCAGAGAGCTTTCCTCTACCATCAGTGCTGAACAAATTTTAGAGTTAAAAAAGCTAGATTACAAATATATATGAAAAAAAGCTAAGCTAACAAATAATCCTACTAACTACACTCCACAAATAGAATATTTTGTGGATTTACTGAATTTGTATACCAGCGATAGCTTAATAATTTTAAATACACAAATTTAATAACAAAACTAAACTAAAAAAAAAAATCAAGTTTGTATGAAAAAATGTTCAATTTTACAAGCTATCATGCCTTATCGAGCATTAAGTAAGCTAAAATGTCAGAACTGTCGGTAACGGACAAATAAATCCGCCATTTTATTTTTTGTAACTCTTTTAGCGAGAATTGCAACAAAAAAATTAACGACAAAAACAGTAGCAGCTACCAGCGAAGTCTTGCTATGACATTGCAAATAAACGTGTATGCACATATACATGTGCATATGCATGTGTGCGAAGCGGAGTCTGCTGCGACGGCGCTTTGGGTTGCGCAGCGACAGCGGCGCTGTCATGTGTATACACATGTACATATGTATGTACAAGCAAAATCGGGTGATTTGTTTTTTATGTGTATACATACATACATATGTACAAGCCCAATCGGGTGATTTGTTTTTTATACATATGTACAAGCAAATCGGGTGATTTTTCTTCATTTGTTTTTATTCGCAAAGGTTTTTGTTCCCCAAATGCTCTTCTGCGTTTCGGAGTCCGTTAGCTATACATGTCTCTTCTCAGAGAAGAGTAAACCATGCTTACTCTGCACCCGTATCAGAATAATATTTGTACATGTGTATTTGTTTTCTTTTTGGCAGGGGCAATAAATAATATTGTTTATTAGAAATATATATATGTTACGCCCAATAAGAGAGAGAGAAAGAGATCGAATATATATACATATTAGCTAAAAATCACACAAAAAGTCCATAACCAATTAATCGGTAATATGCTAAACAGAATTCGAAAATAATTTGAATTTATTAATTTAGAAATGTTTAGTTTCAAGCCATGTTTAGTCATGCTGAAATATTTCAGAAAAATGCCCATCTCTAGTTTGTATGCCATCTCTAGTACAACTGCAATGGCCGTTACTGTCCATTAGGGCTGCAAAAACATCGATGGTAAATTCGATACTATCGAGGTTTTCAGATTTGTCCGATACATCGAGGTTGGATTTTCAACATCGATAGTTCACTGCATGGTGACGCTCCAAAGCACGTGTAAGTATTTTGTTAAAAGAAATTTTTTTATATGAAAATAAATTAATATTTTAACAGTTTTTGTTATGAGTGGTGGTTCCTCTTCGAAAATGGACAAGTTTCTGTGCATATCAAGTAAGTAAAAGTTTTTAGATGGAGTGTCTATATTATTACAACATTATTACGGTTTAGGCAAAGTCAACGCTACTTCTGCGGCACCTACTACTGTGTTTGCGCCTTCGGCTGTTGATGCTGCTTCTGTTTCTGCGCCTTCGTCTGTTGCTGCTGCTTGTGTTTCTGCGCCTTCGTCTGTTGCTGCTGCTTGTGTTTCTGCGCCTTCGTCTGTTGCTGCTGCTTGTGTTTTAAATGCTGGTAAGCGTAAGAAATGCCTATCCGACGTTTGGAACTATTTTGACAAATGTCAAAATAAACTATTTGCTAAATGTCGTTTGTGTGGAAACGAGTACAAGACGTCGGGAAATACTTCGAATCTAACAGACCATTTACGACGTATCCATCCGCTCAATACTTTGACGACAACAGAACCTTCACCTAAAATTAATAAATACATACATCGATCTGAATCATATGATTCCACATCAACAAGGAAAAAAATGATCGACAAAGTGCTTGCTGAAATGGTTGCGGTAGATGTCCTACCATTTAGCTTCGTGGAAGGCGTGGGGTTCCGTAAATTTGTTAGTGTAGTCGATCCGAAGTACAACCTGCCAAGTCGTACAACACTGCAGCATGTCCATGTTCAAAACATATATGAGGAGACATTGGCTTTATTAAAAAAAAAACTCGACAACATAGAACATTGCGCGATAACGACAGATGGTTGGACTTCACGTGCAAACGTTAATTTTCTAACAGTAACGGTCCATTTTATTGAAAACTTTACACTTAAAACTGCTGTTCTGTCAACACAACCATTACTAAATGACGAAAACCACTCCAGTGTCAACATTGCCAATACTCTAAAGGAAATATTTAATGATTTCGGCATTTTCGACAAAATTGTGACCATCGTTACCGACAACGCAGTTTCAATGAAAAAGGCGTGTGCGATTCTTGAAAAGAAAAACTTGGGTTGCTTTGCCCACACATTGAATTTGATCGTTCAAGAGGCACTGGAATTAAACGTTGTAAAAGAAATTGTGGCATGCGTTAAACACATAGTGACTTACTTCAAAAGCAGCACGATTGCGTATGCTAAACTTAAAAAAGAGCAAAATGCAGTGAAGCCGTTAAGTCTAGTTCAGGAAGTCCCCACACGTTGGAACAGTGCGTTCCACATGATGAAACGAGTTCTTGTCCTAAGGGAAGCAATTGGCGCAGTCCTGCTTAAGACATCAAAAGCACCTCTACCCTTAAATGAGGATCAATATACATCGATTCAAGAAATATGCACCGTCCTAGAACCATTTGAAATTGCTACTATAAACACGTCAGCTGCAAAAACAACAACAATAAATTTAGTTATACCGACAACACTTGGTCTACTTATTAAACTAGACGCTGCTATGTTGCAAATGAAGACCACAGCAGGAATCGAGATGTGTAAAATTCTAAAAACCAAAGCAATGTCAAGGCTTTCACCATATGAAGTTCGAACTGGCACACGGCTAGCCACGATTCTAGATCCACGTTTCAAAAAAGAAGGTTTCCGCGAGCCAAGCAACGCAGAGCAAGCATCAAAGGCGCTAGAGAACGAGCTTTCGTTATTGAAAAGTATGCCAAAAACTAATCTTTTTTCTACCGAGGAACCGCCAAGTAGTAATAAGGAAAACTCCTTAGACCTCTATAGTTTTGTTACACAAAAAGTGCAACAAAAATCAAAGACCAATCGATCGGATGCAATTATAGAGTTGCGCCAATATTTTGAGCAGCAGAATGCATCTCGTGACACAGATCCGCTGGAGTATTGGAAGGTAAATTTGTATACATATTATATAATGCTGAACTTTAATAACTATTTTGAACTTTCTTATAGTGTAACGAAACCCAATTTGGATCGCTTTCCCAGTGCATCATAAAATATTTGTGCGTGCCAGCAACCTCAACGGAATCTGAGCGAATGTTCAGTAAAGCTGGAGAAATTGTTTCGACTAAACGTGCATCTCTGAAACCAAAAAACGTAAATGTATTATTATTTTTAGAAAAAAATCTGTGGATCTCACAATAATGTTCCTTATAATCTACCAAATGAATAACTAACGAAGACTCTTATGTTTATTTAGTTTTAAGAAACAATTTATGAACTGAACTGAACTATTTTTTAATTTTAACTGAAAGATATCTTATGAAGACTTATTTTGCGTTTATTTAGTTTTAACATGTGTTAATTTGAAGAAATAAAATCTTGTATGTTTAAACCTTTGTATTTTATTGAGGCAGTATGAAATTTAATTTAATTTTTATAATTTTCAAAAAATTTTCGCTGTTTTAACGATACCTCGATGTTATTTTGTGAAAACATCGATGTTTTAAAACATCGAAGATGGCAACCATCGATGTACCCACCATCGATGTTTTTGCAGCCCTACTGTCCATACCATCTCACTCACACTCGCATACATGTGTTGTTGTCTGGCAGCGCAGCTGTGAGCATTTTTTTTTCCTATAAAAAGGCCGACGCCAGCGTGCCTCGGCGTCATTATTTTAAGTTTCTTTACCCAGCTCATATCATATTCTCTAACTCAGTAGTTAGATAGTAGTAGATAGTAGTATAGTAGTAGTAGTAGTAATAGTAGTTAGATAGTAGTCTACTACTGTCGAACGGTACCGCTTAGTGGTTTCACCGTTTCACCATTTTGGCTGACTATGCGGCGCAGTTTCTGGCACCTCATTTCTACCAAAATATTCTATCTCCATTCTTATATATATACATATATTGTTACCAAACAAGTAGAGTTATAAATTGGATCGGAAGCTAAAGGGACAACTGACCTTTTTCGGAGAGATGACCAAAGGCTCTATCTGATAGCTGCGACGTACAGTTTCGGGTTCTTGTTTATATACCGAATTTTCTTTCTTTTATATATGTATTTGCCACGGCTTGCATCATCACTACGTTTTGTTCCACGGCCCCGTCTGCGAGAGTCTCCAGAATTAGGGTGTAAATTATTCACAAAATGTGATGAGATGACGCCAATTGTCGTCGACGCTCAGGAGTTGGGGATTACCGTAGATGAACAGAAAGGAGCGTGCACGCGATATGGCCACGTTCCTGGCCTTGGCAGGATCTCTTGATCTCTTGGCACAAAGCTGCAAGGGGAAATATCTTGTAGTAGTCCTTCCACTCGCACTTGTACCATTAAAAGCAAGTATTTTGCAAGGAGAGTTTTGGGATATATTTTGAATATCGAATTTTCTTTCTTTTATATTCGGTATTGGCTTGTCGAACTGTTCATCCAGTGCCGTCTCCGTTGGCGGCTGTGTCTGTTGCCATTTAATATTCAATCCAGATTTAAAAAACGTGATCTCAAAACAAAAATATTTCAAAACTACTGGGAAAAGGATATAGAAAGTGTGTTTGTATCTAATCTAATTTTCTTACCAATTGATGACCCAGGCCACGGCTTGCATCATCATTACGTTTTGTTTCACGGCCCCGTCTGCGAGAGTCTCCAGAATTAGGGTGTAAACTATTCATTTTCCCGTTGAATGAATTTCGTCACTTTGAGAAACCGAACCTTTAGTATTTCAGCAAGCTTAAGGAAATTATTCATTTTTCTGTTGAATACAATTCGTCACTTTGAGAAACCTATTTCAGCAAGCTTAAGGAAATTTTTTAAAAATTTTCGAGTCTTTGTTTTATTGTTTATTTGTGTTATTATTTTCATGTATGAGTGTTGGTGGTGTGTAGTGTGTCGTTAAAATTTCACAAATTTCCTGTATGCTTCGGAAACAGGCAATTCTGGCCTACACAAACTATGAAGTACAGTGTAGGCCGCTGCAGATCGATCAATTTCAACAATACTGCATTTTTTGTGTTTTCCTTTTTCACATTTAATTCGCACAAGTGTGTGTCGAATTTTTCCCTTCATATGCAGAATGTTTCTTGATGTGGAGAAAATTCGGCAATTGCTGCCGTTTGATTAAATGTTGGAGCATTACTCGCTTTATTTTTACTTTAGGACGTTGATGTGCAATGACTGTACCATCAAGTGGCCCATGCGCACCAAGCCGAAGCCTGTTACGCGCGGATCCCTGGAAGATACGCAGCCCTCCAACCGACCGAGGGGCGCTGCCGCATGACGCGCGACACGTTTACCGAAACCGATCGCGAACATGCAGGAAAGATAGGTGTTAGACTAATATTCGAGGAAAAATTAGGGCTAAACACAACGCTAAACATGCAAAGTTACAAAAGAATATTACTAATTAAGGGCAAGGTATTTTAGTATTAGTGATTTAAGTAGAGGAAGTGATTTAGTGGTGGATATTATATGGTAGAACGAATTATAATTCGAGCATAAGATCCGAAACGGTTCATTGAAGGAATAATTCGATCTACACAGTGGAAGGTACAAAGGAATAAAATTTCTAGAGGATCTAATAGGAATCGTGAAGTTTATGCGACTCAACAAGTCAGGGCTGTCGATGTCACTCCTGATCAAGTTGTGCACGAAAATCACACCAAGCATTTTTCTACGATTAAGTAAGGATGGAAGGTTTATTAAGAGCAATCTACGAGAGTAAGAAGGCAGTCTCACACCTTCATCCCTTCAGAGCAAAAAGTAAAAAGGTAGCAAAGGTAGCTGGAAATCCATTTCAAAAGATTGGGCGGAAACCCTAAAATGTCAATTTTTTTTGTGCTCAAAGGGAGTGGTTTTGCAGAGTCGAATGCTTTACTGAAATCGGTGTAAATGACATCCGTCTGCATGTTACCATGGAAGCCTTTAATAATAAAAGTGGTAAACTCTAGTAAATTTGTAGTTGTTGATCGTCGCCTTATAAATCCGTGCTGAGCTAGAGATATAAGTGATTTGCAGAGATGTTGCAAGTGCGGGGTTAACATTTCCTCAAACATTTTAGGAATAGCGGATAACTTTGATATACCTCTGTAATTCATTGCGTCAGACTTACTACCTTTCTTATGGAGAGGAATAATAAACGATTCCTTCCAGATCGGAGGGAAACGTGAGGAGTTAAGGGATAGGGTGAATAGTTTAAGCAGGGGTCCACTCAGAGCGTCGGCGCAGTACCTGGGTACACAGCCGGGGACTCCGTCAGGACCTGGTGAGAACACCGGCTTAACTAGTCGAAGATCCTGAAGCAGTGAGCTTGCATTTAGCGAAGGGCTGAAAATGCCGTTCGATCTTGGTAAACTGTATGGATACTGGATACGGCTGACCAGAGTAGCTTTCATGGGAATAGGTTGTTTGGAAACCTAACCATTGCTTGCCGACGAATTATGAAATGATAGCGAGCATGGATGTGCGTGCAGACGTTTTACGCTTGCTGTTTACGAAGCTGTAAAACTGTTAAGGGTCCTGAGAAAAGCGCATCCTGCATCGAGCTAGGTAATTTTGAGAGACTTT
Source organism: Drosophila bifasciata (assembly GCA_009664405.1). NCBI lineage: Eukaryota > Metazoa > Arthropoda > Insecta > Diptera > Drosophilidae > Drosophila > Drosophila bifasciata. The sequence continues at coordinate 35,507,775 of CM019041.1, forward strand.
TGTCATCGCAAGGTTTTTGTTCCCTGAATGCTCTTCTGCGTTTCTGTGCCTGTTGGCGTACATTTAGCGAGAATTGCAACAACAAAATTAACGAAAACGAGAAAGAACGTACGGAGTCGCTTCGAACGCGACTCTACTTTTATACCCGTACTCAGTCAGTACACATGTGATTTATGTGGAATTTTAAAATGTTTTATCATTTGTGGAAATGATACAGCATAACCGTTTGAGATTGCCTCATTACGCCTCCCTCAAGTGTTCGCTAAAGTCAGGCAATGTACCAAAAATAACAATAGCAATATTTAAAAATATTAAACAAAATATTCAAATGGTAAATAAATATCATTGCTAACAACAACAGTAGCAATATACCAAAATATTAAACAAGATGTGAACGATGAAAAAGTTGAAAACGAAATGAAGCGGTTGACGTTGGCAACCGTTTATAGGACTAGAGCAGAAGCTTCCCTCTACCATCAGTGCTGAAAAATTAGATTACAAATATATATGACAAAAATACATATAGCTGAAACCGAAATGAGCAAGCTAACAAATAATCCTACTAACTACACCCCACAAATAGAATATTTTGTGGATTTACTGAATTTGTATACCAGCGATAGCTTAATAATTTTCAATACACAAATTTAATAACAAAACTAAACTAAAAAAAAATCAAGTTTGTATGAAAAAAATGCTCAATTTTACAAGCTATCATGCCTTATCGAGCATTAAGTAAGCTAAAATGTCAGAACTGTCGGTAACGGACAAATAAATCCGCCATTTTATTTTTTTTTGTAACTCTTTTTTTAGCGAGAATTGCAACAAAAAAATTAACGACAAAAACAGTAGCTACCAGCGAAGTCTTGCTATGACATTGCAAATAAACGTGTATGCACATATACACACATGCGTGTATGCATGTGTGCGAAGCGGATTCTGCTGCGACGGCGCTTTGGGTTGCGCAGCGACAGCGGCGGCGCTGTCATGTGTATACACATGTACATATGTATGTACAAGCAAAATCGGGTGATTTGTTTTTATGTGTATACATACATACATATGTACAAGCCCAATCGGGTGATTTGTTTTTTATACATATGTACAAGCAAAATCGGGTGATTTTCTTCATTTTGTTTTTATTCGCAAGGTTTTTGTTCCCCAAATGCTCTTCTGCGTTTCGGAGTCCGTTAGCTATACATGTCTCTTCTCAGAGAAGAGTAAACCATGCTTACTCTGCACCCGTATCAGAATAATATTTGTACATGTGTATTTGTTTTCTTTTGGCAGGAGCAATAAATAATATTGTTTATTAGAAATATATATATGTTACGCCCAATAAGAGAGAGAGAGAAAGAGATCGAATATATATACATATTAGCTAAAAATCACACAAAAAGTGCATAACCAATTAAACAGAATTCGAAAATAATTTGAATGTATTAATGTAGAAATGTTTAGTTTCAAGCCATGTTTAGTCATGCCGAAATATTTCTGGCACCTCATTTCTACCAAAATATTCTATCTCCATTCTTATATATATACATATATTGTTACCAAACAAGTAGAGTTATATATTGGATCGGAAGCTAAAGGGACAACTGACCTTTTCGGAGAGATGACCAAAGGCTCTATCTGATAGCTGCGACGTACAGTTTCGGGTTCTTGTTTATATACCGAATTTTCTTTCTTTTATATATGTATTTGCCACGGCTTGCATCATCACTACGTTTTGTTCCACGGCCCCGTCTGCGAGAGTCTCCAGAATTGGGGTGTAAATTATTCATATTTCCGTTAAATAAAATTCGTCACTTTGAGAAACCGAACCTATAGTATTTCAGCAAGCTTAAGGAAATTTTTAAAATGTTCGATTATTTTTGTATTATTTATTTTTGTTATTATTTTCATGTATTTATTTATTTTGCCATTTCGCCCTACAAATTTGGTATGTGGTGGTACCTTTGAAATGTTTTTGGACAGTTTCTTGGCATGGCTGAGCACATTTTTATACTTTTTGATTTCTGCTGCGAACATTGCAAAATTTCAAAGAGATGACGTGCTGCTGCCGCTGGAAATGAAATATGCATCTCTCTGGTGTTTGCCTGTTGGCGCTGATAAAACTGATGCCAAGAACTTATGTATGTATGTATGTACATATGTATGTATATGTAACTGCCGTGTTCGTGCCCGTCTGTATGCTTGCTGATGGCATTGGTAAACTGTTTGTGGCCGCCGGAAGGGCAAGACAAGGTTATGACTGCCGTGTTGGTGCGGTAGCACAAGCCGTTACCCAGCTGGGAAAATCTCCTTCTTCATCCAGGCCGTTTCGTAGGAAGATCTCGTTGAGCTATTGTGGAGTTTTGACCTAGCCGGATACCGCTCTAAGCGCACCATCAAGCTGTTTACGCAAACCACAATTAAAGAGCGGCACCAGAAAGGCTGTTACGATTTCAAAGCGGATCCGACTATACAAATAAGCTTTCAGAATAGTCTTGAATGTGCATCAAGACATGGATAAGTAAGTACTATGAAGATTGTGAGCAGCTAACACTTTTTATAGTCTCCATTTGAGTTTAGGAGGATGTGTGTAACGCATAGAAGGAAACGTTTCCGACTCCATAAAAGTATATTTACTCTGGATCAGCATCCATAGCCGAGTCGATACAGCCATAGCGCCGTCACTTTTCCCCGGGCGGTGTGCGCCCTCTGGGGAAGGAGAACAACGGATTTAAATTTCCTTTTTTTAAATAATAAATAATTAAAAGAAAATAATAGTAAATAAACAAATGAAAATAATAACAAAATAAATAATAAAAAAAGAGTCGAACATTTTAAAAATTTCCTTAAGCTTGCTGAAATAGGTTTGTCAAAGTGACGAATTTTATTCAACGGAAAAATGAATAATTTAACCCCTAGTAGTGATGATGCAAGCCGTGGCCTGGGTCTTCAATTGGTAAGAAAAATTAGATTAGATACAAACACACATTCTATATCCTTTAAATTTTATATTTATATCCGAGTGTAATTGAGTGTTTGTGGATATAGCTGCATATGCTAGTAGGACCGAAAGACATATGCATATGCAAACAAATTTTGCTTTTCTAGTCTCTTTCCCCCTTTTCCCCCTGCAGTACATGTTGGTACTCAAAACAGCCAGTCTAAGGGTTAAATGATACAGCATAACCTTTTGAGATTGCCTCATTACGCCTCCCTCAAGTGTTCGCTAAAGTCAGGCAATGTACCAAAAATAACAATAGCAATATACAAAAATATTAAAATGGTGAGAGTGAATATTAGTGCTAACAAAAACACTAGCAATATACAAATTAAATTAAATAAGATGTGAACGATGAAAATATTGAAATCGAAATGAAGCGGTTGACGCTGGCACTCTTTTATAGGGCCACAGCAGAGAGCTTTCCTCTACCATCAGTGCTGAACAAATTTTAGAGTTAAAAAGCTAGATTACAAATATATATGAAAAAAGCTAAGCTAACAAATAATCCTACTAACTACACTCCACAAATAGAATATTTTTGTGGATTTACTGAATTTGTATACCAGCGATAGCTTAATAATTTTAAATACACAAATTTAATAACAAAACTAAACTAAAAAAAAAATCAAGTTTGTATGAAAAAAATGCTCAATTTTACAAGCTATCATGCCTTATCGAGCATTAAGTAAGCTAAAATGTCAGAACTGTCGGTAACGGACAAATAAATCCGCCATTTTATTTTTTGTAACTCTTTTAGCGAGAATTGCAACAAAAAAATTAACGACAAAAACAGTAGCTACCAGCGAAGTCTTGCTATGACATTGCAAATAAACGTGTATGCACATATACATGTGCATATGCATGTGTGCGAAGCGGAGTCTGCTGCGACGGCGCTTTGGGTTGCGCAGCGACAGCGGCGCTGTCATAATGTATACACATGTACATACGTATGTACAAGCAAAATCGGGTGATTTGTTTTTTATGTGTATACATACATACATATGTACAAGCCCAATCGGGTGATTTGTTTTTTATGTGTATACATGCATATGTATGTACAACCAAAATCGGGTGATTTGTTTTTTATACATATGTACAAGCAAAATCGGGTGATTTTCTTCATTTTGTTTTTATTCGCAAGGTTTGTGTTTCCCAAATGCTCTTCTGCGTTTCTGAGTCCGTTAGCTATACATGTCTCTTCTCAGAGAAGAGTAAACCATGCTTACTCTGCACCCGTATCAGAATAATATTTGTACATGTGTATTTGTTTTCTTTTGGCAGGGGCAATAAATAATATTGTTTATTAGAAATATATATATGTTACGCCCAATAAGAGAGAGAGAAAGAGATCGAATATATATACATATTAGCTAAAAATCACACAAAAAGTCCATAACCAATTAATCGGTAATATGCTAAACAGAATTCGAAAATAATTTGAATTTATTAATTTAGAAATGTTTAGTTTCAAGCCATGTTTAGTCATGCTGAAATATTTCAGAAAATGCCCATCTCTAGTTTGTATGCCATCTCTAGTACAACTGCAATGGCCGTTACTGTCCATACCATGGCAAAATAAGTGCTTGTGTATAAGGTAGTCTACTCGGCTGCCAAACTAGCTCTTGTATGATTGCAATGAGTGCGAGTGAAATGGCACATAGTACATGAGTGCGACTGAAAGGCACTGCTGTGAGTTGATTAACCCCTTGTTGCCTGTTGGGGTGGAAAATAGCCTACAATAATGAATTGAGACGATGTTATTTTTGTGTTTATAATTTTATTTTTAATAATTTTGAATTTCCAACTAAACGTTGTTTTTGATTCTTAATAGCTAATTTTTTGTTTAAATATTTAAGTCTAAAATAAATTCTAGTTTTAAAATAAAATTGTTTTACATTATTATCAATTTGTACATGTTTAGCAGCAATTAATAATTTTTTTTTTATGTCTTTAGTTATTTCAATAGTATTGTGAATATTATTTATAAATATAGACTCTAAGTGTTTTAATGTAGCAGTAAACTGGTCTGACGGCTTTATAAGCCCGCCGTGCGATACCTCATCCACATATGTAAATCCAGATTGCGTTGATTCATTAGACAACCTTAATTTTCTAACAACATAACCTGCTAGATATTCCATAGCGTCCTCCGTTAGTTCATCCATGATGTACTCTGCAGCTATGTTGTTGTCCATCTCTATTTCGAACTCTTCGAACTCTTTCGACCACCCTTTCCACTTCCCTTCATCGGGCTCATTCTCCTTATTGCCATTTGGGTTATGTTGAGATTGAGCCAGCTGTCGCAGTTGTCCTCGTCAACATTTCCGTTACCGGCTAACAACTCTGTATTCTTGGCTGAATAATATTTAAGGGTTATTAATAAATGAAAATAATCAAATAAACACATAAAACAGGACAACACATAACTACCAACATTCACAATTCAAACTTTGCTGAAACATAAATCTAGACATTTGACAATTATTATTATTAAAATCAATTATTTGCTAATTAACAAATTGTTTTAGTTTTGTCTTACCTACAATGTATTTTCTTAATCTATACTTAAATTGTAAGGGTGACGGATGGTCATGTTGTCCACCCTTCGCCCGCATGGCTCGAAAAAAATTTTCAACAATATCTTGATTCAGCCGACTTGTCAAAATATACTCCATTCCGTACTTTTCATTTGCAATAGGCATGCAGTCCATCAAGAGATGCATTGTTTATTAGTATCCTTTTTGGAATGGGAGCCTATGGGTCTTGCCGCATATCCTATTACTCATAATGTGAGACATCTGTTTTAAAATGTCTCTTTGCAGTTCGAGCTGCTTGCCATAAGGCTGAGTAGTTTCGATGCAGTTGGACGTTGACAGCTTTGAATTGAAAACGTCGAACCAATCGTTGAGGAGTTTAAATAAATCCGAGGTTTCGACTGCATTTTCAACTTGATAGCCTAAAGAGTAGCAGCGTCTGATGGCACTGGCGGTTGTATTCGAAAATAATTGTGTTGCTAATTTGACCTTTTGCTTGGCAAAGGAGCGAACATTTAAATGGCTCTCATTTACTTTGAACAATATTGTTACATCTGTTTTACAACAGTGAGTTATAGTTTGTTCGACAGTCGACTTGGTCAATGTTTGTCCGTTTATATGTAAACCTGTAGCCAAATAATGGTTACGAACCAGCTTTATTAGATGTGGTGCATCTGAAAACACGAAAATTTTCAGATCTTCATCCTCGGGATGGCCAAACCAGGTTTTTTCTAATTGTAAATTTAAAAAAATTAACAACTATCTTTGATTTCATTCATAATAAGAATATACTTTACCTTCAGATATACCGAGCTCTCTCCATAATCTTTGGTTTCCAGCACCCATATCGGAGACAATTGATACCACAAAATATCCTCTTCTGTGTAGTTTTTATTAATTCATAAAGAGTTGGCACGTCCATTCTGGTATCATAGTCGAAGAACACTGGTTGCTTCCACGATTTTTTTCAATCCTCGAACCATCGCAAGTTGCACGTATTCGCTTGGCTCGTATACAACGTCCGCCGAGCTGTCGTACTCGAATGTACCAGCAACCTTCATTTCGTCGAATGCTAATACGCAAAGCTTATCTGCCGTATCCATGTCCATATTGTCCATAAGATCGATGACCACATCCAGGCAACCAGTCTGTATTTCCACGTTTGACAACCACTTGTATAATGTTGCCCGACAAGGTAATGGAAATCCTTTTTTTTGTACAGATGGTTATATGCCCTAGGACCTGCGGTATGGAGGCACATAGCCCATGATATGTCATCTGAATTAAATTCTGACCTCTTTCCACCACTCTTTAAAATTTTTATTTGGGTCTGAGTGAAGATGGTACTTAAAGATTTCTCTAACTGGCTTGCGTCCTCTACGAGCTTACGTAAGCTCTGTACTTCATCCTCCAAAGCACGAATCTTTTGCCTCAGAGTCTTTATTTCCATGGACGTTGAATGATTTATCACTGTGTCCCTACAAGACAGTTTCATTATGTTTACATATCCATCCATATGTACAAAAAGAAATATATGTACATATATATTTTCACACGCCAAACTTACTCAGTTTCCGTACTGGCATTAGCATAGCCTTCTTTAACACTTTCATCCTCTTTTTCTCTCTTTGCGGAACGGCATCATTGTTTTAAGCGTCTCTTCTTATAAATCTTCCCTTGGGAGCAGTCCTCCACTGAGACGCATTAAAATGTGTATCACATATTTGGGAATTTTTGCTTAGGCTGCACCCCAGGCTTTCCTCCCACAGCTTTCTCTTCATTTCACATTTCGGGGCATGAATGATTTTCACGCCCGGTACATTCTTGCGGCAAAAATAACAATAGTTCATTTTTTTCTTTTTTTTGAACACGTTAGGGTTAATGCGAAAAATAAAACGAGAAAAAATCGTCCGTAACCAACCTTCCACTTTGACAAGCAAACGTGCACTGGCAAAAGAGCTAGTAAACCCGAAAGCAAAGGCAGCCGAGTAGACTACCTTACGAAGGCACTCGTTTTGCCATGGTCCATACCATCTCACTCACACTCGCATACATGTGTTGTTGTCTGGCAGCGCAGCTGTGAGCTGATTTTTCCTATAAAAGGCCGACGCCAGCGTGCCTCGGCGTCATTATTTTAAGTTTCTTTACCCAGCTCATATCATATTCTCTAACTCAGTAGTTAGATAGTAGTAGATAGTAGTATAGTAGTAGTAGTAGTAATAGTAGTTAGATAGTAGTCTACTACTGTCGAACGGTACCGCTTAGTGGTTTCACCGTTTCACCATTTTGGCTGACTATGCGGCGCAGTTTCTGGCACCTCATTTCTACCAAAATATTCTATCTCCATTCTTATATATATACATATATTGTTACCAAACAAGTAGAGTTATAAATTGGATCGGAAGCTAAAGGGACAACTGACCTTTTCGGAGAGATGACCAAAGGCTCTATCTGATAGCTGCGACGTACAGAACCCGAAGGTTCTTGTTTAAATACCGAATTTTCTTTCTTTTATATATTTGCCACGGCTTGCATCATCACTACGTTTTGTTCCACGGCCCCGTCTGCTCCATCGATAGAGAACTCTCCGTCATAAACGCTGTGATATAATGTTTTTATTATCAAGTTAAAAAGAAATAAAGCACAGCTTTTACTTAACATGTAATGAAGAAGTTGTCATATTTGCATGAACTAAATGTTCGCTAATCGCTAGCCTCGTAGTAGGAGGACGCATCTTCCTCATCGGAGTCAACTGGCAGAAAGGATTTGGGTAGTTCGCAGCCAAAGTAGGCATTGTTGTTCGCACAAAAATGTGATGAGATGACGCCAATTGTCGTCGACGCTCAGGAGTTGGGGATTACCGTAGATGAACAGAAAGGAGCGTGCACGGGATATGGCGCCAGCTACCACTTATCTTGTAGTAGTCCTTCCACTCGCACTTGTACCATTAATAGCATGTATTTTACAAGGAGTGCCTAGGAGTGTTTTTTCAAAAGTTGACAGTCGACCGCAAGGACACCGAAGTGAGTCGACTGCGCTTTTGCATGTGAAAGTGTAAATTGGTTTTCACACAATGTTGAATGCATAGCGCATTCAACTCTAGCGACTACATTTGCGCTGACCAAGCCATTTCGCTCCAACCTGGTTATGAGCACGATAAAAACTATACATAGGCGAATCAAATGGGAACAATAATCAACAAGTTGGACGCCCAAAGTTCGCAGACTTGTTGAAAGGGGAAAACACACAAAATAACGAAGGACCCGTCAATGCGAACAGCAAGCTCATGAAAAACCTTTTATCATGTGAAATTGAAGCCACTCCTTTTAAAATAGTTGCTATTAATGGTACAAGTGCGAGTAGAAGGACTACTACAAGATATTTCCCCCTGCAGCTTTGTGCCAAGAGAACAAGAGATCCTGCCAAGGCCAGGAACGTGGCCATATCGCGTGCACGCTCCTTTCTGTTCATCTACGGTAATCCCCAACTCCTGAGCGTCGACGACAATTGGCGTCATCTCATCACATTTTGTGCGAATAACAATGCCTACTTGGGCTGCGAACTACCCAAATCCTTTCTGCCAGTTGACTCCGATGAGGAAGATGCGTCCTCCTACTACGAGGCTAGCGATTAGCGAACATTTAGTTCATGCAAATATGACAACTTCTTCATTACATTACATTAAGTAAAAGCTGTGCTTAATTCTTTTGTAACTTGATAATAAAAACATTATATCACAGCGTTTATGACGGAGAGTTCTCTATCGATGGAGAATTCCCGAAGCCATTACTACGACAGTAACGGAATCAACAGAATTCTACAAGGAAAACACCAAACAATGGATACTTAAACTACCTCCGATTAGCGATTAGCGAACAGTTAGTTCATGCAAATATGACAACTTCTTCATTGCAAGTAGCTATGGGTTGTGGTAAGCACTTTAGGGAAGAAAAAAGCTAAAGGATCAAAACTTAAATTCCAGAAAAAGATACCTTTCCTAAGGTTAACAGTCGCAAACAGTCGTTTACTAAAGTTCACTGGAGTTTGCCCCAAGAAAAATGGAGAAACACCCTATGGTCCGAAATGAGTTAATATGTTTTATATTGGTTACTAAGCTCTCGATCTTGTATAGAACGACTAACTAATGCAGAATACAACCACCTGAATAAGATAGACAACCAATAAACATGCAGGGAAAAGCATCACGGTAAGGGCATGCTCTTCTTACCAGAGAGAGGTGGTTCAATACATGGCTCAAATAGATGATAGATCGACACGACTATGCAAACAATGATGCTGCCTTAGATGGAATAGAAAGTGCCGCTGTTTTGTGTCTTCCATCAGGATAATGAACCAAAACAGACCAGCGGGGACATAACAGAAACATGAAGTTGGTTCAAAATGCCTTTCGCAGCTATATGTATCATGGGACACCGTTCTGGCGCAGCAATTGTGAAACTGTTGATGTATCTGTATATGACCTTCCCTTTCCAGCTCCGTTGGCTTGAAGTTTTGTTTTCTGTAGGGTAGAATGGGAAGGGACTCCCCGTCGAGTTGAGTCGAGGACTCCAACCAGTTAAAGTTGAATATCCGAGCACTCGCGTAAAATGTGTTTAATAAGTTGTCTCTTCGCCGTGCCGCACGTGGCTTATACTTCATATTTCCCCACTGAATCAAAGTCTCTGTCTGACGGTGTCTGTGCGGATGAATGTTGACCTTGCGTTGACTGTCCCGCGAAGGTTGCTAGAGGTTTTTGGCTCTTGCAGCGAAACGAAACACTGCATATCTTCCACAGCACAGCTACTCTTCCAATCTTCGGCAGTAGTTTGCCCAAAGACAATATACATAGTAGTACTCATGTATTGCCTTTGTTTTCCGTCCCATTGCGTCACGTCATTTATTTTCGTTCTGCATTACAGCCCGACACTATAATTAGATCCAGATGCCAGGGAACTCTTTCAGAACAAAGTACCGCCATAATGAATTTTGAAAAGGATCTTGGGGAGGGTAAATGAAGAGACTGGTATATCTATAGCCATGAAAAATAAACAGTTTGTGGTTCACACATTGCCTCGCAAGGGTGTCCGTCCACAAAGGGCAATCCACAGATGATGGACAGCACAGCAGCACACTGAGCATTCTTTATGCCAGAGTCTCTTAGTCGTTGGCCATTTTTTCAGCTTTTTGTGTTATCATAATGCATATTCGGGGGGAAGCTAATTTAATTAAGTTTACCTTACATTTTGTGTGCGCGCCTTCCGTCCGACACTTTCTTACACTTCTTTCAAACAATGTCGTTCAACTCTGGCGGAACGTGAACCTGACGCCACCTAACTCTAACCCACTTGCTTTGTCCAACGAGTACCTTGCCTTGCCACCCAACCCTCGCCAAGGCTTCATTTTTTGTGCCCCCCTCCATTCGCAGCAAAACTGTTTCCAGTTGCGTAGCAGCTTGCTTTTCATTCATAAATGTTTTCCCTTCGCTTGGGGAATGAAACGACTCGGGGAAAATTGGGGAAATTATCCGCGTTGGCGCAGTCCCATCTGTTGCCAGTGAACAGATGTTCCCAGCTACCAGCTGTTTGTAGTCCCCTCTGTTCCCAGTTATTAGCTGTTCTCACTCCCCGCTGTGCACAGTTATTAGCTGTTCTCAGTACGCACTAGTTCCCAGCTATTCGCTGTACCCCCAGGCAAACTGTTCCCAGTTTCGTAGAAGCTTGCGTTTCATTCATAAACTTTTGCTCTTCTCTTGGGGAATGAAACGACTCGGCAAACTGGGGAAATTATCCGCGTCGGCGCAGTCCCATCTGTTACCAGTAAACAGATGTTCCCAGCTACCAGCTATTCTTAGTCCCCTCTGCTACCAGTCATTAGCTGTGCCCACTCCCCGCGGTGCACAGTTACACGGTGTTCTCAGTCCGCACTTTTTCCCAGCTATTCGCTGTGCTCAGCCCCCGCTGTTCACAGATATTAGCTGGTTCTAGTCTTTGCTGTTCCGTTTCCCAGCTGTTCTCTGTGAACGGATATTCCCAGTTCACAACCAGCAAGCTGTTCACAGCTAGCCTGCTTTTCCTAGTCTCTGCTGTGTACAGCCGGCAACTGTTTCCAGTCTCTACTGTTCACAGCCAGCATGCTGTTTTCTGTCTCTACTGTTCATAGCTATCATTGTGTTCCCAGTCTCTACTGTTCACAGCTAGCATGATGTTCCCAGTCTCTACTGTTCACAGCCAGCATGCTATTCCCAGACTCTACTGTTCCCAGATAGCATTGTGTTCTCTGTCTCTACTGTTCACAGCTAGCATTGTGTACCCAGTCTCTACTGTTCACAGCTAGCATGATGTTCCCAGTCTCTACTGTTCATAGCTAGCATGCTGTTCCAAGTCTCAACTGTTTACAGCAAGCATTGTGTTCCCAGTCTCTACTGTTCACAGCTAGCCTGCTGTTCCCAGTCACTACTGTTCACAGCTAGCATGCTATTCCCAGACTCTACTGTTCACAGCTAGCATGATGTTCCCAGTCTCTACTGTTCACAGCTAGCATGCTGTTCCCAGTCTCTGCTGTGTACAGCCAGCAGCTGTTCCAAGTCTCTACTGTTCACAGCTAGCATGATGTTCCCAGTCTCTACTGTTCACAGCCAGCATGCTATTCCCAGTTACAGTCTACTGTTACCAGTCCCCACTATACGCAGCTCCATGAGAACGGTAAAATACTGTGAATGAACCATCCTACCACTAGTATTTCCCCTTTCGAAAGTTAAGAGAGTCACCGCTCTCTTAAATTCACACTGGGAACAAATGCGTTGAGAGCAAACGAAAAGTTTCGTTGCTTTCGTAACTTCGAGAATGGGACGAACGGGGACTCCTCCGCAGCTCGCAGTAGTTTGTTCGTGTGTGTTTGTTCGTGTGAGTGTGTGTGTTTGTGTGTGTGTTTTCCATTAAACATTTGCATACATTTTCAATGTCAAGCGCTAATATTTGAGTAGATAAAACACAAGTTTATACATATGTAAAAATATATTTGTATGATAATTTAACACGAAATTTGCCACAATTTGTGCGCAGTCTAATACGTGTGTAGCATCTAAAAATGTTCAACCAAAACTAGCTAAATGATCTCAAGAATATGGAAAAAAAACACTGTTGTCAATCGTTGCATACATACATATATACATATATGTGTATGTATATGAAACATTCAAAGCTGAAGCTCCCCCCAATTATGGTTATTTTTCCATTGACATTAAGTGTTATGTTCAAACTCTATCGGGGGGTCATTCTCAGTTGGACTGTGGTCTGTGGCTAATAGCCCACTAATAGCACTCAATGAACCCGTTAATTAACTTTACCAAGTGTAACCATGGACATGGCATGCCGCGGCCATAGCCCAAGAGCCACGTACCACAAACCGAAGTACTCCACGAAGCAACAAAATGTAACTTGAGGCTAAACCTAAACTCAACTTACCAGAGCAGACAGCGGCTATGCAATGCATTCCTATCAATCATCAGAAACATATTGGATAAAGCTACTCTGTAGAGTACTCCGACAGTTCATCCCATCGAGGGCTTAGCACTAGAAGCCACCCCACCCCATCCCACTGCAATGCAGCAGCCGCCAACGAATAGTTTGACATTCTCCGCACATCCAAAGGGAAGATCCCAGTTCCCAGCGCCAATCTGGGCATCGACTGCAGCGCCACCCGCCGCTCCTCTGGTGGTCTGGCATCGTGACTGGACGATGACTGGACTCTGATTCGTTGCTACTTATCTACTCATTGTATGTGCACGCTTCGCTGCTTCTTGAGGCACTAAGCTGTCAATGTCGCGTTTATGGAGACACGGCCATGGTAAGACACAGACAGATAGAAAGAAGAGAGGAATAGACAGACGGACAGAGTGTGTGTATGCCACACACACACACATAGTACGAGTAGTGTCTTTGCTTTGTGTGGCCGGCCACATTAGAGGCACGTTTGGAGCCAATTGCCGCATTAAATGAAGAAAATCACTGAAAAACAACTGACACTGAAAATGAGCATAAAAGCCAAAAGCAAAGGCAAAGGCACGCAGCGCATCAAATAGGAATAATTTAGTCAAGTAATCCGAACCTAAGCCCACACAAAAAGGCAAAAAGGCGAAACACACAACACACACACAAATGTTTAATTACTTAAATGGCATTAAGTATCCCCAGCAAATTCTATACAGATATACGTAGATAACGTGATACTTACGGGCACGGCTAGCCAACTCCTTCTTACATACACGTACATACATACATTTTCCATTTAATTTTCAATTATCTGATCAAAAAAAATCACTGTAGATTAAATGGTAGAAATATAAGTAGGAAATACACAGGGAGGTTGTGATGGAAGAGGGGCAAAATATCGAATGGAATCCGCTTACTCGCTTGAGTGGTGTCCAAGAGCCAGCCGCCTGCCTGAGTGTCGGTAATTACCCGAGCGAAAGTGACATAAGGATTATGGTACAAAGTGATTATAAATTCGATGCATTCTTCGAAATTCCATTCGATTCATTGGCTGTCCCTCGATGTGCGATTTATCAGGCTTAAAAAAGCTTTTACATTACAATTTCCACTCCATGGCGAAAAGCCTTTGCCATCCATTAGCCCCTGCGGCTGTGCTCTCAGCAATTTGTTGGGGTTTAAAAGGGGACGGACGGACTTCCTTTGTGTATTTTTGTGTTCAGCATATTCAAATTCAACTACAAGTTGTCGACAAGCTGGCCCATGGCCAACAGATCGAACGAACAACCGTCACAATTGCCTGCCAAAAGATGATTGAACATGAGGAGCAAAATTCAAGAAAGAAAGGAAAATTTCCACGCCCCCCGCCCCCACGGAATAGTTCATTCAACTCGTAATCGCTGAACGTGCCCATGTCCTGGGGGGCATAAACCAAATGAGCAAAGCTTTTAGCTGTTAACTGGTCCCGTTGCGGCAACCGATACCCACCCACCATAGACACCACCAGCAGTGGGTCAACTCAAAGTGAATGCCTCTCTGTGTCTTCTTTTTTTTTTTTGGTGGCTGCAAAGGGTGGATGTGGCAAGGGGTGGGGGACGGGGCTTGGTGATGGCCCCGTCGCCATTGGCAATTATTTTGAAACAAATTGTCAATAAATGAAACAGAACTTTTAGATTGCTTTCGGCGTTGTTGTTTTTGCTTTAGCAGCTCTCTCCCTCCCCCCGGCATACACACACACACACACACACACACACATAGTACATATAGATTTGTCTTTAGTTTGAGCCATCGTCGTCTTTGGGGCGCCATCTCATTTACATAGACAAAAGCCGCCGATGGATCTCAGACTCCGCTGTGGGTGGGGGGGTGAGAGCTGTGGTACCACTCCGCTGGGGTCCTCTCAGGTTAAGGTCCGGCCCGTAACAGCTGCGTCATCGCGTTAATGGCTTACTGCTGCTGGTGCTGCTGCTGCTGCGGCTGGTGCTGCTGGTGTCCTTGCTGCTTACACTCTGGGGCGTATGATTAACTTAACCTTTATTGCCGTCCAAATTAATTCGATTTACGCTTTATGGTTTCAGTTAATTTGCCAAGTTTAGCACACAGCCACCAACACTCTCTCTTTCGCTGGCATATCGTTATTTTTTCGATTTAATTTGATTACTTTGCGAATGTCACTCCACAACAACAATGGACTGTAACTCACCCAAGTGCTGCTTAAATCTGGCTACCTATAGAAGCTATTGCCTCTGTAGACCTTTACTAGCTGCGAGAGCGAACTGCAATGCGGCTGCTTAAGAGAGATCGCCTTTGATCGCCGCTCAGCAGACGATCCTACAATCATATCCCCTCGACACTCGCTCCCTCTCTCTCTCTCTCTTTTAAACTTTATTCACTTGGCAACGACGCATCAGCAAAAAGTTGTGCCTAAAAGAAGAAAAAAAGTTGTGCACTCCACTCCCGATATTCCCCAGCTTCATTTTGCCCCACACTTTATGCGTCTGTGTCTGTGTGCCTTGGCCATATGTCAATTTAGCTAATATTGTCGACGTTTATGATGAATTTATGCGCTGCGCTTTTGTCTCTCACAATCGAAGCCAGAGCTGGAGCCTCAAGGCAATAGCCATGGAAAGCCCTGGCAAGAGCCTGCCGAGGGCAAACAAAGCCATTAAAAAGCCAGCACAACAAAATTACAACCTTAAATGTTTATAAGGGCAGAGCTCCACCAGAACACACAGAACAACAGTGAACAGAGAACACCATCAACAATAGCGTACGACAACGACAGTGAAACTCAATTTGTACTTAAGCCAGTTCAGACAAGTCTCAAAAGGCAAGCCAGAAAGCGGAATGGAGCGGAACAGTACGGAGCGGAGTGGATGGGAGTGGAGTGGGGAGGGGGTTAAGACACATAACCAAGAACTAAACAACTTTTTGACAGCACATTGGCACTTGAACTTGCAACCCAGTGGCAACAGTGGCGAGTGGGAGAACCGCAGAGGGTGTGAATGAGGGATGATGGATGGATGGATGGATGGCAGGCAGGGGGAGAATCCTCCTAACCCACACAATCTCTCAAACAACAATTTGCCTACAGGGCATCCTTCTACCAGCAGGGAAACAACGGATGCGGCGGGACAAATAGCGGGGTAACGAGTAACGAGTAACGGTAATCGATACAGTTTAATTAGCAACGTTTAATGACAGCCCTGTCAGCGAAACAATTACAAGCCGCCGCCGCCAGCCAGAGATGGGCAACAAAAACGATAAATGGAATGAAGTGGAAATGCAAATGTAAATGCAAATGGAACTGAAACACTCAACGCGCTTAGCGCTTGGCGCGCTGTAAACAAATGAATGAATGAGTTGAATGATTGTTGTTCCGCTTAGGGTTCAGATCGGATAACGAATGAATGGGTAAGCAAAGCAAGCAAAGGAGCAAACACAAGCGGGCATGAAAATGGTTAAATAAAAGTGTGACAAGTGATGGACAGGTAACTGTTGATCTCCCCAAGGATTATGGGCTAACAACGGACCGATTATATGAAACAACAATTTCATACAGTGGGACTGGCTAACCAGATTTATAAACTTCCTGGCCCCCTGGCCCCTGCCCCCACAAGGGACAGACACGCAACTTTGACTGTGATTTTGAATTCCAATTCGGACCCTAGAACACACAGAATACACACTATGCCACATCTATTGTCGGTTATCCCATCAATGTCATCATCATCATCATCATCATCATCATCATTGCCAGCAGCTTGGTAACACCCCCCCACTCCCAGCCCCATCGTTTTTGGGACTTCTCTTGGGGCATCTTCATCGTGTGCTCAGCAAATATTTGCCGAGGTAAATGGCTGTAATTTAATCTACAAATTTGTTTCAATAGAATTTTTGTGCTTATTTTTTTCTTTTTTTTGTTCCTTGGTTCCTTGGTTCCTTCGGTTTTGGTTTTGTTTTGCTGGTCCCTCGTGCCACGACCTTCGTTCTGCCAGTTTTGGGTCACTCTATCTATATATAGTTATATGAGGTTATATTATATGTATATGGTTTCCTACCAGCTAGCTAGCTCTGTATTTTGTTTGTTTGTTTGGTTTCCGCTTGCCGGTCAGACACACACATTTATAAATAAATAATAAATAAGTTGGGTATATAGTATGCTCGTAGTCGGATGGCGGATGGCGGATGCGTAATGCAATTTCAATTGATTGAATAAGGGGAATCTGCTTCAAAACGTCGCAACGTTTTTCATCGGTCGGTATTCAACTGTCGGTATTGTTTCGGCAATTGATCGATTAACTGGGTGTGAGTGGGCACAACCGTAGCAACCGTACCTAGGCAAAGGTACTATATAGTACAACAAAAGGTAAGTGGCATGCACAAGGATTCTCCGCCAATTGCCATACCGCCGCACTCCTCAGTTTTGATTTTATTTTTGCTTTTGTTTTGTACGATGCTTTCATCGTTGAAATGTCGAGCACCAATTCAATATTTATTGAAAAATATGTATATATTTCTCTATAGAATATGATGAACAATGCTGCCTGCTATTCACAATTTATTTGAATAAATCAATATAAAATATGTTGGGTATATATTTGCCACACATTTTACTATAAAATATTTACCCATTTCCCCATTTTGATGCCTCAATTTGGTGAGCTCTTCAGAGTTTCAGGATGTTTGTTCCACTTACTCTATGTATGGGTAGGGTAGTGTATTCAGGTGTTCGTGCCATTGGTTGCCAGATTTCCTTTGTTCTATTTGCCATTCCATAGACATTTAAAGAGACACGAAGGGGGACACAAGGAGACAATGACGAAGGCCACTAGGGTCCTGTAAATGTCGCAGTCGATTTGTTTGCGGGGCGCCCCTCTCTCTATCCCGCTGTTAGAGCGTAGAGAGAGGATAGCTGACATAGGGAGGTAATAGAGAGTAGGTGGTGGGGGGGAAGATGTGTGGTGAGGTCTATGCTGTGCTGTGTGCGTTTGTCTGTCGTTCACGCTTGTTTTGGCATTCGAAAGGAAAATACGCGTAAAATGATCGGAAAATCTCTACTGCCAACAACAAAATACACACAAAAAACATCCTTTATCACTTTCTCTCTCTCTCTCACACACACACACACATACATATAGGGACACCCACAAAATGCTTCTGTTGCCAGCCACAAAAAGCAAACGAAAAAGAAGAAGAAACGAAGACGAAGCAGATGGATGCCTGTACTGAATCGACAGAAGGGGGGCTCGGGGGCTGGAAAGGACATGCGAATGAAACAAAGTGTCAAATTTCATTTTATTCTTACACATCCCCCCCAATACCAACTGCCTGCCAGCCCCCCGCTCATTCTCATATGGCATGCGTCAGATTTTGCCAGCCATTTATTTGTCTGCATTTTTGCCTCTCTGGCGTCTCTGATTCCCCTCCACCCCCACCCCCCACACTACGCTGCTTCTTTGGTTTCAGATTTTGGCATATTCTTAGCAATTTGTTGAATTTATTTAGTTGTTGTTTTTGTTGTTTTGTTGTTTGGTTTTTTGGCAGCATTTACGCGTAAATGTTTTAAATGTGCTCGTAATTAATTTCATGCGTGTGTGCCCAGAGAATGATTCGCTGTCGCTGTCCCTGCCACTGTCCTCCTCTGCCACTTGGTGGCACTTATTCTTCTTCCTCTGACCGGGTCGCACTTTATCATCATTAATTTTACAGTTAAATGAAAGCGTTGAAATTGCATTTCACACGACTCTTGACTGCCATCTCCCACTGAAACTTATTTAATCATTCGCACACACACACTACGCTACGGGTCGTATGCGCAATATACAATATCACCCGAAAGCTATTTGCTTAACTGTCAGCCCACTGTGTCAACTGTACAGTGGGTTGAATCCACATATAATAGCAAAGAAATGAACAGCAGCAAAGATTTATAACACTCGATTCCTTGGTCATTTCTTATATGCTAAAAATATTATGTGATAGTTTAAGCTTAAATTAATGTTTATTGTGTGTTAGATAAAACAAAAATCTAAGGATGGATCTACACACACACAGCGTAAACATGGGCATAAATTTAGGTGCCCTCAAGTGATTTATTTAACAGAAAACTATCCCTCCCTTACCCACATGTAAATATTAAAGTATGGCAGTAGGGAGGGAGTTTTCTTCAATGGTGTAATGCCAAATGGGTTGGTAAAGGTTTCTGCCTTTTCTTTTTGGGTATATTTTGGTATACCCAAAAGGCACTTTTAGCAATCGGTCACTTTGTATTCTTGGCAGCCGTAGAAAGTCTACAGCATGGGGAATGCTGCCTGGGCTGCTGCTCCACAGTATATCCAGTCAGTCTTCGCCTGGTAACCACTGCCCTCTATCAAGCCGCCTCCCAAGCCTTCTCTCAAGCCACCTCTCTCTCTCTCAATCCCCTCTCTCCGCCCAAGCCCACTCTCATTCTCATTAATGTGCGCCGTGTGCGCTTCAAATTAGGCACGCAAAGCGCTGCCATTAAAAGCGAACGCAACACACACACACACACACAAAAAACGCAGAGAGAGAGAGAGGCTGAGTGGGGGGGGAAAGACTACAACAAGCAAAGGAAACAACAAACGAAAGAAAAGGAAAGCGTGCAGCAGCAACAGCAGCAGCAATAAAAATGGAAAACTGAAAAACGAATCTGTCGCATAATTACAAAAAAATGTGTCAGACACGGCCCCGTGCCAACGCGGGGCTCTTCGGCTTTTATGTGCAAGCGTCTAGACAGGGCAGCGAGCGAGAACCAAGCCAACCCAAGGACCAGGCCAAGACGAAACCAGCTGATGGATGAACAGAGCCAGGGGACAGAACTGGGGGCATGGCCCATATGTCAAAGCAAAACGGCTGCCAATCTTTTTCGCTGTAATTGTTGCTGCTGCTGCTGCTGATGATGGTACAAAATCAATATTTGTCATTGTTGGCAATACTCTCGTGGCCTGTGTGTGTGTGTGTGAGCGTATGTGGGAGATGCTTTGTGCGAAAAATGCCATAGACAATTTTACGCAGTCCCAGCCGCCACATTTTTTGCGCCATGCGCCTCGGTAATTGCCACAGAAATCGAAGCATCTACTCTGAATGTACAAGTGATTTTTTTTTTTCTTCATTTTTACATCTATTCATGACAGATCAAAGGAGTTTTCGGGTAATTGCATAAAAGCACTTAACTATCCGTACATTTAGACAGAGTTCTGTTTTGGAGTACTTAAGGGGATATGTATTTCTGTTCTATAAATAGTTCCACAGAATAATAAACTTTTGTTCTACTAATTTTTGCGACCTTTGCTGCCACTCTTTATTGCTACTACTCTAATTAAACCTTTGTGGCATGCATGCAGTGTGGCAGCTATGAGTGAGTGAGTGGCAGCAGCAACCGACCGACACACTGCAATCAAAAGTTGTGATTGAGCGTCGATTGATTGCTCTGTTCTGGCTGTTCTGTAAATTGAAGTCTGATCAAAAATCTTTTGCCAAAGTTTTGCTCAACATTTAATGGCTCAAAGGGAGACAAAGATGATGGGTCAGCAGCAGCAGCAACAACAAGTTGGCCAAAAAGCAATTTGGACATTCAGTTTTTTGTGTGTGTCTGTGCGTGTTTTGTGCTCTTTTGCTCCTTTGCTCGTATTTCTATGCTGTCTAGAAGGGGACGGTGCGGGACGGGACAGGGGCGGACAGTACGAGCATTGATTTAAATTGGCCATTTCATTGCTTCATTATTTGCCCGGCGAACGGAGATACTCAACTTGATTGTTTGTTTTTTTTTGTCGGAGGATCCACTTGGATCCCCCCACTGCACCGCCAATCCACAGCCACTCTACCGCTTTACTGGGTATCCTTGTTCCTGCGAGTATTATTTTTGCTGGCATCGTCTCTCATTTATTTATTTCTATATAAATGCACGAGTAAAGAGCAACCCTCCCCCTGCCTGCCAACCCCCCCGCAGCTGCTCTAGTAGTATTTATCTCAGTTTTCTTTTACAGCTCTCTCCCTCACAGTTGATTGTGTCCAAGTGGATTTGCCGAAGGATTTGTGGAACTGCTTTGCGCGGATGGGGGGGGGGGGAGGATGGCTTTGAGTGGCCATTGACAGGTTAACCTTTGGAGGGAACTTAAGTGGGGGAAAGTAACCTGATTACACTGCCAACGAAAGCAAAATTGAGTATAATTTCTTTGGGGGCCCAAGCGAAGCTCTTTCTATTCTGTAAAATTCTGTAAATTCTGTAAATTATGCAAATCGAGGCAACATAAAAGCGTAGACCAAGTTCAAGGGTTTGGGTTGAGGTTTTTGCTGGAACCAACATACGATCTGTGGGTCAGCGACTTCCTCTAGTAGGAGCAGCCAGCAGCAGCCATCAGCAGCAGATTTCTCCCACACTTCAGTCTGAAGTTTGTCTACAAATGTGGATTTACTTAATCAAGTATTTATGTTGGCCTACAAAAGTTAAAATTATGTGGTGCCCACGTTCACGTCCTAAGTAGTCTCCAGCGTCGTCTGCGTTGACGGCATAAAAGACAAATAAAAAAGAAGAAATATTCCAAAAGCAACAAAACAACAACAAAAGAAAGAGGAATTCTCCAAATATTTATAGCATATTATATTTCGACAGAGAGAATACCCTCCACTAATAAAATTAGCCAAAAAAACCATAAAATAATTGATGTTAGAAGTAATTTTTTATATCTTGAAATAATTGGGTATACAAATAAAGTTAACTACAATATTTAGCTACTTTCTTATGGCTTCTATTAGTTAGAAAATATTTAATAAAAGAGGAATATTAAATGTATGTTGCCTGTTGATGCAACATGCCCTGTGACCCATTCACATGTAGCGTACAGAAAATATGTATATTGTCCGTCTGCCAGTCAGCGGTGGCGGCGGCTCAACCGAGCAAGTCCTCAAGGCCGGCGGCCGAAAACAAAATTGAAAACTTTTTAATACCCCATGGCCGTCTTTGTTGTCGTCTTTGCCGTCGTCGTCTCCGTCGTCGTCGTGGCTGCAGTCAAAGGGAGGCACATCGACAATGGCAAATGTGTCAGGACTCGAATTAGAATTAGAATTAGTGCGAAAAAAAAAGGCACCAAAACATTTCTGCTCCCTCCTTTTCCTCCTTTTCGCACACTTGTATAGAATTTCTGGTCAAAAGTTTCTGCTTAAATTTACACTTGAACTCAAACTGCTGGGGGAAGGAAGGCCTTTGTTTTGTTTGCAACTCATTGGCATGGAAAGATGCAATAACCGATCCCACTATGCCACACAGTCCTGAGCCTGAGCCTAAGGCTGCTAACGTATCAACCATGCAGCTATCCATCCTTCTATTGTTCTATTGAATAATTGAAGCTTTTCAATCTTATTCAATTAAGCATCCCCAGAGCAGGCGCCAACGGATGCGTAGATGGATGCTGAATGGATAGAGGCGGATGGTACGTACCATTGGTCTGCTGAGCACAGACAAGGCAATAAAGCCCAAACTGCGGCTGGGCATGGGCATAGGAATAGGCCGGGATTAGGCCGCCACTGTGGCAGTGCAGTGTTTGCTTTAGCCTCAACTGGTGGCATGGCATGGCATGGCGTGGCGTGGGCCCTATTGCTATTCCTCGATAAGGAGTAGAACTAAAGTGAATTGAATTTGGATTATATCGAACGCATGTGCGTCTCCCAGGGGGACTCGCTCTCGCTCTCACTCCCTCTCTCTGTCTCTGTCGCTGTGTTTCTCTGTGTGTGTGTGGGAGCGTTTGATAAGCATTCGTTGGAACAATGAAATTTCCTTTTCCAAGAAATGTGCCCAGTCCATTCTGCAGTGTGTTCAGGGCCAGAGCCAGAGCCAGAGCTCACTGACAGGCAGGCACTGACATGGAGACCCTTTTGCCCGGCCAAACACTGTACAAAGTCCAAATTGGCTATTGGACTACATTCTCGGAGAAGTAAAACGCACTTGGCACTCCCGTCTGGAGCTAACTCTAATGAAAGGGCTGTCGGAGTGCAATTAAAAACCAAATTTCACCAGCAGCAGGCAAAATGCTCTTTGTTGGCCCTGGTCACGCGTCACCTCGTGTGTCACATCAATGTCCAAGTGTCCCTAACCTCACTCCCATCCATCCACCCACTCATCAATTGTGTGCATGTTTCGACACCAAAGCTGTGCCACGAGCATGAGCATGGGCTGCTGTGCTTCCAAAATGAACTTTAGCTTCATTTTATAGTCGGTCGGGAGTCAGTCACGTAGGCCATCTCTAGCTTAAGTATGCTGCTATCCCGCTCTGCCCTACAGTCTTTACCGCTGCTCTCTGAGAGAGCGCATGAGAAACTCTCTCTCTGCTTCACTGAGCTTTACTGAGTACGCCGTTATGTAGTTCTTAGCGATCAAAGAAAGAGACGTGCATAGAAATAGCTCTGTATTTTATTCTCTCACAATATATATTATAACGGTACACTGATTTACATATGTATGTGCTTACCTATGTACATACATACACCCAGCGACAAAAAAAAAAGCCGCACTCTGACTTTTCATGCATTTCTGACTTTGGAAGCCTGGTGTTTTCCAAAATTTTATTCGATTCGACTATTTATTTTTTTTTTTTGTGTCACTTAATCATTTTTTATACAAAAAAAGTTACTAAATTTGTTTGTATCATAATTATATAGTGAAAGAAAAATATTTTTGCCAATCACACCGTTTTCAACGGCTATTTAGTAATTTCACCATAACAAAAGTAAAAATTAAATTAAAATATATAAACGTGTTTTTCCAACAAAAACTAAATTTTTTCCAATGAGTTATTTTTGTTTTCTATAAAGTAATGACAATGCTAATATTTAAAAAAATGTATTTTTCAAATTAAGAACTAATTAATATTCGGTGGGAACACCCTTGGCGTTTATGAGACATTTGGTCCTATTGGGCATCGAATCGTATAAAACCTTCAGATATTCGTCCGTTATATCATCAAACCATACTTTTTCTATAGTTTGGCGTAACTCAACCATAGTTTTCTGCTTCCTTTTTCATATTTTTTGAACTCATAAGGGCCTACACATTCTCTATCGGACTGAGGTCGGGACTGTTACCTGGCCAATCTAAGGACTTAATACCCAATTCCATCTTAAAAATGTTAACCTATCGTTAAAGAATAGTCAAAATTAGTATAATGCATTTTTAAAAATATCAAACGACGAAGAATAACTTAGAGAGCGCGCTCGATGACAAGGTGCAGAATCGTACTGAAAGATGGGATCATCTTCTTTCTCAGTAACTGATTCCATACTAGGCACAACGCTACTGAGAATAATTTCTTTATACACTTTTGCATTGACCATACCTTTTACCATTATTATCGATTCAGTTTTATTTTTAGATATTCAAACCCATACCATAATATAAGGCAAATGCTTTACGGTGCTAATGCAGCAATCTTTGGAATATCGTTCCCCTGTTCTCCGGCGATCTGTGCGCGAACCATCGGGTCCAATGAGGTTGAATTTGGACTCATTCGACAATATGACACGTGACCATTCGGATTCACCCCAATTAGATTTTTCTGTAGACCAATTTAAGCGAGCTTTCTTAATTGTACTGTACAGAAGTGGCTTTTGGCAGGTGTCCTTGCCATTAGGCCTATCTCCTTTAGCCGAAGCTGTATAGTTCGAGCCGAAATAGTTTTTGAAAATCGTTGCTGCACTTTGGAAGCTATCTTAACAGCATTTAAAAATCTATTATGTAGGGTCGTTCTCATAATAATACGATCTTCCATTATATTTGTTAATTTTTTTCTTCCCGATACTTTCGTCCTCTCCACTTTTCCAGTCTTTCGATTTTTTTTTTTAAATCGTCTCGCAGAGCTTTCGTTGAACTTAGTTTTAATTGCTATTTTACGAATTGAAACATTTTGTTTTGCCAAATCAATAATTTTAGACTTTTCAGTCACCGATGACTGCTTTCCCTTAGCCATCGTTTTTGAAGAGTTCAAAGTTAAAAATTTTTTAGGAAGTGTTTCCAGCAACTAAGACGTCAAAAACCACACAAAACCAGAAGGAAACATTCACGGGAACTCCAAAAAAAAAAAAATTAGTCGAATCGAATAAAATTTGGGGAAACACCAGTCTTCCAAAGTCAGAAATGCATGAAATGACAGAGTGCGGCTTTTTTTTTTTGTCGCTGGGTGTACATATACATATGTATAAAGAAAATCGCACACTGATCAGTTTTCTTCCAGACCCCAATCCAAACCCACTCCCCTGCCAGTTGCACACAGGACTCGTCCTGATGCTGGTGCTGCTGCTGGTCTATGGATTGATTTGCATAATTGCCAGACTAGGCGACAGGGCAAAGTGGATTAAAGCCACAAAGCGCACACCTTACACAGCATTTCGAATTCGAAAGGACAGACGGGAAAATGGCATATGTAGGTGCCCTGGGGGGGCAGCCACGACAAAGCTTCGAAATGCAAACGAATAAATGGTGGATACATATGTATATACTATACATACATATGTACGTGAAATGGTGCATAGAAAAAATAAGTAAATATAAAACGTAAGCTGAGATTGGCCAAAATTTGTTAAAGGCTTAAAGGCCTACATCTGTTTTTTTTTTTTATATATTAAATTTTCCAATATTGAAGCTCCCTTGAAACGTTGCACGATGCTTCAAATGGACTACTATCCTTCAGCTTGTGATTTGCCTTGATTGGGATAAAGTACGGATTAAGTTTACTCGAAGATACTGTGTGGAGTTCTGTAAATTTGTTTCTTCATAGAAGCATATTGATTACATTAATACTCGCAGACGAATAAACGTATATTTAGCAATAAAACACACACACAAAAATATAAGTGAAAACCACTCGCCCAGAGAGAGAGAGAGAGAGAGCCCTTAGGCTGTCCAAGTAATATGTATGAAGTGCATAATTTAGAAACGATTACAGTTCTAGCACCATTATTGCTTGTCTGGTAATCAGAATTTGTTGCCAGTAACAGCCTGAACACAACAGAACAATATGTGTGTCTATCTGTCTATCTGTCTGTGTGTCTGTGTGTCTGTCTTGCCTATTTGTCTGTCGTGTCTGCCTGTAGTACTACTTAAGCCCAATAAAGATGTGCATATTTTTTAGACAATTACCAAAAGTTGGCAAAATCTCTCTTGGCATACGAGTACACACTGCTACTGCTGTTGCTGTTACTGCTGATGTAACGCAATGTATGTACATATGTATGTACGAGAAAAGGGAATTATGATGTCGTTAATATAATTTCAGGGCTTGTGTGTGCGGGCTAAACTCACATTGCCTGCCAGCACTTGCCTACACACTCCCTCCCATCCACTACACGCATGCTAAATCAATTACCCGGAGGTAGAGTAGCGGGTTGCGGCAGTTATCCTTGATGTTCATGTTAGTGTCTGTCTCTGTCTCTGTCTGTATCTGCCCTGCCCTGCCTCTTAGGGGGCACCTGTGGCATCGTCTGGCTCTGGCTGGGCCTCTGGTTTGTGGCATTGCTGGTTTTAGGTGGCGGCTGGCAGACAGTTTTGAAACAATTTGCACTGCCACGGCCCATGGGGCCGGCCGCCCGCACACACACACACACACACACACAAGCAACACCAACAACAAAGCAAACAAAGCAAAGTCGCCATAAAGTACTATACCCAAAACAAGCAGAGTAACGCATCAGCAAAGTGAAACTGAATTAAAAATATTTTGTTTCGCCCAAAAGGCCCAGCCACTGACAACCGCCAAACCAGAGAGGCATCCTCCATGATGGCAGTTAATCCTTTTAAAAAAGTTTGCCCAACTAATTGAAACACACAAATCAAATGGCTGACAAAACCGCATTAAGACAACAAACGAGCAAAAGGGCCAATGCCAACAACAACAATAACAACGACTAATTAAAACAATAGCCGAAAAAAGCGAGAAAAAAAAAAAAAAAAAACAAGAGAAAACAAATTGGGTTCGTTACTGCTCTTTGGGGATCCCTTCAGATTCATCGTTTACAATTAGGCAGCTTTATTGTGTACACATCACACACATACACACATATTGAAACCAGTCCTTCCTCTCTGGGTAGTAGTACTTCTACTATTTGTATCCATGGCAACCGAGAAGTATTGTTCTATTCTGGTAAACCAAAAGGTCGAGTGCCACACAGCAGCCCACATACATAAGCAGAGAGTGCAGCAGCACTTTCTACTTTCCCCCCCCATTAATATTCATCTTCTGGTCAGATTTTGTTGCATCTCAGCCACAGAGAGCCAGCAGTGCTGCAGGTAGGGATGCGGCGGCTCGTAAGTAACCTTCTGGATGACTTCTCATACTACATAGTATCTGTGCCGGGCAGGAAAGAGGGAACTGGCAGCATTGTTGTTCAGCCAACAATGGCAATAAAAAGCCAGTTGGCAAAACAAACAACTAGCCAAGTAGCCAAGTAGCCAGCGGAAGGACGAGCATTGTATCTGGATGGGATGGGGTGTTGTGCTTCGATCTGCATGTGACCCAGAAGGAAGTTTGCAATTGTATGTACAGCTGCAGGACCATGTACATACATAAATGTGTTTTTTTATATAGCGTTCATCTGCATTGGGGGGACAGTCAAAAACAACCTGCAGGCAACTCCGGATTTTTCGTTGAGAAAAATGGGAAAGAGGGTGAAAAAGTGTTCCTCATCGCTTGTGGCGACTCCCAGGGCTTACAAATTAAAATCTTTTCTGTGTCCCCCCCATTTCTGTTGTGTTGGGATGTTGGCTGGTGCCTGCCGTGGGACTGGGGGCGTAAATGTAAATGAAAAGTTTTTCTGGGCCATCTGTGATATGCATGTGGACTCGAAGTTGCAGCAACTGCATCCATAAGCAGGAGAATAATAAAAGTGACTTTCTGTTTGGGGGGGGAACAAGCAACTCGAATGCACCTCGAGGAGTATTCAGTTCATAACAAAAAGATGGGGAAACAGCCTTCAAGGTATCCCCCCATTCCCATAAAGAATAAGCACTTCCAACGGAAAAAATCAACTATTTTTTCGCTCTGAACATTGATTTATATTTATTTTCTACAACAATATGAATGGGACGCCAAGTAAATGGATCCAGGATGCATCCATCTTCTGTTGCAATTGATTGCCGTGGTGGCTCACCCACCCAGTGATGTCTCATTCCAGTGCAACATTCTGTCAAGCTTGGTTCTCCCCCCGCACTGTGGCCATTTGGGTTAGTTTTACTGTTTCCGTTCCCGTATCCGGACTTCTTTTTAGTATACAAGGGACCATCTTTACGGTCCATCTTTGTGTAAGCTGTCACTTGTAAGCCATTCACTGGCCATTCTTGTGGTTACTTCTGGTTGAGTGATCTGCAAATCCAAACAGACATTAGCATCCCCAGCTCAATGTGCCTGATGGCCGCTGCATCTATCTGCAACCTTGGTGGACACCTGGTGTCGCGCCGGCGATTGGTTTCAATTTCCGTTGAGGAAAGACAAAAAAGATAAGGATGAAGTGGAGTGGATTCGATTCCCTTTTGTCTACTCACATTTGCAAATTTTAGCAATGTTCTTATCAGATTCGCAGCAGCCATCCTCCGGGGGATGTGGCAAACAATGCAAGCCCCACGTACGCAGTGCATGAGAAGAACAAAACGATAGAATGCTGCAGTGCGACGATGCTTGCCACAGTCTCAGCGCCAGTAAGATATGCAAGTGAGTTGCATGGAGCGGCAGCTGCACGCGTGGCGGGTAATTTCCACGTGTACAAA
Source organism: Drosophila bifasciata (assembly GCA_009664405.1). Classification (NCBI taxonomy): domain Eukaryota; kingdom Metazoa; phylum Arthropoda; class Insecta; order Diptera; family Drosophilidae; genus Drosophila; species Drosophila bifasciata. The sequence continues at coordinate 35,536,563 of CM019041.1, forward strand.
GTCACCAGCTGTGAACATTTTAGTGCGTCGTGGCGAAATCTCGTAAATACATACCATTTATGCCAAAACGGCGATAGAGGAGCACGACACACAGAGCAAAAGAAAGAAGATATTTGAAGTTTAAGGTCCTTCATGGATAGTATATTTCGAGCTACTTGCAATTTTTGAATTTCACTTTAATTATTGACTAATAACTGATGCTACATATATGTAAATTAAAAGTCAGAGCCTGCCTGCACTGTTTTTTTATACTTGTGTAAATATTTACACACCTGGCTCCTGGCGTCCCGACAACCACCTCAACCTAACATATTTAAGCTTATGATTTTTGATACGAATTCTTAAAAATTGTATCTGCTAAATTTTTTTTACTGCCCCAAGACTATATAAACTTTATGGAGTCGGAAACGTTCCTTCAGTGCGTTACACACATCCAATTCAACCAAAAATCGAATGTACCCCTAAAAATATTTCGAGTACCGCGTTTAAAATGAGCTAAAAAGAGAATAAAGAAAAACCGCCATTTTTTGCTTGTACCTAAAACAGTTTTTTTTTCGGTAAATGCACGTGCGGTAAAGGATCTCTTGTTCTCTTGGCACAAAGCTGCAGGGGGAAATATCTTGTAGTAGTCCTTCCACTCGCACTTGTACCATTAATAGCAACTATTTTACAAGGAGTGGCTTCAATTTCACATGATAAAAGGTTTTTCATGAGCTTGCTGTTCGCATTGACGGGTCCTTCGTTATTTTGTGTGTGTTTCCCCTTTCAACAAGTCTGCCAACTTTGGGCGTCCAATTTGTTGATTATTGTTCCCATTTGATTCGCCTATGTATAGTTTTATCGTGCTCATAACCAGGTTGGAGCGGAATGGCTTGGTCAGCGCAAATGTAGTCTCTAGCGTTGAATCCGCCATGCATTCAACATTGTGTGAAAACCAATTTACAATTTCACATGCAAAAGCGCAGTCGACTCACTTCGGTGTCCTTGCGGTCAACTGTCAACTATGGAAAAACACTCCTAGGCACTCCTTGTAAAATACATGATATTAATGGTACAAGTGCGAATGGAAGGACTACTACAAGATAGGTGGTAGGTGGTAGCTGGCGCCATATCGCGTGCACGCTCCTTTCTGTTCATCTACGGTAATCCCCAACTCCTGAGCGTCGACGACAATTGGCGTCATCTCATCACATTTTGTGCGAATAACAATGCCTACTTGGGCTGCGAACTACCCAAATCCTTTCTGCCAGTTGACTCCGATGAGGAAGATGCGTCCTCCTACTACGAGGCTAGCGATTAGCGAACATTTAGTTCATGCAAATATGACAACTTCTTCATTACATGTTAAGTAAAAGCTGTGCTTTATTTCTTTTGTAACTTGATAATAAAAACATTATATCACAGCGTTTATGACGGAGAGTTCTCTATCGATGGAGAATTCCCGAAGCCATTACTACGACAGTAACGGAATCCAACAGAATTCTACATGGAAAAAACCAAACAATGGATACTTAAACTACCTCCGATTACGATTTAATAAGCTTGCTGCAATAGGTTCGGTTTGTCAACGTGACGAATTTATTCAACGGAAAAAATAATTTACACCCTAATTCTGGAGACTCTCGCAGACGGGGCCGTGGAACAAAACGTATTGATGATGCAAGCCGTGGCAAATATATAAAAGAAAGAAAATTCGGTATATAAACAAGAACCCGAAACTGTACGTCGCAGCTATCAGATAGAGCCTTTGGTCATCTCTCCGAAAAGGTCAGTTGTCCCTTTAGCTTCCGATCCAATATATAACTCTACTTGTTTGGTAACAATATATGTAGATATAGTATATAAGAATGGAGATAGAATATTTTGGTAGAAATGAGGTGCCAGAAACTGCGCCGCATAGTCAGCCAAAATGGTGAAACGGTGAAACCACTAAGCGGTACCGTTCGATAGTAGTAGACTACTATCTAACTACTATTACTACTACTACTACTATACTACTATCTAACTACTGAGTTAGAGAATATGATATGAGCTGGGTAAAGAAACTTAAAATAATGACGCCGAGGCACGCTGGCGTCGGCCTTTTATAGGAAAAATCAGCTCACAGCTGCGCTGCCAGACAACAACACATGTATGCGAGTGTGAGTGAGATGGAATGGACAGTAACGGCCATTGCATTTTGTACTAGAGATGGCATACAAACTAGAGATGGGCATTTTCTGAAATATTTCGGCATGACTAAACATGGCTTGAAACTAAACATTTCTAAATTAATAAATTCAAATTATTTTCGAATTCTGTTTAGCATATTACCGATTAATTGGTTATGGACTTTTTTGTGTGATTTTTAGCTAATATGTATATATATTCGATCTCTTTCTCTCTCTCTATTGGGCGTAACATATATATATTTCTAATAAACAATATTATTTATTGCTCCTGCCAAAAGAAAACAAATACACATGTACAAATATTATTCTGATACGGGTGCAGAGTAAGCATGGTTTACTCTTCTCTGAGAAGAGACATGTATAGCTAACGGACTCAGAAACGCAGAAGAGCATTTGGGGAACACAAACCTTGCGAATAAAAACAAAATGAAGAAAATCACCCGATTTTGCTTTGTATATACATATGTATGTATACACATAAAAAACAAATCACCCGATTTTGCGTGTACATACGTATGTACATGTGTATACACATGACAGCGCCGCTGTCGCTGCGCAACCCAAAGCGCCGTCGCAGCAGACTCCGCTTCGCACACATACATATACACATGTATATGTATGTGCATACACGTTTATTTGCGATGTCATAGCAAGACTTCGCTCGTAGCTACTGTTTTTTTCGTTCATTTTTTGTTGCCATCCTCGCTAAATGTTCGCCAACGGACTCTGAAATGCTGAAGAGCATTTAGGGAACAAAAACCTTGCGCTGACTAAAGTCTCGCAAAATTATCGCAAAACGGACTTAGAAGTGAGTGAAGTACAGGGTGCAATATGTCTCGCTCGGAAATATTTGTATGAGCAACCATATATATGATTGATCCAACATATTCTTGATATACTCCTCGCTCAATGTCTGTCCCACATCTATCTGAAAAAACTCGTTTTATATTATATTGAATAGCTTTGGAGTTACGATTTTTTTTTCATGCTAGATTGTTAATTTCACCCACAGTGCATGTTCCTAGTCGTTTTGTTAAAAAAAAAAAAAAAAAAATGGCGGATTTATTTGTCCGCTATAGACAGTGCTGCTTTCTAGCTATTTTTGACTCTGAGGTTTCATCAGCACTGATAGTGGAGGGAAGCTCTGATGAAGCGTCAATCGCCAAGGGAAAGGTGCAATTAGTTAATTCTAAAACTAAATTATAACTTTTAAATTAAAAGTTAAATTTATGTTGACTTATTGATGAATCAACATTTTCTTGATATTCTCACCGCGTAAAGCCTAGAGGATTTTCAATATAATCACAACTTAAAATCACGTATAGACTATAGATAGTTAATCAGTTATAGCTAAAATTAAAATTTATTCTTAAATTAGAACCAAAAGTAAAATGAATTTTGTTTATAAACACATTTTATATTTTACTGTGCCATTTCGCCCTACAAATTCTTGGCATAACTCCTGCCTAGATTTACTTTTGTGGTATCTGGTGGCACCTCCAGGCACCTTTGAAATCCCCCCGCCCCGCCCTTGACTATTTCTGGACAGTTTCTCGGCATGGCTGAGCACATTTTTATACTTTTTGATTTCTGCTGCGAACATTGCAAAATTTCAAAGAGATGACGTGCTGCTGCCTCGGGAAATGAAATATGCATCTCTCTGGTGTTTGCCTGTTGGCGCTGATAAAACTTCTGCCAAGAACTTATGTATGTATGTATGTACATATGTATATGTAACTGCCGTGTTCGTGCCCGTCTGTATGCTTGCTGATGGCATTGGTAAACTGTTTGTGGCCGCCGGAAGGGCAAGACAAGGTTATGACTGCCGTGTTGATGCGGCAGCACAAGAAGGGTCCCAGGGGGGTAAATCTCCTTCTTCATCCAGGCCGTTTCGTGGGAAGATCTCGTTGAGGTATTGTGGAGTTTCGCCCTAGCCGGATACTGCTCTAAGCGCATCTTCAAGCTGTCTACGCAAACCACAATTGAAGAGCGGCACCAGAAAGGCTGTCACGAATTCAAAGCGGATCCGACTACACATATAAGCTTTCAGAATAGTCTTGAATGTGCATCAAGACATGGATAAGTCAGCCGATCGGGAAAAACCTCCTTCTTCATCTACGAACGAATGGCGCTGTTTCTTTGGTTGCTGTTGGTCCTTTTCGCTGTTGCTTCCCACTTTTAATATGTAAACGTGCCGCAAAAGCTTGCACATGGAGAGTTTAAAGACTAAATTCTGTCGATTGTTCCGGGAAACTCTACGCTCAGAATGACTATTTTCAGTACAAGGTACGACAACAACTCATAGGCGAGTCACGTTGGAGTCACAATCGACCTCAGGTTCTAGCTGCTCATTATCCTGTTCAACTAAATTCGAGAAATTGCGCTTTAAATTTTCAAGGAAATTAATTTTTTGTATCAAAATCAATAAAAAATGGAAAGTATTTCGTACGCTAATCCCATTTCAATTTCCGTACGACGCTTCGTGGTGCGGCGGTACTGGCACTTAAATTCACTTTAAGGCCTTCCCTTACCAAGTACAAATTTGCTGTAAGATATAAACATATAAACGATATAAACATACGAGTAGGCAGCGGTCAGACACTAAAAGAAAATTGAAACCCCGCACCATCTCTGTTAACGGGGCTTCAAGAAAAAGCTCGCCAGAAAAGCACCGACAACGCCAGCAATTATATCGAGGACTTACATTCGCATCGGCTCGCATTCGAGTACCAGACAGATATTAAACAATCCCGCTCATCCAAAAGTTCTGATTGGTTCTATGGATAAATAACGCCACCATTTGCATGTGCTCGCTCAAAGTCGAATATGCATTCGATGAGAAGCGCAACTACCGAAAATTAAGTAACCATCAGAACCATTAAAAAGCTTGCTCGTCGGCACGGATCCAGACAAAAACCTGTTACTATTATTGACACTGCCAAACGATGTGCATAAGTACATATTTACATATTTACTATTATTATAATTCAGCGGTGCGGTGTGGTGCGGATATTTATCTTGGGCCGCCCATAAAAAATTCATGCGAATTGCCAATGGAGTGTATCATGTCATCGACATCCAGCACAGCGTATACTCTCATCATAGGACAGAGAAGAATCCAAGCCATGGCCATACAGCGGGAGACGAGTACCGTACTGTAGAGGTGGAGAAACATCGATGTTCGCGGACATCGATGTTTTTCGATGTTTACAAAAAACATCGATGAAACATCGATGTTTTCAAAATATATGAACAACATATTTTTGCTGCTAAATACATATGTTTAAATGAAATTAACTGAAATAAAAAGGTTTTATGGTTTATTTTATAACAAAAAACAATTGCTTTATTCGTTAAAGCAAAACACATTCATTGAGATCACTAAAAACATAGCTTATTCTAAATTCATTGAGATCGAAAAAAACCATAACTTATTCTAAGGCTTAAGGGAACATTTTTTTTTATTGATAAACATTAGTTTATCCACCACATCAGGTTTCAGTCTGGTGCGACGATCCGATATGATCTGTCCAGCCTTGCTGAAAAACCTCTCGGACTCACACAATGTTGCCGGTACGCATAGGTACTCGCAGGCTACCTCCTTAAGGACCTCGGAGTTGTCTGAACTCACATAGAAGAAAAATGTATGTATACAAAATATTATAATAAATTGTATATGGTGTACCTTTCAAAACTTTAGAGTCTGCTCTGGGAGAATTCAAAAACGAAAAAACCTTCTTGGAAGGGTCTGTGTCAACTGGTGGTGTAGGCTCTATCGACGGCGTTGTTTACTTTGGGCATTTTCTATTAATAGAATGAAGCTCCTGTTCAAAAACTTTTACTGTTTCCTTAGCATTTGAGATTCGAGATTATTTTTTAAACCGGGGAAAAAACATCGATAGTCGCCATAAAGCATCGATGTTTCAAAAAATTTGAAAAACATCGATGCATCGATGTTTCCATCGATGTTTCTCCACCTCTACCGTACTGGCTGTCCGTTGAATGCCAATGAAGACTCCATTTTGTAAGGCAAAATCTGATTTTTTTCGCTCTACATGCATTTTACGCGACGTTCTCTCTACACGCACACATCCCAAGGCAGCGCCATCTGCTGGTATTCACACGAACTCTATCCCATCTCGAATGGCACTTCTACATGCAAAGAGCTTTTGCGGCGAAAAGCGGAAGCTCGTGTGTTGTGTTCGCTGTATTACACAGCACTGATTCCGCGTGTTCAAATTTAAAATTTCGAATTTGAATTCTGCTGGATGCTGACGACTGACGACTCTTAACTGACAAGACGAAAAAGATTACAAATGAGCTTCGAATGGGTTTTTTTTGGGTTTTCGTTTTTCGTACATTTACTTGCGCACATACATGCATTACATACATACAGACGTGTGGCGTAACATTCAATGGATTTTCGCTAATTGATTTACTTATATGAGAACGTTCTTTTTCTAGGGTAAATACTGCAATAGCACTAAACAAAAATTCACTAACTTAAAGAAACAATTCATGGAAATATATGATGCAAAAGTGTGTGTGTGTGGGGTTCGTTCGGTAATAATATGTATGCATAGTATAGTATATATGTGTGTGTATAGAGAACAAAAAAAAATTAATAAGAATATTTAATAATAATAATTATCATAAAATAAACACAGATATTTGTAGTAGACTTAAGCATAGTGGATACCCGACGGTTTCAAAAAAAAGAGCCTTCGCTCGTTTAATTACAAAATATACGGCGTGTATAAATACAGTTTATGATTTTTTTTGTTTTGTTTTGTTTTGTTTTGTTTTGTTTTTGGAAATAGCATTGTGGGGAGACTCCATCATCCAACACGCCAGCATCGTTGGATCCTTGGATGTGCAGTGTCAAGTGTCCCAGTCCCAGGCCCAGGCGCTCGTGTCTATCGGTGCAACGCCACCTCTGGGCACCGGCTAATAATGCATTTACGCCTCCTTCTTCTTGAACTTGTTCTTGAGGAGTCCGGGCAGAAGCGAGGCGCAGGCACACACCGTCAGTATGCCCATCGAAGTCCAGGAGAAGGCCTCACTCGAACTGGTCATCTTCTGCAGTGTCTTGCCCGCCTGTATGGCGATCACCGATGGCGGCGCCACGCCGCAGAACGTGCCCAGGGCGAAGGTATGCAGCGGCACTCCGATGACGGGCGAGGCCAGGTTGATGAACCAATTGGGCAGAATGGGTGTCATGCGCAGGAACAGCATGTAGTTGAAGAGACTGTCCCGATACTCCTCCACGTGCTTCGACCATTCGCTGGTCTTCTTTGGCCAGAAGTGACGTATGAGGCGGCGTCCCACCAGATTCGAGAGCGTGTAGCAGAGTGTGGCCCCCAGCGCCGAACAGAAACAGATCAGGAACAGGGCGATGGGGAACTTGTAAAGGAAGCCGAGTAAAATCGACAGGAATAATGAACCGGGAATGGCGAATGTTTGTAGGCTAAACGGAGAGAACGAACAAAGAGTTAAGAGCCAACCAACAATCAAAATCATACGATCTGATTTTATAGTTCATGTGAGTGTGGCATAGTTTCTGTGTATCAGATTAAAGATCTTCCTGCTGCCTGCTGGCTGCTGCGTGTGTTTTGGGTTTGTTTATTAATAGATGTCAAGGCAGACGCTGCCAATTGACAATGCCACCCCCATCGGACCACATCTTCCTCGAGCATGTCCGATAACAAGCTATATACATACAAACATACATATGTATATCTCTCGCCCTGCTTTGAATAATTGCCAAGCAATCAACAGAATACGTATACGAGAGCAGCACATAAAGTTACGTATGTGTTTACTCTGGTGGGGGGGGCTCTTGGTTGAAAACGCAATTGAATTAAATACAAGCAAGCTCAGCTGATTTCGTTGGAATTATGCATGTATGTGTGTGTGTTTGGTTGTCGAGCAAGCCAAAAGAATGCGTCACATAACCAAAGTCCAATCAAAAGAGAGCGAGAGAGAGCAAGAACGAGTGCACTTGTGCGCTCTCCACAAAGCGCTTCCTGGTCTTCTCTTCTGCCCACACGACACGTAATTAATATGCAAACTATGCATGCTGCCGCCACGAACCGATCGTGCATAATCAAGGCGACCAAAACAAATGTACGATTCGTATTGACCGTGAATAGTAGGTAGTCAGTCGGCCGGCGGTCATTCTGTTTTTGGGTGGCAGCAGCAGCAGCAGCAGCAGAATCTACGGCTATTTTGAGTAATCAGGTCAAGGTTATTGCTGACAGCAGCAGCAGCAGCAAACAAATCGTATCTAATCGGAGGCGTGTGTCCGATTAGTACTATATAACCCGATCCCTTAAGAGATCTTAAATGATATTTAAGGGGGTGTTTGTTTGTTTGCAAAAAAGGATACAATACATAGGCGACAACTACGCCGAACATCACTTCAAAGTAATACATATCCTTGTAGCGATCGAGGACTTTGGCCAGCATTTTAGCATCTTGGATATCACGCGGTATTTTCAAATGTTGCTTCTCAGACCTGCACAGAGAACACAAAATACAGAGAGCAAAGCAAACAATTAATAAATAAAGGTGTAAACAGGCCATATCCGAGAGTCTTTCTGCCCGTCTGCCTGCCTGTGTGTGTGTCTGTGTATGCTTGAGAGGTGGCGTGACTTGGCAATCATTCTACATATATGCGGTTTGTATGTGGAATAAACCCTCTCGCAAATCAAGCGAGACTCACACACACACACACACACGCATATATACAGATGTATCTGTATACAGACACACACGGGGTATATATTGCAGGTGCACGAATGCGCTTTCGACACATCAGCATCAGATCGGGGCACATACATACATACATATGTATATATCTTTTACTCACTCATTCAATTCGGGAAATATTGCATAGACATAGCACATGGTCGCCACACTGGCAACAAATATTGCTGCAACAATGACTAGAGATTTCTTGGTGGCCTTTCGCTCATCCGCAGACATGGCCTGTTTTTGCGGTGTTTGCTGTTGTTGTTGTGGTTGCTGCTGCTGCTGCTGCTGCTCCTGTTGCTGCTGGAGTTGTTGTGGCTCCTCCATCGGTGGTTTATGCTTGCCATTACTGCGCATGGTTGTAGTTTCTGTTGTTTCTGTTGTTCTGTCCGACCTGTCTAGATTCAGCGTCGCCATCTTATCAGTAATGGCTGGAAATAAAGAAATAATCAAGTGGCAGGGGGTGGGGGTGGGCATTAGTTGCGTGTATACCACTTGAGAGTTCATTGGGCCACCCACCACCACCCACAGCTGATAAGCGAATGGATGGGTGGGGTGGATGGGTGCTACCTGTACCCGCTACTACTTACCACCGTTATTAAGTGAAGATGTGCCGCTGCCGCTGCTGCCTCTGCTGTTGTTCACCATTCGACAGGCCATGACGCGATACACGTAAAGATTAGTTAGCTGTATATATTTTACTGTTTTTCCTTTTTGCTTAAATCAGCTGGCTGCAAGTCAAAAAATACTTGCAAGGGAGGGGCGGCGCGTGTGTGTGTGTTGGTGTAGGCGTGAAACTCTGTTCTCCGGCTGTTTTTCTTCTTTTTTGTACTATATTTGAGTCATTTAGCATTTAGCGTCTAGGCGAAAATTAGCAATGGCTTTTGTTGTTGGACAGTATCGAACATGAACATACGTGTGTATATGGGTATACGCACATGTATGTATATATATTTATGTACGTGTCTGTGTGTATATGTGTTTTTTGCGGATCTGTGAGTGAGGGTTTTTTTTTTGTATATTTGCGCGCCCACAATTGTTGTTTTCTTTCACGCTCCTCTCTGCTGCTCGACGACAATGTATGTGTGTGTGTGTGCGCGCGTGTGTATCCCCCTCACAATTTAATCAATAAAAATAACAAATTCATGAAACGCACAAATACAATGGCAATATTATATATAACTAGGCCGAAATACGACTTTACTTTTCACATTTGTACTATTAATTTTGTTACTAAATGACGTTGCTCGCGCGGGCGCTGACGAAAATGCTAAATTAACAACACACGGAGCCCATGTTTTTAGTTGTTTCCAGTGTGACCGCCCGCACATTACCGATAAAATATACCGCGTGAGACTCAGAAATATACCATATAATTTTGAAAATATACCGTCAATATACCGAAGATAAAATTCAGACAGCACACTTAAACCCTCTCTATTTAAATGGTGAAAACCCCGCTTCAGTTCAGCCTGGGAAACATAACTGATTGTATGTTCCAGCTTTGAAACAAAGTCTGGGTAGCTTTTGCAGCATAATGTTTTTTTTCCATAAATGGTCACACCCGGTTGTTTCACAACACACGATATTCTATCGATACCAACGATATTTCCATTTGAATTTAAAATAAATATGCAATTTCTTTATCATGTTATTATCTGGTATTATCAAAAAAAATATATATATATCTATAACATTTTCATTTGTTTAAGTCTAAAGAGTGTGAAAAAGTGGAAACTAAGAATTATATTATGTTATTTTCTCCGCCTTTTGCTCTTTCAGCTTGCGATACAGCAAGACCATCTTTTCGCGCTCGGTCTCCAGCATGGACCGCATGCCGATGGGCAGATCCTTGCGCTTGCCCTTCATTTGCATCTTTAGGGATACCTTTGAGGACTTTTTGGGTGTGGCAGTGGCGGTGGGTTTAGCAACTATGGGGCTGTCAGCATCAGGAGTGGCGGTTGATGGCTGTTCTCCCGAGTCCAGCAAGGATTTGAGCAGCAGATTCGACTTGCGTCCGGGCCGGGCAGTTGTATCGTCTTTGGTCGCCTTGCGTGGACGTGTCTTCAACGCCGGCGGTGCGTGTACAATATCGCCGAAGGCGAACGTATCACGTTTGTACTCGACAATCGGTGAATTTTCATCGTCCGATGACTTCTCCTCTTTGGCCTCCTTGAAGGCGCGCTTGATTAGCTCCTTGCTGGTCTTCGCATCCATGGTTGGCTTCTGGTTCACCTTCTTGCGCCCTCTCTTCCCTGCGTTGCGCTGTTCCTTCTGCTTCTGCTTGAGCAGCTCGTCGATTTCGTTCTTGGGACGTTTCTGGACTGTTATTTCACCCGTCTTGGGGTTGCGTATCACACTGACTCCGTACTTGGCCTCGTATTGGGCCTCACGCACCGAGGCGCTGGTGATGCGATTCACGCGCCGCAAATAGTCCGTGTCCGTCTCATTGGCGAATTGCTTGATGTTGCGCGTGTTCTTCGTGGCGGCGCTCTGTTTATCTGACGATTTCGTGGAGGTCTTGGGCTTGTCCTCCTTACCGATTTCGCCCAGTTTCAGTTTCTTGCCGGCCTTGGCTCCGTCTGCCAGCTGTTGGAACTGCTTGAATTTGAAGGAGACATGCTGCTCATCGGTCTTTGTTGGCGGATTGTTGGTCACTTTGGACAACCTGTAGGTAGGGGGCGAAACAGAATCAAAATTTCAGTGCCATTTAGTTGATTAGGCGGGCATGGACTCACTTCTTTTCTCGCTGTTCCTGCTGCTTGAGAGGATCACGAATGCCGTGATGCTTGCGCACTGGTATTTTCCGTGCTCGAGCCATTATTTATGTTTGTGGTTCGAACTCGTGGTTTTATTTACGCTGAAACGTAGCAGCATGGCAATCGATGACGATTAATGGCTATCTATCTAGTGCTGAACAACGTGCTAAATGGCGCCAATTTCAAATTCATACTACAAAATGCATTTCGGAAAAAAATTTTAACATGAATGTTTTAATTATGATCGAAAGTATTTTTATTGTGATTGAAGCTCTTTCTGATAGATAAAAAGATTACATTTAGGTAAATTAAAATACAATTGTTTTTCAGAAACTATAAAAAAATTCTATAAAATGTGGAAAGGAATCCCTTTCTTATGGATAGATAATGTAATAGCACAGGGCAGTGAGGGCTTCTCTCATAGGCTATAGATTATATTCGTCCTTTGAACCATCCTCGGTGTTGTCGTCGCTTAAGTTAAGCATAAAATCGTCATTGAGATCGCAGTTGGAATCCGAGAATGGAAAGGAGCCGCTATTCGAGGCAAATTGCATACCATTTGACCCCTGCTGATGGCTTAACGGCTGCGATGGACGCACAAACAGCATATCGTCCGACTCGGCCAAAACAACTGCTGGCTGCTGCTGTTCCTTGCCAGAAATTTCGATGACATCGTGTTGTTCCTGGCTCTCAAAGCTTGGAAATAGGTTGGAAAAATCCTTAAATTGTGTTTTGGTTTTGGCCACATTGCCACTTTCTTGCGGGTGGAAGGCGCCCATGTCCAGAGTGGCCAGGACCTCCACTTTGGTAACTTTTGCCATTTTCGGTGGCGTGGACGAGTCCAATTCGTAAAACTCCTTTAGGGAATCATCAATTGCCTTGGTGAATGTCGCCCCCAATGCTCCGTCTTCGTTGTCATTCTCGGTGTCGTTGTCGCTTGAGGTGGAGGGAACCGGAGACGGTGCAAAGTGCACCAGCTTGGGGGGTCTAGCAGCGCGCTTGCGCTCGCCTCGTCCACCCACCAGTATGGATCGGAGTGGTGGCGTCTCCCCGCGATCTTTGATTTCCGACTCTTTGGCGCCCTTGAGAAAGTCACTCACAAATGTCATGGCCGACTGTAGTTTGCTGGTCCCTGCTACTGCAGAGGGACCACCCCCCATCGTGGCTACGATGTCTGCGGGTTTTGCCCAGTTTTCAAAAGATTTGGTGCGCGGCTTCATCAGCTGTTGAATGGAATGAAATTTTATTTGATTTGCGCATTTGCTGGGTGGGCTGGGTCAACTAACCTCTTCTCGGATCTGATGGATCTCCTTTCGCAGCTTGAGCACGTAGACAATCTTCCTGTTGCGATAAGCTGTCGAGGACTTGATCTTGCTGCTCCACTGCAGAAGCATGGACTGTACCTCCCTTTCGTTCCTCAACAGCTCGTCAGCGGCCTCGTTCATGTTGCGCCTCATCTGGCGGAAATCCTGCACTGCAGTATGCAAAATAGCAAGTCTCTATTTGAACACTCATCAAAAAACTCGAATATTACCAATGTTGCGACTCTCTAGGGCGGCGTTGCTCTCGTGAATGGTGCCGCAACGTTTCTCCATGCCTTTGATCTCCTCCATGACCTCACCCTGCTTAAGGTGTACAGTTAGTCGCAGACTGTCTTCGATTTGCGCCTCGGTCATGTGGTTTTGTATGGCCAGGATACGGCTGTAGCAAGCACTTGCTATTTTGGCAGCCAATTCTATCTCGGCTCTGCTCTCATCCATCGATTTGGCCGCCTTCTTCACCAGTTTCGCATCCACATCCTGATCCTCAAGCTGCAACTTCATTCCTGTATATAAAAAAAAAGAAAATGTGTGTGTGTGTGTGTGTCTACAGTTTTTGCGTAGCTTGCGTACGGTTTACGCTGCGCTTCAGGGTTTTGTTCTTCTGCAGTGCTTCTTCGAACTGCTGCATGTACTGGCCTATCGTTGGATAGCTGGCACACATTTTGTCCATATAATCCTTTACTGCTGGCAGTGTAATCATGTTTTCTGTTAACTTTAATTTCGTTTCGTCGCAATGGCGTCCGTCGTTACGGTTAGACTTGAATTCTATCGATAGACATTCTCTTGAGTGCAGGAAAGCGCTTTGCAGATACGATACTCTCGATATACTAGTTTTTATTATTATTATTTTTATTAGTAGAATAGATAAAAGTAACGCCGTTATAAACTAAATGAAAATATTTTGTATTTATAGTTAGTGCTTTAACTTGGAAATGGTGCGTGCATTTCCATTTGTTTTGCACTTATCGCTCGCTCAACTCTTGCTGCACTGTGCGAACAGTGCTGTAAAGCGTGCGCTGAATCAGCTGCCAGCGGTGCTTGCTGAAAACCGACTACATTTCATATAACAGACAGCCAGCCAGCCAATTTTCACTTGCTTCGTAGAGTTGTTTCGACTGGGGAAACGCCAAAATGCTGACGAGTTGTGCCTCGAAGACGCTGGCCGCCGTGGTAAGTAAGCCCAGTAGCCCAGGACGGCTGCCCCACCACTGCCAGCGACACACGGACAGCCAGTCGCCTCCGTGGGTTATATAATTTACGCTAGAAAAACAATAACATTCAACATTCTGTGTCCTTCGTACGCATTTGCAGCGCGGCGGCATGCGCGCCATTGCCACCAGCGGTGTCCAGCGCAGCGACAATCTATTTGTGCACCGCGACACACCCGAGGATAATCCGAACACACCGTTCGAGTTCTCGGCGGAGAACAAGAAGCGTGTGGAGGCGATCATGAGCATCTATCCGGAGGGTCACAAGCGTGGCGCCATGATCCCGCTGCTGGACTTGGCCCAGCGTCAGTACGGCTGGCTGCCACTGTCGGCCATGCACAAGGTGGCCGAGATCCTGGGCCTGCCGAACATGCGCGTCTACGAGGTGGCCACATTCTACACAATGTTCTTGCGCAAGCCCACCGGCAAGTACCACATCCAGGTGTGCACCACAACGCCCTGCTGGCTGCGCGGCTCCGACGAGATACTCGAGACATGCAAGAAGCAGCTGGGCATCGGCATCGGTGAAATGAGCAAGGACAAGAAGTTCACCATCTCCGAGGTGGAGTGCCTGGGTGCGTGCGTCAATGCGCCCATGGTGGCGGTCAACGATGATTACTATGTGAGTGAGCATTACATTCACAATCTGTATGCAATCTGTGATCCAATCTTTGTCCCTTGCAGGAGGATCTGACCGCCAAAGACATGCAGGAAATACTGCGGGATCTGACAGCGGACAAGATCTCGCCACCTGGTCCACGCAATGGGCGCTTCGCCAGCGAGCCCAAGGGCAAGCCCACATCATTGGTCGAGGAGCCAAAAGCGGCTGGTTTCGGTGTCCAACGTTGCGTTGAATTCGGTGATGAGCCGGAAGAAGACAAAAAGGGCCCCAAGAAATAGGCCCTCCCCCTGCCCCAAGGAAGCCTCAGAGCTGATGCTATACACTGATTGTCGAAAGAGAAAGTTAAATAAACGTTAAGCAACTCCAAGAAACAACAAGGTTCAACCTACAACTTAATCGAACTACAATTTTCGAAAACTTGATTCTTTTTTATTGAATTATTATACCCGTACTCGAAGAGTCCGTCTGTCTGTCTGTCCGTGTTGTTTGTCGCCCATTGCTCGGGGGCTATAAGAGCTAGAGCAACCAAATGTTGTTTCCACACTGATGTGAGTACGGGTATAAAAGTAGAGTCGCGTTCACAGCGACTCCATACGTTCTTTCTCGTTTTTAATCTAATTTTTTTACTTTATTGCTGTTTATATAGTATTTTGTGTGTTCTTTTAGGAGGTCAAGAGCTGATGTTGCTGTTTTTCCTGCAAATTGTGCAGAAAGCATTCGAAAGTATCCGAAAATTCGACATTCTACGATTATGCTTGGGGTTTGGCTTGTCCATAACTATAATGGTAGTCACAGGCTTAGCCACAGCGTCCTCAATCTCTATATTTTGTGGGGTTGCTCAATGCTTTTTCCATAATAATACAGTATCATTTGAATGGGATTTCAGTTGGAATAGCCTAGCTTTAATAAGAGTAAAGCCTTAAGAAATCTTAAAGATTTACCTCTTATATATGTTCCTTTAAAAAGTATTTGAATAACTTAAACAAAGATCCATCCAGCTAATAGAACTGACATGTACATACATGTCATTCTCTTGACATGCATTCTCTTACGCATTATTCGCTTGTGCGTGTCGAGTCGAACATTAACAGCAGCAGGCAGCAATGTGAGCATGAACAACGTGCCTATACCATCTGCTTAAACGCCTATTTGGAATTAACTTAAGCCGGAAAACTGCGGTTTTTGGGGTGTTTTTGTTTTTTTTATTATTATATTTTGTGTACAGTATATTATTTATTTATTAATTATACATAAAGAGGGGCGAATCGAATGCGCCTTCAACTACACTTTCCGCTGGTGTATTTGCATTAGAAGAATGGGGGGGAGGGGGTACTAAAAGGATAGTACGATGCAGATGCAGATGCTTATGCAGGATGTAGTCGAAGCTTATAATCTAATGCCAGTTTGTCTGTCTTCTCGAATGCAGTCTGTCTGTCTGTCTGCTAGCATCATGTCTGATGTGTGTGTGTTTTTTTTGTGTGTCCTGTCCCAGAGTCTGGACTTGTTCTAATCTTAGTTGCTAAAAATCGTAAACCGTATCTCTCTCTGTGTCTCTTTTCATTCAATTTTAAAATTACTTGTTGGGGTCTCTGTGCATCGCATTGGGTGGTGGGTAGGGGGGTCGATTCGGGGTGTATACTTGAGCTTGGTGCTGCCTGCCAAGCCAACAAGCACGCCCGCGCGCATCAAACGGAAATCTATGAAACTTCTACCCGGCGGCATCTAGCCATCTACATTCTTCCGATGTGTGTGTGGGGGGAGGGGGTTGCAGATGGGGATCGCATCGCCCGGGGGGTGAATTTCATCTGCTCTTCGTTTGAGTCCCACCCCCTTTAGGCCGTATCTCACTCCTCCCCATAAAAGACACTGTGAGCGAAGCAAGAGGCATTAGCATCAAGGAGTAGAGACTGAGTTGTTGTTAGTTAGTTTGGTTCTGTTCTGTTCTCACCGATTCTTGGCAGCGGCGCGCTTGGAGGAGCGCTCGATGCGATTTGATATATTGGTGCGTGGATAGCACTCGTTGACCAGACGCTTGGTCTTCTTGGGCGACTCGCGCAGCTCCTTGGAGTCGACGTTGCGCTGCGAGGCGAGGCCTCGTTTGAATTTCTCGATTAGGCCCTCACAGGAGAGATTCGCTTCGGGCTCCCATGTATCGTCTTTGGCACCGAATCCCTTCCAGCGTATGCGATAGAGGCCGCCAGCCTCCGCATCATCCACGAAATCAATGATACGCTCGACGACCCATTCCTTTTCGGGATCATCGCTGGATTTCTTGCTGGACGATTGCTTGCCGGTGCTGGCTGCCTTCTTGCCACCACCAGCAGCAGCAGCAGATGTGCCAGCAGCAGAATCATCGGATTTATTTGATGCACCTTTTTTGGTCTTAACCTTGGCATTGGTGTTGCCATTGCCATTGCTTTTGCCTTTGCCCTTATGCTGTCCGCTTTCAGTGCTGGTTCCCTGCTAAAAAGAGCGAGAGAGAAAGAGAGAGAGAGCGAGAGAGATGGTAAGCGAGAATAAATGATTTAGAGAGAGAGAGACGGAGCTTACCTTTTTACGGAATTCAGCAATCAGATCATCGCAATGCAATTCAATCTCAGGCTCCCATGTGTCGGCGTCCGCATTGTAGCCCTTCCAGCGTACTTGAAAATAGGAGGCGCCACGCACCTTCTTGTGGCCAATAATGGCCTCAACCTGGAAATCATATTCTCAGAAACCAGTCGCTTCCTTCCGTTTCGTGGCACTCACCTCGTACTCCACTCCCTCTTCGATATCGTGCTGCTTTCGGTCCGAATCATCATCGGACTTGGCCAGCGATTCATCGTCGACGGCGTCCTCGTAATCATCGTCCGAAGCGGCGGCATGTTTCTGTTGGACCGCCTTCTTTTTGCCATTGTTGTTCGATTTACCCTTGGAGGAGGCGCCAGCGGATGTCGATGCGGCTGTGGATGACTTTGTCGACTTGGGCTTGGCCTGCTTGCGCGACTTCTTGGCCGGTGGTGGCCCGGAAAGGGACGACGCGCTCGAATTGGAACTCTTGCTTCCATTCAGCGGAAGATCATCGCTGTCATCAGAGTCGCCATCTAGGGACTTGGACTTGGATTTGGAATCGGACTTGGCTTTGTTGGCAGCATCAGAGCCGCCGCCGCCGCCGGCGGCCATGCCTGTGGACTTGCGTTTGTGCTGATTGGAGCGCTGCTTTTGAGAGGAGCTGCCGCTGAGCGAGGATGCGGTATCATTCTTATCGGAGTTGCCGTCCTTCGAGTCAATGCCATCGTCAGAGTCTTCGGCGCCATCGCCGTTCTTGTGTTTGGCCTCGGCCTCCGACTTTTTGCGGCTCATCTCTTCGACCACCTTCTTTTTGCCGAGCTTGCCCATTTTTCGTATGGTTTTTAATCGTTTGCACGTGTTTTAATCAATTCCGTGGCCTCAGTGCACAAGTTTGAGGCATTCACAGAGCTTATTTACCGAAATTCGCCTCTTCTTTTTGCCGCGAAAAAAAAAAAAACAGTAAATGTGAAGAAGAGAACTATTTGGCTTGGTATTGGGTCTCAATGTACAGTACAGTACAAATACAAATACAAGTACAACACTGACTGGGCGATGGATGGCGATGTTTGCATATCGTATGTATCTGTCGATATTTATCGCCCCAGCAAGCTCTCTCCTCCTCTGCGCGTCTCTCTCACACTTGCTGGGCTGTTGCTGGGCGGTCAGGTGAATATGCTATGCTGCATTATATGATTTATCGATGTTTATTGGTATTTTTTCCATAAAATACTAATTTCCAATTACGATGTGATGGTTTTTGTTTGTTGGGATCACACCAGCGAGAACAGAACTGTTGATTCACAAAGAGCATATTACGATCTGTACTGCGACGCTACCAGCAGTTCAATAAAAATATAACATCAGAGCATATATACCTCTCACTCTCACTGCCGGCTTACTTCATATCGTACTTATTTGCTGGTCTCACGCACTTCAATTGAGGTGTAGTGGAATGCGACCATAGACAAAATGGCATTTTATTACTCATAAATCTGGCTTTTTCTTAAGAATTAAGGAGTTCAAAACAGCAAATTAACGAGCAGGGGCCACATTTGGGATTTAAACTAAAGCTAAGTATCATTATTGTCCAGAATACATGAAGAAACCAAAGTGTTATACCACACAAAAAAATAGCTAAAGATTTGAGTATTTTTTAACGCTAAAAACTCTGGTATTTCTGGTACTATTTGGTATTGCTGCACAAAAACAGAACCTGGTCACACTACACACACACAGCACGTGTAGCATTATTTTTGATTTAAAAGTTAGCTTAAGTTTCACATAAAAAGCCAACATGGTCAGTTCCAAGGAAGCTGACAAGACCCGGCCGCCGCGCCCAAAGTCAAACATCAAACCTGGCAACAATAAGCCAAACAATACGTTCAAATCCGCACCGAAATTCGCCAAAAAGTCGGACAACACAAAACCAAAACCAAAACCAGGCGGCGGTGCTGGTAATGTTCACAACAAATTTGCTGGCAAACCGGTGTGCAGTGGGGAGCCCGAGAAGCAGGACTGGAACAAGTTCAAGAAGGAGAAAAAGGAGCTCAAGCTGAAGCGCAAAAGCACCCGCGACACATACGAGATCACCAAGGAGGCCAAGCAGATCTACGAGAAGCTCCGATGGTAAGCAACGCTCGCAGCATTCACCTCGAATCTCGAATTAATTGCCTTTCCATTCTTTTGCCGCAATAGCCGCAAAACCGAGAACAAGGATCAGCTAGTGGAGCAAATGTTCCAGATCCTCAATGTGGGCGACACCATATCGAAGATAGTGAAGGCCCACGACACTGCCCGTGTGCTGCAGTGCATGCTAAAGCATGCGACACCGGCGCTGCGTGCCGATATCTCCGAGAAGCTGCTGCCCTACGCCGTCGAGATGTGCCAGTCAAAGTACGCGCAGTTTTGTGTCCAGCGTATGCTTAAATATGGCTCGCCGGCCACCAAAAGCAAGCTGGTGGACAGCCTCTTCGGGCACATTGTCCGCCTGGCCGGGCACAGCATTGCCAGCGGTCTGCTGGACGTTATGTACCAGGGCGGCACGCGTCAGCAGCGTACGCACATGCGGCAGGAGTTTTACGGTGATCTGTATCGCAAGGCCAAGGATTCGAGTGTGAAAACACTGAGCGACACGTACAAGGAGGCCACCAATATGAAGGCCTCCATTCTGGGCTCTGTCAAGGCCAATCTGGATCATGTGGCGAATAAAAATCTGGTGGACAGTGCCCTGGTTCACTGCGTAATGCTCGAGTATTTGCGCGCCTGCGAGGATGAGGAGGAGAAGCTCGAGGAGACAGTCACCGCATTTGCTGCCCTGGTGCCGCACATGCTCAGCACCAAGGAGGGCAGCGAGGCGGCCGTCATTTGTTTCTACAAATCCACACCCAAAAATCGTCGAGTAAGTCGAGAAATGTGACGCCCCTGTGCGTGCTGGCGGAAACTCAATCTTCTTTTCTTTCGTCTCGTCTACAGGCCATCATCAAGAACATCAAGGAGCATCTGCTGAAGATAGCCACCCACGAGCACGGGCATGTGTTCCTCATTTCGCTGCTGAATGCCCTCGATGACACAAAGGCCACCAAGAAGGCCATTTACGATCATCTGCATGGCGATCTGAAGCAATTGGTGGGCAATCAATATGGCCGCAGGGTGGTCCAATGGCTGGTGGCACCAGGCGACACCACCTGCTTCCATCCCACATTCATACGCGTCATCGAGGAGGGTCTGGCGTTTGGCAAAAAGGAAAAGGAGACGCGTCGCAAGGAGATATTCGAACAGATTGAGGCGCCCATTGCCGAGGCCATTGTGGAGGATGGCGCCTTTTGGCTGTCCAACAGTCACATTGGCCTGGTCACAGCAGATATTCTGAATCACAGTAAGTTGCACTAGATCTGCCCTGCCTGCTGCTGTCTCTTCATCCCCTCAATTACTTGCAGTCCAAGGTGCAGCCTATCAGAAGGCTGTGGAAGCCCTCGCTCAAGTGGTGGTTCAGCCTGATTGGCGCATCACAGCGGATGTTGCGGCTGGACAGCCGTTGCAGCAGAAGAAGGGCCATCAGGATGTGGAGGACATCATAGCTGAGGCCACAAAGCAGCGCAAGAAATTGACAAAAATAGAGGAAAGCAGCGACGACGATGAATCCGAGCAGGAAGAGGAGCAAGCTGATACAGAGGAGGCTGACAATGGCATAGTCAAGCCGAAGAAGGCCAAGAAAGAACCAAAACCGGCCAAGGAAGAGCCAGCCAAGCCGCTGGTCCCGGGCATCGAAGAGGCCGGCATGCATATTGTGCTCAAGAAGATCCTCAAGAACGATGCCAAGCAACAGGTCGAGGAGGGGCAATCATTTGGCGAACAGCTACTGAAACATTTGACCAGCGATGGGGTAAGTTTGGCTGTCGTCCGTCTCTCTCGGCTCTCTTTCTGATCTGTATCTTTTTGTGCTTCCGCAGCTCAAGGCCTGGCTGTCGGTGAATCGCGGCTGCTTCATCCTACTGAAGATTGTGGAGGAGCGCATCCAGCTGCTGGACACTTGCCGCACGGCCATCCAGGCCGAGCCGGAGGTCAGCCAGCTGCTGGCGAGCCAGAAGACGCTGGGGGCCAAGCTACTGGCTGGCAAACTGAACATTGGCAAATGAAACAATAATTCGAAACGAAAGTTCTTAGTTTTTAGATGAATTAATTAAACATTTATAATCTAATCTTGAAATGAATGTTGGTATATCTTTTATATATTGTATGTTTATTTAATTTAATTTATCCCTCCTTCTGGTGCGCAGCCTGTCTACGGGGGGGCCGGGCCTGTGGTTATAAGTTAAACTGGGAAAGCGCCTTCTTAGCTGTTGTGTGTCCGCCCTTTCGTAGCTTAATTTATATACCTATTCTGCAGCGCCTTTATCCTGCGTCCGTCCGGAACTCCTTTTCATGCAACAATCATTTATCCTTCTTCTGCTGTGTGTGTGGCCTTTTCGCTTAAATTTAAACATCTATCTGTTGCGCCTTTAGGCTGCTGTTTTGTTTTGTTTTTTTTTGAATAATTGTTTGTAATTTTCATACTTGTTGTTGTTTAGGATTTGCGCTGTATGATGTGCAGCCCAGAGTCGGTATCCACAATTCCCGACAGTTGACCCACATGCAAGGCAAAGGCGGCCTTCTCGAAGGGTGGCTGCATTTGACCTAGATAACAGGAAATGACGCAGTTACAGTTTTGTGAGCAGCTTCAGGGTCATGTGACGAGATGCAAAAAGAAAAAGAGAGAGAAGAAGAATTCCTGCCTGCGACTTACCGCGTCCAAACTTGCCAAGATCGCCGCCACGCTTGGCCGAACTGCAATCGGAATAGGAGCGTGCCAGCTCCTCGAATGTGGTCTCCTGCTGCACGATCTTGTTGCGATAGACCTCGAGCAGCAGCTGTGCCTCCTCTTTGGTGCGTGTGATATGCTGCTCGCGCCACGAGCTCGGCCGACGGCTGCCCTTGTGCTTCACCAGCAAATGGAGGCACTGCACCTCGGAGGGTCCGTCGGCAGCGTTGGAGCCCGACTTTTTGGCTATTTCGGTGGGCTGATCCCACTGCGACTCCTTGGTGTGTATGTTCAGATAATAGCTGAGACCTGAGTGCGGTGCGTTCCACAATGTGTTGCAAAAAACAACCAAAAAATTAATGATTTTACCGGTCGGTCGTCAGCAATAATTGTGTGAAAATAATGTTTTTTCTTGGAGTTTCGTACCTGTGGAGCGACTAGTGCGCTTCTCCCAGCCATCGGGCAATTGTTCAGCATCGGGCATTGTTAATTACTTTTAATCTTTTAACTTTCCGCGAAAAATAATTTTTTTTAGTTTACTGTAGTGATGTGCGATTGGGCGATAAGTAAAAGTAGCAGTGTGACCGACCGCGGAATTATCGATAAAATATACTCAAAATATACTAGAAAATACCAAATACCAGACGTCTTTAGATACAAATTTGCGACACCCTGTACGAGTTGCATGACGGTGTGCGTGGAGTCAAACAAAACAAGACTCGATGCGAACATCAAGCAGCATAAGGCCAACTATCAAAAGAAATGTATATACTAGCCCTGATGCCAAAACTTTCCACCCCACAGCTACCCTATACTCATATTAAACATTAAATACATTTTATTGGTTTATTTATTTTGATTTTGCTCAAGGTTTCGCCTGTTAGATTCTCCAGATCATAGATTTGTCCAATAAACTGCAATAAATAAACATAAACACACACTCGTGCAACACCCGCTCACACACACAGTCTACTCGTACAGGGTGTCGCAAATTATTGAAACTTTAGCTGACACCAGCTGACAATAAGATACATTTATCTTTTGTCAGCTGACATTTTTTGAATTTTTATCTTGCCACTCACAGGCTTGCGCAGAGTTTGGCGCCACTCACAAGTGCGCGCAGAACTTTTGAATCAGTGTGGCAACGCTCAGTGAAGAAGCAAACAGTCTGTCTAGTTGGATTGTCGTGGTCGTGTACAGCTAAACAGATTAACTGAATATATCCGTTGAATGAATACTGCATAATGTTTATTTTTTTCGAGTGCAACCTAACTAAAAAGTGATCCCGAAACACACACAGAAACAGAGATAAATTAAAGAGGCAGAGCCCCGTGGGAGTGTGTGAAAGAGGTGTGTGTGCGTGTCTCTCTGTCTGTCTGCCTGTGTGTACGTGTGTTGTTTGCGTGTGTACGTGTGAGGAGGAGAAACAGAGTGACGTTTACAGCTAGTTGGCTATAAAAAAAAGTTCGGCCCTCCGTTTCGGTCGTCTCTCGTCTAAATTTTGTGTGTCAAACAAGAGCAAAAACCACCTCTTAATGGGAGAGTCATCTGTAGTCTGGAGTTAATTCGTCTGCCGATTCATTCCCATGCATGGCATTTGCAGGCAGAATTTCCGATTCCTAAATTTGTTGCTGCTGCTGCTTTCTGCTTGCTGCTTGCTGGTTGTGTACGGCGCGACAGTGACAGCGATAACAACAAAAGAAGACCAGGCCAGGCAACCACCCACCCTCCTCCATACCCCTCGTGAAGTCATTCACAATAGGGGAAAATAGCTAAAGGGGAAGAGCGAGAAGGATAGGTGAGTGAGTTGAGCAAACAAATATTTTCCAGATTCGAATATTTATATCTTTGGTGGACGTTGTGGACGTGTGTACGTGTATGCCAGACAGCCCCCAGTGCATCTCGCATCTCCATTATTATCTTCGAAAAAGAAACTTTCTTTCGCTGTCTTTTATGGTTTTTTCCTCAACTTCTTTTCTCTCTTGTCTGGCGTTTCGTGTGTGTGTTTTTCTTAAAATATTTTTTTTTTTTTTTTTTACAAATTAGCGAGCAAACCGAACAACGGTTATTGTTGGCCGCACATAAAAGTTGTTATATTTTCTTCATACATATACACATTTTCGCGCATTAATGTAATTAATTACGCCTATTCGCTTGCGTTTATCATCATCATCAGTCATTTCGCAATTCCGCCATTTGCAGCTTCACCAACAACAACAACAAATTGTAGCCCTGCCCTTGCTCTCTCTCCATCCTCAACATCCCATCCCACCCCACCCGACTGTTTCGTTGACTGTGTCTCTATTGCTCCCGCTGCTCTCTGTTGCTGTTGTAACCTTGTCTTGCTTTCCAATCACCCATCCACCCATCCACCATCTACCACCACCCACCCACAACAGCTTGGCGTCGTGTCATCTCGCTCTAAAGTTCTCTCCCGGTTTACCTTGCTTTGCGCATGCGCGTTGCCACCTTGCCGACACCTTGCACGCACCGCTGCCCCGCCCGCCGCAGCACAACACGAAACGTAACCAACATAGTGCTGCCACCTTGCCCTATCTAACTGTCTGTGTGTGTGTGTGTGTGTGTGTGTGTGTGTTTGCGTGCCTGCGCTTTATTCAAATGTTTATTGTTTTTTTTTTTTGTTCTTCTTTTCTGTCCTCTATTTAAATCACAATCATTAAAATCATTGTGTGGAACACATGGAGCTGGCTGAAAGTCATCATCAAGTTAATGATGATCATAAATCTGCATGATAGTGCGGGCGGGTCGGGTGTCCTCGGGTGTGCGTGGGTGGGTGTTGCCATCTGTCATTTGTCGTCATCTTCTTCTGGAAGGAAGGAAGGTTGAAGCGAGCCGGGACAAACAGCCTTCAAACATTTCATTCTCTTCTTGTCCCTTGCCTTGCCAACAAAAAAAAATCATCACATTTTTCTGGGTTTACAAACGTTTTGGGGTTTTTGAATTATTTCATCTAGTATCTGTTCAAGTGTTTTTGCCATATTTGTCCGACTTTTGCTTATTTGCATTGTTTTATCATCATATTTTTCATAGTTTTGTTTCGCATTTTGCGATTGTTTTACGATCTCAATTGTTGTTATTGTGCTCGTGCCGTGCCTTGCCGTGCCACATGTTGCCTTTTGAAGCGCTTTTTGACCTTCCTCGCAAAGCCGCCAAAAAGAAAAAAATGTGTCAAAAATAATTTGCACTTGAGATATTTGCCAACCATCTTTTGTTTTCTACCTGAAAAGTAAATTTAACGAAAATTAAATGAGCGTAAAAAGGAAAATGATCAGTCGGTCCGGTCGCTTCATTCCCGCTGTCTCATGCGATTGCGCAGCCTGTCTCTCTCTCTCTCTCTCTCTCTCTTTTACCCGACGACTCTACAAAGCCCGAAAATTACCGTTATGTAAAGTTAAAATGAACAACAGCCAGAAGAAAAAAGGGAGAGAGAGAGAGATCAACAACAAAGGCCGAATGGTTCCGCGCTCCAACTCCTCCCTGCTCTCTTTCAGCATCCATTATTGAAAGATTTACCTGCCGCAAATATTGAAAGATCCAACAACAACAACAAAATAATTTCAGCTGCACACTTCAACTTCAACTTCCAATATCTATGCCAATCTCCAAGTCTCAGAGCCCGTTCGTATATGTATGTGTGTCAGCAGCTGTGTGTGTGTGTGTGTGTGTGTGTACGTGCTGGTATTTGCTGTATTTCGAGATTCGAATTTCGAAGCCAAATGAATTAACGGTTCCAGCGCTGGCTGGCTGCTTTCGAGTTTCTTTCTTTTTGGCTGAAGCTTTCGATTGTTGTTGCCGCCAACGATACCCTGCTGCAGGTAGCAGTTACAGGGGTATGCTGTATTTGCGGAGAGCCATGTGACAAGCAAACGCTATGGGGAGAAGGTCTCTCTAATTAAAACGGTAAAAAGGGGTATCTGCCGTTTCGTATATCAACTACAGCTACAGTTCTTACAATAAATATTTTGCAATGGTGGGAATGATCGGAACTGCAGTTACGTTTCAGTTTCAGTTTCTGTTTACCATTGTCTGTGGGGAAATATAAAACGCCTCAAATATTGCGTTGAATACCCACCCGTACATTTTTTTGTGTGTGCAGAGCAAAAAAGCACTTGTCGACTGTGGCTGTATCGTATTGTAGCTCCCAAGATCCAAAAACAACAACAAAAAACAACAGCAAAACAGAAACAACAATGAGAGCAATCGCAGACAGCAGCAGTTTTTGTTTTTTTTTTTTTTTTGTATATAATTATGTTACTGTGGGAATAGCAATGGAAAAGGCAACGTCAAGCGGCAGTGGTTGTTGGATTGGGGAGGGGAA
Source organism: Drosophila bifasciata (assembly GCA_009664405.1). Taxonomy (NCBI): domain Eukaryota; kingdom Metazoa; phylum Arthropoda; class Insecta; order Diptera; family Drosophilidae; genus Drosophila; species Drosophila bifasciata. Next base: position 35,563,085 of record CM019041.1, read on the forward strand.
TGTTGTGTGGGGGGGGGACCCCCCTTTCATAATATCATTTTACAGTTTGTTTTTACATTTTGTAATTTGTTTATTTTTTCTGCAATACCGCCCCTCAAATATCGTAATTGCTACAGGGATCTATTAATTTATATGGTACTTCCCTCATCGATTTCTGGGTACAATCTCTAGATATCTGATCAAATCTTTCGTATAATCAGCCCACTGTACGCGAATCTCTAGTGATTTCTTTATCGGTTGCTTTTCTTTTTTCTTTTGAGTATTTCCGACTTTGATCGTAAGATAGAACGTGAGATAGGCATTTTTATTTCGGAGTATTTACTTCCCCCCTAATGAAATTGTGAACAAAAAATATATTATATTTATGTCTTCAATATTTATATTCACAATTTGTATTGCAAGGGTATTCACAGATCCTCGACCCACTCTGGATCTTGCTCTCTCACGATGTTTCCCTGTTTCATTGTCCCAATCTTGCACTCATTCTCTCTCTGCGCCCATTTCAGTAGTTGCTCTCTGCCGCCTGTGCCACTGTTCCACTGTCCCACTCCTGCACTTGCTCTATATCTCTTGATCGACCCACTCTTGCACTTCTTATCTCTCTCTCTCTCTCTCTCTCGCTCTATGAGATAAAGATTTCACTGTTTATTCATTCATTTCCCCTGTTTGGCCTCTGTTCCACTCCATCCCGATTGAGGAAATCGACGATACTCTTATCGCATCTTCCCTCTCCAGTCGACGCCACAGTCGCTGCCCCTTGGGTCTGCTCTTGGGCTTCTGGTTCTTTATTTGGCGGCCCCTATCGGTGCGGCGTCTCTCTCCACTTAAGTTTGTTTTTGTTTTGTTCTTAGGATTTATTATTCTAAGATATTCCCATTGCATTATGATATGGAATAATAGGGAACTAAATGCACTAATTGCTCGTGTGGGGATCATTTGTGGTGCGCCTCTTGGAGCTTCCAAATTTGTAGAACAATTAAAACAGAAACACAATTTGAATACAGTGAAAAATGAATATCTTTTGAGCCCAAAGTTGTTGAGGGGAGAAAACAATTCAAAGAACTCTTTTTTTTTGTGCCATTTACCCTTTTACTTATGGGACATTTTGTACAGCGAAACAGGTGGAACAAGTACAAAAATTCTATCAGTAAATTCTTAATTTTCAGTGTACATTCATTTTCGTTTAAAGTAAAGTTCCACTGTAATCGAATTTCTCGTCGGGCTGACGTCAATGCCTTTGCCAAGGGCTCGGCCCCAATGCAGTGAGTGGGTGGGTGGTGGGGTGGTGGAGGGTATGTTGTTGCCTCCCCCCCCAGTGGGCAAACAATTCAAATTGGGTTAATGAGAGTGTTTGGGGCCCAGGGCTTGGCTCTGTGTGTGTGTGGGGCGTGGCATTCATACATTTTTGATGAGTGAAGCTTAAATTACATTGGGGACAAATGGCCCACACAGGACGGACGAGAAATGACAGGCAAAGGACTGACAAAGGACAACACAGTCCCTGATATGACTTTGGGGAATTGGGAAAACTTGAGATTTCCAGATGGCGCAGCAACTGTACCCGAAAAGCATCCCTCCCTGGCATGACTCAAGTCTTGAAATGCGCTTAATGAATGCACTGAAATGTGTGTGTGTGTTTGGTTTTGCTGTGCTTAAAATTAGCAATACAAAAAAATTAACTTCCACACTAAATGCTGCCACTGACTGACCCACCCGGTGGCAAGTGGCGGGCGGGTGGGTGTCATCTAATGTATTATTCATTTGGTATTCAAAAAATATCGGCTACAAAATTTTGTGATTTGTTTCAAGAGAGAGAGAGAGAGAGAGAGAGATGGAGAGAGGGTACCAAATGTTAGCGTAAAATATTCACCATCAGGTTTCTGACTAATCGCCGGCAGACTCTCAGCGGCATATCTTAACAGCAAAGCAGCGATGGATGGGGAGCGCTGCAAGTGCGAGGCAGATTATAAAAGAGGCATGCCGAAGAGATTTATACCGTGTACGATGTTTCGATCTAGTTTCCAGATATTCCACAAAACGAACTTCACAGAAAAAGAACTTAAGAATTATTTAAGGGGAGAGATTTCACTTCAGTGAGAAATTATAACCAAAAAAAATACACAAACAAATCATTATTATTTCTTTTGCTTAACTTTTCTTACCGATTACAAAATATGCATGTAAAATCGTGCTTCTGTTTCACGTTACCATTCTGTTCCGTTCACATTACCATACTGTTCCGTTACCATTCATTAAATGCCGTTAAGTGCTATTCCTTTACCACTCCAATTCGAAATCCATAAATAAATGCATCATAATATATTTAGTCGGATGACCAACGTCTAACCAGATCGTAAATACCCAACAAAAAAAAAAAGAAAACAAATAAAAATGAGAATGCACAGAAAACTCTTTCGTCTGTGGGCGCAGCAGAGTTGTGTGGCTCTAACGGTTGTCAGTGACACACACACACTCACGCGCACACACTGACACGGAATAAAACAAGTATTTTGCGGTACACAAACATCCATATACACATTTATAGATACAGTTGTGGTCATAAGATTGCATGTGAATCGTACGTCTCGACTGTGCTCTGAGTCTTATTCTATAAAAATCGACGCACACGAGTGACAAGTGCAAAAGAGAGAATTCATGCCAGAGAATCAAAGAACAAAATACATGATGTTCCACTCGAGAGTGTGATCAAAATGCAAACACATAGCATAATATACCAGCGGCATCCCTTGAGAGTGATAACACAGAAACAAAGTTCCATATCTTCCTTATGGGACATTTTGTGGGCAGAGTTCTAGGAAGATTTGCCAATCCCAATGGATGAGAGAACCCCCAACATCATTCGCAAATGTTCCTTAATGTGTGCAGCTGCTAAATTCATGAAAATATCTTCAGAATTAGAGAAAACCAACACTCTCCCTCTCTCTCTGTCTTCACAGCCAACTTACTCTCTCCCACATGCGGCTCGACAAAAACGCTTCGAATGACCCCGCGCCAGCTGTGGGCGTGTGCTTAAGCCTTGAGTGGGGGTTTCGGTCTCTCTCTCTCTTGTAATGTAAAAACCGTCCATCTATGTAGCTGGTAGCCAGCCACAGTCAACGCCAGGGAGCCAAAGCACACATTAAATGTGGCGTGCGCGGCAAGTGGCTGAAGAAGGAGAACTTTTTATGAATGAATTAGACTGGAAATAGTGCATAAATATCTGCACGAGTGTGCACTTCCATGGTCTGAATATATGTACATACATGGAGTGGTTTGCTCAAGTGTTTTTCATGTGTGTGCTTAAGGCTGCAGCAAATACACAGAAGAGAAGACAAGTGGCTCAGACAGCAGGCACCAGGCAACAGACAGCAGACGTTGCACCCAATAATAAACGGGGGCAAGCTCATGGGTGCATGAAGACTGTCCACCGTGTGTAATGGTCTATCATTAAAATGTTTAAACAAAAGGAAATTCTATGGTATTACATACAAATTTGATAACTCGTTTCATTGTTCAATGCGCTGTTTGCTCTTTGAAATTCGAAATGAAAGAGAAGATCCGCTCGTTTATGTGACATTTTGTGGAAGTGAGCAGAGTGGAACAGTGGAACAGGAGGAACAGCTTAACAGCTGAAACAGTGGAACAGGAAGATCAGTGGAACTGTAACAGGGGAATCAATGGAATTCGGCCGAATTTTGATATCCGTATGGCTGCCCATGGATGATGTGTTCCTTTCACTCTGCTACTTGCTGCTTGGCATCCCACAACATTTGTTAACAATTTACTGTTGTATAGCACACGTAACCAACACACACCCACCCACACAAAGACACACTCCAGACACTCTTGCACTTCTTTAATAGCTGGAAATCATTGATTTCGTTTGATTTGTTGCTGTCGCAAAATTATCGCAATGAAAAAACACTTGCGACTGAATGACATGGCCCCCACCCCACCCCGCTCTCACTCTCTCTCTCTCGCTGTCACTCTCTTCTACACGCTCGAATGACTCGTCATCATGTGACGAAACAACAAAGAGCCTAAAAGTATAACGGTATTGGGTGGTACTGGATGCTCTCATCGCAAAGATTGCAGCCAGTGACGTCAATAGCGGGCTTCCTATCCAGAGATGGGAATCTCGTCGTAATTACTGTTGCTACACAATGAAAAAAACCGTTCACACAGCCCTACCGATATTTTAGTTACTATCCCACAAACATTTCAAATGGGATTGAACATCAGACGATATATCTTTTCACTTTTATTAAGAGGCATTTTCGAATACTGCATAGAACTTCCATTGAAGGGTATTCCCCCATCCATCATTTACGCAAAAATAATTCTCACTTTTGCCTAAAAGTATGCTTTGAATAGCTATTTTTCCGAGTATATCTATAGGTACATATGTACATGTGTATGTATGTCCATCTATGTGTTGTTTAAGTGTTTGATAAGGTGGTAAATATAATCAATCGATGGACACCCTTGAAATGCTACTAGACCCCGTTTGAAGGCAACACTCTGGGGAGTACATTTTGAAACAGTGACCGCTTGCTGTTTCCACTGGCGTTGCACTGGCGTTTTTTTTTGAAAGGGGTATCCAAGCCCGCTGGGTTTCGATTGTCATTCCAGGAATAATTACTCCCGCGGAGTCAAGTGCCTGTCAGAGATAATTTCTAATATGTCGATGCATAGAGACACAGCGAAAGCTCTAAAAGCAAGCGGGCAACCAGCCCCCTTCAGGGGATATGCGAGACAGAGCTTTCACTGTTTGCTTTTTACGATTAATATACGTATGTATAGATTGTGTGTAATCCCTTTGGCATAGCTGGTCGTCTGTGTTTGCCATTTAATGCCCCCCCCCTTTGCCACTTGAACATCGGACCAATGCCGTGCCCCGTAGGCGCTGATATCGGCTAAAGAGCTGCGATTCTCTGCTTGCCCTAATTTTTTGTTACCTTTGGTTTTGTTCATTCCTTCAGTCTTTATGTACAATCTTAAAAAACACCCAATATATTTTTTGTGTAGTCTTTAATTGGATTTTTCTTAGTTTTATAGTAACAAACAGTTTGCGAAAAAAAAATGGTTATTTAAGTGTTTTGTTCCCTTTTTGGGCGGATCTTTCTGCAGATCTAGTATAGTAGAGAGTGCGCTTCATAGCTCTGAAGACAGGTATCGAATAGTGTTTATCGAATTAACGTATCCCATATAAAATCGATGATCAAAGAATCTATCTTATGTATCCCTCCATCCACATAATTTATATAGTATTTTGAGTAAATTGAACTATCAATTAATGTCATGATTTTTCGAATTTTATCGATTGCAATATTGATCGCTTATCGATTAGAAAAATCGATCGGCTTTTAATAATAATTCTAATATTTAGCTAAAAAAAAATGTTTATATAGAATAATTGCAATTTTTGCATACATTTTCGGTTATCGAATACATTTACGTAAATACATATATCGTATACATTTGATGATCGATTAATGCTTATCGAACGTAGACAATTATCGACAATTGCTTATAGTACTGCTCTCTTATGATCTGAAATCCATATCTTATGTCCCATATCTATAATCAATTTATCGAAGTGTCACTATCGATACCTCAGTGTCCATTGGTGGTCATCACATTGATCAGTCCCGGCAGCACCTCGGCCTGTATGGGTCCATAATCGACACGCTCGCCATCGACGACCAGGATCCCATCGCTGCCACTCGGCTCGATGCGGAACGCCTTGACGGGCACCACCCGAATGAAGGGATCATCGCCGCCGGGGGGCAGATGGGTGCCCGTGTTCATGCTCAGCAGAAAGTTGAGCATCTGGTGGCGCCCCACGCCGCTGCGGATGATCACCAGATAGATGATGCCATCGTTCAGCCGCGATGCGGGAGCAAAGTAGCAGTCGGAGGACAGGTGCGTCGTGTAGGCGGCATGCACCATCACAAAGTCTCCCTCCTCGCAGCACCATCCATCGGCGGCAGGCAACGGCAGCTGCAGTCCCGGTATAGTGCCCGTGGGCACCAGCTCCGCAAACTCTGCATTGGCTGCCTCAATCCGCTGGGCCACGCTCATCCGGCTGCGATTCGAACGGATGCTCTGGCCCCCCACCGAATAGTAGGCGGTGCGGCGGGACATGGCCGAGTGCCAGCTGTCGGCGTGCTGGCGAAAGATGGAATGATCCATGGAGAGAGCATCGGCAAACTGGTCCGCATCTGTTTCGGATTCCTCGTTGAGGTCCTCAGGCAGATCCCTGAATTCGCTGGCATCGCCGTTGACATTGAGGGGCAACGAGATGGGTCTGCTAGGTGGCGTCTGCTCTTCCTCTGACGACGAAGCAGCAGCAACTTCAGTTGCAGCAGGTTTCTCCTGCTCCTGCTCCTGGTCCGGATCCTCCTTGGGGTGTGGCAGATAGAAGACCTTGCCCTTGTAGGTTCTCAGCGAGATGAGTCGCTTGATGGCCCACAGTGTGAACCGTTGGGCTCCAATCGAACGCAGGCGCTCGCTCTCGATGTCAATGTCGGCAATGAGACCCCAGCCCACGGACAGGAAGGAGTACATCACGTAGTGCTTCTCCCTGGATGATAACTCCACACGGACGACATCCATGGCCGTGCTCCGGCCGGCAATGCAAGTGAGTGTGGCATGAAGGATGGGCTTCGGTTCGTACGGTTCATTGCAGTGATGGGCCACGCTCTTGGCCAGGCCATTGCCGCTGCCACAGGGTATGATGCCGAGCGGCAGATTTCGGCAGGCGCGACTCCAGTCCATGCGCTCCATCAAGCCGTTGAGTACCTCGTAGAAGAGCCCGTCGCCGGAGGCCACCACAATGCCAGAGTAGCGCTCCAGCAGATCCTTGCGAGTGCGCACAAACTCCTGGGCGTAGTGGGGATGCGTTGTGATCTGCAGATCATACTGGACCTCCGCTTCGGTGAGCAGCGGTGCCACCTGCTTCTGAAAGAGCTCCCTGCCCTTGCCCGAACCCGATTTCGGATTGAGCAGGATCAGCAGGTGTTTGCCCGAGCCCGTGCCCGAAATGGAGCCCGATATGTCGATGGTGCTGCTGTTGCGCTGCTTGTGCTCCCGTATAGTGCGATGCCAGAGCTCTGCCGTCTGCAGATTCTCCGCGTAATCGTTGCTCGAGCGAAAGCGCAGAATGCGCAACGTCTGTACACGGCGCAGGGGCTTCTCCTTCTTCAGATACGCATAGATGTAGAGGTAGGCGCTGTTGTCACGATCCGGCTGTTGTTCCTGCTCCTGTGCCACATCCCCGCTGGGATTCTTGCACGAAGTGAGCCCGCCACGTGGTCGCTTCTTCAGGCGGGGACCATACCGGGAGCCAATGATGTCATCGATGCGTATGAGCTGCTCGTTGATGTGATCATCCTGATCGGTCTCCCGGCGCAGGTAAACGCCCTCCGGACAGAGCTTCACCTGGATCTTGATGCTGTGCTTTCGACGGCTGCTCTCCACAAAGAAGATCTCGCTCAAAGCCTGACTCGACTCTGAGGAGGCGGATGTGGGTGTGGTTGGCAGAGACGACATTGTCTTGCCGGGGTGGGGGTGCAGTGCAGCCTGTTCCTGGACGGGTGTGGTGGCGGCAGCCACGGCTTCTGTTGTGGCTGTCATGAGCACGCTCTCACTTGCTCTCTGTTCGCTCTGAAATGTATGTCTACGACTCCTCTCTCTGAAGTTTGTCTCTATGAAGTTTGTCTCTTTGCACTCTCTCTCTCTCTCTCTATCTCTCTAGCCTGCTCTGAAGTTTGCCTTGTGCAGCTTTTCTTTGTGTGCACCGTTGTGGTTCTCTCTCTCTCTCTCTCGCTCTCTTTTTGTTGACCTTGTCTTTTGGCACTAAAAAAAAAAACAACCAAATCAGCACAAGCACAAACCGTATTAGTCGATGGCGCAAAATGAAGATCAGCGTTGAAAGGAGTGTGTGGGGCGGAAACCCGTTTTGGTCTGGCCTTTGCCTGGTTTTGTTTTTTTTTTTGGGGGCTGGATTGCTATTATTATTTGGCTTATTAGTTTAATGTGTGTGTGTTCTTCTATTAAATGAAATTATTTTGTTTCTACATGCGAGATCTCATGCCCGTCGGAGCTTACGCTCTTTCGTGTTTGCGTTTTTGTTGTATCGTTTCGTACCGCTGTTCCCGTTCCGTTCCGTTCCGTACCGTACCGATCGCTTCCTGTGCGCTTTTTGTACTGAGTCGGGCCCGTGGACGAGGGTGAACACTAACCTTATTTTTAATGGAGATTTTACGATTTGCACATCGGTTGCTTGCCCGTTGCTGTTGTTGTTGCTTTTGCCTCTGCTTTGCTTTTGCTGTTACAGTTGCTTTCACACACAAATACACACACACACAAACACACACACACACACACTGGCACAATCTTGGGCGCTTTATTTGTTTCTGCTGCTGCTGCTGCTGTTGTTGTTGTTGTTGTTGTTGTTTTAGTGTCGTGTCGAAATCTAATCAACACGTATCGTATCGATGGAGATATTAGTATGTCTTTATCTTCTCTTCCCTTCCCTCAGTTATTTGTTGTTGCTGCTTTTTGTTTTATTATATTTTATTTGTACTCTAAAACAGCTGTCTGGTGGTAACAACAACAAAACTGGCCAAAAAAAAACAGGGCACATTAAATAATTTTAATTTTTTTTGGTCTCCCTCTGTCTATGTCTATGTCTAGCCTGTGTATGACACTACTGGTAAATGAGTAATACTGCAAGAAAGATACGAGTGTCAACTGTCAACGCAGTTACTGTTACTTTTTTCCCTCTCTACCCCCCCCCACCCCATGCTTACTTAGGCCTGTATGACACCACTTAGTCAAAGTCAAAGGCCGAAATTGCAGTTTAAATATGCATACAGAGGGAGAGAAATGCATTCAAGCAAATCATCATGCTAGTATGACATTCAGTTGAGTTTCACTCACAAAAAAAAAAGAACATGATTATGGGCGTCCAAAAATAAAGGTAATTTAATATTTTAAGTGGATAATGTTTTCATGAACAATTTTAGAACACTCTTCAATCAAAAAATTGCAACAAAAATAAAGTAAAAAGTGCAAAAGCAATTCAGTGTCATACAAGCTTAGTGGGGCACTGCCTACGCTGCAGGCAGAGGCAGGCAGGCAATTTAAGCTGCAATTTGGCTGTGACTTTGAATGCGAGAGAGAAAGAAAGAGGGAGAGAGAGCGAAACGTGTACACATACATATATGTATGTGTATAGGGAGGCTTTGAACGGTAATGATGGGCATTTGGTTCTGCTGCATGTGCGAGCTTTCCCACTATGCTATCTCTCTGCCGCTGCCGCAGCCGCTGTGTCTATTTGTGCTTTGTGGCTCTTTTTTTTAATGCAATTTCTGTTGTTGCCTTTCATTCATAATTTGTACTCTCGCTCTCTCTCTCTGTCTCGTTCTCTCTTATTGGTAGCAGGGGTTAATCAATCATTTTGCAAGATCAAAGCGAAGAGTGTGGGAGGGGAGGGTGTTTGCCCCGACACATGTTGCGTATACGTCATGTTGAACCCTAGATATCCAAATGTTATCTAACGGTTATCCATGGGTTACAACGTGACTCAGTCACGCACACATGCAGAATATAAAAAACATAAAAAATTCTCATGATTTCCATTTTCATTTTTTTTTTTGTTTTTTTGTGGTGTAAGGGATTTTGCGAAATTTAAAACAAATAAATAAACAAAATAAATAAATTTCTTGGAAATATTTTTGCCAGGTGTGCATAAAACAGTATTTTTTTTTTTAGTTTTATTTTCTTTGATTACTTTAGCGTTTTTTTTTTTTTGTTTTAAATTGCGCGCGCCTCTTGATATCAGAGCTGAAAAAATAACAGAGATTGTTCCAATTGCTTGGAAATTGCTGGTGGGGACACTTTTTTTTTTTTGTTCTTTTTATAAAGCAAATTGGGGCTCACAGCTGCAAAAGTAGACAGATATTAAATGTAGTTTATTTCGATGCAAAGTCAAAACAATAAGCAGTTAATCTGCGTATTTGCGGTTCTTTCTTCACTGCTTGACAGATTAATGAACCTTTTAGCATATTCCCACTTAAAAACTGCTTGCACTGCTTTAAGGGCTACTTTACAGCTTAATTATACAGCTTAAGGTGTTTAATTGCCTCTGCCTCATTGCTTAAACTGAAATCTAAGGATTGATTTCCCTTCATTTAACACTAGAGTGGGGTGGGGTACGCTCAACTGGCACGGAAACCTAATCCTAAATCATAATAAAGTGTACACTGGAAATGGTTTGATTACTCCAGACTCGTATCTGGACGGCTGGCTGATTCATCCACCACCAACGAAAGGGTGGGAGGGTCTGACGTACCACCCGTCGGCACCACCTGAATGAGTCACTCAGAGGGAGGGCACCTCCAATTAATGTCCAGAGACCCCCGCCTAGAGATAGACCATAGGCAGGCACACGCCCCACCTCATCAGTCTTAAGCGGTTCTTCAGAGGGGGGGTCGAGGCTAATGGAGAACATGTGGCTTTTGATGGATCACGAGCAAGAGGGGGCCCCGTGGCACTCAAGTGGTTGCCCCCACCGACCACCGACTGGATGCACTTTACAGATACAGATACAGCTACAGCTACACTGACACAGACAGAACAGACCGATAAAGACCAGACCTAGGCTCTTACCCACTCTATTGTTTATCGTCTCCTGACCTAAATATGCACACATTTATGTATGTGTGTATGTATGTATGTATGTATGTATGTATGTATGTATGTATGTATCTGTGTAAATGATGATGAATTCACTTTGCTTTTCAATTGCATTCAAATAAAAGTACGAAAGAAGGAGCAAGAGTAAGGGTAAATAAAAGTTGAAGAGGAAACGGAAAGAGTGAGTCGCAAAGCCAACAATAGAGATAGATGGACACAGGCTGAGAGTGGCAGCCTCTCACCCCTCCTTAAGAGATGAATGGCTAATAAAACACCCGAGAATACCCCTTAAAAGGCAGCAGATTTATTTGTTTTAACCAACCAGGATTCTGTACACACAATTCTGTACTTAAAGTAATTAGCACTTTTGTTCTTACTACAAAGTGGATGCTACATCCGAACCTATAGTACATACCTATTAGATATATTTTAATTGAGATTTTTAAATGATATTTGTTTTTATTGAACCAGCAAAAGAATGATACGAGGTTCTCAGGTTTTTGCCCCTTGGGTTGGTTATGCGAGAGGGCGGCGAGGTTGAAAGTGCATTCAAGAATTCAAGCAGTTCATACAAAAATCCAAGCAGTAAATCCAATCCAATCCAATAATTAGTTGTGGAACTTTTTCTAATGAAAGCTGATTAATATACATAGCAATCCAATCGATCTTTCAACCCCAAACTCCATAAAGCAGAAGAAATCTGAAGCAGAAACCAAAGTAAAACCAAAGCAGTGGAAATAGAATCAATCTATAAAACAAGTTTCTTCTAATGAGGAATGTCGGATTAATCGAAACACACACACAAAAAAACAACAAAAAACTAAAGTTTATGAAAAAAAAAGAAACTTGTTGTTATCAACGATGTGATAATAGAGGCGCCTCTCTCTCTCTGTCTTTATCACTCTCTTTCTCTCTTTTTGTTTCTTTCTGGTGCAAAGCAGTCAATCGATCTTTGATTGAAGAACGAAGAAGCAGAAAAAGACGCAGTAAAATATAGACAGAACAGAACAGAAGAAAGAAAGAAGAATTTAGATAACAAAAAAGAAGGCATATAAAACGCATTAAAAGAAAACATAAAATTAAAGGAAATGCAAAAGAAAAGCAAATACAATAATAAAAGAAAATGAAATGAAATAATCAAAAAAAGGAAACAGAAGAATATTTTATACCAATCCTATAAAAAAGCAAAACACTCTCTGGCTTTCTCTCTCTCCCATTTTGCCCGCTATTGATAACTGTTCTTGGCGGAAGGTGTTGTATCTAGGAGAGAGACGTCAGTAGAGCAGTAGAACAGATTGATAACGTTACGAAACGGTACATTTCCTGTACTGAACTGCTTTGCCGCACTGCTTGTGGTGTCGCTTAGAGCCAAGTACTTAAGGCGGAGGGTAGAGGAGCAAGGGTTCTCTTTTGCACTCTTAGATTCTCTTTCTGGGAGGCGGAAAAAAAAAATTAAAAGTAAAATAAATAATTCGAATAATATTTCAGACTTGCTTCCTTTCTTGTCAAGAATATACCCGTTGATACCCAGTGCCACGACTTGGGGTGCGCAATCAACAAAAAGCCCCAACAGCTTTTGCCATTGTTTTGCCACAAACCCGTCGCCCCACCCTGGCACTATCCTCCCAAGTTTTGTAGGGCGCACGGAAATATAAACAAAAGATGGAAGAGCTTAGAGAAGAGAACCGACAGACAGGCTGCGGAATCCACACTGCGACTACGAGTACTCTCTCTGTCTCTGTCTCTCTCTCCCTCTAGTTTTTTGTATTTTTATTTGCCAGCGAGAGTCTGTTTACTTTATTTTTAGTATAGTTACTTCTTTTAACTAATTAAATGTGTTTCCACTTCTGTTAATTTCAGTGAGAGACGTTGACGAGAGACGTAGCGCATTGCAAACAGCAGAATTCGAGCATCATGTGTCGTTGCTGATAGATCAAAGGATCAGGAATCCCAGGATCAACTGAAAGACCAAACACGATCAGAGATACAACTCTCTCTTGCTCGCTCGCTCGCTCTCTCTTTCACTGCCGCCTGTCTCTGTCCCTTGCTTGGACTACTCTACGAGCAGGTCGCTATTGCCGTGTTGCCGTCAGCGCCGCTATGACCCTGACAGCCACGACAATTGCCTCAACACCGGAGAGCCAAACGAAGATGGATGTGAAGGGCACTGGCAGCAGCAGCACTCTACCAGCCACAGCCGATGAGAATCTGCCGACCTCTGAAATGGATCTGCTGGCCAAACTGGAGGCAGCCAATAAGCTGATCGAGAGCGATGCCAAGTCGCTCAATTCACTGCACTCCACGCACAGTCGCAAGAACTCTGATACGAGTCAGATTAGTCTCACATCGAGTAAGTATTTCTCATTACCTATCGATTGTGCCGAATGGTCTCCTGGTTTATGTCCTTTCACTTATGGGAAATATTTGTACAACGAAATAACGGTCACATCTGCTAAAGGAATTGTTTTAATAGATCGTTATGGATGTGAATCGATTACATATCGATCATATATCGATTACAAATTGATTATATCCTAGAGTTAATTGATAGAAAAGGTCTGCTCTTCCGAATCATTCGAGAATCGACAATCGTAGTCGGGTTTCATTTAGTTATCAAATTATCGAAAAAGGGAAAGTCGAGAGCGCCGACAATTAACTGCTCTCTCCCGGGGCGAGGGGTGAGGAAGAGAGTGCCTTCCATTAGATCTGGAACCGAGTCGGAGAGCCAATTCCAAATGGCGTTCCATTTAATGCGTAAATTATCGCATATGCGACGTACGATAAACCCCCTGCCCCCCTGAATGGCCCCTTGATAACTCGATAACTAATTAGATCTGTGTGTGTGTTTTTTGTTTTCGAACAGGCGGCAACTCCGTGGCCGAGGAGGACATCTGGACAACGTGGGCCACCATTCTGAATGACTGGGATGGGGCGCTGAAGCGGAAGATTCCGTGCGTGCGAGAGCTGGTGCGTCGCGGCATACCGCACCACTTCCGGGCGATTGTGTGGCAGCAGTTGAGCACGGCGGCGGAGGCGGACAAGAAGCAGTATGCGGAGTACATCAAGGCGACGAGTGCCTGCGAGAAGGTGATACGCCGCGACATTGCACGCACCTATCCCGAGGTGGATTTCTTCAAGGAGAAGGACGGGCCCGGCCAGGAGGCACTGTTCAATGTGATCAAGGCGTATTCGCTGCACGATCGCGAGGTTGGCTATTGCCAGGGCTCCGGTTTCATTGTCGGCCTGCTGCTGATGCAAATGCCCGAGGAGGAGGCGTTCGCGGTGCTCGTGCAGATCATGCAGCAGCATCGCATGCGGCACATGTTCAAGCCGTCGATGTCCGAGCTGGGGCTGTGCATGTATCAGCTGGAGAATCTCGTGCAGGAGCAGATACCCGACATGCACATACACTTCCAGCAGCAGGGCTTCCAGACAACGATGTACGCCTCCAGTTGGTTCCTCACCCTCTACACGACCACGCTGAATGTGAATCTCAGCTGCCGCATCATGGACGTCTTCCTCAGCGAGGGCATGGAGTTTATCTTCAAGGTGGCACTGGCCCTGCTCCTCACCGGCAAGGAGACGCTCCTGTGCCTGGACATGGAGGCCATGCTGAAGTTCTTCCAGAAGGAGCTGCCCGGTCGCGTCGAGGCCGATCCGGAGGGTTTCTTCAATCTCGCCTATGCCCAGAAGCTGAACACGAAGCGCATGAAGAAGATGGAGAAAGAGTATCAAGACTTGAAGAAAAAGGAGCAGGAGGAGATGGTCGAGTTGCGACGGCTGCGTCGCGAGAATTGTCTGCTGAAGCAGCGAAATGATTTACTTGAGGCGGAGAGTGCAGAGCTGGCCGATCGCCTGGTGCGGGGTCAGGTCTCGCGTGCCGAAGAGGAGGAAACAAGGTAAGAAACAGTAGAGTGAGGGATTATCTAACCCTTTAGAGGATTCTATATGATCCTATTATGATTCCCCTTTAGCTATGCCATTCAAACGGAACTGATGCAGCTGCGACGCTCCTATCTGGAGGTCTCCCATCAGCTGGAGAATGCCAATGAGGAGGTTCGTGGTCTCAGTCTCCGGCTGCAGGAGAATGTAAGTACAGTCCCCCCCACCCAACCTGCTGCCTTCGACCACTTGCCACCTGTCTCCCAGCCTCCTCTCACTCTCTATCGATTGTCTCCTGTAACTAAAACGGAATATGTTGCTAATCTTTTCTGTATTCTTTTCTATTTTATTTGGTTTACTTTATGGTTGTGGTGCTTCACACACAAAATGTTCGCTTTAATCAAAATCAAAATCAAATCAAACAAAAAAATAAAATACACACCCAAAATTCAAAAACAAAAACATACAGAATGTATCCATCGACAGCGTAAGTATCTCAAGAAATAAAAAAAACATAAACATTGTCTTGTAGTTAATGCCTGCGCCCGACTGCCTAGCCTACAATCCCAAACGAATCCCATTCCTTATGTGTTATATGTAAATATCCTTTTTGGGTTATTTTGTGCATGCTTTTTTCATGTGTTTTTATTAGAAATAGTCTGGTGTAGCATTTGTCCCCCCAGGAAGCTGCAAATTGCCTTTTGGTCACAGAATAAACGAAAAGAAAGCTCTAAAATACTCCGAAGCTGACATTGATGCTTAAGACTCGTGTCGCACAAGTGAATTTCTTAAAAGAGAACTGCATAAAACAACATAAATACCGTGTACATGACTAAAATAATTAATGCTCCACTAAAAGGATTTTCGATGCTTTTTCGCTCAGCTTCGATCTTTTATATATTTTTTCTGTGACAACTAAGCGCATTTCAGTTCATTTGTGTTCAGTGTGTCTCCTGGGTATATCGTTTGTGCAAATATAAATAATCATAAGTTTGTGTAACTGTAGTATCATTTGTATCTGTATCTGTAGCAGCCATAGTACGAGTATCATTTGTATCATAGCTAAGCACCTGCCACCGCATGCCCTAAACAAAAACCATTCATTCACAAACGAAAGAAGAAGTTTAATGAAACGTTTTATCCACCCCCCCCCCCCCACGAAAATGTAGAACAACTCTCGCCAGTCTTCCATCGATGAGCTGTGCATGAAGGAGGAGGCACTGAAGCAGCGCGACGAGATGGTCTCCTGCTTGCTGGAGGAGCTGGTGAAGGTGCGCCAGGGTCTGGCCGAGAGCGAGGATCAAATCAGGAATCTGAAGTCAAAGGTCGAGGAGCTGGAGGAGGACAAGAAGACGCTGCGCGAGACAACGCCCGACAATTCGGTGGCGCATCTGCAGGACGAGCTGATTGCCAGCAAGTTGCGCGAGGCAGAGGCCTCGCTCTCCCTCAAGGATCTCAAGCAGCGGGTGCAGGAGCTCAGCTCTCAGTGGCAGCGCCAGCTGGCCGAGAATCAGCGCAGCGAGAGCGAGCGGAACACCCAGGCGCTGGACTCGACGCCCAAGAAGCTGTTGACCAATTTCTTTGAGGGCTCCAAGTCCAGCGAGCTAACGCAAAAGCTCGAGGAGGAGCTGATGACCACACGGATACGGGAGATGGAGACCCTCACCGAGCTGAAGGAGCTGCGCCTCAAGGTCATGGAGCTGGAGACCCAAGTGCAGGTGTCCACAAATCAGCTGCGACGCCAGGACGAAGAGCAAAAGAAGCTCAAAGAAGAGCTCGAGATGGCCGTTACCCGGGAGAAGGATATGGCCAATAAGGCGCGCGAACAGCAGCACAGGTAACAGCCACAGATTGTGCATCCATAGAAGGCGAGTGTACGACAACACATTTCCCTTTCCATGCAGATACTCGGATCTGGAATCTCGTATGAAGGATGAACTGATGAATGTGAAGATCAAATTCACAGAACAGAGCCAAACGGTGGCCGAACTGAAACAGGAAATATCCCGACTGGAGACCAAGGTAAAGCCTCTAACTCTCTTCTTTTCTTTTTCTAATTTCTTAACTCCCTTTTTTATTGTTTTTTCCAAAAAGAACTCGGAAATGCTGGCCGAGGGCGAACTGCGTGCCAATTTGGATGAATCGGATAAGGTGCGCGACCTGCAGGACAGGCTGGCTGACATGAAGGCGGAGGTGAGGCACTCTCTCTCTCTCTCAAGTGGAGTTACCCAAAACGATAACAGCTAACCTTTAACCTTTAACCAATTCCCCACAAAATGCCCAATTCACACTGCTTTTTGTTTGAGTTTTTCTTTATGTTTTTTTTATGAGTTTCTTCTTTTTGCTCTTTCGTTGGCTCATTTCAACAAGCCAGAGCTTCATCTTACAGCTGTGCAAGCTAACCTTCAAGGCCACTCACTCACAGCCGCTGTAATTTGCACCCATAAATGTTGTGTGATCCTCCCACTGGCAGGCTTAAAAGTGCTTCAATCATGCCCAAAAAGGAGGAACATTACAGAAACTCTTTAAACTCCTTTTTATTTACTTGCCTCTTCTTTTGTTCCGATTTTTCTTCATTTTACTTTTTGATTTTGAAATATTTCTATACCCATTTGATCTACGTGTGTGTGTGTGTGTGCACACCGATGATAATCTCTATTGTTAATTTCATTCTGTTCAAAACGAAACAATACAAAATATTGTCCATTGTCGTCGGTTTACTTATAGTTTCCCACGCCAATAACCAGCCCCGACACTGAGCCGTGGAAATGGATAAGCTAAACTAAATTTTTAACCCGATAAAAACAAACTCAAAAACAATTCAATGAAAATGAAAACGAAATGAAACGAAGAAGCTGAAACACGAAACGATATGAAATAAATGAAAAGAAAGAAACATAAACCGAAAAAAGTAACATCCATCAAGCCATAATTAAACTAATTCTAAACTCAATAATACCATGCAACATGCCCTCTTGCGAACACCCGACAAAAAGAAAAATTCAAAAAAAAACATCAGCAAAATACGATCAAGGTCTTTATGAAAAACAGCTGATAATGAAATGTTTTTTTGTTCTTAAATAATATGATAGGCATGGCGTACATATACGCAATATTTGTAGCATATTGTATATCCTATAGTTTTTCCGACAGTTGCATGTGGCATGTTCTACTTTCGTTTTTTTCTACTACCATTTTCGAACATATTTGCATGAACATGAAACGTGATTCCATTCCCATCATTCCCTTTTCTATTTTCTATGTTCCAGAAAGCTTTTGCCAGAGCTTAGACATAAACCTTTTCTTTTAGCGTGGGCATGACCCTTTTCGTTAAGTCTAGACTTGAACCTTTTTCTTTCGCGATCGTCTTTGATCAGATATGTTTTTAGAATTGATTTAAAAGTACCCTTCCCTTCTATCTTTTATATACAATCGTCTTCCAGTTGTTTTTCAATGGAATTCGCCTTTGTTTTTTCCACTCGTCTTTCGTTTGTTGTTTGTTTATGCATATGTATTGTATGGTACACCCAGCGACAAAAAAAAAGCCGCACTCTGTCATTTCATGCATTTCTGACTTTGGAAGACTGGTGTTTCCCCAAATTTTATTCGATTCGACTAATTTTTTTTTTTTTTGGGAGTTCCCGTGAATGTTTCCTTCTGGTTTTGTGTGGTTTTGACGTCTTAGTTGCTGGAAACACTTCCTAAAAAATTTTTAACTTTGAACTCTTCAAAAACGATGGCTAAGGGAAAGCAGTCATCGGTGACTGAAAAGTCTAAAATTATTGATTTGGCAAAACAAAATGTTTCAATTCGTAAAATAGCAATTAAAACTAAGTTCAACGAAAGCTCTGCGAGAAGAAAAAAAAAAAAAAAATCGAAAGACTGGAAAAGTGGAGAGGACGAAAGTATCGGGAAGAAAAAAAAATTAACAAATATAATGGAAGATCGTATTATTATGAGAACGACCCTACATAATAGATTTTTAAATGCTGTTAAGATAGCTTCCAAAGTGCAGCAACGATTTTCAAAAACTATTTCGGCTCGAACTATACAGCTTCGGCTAAAGGAGATAGGCCTAATGGCAAGGACACCTGCCAAAAGCCACTTCTGTACAGTACAATTAAGAAAGCTCGCTTAAATTGGTCTACAGAAAAATCTAATTGGGGTGAATCCGAATGGTCACGTGTCATATTGTCGAATGAGTCCAAATTCAACCTCATTGGACCCGATGGTTCGCGCACAGATCGCCGGAGAACAGGGGAACGATATTCCAAAGATTGCTGCATTAGCACCGTAAAGCATTTGCCTTATATTATGGTATGGGTTTGAATATCTAAAAATAAAACTGAATCGATAATAATGGTAAAAGGTATGGTCAATGCAAAAGTGTATAAAGAAATTATTCTCAGTAGCGTTGTGCCTAGTATGGAATCAGTTACTGAGAAAGAAGATGATCCCATCTTTCAGTACGATTCTGCACCTTGTCATCGAGCGCGCTCTCTAAGTTATTCTTCGTCGTTTGATATTTTTAAAAATGCATTATACTAATTTTGACTATTCTTTAACGATAGGTTAACATTTTTAAGATGGAATTGGGTATTAAGTCCTTAGATTGGCCAGGTAACAGTCCCGACCTCAGTCCGATAGAGAATGTGTAGGCCCTTATGAGTTCAAAAAAATATGAAAAAGGAAGCAGAAAACTATGGTTGAGTTACGCCAAACTATAGAAAAAGTATGGTTTTGATGATATAACGGACGAATATCTGAAGGTTTTATACGATTCGATGCCCAATAGGACCAAATGTCTCATAAACGCCAAGGGTGTTCCCACCGAATATTAATTAGTTCTCAATTTGAAAAATACATTTTTTAAATATTAGCATTGTCATTACTTTATAGAAAACAAAATAACTCATTGGAAAAAATTTAGTTTTTGTTGGAAAAACACGTTTATATATTTTAATTTAATTTTTACTTTTGTTATGGTGAAATTACTAAATAGCCGTTGAAAACGGTGTGATTGGCAAAAATATTTTTCTTTCACTATATAATTATGATACAAACAAATTTAGTAACTTTTTTGTATAAAAAATGATTAAGTGACAAAAAAAAAAATAAATAGTCGAATCGAATAAAATTTTGGAAAACACCAGGCTTCCAAAGTCAGAAATGCATGAAAAGTCAGAGTGCTTTTTTTTTTTTGTCGCTGGGTGTATGCGTAGTGACGTATTTGAATCGTTGTCTTGTCACACAGTTTGACAGTTTGTTATGATGTTTTGACACAATGCTGGCTGTTGTTTATTACCTTGTCAGCTAAACTTTGGATTACATACTTGAACCGATCAACATATTCTCATATACTCGTACCTTGACACTCACTTTGTTGGGAGTGTTTCAATGTAAACAAATTTGTTTAATACTATTGCTTTTATTCTGCACGCCTGCATGCCTGCTCTTATCTAACCTAAATGACAGTGTGCATAGTAGTTAATTATTAAAATATGTATTTTAAACACGAAAATGGATACACATCTCATTCGATCTTTGCTTATCTACGTTATAAATCAATCAGAGACAGTATTTGCATGCAAAATACATAGAAAATAAGAAAGAATTGCTTGACTTTTGCATACCCTTTGCAGATTTTAGTGGAAATCATTTGAATAGTTCAAAATCTTACTCTCTAAGATCCGCTTCAAATGTAATATAATTTCTGCAAAGGTTTCTTAACTCTTTTAATTGTACAATAAAATATACACACTTTAAGAAACTTTCAACTGATGAATGCTTTTCGATTCCCCCAAACAGTTGACGGCGGTGAAGAGTCGCGGCAAATTTCCGGGCACAAAGCTGCGTAGTGCATCGATACAATCGATTGAATCGACTGAGATGGACTTTAGCGAACTCAATATGATGCGCCGTGGTAGCACAGAGCTGTCAACATAACAAAAAACAACAACAACAACAACTACATTCACAATAGCAGCCACAAGAAGGGAAGGATATATCAGGGGCAGTACAGGATACACAGCTCTCACAGGCATATACATCTACTGCTATATGCATTAAGAGTGAGAGACAGAGAGAGAGAGGAAGAGCGAGTGAAGCACAAGCCGATCTACAATATTTAAAACCATATATATATACTATATATATTATACACATGCCTGTGATCACAAAGCAGAAGCGGAAGGAGCAGCATCGGGCATCATCGGGAAAGAAATGATAGTGGAAATAATGGTTAAGATTAAAGAATGATCAGAGACACATTGAGAGAGAGTAACATCAAAACAAATAGTCGGAATCAAAACCACAAATATTATTTATGCATAATATTCGTTTAAAATTTTATAATGATAAGAATACCCTCTACCATATTATGATTATTTTTAAAATCAATTAATTTTTATTATTTTTTTTTCTATTTTAAATTGTATTACTGTTATGTTTTATAATCCACAAACACACACACACTGATATTTATTTATTGAAAATCCCCCAATCGAAACCCAATTTATATACTATATATAACAATTTTGTACATTGATTCAGAATTAACGAGAAGGGAGGAGATCTTATCTTCTAGATATACTAGCAAAGCATTTTTATGTAACCCCCCTCAACCCCCATTCCTAACTAATCATACCACAAAAACATAAACAAAACACAAAAAACCTAAAGTTTTAATGTAAGTTTTAAGCGAAAAGTAGATCAAGATTTTTGAAAATGTTTACGCAAATTGTCATTACAGAATCCCACAAATTTCATTTGTGTGTATTATTAATATGATTTCATCTATGTACGAGTATATGTCGAACGAACGATATTAGCGATATGTCTAGAGTGAATTTTGTAACTCCTTGTAGTCGGATGGGATACCCCCATCTAAATCTAAAATTTATATCTTAAACAAACCACAACTAATATACAACAAAGTGCGAAAGACACGAAAGTAACCAGCGTTGCCAAATGCAATATCAAATGCAAGAAGAACATAACATAACATAAACTGAAACTATTCAAAATAGTGGAAAAACAAACAAACCAACACACAAACAAACACTTATAATGTGAAAGTAGTTCCCCAAGTAAATCACTTTCTCAAGCAATACCTACTTCCACACCCACCACTCCCCCAAGAACGATATTACGATACAAATTACGATATATATACAATTCTAACGATATTCTTACGATATTTAGTTTGAAATTCGAGTTAGCCAACATTATAGATACGGTTCCTTGTTACACTTAAAACGATCTAAAACTCCCATTTGGCAGCTTATAAAATGCAAAATGCAAGCAAGGAAAACAGAGAGAATAATCGAGCAATCGATGATATGGAGATATTTAACGATAAGCGATAGGAGCGAGCAATCGAGAAGGAGCTTAATTGATTGATTGATTGATATATTTGATTGGTAGATGGTTAATCGAGAAACAGCAAGCAATCCCATTAAGCCCCATTATTAACAATAATTAAAAATAATACAAATTAATGAATAACTTAGTACTTCCATTCATCTTCCATTCAACTAGTCGGAAGTTGAGACTTGAATTAGCCGATTAGTTGACAACATTTGATTGAATAAACAATAGGACAATATACATATAAAGAAATATATAAAGCGATTATCCGATGGACTAGCCATCATCAAGAATTGATTACAACAAATAAACCGACCGAGATAAACCAACTATCAATTGATGATCCTCCATTCTATCGGCAGGCGATTGCTCGCACACAATAATTCAGGTTGAGTGTTTTTTTTTAATATCCAATTAATGTATGTGCAATATTTAAGTTCTTTATGTATTCAATATTGTTTTTGGAACTTATTTCTTAATCAATGTTTAGGTTTGTTACTTACATATACGACGCTGACGAGATAGTACACTTAATTTTGTATAATTCCATTTAGGATTGATTGCATTTGCCCGCTGCATGACAAAACACGAGATGCATACATATGACGGAAACATAAGTGAAATGCATAGTGTAGTATGTATGTATGTATTTGTTGTAAAACGTGTCACAAAACATTGTTATACATATAGTAGTAGTATGTACTGCTATAATCATTTAAGTACGTTTACCATATTGTAATGCTTGTATATGTACTATATAGTGTTCTTTTTGTTCCCGACTTTTGCTGAACTATTAGAATTTTTTGTTCTTATAAACAAAATATGTGTATTAAATTATATATCATTTGATTGTATTGTATGTACTATATTTCGGCGCAACCTAGATTTAATTGTGTATTTATGTTATGTGGCACAAATTACATACATATATGTATATGTATCTATGATAGTTTCTACATATTATGGACTGACTTGCAATTGGATTTGTTTGACAGCAGCGCACACGGACACATCAGCATTATTCCATTCAAAGTTTGTCCAAAGTCTAGACTTGGCTTGAGGCTTTGCGCTGGCGTGTTAACTGATTGACCACACACACAGATACAGAGATACAGATAGTCTGGTCAATGGGTTAAATGCTTGGGGGTGCAAATTGTTAATCAAACAATTGACCCACACTTAACTGTGACTCATGCCGTAGAGTTATTGAACTCTCCCTTTGGATTCGATTTCATTTTGTGTACGTTTCTCCCCACTGCATGTCTGGCTGTCTGCCCCGTCTGTCCCTTTGTCTGCTATTTGATTTGATAAATGTACCCAAGACTTTGCAGTTTATCAATTCGACTGACTGTGGCGACAAAGATCGAGAAGGCACCCCCCCAGCAATTCCATTGAATGCAATTAATTAGCATATATGTTTTGTAAGTACATGAGTACAGATACCAGTATATAGTATATATATTGTAATGTATATTGTATTAAAGGCAAATAAATCAGTTACTGCTTCCATTAAGTAAGGCAAAGGCAAAGGCAAAGGCAAAAAGGCGCATTGTTAGTAGAGTTCAGCTTGATTTTGCAATTAAGTATTACACTTATTTTTTCATTCATTGTTGATTATAATCACACACAAAATAAATACAATAAAATAAAAAAAAGTTCACAAATTCACAACCAAATGGAAACCAAGTAGGAAACAAAATAAAACAACAAATTATACAACATTATATACATAGTATATATACACATATACATAGTAGGTATATATAT
Source organism: Drosophila bifasciata (assembly GCA_009664405.1). NCBI lineage: Eukaryota > Metazoa > Arthropoda > Insecta > Diptera > Drosophilidae > Drosophila > Drosophila bifasciata. The sequence goes on from CM019041.1 coordinate 35,586,806, forward strand.
ATTTACATACAACCAACCAATAACTATATCAATTCAACGATAACAGAGCAGAAAACACACTCACAAAATATGGAAAGACAGACAAGACAACAACAAACACGAAAGATCGAGCGCGGGGAAAGAAATCATCAAGTAAAAAGTTGAAATTTAAACAAAAGTATAACAAAGCGAAATCAAAGTTATAAATTTTAGTATTAAATAAATACAAAATGAGAAGCAAAATAAAAATAAAAACAAACAAAACACAAAAGCATTACTGAAATGCAATCTTGTTGCTTATCTGGGTTGGGCTGGGCTGGGCTGTAATTTTTTGTAAGTTAATAAAGCTTACAATAAACAGTGTACATGTGTACTATATAGTATATGTAACTATAGCACGTGCTGGCTGACATTGAATGAAATATTTCTACGTAAACAAAAGCAGCAGTGGAAGATTACACACTCGTAGTCGTAGTGGTTGCCATGCAAGTTGTTAATATTCTGCTGCTAGCCATCAATCTTGTGGCTCATTTGGATGGAGAAATGAGTTATCAATATTAAATATTCTCTCCTTCAACGCTTAAACATTGAAACGTGCCAGCAAGTATTTCCATTAGTATATTTACCATGTACTCTTCATGTCTCTTCAATTCCCTTTAAATGAAACTTTATTGTTTTTGTTTTTATTTTGTATATTTTTTTAATAATTTTTTTTTTTTTTGGTATTTTAGTGCATTTACTTAACTAGAGAGTATATTTTATGTAGTTTAGGATTACGCGTAATTAATTAATATCATTAACAAATATAAGGATGGGGTCTGGGGTCTGGGGAAGTGTTTGTTTGATGCTACAGCTTTATGTTGTTTTTTTTGTTTTGTTTGTCTTTGGGGGCGTCTCCCCATTCGCTTCTAAGGGGGGTGGGGGGTTTCGTTATATCTTTTTGGATTCTTGCTCTAATCGTTAACCATTCAAAAAAAAAAAAAAAACAATACATCCTCACACTAAAACCTAACAACAGAAGCTAGAAAAACAAAAAAAAAAAAAAAAAAAACATTGGAAAATCTTAGCGAGAAGTATATGGTAATTCTGTTTCTAGATCCTGCCCGGATTCGGCTTCAGGAACTTCAGTGGGGGAAAATACGTTAGGTAAATTGAATTGCGCCTATGACTAATGTCTAACGGTATACATAGTATTAGCTCCGCCGAGAGACGGGGTCCGCTTCCGCGTCCGCTTGCGAGTCCGACCTTTCGCTTCGGTTCGGTTCGCTGCGGTTCGGTTCGGATTGCCGGTTGGTCAGGTGTCGGGTGTCGGGTTCGGGTGTGGGTAGAGGTGCATAGAGGGTCAATGGATCAGTGGATCGATGGGTTAACAACAAATTATAAATCAATAACAGGGCAGCAAGCAACAGTGCTGCAGGCGACGAGATGCATATCATATATAATGGTGCCTTCGCCCCTTGTTTTCCCCCCTCTACTCGTCCAGGCAGATGGTGCGCAAGATGGCCTCCACGACGGAGTAGGGATCGCAGTTGGAGCTGGGGCGACGATCCTCGAAGTAGCCCTTGCCATCATCGTTGACGCCACGGGGAATGCGTATGCTGCAGCCACGGTTGGCCACTCCAGCGCTGAAGTCATTGATGGAGCTCGTCTCGTGCTTGCCGGTCAGGCGACGGGCATTGTCCTGTCCCTGCTTGGGATCGTAGGCGCGAATGTGACGCTCATGGCACTTGGATAGCTTGGCCACGGCCTTCTCAATATCCCGAATGCCACCGTCCTCCCTCATGGCCTTGGTCGAAACATTGGTATGGGCACCGGCACCGTTCCAGTCACCAGGCATGGGCTTGGGGTCCAATGTGGACACAATCTAAGAAAGAGAGGAAGAGTTTCCACATGAGTTTCGATAAACTTCTGTGTAATGTGGTTTGATCTACTTACGCCAAACTCCTCCGAGATGCGATGCAAGAGGAAGCGAGCCATCCACAAGTCATCGCCAATGGAGATGCCAACACAGGGTCCCACCTGGAATTCCCATTGGGCGGGCATCACCTCGGCATTGGTGCCGGACACCTTGACGCCAGCATACAGACAGGCGCGATAATGAGCATCCACAATGTCACGGGCATAGACCTAAAACCAAAGAATAAGTTCCTCAGAATCCCTATTTAATATATGTATATTTCAATCCCATACCTTATTGGCGCCCACGCCGCAGTAGTAGGGACCCTGGGGACCGGGGAAACCATTCTTGGGCCAGCCCAATGGATGGCCATCAAAGTCCAGGAAGGTGTACTCCTGCTCAATGCCGAACCATGGCACCTCCTCGAGGCACTTGTTGGCCACCTCCAGGCAGGACTTCCTCTTGTTCGTCTCGGTTGGGGTGCCATCGAACTTGTAGGTGTCGCACATCACCAGAATGTTGTTGCCACGACGGAAGGGATCCTTGTAGATGGCCACCGGATACAGATAGGTGTCCGAATTGGAGCCCTCGGCCTGGTAGCACGAGCTGCCATCATAATTCCACACGGGTAATTCTATTTGATTGGATTGAATTGATTGTGGGGGTTGGGTGTATTAGTTAAGGGTTGCTTGGGGTTTGCTAGGGGCAGGGGCTGACCTTGTGGGTCACTTAGCATGCAATACTCTCAAATTAATTGTAATTGCTGGCAATTGTTGCTGCTTTTAGGGTTGGGTTTCACATCTGTCTAACAATTTTCTCAATTTCTCATTTTCTACACACGCGCGGCACGCGCTGATCGCATTTTAAGTACTTCAAAACTAAATGCATTTCTCTGTTTAGTATGCACATACTACAGTGCGTTTCATGCATATAAGACAGACCAAAGGCAGAGTTGAAAATGGAAGGGCCTAAATGTTGTTTACCTCTCCCATTGAGTCATTCATTCGAACTGGTTAGAGCAATGCAAGAGCTACTACTATTATGATATCTAACTGCTTAAATCCCTCAAAACTACCTATAAGTGCCTTGCCTGCTGCCCCCTTCCAGCATTTATTCACCATAGATATTGTTGATAGAGTATAGATAGGTACCTACTATAACATTTTATACTATAATTATTGTGCGCATATTAAATTTCACAGTGCATGCTACCTGCCACCCCCGCCGCTGCTTTACCCTGCTCTAGGGTATTGTTTTTAATTTTTATTTGTTGCAAAGTGTCCCTCAAAAAGAGGGGTTTCCGTTGAATTGTCATGGCTTGGGGTTTGGGAACCTGTTTTCCATTTTGCCTGTTGTTTATTATAATAAATAGTTAATTTCTCTACCCTCCCCTGCAGTAGTCCCTCCCTCCAGCCGCTCGTACTATCTCTCTCGATGCATGTAAATAATGCTAATGAAAATATTTCACTTATGCAAATTTCACGCTCAGAGGGAGAGGGAGGGAGGCGCAGACACTCTCATTTGCAGTCTATTGTAACAGCCGGGGGGTGACCTTGAGGCAGCGTTTTCATTTACAATCTGGTATCTCATGTTCGTTCTCTATCTCTATCAACGACCCCAGTCGCAGTCCCCAGTCCTCAGTCCCCAGTTCCATTCTCGCCATCGCCTGCTGTCTCTCCATCATCATCATCAACATCAACATCATCATCGTCATCATCATCACTCGCTGGCTGCGTGTGTGAGTGTCCCCCCCACTCCCGTCTACTCGTAGAGCAGCGCACTCCAATTGATAAACAGCTGTAGCTTATAGACAGATACAGATACAGCCAGACGGACAGTGTGTCACTGTGCCAGAGTTATTAGCCTTCGCCTCTCAGCAGTTTTTTGTTGCTCCCATTTGCCCTTTCTCACTCAATTTGCTCATCCGATTTCGGGTTTTCCCCTACTTTCTAGCAAATCGCCATCTTGCTATTGTTATTGGTATTTCCCCAATAGCCCCCCCAATAACAAGTCCGATTAGCTGCAACCTTTGAGGTGGGTGGGGGGCTGGACATAAGCGAGCAGTTTCTTGTTCAAGTGTTTTTTTTTTATTGATTGCACTTGATAGGGTGTGTCGCACAATGGTAAGTGTGGGGGAGGTCCACTGCAATTTAGTATGCAAAATCGAATGGTTTTTTTTTTTGCTTTTTTTATTGAAACCTGCACGCATCAACGATTAAATGTCATTTGGTAAGAAATTGTTTTGAAAATTGGCCAATTAGAATTAGAATTTTTCTGTGCTGACTGAGCATTGATTCACTGCAGAGAGGGTAGCCCTTCTCGTAGCTTAAACCTTAGCTTAAGTGGAGTATTATGGAAATGAATGCACTTCTCCCACCGCTAAGCATGAAAAGTTCTTCTATATATGGATAGTAGTACTTTCTTTCCTTATCATATCCCTGTAGCTGAAGCTGCAGCAAATCAGCTGCTTGCCAGTGCTGAGCAGGCAAACGTGTCGATTTCTACCACACACCCCCCCACACCCACATTCTCACGCGCTATCACCAAGTGCGTCTCCTCATATCACTTTGTTCTGTTTTGTTTTTCTCTTTCTCTTTTGTCCGATGCACTTTGTCTGTCTGTCTGGCTGTGTGTGTGTGTTTTTTTGTCTCTGTGTAGATGGATCTACAGATTCTTAATTAGTAATTGTGCGCATTAAGTCACTTTGATAGCAAAAGGCAGCCAGCCAGCCAGCCAGCCAGCAGACAGCAAAAGTTGTTTGTCTTTGCTTTGCTTTTGCTTTTGTATTCTATGCGATTTCAAGTTCAGGCAGCCAGCCAGTCAGCGTGTGTGTGCGAGTGGAATAATTAAGATGACAAGATCTACTACTATACTATACTATAGTATACTATACTATACTACGATGAATTGACTTCACTTCCGAGTTTGTAGCGTCAATTTTGGGAGCACTACTACTACATATATATACAATGTACAGACAGATTCTGTATGTGTCTTAGTTGTGTGTGTGTATTTTTGTTGCCACACATTGGTTGATTGGTTTACGGCTGCCATAGGCAGGCAGGCAACTCTTTAGTGCCTTCTGCCTCGGGTAATTGCACATTAAAACGCAATCAATTAAAGAAAAAAAAAACTCTTTCAAGACAGCCGGTCGCAATGTTTGTGTTTTATGAAGCCCTCGCGCGACCGCTAAATCGCATTATCAGACGCGAGTCGTGAAAATTTCTTTTTTTAGAACCCCCCTTCACCCTCACCCGCCACCCCCCCAAAATACTCGTCGTAAAGTACTTCCGAGGCAAAATTCTGCTTAGAACCGTGCCAAGGCAAAGGTCAGCAGCGCTCTCGAAAGAGCGAGCGATGGGGGGGTGTCGCGGAGTGATTGGCTGTTACATAATGTACCGAGAATTTCGAGTATTCTGGTTCTTTTGCGCTCTGTTCTTTGTGTGAATGAGTAGGGGAGGATCAATAAAAAATGGTCAAAAACTGAAACAAACGAAACAGCAGTTCAGTGTACAATTTTTTGCGCTTTTTCTATAATCAAAATTGATCGAATGGCAGCCATAAAATCCCGCATATATGGGGGAAACTTGGCACGAGTAAAAGTGTGAATATATATTGTATGCATCTCCTCTGTCTGTCTGTCTGTCTGTTGGGTATACCCTAATTTATAGAGAAATTAGCAAGTGTCGCGTCTGGCATGGAATTCCATTCGAAAAAAGAGAAGCTGCTCATGGCTGCCTGCCTCTTTTGGCCCATTTCCCTTTCGATCCACATTAAATGCCGATTACTGTTTGACAAAATAATTTGTAGCCATTTGTGTAGCCATAAAACTGGGATCCGATCGGATCGGATTGGATTGGATAGGTGCTGCTGAATTATGGCCTATAAATCACACCCGACAGAGCAGCACTCAGAACTGTCATTGCATTTTGTGTGTGTTTGGGCCACTTGTCCCTCAAGCCACAGTGGGCCAATAGATTAGATTAGGCATGGGATGGGAAAACTGAGAGATTGCGAGATTGCTATTGGTGCTATTTGGAGGAGATGGATGCCATGCCTCAACTAATATCGAATAGATGGTGATTTAGCTTACCCTTGGGACTCGTGGGGATAAAGTCGAGGGTGCGATCCTTGCAGCGCAGATCCTCGCCGGTGCCATCGATCCACACATAGGTGGCCTGGACCACATTATCCTCCAGCGGCAGCGACAGATAGCGGTCGAGGATGGTCTTGTTGATGCGCGCATTGGGCGAGTCTTCCAGGATTCTACCGGACATACTGGAGCATTGGTATTGTGGTGCGGGTTTTGCGGGAAAAAAAAGTGAATCAAATATAAAACAAGATTCGATTGGCACACGTTTCGAATCGGGGGTCGGGCTGGGGGTTAGCAGCTCTGGAGTTCTGTCTCCGGTTTTGCGTTTGGGGGGGCGGGGGTTTTGGTTTGGGAATATGCACCTGTTTTTGTTGTATTTTGGATTTTTCTCACACTCTGAACTTTAATTTCTGTGCTTAGGAAATGCCCAAGTGTCCTTGCGTGGGTGGTGTCTGTTTTTTTCTTTTAGTTAGGTTGCGCGCGGAAGCGTTACTGGAACACGACTAAGCTGGAAAGCGTTATTCCAACTCAATTTATAATGACAAACAACAAACAACAAAAAAAAAACAATATATAATACGCCGCCAGCAACAGTAATGTTTTTGTATTTGTTGTTGCTGTTGCTGTTCTGCTAGTATACTACTTACAACAAACTAAGCGCTGCGGCAGCGCCACCAGCAGCAGCAGCAGCAACAGCAGCAGCAGCGCCATTGAAAACAAAAGCAACAGCTGTTGTGGTCGCTGCCAGCAGTAGCAAGAGCAGCAGCAGCAACAGCAGCAGAGGCGGTGCGGCGTTCGTCACTTGTTCTAGCCTGCCGCCCGCTGCATGATCGACACTGTTCAAGGTGTATGCTAAGCAAGGTGAGGCCAACTAGGAAGGAGTTCTCACGTATCAGCTGTTCTCTTGCTGTTATCAGAGCTTTGACTTTTAATACCCGACAAGAATTGCTTATGGCAAGGTATGGCCTTCGCTTTTTGAAAATTTAACAGAGCGTTCATATTACCCTGAGAGAAAAATATCTAATAATCAACCTAACAAAAAACAAACGGGAGATTTGTAGCTTGTTGAGCAATCAAATGCCTCACCATGCGAAAAATACAACTTGGACAGCGTCGTGTGCGCGCCCACCCCACCCAATCCCACAGATTAGACGTCAGTGTTAGCGTCGCAGTCAACGTCGTTGTCGCCGTCGTCGATTCTAGAAGGATGAGAAGGGGAAGACCGTTCGTTTTGCAGTTGTCGCTGCGGTTGTCGCGCGCGGAGAGAGCCTCTCACTCGGTCGCCTACCTCCCTCTCTCTCTCTCTTCCACACACTGTTACTGTTACTGTTACTGATTCCCAATTGGATTCCTGGTTGCTTCCGGTCGCTGCCTTTCGTTTCGTCGTTTGTACGCGTTTGCCAAATGCCTTGTTTTATTTTTGATTCACTTTTGATTAATGCGTGTATGGAGTGTTGTTGGTTGTGTTGCAGGGGGAGTGGGGGTGTGATAGCGGGATATTACAGTTTGATGCATTTGCAATGTTAGCAATTACATATAATCTGCCTATCAGGCAGATCACATGAGACGACATGAGAGGGGGGGTTCAAGACCGGGGACAATGGCGATGGAGATCGAATTGATGATGACAAAGGACAAGCACAAGGGCGGGGGCAGAGGCCGAGGCCGAGGCTAATGTTTGCTGCCAAGCAAGTGGCTTAGCGATGTTGTTTTAGATGCAACTATGAGCGACAATCGTTTGTTAACTTACGACGAATGCATTTTGTTCCTTTTCTTATACCACACAGTGTAGAATTGGAATTTTATTTATCGCCTTGCACTATCTTAAAGTTGACACTTTCACTTGACTAAATATTGTAGGATGCGACTGTGATTTCGCTGCAGCTAGCTGACTGCTATGATACTGGAATGGGTGAGTGAGAGAGAGCACGAGATGTACTGCAACTGGAGCAGGAGAACACAGTGGGTACTCTTTGCGGAGACTGACTGCGCATATCCATCGGCGATTGATCTGCTTTTATAGGCCCCCAGTGCCCACTGGCCCAGACGCGACTCCCGACTCCAAATCCGACAGAGAAGAAAGATCTGTTCGTCGGCGTCGGATGTGTGACTCGATTTTTTGATTATTTTTATGGCGTATAAAACAAACACGAGAAGAGCATATGTGCTAATTACCTTTTCAAGATTCTCACATTTTATTATTGCGAGTATTTCGCTTGGCGTCCCAGCCACGCCACACACGAGTACAAAAACCAAACCAGAATGTAAATATACAAATATAGAAAAAAAACGTGAACAAGTCTGACATTGTGCCCCAGACATAACCATAACATACATACATACATATCTTTGTAATCAAAGATGTAATGTACGAGTATTTCCGTGCTAATGGTTTTCCGGCTATCGATTTCACGGTTCAATCCACACGTGATCCTCTCTTGTCCGGGGTTCGGGGTCGGGTTCGGGTTCAGGTACGGGTACGGGTCCGGGTCTGTGCCAAGTGCGTAGTCAGGCGTCTCCAGCTGCGTCTCAATGCGTAGTGGCGTACAGCCAGCGTAAAATGTTAGTCGTGTTTGCGGACTAGAGGTGTGAAAATGTTGATTGTCAATCAATTCTGTTTAGGGCTATTCTTCGAGATGTTAGTTGATTGGATGAAGGTCTTTCTGTCTGTCTGTCTGTCTGTCTTATGCTCTAAATGGAATCCAAACAAGTTCTTAGTCTAAAAATAATGAAAAACTGGCTATTAAAATTGATTTTTTTTAGCAACCCCAACCATAGAGACTGTACACAGAGTCATTATACTCTGCCCAAGAAACCTTTTTCTGATACGTAGATCTACTCAGCACTTAAGTTTCCAGATGATTAATGGGTGTATATATAATACACATATATTTAACAATGATGAATAAACGTTATATCATTCAGACAGAGAAGCTGTGAAATAAACAAACAAACGCCAAAATATGATACATATTTCCATTACATACAGATGTGGAACCTTTATTTTGTACATACATATAACAAAAGCTTTTCCCTTTGGGTGTAAAGGACGGACGGCAAGTCGATCTAAATTTAAACGCAAATAAAAGCAGACATTAAAAGACGTTTCGGACTGTTCAGACAGTACGAACTGTTCGTCTGGCGGAGCGGCGGAGTGGGAGAGGAAGTTGGCCAAATAAATTGCGACAAGCAACATTTTATTTCAATTTTAAATGCACAATTAACATATGCCTATACAGCGTCCGCTTCCCCTCCCCATACCCTTTCCACAAACAATTCATTCGACAGTACATAAAATAAACGGAGCAGATAAACGTGAAGTAATTTTCGATTAAGACCCGTATGACATTTACTGCAGCATGATGTCTTTTTGGGTCATGCAAAGTCTAAGATGATCTGTAAAGTATTGTAATCCTCTTTCTTTGACAGATTTGACTACTTAGCGAAACAGTTTTTGTAGCCTCTGTTCAGTGTTCCTAATAAGCGAGTGTCATATGCCTATTATCGCCATAATCCGCCTGTCGTCTCTCGCCTGAGATCCGCACGTCTTCTGCCTTCGACCGTTCACGTGAACTGCGCATGCGTCTGGTGACGTCGTTCATCGGTCGTCCGGCTGTCGTTTCGGCTGTCTTTGCTCGCATTTAACGAGTCGTTTTTTATTTGTTTTTTTGTTTCTTTCTTTTCAGCAGCGGAGCGTCTTTGCTGCATTCAAATTGGCTTAGGCGTCGGCGGAATCGATCGATCGGCCATAAACCCCCGCCTGGCCAGACCACAAACTTTGATCTCACGGACGATAGTGCTTTGGGCCAAGATTAGTGCACCCGCAAATACCAAGAAGAGTGTGGAAGAACAAGCAGTAATTGACGCGTGGCTTCGATAAGCAGTGGCCAAGCAGTGGGCCAGCAGCGGGCCAGCAGCGGGCGGTAATGGTGGTGGTGCTGCTTGTCGAAAGGCGGCGGCGCGCACGGGTTAACCGACTTAACCGTAAGTAGGTGAAGGCAGCACGGCACACCACCAAACACCACCCCACCCTCGGCACAGTGCCCACCCGCTGGGGCATTTTGTTTGTGTGACTAATTGATTGGCGGGGGAGACTGTGCAGACGGAGACGTGTTATCGTTGTCGGCGGCCCGTCGTTCAACTGGGGATCGTTCCATTTGTGGATGGGAGTGCTGGAAACGGAACGGAAAGCTCACATTAATTTGCCTGCTTAATTGGCGATCATCAAGTGCCAATTAATCATTCTGGGCCATCATCAACCCCTAATTAAAGCGTTTCTTTTTTGTTTGGCGCCATTTTCGAGATGATTTTCATTTTTACGCTTCGAAATGGAGGCGAGACTTTGCAGAAAGCCCTGAAAGGGTATCAAAACAGTCGGCTATACAGAGATATATTACCCCCACGCTTCAGTTTTGTTTATCTTGGCCTCCAGGCTAGGCCTCAATAAAGTTGCATAACCCAGCCATAGCTACGCTACAAATATTGCCCCCCTCCCGCCCGATAAAGGCAGACGCACTTCTAATTCTTGGCCTACACGACCCTGAACTTAGCCAATGCTACGAGTAGTAAGGGGAAGTGTGGCGGAATGCTTGGTATGTGCCCAAGAGTGCAGACAAGCGGTGCGTATACGTAATATGGGCTTATCTTGAGGGAGAGAGAGAGAGAGAGTGACTGATGATGGGGGGTGAGAGAGAGAGAGAGAGAGAGAGATGGATGTACTACGCTATGGCCTGTGCAGCGAACAAACCGATGCGAACCGAAGCGAACCGAATTATAAAATGCTACATAACACACTCGTAGCAAAACACACTCTTTATGCCCCCAATTGGCGTATAAACTCTATTAAACAATTTATGCTTTAAACTGTCTGAATTGTTAAACTTCTTTATAGCCAGCCAGCCAGCCAGCCAGCCAGCGTGCTGTGGGGCTCGCTTTGGGGTTCTTGTTTCGGTTTCTGTTTCGGCATCGGCCTCTGTGACTCTGTGGCACCGCACGCTTATTTATTCTATATAATAAACTTATCTAATACCCAGTCAGTCAGAGTCATGTGCACTTTATGATTGTATGGGTGTTGTGTGTGCTTCGTGCTGCGTGCTGGTGCTGGTTGGGTCCCAGTTCGGCTTGTCATGAAACAGCGTGATCGGAGGCCCAAGCCCCCCAAAGCTAACCAAAATTAAGGCTGTTCTACAGCCTCCTCTCTGTTCCCTGCGCCCCCTGGTTTGTTGCTCATCAAAAACAATGTCAGGCCATCTCAATTGAGTTGATCTCTCTCTTTGTCTCTCTCCTGCGCTTCGTTACCCCTGTTTCCCTCCCTTTTTGGGTGAGAGTATTCGCTGCAGTGGGGTATTTGAATTTTAAGCAAATGTTTGGACAAACAAGAAGCAATCTATCAGATCAGTTTTGTACATATACGGGCTAACAGAGGAGACTCTCTCGGCAAAAGAGAGTTCTAAAATAATCTCTAATCTCTTCTTTAAGTAGCTGCTCTTGCCTTAAGAAATGACCAGCTTAAAGGGTATCCAAACGATGCGGCGGCTTCTCACGCTCTCTCTCCCTGCGTGGCTTTGCAGGCATGCGTGTGTGTGTGTCTCTATGCAATATGGGGGTACAAAACTACAAAATGTGAAAACAAATGGGACACAAAAAGGGTGGAAAAAAAGGGGCAAATACTCGGTTGCTAGTTGAACAATTGCCGTTGATTCAATTTGCCAGTTGATTCGGTGTTTGGTGCTCCCAAGTATGGCTCGGTGCTTGGCACTCTCGGGGACTGTCTGCTGCAATTACGAGCGAAATGCCCATCAAATCTATCCCCAAAACCCGCCGAATCAAGCAATTTATTCATCATCATCATCGCCATCATCATTATCATTTGTGCTGCCCTTCGACTGAAGAACACGAACATAACTATTTGCTTTTTGTTTTGTTTTGGGGGAGAGATTCAAATTTAAGTGAGCTTCCATCAAGCGCTTATCAGGCCACTCAGTACTACTCATGATCGGCCTTCCACCCAAAATCAACGATTAAAATCCGATCAAAAAAATGAACTTGTGAGACTCCCCCCAGACTCATGCACACGAGTGCGAGCAGTGCGTATATATAGTATTGCTGCTGCACTGACGTCATGGGGCCGTGCCAGGGGACGCGTAACGTGCGCTGCTAATCTGAGTGTGTGAGTGCCAAACGGTTGCCTTGCCTTAAAAAAAACCAAAAAATAAAAGAAATAAAAACTTCCAATACATCAATGGCTCGGCTCTCACAGAACAACGACACACACGGGTGTCCGATGCCAGACGGGTTTTGCATGATTTATGACTCCAATGGACAGGCAGCAATCAGCAGCAATCAGGTGGCACCAGGAGCGGAATCGTGTGGCAGGTGGCACTCGAGGCTTGAGGAATTTTGCTGTGGCAAGCCCAAAAAGAACTAGCACTGGGGATCATCATTTGGGGATACAGTTCGTATTTTTTTATAACACTCCACTCGAATCCGCTCCTGGGCCCGCGCTCATGCTGTGTGGTGCGTGAGAGCTGGACTAGAGATTAGAAAATTAGAACAAAACGCACGAAAGTTTTTTTTTTTTTTTTTTGGCAGAGTCCAAGTCCAAGTCGCAAGCGCCAAAATTGTATTAATCTTGATTTGTTTGTATGTTGATTACTACAAAAAATGAAAATGAAATTAGCGGCAAGCGCTAATTGATGCATTAGGCTCTGATTGCGACTTGGCTAGAGCTCTCGCTCGTTCGTGGCTATTTCTGAACCGTCTGCCCATCTGCCCATCTGTCCGTCTGTCCACAGTCCCCTCTAGTATTAGAGGGCTGAATAAATAATTAAAATCGAACGAAACTTTGCCCTAATTGCTTTCATAACAAGTCAATTAGTTAGGCTTCTGCTGCTCCATATCCTTTTTCCCTAGCTAAGCAGAATAAGATGCTATATAAGGTATCCTGCCTGGAGCAGAGCACTTCATTATCGTTCCATTATGTGGCACTGGCTGCGGTTCCTGCAACGCAATCAGCCGCTGAGCGCCTACTTCTTTGCCGTGCCCCGCCTCAGCCTGGAGATCATGGGCTACTGGCCGGTGGGCGAGGATCTGCCCATGCGTGCCATCGTTCACTTTGTGATCCTCTCCATTGGCGTGGTCACGGAGCTGCACGCAGGCATTACGTTTCTGCAGCAGGCTGAGATCACCCTGGCCCTGGAGACCCTCTGTCCGGCCGGCACCTCCGCCGTGACGCTCCTGAAGATGTTCCTCATGCTGCGCTATCGTCGGGATCTGGCCAATATGTGGCTGCGGCTGCATGGCATGATCTTCGACGAGGGCCTGAACAGGCCCCAGCAGCGGTCCATCATGCACCAGCGAGCGGTGATGGCGGCGCGCATCAATTTCTGGCCCCTGTCCACGGGTTTCTTCACCTGCACCACATACAACCTGAAGCCGCTGCTCATTGCCCTGGTGCTGTATTTGCGAAATCCCGACCAGCAGCTGCTGTGGAGCACACCCTTTAATATGACGTGAGTGATCCTCTAATCGAACTGAGGAGCTACTTCTTATTCCCCGCCTTAGCATGCCAAAACTACTACTGGACTCTCCGTTCTTTCCACTGACCTACGCCTTTATTGCCTACACGGGCTATGTGACCATCTTCATGTTTGGCGGCTGCGATGGCTTCTACTTTGAGTTCTGCTCCCACATCTCGTCGCTCTTTGAGTCCCTCCAGGAGGAAATGCGTGCCACCTTTCGCCCCTACGAAGGTACGAAGATTATTTATTCCCCACTGGAACTATTTTTCCCCTGAATTCCCCTTGTGTCTATCCTTGAAGCATGCCTTAAGCTTACGTCGGGCCAGTGCGCTCTTCTGGAGCTGCGATTGAGGAACATAGTCATCAGACAGAATGCGATCTTCAAGCTGACAAGATTCTTCCGCAAACGATATGCGATCATCACGCTGGCTCACTTTGTGTCCGCTGGCATGGTCATCGGTTTCAGCATCTTCAATCTGCTGACCGTGGGCAACAACAGTCTGGGCGCCCTGCTCTATGTGGCCTACACGGTGGCCGCCCTCAGCCAGCTGCTCGTCTACTGCTACGGCGGCACTCTGGTGGCCGAGAGTGTGAGTATATTTTATCCGGAGATGATTATCTTTATCGTTATTCCCGTTTCCTTGATGATTATCCTGCAGAGCGTTGACCTCTCCAGTGTGACGGCCACTTGTCCCTGGACATTATGCGCACCCAGGCAACGTCGCATCATTCTGCTCATCATTCTGCGATCCCAGCGAGCACCGACTATGGCGGTGCCGTTCTTCGCACCATCACTCTCCACATTTGCATCGGTTAGTGATCCCATTAACATATACACTTTAATCCAAATGACACTATCTGTCTATATATGTGTACTCTGGCAGATACTACAGACGTCTGGGTCCATTATTGCATTTTCCAAATCCTTTCAATAGTGGGGAATATCGGTAGAAGATTCATATTAGCAAGTTATTAGAAACGTATGGCAGCAGCGAGTATCAATAGAGAATATAAGTAGCGAATGTAAGTAGCGAGTGGAAGTAGCGAGTAAATGTAGCGAGCGAGAGTAGCGAGTAAATGTAGCGAGTGAAAGTAACGAGTAGCGAGCCACAGCCCACACATTTACCTTTCATCTGCTAGCAACTAAACAACTAACAAACCTATCGTAGCCGATGATTAAATGATACCAAAAGGACTAAGGGGAGTTGTATGCCCTCGTTTCAGGTTCATTTGATGACGTAGTGCTTTAGCTTACAATCCTTTACCTTTCCCCAAAACCATATGCCATATGCCATATCAGATATATTTACATTAATTACGCAACGCACTGAGTGGCACTGAGCCCTGGGCCACCATCGATAGTTTCACACGCAACTGGTCCGGGCTCTGATGGTGGGTGCATGCGCCACGACTCGTGGCATCCAGGTGACAGTATGTCTTGGCAGCTGGTAGGCTGAAAATGTCGACAGCGGAGGACCAGCACGTGCAGGAGCGTCCGAGTTTCTGGGAGCGTCACGAGTTCAAGTTCTACAAGTACGGCCACATATACGCGGTCATCTACGGCCAGGTGGTCATCGACTATGTGCCCCAGCGGCCATTGCGACGTGGCCTGAAGGCGCTGCTGATCGCCTACAGTCATGTGCTGAGCCTGATACTGATCGTGGTGCTGCCCGGCTACTTTGTCTATCACTTCCGGACGCTCACCGAGACGCCCGACCGGCGCATGCAGCTGATGCTGTACGTGAGCTTCGCGAACACGGCCATCAAATATGCGACGGTGATCGTGACCTATGTGGCCAATACGGTGCACTTTGAGGCCATTAACTACCGGTGCACGGTGCAGCGGCAGCGCCTGGAGACGGCCTTCGCGGGTGCCCCCAGGCAGCCGAAGCGCAGCTTCGAGTACTTCATGTACTTCAAGTTCTGCCTCATCAATCTGATGATGCTGGTGCAGGTGGGCGGCATATTCGCGCTGTACAGGGCCGCGGATGGGCCCGCTGTGAGCCAGGTGCGCCTGCACTTTGCCATCTACGCCTTTGTGCTGTGGAACTACACGGAGAACATGGCCGATTACTTTTACTTTGTGAATGGCAGCGTCCTCAAGTACTTTCGCCAGCTGCATCTGCAGCTCTACGCCCTGCGGCGGCAGCTGGGCAGGCTGCGTCGGGGCGGCATGCTGATGGAGCATTGCTGCCGCCTGAGTGACCGCCTGGAGGAGCTGCGTCAGCGTTTCGGCGAGATACACGATCTCTATGCGGAGATCTTTCAGATGCATCAGTTCCAGCTGCTGGGCCTGGTGCTCAGCACACTGATCAATAACCTGACCAATTTCTATGCCATCTTCAATATGCTGGCCAAGCAGTCGCTCGACGAGATCAGCTTCCCGATCGTGATTGGGTCTGTGTATGCCACGGGCTTCTACATCGACACCTACATTGTGACCCTGGTGAATGAGCACATCAAGCAGGAGCTCGAGGGATTCGCCCTCACGATGCGCACCTTTGCGGAGCCCCCAGCCACATCGGATAAGCGTCTCACCCAGGAGGTAACTATACTATACATATAGTGCAAAAGGTATACTCGCTATGCTATATTTCGTACAGATTGAACACTTCTCGCTGGAGCTGCTCAAGTGGCGACCGCCCATGCTCTGTGGCCTGCTGAACTTTGACCGTCGCTTGGTCTATCTGATAGCCGCCACTGCCTTCTCCTACTTCATCACCCTGGTGCAGTTCGATTTGTATCTGCGCAAGCGGTCCTAAAACAACAAACAAACCCAGCACTCCCCTACACAGCAAGATTTTCTTTAAGGCGGAACAGCAAATACCCTTATTGAACAAAAGAAACCCCCCCAAGAGTACAAGTGGATATTTTGTTAGCTTCAGATTATATCTCCTAAATAAAAGCAAAACCAATCAAAACGTTTTTGCCCAGATACAAACTTCTTCTAATAGCAATAGTACCCTTTCCTAGGGGCACCAAATACGAGTATGCGATGGAATTGGCAGGATAATAACTCTAGTCTCAAAGCAGCAGGGTCAAATGTTCCATTGGAGGGATGGTTAATGTAGGTAAAGCTTGGCACTAGCCATACACTTCAGAGTTCAAGTCGAGAGCGCTATCAGAGGGCTTCGACTGAAAGTTCTAGCTTGCCACTCGGCAGCAGCACACTCGAATGTGCACACCTTCATATATAGTACATATACTAACTGCATGGTTAGGGGCGAATGTGATGAATGGGTTTGCGCTTATCTCCTTTGGCTGTTCTTATCGGATGGGGCACAGCGCTCAACGGTTGTTGCCAAAGGACACTCGTGCCATCCAGTTGCTGTCCGCCATGGGGGCTCGTTGGTTGTACACGCGCCTGTTGCGCATCTGGCTGATCCAGGGCCTGGTGCTGGGCATTGTCGGGCACTTTTACAGTGTGTCCCGTCGCCGGCTGGTGCCCAGCGGCGTGCTCCGCTGGTACAGCTGGCTGCTGATGCTGGCCACTCTGTGCGCCTTCTGGGGATACTGGCTCTATTCGCAGGACTACTTTGTGGAGGGCATGTTCCGGAGGCTCAGATTTGTGAAATTGCTCTGCGATGGCAACGTCTGGATGCAGCTGTTCACGCTGCTGGTGCAGACCGTGGCACGGGTGTGCCACGAACGGCCGGTCTGTGCGGTGTACAACGAACTGATGGCGATCCAGAGCTCCATGGGGTCCCAGGGGGAGCCCAGTCGCTTCTACTACGTGGTGTTCTTTGCCAAACTCTTCAATTACCTGCAAAACTTCAACTTTGGCCTGGGCATCCTCATAATCATGGACACGCGGTCGGTGAATGTCTGGGACTATGTGGTCCAAATCTACTTCGTTTACATGTCGCTGGTCAGGGAGTGTCTGCTGATGGCCTATGTCCTGCTGCTGTTGCAGCTGGGCGAGGCCCTGCGGGTGAATGGTGAGCATCCCAGGACGTCCTATGGGGCCCTCATGAGACAGCTGCGACGGCAGGAGCGACTGCATCAGCTGGTGCAACGGGCACATCGCCTGTTCGCCAGCCAAGTGCTGGCCGCGATGATCTTCCAGCTGTACCTTAACACCGTTGACATCTATCTGGGCTACTCGTTCTTCGCAGCGCCCCCAGTCTCGGGGTCGACATTCCGTGTGTGGAACGCGAAATTCCTGCTGACCGCAGCCGGTGTCTTCACCAAGCTCTTCGATGGCCTCCTGCTGCAGATTGTCGGCGAGCATTTGCTGGCCCAGGGCAACAAATCCTGCGCCAGTCCGCAATTGGAGCAGGCCACCACCCCCCACACACAGGCAGTGGAGCGTCAGGTGAGCACCCCCACCCAAGGATACATACATCCATTCATAATTCCTGCCTAAATGTAACTCTATTCTTGGCCTGTAGCTGGAAATGGCTTGCCTGAAGCGTGCCATTCGTGCTGGCTACCCAGAGAACAGAGTCCTCGGCTTGTTCAGCATGGACATGAGATGCGCCTTTGCCATGATCAGCAGCAGCCTCTCCTATGGCATTATAATCATGCAGCTGGGCTATATCCATAGCTAAAGCTACGTTCAGCAATCAGCAGCACTCAATCAGCCGCCCAGCCATTCCGCTTCAATATTGCTAATTAACTGAAATATCTATCTAAATGGATCTTTAATCGAGTGGTGGCAGGTCACGAATAGCAGCTACCTTCATTTGTAGCTAAATTTAAACCCAATAAATGTTGCCTGCAGAGTCAATAGTTTGAAGTTGAAACCAGCTGAACGGGGCATACATATGTTCAGGGATATGTTCGTTCTGTTTTCCACAGATATTTCTTTTGCCATTTTGCATAGTTTGTGGCTGCAGCTTCGGTCTTCAAGTGTACTGTGTGGAATCCATCCACTAACCGCATAAAATCTGAATTCAACACCATCTCGGTTTCTATAGCAGTTGCCTGAACGAGAAGAAACTAGAAAGTGTTTAGCATTTTCCTTGTAGCTTTCCTGCACTTCTAGAGAGACACTCGCAACCTGATAAATGGTGGACCCTTCTCTGATGACTCTGGCAGCTTCGGGAGGTTTTCCCTCAATGAAAAATGTTTCTTTTATATAAATTATAGTTAGGATTATACCATCGATGGTTTCGGAATACCCCCCCACTTTACCAAGCAAAAGTTTTATGAATTTAAAATACCAAAATCGAATCATATTCTTTGTTCAGCATTCAACGAGTAAGTATATATTTTTAAATTGAAATAAAATAATGTAGTTTCGGTTCAATTTCACAGTCAAATCGGTGAATCGTTTTCAAATTGTTTTCTTGTTATTTTTGTTTTGTTTTTTGTTTGATTATTAAATGCCCAAAAGTGCAGCAGCATTAGAGTCTCCATCAATGGCAGTTTTGTTTGTGTGTTTATGTGTACAATTCTGTAAGCAAAAGGATTCGTTTAAGGCCATTCAAAGATCATTTTAGATGATTGTCTTACGAAAAAGTTGCGCTCCAAGCAGGAGGATCTTCGGCACTATCAGGGCGATCTTTGGTATTTATACTGGCATTGGTTCTCCCATTCACATCCACAGATTGCATTGACATTTAATTGCTAAATAATAAAATATATCCGTTGACAATGCTTGGGATTTCCTTCATCCTGTGGTCATGAAGGGGTGCCTGGTGCCTGGGACACGAACTTAAGCTTCGGTTTTGATTTGATCCTCGCCGTGCAATCTGAGCTTGGATTGCACTTTCATGCTATAGCAGGGCTTAGTAGTGCCGCCTTCCGCCCCCTTATCGTTTACGGCCACCTTCGACCAGGCTCTCTTCGGTGTTATTTCGGCAGCATCGAAGAGCTTCAGGCAACTTCCCGGCAATCTCGAGCAGTAGGTGACATAGTACACAGGGCCATCAGTCTTTGGATTGACTTCGGTTGCCTCTGCAGTCGAGTTCGAGTTCGAGTCTTGATTGCTTGAATTCGTCTCCTGTGGCTTGGCTTCCTCTGTGGCAGACAGAGGAGACTGGAATCCAATCGGTATTCGCACAGTGACAGAAGAATCTGATGCCAGACTTTTGGGCAGTTCCGTTTCAGTTTTAACGGAAAAAGCCATAGGAGATTTTTCCGCAGAATTTCCACACTGCAAAGACTCTTGCCCAATTGTTGCTAGAATCTGCGGCGTTTTTAATTCTATTTCGAGACATTTTGCCAGATCTAACTCAGTTTTGATGTCCTTGCCGGTGCAGTCCTTTATGGGTAGCAGCGGGGATTTCCCTTGCCCCACATACACTTTTGCTCCTTCGTTCTGCAGATAAACTTTTGCAAATATTGTGGGAGTATCCCGCTGTTCTTGTTGCTCCACAGCTTTAGTTGGACCCATGGCCATGCCATCAGAGTCGAGTGCAACATTGGGGCAGAATAACTTGGCCAGACCCTCGCGTGTTAGGTAGGAGTAATCGACAAATGTTTGGACTGTCATCTGATAGCAGGATGCCACAGTGCTATCCATTCCGCTGCCGCCTTCAACAGACTTTTTGGCAGCCACATCACCCCCGAGACTTCTTTCGCACAAAGGCGCCTCATGCATGTGTCTCGGCGGCATTGTCAGACATATATCGTCACTCGATAGCAACTCGATAGCAACTCGGCTTTCAGGCTTCTTCCCATCATCTTTGGTTTTGTTTGCCATTTGCGCAGGTGACTCCTTTTTGGCTGGCTCGGCGGCACGAACTTGCATGCCGGATGTGGCATAACTGCTGGCCGATATCTTCATGCGCAGCCAGGGATCTAGGGGAGCAGCACTCTCGTTTGGCTTGGAGGACATGCCCGAGGTGGATTGCAGATCCCAGGGTATGTCAGTCACCTGAGTGGGGGCTGCCATCTGTATGGGATTCCCACCACTGTACAGCGATACGGATCTAGAATGCTTGGGTGCTCGCATGGCAATCTTTTGGGTGCGCTTTTCCGCGGAGGCCACCTTCTTCAGTGGGCTTTGACTGCCTGAGGCACTCCTCTTGGCGGCTGCCTTCCTGGCGGTTAGCTGCTGCCGGCTGTTGTCCAGTTGTATGTTTTTCTTATCGATTTTTTCGAACCACTTAACGGCTGACTTCACATCGACACCTGGCTCACCGGCAAGATCCTTTTGAAAGCGCTTCGCTGGCAATGGCACTGGCGCTGGCGCCGGCGGTGGCTTGACCGAGAATGTCCTCGATTGGGACGCCTTGACCGACGGCTGACTGTTCGAGCCAAAGAGCTTGATGTTGCTCGGACAACGATCGACATTCAGCTGCGACCGGGACGACTGCACGCGAATGCGACGGTAGGACCTCTTGCCGGCATTTTCCGGTATGTTTATGCGAATGGCACTCACTGAGGCTTCGAGGGGCACGCTCTGGCGCTGCTCCTTTCGCCGCAGCTTCTTCATCAGTTTCTCTCGGGTGGCCTGCATGTCGCCAGCATTCAGGTTGGTCACAACTCGCCGCATGGTCGAGGAGCATGTGCGCAGGGCAATCGAAGAGGGAGCCGCACACAATGTGCTCGAAGAGTCGCTGCCACGTGGCGCTGTTCCACGCTGCTTCTGCTGCTGCTGCTGCTGCAGCCTAGTGGAACGCTCCCTCAACGCAGAGAGCTTTGTTTTCGCTGCTGCTGATGTTGCACTTCTCTGTGGCGCCTTGCCACACAGCGTTGTGGAGGATGCTGTTTCGCGTGCTGCCTGTGGCTTCGCTCGTCCGGCGTGAATGCCCAGATATACTGGTCTGGGCCTCTTTTGGATCTGCTTGAGCACCCGTTGCAGGGGTCCATCGTTGTTGCAACGCTCTGGCGACTGACGGTCCGGCTTAAGCGCGAATTTGTCTGCAAAAGAAGACACAATACATGTGCACATAAGGACCCCACATGCTATCAGACTACGGGGCGGGCTCTTACGAAAGTTACGAATCCGCTTCGATCCAAAAAATCGCTGAATCTGACTGATCAGTCCCAACTTAAGCGTCTTTGTGGCCATAATTGCAATTAATTTGTCCTTGGTTAACCGAAAATTGTGCAACTTTTTTGTTCGAAAAGTTAAGTTTTGTTTGCTGATAAATTTTGTTGTTTGATTTTGGATTTGATTTGTTGCTGGAGCCGAAT
Source organism: Drosophila bifasciata (assembly GCA_009664405.1). Classification (NCBI taxonomy): domain Eukaryota; kingdom Metazoa; phylum Arthropoda; class Insecta; order Diptera; family Drosophilidae; genus Drosophila; species Drosophila bifasciata. The sequence continues at coordinate 35,608,383 of CM019041.1, forward strand.
TGTCTACTGAACTTGAAGGTATACAAAACTGACGGCAGATGCAGTGCCTTCTGGAAACCTTCTTTTTCCTCTCTCTCTATTGAATAGTTGTGCCCAGCGTTGAAAATAAAGGTAGCGAGATATTATATGATTACGTAGATTAATTTCGGTTTATTTCATGGGTGTTTTTTTTCTTGTATTTGTTTGTGGGTGTGAGGTGTGGGGTTTTGGGGGTTTGGGGATCGAGTAATTTCATCTGCTGAAGAACAAGTTACATTTGACATACGATAGTACATAATGATAGCTTTTGTCACACATAAGCGCCCTTCTAATCGGGTCTCGTCTCTCTCTCTCTCTCGCTCGCTCGCTCGCTCTCTGTGATAAATGTCTCTGGAGTATTGTACATATGTATGTATTGGTTGTTGCTGTACTCGTGTGTGTTTGTGTGTGTGTCTGTTGAGTGTGCATATCATGTCCTGCCTGCATGTTGTCTCCGACTTTCGTTGCCCCGTTTTATCTTTTACGTTTCTCTACATACCCCCATACCGACCCACCCCACCCGATGTGAACGGACACACAAATATAGAAAAACCCAAATAAATTGCATTTCATTTAAGGCTGCGACGAGTCGCGACTTTTGGGTCTGGGCTTGGGTATTGAAAAATCCATTGCCTACTTTTAAGGGGCAACGACCAGTGAAAAATCCATTGCCTACTTTGCAGGGCAGGGAAATGGATAGAGGCCACAAATATGCTCGTGTGTATGTGCGTGCGTGTGTGTGTTCGGACTATAACTGCACACATTCCCATAAATGTATGTATGTATGTATATTTTGATCGATATTCGATAACAACAACGAAAAGAAAAGGCACAATTTTGATGAAACGCTTTCCTATGCATGTATACGTATGCGTATGCGTGTGTGTGCGCTTGGCATGTGTGGGTGTGGGTGTGGGTGGTGTGTGTGTGTGCGCACATAAGTAGTTTGTTGTTTTTTTTGTTTTTGTTTTTGTAAATTGATAAGGAAAATCCTTTGATTTTTGTTCTAGCAGCTCTCTGCCCTAAGTTTAGTCCTTATATAGCTGATAGGTTTTTTTTGTTTTTTTGGTTTTTGCTAGTAAAATTCTTGCATACGAATCTAAGGCTAGGTCGAAGAGTGATTCCGGGCGTCAGGCTCTCTATATATACTATATGTAGTAGTAGCAGTAGTATGTTAGGGATCTCTGCAGTCGGAAGAATTAATACAATTCAATTTTTTGCAGATCGTTAAGCTAGGAATTGTGCACACGCGAGTGTGCGGCCAACACTCTGCTACGACGAGTGAGTATTGTATTTTTTTGAGCGCCGAGGTTTAGAGCAAACAAAAGTCATTTACTAAAACTAGTAAGTATGTATTGTATGTATGTATGTATGTAAGTATCTTCCACCCTGTCAAGCGGCTTATCGTGTTTTTTTCTTCTTTCTTTTAACTAACTTACATATCTTTTTTTTTATGTTTATCTTCTTCTCTTTCCTTGAAAGAGCGTGTTGTGTGTGTATGTATCTCTGTGTTGTGTGATTGATTAAGAAGTTTTCATTTGTTTGAATTTTTATTTTGTTTATTACATATAAGGTTCTCTCATCTTCGATTTTGTTTTGTTTCTTAGGGGGATGTTGCTTGTTTTTTTGTTTTCTTTCTTTCTTTTTTTTTGTTTCTTTGTAGATTTGAAATTATCATCATTTACTTATCTTCCTCTTCCTCCCTTGCCTCTCTCTCTCTCTTTCCTTCTTTTTTTTTGCTCTGTTTTGTTTTGTTTTTGTAGGTTTGTTAAATATATAAAAAAAATTATAATGAATTTCCATTCTTGTGTATTAATTAGTATGTATGTATGCATGTATGTGTATATGCATGTATATATGTATATTTAAAATAATATCCGACTATAGTCGCTGCGGCTGCTTGTAACCTCATCGTCGAAAATTTCGAAAATTTACAAAAATTGACAAAAACCATACACAAAAAAAAATTAAATTAATGCATTTAAGATTAAGAGGATAAGAGAAAGTCGGACCAGATAAGATAATAATAAAGTAATAGTATTTATATAAAAAAAAAATAATTAATTCATATTTATATATGCATATTCATATTCCATATTCAATATTCAGAATAATAATAGTATTTAACACTCAACGTTGAATTTTGCTAAATTTTCTTTCCTTTCTTTTTTTCTTCTCTCTTGAACAAATTTCGGTAGCAATTTTATTAAATTGTATGCATGTATGTATACTTATGTGTTTGTGTTTTGTGTGTGTGTGCGTTGGCTATAATTCGTAAATTGATTTATATAAATTAATCAGCAAGTATATATAGATATCTAATTTGAGTTCCATCCATCATCTGGCGGCTCCTCGACATTTACTGCCATTATTTTTTTTTGCATTGCGATTTTTCCCCTCAATACGCGGCTTTTGCTTCCATTAACCCTTTTGTGTGTGTCCATGTATATGGGTATGGGTGTGTGTGTGTGTATTTCTATATACTATATTTGTTTTATAGATTGTTAAATATACAATATATATTTATATTCAAATTAACGCGACAACAAATTGCTTTTCCTTCTCTTCACACGTTTCATTGCCTCTCTCTGTCTTGCGAGGAAGGGGGAACTTTTAACTCCTTAGTTCATCTTTTTCTTCAGTTTACAATAGGTGTGTGTGTGTGTGGGGATTTGTGGCGTGTATATATGTATAGTAAAATGACTTTGTAGACGCGGCGTTTCAAAGGATCTCGCGTATGATTGCGGACTATTTGTTAAATGTTGTAACAGATATACGCATAGTAATATGTATGTGTGTGTTTGTGTGTGAATGAACATGGATTTTATATATGTATGTGTGTGTGTGTGTTTGTATGTTTATGAGAAACTAGTTTCCTTTAGTTTCCTTATTTGTTGCCATGTTCTTTTCTTGTATTTATACGCAAATCTTTTATTGTTGATTTTTATTATGTTTTGTTTTTGTTTTTGTTTATATAGTGTTTTTTTGTTTTGTTTATTTTTGTGTTGCTTGTAGGCAAAGGCGAGTGGGAAAAATTACATACATCTAACAACAAATGCACCAACGTGTTTCATCCTTTCATCATATTCAATAATTATTATTCATATTCATATATATTCATCATCCGTATCATAATCGTTAATCGTAAATCGTAAATCGTAGATCGTTAACGTTCAGTGTCCGGACTAACAGTAATCGTGTGTAATCGTTTAACTGTCGTGTAACTGTAAGCGCAACCATGTAGATGTACGTACGTGTGCATCCGGATGTGTGTGTATAGTACATCATATTCCAGAATGTACGAATCTACAGGCTACTTTGAATCATTGTCAATCAACCCCCTACCGTCAGCTATTAAACACTGTCGTACTTAAATTACAATTATACAATTATTTTTCTCATTGCATAATCAGCATCATTATCAGCATCGTCATAATCATAATCATAATCATAATCATAATCATGGGTGCCGTACATATGTATGTATGTATATCTATGTGCTGCACATGTATGTATATATATATATATTTATATATATCAAAAAACACATTATTCTTCAACATAACTAACTCGCTATAACTCTTGGCTCTCGTATATAAACATCAACATAAAACAAACAACATTCTAGCGCTTAACGAACGTTTCTTCTAAGCATTTTTCTCTGCTTATCGATTTCAGCATCTGCCTTTCGTCTTCTGTCTTCCACTTTCTACCTTCTGCTAATGCTGCCTCCTGCTAACCATCTGCCATCTACTACTCTCTGTTTTATGCCATCATAATCAGATCTTAATATATAAGTATTTGTGTGTGTGGTGTGTTTGTGTGTGTATATATATTATATTTCGCTTTGTTTTCTCCTTATCCTTGCTGCAAACTTTGTTCTAACTAAAAACTATACACCTTTGTCCGCTTCAGTTGAACATCATCATCATCTATTATCCGTCCATGGGGGCTGTCGTCACTGTGCTCTTCTGTCATCTCTGTTCTGTTCTCGTCTCTTCTACTCGCTACACGATGCCAGCCAAATGCTTTGCTCTGATGTTCCTCATCCACTTAAACATATGTACGTTCCACTAAGCGGCGTACATCTATCTAATCATCCAAATGTATACATATATTTTGGACAATTGGGTTCTTTTGTTTTTTTGTTTGCTACATTAAGTTGGCTGCTGCGGCTGCGTCAATTTTGTTGTTGTTGTTGTTGTTTGTTGTTGTTGTTCTTAAGTCAATCGTCAAAAGTGTAATAGTCGTGTGTGTATATGTGTGTGTCCTTGTCATTTGTTTTTTTTTGTTATTAATAATTTATTCTGTGATGCATCATCATCAGTGCGGCGTTTTCTGTTGCGGTTGAATTGTTGTTGCTGTATTTGTTGTTGTTCTCGAGACTGGTCGACAACGTACTCGAGGCGGCAGTGTCCATGTTGTTGTGGCTGTTGGTCATAGAGATTCCTTGGAAGGTACCCAAATGGTTGGTCCCGACTGTGACCAAATCATAGACTTCACTTTGCTATATATCTCCTCAATGGTGTCGCCTTGGACAACGCCTGTAAATGCAAATACGGAGCTAAAATGGCGCACACTTCATTTAAACAATTTCAAAAGCTTACCCGTAAAGTATTCGCCAAACTCCTGCTCCATTTTAATCGCACGCTCATAAGTCTTCTTGGCCTGTTCCTCGGTCATGCGACGGTTCATCTCCCTGTATGGTTACACGTTCAGAGTTATCAGGAGATACATTATAGAGATCATCATTTGAGGGATTTATACTTACATCACAGAGTCCACCGATTTGGGTTTAATAAAAACGGCAACCGGATAGAGCTGGGCCACCTGCAGGCGCTTGATGGCATTACCCGATACGTCCAGAATACAGTGTTTGCCCTTCTCTGCCACCTCCCGTACACTGGCCACCGAGGTGCCATACAGATTATCATTGTACTGGCCCGCCTCGATGAACAGATGATTCTGTATGTCGCGCTCCATTTGTTCGCGTGAGGAGACAAAGTGATAGTCACGACCATCCACCTCGTATTCGCGTTTGGGTCGCGTGGTGTCTGAAATTAGATCAGATCAAATTAGAGAGGGTTCGAGCAGGAGGCTGGCTCTCTCTCTCTCTCTAAACTTACGTGGCACACAAGATCCAAACTTCTCGGGATATTCAGATATTAGATCATCGTTAATGCGATCCTTCAGGGGTCCCAGTATGATGACGGGACGCGTATAGTTGATGGACAAACGCTGCACGGCCTCGTACGACAGCACATTCTCCTCGGAGGCTGCAAAGTATTGGCAAAGCATTCGAATTAGGGGGCTATTGTCGTGCACGAGTGTCAAATCACGACTCAAATTATCAACAAAGTGTTCTAAATGAATATTTGGGATTCAAATTGGGTATAGATAGTTTGGGCTTGGACTTGGGATTTGGTTGGGTATTTTGGTTGTTGGTTGGATTGTTGGATTTTGTTTACGGGTGGGTATCTACGAAATCAACAGAATTTATTTTTTATTTTTTAATGTTTTAATCTGGGGCATACATACGAAAAGAGATGGGATAGATCGATAGATAGCTTTGGGATAGAGAGTTTAAGATAGATAGATGGGGGGTACAGATAATTTCATATATTTTTAGGGTTGTGCTCAATCTTGTCTCTACGGTTTATCGGAAGGAAAGGGGTAGTACATATATAGTATGAATCTCTAAATAGAAGCGTACAACAATTTACAAAAATTTATTTTACTCTTTTTTTTAATCTTGAATCTCCAAATCAATTAGCAAATCATAATTAATGGACAGTATTGGTCTCTCGCTGATTGGATATAGTTTGAGCAACATTCCAGATGCTTATTTGTATCAGTCATGCACACGACATGTATATTGTTGTTCAATTTTCTGGCTCTTTTGTAGCATTTAAAACCCACCATCTTTTGGCTTTAGTTTTTAGTCCAAATAGCGAGTATCTACATACATACTGTACACATAGTCGGGGGTTAGTTACTACTAAGTAAACTTAACAAATTGAGCAAGTGAAATAAATGCAGGGGACACAGGGTACGGGGCACTCCTACGTTCCCTGGCAGGCGGGGCGGATTGTATGGGGGCTTACTTATAAATATGCATAATAATAATAATAATAATATATGGGAATATTCAATATATAGTAGAAATCAAAACTAATATCGTTAAATCAAAAATGTAAATGTATATGCAAAAACTGTGAAAAATGCTAAAATGGTTAGTTCTACACACTGATGTACGGATAAACATATATATATATATAGATAATGATAATGAACATACATACGTACGTAATACATTCTACGATATAGGATATAGGGTTGGGTTATATAGTAGGTACGATATGTGGAAAAGGTGATCAATCTACGGGAGGATGGATATCAACTACGTACGGGCAGGAGGGGACACATCATGGATGGATGGATGTATGATATACATTTACACAAGTTACATACTACATACACACTACATGACATCATGATGTTTACATACATGGCACACACAATACATACTTACGAGACAACATAAACAGAATGTGTTGTGTGTATGTGTGGTGTGTGTTTTTGTTTTTATTTTCTTTCGATGTATATAAATTATTAGAAATAGGATAATTTCTGATGATAATTAACTGATCTGCGCATAGATTAGCTTAAATGAGACTTTCTCTTCGTAGGGGGCGGGAGGATGTTTCGTTCTCGAGTGGGGGGGAAAACACACACACAATCAAAACCCTCGTTATTTCGTGGGGTTGTGTACCATGAGATATAACGTTGGGGTGGCAGGTACTGATGGGGTTTATTAATTTACTCACTCTGTTGTTGAACGCACGGTTCTTTTCTGTTCTGTTGCGGTTCGTTTCGCCGATGGACTTACAATTTGTGCGAAAAAATGAACAAGGACAAAAACGGAGTAGAATCCTCCTCCCCCTCATCGAGAAGATTCATTTCATTCATTGCAAAAATAAAACTTGTTTTGCTCACACAATTTATACAATTTGTTTATTTCAGAAATTAAGGAGTTTCAGGGAGCTGAGGCTCTCTCCCACACCCCACCCACCCACAGCGGAGAATACATTTTCAGAGATTCGAGGGATGGGCCTCGGGGGGGCACACACATATCTTATCGGAAAGAGCTTTTGTTTGCTTACAGAAGAATTCTTTGTTCTATTCTGTTTTCAGGAGTTACTCAAGGCGGCGGGGGGGGCGGTTCATCAAATCAAAAACAAAAATGATTGTTGTTTGGTGAGAAGGACGACGACGAGGACGACATCATGCAACACGTGACACGAGCAACAATACTGATGTAGGGCTGTGATGTAAGGCTCAAAAACAAAACAACGCTCTACTGCGGCAGTACAGAAACAGAATGCAAAATATGTATGTATGCCAAAAAGCTACTACTCAAGTGTTTTTTTTTTTTTCAATTCAATCTTTGAATTTTGGTTTTTTTTTTGTCTGCTGTTTGGGCTGTTTGGTGATTTTCTAGAGGCAAAGGATACAACGTGTGTGTGCTCAGGGTGTCTGGGTGTGTGTGTGTGTGTATTGTGTGTAGAGTGTTCCAATGGTGAAGGTTCACAAAACTAATTTGCTACGAACTGAACGCGTCATTCGATGCTATGGAATTATTCAACAGTTCACACAAAAGTCTAAAACAAAAATTATAAAAACAAATCAAAAATAAAAGGACTGTACCATTTAAGTTCTAAGAAAAAATGAGAGGGGAGAGAGATTCCTAAAAGGGATTCCAGGCCTAAAACATTTCGGGGAATATGAATTCTCAGAAGCATAAGCACGGGGGGGTATACTAGAGGATGATCTATATGAAAATAGTATAGAGGCTGATGCTCTGGTAGGGGCTGTTAAATTCCAAATATTTTAGAACCCCATTGGAAAATGTTATTCTATGAAAATCTGGCAGACTTTAGAACTGGTTGGTTGCTTCATTCTACAGCGAAATCACAATGAGATAGAGATGGATATATAAAGTGGAGAAAGAGACAGACAGAGAGAGAGAGAGCAGGAGCAGGAGCAAGAGCGAGAGAGTGAGACAGCATGAGAGTGAGAGACAAAGCAAAAGATAGGCAAAACTCAAAGAAAGAACGAAAAAAAAAGAAGGAACAAAAACATAATCAGAGGAATAGGAATAAAGTAGATCTTGCAAAAATTTTGGATTTCTTTGTATTCAGAACTAAAAAAAAAAATATATATGTATATATTTAAATTTCATTCTTAATTGCTTTTGTTTTTGTTTTACAGAAAAAAAAAAATCTTCTCACTAGTATTTTTAAAAATTGTTTTTGTTTAAAAAAAAAAATAAATATATTTGTTGGTATTTCTTTTTTTTCTTTTCATATATAGTATATGGTGGTAGAGTATAGTATATATTTTTCTGTTGGTTTTTAGGTTGATTTTTTTTTTTTTTTTGGTATTTTTTTTGTATTTTTCAGTTGCTCGACTTACGATAGTCAGCATCGCTATTCTCCAAGTAGATCAGAGTTATCTGCTCCATATCGGGTAACTCCACTCTGTAGATAATCTCGCCTGACGTTTCGTTCGTTTCGTATACATATATGTGATGTACGATGTACGACGATGTACGATGTACGAGGAGGGGTTGGTTGATACACATACACAGATATACAGAATAATTTAGTAGTAGTCGAATTTTTGTTGTTGATTGTTGATTGTTGTTGAGTATCGATCGAAGGGTCGAAGTAGGAGTCGAAGTAGGTGGAGCGAGGAGCGGATCGGAGCGGAGCGGAGCGCATGGTGGTATACAAATATATATGTATATTTATATAGGATATATAGTATATATCGGTTGTCATTTTGGATTGTTGATTGGTTTAGTTTGTTGGTTGATTGGTTGGTTGTTCATTTGTTGTAGAAATCAATATATATTTAGAAGATATATAGATATATGTATGTTTGGTGTATGTATTTAGATCGGTAGGAATTTTCGTGAATTAATTAAACAAAGATTGTAACGAAATCAAATATTGTTTGTTTGTTTGTTTGTTTGGTTGGTTTTTGTTTGTTGTTCCAGATAGATCACATAAATATATATATATACATTGTATATACAGTGTATATATATATAGAGAGATACAGATAGTGGTTCAGATATAGCGAGCGAGAGATAGATAGATAGATAGATAGAGAGAGAGAGACAGCGTAGGACACGTGAAACGAACGTTTAGATTCGATGACGCACACACCACAGTAGCACAGTAGATAGTAGTAGATATAGTAGTAGTAGTAGTAGTAGTAGATTGATTCGTAGACAAAACAGTTGTTTTGAGGATAGTAGTAGTAGATATAGCAGTAGTAGTAGTAGTAGTAGTAGTAGTAGAAGTAGTAGTAGTAGTAGTTGTGGGAAACACAAGAAGTAGTTCAGAAGTAGTTTCACACAGACACAGGGGGTTTGTTGGTTGATTTGGTTGGTTAAAAGAAGTATCAAAAAGAAAAAAAAGAAGAACAGAAATACCAAAAAGAGATTAACAACAGATCGAATCGATTATATTGTAGTAGTAGTAGTAGTAGTATTTTCAAGTCTTTTACTGTCTGAGCTGAGTGCGTGAGTAGTGCGTGAAGTTTGGTGGTGTTTTTTTTTGTCTGATTTATAATAGATGTGTCTCTCTTTTTTTTTGGTTTGACGAGAGTTGTGATATCAAGTAGAATGTTGAGGAGAGAGACAGAGAGAGAGATAGTAAGCGAGAGAGTTGTAGAGATCGAGATCTGAATGTGAACCGAAAAAAAAACCATAATTTGCAAATCGAAAACAAAAAACGTGAACAACTTCGGGAACTTCTTCATCGGTGGGTGTGGTTTGTCGTTTGCACATGTATAGAATATATATATATATATATAGTATGTAGTATGTGTGTATGTATACATAGATATAGATCAGAATCATTAGATCATAATGCATAATGCTTCCGACTAGTATTATTATTCGAAATGATTTCCTATGCTCAGTATTTATGTAGACACACACACTGATGGCGTACATTCCACATACAGATACACAGATACGATACATACGGATTATGTACGGTATTCTTCCATTCAAGCTATACATATAGTGGTATACACATATGTATGTATGTACGGTATGTATGTATGTATGTACATTTAAATGAATCGAGTAATTTATTTAGAATTATCATCTATTCATCCACACACACACACACATCGAATCAAGTCGAGTCTATTGAAGCACGACGTCGATATATATATATAGGGATACATAGGATACGATAAATAACAACGTTTATCGATATATTGATGCGTTTATCGGTATGTTTAGGTATGCATGTCCGCATGGATGTACGGATGTACATGGATGTATGCGCATGTTCAAATCAAACCAAGAAACGATACAGAAACATAAAATCAAACCCAACAAAAGTTGGTGTATTCATCAAAATCCTTTATGGTATGTATAGTAGTTCCTTAATCGATATCTTCCCTGATGTATGTACATACAATGTTTAATCAAAATATACATAGCTGATGTACATTTGATGTTAACTAAATTTCAAGCACATGACTGTACTTTTAATGTAGACTTTGAATGTACATACATACATCGCAATTAAGGAACTAACTATAGCCATTAAGGATTCGATATTATTGTCCCAAAAATATGTTATATTCATGTATAATATTTAAATGTACATATACACAGAAGACATTAACGAATATGTATAATGTACGTAGTGTATGTAACAAATAAACATGGAATACATAACGGTATTCATGTGTAAAGATTAAGGATAAAAGGTATAAGAGGTACAATTGTATGTAGTGTGTAGACATGGTGATGTACAGATGTATGTATGTATGTACGTGTATAATGTAAAAAACGAAAGACCGCTAACAAAAACTAATATATGTATGTATGCATGTATGTAGATATTCTCATGTATGTAAATATGTACGAGTATGTTAGTTATATGTAAAATGTAAAATTGAATGTTATGTATGTTCTATGTTATGTTCAGATAGATGTAAATGTTTATGTGAATTTTCTCAGATTTATATAGTGGTAGTAGTATATATGTATAAAGTAGCAGATATATATATATATGTAAGTATTATATGTAGTATATATAGTAGTATAGTATAGTATAGTATATAGTATATGTATATATTCTTCTATCGAGTACATACCTCCTTCAGCATTGGCATCGTCTTGTGTGTAGCAAAGCATAAAAGCTAGAAAAATGAAGAGAATAAACAAAGGAGAAACCAAAAAGAGAGTAGAAACAGAGTGAGAGAGTTAGAGTTAGAGTTTGGAGAGGGAAGAGAAGATAAGAGAATCAAGAGAGAGAGAGAGAGAGAGAGAAAAAAGAGATAATGTTTTGGTCAGATTAAAACAGAAGTAGCAGTGGAGATCGTTTCATTTCGGATACGATACTATTATTAATAATAATTATAGTAGCATAAATTGTATATATCTTTTTGTTTTGTTTTGTTTTGGTTTTGGTTTCGTTTTGTTTTTGTTGCTGTTTCAAAATGATGTCCCCGAATGGTTCTTCCTGCATATGATGTACACTTGATGTACTACTACGGATAAGGAACAGATAATACAACGCCATAGGAGTATTCCTCCCATCTCTAAATGGTTCTCCTTGCACTGGGTTGCACTTGATGGACTTGATGGACATGCATATGTGGTGGTGCTGAAGAAGAACTATCTAGATTTCTATACATAGTCGCATCATTTCTTACCCATGGAAAACCCAAGATGGTTTTCCCAAAATGTTATCTCTCTACCTTGATGGTTTCTTGTTTATGGAACCATTTCGGTACATACTAATGCAGTTACGATCCTTAAGGTTCGTCTTCTATTTGTATTTGTATTCGTTTTTGTATAGTACGCGATGAGAGGTTCGATGGGGGGGCGGCGGAGGTGTCGCGTGTACGAGACATTTGATGAAAGCAGCCTGAACATTGGTTGAAAGGACATTGGACACACATAGGAGTACGATGTATAGGTAGTGTAGAGAGAACAGCAATAAGTAGTATACGTTTCAGAACATTTAGGTAGCAGGAGAGAAAGCATTTTAAATTAACCGAAAAATTCATTTTGATGATTTTTTTCCTATGTAAATATCTGAATAGGATGCACAATGTGATGTAAAATAGATTTGTGTGTATGTGTGAGTGAGTGAGAGTGTTCAACTCTGCCGCTGAAGGACACACTCTATTGGAAGTTCTATTACAGAGTAGCTTAGCGCCCAAAGACTAACTAACACTTACAGTATGTATGCTTATTCGTGTACAAAAGGATGTTTCAGAAGCCTCCCCACATGAGCGATTATACGACAGATATGATAGATAGATAGATAGATAGTACTATTCCCTTTAACAAAACTAGCTAACGGTTTGAGTATAGCCCATAGCTTAATCCATACAAAGTGCAGATATGTTTATGTGTGTGTGTGCTTGATGCTTGGTGTGTGTTCGTGTTTACCAACACTAGACCGATTGATAGAGAGAGAGAGAGAGAGATCGAGAGAAATAAACAGAGCGGAGAACCGAAAGCCTCTTATAAGCCCCAGATATGCCTATACACTATACAGTATATATATATTCCCATGTTGTAGTTAGTATCCGCTCTCCAAGCGAATAATCTGGATGCACTTACGTTGCGGTTCATTCGCCTGATTGTTGTTGACACTATTTATGTCTATCTCGCTGGTGCTGCTCACAACTCCATTGACTAATCGTAACCAAATCGTAGGGATAGCAGTACAGACACGCCACATTTGGTTACAACATCCCAAAAGAAGACACATCAAATATATATATATAGCAATGTGTGTGTGTGTGTATGTAACGACGATACAAGTGTATGTGTGTGATGTAAGATGTACAGATTGTTGGATTGGTTGGATTGGTTGGGTTGTTGGTTGGTTCATCATCGATCGGTTGTTCATCCACAGTTTGGTATGTAGTTGTGTAGATTTATTTTTGTATGAGCAGTGTACACATTAGACATCACATCACATCACAGTTTTGTGAATGGTTTTGAACGGTTTTTGCGGAACGGTAGGGTAAAAACATGTAAAAAAATATGAAAATAAACAGAAACAGAAACATATGTAAATAAATGATGTAAAATGATTAACAAAACACACACAAACAGAACACATCATTAAATCATTAAAATTAATGAAGTAACAACCCAAAGGGAATAACTATTTAACTTTCAAAAGAAAATACAACAAATAAAATGGATTAAAATTAGAATAGAAAAATAATTTAGCCACAAAATAGAATTCACCTTAATTTTGTGGCCAATATGGATAAATGGAAATGAAGGAAACAGGGAAACAGCAGAAACAAACAATAAAAAAAGGAATATAAAAAATAGATTTATTTTTTAAGCTAATGTACATTTGATGTACAAGACTTTAAGGACCTCTTCTTATTGGAGCTTCAGTGGATTTTGCAGGTTACTTGGTTGTGCTTTCACAGAAGATTTCCCACAACAATTCTCTTCTCCAGACACACACACACATACACACGCACAGAAACACTTGCATACATTATACCCACACATTTAGACACACCCACAGAAGCACACACACACACTCACACCCACACTGGCACACACTTAAAGTTTCAATAGAGAGAGAGAGACAGATAAAGACAGACAGGGTGTTATAGTGGTAGAGTGAGAGAGAGAGAGAGAGAGAGAGGGGCTAAAAGACATAGCGACAGAGTAACAGAGGGATCTTCTTTTTTTGAGCCTTAAATATCTTAAACAACAATTATATCCGTCTTTCGAGCTTTATATATAGATGCTTCTTCTTCAAGTATTTACTGTAGTGTCGTCTCCAGCGATTACAGAGCGATAGAGAGAGAGAGAGAGAGTGAGACAGGTGGAGAGACGAGAGACAGACGGGCTCTCTGTCTGTCTGTCTGGCTGGCTGGCTTTCCCCTTTGGTTGGTTGCTTGCTTGGTTGGTTGCTTGGTTCGTTTGTTCCCCAGTTCGATTGTCTACTTACGCTCTTGGTCGCTGCCATCTTCATTCTTCTCATCGCGACTCTTCATAAACGGAAATTTGCGCGAGAATGTGAAATTCTTTTTCTTTCGATCCAATGTCGATTGCTGCAAAAAACAAAAGACAAACGACAATTATACGAACTGCAATTATATCACTATAAATGGATAAAAAAACAGGCAGAGGGAGAGTGCGGAGTGCAGTGCGTTATGAGAACTGTATTTGAACATATTCGAAATTCAATAATTATACCCGTATTCGAAGAGTAAAAGGGTATATTGTATTTTTGGTAAAAGTGGATGAGCGTAACGCATAGAAGAAAGCGTTTCCGACCCCATAAAGTATATATATTCTTGATCGGCATCAATAGCCGAGTCAATATAGCCATGTCTGTCTGTCCGTATTACGTTACGATAAAGGCTTTACGTTAAAACAAGTTACGTTATCCTACGTTGCGTTATAGCACGTTACGTTAAAACCCGTTAGTTCTCTGGGATTTATTTTCTTTTAGATATTTAAATATGTTAGAAATTCACATGTGTACTGACTGAGTACGGGTATAAAAGTAGTGTTGCGTTAACGGCGACTCAACACGTTTGTTATCGTTTTTGTTTGCTTCTATGGGATTGAAGCCCTTCTATGCAGTCTTCCAGACTTCTCACTTGTACGATTCTCAGCCAATACCCTGTCTCAGGATATGCATCCAGAGTCTCGTCTAAGGAGAATTCATTTTTTTTGGGCGCATACTGCTGCAACGCACTGTTGTCCCTTGCCTGTTGATTTTGCTTCCGTTGCTCACCTTATCCAGATTGTTATTGGCCGCCGCATGTCCCTGGAACTTGACGCTTCGATCCCGTGCCCGCATTTTGCGCTCCCAGCGTCTCTTTGATGGCACAATACCGATTTGTTCGTCCTCATTGTCGCCCAAAACGCGTCGCGCCTGCCACCACTCATCGTCGGAGGCATTCGTCACGTGCAAAATGTCGCCATGCTTGAAGGGCAATCCCCGCGATGGCAGACCATCGTCCCGATTCGGATCATAGTCGAACAGGGCCCGTACATATAGCGAACGCTTCTGTGTGGTACGCAGCAAGGTGCCAGAGCCGCCAGCCCCGAGGGCGGCTTGCTGTTTCAGCTCCTGAATGCGAGCCTCAAAGCGATTATACTCCTCGGGTCGGTACTGTGCCACCAAGGTGACAACGCCGCCAGATGTCTGTCAAGAAATGAACATTTTTGTAATTTATAAATATTTTCTTTTTGAGCGGCATGGAAACTCACTTTAAGCGCCTGAGCGGCTTCCTCGTGCGTGGCATGCGTCAGATTGGCATTGTTAACGCTGAGCAGCTGATCGCCACGCTTCAGCTCAGAGCCAAGATCCGCTGGCCCACCGGCTAGTATGAACGACACATAGATTCCTTGGCCATCCTCGCCGCCAACAATGTTGAAGCCCAGTCCCTGTGGGCCCTTCTGTATGGTGATGGTGCGCGGTTCTCTGTGGAGTACGCAGAAAAGAATCATTAAAGATACAAATGGATCATGGATAATGATGAGAGGTGTGGGATTTTGCTCACCTAGTTATATCCTCGGTGCTGACGGCGCGCGGTGTGCCAGGTGGGACAGCGGCCAGTACATTCGTGGATGCATATCTCGAGCCGGGCTCTAAGATGGGATTGGATTGGTTTTGGGATTGATTTTCGATTATCGTTTGATGTTTGTTTTTTGGTTTATTGCCACACACAGAGAGAGTTTTGAGGAATGAGAATTAATTATTAAAAACAAATGGGATAGAGAGACAGAGACAGAGACAAGAGACAAGAGATAGAGATAGAAATAGTAAGAGAGAGTAAGAGAGAGAAAGTTAAAGGTTATTCAAAAGCATTTTTAAGGGCGAGAAAGAGAGAGAGAGAAATGAGTTATCAGACGGGTTGGGGCATAAGTTGTACCTTCCCCAAAACAAACATGGGAGATATTTCATAGATCAAGGTAATCTTGATAAAAGAAGAGAGTTACAGAGGAACAAAGACAAAGACAAAGAGAGAGAGATAGAGAGAGACGTAAAAAAAGCACAAAAACAAAAGGAACACGCAACGAAGAGTGAGTGAAGCAGATAGATAAGAAAGAGAGGGACAACTAAAGCATAGACAGAGACAGAGAGAAAGAGAGACATAGACACAAAAAAAAGAAACGCGGAAGACAACACAAAATAGGAAAAAAAAACAAAAGGTTTTCTTTTTTCTGGTTAAAGTATATCCACACCCTCACCCACACCCCCCACCCTCCCCTTTCAACACTTCAACACACGCACACAGACACACAATCACCCACACCCACACACGCACGCACAGACTCAACACACACTCAGCACATACAGACACACACACACAAAATAAATGCAACAAATATATACGTTTATATGAGAGAGAGAGATCGATCTTGATCCTGATCGATAGATCAAGCGAACACACAACTCTAGCGATTAATAATCGATTGGCATTACATATCAACAGCACACGCGCGCGAGCACTAAAAGGGGTAGGGGTAGGGCCTTAGGCAAGCCTTAAGGGCTGTGTGCAGCTTCTTCAATAGTAGGGCAGGAGGGGTACTACCTAAAAGGACTGAACGTGTACAAGGCTACAAGGGAGTGTGGGTGGTTGTGGCTGGGTGTTTTTTTTTTGGGGAGCTAAAGGGTCTTTGGGCAGCAGCAGCATAGCGCTGAGTTTCCACAACAACAACAACACGAAATCGTTCCGCAGTTAGCAGCAATACGGGGGCGGTAGGAGAGGCTATATAGGCTATATAGGCAAGAGGCTATAGATTACGCTGTGTCAATGTATGGATAGAATAATGATTGATCCGCCAGGAGCGTGATGAGACGGTAGATGGTAGAAGGTAGAATTGTATAAATGGATTAGATGAAATGAACCGAAAGTGAAAATAAAATAAAATGTTAGCTGGGACTAGGGCTGTGGCTGGGGCTGGTGGTGGGGTTAAGGGTAGGAAGGAGAAAAAACTAAAATAAAATAAAATAAATCGCTTACGGCGCGGCAGGGGCGGTGGTGATTGGGAACGTATTGTGTTGGATTGTTCAGCATTATTAACAAGCATTGGCATAGCATTCTTATAGAAGGAGGAGCCTGAGGCTGAGGCAGATGCAGAAGCAGAAGCAACTGCAACTGATGTCTGGCTGCCACTGCCACTGCCACTGCTGCTGTTGATGGTATTATTATTATTAATATTAATATTCGTATGCGTATTCGTATTGTTGTGACTGTAGCTGTGACTGTGGCTATTGGCATGGGCATTGGCATTGGCATTGCCTAAGCTGCTGCTTAAATTGCTACTGTTGTTGCTTGTGGTGTGGTTGCTGTTGCTGTTGTTGATTGTGGTACTTGTTGTGGTTGCAATGACTGATGCTGTGGCTGTGGCTGTGGCTGATGCTGAGACATTTACTGATGCTGGTGGTGGGACTGATGGTAGTGATGCTGCTGCCACTGCTACTGCTGCTGCTGCTGCTGCTGCGGCTGCTGTTGATGAATCAACAACCGTTTGTCCAACACTTGTAAGCGCACCTGTCGACTGAGAGTTCACTTGCTGCTCCTTCACTTGGCTTTGGCTTTGGCTCGTCGCCAGCTGGGATTGTGACTGTGATAGCTGTTGCTGTTGCTGCTGCTGTAAACCTGCACCAGCTGCCGCTGCTGCTCCTGCTCCTGCTGCCACTCCCGCTGTGGATCCTCCCGACTGTGAAGCACTGCTGGTCAAATGCTGCGTCTTGCCCACAATTAGCGTCACTTTATCCGTAATGGATTTCAATGTGGCCACCGCCAGTTCGTGCGTAACATTCTCCAGGTTCTTTTCGCTCTAAAAAAAGGAGAAGCATTAGCTTAAAATGGATCTACATCTATATCTTTACCGATTGGTACTTTACCCCATTGGTGCGCACTGCTATTAGCTTATCGCCTATGGAGAGCCGCCCATCCACTTGAGCCGCACCGCCGTCCATTAGCTTCGTCACATAGATGCCATTGTCGCCCGGTATATGCTGATTACCAATGCCACCGGCTATGGAGAAGCCCAGACCCTTGCCGCCCTTGACCAGATCGATTTCAATCACCTTTGACCCGCCGCCACCCGCCGAACCACTGTCACGGGCATCGCCCGAGGTGGCGGCTCCTGCACCAGCTCCTGCCGGTGATGTGGCCGCTGTGGCAGTGGCTGTGCCACGTTTTCGCTTAACATGCAGCTTGACCGCATTGCCAGCCTTCTTGAGCGCCTCCACGGCCGAGGCGTGTGGCACATCAACCACAGAGACATCGTTCACAGACACAATAATGTCGTTGATGCTCAAGCGACCATCGGCGGCGGCTGCACCGCCGGATATAAGCTTTGTTATGTAAATGGATGTGTCCGTGCCAATGTGCGGATTGTCTGTGCCGCCGGCAATGGAGAAGCCCAGACCAGAGTTGCCACGCTCCAATTGTATGTCCTCGTACAGCCAGCTATCATCGCCATTCACCTATAAAAATATTAACAGAAGAAACGAGAGAGACAGAGAGAGAGATCAGTTACACAGTTCAAAAAAACAGTTATACAACTGTTATACAAAGAGAGAGAGAGACACAAATGCTGCATGGGATTTTATGGGTTACAAACGTTTAACGAAGAGAAAATGAGAGTGAGTGTTAGCTGCCACATTCTACATCCTATCGAACCAAAAACATCTCGTATGCGAAAACAAAAACTTTTAAAATTTAATTTTCATGTTTTTAATATCATATTTAATTGATTGCTAGATGCAGCAGACAGCAGAAACAATGAAATTGCATAGATAAATAATTTTACATATTAAATTAATTACTATTTATTATTCACGTTCAAATTTTGGCAATGAAAGTCTTGCTTTTCCGAAGGCTTGTGTAAAAGATGCGTTTTGCCGAAGCATTTATGATATATTTTAAGTAAAGATTTTAAGTTAATTCAGGTCAAATATTGACTCGTTTTAAAGTGCATTTAGTGGTAATTTAGTCAACCTTTAGTCATGGCTTGTTTTGAGTTCGCAAAAGTATATTTTCCGAGTTAAATTTTTGAGCGGATTTGTCCCATTTCCGAGTTCCTTTATGACAGATATTACGGTACGTTTCGTTTTGGGTAGATATATGATTATATCGGTTGGTGTTTGAGTGCTTGTGTTAGTGTAAGTATGATGTGTGTGTGAGTGTTAGTGTAAGTATGATGTGCGTGTGTGTGCAATTAACAGATTAATGAATTACAAATACATCGCTGAAATGTTTAGGCCTTTGGCTAATGCTCCTTGGCAAGCTTCCTTGTTGAAGATATTGCAAGTCTCTGGTGGCACACATCTTGGAGCACACTTTTCTATGCTTGCAACACCTTCTTTTCCGGTTGCCATGGGTGCTGCAGTTAGGCTTTTGGGTTAGGCAATAAGATACGAAATACGAAGACATTGTACACAATACAAATCACAATAAACATGGACATAAGATGGACAACGAACAAGAGACAAACAAACGGAGAGCAACAAATGCGTATGCGAGATAATGCTGCGTATGGCGAGAGATGGCGGGGGAGGGGCTGGGCTGGGCTGCCCCCCCCTCCCTTCCATCAAAAAATCATCTTTTTCCTTACCTTTGTCGATGACGCCTTGTGTAGCTGTTGTTGTTTGTTTGTTGTTGTTGTTTTTGGATTGCAATGGGTGTTGCAAGAAGTAAAAGGAGAAGAATTGATTGGTTTTGTTTTTTTTAGTGCATTTTGCATATGAAATGTGAACAAGTCACCCCGAAATCCCCGAATAACCTTAAAGCACAAGCAAATGCTGCTGCAAAGAGAATGCCCAAAACAACATACATGTCTTGTGCATGACTCTTACTGTTAAGGGTTTTGATGCGCTTTGTTTTTGCTCCGAAAATGCTCTTCCCAATGTTACTTTAAAACCATGTCAATGTCTTATTTCATGCATCTCTGGTATTCCATTCATTGCACATTCACATTTGGTTTTTGTTGTTGTTGTTTGTTTTCTCAATTAACAGTCTTACCCCAAAATGGCAACAACATCTTGCTACACAGGGGCAGGGGCAGGGGTCTGGTCTGGTCTGGTCTGATGCTGCTGCTGCCTGGTTATGGCATCGTTAAATGAGTTCAATTGATTAGCAGCCAAGTGTAAATGAATTCATCAACCGCATTAACCCCAAAAAACAGAGAGAAAGAGAGACACAGAGAGACACAGAGAGAGAAAGAGAGACACACACAAAATACGCAGAGAATAAAACAGCGGCCGAAGCGTAAATGCAGTGCAAAAGTGGGAGTATACTTCTCTCTCTCTGTCTCTCCTTGCCACTTATTAGTGCCTACATAAAATATTGCTTCAATTAACCCACCGAGACCTGGGTCAACTTGAGTATTCTTTGCCTAGGAAGAACCCGACCCCACCAGCTAGCATAACAATATTCCCATCGAAATGGCAAAAGTTTTACTTGATTTTAGCTGAACCATCTAAGTACTTATATTTTACAGATAATTTGACTGTTCTTCTACCTTTTCAATTATTCGATTGCTGCTTTGCAGAACCAAGATAGACCAGAACCATTTTCCAGATAATTTTTCGCACTCTTTGCTGATTATTCTACGCCGCTAAAGGTATATATATTTTTTCTATCAAAAGCATCCCCAATCGGAAACGATACAACCAACAGCCTAAACATTTAAATTGTTTGAACATCCGATTGGCATTGGCAGAAACAAATTCAAAGAAGAACCCGAAGCCGAACCCAACACCCTTTTCTTAGGTTTCCCGAACCCCTTCCCCAACACACTCTTCGACATCCGTGCCGTCGTGTGTCTTATATGCCACTTCCGTTTGACGGTTTTTTACTCTATTTAAAAACTAAAAAAAAAACTAAATTATAAATAGGTAAAAATTACATCATAAAGTTAACAATCGGAACATCTAGCAAATGACAGAGAGAGAGAGAGAGAGAGAGAGAGTGCCCGAGGGGGTGGTGGCAGTGGAGGAGAACCCTAACACAACCCGAAACGAAACCAAACCGAAGAAAACCAGCAAGAAACAAAAAAAAAAAAAAACACGCAGCAAACATTAACGAGGCCAAAACAAGGTGGCAGAGGCAGAGGCAGTCACAGAGACACAGGGGCAGTGGCAGGGCACCTGCCACAAGACACAACGAAAGAAAAGGCGACAGAAAAAAAAGAAAAACTTGCGAAAAGTCGAAGCTTTAGATACTCTGCGACTCTGGGGCAATTATTCAAAGGTTTTGTAACACCAAACCACTAGAGGGATAAACCCCAAAATTCAAAGGGTAGCCACAGAAGGCAGCAACCAACTTGCACACCCTTGAAAATTATAGGCAACTGGCTGGCTGGCAGTAGTCACTGGGCAGGGGAGTCGTCATAGAATCATATCGCCAGCAATCGCAGCTATATCTTATCTATGATAAACATAGGAACTATGCTGTGGCTTAAAACCCACCCACTGGCTGTGGCACTGCCACTGTCACTGGAAGGAGGAAGTGTAAAGCAGAACCGCAAGCGACCGCAACGACGGCAGATAAAATTCTTTTGCAATCCACCAACACCACAGTGGTGGCAAGCAATATTGAGAGAGGCTACTACGCTGGCTGCATGGAGGCTACGTTGCATTACCATGAAAACTGATTGGCAAAATGCCAATGAAAAACTCTATGGGGGTAAACTCTTTTAGGCAGTAAAGAAATTCGACTGCTGTTTAAATAGATTTACAGAAATGAGTGCATCAATTCGCTTATGGGAACACTTTAACAGCGAATCCAATCAATAAGTTGTAGGTGTAAGAGAATGCTCCACATTTCTCTCTCTCTCCCTCTTCTTTCTCTAAATATTCGTTATGTTTTGTAATCCAAATCTAAATTCGAAACATACCAAAGCAATTCCATAACCAATTCCAGGGTTAAATATTATTTGAATTTGCATTCAAAGCAGATCTCTCATACGCAAGCCTTCGTTTGCCTTCGAAACTATAATCAAATGTTATTACAGATACAGATACTACACACATGCTCGTGCGTAGATTCATACAATGTGCAGTCTGTGCGTGTTTATTGATCAACAATTTAATGGGAAACATCCCCTCCTGTCATGAAAATATCATAAGATGCGCACCAGCCATCAGTCAAGTTTCATCAATTTAATTGAGAAAATTATACATTATTTGGAACAAGAAATCAAGCAAGGGAAGCTACAGTTTACGTAAGTTCTTTACGTCATACATATTTCCTCCCTTAATATACTATTGTATACTGTTTCTCTTCCTTTTCCTGTTCTATGCGTGAAGAGTATTAGCCGGTCAGTATTAAATTCCAGATACTACTACGGGATGCACAATGCACACTTGCACACTTCATTGATCAAATAAATATCTGTCATATTGCACCGCACAGGGGGGATGTGATGGGATCGGATGGATAGCGGAGTGGGGCATGTTTGTGATATAAGGTTGTGGGTGGATGACGTGACGATCAGCAGCAGTCGAGACGAAACGAGACGAGACACCTGCGCAAATCGAAACGGAAACCAAAAACCATATAAAATTATCGTTTCCAATCTGTAAACCTTGTCCTTCGGTTTCTGTTTTGTGTGTGTTTGAACGTGCGTTTTGTTTATAATTTTTCGATCGTGGATGAGATGTAAGTGGAAGCATTAGATACACTTTCAGTCAGATCCATATACCTATCATACCCTACTATTTTGTAAAAAGGGTATGCCATCAAAGACAAAGCTGTTGGAGACATTCGTTCGTCATTTAATGGGTGGGTGGGCAAAAGAGAGATGGAAAAGCAGAGCAGGGACAGCTTTAAAGAAAGAGAGAGAGATAGAGTGAGAGCGAGAGATTGGGAACAGTAAGAGAAGAGCCGCAACAGAGCCGCTGCCGCTGCCGCTGCTTCTGCTGTTGGGTGGCAGCGGCGTTACGCCTGCGCTGAATACGCCAAAAGATTAAGGGCACCAAGAGAGCAAGCTAAAGACAAGAAGAAGAAGAAAAACCGTTGCTTCGGAGCAGCAGTGCCTTCGGCAGCATTAAGCAAGAGAGACAGAGAGAGTGCGAGAGACATATGTACAGCGGAGATGGCCAATGCGAATGCAAAGATGACGCACTCCCATTTCCCACCCTCTCCCCACACCATTTATGCTGCTGTCTGGCTGGCCGGCTGGCTGGCTGACTGGCTGGCAATTTGTTATAAATAAACCATGGAATCATCCGTCTATATAGAGCACAGATGCCAAAAAGCTGCGCCCACCGCACACATACACACACCATCACACCACCCCCCAAGAACAGGCAACCCACTCCACCCCACAGAACGGATATTGCATAAAATTTATAATCTCTATATATTATAGACATATATGTTTTAGATATATACTATTATTGTAGTATAGTGTGTGGGTTTTTCTAGATCTATGTATGTAGATTTTGTTTTGTGATTTTACCGAATCCAAATTGAAGAGCGATGAAACCTTCTTGATGAAACCACCGCCGCCGCCGCCTCCGCCGCTACCGCCGCCGCTGGCACTATCCTGGCGCTTCTTTTTGCGTGTCGTCATGGCTGGGATGCGGGGTCAGAGCTTAGCTTTAGCTTAAGTGTTCTCTTAAGCTCTTGCTCTCTCTCCACACAAACACACACCACACACCACTACACACGCACACACACTGACTGAATGCCGGGCGTGCGGTTTGTGTTTGGGTTGTTATCTTCTCTTTCCAAGTTCTCTTTGCCGGGACCGTCGTTGCCTCTTTTATTTTGTTCAAGTGTTTACTGTTGTTGTCGCTGTTAGCTGATTATTCAACCAATTTTATGGGCTTTTCATTTACTGTAACTGCTGCCGCCACGCACTAGATAAACATAGAGATTCACACGCATTGAACATTACTTTCGATTCACTATATATATCCCACCATATAGCCCACAGCACTGTTACTGGCGATCTCCCCGACAGACGCTGACCGAGTGTCACATAAAATAATATTCACACACAATAAAAAAAAAAACACACCGAACGAGCGCTCTCTCTCTGTCCGAATGGAATGTTAAATACAACAGTGCGGCCGTGCGGCCGTTCGCCGCTACTGTTCTGCTGGCGCGCCGCTTGGGCGTGAGAGAGTGAGAGAGAGGGAGAGAGACTGAGTGCGAGCGTTGGCTTCTAATCACTCTCCCACACATACGTAAGCACTCATATATGCATGTGTGTGCTCGCCTCAAATTATTTATTTATTTGTTTCTACAGTAAATGGCAAATAAAAAAGAAGTGTAAGCAGCGGCACGCTCTCTACCGCTCTCACTCTCTCTCACTCTCCTACTTGTGGCTATTTTTTGCGCTTTACGTTGAGAACACACACACGCAACACACACATATTGTGACAGTCACATTCCAATGGATGTGTGTGTGTGTGTGAGTGAGCGCTAATGTTAAAACTTTTGTTGCTCTTGCTGGATAGCACGAATTGCACTTTGTTTGTGTTTCTGTTTTGGTATTTTACTTTGCGTGCACTTTCGCTTCGCTTCTCTTCGCCGCGTCGCGGTTCTTGTTGCTGTTGCTGTTTTTGCTTTAGCCGCCGCTTTCCAGGTCACTCGCGGACATGCATGTCTGTGACTCCTATTTGGCACTAGAATTCGTCGCGCAGGTATTTCACACGCACACACATGAACCACCACACATGCACATGCAAATGTTCTAGCCCAGCTCCTCTGTCTCTCTTTGCTGCGTCTTCGCGTCTTGTTTTGTTGGCATTTTCCTCGGCCAGCCACCGAGCTAGAGCTGGGAGAGCGATCGATCGATGGCTGGATAGGGGGCTGGTGACTCAACCAGGGGCCATCACTATCACATATCGCAACTATCGCCAGCACACAGTCTGTCTATGCTTGGGTATGCGTAACTGGTCTCTGGTACACTTTCTGCCGCCTGGCAATGCCACCACCTCCGCTCGCTCGCTCGCTCACGTATGATGGATTTTCTGGCTAGGCAGCCACTCCCGCACTTTCGCGCTGGAACTTACTAAATGGCGACCTGCGACTCTCTCGACTGACTCGAACACACACGAAATGTTTTACATTTTAATACACGGCCCCTGACGAATTCCCGCACGCAAAAAACAAAATAACAAAAAAACACACCCAACCAAAGAGAGAAACCGACGAACTAAATTGAGGGTTGTACAATACTGACTGTCTACCGATTTGCAGCACTGATCTTCAGCATTGATCGATAGCGATCATTTAAGTAGCCTATCGATACATCGAAACTCCCGCTGCAGGGGCTAATCGATAGGCTGATGGCAAGCCGCGATCTTGGCTCGCATTTGAAATGAACAGCGGGAAATGAGACCAAAATTCAAAAATAACCAAGCAACGGATGTTAAGTAAAACGAAATACAAACCATACAGCATGGAAATAATAAATGCACATAACAATTACCAAACAAAACGTATATTTTTTTTATTTGTATTTGCAAAAAAAAAAAAAACAATTTGATCTTTGTTTTAATTTGTGTGTTTGGAAGAAAATAAAGCATTAATATAACAAAAATCATGCAAAAACTTAAGATTAATTTTGAAAATTGAAGGAACAATTAGCAGATTATAATGTAGAGAAAATAATGGCAATCCCGAAAGAGATTTGCTGATCCACAAAATCGAAGGCAAATCCATATCTTTTTCGGGAACGAACGCATTAAATGTGATTTGGGGCCAAAAGCGCGCTTAACATTGATTTTCTTTTTAGTTCACCAACACTCGCCCGGGCCGCGCCGCTGCCGGAAACGGAAATGAGCCAAGCGTCGGCCCCTTAAACAAGCGCTGGCGTTAGCACCTTAACGTAACGGTTCATTTAAAAAGAGAGTATAACAGAGAGTGAGAGAGAGAGAGAGAGAGAGAGAGAGAAAGAAGTGGGGCTTGGGTGGGGTAAAGAGAAATAAAGTGGCAATTTATAAGAGAAAAAGAGAGAGGGGGCCAGCGCCTAATTAAGTACAGCAAACGGTTTCTCCCACTACCCCCTTCTGTTTCATATTTAACAGCTCTGCGCTTCCGCTCTGGCAGCGCTCTAAGCGGCTCTCTGCTCTCCACTCTGCCTTCTCCCAAACCATTAAGTTGACTCAAAAGCGCGTTTAAGCATTTTGTGCCGCTGCTGCTGCAACAAGGCACTGTCGCTGGGGCTTCGTTTCGTACTGGTATTGGTATTGGTATTGGTGTTGCTGTTGGTAGTGCATTGGTTTTGGTGTTGATGAAGACTGTGGTGCATGTGGATGATGCATTGTGGGCTGTGGTATGTCTGTATCTGTATCTGTGTGTGTTGTGTCCATGTGTTAGTTCCAGCAATGGCCTTGGGAATGGCTAACATGTTAAAATTGCATCGACTTACGGTCTGGGACCCGCTCCTGGCAGATGTCGTGGACTGTGACTGCGGAAGCTGCTGCTGCTGTTGCTGCGGTGATCGGGAGCTGCGCACCTGCTGCTGTTGATTCTCGGCCGGCAAATCCTTGGCATTCTCCGTGTCCGATTCAATGCGCATGCGCTGGTTCTGTGTGATAGATACAAAGATAGACGGATAGATTGTTAGTTGGTTAGCTTCAATACTCATTTTATCATCCCACATCCCAACACCCCTTCAACCACCCACCCACTCCTCCTTCTTCTCCTCCTACTGGCACTTACATTGGCGCAACAGCAGGCATACCGCGACCCGCCGCCACCACCGGACTCCTTTTTCTCCTCTTTCTTTTCCAGCGCCCGCGATTGATGTTGCTGCTGTTGCTGCTGCTGCAACATTTGTTGTTGTTGTTGTTGTTGTTGCTGTTGCTGCTGCTGCTGCTGCTGCGGCCCTGCCATCAGCTGCTGCCTACGACGTCGGCGCATGCGCACCGGCGACCGGGCGCCCATATAATTGGAGAATCGGCGTCGCGAGTGCCGCACAATCGACACCCAGTCGATCATTTTGATATTTGCTTGTTTTTAACACTGGTTTTCAGCAATACAAAAAAACGGTGCTACTAAAATCGGTGGTTAACGTTTCCTGCTTTTTGTTGCGCTTTTTTTTTGTTTGGTTTAGTTTATTTTTGGTTTTTGTACAAAATTCACTTTGTGCGTTTCATTTTTTGGTTTGGTTTTGGTTACTTAAGAGACAGACAACGATGAAACTATTTTGCTCTGTTTTTTTTAACTGTAATCGATAAATAGAATCGTTGCTACAGATCGACAGACAAAGAGAGAGAGAGAGAGTACCATTTGCTAAAGTTCTGCTTTGCTCTCTTGGGAGGCGGAGAACCACCGGTCAGCTAAATCAAAGCTTAACAGAGAGCGTTTGCAAAGTTCCTTTCCCCTCTGCTGGGAGTGGAAGAGGAAACAGAAACGAAGCGAAATTTCCACTGCTAGCTATCTACTTCAGTGTGAGTGAGAGGAAGAAAGAGTAACCTCAGTTAAAGCTGCCATCTATCGCTGGCAGAGACAAAATCTATGCTTATGCTTGGGCAGAGAAAGAAGCCTTTGCATAAGTACCCATGCCAAAAGATAACAATTCCAGTGTAACCCGTGCCAACCAACCCAACCAAGAGTCTTTGCTACCACATAGCAAAAGTCCTGCTTCTACCCTTGGGCGCTGGGAGCTAGTTGGGGAGGGGGACAGGCCGAAAAGGATAGCAACAAGTTCCACAGCAGGGTACACAGCAGCCTGGAATGTATGCTGGAATGTCTCAAAGCGAATTGGAAGGTCGCCCCCAGAAGCCATCTGACATCTCCATCGTGCGAGTGTACATATGTATCTGTATCTGTGTTTAAACGCATATGCATATGTGTGTGTGTGGAAATATGTGTGTGCGAGTGTGTTGGTGTTTGACGCCTTTCCCTCTCCGCTCGCTCTCCGTGGAACGCACATCAAATGGAAATTCGTTTGCCATTTCAATTTTTTTGCTACTCAGTGTACTACACTGCTCAGCCAAGTAATTGCTTGCTCTCTGTCTTCCCACCCACACACACACTCACACCTACACAGGCACACTCCTCGTAGTATTTTTCCCACCAAGGCCTGCCGTTGCTACAGAGTGATCCCCACCCACCCACCCCTTATGCGAGAGCTTTTTTTCTTTTGGTTTTTGTTTTCTGTTTACAGTTGGATGAAACATCTGTACGCGCCACAGTGCAAAATAGAAATTGTTGGCATACATAGATCAAATGCAGTCTTTCTTCCCCTACCCCCTGGCAGTGCCAAATGTATTACTGCCACACTGCTGCATACAACCCACCCTGCCACCCTCAACAACCTAATGCCTAATATCCAATATCTTTCGCTCGTTCTCTGTAATTCATAATGAAACCAACCCCGCCCATTAACTTTCTAATTAAAAAGTGACAGCTGAAATCTGTGCACAAATTGATTTTATTTTTCAATAGATTTTAGGCTAACTTTTAAATGAAATCTAAATTGGTTCTGCTAAAAAAAAACAGATTTCATTAAGAGTAGAACATCTGGCAGTTAAGTTACGAAAAACATGTGGTAACGGGAAAAGTAATCGAATTAAATATACCAAAAAAACACGTGGGGCCTTTTCTTTCCAACTTATTCAAACATGTTTGAAGCCATTTCTGAACGCATATGCAAAATTAGTCAAAGAAGTTTGCTTTCACTATTATCCAGACGGTACTGACTGTACCCACAACTGAAAGGCATAAACTGGGGGGCACACTGACTAGATGGAATTTGAATATCAATGTGAAGTTGTGTCTAAAAGCAAACATTCTATCAAATGCAAGCTAGAGACTAAACGGGAGTAAGGTTTGCCATTTATTTCCTATAATTTTGCTATTCTAGATCTCGATTTGAAGTACAGTTGTGCTTTGCAATGCTGTCAAATTGCTGCGGCTGACAGTTTTTAATTCTTTATGTCAATGTTGCCTTAAACTTTACAAAATCTTCTGACCGATATAGTTTCCACCTGTAATGATTTCCCCTAACTGAATGGCCACACTCTCTTTCCATTCTTGCAACATATATAGTACAACATATGGCGGAGGTATGTGAGCTATTTCATTTCGATATTTCAAATGAATTTCTGCTTGCTGCAAAGGCAGAAAGACACCAAAGAACGGAAAGGTAAAAGGTAAGAAAGCAGAAGACGACATACAACGGAAGGAACGACAAAAAAAAATAAGGAAAAGAAAGAAAAGAAAAGAAAAAGCAAGCCAAAAGCTGCCAAAATAAATGGATTGATATATTGTTGTTTCTGGTTGTTTCTTGTTATTTCTTGTTGCTTTAACGATGTTTTCCAATGCCAGGAGGCGGCGTCGGGTCCGCGGCCCGCGCTGCGGTCCGTCGTCAGACATGAATGAAAAACTCGACACAAAAATTGAAAGAGTGAGTGGCAGCGGGCGGGCGGGGGGGGGAGAGAGTTAATGAAAACAAGGCAAAGGCAAAACACACACAACGAAAATCATACCAAAAGTTAAGAGAATATTGAACAGGCGGCAGTGCCCTGAGGCATGGCCGGACACGGCCAAGGCGTATACGTAATATTTGGAAACCTGCCTGAAACAATGCCATACGTACATACCCTCCCCACTTCACACCCCCCTCCACAAAGCACACTTTCTTCCTGCTGTTGTTCTTTTTCTTCCTTCTTTCTTTCTTGTTTTTTGTAGACATTTATTTTGTCTTACAAATTATGTAAAATGTTTGCATTTTGGCGCCAAAAAACTGGAGTTGGAGGAATGAATGATGGACACGCATATGCCGGGACACCCCCCTAAAGCCAAACACCCCCACAAAGACAGAGAGACAGAGAGGGAGAGAGAGTGTAATATAAGAATAGGTTGAAAACAGGTCGTCGAGCGGTGGCAGGAAGACACGCGATAGATGGGCGGGCGATTGGCAAAATAGTGACCACAACACAAGGGTTAAGCCGCCGCATCAGATGCGTTTACCGTTACAAACACACAGGCACCCACCAAAACACACACACACACTTCTTTAAAAAAAAAAACAACAAAAAAGAGCCAGTCGAAGTGTCGAAATCAAAGGTAAAACGAAGCGACGATACGGTACACAGGATAGGAACAGGAACAGGATAGGGCAGACCAGACCAGACCAGGCCAGACCAGACCAGACAGACAGACAAACAGACGACGCGCGCGCCGATATGCAAAGTTTAATACGACTCGACACGTCGACAGCACGACTGTTACTACCGCCTGCCGCCTGCCTGCCTTCTATAAGTATAGCCTCGCCCTCGCCTCGCCTCGTCTCGCATTCGCCATCGCCATCGGAATCGAATCGCACATCATGGTGGCAGGCAACCCCCCCACAGCCAGGGAGCATGCCAGACGGCAATCACCCCACCCCCCAGCAAAATAACCGAAAGCCCCAGCGGTTCAGCGTCGGCGTCGCCAGGCAAAACAAAAGACTCAAAAACAACAACAACGAAAATAACAACAAATGCCAGAAGAAGAAAAACAACAACAGAGAAAATGGGGAAAAAAAAAGTCGACAGCAGAACCTGGGGTAATCGTTCATTGGTTGGGTCTTTGGCCCACCCATCACCCACCGCCTACCCGCACGCCCCACTGATAACAGCATCCTTCGCCAGGATCCTCCTTCTCCCCCCATCGCCCATAACCCATGCGTTCGTTCCACTGTGGGTAGCCTCCGTTTAACCGGTAGCCCCCGCGTTTACCGTTTACCGATTTCTAACATTTCGCCGTTTCACCGCTTTTACCGTTCATCGTTTATCGTGCAGTACGCATGTCCCGGGCGGCATCAAAAAACGAAACGAAACGGGACGCGTTGGAAGGCAAACAAGGCATGGGTGACGAATGATTGTGTGTGGGACGTGACCAGGAGAACGAACGGCCACCCAGGAGCAAACGACACAGTGATATAGAGTGTGACAGAGAGAGAGAGAGAGAGAGAGAGACAGAGAGAGAGAGAGACAGACAGAGAGAGAGAGAGAGCGAGAGAGAGAGAGAGTGAGAGTGAGAGCAAAAGGTTGTAAATCTGAACATTTTTGTCTACTTTTTAATGTGTAAAGTACATACACATATGCGTATGTAAAATCTGTATGTATGTATGTACGAGCCATAAAGAAAGGCAACGAACTGCAGAATACCCCTTTAAACATCTGATCTGAGATACTAATTACGATCGAGCTGTATGCGCAGCTAATATAATTGATATATGCCTAAGGAAGTTCTGGTTTTCAAAGTCAAAGTTGGAGTTGGAGTTATAAAAGGCAGCTAAGTTCCAGCTAATTTTCTCTGTCAATAGTTGAATAAATTATTTGTATTTTTGCCATTTCCATTAATGTTTGATTAGAGTTTAATTGAGTCAAAAATATTCCTGCAAAGGTTTCCTTTAGATTAGCCCATAAGAGGAGGGTAGCAAAGATTCCATGATAATCCAGCTAGCTAGCTAGAGAATGGCTAGAGTTATACGTCTAAGAACCTGTCTGCTCTGCTATGCCTCCATTACTACACTTTACGCATTGCCACATGTAATATTTATAAACAATCTTTTCAAGTAAAAGATCTAAGTAATGCAACCATCATTTTCCCCTAAAAATGCGCATAATCCGTATAGGAATCCTTAATCTCTAGTATCTCCTAGATCATTGCACCGATTTTACCAAACAAAAATGGAACAATTTTCCATCTTTCCATTTGAAAATGCATTTTCCCATGCCAATGCATAGTTGAGGGACAGCAGCAGCTTATGAGCTTACAAATATTTGCTACTTTTCTGCCGGCTAAGCAGGGGAATTTTTCACTTGTGCAAGTCGCATTGAATTTTTCGCCCCGAAGGCCCTGGGTATCACAGGCCACACAGCACAGCACACAGAGAGGGGATAGTAGAGGAGAGGAGAGAGGAGAATGCTTCGAGTTTGAGTTTGTGATTGATGCTGCCTAAGCTGGCGCTCATCACCATCATCGTGTGGCACCCATTGGCACGTGCAGAGTAAAGCCAAGGGAAAGGAAATGGGCTTGGGTATGGGGTTTGGGTTGGTAGGATAACCGTTGTCATAGCCACTTGAAGCCCTATCCATGGACAACCTCGAGTGCGGACATTCAACTGGATGGATGGATGGATGGATGGTTGGTTGGATCTACTAGTATTCGCACGCGCCTTCGCCTTTAGCCCACTCTTCGCACTTAGACATGTTCAAGTGATTTCAATTAGCTCTGGGGGGACACAATTGGGTTTGTACTCGATGATTATGTGCGGCAGGGCAGGGGCAGGGGCGGGGGAGGACCTAGTTAGCCTTAAGTGTTAAAAATTCAGAAAGTATGAGTAAGATGTTTAAACCCCACCCCAGCCATCCATCCACCCATTAACCCATTAAATTGAGCTGCAAACTGCACGGAAAACTTTTTAAATTAGTTGCAAAACATTTTCCCGGAATTTCAACAATCGCCCAACTAACCGAGGGAAGCTGCTGCATGACGCGCAACTCGTGTTGCGCACAAAAGTTTAATTAAATTACGAATACCTCGAAAGTTGTGGCATACCCAGAGAGCAGTGAGTGAGTTCGACTCGAGTTAACAGGTGCAACTATAATTCACAGCCAGTGGCGTAGCCTCAACTAAGGCTTCATCTTACACACGGCAGCAGCTGGCTTCAAAAATAAACTGAAATAAGCAAAAACATTTTGGGATTTTCCAACACTTTTGGGTGTGAATCTTTAAGGCCCAGCATCAGCTCAGTTTCAGTTTGAGTTCAACTTTTGGCAATGTAAACCCGAATCTGTTGAGGGTGTTGCCAAAAAGGAACTCTGTCCTTACACCAGAACTTATTTGGTGTCTAAACTTAGTCTAAAACTTTTTAACCCCCAACACTTTGCTATTGTTGTTTGGCTTATTACTAACTAACACTGCCAAATATATATTCTCATTAATTAAAGGCTAAGAATCTATTATATTGGAACCCCGCTCTTGGAGATATCCCATCCCAGAACTCAGTTGAAAATGTTTTCAAGTGAATATAGTAGTAATAAAAGCTGAATATGAACTGGCGCACTCATCGAATCTATATACAAATGTGTAGGCTTAGATTTTAATGGCAAAAAGCATAAATAACGCTTAGTTATGATGTTAGTACTATGTATGTATGATGTATGCTATGTATGTATGGTTATTGATAATGGGTTATGTGTTTGATGTATGTTTGATGTAATCTTACCAAAATCTCTTCCAATTCATTTTTAAATGTTCTGCTGAGGGCCTCGGCATGCGCTTGGGCATTATTTGTATTGATATTATTCACAATTTGATTTTGATTGAGTGCTGCTGATTGATTTGTCTGATTGGATGATGCATCGTTGGCGAACTCATATACGCAATTGCGATTTAAATTTGTTGTTGTTGTCTTTATAAACTGTGTAGCATAGTTTCAGGATAGTAATAGTAGTAGTAGTAGTACATAGTAGTAGTAGTAGTAGTAGTAGTAGTAAGCATGGAGTGGAAGAAGAGAAGAATATATAGAGAACAGTATAGAGTAGAGCAGTGAGAGCTAGCATATGCCAGAGCCGATATGTATGTACGAGTAGATGTTTAGATATAGCATATATGTAGTAGATGTTAACGGAGTATTAAAGCAATATAAGCCAATGATGATGCGAAAAAATAAAACAACAATAAAATAAATTTGATGAAATGAAACTTTGATATAAACGTAAATCACTTCTTTCCTTCCTGTATCTTCCAACCCAAAATAAACAATAACTAATCACACACACTATATATACATATATACATAAATATATATGTATATTTTCTATAGTATATAGTTTAATCTTGCATTATTTGTTGCACTTACTTCGGCTATCTTAACGGCCTGACCATCCTTCTCCCATTTGGTTGCTATCTGCAAGGTCTCTGCTGTCTTTTGCTGTATGCTCTTTGAGTCATCCAATAAAAGTCAATTCATAGAATTCTTGTATATCTGCAAACAAACAAAAAAAAACACAGAAATTCAATTAACAATTAGTTATATGTCAATGAGAACTATGTAAACTTAAATGTAATACGTGTCCAAGTATCTTAAAACAAAGCATAGATTCAACAAGAGTTTCACCAACTAATGAATGTTGCTGAAGAGGGCAGAATGAATACCATATTCATATCCATATAGGGGGTAAATCTTTACATCAGATTCAAAACTTAATCTGTTTTTGAATGCCAGGTGTTCAAGCAGCCAAATGGCACTCAATTCTAACTCTAATGGTTCCTCTATCAATGAAATATAGTTGCCCAAGTATAGTTAACATTTCTCAGGAATACATATCGATATTGTTTAAATATTTCAACGCATAGAACAGTTTAAGGAAGAGCACGAAACATAGTACCAGAATTACCTCTATTGCCTCTTAATAATTTTATTTGAAATACATTTTTGGTAGCCCGATTTAGACGTATAATAATGTTTATATTTAGCCGAAGGCCTTGCCCTTTTGGTCACAAATAAATTTGTTAGCTTTGAATGTATCTTAGTAGTCTAAAATTGTATCAATAAAAAAAAACAATAACAATGCCAGAGGCAGTTTAAAATAATAATCTATCATTAGAAACACATTTTAATTAACAAATCTTACAAGCTTAATGTTTTATTTACCGACTAATGACATAGAAAAATTGCTAAGCAAGATATTCCTTTTGCATGTTATAAATGAATTAATAATTAGCACATAATAAATGTTCTATTAAATATTAACATTCCATAATTAATTGAAATTTCCATAAATTTAACTATAAATAAAACAACTACATAAATACATATACATATAACATAGTTTCTATGACCCGTTGACCGCATCGAAATGCAAAGGGTACTGGGGGGGTGTATAGCTTCAACGCTCTTTGATTCTGTGGGCCAAGGTGGGTGGCAAGGCATACAAACAGAGAAGCCGGATCACCGCACAGCCGGGCAGTCAGTTGCGTATTCATTTTGAAAGGGAATAATCTTTGAATGGCGTTTCCATTCCATTGAGACGTTAATCCTTAATCCTATGCAAACGAATTGTAGCCATAGAAAAGCCATCAACATTGAAGCTGCCTTGCATTCAGACATCTTGTTCAATGTTGTCGGAAGGGGTCATGTGGCTATTCTTGGTGGTCACTGCACAGGCTGGAGGATTTGCGATGCTATGAACGTACGGGGGAGGTCACCCTGCTCATCCTTCTTCTCGTCCTCTATCCCAGCGTTAACCAAAGCCATGTTCCTTCCATAGAGTCAATTACTCTGGGTAAATTGACTTTCTGTTGTACATCCTATGAAGTCGATTACAATTTTAGGTTTCTAGTTTCTGGAAGCAAAGAAAATTCTTGATTTTTGTGTTGAAATACAATAAATAATAATTGAGTTACTTACCCAACGAGTGAGAGTATCCAATCTGCAAGATTTTGACACTCAAAACACCTTGCAGTAGTTATCCATTGGATTGAGGGATCTGCCTAGGAATCAACTCAGGAAACTCAGATTATTCCCTTTTTAAAAACTAAAGCCAAGTGAAGAGATGAAGAGACAGCGAGTATATGTATATATACCCATTATCCCTGATTTAAGCCAACCAATCCGACAGACAGCCCGACCACAGACAACCGGATTAGAGATGAGTAAACAATGAATGTGCCACAACAATGGCTGGATGAGTGGCCAAAGTGGCAACATGGCAACATGGCAGCGTGGTTAATAAAGTTGAAAACATTGAATACAGATAACGTTTGACGTGGAATGCATCCGACTGAATAAATAAACAGCAACGCTTACGGGCTACCCATCCACCCACCCACTCCCGAGACTTGCAGGCACCTCCTCCTCATGTGGAGGAAGATTCTGTAAAGTAAGTCCCGCCCAGGCGGTTCTGACACTCACTTGAAACTTTACTTCACTGCGAGACTGACTGACTGACTGACTGACTGCCGCCTGCAGCAGACATTTAGAGAGTGTTAAATAATATATACATATGCTACACACTTTGAGTTGCAACAATTGTTGGCAATTGTTGTTTAACCACTAAAAACCACTTCTTCTTCGGTTTGGGAAATGCTTGAAAAGTTTTAGCCGTTTATTACCCAGTTACTTTTAGCTGCTTTTGCGACTTGAGCGCGACGGCAAAGAAATTGAATAAA
Organism: Drosophila bifasciata; assembly: GCA_009664405.1. Lineage (NCBI taxonomy): Eukaryota > Metazoa > Arthropoda > Insecta > Diptera > Drosophilidae > Drosophila > Drosophila bifasciata. Next base: position 35,644,596 of record CM019041.1, read on the forward strand.
ATATTTACAAGTTTCTGCTAAGAAATAGATTAAGGAACTTTACCTTTGTAATTTTGTTTCAAAACAAAAATTAATTTAAATTTAAACATTTAACACACAAAATTAAATAAATTTTTAAGTGATTTTTTTGTGGGATATTTGCTACCTTTCATAATGCAGTAAATAATAGCAGAGGTGTTTTTTTATTAAAATCTCCATTTTAATGCTTTAATTTCCATATTTGAGATTTAGTAAGTAACTAAATAATTCCATATGAAATTCTACCTCTAACTTTTCGTTTAATTCTACATTTTAATGGTTTCTTTTCCAAGTAATTCTGTTATGTATTCAACACCTTGAGAGTACTTTTTCACCCGTCTTAAGCAAGTGTCATAGTCACGCGCACATCTCTAGTTAGCGTTGATTATTGAAAAAGCTCGCTCGCTCGCTCTCTCTCTCTCTCTCTGGTTGCTCCCCCGCTGGGGGGGTTTCTGCTGGCTGGATGGCAAGTGCGCTGGTGCGGCAGCAAAAGCAAGCAGCGGAAATCAGGCAACTGTCAGAATGCATCTCAAATGCACACATTCAATGCGCACTGACGCCGGCCACTGACAGCGTGCCCCGATCCCCACACCACCCTCCCGCCGTACAGCCATCGCCAATATGTTTCGCTTCCACAAAACAGTCGAGTGGCCTAAATGGGGGAACGAATCGAATCGAATAGAACTGAACTGAACAGCACTGAACAGAACAGAACAGAGCCGAAGCGAGGCGAGGCGGCTCTGAACTTTACAGAAACTGAACAAATAGGGAGAAACGGAGGAGAAATCCATGGCGCCCATTTAATTTCCTGTTCACGACAGCCGCCCCACTTGCCAGCAGCAGCAGCAAACAACAAAAAAAATGTATGTGTGTGTGTGTGTGGGAAAGGGCATGGAAATGGGAATGGGAAAGGGAAGCCATTGGGGAGGGAGCCATTGAATTCCAAACGGTCGTATAGCGTAATACTATATGAAAATGGTTCTCTCATTGAAATGTTCATCGTACTTGTATGTGTAGACACTGTGGCGTTCCACAGGCAACAAACCAGTAGGGAGGATGCCCCCCCTCTAACACAAGGGGATATGTTTATCGTAATGGTGTCTGCATGTCAGTTGTTCGATGCAGGAACCAGAGCAGGAAATGTTTGAATTTATTTGGTAACTTGGAACTGCTAATGGAACCAAAACTGTAACTGCTACGAGTATGAGGCCAGGCCGTTGTTACTTCTCTTCGGTTTAACCGCAGAGAAAGAGCGAATTAGCAGAGTCAAGAATACGAGTTGTATATCATTTCAAAGGGGGGTTAACATATTTCGTGCCAAAAGTATTTAAACAACTTCTGGACTGTTGCCCGAGTAAGTAGTACTCTGTCTGTCTGCCGTTATGCAACCGTTTGAGCCACTTGAACCCAAAATGAGTTATCGAATGGCTTTGGCCATAGGAATGTTTCCTATGGATTCCCCTGCTCTATCTACACTATGCTGTGCTGTGATGTGCTGTGCTCTGCTGGCTGCCCTTGCTAGTGCCTTTGTGTGTTGTGCCAACATTTCTGCTTTTCTCATTCGAATGCCAATGTCATAGCAGGCACAGGGAGGTTCTGCTTCTGCTTCTGGCTCTGACTCTGGCCAACAACAGATGATGAAACTCAATCTACCTTCCATTCGTCCTGTCCTGCTCCCATCGCTTGGCCTCTGCTCCTTTGAGTAGGCTCGTGAAAATCGATACCCAGGACCCAGATGTGTGTGTGTGTTGTAGAGCCCAGGTCTCAGTCAGAGATAAACCGAATTCTAGGCCAATTAAATTCGGATTTTGGACTGCACATGCTAACCGCCCGCACAACCCCCACCCACCACTCATTCATCATTTTCTGTTCCCTGCGGCCTCTGGCTCTGCTACTTTTGGCTTCCATTTCCGTTCTCTCGAGTGTCAATTGGTGGCACGAACTTTTAGCATCTCCCCTTACAAAAAGGTGTGTGTCTCTGTGTGTGTGTGAATTTAGGTTTCTCCTGGGGCCAAAAACGAGTCAAATTCCTTGACTCAATTTTACTTTTGGCATTAGCCAGTTTACAGTTTAAAATTGACAAAATTTCATGTGCATTTTTGGGCCTGGATTAGTTAAGAGATAGCCTCGAAACTCGTTCTCTCTTTCTGTTGAAACTCCTCTTGCACTCAATTTGTTCAATTTAAGTTTAATATTAAGTTCTAAACGCAAAAGGTGCACTCATTTTTAACGACAAGTACTACCTCCTCAATCAGCTTGCTCAAGATAAAACAAATAAAGAAAAAATGTAACAGCAGAAGTAAGAGGAGGACTCCTCTCTCATGCACTTGATGTCTGTCATACAAGTACAAGTAGCTAGCTGGAAATGGATGGAAATATACGCTCAATGCGCTCAAGGAACTTCAGCTCTAGGCTTAAAGTGTATATTCATTCCATTTTGTTCTTTACGAGCATTCAATTGTTGGACAAAGTCCCACAAATCTCCAACCCATTCAAAGGGAGTAGCAGCAGAAAAAACGAGAAAGAACGTACGGAGTCGCTGTAGGCGCGACTCTACTTTTATACCCGTACTCAGTCTGTACACATGTGATTTATGTGGAATCTTCAAATGTTGTATCAGTTTTTTACATTTTACATTTATTTGATGCATCTGTCATCTACATCTACATCAGTTCTCACAACAACACACGTACACTGCACGAGACAGAGCGTGCGAGTGTGAGTGTGAGAGAATCAGCAGCAGCAACCCTCAAAATTAATGTATATTTTGTTATGGTTGTAGCAGGAGGTGGGGCAGCTCGCTGCCGAAAATTCATTTGATCATTGTGGCTACAATAATGATCCGATCTGAACCAAATTCGGGAATCTGGTAGATATGGTCATTTTCTACGATACTGTATTTTTGGTTTTTTTCTATCTTCAAAATTGTGGATTTTCGTCTATTGGGGGGGCGGGAGTGGGCGTGGCAAAATTTTGAAATAAACTTGCACAGAAGCGATATCACAGGAGTCTAGGCAAAAAATTTGGTTGTTCTAGCTCTTATAGTCTCTGAGATCGAGGCGCTCATTTATACGAAAAACCAAAACGACTCGATTTTTTGTGTGAGTGCGAAAGGGATGGAGCGAAGTTTTTGCGTATGTTTTTGTCTATTGTGGCTATATTAATGATCCGATCCGATTCAGATTTGAACCCCTGATAGATATGGGATGTCTCTATGATTCTGCATTTTTCGTTTTCTGTTATCTTCAAAATTGTGGACGCCACAGATGTGCGCCCTTTGTGGGGCGGAAGTGGGCGTGGCGGAATTTTTAAACTTTTTCTAGAAGTGAGAGAACACATCAGTTAGGAAAAAATTTGGTTCCTCTAGCTCTTATAGCCTCCGAGCAATAGGCGACAAACAAGACGGACAGACGGACAGACGGACAGACAGAAATTAGCACAAATACAATATACCCTTTTACTCTTCGAGTACGGGTATAAAAACACACAGTATAAGTACTTTTCATGGAACTACAGCTTAAGTCTAACCTCAAGCAGAACTTCGTTTTTTTTTCTCTCATTTCTCATTTCTCATGCAATTGCTGCAATGAGAATGAGATCCAAAGTGTCGATTGGAGGCGGGCCCCCTCTCCCCCCTCTAAAAGCCTCTACAATCCATAAGCCGCTTCGAACATGGTTCAATGGCAAATAGAAAAAAAAAAAAAAGGAGCAGAAGCAGAAGCAAAAAACAGCTCTTCTTTATGTACACAGAGCCAGACCCACTACACCCCATCCCACAGGAGGGGCGGCTTACCTCAAGCCTCAAGCTGATTTTCCATGCAGTTGATGGCCATGTCATGCGATTGGAAATTCTTCAAACAAGTGGGTGGGTGGGGGATGGACAGGCGATGGAGGCTGAGGCTACTGCTACTGCTGCTGCTGCTGTGGGCTGTGTTGGCTAATGCCATGTTAATTATTTCCACAGAGTGTATTCACACACTCACACGCATGCAAATAAAAAGCTCTTATTCTCCTTCCACACTTCTTGTTTCACTTTATATGCCTTCTCTTCCTTCTCCTCCTCCTGCTTCAGCTCCTCTGTGGCTCCAGCTCCTCTGTGGCTCTTTGTGTGTGTGCTTGTGTTTGTCATTCGTTTAATATTTCTGACACGACAAGAGCGCACAGAAGCGAACAGTAACAATGTTTATGCGTTTGACAACACAATCTCATGAAATGTACGAGAGAGAGTATGCCCCCCTAAATTCACATAATGGCCTACTTATTGGACATGGTACAAACGAGAGAGAGAGATTGACACTTAGTACATTAGCCAAGCTTTTAAGCATACAAATATGTGACTAAGATATATATTTTAATTATAATCTGATTTAAATTTCTTTAGAGAACATAATTGAAAAAAATGGAATTTTTCAATAATTCAATTTTGATCACTTAATATAAAAAAACAACAAAAAATATAAGGATACAAATAAATAAGTTAAAACCTAATTTAAAATGAAAACAATAAGAAATACAAATTAAAAATAATTAATATATTAAACACTTATTTAACTATTAAAAAATAGTAAACATTAATAGCAGGCTCATAAATAATACCCCAAATTATAAATATTCATTGTAATTGAAGTAAACTTTACAGAACTGTAAATACTTTGTTAAATATATTAATATACATTTTTAATCTCATGTAGAACTTAAGGGCTAAACTATGGGCTAGACTATGCAGTTAATTATTTTATGGAGTAACTAATACTTATACTTAGTGTACATAAACTAAGTATAATTATAAAATAAAATATATATTAAATCTAAAAATTAAAAACAATTAACACAACATGTTTTACCGTATAAACGGTCGAGTATGTGTAACAAACAGTAGCAACTGAAACAAAGCGGAAGAGAGTGAGGGTGAGAGTGTGAATGAGAGAGGGGGAAAAAGAGAGAGAAGGTATCCCCAGCAGATGTAGGGGACCACAGACCACCGACAAAGTGCGACAAAAGAAAAACAAGCAACAACAAAGTGAGAAATACATAGAAGAAGAAAAAGTGAAGGCAGAAGAAGAATCAGTAACAAAGTAAGAAGGAAGAAGGCACAGGAGGGAGGAGGAATCGACTCACAAATGTTAGATATAGGGTACAAAACGGATTATGCAACTGCTCCCCTGCCTGACAGGGCACGCGGCATCGGCATCGGCATCGGTGGCGGCACACAGTGGTTACCCCCTGAGAATGATGACGATGACGATGATGATGCCACAGACAGTATACTCACGGGGCACGGGGCACGGGGAAGCTCTCCCATGCTTGTTTGGGAGAGACACACACATACACATACACAGGCCGGGCACACGCATACATAGACAGAGAGCGAAGAAACTTTTGCAAATTATACAAGAGGCAAAAAAAAAATAGAGTCCCACAGAGCAGACACAATGGTCAGGCCGCCGCTTGCCCCTCCAAAATGGATGTATACCCCCCCTCCAGGCAACGAATGTCAGAGGTCCCTCCCCCTTCCCTAACAAAATACGATTGGTGCACAGGGCGGCACTGTGTGGGGGAGGGGGAGACACATTCAAGCGACAAGCTGCGACCGTGACTGCGCTGCTCTGCTCTGCTCTCCGCTGTTCTGCTCTGGGTGCTCGCTCGCTCTGCCTGGGCTGTGTTTTGACCCAAATCCTATGCAATATTATCGCTCTCTCTTCTGGCTTTTTTCGTTGTTATTGTTGTTGTTTTTCCTTCGCTGTCAAGTGGAAATAATTTCAAGCCCAAAAGAAGAATAGAAATGAAAAGACAACCCAAATATCGATTGGACCACACCGATAGACAGAGGCAGAGGCAGTGGCAGCGGCAGAACCGAACAACTACTAACGGGATCTTCTTCCAGTTCGATAACTTCTTGGATTACCCCTCTAATATGAGAAAAAGTCAAGTACTAACAATTAATATTAATATTTCCATATTTAAATAATTAAATTTGTGAATTGAAAATATTTTATACGATAATATTAATGGACAATTATAGATCGATATCGATAGCGATTAATTACTTGTAGGATGCTCTAATTTATGTAGAATATGTTCCATAACATATCATGGAATCATTTAAGGAAGAACCCTGTTCTTATACTACCTATTATCTAATATCTAATATATACAGATATCTATATAATACTATAGCTATGGGTTACTCACCTAACAGCGCTTGAAACAAGCGAGACTTAAATATGCGTATAACGCGTTCGATTGCAATACGCAGCGCTCGATCCTGCGGCTCGGAAAGTCGAGCATGATAATCCTCGAGCAGTTCCAGAGCACGATGAGCTTCTGTAAGTGTTTAAAAAAGTAAACAAATTTAATTAAATATAATAAAATCGATATACTATATGTAAGGATCTGTAGGTGATAGTCTTGTATGTGAACCTATCCAACGTCTTAGCTTTTCTTTAAATCTATGACTCTTCCATCACTTCTTATGTTAATTCTAGCATCGCCCCCAAACTCTTTATTCCGTACTTTGTATATCCGCAATACGTTCGTCCTCCTCTTGGCTTTGGCCCATCTCCAGTCCGGCCTCGCCAAATACCGTTGACCAGAAGCCCCGCTGTTCTGCTGCTGCCTGGCCAGGTGGTGGTGGTGGTCCCGGCGGATGAGAGGATCGCTGCTTTGGCTTTGGTTTGGCCTTCTTTGGGGTAGATTGCTGCTGCAACTGCTGCTCGGACTGCGACTTCTCGAGATTCTCTCGCTCGAGGGTCTCGATCATGGCCCGAAAGCGACTCAGCTCCATGCGCAGGCTCTCGGAGCTGTTGCGACTGGAGGAGGAGGGCGAAGCGGACAGTAGCAGACGGCAGCGGGCGGTTCCTGCGGATGGTGAGGCCTCCCACTCGTCCCGCGAGGCATCGCTCTCGGATTTCTCAAAATACCCAGACTCCACATCCGGTGTACGCTGCTCAGCGGCTGTCGAGGAGAGCATGTGGCCATACTCGAGCAGATCCTGGGCCGAGTAGAAGCATTCAATCGACTCGCGTACACTGTCACGCAGCGAGGAAGGACACTTAAGGGGTTCCTGTTCCTGTTCTGGTTCCTGTTCTGGTTCTGTTTCTGTTTCCGCACTCTGCAGCACGATTCCTCCTGCAGGTTCCACCTCGCTCACAAATGATGGTGCGGTTAAGGTTTCAGCGACGTTGACATCGATTTGTTCTGGCATTTCTATGGCTTCCTCATCAGTTCGCAGCAAGACAACCACTGGGGCTGTTGTGGGTTTCTCCACCACCACCTCCACCTGCTCCTCCTTCTGCTTCTGCACTGGCAGCAGGGACTCTTCCTCCTCCGGCTCTGCCTCATCGTCTGCTGGCGAGGAGTCCTCCTCGCCCTCATCATCATCATCATCATCGTCGTCATCGTCGTGAAAGGTCTTGTCGTCGCTGCTTAGCAAACCCTCGTTGGGATCGCTGCTCTTCTCACGCTCAGAGCCCGAGTCCGTGTCCGAATTCATTCTCAAAAGCCACCGAAGCCACCACTCTTCAGGTCGAACCACCGCACTGCACTGGACTCTGTCCGACCGAGAGTCTTTTGCTTTATAATATCCCAATATAGCGTCGCAAATAGGTGTCTCGGGGCAAATAAATCAATAAAGATTGACTAAAATAACGTATTCCCTTTGAACTTAGTTGTTCTGTGTTCTTACACAGTTCTTACACAGTTCTTGTTCTGCTCGTTATTTACCGTCCCCTTTGAGCTACCACCCCTTTTGGGTTCAGGGGTCAGCACTACACTTTTCTAGCCCCTGTGACTGGTGACTGGTGCCTGGTGGCTCTGTCATCTGTCGCATTGCCAAAAAAAATTAAACACATAATTTATTATTATTATTGTCGCGAGTCACAAAATGTTTTTGATTATACACCACGACATTATAACAAATCAAAATACACAAAAAGAAGATACTTTTGACTACTATATAGATATAGTATATATATATATACATATATTTGTATCTGTAGCAGCACGCGTCAGACGCTGACGTTGACCTTCACTTTACATTTGAAGATTCAGAGGCGACTGTTTGGCAATCTCTGCCCCCTCTACTAGATAGTTTTCTGTCTCTTGAATTTGCCTTCTATGTATGATGACTCAAAATGAGAATATTGAAAAATATATTCCAAATTCCATAGTATACCATTGTATACCAACGGCAATGAGTATTCCAAGTATTAGTATTAGTGGATCTTGTCTGGGGATCTTCCTAGATGGAGAAATCCTTTTGTAAGTATTCTATAAAGTATTTCCATTCGTTTAGCTTCTTGAAACTAATGCATTATTCATCAGACTTGGTTCCTTTGTGATTGTTTTTCCTGTTTCTTATTTATTTCTTATTTGTTTACTATTTCTTGATGCTTCTGCTTACTGCAATTCGAATAAGCATAAACAAGCGATGCAAATGATTGGAAATCTGACACCAAGCAAGAGGGGGAGACCAACCAAGTCAAGCCAAGTGCTTACTCAGAATTTGAAACCCTAACGAATGAATGAGAGTGTTTTGAGTGGATAAATAATACATATATACTCGTATTCCACAATAGACAATACTGAGAAAACTGCTCTTGTACAGCTCTCATAATGATGATAATACTATACTGCGTTCGTTTTTTTTTTTTATCAAAGAAAATCTATACAAGAGGAAACGCCTTAAATGCTTCAATTATTCTACGAAAATTCAATTATTTTCTACCTGCAGAAGTGCACGCTAAATGGATCATAAAAAAACAAACTAAATTAGGGCACAGAATAAAATAATAAAAAAAAACACGCTTTAGAGTGGTAAAGTCAATTAAAATGTTGAAAGGAAAGAGCCCCTCATGGAATACAAAATACATACATACTCGTACATATATTTCATTTAATTTGTATAAAAAATGGCACACAAAGAATGTACATCCCTATAGCGGTTGTGTACTGTATGTGCCATTTGTTTTAAGACCCCAATTATCAAGAGTGAATATTACAAACTAGTGCTACAAAAAGTCTCCTAATTGGCCGCATATTCGTAGTTTCACATGCATATATCCTTTTTGGTTGCAGAAAAGTTTAAGCGAAACGCATTCCACCCACAGATACCCCCACCCACATAAGCTGCTTTTCGGGTGTAAAGGAGGGATTACTGTAGGGGGCACAGAGAATGTATTCACTGTATTCTCTCATACTCGTGCTGGACTTTCCTGTGAAATTCCCCTGAATGATGAAGCTCCCCCAGATGATGGGGGATGGGGATGCAGGGATAGGGAGTAACAACTACTCGTATACAAATAGCAACAACAACATTTTCTCGCTTTACTATTTAGCTTACCTTGCTTTTTCACTGGCATTCTGTGGCTGTGGCTGTTGCTGTTGCAGTTGCAATTTCTGCTATGGCTATGGCAATGGCTATGGCTATGGATGGTGGTGGCTGTGGTGGCGGTGGCGGTGGTGCAGCAGCAGGAGCTTTGAGTGTTGTCCAATGCTGCCGTTATCTGTATAGCGTATGCCGTAATTTTGAGTATCTTTACTTTCCCTCAGTTGTATTCGTAGTCGTCGTATGTGGCTTTGAGTGGAGTAGAGTGGCGTAGAGTGACGTATAGTAGAGTGTGTGGCACTTATCAAGATATAGACATTAATATGGCTTATCCCTTGCTTTTACGATTATTGGATTAATTTCGTGTTGCACGCACCGCGAAAGTCGGTGTGTCGTGTTTTGTGTCTTGTCTTGTCTTGTTTTATGTACAAAATATACCTTGTCTTCGTTTTTTTGTTTTTTTGGCTTTCAATTGAAGTTTGTTTTTGGAGATTTCTTTCTGTAGTTTGTTGTGTTTTTCTTGTTTTCTTATTGTTTTTGTTTTTTGTGTGCGTTCACGGTTTCCTTCAGGAATCTATCTCACATTTCATATGTGTATTTGTATAAGCTCTCACGACTTTATTTCTCTCGATCTCGATCTCTCTCTCTCACTCACTCAGAGATCTCTTTAGGCCATTACACTGTACAAACAACACACAAAACAACAATAAAAAATCCACACTACGTCTCTGACGGCAGGCACTCAACAGCTCTCATACATTTGATCGCTTTCCTTTTCGATTTTCTTCGATTTTGCATGAGTATTTCACTTCTTGATTTCCGTCACCATCTAAAAGGCAAAGGGTATTATGTTTTCTTTTATTAGATATTTTATATAAAAAACAAAACAAAATTAAAACTCTGAACGAAACGAAATCAGACCCCAACCAAAATTACTGGTAATCTGTGGAAAATTCTCGGGAATACAGTACCAGTAATGTTTATATAGAATTATGGGAATATAATCCTATTTTCCTAGAATTGTTGGAGTAGCAATTATCCCTATTCCCCATTAAATAAAAGATTGCCTTAGGGGATGAATTTGGCATATATTCTAACTGAGAATAAATCTACTCAACAAATTGTTTAATTGAAATGCAAACAAGTAGCATAAACTACAAAAATATTTGGATAGATTTCGCAAGAGAAACATTTCGTTTCAATGAATACCAAATTTCAATGTTTTAAGAGCAACGGCATTTTTCAAGGTTTTATAGTACGGAACATAAAAAATGCTTTTGGATTCCATTTGTTTGATTGTTTTTTGTGTGTCTTGTTTGCAATCAACAAATATTTCAATGAGTTTTCAAGTTGTTTTCTGTGCTTTTTCGTTTGAGGTTTTGGGGAACACACCGGCGATTGTATAATCATACAAAAAAAAAAAAAAAGAAAAAATCCAAAAAAAAATTGCAATTTCTGACACACACACACACGCTGGCGGCAGTGGCAGTGGGACACCATCACAAATGCAATTTAATGCGCTTCCGATTGCATTTGTCTCGACGGCAACGACAACGACAACGACGCTGACGCTGGTGGCGACTGCGAAAACTGTATTTTGTATTTATTTAGACAGAGAAGAAACAGAGGGTTGGGTGTGTGGTGTGGGGTTGGGGTTGGGCAGCAGGGGAGCTCGCACTCATATTTTGAGAAAATGTCGCGTCGATGTCGAAATTCTCGGTCGTCCCGAACAAAATATTTTGTTTGTCCGCGCGTCGAGATCGTTTCATGGCGGCGGTCTATTGTTTTGTGCTTTTCGGCTTTTATTTTTATTCATTCTTTTTGCTTGGTTTTTGGCTTTGATTTTTCTTTTAATTTATTTGCGTTTCGTTTTGCTTGGCTTTTTCTTATATTTTATTATTTTCGTTTTGCTCTGATTTTACGTTTTTATGCATGTGTGTGTGTGTGTGTCTGTTTTGGCTGCTCTAAATAATCTATTTCACTCATTTTCATACAAAAGATGAAAATTCAAAATTGCACATTCTTTTGGGTGGAAATTTAAAAATGAATGTCATTGATGTTCACGTTTTGGCAAAAAGTTCAACATGTCACAAGCAACGTTTGATGGCACCCTCCGAACTGTTACTTGTTACATGCTCAGGTGCAATCACACGTCGCAGACAGACACCGCTCCTTCGCACACGCTCCACAAATGCTCAATTCAATGCTCAAAGCTCACACACACCCTCACCCCCTCACCGAAAAAAAATGACTGAAGCAACGGTGCTTTGCTCTAGCTTCTGCTTCTGCTGCTGCTGCTGCTGCTCAGCTGCTTCTTTACGCTCTCTTTGTCGGTGGTCGCGGTCTCTCTCACGAGAGAGCGAGCCAACGAACAGTTATTCTCAGGCGTCGTTTGTTTGCCCAATGCCTGTATGACACTTGCTTAACATTATTGACCGAATGGATGAAATGCTATGAAATTACTATAAGTTTTCTTTTTGCAGAGCAAATTGATTCTTAAGTTTACATTTTGAGATTGGAATAATCTTCAAGATTGACGGGCAAATAGTTCCTATGAAGAAGTGTAATTATCTCACCGTACACATAATTTCGCGAATATGTTTATTGGTTTGTTGTTCATACTCAAGTGTAAGTGTCATACGGGCATTTAAATTAGCGTTGCATGTGTGCGTTCCCGTCTGTGTTTGAGTTTGTGTGTGAGTTTAATGGATGCCTGCTGCTCCTCCTGTATTAGAGTTGATGGACAAGACAGCTTGAGGGGGGGACAGGGAGGTGAACCTTGCCTTGGCTAATGTATTTTAGCTTCATTATTAGCTGGCTCACTCACACACTGTAAAAGCACTAACGGCACTAACGCACACACACACACACACACACACACACACACACACACACTAACACGCAATCCCCGACAGGGACAAAGTCACTTTGATTAATATTGTGACGCATATTACTTAAAACAATCGAATTGCCAGTGGGGTCAATATACACATGGCAGGCACTGTGTCTATCAAGTGCCTAGCCAGCGAGAGACAGAGAGAGAAGCAGTCAGTTCAAAGAGAGCAGCCTATTGGCCATGAATGGGGGAACGGGACAGCGTGCAATAACAAGAATAAGAACAAGCTGAAGAAGAAGAAGGAGTAGAAGTAGAAGCAACGGTAACGACGATGGCAACGGTAAAGTTCAATCACCTTTTGGGGCATTACGTACCGGTTATTACGGTTATTATTATTATCCTCCGCCAATGCTATAAATCATAAATGAACTACCGTTTCATTGTGTACATATGTATGTAGTATGTAGGCATCTATGTGTATGTATGTGTGTATGTAAATTTCCATACATTATGTACTCTCTGTGCGTCATTTGTTTGCTATTTTTAATGTGTTTTGGGAGCTCTTTTATTTAGACATCAGAACGACACACCACAGGACGTATAATTAAATGTGTCCGTGTGATGTGTGTGTACATATATATTGCCTATTTTTATGGGGTATGCACACAGAGCCCAACAAACAAACATAAAAAACACACGTGCGCTGCAGGAGATGCAGGTGCGAGCGCAGAAAAGTATGCTTCACACTACTTATAGGACAGCAGCAGCCCATATGCAATAAATATTCAAACACACACACACATATCTATTATCCGTTACACGGATTGACGTTCGCCTGGCCGCCTCCTGACCTTGACATGTCGCGTGGCTTGGGCTTTTTATCTGTGGTGGTTGGCGGTGTTGCCACTGTCCGTCCATCCGACCGTTTCGTTAAAGCCCGAAATTGGGTCGAACCGTAACCGTAAGCGATGTGTGTACGTAAGCCTTTGCCTCTCAGATAAACGTAATTAATTATTGAAGAGAGCAGAGGGCCAGAAGAGCGAGCATAATTATGCCGTTGCCGACCCGTACCACGCGCACGCCAGAACGCTACATTACTTAGCATTAGTGTTATTTATAGACCAGGCCACAAGAAAAAAAGATGAAACTGAATAATACATACTATTTACATACATACATGTATGTACAGTACATAATATATGCTAAACAGAACAAGACAGCGAGAGAGATAATGAGTGCCGCTTTGCTCTTGTTTTATTGTAAAATTATTAATACAACAATTTGGCGATGCTCTGCTCTGCCCCGACACGCACACTAATGAATGATCTCTGTCTGCTCCTCTCACCAGCACACACATACACTACTCAAGCATTGATCTTCTCTCACCCACACAAAAAAAAAAAACACCGCTCGCTCGCACATTCACCGCTACTGATGCTGCCAATCCGTTGGAATTATACACGCTCCAGTGACACTGATGCAGCAGCAGCAGCAGCACAACATGATTACCGATGTGTGCAATTTAAATACTAAATTCCACATAAATCACACCAACCACGTGCAAAAAAAAGCACACACATATACCGCATTAACACGAACACTGCGCTGGTTTTGCCGTTAAATTGCTAGCGGCGGCTGATGTGCAGTGCAGTGTAACTGTCACCTTCTCTCTTCACACACACACACACTGAGAGATACATGTGCATGTAATTATTTGATTTCCCTGGTTCTTTTTTTTATATACGAGAATATATTTGCGCTGCCGCACAGGAACAACATCCCTTACAATTACAACAACCCACATGTACATAGCATATACACACACACTCACACACAATGTACATATGTATATGTATTACATATTTTTCAAAAAAAAAACCAACAAAAAACCACCGCACTCTGAACTCTAAAAACGGTACTGCGTGTGTGTCTCTCAAAATATCCTGGGCGGACAACTCGAAACGGTGGAGCGCGTGTATCCAGGCGGGGGAGACCGACCTTTTGAATTTTACTGATTTTCCGTATTTCCCCAGCGCCCACAGCATTCGATTACAGGACACGAGAGCGCTTTGGCACTGCTAGACGGGGGCACTATTTCTATTTGCAGAACCACTCACTGGCAAAAGGACATGCGTTAGGGCAGCAGCAGAGCCTTAGGGCAGGGATGTTATCGAATAATATTGATATATATATATATATATATATATATATCAGCTTTCTTTGTAGGTGATATTTTTTTTTTCGGCGAAAATATCAAAATCGTTATTTTTGTGGGATATATTAACGGACTTTTCTAGATTTAGGAAAATTCCGACATTATATTTGCTTTCTGTTGTTGTCCCCCACTTTTACTACTGGGCGGCAAGGCCGTATTCATTATATCGATATATGTTTTATGCTGATAATATATTTGCTGGGCGATATTTTTGTTGACTCTGCCAAACATCGACGAAATTTCAAAAATCTCATCGTCAGCTGTGAAGTATTGAATGCATAGGCGGGAAGTTCGAAATGAATTGGTGTGTGTTTATTTAGATATTTATCCATTAAGTGGATCTGTAATAATAAACAAAACTTGTAATGGACATAACGTACCACACCCCGCGTTGAAAGGATTGCATTTATTTTGGTTTTGTTTCAAAATGGCGCTTCAAGGCAACAACAGAATCGAATCATATATTTACGTATATATATTATTATTATATACACAGGGACTAGAACACTGAAGTTGTACTGGTGGCTTTTGTGGGTCGTCCGTCCCTCCAATGGCCCCACACACACATGGCACGGCAGCTGGCAGAGGGGGGAAAAGTTAGCACCGGCGATTGTCCTGGGCCACTGGAGAGGCGGCTGCGGCGGCGTGTCCAATTTGTGGTAGTTTGCGGGGTGGGGGGTGTGTGTGTCTTGTGTTCGATCGAAGACACATCAAAAAAATATGCTTACATGGTAGTTTTTTTTTGTTTAAAAATAGTTTTAACAGTAGGACATTGGGGTGGTACGGGCAGCCTGTCCTTTTGTGTCTCGGGCTGGCGACTGCCCCGAACTGGAAGCTACCTCCTATCCGGGACCCTTACATGTCGTTCGCGTCATGCTTCTGCAGCAGCTGAGCGAAGCGCTGTGTGATCAGCAGCGATGTGTCGATAAAGCGGTCCACGCAGTTGCTGAGACACGTCTCCGTTGCGCTGTCCATTTTGGCGCCGGGCTTCCCAATGCACTTCTCCCAGCAGATCTCATTGAACTCGTGTATCTATGGGGCATTGGATTAGATTAGAGGCTGGGCGCTTCTCTTCTCCCAGTAGGGATGGGGTGGGTTGATAACATACCTGTTCGTTGACCCGTGCCTTCTGTTTCTCAATCATCAGGAATTCCTGCAGCTCCTTGTCGTTGCCGGTCAAGTCGGTCTCGAAATCGGACATCTTGGCTTGGCTTGGTTTTTGTTTTCAGTTAACAACGTGCAGGCAGGCAGCAGCAAATTTTGTCAGCACAATAATTTATGTTTAATTTTTGTGGGTTTTAAGGTTATATAAATTCCCCGTCGTCGTATGGCAGTAGAGTTGTAGTGTTGCCAAACGGTTGACAGTTGACGAGTGCCAGGGCTGCTGTGTTAGTGTTGTAAAATGAACAACAGTTCGTGAACATGAACTAGTTCGCAAAACAATCGTATTAACTATCGTTACTTTGAACCACTAATTGTGTGGTTCGTTTCGTGAACTGCACAACACTAAAAACAACATAAAGCATAAAAAGAAGTAAATAATATTTTGCCGTGACGGTGCTCGTTCGTTCGTTCGTGCTATAGTTTTGTTTTTTTTTCTTGTGTGCCGTGTTGTGTGTGCCGTTTGTGGCTCGCGTACGATGATGCCCCCACTGCCTCTGCCTCTTGCGCGCGCATAGGCGAATGCAATAAAATAAAATAAAAAATAATAAAAAAAAATACGCTGTAATCGGGCAAAGTAAATAAAGGAACGGCGGCATATCCACGCATCGAAACGAAACGAAACGAACTATAATACGTATATTTTTTGTTGTGTGTCTTATTAATTTGTTGCTTGTTGCGCCTTCGGTTATTTGTTATTTTCTGTTGTAGCTGCAGATTTAAAGTTAAACTTAAAGTTAAAGTTGGCCCAGTTGGCTGTTCTGTTCTGTTCTGGGGTGTCGCGCGCGTATACCAACTCTGCTGACGCTGCGCGTAAAGGCGGGCAACAGCAGCGTTTGGCGGGTGGCGGGGGGTGCCCCATTTTGGATGCAGAATAGTGCACGACGAGAGGACGCCGACTAGTGTTGGAGGGTGACCATTGACCATGGACGACAGCAGCAGTGGGCGTACATCGCTGGGGGATAGCGCCAGTCTGACAAATAATTCGCTGCACAGCGGCACCTCCAGCCAGAGCATCCATCAGGACGATGGCCTCGTGCACGTCTACAACTACAAGACGAAGGAGTTTGATCGCTTCTCGCCGATGCTGCTCTGCGAGGAGATCTGCACAGCCATGTGCCGCGCCATGGAGATACTGCCGACGGCCCAGCTGCTGTTCGGCATACGCGAGCATCTCGGCACGCGTCGCTCCTCGCGCGCCCAGCTGCTGGCCTGCGGGCACAGTTGGGTGCTGCCGGGCGAGAAGCTGAGCTGCCATGTCCGCTACTGCTTTCGCATGCGCTTCCGCGTGCCCGAGCTGGACAGCCAGCTGGACAGGATCGATGTGCACAGCCATGGGTATCTCTACTGGCAGATGCGCTTCGACAATCTGCACGAGCACATCGCCGAGATCCGGTATCCGGAGCACAAGGAGGAGGTCACCGGCCTGGCCGTAATGGACATGCTGATCGACCAGAAGGAACAGAATCTGTCCTCGCGCACCATCGAGAACTCGGTGCGGCAGTACCTGCCGAAGAGCGTGTGGAATGCGCACTTCTTTTTCGTCGGCCCCAAGATCTGCGAGTACTTCCGCCGGCTCAGCGAGAACTCCAACAATACGGCTGCCCAGCTGAAGTGGCACTACATCCATCAGATCTGCCATCTGGCGCCCACCTACATGACCGAACAGTTTACGGCCGTGGTCGATCATTTGCCCAACGAGGATCCGCCCAGTGGCATGGGCGGCAGCGGCATGATCGCCGCCGGCAGCCATAGTGGGGCCAGCATGGCCAGCTCCACCTGCACCTCCACCACCACCCTGACCACCGGCTCCAGCTCCAGCACCAATACACTCTCCACACTGACCACCACCACCAACAACAACAACAGCAGCAGCAGCGGCAGTCACACGGCCCGGCTCAATGGCAAGCGCAGCAAGTCGCGGGGCGGCGCCCAAAGCTCAAGCTCGGGCATCGATGTCTATGTGAGATTGTGGCCGCACGATTCACCCGAGCCGGGTCTAAAGGTCGCCCGTGTGACATCAGAGGCCACACTCAAGGTATGGTGGTATCCTTTACCCCCGCATATTTGAAATATATTTTCGATATTATTTTCCCGCGAACGTGTCCAGAGTACGGGGCACATAGAAACAGGCCAATCATTTCTTCATTTATGAATTTATCTGCAAATATTTAATACATTCTGGGAATTGATCTGCGACTACACTGCAGATTGCGTGTGGGGTGAAATTTGATTCGTTTCTTGGCCTCATCAACCGAATGGAATATATAAGTCATAAGTCAAACGATTTTAGCTGGCCCCCAGGAATGGCCTTTGCATAGAATCACAGAATCAAATCGTTGCTTGTTGCTACAGAGAATGCGATCAGCAAACGAAAGTAGCACAAAGTCATGCACACGACATGCATGTTGTTTTTTTTACTGTGACTCGTTGTTGCACTTTTTCTTGGGGCTGTGTTCAGCTAAAAAGAGAATAGATAGAAGGGCAGAAGGAAGTAGAGTTATGCCTGGTTCCCATTCTCAGATATAGCAGAAGTCATTCACACGACATGCAGGTTGTTTTTGTTTTCAAATTGCTTTTTCTGTGACTCGCTGTTGCACTTTTTCTTGAGGTTGTGTTCAGCTAAAAAGAGAACAGATAGAAGGGCAGAAGAAGGTAGAGTTATGGCTGGCCATGCACAGATATAGCAGAAGTCATGCACACGACATGCATGTTGTTTTTTTTTACTGTGACTCGTTGTTGCACTTTTTCTTGAGGTTGTGTTCAGCTAAAAAGAAAACAGATAGAAGGGCAGAAGGCAGTAGAGTTCCCATTCTCAGATATAGTAGAATATTGAATCCTTATAGCAGGCATTCGGAATGAAATAGCGCTGGAAACCGACACAGAATGTTCTTAAATCACACTCCAGGAATGAAAGCCAACAGAGTGCAGTAGAAGTATCCCCTAAATACTGTCCTGAATCACGTATATTAATGCTCAATTCGAGCAGCATAGTAGCGGATGACTGACTATATGTAGCTTCAGCTTTGCCTATACTCTATATAGAGTATTATTATTAGCAGCCCAAATCAATGTACACTCTTACTCATCCGTTACCCGATTCCAATCCAAGAATCTTTATACAATATCCGACTGAAAGGCACACACCATCATCATCATCATCATCATCATCCATGTCCGATTCGAGCTGTAATCTCACTCCTATGGCGGGTGTATAGAAACGGAAATACAAAATATAAATAAATGCCACACACCAGAGCCGCCTCCTTTGGCTTTTCCTTCTTATCAAGAGAGAGAGGGAGGAAATTATAAAAAATAATAATAATAAAATGAAACCACTTATGGCACACACTTGTTGCATATTTCTATACTTATTTTTCTGTTTTTTTGCAGTGGATTCTGGTGGGTGGCGTTGAAGGTATATTTATGATCTCAAAAATCAATGATACCGATGTGCGTCTGGAAATTGTGGGCCTACCCAAGGGCTATGTGATGCATTTTCATACCGAAAAGGAAATGAAATCATTCATCTCTTATCTGGGCATATACATCAGGTGAGTGTGTACACAGCCCCCCAACCCTGACTTGAATTGCATTTTACAAATATATTCTCCCCAAAACAGATTGACTGTTAAATGGATGCAGGATCTATGCCATTCGTATCGCACACCATCGCTGGAGGAGCTGGGAAATCTCAGCTGCCATGGCCCCATCGGTGGCAATTATTCGTTGATGAAGCTGCACGAGAATGGCGACAAGTGTGGCAGCTATATTGTGAGGCAATGTGATCGGGAATATAATACCTACTACATTGATATCAATACGAGAATGTATGTCGCAGATTTGTTATCTATATATATATTTTCTTTCTTATTTATACATGCCAAACCACAACCCCTCACAGCCCAGTTTTATCCTGCTTTATGCGCACGCTTTACTTTTCTTTGAAATCCAATCCAATGCGACGATGTTTGCTTTTGAAACTTCTCATTTATCATTAAGAACTTACCGAACGCATCCAAAGATAAGTTTTCTCGCTTGATTTTGGATCATTTTTGGAGCGCTTCGAAGCTTTGATCGGAATATTTATTTAGCATTTTGTTCACATTTGAGCGCTTAATCTCTCTTTTTTCTTTATCGCTACTGCGGCTTTCATTCAATATCGAATTTGAGTCACTGGAGATTAACAAACGCATGAGAAAACCCTTTGGCATACAGAATACAGAGCATGGGGCTGTGCTTAAACTTAGATTGACGATTGAGCTACTTAACTGGTGGCTAGCTAGCTGGCAAATGGAACGCCACAATCCTCTATCATTACAGATCTTTTTTTCTGTTTGAATTAAGCTCCGTCTAATCCCCTTTCCCTTTTAATTGTTGCCTCAAAACCACTGCATGCAAGTCTTTAACTCATTGAGAAGCCATTCTTGATTATAAATCATGCACACGACATGTATTTTTGTTATTTTTTTGAATTCCCGGCTTCAAGCATGCCCGGTCTTGGCATGTGCGTATGCTATGACCCTCAGGCCTAGCATTTCCATGGATATGCACTCCTTATATACTTAAATTAAACCCAAACTTCAACTATTCGTTATAGCACGGGTCGTAACACCGATCATGAACGCTGCAAAACGGAAACATTGAAGATCCTGCGCAAGGATGCACAGTGGGTGCTCTGCTACAATGAGGGCCAGCATACGTTTCTCGATCTGCTGGAGCTGGCCCAGTTTATACCGGCAAACAGTCCGGACCGTCTGCGTGTGCCCGCGTCCAAGTACGACAAGCCGCCGCTCCTGCTGTTGTGCTTGCCAAAGAATCTGAAAGCCAAAAAGACTGACATGGAGCTGAGCGAAGCGGAGCTCCAGCGTCGCAATCCGCAGATCTTCAATCCCAAAACAGATCTGCAATGGTATCCAGATTCGATAACGCTCAGCGAGGATGGCATGATGTTCACGATGCGCGGCGATTGGATACAACAGAGCCTGGTGAAGGATGTGTCCGTGACGATGAAGATGCTGAAGAACGATGGCAATTTCATGGAGTTCTTCAAGCTAGCCCAAACCTGGAGCCTCATACAGTCGCCGCAGTTCATCAAGCTGTACGGCCTGACCCTCTCCGACCCGTACACCATGGTGATGGAGTACTCCCGCTATGGGCCGCTCCACAAGTTCCTGCTGGAGAAGCGCGACGCAGTGTCGCTCCACTGCCTGCTCGATCTGATGCACGGCCTTGTGCGGGGCATACACTATCTGGAGGATAACAAGATCATACACAGCTACATACGCTGCAGCAACTTGTATGTGACCAAATTTGATCCGGAAATGTCGATGCTCGATGCCAAGATCAGTGATCCCGGCTATCCGCGACCCTACAAAGAATCTGAGTGAGTCCCAAAAACACGCGCAGGCCACGTTGAAATTTGGTTAACCATTTTTGGGGCTGTCCTTTGCCTTACAGCTCACCCTGGATACCCGTCAAATACTACAGGAATCTGCAGGCGGCCAAACAGGATCTGGGCACACAACTGTGGGCCTTTGCCACCACCATCTATGAGATATTCTCGCGCTGCAAGCGCGATCTGAGAACGGTCAGTCAGGAGGAGCTGCTGAGCAATCGTCGGCAGGATAGCAACATTTTGCCACCCATCGATCCGGAGCTGTGCCCCCAGCTCATGTACGACACCATTATGGATGGCTGGAGCGATAATGCGGAGAAGCGTTTCAGCCATCACGATATCTTCTCGCGTCTGATTACCATGAAATCGGATATACAGCCCAACTATACGGCGGTGGTGGAGACCATACCAAGTGAGTGCCATATCCACTCTAATTTACACTTGAACCTGCAACCCTTTTCGCTTTATAGATGGAACAGAAATGCCAAATTACAATCAGGATTGTGTGCATGTCCTCGATGTGCAGAATATGCCGCAGGTGCTGAAGCTGAGCGACTGTCGTGTGATTTACAGTCCACAGAATATCATTGGCAAGGGCCACTATGGCGTCGTTTTCAGGGGCACCATCGACTATGACAATCGGACGCGTCCGTCCGAGAATGTGGCCATCAAGAAGCTAAACACGATGCAGGTGACGCAGGACTTTCAGCGTGAGATAGTCATCATGCGCAATCTGGAGCATCCGAATGTGGTTAAATTCAAATACTGGGACAAGAATACCCACAGCATCATAATGGAGTATTTGGATGGCTCCTTTGATGTCTATCTGCGGTACAAGGCACCAGATCTGACCACAAATCGATTGCTACGCTTTGCCCTTGAAATAGCGCATGTAAGTAGAGCATAAGTAGAGAACCGGAACGTATCTCATTCATTGTTCTATATGGGGGTCACAGGGCATGAATTACTTGTCTGGCAAGGGTCTGATTCATCGGGATTTGGCTGCACGCAATATACTGGTGGAACGCAAGAGTCACATCAATTTCGACTGTGTGAAGATCTCGGACTTTGGCCTGGCACAGTTTGCCAACTCTGAGGGCTACTACTATGCCAAAAGCAATCGGGATATACCCATCAAATGGTACTTAAATAACTCTTTGTTGTATGTTCCCATTTCTAACTCTCCTTTTGTGTATATTTAGGTATTCACCGGAGGCCACTTCTACCTGTAAATTCTCATCGTACTCGGATGTCTGGAGCTATGGCGTGACGCTCTACGAGATGTTCACACGTGGCGAGGCGCCCAATTTATCGCCGCCACAAACGAGCCAAGAAAATTTCCTCAATCGCCTAAACAAGGGCGAAAGGTGAAGAACAATTAGAATATTTTGAAATATGATTTGAACTGTTCCGAGTGCAGCTGTGTCTTATCGCAATCACTATTCATGTCAATACATATTATTGACACTTTAACGTCAAAGATTTTAATTGGATTCTTATATAATTTAATGTGTTTTCTTTTTTGTTTGTTTGTTTATAGACTGCCACAGTCGCCGGGCATTACGGATTTTGTATACAACGAACTGATGCTGGCCTGCTGGAATGCCATACCACGTGCCCGGCCCACATTTAGTCGAATTATAGAGATTATCAATGCCGAAATTGGCAATAATGTGGCGGGCACAAGCACGAGCATAGCAGCAGGGACAGCAGCAGCAGCAGCAACGACGACGGAAACATTAGAAACATAATTCAGTAATTCAAAAGCGCACATCACTTGGGGGGAATGAATGTACATCGACAGCTGCAGAGGTCAGTCAGTCTGTGGCCTGAATGAGAGAGTCAAAACCAGAAAGTGTTCTGAACACTAAATGTTTTTATTTTCAATGCTAATCCTATCTACTATATATTAAGAGACTTGAAAGTTTTTTATTAAGCTTCTAGCATTAGCATTAGCGCATTTGAATGTGTGTGTACGTTTTTCAAAAACACTAAATAACTAAACAATGCCCTCACTCCCCCACACTTGACGAGAACCGCCGAAGGTTTTTTAAAATGTAATTTTTAAATGTTTAAATGGCTCCCGAAACATCTGTCTCCCCCCCTTAAGAATATTACTAAAGAAATTCTCAATCCAATGTGTTATATTTTAGCTAACTTTGTTAAATATTGTTAAGCTTTGTGCGTCATATACATAATAATAATAATATAAACCATATACATAAAGATATATATATTTTTTTTTAAATAATGGTATAGTTTTTTAATGACTAAATTGTAGGGCTGCACAATCAATGTAAATACATAAATATTCAATTAAGTCTAAGCTTTAAACAAGTGCAAATCCTACTATAATAATAATCTTAACTATAACAAATTTTAAGAAAAAATATTAGGGGTTCTGTTCCCCACCCTTCTAAATGTACAGATTTTTAATACGTATGCGACTCTAAGTTTAATTAACATGCAAAAACCATAAACTATAAACAAAAAAACAATGTGCACATATAGTTTTTAAGCGGCTGTTATTGTCAATTAATGTTGATCCAATGCCATTTTAAGTCAATATCCAATAATAATCACACACACACACAGAAAGCAACAGAAAACGAATAAAATAATACAGAAATGAATGTAATAATCTATTGTACTATATATATATTTACTATACATAAAGCATATATGTACTGATCAATATATGCAGCACCGCACACTACCACCCACTACCCCACTCTACCCCCCCACTGGCACAATAACTTATTATTGATGTTAACTAAAAGGATATTTATTCCTCAAATAAATCAAATTTTTCCTACGTGTTTAAAATGGCTCGAAAATGTTTTACTTAATTTATGATTTAGAGTTTTTTTTATTACATTTCAGGCACTGAAGCTGTCTGACTCTCACGCACAAGACTGAAAGAGAGCGCAATATCTGCTTGTACTCTTCCCTCTCACTTTCGTTTATTGGGGGTTTTGATTGTGCCTCAAATCAAATTACAAATTAAATGCTAAATATGCTAAAAATTACTAAATGTTTTTCTAATTAATTAGGCAGTAAAGCAGGGAGCATTTTTTAAACGAAAAATATATATATATATTTTTATTTATTTGTGTTTTTTTTTCTATTTTCATATACAATTTGTGCTTAAATAGTGCATATAAAATGTGTATAATAGGTGGCAGAAAATAGCCAGCATAATTAATAAATATTTTTGATACAATTTTCAAATGTGAGCATTCAATTTTAAGGCTCGCTGCTCGACTGCTCCTAATCCTCTACAAATGTGTATCAAAAATATTTACTTAATTTCTGCTATATATAGTATGAACTTAATTCTAGGTTTAAAATCATTTAATGCTATTTATACTAGTCTAAACTATTTGTCTTGTTCGGGCATACCTTAAGTCTTTTGTGGCCACATTTTAAACATAATCGAAGCTTAAATTTAGTTAAATTTTGGGTTGCACTTAAACTTAATTGCTAGCTGCTAAAACATTTAAATACATTTAAATGTGGGTGTGGCCTAGGGATAAACAGTTGATTGATTGGTACCTTAAATGCCAAAATATTACCTTTGCGATGATCCTTGCAATTCAAATCCAGAGAGAGAGAGAGTCAGTTGCCAGGTTCCTCGTAGTCGTATCGGTAGAATGGCTTATGGCTGATGCTACGCTTCACCGTATGCTAGGAGCTTTCCGCATTCTTCTTCTTGAGCGTCTCCATGACCCCGGCAAAGTCCGCCGTCTTCTTTTTGGCCGACTTCGGTGTGGATGTCTGGCTGCGTACACGCATCTGTGTGGGCGCCACATCGTCGCTGAAATCAAAGTCATTCGCCTTCTGCGGCCTGTGGAAGTAAACCATGGTTATCTATGGAAGGGCTAATGATTGTGCAGCTTACTCCTGCTCAATGGCGTCGGTGGCCTGTTCCAGCTCCTTGCTATTACCCCCAGAACTGGCGTCCGGCGAGGGTGCCCGCCGGCCGGGGAATTGCCACTGCAACTCCGGTATATTGCCTGCCTCGAGCATCAGATAGTAGCTCTCCAGCTCCTCGGCATTTGCTGAGAACTTGTCGGCTGTTGTGGCTGGCTCCACATCTGTTGCCATTATTTGTTTATGTTTCCTACTTCCTAGTTCCTAGTCCTGTCTGGTCTGCCTACCCTTGGCTTGGGGTATTATATTCTTCTTGTGTTCATTTACGCGCACGCTTCATTCGATAGCATCTCCCGAAGCATCTCTGCGCAAGTGCTGGAAACTGGCCGAATCCGCGCCAGCATTGGAGCGCGTAATTTGAAGGTATAATTCCGGTGGTCTGCTGCTCCTCCTACTGCTGTTTGGCGGCATCGATGGGCTTCGGCTCCGGCTCCTTGCTATTTGCATCCGTATTCTTCTCCATAAGTGGCTTTCTGTCAGCGGAATTGGCGCCCGGCGATGGCGCGGTCTCCTGGCGTCCAGGGCTTTCCCACTGTAACTCCAGTATTTCACCAGTCTCGAGCAAGCGATAGTATATCTCCAGCTCCTCAACATTTTCGGCTTTTGCGATTGCTGGTACTCTTGCCTTTGTCATTTTTAATTTATTATTTCTGCCTTTTTCTTGGGTATTTTTTTTTATTAGCACCGGCCGTGCGGTTTCGATAGCTTTCAGAACTGCAACTCTGCGTCAGTGTGGTGCTGCAAACCGGACAAAGTGATGAATGTCTGAGGCGCGCAATTTGAAATGGAATTGGCATCGATGCACAGAAATGCTTGGAATGGCAGACAAAAACACACAAAATATGTGTCTGGGGGAGGATTCTAGTAGATTGATACAAAGATTATTCAAAATTAAAATACAAAGATTTCAAGGAAGAGGCCACAAATATTTTTTAATTGTTTGGGAAGTGCTAAAAACGTTGCCGAGCTGTCAACAAAAACAGACTGCCATTTGTCGGCCGCTTTAATGTGCCTTCTATAAACAAAAGCCAGGCATTGGGGCATTGGGTTTAGGCTGTTCGAAAGTTGATCCAAGCTTCGCTTCCTATTGCCATTCCCAGCGGAATTCCAATCCATTTCGAGTTTAAACAAAAACTCATGTTGCATAAAGCACCGACCACCCCATCCACAGATAAGAAATTGCCTCGAACACGACACGGCACGGCACAGCGGCAGCATGTGTGTGAGGGGGACACACACATTGGAATATTTTGGTTTTACTTTTATTTATTTACTTTTGTGATTACTAAATTCTTAGAACTTTATTCAAAATCTTTTACCCCACGCATGCATCCATCCCATCTCCTCGTTGTCCTCACGCTCTCGCTCTCGATCTCTCTCTCTCTTTCATTTAAATATCCAACACTGATATCCTGGATCTGGAGGGATACCACAACCGATTACGATTACCGGATACGTGTCCTCTTTGTCTCTCTCTCACTCTCACGTTCTTTCGTTCGTTCGCTCGCTCGCACTGTCCTGCATCCTGCATCTTGCATCTTGCATGTTGCATGTGTTGCAGCAGCTTGCTTCTTGCACTTTTCGTTCTATATAGCTTACAGATACATACATTATACATAAAGTATTATTAATATTGTTGTTGCTGTTGGTTGTTGTTGGTTGGTTGTTTGTTTTTTGTATACTCGTATATAAAAAAGAATAATTATACATATTCCATAATTAATAATAAATCCATAATAATTAAAAACACACACAATTTGATTGCAAGAAAGAATTTCTACAATACGTAATTAAATACGGATACATCCTGATCGTTGGTATTGCCACCCCCACCCCCGCCGCCGCCTCCACCGCCACGATTTGATGATCCTGATGACTTATTCGAGCCATGTGCGGCAATGGTTAGCTGATTGGTCTGATGTATAACCGATGTGATGTCGCTTTGCGATGCAGATATATCCTTGCTGGTGAGCACATCCGAACTGCTCGAGCCGGACGAGATGTGGCGCTCGGTGATGCCGTACTGTATCGGCTGATAGCCGTGACTGGGATTGTACGTGGCCGAGTATGGCATATATATGGGGGGATTCGGCAGCGGCCCAATGTCGCTGGTGATGCTCTCCGTGTCCGCATGGCTGAGCGCATGCTGGCCGTGCGTATGCGGATGCTGCTGCTGCTGCTGCTGCTGGTGGGGATGATTGAGGGAGCGCAGATTGGGATTGCGCTCGTCGTTGACCACATAATAGCACTGCTCGGAGAAGGTCAGCTTGTTGACCGTATGCTTGATGTAATTGTTGCGCAGCATCGCCGAGACTATGCGTCGCGCCTCCCTTCGATCCTGCACATCCTCGACATTCTCCAGCACCCAGTTGACGGCATCGGCGCCAATGAACGCATTCGGTATGGTTATCTTTAGCCACATGCGATCACGGATCTCCAGGCCGCTGTCCGGCTTCGTCATGGCCTTGACTATCTCCTCGAGATTGTTCTGGTCGAGCCGCTCCTTAATAGGCTCCGGTATATCGGCAATAATACTGTCGTGCGAGGTTAGCGCCTGGGTGTGCGCCACCCAGGCACCGGGATCAATCGGCCGCACCGGCTCCGTGCGCGGTATGGTGAAGTAGCCCTTGGGATTCGGGTCCCAGCACTTGGCCACCACCAGCTTGATGGGTCCCGGCTTCTGTACGACCTCGCGCAGCACGCGCACCGCCTCGTCGTTGGTCATGTTCTCGAAATTCACATCGTTCACCTGCAGTATCATGTCGCCCGGCTCGATCCGGCCATCCAGTGCGACGGCCCCGCCCTTCATGATGCTGCCCACATAGATGCCGCCGTCGCCGCCGCGATTCGATTGGCCCACAATCGAGATGCCCAGAAAATTGACGGCCTCCATGTTGATCGAGACGGTGATGATGTTCAGGGACATGGTCGAGTCGGTTATGGAGCTGTATGAGGAGGTGCGCGACATGCTGGGCGCTCGCTTTTTGCGCCTCTGCGGCTTCTTGCGCACCTGCAGCCGCTGCACGCTGCTGTAGTCGGTCATGTCGCGGTCCAGCGTCAGCTCCGACTCGGTGCCAAAGAGGCTGGTCGAGTCGAGATCGCTCGACAGCACCGATGCCGATTGATATGTGAGCGGTGGCGGCTGCAGCATTTGATTATTGATTAGACCACCGCCGCCGCCGGACAGCTTCTGTTGCTGCTGCTGCTGCTGCAGGTGGTGCTGCTGATGCTGCTGCTGCTGTTGCTGGTGCTGTTGATGCTGCTGCTGCTGTTGCTGCTGCTGCTGCTGCTGCAGGGCAAGATGCGTGCGGACATTGGCCCGGCCGAGGCCGACCATTTCACATTCGCTGGTGGGCAGCTCTGAGCAGTTGTCCGACTGATTGGTGCCATCGGCGGAAACCAGCCAGGAGACGACGCGGCCATTGAAGCAAGGCAAGATGGTGGCATCGTCGGCTATCTCCTCCTTGACGACACCAAAGTCGGCGTCCATTGACTTGAAGAAGTACTTGTAGTTGTTGTTCTGTTTATTGAGCACCAGCTTGAAGTCCTTGAGGGTTACCTGCGACGAGGGTATGGGTATTTTCACCAAATAGGGTGTCGTCTCATCGTCAATATGATAAATGACTTTCGTCTCTTGTCCATTTGGTCTATCTGTATCCATTGCGTCTGCCTGTTGTTTCTGTTTCTGTTGTTGTTGCTGCAGCCTGCCTGGCTCTAATCGGGTCTATCGTCTCACACTCTCTCTTTCTCTCTCTCTGTCTCTCTCTCCCTCTGACTCTCACTTAATAAATTCGTGCGATTTATTTTGCCGTTTTTCCTTTTTTTGCAGCGCGATGATTCTGCTGCTACCGATGATATTATTTATGCCTTAAACACACTCTTTTCCCTTTGCACAAATTTGAATATTTTTTCATATGTGCGTCGGCTCGGCACTCCACTCTCCACTCCACTCCTCCACAACTCCTCAACTCCACACTCCACTCACTGCTGCTGCTGCTGTTGCTGCCCTCTGCCTCTCTGCTTCTGCCTCTCTGCTTGCTTTTTGGGTTGGGTGTCAATGGAACTGCAGCTCCTCCTCCATTTGAATAAAAAGCACAACAGCCACGGCCCCAGCAATTGGCAGGGTAGCGTATTTGTATTTAATTTATTTCGCTTCTCATTGATGGCTCACAATTCGGGGGGGCGGTTAGCAACAAAAGATTAACCGAATAATAACAAAAAAACAGCTCGAAATTCACTTTTTGTCGTAGTTTTGTAGGGATGTAAAAAAAAAGCATCGCTTTATAAGTCTCATCTCCAACCGATGTGTTTCATATCGATAGCACGTCACCTACACAACTACGCCGGTGTTTTTTTTTTTTTGAGACAACGGCGTCAAAGAATATACCGTCTGAGCCATAGAAATATACCAAAAAAAATATACCATAAAAATGCCCATGAAAATTAAATGCCACAATTATGATATGCGGTCTAGTGTTGCTAGCTAACTAGCATCCTCACCACTGAACATGTAATTTTCTCCGATTGATTCATTCATTTTCCACAAGTTTGGCTAATTTTAAGGACACTCCTGTGGTTATGCGATATATCGTCATGGTTGTGTGCAATACGAATTCATCCCCTGTTGGCAATATATCGAACAGGAGACTGTTCTGTAATCGATTTGTGACTGTTTAATATTTATTTTAGTTTTCAAATGAATTTTTTTTTTTTTTAACAAGTCAAGCTAACTATATAGAAAATTTATGAATTTTTAGGCTAAAAATATTAATTGCTTAAAAATTGTGCACGAGTCATTCTCCGGTCGCGAGAATTGAATGAAATTGTATGCACAAATATTGTAATGAAAGAATTTGCATAGAGTAAAGTTTTTTTTATTGACGGATCGTTCATCGGTGAGAATTCATTATTTCGTGAACTGTTTCTCCATGGTTTCTCGTTACAAGATAAAAAGACACGAAACCAATTTGTAGAATTCGATTCTCCAGAACCCCTCAAAAGGTAATACAATAATCCCAATAATTCACCAATTGAATACGAATACATTTTAATGTGATTTCTGTTTATTTATTATTATTATTATTATTGGGGGAGGGGATGGGGTTCGTTCTCCAATTAAATGTACAATTATTTAAATTACAATCTTCTTTTCTTTCATTCCAGTGTAGATGTAGACAGACATACTAATATATATAAAAATATATATATATATATACGGGTTACATACGATTTACACAACTAATTTCCATCAAAAGAATGTTTTTTTTTTTTTTAGTATAATTGCAGAAAAAAAACAATTGAAATAATTCTTTTTTGTTTTTTTTTCCTTTTTTTGTTTAAATTATCGCCAAAAAAAATACATATTAAATAATTGTTATAAGTCAAAAGGGATCCATCCACACTCTCTCTCTCGCTCTGGTGGATAATGTTAGGGGGAGGGATCTGAAACAACTCTTAGAGAATAAAATATATCTGTGTGGGGGGATGTGGGGACTGGGGCGGGGGTAGGTGTTTTGTTTACATATCTTATATAGCAAAAGTAATTATTATTTAATATTAAAATGATACATATTTCAGTATGTAATCATGCATTGTCCATTAACCAGGGATTGCTAAAATTATAATCGCTAATCGTTCTCGTTTCTCTCCACATATTTACCTCCCTTCCTCCCTCCCTCCCGTCTACTCTATTTTTCGTCTCTCTTTTCTTCCCACACTTGTTGCAAGTACCCGGAACTATTATTCTTTTTCTTCTCCTTCTTCTGTGTAGTGCGTTTTTCTTCTGATTTCTTTTAACTCCTTTTACATTTAGAAATATTCTTGTATATATATCTGATAAACGTATGTGTAATGTGTATGTGTGTGTGTGTGATTGTGTGTTTGTGTGTGTGTGTGGCGAAAACACCAACCAGCTAATAATTATGCTAAAGCAACTATTAAAAACTAATGTAATCCGATTCTCGACATACAAAAAAAAAAAAAAAAAAAATACATTATAATTCTACACTCATTTATACCAGGGGAGGGGGGCGGGCCCGGGGGAATGGCGGATGGATATACATATAGAGATAATCCTCCTCCTTCGTGCCATCACCTCCTGCTGCTCCTGCTGCTATCTGGCGGCTACGTTCTGCCGCCTGCTTTTTATAGTACATGATTTGATGATTCCATCTGTCCATCCGACCGGGTCCTACTTTGAGTTGACCATCTCCACCAGTTGGCTATTCAGATTGAGCGTGTCCACAATGTCCAGCAATATTTCGACATCCTTCATGCAGGCGACCGTCTCTGGGGCGCCCATCAGATTGACATGCTTGCCATCGATGTTCGCATAGAAGCATCGGTTCTTGAATATAATGGCCCGATCGTATGGCACCCGGCACTTGCTACGATCGACCACCAGGCGACGGAAGAGCACACACGATGGCTGATACTTGTGGCGATCCTCCTCGGGTATGTTGTACACCTTCAGGTCGCCCGTGAATATGGTCATTGTCTGGCGCTGCATGATCGTCGGCGACACCTTGTAGAGGGTCACCTTGCTGCTCCACTTGACCGAGGGCATCTTGATGCGTGCCGCCACATTTGCCAGCTTGACGAGCGGCAGCTCCAGCAGCGTACGCTGGTGACGCGTCTTTTCGGGCAGCTCACGTGGCTTGCTGATCACATGCCAGGTCTCGTAGCAGGTGATCTTCTTGATAACGCGGCCATCCTCCTCCCGCACTGTCGTTGTCTCTGGCGGAAAGTATTTTGGCTTCTTCTTCACCTTGTTCTCGTTCTCCACCTCCTCAACGTCATCATCGTCATGGCCATCGGCCTCATCGGCATCATCGCTATCCGGATCTTTGGCGGCAGCGGCAGCATTAGCCTTGTTCTCTTTGCTGTAACGCTGCTGCTTCTGCTGCTGCGTTGAAGCATTCGCTGAAGCATTGATGGGTGATGGCTTCTTGAGGCTCTCATCATTGCCCTCGGTGAGTAGCTTGGACAACTTGCGATCGCCCGTGGCATAGCTATTTCGACTGCTATTTGTGGTCGCATTCGAAGAGAGTATGGGACGACGTGCCGCATATTTCGCTGTAGCTGCTGCTGCAGCCTGGCCTCCTCCTCCTCCTCGATTGGGAGTAGCAGCAGCGGCAGCTTTAGCTGTTGCAGCAGCAGCAGCTGGGGGTACCACACGGCGTGCGGCAACTGGTGGTGATGGTGATGATAGTTCGCCCTCACTCTCATCGAGATCTAGATCAATATCGGCCTCATCCTCCTCGGTATCCAAATCCGTGGGATACAGCTCTTTGCCCATGTTCAGCAGCGGCTTAATGGGCTTTGCCTTTTTGCCCATCTCCGCATTGAGGATACGGGGACGTGGCTTGGCCTGGTTCTGGTTTTGATTCTGATTCTGGCTGACGGTCTGCTGCTGCTGCTTCTTGTTGAACGTGGCCGAAGCCTTGACCCGTTTGGGTGGACCACCCGGCGATGTGTTATTATTACTTGGGGGACTCGATGCCGAGGAGGTGGGCATTGCTGCTGATCCCGAACCCGAGCCCGTGGTAGGTCTATCGCCGACGAGTATGTTACGTGTCCTGGGTCGACCCACCGACAATTTCTTGCTGGCGGCATTCAAGGTGCTCGACGGGCCAATGTTTGTGCGACTGATGAGCACATCATCCTGGTTGATAATGTCATCGATATTCACAATCGTGAACGTGGGCACATCCTCGATCATCTTGCTCTCCGACGGACTGGCAGCCAGCAACTTGGCGCTGCTATTCCTCCTGGCCCCTCCTGTTGTGGCGTTGCTGTTCAACTTAATGGTCGCCGTGGCTGCGGGCCGCTGTTTATTGATCAGTGCCCCCGCCCCCGCCGATGTGGGTGCCGTGCGCAGTCCGCTGTTGCTGCCACTGCTGCCAACGAGTGTCTTGGCTCGGGCCAGAGGGGCAGCAGGCGTTAGCTTGGTGCCGCCGCCGCCACCGTTGATCACTGGCACACTGCGATTGGCTCCACCCGCTGACAGGACCATGCGCTTGCGTGCCACGGGACTGTCTGCGGCATCCTCGAGCTTACGCTTTGCATGCCCCTCCGAGCCCGGTGTCAGACTGCTGCGATTGCCCATGGACACTGCCATGGTGCGGCGCAGCTGCTGCAGTTGTGTCGCATTCCGTCCGGCACTCGACGTCAGCTTGGATTGGGCACCCGCACTGGCGGCGGGTGTGGCAGTCGCTGCATTTGCCGATTTGGGCGGACGTCCACGTCCACGCTTCACGGGCTGCACTGGCGTCGGTAATTTCTCGTGACGCATCTCCTCCTGATACTCATCCTCGCTCATATCATCATCATCGTCATCGGACTTGTGCATCTGCGGATTGTAGGCCACATCGTTCAGCTCATCGTCGTTGTCCTCGTCCAGATCGAGCAGATCGTGTATGTCGTGGTATTTGGTGGTGGGATAGACCTTCGAGTTGGAGCTGCCGCCGCCGCCGCCGCCGCGCTGCTGGCGCGCCGAGGGAGTGTCGCTGCTGGCCAGGGAGGCCAGGTACTTTGGTGTGACCAGGTCCTCGCTGGCGTACTTGGGATTCGGCTTGATCGAGCGACGCGAGCGACTGGCGGCAATCGTTGGCGGCGGCGAGACCGACACCATTTGGGAAACCTTCGCTTGTTTGTACATCTTCGGTGTCTTGGGACTGTGTGTGGTGATCTCCTGTGTGTGTGTCGTCGCCCTGCGACCGGTTAGGGTCCGACGGATTGTGGGTGTAGCCAGCGGACTGAGATGCTTGGCCGCTGGTGTGGCGGCTGCCGGTGGTGGTGCTACTACTGCCGAATTGCGTCGCTTGGCGGCCAGGCCCGGTCCCGTCAACCTTTTGGCGGGCGTCTGTATTGTTGACGATTTGGGCAGCGATGGCGCCGACAATGCCGCCAATGGTGGTGGTGGCCTCCGTGTGGGATTGGGTGTGGATGTAATGGCCACCGCCGTATCCCCCTTGGACTGGCGCAACCGCCTGGCGGCAACCACAGCTGCTGGAGGTGACAGCTTGTACTTTTCTAGGGCAGCCCGCTGACGCGCTTTGCTGCCGCCGCCAACAACGAAATGCTCCGTCGACGAGATGGTCGTTGCCCGCTTAGAGGTGCGCGTCGCGCGTCGTGGGCTATCGGCGTTTGGTAGGGCGGCAATGGCGGCGGTTCTGTGCGCTATGGTTCGAACTGAATTCGATTTAACGGCTGCTGCGGCGGCTCCGGCTGCTCCTCCAGTGGCGGCAACCGATGGTTGATGATAACCCCCCCTCAGATTCTTTACGTATACAATGCACGTACGAGTCTTTCCTGTCTCAGCATCCGTCTTTTTTCCAGCTGGCATCTTTCATATGGTCCCTGCAATAGCAATTCGTTCGGAAATATTATTTTTTTCTTTTATTATTATTATTTGTTCCTAATTCTACAGCTATGCAAATGTATGTTCGCGCGCGTATGTGTGTGTGTGCGTGTGTAGGCAATAGGCAACGCTACCTACGGTTATATTTCAGCTCTGGCAACTCTGGCGCCTATTTTCGTCACTTTTTTGGTGGCTCTCGCTCGCATTTGGTTGGGAATTTACGCTGATTTTTTTTCGCGCGCCACACACACACACACATACACACTCGCGCGCATATATATATTAATATAATATGAATGCCCGTGGGGGGGGACACACTTCAAAATGTTTAATGTTGTTTTGAATGTACTTACAAGAATGGATTTACATTTTCTCAAGTTTTGTTTTTCGCTTAATGCTTATTTTCTTCTCTCGCCTCTTTCGGTCGCGCACTTTCACTACACACAGAGAGCGAACTATTTTCGATTGCGTGGGACAAATACGTCCCTGTTCAGCACCGTTGTATGTCCGTTCGCTTTTTTTCTTTTTAATATTTTTGTATTTTTACCGCTTGTGTGTGGCAATAGTTTTTTGTTTTTTTTTTTTTGGCTTCTTGTTTTTATTATTGCCTCGTCCCGATTAAATGCAACTTGCAAGTTGGTAACTGCGCTGCAACTGAACGCAACAGAGAAGAGCAGAAGTGGCGTTTATCGCAGTGGTGGCAACACATGAGTGGCAGCCCCGAAAGAGAGCGACGACAATGGCAATGTTTTTCTACCCAACTGTACCACTCACACACACGCACCCCGTGCGTTGTTGTTGCTGCGCGGCTGGCTGGCTGCTGTTGCTGCTGCCTGCTAGGCGAGAGCGCTGCTAATTCGTTTTTATTTGTGTCACTGCGAAAACCGATTGCAATAAAATTAACCCTTGCTATTGCATATTTTTGCTCAATTTGCTCGATTTGTCAATTGCCGCGCTTTAATTTTTTTCACTTGAAGGGGGAACGAAAAATCTACAGCAACACAATTGAATGCAACGATATGAGGGCCGAGAGTGTGAGTGAGAGCACAGTACGGAATGAAACGAAATGAAAAGAGAGAGGACGGAAATACAGTGCTGTAGGTCGAGGGCTGTCGGTTGCTGGCAGTGGTGGTAAACGCTGAACTGCATTCAATGCGGTCACACCATTTTATTCCCCTCCCTCCTACCAACCCACCCGATGACAATTAATTAAATGCAATAAATACACTTCCTTTTGAACAGGCTTAGCCCGATCTTGAGGTTGATTTCCGTTTATTATACATTTACTACATTTGGCTTCGCAATGTCCTTAGAATAGTCCACTCCACTCCAGTCCACTCCACTACTTTGTCAACGCAGATGGCTGGGGGCAGCGGAACTTGGCCATTTCCACCTCCGCTTCGGCAAAGCTGAATCGGTTGAAGGAGAAGTATTCGGGAACTTTGTAGCCGCCGGAGGCTGAAGCGCCTGGACCCACTGGAGCTGATGTCGGTTTGACGCAGTTGCTGCTCAGGCCCGTGACTTTGGTATTGGTCGGAGGAGCGCCAGCTCCACTGCTGCGTCCAGCTGGATTGGAACCGCCCTTGATTTGGGTGTAGCAACGGCACATCACCGGCCCGACACTTCGTGCGCGTGAAAACATATTTATGGCCCAAAACTGACGAAAAACTTTCAACAAAAATTATTCACGTAATCGTATCAACAACAATACAACCAATGCGACCAGTGCTCTGCACGACAAAAGCTAGGTGACCCCACCACATAGCAACACTGCCAATCACGCTGCTCTGGTAACACTGAAAGGTGCAACCCACAGATGGATGTCAATTTCAAAACAAACTGCAAATATTTAACTAAATTAGGTTTATTCTGAACATTCTATGGCTATTTTCTCTTCTTGAACTTCGGCTGCGCCTTGCCATAATGCTGGTCGATGTTGGAAACGGGCGCACGCTTCTTCTGCTTGCGTTCCTCATTGTTTTTGCTGCGGCACTTAACGCTCGCCGCACCAGCTTGATTTTTGCCCAGCTGATGAAACTTCTTTCGCTCCTCCCGTATGTTCTTCAGTCGCTGCCGCTCATCCTTCAGCTCCTTGTAGTTTTTGGCCGCCTTCTTTGGCGGCTTGGCGCCCAGCTTGATCAGTTTGAAAATCTCCATTTTGCGCTTATTCTTGGTCACCCGCTGATTGCTCATCGCAAAGTTGAGCACCTCATGGCGCGCCTTTTTGATATCGAACTCTGGATTTATGTCCATGCCTGCCGTCTTGTGGGGTTGCCTTTGCCCAGATCCGGATGTTTCTTGCTGTTTGCTGTCTGGCACCGACTTCTGGTATTGCGGCTCCTGGAACACCAATGCCTTGAATTCGCAGTTGGCCTGCCGCTTTTCAGCCGCAAGTGCAGCCCGTGTGGGCACGGGCTTGAAATCTTCGCTGATGTTCATGGCGAACACGCGTAGGTCAAGCCAAAAAAATGTAAATAAACTCAAACCAAAATATAGAATGGAATGCACATGTACCAGTGCCCCAAAAGCTACTAATTTTGGCCAAACTGCGTGTCACATTTTTTCAGCAGTGTGGCAGCTCTATGTATTACTTATGTAGTTAATATGTAGCAAATGTGTAGTTATTGTGTAAGTTAAATGTACATATTTTATGACCTTTTGTTTGATTAAACCTTATTTTATTGTACATCAAATGGAATAATGCACTTCAAACTTACCAAACCTTTTGGAAAATATATTAATGTATCGTAGAAAATTACATAATCAGTGCTGCGGGTTACAGCTAGCTGGCAATCCCAAGCCGAATATTAAAATCGATTAATATCTACGCAGTCACGGCAGGCAGTGCTGTTGAACAGGGTGCCCAATCAAAATCAAGTCTCCATTTTGTGGTTTCAAAAAAATATACATATAATTAATATTCAAAAAACATTTTCGCACACATTTTGTACTTAAAGATAAAAAAAAACAAAAAAAAAATAAAGCATAAACTAAATGAAAGAAATTCGTATTAAGCTCTCCCTATGTTTTTCTAGATACTAGAAGATAAATTGAATAATTGACTCGAAAGATAATGGTTATACATGGGTAGATATTGGAATTTGTTCTAAAACCTAAAGCAATGGCACTAAAAACTAATAAAAAAAAAGAATTATATATATATATTGGGGGGTGGTGAGGGGCTTTGGGGTTTTAGTATCTTGTGGGCGGGGGGACCAGGGAATAATATATAAATAACATCCTCGGGCATGGAGGAGGGCTAAAGCTAGTTTGTGCCTTGAAGCAGCGTCGGCAGGGAAGCAGCAGCAGCGCCCCCTCAAACCGACTTTATGAGACGATCCTGCCGCTCAAAGAGCTTCGTCTTATTCGCCAGCGTCTCCGCGGCAGTGGCAATAACGCCATGGGTGCTGCTGCTGGCAGCGATCGTCGCTGCCTCCGTTGCCATCTGGTTGTCCTGGGTGAGGGTGACGAGGCACTCGCGGAAGGCCAGCAGAAACTCGTCGGCATTCTCGCGACTGAAGCACATGGGCGGCTTTAGCTTGATCACATTGTCATTGGGGCCGTCGGAGCTGACCAGCACCTGGTGCAGCTGCTTCATGCGATTGACCAGCCAGCGGGCGGACTTGGTGTCCGGTGTGCGTCCCTCGCGCTCCTTCACCAGCTCAATGCCCACAAACAGTCCCACGCCGCGCACATCGCCGATGCAATCGAACTCCTGCTTGAGGTGGCCGCACTCGCGCAGCAGGTAGTCGCCCATCTGGAGGGCGTTCTGCTGCAGTCCCTCCTGGTCGATGACCCGCATCACGGCATTGGCAATGGCACAGGACACCGGATTGCCGCCATACGTATTGAAGTAGGCCACTCCGGTGGCGTGGAAGGCCTGCGCTATCTCCTGGGTGGTGACCACAGCGCCCACCGGATGCCCGTTGCCCATGGGCTTGGCCACGCACACAATGTCCGGCACCACGGCCTGCGTCTCGAAGGCCCAGTAGTGGGTGCCCACGCGGCCGAAGCCCACCTGCACCTCGTCGGCGATGCAGAGGCCGCCCGTGGAGCGGACGGCATCGTAGACGGCCTGGAAGTAGCCGGGCGGTGGCAGTATCTGGCCGCCGCAGCTCTGCAGGCTCTCCGCTATGAAGGCGGCCACGCCCTGGCCCTTGGCCAGCTGGCGCTGGCATATCTCCTCGATGGGATGGGCATAGAGGGCGCCCAGATCCGCATTGGGGTACATCTTGTCCGTGAACTGGCCGCCATAGGTGTCCGGGCAGGGGGCCACGTGCACATAGTCGGGCTTCTTCTCGCCACCCGGCTGATTGAACTTGTACGGCGACACCTCCATCACCGCCTGCAAGTGTCCATGGTAGGCACTAAAAGAGAGAGAGACAAGCCGGAGGGATATAAGCATCATGCGGAGAGATCATTCTTTGTTGGACTTACTGGTCAAGGGTGATCACATCCTGGCGCTTGGTGTAGTTACGGGCCAGCCGTAGTGCCAGGTCATTGGCCTCCGAGCCCGAGTTGACGAAAAAGCACACGGACAGCGGCTCCGGCATCTTGCTGGTCAGCGTCTGGGCACACTGCACCAGCTCATCGTGCAGGAATCGATTGTTTGTCGATATGGTGGCCATCTGCATTGCACCGGCACGCACCACCTCCGGATGGCAGTGACCCACTGCAAAATACATAGCAAAGCAGTGTTAGAAAATATCTAAAAATGCAGTTCCCTCCCCGCTCTCAAGCTCAAGCTCTAGGTTCCATTTCCCCCAGTTTCATTTAGGCCACAGAGATCAACTGTACTTTTCCCGCTAGCGGACGCAACGAGCGAATTCGACTCAGTCCAAGACTCTCGATTCGCGCCCGCCCATGGTCAAACTAGAGTGAAATCTAAACTGAAGTGCGTAATCAGCGCAACCAAAGATAGAACAGAACAGAAATACACTTATGTATGTAGTACTACTATCAACTAGACAGGCAGACAGGGTGGGAGGGGCAAGCAAGCACTAAAAACACACAGAGAGAAAACGTGTAGGAATCGCGTGCGCTTCACGTGATACCCATGGGGCGGCTACGACTACCACAACGAGCAGCAGCTGTCTTATCGCTGGTGATGGGCGAATCCAAATTAGAATTGGAACCACACAAAAGGTGGGATAGGGGCGGGGGAGAGTGCCAACTAGTAGATGAGGCATATGCCTCGTCGTACATTTTGTTGACCCCCAAAAAAAACTCTACGTAATCAGTCAACAGCCGGATAGTAGTCGACCCAGTGGGCGGCAGTCAGTACCCCAAGCAAGTGGCTTATCATCGGCATCCCGTAGCTGTCGGATCGGCTGCCGGGGCCTGACGCGCCGCCAACTTGGACCCGGGCCTGTCTGCTTTAGCTCTCAAACCCACAGAACACAAAAAAAACAGTAAGTAAAGTGTATTTTCGGTGTCACACAATCGCCAGCATCGATCGATGCGCAAACGGCGGGGCGATAACGCCCCCAAGGTGGGACATGGAACGTGGAACGTGGCTTGTGGGACAGTCCTCCAGTGTGTTCACGTGTTTTATTTATTTCATTTATTTTTAGGCCTGGTGACACCATACAATGGGGTAAATTTAAGCGCTTTATTGGCGGTATTTTTCGCTAATCTGCAGAACACTTCAGAAATGATTGGGCGGGCGGTTCAAGTAATTATTTTAGCTGGACTTTGTATCGATTGAGATTGCTAAGGATGGAAGGTTTTCCATTCCGATATTCCATTCCAAAATGCAGTTATGAAGGGGTGAAGAGTTCTGCAGTAACCTTGATGCTTTTTATGGTATAAAAAAATAGCTAAAAAATGCATCTAACAGGTGCTGAAAATATCTTGATTATATTTACAGTGGAAGAATGTATTTAAAGGTATCTAAAATGTATTTTTAAAGTGGAATATGTCTCTAAAAGTAATCTCTAAAATTGACTCTCTGCGCATATAATATTCCGTGTGGATCGGATTGGTGTTACAATGTATCATAACGACATTTTCTTTGCTTTTCGCAACAATCATCATACATAGTCTACAATCTATATGGGGAATGGAACGTGTAGGAATAGTATCTATAGGCTAACTGTTTGTTCGACTTTTCACGACCCCCATTCAGAGAGAGTGAGAGAGGGATAGATGTGTGTGTTTTTCTGATTATCTATACAGAATTTTCCACTCGCAATGGCATGTATGCATAGAGTCGCCGCCATCAGCTGATTGCATAGAGAGGCAGGCAGCAGCACTGCTAAAACAAATATTGAAACTGGACTAGGAATGGGCAGGCAGGGGGAATGTGGAATGGGACTGTACGCACTATGGCATCGGGAATGGGATTGGGACAATGCATGCATTTGGTTTGGCTTTAGCTGATTGTGTGTGTATGGCTATCTCAAGTACATTTCCATTCGGCACGAGACGTTCACATGTTGCTCGACGCCCCTCCGGCCTGATAAGGCGCTGTGCTGTGTGCCCCATTCCAATGCGTACTGTCCGGCCCTGTCCGGTAGTCCCCGGAGTCGGAAAAGTAGCACGAGATTACAAAGAACGTGGCGATCGCAAAGCGTGCGTGCGTCTGTCCACTCGGTCGGTCGGTCGGTTCGCTCGTCTTCTTCATGTTTCATAATAGCAATAAACAAGCTTCGCCTCGAGTTGTTGTTCTCACTTCAGATGAAGGGATGGGGTATGGTTGATCGGCCAACACGTGCACCTTCATGGCATGGCCTTATCACGTTTATAGAGTAGTTCTAGTTTCTATTCGAGTCGATTAAAACTGATTTCATACGTATGTACGGGGCTTGGCTCTTCGCTTGTTATTATTGGATGGATGTGTTTTGCTGTTGCTATTGTGCCTGTAGGCCATGAGACTTTTGGTTCCACGTTGCACAGGTTACATAAAGGCACTTCTACGCAGGAGTGATAGATCATATGATCGATGTAGGAGAGATAAAGCGATCAATGCAGGTGGGATCAAACGATCAATGCAGTAGAGGGGGTTCATATGATCAATGCAGGAGAGATCGTGCGATCTACGCAGGAGAAATCATACGATCAATGCAGGAGAGATCGTGCGATCTACGCAGGAGAAACCATACGATCAATGCAGCAGAGATCAAACGATTAATGCAGGAGGGATCATACGATCAATGCAGCAGAGATCGTACGATCGATGCAGGAGAGATCCTTCGATCTACGCAGGAGGGATCATAAGATCAACGCAGGAGAGATCGTGCGATCTACGCAGGAGAGATCATACGATCAATGCAGCAGAGATCAAACGATCTACGCAGGAGAGATCGTGCCAGCAATGCAAGAGGATACGATCGATGCAGGAGAGATCGTTCGATCTACGCAGGTGGGATCGCACGATCAATGCAGTAGAGGGGGATCATACGATCTACGCAGGAGGGATCATACGATCGATGCGCGAAAATAGGAAATGCGTCAATTGATCTTTAAGATCTTCCAAGTTGATGATCGTAGAGAATGATCTCTACTGCGGATTGAAGCGAAAACTAAAGGATCGTAATCTCTGCTTGGTTTCTTGGATGAAATGGCAAACTCAAATCAGTTTTTGGAACCTTTTATATGCAAGCTATCACACGTGTAGTAAATCTCTAACTAAACTATTTATAATCAAATGCTCTATCAGCAAATATAATTCAACACAAATAAAATGTAATTAATTAGCATTAGGATTTGAGCATTATCAGCTAAAGTTATAGGCGCATATTGGGACGATTTGGTGCATTGTTCAAATGATTGCTCTATAAATAGTACACAGTGGGGATGTATGGGCTCTTATCACTGGCTCCCCCACTGTTGATTTCCATTCAATTCGCAATGGCAACGTCCGCTGGGTGCCCCCAGCCTGTGCCCGTTTCCCCAACCCCTCCCCCCTACACAGGTCTTTCTTATCAGCGATGACAGCATAAATTGAGTGCAAAAAAACAAAAAACAAAATAACAAAAACATCAATTAAACAAATCATATGAAACTGCGTTTGAAAACCAAACACTTGACCATAACGCAGAATGGCCAACAAAAGGTTGCTGGGTACTGGTTGCTGGTTGCTGGATTTCTGGTTACTGATTTCCGGGTTGCATATGGAAAATTGTCAAAATTGAATGGAAAATTCCATACACAAACAGGTTTTCGTTAAATTGGCAAATTGTCCGCAGAGGCAGAGGTAGAGGCAGAGGCAGTGGCAGCGGCAGACGTCAATCTTCGTTGTTGTTGTTGGCGTACCCTACCCGGAATGCATTGGATTTGGCCGGACCCCGCTTGCATATGATACGCAAATGTGCATTACATATACACATTTAATTTTGCTTGATTTTTTGGGATGTTATTGTATAGGTATTGCTTTCTTTCTTAATCATCAGCCCAGACTGTGCCCCGTAATGTCGGGGCCCGAAAATCGACACTGCGATGGGGCCAGATACAGATTCAGATCCAGATGTCAGGCGGCAGGCGTCAGGCCTGTGTCGGGGCCCGAAATATCATTCATTATGACCGAGGGGGGGCCCGCCGGCTGCCCAACACAGGCAGCATCTAAAATCAGACACCAGGCGCACACCACCAGCTCACACTTGGCAATTGACATTGATAAGGCTGACTCAGTACGGTTATGGAGGGGCACAAACAATACAGAAACAGAATCAGAAGCAGAAATTCAATCGGGGCCGGGGCCTGAACATGCCTCTCTCTGATGTCTGGGCCTGTTTTTTTTCTGTACTCTACTCTAATGTGTCGTAACCTTGAACTTGATTGCCAAATACTCGCTGCTCTCTCTCTCGCTGGCATGCACATTGCAACCAATAGAGAAAAGGGGCACGTACTCTACGCGTATAACTAGATATTCAGAATGAATGATACATACATAGATCCCATCCACATCAGGCCCCGTTTCCCAGCTTCAGTTTTAGATTGGATTGGAACTTACCATGTGCCACATTGTTAATGCAGTCCAGATAGCGTGTGCCCTCCTCATCGAACATATACTGGCCCTGTCCGCGTACAATTTTCAGTGGATCAGAGCGATAGAAAAGCTGACAAGCTTGCCTAAAAGATATAGTATTAAAAAAGGGAATTAGTACGGGGAAAAAATAAATACTTAGTGCAAAAAGTGCAACACAAATGACGTACGAATGACGTACTATCTAGCACTGAGACTGTACTTTGTATTTGGCGGGGCCTGTGGGGCCTCCCACACCTGTGTGTGATAATTTCCCACTGCGATTATCGTGCTTCTACGATCTGCAAATGTTTGATAAACATTTTACGACTTCATGCACTTGATGCAAACAAAGGGGAATAATAATCGAAATGATTAAATTTAATCATTTTGCTGCGTATTTATTTGGCTGCCTTTAAATGTTCTTTTTTTGGGTAAAATTTGCTTAAAGTTGCAGCATGAAAGTGAAAAGCGGAAAATGTTGAATTTTCCCGATGCTGTTCGGTGTTTTTTTGTTGCCAAGCGTTCAAAAAATAATCAATAGCCAAAGAGCCAAAAATAAATGAGTGTAGGAGCCAACGTTTTACTTTCGGCAAAAAAAAAAAAAAAAAAGTTTTCAACATTTGATGTTGTTGTTGCACGTGGCAACAGAAAGGGAGAGCAACAGAGCAGAGCAAAGCAGAGCAGAGGAGAGCAAAGCAGAGGCAAGCCGAAGCAGACGCGATGAGTGTGTGTTGCCTCCTCGGTTGGGGGATGCCGTTGCCATTGCCATTGCCGTTGCCGCTTGACCTTGACAGCCAAAACGGAAAATCAAGGGAAGGTCGGTCGGTCGGGCAGCACAATGGGGCAGGCAGGATGTGAAGGCTAATAAGACGAAACGACTGGAAGGAAGGCTGAAGGCTGCTCCATGCACTGGATGCACGCACCTCTTATGTACTATATGACTTACCCGATATGTTTGTTACGCAGCTTAATGGTCTCCGTCTTGGACAGCTGTTCGCTGGCCACCGCCACCGACTTTGATTGCTCTTGTGCGAAAGGCATTTTACAAGATTTTTTGTTTTGTTTAACTATTTGATTTGAATTGAAATTAAGTTTTACAAAACTTTGTCGCACTTTTTGGACTGTGTGGAGTTTAGCTCTGCAATAGCTAAATGCAAACTGCAACTGGAATTTGTAAGTGTGCAACGC
This sequence comes from Drosophila bifasciata, assembly GCA_009664405.1. NCBI lineage: Eukaryota > Metazoa > Arthropoda > Insecta > Diptera > Drosophilidae > Drosophila > Drosophila bifasciata. Next base: position 35,688,999 of record CM019041.1, read on the forward strand.
TGCAACTGTTAGAGGCTGTTGTTATCCCGGCAAAAGGATATGTGGCACTGATTTGTGGATGGGCTGATGATTATCGCTGGCTAAAGGCACGGGACGCCTTCACGTCTTTGGGTGCTTGGAAATTGTCGCCGAATGACAAATTCTATGCGAGAGTGTAGCATTTTTATAACAGAGGCCGAGGCTACGACGGTTGGGCCCACTGTCGAGCGCTGTTGTTGCTTGTCGGTGCTGTTAGAATAGCAGCCGGCTGTTAACAGTGCCGCCTGTGCGCTGTTGTTGTCTGTTGCCTGTTAGAAGAATGTTATCGCTGACACTGCTGCTGCTGCTGCTGCTGTTAGAATTGCCACTGTTGCTGCTACTGTCTTTCTCTCTCTCTCTCTCTCTGTCTGTCTCTGTGTGCGTGGCCAAAGTATATTAAATGAAAGGTAAGTCGCCCAATACCTAGAGTAATAAATAGGCACTGCACTTTATTATTATGAGAGGAGACCAAAGACCAAAGAGTAATTAATGTGAAGTGCACTTTATTATTATGAGAGGAGGCCTGGTTTGTTTCCTTTTCATGGGAATGCTAACACGAAGCCAACCTCAATTAAATGTACCCTGGACATGTGTACGTGTGCGTGCGTTACTGTATATGTATGCATCGCACGACAGCGTACACGTGACTCGAACGTTCTGCTACTATCATTATCCCCCTCTCACTCTACCAATCACACACACGCTCCCTCTCACACTACTACTCTCTCGCTCAACACCAACGCTTGAGTGCATGCGTGTGTGTGTGTGTGTGTGTGAGTGTGTGTATGATAACACCAATCACACAGTTAGGAATTTGGCGCAATGTGCATAGGGCCAGAGCAAGGTGCATTTACACAGGGTGAAGCCATTCCCAGAGGGCGCTCGTGCTTGCCTCCATCCAAAATCAAGCCATGGGGAAGCTATTGCTTTACCCATCCAAAGTAGATAACATTATTTCGTTGTCATTTCCCATTAATATTGGGAATTAGAATTAAGAATTAGAATTAATTAAGAAACTCAAAATATAAAATTGGAACGAACCATTGAACTTATTTTCCATACTAATATTTGCACAAAAAATACCACAAATTGATCGTCCCATCTTTAGCGATAACAATAAGAAACTATCGGCGGCAGCAGACGCGTCGAACGGACAAAACAACTCTGTCTATCGGTAAGAGAACTACTAATTATTTTAAATAAACCATTAAATTCCGTGCTACATACGTTTCAGCTTGTATTACCAGAAACCAGAAAGGAAATGGAAGATCCACGCGATCCACGTGATCCACGTTCTGCAGAGCAGCTGAAGGCAAGCCGAGCCCAACTTGAAATGGATATGGCAGAGCTTAGAGGCAGGATCGAAGAGTGCAGCCATGAGCTGGACCAACTGAGCAACGACTTGGTGAGTTGAGACTAGATCTCCCTTCTAATTTCCTTAACTGATCCTGAGTTTGTGTGTCTTCTGTTCAGAATGCATTTACGGCTGATATCATAGAGGAAACTCAAAGCCTGGATGAGTACATAAGTCTGCACCTTCTAATTTTACTGACATTACAGTCAATGAATTAATGAATTTTCACCATCGAATTTTCGTTATACTGAAGATATTTTTGTACGCCAAATAAATCTTTGATTCAATCGTTAAATACTAGTGGCTGTAGTCTGATTTCTCTCGCTGGTCTTTCCCTCGGTATCCCAGTAACCGATGAGTTTTGCTGTCAATTAGAATTTGGAAATGTTTTATTCAATCTGAGTTTTGGAATGCTTGAGGAATAAATTCAGTTGCTGAAACTCAATTGTTGAATTCTCTCCTCTACTTACCTCTCCACTGTTGCACTTGCTGGCGGCCAAAATGGGCTTGGAGGATGAAGTCCTCCTGATTCGGGATCAGCTTATCCAGATAACGACCAGCGATGTTGATGGTTCACGAACGGAAGAGGCCTTGGATCTGCTGGAGGCCCTGCAAAGGCTGGACATCGACCTGGAAATGCTGGTCAAGACGCAAGTCGGCAGAGCTGTCAACGCTCTGCGCAGGAGCACCCAGGACGACAACGTGAACACCCTGTCCCGGATCATGATCAAGAAATGGAAACGCTTTCTGTCCAGCCCGGCCCCGGCTTCAGCGCCGGCTTCAGTCCCAGGCCCAGCCCCAAGCCCAGTCCCAATCCCAGCCCCAGCCAACCCAGACATCGGTACAGCCCAGTCCTCGAGTTTCGGCTATGAGTTAGAGTCTGGCACCACCAGCAGCACCAGCAGCAGCTCCTCCTCGGAGGACAAATGTGGAATGACGGCTGACATGACGAATGCCGTGCGCTTGAAGTGCCGAGAAATGCTGACCACGGCCCTGGAGGTCGGTGCTGTGCCCGAAGGTTGTGCCGGGCCCGAGGTAATGGCCGCCCAGCTTGAGGAAGCCATCTTCGCGGAGTTCAATAAGACGGACACAAGGTACAAGAATCGCATTCGATCGCGTGTGTCCAATCTGAAGGATCCGAAGAACCCAGAGCTGCGTCGCAATTTCCTGTGCGGCGCCATCTCTGTCGAGCAGCTGGTCAAGATGACACCCGAGCAAATGGCCAGCGACGAGATGAAGAAGCTGCGCGAGAAGTTCGTCTGGGAGGCCATCAACGCTGCCCAGCTGGCCTTCGTGCAGGAATCCACTGCAGATGTCTTCGATTGCAACAATGTCGATTCGCCATCGAACCCCTGATCCCCTAATCATCTGCATTCAGCAATCGCTGAAAGTTCACACTGTATCACACCCACACAGATCCATGTATTCAAATAGCAACCACCCACATAGATACTCCATTAGACACGATATTAGATATTTCAATAAACATTAACTATATGTAAGCACTAGCTGCCATAGATCTGAGCAATCGGTAGTGGAGGAAGTGGACTGGTGCGCTTCTGGTCCCAGATCTTCGTGAACTCTGCTAGAGCAACAGCAATGTTAACAGGCTGTAATCGCTCTCTATTATCGAGGTGGTGCAACGAGCGACGAGCGATTGAGTATACGTATAACGAGTGGCATATAATCGCTCTTGTGTGCGTTTTTATTCACTGGGAATGTACATAATTATGATGCAGATGCTTGATTCTTGATATATACTTATTACAATAACATTTAACATAGAAAATAAGGCACACATGAGCAAAACATTAACATTGAGCTTAACAACTATATGGAATAAATATAAATGGTGTGCGAGTACTGTGAGCAGGATATGCTACGGAGCTGGTTAGCTTAGCTGACTATTTACGGCACAAGTCGTGCATTCGCATCATCGACTGGGTAGTCTCCCCCAAATTGTCCGCCTGTGGGGGCATCATCGTCAAAGTCTGCCACCAGAATGTCCGGCACCTGTCTGTCCCCTCCGCCTCCTGCTCCCCCTGCTGCCTTCCGTCCATTGTCCAGCGTGTATAGTTCGCTTGCCTGCGAACAAAAGGCAGAGAGAGTGACATAGAGGATGATTAGAAAATGGCATCAGTCTTGGTATTGAGTCTTGGGACTCACTCTGGAGTTTTCGAGTAGCATCTCGGTAGCCATCTGTGAGCCGCTGGACGTCTGTTTTGGTCGCAGCAATCTCTGGAAAACATTCGGCATGCCAAATTGCTGAGCCGCAAAGGAGGACGAGGTGGTGCCCGTCGCATTGCTGCTGCTGTGGTGGCTTGACGCCATCCCACCATCCATCCCGTTGATGCCGACGGTGGCCTCGCTCCTTTCGTGATCGATGAACGCCTTGCCGTCGATCGTCGACAGCGGATTCTGGAAATGGAGGTTAATGTTGAGATCCCTGTGGCCGCGCTGCCGCCACTGATAGTACATGTACCCAAGTCCGGCTGCCAACGAGCCCACCACCAGCACCAGGAGAGCCATCAGCCACCTGTGGATGGCCGAGTGACTGGACTGCGGCCTGTCCTGCCTGCTTGCGCCCACCTCCAGTTCACTGATGGAGCCATGGGGGCACTGTTCGCCCTCGGGCACCACCTGGCTGCCGCACATGCACTCGTACCCGTAGTCGGCCAGGATGCACATGCCGTGGCAGTGTGCGTGGTGGCACGGATTGCTCACTGGCATCGGCTGCCTCGATCTACCGGCCACCACTATGTCCTGGGCATTGAGCACATTCAGATTGATCGACTTGCAGATCCGCTCGCCGTAGAGGCGACACCGCACCGCCTCCTTGGAGCCGAGATTGACAATGTACGCGTGATTCTCGTAGATGCTCAGCCCCGAGGGCTGCTTCACGGCATGCGACTTCTGCAGCAAGACCTCCGGCCTGCGGTGTGGCCCCGCTCCGGACCGTAATCTGTAGCTGATCCGCTCGAGGGTGCGGCTGTGCATGTCGAGGTAGTAGAGCTGCTGCTGGTGCGGATCGAGGGCCAGGGCCGTCATGTAGCTGTCCTTCTTGTGCAGCATCAGCTCCTTGTGGCTGCCGTCGAGACGGGCCACATGCAGCTCGGCGCTGGCATGCCCAAAGCCCTCCAGTCGCATGGCAATGTAGAAGAGTCGCCCGTGGTAGCCATCGATGGCCAGGTGCCTGAGGTGCATGTGTGTCTTCACCTGGAGAATGCGGCCGCACATGCGGGCGGGGAAGCTGCAGGCGTAGATCTCCTGCGAGGCACTGCCACCGGCCAGCACATACACATTGCCGGTGGCCCAGTCGACGGCCAGCTTGGTGGGCGATGGCACCGCCAGGGCGCGCACAACGAAACCCCGACGCAGATCCACCTGATAGACGACGCCCTGCTCCTCGCTGGAGAAGTAGCCCATCTGCCGTCCCATGTCCACGTCGAAGCCATCGATGCGCGAGTCATTGGCCGACCAGGCCACCTGCAGCATCATCGGCTGCTCGCTGAGATTCCGCACCTCGTTGTAGCTGCTGAAGAGCAGCGTGGCGCCCGCCTGTAGGCTCTTGCAGCTGACCCGATCCTGGCGCAGCATAAAGTCCGCATGGCACTGGCACTGATAGCCGCCGAGGGTGTTCTCGCATATCTGGGCGCACGGCTGGCCGTCCAGGCACTCGTTCACATCCACACAGCTGCGCTGATCCGTGTCCAGGCGATAGCCATCGAAGCAGGAGCACACGGCGCCCGCTGGTGTGGCACGGCACTTGTGCTGGCACACGGGACGTCCGCCACCAGAGGCGCTGCTGGCCCGGCAGGCTGTCACACACTGCGGCCCCTCGTCATTGCCATTCTGGCAGTCGGGGAAGCTGTTGCACACCCGCGACATGTCCACGCACTCCCCGTCCTGGCAGTCGAACAGATGCGGACGGCAGGCACGACGCGCCGTCGTCCACGGCTGGCTGAGTGTCTGATTCTGTATCTTGTCGCAGGCCTCCTCATCGCTGCCATCGAGACAGTCCCTGGCCCGATCGCAGCGGAACTCCTTGCGGATGCACTGCTTCCCGCTGCGGCACTGGAACTCATTGATGCTGCAAATGTCGCCACAGTCCGCCTCATCCTCGCCGCGTGGGCATTCTGCCGTTCCGTTGCAGCGCACTGCCGGATCCAGGCAAAGCTTCAGATTGCTGGCACACTGATACAGCTGGGCGCCGCAGGAGATGTTCTCCTTGGCCTGGCCATGGGCGCCGCAGTTGAGCTCGTCCGACAGATCCCCGCAGTCGTTGTGCCCGTCGCAGACGAGTCGCCTGTCCAGGCACTGGCCCAGCAGGCAGCGATGCATATCCGCCGGACACTGGCGCTGGCCGCACTTGTCATGCTCGTCGGAGGCATCACTGCAGTCGATCCGGCCATCGCATTCCCAGCTGCCGGCTATGCAGGCACCGTTGCTGCACTGGAACATTCCCGCCGCGTCACAGCTGGCCGGCGAGTCGCACTTGGCCGCCTCCTCGTCCGTGTTGTCGCCGCAATCGTTTTTGCCATCGCACATGAGGCTCTGGTCCACACACTTGCCATTGTCACAGGCCATCTGATGGGCGTGGCAGCTTTTGGTTTTATCTGAAACGAGGATTGAGAAATCATTAAAGAATCATTCGTAAGGGTAGATGGTTTGGGGGGAGACCTACCAAACTGCGAACAATGCAGCTCATCGGAATTGTCGGGGCAATCCTTGTGGCCATCGCAACGCCTGTCCTTGTCCACACAGTCCTCGGCATTGTGGCAGGCAAACTGTCGGGGACCGCACATGACCTTCGGCCTGGGCTTGTGCCCCTCGTCGCAGTCCTGCTCGTCGGAACGATCCACACAATCCTGTCGCCCGTTGCAGCGATGGGCCAGGGTGAGGCACTCGCCGCTGCTGTGGCAACGGAACTCACAGTCGAGCGCCTCCAGGCAGGTGCGATTGGTGGCATCGCGATACACAAAGCCCACGGGGCAGAGGCAGGTGGCTGCCAGCTGGCCCGCGCCCACACAGATGTGCGAACAGCCGCCATTCTGATGCTGGCAGGCATGCTGCTGGTGCATCTGCAGCTGCTCCTCGCCCAGGCTCACGCTGGCCGCCAGGGAGAGACGCCAGGGCGGCACCCCCATGGACAGGGGATACTGGCCGTGGGTGTCGCCGTCGCCGTCGCTGCCTCGTGTTGGCACCACATCGATGCGCTTGCGCGGTCCCATGTTGCTCTTGTGGGCCCAGTAAATGGATGCGGAGCCCAGTTCGCTCCAGAACAGATCCTGATGCACCAGGACGAGGCTGTAGGGGCGCCGCAGCTTGGCGCGGAACATCATTGCCTGCGTCTGGCGGTAGTCCGTGTACCGGATCATTCCCATATCGCTGTCCGACCAGTACAGCCTGTGCTTCTCATAGTCGGTGGCCATCTTGATGTCGTCATCGCCCAGCTCGTCCTCGAAGACATGCGTCGGCGAACCCCTGCCGCTCAGCGGCAGCCTGTCGATGTAGCTCTGCCTGCGCCCCTTGAGCGCCACATACAGATACCCCTCCGCGGGCATCACACTCAGTCCAATGGGTGACTCCTGGCCGGCATAGAATCGGATGAGGGCCCGCTGTCGGGTGTGGAACGAGTACAGCTCCAGCACGCGACGCTCGGCATCGGACCAGTACAGATTCTGGCTGAGATGATCGAAGGCCAGGGCGCTCACATTGCCCAGGTTCGAGCTGATTAAAGTCCTCAGTGGTTTTCCGTCTCCGTGTGCCTGCTCCTGTCCCGGCTGATACTCCACAATGATGCGACGCTCGTTGTCTGCTATGATCAGGGTGCCATTGATGCTGTTGTACACCATCTCGCTGACGACACAGTCCAGGGCATGGCTGGCGCTCACCACATGCCGGCCAAAGGCCGTGTGCTCGATCTCCAGCAGGTACTGGCCGACGCCCACGAACAGTCGCTGCCTCTTCACCGTCTGCATGCAGCGCTGCTGATCGGGCGCCAGTCGCATGCCATCCGGACAGGCACAGCTGTGGCCGCCCGCCTCGGGCTCGGCCAGCAGGCACAGATGCGAGCATCTGGCTTGGGCACAGGCATTTGGAGTCTGCGGCTGCTTGGCCGGATGATAGATGTGCACCGCGTAGATGGTGCGATCTTTGGCCAGGACACGGTGCCGTTTGCCGGAGTACTTGTGGCAGGCATGGATGCTCTTGGTGCCCCAGTCCGACCAGTACAGCTGATCCTCGTACACGGCCAGGCCGTACGGATGCTTCAGCATGCCATCGAGCACGGTGCGACGGCCGCTGCCATCGGGTCGGACCGTCTGCACGCTGCCCAGCTTGGCGTCCACCCAGTAGATCCTCTGCTGGTGCATATCGAGGGCGATGCCGTTCGGCCAGTGTATGTTCTCGCTGACAATCGGCGTGGAGTGCGCTCCGTCCATGGAGGCGCGCACAATCATGGGCTTTATGCCCCAGTCGGTCCAGAACATTTGGCCGCGCTGCGGCCACAGGGCCAGTCCCCGGGGCTGGTGCACATCCTCCGAGACGAGAGCCACACAGCTGTGGGCGTCGTGCGAACAGACGGCAATGTGTCCCATCACATTGTCCGAAAAGTAAATGTTCTGCGTGAGCCAGTCGACGGCCAGATCCTCGGGTGCATCGAGGCCAGAGGTGAGCAGAATCTCGGCATGGCTGCCATCCGACTTGGCCTTCACAATGCTCTCCGCCTCGTTCTGTATGTTCGTCCAGTAGATGTGGCTGCCATCGTACGCCACGCCAATCACTTTGCTCAGATTCCCGGCCACCTGGTAGACGTGATGCCTGCTCCAGTGGTTCCCAGTGCCGCTGCCCAGCTGCATGCCCATGACATTCATCTGGGTGGTGTACAGCAGCAGGGGGTGCTCGCTGGAGCTGGTGTCAGTGGCGCGACAAGTGCGATTGTCCCTGTCCAGCTGGTAGCCGGGATCGCAGAGGCAGCGATAGCCGCCTGAGGTGTTCTCACAGCTCTGGCTGCACAGCTCCGGCTCGCTCTCCTGGCACTCGTCAATGTCCTCGCACTGGTCCCGGAACTTGGCCAGCCGAAAGCCGGCACGGCAATAGCACTGCGCCCCGTCGCTGGGCATCATGTGGCAGGTGGCGCCGGCCGGGCACGTCTTGCTGCTGCAGTCCGGCTTGCTGTGACAGGCCTCGGTCTCATCGCTGCCATCCGTACAGTCGCTGTGGCCGTCACACACTTTCGCCAGCGGCAGGCAACGCTCCGTGTTGCGGCACATGAACTTTCCCACCTGCGGCTGGCAGAGATCCACTAGGAGACAATAGAAACAGATTGATATGTGGACACTAGAGTCACCTCTGTTGTTAGCTTACCGCAACCAAGCTCATCGCTGCCATCGCCACAGTCATCGACGCCGTCGCAGAGCCACTGCTTGCGCTGCAGGCAGCGCCCATTGGGGCAGAGATGACCCCTGCAGCTGGCCGCGGATTGTGAGCTGCAGCCGGCCACCTCGTCGGAGCTGTCCGCACAGTCTGGCTTGCCGTCGCACTGGAACTCGATGGGTATGCAGCTGCGATCCCGCTGGCACATGTACTGGCTGGAGCTGCAGTTGCGGGCCGGCGCCTTCTGGCGGTAGCTACCGAAGCGCGTGGACACTGGGCAGTTGAGCTCATCCTCGCCGCCGGGGCAGTTGTCGATGCCGTTACATTTTAGTTCTGCTGCCAGGCAGGCTCCATGTGGCTGGGCGCACGGGAACCAATGCGGTTCCCGGCACAGCTTGTAGTCTGGAACGAATGAACGAAAATGAGGTTAGGTTGAGTGTGTGTGGGGGAAAATGGCGTCGAGTCTCATGCGTGCCCCTACCGCAGTCCAATTCATCTGTGGCATCGGTGCAGTCGCTTCGTCCGTCACACATCTTCGCCTGTAAGATGCAGCTACCGTCCCTGCACTGGAATTGTTCTTCATCGCACCGCGTGTTCGCTGGTCCCGACGCGGCGGCAGCAAACGCACAGAAAATGAGCAGACACATTGCCAGACGGCACCACCAAGCTGGGCGGCAGGACAATTGCGGCGGCCAGTGGCCTCCATGGTGACGTTTTCCTCGCACATTTTCGCAATTGAAAGTTGGATTTGCGGTGCTTTCGTTACAGTTACGCACTCCGTAGCCGTTCCCGTTGCATACGGTTTTCGTGTGAGAGGTTAGGTTGAGCATTTGCCAGTTGCTGGATCTCATGGCCAAATAGTTCACTACCCCCTTCGCTTCTTTCGTGTGCAAACAGGTGGTGCCTACGCACATTCAACACAAACTATAACGATTTTCACCCTACGACACTTTTATTCACGTGCAATAACAAAATAAACGAAAGAAAAGAAAATTAACAGATATTGTGGCTTGCAGCTTGAAGAGCCGAAAGCGAATTGAACGAGAAAATTCATTTGCAATTCCAATCTCGATCACGCCAGCTTGGAAGGGTTCCGTTAGAATAGTGTAACCGCTCTTCGTGTAAATACTAAACGCGTTTTAACATAATCGTAATGTAAAGTTACAAGTTACATACATACATTACATATGTAGTTAGCGAAATATAACAAAACAAAAAATAAACAAGTTTCCATTAACAAATATTCGTGAGACGTGCTTGGCCTATTCCTGCAGATACTGATGCAGCATCTCATCGACGACATGCTGCAGTATTTTCGTGCCCTCCTCCAGCGGCGGTGCCATAATCCTCTCCAGCAGCTTCAGATTGAACAGGGGCTGGATTAGATTTCGCTTCAGCGCAAATGCCGGCATCATAATATTGAACTTGCGGCAGCTAAACTTGTTCTTTAGTGGCGGCACGCAAATCTGATTCTCTACGATTTCATTGTCCTCCAGATCGCCCCAATGGCAAGAGTTAACTACATTTTCCTCATCTTCATTGAGAGTGGCCGGCTTACAGCCCTTCCCCTTCGCCAGCGGTGTCTTCTTCTTCCGGGGCTTGTATATGCGTTTCGGCGGTGGCGGCGTCGCTGTTCGATTGGACTCGGGCTTGTGTTCCATTGGATTGAATTTCTGTGCCCAAACCGCCTGCAGCCTGGCCAGTTGCAGGTGCTCAGTGCGCTGCAGATTGCTATATAAGCTGTAGAGAATATCATCAACCACGCCCGTGGAGAAGTCGCGCGATTCGGTTATCCATGTCTCCGGCTCCTGTTTCCGCTTCCTCTTTTGCGGTGGATTCGCGACGCTCGAAGGTGTCGAAGGCTCGGTTTTTGGCTTCCACGCTGCTTTCCTTTTTCTAGTTTTTGGTACTGTTACCACCGCCGCAGGCTCTTTTTTTGTGCGAATCGACGGCTCTTTTTTTATGCCGATCGCATTTTTTGCATATTTTCTCTGCTCTTCTTCCCCTGGCTCTTTCTTTAAGCTTAGTGGAACGGCCGTTTCTTTTAGCCACTTGGGGTGTTTCAATTTGCACTTTGATGACATTTTATGGCATTTTATTTGCAATTTTAAATTGTTTTTACTATATCTAATTTGGCCAATTTGGTTGCACAACAGTGTGCACACACTTGATGGATGGCACGATCAATGCTCGATCAGCTGATCTGATCGCGTGATGTGGCAGCGCCAGCCGAGCAGCACCGTTCTTGATTTAAATTTCAATTCAAATTAAAATTCAAAGGGATTGGAATTGCAGCTAACAAGCAACAATTAATCATAGCGCCGTGATGTCATACCACAGCGCAGGCGATTGCAATGCGAAACCGAAACCCATTGCAACAATTAATAACGGTCAGAGCCGGACCCAGGTACCTGGGCCCGAAACTCAGTGAATTTATGAGCGACGACATCTAAACAAGACCAAAGCGCGACCGCAAAATGTCATAAAACCAAAACCAAAAACCAGAAGAGAGCATTTAAAGCAATATATGTACATATATCTGAATGGTATGAGTATACTTAAGGATAGAGCGCGACAAGCAGTGTTTTTGTGAGCTCTGGTCGCAGCTCTGTTTCACACGCCGTAGGGGGCGTGCCGCAGTAATAAAAAATATAAAACAAAAACAAAAACAATAACAAAGCAAAACAAATACTCCATATGGCTAGGCCAGACGTGGTTTTTCCATGGCTAACTAATTTGGGGACGGATGCCCCCGCTGCAATCGTTGGCTTTGTGTATGTCGTGGGATACCGCAAAAAAAAAAAACATGATGAACATTTCTAAACATTTTGGAGTCTTCCCGAACCGACCCGCCTCGACTGACTGTCTGTCTGTCCCCCTGCCCGACTGTCTGTCTGTCCGCCTGTCTGTATGTTGAGTAATGGGCCATGTCCGTTGACAAGCCATGGCAGGGCGTTAAAATTAGTTGGGTGCACAATATAATTCACTCACTTAGAAGCGTATAAAAAGTCGAGACGGCAGCAGTTTGGTCAACAGTTGCTCCCCATCATCCATTCGGTGCATACACACATAATCCTAACCCAAAAGAGATTCTCCACTCCAAAAGCAAGAAAATGGTAAGTACAGCAGGGACGGGACAGGATCCTTTGCCGGGCAAAGTGCTCAAATTTCTTGTACATCCCACAGAACTCCATCAGTGTGCTCGTGATTGTGGCTGCTGCCTGCCTGGTGGCACTCTGCTCCGCCGATGTCTCCCACTTGTCGCGCAGCTACTTGCCCCCGCAGAGCCTCGGCTACAATGGCGGATATTCGGGCTACTCGGGCTACAACTCGGGCGGCTACTCCTCATATCCATCGTACTCGAACGGCGGCTACTACTCTGGCGCCGGCTCCAGCTACGCTTCACCGCTGGTCTCGTCCAGCTACAGGAGCTATGTGGTGCCGCAGTATAGTGCAGGCTATGCCACGCCCTCGCGCACCTATCTGCCAGCGGACACCGGCTACTCTGGCTACAATGGACTGGATACCAAATACGCCAGCAACGGTGGCTACATCTACTAGTTAGAGCTGGTCCTGGACCTGGAACTGGACCTGTCCATCGAGGCATCCACTCTGCAGAAGCATATCCAATCTAATCCCTTATTTTAAGGCTTTTTTTTTGTGCAATTAACAAAATGAATAATTAAAGTTCATACATAAAAATGATATAAACGGTGTTATAAATTATATATATAAATACCTTTTGGATCCAGCCACTCGTCGTGCACAGTTCAACGAGATGGGACTAGCGAGAGCAGCGATGTTTCCGGCTGGAATTCCTGTTCAGAATTCGACGAACTGTGTCCATGAAATGTGCCAAAAGGCCGTCGTGATGCTCGTACATAGCGACAGCCACAGGGCTAAATGTGTTTCAGCCAAAGTAAAGCAATCCACATCCATTTTATATACACTCTTGAAGCTTGACCAGAAGGATGGACTCTTGCGAAAGCCCCGTTCACGAAGCTCTTGGACTAGCTTCATCTCAAAGTTGGCTGCTCAAACTGCTCAAACTTTGGCAATCAATAGTTAATGTTTATTAAATTTATCGCCTCTGGAACTGTCTTTACATCGTGTCTAATGGAGTATCTATGTGGGTGGTTGCTATTTGAATACATGGATCTGTGTGGGTGTTCTACAGTGTGAACTTTCAGCGATTGCTGAATGCAGATGATTAGGGGATCAGGGGTTCGATGGCGAATCGACATTGTTGCAATCGAAGACATCTGCAGTGGATTCCTGCACGAAGGCCAGCTGGGCAGCGTTGATGGCCTCCCAGACGAACTTCTCGCGCAGCTTCTTCATCTCGTCGCTGGCCATTTGCTCGGGTGTCATCTTGACCAGCTGCTCGACAGAGATGGCGCCGCACAGGAAATTGCGACGCAGCTCTGGGTTCTTCGGATCCTTCAGATTGGACACACGCGATCGAATGCGATTCTTGTACCTTGTGTCCGTCTTATTGAACTCCGCGAAGATGGCTTCCTCCAGCTGGGCGGCCATTACCTCGGGCCCGGCACAACCCTCGGGCACAGCACCGACCTCCAGGGCCGTGGTCAGCATTTCTAGGCACTTCAAGCGCACAGCATTCGTCATGTCAGCCGTCATTCCACTTTTGTCCTCCGATGAGGAGGTGCTGCCAGACTCTAACTCATAGCTGAAACTCGAGGACTGGGCTGTACCGATGTCTGGGTTGGCTGGGGCTGCGATTGGGACTGGGCTTGGGGCTGGGCCTGGGACTGGCGCTCGCTCTGGGGCTGAAGCCGGCGCTGGAGCCGGAGCCGGGCTGGACAGAAAGCGTTTCCATTTCTTGATCATGATCCGGGACAGGGTGTTCACGTTGTCGTCCTGGGTGCTCCTGCGCAGAGCGTTGACAGCTCTGCCGACTTGCGTCTTGACCAGCATTTCCAGGTCGATGTCCAGCCTTTGCAGGGCCTCCAGCAGATCCAAGGCCTCTTCCGTTCGTGAACCATCAACATCGCTGGTCGTTATCTGGATAAGCTGATCCCGAATCAGGAAGACTTCATCCTCCAAGCCCATTTTGGCCGACAGAGAGGTAAGAGGTTGCTATTGAAGCAATTCAACAATTGAGTTTCAGCAACTGAATTTATTCCTCAAGCATTCCAAAACTCAGATTGAATAAAACATTTGAAAATTCTGATTGACAGCAAAACTCATCGGTTACTGGGATACCGAGGGAAAGACCAGCGAGAGAAATCAGACTACAGCCACTAGTATTTAACGATTGAATCAAAGATTTATTCGGCATACAAAAATATCTTCAGTATAACGAAAATTCGATGGTGAAAATTCATTAATTCATTTGACTGTAATGTCAGTAAAATTAGAAGGTGCAGACTTATGTACTCATCCAGGCTTTGAGTTTCCTCTATAATATCAGCCGTAAATGCATTCTGAACAGAAGACACACAAACTCAGCATCAGTTGGGGAAATTAGAAGGGAGATCTAGTCTCAACTCAACTCACCAAGTCGTTGCTCAGTTGGTCCAGCTCATGGCTGCACTCTTCGATCCTGCCTCTAAGCTCTGCCATATCCATTTCAAGTTGGGCTCGGCGTTCCTTCAGCTGCTCTGCAGCACGTGGATCGCGTGGATCGCGTGGATCTTCCATTTCCTTTCTGGTTTCTGGTAATACAAGCTGAAACGTATGTAGCACGGAATTTAATGATTTATTTAAAATAATTAGTAGTTCTCTTACCGATAGACAGAGTTGTTTTGTCCGTTCGACGCGTCTTCTACCGCCGATAGTTTTTTATTGTTATCGCCAAAGATGGCACTGGGACGATCAATTTGTGGTATTTGTTGTGCAAATATTAGCATGGAAATTAAGTTAAATGGTATGTTCCAATTTTATATTTTGAAATTCTTAAGTTTAGCATACAGAGCTACAAAATATTTTGCTGCTTAGGCCTAATTAATTTCTGCTGCCAGCAGTAGGTTCCAGTGAACGGTAACACTGTTCGATTCGCTTCGCTTCGTTTCGGTCAGCTGTGTTTTGTTTACAAATTAATTCGGGATTAATTTTAATTTGTATTTTCATTTAAAGATGAAAAATTTACAAATCGAGAAGGTGAATCCAACTAGCAAGGCAAATCCCGGCGAGTCATTGCTTCCCTGAGAGAACGAGTAGGATTAGCGAGAGGAAACTGGCGAGGGCTATCAGCGAATTCTGCTCAAGGACAATGGGTCCTCCCACATGGGTCCAAAACTGCCGGTTGCAGCTTGGGTAGCCGCTAAAAACTCTTAAGAAGGAAATTCAAAGATCTCATCTATGTATATCTTCTGTCTACCCATTGGATGCCACTTGAACCCAAAGAAGTTGCTCTGGACACACTTTTCAAATCATTCACTTTATTTCCATTGCTACAAAAAAAAAAAAAGAGTAAGTAAGTCGAAGAATCGTTTGGTTAGTATCTGGAATCCGTACATCTGATTAATAGCTTAAACATTTTCCCCATTTTCTTCCATTTAGAGATCCGTTTAGTGCTTCAGGCGGTACTCGTAGCCACCGTTGGAGGCATAGCGAGTGGCACCCGAGTTGCCATGTCCGTAGCTGCTGCTGCTGCTTCCCGACGACGAGGAAGAGGAGTAGCCACCAGTTGAATAGCGAGCTGGTGCCGAGTAACTCACATGGGATGCGGCTGGTGCGGCATAGCTCTGACTCGATCCGTGTGAGACGACTGGAGCGGAGTAGCTCTGGCGCGAAACGGCTGGAGCGGAGTAGCTCTGTCGGGATACGGCTGGAGCGGAGTAGCTCTGGCGAGACACGGCTGGAGCAGAGTAGCTCTGGCGGGACACAGACGGAGCGGAGTAGGACGAGTCAGCACTGCTGTAGCTGCTCTGGGAGGCAGCTGGAGCCAAGTACTGTCTGGATGGAGCAGCCACGGGCGCGGAATAGCTAGTATGAGAGGCGGCAGGCGCTGAGTAGCTGCTGCTGTGGGATACGGCTGGAGCGGAGTAGCTGCTGTGAGACACGGCTGGAGCGGAGTAGCTGCTGTGGGATACGGCTGGAGCGGAGTAGCTCTGGCGGGATACAGACGGAGCAGAGTAGGACGAGCCAGCACTGCTGTAGCTGCTCTGGGAGGCAGCTGGAGCCAAGTACTGCCTGGATGGAGCGGCCACAGGTGCCGAGTAGCTGGTGTGACTGGCGGCTGGAGCGGAGTAGCTGCTGCTATGCGAAACAGCTGGAGCAGAGTAGCTCCTGTGCGATACGGCCGGAGCAGAGTAGCTGCTGCTGTGGGAGACTGGAGCCAGATACTGGCGTGATGGCGCCGCTGCTGGTGCGTGCGATCGGGTCGCATAGGTGGCCGAGGGCGCTGCGTAATTGCCGGAGGAGGAGCCGGAGCTGTAGCTGGAGGCGGCCGTGTTGTAGGTGCTGTGGGCATTGGCCTGCGGCGGCAGGTAGCTGCTGCCCAAAGGACTGGCCATGGCCAGAGAGGTTACGGCAAGGAGCACAGCGGTGCAGGCCACAAAGGAATGCTGTCCAAGAACGAAATGGATTGGAATTGAGTCACAGGAATGGATCTATCCGTGGATCTATTGGATATTTACCATGATGATTCAACTGTTTGGGTTTCCTGGTTGTGGCTTGGGGTTGGGGTTGGGTGCTTCCCGTGATGTGGAAACTTAAACTGATGCCAGTGTTGGCATGAGCCGACACTTTTATAGAGACACCGAACAAAAGGAACACAGACAGACTGTGCGAGTACAAATCTTAGATCGACGCACAAACAAAAGAGGTGAATCGAGGCAGCAAAAGCAATAGCAAAAGCTAAAAGAGAGAGAAAAGATGGATAGATAGAAAGATGGATAGGCACGCGAAGTACGAGTACAAGTGGAAACAATCAAATATTAGAACGAAACGAAACAGAAACCGAAACGATCGAAAACGGAATGGAATGGAATGGCATGGCATGGATTGTGGTGCTACCGACAAGAGCTGGTGATTAGAGTTACGGTGGCTGGCTGGTGGCTATCCATTTAAATGGATAGTTAACACTGTGCAACAAGTTTGTGCTCTGATAGAAAATGATGAAGAATAAAATATGCCCATAAATGTATCTACAACTAAACCAATTAATTATATTTTAGTACAACTGGTATAGTAAAAAGAAACAGATTTATATTTAAATTGAATATTAGGGTTACGATTATACATAAATAAATTAGTACATATTTTAATATAATTAATTTGATTCTTTAATATAGATATAATATAGTTTAAACTTGAAATGTATGTAATTATATTTTAAGTACAACTGGTATAGTAAAAAGAAACAGATTTATATTTAAATTTAATATTAGGGTTTCGATTATATATAAATTATAATTTGATTCTTTAATATAGATATAATATAGTTTAAACATAAAATATATTTAACTTAAATATGAAATTTATTTCATATTAATTAATTAATTTTAATTTGCATAATATTTAGATTAATTATAGCTCTGCAATTGGAACTAATCTAACTAGTAGTAGGAGTGTACAGTGTCGCCTCCACAATTATGTTGTCCAGTGTTGATGTAGAATGACGCGCTTGGAGGATGTCGTAGACTTTATTTATTCTTAGCGTTTATTTTTAGCCATGTCCATTTCGGAAGTCACCGACGCCGCCGCCTGCCACGAAAGTGTAATTAATGATGCGTTTTATGTTTATGGCTGGCTCGAGAAGTTCGAGAGTTCGCGAGAGAGCAAAAATACCCAAAAAGCAACCCGAAACGCTGGAACGTGAAACAAGTAATCCAATCCAAACGGATCGATTCACAGAGCAAGCAGTCTACACCCCACCCGCTCCCCACCCATTGCACTGACATTGGACAGCCCGCGTCTGTCTAAAAGCGACGATTACTCACAATCCTACACATTAATTATAATAAACACTCTCGTATACGTATGTATACGGGACTTAATGGGGGGTTCTCCAATTGCTTCTACCTGCCTTCTCCTTCACCTTCTTTAAGCCAAGTGCTTAAATCTTTTGCGTGAGTTTAGATAATTAAAACAATAAGCCAAAAAGAGAAGCAGCCAAGGGGGGAAACACACTAAAGCAGCAAACACTAAATCCAATCAAATATCAAATAACGAACAAAAAGAAAGTTGAGTCGAAGCTACAAATACACTCACAAATATATTATCATACTCATAGATTTATAATTGAATTCCAGCTTTAGAGTATCCCATGAGAGATATTAATTTATTTTAACTTTTCGTGTGCGTAATGGAATAATTCTTTTGGTATTTTTGAGCTCAGTTCTACAGTAGCTTCGAAAGTGAATGGATGGAAGAATCGAATCCCAGAAGAGTTTTGCAATTTTGCAGGGATTGCTTTTGTATTTAAAGAACATCGTTTTGCTTTAGGTATTATTTATGTATAGTACATATACTCGTATCTAGGAATGGCAATCTACTGCTTGGACAGACTCTTCTGTTGCAGATCCTTGGCATATGCCACAAAGAGTATATTGTGCTTGCTGGCGATGGGCCTGCTGCCGCCCTTCTCCTCATCATGCCGCACATGCAGGCTCTCCGAGCCAAGGTTAATGCTGCCAACTATCTGTCCCGGCTTGATGTAATAGTTCTCGCCCAATGTCGTCGGACGGTGTTCGGTAATGAACTGATAGATCTTCGGCTCCGGTTCCTCCTCCTTCTCGATAATGAGCTTCGGTCTGATTGTGGTTGGAGCGATGGAAGCAGCTTCTGCTGCTGGCTTGCTGAGGACCAGCACTGGCATCAGGCAGATGGAGAGTGCCACAAGGAAGCCCATGGAATGCATCTTGCTCTTATGTAATGTGCAATGTGTTTTTGTGTCTGCGGGCAATGCCTCAATGCGGTTCTGTTTTCGGTCAGCTGCATTCTTATATTTATTCTCAGATGGCAGGCAGGCTGGCAGGCAGCATTCTAGTGCACCAGGAAGATCTCTCTCTCTCTTTCTCACTCTCTCTCTTCCTCTCTCTTTCGGTGCTTTGTTCAGCTTTTGTGGTCTTCGCTTTGTACGCCCCCATTTCCCTCCAGTTTTCATTGTATGTATTTCTTACCTTTTGCATTGTCCGTTTTGGCCATAACAAGTTTTGGACATTAACCCGATTTCGATTTCGCACTAAGAGATACTTTGTTATACATAAATGAATGTATATATGCACATATGTATAATGCACACGCGATATCTCCCATTCACAGCAGAAGATGCAAATTTTAAGTTTATATATATATTTGTTTGTACATATGTATATATATATACATATGCATATGTGCTGCATACGTGTATGAATGGCACTTGCCTGACAACAAAGATTCGCATGTTTTTTAGGTTTAGCTTTTTTTTTTTTTTTTTTTGCGGATTGCTCTGCTGAGTTATTCGGTTCGATTTGTATAATTAATAAGTTTCTCTAATGGCAAATAAATGTTTGGGAAATTTTATTTATTGTTTTATTTGCTATACTTATGGATTTATAATTAGTTTTAGCCTGAGGTCTCTATCTATGCATATTGATGTTGAATCTCAATGGAGATGATTATCAGCTTTTTTTTTGCATGCCAGCATTTGTTAAAAATTGATGCGTGCATTTAGAGGTTACCATAATGCATAAGACAGAGAAAAGAGGATTGAACAGGAAAATTGTAAAACCAATACTTTACATTCCTATGTACGATTAGATACGATTAATAGCTAAAAATATCAAAACAGCTACATTTTATTTAATTGGCACATAAAAAGTAGCCATAGCCAGAAACCCGCTAGATGATCAGCACGGAAACTCCCGCAGCAGCAGCAGCACCGAAAAGAATCAACAGTAATATCATCACAACAAAGCCACACAGCCGAACGAGAGAGAGAGCGAACAGAAAGAAGCATTCGAAAACAATGCTCAGCCACCCCCACACACATCGACACACACGTGCATAGGTGTATAGCGGGCCGAAGCAACGTGAGAGACTCAATCCTCCAGAGAAGGAAGTCCCGTTCATCCCAAAGCTGACTTCAAACGCCGCCTTGGGATGAATCGGCTGTGAGAGTAAGCAAGACCGTGCCCAGGATTTCTCGATGACATATTTAAAGAGCAAGCAAAAATTCAGATATAGCCAACCAACAGCATAGTGTCGGCAAATGGTTTAATAAACATAATGATTATAACATATTGTATTGTATTGTCTGTTTTTGTATTTGTATGCACACACACACACACTACACGCCCCACCCCTCCAGGCTGCCCTGTTTCTGTGGGAGCAGCCCTTCTAGTCTTCATCATCATCGTTTTCTTCCAAACGGGACTCATTGTTCTTCAGAGTGAAGAGCAAAAAGTCAACGGCCTTGGTGCAGCCATGCGACAGATTCTCCATATCCCGAACGGACACGGCCATGTCCAGCTTGCGTAGGACCAGATGATTGAAGAGTTGCCAGTTCAAAAAGTTCAGCGGCATGCTGAGGCACGGCGAGTAGGAACTGATGTCAGCGAGTCCAGGCTTGATCTTGTTGAACATCTTTGCCACAGTTATGGCATCGCATAGCTTCTTGCTACGGCGATAGTTAAGTGGAATGTTGTAGTTCTTTAGCCAACGATTCAAAGAGACGCGCTCCTTGGTGGTCAACTGACGAACGGTGAGCAAATTATCGTTATTAACGCTCATTATTAACGATTCAAAATTACAGAAAATTAGAGAAAAAGTAAACTAAATTTTATCTAAGGCTAAGGTTAGCTCGAGTCAACCTCTCTGAATGAATATGCTTCAGGTTTGTTTGATTGCAAATCGAAAGTAACTCTGATGAGAAAGAAAAGTGAAAGAATATCAAAGCAAAGCAAAGCAAAGAAAAGAAAAGCACTCTCTGTCTCTCTCTATCTCAGCTAACCGAACACATGGTTGCATTCCCAAACGAATCCATACGTCTTGCCTTTTTTTGTAAAGATTATTTGATTTCGATTTATTAAAAAAAAAAAAAAAATGTGCTTTCATTATGCTTAGGTTCGGGGGGATTCAGTGACGTCTAATAGACATAACCACCGTTGCTGCCGTAGGTGGTGTCGATGCCAGAGTATCCGCTGACCACGGCTGGAGCGCGGTAGGTGGATACGGCTGGTGCCGAGTAGGTGGACACCACTGGGGCCGAGTAGGTCTTCACCACAGCGGGGGCAGTGTAGGAGCTGACAGCTGGGGCGGAATAGGTCTTTACCACAGCGGGGGCGGTGTAGGAGCTGACAGCTGGGGCGGAATAGGTCTTCACCACAGCGGGGGCAGTGTAGGAACTGACAGCTGGGGCAGAGTAGGTCTTGACCACAGCTGGGGCAGTGTAGGTGTTCGTGTAGGAGGTCACAGCGGGTGCGGAGTAGGTCTTCACCACAGCTGGGGCGGTGTAGGTCTTGGTCACCACGGGAGCGGAGTAAGCCTTGGTCACCACGGGAGCGGTGTAGGAAGTCACAGCTGGGGCAGAGTAGGTCCTGACAACAGCGGGGGCGGTGTAGGAGCTGACAGCGGGGGCAGAGTAGGTCTTGACCACAGCGGGGGCAGTGTAGCTCTTCACCACAGCGGGAGCGGTGTAGGTATTCGTGTAGGAAGTGACGGCAGGGGCGGAGTAGCTCTTGACCACAGCGGGGGCAGTGTAGGTGTTCGTGTAGGATGTGACGGCTGGAGCGGAATATGTCTTCACCACAGCTGGAGCGGTGTAGGTCCTGGTCACCACGGGGGCGGAGTACGAGGCAGCAGCAACAGCGGCGGGCTGGGCGTAGCTCTCCTCAGCGGTGCTCTCCGCAGGAGCGACATACGACTCGCTGTTGTATGTGGCAGCTGGGGCGGCATAAGACTCGCTGTCGGAGCTGGCAGCCGGGGCCGAGTACGACTCGCTGCTGTAGGTGGCGGCAGGAGCGACATAAGACTCGCTGTTGTAGGTGGCAGCTTCGGCTTCCGCGGGGGCAGAGTACGACGACGACTCCGAGGAGGCGGACTCGGCGGGTGCCGACTGGTAGGACTCGTAGCTGGTGGAGGCGGCACCAGAGCGAGGCGGCAGATAGGTGTTGCTCAGGTGGCTGACATCGGCCGAGGCCAGGGCCACGAGGGCGAGCGAGAGGACGGCGAAGAATTGCTGGGGGAAGAGTTGCGGTTAGTACCGAGGATCGTAGAGGGGAGCAGTGGCTGCTGGGAGGCTTACCATGTTGCTGGGACCAAATACGGGAGAGTACTAGCTAAATGTCACAGATCTGAAGATATTTATAGGCGAAAATCTGTTGGCCAACTTGATACACGAATGTCAAAAGGCGCTTGGACCGATAACCAGAACAAATGCGAGAGGTTTTTGTGAATACAAAAGACCATAAACTATATCGCCCCATACCCCATACTATACCTGTCCCATGGCTTCTATGTGCCATATACCCGTAAATAAAAAAAAAAGAAATAATAATGAAACATTTCGTCTGAATTAAGTTCCCATTCTCCATCAGTGGCGATGACTCGCCAAGCTCATTAGCCGCCCATAATATTCCAAATTCTGTCCGAATTCTGTTCCTCTTTTCGCTGCTTCTCTTCTGGGTTCTTTCTGCTCTTCTCACTGGTGCGAGGGGCAAGGGGGCGAGACGCGCACAACGATGAAATGAAGAAATTGTATAACTCGTTACTGGCGACTCCCGAGTCCCCCCCATTCATAAGTCGACTAACCAACCATACCGTCACTGGCTCATCTCATCCATACAATCATCCATCAAAACGAATGCAAAAGCCCAGAATATTAAACGGTCGAGTAATTTATCATTTTCAGGGAATTACCTTTGTGGCAATATCCGTACCTTCCCTGAAACGAATAATTTCAACGCCAGACAACACATCCATAGTCGCAGCTTCTTTAATAAACTGATTGGTTGTAATATTTGGGATAATCTCTGCTGATGCCCCACCGCCCAGGCTGCCCGGTTTCTAGGGGAGCAGCCCTTCTAGTCTTCATCTGCATCCTCCAAGCGGCACTTTAGAGTGAAAAGCAGAAACTCCACAGACTTTACGCAGCCCTGCGCCAGATTCTCCATATCGCGAACGCACAAGCGCATGTCCAGCTTGCGCAGGACCTGCTGATTGAAGATTTGCCAGTTCAAATAGTTCAGCGACAGGCTGAGGCACGGCGTATAAATGGCCATGTCAGCGAGTCCCGGCTGTATCTCGTTGAACATCTTGGCCACAGCTATGGCATCGCAGAGCTTGTTCGCCTTGCGATAACTCAGCGGATTGATGCCGTTGTGCAGAAGCCAGCGATCCAAGGAGGAGCGCTCCTTGGTGGTCAATTTACGGATGGTCGCCATCTCTTCACCTTTTGCGATTTTCAATTACAGAAAACAGTAAACTGAATTTTATCTGAATTTTTGAAAATTTTTTCTTCTCGTCGTGCCGTCGACTTTCGTTTGTTGAGCTATCCAATGCAACCCTGATTAGGGAGCAAACTTTTTGCAATCGATAGGGAACGATAGGATCGATCGGGAACTGCATTCCCAAATTCCAATGCGATATTTTACTTTAAATGAAAATTTGATTTTGTCTTTGGCGAATTAAAATATTTGAATATCTTTAAATCGTTTTGGCCATTGAATTATTTGATATTTGGTATGAAAGCTGAAAATTCGTTAATCGATATTTGATGTTGTTTTTGATATGGGGTATGGTAATATTGTCCTCGTTCTTGGGTCAATATTTGATTAAGAAACAAAGCAGCACAGCTGTTTCAACAGTGTGGCCGTAGGGCACAACTCTGGGCACACTTAGCCGCTTGCAAAATAAACATGTTAGAATATGCGAAAATAAAGTTCTCTTCGATTCCTTTACGATGCTTTGAAGTGAAGTTCTCAAGTGAAAAGAGATATTCCAATTCTCATTTAAAATTCGTGTATGGAATGGAATTTGTCAACCAATTTGGATCACTATTTGGATCACTCTTTTGGTGAGTTTTTGCGTATCCATTCAACGCGGTGTTCTTTAAATGGAATTTGGTTTTAAAATATCTTTCTTTTGTTTTTTTTATTATATTTTGTTTATTGGAAAACAGTTTGTGGGTAAAAAAAAAAAAAGTATTTTATGATTAAACTAATTGGTGCTAGAAATTCGCTAGGTAACAATAAGTGATGCTGAGACGCCCAACAGGACACCGACGATCCACAACTCGATGCGAGTCCGGACAACTGCTGGGGGTCCGTCCGTTCACTCGGCATCTTAGTGCTTCTCGTAGACATAGCCACCATTGGCAGCGTAATCGGTGCCGATCTCATTTGAGATCGTGGAGGAAGTTACCACAGGTGCCACCTGGGTCTCAGTCTGTTGTACGATGGGTGCTGGCGCAAAGGACACCTGCTGCTGCTGTTGCACTGGGGCAGGAGCGTAGTTGTTGTACTGAACAATTGGCTGGGACTGAATCTGGATGGGTGCTGGTGCTGGTGCGGGTGGAGCGGGCACAAACGATTGCTGCAACTGAACCGGAGCTGGAGCCGGAGCTGCAATTGCAACTGGAGCCGAGTAAGTGGTGGTTGTCTGTTGCACAATTGGAGCGGCTGGCGACTGGTAGCTATAGCCACTGTATGGCTGCTGAATCTGAACTGGAGCTGGAGCACTGATACTAACAGTTTGCTGCACTGGTTCCGGCAACGAGATCGGCTGTGCGATGGCAGCGGGAGCAGTGTAAGTTTGCTGTGCAACTGGAGCAGGAGCGGAATAGGTTTGTTCCTGAATCACAGGCGCGGGAGCAGAGTAAGACTGTTGAACCACTGGAGCAGGAGCCGAGTAAGTCTGTTGCACCACAGGGGCTGGAGCAGGAGCAGAGTACGACTGTTGAACCACAGGCGCGGGAGCAGAGTAGGTCTGCTGCTGCACTGGGGCTGGAGCAGGTGCAGAGTAAGTCTGCTGCTGCACAGGAGCAGGAGCGGGATATGAATAGGTCTGTTCCTGAACCACTGGTGCAGGTGCAGAGTAAGTCTGCTGAACCACTGGGGCTGGAGCGGAGTAAGTCTGCTGAACCACTGCAGCTGGAGCTTCGTATGTTTGTTCCTGAACCACTGGAGCGGGAGCAGAGTAACTCTGTTGCACCACAGGAGCAGGAGCAGAGTAGGTTTGTTCCTGAATCACAGGGGCGGGAGCTGAGTAGGTCTGCTGAATGACTGGCGCTGGAGCAGAGTAAGACTGTTGAACTGGAACTGGAGCTGGAGCGGAGAAAGACTGTTGAACTGGAACTGGAGCTGGAGCGGTGTAGGTCTGCTGCTGCACAGGCTCGGGAGCTGAGTAAGTCTGTTGGATAACTGGGGCTGCGGAGAAGGTCTGTTGCTGCACAGGAGCGGGTGCGGGATATGAATAGGTTTGTTCCTGAGCCACTGGTGCGGGGGCCGAGTAAGTCTGCTGAACCACTGGAGCTGGAGCGGAGTATGTCTGCTGAACCACTGGAGCTGGAGCGCTGTACGTCTGTTCCTGAACTACTGGGGCAGGAGCAGAGTAAGTCTGTTGAACCACCGGGGCGGGAGCAGGAGCAGGAGCAGAGTATGTCTGTTGCACTGGAGCTGGTGCTGGAGCAGCAACTACTGGCTCGGGGGCATTGTATGTCGTCTGCTGCACTGTCGTCTCCACAATTGGTTCGGGAGCGGGCACAAATTGCTGGACAGGTGTCGCTGGTGGCAGATAGGCATTTTGCACCGCAGTTTGGGTGGCAACAATCGGCTTAGGTGACTCGTAGATCACCTGGGGAGCTGGGGCTGGGGCCTGCACTTGAACGGGTGCCGGAGCGGGAAGCGAGACTTGAACTGGAGCAGGAGCTGGGATAGAGACTTGAACTGGAGCTGGAGCGGGAGCAGGAGCAGGAGCTGAGGACTGAATGGAGAAGCTGGCCAATGGGATGGATGCCTGAATGGACTCCACCTGGGGGTATGATTGGGCCTGAATCTGATTCTGATACTGCGGCTGGTACTGTGCCTGGGGCTGGGCGATCTGCTGGTAATTCTGGCTGACGGAGACCTCCTTCTGTGGCAGCGGGGGCAGATAGTTTCGGTTCGACTGCAGCAGATGGCTCACATCCGGACGAGCCTGAACGAGGCTCAAACTGCAGCAGCAGGCAGCCAGAACGATAAATGCAAAGGGTTTCTGAAGAGGGGAAACCAAAGCAAACAAAAAATATTATCACTTGTCACAAGAAAAAAAATAAATTCAAATAATTTGAACACTGATGCAGCAGGGATATCGGATATCGATGGGTGGATGAATGGTGGGATGGTATGATGGTCACTTACCATCTTCACTTAAGTCACAAAAGTCACGAGGAGGTACTACACCAAGCGAACGAGTTGAATAAACTGATGCCCAGCTAAGAGATCCATCGAGCATTTATAGTTACAGAGTTTTAGCTCTTAATTGGTTCGGTCCGCGCTCATGCAAATGGTAGTATGGTAGGATGGTGGGTTGGTGGATTGGTGGATGGAGCGTGGAAGGTGGATAGATGACAGCTGTTACCATCGTTTGTAGTAAGGTCAAGGGGGGACACGCGGCATGCTAATGCAGACGACCAATAATAAAATCATGCAAAACACATTTCATTTTGGGATGCTGATTAATAAATGACCAAAACGCACGATGCTGCCAGCCCAAATACCAACAATGGCACAATGGCCCAACCACAGACCACAGACCATGGAGCAGAGCAGAGCAGCCCCCCCGGACACAGAGAGTGTGGAGCCTAAAAGCCCAACTTGATAAGCGGCTAGGCGAAGAGGCGGAAAACAAGTTGCAAAAACTGTGCAGAAATTGTATAAATATTTATCAGGCATCCCCCCAGCATGGAAGTTGCATGGAAGCAACTAAACGATGCTTGCCCCCTCCCGACCATATCTGTATATTTGTTTGTGCATCTGAGCAATTGACACCTAAAATGGATGAATGGGATGGGATGGGATGGGTGGGATGGATGGATGCGTAACTAGCTAAGTGCATTGACTCGCAACTGTATGGGTTGGGGAGGAGTTGGGTTGGGTTGGGTTGGGTTGGGTTGGGTTGGGCAGATTGTGGCAGATTATAGGCAAATGTATGTAGCTAGAAAATATACACAAAGGGTTTAAAGATCTACAAGATAAGACTCCTAGTATTGAGTGTTAGACCAAAGAGTATATTTGATTATGTATAATATTAAATATAGCTAATATAGGTTATACATATGTATGTATGTAAATAGTATGTACATGTAGACATAGCATAAGCAATGCTAAGCAGAAGTAGGGTTTTTTTTTGGTAAACGATTTTTTGTAGGCTGGATTTGAAAAGTAGGATAATACGAAAATCGATTAACTTGGTTAGTTAATGGTATTAAAATTATTATTAAATTACTAATTTATGGTATGGGTAGAGTGTTTTTTGGATAATATGTATGTACATACATATATTTGCAATATTTTTCCAAGTCTCGATTAAAACAATTTGCGTTAAAGGTAGAAAAATGTGACAAAGATATAAAGAATTAGAAGTGTGTAAATTAGGATATAGATTTCCCCTAAATCTTTATTTATTTAAATTAAATAATAATTTATTCATTTAATTTAATTCACTTAATGTAAATAATTAATTTTATTAAATTAATATTTATTTAATACTTATTTAAATACATATTTTATTTAATTAATATTTATGTAATACTAATTTAAATAAATATTTTATTTAATGCATAATTTATTTTAATAACTTCAATCCCTGAAATCCCTATTTGTCCTTAATCATTACCATTTAGCGGATATATGTATCTCTCTCCCTCTCTATCTCTATCTATTTTTCTCTCTCTCTCTCTCCCTCTCTCGCTTTAGCGGACATGTGCCCAATGACCAACCTTCGAACATTTGCAACGGCCCATAAGTTACGCATGATTTGATGGGGGCCCCTCCGATTGTTCATGGATGGATCATGCTGAGATCTTGCCGATATCACAATTTTATGCATTATGCGTTTCGTAGGCGTGTTTCATAGTTAATACAACGATTATGCGGCGATGGCTTATACCCATAACGAAAGAGTCAAATTTTTGAATCATTGTAATGATAATATGTAATTCATTGGGCGATTATCGCAGGAGTGTCTGCGACACGCGCCTCACACTACTCAGCCACAAAAAAATGAAGTTAAAACAATTAGAAACAAAGCCAAAGCCAAAGCCAAAGCAAAAAAAAAATATACAGAAAATGTCAAGTTGAAGGGCCCAGGCCAGACCGCGGGCACAGTTTGGCTTAATTATGACTAATGGCTAAGCGAACAGCCTCCAACTTCATATTCAATCTCTGCAGCTTCATCTCCCATTTGCCATCTGCCATCTACCATCTGTTTGCTGCCAACTGCCAAACTCTTTTGCGTACAAACTGAAATTAAATTCAAGCTGCATAAATATTCAAAACTAAGAGAAGAAAAAAAAAATTGCAACAAATTTGAATGATTTGAATTGAATAACTAAACAATGGAACTGTGGAAAAGTGGCCACAGCAAAAAAAATATAATTTATTTGCATAAAACGAACAGCCCAAAAAAGGTTAAGAGCCGCAAAGCCAAAATGAAGCTGAAGAATCGCCGATCAGAGTGGGTGGAACGGGTTGGAATGGAACACAAAGGGATGGCCTCCTCTACACTTACTAGTGGGAATGAGCTAGAGGTATAGTAATACATATATCTCACTCCCCCCACACTTTAATAGTCCCCTTATAAATCCATAAAAAAAATCGCAGTCATAAAACTAAGTAAAAACTTGCACAAAAACAAAACAAAACAAAACAAAAATCGATACAACAAATAAATAAATAAATAATTCAGTGGAGACATCAAGCAAAAGATGAATAGGAATTAATTTTTTTTTTGTTTTTTGGGTTTGTGTGCCTAAAACGAATCTTTTTTGTTTGTTTGATTACAATTTATACGATCTTTGAATGGGAAGAGTCAGCCCATAAATGGGGGAATATGAATACATTTTAAATACAAGGAATACATGGATATGAATCGGATTAAAAACAAAATATATATGGTTTTGCTTGTGCTTAAAGTACTATGGAATCTATTGATTTATTTATTTTAAATGAACAATTAACTGCTGGTATTAAAAAAAAAAAATCTAGGTAATGAAAAATAATAAACATTAATTTTTGTAGAATTAATCATTCAAATTACAAATTAGAAGATTGTTGTATGTACTTTAAATATACTTTTATATTTCTGGGAATTATTTTAAGGCATTTAAGCATCATTTTACTAACAGATAATAAATAAATCTGAAAACTTTAAATCTAAGGATCCCATTGAGGGTAATTTGAGCTGCAAAAGGACCAAAGTTTCTGTTCCGAAAGCTACCCCAAAAGTGATTGGGAAATGATTGCAGATATAAAATGCATATAGTTTATTATAGTGTATATAATAGTATATATATGTATAGTATAGTATATAATTATAGGAAATTTATTCATCGAAGCTTTGTTTTACTATAATTAAGTAAATCTAGGATTAAAACTTACCCGAATGTTCGAAAAGACTAATCCACTTTTTCCATTAAAGAATGTGTACCGAAGAACCCATCGATTATGCTGAATGTTTCTATATGCCTTTACATATAGTATATGTATGTTTCCATATAGTACTCTTAAAATCACAAATATTTTCTTTTCATATACAAATAAATTATACAGAAATTTAAGAAATTACTTGCCTACTTTTCACTTGGATTTATTTTGTAATTACTATTATAAGATTTTACTCTTATTCAGGTGTGTGCTGAAAGATATTAAGATTTTAGATGACAAATATAAAACATATTAGAAAGTTCTGCCAATAATTCCACTAGTAAAGTTCTGTCTTTGAAATTTCTGCAATTATTATGCTAGAAATATTCCATTCGCTAACAAATTAGCATAAATGTAAATGTTGGAGCGCCCAAACGATGGCTTTACTCGTAGCTGGACTTCTTTGCATAAAAGATTGACTTTTCTTTGTCTTTGCTTATGCAAAAATATATAGTTTTGCGATCCTAGCCCCAGACGAAAGGTGTGTAAGGCAGCACCTACCTAATCTCCACCTACTAATCTCCTTTTGGCCACAACTTTTATCGCCCCAGAGCCCAATAAATTATGTATTCAATTGACGTATTTGATGACTTCAAACATGTTTCTATTCACAGGGGGGGTTCGATGGTTCGATGGATGGATGGATGGGATATAAACCAAAGCAGCGTTTATGGATATCTGTCTGTTTGTCTGTCAGCGAGAAAGACAGACACTCCGCGCCATTAGCATAAAGACAGACCATGTTGTCTGTTGTCTTCGCGCTTATATGCCCATAAACCAAATGGAAACAACTTGTTGCTGTTGCTGTTGATACAAAAAAAATTGATAATAATTTATAATGAACTTGTTGACTGATCCGTCGCTCTGCCTCTGTCGCGTCTCTGCCTCGTGCCAGTCAACTGGGCCTCTATATAATGGGCCCTCGTAACTCACTTGGCCCGCTGATAGACATAGCCGCCATTCGTGCCGTAGATGGTGTCGCCACTTTGGGGCGACTCTGTGCTTGGCTGCGACTGCTGCTGCTGCTGTTGCTCCTCCTTCTCCGGCTCTGCTTGCTGCTCCTGCTCTTGCTCCTCCATGCCTTTCTCCGGCTCGTCAGCGTATGGCTGCCGTGGTCCGGGTCCGGGTGCAGGTCCCCCAAAGCCAGGTCCAAACTGTGGCTGTGGTCCCCCAAAGCCGTTGGGCACATTGAAACCCGTGTAAGCTTGCTGGAAGGGCGACTGCGATCCAGGTATGGGCAGGCCTTGGTTCGTCAGGTAATCGGGTGGGAAGGGGCCACCCTGTGCGCCGAATGGATTACCCTGTCCTGGGAAGGGGCCATTTTGTGTAGGGGAAAGGACCTCCTTGGCCTGGGAAGGGCTGGCCTCCCTGTCCAGGGAATGGACCTCCCTGTCCTGGAAATGGGCCTTCCTGCCCTGGGAAAGGTCCTCCCTGTCCTGGGAAAGTCGGGCCTCCCTGTCCTGAGAATGGCGAGCCTCCCTGTCCTGGGAAAGGCGGGCCTCCCTGTCCTGGGAATGGCGATCCCCCCTGTCCTGGGAATGGTGAGCCTCCCTGTCCTGGAAATGGAGCACCTGGTGGCTGGAATTGACCTCCCTGCCCCGAAAATGGTGCGCCCTGCGGTTGGAACGGAGAACCTTGTCCGGGGAATGGGCCACCCTGTCCGTTATTGGGGAACGGACCACCCTGTGGGAAGGGCGATCCGCCCGGAAAGGAAGCCCCTGGCGGCGGCTGTTGTATGGCCGCATTCGGTGGGCCGCTGCCAAATGGATTTCCATTGGGATCGACTGGGCCCTGGCCACCGCCAAAGCCAAAGTACGGCGGATAGATGGGCAGCGGGAAGTTGGGCGGCTGGGCGGGCGGTGGCGGCACATTATTGCCCGTGGGCACCGCATAGCCCGGGGGCAGCGGCAAACCCACGCTCGGATAGAAGCCACTGGGGTCATTCGAGTGTTCCTCTGCATCGTTTTCTGCTGCCCGTTCCAGGGGCAACTCCTGATGATCCACCGACGGAAGGGATTCTGCGGCAGCTTGGGGTGTTAGCTCCTCAGGTGCGGGCGGTATGTAGTCCTTAGGCAGGTGGCTCACATCGCAACTGCAGAGCAATGGCAGGAGCGCCACAGCCAGGATTAGTGGCCACAGTTGCATCTTTGGGCGGGGCGTCTCTCAACTTCGAGCCACAACTTCGACGGGGTACTGTGTGGCCTCTGCCCGTGCCGTGGCCACTTATAAGACTTTTATCCCACTGCCCGTTTATTTTTTTTGGAGGGCTTACATAAACTTCTCTCCGTTCCGGCTTCATCTACGTCTACGTTTACGGCTTATGCTTTGGTTTCAGCTTCATCTTCAGCTTTGTCTTTGGGTTCATTTCACTTTCCATTTCGCGCACGAAAATTGCTTTGCATGATAATAAAAAAAGGTTCCATAAATAGTCTCGCAGATCTGGCAAACCCCCTGAGGGGTGCTGGATTGAACTATAAAAATTAATTAGGCAGGCAGAAAATACGAAAGATAAAATGAAATAAAATTTTGCATAAATCGCTGGCAAGTTGGAAGAAGAAAAGAAATCATTTCTATGGAGTTCAACGAAAGGCTTATGGCTGGGTTTTTATAGCAGAATATTTGGCAAGGAACGATAAAAGCGTCTCGAAAAAGCACTCTGAGAATATACATTTAATTTCTGTAAGGATAAGGGCAGCTTTAAGAGAGGAATGCAACCAATCGAAACTCTACAGAGAGTAAAGTCTCATGTAGGGATAAAGAACTGCTAGGATTGGAGAGCTTTAAAAGTACAGTTGTGTTGATAAAGCTCCACAGAAAGCTCTAATAAATATTATCTATTATTAGTAGACCCTTAAAACCCTTCAATAAACAAAACCAAATCAACTTTTTCACAAAGCTCTCACCCTTTTGGCAAGCTTTTGCAAGCCACAAAGCTTTTATGCTGACAAACTTGGGCTTACTTACAACCCTAAAAAGCTTACTGGCCAAAGCACAAAAGCCTCTGCAAAACCCAAAAAGCTCAGCAGCATAAAAGCTGCGGCGCCAATCAATCCCACAACCGTCCAAAATCCCCACTCAAAACTCTTCAAAAATTTACATTTTCGTTTTTGTTTTTTTAAAACTTTTTCGTTTACTTTGTTACAAAAAAAAATAATAAAGTGGGGAAAAATGTAAATACAGAAATAAACACACAAAGAAGAATAGTTATTTACAGTGGATCAGTTTTTGGGACAGCCTCTCTTACTTCCTGTAGACATAGCCACCGTTGGAGGCATACTGGGTGCCCACATCCACGCTGGCGGCAGGAGCCGAGTAGCTCACAGACGGGGCGGAGTAGCTCACAGATGGGGCGGAGTAGCTCACAGATGGGGCAGAGTAGCTCACAGAGGGGGCAGAGTACGACTGCTGGTAGGCTGGAGCGGAGTAGGACTGCTGGACAGCCGGGGCGGAGTAGCTAACGGAGGGGGCAGAGTAGCTGACGGATGGAGCGGCATATGTCTGCTGGACAGCTGGGGCCGAGTAGCTCACAGCCGGCGCGGAGTAGCTCACGGACGGGGCAGAGTAGGTCCTCTGGACAGCCGGAGCGGAGTAGGTCCTCTGGACAGCCGGAGCGGAATAGGTCTGCTGCTGCACGGGTGGCAGATACTCATTGCTGGGCGCCACATAGCTCTGCTGGATGGCCGGTGCGGAGTAGGTCTGCTGCTGGTAGGCCGGAGCCGAGTACGACTGCTGGATGGCCGGGGCGGAGTAGCTCACCGCTGGAGCTGCGTATGAGTTCTGTACAGGTGGCAGATACTCATTGGTGGGTGGCAGATACTGGCTCAGGTGGCTGACATCGGCGGCCGCGCAGGCGAACAGGGCGAACACAATGAGGAATTTCTGCAACAACACAAAACAACACATTACACATTACACAAAAAAAGAGCACTTGTAAAACAAAAACAACAAAAAAAAAAATAGAATAGTTAAAAAAAAAAATTTAGTTTGTATTTGTGGGCTAAGAGCAGGCGGCACTGACCATATTGGGGATATGGCTGGCTGAGTGTGGGGCGACTGTGCTGGACGAGCTAGAGGCTGAGACTGATGCCGGTCCCTAGAGCTGACTGTCAATTTATAGGCAGAGAAGAGTCAAAGAAAATCCCCAGCCCCAGCCCAGCCCAGAGGCAGCGGCGGCGGCAGACTTGCAGCAGCAGCAGCAGCAGCCAAAAGAAGCGAAGCGGCAGAAGCAGCACAAGTCGCTGCCACATATAAATTTTAATGCCGAACGAACGAACAGCCAACTGTCAGTAAAGAGATGAGGGAAAAATAGCAACAATACAAAAGTGAAATATAAATTAAATTTAACATAAACCAAATTAAGAAAAAAAGACAAAACACACGCGTAAACGAGTTTAACTCATTTACAATATTTTTCCGCAACGGGTTTCGGCACGGGCAATGGGCATGGGGCATCATCATTATCAGGGCAACAGGAAACAGGGTAACGGGGCAACGGGGTAACGGGTAACTCATATATGAACTACTTTGGGACACCTTTTTGGTTAGGGTTGGGGCGGGTTTTTGGTCTTCAATCAAGCCGATTAGCCCCCCCACCCCGCGCATGACGAGCTTTGGGTTTTGGGTTTTTTATTTTGTTTTTGTTTTGTGTATTTTGTGTGTGTTTTGTTTCGGTTGTGGGTTCCACTAATTAACATTCAATTTAACACTTTATGGGCACGTACATATGTATGTATGTACTATGTGTGTGTGTGTGTGTATATGAAAGCCGCAACCTTTGGGGTTGACCGCAGAAATGGGGCTACGACGGAGCCAGGTCAGACATGAACCCCAAACAGCGGAAAGATTCATCCAAATGGCCTTGCCTGACAGCCAGATTGATTGCATCCAAGAACAAGAGAGGCCGTGTAGGAGCGGGGGGGATCACTTTCTAAAAAGCCATCAAGAAGACGCTTCCAACCGAACCGAACCGTTGCGATCCATGGGGATGGCCTTGAGAATGCCTTAGAGTTACGAGCGGCATGGCGAGCTTTACATAATAATCATGACCAATAATACCGGTATGACTCTCCAGTCGGGCAGTCGGGCAGATCAACTTTTACTTTGGCCACCGCCGCCGCCACCATGCAGCAGATCCCCCACCATCATGTTTGCCCATGAACTTGAAATGAAACCGGCACTCTACCACAGGGGGGGCAGCAGTGTCGGCATGTTGCATGGTCTTCTGGGTTTTTGCATTGGTGCGTGAGAGCTGCGCTGCTGCTGCGACTGCTGCGGCTGAGCGGTAACTGTAGAATCACGATGATCAGGTTAATGATGAGATCACACGGCCACAGGGACA
This sequence comes from Drosophila bifasciata, assembly GCA_009664405.1. NCBI lineage: Eukaryota > Metazoa > Arthropoda > Insecta > Diptera > Drosophilidae > Drosophila > Drosophila bifasciata. The sequence continues at coordinate 35,723,659 of CM019041.1, forward strand.
GCAGTGTGGGAAGGGGAGAGGCACACCATGTTCTGTGTGAAATGTGATCTCTTAACAGATTTCGAAACTAAATTATCTTGGTGGAGAGGGGTGCTGCCATCCTGTTTAGTGGTCACGAACAAATCATTTAATTGAGTGCGAGAACGGCCAAACAGGGACCATAGATTGTGTTTTACATTTGGCATTTTGCAAGCAGATTGAAACATTATTCAAGTAAATTGAAAGGCACACAAATCCACTAAGAGATACGTTCTTTTGTTTACTTTGCAGCAAACGTTGCGTAATTACTCTGCGGCTTCTAAACATAACTCAGTTCTCTCAGCACTTAAAGCTCAGCCAGGAGCCTCACTCTAAGAAAATTTCTACCTGCGACGCAATTAGCTTTAGTCTGTCTTTTCCTTTCTAACCCACACTTACCGTTGCTGAAGTGCGCTCTCATTATTTCGCTCCTTTTTGATCCTCTCTGAGCAAGTCTCTCGCATTGCACATGCATACTCTCTCTCTTCTTCTCTCTTTCAGCAACAACCGTAAGTAGACAACAGAGATGAGTCACCAAAGTAAACAGTGAAATACACATTTATAATGAATACTATTAATATTAATTGGCATTTGGCAAGCAGATTGAAACATTATTCAAGTAAATTGAAAGGCACATAAATCCACTAAAAGATTCGTTCTTTGTTGTACTTTACTGCAAGCGTTGCGTAATGAGTTGCTTTGCATTACTCTGCGGCTTCTAAGCGTAACTGTTCTCCCAGCATTGCAAGCTCAGCCAGGAGCGCCGCCCTAAGAAAATTTCTACCTGCGACGCAATTAGCTTTAGTCTGTCTTTCCCTTTCTAACCCACACTCAGTGTTGCTGACGTGCGCTCTCATTATGTCGCTCCTTTTTGATCCTCTCTGAGCGAGTCTCTCGCATTGCACACACTCACCTACTCTCTCTCTCTTTCGAACAGCAAACAACCGCAAGTAGACCACAGAGATGTATGAAATTAACAGTTATATTGAATACTATTTATACACTGAGAACAATCCCTTGGGGGGAATGCTTAGGCAACAGAAATACCAAAATACACTGAGAATAATAAAGTAATACAACCATTATTTATTTATATTTATTTTATTTTGGAAGACATATTTTAATATTTTGTTTTTCGACTTAAAGACTTAGTAGACATAACCGCCGTTGGTGGCATACTGAGTGCCATAACCAGAAGAGGAAGCGGAGGAGGAGGCGGAGGAAGAGGAAGAGGCGGCAACGGATGAGTAGCTGCCACCCAGCAGGTGAGCGGGCGTGACTGTATTGCCACCAATGGCCACGGGCACATGGGTCTCGGCATTAAACTCCTCGATGCCATTCGATTCGGGCTCCTGGTACAGCTGGGCAGGTTCTGCCACATTGGACTGCGACTGGCCACGGAATGGAGCCACCAGCTGCCTGCTGCTAACAGCCTCACCCTGGGCATTGGCATACACGACGGATTCGCGAAGTGGCGCCACCAGCTGCTTGCTGATCACAGCCTGACCTTGAACGTAGGCGGGAATCAGATCGGCCGGCTGGTAGGAGCTCTCATCACTTCCGGGTGCAACTTCAGCAGCCGCAGGCGCCACCAGAGCAACCTTCAGCTGAGCAGGAGTGTACTCAGCAGGCTGATAGGAGCTGGAATCTCCACCAGGAACGATGGTCGCCTGCTGCTCTGCCTGGCCATACTGAGCGTGAGCCTGACGAACAGCCGCTGGGATGAACTGCTCGGGGGTATAGGTGTCTGCTCCGATGCTGGGCACAGCCTGAACCACAGTGGACTCCACCTGTGCGGGGGCTACTCTGAGGTTTGCGGGAGTGTACTCAGCGGGCTGGTAGGAGCTCGAATCTCCCCCGGGAATCACCTCGGAGGATTGAGTCTCAACGGAGGCTACTCTGAGGTTGGCGGGAGTATATTCAGCGGGCTGATAGGAGCTGGAATCTCCACCAGGAACGATGGTTGCTTGCTGCTCTGCCTGGCCATACTGAGCGTGAGCCTGACGAACAGCCGCTGGGATGAACTGCTCGGGGGTATAGGTGTCCGCTCCAATGCTGGGCACAGCCTGAGCAGCAGAGGACTCTACTGTCACCTGCGCTGAGGCAGTCTTCAGATGTGCGGGAGTGTACTCAGCGGGTTGGTAGGAGCTCTCATCACTTCCAGGAGCCACTTCAACGGCACCAGAAGATTCCACCTGTACGGATGATACTCTGAGGTTTGCGGGAGTGTATTCAGCAGGCTGATACGAGCTCGAATCGCCACCGGGGACTACCTCGGCGGATTGAGTCTGAACGGATGATACTCTGAGGTTTGCGGGAGTGTACTCCGCAGGCTGATAGGAGCTGGAATCTCCGCCAGGTACGATGGTCTCCTGCTGCTGCTGCTGTTCCTGGACATACTTGTAGTGTGCCTCACGATCAGCCTCCGGAATGAACTGCTCGGGCGTATATGTGTCCGCTCCGATGCTTTGTGGAGCACCGGGGGCATAGCTGCTGGAGTCGCCACCAAGGATTTGTTGGGCAGCTGATGATTTCAACTGCAGCTGAGCGGGCTGGTAGGAGCTTGAATCTCCTCCGGGGATCACCTCAGCAGCAGCAGAGGATTGAGTCTCAGTGGAGGCTACTCTGAGGTTTGCGGGAGTATATTCCGCAGGCTGATAGGAGCTGGAATCTCCTCCGGGAACTACCTCGGAGGATTGAGTCTGAGCGGAAGATACCCTGAGGTTTGCGGGAGTATATTCCGCGGGCTGATAGGAGCTGGAATCTCCACCGGGAACCACCTCGGAGGATTGAGTCTGTACGGATGATACCCTGAGGTTTGCTGGAGTATATTCTTCAGGCTGGTAGGAGCTCGAATCTCCACCGGGGACTACCTCGGAGGATTGAGTCTGAACGGATGATACTCTGAGGTTTGCGGGAGTATATTCCGCGGGCTGATAGGAGCTTGAATCTCCTCCGGGGACCACCTCGGAGGATTGAGTCTCAGTGGAGCCGACCCTCAGATGGGCAGGGATCAGCTCTTCAGGCTGATAGCTGCTCGCATCGCCACCCGGCACCACCGAAGCGGCAGAGTACGATGACGATGAGGAGGAGGAGGATGAGGAGGAGGTCAGTCCATAGCCGCCATCTGCGGCAAGACCCAGCTTGAGGTGACTGACATCAGCCGCCACTAGGGTCACAAAAGCCAGAGCAATGACGTATGAGAATTGCTAAAAGAAAGCGAGAGGAAAAGGAAGGAATTGTAAATAAAATTGTAGTTGTAGTTGGGAAGAGTTCGACCGAGGTGGTTCCCCCGTCTTGATAGAACCGAAACTTACCATGTTTGGTCTGAATCTGTTAATGTCGAGAGGGGCGTTTCAGGTTTTTATACCCCGAACAATAGAGGATTAGGGCCTATGCTAATTGGAGTTTCTGTTTTGGTTTCCGTACGACTCATTTTTCTATCTATTCTGCCTGTTTTTCTGTCTTCCCATATTTTAGTTTCTTGGTTGATTTTTTATTAAATCTTTTTTTAATGTGAATTTGCATAGCTAACATAACAAAAGATGAGATGAGATGAGCAACAGATCTAAGATCTAAGATGTGAGATGTGATCTTATACGTTTCGATTTGGTCGTATCCAAGACGACTTGATTAGAACCTCGCCAGCTGCGTTTTTGGTGGCCTTTCCATCAATTAAACATTGGTCTGACTCCCCGTTCAGTCTCTCTGCCTCGTCTATTGATAGCTCCCTAATAAGTTGCTAAATGGAGTCACTGATTAGCGCCTGGCAAGTTCAGCCGGGTGTCATAATCCGCTTGCAATGACTTGGCAACCAGTTCCACGCACTCGCATTCGCCCCCCGTCCGTTTGTCCGTCCATTGGCTGTCCGTACTGTCCGCTAATTGGGCCCAAAGACATCAATCGATGGATACTTAAACGCACATATTGATGCTGGGCCATTAGGCAACTGCTCAATCAGAAAATATTGATTCTACACACATTCATATACGAGTATATTTCTGTCTGTTTCGTTTCTTTCTTTTGTTATCTTCTAATAATTATAATTATGCATTTAATTGTGCGTGGATGAATGAACTTCTTGGATACCCCTGCTAGAAGATAATTTACGGTAGGGGAAGATATTAAAGATATAAATAAAATAATAAGTAGAGCATATTTCTGCACCGATTTGTAGTACATTTAATTATATCCTCCTTCCATCATTAATCATTGTACCTCACAACCCACATCTTAAGGGGTATTTTGATAGTTTTTATTTTATTTTTTATATATCAAATATTCTCAGCTAGATTTGTTGTTTTGTCTAGCATAATTAACGATCGTTGAACTGGGCGTTGAGAACTCGTTTATGCGCCCAAAAAAATGTGTGTATTTAAATTTGATTTTGTTTATTGATTTGTTTTGCTCTTCAGCTTCAATCATACAAATTTGATTTTATATTTGAATTATGTAAATTAGAAAATTGTCTAGCATAAGTTGAAAGCTTTATTAAAATTAATTGATTACTATACATAAGATATTGCTTTTATATTTTTTAATAAATTTAATTCATGTAAATTACAAATGGTTTTTAGTTATGTAAAATAAATTGTTATAACACAAATTTTTGTGGCATTATTAATATTAGTTGATGAATATTAATTACTATATAAATAATTCTCTCTCTGATATTATGAGCTAAAAATTGCGAATAAAAAGTTATTCAACTGGTATGAAATTTTGTTATCCATTTCTTTTTTTGGATTTGGATTATATTTCCTTAATTATTCGATTTAAGTGCTTTTGTTTGTGTTTATGTTTTGATCAGTTTCCATGACGTCAAGCTCTACTATTACCTCATAAATATGCAATTTGGAGTATATTTTTAGACCCCATCCCCCTTCCCAATCAACATTCGCATGCAAATTCGCATCCATAGTTCTAGAAAGAGTTTTTTTTGAGACAGTGACAGAGATAGAGAAAGATTTCAGTCACTGTCTGAATCACTGGCAGTGTGGCAGAGATTCTTCAGAGATTTTTGAAATAACCAAAAACTGGTTTCCCGAACGAACTTTTGGGCCTGTCTCTGAATGCAAGAAAAAAAAAAACCAAAATAAAATAAAATATATCAGAGTGCTAATGTGTTCGTGTCTCGCGGGGCCTTAATTACATTATGAAAATTTATGCTTTTGGATTGTGTAATTAAAAAATGACAAAAAAAAAAGAACAGAAATTCAGGCAGTTCCAGTTTTAGACTGGGAGTTCAGCTAGATAGGGATATATACTATACTATATAGTAGTATGTTGATTAGCTTTATGTAAAAATAAATTTCAGACTTTTAAAGCCAACAAATCAGGTTGGATCGATCACAAAAGATTTATAATTATGGTGAGTTCAGTAATACATATATAGTTAGTTACTGGTATTGGTATATGTTTATATATTTATTTGTCAAACAATAGATCAAGTTTATATATGTATGTATTACTCGTTCGTATATCTGATTATACAATTCCAGTCAGTCAGTCAAAACTTGTTGCTGATTTAATAAAGTCACAGCGGCGGAGAACTCAGGAACTCAATTTTTAGGCAGTGAGATTCTGCTTCAATTAGAATTGCTTACTGTGCGAATTTTAATATATAGAGGGGTGGGGAATATAAGGGGTATATAAGATCAATTCGGTTATAAGTTGCTACAATTATTTTTTGCCATTCCTATAACTTTATTTTGACTTTAATGTATGGTTATACTATACCTAAATAAGCGTTAAATAAATTAGTTAAAAATATTTAAATGCTTTTAAGAATTAATTTATGAGTTACAAATGTTTAAATGCAACTCAGAATTTATTGTATAATTTTTTAGAATATTTTTGCATGATCTTTGGACAGCCCCTACTCCCTCCTGTAATTCTTTTTCGGTGGCAGAGACAGAGGCGTATCCACATTTGCTCTTCTTTTTGTTGTTGTTGCTGTCTATTTGGCAGGGGCAAATTGTTTGCTTGAGGGTCGCCTCGGCAAAAGACAATTGCGGAACAAGGCGACAAACGCGATAAATTGTTTGGGCCAACAACAGGCCCAGCTATAGGCCAGGCAAAAGCCAAAGGCATAGAGCACAGAGCACAGAGTCTCTATGATGGCAGAGACAGAGGCTGACTACCAAGACTCTGTGTACACACACAGTGCATGTTGGTATGCAATGGACCAGCCAAGTAGTATTTGCCAAGTATTTGCGCCACCACGTCTTTGGCCTGAACCAAAAACCGTACCGAAACACCGCTGATTGTTTTGCACTCCCCCCCCAGCCGGCTGGCAGCTAACGTTAAAAAAAAATATAAATACAAGACAAGTGAGCTCTTAAATAACATTTGTCAAATTGCAGTACGAGTAGTGCAGTGTGTTTAACATTTTGCAAATATACATACATATGTACTACATGTAGATATGTACTACATGTGTACATATGTACATATAGCTAATGCTGTGACTGTATATTTTGCAATGTGTTAGAGACGAGACGAGTGACAAATTTGCTGGCTTGAAGAGGAGGTAGGTGGGTGTCTCTTTGTGCCCCTATTGGGTGTGTTATGGGGGGTTGGGGGGGGAGGGTAGCGATTTGCATACACTTGTTTACAGTGATTGATTGCAACCATAAAGCACTTCTTCAGTCCATGGATTAGCTCATAAAATAAATATTTGATTTGCAACTGGTCAGTGCCTGAGATCTGTGTCCGACTCACTGTTTTCGTTGGCAAAAAAACTTCAAAATAAATTCGATATTTACACCAAAATTTTGCTTCATTAGTCGCCAATTTTGTGCAGCTTAAATGTAATCATATATAATTTTTTAAGTTATTAAATCTCTAGTCTCTATCGCTGTGTTCCCATTTGCCCGATATTTGTCTGGCCCCCAGTCAAGATCAACTCGAACATATGGCAAATATATGCTTGGCTCTCAATGTTAGATCAGCATGAATGCGAAACTGCATTCAGCTATAGTACATAACGAATATCGAGTATTTGTAATGCAAATTCCGACTGAAATTCAACAAAAACTCACAGCTTAATTATTCAAACAAATAAGCATGAGGAAAGGTTCCATTTCGAAATGATTCCACATTTTCTAGCAATTATTTTACAGCTTCAAATAATATTTAAAATTGAATTAAAAATATGCACTAAATTCTACACTCCAACCATAGAGGCTTCTGTGTAAGTCATGATCTATGTTTTTTCCCATTAATTGTTTGTTTAAATACTCGAAAGTCAGTGGCAGTTGGCAGGGGTCGTGGATTTTATGTTCCATCATTATTTGTTAATGCGTCAAAAACGACAAGAAATCAATCTAGGCGAAGGTTTTTGGTCTGATCGGATCGGCTTGGATGTACGAGTATTGGCTGCTCTCAGTGTGCCTTGGTCTTTCTGTGTGTATTTTTTTTGGAGGTACTTTTTTGGATTACTCGGCAATATAGTAATGCTCGAAATTTGCGTTAAAAATGGCACGGCATGTGAAGACCCTGACCTTCCACAATGAAGAGCGAAACGTGCCAAAAAGTGCGGGTCGAAATGGAATTAAAAAAAAATTATAATCATTGTTTAAGATAGCCACACATAATCCATGAAATCCATGAAAGTGAAGGGCAATGGAAGGAAGTTGCAGCATTGGCCAAAGAGCTCTTACTGCTGGTTAAATTGTAGCTAAAAATTACAATCTTTCAATGGTGTATCTTTCAATAGATTTTTTGAAAACAAAAGAAAGAATCTTTCTTCTTTGAATGCCCACATGCACTAAATCTAAATCTAAATATTTGTGTTGTCCGCATAATAATGCCATCATGTGGCATCTGACATCTGCCATAAATTCTGTAGACTGGAAATCTTTGCTTTGAAAACTAGTTTTGATGAACTCCAAGCCCAAGCAGCTCAAGCTCAGTCCAGTCCAGTCCAGTCCAGACTCATGCCCAACCCAACCCAAGTCGAAGCAGCTGATGGATATTTTTTTCTCTTTGCTGATCGCGTAATTTGCTTGGCAATTACAAAATCAAGTTTTTCCCCTCCAAACAGATGATAGTTTCGATTACTTTGACACTTGTTCGATCGGCGGGCGGGCAGGCAGGCATTAAGATCGATGCGGGATCCCACTCTGATTGGCATAATTAGTTGGCTGTAATTTTCATGCTGTCATCGCTGATTGTGCCGCCAAATGTCATACAATTTGTCAATTGATTTTACGATCGAATCGAGTCCAATAATGGCCAACAACTGGCTGAAACGAATCAATGGTGACGAGTAGGAAATTGCCACTAAGTAGTAAGGCTTAAAGTGGCTTAAAACTATTCACTGAGGGAATCTGCTTTTTTTTTCTTAAATTTCTTAAATAATTTATTTAAATGTTGATTTGCTGGTTAGAAATTTTATATTCGATTTAAGTGGATTTCTTTTTTGCTTTATTTACATTATTTTGGTATAGGAAATAATTTTAGTGGCATTGACTTAAAGTAAATATTAATTGAAAAATTTTAAATAAAATGGAAAAAAACAAATAAAATACTTTTAAATAGTAATAATATATTTGCCACTACAAAAGTCTCAAAAATAATATTTCTACATCTATTTCTATATTCTTTCTATAGAGTATTTATTCTGCGCTGTGTTCCCCCTTTTTGTCTTCTATTTTTTGCCCCTACACTTTTTGTTCACACACTTGTGCAGGTTTTTTTCTTGGTTTTTTTTTGGGTATTTATTATTATGATTTATGAGTAGTGAGGCTGAGGCTGAGCGCCTTAGTTGGTCAGTCGGGGAATCCCATTGACGTAGCCTCCGTGGTGTTTCATGTTCTTGTCTGTTATTAGCATAATTTTTGTCTATAATTAAATAATTTTGGTGTGCTCTATCGATGGTCATTGATTTTGTGGCTCTTTTGTACGTCTGCGGAAAGCTTTGAAGAAATTCTAGGAAAAACGTTTTTGTTTTGAAGGAGGGAAATGTCGAAATGTCGAAAATAAACGAAAATCAATTTTTAAAAATAATAATAAAAAATTACAAATATATATATTAAGAATGAATGTTTGAAATATAAAAATAAATTAAATATAATATAAAATAATTGTTAAAAAAATACAATTACAAACAAACGTAAAAAAATATAAGAATTTACCTAAATTTAGGTACATATTTTAAAAGTTTAATTACATATATTAGTGCGCCCCCATAAGCAGGCAACAGTTTCTACCCCTTGAGCCAAACATTTTAGCTGCAGCCCAAATGCAGGCAATATTTTTTTATGCCCACATTTTGCCATGAAACCATCTTTAAGCCGTTCCCAAGACATATTTCCACTGTCTATTAGTGTACGCTGAGAAATTGATGCTTATGGCTGGCGTTCTTTTCATTTCTTAGCCCGTCCCTGCCCCAGCCACGGGATCCCGTTCCAATTAGGACAAGTAGCTAGAGGTAGTAAAATAAAAATATTGTTGCCTACTTTCAGGAGGGACCATTAAAAATTAAGAAATATATCAAACAAATAAACTATCTGCTTGCTGGCTGGCTGGCTGACTGACAGAGTGTGGGTGCTGGGTGCTGGGTGTGGGGCTGTTGCATAAGTAAAAGGACACTAAAATATTATGTGCACATGTGGCAGCAGCAGCTCCAACCCAACGAGACAAGACAGCAATGAAGATGACAACGATGAGGATGACGATGATGCGACACCGGAAACAACGACAAAACAGCCAGAAATAAATCCAACTTGGCAAGGCCTCAAGCCCAAAGCAATCAAGTAAAATGAGGTGCATTTAGCCCCGTCCCGTCCCCTCTGCCACACCCTTTCAACCATCAAGAGAAAGCCGAAAAATAATCACAAGGCGACAAAATGTTGCATATAATGCGGCTGCTTAGGAAGGGACCATCAAATGCCTTAAGGCACAAGAATCCGGACAGGGACACACGGACAAGGACCCAGGATCAGGAGCAACAGCAGCAGCAGCAGACTGCCTCACTGATTGATGGCTTGATGGATTGCTGGCTGGATGGTTGGTTGGATGGATGGGTTTGTGTTAATTATTTTGGTAAAATAATACAACAACAACAACAAGGACAAACAATTTTTGACAAAATTTGATGCGATGCCGTCGCCCCTAAAATACACAAAAAATAAATATAAAAATACAAACAAAAAAAAAACAAAATACTGAAATGAAAAATCGCAATTTCCTGAGCTACGCTGATAACCGCCGGCTACAAACAAAAAACAACAACAACAATAGCAACAATATTTTTTATATAGAAAATATAAGCGGACAATAAGGAGCGGACGACAGTGTCGTCATCGTCATCGTTGTCGTCGGCTTAATGAGTGACGGACGGGCGGTCATATTAGATGACGATGACGCTGACGCTACAGCGCTGGGATGTGTGTCTTGTGTTGGTGTGGGTGTTGGTGTATTGGTGCTGGTGTTGGTGTATTGGTGTTGGTGTATTTGCATTGGTGTTGGTTTATAAGTGTTGGTGTTAGTGTTGGTGTTGGTGTATTGGTGTTGGTGTATTTGTATTGGTGTTGGTGTTAGTGTTGGTGAGTTATGGCACATTAAGCTCAGCTGCGGCTGCTCTGGGAGAGAGAGAAAGCTGCCCATGGGTCTGTGTGTGTGTGTTTGCGCGTACCTTCATCTTCCTTCCTTTCTTTTCTTTTTTTTTGTTGTTGTATTTTTGGTGATTCTCTGCACTCTTCTGCTCGCTGACATTTGCATTATTCATGTGCTTGTGTAGAGGGAAAAGGGGGGCGAGGGCAAGAGCGAGCGAAGCCGCGGCGGTAGTTTTATTTTAAAGCCCAAACGTTCATAAAAACCGAAGCCAAGCCCCAGACAAGTGCAGTTTGCTGTCGTTCAAGGAGTCACAGGGTGAGTGTGAGTGTGTGGGTGGGTGGCTATGTACCCTCCATATACCCTATAATTGAGCAATAATCGGTTGATATCGCTTGACTGCCTGGTGCAGAAAGTCACTCGTGTATGGCAAATGGCAAATGCGGCAGTTTCTAGCCCACTAGTTGGCAGTGATTTCTGCAGTTATTCAGGGATCGTCTAGGGTACACTTGAATATTATTTTTAGATGGTAAACAAAATCACCAAAGGCAGGGGGTACTATCTGCAAAATGATCGTATCTAAGACAACAGATCGTATGACTCACTTGAGCCCTTTCTATATGCATTTTAATTGAAATCTTAAACTAAAATTTAAATATAAATACATTGCAAATAAATCAAAATAAAATGCTGTAGACAATTTTAAAATATTATCCATTTTTTTAATTTTTTTTTTTTCATTTTAAAAATTATTTATTATTATTTTATGATTTAAATTATTTTTAACAAATTATTTCTTACCATTTTTACTAGGAGGTTGTTGTTATTTAAATATTAATTTTAAAAAATTCAATGCCATTAAGTTTAGATCAAGTACAGACATCGGCATTTTCTGGACTGTTCTTATTTATTTTTATTTTATTTTTTAGTATTTTATTTTTTTATTATATAATATATTTTTTTTTTTTTTCAGAGAGACCTTAAAAATCACAACTACACCCAATTTCGCGCTCATAACAATATAGAAATAAATAACGAATATATCTTAATTTTCTTAAAGTTTTTATTCGTGGATTTTATGTACCAAAACTCATTCGCTCTGAATTTATTCAAAATTCTTTCCATTTGCATTCAGTCAGCTGTAAAAGAGTATTCCTTAGTCTCAATTGAGTATTTCCCTGGCCGCTGCCAAGTGAAAGCCTCTTTCTCTGATGGTGTACCAGTCCCCACCCTCATCCCCACACTAAACCGCCATTCTTGTTGCATTTTACGTTCGCTGGCTGAACGCTTTTGATGGCTTTTTTTTGGGGTCCAACGGGTACGTCTGCCTGTCCGTTCGTCCGTCCGTTCGGCTGTCCGTTCGTCCGTCGTGTGTTGATGCTGATGACAGCAGCAGCGGCAGAAGAGCGAGAGAGAGAGGGAGACATCTTCGTGCGATGTGCGGGGCCCATCATGATGAAGTTGTCGTTCATCGCAAATGATGAAACCAGGAGCTACGGACATGTGGCATGGTGCATGGGGCACTAGCACGGTTGCTCTGCTCGTTAACTTTCCTTTAAGTCAAGTTGTTTGACAATCTTCCCAGGAACCCAGGAACCCAGGAACCAAGCCCAACACAGAAGCAAACAACAGAAACAGGCAGGGAAGGAGGGACAAAAAGAAAAAAGAAAGAATAAAAAAAGTGTTATAAATTGCATTTAGTGTCGGGGCACGTCATTGCTGATTTGTTATAGCTGCCACAGAGTAACGGACGGGCCCCAGGCAAAAGGTCAACCGCAAGGCATTAACAATGGTTTTTTCTGTCTATGCCAAAAGTCTACCCCATCCCCTCCCCACCACCCCCCGCCACAGAGATCTGATCAGTTGCTCCTACAGCAACAGCAGCTGCTGCTCCTCCTCCTTTAGCTGCTGCTGCTGCTGCTCCCCCGCTGCATATGCAAATTGTGTTTGATGCGATGCGTTCTGGAATTTGGAATTGTTTACAAATTTCCAACAAAATGGCTAGGCGGGAGGCGCAACCGATAGAGAGAGAGAGAGAGGGAAAGGGAGAGGGTGTGCATGGGGGGGTGAAGCCTAGATATGCTAAAATAAAACTCCAAGTCATAAACTAAAGACTTTGTTTACAAATTAAATGCAGCATGCAACAAGCGACATCTTCATCCACAGATCCACAGAGGGAGATCCACACACAGAGAACCAAAAGACTGTCCATGGGCATCCTCTGTCTGTCCGTCCAGCTGTCCGTTTGTCTGTCCGTTTGTCTGTCCGCTCGTAGATATGCGACTACAGATACAGGATTGGGGATGGGTCGATGGTGGAAGGGAAAGCCTCTACTGGCCCATACGCCCATTCCCCCCCAACCCATTCCATTCTCCTCCTGGGCCTCCTGCTCCTGGCGCTTGGGTGTGATGTGTCTCTCTCTCTCACTCTCTCTCAGTCGCTCTTACTGCCCCTCCCAGGACTTTATGCCTACGGTATGCAAAGCAGTCCCAGCCCCAGCTACAGCTACAGCCCCAGCTTCGACTTCAGCTACAGCTACATATGTTTTACATGAATTTTAAATGATATGTTAAATAAAAATGCGCAGCTAAACAGCCCAAGGCACCGCCTTGGAACAACCGACCAGGAACAACAGCGCTGCTCCAACAGTAGAGGAGGAACGGCAGGCACAGTGACTGCGACGAGTGCGTGGACACCACATGAGCACATGAGCATCAGAGGACACGCAGAGGGAGGCAACCAGCGCAACACACACCACACGAACAGTGGTGCGAAATTAGGGCAACATTTGGGGGTATATTATATAAAAAATAAATCAAATAATGCTTTAAAAAATAAAAAAAAAAATATATGTATATTTAACTAAAAATTATAACAATTTCTAGGATCACAGTTGACTCTCTCTGTCCAAAGTTTCGTTTAAAGAATAATTCCTATCAGACTCCCACAAGCTCCCATAATTTGTAGAAATTAAATACCCGAGAATTTTCGATTTTAAATCCGTTACTGAAATAACTAAAAAAATTAAGCCAAAAATGATCAACGTTAAGATATATACAAAACTTCCTAAGCTAAAACTATGAAGAACCAATTCCAAGGAACATTCCTAGCATTTTTTAATAATTTTTCTACTTAATTTGGTATATAGAGAATTAAGAAACAAAGAAGCTAAAAATAATTCAGCCTGCTACAGCAGAATAGAACGGAGCATTTAAGTATTTTAGTACTAAGATTAAGTGAATTTAAAACTGAAGTGGTACAACTTTTATTTATATTTATATTTAATATATATTTAATATTATTTACATATATTTTAATAATATTTTATTTCTTAATATTTATATTTTATTTTATTCATTATTTTATTATTATTTGAATATTTTATTTCTTATTTATAATTTATTTTTTTTGTTTATTTATTTATATGTATATATTTTTTAATATTAATTTTTATTCATTTATTTATATTTTTTATTTAATTTTTTAAAATTATATTTATTTTTAATATTTTGTTTTTATTTATTTATACATTTTTTTATTTAATTTTTTTTATAATGTTTTTTTATTATATTTATTTTTAAATTTTAAAATTTTTTTATTTTTTTTATTTTTTATTGTTATCTTATTATATCCGTACATTCAATCTGTTTAACTACTGTACCATGTATGTATATCTGTTTGTTGACCACTGTGCTGGAGTTGTGTCGAGGGGGAACGGTACCTGGTACCTGGTCCCTGGCCTGGTGCAAAAGCCTGGTCCAAAAACTATGCAAAGTTTATGCGAATCTAAAATATTTGCACTGGGCATGCGCATGCGCAGCAAACTCAATTGTTCAAATACATTTATATATACATTTATATATATATACATATATATATAAAATATCTTAAATGCAGGCAAAAAGGCTGGAAAATAGCAACAGCATCCAGTGGGTGAAAAGAGGGTGGGGTATAGAAAACTGGGCGCTGCTGGACTGCCGATGGCAGTCAGAGTGGAACTTGAACGTGGACTTGGACTCTGGGATGTGGACTCTTGGACTTGGCCGCTTGCCGCTTTGGTCGCTTTGCCTCCTGATGCTATCAATTCAAAGTCAAATGGGGGGACAACAAAACAAATCGGCGCTGCATCTATAATGAGCCAGAGACAGAGACCCAGGCAGAGGCTCGAGCCCAGGCCCATGCCGAGGCTTAGGCCCTGGCCAAGGCGAGCCCCAAGTCGGAATTGATGAGAGCAGGAGAGCAGGAGAGCGAGCATATGGCCAACGGGCGTAGGTTCAGGATGGGACGGGCCAAAAGTTTTGACTTGCATGTGCCTCATTGAGTTGTACTTTTGCCGCAGCATAACCCCTGCCCCTGTCCCACAGTCCCCAGTCCTGGCTGTGGCACGACCAGGCGGCGGCTATAGGGACACGGGACAGGGGACACCCACCCAACACACGAACGCATTGCCGCAGGGCCCCTCCCTTCCTCCTCCAGCCAAGTGGATCGCATTATTCCAGTTCTTAGTCGTAGTGGCAGTTGCGAGTGCAAGTCCAAGTTCCTGCCCCTCTCCTCACCGCACTGATTGCAAAAATTGTTGAATGCAGCGCACACAATTGAATGCACCGGTCGCAGGGCTCTCCATAAATGTCTTTATTATATGATCCTGAGTAGTTTAGGCCAATTTGTAGCCAACTGGGACACAGCTGGTACACAGCTGGGACACAGAGTGTTTCGATAGAGTTAAAAGCTAAGACAGTAGGGTTATATGTAGGAACTGAACCATTAGACTACCAGTCAGTGGCTATATGTGCATAGATCTTTCAGTTGTTTAATTAGTCATATATTTGTGAATCATTCAGATAGCTAAAGATGGGCTATATCCCTTTTCTAAGGGAATACCAAGGAATCCTTTTGTTACCTCTCAGCAATAATCATGGCAAAACCTTCACACACAATTGATCTTGATCTAATCGAGCATTCTGTGTGTGGGTCACCCCTCGCACTCTTCCAGGCAGCCCACAACTGGAGGCAAATAACTGTGCCGACTGCAGGCCCTGAACACCTACAATAAAGAGTGTGTTGGGGGAGGGCAGAGCCACAGAAAGAGCGCCCAAAAAAACAAAAGAACTGAAAGTTGGAAGGAGTCAAGGGAGAGGTAGAGCTAGAGGTAGAGGCTGAGGCTAAGGCAGAGAGGCAGAGCTAGAGTTAGAGGAGTGAGAGGAGGAGAGAGGGGTATAGGTAAAGGTGAGACAAGGCAAATCAGGCATTAAATTGCTCATGTGATGTGGCGGCCGACAATTTCTTTAAACACAGAGTTTGGCCCGGTGGGCCGCAGTTTCGAGTTTCGAGGTTTGAGTTGGTAATAGAAAAGGATTTGACTCGATTGAACACCCGAATTTGCAATTTTCGAGTTAGGCCTGGTTGCCTCGCACCCCCCCTGGCCCCACCCCCCCGAATAACGTGTTCGCGGGCGAGGTAGAACTGCCCCTTCACACAAAAAATGGTGGGCGGTGAGCTGAAATTATAGCCTAAGCTCAAGCAAGTGGAAGAGAGCGCAGACAGACAGACAGGCAGAGACAGACAGACAGAGAAGGTTCTCCTTTGGGGGGTGGTGGAGGGGGTTCCATCTCTTGGCTAAAGCACTTAACACGTCAACACGGTCGCTGGCGCTGTTTTTCCCAAGCCAAGCAGCCAAAAGGAAAAGCCAAAGCAGTGGAAGCAGGCAGCAGCAGAGCAGGGGTAAAGATTTGATTGGAGGCAACAACGACGAGGGGTTACTCTACAGCAGAGAGGGAGAGAAAGTTAGAAGAGAAAGCGTAGATAAAACCACAAGAAATCCCCAAAAATATCTCAAATATATCTCAATAATTTCTTGAATAATTCTTAAATATTATAAATAAAATAAATACCTTAAAGATGGGTGCGTGCCTCTTTGGGGGTATAGTCTCGCTGCCAAGTAAATCTTTTCCACCTTCACACCAGCTTCCTTTCTGC
This sequence comes from Drosophila bifasciata, assembly GCA_009664405.1. NCBI lineage: Eukaryota > Metazoa > Arthropoda > Insecta > Diptera > Drosophilidae > Drosophila > Drosophila bifasciata. The sequence continues at coordinate 35,740,213 of CM019041.1, forward strand.
TGCCTCAACTGTTCCAACTTCTAGCCTAAAGTTCTTTCTACTACTTGCCCCCAAAGTTCTTCCTACCACTTGCCCCCAAAGTTCTGTTGTGGTTCTGTTCAGCTGTGGCATATCGATAAAAAACAATGTTGGGGCTATTTTCCTTATACTGACATGATTACCCACAGCTTACCAGCTTACTGGCTTACCAGCTGCCGATGCTGTTGAATGCTTTTCGCTGATTGTAGGTGCCAGAGTTCGGCAGTTGAATTGGAAGCCTGAAAGAGCTGCAAGCTGGGAGCTGGGAGGAGGAAGCTTGGAGCTGGGATCTGAGAGGAGGGAGCTCTGGTTCTCTGAGTCTCTGTTCTCTGTTCTGCTACTCGCATGTTCAATGCCCATATAGATCGATAAGATTGCACACTAGATTGTGTGGCAGTGGCTGGTACAGGGGCAGGAACAGGGACTGGGACAGACGGCTGTGTATCGATTATTATCTATTTTGGCAGCAATCGATCGTGATCGATTTATGCTCGAGTCGGCGTTGAGGTTAAGTGGAAAATACAGCCAGAATATATGTCTGCTGTGGGCTTATGTTTTAATTTGAAAATTCCATAAACTATTCCAAATTTCACTCAACTCTCGCCAGTAAGATTTGCACCTCCTCCATTCCTGTTATTTAGCCATCAATGATCGTGAAAAACTCTATCCGATGGCATTATTAAGGCTGTTAAGCTGGTGGTGGCCTGGCCTATCTGGCTGTTAGCAGAATTTGGCATTGAACTTGGCCTATCTGTATGGTAACTGTGATAAGGCGCTCTACCAATTCCAGGGCTCCACTTCGATGGAAAGCCTAGCGGATAGCCTGAGGCTTACAGCCTTTGCCTCTGGTTGCAAGTCACCTTCTCGACTCGTCTCCACATGTAGCACGCGTCTAAGTAGCTACTAAAAGAGCCAAAAATTCAAGCTAAACCAGAGTTTATCCATTGCCTAGCCAGAGTCGACGATCAGTACGAGTAATTAGCAATATATATATTTATGTGCCAGCGCATTAATCGATCGACACTCGACACCTATTTTGCACAGAAACTCATTCGCCACAGTCAGAGTCGTCTTTCATGTTCACCGATCGGATCGCCACTCCAATCCAATCCAATCCAATCCAATCGCTGAATCGTTGGATCGTTCAAGGGCTCTCTGATTCGGAGTCTGCAGCCTGTGCTGGAGGCTGCTAATACCGTTGCTGGGGCCTGCCTGGTGCTAATGCGACAAGTCCACAAAATAGAAGTTTTTCTTTTTTTCAGCCCAAAACCAGCTTCTTGGAAAGGCCTCGTCGCAGTGCAACGCGAAATTGTTCGATGGCATTGGCAGTGATATGAAGTCAGAAGGCAGAGAGCAATCGTATCGGATCGCATCGCATCGAATTCAGTTCGCTTCCGAGGCACCAGCCAAACAATCTTTCGCTCTCTCTTCAGCGACTCTTGACCACAGAGAGACAGAGAAGGAGACAGAGACAGAGACAGAGACGGAGACAGAGCCTCAAGTTTGTGGCTGTAGATTGTGTAGCACGGTCAGCAATTATAATATATACAAAATCCATTACGGTTCACAGGTCAAATGTAGAAATTGAGATAGATCTACACCAGAGAGACAGACAGAGAGAGAGAGACAAAGAGAGAGGGTAGAGACGTTGCAGCTAGAGGCTGGATTTGGTTCATTGGCAGCTTTGCACGTTGTCCATCGTCCTCATCCGCATCCTCGTCGTCGTCGTCGTCGTCGTCGTCGTCATCGACATCGTCATCGTCGATCAATGCTCAGCCTGTAGCGCCGCAAACCCATGCCTATCAAGATATGGAAGCCTAGCCTGGGTCCGGGCTTCCTTCTCTCTCCCGCCTCGAATGGCAATCGTGATCGACTCGAACTCCATCCATTTGGCTGCGGCTGCTACCTTCCATTTGGGGCTCCAGAATTCGGCAGCAATTTTTCTTCGTTTCTTCTTTCTTTTTGTTTTTTGTTTCTTATAGCAATGGGGCTTGGGCATACACGAAATCCGATGCGGCGACAGATTCGTTTTGGCTAGCTACGCAGTCAACTGGCTAGAGATGAGCAAAAAGGTAAGCTACTACGGTTCGAGTGTAAGTTCGGGTGCAGGTTCGGATGCAGGTTCGGGTTGGGGTTCGGGCTTGGGTTTGGGCTGGGGTTCGGGTTGGTGTTCGGGTTGGTTTGGGTTGTGGTTTGGGTTCGGGTTTGGGTTGGGGTTCGGATTGGGGTTCGGGTTGTGGTTTGGTTTCGGGTTGGGGTTGGGCTTCGGGTTGGTGTTCGGGTTGGTGTTCGGGTTGGCTTGGGTTGGGGTTCGGGTTGGGGTTCGGGTTGAGGTTCGGGCTTGGGTTTGGGTTGGGGTTCGGGTTGGTGTTTGGGTTGGGGTTCGGGTTGGTGTTCGGGTTGGGGTTCTGGTTGGGGTTCGGGTTCGGGTTGGGGTTTAGTTGCAGGTTCGGGTTAGGTTTCGAGTGCAGGTTTGGGTTCGGGTTCGGCTTCGGGTTGGGGTTTCCTTATGGGTTCATTTAGGAACTGTTTTAGTAAGAATTTTATGATAGATGTAGTACCTTAAGCTTTAACCTTTGTTTGCCATTTGCTCTGCTCTTCCATTTGTGTTTGAAATTCATGCAACATGCAACATGCACGCACTTACTCGTTATTTCTGCTCCTTCTATTCTACTACGAACTAGTTCCAGTAGTAGTTCCATTAGTTCTGGTTCAGACCAGCACTAGCCATGAGCTTCGAGCACTTGGCACACACATACGAGTGCCCCCCGTCTCGTATAGTAGACACCGAGGCCTAGTAGACCCGGCATTTGCCACTCGAAGCTCTCTCGTGGTCTCCACGTTTAATAAGCAATTTTGATTTGGAGCAGATTATGTGACGACCAAACGAGCGGCAAGGGACTGCTAGCTGGTTGCATGCCACGGCTGCTGTTGCTGCTTGGCTACTGCGCTGTGAAAATGTAGAGGAAAGACTTCCACTTGGACTTGGACTTGCACTTGACTTTGTCGCTGACCCGCGCAAAAAGATTTTTAACTTCAACTTGTTGCCTCTGCTGGCTGGCTGGCGGCTGCTCTCCGTGGCACACTGGGTGCCCTGGCCCCAGCCCTGGCTTGATGCTGATACTGTTTACATGGAACTTGTACTGATTGCTTCTAGTCATGCCCCTCGATTTGAAGATTTTCAATTTGCTGATAAGGCTGAGTCAGCCGCAGCCCAAGCTCATTTTCATTGGAATTGCTTGAATTTTTATTGAATTTTAATTGGTCGTTGAAGGCCTCAAATGGATTGGGATGGGATGGATCGTCTTGGGTTCAACTTTGAACCTAAAACTTAAGCTTAACATGTGCCTGATGGGCAGCCCCCCCACCCCAATCCCTAACCCAAACAGAGTTCATGCCAACGAAATGGGAAAGGTTCCCAAGAAAATTTAGATCAATTTTCCTAATTTACTTGAGCTTCAGCGATTGCGTGTCGTGGCGTGAAAAACGGCACTTGAAAATGAAGGAGGGGGGTGGACGCAGCAGGAATTTCCTTCACCGCAAAAAAACAGGCAACAGGCAGAGAAGACTCTTTTTCGAGGCAGTCAGAAGGCTGAAAGGAGGAGGCAGGCAGGGAGGAGGCAGGCAGGCAGAGAGGCAGAGAGGAGGCAGGCAAAGAAAAATAAATCACGACTCAAGTTTCGAAAGCGCGAAACTGTTACCAAAGCACTTAAACTTAAATTGGCCAAAAGCGACGACGACGACGACGACTCTCGGCCGAAAACATTCGGATGGTGGAACATTGGCAAGAGAGCTGCGAGAAGACTCTGTTGAGTCGCTGCAGAATCTCTGGAGAGTCTCTTCTCAAACCGCTGATGCTAAGGAGGAGGGTAGGGGGGGTGTACCTGGGGGGGAGTTGCAGTTCTAAATTAGAAATAGTGTAGATAGATACGCCAATAGAATTTATAGCGACTCTCTCACTCACTCACTCACTTACTCACACTCTCTTGCTGTCTCTCTCTCACTGTCTCACTGTCTCTCTCTCTGTCTCTCTCTCTGTCTCTCTTACTCTCTCTCTATCTCTCTGTCTCTCTTTCACTGACTGCGTTCCATCGTCATGATCATGCCCTGGTCAGGTTAATTTTGGGCACGACCAGCCCCAGCCTCAGTCCCAGCCTCAGCCCCAGCCTCAGCCTCAGCCCCAGCCTCAGCCCTAGTCCCAGCCTCAGCCTCAGTTCCTATGTAGCCATGTGTATGACGATGACGATGATGATGGCAACGCACGAAGGAAGGTAAGGTACCTCCTTCTCCCACTCTTCTGTGCTGCTGCTGCTGCTGCTGTTGGTGGAGCCACAAGAAACGTGCTCATGGATCGCAGCTTAAGTTTAATGGAACCAATTGAAGATATTTTGTGGGCAAGTGATAAAGTCGTATGCCCAGTTGGTGGGTGCCTTCTACTCCCCTGCTCTCCTCCCCTGCTCTTCAGCCAAGCTGCTGCTCTCCTCTGCTCATGGCCTATTGCATTTTCCATCAACAACTCTTTGGAGTTTGGCTTTCGCTCCTCAGCCCAGCCTGGGCTTTTGCTTCACGAACCCATTAAATGATGCGTAAGAAGCACAACGTGATCATGCGTCAGAGAGGGGGGGAGGGGCACAGAGGGGCACTGAGGCTGGAGCAGATCACACGATGCTGATACGCAGAGAGCAACAACAACAGAAACAACCCAGCAAAAGAAATCAGCGTGAAAATTGCCCCAGCACTGCCAAGGAGAGTGAAGTGAACCCTGCCACCTACCCATGCCCCTGCCACCCACCCACCCCATAGCCTCCCCCTTATCCATTGCTGAGTTATGTGAAAATTGCGGAAGAATTTCGTGCGGCGGCTTGTTAGCTTGGGAAGTGCCAGAAGTAAGAAGGAAAAACCCCAAACCCCCAAACCAAAAGCAAACTCAAGCCAAAAGCAAAGCAAACTCCCGACTAAACTAAAGTAAACCAACATTGAGCCAAGTCCACAGCCAGAGCCAGAGTCAGAGCCACAGCCAATTGGCCAGCAATCAGTGGAGGGGTTGAGAGCGTGACAGAGAGTGAGACAGAGACAGAGAGAGAGAGAGAGGGGGGGTGTGAGAAGGCGAATAGCAGCAGTGGGAAGTGGTAAAAGGTAAGTGGGTTAGGGCAATTTCCTCCCTCCCTACACTCCCCTACATTTGCCTACACTTTTTTTTACTAACTTTTAATGTACAAAAAAATATTCGAACGTTTTTTAAATATTTCAAAATTAATCTATAACCTTTTTTGTGTATTATATTATAATAATCATACCTTAGCTGGTTTGTGCCTTTGTGTTAAATGTTGATTGAGACATTTTTTTATTCATTTGCATTTTTAATGATTTTTATTTTAATTTTACTAATTTTACCATTTCTTTGTATATGAAATTGGCCTTAAGACAATGTGTAAATTTAGTTAATTATTTTTCAAATCGAATGAAAATGGTTGCCAGTGCAATCTAGTAATATATTTTACTTAGTTTTTGTGCAAAAGTTTTTCAACTATTTTGTTCATTTTTATAAATATTTAAATATGATTTATAAGTATCTCCCTCAGCATAAATCGATTAATTTTTTAAAATTTTGTATATATTTATTTACAGAATTTTTGCCTAGCATTGATTCTAAAATTTAAATTTTTAAATTCTAAATTTAGCAACAAGGGCGGATTTTGTTTATAAATATTCAAATATTTATTATAAATATTCAAATATTTAAATAAATATTCAAATATTTAAATAAATATTTAAATAATTATTATAAATATTTAAATTATTATTATAAATATTTATTGAACAAAATATATTATATATATTTATAAATCAAAATATATTTTATATAAACATTTATAATTTATTATTGTTTATTTTTATATATTTTTAAATTATTTATTATTTTATTTTTATTATTATTTTTTATTTATTATTATTATTAATATATTGTATTTAATTTTTGTATGAATATTTAAATATTTATTATCAATATCTATAAGTCTAAATATGTATCTGTTAATAAATATTTAAATATCTATTAATAGTTAATGAATAAATTAAAATATATATTATAAATATTTCTAATTTCTAATTATTTCAATTTACTTTTTAAGTTATTTATTAATGTTTTTTATAAATATTTAAATGTAAACTATGTTCTTAAATGCTAGCCTTGGGTCTCATTTAGGTGTGTTCCCCGTAAATATTTTGACTTGTGAATGAAATGTGAAACCATTTAACGTTGCTTCCCCCCTTTTATCGTCACATCTTCTTTGTGATTGATCTTCCTTCCGTTTCAACTTTACTTTTTGATAGCTGGTAGAGATTGTTTGGGGATTCCGAAAGCAGAATCTGTGGCTGATCATCTGCTGTTGGCTTTACTCAGTCTTGGAGGATCTCTCTCTTATCTCTCTGCCTTGTCAAATGTATTCCTTTGACCCTGCCTCGGTTTGCCACAAAACTGTTTTCTGCTGCATTCATTTCTGCTGCAGTTCAACCTCTGTTGCTGCTGCTCTCGTTGCTGCTGCTGCTTCTGCTGCTGTCGTTGTTGCTGTTGTTGCTGCTGTTGTTTCTGTTGCTGTTGTTTCTGTTGCTGCTGCTTCTGCTGCTCTTGTTGCTGTTGCTGCTCTTATTGCTGTGGCTGTTGCTGCTGTCACTGCTTTTGCTGCTGCTGCTCTTCTAGCTGCTGCTCTTGCTGCTCTTCTTGCTGCTGCTGCTCTTGCTTCTGCTGCTGCTGTTGGCTGTGTTTAGTGACGTCACGCTTCCGCTGCCAGCCAATCAATCAAAGGGCCGTCAGCTTCATCGTCTTTTGTCTTCCACTTCCACTGCCACTTGCAGTGTCTTTTGCTTGAAGTACCAGTACCTGCCCTCCCCCCCGCCCGCCTGCGGCTTTTCTTATTTATTTTGGCTCATTTTTACGCTTTATGCACTGGCACCCCCGTCCAGCCACCCCAACCTCAGCCCCTCACCCAACCCGACAACCCATGTGGGGGCCCCTCTGTTTTGGCCCTCTGGTGGATGGGTGATTCCATACCATACCCTTCCATATCCCCGTCCCACACCCAAGCCAAGGAACCCTTTCTTCTTTCTATTTTGTTGCTGTTTCCCTTTTGCTCTGTCTTCGTTTCTTTGCTGTCTTCTTTTCTTTGCTGTCTTTGTCTGCCTTCGCGCTGTTGGCCATTAAATTTGATACCCACTTATTTGGCCAATAAAATTAACCTACCTCAACTTGTGTTTGGCCTTCATCATAAAGGTAGAGAAGGAGGCCAAAGAGCCACAGAGTAGAGCAGAGGAGAGAGCAGCAGGAGGGAGTGCTGCAGGGAGAGCAGCAGGAGGGAAAGAGGGGCAGAAGGGAGTGCAGCAGGAAGAGAGCATGGAGCGAGACAGGGGGTGGGACTTGGTTCAAGCATTTTGGGCTTTTGCGCTGCTCTGCTCTGCTCTTGGCCATAATGTCGGACATGTATGTGAGTGTATGTAAGTGTGTGTACAAGCGTGTGTAAGTAGAAGTGTAAGTGCGATTGTGTGTAAGTGTGTGTACAAGTGCGTGTCTGTCTGTGTGTGCTTTGAAGATGGTTGGTTGCTGCTGTTGTTGCTGCTGTTGCAACTTCCTGAACAAATCAGCAGCAGCAGAGGCAATGAAAAACCCACAGAAAAGCGATAAATTTCAATAATTTTCACAGTGAAATAATTGCCTTAATTATTTTGTTTAATTATTAAATAATTCTTAAATAATTCATAAATATTCTGCATACATTTTGTGCAGAAATATTATTGCGGCGCATCCGATGGAAATATTTGCCTTCACTTCCAGTTCCAATTCTTCAGCTTCGCTGTCAATCTTCTGCGATACACACTCCTCCCCCTAGTTACCTCCTCCTCCTGCCTCTTCTACTCATTTTCGTTGGTCGTAAGGTAGGGGGGGAGGGAGACGTGTAAGGGGAAAAACGCATTGAAGGCGCGCAAATAAATTAGCGGCCGCAAAGTGTTGACATTTATTGTCAAGCCAAGCCCCAAAAAAAGGCAACAGAAAACCGAAACCGAAACGGCATTCACCTCACCCCCGTCCACTCCCTACTCCAGCCAACAGCCAACAGCCTACAGCCAACAGACACTTGCAACAAGATACGCGTCGCACGCTGCACGCTGCACGTTGCACGTTGCACATTGCCGCACGGCTGTTGGTCAATTTCAATTTATTGCAACAAGTGACAATCGGGTTAAATGTGAACGGCAGGGAGGGGCGGTGCGGGGTGGGGCGGGAGTGGGGAACAACAACAAAAGGAGGCATCAAATGAGGAGGGAAGAGGCAAAGGAAGAGGCAGTGGACGAGGCTAAGGCAAGACAGAGGAAGAGACAGAGGCAAAGGCAGTGGCAAAGGCAGTGGAAAAGGCAAAGGAAGAGGCAAAGGCGACTGTGAATGGGGTAGGGAAATGGACATACGTATAGGTAGCTCCTTGGATGGAGGATCCGATGGAGCTCCTTGAATGGAGGATCGTCTGTAGGATCCCTGGGAGTGGACCCAAAGGCTGTGGTGGCTGTTGTGCTGTTGGAACTCCTCTTTAATTGGTCATTGGAGCAAAAGGCAAAAGCAAAAGGCAAAAGGAAAAAGGCAAGTGACGCGGACAACGTCTAAATTGTCGCCCCTTTTATAGTTTTCAATTCAATTTTCAATTCAGTTTCGTTTCGATTCGATTTTGGATTTGGATTCGTTTTAGTTGCGTTTTTGTAACAGAAATTTGCAGAGGGGCTGCGAAGTCAGTTCGAGATTCGGGCTTCAGCCTTCAATCTCCTTTTCAAGGGCTCTGAAAATCACTGGCTACTGTTTTTGGCCACTCTGAATGGCACCCAATGGCCCATTGAGGCGGAATAATGAAATTGAACTTCTGTCCAATGTTTCAGTTCCACTTGTCACAGTTTTCGGGGAAGAGTGGGGTGAGTGAGGTGCGTGAGATGAGTGAGTGAGTGAGTGGGTGAGATGAGTAAGATGCGAGAGGGTGTGAGTGTGAGTGTGTTTGAGGTGAGTGTGGGTATGAGTAGATGAGTGAGGGAGTAAGGGAATGAGTTGCGTAAGGTGAGTGAGGGTGTGAGTGTGTGAGTGAGATGGTAGATTCTGGGGGATAGATAGTCTATTCATTTCTTTTGCTACATTTCTAACGCGCTTTTAGCTAATTTTCATTATTATTAGTAGATATTTTATATTTTATTTGCAATATTTATTTAGATAAATACTATATATCTATGGTCATGCCACTTTAGACCTTATAGTTAGATCTTATGGTGCTTTAAGTGATTTATTTTTGTTGTTGTTTATATTTTGTAGATATTCTTCGCTTTTTGGTTCTTAGTTCTTTTTTGGCATTATTTTTCATCTGTAATTGTTTGTTTGATGTCTACAAAAAAAAGGCGCAAAACTATCATTAATTTTGTATAGCTAATTCCTATTTTGGCAATTTCTTCATCGATTGCTCCGGTTCCTTTTATAGTATGTTTTCTTTAGCACTTTCTTATTCCTTTTTTCTGCTCTTTTAGTTTGTTTCTTCCGATTCGTCTGCCCCAGCTGTTTTCTTTTAATTCCTTTTCTGCTTTCTTTTCAGCTGCCTTTTAGTTCTTTCCAGACCATCTTTCGATCTCTCTCTTTCTCTCTTTTTCTGTATCTCTCTTGCATTCCCTTTCTCTAACTCTCTTTCTCTCTCTCTCGCTCTCTTCGTCCCTCTTTTCATTATCACTCTCTCTCTCTCTGTATGTTCCATTCTCTGCTCAGCGTAGCGCAACGGCAATGCCCCCATGCCCTGCCCTGCTCCCTGCCCCCAAATTTGGGCCGAACGCGTTGCAAGTTGCCAGTTTTCAAGGCAATTAAAAATTTTGCACCCAACAGCGGCCTTTTCCTCTACTGCCATCTCACTCACTCTCTTACTCTCTGTCTCTCTCTCTTACACTCTAGAGCTTTCTGTGCGGCTTGTCTCCTCTGTCTTTCTCTGCGGCTTCTCTCTGCCTCTCTCTGCCTAAATAAGTCAAGTGTTGCACCGACAACACCAACGGGCAACGGGCAACAGGCAGGAGGCAACAGGCACAACTTGCAACAAGAAGAACCCACCACAAAGTGGCAGCCAAATGGGCGTATGAAATGCAATTAAATTAAATTTGCAGTTGCAAGTGTCCGTCCATGAGGGTAGGGGAGGGAGTCCAGAAGGCGGAGTCCAGTCCAGGCCGTGCAGTGTACCTCCGGGGTTAGGGCAGTGACACAGAGAGAGGGAACGGGGTGGGGATACTGGGCCAGTTGCTTGCCACAACCTGTCATAATGGTCAATGTCAATTTCACATAATTAACATTTAATTGAAAAGTTTAAGCAACAAATGAAACAGAAAACAGCCGAAAAAAAAAACGGCAAAGCGCGTGCATCAAAGGGATTGAGAGGGAGGAGCTGAAAGTGGGACAGGAACAGGGGCAGGGGGCAGGGGGCAGGAGCAGGGGCAGTTTGTGTGTATCCCAGGCGGGTAAAAGTGGATATGAAGTGCTCAAGTGAATTCTACTACTATTGACCCGCTTCAGGGTGCAGCCCCCGAAAAACAGAGGCTATAGTAGATTTCTGTGGCAAATCGAAGTCATCGGAGGCCTTAACTTTGTAGGATTTTACGAGCATGTTATTTAGAGAAAGATATATAGAATGATTTTTAGAACTATTTTTAGATTTTTAGAGAGATTTTTAGAACGATTTTAAGAAATATTTTTAGTTATATTTAAAAAAAGATTTTTAGAATGATTTTTTGAACGATTTTTAAAAGATTTTGGGAACGAACATTGTGAGATTTTGGAAACGAATTTTAAAACGATTTTTAGAAGGATTTTTAGAAAGAAATTTAGAATGATTTTTAGAAATATATTAAGATTTTTAGTTTTTGTTTTAGAACGATTTATGAAAATATTTGTAGGTAGAGTTTTAAAAATATTTATTAAAAGATTTGTAGAATGATTTTAAAACGATTTTTAAAAGAATTTTTAGAAAGATTTTTAGAACGATTTTAGAAAGAGTTTTTGGGAAAAACTTTTAGAACAATTTTAAGAAATATTTTAAAATTTTTAGAAATATTTGTAGATTTTCAAAAATATATTTAGAACGATTTATAGAACAATTTTTATAAAATTTGTTTGTTCAATTTTTATAATGATTTTTGGAACGATTTTTGTACGATTTTTAAACCGATTTTTAAAAAGAGTTTTAAAGCAATTTATAGAACGATGTTTAGAAATACTTTTGGAAATTTTGAATTAGAAATATTTTCTTCAAAAAACAAAAAACAAAATAATTTGCAAAATAATATCTATGCAGCCTTGGGCACTTTCCCTGAATTATAATTAAAACAATATTCCAACTTATTTTCCCAGCTTTTGTTTATTTATTTTTTTTTTTATGTAAACCAAAGTCTAGGCTCTGTGTCTGTCTCTTTCTCCAGCTACAGCTTCAGCCTCAGCTGTCTCCTTCTCGCTCTGTGTGCGATCTGTGCTATCTATCTCCATCTTTATCTGTCTCCTTGGAGCACATCCAACTATTTTCTTTGCCGCTTTTTTTTGTTTTGTTTTTGTGTGTTTGTTTGCTTTTGTCGGTGGGCTTTGTATTTGTGGCCCAGGGCAAGGGCGGGGGCAGCCCAGCGGTTGCCTCAGTCTATTGAAATGTCCGTCAAGGGCACTCCAAAATGTTTTATAGCCAATTATAGTTGTCAATGTAGTCAATTGTGTGTGTGTGTAAGTGTGTGTGTAAGTGCAAGTGTGTGTTTGTGTGTGTGTAGCAGTAGGCAAAAAAAAACCTCTTACCTTTTCCCCATGACAAACTGAACAGTTCTCCCCTTTAGTCAGCCTCCTGGCCGATAAGAATTGATAAGAGGCTCATAGCACACAGCCCATGCCATGCCACCCACCCACTGACATTCGGCCATATGTGAGCCTCTCTCTCTCTCACTCAGCCCACTCCCTCTCCCCTGTGCTGCCCCGCTGTGCTCTTTGATTTTAAAAGGTTTTCCATGTTGAAGCGATAAAATGGCAAAAAAACAAACAAAAAATTGAATAACTGACAGAGTCAAGGGAGAGGGAGGAGAGAGAGAAGGACAGAGAGAGAGAGGCAGTGGCAGAGGCAGAGGCTCTCATGGAGTTGCTGCTTAGTGGCAGGGCCAGAGCAGCGGTAGGAGGGAGGCAGCGTTGTGTTCCGATTTGGTAAATCGATAGCCTACGGCTGTGGCATATGGCATATTGAGAGAGACAGACAGAGAGACAGTCAGAGAGAGAGAGAAAGAAAGAGAGAGAGGAAGAGCAGTCTAAATCCAAAATTCAAAATCCAAAATCCAAATCAGCGAAGCTTAAACCAAAAACCAAAAAGGCGTGCAAAACTCAATCCTGCCCGGCCCATGGGATTAATTCGCATTTTCGCGCGTTTCTTGGCAGCTTAAGAAGAGGCTAGGCCCTGCCCCTGCCCCTGTCACAGCCCCCAGACCCTGCCCCTGCCCCTGTCACAGCTCCAGCCCCTGCCTCAGCTACTGCCCCTCCTTTGACACCGCTGAGTACCCACACTCCAAGCGGGAATACCCCTGTCTGACAGCTGAAAGAAGGAACCACTTTGGCCAGCCAGCAGCTACCAGGCAGCACTTTGTTTACAGAAATTATGCAAAGCAAAGCAATTGCTTTAATTTGTTCGACTTCTCTTAGCCCCAACAAAGGTCTGCTCTTTTTTTGGGGTCACCTTTGGCATGCTCTCACTGCTGGGCTTAAACGGGCTTAAAGCTGTTGCCACATGTGGAAAAGGACAGTGAAATATTTTCCAAAAAATGATTCAAGAATTTGATTGAAATTTCTTAGGGAAAGAATTTCTTATGGAAAGAAAATCTTCGACAAGTGTATGAGATGTTTCGGCTTACTCTAAATGTGCTTTAATTTCTGTTAAGTAATAAATTTGAATGCCTTGTGGGCAGGGCAGGGGTACAAAAGGGGCAAAGAATCTGGGTTTGGCCTGCTGGCAGGTGGGAGAAGGTGTCCGTCCGTTCACCTGTCCGCTCGTCTGTCCGTTCGTCTGTCCGCTCGTCTGTCCGTCCGTTCGGGCTAACTGCCGGGCCCCCAGGCTATTGGCAATGCAATGCCTCAGTGACCCAGGTAAGAGGTGGCAGCAAAGGTAACAGGCAGACAAATAGAGAGCGAGAGAGCAGGAAGAGGACAGGGAGAGAGTTGGGAAAGAGCAGGGAAAGAATAGGGGGGGAGAGTGCGGAGAGAACAGAAACAATAAGATAAAGATAAACCTTGCATTCTGTGTTGGTTCCCTTTTGTTCGTTGTTTCCGTTTAGCGATCCTCGGATCTTCAAATTCCGATCCTCCAAAAGTTGTTCCAATTTGTATCGAAGGATATTTGAAGCTTCAAAGCTATAGCTAAACTTTTCTTGGTGGCTGCCTCTATATGAATCATTGATTGATTCACTTTAAGTTTAAAGTCAAATTCTCGTGCGTATGTCTCGGGAGGCTAGGTCTTGGTCTCGGTCCTTCTCCTGAATTGAAACCCTAAACTTGGCGGGCGATGGGCGCGACTCTTGGTGGCATGCCGTGCCCCATTGCTTGACTCCTCGACTGCACAAGAACAACAAAAGTTATGCTACAATTCATGCGTGAAACGTGACTGCCATGTACCCCAAAAACTCCATACACCACCCACCATGCCCATACCCAATACCCGAGGCACGGCCGAAGCACTGCCGCTTGATACGAGTGGGAGGGGCAGAGAGAGAGAGAGAGAGAGGGAGAGAGAGAGAGAGGTAAACCGCAAGCCAGGGAAAGGGGCGCTAAATAGAGGCGGCTCTTAAATGGTCCATGATGCCATCACGGACTGAGAGACGAACTCAAATCAACTCAACTGAACTGAACAACTCTCTCTCCATATGGTGCACTGTGCAGCAAGGGGAGCGGAGATTAAAACAAAATAAAATTATATTAAAAAAAAATTAAATTTAAGAAATTAAAAAAAAAATAAAAAATAAATTAAAATATACCATATAAAAGAGAAAAAAATAAAGAATGTTAATTTAGCATTAATTCTACATAATTTATTATATTTTTTATTTTTTTATTTAATTATTAAAAAAACAATTAAAACATATCTAAAATGGATTCGAAATGTTTTATTTTTTATTTCTTACACTTATTTCGTTTTTTGCTGCTGTTTTTTTATCTAAAGCAAATCCAAAACATTTACACGAATACCCTTACTGGTGCTAATCAGCTGTAACAGCTGTTTTCGCATCAGCTGTTGCTCATTTCTGCGTTCAAAAGTTTTTGCAGTTTTCCATTTGATTTTTCTTATTATTTTTTTGCTTGCCAATTAGCCAACTGGCACTTTTATGGCCCATAAATGTACAGTGCCACACATAAGTTTCCCTCCTTGGCAGCCCTAGAAAAACGTGCGTAGCTTGTGGGGCACATGTTCATTTCTCTCTGTGTATTTTTTAGCCACCAAATCGTCGTCTGGCCTGACTTTGAGGCGCTATCGAAGCCCTCAGCTATCGTCTAGCGTCTAGCATCGTCTACGGCCTCCAATCAAACGCACGCAGGCGAAAGCATTTGAAGCTCTTCTAATGAGCGCCACAGTGCCGCAAAGGCATGCCCCCATGCCTCCTTGCCTCAGTGCTGCCTGCCGCAAAGCCTCGCCTCCTTGCCACAGTGCTGCGTGCCGTGCCTTCTTGCTGCCTGCCGCACTGCCGTGCCTCCCGTGCTGACTGCCCTACCTCCTTGCTGGCTGCCTCCTTGCTGCCTGCCTCCTTGCTGCCTCTCTGTGTTGCCCCTCCCCCCTCAGAGCCTGGGCGCATTTATTGCAACTTCAATAAATTTTTGACTTGATTACGCACAGAGGGAAATTAATCGTTGGCATACGTCATACGGGGCATATGTGGCATGGGGCATTCCCCTTACCACAGCGTGGCTTGGTATGCCTTGGCAATTCCAATTAAGACTTCGAGAGAGAGAGAGAGAGAACTCCACACCGCAGCTCTCTCTCTCCACTCTCCACTTGGATCGACTTGAATTGGAGTAGTGAAATTCTAGGAAATTATTCACACTCATTAACATATTTACACCTAAAAACGAACTCTGACAAATGACAAAGAGGCGTTTGGGGGGAGGGGGGCAACCCCACAGAGGCACAGGCAGAAGGGGAGGGAGGCAGTCAGGGCGCTTGGCTTTTGGTGTTTATCCAGTTCTCAATTAGACAAACGAAGGAGTGCCGCTCCACCCCACCCCACCCCACCCAAACCGAACCGAACCGTAGCCGATCCTCCTGTCAACTGACAGCCAAAGGCTGCAGCGGCAGCCTGTTCGACTAGAGGATACCCTCTTGGATAGAGCTCTACCCAGAGCTTCGCACTTTATACAGGGTATCAAGCATTTGTGGCAGCAGTCTGCTGTTGCAACTGTGGCAGCTGTAGCGGCATAAGTTACAGCCAGAGACGATTACGATTAATGAGCAGGCACTTAAAACATTTTACACGGCACGCGCTCTACGCAGCATCCACATAGAGACACAGACACAGAAGACTGCTGCCTCCTGCCACAGATTCTGCTCCCGGGCTGCGACTAGCTACTCGCATTAAGTTGTCCAACACCTGCCCAGTGGGCAAAGCGAACCATGGGGCCATGGGCCTGATTGCCAATTTGTTGTTAGCCAAGTTTAGCATTCGCATTTGTCTCTGTAAATCCTAGGCATCCGCGAAGAGCAATGCACCTTGCAACAGCAGCAACAGCAGCAGCAGAGGCAGCAACTTGCAACAGCACCTTGCACCAATTAAGTTTCGCTCTAAGGTCGCACAACTAATACCCTCTACATGTACCACGTCCCGCTCCGATCCCCTCTGCCTGCTCTGGCTCTGTTGTGACAGATTTGCCCATTGACAGGGCCTTAATGGATTAACATTTGTCAGTGTCGTGTTAGGCCAACACAACAATGCCCGCCAGCTGGCAGAAGTCGATCCGTTCAAAGGCAGGAGGCAAGTGGCAAGTGGCAGGCAGGAGGCATGGCAAGCGGCAAGCGGCAGGCAGGAGGCATGGCAAGCAGCAAGTGGCAACATCTTATTTGCATATTGCAAGCTCACAATCGATGGATCTGGCGGGAGATCAACTCTTGCCAGTTTCAAGGCTGGCGGCAAACAAAAAGTTTTCCAAGATTTTCCAGCTAAAAAAAAAGAGACATAATAATTATTTTCTTATTTTTTATATATTTTCTGCTGCGGCTGCTATTTGCCTTTAATGATTTAATTTAATGTTCATTAAAATTATTTACTGTAGTAATTTTTGTGATTTTTTTAACCGCTGCTGATTGAAATTTCCCCTGAAGTCTAATAATGGAAATGGAATGAAAGTCTGTGTGTGGGTGGGTGGTTGGGGGGTGTTTGTGTGGGATGCATGGATAAGTGGGTGTGTGGGTGGGTGGGTGTCTGTATGTGTGGCTGTGTGGGTGTGAGTTGTGTGACTGTGAGGCTGTGTGGTTGTACAGTGCCACATGTGGGGCTCTCTCTTTCGTTGTTGCATTGAATTTGAACTCATTAGTTGTCCATTGAGGCAGCGTTCAAGGGCAGCTCCACGGGCACTTCCTCGGCCAGCTCCTCATCTGAATCAGCTGTGGCCAGCCCCTCTTCTGACCCAGCTATGTCCAGCTCCTCGTCTGTCTCAGCTATGTCCAGCTCCTCGTCTATCCCAGTTATGTCCAGCTCCTCGTCAGATGAGATGCCCAAAGTTGTCACGCTGTCCCGTGCTCTGGGGATCCTTCAGATTGGCCACACACGATCGAATGGATTGCTTGAACCGCAAGTAGGTGGCCTCCTCCATCACGGCGCCCCATTCTTCAGGCTATCGATTGAATCTATCGAATCTGTCGCTGCTAGTGCTAGCTAGTTGTTATGCAAAATTGATGCTATTGGAAATCTATGGAATAGACACAAAACAAAGCATAGACTGATCGCTGCAGATGCTTTGGGTTCAATTTGAAATAAAACATTTCCGATAACAAAACGATAGTTCACGTTGCCAGTGTGACCAAGGCACGTGATGAGCGGTAAACCAATCAATAGGCAGCACTGTTCAATCAGCTGTGTTATATTTACATAATTAATTATGCTTGAGGAATTTTTGTGGCAGGAATATTTGCAATTTGAGCGACGTCCATGGCATTATTTGATTGCTGCAGGGGCAGTACTTTTCTTGATTTATATGTATGTATTTTTATTTGAAGATAAGCTACGGATAAGCTGCTGCTTTCTTTCATTCGATTCTCTACAGTTTTGAGGACTCAACTCAACCGCTTCGACTCGGAGTGGAGGCCTTCAGTGGAACTCCAGTGGTGAAATAAAGCATATCCCTTTACCTTTCTTCGATTTGGCTGCTGAACAATTGCTGCGTTAATCTGAAGCCTTGTCTGACACAATCAACAAATTTAGTTACAGTCTGTCTCATTAGTTAAACGACAGGCAGAAGCAGCAGCAGCAAAAGAAGGTGGAGAAGTAGGAGAAGATGGCAAATAGGTTTCTAAGTAATGAAACCTGGGCCTGGACCTGGCACTGGCTCTGGGTTTGGGCCTGTCTTTGGCTCTGGTTCTGGCACAGGGGACTGGTGGGGGAATTGCATTTGTAGACGCACTTTGACGATGGCAGGGGGGGAGTCTTCCAAAGTGAATAACTTGCGGCACGCTAAACTCGTATTAATTTTAATGATATAATATGAAGAGACACGCTAAATTGTTTACAAGCCGATGGGGCTGGGGCGGGCAAGGGGGCGTTGACGGTAGGAGGAAGCTTCAGGGCTCAGGGCCCCTGGGCTCAGACACCACAGACTCAGACTCAGACTCACCCAATGATTATAGTAGATGAATAAGGTGTTCCTTTCTCTCTCTCTCTCTCTCTCTCTCTGTCTCTCTTTCTCTCTCTGTGGAAGCTCATTAACATTTTTAATTTTATTTTATTTAATTATACAGAAGTTTATTGCTTCCGTCGTGCCGATGCGTTACTTACCCGCTCTTTGCATTGCCCCTCTCCCAGAGTAGCTAGCCCCCAAGGAGGCCAGCGTTAAGCTGCGAACCAACACTGGCCCAGGGCCCACAGACACGTCGGCACTGGATGCAAGAAATGCTGTTTTTATAAATTATAGTTAAGAGCTGATTACACGCACTATAAACGTTTTAAACTTCGCACCAGCAGTCAGTACGGACGGGAGCACCCATTCCAAAGGGGGCTACTCAAGTGTTTAGGTCCTCTAATTGATTGCCCGCCGGCTCTGCTCTGCTCTGTGAGGTAGGGTGAGGTGCCATGGTAGGGTTTGGGGTCAGGGCATATGGTTTACGTTGCCTTTGTGTGTTTACGGCCACTTATCAGTCGTCGTCTCTCAGTCAGCACATTATACAAATTAATTAGCGGCTGCCTCATTACAAGCCATCCGCATTCGCGCATCAACTCAACTAATTCCATTATGCCACACTACACCACACACCACACCATACACTTCCACACTTGCTACATATTTATGTATACATGTATGTATGTACATCATTTATATATATTTTACAATCAAGTTTGCCCATTGCCGCTGTCTCATAAATTCATCAGTGTAAAAAAACAAAAAACCAAATTAAAAGTGTTGCAAAAAATGTTGCAAAAAGTGTTGCAAAAATGTTT
This sequence comes from Drosophila bifasciata, assembly GCA_009664405.1. Classification (NCBI taxonomy): domain Eukaryota; kingdom Metazoa; phylum Arthropoda; class Insecta; order Diptera; family Drosophilidae; genus Drosophila; species Drosophila bifasciata. The sequence continues at coordinate 35,758,930 of CM019041.1, forward strand.
AATGAATATTGAGTGTATGTTTAAATTTTTGAAGAGCGTTTAAATATATTTGCAATATTTATGATATATTTATTAATTTATTTAAGATAGAATTTTGTATTTAAAATTTGTTACTTTCAGTTAGTTTTGTTTGGAAAAAAAGGAGTTTGCAATTCTGGAAATTTTCTATAGATATTAAACATATCCGTGGCTACTTCTCAGGCTATTGGTTCAACGGGGGTTTCAGCTAATTGACTGAAATGTAAATTACTTTTAATGAGCATTCCCTAGAACATTCCCAAGTCCTTTTGCTGTTGTTAAAAATTATACAAATTATTTTTGTAGCTTAAAGCTTTTAATTTTACTTACCTTTTTGCTTGAACCCTCGCTCTCATTATTTTTCTATAATTTTTAAAAATTTACTGCGTATATTTGTGTGACGATTTCTCTTAGCCAAGTTCAGCCTGCCCTCGCCCCGCTTCAGCGAGTACTCCGTGTTCATCAGCTGATACAGCAGCGACTCTATGGCACACGCTTGACCGCCCCCGGCCAGCTCCTTGAGCTCCGAATGGGACAGACTCAGATCGAGTCTCTTGAGCACCCTCTCATTGAATATCTGCCAATTGTTGAGCATTAGCTTGAGGCTGCAGCGGGGCGTGTACACCTGCAGATCGACCAATTCGGGATGGATTTTCTTGAAGATTTTCGCCACTGGAAAAGCATCGCGCAGCTCGTTACGGGTGCGATGATTCAGCTCGATGTTGTGCTCCTTCAGCCACGATGTCAACATCAGGCGATCCTCCTCGTCCAGTACACGAAAGTTTGACATTGTTTCTTTTTTGGGTTTGCCGAAATATTTTAGGGGAATTAATTTTTTAGGGAATTTGAGTGTGTGACTGTGTGTGTGTTTGACTGCTGATGAAAAGCCAATAAGAAAGAGGCTGGGTGAAAATTTCCTTATTAATTTTACATCAGAGTTTAAATGTATGCTGTGAGGTGCAGACAAGGAAACGTGTCAAACGAAATGCCAAAAGTTAAATGAACTTCTCAAACATACATATATGTACATACATATAAGCACATATACATATACATATATGTATGTATACATATTGAAATCCCTTGACTAGACATAAATCCAACGTTTGCATTTATATAGCGAGCAAGCCCAAAGCCAGGGCACGGCCGAATGACAGACAGAGCCAAAATAACCAAAAGCCATTTCAGTGGGTGGGGGTTGGGGTGGGGTTTACATGTGCCATCAGGATGAAGGACGAGGCTATTGTTAGCGGTTACTCCATAGCTTCAGTCTTTAGTCTCTCTCTCTCTCTCTGACAGTCCTTGTGTACGTAATACGTCTAACGGTTTGTCGGTCTGCTGCCGCTTCATCAATTCAGTCCATGTCCAAAGTCCAACTCCAAGTCCAGGTCCGACCATGAGCAACCGAACAGAAACAAAACATCAACGGATGATGGGAATGGAACGGGAATGGGAATGGGAATGGGCATGGGCATGGGCATGTGTTGTGTGTGGATCGGAGTGGGTTGGGCTGGGAGAGACGAACGCAAGCGACATTTCCACATTTCCATTTGAATAATTTAGACATTTTCGTTGATGAATAACCGAAAGCACATTGATAGATATTCACTCGCATCCCGAACTACGCCTCAATCCCACATACATACTTACATACATACATACAACTCCTGTTTCTGCTCCTTCTGTTCCTCTTTCTCTCGTTCCTGCTCCTCGCTCTGCAGCTTGTGTGTGTGTTGTGTGCTGTGTGCCTCTCCATTTACGTAGTCCGACATGCCCGTACACAAATGTGTATACATACATATGTTGTATTTGTATAGGTATGTGTATGTATGTATATTCACATATCTATATCCCCCATACATATATATATATACTATAGTCCTAACTCGCACACAGTGGCTGTCTGTCTAGAGTCAAGTGGCGGCGGCCTGGCCGTAGGTGGAGCTGAAGCCTCTACCCTACCCACCCGCCGCCATGAGTCCAAGTTTTTGTTTTACATTTTCAACTGTTCAACTTTGGAGTTTAAAGTAATTTCCAAATAAGTTTCAGTCAGTAGAATAACTATAAAATCGGTGCCTAAATCATTTAGTGGCTTTAGAGGTTAGAGGTAGATTCACCGGACAAATAAATTAACAAATTAACAAATAAATAAATATTGTATATGAAAAACTCTGAATTTATTGGCTATTTAATGGCTCACTGGGTAGCAATAATATTAGAAAGTGATGATCGCTTAGGACCCTGCAAAACTTTTCAAAGTGGATGTCCAAAGGTGTTCCAATTTCGCTATAAACAGGGCAGGGTCTACTATAGTAATAGTTATTACTGTACAATATCGAAAGGAGAATCATATGCTATTGGAAAAGAGGCACAAAATGCTGCACGCTGCACGCCGCTTCCGCGTCCAATACAGCCCACTCCAATTCAACTGAACAATATTTCAGACAACTATCTTTTATCTCTCCCTGAATTTTTTACTGATTTTTGTTTTATTAATAAACACTTATGAGTTTTGTTTTATTTTAGATTCATTTATTTGTTATTATTCGCTTGTTTTCGTTTTCTCGACTTGTCACATTAACAACCAAAGAACGAGAAAGGACGTGTTGTGTCGCTGTTGAAGCGACACTACTTTTATACCCGTACTCAGTCTGTAAACATGTGAAATATATTATTAATTATTAATTAAAAAATTTTGTTTTAGCCTCATCTTTGCAAATAAATCTGTACTCATATAAGCGTCTGAAAAGAACCTTTCATGAGGCGATTCAAGTGCCTAAAAAATCAACTTTTTTGTGCTTTTTCTGAGGGTATTCAATGCTTCATTGGGAGCGTGAAAACACTTATATCTGTGTCAGAAAAGAGTCCGATTGGACTCAGAAATCTTCCACATTAAGTGGACCGCTTTCATAGAAAAAAACAGACTCTTGCCGGACTCTTTTTTTGGACACATTATGTCGGTGAATGCTCATAAAAAGTGTCAGAAAAGAGTCAGAAAACGCGCTCATATAGCTTGCTGGGTACCCAGAAACTTGGAGCGCTCCTAAGTTTTGCTTGTTGGGTAGCTAAATGTATGTATATGTATTGGTGTGTTTGGTTTTCTCTATGCAGAAAGTAACAAATTATTACGTCATCTTAAAACACGTGCCTGTGCTTCTTCTACATTTTTCATGATATGCGAAAAATTGAAAAATCCAAACGAAAAGCAAGCCATGAGTTACTATTCATTGGAAAAGTCATTCTAACATATTAAACGTAATTCAAACAAAGAGTGAGAGTAAATACCAGAAAAAAACAATTTTCTTAAATTAAAACAAATTTTGTTGGCAATTTTGTGTAAAATGGCGCTCAACATTAGCCAGCAGGCGATAGAGGAAGTGTTTAAGCTGGTGGCTATTAAGGCCCAAGAAATGGAAGAACAGTTAGAGGATGCAGATGATGATACCGTCGAAAAGATTATTGCCCAGGCTGCACAAATTAAGGCTTTGTTGAAGAAGCTACTCTCGTTTATAGATGAAGATTAGGCACACTTAACACAGATCAGACCATCCATACAAGATACAAAATACAAACGAAGGCATTTCTCTACGTAAGTTAAGTTACTACAAAATGGGTTGTCAAATCATAAGAGATTTTATTTCTGCAGTTATTTCTGCACGCACAGAAGGATGGTGGAACAACAAACAAAGAATCTTTTTTGAGTGCAATAATAAATTGTAATGTGTGATGATGGCTGCTGTTGTTGTTGCTGCTGCTAGTAGCTGAGATTCCCAATAAAACAGAACACACATACATACATTTAACAGATGTTTTCTTTAATGCGTGCACAGAGCGTGTGAAAGCCTTGCCAATCCAATCCGTGCGTTGTGTCTGTTCATTTAAAAAATTCCATTCCATTTCATTTCATTCCATTCCATTTCCAATGTGCGCGTTGTTCGTGCCAGTGATTTTTGCTATCCATCCATTGCTTACTTACATACTTACTCCTACACACTGCTGCTGCTGCTGCTTGGCTTGTCGCTGCTAATTTACTGTTATGACATCAGCTGGCGCGCAGGCAGCAGCAGACAGGCAGCATGTTTGTGTTTTCGTTGTGTCGCGCTGCTCTCTGTTGGAGGTGAGGTTAAGTCGAAGGTTAAGGTGGAAACTGGTAACTGGGAATTGCTTGTAATTGTTCTTGTTTGGCGCTGACGCTCGATGCGGCTGCTGCTGTTGCTGCTGACGTTGTCCGAAGCGCCTGTTTAAATGTTTGTCAAAGGAAAAAGACGTGTCAACTGGCGCCGTTGTTGCTGTTTGGCTTAGTAACTCCCCTCCACTCTCCCAAGCTCCACCGCTACACCCGTTCTCCCGCTCCACCCGCTCCACCCGTTCTCCCGCTCTCGCCGTTCATCCGCTCTCCCCATTCATTCGCTATGTTGTGGCTGTGGCTCTCATCTCCGGTATCCTCTACGCGGCGACAGGTCCCAGACACGGAACCAAAGACAAAGAAAAATGGTCCACGTTTCATTGGGGGATTTTGTTGCTTGCTTGCTCGCTGTTGTTGTTGCTATTCGAGTACCCTGTGGATATTTTTGTAGGATACAAGGATCTGCTGTAAGGCAGGGTATGTATGTAACAGATGTAACAGAGAGAAAGCCACTCTCTACCTCTTATTGGGCATCTTCTTCTGAGCTTTTTTTCCCACTTTTGAGAGCAGCGGCTGAGTATCTTGATGGTCGGGAATATCTTTTTGTGTATATTTCCTATATGGACTGTGGACTGTGGCCTGTGGTGCGGCCCTGTTGTTGCTTCTGGTGTTGGCAAGGCAACGAACAGGATAAAATCCGCTGTTTACATTCTCTAATTTCGCTTGTTCATTGTCCAGCGAAGCGTTTCGCGTGCATCACCTCAAACAAGCAGCTCTGCTGCTCCCCTCCGCCCGCACCAACGCTAGAAGAAAATGGGTAAAAATGGTTGGGCAAAAAAAAGGAAGAAGAAGAAGTGAACTTTGTTTGGCCAGTTGACCAACAGAGAAACGCTGTAGAAATTAAGCCGAGTATCCATATCCGTTTGTCTCAACAGCAGGCAGGCCATCCTAGCCATCCAAGCCATCCTAGCCATCGACCATGGGCCATGAGATTTTTCTTTCTTTCGTTTTGGCCATGGGGAAAGCATCTTCTCTTTGCTTTTCATTTGGCTGCCCAGCCCAGTGCCGGCCGAAAAGATTTCAAAGTAATGTTACATCAACTGGAAAACACTTGCACATACTCGTACACAGAGCCTCCTCGCTGCCTGTCCGTCCGCTGGCTGCTGCTCCTCAACACAGACGAAACCAAACCAAACTGAACGATATCCCATTCCCACATGGTCCTTCCCTGCCCGAACGTGCAGGCAGGCAGGCGGTCAGGCAGCACCTGCTGACATCTCCTGGCAAATTCTCGCCTTTGTTCTTCTGCCTCAGTCAGCATTTTGCAGGCAGGCAGGCAGGCGCAAACTTTTCTACTTGCTTTTTTGCCCCCGTCCCCACCCCAGTACATAGATATGTATATCGATGTACGGCTTACTACTTACAATACCCTTATACTATACATACATATACTAAAAAAAAACTGTAACTGATTCGATTCCGTTGGACCTGCTGTTCCTGCCGTAGTGAAGTTTCAATATTTGTTTAACATTTTTTTTGCTTTGAATTAATTGCAAGATTTTTTGTGGGCAAAAGCTTACTGGCACTGAAAAGAGTTTTTCATTTTTTTTTTTTTTTGTTTTATTAGAATTTTAGTAGAATTTTTTATGCATCGGTAAACCATTTGGTTTGCTCTTGGAAAAATTCGAATTCAATGAAAATTTGTTGGCTTTTATTTGTATTAATTTCTGCCGCACTCGATACTAATTTGTGGGCAAAGCTTTAAGCTAAATAGAATAATTTAAACTTTATTCTAAAAGTCAGATTTAATTAGCTTCATATTAAGTCAACCAAAAAGGTTTCCAATAATCGATTGTGCCTGTGCCTCCCTGTGTCTTCCTGCCATTTTGCTGAGCTCAAGAAGTTGTTAAAGCTACGAAAAAGTTGGCTACTGAAATGCCGTTGACAAGCCGTTTGTTGTGTTGGCCAAATGTTGTCTTGCTTTCCCTGTGTGTGTGTGTGTGTATTTTCCAGCTTGTTGGCAGTAATAAAAGTGTAGAGCAGAGCAGAACACTGACTTGTCTCTCTGCATTGTCATTGTCGTTGGTCTCTAATTCGCACAAATGGCAAAAAATGTAAACGAATTTCTTATGTTCATTAACTCAATGCCCCCCCATTGCCCGACGCCTGGCGGCGACACACTTGTGCCTTGGAGTCAGTTGTTGGCCATGTTGCAGCAGCAGCCACCACACGGACTCTCTGTGCAACATGATGCTATTTTTATTAGCCTGACACACAGCACTGGCTCTAGCGCGTTGTTGCGGCCAAAAACCAACGCAAAAAAGGTCAAAGTTGTTAGTCAAGTTCAAGGCGTGAGAAATAAAACAAAGCAAGCACCCTCAAAAGTGGGAGAGGAAATTCAGGTAAAAAGAAGATGAGGATTTGCCACAACTTGGGAAATATTATTGAACACTGGAAACACTATGCTAAATCCTTACAAAAGAACTATCATGTCAGTTCCTTTATTTACTTACAGCACCCCAAACATTGTCTCTACTTTAGAAAGTAATTTGAATCATAGAAATATCTGTCTTTACAGTAATAGAAAACAAAAGCAACCCTTACGATTAATGTTAGTCTCTATCATAGTTTTTATTCTCGAGTATTTTGTAGTAACTAAAGTATATATAAACAAATTAAAATGGCTATTAATGTGGCTCTTAGCCCATTCGATATGATTGTGAAGCAGCTTGCGGATAAAATACAAATGATAGAATCACAGCTGGCTGCGTTCAATGAGGATAATGATGATAATGAGACCTATGAACATCTCCTTGAGGAGATGGCTGCACAGCTGACCGAATTTCTACAGGAACACAATCTGATGGAGCAGTTTTTGCTTTAATTAATAAGAACAATAAACAGGCAAAGATATACTCAGCGGAAACTTCTACAGGGTAAGTGAAGTTAAGAGGTTTAATTGATAAATATTTGAGCAAATTATAAATCAATTTATGCCAACAGCTACTAAACGGACACAGAAATCACATCGTTGTTATGGCATGATATATTTTTGGGCTACTCTAAACAGCAACAGTTTTAGTTTTATGTTAATTAAATTACATTCCAATGTGCAACTCACTGTTATACCACTCTGTTATGCATTTATAAAATGTATCAGAAATCAATGAAGAGAAGAGCGCTAACCTCTATATTTCTGAGAATATTTGATTAAAGCTCTTTTAGGCCAGTCTAAATCAAAGCAAATGTATTTTAATTTGTAATTTATTTAACTCTTAAGTTTCCACCTGTTTTGGTGGCCACTTTCATTTTGGTGGCAGGCGAACTCCATGCATATTTTGGAACGTGTGCCGTGCCCCAAAAAAAACTCCCCCTGAAAAACAGTTCATACTCGTATTACAAAACCAATTTGGGGGGCTATCGTTTTCAGTTTTTGTTTTCTTTTCGCTGCTCTGGCTGTTTAAACTGTCAAAAAAAGCAACAAAAAGAGCCCAAAAGGTGCCAGCTCCCTGCCTCTCAGCCGCTGAGCCACTGAGTAGTGTGAAGAGCCCAGGAGGCGGTGAAGGTGCTGTGCTGTTGGTTGTGGCAACGAGGAGTAGGCTGTGCGGCAAACAGGTCGCAGCTGCATGTGGCATCATCGTCGGCAGAAGGCTCTGGCTCTGGCTCTGTCTCTGTGGGCCTCTGGGGCCTCTGGAGTGGACTCAAGTCGAGTGCTGATCATGCTCTCAGCTCACGCAAAATAGTCGTGCACGATTCGCTTCGTGATTTTGTGTAACGAAGCGCCCAAAAAAATCTTTCTATATATATTTACTATATATACATATATATATATATCTAGTTGGATAGTTAAAAATTTTTGGGGCAAGAGCAGGGGAGCTGGGCAACGAGGAGGATCTCATGACCAAAATGAAACCAACAACAAAATAACAAAGCAAAATACGCTGGAAATTCATCTTGTCGCTGCCCAGTTGCCCAGTGCCGGTGCCGGTGCCACAGTCACAGCCACAGCCACAGCCAGTGGCCTGAACTGGACTTGGACTTGCACCAGAATCCCTAGATTCTGTTGCTGCCCACCCCTCTTTCAATCGAACAACCCGCAACCTGCCTGCCCATTCCCATAATGCGCACGCTCTCTGCCCTCGATCTGCTCTTCTGGGGCGACACTTGTGCATCATTTTGGTGACTTTTTGCTCTTACCTGCAGGCAGGGTCAATCAGCTGAGACTGAAATATAATTTATCATTAATTAGGATTAATATTTAACTACTTTTATAAATATTATTTGCAGTTAAACTATTTTATTTTCTTGAATGAAATTTCTTTGATTTGCTCTCTGCGCTGCAGAGCTCTGCCCATTGTTGAGTGGCCCCATTCCATTCCGTTTCCATTTGCTGCTGCTCCAAGTGTATTCCCAGTTCGTGATGTTCGATTGATCGTCTCTTCCTTTCGTCTGCTCTCTTCGTCTTCGTCTGCGCTTCTGCCTTGGCCTGGCTGGCTGGCAGAGTGTTTTGTCTTACCTTGAAAATCGCTGACTACTCCAGAGAGCAAAACTGCTACGGTGGTCGTCGTCGTTGTTGTGGGCTTCGCTTCCTTCTGGGCTCGTCCGCTGCTTCGTGTTTCATCGCTTGGCGCGGAGACTCATCTAGAGACCCATCCTATGTACGTCTATGTTGTCTCCGACTTGGACTTGCACTTGGACACAGACGTAGACGTAGACGTAGACGGAGATGGAGCTAAAGCTGGGAGAGACTAAGCTGGAAAGGCTGAGGCTTATTCCAAATGCCTGCCAGTTATTTGCTCCCATTGTTCGCAGTTCGTGGCTCAATATTGCGTCGTCGTATGGCCCTACCCCACACCCCGCCATTCCCATCCTCTTCTTCGTCTTAGAGGGGAGTGCAGCATAGGGGGGTACGACGCACGCCAGCTTTCGTTTTTTCGTGTCCTGCGTTCGCCCCGAGTCTTTTGTCTTATTTGATTTATGAGTTTTATTGTTGACTCTCCTCTGGTGGAGGAGCTCTCTCTCTGTGCTGAAGCTCTCTCTCTCTCTCTCTCTCTCTGTGGTGGAGCTCTGAGCGACTGTTTCTCCTCTGATCCTCCCCCAGCTATGCTCTGGCGCTGTTCAATGGTATTTTTGTTGTTGTTTTTGGGGGCTGGGGTGGGTTGGGGGGCACAAGTAGCGTGCTTTGATTTCTCCATGCAGTTGGACCCAATGATGTTGATGTCTTTCCTTCCTACTTCTTCTCCCCTTTCCTTCTTCGCTGTCCTTTTGCTGCCAAATTTGGTCTTTGGCCAAGCTTCATGTTTGCACGCCCTCTCCCCCTCTCTGTTGCTCTCCTGTCTTCCCCTCTGTTTCTGCCTCTGTCTCTCTCCCTATCTCTTCTGTGCCTGTCTCTCCTTCTGTCTGTCTCTCAGTCTCTTGGCCATAGATCATTGGGAACCCTTCGATCGAATGGACTGAACTGGCAGACAAGTGCGACTCGGCGCGGCTCCAGTTGCGTGGGCGTGGGAAAAATGTTGCCAACTAATTAGGCAATTGACAAGGAGCCAAAGCAGCCACAGAAGCAGCAGCAGCAGAACAGGAGACAGAGATGGAGAGAAGGAGACAAGGCAGCTAAGTATCAATCGATTGTCCAGGGAATAAATTTGGAATATATTGAGGTAGGTTTCGGGGCCACTTACAGCTCAGGTGTGGCACTTACTCTATATGAGCACGATTCATGGGCTGCTTTCATACGAAATTGTACGAAAATATAGGCCAAGTTTTGTTATATATTTTATAGATATTATTATAGATATTATTAAGAAATGATTATTAAGTAAATATTTGGCATTAAGAGAGCTAAGACTACACAAGTCTGGTTTATGCCCACAACTTGGAATGCATTTTTGTAAGACTGCTGCTGTTTTTGTTGGTGTCTGAATAATTACCGATTACCGAATTATAAATCAAATATTTCACAGATTTTGTCAGCTTTATAGAAGCGCAAAAGAGATTAGAATAAGCCCTTTGAACCAACTAGTTGCGCTCAATGGAAGAGTGGAAGTTCTTTCATTTAAATTTGGTTTGTAAAATGTTTATTTTTGCAGAATAAATGTAGTTTTTATTTATTCAACTATTTATATATGTATGTATATTGTAAATTAATATTTAAAGTGAAAAGTGCCCTATGAATGACCTTCAAGTATCAGCTTTGGTACACAATGTTTTAACCAAAAAAAGTGGTAAAAAGGTAGCCTCATTTAATGGAAGTTAAACTCCATTTAAATGTGCTTTAAATGGATATCTTTTGCAGATAATTTACCCTATAACCGTATCTAAATATCAACTACAGCTAAACTAAATGCAAAGAGTTTGCTTTGGCGATTTTAAGGGACTCATTAGATATTTTTAGTTCCAGCTAATCGCCAAATCTTTGACTGTCAGCCACTCCGATAGAGAGAGTGAAAGAGAGAGAGAGAGAGAGAGAGCGAGAGCGCTGCATGTAGTCATTCACTCTGTCCATGTCTATGTCTATGTCCATGTCCCATTCCATGTTCCAGTCCATTTCCATGTCTCCGTCTCCGTCTCTGACTCTGTCAACGTCTTGGGTTGTTGCGCTCTCTCTTCGCTCTCCGCTCTCTCTCTTTGGCTGGATAAAGTGTCAAGTGGTCTCAGGCGTTGCTTCGTTTTGCAGTTCGTCAGAGTCAGAGAGTCAGGAGGATCGCTGCAGGTGGAAGTGCAGCAACTGAATAATAAATTGTAACTAAATTGTGTGTGTGCACCATGCCAGCCAAAAGTCTGTCTCTTGGTGCGTGTGTTGGCATCGTTCGGTATTGAGATTTTTCATGTGGCAAAGGTGGCTTTTTGTTGTATTTTTTTTGGTTTGTTTGTTTTTCGGGAATACTGCGACGGCATTCAGATTGGGATCGGACAACGGAATGGTACAACCACGACGGCGGCGCGTTCCCGATTCGCATTCAATTCGCTTCCTCGTTGCTCAGTTCTCTGTTCTCTGTTCGCTGTTCCCTGTTCTCTCTCTTCCCTGTTCCCTGTTCTCTGTTCTGTTGTGGCCTCTCGTCTCTCGTCTCGCTGCGAATTAAGCTGTTGACACATAACATCATGTCGCACTTGTCTGCTGGCACAAATCTCGCCAGGTGAGTGGAAACGCGCGCGCAACATGAGCCCAAAAGTCGAGAGTCACAGTCAGAGCCACAGCCTCGAAGCCAGCCTAAACTCCAGCCTCAACCTCAGTTGCCAGAGTTTTTGGAGTCACCAGTTTTGTCCCGGAGCAAAACACACAACGAAAAGAGGCACCATGTCGAGTGCAACAACAGCGGCTACAACTGCCACAAAACAGCCACAAGAATCGGAGTCGTGGAGTAACAACAGGCGGGCTCGGTCTGGGCTCTGGCTCTGGCTCTGAGAGCTGAAAATCGGACCATGAAGATGACGACGCTGGTCAAAAAGCTTTTGGGCAAATCTTGCGGCATGTTGTCGCTGTTGTTGTGCCCATGACCACGACAACGTTGCCACAGTAAGAGCCATGCCACGATACAGGCAACAACAACAACATTGAACGACTCGACGCGACGCGACGTTGGCAATTTGTGATTGGATTTTGTGGCAAACTGCTGACTGCGAAAGAGCCCTCTGCCTGCCTGCCAACGATCATCAAATTGTTTCGCTCTCTATGCGACACAGAACACAAAGACCATAAAGTCTTTGCTTTTTGGGGGAACGAACTGTCAACGGTTATCGAAAATAAAAGAGAACTCTACCAAAAGGGAGCTCTGATATAGCCCAGAAATGCATCAAAACGGAAAAAAAAGGAGTCTTAATATTTGATTCCATAAAGGTATTTCGTGCCTCTTCCAAAGAGAATGCCCCAAAAATATGTTGCATAACTTTTTCTTAGCTAATTCTGGCGTTGCCTTGACCATGCTGCCCCACACACGCATGCTGCCACATTTGATACAAATTTTATTCAGATAATTTCTAGCCTAAATTTGATTTTCTCCACTACTCGATAAAGGATATATGTATATACTATATGTAGCATAAAGGCGTGTGGGAGTGGCAGCAGTTGGCTGTTGTTGGACTTGCATCACTCATACGCCTTGTGGCCTGACGAGGGGGCCATGTGCCTGTGGCCTGTGGCATGTGGCTGTGGGGGAGGTGCTCCTGCTGCTTCTGCTGCGGAAGTCGCCATTTTTGTTTTTCTGGCCAACAGCAGCCCCCAGCATCATCAATTCCCACTGACACGTCATCCATCTTGGAGTAGGGGCAGGGACAGGAGCACGGGCTGAGGCTGGGAAGTGCAGGAGTGCACGACGCACACAGAGAGGGAGGCAGATAGAGAGAGAGAGCAGAAGGCCTGCGGCAAAAGTCCTTTAAACGACCTCTGGCGCCAAAATGCTGCGACCCCTAAAACCAGCAACAAACAAGCAACAGAGGGTGGCAGGCAGAGGAGGGGGAAGTGGAATAGAGGCAGCAACTGGGGAGCCGTAGTCCGCACAAGATTAGAAAATTCGACGTTGTGCAGCAGGCAAAATTAAAATGGCGACGAGGCACGTCAGGAGCAGCAGCAGCAGCAGCAAACAGTGTGAGGGAGGGTATGGGGGTGGGTGAGGGGGAGACCCAATGGTGGACAGGCCGCATCACGAATTCAAGGATGTTGTGCGATGTGGGGAGATGGAGGGTGTGAGTGTAACGGCGGCACACTGTGGGGACTCGTCCCAGGGCTGCTGCAGCCATTAAAATCCACAGCTGCCTGTGCACTTGGCCAGGAACTGCAGGAGCAGGAGCAGCAGGAGCAGGAGCGGGGGGAGTGGGTAGGAGCAGCACGTAAAATGGTCGTCGGCGTTTGTGCAACGCACGCAAGGACATTTGAAGGATAAAGTCGCGTGCAGCAGGAGCTGGAGCAGGAGTCGGAGCAGCAGCAGCTGCACTGAGCTGCCGTTACTTGGCATACGAAATAAACCTGCCACAGCAGGCCAGGCAGCCCCCTTCCACCCGAAAGTTGCATGCTACAGTGCCCACCCCCCTGCTGCCTAGCCTCGACCCTATGCCATTCGGGAGCCGGGAGCCGGGAGCCTGGAGTGTATGTGTGTGTGGCAGGGGCAGGCACAGGGACAGCGGGCTGAGGCTGGGGGCGGAAGCGCGACTAAAGTAGTAGAAAAATTGAGTAGTAAATAAATGATAAACGAAAATAAAATGCAAGGACTCTCCATAGCTCCCCCTCTCTCTCTCCTGCACACACACGTGGCTCTCTGGCAGGATTACAAGAATGCTCGAAGGACCAACAATGCCTGGCTTTATAGCGAGAGAGCGAGACAGAGAGAGAGAGTGGTTGAGTGGGTGAGTGGGTGGTAGAGACACTTGCAGGGGATTGTGTTGTGGCAAGCATCCTTCTTGTTGCAATAGAGGTGGGACTTTTGGTGTGTGTTCGTTCTGCTTCCTCCCTCTCTCCCTCTCTTAGCGTGCGGCTTGCTGCAGTTTTTCGGGCGGCAACTAAATTCACATTTGTTGTTACTGTCAGCCCCCCACATAGCCAGTCAGCCCCCAGTTACTGCCAGAAACTGAAATGGCCCATACACACACAAACACACACACCAATAGACGCCCCCGAGCTACCCCTAGCCTACCCCTAGCCATCCCATAGCCACCTCCTAGCCTCTCCCTAGCCATCCCATAGCCTCGACCGAGCCTCTCCCTGGCCATCCCATAGCCACCCTCTAGCCATTCCATAGCCATCCCCTAGCCATCCCATAGCCACCCCCTAGCCTCCCTTTAGCCCCCCCTAGCCATCCCATAGCCTACCCCTAGCCACCCCCTATAGTTGTTACCTTTCCGCAAGCCTTAGAAAAAACAAAAGCACCAAAAATGTCAAACATCTTTACACTTTTTGGTTGCCATATATGAAGGGTAGGGTATATACAAGAACTAAAGGAGAGTGTGGCAAAGATAAGAGAAGGACTAGAAGTACTAATTATATATTATTATAATAGCATTATTATATTATATTTAACATTCATTTATGATCTTCTAAGCATAAGCTAAAATAATAGAAATCTTTTTTAAATTTAAATTAAATTTCCAATCACTTTGTTGTATATTTAATATCTAATATCTTAATATCTAATATCTATCTTAAATATTATTTATTACTTAAATATTATTTGTATATTTTTATAGCCATTTATTTGCTACATTTCTGCTTAAATTAAATTAAGTTTCTTAGCTCTAAAGTTGCCCATGAGGCTGCCTTTTTACGCACCTTTTAGCTATGTACAAAATATATAAAAAATATTTAAAAAAATGAATTATAAAAATACATAAATTGCCCTTGATGACAACGCTTTCCTTAATTTATTTTAATATTATTTTCAATCAACAAAAATATATTCAAAAAATTCCCAACAACTTTAACTAATAATTATTGCTTTTATTTCTTTTTATATATTTCATTGTTAGTGCATCTCTTTTATCGGTCTTTGATTTTTGATGTACATTTTGGTTCGTATTCCTTTGACTACACTTTTGTGCTGCTGCTGTTGCTGTCGAATTTCGAATTTGGTTAAAATAACAAGAAAATTTTACCTCAGCCCCTGGCCAGCTACCAATTTTCCCTATGAGTCCCACGACATGTTCAGCCCATGCCCCATCCCTCGACATACATACATTCAGTCCTTGTGGTCATGACTCGCAAGGGAGTAGGATGCAAAAAGCAAAGAAAAAAGTAAAGAAAAAAAGTGCAAAAAAAGTAACAAAAAAGTGACAAAAATTGAAGGAAAAAAGTATCATAAAAGAAGTGCCCAAAAAGTGCCTAAAAACTGACCAATTGCAATTGCAATTTTTGCATGCAAATTGTCGCATAATCGTAAAATTCCAATCCCCATCCGCACATTTAAGCCTCAAAAAGAAGCAATTTTGGCTAATTAAGGTGCTTGGGCTGGCTGGCCATAATCCGAGTGCAGCCAGATCAGAGTGCTGCCAGCTCAAAATAAATTAAATTCAATTTTGCAAAGCATTCAGCCAATGGGCCAGGAAACATTTTCATGGCTCAAACTTTGGGTGCTGACCTCTGGTGCACAGACACAGAGAGGCAACACAGCCAACGGTAATCAGTGCCACATAACGCACTCAGCGGTGGGGCAGCAGCAGTGGTGGGGCAGCAGTGGATGTTGAGTGCTGGGAGTACCAAGTTCTAGGCCTACATCTAAGTCCAAGCCCGAACCTGAACCCAAAACTGAAAACTGCAGACTGCAAAAATTCTGTTGCCCGACTGAAGTGAAATGCGCCACGCAAAAATCACGAAAAAATCGTGCGTGCCCTTAAGACGCTCATAAAAAACGGCAAAACGGCAAAAAACAGGCAAACGGGCGAAATGGCAAATGGCAAAACGCGGGTGAGCAGCGGTAAGGGAGAAGGGGGAGGGGAAGAACCTAGCCTGCCCAGAACCACTAAAAATGTTTTGCTTAGGCAACCGAAAAAAAAAGAGGAGCAAAGCAAAAGTGCAGCATAGAGAAGTGGATTTACTTAGTCGAAGGAGAGGCAGCTAAGGGCTGTGGGTGTACCCTATGGGTAGAGGGCTACGAAAATAATAATATTAAATAATAAATAAATAAAAAAAAAAAAAAAATAAATATCATATTACATTGTAATAAATATAATAAATAAAATATTTATAATACTTGTAATACTAATAGTAGTAATCATAATAGCAAATAAACAAATAATAATAATGATTTTAGAAATAGTTTGAATAAAATTGTTTAATTGTCGAAATTTATGAGTCTCAGGGGAAAATGATTGATTTATTTACTTAAAGCTGCGGAAAAGTCTGAATTAGCTCAAGGTGCAACAATTAGCTCAAGTTGAAGAAGTTATCATTTATTGTATTATTTTATAAATTATGTTTTTTTTTAAATATTTGTTTTTAATTATTATTTTTTATTATTATTATTTTATTATTTTTTTGGTTTTATAATATTATTTTTATATCAATACTTTTTATTATTATTATTATTATTTTGTATTATTATTACCATTTTATTTTGTATTATTTTTTGTAATTTTAATTTTTTTATATATTTTTAAAATGATATTCTGCGAATTATTTTCTCCCAATGATCTCTCTTCCAATAACACGAGCATACCCATGCCACCCTGTAAAACAAATGCTTTGAACTAAGGTCGCTATTGGCACAGTATGGTGGGAAGGGATGCGGTGGGTGGCGGTGGGGGTAATGCAGTGCAGCGTGTTGTGTTGGTGGTGGTGGGGCATACAGAGAGAGAGAGAGGGTCGGGGCTGGTACTGAGACTGAGACTGAGGCTGGCCCCGTACTGCTGCACGTAAGGCACGACTTTTTATTATGCTTTACGTTCTTGGCTCTCGCGATGGGGCCAACGGCGCCCACCCGCCTGCGCTTTTTGTCTGTTACCCCCCCCCCCCCACTTCTAGTACTACAACACCCCTCCCCTCCCCCCCTAAGCGCTCTGCCTCTGCCCCCGTCATCAGGGCAGTGGTGGAATCGCTACGAAAATCTGCGCATTTTTCGACGATCCCCCCCCTGCCCCATTGCCGGCCCATTGGAATGCATAAGAAAGAGCAACGTGAGGCAGAAAAGAAGAGCAGACAGCATCCAGTGAGAGAGAGAGAGAAAGGGATACATAGAGGAGAGAGAGAGAGAGAGAGGACTGGTGAGGGAGAGGGAAAATAGTGCAACGAATGTCATTCGCAATGCTCGCTTTTCCGCTCGCAGATCTTCCGCTCCCATCCCCATCTCCATGCCCACCCCCCCAAAAAGATCGCAAGTTTATGGCGCCCGCAACTTGCAAATAAAAAAATAAAAGAAGAAGGAGAAGAAGAAACAGAAAATTGAATGCTGTATGCCCTCCCCCACACCACCACCCTCCTCCAATGACTGAAGATGCGATGGGTTTTTGGGTTACAACTCGAACTATGATATGGTTATGGGTTATGGGTTGAGGGTTACGGGTTATGGTAATCAGCAGAAGAGCCTGTGCCAAATTGAATGAGAAATATTTATTGTAGCTCCATCATAGTACTCCCCAGGTATATATATCTTCTAGGAGTATTCCACTATTAACTGAACATTAATGTTTCATTTTTCTTTTAGATTCTAAAAGTAGATTCTTATATTTGGCTGGCATATCCATTCATGGATATACGATTCAAAAATGAGAAATTTATATAGTTGAATTGACAGAAGGCACACCTTTATAGGCATCAAATCACATCTAAGATATAAGCTATAATAGGACCTTAAATTACGTTACCAATAATACAGCAATAAGTATTGGGGCTGGGCTAAAAAATGGGCAAAAGAAATTGTTTTATATTTACTATATATACAATTTTAATTGTATATTTTTTTGTAAATATTTTGTGTTAAGTTTTCAAGTAATTCAATATAAAAATCAATTTATGTTTTTACTTTTATAAATCTGTGAGTTATCTGAAGTATTTGGTAACGATTGCGGTCTAATAAAAGCTACAAACATTATATATATATAATTGTCTTAGATAGTTTAATAAGTGGGAGATAATTTTTTAGAATAACTTTGTTCAATAATCAAAGGAACACATGACAATAAAAATGCTAAAAAAACCGCTTATAAATGCCATAAATAAAGCGAACTTTTCCTTAATTGAATAAGTTTTCAGACCAAAGTTAATAAAATTAGAAATAAATAAATAAATGTGGAACAAATTATAGCCACAAAAGTATAGAGAAATCTTGAATAATCAATTCGAACAATATTCCAGCTTTGGGGCATAGTGCACCCCATAGTATTCTTAATTAACCACATACATATATACATACATGTTTACATACTAGACGAAAATGTTTTAGGTATACTTACCTACCTTTTTGCGCTGCTTTCGAGTGTCATTTAATTCGAGAGACTATCATGACTATCATTAAACAGCATTGCATGACTTCCTAAGCTTCGCTGCTTGTCGACCTACAAAAATACTTTATGTAACGATTAATACTAGACGCTACAATAAAGACTATAGGGTACGATGAATACTAGAGGGTACGATTGAATACTAGAGGATACGATTAAGACTAGAGGATACGATTAATACTAGAGGATACGATTAATACTAGAGGATAGGATTAGTACTTTGGATACAATTAATACTAGATGGTACGACTTATACTAGGGGTTACGATTAATACCAGAGGGTACGATTAATACTAGATGTTACGATTAATACTAGAGGGTACGATTAATACTTGTGGGTACGATGAATACTAGAGGGTATGATTAATACCAGAGGATACGATTAATACTAGAGGGTACGACTACGAGTACGGATACGGGTACGAATAGGGGTATTGGTATCCGTATGTGTATGGGTATATGCAGCTTATGGTGTGGCATGTGCAACATCGACTCTGACAGCAATCTCTGATTGCAAGCAGAAGCAACGAAATATGTAATTGGAATTAGCGTTAATTAAAAAGGAACATGGACGAAAAAACGTGGCACACGGGACAAAAGCAAAACCCCCGATTCAAATTCACCTGCAAAAGACACACACAAAGGCGGTCCCCCACCTCAACACCCACCCAACCCCCCTGTCAATGCGGCTGCCATTCAATCAATATACATCCAGAGCTTGTCAAAGTTAGCTCCCCTCCCCTCACCACTCCCTTTCCTTTCCTTTGCTGGCTATGTGCATATGACCAGCATCGCCAGTTGCCATTCCTCCCCCCCATATATTATATAATCGAACGGAGTCGCTGTGTGCCCAATATCCAGCAGCTATATGGCTATATCCTGCATCTATAGCTCGATATTTGTGCCCCCCCAGCTCCCATATGTACATATCGGCTCAGTCATGCCACGCCCATGCATGTTAACGCCTCCACCAATTTGATTGGCCAACGTAATGGCCAGCTCCCCCCTCCTTTCACACACAACAAGACTCGAAGAGAGAGAGAAAAAAAAAAGAAAAACAACTGAAAAAAACGAAAAGAAAAAAAATAATCAAGAAAATGAAAAAGGAAAAAAAAAATTATTCGTTTTTGCATTGCGAAAAAAGTGCAATTGGTATGCTCTATAAAAAATGGGGTACGTTAATTATATAGAGTAAAGTTTGTAGTAAAATAATTATAATTATAAAATAAATAAATTAGTTTGGGATTTGGGATTAGGTAAAAATTAGAGAATATTTGTGTGTAAATAATTAAGAGCTTAATGCAATTCCTTTTTTGATTTAACAATGAATGATCCCACTTAAGAAGTGTAGAAAAAAGGGAATCTATTTGTCATAATTAAAAATAGGAAATATGTAGGAATATTTAGTGACAAATAGGGCACAACTTGATGCAATTGTTTTCGATTTAATACTATAGTAAATATTACATTTAAGAAGTCACAATAATAATGTTTCAATTTAATAAATAATCTAATTAAAAAAGTGTCGAAAAAAAAGGGAAAATCAAAACCCAAATTTGAATACATTTTTTCATAATTAATAGAAGGAAAGATGTAGGAATATTTAGGAGTAAATAAGGAATAGCTTTATGTCTTTAATCCATAATGAATGTTTTACTTATGATCCATAATGAATGTTTCACTTAAGAAGTTTGTTTTAATTGAAAAATGAATAATAAACAATGAGAAGTGAAGTAAAGAAAACCGGGAAATCAAAGCATAAATTCGATTGTGTTTTTCACATTTAAAAAGAAGGACAAATAAGGGAATATATTATTATTATGATTATAATAGATAGGAAGTTTACAAAACTTAGCTAACTAGGAGATATAGCACTAGCTACGAGGCCTTCGGCCATATATATATAGTATATTTCAGTTAAGAAGTGTACAAAAAAAAAATCAAGTCAAAGTCTAAATTTGAATTCATACGAGTAACTGTAAGATTCTTTTTCTTCTAGCAGCTACTTTCAGTGTCCATCGTTGAGTATTTCTGTGTGAGTTTTAGCAGCGAAAAGTAATTATATTATTTGCATTTAATATAAATAAATGCATAATTGAAGCTTTCAAATTAATCGATCTATAAATGGCTCCATGGCTGCAGTTTATATTTACCATTTTAAGAGTCTTTATAAATGAATTTTTCAGAGCATTTCCTAGCTGTTGTTACCCCATTTGGGGTATCCTTGCTTCAGTTTTCAGTTTGCATATTCCTTGCTCCATTTTTCTGTTGTTTTTTTTCTTGTTTTTTTTTTGTTCATTCCTGCTCCATCACACACCGAAATGGACATTTTTTAATTCTTCTTTCTTCATTTGCTTCGGCTACTGGTCCTTATTCCATCGTCTTTTACTTTACCTATTTTTTCTGTTTTCTATTTTTTTTTCTTGCTGTTTGTTGCTAATCAAAAAGCATAACAGGAAGCAGGCTGAGGGCGCGCACCAACCCGATGGCTGCATCATCAAATGCAGGGGCTGGCAAAGGGGCGCAAAGAACTACATATATACATACCCACATATACCCTGCAGCACTCTCCATAGCCACATGCACATCCCCCATCCTCTATCCACATCCTGGTTATGTTTGCAGTCGAATAAACAGCATCAATTCATCACATATGCAACAACAGCAACAAAATGGCGCCACCAGGCCCAGGACGAGGACAGAGCCCAAGCATAGAGCCAGAGTGCCGTGGATATATGTATGTATGTGTGTGTACATGCCAGCAGCACCCCCAACGAGCAGCCACCCCCAACCCAACCCACCAACAAGACAACAAAAAGTGCAACCCAATGCTGCTGCTGCTGCTGTTTGGGTGGGTGGATGGGTCAATGGGTGGGTGGTGCAGGCAGGCTAGCAGCCCCCAAAGCTCGCAGCACTAAATCAACATTTCACTTTGATGAATGATGACCAATGTCCAGGCGCGGGTGTCCACGCCGATAGAGTCCTGTGTACCCCTGTCCCCCCCTTAGCGCAGCGCAGCATGCAACATACACAGCAGCAGGAGGAGCAGCAGCAGCAGCAGGAGGAGGAGGAGCAGCAGCAGGAGGAACAACAAGCAACAGAAAAGAAAGGACAACAAAAAGTGAATGAATAAAGTAAAAGGAAAAATGGAAAATATAGTCCGGGTAAAAATGGCAAAACAAGCAGAAAACTGGAAAAACTGTTGGGCGCAGGCAGGCACACAGAAGAGGGAAGAGGCGAGCGGAGAGGAGTGGGTGGGGTGGAGTGGTGGGTGGGGGGTTGTAGAAAATAAAAAATTGTGCAAAAGAGGAGGCTGAAAATAGACACGAACACTAATCGAATTATTGCCACTGCAGAGGAGCTGCAGCCCATTTGGCCAGCACCCCACCAGCACCCCCACACTGACACACTGACCACCTCCCACCACCCACATGCTACATGCTACATGCCACATGGCCAGCCTCTTCTAACACACTGCAGTTGTATTGCTCTCTCTTCCTCTTTACACACATGTGTAGCAACAGAGCGAGAGAGAGAGAACGATAGAGAGAGAGGGCAACAAATAGTGCTTCCTCTTTTCTTGCTTTGTAATTAAAAAGAAAAATATGAAAAGAAAAAAAAGGAAAAAGAAAGCAAAGCAAAGCCAGAGGAAGAAGCAATGGAAAATGTTGAAGGCAAATGTCCTGGCAGCAGGAAGGGGGGTGAAGCGAATGAGGAAGGATGGAGGGGTCATAGATGGATGCTGGGTGGGAACGTCCAATGCATATGCATATGGATATGGATATGGATATAGTAGATGCGTGGCTGTTGCTCTCTTTACTTCTGTGTGTGTGTGTGTGCTGTGTATGTGTGTGTGTGTTGTGTGTGTGTGTGCAAGTCGCCTATAGATGCTCTGACCAACCAAAATCGAACAGCATCGAGAGATGCTCACTGGACATGCATATAAACCCCCAAAAATAAAAATTGTAGCACCCAGAAGGTAGTGGAAAGGGTTGTGGTCCAGGGGATGGGGCAGGGGTAGGGGCAGGGACTAAGGGAAGGGGTAGTGCCGTTGCTGTTGCTGGTGCTGTGGCATGGGGCATTGCTGTTGCTGTTGCTGGGGACACTCTTCCTTATGTGTACCGCAATAAACAAAAAATATACGAACATAAATTAAAACGTACGCGACAGAGTCGAAGGCAAAAGCTAAGCCAAAGCAAAGGCAGGGCAGGGTAAGGCAAAGCAGCGGCAGCAGCAGCGACAACGAAAACACCCACAAGCCACTACCAGAGCCCAGCCCACCCCCACCCAAAAGCCACACTATCACCAAGGGAACTAACCAGCCAGCTTCCAGCCACCCAGCACCCAGCCAGCTCCCAGTCAGTTACCCAGCCAGCACCTAACGACGCTTCCAGCACTAATCCTGCCAGCTCCCAGTCAGCTCCCAGCCACCCACTTACCCAGCATCTAGCTGCCCACCCATCCACCGCTTACTGACCCCTACACAGAGGCGACTTTACGCTATCTCTCCCTCTCTTTCTCCGCGCTAATCAATGCCTCGCCCCCCTGCCAACCGAAACTAACAAAAATTTTACCATTTTCTTTAGCTCTTTAAGCTCGCGCTGATCCAATGCCTCGTTACGCTTACTCGGGGAACCCCCACACCAGGACAGCCGCTGTTAATGACCATTTTACGTTTTATATTTCCACGCCAATTAGTTGAATGGAAACGAACTACCATTGAAGGTTGAAAAGATATATTTAAGGAATATATAACAAGGGAGAGAGACCCTACCTCAGGCACTAATCATACTCATCCCTCACAATCGAGTAACCTTTTGGGCTGACTGTTGTCATCCTTACATCATCCCAAGCTCAGTTTAGTTCATAACAAATTCTCGGCATCATTGGGCAAACATCACACACCAAAAAATTCTAAATAAAAATTCCAAAAATTCAAAATAAAATTTCAACAAAATTCAAATTAAGTTGCAACAAAATTAAAAGCCAATACAACTGCCACAATGCCACAACTGTGTCGCGAACTGAACTATGAGCAGCGTCAGACGCTGGAGCAGTGGCTGCAGAAGTGGCAAGTGGAGCTGGACCATCGCACTCGCATCCAGCTGAGCGATGCCTTTGCGGTGGCCAAACTCTTCGAGAAGGTGCATCCCGGGCTTGTGGACTTCCGCTGCTATGTGTCGCGCAGCAGTTTGGCGCTCAAGAAGCTCAATTGGCACATCTTCAATTTGCGGACACTGAAGCGCATGAATATGTGCCTCAGCCAGAGGGAGCTCAATCGGCTGGCACGCGGCAATGGCTGGGCCCTCGAGATGCTGCTCTACAGGCTGATGATGACCGATGGGGCAGCAGCCGGCAGAGCCGAAGGTGGGCAGGAGGGCTCACAGGCACAGAGTGATAAGTCCAACTAAAGAGACAGGTATAAGGGTATTATATATATATATCTATATATTTTTTATATATTATTTTGCTTGCAGATTTTGGCAGTGGCATAATTTTTCTTTTCTTTTTTTTGGCTTTCCAAATTAAATATTTAAAAATAGAATAAAAGCAATATAAAATGCAATTTTGGTGGCTTTTTATTGAGCGTACTTTAGAGCATTCAAAATGAGATGGAAAGTGCATATTGGATACCCCTACCCCACACCGAACAATAGACAATCCAAAGCACTGTGGAGTTGGACGGGGGGTTACATGAATGTGCCACATGAATGATTGTTGTTGTTGCTGCTGAAAATGTCATCAGAGCGCGTGTTGTTGTTGTTGCTGTTGCTGCAGTCAATTGCATTGCAACATTTCATTTTCTGATATGAAAGATTTAAAGTTTGCAACATAAAAATGTCACGTTTTTCATGGTCGCCACAACCGAGCGACAACCAAAAACAACCAAAAAAAACAACCAAAAAACAACCGACTCCAAGCCATGTTGAACTTTTCTAGCCAGTTGTTGCGCATGTGCAGCAGCATTTGTAGAGGATACCTCTCCATTCCCCTGCCCCCCTGCCCCCCCCCTGGCATCCTTCTGTTACACTCCGCTCCTGCACTCTGCTGGCATCTCCATCCATCCATCCTCTAACTAACTTTTTGTTGCCAGTCTATTTATGTTACAATTTGGTGGCTGCCAAGCCACAACCACAAAAAATGTTGCTAACGTTTGCGTTTGCTTTTGCTCCCCCCCAAGCACCCACTACCCCCACCACTAGCACTCTTTGTGTGTATACCCTTACGAAGGTGTCAAAATATTTTCTTTTTTTGGGAATTTTCTTAGAATTTTTCTTAGCCCAGAAAGAACTCGGAACTGAGCCGCTTAGCACAGTTCGATCTATCATATATCGTCTCATTATATATAGCCTATATATTTGTTAGGGTATTCAATGATTCGACTGTAACTATTTGGCTTTGTTTTATGTTTTGTTTTGATTTTTTTTCGGGCTTGTTTGACAATGCGCGTCGTGACATCTGCCAAGGCTCAGGCTTGGGGCTTGGGTTGGGGGCTTAAGGGGGGCAGCTGCCTTGTGGGTGCATAGTTAAGAAACGAGTTACACCCCCCTCAACCCCACATGCCATAGCCACATGCCTGCCCCATGCACCATGCCACATGTGCATGTGCCCGATTCTTATTAATTTGGCAGAACAGTTGACGCAGGAAGTCCCCCCGCTGGTGTACGCACATCTCGAGAGGATCTCTACTACTCCCATCTGCATGGCTTGAACTCTGTGGCTACCCCCCTTCTCTCTTACCCCCTCCTACCCTCTTTTTTGTCTTGACTTCAGTGGCTTCATAAATTTTTATTGCCTCACTGAGAGACTTTGACTGAGAATCAGACTACAGCATTCAGACTCTGGCAGAGACTCAGCTCAGGCTCAGATTCAGACTTAGGCTCAGATTCAGCCTAAGACACAGATTCAGTCTTCGACTCAGGAGACTGGGGTTGTGCCACAGGCCGAGATTCCACTGATATGAGTTGGTAGGCAACAGCAGCAGCAGAAGCAGCAGCCAGATGAGCCATCGGGGACAGTAGCCCCAGCCCCACCAGGCAGACGACGAAGACGACGACGAGGAAAGATTTCGTTTCGTTTTGTCACAAATTAAACACGTTTTTCCGCAGAACCTAATGAATAAACAAGCCCACAAGAGGGAGAGAGAGGGGACCAAATGAATGAGAGCAAAGACGGAAAGGGAACCAGAGCCTAACGACTAGCAGATGCTCTATTGGAATTTAATCAGAATTTTTGGATATGATTATTCCCCATGGCAGATAACCCTAAAACAGCTTTGGCTCATGATAATTCAAATAAAATAGTAAAAAAATATTGTAAGAAGTTCTTTGCTTAGTTCTGTTTTGCTGCATGCCGCATGTGGCATGTGGCATGGCTATTGTGTGCATCTTCTACTACAACTTAGATAGGAAGAAAGAACCATTAATATGGAGATTGGAGGCAGCCAAAAACGTTGCCTTACCCCCTGATGCTGACAGTAGGCATTCCATTCCATTTCATTCCAATTGCATGGCATTCCATTCCATTTCATTCCAATTGCACGGCATTCCATTCCATTTCATTCCATTTGCATGGCATTCCATTCCATTCCGTTTCATTCCATTTGCATGGCATTCCATTCCATTTCATTCCAATTGAATGGCATTCCATTCCATTTCATTCCAATTGAATGGCATTCCATTCCGTTCCATTTAATTCCAATTGCATGGCATTCCATTCCATTCCACTTTGTTTCGTTCTTAATTTCGAGCAGCCACGCCCACTGAAAGAGCACTCGGGAGGGGGGAAGTGGGCGCAATTAACAGGCTGTAAATAATATGTAAAAAAAAAGAAAAAAGAAAAAAATATTCCAAAACAATTTTCATCCTGTGAGCAGGAAGAGAGGGTGAGAGAGAGAGAGAGGGAAGAACAGCCTATCGGGTCTGTTTTTTCTTCTTCTACCCATCGATGACTGACATACATAAGTGTTAATTGAACATGCCACACTGTGTGTGTGTTGCATGTGCAGAGGTGAATGTGAATTGTGGCTGCTTGGTGCTTGCTGCAACATGCTGTTGCTGTTGCTGTTTGCTGTTTGCTGCCTTGTTGCAATTACGCACTTCTAATGCAATTTCAATAATTGGGCATCAAAAGTTATGGGGCGACACTGCAGCGATGTTGCAACAAATTACGAAGTGCGAACAATCCAGTACGCGGGAATCATCATCATCATCAAGGGGGGGAAGGGAAAGAAGCAAGGTAGTCAGGTGCGAGAGAGATCCCCCCCTCCAACTGCAATTATTTCTATTAAAAAATAAATATAAAAAAAAAATCATGTAAGAGAGCGCGCAGAGTTTTTTTTTTCTGCTTTTTTTTTCCTTCACAAATATGAAAATTTGCAAACATTTTTCTTTATAAAAATATTTCGCTTTACGCTTTTCTCTTTGCTTCCTTTATAATTGTTCGCAATTTGCATGCGAGGCAAGTCCAGAAGAGGAAAGGCAAGTCGAGGAGAGGAGAGTCGAGGCAAGAGTCGTGGCCAAGTCCAGGCGATGCGATGCGATGCGCACATGAAATTCTATTAGGCCACAACATTTCGCAATTGCGTGCTGATTGCCGGTTGCAAGTGCCACAAGAAGTGGCAGGCAGTACAAGCAGCAGCAAAACTGGAAGTGGCCAGAACTGAAGCAGAGGCAGACAAGAGGTAGGAGGGCGGCCTAAGGCAAACCTAGAGATGAGCCCATGCCATTGCCACTCACGGGGAAAGCAGCTCTGGCAAAGGCATTCTAACAAAAATATATTAATAAGCGGCATCAGAAATACAAATTCAAATTAGAACCAGTTTAAAGCTGAATAATGATTACTGGATTACCTCCAGCTCACGCTGCCATCGCCTGGATATACCCTATGTATCCCCTGGCAACACCCGTATATCCCCCTGGGTATTCCTTGCCCCCTGGCCGATTGCCCAAAATACCCCTCGAGGGGGCTCCTGCTGCTGCTTTGCATGCAAAAAATTATTAGTTACGGCCGCCTGAACGCATTTTGCGTGGAATGAAATGGAATGGAATCCACCCTACCCTACCCTACCCAGCACCCCCTTTTAGATGCACGTATTAATAATTTTAATTAACTCTAGAATTATGTTTTTTTTTTTTTTTTGCGGCGCGTAATTATGCGAAACGCGACAACAAAAAGATTCCGCGACCAAAGAGCCAAATGAATGCCGGAGTTGGAGCTGAAGCTGAAGCATGTGTATGCAAAGTAGTAGCAGTCAAGCAGCCCCCCCTTGGTAGTAGCACCCCCCCTCTGGCTGCTGCTACTCTGTGTTTGGTCTGGCCAATTACGGTGTGCAGAGTCCGCCCACTTTCCTTTTCAAGCTGCCGCCAACCCCAGTCAAAGCCAAGCCAGAGTCCCAGCCCCAGTCCCAGCCCGAACCCCAAGCCAGAATCTGCTGAATTTGAAGCTACAACTGAAACAGAATCTTAGTTTTAATCGCGAGTTTTCAGCGGCTTAGGCAAGCGTAACTAATCTAAGCCCAGGCACCCTCCCTCTAAACCCAGAGCTCCCTTTCTCATAATCACAGCCTTCAGCTGGTGGTGGCTCTAACAAATGATTGCTGGACTCTTGCCACAGTGGCACCTACTCTAACTACGAGTAGGAAATAGAAAATAGCAAATAGAAAAAGGAAAATAGCTAATAGAAGAAGGAAAATAGCAAATAGCAAATAGAATGTTGGCCAATTGTGAGAGGATGTTGCCGCCCACGTTGGAGGGCAGAGCAGAGCAGAGCAGCGCAGCGAAGAGTTCCCAGTTGCAACAGCCGAAAAGTGCGTAAAGGCATGGCTGGAGGAGGCATGTGGCACGGGGCAACAATCCAGTTAACAGTAATTGCTGGCGCGTCGTGTTTTCGGACCACCAATGGATTGATTAACTACGTGTTCGATATTTTCAGCTCCCTCCCAAGACAGCTAGCCAGCCAGCCAGCCAGCGAGTCTTCCCCTTGCTCTTCCTGTTGCCCCTTCTGGGTGCCCCATCCATGTCACTCCACTCCTCTGCTGCCCACCTCCAGCTGTGTCACTTTAGTATTGATGATGTGGCCCGGGCCAGGCCAAGTGTTCCATTCCATTTCGGACCCGGCTCCGGCTCTCCGATCTGCTGCTCTTGAGCAACGCAACGCAACGCAAGTCCAAATCAAATTTACTATAATGACCACTCAAATGGACAGCGTAATGGGGCATGCAGCGCTGGCAGAGAAGCTGAAGCTTCAGCTGCAGCTGAGGCTGAAGACAGCAAACGGCGACAGAGACAGAGACTGGGGCAGAGACAGCGACAGGCGAAAGAGAAAGGCCCCCAAACGGAGTTGGAGTTTTGGAGCAGCGGAAAGTGGGCGAACTGAGATGCCTCCTCCAAGAGGCTGAAAGAGAAGCTAATGGCATTTGGCTGGGTGTTGCGTGCATTTGACATTGTGGCATGCAGCATGGGGCACCACTAGACTAGAGCTTCAGCTGTAGTCGCTGCTGGTGTGGAGTGGAGTGCAGGGGAGTGCAGGGGAGCGGAATGGGTAGGCTTACAAGATGGAAATACTGACGAAGCCTGTGGGCGATTGTCAATGGAATGGCTGGGGTGTCCCCTCCAACCCCACACCACGCCACCCCACTCCAATGATTTGCTGCAGCAAAAATGCTGATAAAAATGCAGCAGAAATTATGCTCAAAGATTAGATAAGAAAGATAAGATTCAGGTTGGGAATTTAGTATAGTATGCCCAAACAGTAGCTTAAAAAAAATTAATTGGAATTGGCAGCGAGCGAGCTGGAAAGGCATCAAGGCATTAGGCCAACAACTCACAAGATATAGAAATATATTTTAATTATTTACTAGCAATAAATGAAATCGATTTGAAGGACAGTAAATTGAGCAATGAAATGATTAAAATTCCATAGAAATAAATCAGAGCAGAACAAGGCCAATAAACAATAAAAAGAAAACATCTTGAAGAAAGCATATATGTACAAGGAAGGGTAAATGGAGGTATTAGATCTATCCAAGAGCATTGCATTAATTAAATTCCAGCTAAAGCGATTAACTAATTAGAATGCTAAATACCTTTATTTACAGGCAGAAATCAAAGCTAAATGTTAAAAGAGAAACGTCACGCCAAGGACAGAAAGACAGAAAAATGTCAGAAAAAAACCGAAAAATGACAGGAAAAAGGGCTTACAAAAATATACAATAAATCTAATTAAAATAAATACTAAAAAATATGAAATAAATAAAATTAAACCACTTAATAATACTGCATAATAGTAGCTATAATTTAATATTTAATGCAATTAAATAATGGAAATTAAAATCCAAATAATGCAAAGCAGAAAATTTAAAAAAGTACTCCAAATATATTCAGTAAATGTAATTAAAATAAACACTTAAAATATACCAAATAAATACAATTAAAACACTTAATAATACTGCATAATAGTAGCTATAATTAAATATTTATATTTATATTTTATAATAGCAATTAAATAATGTTAATTTAAACCCAAGTAATGCAATGCAGAAAAAAGCAGAAAATATATGTAAAAAAGTACTCCAAATATATTGAATAAATCTAATTAAAATAAATACTAAAAAATACGAAATAAATACAATTAAAACACTTAATAATATTGCATAATATTATAAGGTATATTTTAATATTTTATGCAATTAAATAATGTAAATTAAAACCCATAAACATACATAAACGCGACGCGTGGCATGTGTTGTGCGATTCCACTGCATATTCGCAGAATGTTAATAGCCCTCTTCCCCAACCCCAGGATAGATTAAGCCAAATTCAAGGGATTCCAGCAAGTCCTGTGTGCCCCTTCGATGCCCCATTCCCCCCCACTCTCCACTCAGCATATTTAACATAACCATAAATTGCCTGGACCCGAGGCGATGCTACCTCAGTGGCAGGTGCCACACAGAGATGGCAGCAGAGAACGCATCAAAGGGGGAAGGGGGGAACCAGCAAACAGAAGGGGTCCACGATTGATATGGGATATGGGGATGTGTGTGTTTGTGTGTGCCACATACATACTTGTACCGCAAGTGATTGGCATTTTTTGGCTGCCGTGCGCCGAGGATTTCGCACCTCCGCGCGGGGGTCACTGGCACGCACAGCCCCAGCCCCAGTCCCAGTACCGGGCACCGGGCACCCCAGCTGCAGCTGCAAGCAGTGAGTTGTGAGCGATAAGGGGAGGGAGGAAGATGATCGGTTCTGTGTAACCTCCTTATGAGATCACTTGCAACAACTTAATTGAATGTTGCACCAAGCACACAGGGGCAGCTGCTTATCGCAGTGCAATTAATTCCAACGATTTGCTTAGCTGTAAAATTTGTAACAAGGGTTACCCCCTACCCTTCCCCCTACCCTTACCCTTACCCTTACCCTTACTCTTACCCACATACATATCCCATATCCATATCCAGATCAAGGGGCACCGCAAAGAGTAATTTTTTGTAGCTGCTTTTTCGTTCAGGTTTTCGGGTTTTGTTTTTTTTGGGGTTCGCTTTCGGTTTGGTGTCGCTTCGGTTTCGGTTTCGGTTCGGTTGTTCGGTTGCTGCCTGTCAGCCGGCAACAACAAAACGTAAATCAAGAAATTTGCTTAACCCACGCGCCATCATCTTCCAGGGTCCCTCCTGTTGCAATCCGTTAACCCTAAAACTGTTCCGCGATCCCCGATCTGCTTTTGCACTTCCCCCTGAACAGGTGGCGCACACAACGCCGCATGCGCTCTTTGCATATCAAAATGCTGCGGGAATCGAATGGAAATGGGAGAGAGGAAATGCAGAGAGAGGTACAGGCAACGGCATAAAGAGGGAACGGTACGGGCAGCAGCATAAGGCGAACGGCATAATGGGGAACGGCACTGGCAATGGCTTAAGGGGAACGTTATGGGATCGGATCGGATCGGGGCGCAAGCGCCTTTAAGCAGTCAGTCCTCGCTGTCTCTCGCTGTCCACTGAGTTGCCATAAGGCACAATGGGTGGTAAATTGAAGCTTTCAACTTGTTGCTGTCTGTTTGTTGCATGCTGCTCCCCCTCCCTCCCCTGCTCTGCCACGAACTCTGCTGATTTCAATTCGTTGGCGGTGCGGCTGTTTTGACAATGTGCGCCGCTTTAATTGGAGCCGTGTCATTAAGTGCACGCAATAAGGAAAATCTGACAAAACGCCGTCAGAGGTGGAAACCAGAGACAGTTGGAGCGGAAAAGAAATACACGAGAGGAGGAGAGGACTGAATTAGAAATGGATTAAATAGATTGAATTCAACTGAAGCAACTAACATGGTAAATACTCGTATCAGTGATTAAAAAAACCCCACGAAAATATCTAAAAAATGTGCAAAGTAAATAACTATTAATAACCCTTTTAGTTATATTTAATAATTAATAATTGTGAATATTTGTATGAAAGATCAATGACATCAAGCAGTCGTGGCCGAGCGGTTAAGGCGTCTGACTAGAAATCAGATTCCCTCTGGGAGCGTAGGTTCGAATCCTACCGACTGCGAATATGCGAGTAATTCCATAGAATAAAGTTCTTTTTTTTTTGCAGTTTATAGTAAAATATACTATTTGGCACTTACTTAAGTGCCCCACAATTTGTGGTTTAAACATTCGATGTTATTGTTTAGCAGCTACTCCCCCCATTTAGAGCGCTCTACCAACTGCCTCTGAAACGCTGTTGTTGTTTTTTTTTGTTTTTTTAATCTTACATTTTTATTTATAGATCATTCGTTTATGTCTCTTTCTAATTCATCACAGAAATGAAGAGCTCACATATTGCGTAAAAGTTTAACATAGAAAGAGAAACCCACACCACCCATACAAACATATTCCACACTGATTTTTGGCCACCCCATGGATTGGATCTCCCCCTCCCTCTCTGTAGTCCCCTCATCAGTTGCAGCCTTCGTCGTAAAAGTAGGAGTCGCACGCTGTAAATAAATAAAATAAAATTTCCTGCCACTTGGCGATAAGCAACAAAAGTTTTCCCCCAAACCCACGCCCCCACCACACGCCCCAAAAGTCGATGCAAAAGTTTCGACAGGTCTCAGCATTTCAGGCCGCCGCCGAGGCAACGAGTCAACATCCAACAGTCAGTGTGGGTGGGTACAAAAAAACCACCAGAGAAATTGTCGCCACAAAAGTTCTGGAGGGTCTGCTGCCCTGCCCCTGCCCTGCTCCGCCCCGCCAGTGGCTTTTGTTTTGGCTTTTGTTGGCTGCTGCTGCATACCCAGTTGCTCCCCAGGGTATATTTTAGTCGCGATAATCGAACTCTGCCAATGGAGAAATGAATGATCTGTTTTGGGCAAAACCCTCATTTGGATGGCAGAAATATCTGTGGTGAAGGGTATCTCATGGGGCATCCCCTTAGTCGTTTCTATCAGCCATACGTTGCGCCATGTCTTGTTGTTTTTGTTGCTGCATTTGTTATTGTTTTTGTTGTTGTTTTTGCTGTTGTTTGCTTGTAGCGTTGGAGGGGGGCGCTTCTTCGTTTCCGTTTTTGGGCAGGCGCCGCCGTTATGTCTCGCAAAAGTTTCAAGAAACTGGTTCCGTCTCGCTCTGCCTCTGCCTCCGCCTCTGTCTCACACTCACACTCACCCACTCTCTCTCGCTTCACTCTTTACCCCTCTCTCTGTCACACTTGCTCGCTCGAGGCCAGAACTTTCTATGTGTCATATTTGTCTGTTAGTGTGTGTGTGTGTGTGTGTGTGTGTGCGATTCGTTTTGATATAATTTATTGTAAAATTATTTCCGTTTTGGCTGTTACTTTGTGGCCTGTTTGCCTGCCTGCACCAAAAACGAAAATATGAGGCAGAGAAGAGCATGAGAAGAGGGAGGTAAGGATGAGTGGAAAGGGGATGGATGGCAAGTGAAAGAAAAACGTGGCGTTGCCCCATCAAAGGGCCATTTAATTGGCGTCTATTTATGTCATCGCTGATAGCGGCAGATCGCACCGATCCGGCCGCAGAGATCGTGAGTGAGTGACAAACCCAAAAAGAAAACACCAAAAAACAAAAACACACACACAAGACACACAAACACACACATACCTAATGGCACTGACTCTGACTCTCAATCCTCGAGACTCTCGATTCGTCGTCGATTCGAAACAATGAAAATTGATATTGAGAGAAATCTTAAAGGCCGCAATCACCGCTATCAAGCAGCTCCCCTCATTACGCATATGGAATACAATTTTAAGTCCAAGCGCCGACCCAAGCACCCAGTACCCCCCCACAGTACCCAGCGGTCACATCAAGCAACGCAGCTCCTCTGGGTCTGTGTCTGACTCTGACTCTTCCACTGACTCTTCCTCTGACTGATTCTGACTCCGTCTCTGGGTCTGAGTCTGGGTCTGGAGTACTAGATGTACTCCTTGCCCTGTGCCTGGGCCTGGGCCACCAAGGTCTGTCCATCATTATGTCAACGCTCTGAATGCGCATGTCAATCAAGATGAAGTGCCGCTGATATGTCCATCTCAAGTCCGCAGACTCCAACAACAACAACAACAACATCAACAACAACAACTTCAACAACAACTCCAACAACAACAGCTACAACTTCAACTTGGACTGCGAGTCGAACTCCTTTTTGAGTCTTAGGGGCTTGCTGCTGATTGCCCTGCCCTGAGAATTGGTCTCTGTTGGGCCTCGCAGCGAAAGTTGCATGAAAATGAAGTAGCAACAAACAGATGTCTGAGAGTGCGAAAAGAAAGGCTAAGAACACATCTCTGAGAATGGGATATATGAAATCGGATAATACATATAGAATATGCATGCTGCTTACTCCTTGACGAAAGTCTTCCAATTTGATGCATCCATCAGGGTACCCAAAAAAGATAACGAAACAGATATGGATGCGATTAGCAACGAACAGAATATATACATATACCCGAACTCAAAAAGTAAAAGTTTATATTTGTGTATTTGTGGTAAAAGGTGATGTGTGTAACGCAGAGAAGGAAACTTTTCCGAGGCCATAAAGAATATATATTATGAAAACTTGTTTTGGGTAATTACCAGAAAATAGCCAACAAATGGAATGAGTGTTATGGATAGATCAGTAAGTAATGACAGAAATGTATGTGCCACAAAGTAACCTTGAGAAACTGACCTCCCACGCCGCTTAGTGTCGATGATCTGTTGGGTGCTGCTTCTTACTGGCTGCACGACCTGCCCAGGAAGCCAAATTAAAAACAAAATTTTGCATTTGCTAGGTTCATAAATTTTAAACGGTAAAAAGAACCAATAATTTGTTTGGGAGGTGCTCGAAGATGGAATAATCTCCAAGGGCTAAAGAGAGGAGTTTTAAGAAGAGAGTTTTGTAAAATTCTTGTGAAATTTCCTTTTCTTTTCTTTAAGCATATGAAATATACTCATACGACTATCCGATTATATTCTATTACTTCTTATGCCCATCTATAACTTGAGGTACAAATTTCTTTGGCTTCTTCCATTGACTGCCCTAAAAGTTGAATTAATAATCATTCATATACGAATAGTATATGTATTTATTCCCGTACTCATATGTAGCAGCTACACATACATATGTATCTTGGGGATTTATAACCGCTTTGAGCATGAACTTTGAATTGCTTACATCCACATCCTTTGATGATGGCCTCTCTCACTCATTTCGATTTATGAGAGAGAGAGAGAATCTCCACACCAAGAAACGTTTCCGTAGCCTCTGGCCACTGCCACTGTCTGTCTGTCTGTCCCTCTACTAACCATCAGCTTAGCCCATTCCATTCCATTCCATTCCATACCATTCCATTTCATTCTGCTGGCTAGGGCTGGTTGGGTCTTTCTCTGTGTCCCTCTGCCCCTTTCCCTCTCTCTCTATCTATCCGCTTGCACTTGTATGTACGAGGCGAGGTACGACGAGTATTTTATTATTTTGTGCAATAATTTTTTATTGTTTTGCTGGGCAAGTTGATCCTGGCGTTTGGCCCTTAACGAACACAACAAACAGTTCCTTCATCCGTTTTTCTTCTGTATGTTTTCTCTTTTTCTTTTTTTTAGTCCACTTTCAATTGTTCTGTTGTGCCCCCAGTTCTACGCTTGATATTTATTTGTTGTATGTTGGGCTATAAACGTGAAATTTACTGCGGAATGTCATTTAAAGTACAAACATTCTGCACTCTCTCTCTCTCTCTCACTCCTTGCTACTTTCTCCTCTATCACCCAACTATCTACTATCTCCCCACTGCAACCCTGTTGTTGTATCTCTCTCTGTCTCTGTCTCTCTCTGTGTGTCTTCTGTTCTGGTGGGTTCTCCTTCTTTTTTTTTCGGGGATATATTTACTTGTATTTTCCGAGGGCCCGACTAACGGTTTCTATGCACGCCAAATGACGCCGCTGTCGATGTTGTTTTTTCGCCTTGAAGTCGACAAAGTTTTGATACCCTGTTCACCGAATGATGCTCATTCCTTATGCCATGGTAGCCATACCAATTGGTAGCCAATTTCAAAATTATTTCCACTGTCTTACGAAATCTAATAAATAACCCAAAAAGTATCTAATATTTCTTCAGCTTTTTACTGACTACAGGGTATCCCATAGTTGTCATATAAGCGCTGTAATTTTTTAGTTTTCTTTCTCGTTTTTTTTTTGGTAGCATTTATTTTGTTGGTTCTGTCGTATTTTATAATCCTTTTCCTCTTTTACGGTTCGACGGTACGAATGGAGGAGGCATTTTGTCTGTTTCCCTCTCCCTCTGCTCCTGCGGGTCGCCTTCTCGCTCGCGCACTGGGCGTTTGTCATTATGTGGCTGCTTCCGGATTATATTTTCGGCAGGAATTTTCTGTTTATTTGCACGTCTTAGCAGCTGTCGCCGTTACACACGACCGCCCCCCCTTTGGTAGCCAGCAACCAGGACCTCTGCACCCTTGAGTCCACCCTCGCCCTAGCGTATACCTTTAATTTCGTCAAGTGGCCTAATGCCGTTCCACTAAGTGCGGCTAATCAACTACCAAAAAATAAAATGCAAGATAGTACAAGTAGAAACGTGGTGGAGGGGGGTGGCGGGGGCAGCAACTGAAGAAGGAGAGATTCAAATCTGAAACGGATGTCCCCCCCCTGGTCGTGGCAGCAAAAAGGACACGGCGCTGCTGAGGGCGCTCGTCCAAAAATTAATTATTAAGGCCGAAATATATATTCGCCCAGATATGAAATAAACTGTCTCTGTCTCCGTCTCCGGGGGGCGGGAGCTCTTGTTGGACTTTGCACGTGGATTTTCATGTTTCGCTGCTCGTCCCTGGCCCATCTATCTGTCTGTCTGTCTGTCTTCCCCCCTGTACTACCACCCACACCCTGACCTCCAGTGGGCCACGTTTGTGGGTGTCTTTGATTTAGCCTTTTGTGCTCAGTTGTGGCTGTTAGCCGTAGTTCGGCTTGCTTTTGGCCATGAACGAAACGAGACGAGTCGAGTCGAGAGTACGGGTGGGCTGGAATCTTGATTTGGCAGAGACAATCTACATATGAAAATGTATTTATGGCACTGGCCACAGGTACATGAGTAGTTGAACGAGTTAAAGGTACTCGAAAATATAGCAAAAAAAAGATATGTGGAACGCAGTCGGTAGGATTCGAACCTACGCTCCCAGAGGGAATCTGATTTCTAGTCAGACGCCTTAACCGCTCGGCCACGACTGCTTGACGCATATATAACCCTTTCCCATATATATAAATGTATCTATGTATATATCGAAAACCGATTTATTGGATGTATTTATAGACTGGTAAGGATTCAAAGTTGAGATTCTTAAGTCCTGGTCTTAGGCAGAATAAATGGACATCAGATACTACGGAAAGTTATGCATATATACACACATATGTATGTGTGTGTGTGTATATGTATGTGTGCATTAGTAGGTTATAAAATATAATGATCTCATGCCTTCTCTCCCTAGCCTTCTCGCTCTTTTTCATGCTTTGACAGCTGATTTAGCTACTTATACATATGACCATATATATGCACATATGGTATGTGCATGCGTATATTCATCTGAATACTCATTAATTGAATATCAGGCTCTTAAAGCCTAGATTGAGCCCATCCAGTTAATAGCTTTAAGGCAAATGCATATTTACTACAACTTCTGTATAAAGGTGATATATACTTTATATTGAAAATTCCACTCACTGCCATATGGGTTGCCTTTCTTCTCTCATACTATTTAACTTACGTTCCACTCGCTGGCTTTATATGCAACGCGATCCACATGTCTCCAGCAATTAGTCTTCAGTTTTTGTTTCACTTATTTTTTGGTTTCTATGTCGATCGCTATACACACACAAACACATTTCTGTTTACGCATTGATACAAATAACTTTTGTCGCCTTCCCCCTCTAATTCCGAATGCTTCCTATTCTCCTCTCGCTCTTTTTCATGCAGCAACGCACACGGTGCGAGCGTGACGCATAGATGACGCGACGGTTGTGTGCGTGCATATGTTTAGCATTCCAGAGCGAGGGCTTTCTGCGGGAATTTTAGTCCCCATCGAACGTTTAGAACTGCAGGACTCTATTGGAAGAAAGTTTGACTGGGTTTTGCTAGAGCCTGGCTTTGTTCCTGGCAACCCCTGAGCCAGGCCCATCCCTCAAGTGACGGCCAAAGCCTGTGTAATTCAACTGACCGTGTGGCCTAACGGATAAGGCGTCGGACTTCGGATCCGAAGATTGCAGGTTCGAATCCTGTCACGGTCGATTTTTTTGTTTGCCTTGGAAGGATTTCATATTTGCCAATCACTTATTTTTTTGTTGCATTAATATCTCTGTCTACTTTTTGTTTACATAGTATGTGGCTGGCAACAACTTTACATAGTGTATTTTATAAGTAATGCAATCGTATAAAGGGTATAGCATATAGTATACAAAGGGTTTATTTTCTCTTTGCTGGATCTGATGATGAGTTTTCTTTCTAAGGAAGAAAAGCCGCTAGAGTTCATAATTTTCTCCTTGCCGTGTCTCTCAATATTTATGCCGCAGCATCTTGCTTTGTATAGCAGTCGTGGCCGAGTGGTTAAGGCGTCTGACTCGAAATCAGATTCCCTCTGGGAGCGTAGGTTCGAGTCCTACCGGCTGCGTCGAGCTGCGGTGTCTTCTTCAGGCTCAAACTTTTTTTAATTGTTTTTCATTATATTTTTCTTGCATTTGCTTAATAAGTTATTAGGAATTAGCATTATTATATACGATTATTATTTATATATATATTTTACTTCATTGTAATATTTTGCAACGAATATTTTATTATTATAATGAAGAGAAAATCTCTCTATTCTTCAACTACTAGTATTCATTCTTTATTCGAATGAAAACGTATTTTCCTTTACACCACTTACTATATATGTACGTAACTCACTTTTCAATGGTAATATTATAATATAAGAGGGAAGAGGGATCCTGTTTGTGTATTTCCTGCCATTATGTACATATTTATATACTGTTTTGTCTTGTATTTCAGTTTGGACATTGCCAATTGCTAGTGTGTTGAATTTTTCTACCTATGTACATGTTCCATCTCTACTCTCATAAAGTCCACCAGAAACTTTCCCCTTGCCTTGGAGTCCTTACATTTTGCAGGAACTCATCGTTTCTGATCCTTTAACCCCTTCCCTAACCAATAGATTATCAATCTATTCAGAAATAAATTATTAATCTCACTTGCCATAAGCAGTCGTGGCCGAGTGGTTAAGGCGTCTGACTCGAAATCAGATTCCCTCTGGGAGCGTAGGTTCGAGTCCTACCGGCTGCGTCGAGCTGCGATGTCATCTTTTCCGGCTCTAACTTTTTAGTTGTTTTTCATTCTATTTTTCTTGCATTTATTTAATAAGGTATTAGGAATTAGCATTATTATTATTATTAATTTATATTTTACTTCTTTGGAAATTCGTTTTGCTTTTGTCGCTTCATCTGCACAATATTAAACGACTTTCGCATCATTTTCTTTGTCGTATACTTGATATTCTATAGCTTAGCTTTAAGACAGTTAAGCAGATTTTTTAACTTATTTTAAATATGCACATATATAAAAAACAAAAACAAAAAACACTAGAAAGAGACTTGGGTGGTTTCTCTTTGCTCAAAAATAGTTTCCCATGCCCATGGCCATTCCTTTTCATCAAGATGGATCAGGAGGAAAAACCAAGATTACACTTCCAATTAGAGCTATAGAAAGTACATAAATACACCCATAAATATGTATAGTATATGCATTCAAATATACATATGTAAATCATTATGAATGAGTGTACAAAATCATATTTTGATACTCTTTTTCTTTACCATTTTCCCCCCTCGAAAACTTTGAAGTTTTATTTTCTTTCTCGTTTTTAATTCCCATATTTTTTCCCATTTAAATTTCAGCTAAAATTGAAGTTCAATTTTGTCAAACAAAAAATCCCAACCGAGTCGATGGGGGGATTTCTTTGGCTTATGCATATTTTGTTGTTGTTGGTTTATTTTCTGATTTTTTCTGTTTTGTTTTTGTTGTTGTTGTTCGTTTTGTGCTTCTTTGCCCAGCGGTTTCCCAATTAGGAGACAACAAGTTTATTCAGCCATCACATGTAGAAAGGGAGCTACATATACACATAGCTACACATACATATGTATGCATACATTACATTTTACATATACATAAGTACATATGTATGTATTGGTGTATGCATATATGTCGATGGCTTGGACCTTTACCAACATCATATCCTGTTTAATTACGATTTTCCTGTGGTCGCGTAGCGTTAAACCCAGCTACAGTCCGCGCCCTCGGGGTAACCCCCCCACCACCCACTACCTCCATGCTTTGCCATTTTCCAATTCAATTATTATGGATAGAAATGGTTGGATGTTGGTGGAATGGTGTGCGGGGGCAGGCACTTGCCAGGAGGAAACTAAGTTCGTTTGATACGAGAAAAAAACTGGTGGAAAAAAAAGGAAGAGCAAAATGGAGGAGGAAGTACATAAATGCCCACGACATTGGGTGCATGTGAAGCATATTGGTTGGCTCTCACTCATACCACACACACACACACCACACACACTACACCCCACACACTACTCCCCGTATTACTACCCCTCACAATACTACCCCTGTCCCCACCGCTACCACTACCCCACATGCTGCTCTGTATAGTTTTGTTCTGAAGGATATGGAAAGTGGCATAAGGGGCATAGTCGATGGATGGCACGTTGCAAGGGGTATGCCAATTGCCAGCTAAATATTATTTATAATTTATAACAATTTATTTAATTTATTGGCATTAATTTATACGACTATCAAAGGGCTAAGCCTTAGCTGAACCTTTAATTAATTGATTTAATTAATCTCGAGTAGATGTAGAAACTTTTCTAGCTAATACTCCAGGGTATTAACCACTTCGATCTTTGTTGATTTTTTTTGGTAATTTTTTTAGCTGCTGCTTTGGGTGCTGCTGCTCCCCCACGGCTGCCAGTCCTGCCGCTGCCGCTGCTGTTGCCGCTGATTGAGACTTCACTTTTTTGCAATCTATGGCAAATTGATGAACACAACACAGACACACACAACACACACGCACACACAGCACACACATATGCACATGCAAATAGTGTGAGAGAGAGACAGAGAGGGAGAGAGAGTAAGAGCGTGCGAGCGAGTGCGAGAACAGTGCGGAGTAATTAACGTGCACACGCGGCACGGCACATAAGCCAGCCAGCCAGCCAGCCAGCCAGCCAGCCATCCCCTCCCTGGCCATAGAACTCCCCCTCCCCACGCCAACGCCAGGAGTAGCAGCAGCTACCACCTCGCGACTGGTAGATGGGTGGATGGATGGGTGGTTGGGTAGATGGGTTGGGTGGGTGGTCAGGATGCGGACGCATGCAAATCGCAGCCAAAGGCGGCGCATATGGGCGTCAACGTTTGGTCAGCGTGTCCTGCTGCTGCTGCTGCTGCGGCAACTGCCACGGTCTGCCCCAGCTATGTGTGTGTGCTGTGTGTGTGTGTGGTGTGGCTGCTGCTGCGTTTTTTTGCAGCACTGCATTCGCCCTGCGATTGGTTGCGGCTTTTGGACATATCGATGAGACCACCCCCAGAAAAGGGGTAGGGCACACACACACACACATACACACACCCATGCAGGCGGCAGGAGAACAGCCGCAGTTACCCAAAGGACCACATTCATCAAACGCTAAGGGAGAGGAGCAGGAGGAAGAGGCAGCAGCAGGCGTCGCTTTTATGCCACAAACTGCAGTGCCACACAAAATGGGCGCTGCACTTCACCCTTAACGGCCATCCTCCCACCCCCCTAAATAGATGGAGCGACACACGCGCCTCTGATAGGCGCAACACAGTGTGCAACCAAAAAGGACAGCAGCAGCCCCCAAAAGGTGCAACTTGGAGCAACATTTTTGGGGCATTTAATGAAGATTTTCATTCCGAATTACACAATTAAAGGTGCGACCAAAACACTGCCTCCTGCCTGCTGCTGCCTCTTGCTGTTGAAGCCCCAGACATCAGACATGCAAAACAAAAATCTGCCCCGGCATGTGGGTTCCATGTCCCATGTCCTATGGCCATGTCGATGTCCATCCTCCACACACACGAACATACATGGCCGGAATTTAATTTTGATAAAGGTACAAAATATTGACGATACATCAGAGACGAATGAGGAGAAGGAGATTGGGCAGGAGTTGGGACTGGAGATGTA
This sequence comes from Drosophila bifasciata, assembly GCA_009664405.1. Lineage (NCBI taxonomy): Eukaryota > Metazoa > Arthropoda > Insecta > Diptera > Drosophilidae > Drosophila > Drosophila bifasciata. The sequence continues at coordinate 35,800,711 of CM019041.1, forward strand.
GCAGGAGATGGAGCCTGGAGATGGGACTGTACATGTAGCAGAAGCCCAAGTCAAAGATGGGGCTGCAGATGGAGCCTGAAGCCTGAAGCTCTCCGTCTGCTTGTTTGCGGCTCAAAAAGTAGGCAAAAAAAAGCCACGCAAATGTGTAGAACTACTCGAAGGACTGCTGTAAACAAAACGAAGTGAAAAATACACTATCTGGTCAGAGTATGCCATGGCAAATACAGCACAGAGTTCGCCCCCTAAACTAACTTCTTTTGAATACAAAGAAATCCATTAATGGCTGTGCTGTTCGGTGCCTGTTTGATCCTCACCTATCCCAACACCCAGACATAAAGTGGAGTCACTCTTTGGAGCCTCCAGCGGTGCTACATCGGTGCTACATTGGTGCTACATCGGTGCTACATCGGTACTACATCGGTGCTCCATCAGTGCTCCATTGATCCTTCATAGCTCCTCCATCTGTCCATCAGTCCCTCATAGGTCCTTCATCAGTGCTCATCCATCGGTCCCTCAAAGGTCTTCCATCTGTCCATCGGTCCCTTCATAGCTCCTCCATCTGTCCATCAGTCGCCTCATCGATAAATGAAGAGTAGCAAAAGAGCAAGCACATGGCTGGCATATTTTTATGGAATATATCCCATCCACCCATCCCTACCCTCCGCTCCTCCTACCCCTTTGCAGCTTGTCGCGGAACAAAGAGACTTTTTTACGTTAACAAAATTGTTCGCAAAAGTTTTTTCTTTCCTTCTCTCAGGGAGGAGCCGCATGGGGTACGTACTATATAGGAAAAAAAAAAACAACAAGTGAAACGCAAATACGGGAATACATAAAATGGCTAAAAGGAGCGGGCCAAAGGCAAAGCAAATGTCCGCATTCGCGCCTCCTTTTGGCCTCCACCTGCTGCTCCTGGTCCTCCTCCTCCTACGGCTGGGCATATCGCTGGATAGACTGGCGGGAGGGTGAAGGGTGGAGGTAGCACTCTTCTCCCTCTGTGAGAGTAATCGGGTGTCCGATGTACATATACATATCCGTAAATGTCAGACGACATCACGCTTCAGTGGACACACTGACGTAGACATAGACATAGACATATACACGCTGGACGATGGAGGCGCCTCCTGATGTTGCGACAGAGACAGGAGCCAGCGCAACCCATAACCCCCCCGCATGCCACATGCCACCACCTGCCCGCAAAATATTGGCGCAAAATGTGAGACGTGAGACGGGGAGGGGATGGGTACAGGACTGAGCTGGACTACAGTTTGAATTATTTGAAACAATATCCTTAAAAAAAATGCGATACAATTTCAAACGATGATGACAAAAAATCAGAACAGAACGGAAAAGGCTCAGAGGCGGAGGCAGAGGGCCAGAGCCCAGACCAGGTAGCCGCAGGAGCCAGAAGCCAGGAGCCAGGATAAGAGTTAAAGAGGCAGGAGGCAGGAGGCAGGAAAAGAACCAAGGGGGGAGGAGACAGAGCCAGGAGAAGGGAGACAGGACCAGGAGGCAGAAGACGGCAGACGATAGACTGGAGCCAAAGCCAAAGCCCAGACAGGTGTTTGTCAGGGTCTCCCCGGTTTTTGGGGGCTTTGCGGGGAGGGCCTCGTCTGCTACTCTTATCACAATAACAACAACAACAGCAATAGCAACAGCAGAAAAAAAAACAAAACTAAGACTGGGCAATAGGTAGAAAAAGTGGCCCATGACCCCGTGTGGCGGGGAGTGGTGGTAAGGGGTGGTGCGCTTCTGTAATAACAAAAGCAATAACCAAACAAAAGCTTTTGGCCAAGTCATTGACCGAATGTGTTAGCACAGGATATGGCTAAGAGGGGGGGTATGTGTGTGGAGTGGGATGCGGAGGGGTTAAAGAGTTGGCCATTCAATAGAATTTTATTATGCACAGAGACAGGAACACCACGGATATAGTATCCTGCCACGGCTATTGGCTATAAACAGATAAACAGTCACCAAAGAAAAAAACCGGCTGACACTTTGATATTAATATGAAATAAAAATAAATATCAATGGGGTCTAGTGATGAGACTAAGGCATGGGGGGAAGAGTAGGCTGTAGCTTAGGCAGAATTGTGGTAAAATAAATAAATAAATATTGGATACAGATACTGCAGATACTCCAGATATTTGTAGGTAAGACACATGCCTCTTCTCTGCCACTTTATAGCACCAAAATAAACATAAGCCCAGTCGATGGTTGGATAAAAATTTTGTTGTTAATTGCTCCTTGGTTTATTTGTTAGTTGTGCGTGTGTGTGTGTTGTGTGTGTGTGGCTTTTGGTCGCTTCAAAGTTCAAACTCTGCTGGGCAACTGCTGGGCAGCAAACTTGCCAAGCCGCAGAACTTCTTGGGCGAGTGTTAGACTACAATCTACCACCCTACCTACCCTCCCCCTCAAGGAGCTGCGTGCTTAGCCATTTCTAATGGCAATTCATTTGTCTTGGCCAGCAGCAGCTGTTGTTGCCAGAGTGATGTAGTGACAAACGAGAGGGAGATAGAGGGAGAGATGTGAGAGAGGGGAGAGAGAGAGAGACCTGAACTGAACTAAAAAGAAATGCTAGAGACATGCAAAGTTATCTTCTGCTACTCCTGCTCCTATTCGTACTCCTCTTACTCCTTTTACTCCTCTTACTCCTCCTACCCCTAGTGCTGGTGCTAGTCCAACTTTTACTCCTATTCCTACTACTTATTTTCTTACTACTCCTAGTCCTAACTCCTAACTCCTATTCCTACTACTCCTACTCCTAGTCCTAGTCCTACTCCTGCTCCTACTCCATCTACTCCTACTTCTACTTCTACTCCTTCTACTATGTACTATTCCTACTCCTACTCCTGCTCCTACTCGTACTCGTACTCCTATTTCTGCTCCTCTTACTCCTCCTAGTCCTAGTCCTAGTCCTACTCCTTCTCCAACTCCTACTCTTTTTCCTACTCCTAATCCTACTACTCCTAACCCTACTACTCCAACTCCTACTCCTTCTCCAACTCCTTCTACTCCTTTTTCTCCTCCTTCTTTTGCCTACTTCTCCTCCCCCTTCCTCTTGTAGTGTCCTGCTCCTGCTTAAGTTGCAAAGTTGAAGTTCTGAAGTGTGCGGCTAACCCCTCCACAACCCCCCCCTGACTAACAACAATGCAAAATGGCTCAATCAATTAGGCTGCTGTCATAAGTGCAGTACCCCCACAGTGCCCCCTTCCCACCCCCCCAATAACCCAAAAAGAAATGCAGCCAAAACTGAGCACATGGCTTTGCTCTGCATGTTGCTGCAACATCAATAAGAGGCAAGCCACAGTCACAGCAGCAGCAGCAGCTACGATACACATTCACAATACAGCCAGAAGATGCGTGCCCCTTGTTGCAGCAACAGCAACAGCTCGAGCTTCAGCTTCGGGGTCCATCTCGTATCTTATGTGATGAAATTTATGCTTAATTAAAAGCGACACAAGGCGACACAAGAGGCAGCACAAACGCACAACGCGTTCGTTGTTCAGCCAGATAAAGCTGCCTCCACCAAGCAGGCTCAGGCTGAGGCTCACTCTCCTGCTCTCTCACTCTATGCTGCATGGTGCATGGTGCATGGGGGGGGGCACACCAAAGGCGAGACTTTGAGAATCGTCTTTGGGCGACTGGAGAGTCTGTTTCGCGGGGCTCGCGCACAATTAATGCGATTTTGAAACGCACAGATCGCACCCCGGGAACGTCACTGAGCGTAGTCTGTGCACTGTACACTGCAAGAAACTGGGTGCTAAGGAACAAGGTAGCAACATACAAAGAATAGGCAACAAGAAGGCAGCAACATTCAAGATTGTAGGTGGCAGCAAGGGTGACTGGTAGGTTCTGGTAGCTTTATCTTTGCTATGCTTAGACTTTGCTTAGATTTACTTTAAAATACTTTAACATATTTATGTATTTATTTAAGGGACTCTTTTGCAGTAGCTTTGGGTGGGGCATGCCTCTTAGTAACTGTCTAGTAACTGTCTTAGTGGTAGGCTTAGCTTCAATATTTTCTGTTATAGTTAATATAGTTGAAAAAATACTTACATTGGAGTTAGTAGTTAGTAAAATGGATTAAACTACTCCTTTCTCTTGCCTCTTGCTCATTCTATTCTCTAGCCTCTCTTCCCCTTGCACTTTTCAGCTACCCTCAAATTGAACATCCCTTTAAGCCCTCATTGAACTTCCCTTTAATCCCCCATTGAACTTACCTTTAAACCTCCATTCAACTCCTGTTGACTCGGCTCCCTGATTCGCTTTCCTTTAACAGCCTACGGGTTCGCCTCTGTTAGCAGATCCCTGCAACTGCTCTGCTTTATCAGCTTTCTGTTACTGGTTCTCTTTAACAGATATCTGCTACTGTTCACTTTTTAGCATATCTCTGTTACTGTTCGCCGCTTCTTTAACCGATCTCTGTTACGTTTCGCCTTTAACATATCACTGTTACTGCTCTCCTCTGCTTTAACCGATATACATATGTTAGTGTTCGCTCTTTAACATATCTCTGTTACCGCTCTCCTTTCATTTAAACGATCTCTGTTACTTCTCTACTTTCCTGTAAGATATCTCTGTTACTGCTCTGCTCTCCTTTAACATATCGCTGTTACTGCTCTCTTCTGCTTTATCGGCTCTTCGGTAATCCCTCATTTGTCTGACTCTTTCTTCATCCTCAAAAGTTGTAAAGTAGATCTTCCTTTTGGTTTCCTTTGGCTTCTAAATTGAAGATTTCCTTACCCTTTTATGGGCAGACGTATCCCCCCTTGAATCTTTCTTAATTCTCCCTCTATACATATGAGTATGGGCATGTTTTCCTCTTCTGATAATTCGCTCAGTGCATGAGTAAGATTGACTCTGACTCAACGATGTTTGACTCTGCTGTGACTCTGACTGTATGTCTGTGTGTATCTGTGTGACTCTTTGTGTCTATGTGTGTCTGTGTGTGTGTTTGGGTTGGCTGACTGGTCCCACTAATTCAATTAAAGACGAGACCCAGAGACAAGAGACAACGCACGCATGTTGAATGGCATCGCACGATGGATGAACGTCCAAAAAGTCGCTGCCTGACTGCCTGCCACAATGTGAGGCACACGGCACAAGGCACAACCAAATGAGAGGCGTCTGTGGCTGAGAGTTAGGAGTACGGGGGTGTGTACGGGGATGGGGCAGCATTGAGGAGAAAGGCCTCACGTTGCGCGATGCGAGGTTTCATTATTGTTTTTCGCTGGATTTGGCCAGGCTGAGGCCGAGGCCGAGGCCAGGCCAGGCCCAGGCCGAGGGTTTGCACTCATTAGTCTCCCACAACGTGAATTAAGATAATCTGTGGCAAACAACAGCGGCTTGCAACTTGCACTTGGTGCTTGGTGCAACTTGGTGCTTGGTGCAACTTGGTTCTGGGTCTGGGTCTTGGAATCGAAGCTGCAGTTGGAGTCTGAAGCTGAAGCTGGGGCGCTGCTTGTTGTGCAAATGAATTGTTGCTGATTTCGTTTGAACGATTAGCGCCAAGTAGAGGCAGCTCCTCCTTCCTCTTGTTGCACTCTCCTCCTCATGGGCTCCTCTGGGCTGCTGCACTCTCTTTGGGCCTGCCACTTCGATCTGTCTTTTGAGGGGAGAGAGAGATATTCGGATTTTGGGTGGACGTCAGGCCAAATGCAAATGGAAATGGCCTCCAGCATGCTTAGCAATTAGACTAATTGCATGGCCCCAGCCCACAGTGTGCAGCATGCCGATACCCCTGCTCTACCAACCCTCACTCCTTCATCTACTATTACAGCAGCCACTTGTGCTCCCGTTTCTTCTTCCATTTGCGTATTTCCGTTGTTATCCTGCTTGTAGTCTAGAGGGGGGTAGTGGTTGGTGTGGGGGCGGCACTGCTTCCACCTGAATTGCGAGCATTGCGCATACGCACTGTGCACCCGTGCACCCTGCAGCATGCGCCTATTGCAATATATGCCTGCAGATTGGTCAGTTCAAAAACTGACATCCGCTGAGGGCGCCCCTGGCCCCCCTCAGTTACCATGCCACATGGGCGCACATGGCCCTTGCCACATGCCACACACTCGCTTGATGGCTCTGTGCATGCGTCGTCGTCGTCGTCGTCCTCCGATGAGGTGCTACCGGGGTGGTAGCTTAGGCCAGGCCACCCAGTGGTGCAACAGCAACAGCAGCAGTGGCAGTGGCAAGAGTATGGGGCAACAGCGTCAGTGGCAACGCCTTCGCATCAACCCGGACACCCACAATGGAGCCCAAAACACGCCGCTCCACTCCGTTTCGGAGGGGGGGGTGTGAGCGGGTAACTATTCGAATGTGAAAAAAGTGGCTTAAGTGACTTACTCATGCAGTTTGTTCTTTGGGCTGCCATTTCATTTGGGAATTAACAAGGAAGTTGCACGGAATATCGTGAACAGAAATATGGCAGGATTACATTGCATTCAATGCATAAATAACATTCGTTTTTATCTTTAATTTATACTTTATATATTAATTTCTTTTATAAGAACTTTAACCTTCGGCCAGCAGCTCTCTAACTTGATAACAGCGCTGTTAACACCTGTGGCTTGGCAGACTGTGGCTGCTTTCCTTTCACAGCCAACGGTTAGCTCTCCGTTAGCAGATCTCTGCAACTGCTCTTCTTTAACAGCTTTCTGTTATTGTTTCTCCTTTAACATATCTTTGTTACTGCTCCCCTCTCCTTTACCGATCTCTGTTACTGTTCGTCGCTCCTTTAAAATATCTCTGTTACTGCTCCCCTCTCCATTAACATATCTCTGTTACCGCTCTCCTTCAACAGCTCTCTGTTACCGCTGTGCCTTAACAGCCTGTGCCCCCGCCCGGCTACAGCTTACTGTTAGCGCTAATTAACAGTTCACTCACTGTTAGGCGCTACCCAACAGCCCTCTCACGATCCACAGGGCTCTCGAGTGGCCTTGAGCGGGCCTATAAGCGAAGTCTAATCCCTGCTTCATCTACTTATCGTTGCATACATACTACATACTACATACATACTAAGTAAATATTTACCCACAAATGTAAAATATTCTGAAAGTGCATTCACAGTTCGCTGTTAATCTCTTCGATACTCGTTGCTGCTTTTGCCCACTGATTGCTGCCCCACCCCCCCTTTTGTTCATTTTTTTGTTGTTTTTCGGGTGTGGGGCAGTCATCAACGGTGGCAACAACAGCAACAGCAACAATCCTTCAGCTGCAGCATGCTGCATGCGTCCAAGTGTTTGTGTGTCTCTGTGTCTCTCTGTGTGTGTGTAATGGGTGCTGGGGTCCTTTTTCCAGTGTAGTTTTCCTTTTTGGGTTTTGCGCCCTATGTAGTAGCAATTGCTGTTGTTATTGCTGTTGTGCTCTGCCTGTCTGCCAGCCAGGATGCCCTTTTTTCCCCACTGCCACTTCCTCCAGAAGCAAAACGGCTGCTGCTGCTGCTGCCACTCCCCCCTTATATCTTCCTTTCGACTCTTACTCTGGCTCTTGCTGCTTCTGCTGCTGCTGCTATTTCTGCTGCCTTTTGGCCTGATGATTAATCGAATTAGTTTTTCTTTTTTGTGTGTATGTTCATTCCCTTCTTCCATCTGCCTTCTCCCATCTCTCTGCTGCCTGCTGCCTCTGCCTTTCTTCTTGTTCGTCTTGTTTTTTTTTTGCGCTTTCACTTTGCAGCACACGCTCTTTTCATTTACATTTTCTTTTGCACTTTTCCGCATTCCTGTTCCCTGCTCTTCCCTGCCCCTCAGCTCTATCCTCCTCCTCCCATCGCCTGTCCGTCCGCCTGCCCGTTGCATACATTTGTGCGCAGACTTCTGTCCGAAGCGTAGGTGAAGCCTGACTATAGCTATTCCTATGTGTGTGTGTGTGGCTGTGGCTGTGGCAGGAGTAGCATGGTGCAAGTGCTGACCAACTGCGTCCGGTTGGAAATTTTTTGGCAATGCTTTTTGCCCCCCCCCCCTAAAAAACACGCGGCAGTCGGCTGGCAAAGGGCGCCGCAGCAGAATGGGTTGGAGGAGGGGGAGGAGCAGTGAAACAAAAATGAAATTTTCATCCTGACGAAATGAAAGCGTCGGCCTGTTGCCAGCAAGCAGCATGGTGGCAGGGGCAGGGGCAGGTATATGGGTTGCAGGCGGGTGGTGGCGTGAGTGGTTGGTGGGTGGTGGGGGGTGGTGGGTGATACGATGCCTGTATTGCGATGCCTTTTGGGGCAATAACTGCAAATTGCATGGGCGGCACTCAATTTCTTTGGCTTCACCTCTACTGCCTCTCTGCCTGTCTCTCTTCTGCCCTGCCCTGCCCTGCTCTGCCTTTGCCTCTGCCTCTGCCTTGCCCTTCCCTGCCTTTGCCACTGCCTCTGCTCTCGGTTTGAATTTTCTTTTTTTTTGGTTTTTATTTGATTTGCGTTCTCCTTGTTGTCTCTATGCATGTGTGTGTGTGTGTGTGTGTGGCAAACGCAATAAGAGCATCAAAGTGCAACACACACTTACCCACACACAGACAGACTTGCCTCAGCCAGTTGCAGCCTCCTGGTAGGTAGGTTTTTTTTTTCATTTTCATTTCCATTTGCACATTTTCGTTTCATTTCTTTCTTTCTCTTTCTGTTGTTGCTGTTGCTGCTTTTTTGTACTTCCTTTGAGTCGCCTTTTTTTCCCCCTCCTCCTGCCTGTCATTTTCAGCGAATGACTGTTGCATAAACGTAGTCTTTGTGTTGTGTCCTTGTTGCACGGGGAGCAGCACTCAGCCTCCATGTGTCATGTGTGTGTGTTGTTACCGCCCCCTTTTGCTGTCGTGCATTTTGTGCAGCCTGCCCCCCCACCTATGCCTCCGGCATGGCCACTCTCCATCGTCCAGCGTCCATCAACCATCGATTGGCAATTGGCAGCAGCAGTCGCTGCTGCCTCACATGTGGCAGGGAGGATGGAGAGGGGCATATAATGAAACTAATTGCTTATGGAGAGTGCCCCCCCTGGCAACCCACACCCCCCATAACCCTCACTGAAATCTGACTGGAAATTCCTTTCAAGAATTTAAAGTGCACCAAAAAAAGTGTTCCAAGGCTTTGCCACAGTATACCAAAAGAAAAACTGGCAGATAAGACAGAGTTGCAGGAAAATTCCTGTGCAGCAGCTAAGATGCTCTAAGGGGGTTCGTGGCATAAGGTGGGGGGGAGAGGGAGATACGCCTGCTTGTTGGTTGGTTGGGTGAAAGTGTGGAAACGTGCTAAGCACATTTCATGCAGCTAAGTAAGGATATTAATATGCGTCCTTGCTTGCCACACGCACCAAAGAACACAGGGGTGCAACTAGCGGCCAAGGGGCGGGGGGGTGTGCCAGGGCACCAGGGAACCTGCAACTAGGGTGCCAAAGGGGGGGGGGTGGCGCAGGGTATTTGGGGATAACTGCAAAAAGGGTCCCTGGCCACTTTTGCGTTTCGTTTCGTTGCGTTTCGTGTGGCAAGCAAATGAAATTGCAATGAAAATGAAAATGAAAATCTAACGACGACAACGCCAGCGAGGACGAAGGGGCAGAGACCACAACGCAAAGACGCACCACAAAAAAAAAAAAAAAAAAAAAGAGAAAAACAAAAAAAAAGTGGGGTAAAAAATGAGACGATATCCTTGAAACATAAAACCAAGGCAGGCTCCAGGAGGGTGGGGGAGTGCCAGCTCAAGGAATGCAGGCCGCTGACACCAACAACAACAACAAGAAGAAGAACAACAACAACAAGAAGAAGCATAACTAAAGCCCCCCGCAAAAAGGACTTTGGGGTAAGCAGCAATCCTTGCAGCATCCTGCGTCGCCTTCATAGAACATCATTCATTTCGCCCCTCGTGCCAGGGGATTAAGGTTATTTCAAGGATGCCGCTGCTGCTTGCCACAAATTCCCCACATCCCCCGCTACTCCACCGTAAAGGGGGTGAGTGGGTGATGCTGCTCGTTTGAGGGGGGACAGGCAAAGACCTACAAATGCAGCTGAAGAAAAATTCTCCTTTTGCGCGTAAACATCATCAAAATTCATCAATCTCTGCCAAAAACTTGTGAAAAACTTCCACCCCTCCCCCCCGCTCCAGCACTGCAGCCGACACCCGCCAAGAGAGAAAAAGCGTAACAAAATGGCAGCATGGCAGGAAAGTGCATGAAGGTATCAGGGACGCAACTAGCTGCTACCCTGGAACATTCGATTCGCAAAATAAATTAAGCTAAAGTTAATTAATTATTCTTTTTTTTGTATTATTTAAATATTTAAACTAAAATTTATAAATAAATTTTACAGTAACTAAAAACATTATACTTTTTTATTATATATTACACCATTCCTACTCACCATTACTGCTGGTTTTTGTATTGATACTGCAAATTACAATGTAAAAAAAAATTTTTCATTTAATAAAAAATATTTTAAATATTTAAATCCAAGTAAAAAAATTCTGAAAATATTCCGAGATCATTTGACAAATTTTGAACGTTGTTTTAGTTACACAAAGCGCTGTGTTATCTTGCCTGTGTGTTCCAATACCATGGATATTGCTGCAGGACATCAATAAACGCTTTAAAAAAAATTCTAAAAAAATTTAAAAAATTTAAAAATAAATTAAAATAAATTCAATGAGACTTTTGGTCAATGAAATGTATGAGCAAAACAAATGAAACTGCCTTGGCCAGCACTTATAGCCTTAGTCTTAGATGATCCTTAGATCCTCGATAACCCCACCCCCCATCAGATGGAGCCTAAAACAGCGTATGCTCTGGTCATACCCTCTCGTAATGTCATTCGGAATGGTTATAAGATGTGTGCCTGGGCGCTAGAGCGGTGGAGCGCCCCCAAGTAGTATGGTGATGGTAGGGCTGTGGCTGTGGCTGTGGGTGGGGGAAAAACGGTAATCAGGGGGCGCAAGGGGTGAGGGAGAGAGAAATACATTTTGGCATTTAAGCGCAACGACGCGTGTTGCACGCAGGACTACGATGAGAACGAGAACGACAACGTAGACGAGGACTACAACGAAGACGAGGACGATGAAGACGAAGACGACGACAAGAATCCTGCTGCAGCTGCAATCCACCCGCCTCCCCCTCGCCCTACGCCTTCCCCCGTTCTGTACGTCTGTCCGCCTGTTCGTCTGTCCGTGCTGATGAGCCTGATGAAGGACATGCCGACCCACGCGCCTTGGCATTTTTCGTCCTGTATGCCAGTGCCCCTCAGCCCTCTACCTCCTGCTTCTCTCCATCAGCCTCTCTCTACCTCGGTCGGCAGCCCCATCGTTGCCGCTTGCCGTTGCTCAGCGATAACCTCAATTTTTGGCACCCTGGCCAACAAACATCCTGCCATGCAGCACCCCCGCACACACCCTACAGCACCGCGGAATACCCCCTTCTGCCACACACACACACACACACACAGGAGTCGATCCTGCAACACACAGATTTTTGTGCCAGAGCTCCTTACAGTTTTCTTTTTCTTTTCTTTTAGTTTTTGCCCCTTACTTTTCACCCCCTTCCTCTACTTTTTTTTTGTGTGCTTATTTTGCTCTTTGGGTTTGGGCTTGGGTTTTTTTTGTTGGGTTTTATTTTCTCTGGCTGATAAAACTCTTTTCATTTTGTTGTTTGGTTTGGTCTTCGTCTTCCGCCCGTCCTTTTGCCTTAACGCTTTTAACAGTAATGACGAAAAAGTGTCAGCGTCCTCGACTCGAAGGATAATAACAAGTATGGACAGGCATAGTGAGAGCAGAGTGAGGCAGCCGACGCCATTTACCACCCACTCCCAGCCCACTCCAGCCCACTCCAGCCCACTCCAGCCATTCCTTGAGCCTTTTTCTTGGTGGGTCTTTTATACAGCCCAAACCCATCCACCTCCTTCTGCCACCCACAACGTCTTCGTTCTGTTCTTGTCTTTGTTCTTGTCCTGGGCCTCCTCCACTCAGCTCTCTGCCCCTCTGCCTCTTTGCCACTCTTTGCAACGACAACGAGTTGATGTTCTTAATTGATGAAGAAATTTGGGTTGTGATAAAAAATGGCAGACTAGAAATGACTAAAAGAAATGTAAGAGGGTTTTAGGGTCTTAGCTAACGACCATGCGAATACCTCTCAATCGATATTAAACGATAATTATCGGTGGGAGATGGATTTATAATGGAAATTCTTGAATAAAGCAGAGCGACAGCAAGGCAAAAAAAAGGCTAGTAAAAACTGTTGTAAATATCTATAAAAAATATATAAAAATAGTACTTAATAATTAATATAATTTATATATATTTAAATGGCAATAAAAAAAGTCGCTCTTTGCTTTGCTGCTTGCCCCAGTATACCCTTGCGGCATGCGGCAAGTGCCTCCTCGTACAGAAATAAAAGAATGCCAAAACGAAATGAACAAGAAAGTGAGCATCGAGAAAATATGCACTAAAGATTGGCTGGTACTAAGGAAAGGGACAAGGGACAGGGAAAGAGGTTGGGTGTGGGTGTGGGATGTGGGGGTGTGGGGACAGTGACTGTGCCTGGGGGGTGGGTGCCTCAACTACTAAACTGAGGCAGCCAAATGGCTTATGATACTCGTGTAGTGCTTCAGTAGTTAGACAAAACGAAAAGTGGCACAATATTTTATACTACATATACATATGTATGTAATGTTTATGTATACAAATGTATGTATGTATGTATATATGTCTCAGATATGATTGGCAAAAAACTTGGAGCTGGGGGGGAAGTGGCATTCATTGGCAATAAGTGCAATGAGACAGACATGTCCAAGTGGAACCACCTTGGCAGCACATTAAATACTTATATTTGATGCCAACATTAAGCAAGCAACAACTACAAATATACCGAACCCATCTATCACTAATTAGTATAGCTATTAGTCACTTAAATTAAGTAAAATAATTGCCACTCGAAGGTAGGTAAAGGAATGGGGGGAATCGCAGTCGGTAGGATTCGAACCTACGCTCCCAGAGGGAATCTGATTTCTAGTCAGACGCCTTAACCGCTCGGCCACGACTGCTTGTTTGTCCTGTCAAGCTAACTGCAATCATAAAGCTGTCAAATATATATAGCATAAACTATTTATAAATAAATCAGACTAAGATATGCCACGGGAAGATAATGCTCGGCAGAGCTCAAAGTCAATTTTGTTTATCGAATTAATTTCAATCATCTTTAGTTAGACCTTCCAACTTTGATAGTGAATACAACTTAAAAATAAATCGCTTGAGATATGATAGAGCAGAGCAAGCAGTTAGATAAGATTATTATTCAGATATTTATATATTATATAGACGATTGAAGGGTGGAGAGAGCACTGGTATTATGTTCAAATCAGAACGGAGCACAATAGCTTTGAGTTGTAGACTTTCCTGTAGATCCTGTGACACTGTGCACTCCTATGGTAATTGTCCTTTTACACCTTCGAAATAAAAGTCCTTGGATATAGGACTTGGAATAGCACTACAACTTGCTAAAGTCCAGCATATTTTCAGCATATATCAGCACTCTTTCTTATATGATTTTTGTAGTGTTTCCTTATAGTATTCCTGCCCGCCTTCGAGTCGCTCATCAGCAGCCTCGAACAGCACAAATTTTGATTTTTGATTATTTAGTTTAACATTTTTAAACGGAAGTTTTAGTGCCAATCTATTTGTTATTAACTAAACAAATAAATCCCTTACCTAGATTGGAAATAGCTTTAAAGATTCTGCTTCAATCTCCATTGATCTGCCCAGGGTATGCAGCATTCGTCTTTGCGTTTGCCTTTTGCCTGTTGCCTCTTGCCTGTTGTTGATTTTCTCAGTTGTGTTTTTGCTCTCAGTTTCAATTTCACACAAATTCTGCCTAATCTATGTAAATGCGATTAAACGCTTTCCGAAAGCAGCCAAGCCAAAGGATGGAAGACAGAAGACAAGAGGCAGGAGACAGAAGGCAGGAGACAGAAGGCAGGAGGACAGAAGGCAGGAGGACAGAAGGCAGGAGGACAGAAGGCAGGGGCTAGCACTGCTGATGGGTAGGAACCAGTCCTCATTTTCAGGTTTAATGGGCAAAGCGTTAATGAACACGAAGTGGAAAGACGATGACGATGACGACGACGACGACGGCTCAGTGAGCAGGCCAGCAAGGTGGCCCCAAAAAAAAACCTGGAGGATGATTCCTCTGGCTGTCTGGTTGTATAGCTGCTGGCTCTGTATTGCCTTTCCACTCTGGCTGAATGCAGGACGAACGACTCTTGCGTGGCAATGGTCAGATACTCAGATGGACATTGCGCATGCGCAACGCATGTGTCTTGTTTGATTTGAAGATTTCATGGAAATTTCATTTCTGGCAGCACCCAAACTCCCAGGCACAGACCACGCAGACAGGCAGTGCTGGTGAGGGGAGGGGAGGGGAGCTACCACTGAAGTGGGTAGCTGTTGTGGCTGAATGCTGGAGGAGCTGCATTCAATTTATGAACTGGCACACAACTTAATTACACATTCGTCCAATTAAAGTGTGCAAAATGCAATTCATCATCATCGCTGACCAAAGCAGAGCAGAGCAGAGAAGAGCAGAGCAGGCCAGAGCAGTGTAAAACAGGCATGGAGGAGAGCTGCTAAGATATGCCCCGTTATGGCTGTGGCTTTAAGCCAAGTTCTAACTGCAATTAAATGCATTGCAGGTGCAGCTGGTAGCTGGTAGCCTCCTCAGTAGAGGCCTCCTCTGTAGGTCTCCCAGCAACTGCAACTGCAGCAAACTTCGTTCGTTTCACATGCAAGCGGCGCGTTAAATGCCCTCCCCCCTCTCCATCCCTCCTCACTACAAAACACTTCCTACGAAAGTATATGCAAAAATATATATATATACGTATACGTATACGTATATATAGCATTTCTTTGCTGCACTTGAGCAGGCAGACTTGTAGACTAACAGACTGACTGGGGGTAACATTTAAATATACCGATATAATTTGAGGCGACTCTCTGCGCGCGCGAGACTCTCTTTTGGCGACTCAATCAATCGACTCGATGACTGCCAGCACCAGAGATTGCATGTTGACAGCAGCTGCCTGCCTGCCTGAAACAAAATGGAATGGAATGGATCATCGTTTGAGTGGATCAGCGGTTCCACTGCTTGCCTGGTGTCTCCTTCTGCTGCTGCTGCTCTGCTCCTGCTCTGCTGTTCCACTGCTTGCCTGGTGTCTCCTTCTGCCGCTGCTGCTGCTCTGCTGTTCCACTGCTTGCCTGGTGTCTCCTTCTGCCGCTGCTGCTCTGCTGATGCTCTGCTGATGCTCTGCTGTTCCACTGCTTGCCTGGTGTCTCCTTCTGCCGCTGCTCGGCTGCTGCTCTGCTCCTGCTCTGCTGTTCCACTGCTTGCCTGGTGTCTCCTTCAGCCGCTGCTCTGCTGCTCGTGCTCTGCTCCTGCTCTGCTGATGCTCTGCTGTTCCACTGCTTGCCTGGTGTCTCCTTCTGCCGCTGCTCTGCTGCTGCTCTCCAGCAAAGGCTGCGTGAAAGTGAAATTTCGGCAACCTGTTTCAACTTTTTTGATTGCTATCCTGCTACCCAGCTTTTATCCCTACAAACTGCAGCTACAATGGAGTATAGTATATTTTGCATTAATTATTACCACTTAAATTCGTTCAATTCAAACAATTATAAACCAATAAGAAATAGCTGTAGGTGCATTTCTTTTTTATTCATTTTCTTTGCCATATCATTTGGATAGATGCAATCGCTTGGGGAGAAATCCATTATAAAACCATTCATTGGCCGTTTATCAAGATCAGCCCCCGCCAAATAGAACCACTTAACAGAGAGAGAAAGAGAGAGAGAGAGAGGGAGAGGGATAGCGAATGCTGCCAACTAATTGCGAAAGCAAACAGCGGCGGACTTCATGCCACTCCACGTAGCACTGTCATTAGTCCTGCCGTTTATGATTGAACAATCAAACACACCTCCCCAATACGCCCACGGCCTGTGGGCCTTCCCCGCTTGCTTGCTCCATCCCCACACCCCACACCCCAGCAACAGCGGAGGAAGTCTGACAATGTATTGCCATAGTATCCACAGTGCCAGTGCCAGGCCGTTAGACGCACTCTGCTTGCTAATTACAGAGCAGCGCACTGTTTTGCACTCGTAGGTGCGTCTGGCAGTCCATTCATTAACTTAATCACGGGTTACAGCAAGCAGTGCGTCGCTTCCGCCTTTGCCATTGCGAATGCGAATGCGCAGCCGCGACTGCAGCCGCATCCTCAGCTTTAATTGCCGCCTGGCATGGGCCTGCGTGGGCACCAAAAAAAGATAGATCTACGTGAGATACATATATAGAAATGCACTTGAGAATAGTTTACACCACAGAGATCAATTCTTGGCGGCATGTGAAATACATTTAATTATAAAAGAGCTAAACGATGGCATTCTTATATGTAGTCAAACGTTTTCACGCACTGCAACATCATCATCATCATCATCATCATTAGCAGTGGAGTGCGAACATTGCTGAGAATTTGTGAATTGCAGAGAAACCCCCAACCTCAATCCACAATCCTCAATCCTCAATCTACAATCCACAATTCCAACTGCAACGGCAATCCCTATCCCAATTCCAATCCACTCCAAGTCAAGTCGAAACTCCAGTGAACTGAACTGAGCACTGAATGCCTGTCTTAAGGTTTCCGCTTGGATTGAGTTATTAATTATGTTCCGTACTATGCCACAGCTTGCCTCCCCCCTTTTGAGCTGCACACAAGCTGCAAGCAGCAGCGGATAGGTAGGTAGGTAGGTGGGTACTCCACTTCACTCTTCCCCACTCTCCATTCCCCTTCACTCGTTCTGTGTTCTATTCATTTCTGTTTCTCCTTTCTTGCGGCAGCCCCATTGCCCGTGTCTGCGTCCCGTGTCCGCATCCCGTGTCCGCGTCCCGTGTCCGTGTCGGTGTCCGTGTCCAAAGTTCGGTGCGAGCTCAAATGAATGTGGTAAGCAAAACATTAACTTGGCCTTCATTATTGTTGGCTCGAAGCGAATTACGTTCTTTAAGTGAGAAAAATTGCAATTTAATCGCGATTATGATGCGGCTGATGATGGTATGGGAGTGCCACTTTGCCGTTGTGGCATGAGGATGAGGCTTGATGGCTGTTGCATGCCGCATTGCTTGAGATGGGATAACCGACAATGAGGCGAGGAAAGCTACGCAAAAATCTACAGACTACAGACAAGATGAGCTAACAAATCGTGTAACAAATGGGCTAGAAAACTGAGGATACAGAGCACATGGAGCTCTTACAGCAAACGTCACAGAAAAAACTACAAAAATAATTAAATAAATTATAGAATTATTACAAAATAATGGCAAAGGTGTAGCAGCTAAAGATAGCTTTCTGGCATATCCGATTACATGGCAGTAAGTCGAGCATTAAAGGATTTAATTACCCATTAAGACACACACACACACACTGGATAAACCTGCCTTTATTTACGTTCTATTTATATCTACTAAGTGTTACGTTCAATTCACGGTCAATTTATGTGCGTTTAATAAGCCCCAATGCACCCCAGCACCACCCACCCATCTACTACCCTTAATGGCGCACATCCTTGGCTTTAGGACTCGCCCCCCATTCGCAATCCCCAATGCCAGGCAACCCCCACCCCACACAACATAAAACCCATGTCAGTGCGTTTAATTTAACTTTTTCTATTAAATTGCACCCTGGACCCCAATGCATTTGTCACGGCACGGCAAAGTCAGTGTGTAGAGAGTGTAGTAGTATCCTTGAAGGACACTGACATTCTTGCAGCTTCCTCTTAGCCCGCCCCCAGCTCTTCCTCTCTCTCGCGCTCGCTCTCCCCTCAGTTAGCTCCCCTTTTTTTTCCAGCTAACGCCATTTAAGCGCTGCGTCATTGTGTGACATTTCGCGCGGCTGCCACATGGGCCAGGGATGGGGCAGGGGTACGGCTAAGGGGGGTCGGCAGAGAGATGCAAGCGGAGTCGTGGAGCTGTTTAAGTTTGCCTTACTTAACTTAACCTCCAGTCAGCCAGCCAACCCACACACACACATAGAACACACACACACACATATATAGAAAACTTTTAACCCATTTTGCACCAAAACAAACAAACAGACAAGGCAAAAACGCCAAACGACAGTGGGGCTAAAAAATTGGGTCAACATGGCTGCACGCTGGCCAAAATGGAGATGTTGTTGGCCAAAGGGGAGGGAGGGGGGGGGTGGGATAGAGCGTAGAGTCATCAAGGCTTGCGGGGTGTGTGCGGTGGGTGGGTGGTTGGGTGCATGTCTTGAACTTTTATTTATTCTATTTGATTCCATTTCAACTGCTTGACCTTTGAGTGAAGTTCCCACAATGTTGCTGCCGAAGTGGTCTAGAGTGGAGTGGAGTGGAGTCAAGCAGTGGAGACCAACGGCAATGGCAATCCTATGCAAGCAGTGGAAGCTGCTCAACTGGCAAAGTGGACAAAAGCTAACGGAGATTTTTTGTTGTTTTTGTTTTTAGTTTTGGGTAGCGTCTGCCGCACATGTAAAGCAGTGCAGTAAGCAGTAGACTACTTACAGCTGCTCATTAGAACTCATAGGGGAAAAGGAATATTTCTATCATATAGAAGACTGTTCTAAGGGCAGCTAGGACTCTCTCGGCAATGCCCAATATATGCCCAGTTATAATCAAGCAATGAATGATCTAAACAGTGGGTCTCCTTTGTGGTATCCTCTACGGGCATTAAAAACTATAAAAAACAAACCCATCGAGCAGTGGCTAAAGAGATAGACATATCCCTAACAATATTGCGCAATAATATGCCATGGCCAAACATATACCCAAACACCCCACCCGCTTTCCTTTGCCCCACCACCACCACCTGTCTTCTTTTTGCCAACCTCTCAATGCCAAAACACGAAGAAGTTGGCCAAATTGCTGGCCAGCTAGCTGAAAATTGCTTTGCCCCAAGGGCGTTAACTTGGTAGCTTCCTTCCCATGTCATTTGCACACTGACAAGTTATTAATTAAAGTAAGTTGGTCATAAGTTTCACCCCTTCCCCACCCATCCTTGCAGCACTAGTGCTTTACCCTCTCCCCACCATCTTCAGCACTGCTTGTATCGGCACAAAATCAATCTATTTCGATGCGGTAGCAGCTCCCATTCTGATGGTCAAGGCCCCGCGGGTGCACAATCGGCACTGCGGATCGCATGGCGCATGGAAGGATGATCCATGCTGCTTTTGTAATATATTTTATTCTCATGCCAGAGCAGGGACAATGAACCGGAACGAAACGGAATGGAACACCCTAACGTGGAGTGGTGTGGAGGAACTCAGAGCTGAACTGAACTGATTTGAACTGAACTCTGCATCTGTGGAATGACCGCCCTCATGTCGCATTGAAAAAAAAAAAAATATATAAAATAAAATCTCATTCACCTGTCCCATGTATCCTGGCCGGGCTCAGCCTCTCAGTTACTCTTTGTGCGGCGTGTGTGTAGGTGTGTGTGTGTGTGTGTAGTGGGTGTATGCCTGTTTTCGTCCTTATCCCAGGCATGTCCTGGCCAAAGTTCAAATACGACAACGATGCGGTCTGAGCGCCCGCTCGCAAAACAAACGAAACTTAATTAACAAAAGGACAGAAAGGAAAAAAAAAACCCCCCCCCCCATACACGTGTGTACGAGTATAGGGAATGGTCAGAGGATGGGCCAGTGCCCCGTTATACCGTTACACCGTTACCTGTGGTGTGGGGGTAGGGGGTTTCGGTTCGGTTCAGTTCGGTTCAGTTACGGATTCGGTGTTTTTTTTTTCGGTTTTGTTTGTCGTTTGTCGTGTGTGTTCGCTTATGTCTATGACTGGCTGCCACTGTCCGTTCTCTCTCTCTCTACCGCTCTCTCCTGCACTCTCCTGCTCTCTCTCTCTCTCTCTCACACTCTCTGTCTGGCTATCGGGTTATCCTTTTCCTAGGAGAACTATATCAATGCGTATCTATTGGTTATGTACTTTTGGGGCCACATGCAAAAACCTACTGGGGGAAGGGGGACGCTGGCTATGGCTATGTGTTTTTTTGTGGGCTCATAATCGATGGCCCATTCCCACCGTTCCCTCACACTCTAGCCATTCGAATTGGTATTTTCGGGTTCAGGTTTCGGCGGGGGCTCTGTTGAATTTATTGCCTTTTTGTGTTTGTTTAAAACGATTGCCATGTCGCGCGATGTATTTGCAAATGAATTCGATTCGATTCCATTTCGATTCGATTCGACACACGGCACACACAAAAAGTACAGTTGTGTTTTGGGCCAGGTTAGTTTTTGGGCAAGCGGCTGTCCAGCAGGATACATCCTGTGGCTCTTTCATGTATGTGTGTATGTATTTTGATTCATATTCCCAATAGTTTGTGTGACAGGGAAATGGAACTGGCCTCTGTCTGGGTTTTCCTTTTTTCTGATGGATTTCCCGTGTATGAAAAACTCATAACCAAATGGAAGATGAAAAGTGCCAACAAATTATTGATTGAGAGTGCTGCTAAAATGTGTCCACTTATTTCAACAACATTCTAACATTAGAATTGAGTGTACTGGCATTAAATATGTACTATATACAATATGTAGATATACTATATATGTTTAATTGATTTGTTTATGATTTTAGCTTAAATTACAAGAAAATTCTATTGTTCAGAAAGTTATCTCTATTACTCAATGCATATCGTTGATGTAAAGAACCATCGATTAATCAATCAATATATAGTACAAATAAATGAATGAATAATATTGATGAATAATTTCATACTTGGATATACTCGTATGTACATAACAATTTACCATATGTAGATGTATATATATGTCTGTACATATGTAAATGTACTGTAAATAATGCCCTTCCAGTCAGTTCTATCCACATATATTTATGATCCTATTTGCCATTTTTATACTCGTCTTCCAATGGCATTCCCATCGCTCCACAACTTGTGCTTCCTTCGTATTATCATCAAAAATAAAGTTGTATGTCTAGAATGTAGACTTTAGAGAGAGACACATTTAAAAAAGATCAAAGTAAAATGTCGTAAGTACACAATGCTCTGCTATGTTCATTACATACACACATGTACATACATTTGTATATATTTATCATGTGTAAAACTCTTTCTACGAGTAGTGTTAAAAGGATGGTTCTTTTTTTATCTGCAATCCAATTCTATTGAGCAGCTTGTATTCTTCCCCCTCGATAAGATCTCAGATCGCTATGCAGACAGCTTTTATTCTCATCCCTTCTAAATGCAGCTTACTTATGCGTTATCCGATCCCATACTATGCCTGCGATCTACTCCTCTGGTCTTTTGTTCTAGCTATATCTATATATAACCGTCCTATAATATATGTACAAACTCCCTGCTAATGGTAATCCTCATTTAAGGAACCTTATAACTCTCTTATCTGCAATACCGTTAACATTTATGCGCCAAATTTTGCGTAATTAACTCGAAAAATATACATACATATATGGAGAGTTCGGGGACTGCGACTGCGGTGTCCGTGTGGAACATATTAACCAGCATTCCCATCTTCCCTACCGCTCTAGGCCCCAAACACACACACACACACACATACGATTAGTTTTCCGCCAGCCTCTCATCGTAGCTCTAATACCAACCAACAAAAAAAAAAAAAAGCAAATAATATTTTACCAAACGAAGCGCCGGACAGTGGCTCTCTGGCAGCAGCGGCGTCGCGTCGCGTCGACGCGTTCGCGTTGACGTCGACGTCGATGCTGCGTCAGTTGGCTGTTAACAAGCTTAAAGCCGCCTCATTTATGCAGTTATGTAGCCACCCACCCAGCTCCTCCGCAATACCCCCTACACACACACACACACACACACACACATACGTAATCCCTTACGCACACACTACTGCTCTCTACTGTCCTCTCCCTCTCTTTCACTCGCTCTCTCTCTCTCTCGCTCTCTGTTTCTCTCTTTCAAATGTGCTTCATCAATATCCTTTTGCTTTTTGCACACAAAAAACAACAGAAAAAAATTGAAAGCAAAAACAAAAACTTTAGAGGGGATGACGACGTGCAGTAGGTGCACACACCAACACACACACACACAGTCCACCCCCTACGGGCCCAACAACCCACCCACGAACCCACCCACTGTGCCGCCCATCAATAATCCCCAAAAATTTTTACAGGAAAGGTCGACGCTGGCGTCGGCAGCAGCAGCTGCAGCGGCTTTTTACGCGGCATGTCCGAAGCAGAGACGAGAAGCAGTAGTCCAAGGAAGCAAGCAGTAGCCGCTGCAGCAGCAGCAGCAGCGGCAGCGGCAGCACCAGAAACAGCAACAGCAACACAGCAACAGAGAGGAAGAGCAACGTAGGGCGAGAGAGGGGGGGTTGTGTCGGTGTCGTGTCGTGTCCCTAGCCCTGGCTTCATGCATGTCGTGTCCAGCCGTTTGAACCAATCCTAACTAGCGCCTCTTTTGCGTGGGTGTGTTGCAGGCGTAGGCGTGGCCAGTCGGCCGAACTGCGGCTGCGGCTATCATACAACGCCAGCGACGGTGCGTGCAGAGGCGCAGGCCGAAGGTCTGTGGCGGCAGTGTGAAACGTAACGGAGGTGTAAGGGCAAGGGAATGGACACACACACACACATGGTGAAAGACAAGTCAGACAGAGTGCAGGGCCTGTAGAGGCAAGGGCGCCCCAAAAGCAGTGCAGTCGAACGTTGTCGAACCCTCCCGTCTCTCGCGCCCACCAGCCAGCCAGCCCTTTCGTCAACGTACTGTCGTCGCTCTCTGTCTCTCTCTCTCTCACTCTCTCTCTTTCGCATTCGGTGTGGGCTCTCTTACGCCTAACAGCTGGTCAGCATTGCAAAAAAGTTTTGCACTCGAGCAACGGCACTTGACTCGACTCGAATTGCACGCGCGCTCGCTCGCTCGCTCGCTCTCTCTCTCTCACGACTCTACTACTGCTTGCTTTGGTGTTACTCTCTTTGGGCTTTATTGCTGTTGCGCTCCTTGTTGGTTGGACGCCTCTCTTTGGGCGCCTTTGCATTTGAATGCTTCTTGACTCTCTTTGGGCTTTGCATTTTTGCTGCTACTGCCGCCGCAGCTGCTGCTGCTGCTGCTGCTTGCGTTGACGCTGACTGCGCTGCTGGGCTTGAGTGAAACTTCAGTTGCAGCTGTGGCGCTCACTCTTTTGGGGCAGCGCGTTCTCTTGAGCTTTTGCTGCAGTTTGCTGCTCTTTGCTACTGCCGCCGCCGCTGCTGCTGCAACACGAAATGTTGCAAGAGTGCCATTCGTCCTCTCACTTCCTCCATCCCGCTTGCCGTCTCATTCTCCTTTGTTGTGTTTATGCGTTTTTCGAGTTGCTAGACCCCCTCCCCACTCCTACTCGTGCTCCTGCCCCAAAGCCTACCCTACATCCATTACGACCAGCTCTTAGGCAACCCTTGTGGCAGTCAAATTACATGCACGTAACGGCACTTGGAATCAATTTGGCGCCTCATCGATAATGCAGTAGTCCCCGTTCTCCGTAACCCCCCCCCTTCCACCCAACAGACTTGAAAAAAAACAAAATGGCGCTCATCACTCAAAAACAACAGTTTAGTGCCCTCGTAAGTCACCCCTCCACCCACCCATATACACGAAAGCTTCTCTTTAATTCATTTTTTAATGGCACAACAATTTGGCGAAATTTCTTATTTACTTTCGAGTGGGTTTTTTTTGTGCACTGCCAAAATGCTGTCACCCCCCCTACACACACACACACAGACACACAGAGAGTGCAGCCCCTAGGAAGCTCCAACTGCAATGCCTGCTGCTGCTGCTGCTGTTGCTGCTGCAGCTCCTGCCTGCCACTCCACCTGCCATGTTGGCTGTCGAATTATTTTGATGTCAGACCGGCGAAAAAAATAAATAAACTATTAATTTGCCTTAATCGACATGAAGAGTCGGCAAATAAACACATTTTCGACTACCCAACAGCCCCCTAACCCTCTACTGGCATGTGGCACGTTGCAAAAGCACAGAACAATGTGCAACGGGGAGGGGGCTCAAATAGTACCCAAACAGCAACGCTGTTACAATCAAGTATTTACATACATATATAGTAAAGAAATGCTAGATAAATAATTTATGGCAAAAAATTCCAAACATCAATTGTTATTTTCGGCTTTTGCATGGTGCAAGGATGGAGGGGGAGGTGGAGGAAGGGTTATTTGCTACTATTATTTCCTTTCCATTCATTCATTTAATTTTTGCCAATTATTTGAAGTCTGCAATTGCAATAGAGAGTTCTAGTTCTTTTATGGAATGATGATTGAATGGGTTTACCTGAGACTCCATTCGTTGCAAGAATAGAAAGAAGAAAGAAATATATAAAATATATACAAAATACTATATATAGTATGTGTTCCACATAATAGATAAGTAAATATTTCTGCAACAATTTGAATACTAATTTGAATTTTATTTGCACTTATTGCTCCATCAATCAATTCACTTATCTGTGGCTCCTTTTTTGGCATCAACAATTGCTTTGCTTTAATGCTGTCAAAAACAAATAACATTTAGACAGCCATTCTTCAAACTTCCAAATTCCCTTTTTCCAATACTTTCAAAATTTAAATTAAATTTCTACAAATTCCAAACAAAAATTCCACACCACGGATATGTCTTCGTTTCGGCAATTGAATTACCAGCAATGCCAAATGCTGGACCTCTGGCTGCAGACCTACGGAGTGCTGCTGAACCATCGCACCCGTCACCTGTTCAGTGACGTTCTGCCCGTGGCAAGACTCTTCAACAAGGTGCATCCGGGGCGGGTGAGCCTCAGTCGCTATGTGTCCAGGAATAGTGTGGCTCTGAAGGCCATTAACTGGCGCATTTTCAATGCTCGAGTCTTGAGGAAAATGAACATGGGCCTGACCCAAGCCGACGAGGATCAGCTGGCCAGGGGCACAGAGTGGCTGCAGGATGCGCTGCTCTATCAGCTAATGATGAGTGCCATGGAGCGAGTGGAGCGCTGTCAAACTAAATAAATGTGCATAAATATTAGAGAATTAATTGAGTTAACTCTTTCCACTCTCCATTTGTGTGTTAAACATTCTCGAATGATTTTAATTATTGAAGATTTATTTGCCACCTTGCAGCATTCGGCTGTCCCTTGAGGGGGCTGCTGCTGTCTCTTGCTGGCCGTTTGGATGGCTTTGTCAAACAACTAATTAAATGAAATTACACAGTGGTAATGCATTTTTCGTGTATTGACCAACAGCTGGACAAGCATACACTGAAAACCACTCGCTGTGGAGAGAGAGACACACAGAGAGAGGTTCCAGTAGGGACAGGACAGGACAGCACAGCACAGGACAGGACACACAGGACATACAGCAAGAGAGACTGTCAGAATGAACACTGGTCTGTGGGGAGGGGGTCATGCAAAAGAGCAGCCAGTGCATACCTGCGGGTAAAGCTGGAAAATGCTGGATGCTGCAGTGGGGTTGTCAGACGGTGGTAGGGGAGAAGGAGGAGGGGTGCTGGGAGAGCAAACTAAACCAAGTCTCCGAAGGCAGCAACTTAACGCTTCAATAAATTTTCGTAGCCATGTCGCTGCAGCCATCAATAAGGTCCTTGTGCACGCAGCTACCCCCCGCACCAGCCACACCACCCACACCAGCCACACACCAGCCACACACCAGCCACCCACAGGAGAGATGGGTATGGGTCCACCTACTTGGTCTCCTTTGGCACGGAAATGCGTTAAGTTTGCGCTGCAGCACGTGACGCTGCTAAGCCAAAGCTGCCACACAACGGCACGCAGGGAACCCTGAAAACGAAAGATTGCAGGCGGAATGAAGTGGGCGAAACGGGGCATTGGGAATAGAGTGCTCCTACCCAGCCATCACCCAGCCACCACCCACCACCCACCCACCACCATCAACGACCGACCCACTGAGCCACCGAGAGAGCGATAAGAAGGACAAAAATTAATGGAATTTCTGCCTGTTTTTGCAGTACCCTGCAATCCATGCAGATCCACTCTCCTGGGTAGCCTCGACAAGCGGCACAAAATGAACGAAATAACGAGAAACTAAAGAAAACCGTATGGAATTTCAGATTTAGTTTGCTTTTTTTTTTTATTGGCTATACAGCAAACGAAAGAGAAAGAGAAGCTGGTCAAATGCTCCACTGATGCCCAGGACCACGGCTGCAGGTACGGTACTTGTGTACGCTGAGATCCGCCAGATCCTTGTTGTATCTTGTCCAAGAGCCTGGCTCCGGGCAGTGCGTCCCGATTTCGATGTTCCACCACCAGAGCTAAATTGTCCAGCGTCCCGCGTTCCCCTAGGTACACCAGTTATTTGGCCATTTCTGAGTAGATTTTTCAAGCATTTTGCAAGCACTATTTGAATATTTTTTGGAATTGTTTGTAGAATTTTGTTACGAATATTTTATTGAGTATTTTTAATATTTTTGGTATATTTTTGGAACATTTCCTTTACCAAATATATTTGTGTCCGTACACGAACGAAGCCGAAAAATGATGTGGGGCAACGAATAGCTTGATTAAAGCATCTGCCATAGGCATTAACTTGGCACTCGACTTGATATTCGAATATATATTTTATTCATTCAATTTAGGCATAAAATATGGCAGATACTTTATCAAACAATACTCTGCTCCACTTGGCCGTTACTCTCACCGATCTTTCACGTTTCTCTCTAAGATATTTTTTGGATATATTTCATTGCAAATTATATGAGAATTTGCTCAATTGTTTCATGGTTCCATTTTGATCTATCCTTTGTTTTGAGGTTTGCTCTTCTAGTTTTATTCTTCCTCATTCCAATTCCATTCCAATTCCATTTCCATTCCATTTCTTCCTTCTATGATTTTCGCTTTTATTTTCTTCATTCCCGTCGTACACTTGGAACTTTCTTAATATCCATTATTCCCTTGAAATTTTCTTCATTTCCATTATGCCCTTGGAGCACTCTGGAGCTTTTCCATTATTACCTAGAAATTCGGTTAATTTCCATTATTCCTTTGGAATTCTCTTCTTTTCCGTAGTTCCTTTGGAGTTCTGTTCATTTCCATTATTCCCTTGAAATTCTTTTCATTTCCGTAGTTACCTTGAAACTTGCTTCATTTCCATGTGTTCCATGTGGTATACTTTTCCACTCCATCGTTCCATTACGTTACGTTCCATCGTTCCATTCCATTTCCATCATATTCTCACTTCTTTTGCTCTTTTCTAGGGCATGCATCGAGTCTTCCCATTTGTGCCACTTGATTTGCTCGTTTCCTTGGCCTTTTGCTTGGGCTCCTTGGGCCTGCTTCCCATCACATCCCATCCCATCCCATTCCACTTTCCTCCCCCCTCTTGGTATGGTACACCTCTGCCTCGATCCATTTTCCCCGGAGAGGAGCTGCTGCTGCAGCTGCTTTTGGGGCTCTTTTCGGTTGCTGCTTCCTTGGGCTGCTTTTCAGTTCAGTTTGTTTTTACGACGAGGTTGGCGCAAAAAACAACATACACACACACACACACACATACAGGCACAAAACAAAAAAAGAAAAGGCTGAAAAGGAAGTAAAAACTCTGGGTGGGTGGAGGTTTTGTCCCTGGGTTTTGGACTGTGGCGGGGGGTGGTGTGGCAAACATCGTTTTTGGCTCCTGACTCCATCAGCGTCAGCGTCTCCGACGCGTCGTTGTACGTGTCCTGGCAGCTGCTGGCTGCAGTTTTCCTTCGCGACCATCTACAGCTCCCCCTTATCCGTCCCGTCCCGTCCCTCCCTTCGTTTTACTTTCCTCAGTCTTTGCCTGCCATTTGCCATTTGCCGTGCCTCTGCCCTCTGCGCCTCTCTCTCTCTCTTCGACTCGTTTTCTTCTTCTCCTATATAAAATGTGTGTGTTTTTTTTTGTGTTCTCGTTTTTTTTTTTTTTTTTTGGCCATCGTTTACGTCGGCAATTTTGCAGTTGATTGCAATTTTTCGGGGGCTGCGCCATTTTTTTTTTTTTAGAGCCATCCTCCACCCACTCACCCTGAGCCACTTTCAAGTCTCGAAGCTCCCACTGCATCCATCCACCCATTTACCCATCCTTTGTGCTCTGTCTGTCTCTGTCTCTTGTCTATTTTTTTATTTTTTTCTGGGGGGTTGCACACCCTTCGGCTACGTGACATTGCGTATACGTCCAGTGCGCCTACAGTTTTTGGCTCCTTTTGGCTGCTGGAAACTTTTTTGCCTCCCCCCCACTCCAGCTGGTAGAATGGACCAAACCTGGCCAAAAGGAGTGGCGGAGGGGCATGGCTGGGGACAGGACTAACATTATTTTCAATTAGGGCGCCGCGGCAAACATAGTTTATCATCAAGTTGACGCGACGCTGTCAGTGCTTATAAATAATCGACTCGAGCGGCCATTTTGGCCAAGGCTCGTTCATCCTGCCTGCCTGCACTCTGCCTCCCTCCCTGCTGCTGCTGGCACCCTGCTGGATTTTCTCCACCCGCGCACAGCATAAATTTTGGATGCAATCTCCAGCTGGAGAGAGAGAGAGAGAGCGAAAGAGAAACTCCGACTGAGGCACATCAAAATAGCAGACAAAAACTAAAGGGAAAATATATATATACGTATATAAGAAAAAAAAAAACAATGCACACACACACACACACATGTGTGTGCCACGCCTCTTGCCGCCCACTGCGTGTTGTGAGGAAAACTAAAAGTTTTTGCCATGTCACGTCATTCGTTGGGCTTGGCTCTGGCTCTGGCTCTGACTCTGGCTCCTCTTTTTTTCGGCACATTTACGCCCAAAACACACACAAGGAGTGAGGAGAGAGAAAGAGAGAGGGAGAGAGCAAGAGATAGAAATAGAAGAAGATAGGAGGAAGGAGCTGTGGCAGGGTCCAGGGATCCACGGAAGAGGACATTTGTCACGTGATGGATTGCAATGGGAGTGACATTTTTATTTCACTGATGGACGACAGCGCACGAAATGAAGCGCAGGATGAGCTCCTACACAGCAGCAGAGGTAGAAGAAGAAGAGGCAGTGGCAGTAGCATAGGTCAGGGGTCAGGGGTCAGCAGTGGCGGGGGAATGGACAAAAGGGAAGTCAAGCTTAAAACAAGACGCACCCAAACGGAAGACACAAAGCCAAAAAAACACTAAAAAAAAGGGGGAAAAAAAAAGAAGAAAAAAAAGGATATACATATATATCCCTCCCAGTAGCCAGAAAATACTAGTCCTAGTAGCCATCGAGCAGGCTTAGTATTTAAATGCAAACCTACCCAATAGCAGCCCAAAAATAAGTCTCTCCACATAGTCAGTGACTAAGTTCGAAAGAGCTAGTTCTGCTATAGTTCTTTTGATATAATATTTGGGCGCCTCACTTTAGTACAGCGTTACAGTGAACATTCAATGCGTGAATTTTTGGGAATATTTTACAGCATTCCTTGTTTCTTTTGGAACGCTGGTGCAGAGCAGGTCTTGTGTATCCGCCAGATCCTTGTTGTATCTTGTCCACAAGCCTGGGGCACACGGGCCGTGCATCACGGAACCGATAATCCGAATGCGGTAATCGAGTTTGAGGTTCCAATGCAGGCAGCCAAATTGTCCAGCGTCTGGCGTTCCTCTGAACACATCAAATATTTTTGCCAATGCTGAGCGGATTCTGAAAATTATTGCAAAGGGTACAAAAGGTACAAAAATAATGAGAAAATTGCAAGTAGAAAGTAGCTTAAACATGGAACACTGCAATCACTGTACATTTCCATATAGCTACCCGTAGTTCCCTCCACTCTTTGAGAGCGAAAGATAAAGATACTTTTGGCGGACACTTGAAGCAGCCACTGCTGTGCGGGTAATTAGTGGAACTTGCAACTAAAAATGTAACAGCCAAGCATCTGCCTACAAACTGATTTGCCAGCCTTCAATTTGCAACGGCAAAGGAGTCCTATACAGGCAGCTGGGCCTAGCACATTGGTGTGGCACATGAAGCATGAGCAAATGTGGCAGTTGCACTGCAATTGTCTCCAGTCCAAATAATGACAGCAGTCCAAAGTCCAAAAGGGGGCTGCAGCAGTTTGTCTGCTGGCGGCTCTTTTGCCAAAATGAGCAGCAGCCACCCCACTCCCTTTACCGATTTTCAGTTTGGCTTAGAAAATATTTAAATTGTTGTCTGAACAAAAAGGAAAGGGTTGGGGTAGGGTAGGGGAGTGGCAGCAGAGGCCCGAGCTACAGTCCCCCCTTTTGTTTTCCGGGGGTGGCTCAATTGGAGTCAGCCAGCCAGGACAAGCGCTGACAAAAAAAGATAGATATATATGTATATACACTCCTATATATTTAGATATAAATTCGACTACTTGCAGATGAACAGCAGCCAACTTTGTACAAAGATTTTCGATGCATCGATTCTCATTTTTTTTTTTTTTTTTGTCTACTTCCTTGTGATTTTGCTAATCATTTTGAGCGCTGGGAAGGGGCTCAGGGTTCTCTCTTTAATTTGTAACGAGAATGAACAATGGCCAGGAGTAATAGGGTTGAGAATATATATATATATATTTAAGTTTCTAGCAAAATACTTGCAAGTATTTTTGAAATTAAAGTTCAAGTTTAAGTCCAAGTTTAAGTACAAGTCAAAAGCCATAGTAAACCATACAAATAATGTGGAATAAAGTGTATCCCATGCAACAACAAAAGGGGAATAATGTGTATCCCATGCAACTGAAAATGTGAAATAAAGTGTGCCGCCATTGTGTGGCCCAGAAGTATGTGTATTTATAAGCCATTATTAGCGTTAACAAAACATTTACGTAGAAATATTTGCAAGCATAGAAATGGAAGAAAAAAAAACCCCTACAAGAGAAAGTACAATCCCTACAATGAGGCAGCAATTCATAGATGCAAAAAGCAATCCATAGATGCAGCAAAGGCAATCCATAGATACAGCAAAAAGCAATCCACAAAGTATCTGCAAAAGGGTACAGTAACTTCTGCCGTAACTTTTATGCTCAAGTATCGTACAAATATTTGCCTCAGCTTTAACCCCTTGCCACCCACAAAAAGATACACACAAAATAATGATAAGAGAGAGAGAGATAGGCCGATGTAAGTCGATATCTAAATGCTTTTGACTATGAGTAAATAAAATAAAATAAAATACAAAATAAAATCCAACAATGCTGCTAGCAGGACAACAGGTAAGAATTTAATTCAGAGCATAAATGTAGAATTTATTCTACTCCTAAAAGTAAATGTCACAAGAAAAATACTTAGAGTAGGAATTTATTTTGTAAAGGTACAGCAAATGCATGACAAACAGGGGAATTATTCTTAGTGAATTCTTTCTAAATTCTTTCTGCTTTTTGCTTTAAAAAGGTAGAAGGATTTCTTATGTACGAAAGGCTATTTTAAGCTACTAGATATTAATTGACTTTTCTGGCAAACGCAAGCTAGGGTATTAATCGTAATATAAACCATAGCCAGCCTTGGGCTAGCAAAAGTGTCTCGTATTTCAGTTAAATTATACAAAATAAATATAATATTATATAGAAAATATTGTAGAATGCAGTGGGTGCAAAATGTAAATAAAATACATAAAAATAAATACAATTAAAGTAACTTAAAGTGCCACAAACATAGAAATTCTTTACTATAAGTCAGAGCAGTTAAACTTTGAGTCTTGCGGATACAAATATAAATAAATGCTGAAGGAAAAGGAAACTCTAATGGGCATCTAGTAAACGAGATTTCAATATACAATATACAATTAATATATATTTAATGCCTATTTTGATATATATATATAGTATTCCAAAAGTTTAAACAAACTGCAGCTGAAACTATCCATTAAAAAAAGAAAACAAACACCTTTGTGGGAGCCACCAAAAAGTTAACTCAAATGACAGTAAAATTCCACAATAAATAAACTATTGTTAAGATACTTTTAAGCCTTAAATTTAATATTTTTTCAATAGCCAAAATAGCTTAGTCCACGCAGCTGAAAGCGCTTTAAAGACACAACAAATAGAAAACAAATTCGAACAAAATTCCAATGAAACACAACAACGAATCTGAAGAGTCTGTCTGTATCAATAGATGTTTTCTATATAGCAAGTTTCCATGCCATAATACTATAGTATAATCTGCATTCATGTGCGCCACATTAGCTGCTGCTGTTGCTCAATCTGTGGCAAGTATGTATCCTCAATCTGTGCGCTGTGCGGAATGTATCTGCGGCTTCTTTGCATTCTTTTTGCAACGCTTGGCGGAAAGTGAAAGTGAAAATGGACCAGCGTAACCGCAGACAAGTGGCATACAAACATACATACATATATATATTTTATTATTCCTTAACACACACACACATACTCAGAGATATATATATGTGTGTGTGTGTGTGTCGCTCTGCTTGCATCCGCTTGCAGCAGCAGCAGCAGCAGTTACCTCTACATTTTATTTGATTTCATTATGTTAAAAAGTTGTTCAAGAGCTGAATCATGCTTCAGCAGAAGAAGAAGAAGGGTTGGGTGTGTAGTGGTGGTGTGGCATGGCAAGGTTGCAGGCAAAGTCGTTGTTCTTCTTTCAGTTGTTGTTGCAGCAGCAGCAGCAGCAGCAGACAGCGAGCAGACAGAACCCAAGGACGTCAGACGGGCGCAAAAAAGGGGTTGAGTGTGGGGGGTATAGGTACCTAAGTCTGGGTTCTGAGCGAACAAATGAGACACACACACACACACAGAGAGAGAGTGGAAGCATCCCAGCATGCTATGAGAGCAGGGTGGTTGTTGGGGGTGCTGGGAGGGGTAACTGCAGTCGACAGCATTTTATTATCCTTATTTAAGTTTGAAACTTATTGCAAAGTGGGAAACTGGAAAACTCTAAATGTCTGTCTCTCACTCGCTCACCCATCCACCACCCACTCTCCTGCTCCCTCTCTATCTATCTCGCTCTCGCTCACTCCTGCTTCCCGCTGGCACTAAAAATATGGAAAACTTTGCAGACAACGCCAGACAACGCCACCAACAACAAAAGCAACAACAACAGCAGCAACCAGAGCAGCAGCAGCATGAGGTCGGTCTATGTAGATGGATGGAAAGGGGTATGGGAGAGGGGTATGGTAAGGCATCAGGGGGGGTGCGTGGTGGGGCACGGGAATGTGGGTTGAGCTGGTGCTGGAGAAAGGCTTAAGTGCGAGCAGGAGAATGGCCAAGGACGTTGCTCAAGTTGCTCGCGAAAACAGCTGCGACGCTGCTGCTGCACAGTGGTACAAAGTCCATTCAGCAGCAGGGCAAATAAGTGTAACTTTTAAAAGAAAATAATAATAATAATAAAAATAAATAAATTTTATAAAATAAAAAAAAAATATATATAAATTAAATTTTATAAAATATGCCGAAATTAAAAAAAAAAAAAAAATATATTTAAAAATTACAGAGTTTAATTTAATAATTACAAAATATTTTTGTATATTTACAGTAAAATCATTTTAAAAATTAATGTGCCCATATAAAGTCATCAAAATATGCTTAGTGTTAATTTTATAAAAAAAACACACACACAAATAAAATATTCAGCACATTTGTGGAGATTTTTGAGAATTTAAAATAAATAAAATACTTAAATTTTAATATAAAAAAAAAACTGAAAACACAAATAAAATATTCAGCAAATTTTTGAGATTTTTAAGATTTTAAATATTTAATTATAAGTAAGAGTCATTAATGGTTTAAGGTTTAATAGTTTATGCACAAAAATGCATCTTAATATTCCAAGACATTTATTTGTCATTACCTGACTTCAAATTCTACAGAGAGATTTCTCTTCACCAACAGAACTTCACCTACAGAACTTCACCAACAGATCTTCTCCAATACTCTCTAGCGATCACTTAGCGAGATTTCTCTTCACCAACAGATCTTCACCAACAGAACTTCACCAATACTCTCTAGCGACTCTAGTACTCTGTAGCAATTTGTTGTGCATATTTTTTAAATATTTTTATTTGCCTTAGAAATGTGCACTTCCGAAGCACTGTGCAAATGTCTGGCAATGCGCTGGCATTCAAATAAAAAAGAGTTATATACACACTCAGACTCGCAGACTGGAGACGCGCACTCGGAAGAGCATGCTTTACGGGGTATATGATGCCATATACCTACCACTCTATACTATATATATATATATATATATTTATATACACATGGGTAAAGAGTGTGTGAGAGAGAGAGAGATGTGCGAGGAGCAGCTTGGAATGCATTGTGGCCACCGCATTTGGGGCAAATAGTTTTTGCTCCAGTTTGAACTTTAAGACAAAGTTTTCCCACACACACACACACACACACATTCAAAGAGCAAAAGTGAGAGAGAGAGAGAGAGAGAGAGGGATGGTTGGTTGGAAAAGGTTTTTCGACAACTTTAACCGAAGGTCGTTGTGCCAGTAAAAGTTTTTCGGGACAAGTTCAATTATAATGCCAGAGACTTTTAGCAGCTTCCGCTAGCTCTCTCTCACTCTCACTCTTACTCTTACTCTATCTCTCTCTGTCTCTTTTGGAACATTTTCAAGGTTATGCAACTGTTAAAGTCATCTGAAAGTCGGATCAAACATATTTAACCAGGTTTAGCCACTCCCAGGCACTTGTCAATCCAATTCTACCCCCTGAGAGAGTAGGGGGAACTCCCATCGATTGGAGTTGACCACAAAAGTAGTTTCCTCTTTTGAGTCATAACTTTGCGACAATTTAACAAGCGCCCAAAAAGCCGCAAAGCCGCAAAGGCCAAAGCCAAAGGAGGAGAACAAACTGCCAATCGTCTTCAAATGGTAAATGGCCTAAGCCACGTTTACACTGCAACAAAAAGGAAGAAGGAGTTACCCTGGTACTTGGATCTACCAGCAGCGGAGCATTCAGTTAGTTATTCACATCAGCAAATGCTGCAAAAACATCTCTAATAATTTAATTAGAATCTACCAACACTGCTGCGCATTAGCCAACACTGTTGCTATGTTGCTGCCTGCTTTCATCGCTGCTTCTGTACAGTGTAAATGTCCCTTGTGCAGCGTGTCTGTGCGGCATAGTGACATTTTGCGGCAGGTTAGCAATTCTCCAGCCTCAACGCCACCGTCACCATTGGCCTCTCCATCTCCATCTTCGGTGCAATACAAACCGATGTGATGTCCATGTACAAAACCGCACAGCAATTGCCGCAGCAGCAACAGCAGCAGCAGAAATAGTAATAAAAAGTACTGCAAAACTATTCGACATGCGAAGTAGAGGATACCCCCTGATCCCTACCGATTTGATTGCTGCTAATTTTATGCCTGGTGTCTCCATGAATTCTAAATTTAATCTTATGAAAGTGCAAGGAAGATGCTGCACAAAATGTTGCCCAAGTAAATGTATTTTTTCTTTTCTTGTTCGCTTATTTATTTGAGTATTCAATGCTCTTCTTTTAGATAAGTAATCTCAATTCTTCTGTCCTAAATCCTTGTTCTATACACAATTACAGGGTACTTAAAACAGCAACAACAGTTGAGTGAAATGCCTTGACATTGCGTGTGTGGATATTGCCTCTGCTGCTGTTGCGACTGTTGCAGTTGTTGCTGCTGCTGTTGCTGCTGCTGCTGAGGGTAATTGGCGTGCGGTGGCCACAGGAGATGCAGCGGAAGAAGATGATGTCTGACAAGCAGAGAGATGCAAAGAGAGCGGCGTTGAGAGCTGAGAGCTTAGCGGTGCGGGCAGGCACGAAGTCGCTGGCTGGGAGACGCAAACGCAAAACGCGTTAGCAATGCAATTTATGTGCGTTTAGACGCATATTTTGCCAATTAAATATTGCGATAAAGCATGCAGCCTATACATACAGCCTGTACAGTGTGTACCAGCAGTGCAGCAGCGGCACACGCATGCACAGGTGAGGCACACAGAGTGGGTTGGGGGGTGGGGGCAAGACGCAGCAGCAGACCCACTGATAAATGCCGCTGATAGCGTCGCTGACGTTCGCAATTTGGTTGAAATTTATTTGGAGACCGCAGGCCGTTGCAACCACCTCGTTTGCTGTTGTTGTTGTTGTAGTTGTTGTCGTTGGAGTGAGCGTTGGTGAAGTTGTGTTGTTGTTGAAGATTTTATTGTTCGCGTTGCTTGTTGCCAAAGATATAAATACAACAAAATTAAATCAAATATTAAATAAATTTAATGTATTATTTTTTTTATATCGTTGTTGAAATTTTGTTGGAGAAGTTTTAGTCACTGTAAATACTTATGTATTTTTTGTTGTTGTGTTTTTAAGAGTTCTTGCATAATTCATTTCAACTGATATAGTATTTTTTGTAGCACTAGTTTGTTGTTGAAATATCATTGCAATTTAGCTGCGCTGTTGTTGAAAAAAGTGTAAGCAATTGTGGTAGAAGCTTCTAATATTTTAGTACTGGTTCTTTAGTTTGAGGAAACAATAAATAGTTCCCAATATTTTATATTGTCATTTTCTACCAGTGATTATGCAGTTGTTGTTGTTGTAGTTGTTGTGATTGTGCAACGCACTTTGTGCGTTTTGCAAATTGACATTCATTCAATTAAGTGAAACACAACAGCAGCTACGAACTCAATGAGTGAGGAGAGCGGAGAGAGAGGAGTTGTTCGAGTATTTTTGGAGTCTTCGCTGGTCAGGAGAGGCACGCACAGCCGTTGTCCGCATTGCCAATGTCCGCTGCTATCCGCGGCTGTCCGCTGCTGCCGCTTGCTGCTTTTGTCATCGTCGTCTCCATTGTCCAAATTCTCCAGTTTTTTTTCCTTCTCTCGTATGCCTGTCAAATGGTGCAATTGGCCAATAGTCAATAGCATACTCTAGACTCCATGAAAAGCGTCTGGGGTTGATGGCACAGCCAAAGCACTTAGCAAAATGCGCTCAAAAAAAATGTTCTCATAGAATCTGCTACAAAAATATGTCAAAAAGCTAAAAGTAAATATTTTTTGTATATAAAATTCCAACTTAACTATTACACACTTTAGCTGCAGAGTATTTTAGATTTCAGGTGCCTGAAGGAGTAAATAAAAATTGTGCCAAGCCACAAAAAAAAAACATTTGACAAGCGATCTGCTGCACGTTCGGCAACATGTTGCGGCAACATTCAGTTGCCATATGCGAGCGGGCCAAGCAGCAGCAGCAACAACAAAAGCAACAATCATTTTCATTCTCTATGACACAAATGCAGCGGCGATATTCAAATCCTTGGCAGCCAGCCCCCAAACTGACACACTGCCCGAACGAACGACTAAGCGACTGAACGACTGCCTGAATGTCCGAGGCTGTATCTGAGGCATTGAGAGGCTCTGTGGCTCTGTCGCTTTTGAGGCTCTCAACTGTGGCTTAAACCGCACGTTGAAGACTTTGAAATGTTGCGCATTTTGATGGTTGATATGCGCATTTGGGCAACAACACGTCAACCTGACCAAAAACCAAATACAAATCGAAAATAAAAATAAAGTATATATATATATATAGAAATTGTTTGGTTTTGGTTTATAGCAAGCGTAGACATTGTTGAGTTCATAAATGGCCAAAACAATTTCTTGGCATATGCAAAACAAGCACAACTGACTGACTGACTGAATGACTGACTGACTGAATGACTACGCTTCGATTGTGGTAGGTTTTCTTTAGCCAGCTCAAAATGTGCACAACAAAAAAAATTACACAATTAGCAGAAGATGTTCACAAAAATGAGCAAAAAATGCTTCAAAAAATTATGAATTTAAAGCTGCCAAATGAAATGGAATAAATGTGTTTTAAAGCAGATTATTGCCTGTCATATAAACCCTAAAAAAATGCATATAGAATCTATATTAAATCATATACTTATACCCGATACTTTCTGCTCTTGGTGGCCCCCAAAAATAACACACAAAAAACTTTGCTAAGAGTTAACACAATCATTATTTAATTTATATAATTTTATACATAAATATTTTACACACATAATTATTCTTATATATATCCACGACAAGTACTAATGGACCTGCACTAATCGATATTTTCGAGCTGATTAATTTGCTGCTCCGCCGATTCCACACGCATCCGCAGGCTATAGTCGGCGACCATTAGATCGTAGAGCAGCGACTCAATGGCACCCTCGGCGCCCGTGGCCAACTGCTGCATATCCGCCGGACTGATGGCCACTTGGAGTTTGCTCAGCACCCGCATATTGAATATCTGCCAGTTCTCGATCATTCTGGCCACACTGGTGCGCGGCGTGTAGCTGTGCAGATCCACCACCTCTGGATGGATCCGCTCAAAGACACGAGCAATGGCTAGCGCATCCCGGAACTGATTACGGGTATGACGATCCAACTGAATGTCGTGCGACTCCAGCCAGTGGTTCAGCATCACAGCCTCCATGTCGTTCAATTTCGTGCGGCGTGAGAGTTTCCCTTCATCCATTTTGTGGCCAAAAATTATTCGAAATTAATACAGAAATTTGTGTCAAATTATTTGAGGCTTAAATGAGAGCCCAGCATGTGTTTGACATTTGAGCAAATGAATACTTGATATAGTCCGAAAAGGGGAAGTAAAGTAGGGAAGGTGCGTGCGATGTTCAATGTTCCTTCAATGATCCAGATAGTCCTAGGGGTAAAAAGAGTTTAATATTAGATTGAAGGGGAGATCTCACAGTAGTTGATTTATTTCAGCAGAGGCAGAATTTTACCATGCAACCATAGCTCTAGCCCTGACTCTGGCTGTAGCCCTGGCTATGACTCTGGCCCTATCTCTGGCTCTAGCCTTGACTCTGACTCTAGCCCTGTCCCTGGCTCCAGTCTTGACTCTGGACCTAGCTCTGTCCCTGGCTCTAGCCCTGCCTCTAGCCCTATCTTTGGCCCTGGCTCTAGCTCTGCCTCTAGCCTTGCCTGAAGCCCTTTCCCTGGCTCTGACTCTGCCCCTGACTCTGCCACATTCTTCTTGCTCATTCCGCCTTGTATCATTTGGCTATTAAGAATTTTTCATAATTAGAATGTAATCGCAGTCGGTTAAAAGACTCCAACTACAACTACAACTACAAACTCCTAGCAGACTCTCCTCCAATTAAATGCATGAAAACGAAAAGCAAACGAAACAGATAAAAAAAAAGAAGAAAAAAATGTAAAAAAAAACCCTGGTAAAGGGGGAAAAAACAAAAAAAAAAATTATGAAAATTAGCTGTGGCCCAACAATGACGATTTGCGTAGCATAATCCGCGCTTGGCAAATTATGCAAAAAAAAAAGGTGGGAGAGAGAGAAGGAGAGATACATATGCTGAGAGGGAGTGGGAGTAGGAGAGAGAGAGGGAGAGACTCTACCGAGAAGAGGCAACTTCTATTTATCATAATTGAGGCGGCAATTAAAATGGAGTGTAGGGAGGATGGAGAGGGAAACTCTGAGGGGACCCCTACTCCGCACTTAATCCAAATCGAAAGCCTCCATCCATCCATCCATCCATCCAGCCATATTGAAAGTAATTTTAATGGTTTCGTTGTCGAGCCTCCCTCCCTCCCCCCTGCTGGAACATCGTTTTAATGCTCACCTCCTTCCCCTCATTTACTCTCGCAGAGTAAATAATTCAATTTATTTTGCCTTTCCTCTCGCTCTCTGTCTCTCTCTGTGTGTGTGTGTGTTTAAAATGAAATTAAATTAAAAATGCATTTTTGGGCGAGCAAATGAATTAAGCCATCATTCGTCCCAGTCGCAGTCGCAGTCGTCACGCAGCAAAAGCTGCAGCTAAAGGCTGGCTAAAAGAAATGGCCAAAAACGTGTTGAAAGCCATGTGTGGCAAGGATGGGGGGAGCTCCACAGTCCGTTCTCTCTCTCTCGCGCTGCCTGTCTCTGCCTGTCTCTACAACCGAGAGAGATGCCCTTGCTGCCACACACACCTTGGCGTGTCAGTTTCACGTGCAGTGGCAAAAGGTAATTCATCTTGTTCCCAGTCCCCCCCTCTGCCACTACCCCCTGTCCAAGCCACTACCCCCTGCCACAGCCACTGACTGTTGTTGCCCTGCCTGAGAGTCGCCTCGTGGCCATTCAGAATGAGGATGTTCAATTTCGCTGGCCGCTGCTGGGCCTGCGGCTAATTAAATGGCCCAGGCCAGGCCAGGCCAGCGCGCAGGCATTTTAATGCTTTTGATATTTTCATATAAATATTTAAAAAAACACAAAAAAAAGAAGCGAAGAAAAGAAACACGACGCAGTCGGTAGGATTCGAACCTACGCTCCCAGAGGGAATCTGATTTCTAGTCAGACGCCTTAACCGCTCGGCCACGACTGCTACGCTGGCACACCCACACATAATCATTGTCAAGGCCATAGGGGTCCTATAGTTCTACGATCTGTCTATAAATATATCATTAATAATTTAGGGAAATATTTCCAATAGATCCGCGCGTTATCTGCCACTTGAAGATAAGTTTGTGTGAAGGAATATTATTATTATTTTATTTAATTTTAATTTATTGATAACTAAAGGTAATGCCAGATATATATACATATATCTGTTCACTAGAAACTCTGCTCTGGAAACCCATCAAAAGAGTTCTACAAATCATGTTTCAAGTAAACAGAATTTACATTTCTGAATTCCTGAAATTCTTTGCTTATTTTTCAGCGTAATTATAAACCCATTGGAGCTAACGCTTAAGCTGATAGTTTACACATATAATACAAACATATTGCTACACACATATTTCTATGTGTAAACAAAGAAAAGACACGTCTTGTTGGTATGTATATAGCTCGTACCTCTTACCCCGAAACTCCTCTTATCCTGAACCTCTTACCCCGGAACCACTTTGTGCCTAGATACTGAGCAAGCTGTGCCCAGCTGTGCCAGAGTGTTGCTTCAAATGAAATCGAAACCATATAACAAATGAAATACTATAACTCAAAACAGTGCTTTGAATTAATTAGAATACCACTTCTATGTGCAAGCTGAAAGCCCATCATCCATGGAGCCATGAACTTAGAGCATCGCAGAAGGGAGAGCTGCCTAAATTTAAACTCTCGCCGCAAAAAAGAGTTCAAAAACTATAGAATGCAAACTCGGATTCCAAATATAAAAATCAAAGTCTTTAAGGAATAACCACAGAGTTAAGCGAGGCAATTAATCGGGCAATGCAATCGAGCAATTAATCGATCAATTAATTGAGCAACTCGAACTAAGTTCAATAGTTCACAATCCCAAATAAATTAATGCATTTATAAAGCAATTTATGTACTCACAATTTGTAGCCAAATTTAATGTTGATACCACGTACATATGTATATATGTTTATGTATTTTTAAATTATGCCTGGAATAATCACAGAAACTAGTATGATTCAGTGGCAGGGTTCAGTAACCAGCGTGTGGCAACTTCAATTATATCCGCAGCACTGAAGGCTCTAATGGCAAGAAAATAGAATAAAAGCTCAAAAGCAATACAATATGTATATACAAATGCATATATACAATACAGCATATACATGCATACATAAATACATGCAAACATATAGTACATATGCATTGTGCGTTTTTTTTTTAATTGCATTAATGCCGACCGCAGCTAATCGATGAATACTTGCAGTGGTTTCAAGCATCGATCAGTGACCGATCAGTGGACAGATTCAGCAATCAAAGGCGTTGCTATGTATATGTTTACTTTTGAATAGCCAACGGCCACACACGCAGAGTATTTGAATCAGCAAAAGTCAAGTGTCGGGGGGATATCGATATGCATTTGCCATGGACTACTAAAGCAGTCAGTGGCTGAACAGAGGATAAACAGAGGCTGAGGCTGAATAGAGGCTAAGCAGTGGCTAAGCAGTGGGTGAAGCAGAGGATAAGCAGTGGCTGAAGGAGAGGAGGAGCAGAGGCTGAGCAGAGCTTGAAGCATAGGCTAAGCAGTGGCTAAGCAGAGGCTAAGCAGTGGCAGAGCATAGGCTGAGAAGAGCCTGAAGCAGAGCCTGAAGCAGAGGATGAACAGAGGCTAAGCAGTGGCAAAGCAGGGGCTCTGCAGCGGCGGAGCATAGACTGAAGCAGCGGCGGAGCATAGGCTGTAGCAGAGCCTAAAGCAGAGCCTGAAGCGGAGGCGGAGCATAGGGCTGAGCTTTTGTAGAGCTTTAGCGTAGGGCTTAAGCTTCAGCTGCACTTTTTTGCACACAGAAGCAAAGAACTATCTACACTAAGCCCCACTGTAAATGTAATTATAAATGTAATAAAAATATATAAATAAATATATTTAAATCTATATAATATTTATATACAATTAATTATCTCTTGCTCTGTTCATCTGGCATTTATCTACAATCAACACTTCCCCCAAGCAGCCATTAAGCCTACAACAATTCGCACTGATCGTATGCCATTCATCATGTGAAACCATTTTATAGATTCAATGATTAATCTCTGCGCCGATCTGATCTTAACGACAGCAGCAACAGCAGCAGCAGCAGCTACCCCCAGCTCTGACCGTATCCATTATCCCACTGCCATTCCAATTCCCATTCGGATTTCCCATTCCCCCAATGCCTCGAATGCCCCCCATTCAATTGAACAACGATCTCCGATCAGAGCGTAATCAATTACATGACCACGCACATTGGCTTTGATCATTTGGTTATTCAAAAAAAAAAAGGAAGAAAAAAACACACAAAAAACACTTTCAACCAGAGCCGACTTTGGGTGACAATGCGTTGCAGATAGCCCTTGCCCCTCCACTTCCACCCTCTCTGCTCCATTCTGATCAATGCAATCGCGATATCGATAACTGGGCTCCCCCTGCCTCTGCCACAAGCCCCTGCCCAATGCCCCGCTGCTGCAGTTTTTAATGTGCACCTTTTGTTCTGTGGCAATTGCAACTTGAATTGTACAAGGAGGAGGGTCCATTCAGCCGTTCATATAGGGGTATAGTGGGGTAAAGGGGGGGTGTGTGTTTGGTGGTGTAGCAGAGGCAGCAACGAGACTACTGGCTGCCGAAATGTCAAATGCCAGGCCATATTTCTTAAACGCCAAATACTTTTTGACATAATAGTCCAATTACCTTATCGCGCCGATCTGAGATGCGGTCGCCGTTGCAGTTTCTCGTTGTTCATATGGTTGTTGTTGTTGTTATTGTTGTTGCAGTTGTTGTCGCCGCCGACACCGCCGCCACCATTGATGCAGCCAGCCAGCAAGCACACGGCTCTGGGATCGCTCTCTGTGCAGCAGATGGAGCCACAGCCAGAGATGGAGATGAAGCTGGGGCACGGGGGAGCATCAGGGGCAAGCAGGAACTGTGGCAGCAGCAGGGGGAGCCAGGAGCAGCAGCAGCAGCAGCAACTGTGCGATTATTTATGGCGATCAATGTTCGTGGGCCCAGTAGCAGAAATTCCATTTAAATTGCGTACAACAACAACAAAAACAACAGCAACTACAAGTGGGAAAAAAAGCTACAACAAAAACAACATCAAGTACAGGGACGTGGCAACAACAATTGTTTTTATGGTAGGCAGACCGGGCAGCAAGCAGCGTTGGCGGCGGCGGTGCCTCTGAAGCGGCAGCAAACACAAAACCCAACAACAACAACAAACACCAAAGACAAAAACAAAAAAGTAAAAAATAAATACAGAAACCCAAAAGGAACAGGCACTGGCAGCAAGTCAGAGTCAGTTTCAGAGCCGAGTCAAAGCCGAGCTGTAAACCCGCTGAAAGAAAGTGGGAAAGTGGCGAGTTTTTTTGTTGATTTATAAATGTTACAAATAAATACTGGAAAATAAAGATAGTAATGCGAAAATAATAATAATAAATAAAAATAATTAATAGTAAATAATAATTAATAATAAATACCTATAAGAAACCCAAAAAAAAATAATATTATAATAATTTAATTTCATAATTTTAATTATTTGTTAGCTCTTTATAAATAAATAAATAAATTAATAATAAATAATATAAATAATAAGTAATACAAAATATTTACAGAAAACTGTATTTCTGCTGATTTATAAATTTGAAAAATAAATACTTGAAAATAAAGATAATAATGCAAAAATAATAATAATAATAAATCATAATCTAGTATATAATAAATAAAAATAACAAATATAAATAATAATAATAACAATAATATAATAATAATAAAAAAAATAATAATTAAATTATATTGATAAATATGTAGATATAAAGTAAAGCAAAAAGGAATTTAGTTTTGTATTTGTATTCATTATTTATTTGGGTTTTTGTTATATTTATTATAACATTTATTTTATTTACTATTTATTTTAGTATATATTAATTTTATTGTTAGTTTTTATTTATTATATATTTATTTTATTTATATTAATAATTATAATAATAATAAATATATTATTATACATATTATTTACTATTTATTTACTTTTATACTCAATAGAAAGATCCAAAGTTGTAAGGCTTTCTGTTCATTTACATGAATATTTTTGTAATAATTATTTTAATTATTTATGTAGAATAAGTAATTATAAACATTATTCTCCTTCGAACTATGCGTATTGTTTCTATGCTATATACTACTATAAACTATATGTACTATATCTTATCCGATTCATTGCCATTTGCCAAGCAGTAGCCTTTTTAGCCTTTTCTCTGCTTAGCCTTTTTACAGCTAAAACTTCTTGTGGCATGCAGTGTGGAGTGGTGGAGTGGTGGAGTGGCGGAGTTGGTCGCATCATTGGCAATTGGGCGGAAGGAACACCTTCCAGAAGATCCCATGCTCAACATCTGTTTAGGGCAGGACAATCGATTTGGCGCAAAGTGTTGGACACACACACACAAACAGACACGGAAGACACAGATACACGGGTAGCATCAGATAGATGTGCAGATACTTAGATACTCTCAACTCAGTGATATGGCCAGGCACGGAATGGGTTGGGTTGGGTTGGAGCGGGGCGGGAAGGCTTTCATTCGGTCAGTTGTAAATGAGTCTCAAGGGTCGTCGTAGTCGTCTGGCAGAAGCAGAGCAGAGCGGAGAGCGGGGGGAGAGCAGAGCAGAGCAGATCGAAGTTCTGCCCGCGCCCGTAATATG
This sequence comes from Drosophila bifasciata, assembly GCA_009664405.1. NCBI lineage: Eukaryota > Metazoa > Arthropoda > Insecta > Diptera > Drosophilidae > Drosophila > Drosophila bifasciata. The sequence continues at coordinate 35,845,680 of CM019041.1, forward strand.
TCTTGTTGCTTGTTTGACAGTTGTTGTTGCTTGCCTCGACTTGGCTTTAACATTGGCTTTAGCTTTAGCTTTTGGCCGCAGATGTGTGGCGGCTCCTGTTGCTCCTGTTGCTGCTGCTGCTGATGGCCCTTTTGCCTTGTGGCATGAACAATCGTCGTTATATTTTTAAACTACGCGCAACTACGCGCAGTGCAGCGAGCCATCCGATATTGATCTTATTTCAATATGCCAGCCTCCTTCTGGCTTCTGTCTCTGAGCTGCTCCGCTTTTAATTTGCTGCTGCGCTTTAGCTGCACGTTGCATGCTGCATGCTGCATGGGTGCATGGGTGCCAGTGCCAGTTGCAATTTCGTTGTGGCAGTTGACGTTGCCACTAGTTTGGGGAATCGCACCTAGGCCTCATTCTCAGCCTATCAGCCTCACAGCCACTGCCACTTGCCACTGCCTCTTGCCTTTTTGCCTTCTGCCTGCCTGCCTGCCTGTGTCGGCTTTTTTGTCATTGATCTTGCCCCTGCTCCAGCGACTCTCTTTTCGTTTTTTTTTTTTAGTTTATTTTCAATTGTCAACTTGATCTGAGGGTGTCCTCCCCGCCCCAGCCCCAACCGCACTTTGATTTAGTAAACTGTAATTACAGTCGCGCGCGAAAGAGAAGAAGCTGCTGTATGTAGAAACCCAATTTCAGCTGGGAATGGAGCGGAGAAAAGCGTAAGGAATACTTTGAAATATGAGTGCTGGAATATCTAAAGAAAAATATGGAAATTCGAATGATTCTACTGCCTAAAAAAATGTTCCTTTCTCGTTACGACTTCTTTGCACTCTTTCGTCACTCATCAATGCCACAGGATTCACTTTTTTTTTTTTTTCCACCTTCCACTCTATAAATTCCCTCAACACTTTGGCAGTGTCTGCCTAGGGCATGTCTTGGGCATGTGTTGGGGTATGTGGAGTGGCCATGGGACTTTATGCACTCCGAATCTCTGAGGTGAACTCCCGAACGTTGGACAAACTAGTTACAGCCCATAACTATAACAATAACAAATTAGCATCGCATGCTATGTGGCGATTAATTTGGCTCTACCAACGGCTTGGCTTTTTTTTTTGCCTTACCTTACGAGCATTGTTTGTAGCTCATTAAGAAAATTTTGCGCGCTTCGACGAACGACAAACGCCAAAGCCAAATGCCGACAAAGGCCACAGACAAGAGAGGGGAGCTGAGGAGTGCCTCTCTGTGGCATGGCCTGGCCTATTCGTAGGCATAATTTGAGGCCAAAATCGCACTCAGTTTATGCAAATCGGCGAAAATTGCGAATCGGAAAAAGGCATTTTGGCATGCGAGTTTAATTTTCAATTGGCAACAAGTGGCAAGGCAACAGCAGCTACTTGGCACACCCCCACTCCCAACCCCTACCAGCACTGGAACTTCATGGCAGTGACGTCATGTCGCTGATATTCCAGAAAGTTTTTTTCTCGTTATTTTTAATATTTATAATGAAACTGCAATGTTGCAGATTTCATTGTGCAAAAAATAGAGTCCAGTTTGTGGACTCTCAGGGATCTCTCAGGGAGTGTCTCAGGGAGAGGGAGTCTCAGATTCAAATATATTTGGATTCTGTGTGAGTTTTTTTTTTGTGAGTTCTCAGCAAATCTTTTGTGTAATTGGAAGCGAAATCTTGGCGGGCACAAAGCGATTTGAACCCCGTTCGCCCACTTGACAGTTTGGCGTGGGAAATGCGAACACCCGCCAGAACAAGGGGGATCCACAGTGGGTGGATGCTAGACAATAAATGTATATAAATATCTGCATATAAACAAAAATATGTAACAAATATTACATATAAGAAAAATAGTATAATTCGGTAGCATTTATTTTACATATAATTGGAATCTATTCTTATTTATTTTTGGTGTAATTTAAATGGAAATTTATGCATTTAGAATTTCCAATTATTTTACTTACCCAACTGATTCGTATACTTGATTTATGTGCATACAAAACTAGACTACTAAATGTTTTGTTTGATTGATTTATTAATTAATAATTAATTACCATGCATCTCCTGGGTAAAATATGTTTTTAAAATATACAAAAAATATATATTTAAAACTTTTTTTAAATTAATTTATTTTATGTTAGATTTTTAAAATAAATATTTTAAAACAATTTATTTATTTTTGTATGCATTAATATTTTTTATAAAATATTTATTAAATGTAAATTGATTAAAAATGATTAAATTTATATTTATTAGTAAATATAAAATATTAAAATATTTTAATGTATTTTATTTTATGTTAAATTTTAAAATAATTATTTTTAATTGTTTTCAATAAGTCTCATAAAAATGTATTTTAATTATAAATTTTATTAAGAAAATAAGGAATATATTACAAATATAATTAAGCATCCAAAATTTTAATTTAATTAAATTAATTTATTTTAATTTATCCCATAATATGAATACGTATTATTTTTACAATAATATTTATTATTATTATTATATTTATTATTATTAAATAAATATTAATAATGGTTTGTATAAATCCTATAAAGCCTTTTATTCCCTAACCAAAAGTTTGCAAAAATCTCTCAAAATTAAACCCTACATTAAAGCTAAAGCTGCATCAAAATCCACTCCGTGGCACTCCTCATTCCCCATGTTGCATGCCCCTGTGTATGTGTGTGTTGTGTTGTGTTGGTTGGTGCCACAGTGCGCAGCGTGTTGCGCATGTTGAATGAAATGAAATAAATTTTAAGCCGAATTGCCACTTTTGGCCAGTCTCCTCTCACCCTCTCCTGCTCTCTCTCCCTCTTAGCACCCGCACATGCTACAATGGCAACGTCTGCTGGCTGGCAGGGCAGAGCATGTGGCAGCTGCGCATTTGCATCAACTCCACACTCGACTCCACATCCATTGGGTTAATCTTTCTCTCTCTGTCTCTCTCTCCCCCAGTCAGGATTAAGGCTAGCAGCCGCAGCCGGCCCAGCTGCGTTTTGAACTTCTCTCTGCTGCCTCTTGCCACATGCAACGTGAGCTGTGTGCCACACTCAATAATTTGCCCGCTGTTCTGCTTGTTGTTGTTTGTGTCTGTGCGAATGTGACTCTCTGATCGTACCACACAGCCCCCCTTTGCCACAGTCACTGCTCCTGCCACAGTCACTGCTCCTGCCACAGTCACTGCCTCTGTCTCTGCCCCAACCCCTTCTCTGTTGTGACTCGCATTCGCATTTCATTCGCGCTTATCTCGCCTCAGCTTCAGCCTGCCTCTTCAGCCTTCGCCTCGTGCCACACTTGCCCCCACTCCTGCCACCACCATTCTGCGGCTCGTTTTCATGTCTTTATTTATAATTTTATTGATAAAATTGACATTAATCGCGCGTTTAAGATGATTTTTATCGCCTCGCGTGCAAATTGCTTACAATTTTGTTGCGCCCCAACCTCAACCATGCCCCCCACAAAAACTGGCACAAAAAGTTTCTGCTGTAATTGTATGCCACATCTCTGGTTTTTTTTGTTTTTGTTTTTGGTTCTTCTTATATTTTTACTGTCGCTGCATTTTTTATTGCCTCAAGTGTTGAGGTGCGAGCGATTATTGGATTTGACAGGCACAAACCAAAAAGGAGAGAAAACAGCAGAGGTAAATGTCCACGAAAAAGAAGCCACAAAACAGTTGGACACAAGGGAAGGAGCCTGCAGCCTCTGAAACAAAAACAAAAGATAAATATATATATGTGTAATAAGGTGAGAAAGAGAGAGAGAAATATAGAGTTTAAATATGTTAATGGATCTTCATAAATTTTGGGTATTAATCGAGTATTTTCTTGCATCTTTGAAGCTTCCAAAAAAGATGCATGGAAATTTTAGCATTTCTCTGACCCACAGCTACCCATGGCTGAAAACTGAAAATTCCTGAAAATTTAGAATTTAGAAATTTAGAAATTGTAAATTAAAATTAAGTTCAAATTTAATTGCTTTTTATTGATGTGGAATGTCATTATCGAACTGCCAAAAAATGCTGCAAATAGTTAGTACCAGTTACAGATAATTATTTGTGCTCTTCTTTCAGGGTTCCAATTCTCCACTGTCAATATCCCATCCCCCCACAACTAACTATGACTTCAGCTTTCCCTTTAGTACTTTCCTTTAGCAATTTTTCTATGCTATTATAAATTGAAATATAAAGGAAAAAGATACAAAAACAAATTCATAAATAATCGAAATGCTCCAAAAAATTGTATCCACAAATTCAGCAATGAAATAAAAAGAAGCAAAAGAAATTAAAGAAAAAGAAGGAAAGGAAAGGAAAAGAAAAGAATGGAAAAAGTTCAAAGGGAAATCAATGCCAAATAAACAGATATATCAGATATATATATATATATCCCTATCCCTATCGCTATCCCTATCCCTAGCTCTATCCCTATTCCTATTCGTCTTACCCCTACAGCAATGCCATTTTTCGGTTTTGATATATGAAATGCGTTTGGTTTGCCTCCTCGTGTTCGCTTCACTTTGGGGGCCAAAAGCATTTTCCCACATTAATTTTCCTAATTTCGAAAGCCAAACCCACACACACGGGCAGGGTTGGCAGGGGGGAAGTGGGTTGGGGGTATGTGCCACAGAGCACTGACTGCTGCATACCCGCAGGACAGCGCAGAACTATTTATCAATGCTGAAACATTTCAAATACATTCTGCGTTTTTAGAGCAGGGAAGACCAGGCAGCCAGGCAGCAGGAGCAGGGAGCAGGAGCAGGGAGCAGCAGAGGGACAGGAGCAGTAGCAGGGAGCAGCAAAGGGAGCAGGCAGCAGGAGCAGCAAAGGGAGCAGCAGTAGGAGCGCCAGAAGGAGCACCAGTCGGAGTCAGAGTCACAGTCAGAATCGTTGGTGGAGCTGCAACCAGGACACACACAAGACACACACACACACACTGAGAGAGCACACAGGACACACACACACACACAGAGAGGCAAGAGGCAATGCGACAAGGCAAGAAGATTATGATGGAGATCCCTTTTGCAAGTCGGCTGCTCCCCCATCGCATTCCCTGTCAAATGAAGCGGCAAAAAAGTAGCTGGAAAATGAAATATGCCAGCGACGTCTCCATTGCCCACCACCCCCGCTCCCAACTCACCCCACCCCCTACATCGTCCATTGCCCATCTCCATTGGCCCCCAATGTGCGTCCTGTTTGCTGTTGATGCTCCTACTGCCCCTGCTGCTGCTCCCGTGCCTCATGCTGCTCCTCCTACAGCTCCCGCTCCTCCCCCTGCTGGCTTTCTAAGACAACTGGCGGCGCATTAAATGACGCCCCAGCGACATCTTACGCAATGGTCGAATAGCCGATAGTTGCAGCAGATATCGCTATTAGTGATGGTAGAAGTTAAAGAAATTTCTCAGTCATTTAGCAGAAATTTCAAAATTTCTTTGGGATTCTTTTTTGTAACTGGATTTACTAAATAATTGCTAGCTTTAACATTCCTTGAAGTATTGTTTAATAGCTTTATAAACTGATAATTAATTGCACTAAAGAATAAACATATAAAAGTGGTTTTAAACTATTAAAAACAATTTTAAAAATCAATTTCAAACTTATAGAAACACAAAACAGTTAGCAAACTTCAACTTTGAATGGCCATATCTACAGTTATATTCATTCTATAAAAATGATATAAAAATCTGGTAAAAGCTAGTCGAATTCTCTATTAAAAAACATAAATTTACATTTTTTAAATGCTGTTGCTAATGTGTGAAATATTTTTTTAAGCTTTCAACCAATTTTCAGCAAATTTCCTTTTTTTTTAATTTTAATTTTTAAAGAGTATTTATTGTTTTTATTTGTTTAATTCTAAGTTTAAAAAAAGTAATCTACTCATTGGACAGTAAATCCCAATTTGTGTCTGTTGCTGCTCCAGTCATGGGCTTCGTGTCACGCTGTCATCACGCTGCAGCAGAGTTGCCCTTTTTAAGATTTTTTTCCAGCTATATCTTCCCTCTCTCTCCCACCCCTCTATGTGTGTGTGTGTTTGTGTGGGTAACGCATAGAAAATTGCATTTCGCCTGCTGCAAAATATTTCACTTTAGAGGACAAACAGGTCACAGGCTGACTTTTGCAGTCATGCACACACGCACATGCAAACCCTGGCAGAGCCATTCAGGAGGAGGAGGAGGAGGGTTGCCCTAACCATTTAGTATGCAGCTGACGTTCTGGCTGTGCGGGTGCTAAGGGGGTGGTGTGCGGCGGCGGGTAAAACTTTTTGGCGCGTCTCGGCCAACAAACGCATGCATTTATCCGCCCAAAAAGGGACAGAGAGAGAGAGAGGGGAGAAAGGGGAGCGGGAAAAACTCCCCGAAGCACGTAAATAAATCTTAAAATTGTAAAACCCGCAAAAGCGACAGAGAGGGGGAGTGCAAGAGAGAGAGAGAGAGCCAGCCTGCCAGTGGGTGGATGGGTGTGACTCCCCCTCCCTGTCTCTCTCTCTCTCTGTTGCTTTGGATCTGTCGCCATTTTGCGATGTGTTTTGCCGCCATTGCCGCAGCAAATTACGCAAAAGGCGTCGTCGTCCTCCCAGTCATCGTCTTCGTGCTTGCACTCCACATCCTAGTGCTTGCCTCCTAGTGCTTGGCTCCTTGTGGCTCCTGGCTTCCCCTTCTGCTGCGCGTCGTCTCAGTTCTCAGTTCAACTAACGTTTGTCCTTGGCATGTCCTTTGGCGCGCTTTAAACCGACAACGGCAACGGCAACTGTGGGGTGGCATCCACACGGGGCATCCAGAGAGCCAGAGACGACGCCAAAATGCAGTCATTACTGAAAATTGGTTTTGGGGCTAACGCACTTGCACATTTCATGGCTATGATGAGCAGTGCAGGCGGGGTGGGGTGGGTGTTATAGCAGGGCGCCCAAGGGATGTATTGCCAGTGAGTGGGGTGGAATGGGTGGAGACGGGTGAGGGGTTGCACAAAAAATGCGTCGTTTCAAAAGTTTACTTCTCGCATATTTTTCTTCAAATTGCATGCGATTTTTACTTGTTTGCCATGCCGCCGCCATCTTTTTTGGCGCCTTCTTGGGAGGTTTGAGGGGGTGGTTTTTTTTTGTTTTCTTAGTTTCAGGGAATGCATATAGAAGGGTGTACACTGTACGTACATATATGGGTATGGCTACAGTGTGGCCTGGCTGGGCAATGCCTTTGTTGGACTCGATAGACTCGCACTGCAAAACATGTGAGTATCTGCGTGCTAAACACTGCTTTAATGCAAATAAATTTGCATTTTAGAACACTGTTTTAATACAAATAAATGTACCTTTTTATCAGCAATATTGCTGAAGTTTTCTTTGCTTAGAATATTTATCTACAAGGAGATTGATTTATCTGACTTAAGTCGGAATTCTGAAACATATTCCCAGTGATATGTTGCCAGTGATATGTTGCCAGTGGATCTGTTGCCAGTGGATCTGTTGCCAGTGGATTTGTTGCCAGTGGATCTGTTGCCAGTGATCTTCAGCCAGTGATATGTTGCCATTGAAATGTTGCCAGTGGATCTGTTGCCAGCGATCTGCTCCCAGTGAGCGATCTGTTGCCAGTGATCTATTGCCAGCGATTTGTTGCCAGTGGATGTGTTGCCACTGATCTGTTGCCAGTGGATCTGTTGCCAGTGGATCTGTTGCCAGTGGATCTGTTGCCAGTGATCTTCAGCCAGTGATATGTTGCCATTGAAATGTTGCCAGTGGATCTGTTGCCAGCGATCTGCTCCCAGTGAGCGATCTGTTGCCAGTGATCTATTGCCAGCGATTTGTTGCCAGTGGATGTGTTGCCACTGATCTGTTGCCAGTGGATCTGTTGCCAGTGGATCTGTTGCCAGTGGATCTGTTGCCAGTGATCTTCAGCCAGTGATATGTTGCCATTGAAATGTTGCCAGTGGATCTGTTGCCAGCGATCTGCTCCCAGTGAGCGATCTGTTGCCAGTGATCTATTGCCAGCGATTTGTTGCCAGTGGATGTGTTGCCACTGATCTGTTGCCAGTGGATCTGTTGCCAGTGGATCTGTTGCCAGTGGATCTGTTGCCACTTTCGGACATCGCGATGACTACTGTACTCTTTTTTGGGGGGCTATTTGGGGCATGGCATGGCATTACCTTGGCGCTCGTTACCGTCTTTGGGGGGAAACGACACACACGCATCGCATATTTGCAACGATTTGTTACGCTCCCAAGACCCACGCACCACCCGCATGCCACGCATGCCACCCCCATGCGCCAGTCCACGGCCACCTACTGTAATCGCATGTGGTTTGTCAGGCTTCACCCCAACTCACTCCCCCTCTATTTGGGCACCCTCTTCACAGTTTCTCCCTTCATACTCCGCTTCTTTTTGGGTCGTGAAGGTAATTTTTGCTAAGACCGAAAAAGAGCAAATGAAATGGCAACAAACGCATAGAAATAGTGCTAAAGAGTGGGACAGAGACAGAGGGTTAGAGAGAGTGAGAAAAGCGTGAGAAGACAGCAAAAGAGGTTTAGAGAATGGAAAGGGAAAGGGGCATGGGGTAGGTAGACTAATGTGGGGATTACAAGGATTTACTAATGCAATTGCATGTTGCACTGCTTACACTGCTTGCAGGCAGCTTCCCCACCACCACGACCCTTGCAGTGGCTAATGCTTTTCTGCCCCCCAGCCATAAATATCTATTAATTTTATGCACTTACTGTGAGGGCTGGAAGGCGGGGAAGGTCATGCCACAAAAGGCCATGCCACGCTTAGTGTCGCTTGTGTGGGTGCGCACAGCAGCAGCACAGCACAGCAGGCAAGGCAACACAGAGCACTCATACAATCAGCTGTCGCGACAGCAGTGACAGATGATATGACTTCACAATGTCATTTACTCACATATTTATCCATTCAAAATGATTAATTCTGCTTGATCGCTGTGTAGAGATTCTGTTTTCGCTTCAACTTATACGGCAGGCAGTGCGACGACTGTGAATCAGAAGCATTGAAGCAAGCAGTGCGCTGCCTGAAGCCTGAATCCTTAGTGCAAGCAGTTCCCCTACTTCAACCTGAAGCTTTGCTGCAAGCAATGCAACGGCTTGTAGGCTTGGCTTAATTTCCCTTGAAGTTTTCCGTGCAAGCAGTTCAGCAATTAAATCTGAGGGTTTTGATTTAATTGCCCTTTAAAGATTGCCCTGATACGGCACCATAGTAAATATTTCCAGCAATTTGATTTATTTTGTATTTCCAGAGATCTAAACATGACTCCAACGACTTTCAATTGATTAATTTAAATTTGATTAATATGTATTTATTTATTTACACATGTATATATTTATTTATCTATCTAGTAGATTATAATATTATAAATTTACTTTAGTTTTTGTATACATCTTCAGCTACATGACAAAATATTTGATGCCTGCCAAAATTCTTTAGTTCCATCAGCCAAATCCATCAGCAAGTTTCGACAAGCGTTGGGCTATAATAATTATAAATATTTAATAATATAAATATATGTAAATTCTAGCAACAATTTACCTGTCCATTGCTGGACGCACTTTTTGACTTGCTGATGGCGAAGTCTTCAAGGCTCTGATTGATTCAGCAGCCTACAAATTCCCAGCAGAAGCTAAGTTTCAGTTAAAAGCATTCTCCGAATTCCTTTTCATTTTCGAAGCAGCTTTCTTTTCAGCTAACAACTCCTGCCCCACATTCACTCGCTCCATGGCACTCAGCATCAGCTGATAGAGTAACGCATCCTGCAGCCACTCCGTGCCCCTGGCCAGCTGATCCTCGTCCGCTTGGGTCAGGCCCATGTTCATTTTCCTCAAGACACGAGCATTGAAAATGCGCCAGTTAATGGCCTTCAGAGCCACACTATTCCTGGACACATAGCGACTGAGGCTCACCCGCCCCGGATGCACCTTGTTGAAGAGTCTTGCCACGGGCAGAACGTCACTGAACAGGTGACGGGTGCGATGGTTCAGCAGCACTCCGTAGGTCTGCAGCCAGAGGTCCAGCATTTGGCATTGCTGGTAATTCAATTGCCGAAACGAAGACATATCCGTGGTGTGGAATTGTGTTTGGAATTTGTAGGAATTTATCAATTTTGAAAGAATAAGAAATTAGAAATTTTGTGGGGCGATTTAAATGGAAATTTTGACAGTAGATTTTTGATTTTTGATATGTGAATTGTTGATGAATATTTTATATATAAGTAAAAGTAGCAGAGTGCAGGGCAGCAAAAGGAAATGTTTGGGTAAGCTTGAGGAAGTGGAGACAAATAATATCTTTTATCTGTTATATTTAGTCATTATAGAGGGGAAATTTCTGGCAGTTCTTATACACAAATTAAAAGCCTAAAGTGTGTGTAATGCGTGATTCTAGACGTTGAAAGATGTTGGTAAAATGTGAATTATTTATGGGAATTTTTTTTGGTAATTATTGAATTATATTTTGTGTATTATTTCTGTCATTATTCCACCAAGTAAAACTAGAAACATCACCCTCTAAAGTAATGGAGCATCAAAGCACAAGATACATATACATTTAGGAATAGTTAAAGTTAAAATCTTGCCAAGGCTTAAAGTGCTCTACCCCAAATAGTAGTAGTATTTTGGGGTTGGTCCTATAGCATGAAGGTCATCGCAGCATCGCAGCTAATGAGCAATTATCGATTGACCAGCCATACACTGCAGGTACATAACGTAACGTAATGTAATGTAACTTATCTTATCGTATCGTATCGTATCGGGACATCGTAATTAAATCAGTTCAAGTTGGCAGACCAAAATAGTGTGCGATGCTGCCAAGTCATTATAGCCAGCAGCAGAGGCAATAACAACAGCAACAACACCAACAGAAGCAGCTACAACAACAATAACAACAGAAACTCTACAACAACAACACCAACAACAACAGCTACAACAACATCTACAACAGCAGCAGCAAAAACAACAGCAACCACAACAGCTACGAAAACAGCAACAACAACAACTACAACAACAACAACAGCTACAACAACAACACCAACAATTATTGACAGCTACAGGGGTTTGAGGTTTTTTCTCTTAATTTTCTTTTACCACTTTTTGAGCTGTGTTCTGGCCACGTTTCCTGAGACGCTGACTGCCTGACTGGTCTGCCTGCCTGCCTTCTTAAATTTCACACTTAAGAGGCCAAAGGGTAACGCGAAAAGAAGAGGCAAATAGGAGAAGGGAAAGGGAAAAAAGGCAAAAGGGTAAAACGAGTAAAATGCCCAAACTGCTGATGAGAGAAGGTTCTGTTCGGTTCTGTTCTGTTCTGTTCAGCTATTTCCGTGCTATTCCGTGCTGTTCGGTTCTGCTATTAAAAAGCGATTTTAGAGGCAACCCAAAACCAGACAGCCAGCATCGTGCCTCCTGCCTGCCCCCTGCCACCCATCCCTGGTTAATTTTGCAACCTATGTACCTACTTGCAGATTGATTTCGCGCGTAAATTTATGCGCACTTTATTGCACATTTTTGCAAGTACATTCACCAGAGATCCCCCCAGAGCCAACCAGAGAAATGGAGAGGAACGCAGGGCCACAGCGAGCCACAGAGTCGCCACAGAGCTGCCACAGAGTCTTAGAGGCACAGAGATTGAGGCATAGACCTGAGGTGCCACTAAACCCAGTCGCAGTGCATTTTCCCAGCAGCCCCCAAAAGATTTTCCTGGCACGTCGGCAGCTGCCTCAGAAGATAAGCCGCCTGCTTGGACTTGCACTTGGACTTGCAACGCGAACTGGAGGCAGTCTCGCTGGCAGTTTGTGGCAACGTATTTTATTTGGAGCAGTTGGCCTGACGAAAGACGAGCAAGAGTGTGGGGTGGGGGGAGAGGTAGAGTCAGCGGCACGATTGCCCAAATGTGAAAGGTCAATTGATGCTGCTGTGGCGATAGGCAGTTGCAAATACCTCGACATCAAAACGGGTATGCCAGGCGTGCTGCTACTTAGTTTTCTATATATTTTCGATGATACTTTAAAAGGTGTCTAAAATCAAGAAATGCACCAAGGAAACTGGATATTTCGATAGATATTTAAACACAATTTGGTAAACCAAAAGTCTATGCCTAACTGTAGGTTGGACCACTGAAAATGTTTCCCATTGCAAGTGTCGAAATTTTTTGTTCGCATTGCACGCGCCGCCTGCAATTAAGATCATCTTTAAATTGCTCAGTTCGGTCCTAGTCCTAGTCCAGGCCAGACCAAGCCCCACTCCAGCCCAGTCCCAGCCCAGCCCAGTCCAATCCCAGCCCCAAGCCAATTGGAACTTAATTAACTTTTGTTTTAGAGCTTCAGCCAGAAGCCTTACCTTAGGGCGGAGAACTAAATATAGAGGCTTATTGTATCATAATAATTTTATTTATAAAATATAATACTAAATATTATTAATATTAATTGAGAAATTCAATACAAAATTTAATGTGTGTTTAAATTAAATTTATAAATAATTAAATGCATTAATAATAAGATTTACGCAGTTTTTTTATGATTTTTTCAATTATCACAATTAAATTAATTATTTTTCAGGGGAAAAAAAAAAATAATAATAAAAATACTAATAAAAATATAGAATAAATAAAATTATTTATTTGATAAATATATATATTTTTAACCTATATTATTATTATTATTTATTCTATTTTTTTGTTTGTTTATTATTAAATATTAATAAAAATATTTAATTTATTTTTAAAATATTTTTTCATTATTATTTAACTAAATGCAGAGGCTCAATGGCTGTGAATGCTGCTCAAGATTGCATCCCAAAACATACCAAAAAATCTTTAATATCGGACCGAAATCGATTTATTAATCGATAAACAGCCGGAGCACAACAAGCAAATACACTTTCGGGGCATCACGAAACGTTTTTCAGACCCCCTCTGCGCCATCCCCCACCACCCTATCACATAAATATTCGAGATGTGTATATGTAAATAAATAAAGGGACACAAACATGCTCGTGCATGCCCCGCACCGAGCACTCCGCACCCAAACACGCCCACACGTGTATTCAAACACTCACATATTTTATTCATACATTCACACACAAACACTCAAACAAACACACTCAAACACACACACACACATAGAGAACTACACCTGAGACAAGACACCCATCTGCTTGTCTTTTATTTGAATACCCTAACAAAAGGGGTATGTAGAATTTCTAGAGAATATTGCAAGTAGAGAATTCTTATAAAAATTTTTAAGGAATTAATTGGAGAATTTTTGGGGAATTTTTGAAGCATTTTTGGCGATTTTTTGTAGCGTTTTTAGGAGATTTTTAAAGAATTTTTATTGAATTTTTAGTGAATTTTTTAAACAAATTTTTGAAGCATTTTCTAGAGAATTTTTCTAGAACATTTTAGGGAATTAGTTAAAGAATTTTTAGGGAATTCTTAGAGAGTTTTAGGGTAATTTTTTGAGCATTTTTGGGACCTTTTTAAAGAATTAATAAGGAATTTTTATAGAATTTTTTATAGAATTTTGTTGAGCATTTTTTTTGTGATTTTTTCCCCTATTAACCAGAACACGTTTCCTTAGCTAAACTTAAACAAAAGTATATAATAAACTACAGCTACTAAGCTAAACAATTAACTTGCAAATTAATATGAAAATTCGATGCCACAAAGAGCCACAGCAAGGGGCCAACAGTGGCTTGTGGCAAGTGCATTAAAGTGTGCGTCTAAGCTCTGAAAACAATGCTAACATTATTTTCTGCATATTTTCGCACCTGCAATAAGCAACGCCCCAGCCCAACCCAAATGGTATATCCCAGACCCCACCATATGGCATGCTCTCTCCTCCCCCTTATGGCATGCTCCTCACCACCCTCTCCCCACCCTTATGGCATGCTCCTGCTCCTGCTGCTGCTGTTGGAATGAGGTAAACATGGATAAAATAAATATTAAACGGCCTTCCTGTGCTCAGTTCTCAGTTGTGTTCCGCTTTGTTCTGTTCTCAGCTTTCAGTTCTATTTGACTTGGCCTCCACACACATACACACATACACACAGGACACACACACACACATGTGGTGGTGTGCAGGTGTATATCCTGCATATCCTGTATATCCAAATTGCAACCACACCAACAACAAACAAACAGAACTACAAACACAACCCCCACCCACCCACCCACTAGCCATGCCATTTAGTGTATGTACAAGTGAGTGGGGGGTGTGTGTTGTGGGCGTGGGGGGGTGTTCTTCGCCTTTAAAAGTCAAAAGTAAAAACAAGTCAATTTACGTCAAGCACTTTTGCTATAAAGGATATTAGAGCAGAAATACAACAACGACATGCCAACATTTCCGACATGTAGGCGTCGACTGGCGGCGCCGTTAGAGGCACGTGGTGTGACTGCTGCCACTGCCACGTGGAGAGAGGGGGTGGGGTGCCTCAGCATGAGATTCCGAATGCAACTGCCATTTGTGAGTCGGTTGGCGACCATTTTGGGTCGTCTGTGGGCGGTGGGGGGTCGGCAAATGGTGGCTGGCTGGCAGCGTGGCAATGAGGGGGGGAATTTGTGTGGATTGCATGCATGTCATTTGTACGCTGCCAGGACGATGCCAGGGTGCATTGTTGGTTGAGTGGGTGGCTTTTGGCTGAGGGAGTATTTTTTTTTTTTATATTTGTATTTGTGTGCATCTTGCAACTTGTAAAGCGCACGGGGCTGCAAACAAAATGGCAGTCGGCAATGCACTGTAAGCAAAGTTTTTAAATGCAAAAACCGAAAAAAACAACAAAAAATCAAATTTTAAGTTGCAGCAAAAGCTTACGCTTTTTTCTATAGTTATTGCTGCCCATTTTCACTTACTTTTTAGTACTAATTTCTTGCAGTGCATTTGGCTGTTTGCATTTTCGTAGGCGCAGAAGAGTTTTTAAACAGTTTTCGGGCGGAAATTGCGTTGCCATTAGGCGAAACGAAACGAAATGGCTGTGGCACGGACCTACCCCAATAAAAAGAAAAAACCCAAAAACAAGCGCAAAAGAAAATGGAAAATAAGGCAGCAGAAAAAAAGACAGCGAAAATAGACAGCGACAAAAAAATGAGAAATAATACAACCCCCAGGACCGTGAGACGTTGCTTCCAAGACATGGCCAGCCCCCAGCCCACTCCCCCACCCAGACCCACAGCCAGTAGTCAGAGCCAGAGCCAGAGTACTCAGATCCCCCCCCAGACACACACACAGCCTGTTCCAGAACCCAAGCAAAACCCTAACCTACCGCAACGCATTTTAGCCTGGCTAAGGGTAGGTTTTTTTTACCCATTGTTTTTTTTTCGTTTCTTTCTTTCCTGCTTTCTTTCTTTCCCTGCTTTTTCCTTATATTTATACTTTGGTTTCAGCCAAAACAATTTAATACATTACATTTTACTGGCATTTCCTTTTACTTTGCTTTTGGCCTGTCCTGCCCCTGTCCTGCCCTGGCCTCTACCCGTCTTCCTGTGTGGCTCTCGCACGCACCACAACACGCAACTGCCACCGTGGCAGGGTGGCAGGGTGGCTGGGGGTTGGGTGGTGTGCTGACTGCGCAGTTTTCCCACCCATAAATAACGTCATAATGTCCTCGTTCTCGTCTTTATTCGTATCCTCTTCATGGGCGAAAGACCCACACAAGACGCTGCTGCTCTCTGTGGTGCATGCCTCTTAATGGAAGTTGGGGGGCTCGTTGGCACAGCATGATTATGGTGGGGGTGGGGGGACAGATCATTGAGGTGCGCATATAAAGCGCTTTTGCTGTGGGGGCGTTAAATGAATTAATACACAACTTTCCCAAGGTCACATTGAAGCCGGTTTGAAGCAAAGTGCGCAAGGAAGCTGCAAAGGAAAAGGAAAAAAAAATAAAGGAAAAGTATAAGTGTGTGTGTGTGTTTTGTGTGTGTGCCACAAAAGTGTGTCTAAAGCAAATATAAAAAAGCTGCTAGTATTTAATGGACAAGAATTATCACAGGGCAAGTGAGTTCTTGTGGGTATTTAAAGGAAAAATGAAAAGAAAATTAAATAAAAAATTAATTAAATAAATAAAATAGAATTGAGGGGTTGCCCTAAGCAAAGTAGTTATGGTAAAACAAATATTTGTATTCATAAATCTTTTGATATCAAGTTTGAAAGACTTCCAATGATTCCCCTATAGCATTTTGATATGGTGGTGGCTTTATGTCCAGGTCCAGGGACAGCTGCCAGGGACTTTCGATGATCTTCGGAAGAAGTGCACCTAAGAGAAAAAAATCACAGAAATTTCACTATGAACATTCTGCCTTAAATATTGATGCCATTATATTTGAAATTGAATAAACTTTGAAATGAAAGTGCCTTTACTTTTTTGAACTTTGATAATTCATCGAAATAAATTGCATAAATAAAATGAATATTTTTATATTAAAACTTTAGAATTAGGATTGGGATTTGGCATTAGGATTTAGAATTAGAATTTGCTCCATTAGTGTGTAGCATCTGCCTGTGGTGTTTCTTGTACTTGAATGATTATGATTCAGAGTACTCTGAAACCACTCTCCACAAATGCGAAGATTACTGGGGCTTACTGGGGTAGCTAGTAGCTACTTCCTATTCTAATAATTAAAACCCTAAAAAACTTAAGTTTAATATTTGCTTATATCAATCTTCCCTGCTCTTCTGATTGATCATATCTGATTGATTCATATATCTCCGTATACTTTACTATATTTTCTATACCCTTCAAACAAAACGATGAAAGCGATTAATTAATTTAAACAAATGGAAGTCATTTTGACAAGCAAACAAATAAATATACCATGATTGCATGGCATATAAACGTAGTAGTAGGAGGAATGGAAAACTGAAGAGGAAGAGCCCCCTGAAAGGGGATAGTGGGCATGGAGGAGCATAGTGGGTTGGGGAACATAGTGGGTAGGGTAGGGTGAAAATTGGGTAGCTGGAAGTGTGAGTGGGTGAGTGGATGGGTGGGTGGGTTTTAGTGCCGATGTAGTCGACTTTTTTGCGAAAATGAATGCCGTGTGCAGATGTCCTGTCCTGCCAATCAATGGATACGCTTCAATAAACACATACATGCAGCCAGTCAGCCAGTTTTCAGTGGCAGCCACATCCCAGTGGGTGGCATTGTATAGAGGATTGGCCTGTGGCACCACTACAGCACACACACACACACATATGCAAAGAGGCAGCATATAGAGGGTATTCGATTGGTGGGGTTCTAGAGGGGGTGCAAAAATTTGCAGCACGAACAAATCGTAAAAATTATTGAAAAAAAAAATGAAGCAAAGAAAAAAACGAGGCAAAAAGAAAAGCAACTAAAAACTATCCGAAATAGAGGAGGGAGAGTGGAAAAAGGACGAACTGCGAGGAGATGGAGGGAAAGCATGTGTAGAAAGAGCAGGGCAGGCAGTGTGCGAAAGAGCGAGAGAGAGAGGAAAACAAATTAAAAAATTGTTGAAAGAGGCAGCATACTACACAAAAAAAAAACAGAAAACACTGAAGAAGGAGCAGAAAGGCAGTGGGTGGGAGGGGGGAGAGCCATGCGAGAAGAGTGAGAAAGAGCAAGCAAGACAGAGAAAGGGAGAGAGAGATGGAAAGTCAGAGTAAGAGAGGGGGAGTGTAAGAGTGTGAGTGAGAGGCACTGAAAGCACTTGGCTGCTTCATTTATTGATGTGTAGCGAGTATCCCTATGATTGCCTTTTCAGAAAAACTATAAACCTCCCCACTACCCACCTCCACCCACTGCCAGCTCCCCCATCCATCCACCACTCTCTCTCCTCCTGATATCCTCTTGTACACTGATTGCTTCATTTTTTATACTTCATCCTGTTCCTCTATGCCTCCCACCCACTCTCAACATTTTGTTTCACTTATTTACACACACACACTCGCACACAGAAGCAGCAAGAAAGATGAAGAAAAATCTAAAGAGAGGAGTTACATATGTATACACCCCCTCCACTATATCGTACATATTTTCACCATTTTTCCCATCAGCTTTTCCTAAGAGTCTTTCTCTCTGACTGTCTGTCTCTCAGCTTTCTTTCATATTTTTGAATATTTTTTTCGCCATTCTTAATTAAAAAATCTTCAGACATGAGTTGGCTCTTTGCGATGCCTGTCAAATATATAACCAATGATCAAAAAATAGAAACGATTAAGGTATGCAGATGATAAGGAAAAGTACTGCAGCCGGAACTCGACACTGAGGCAGCCTTAAACTACTTTCAAGCTGTACCCAAAAAAAATTCAACAAAAATAAATTCAATGGCTTACATTATGCTATATTCAAGGGCGAATATATCTACCATAATTGTTGTTAATTTAATTGTTAATTTAAATATATAATTTATAGAGTTTCGAATATTTTAAAGCTATCAAAAGGAAGTCTACTCTTTTGTCAATAAAACTTACAAAGAGAGACTTAAGCAGACATCGAATAGGCAGCTGCCCCCAAGAGAATCTTTCATAGATGTACATTTATGTAAGTATGTATATATGTATGTATGTAAATCTACTACCCCATACCCGCTTGTGTAGCTTTGTTTAAGTATCTTTAACCCATCAAAAGCACTCATCCGGTTTGGCCAGCAAAGTACAAACAAAAAAATCAAACTAAATAAATAAGTAAATGTATTTATGGTATTGATGTGGTATAAATGGTGTAGCATAAATGCTGTAGTATACATGGTGTAGTATAAATGATGTAGTATAAATGTGTAGTACTATATCCGTTAAAATGTACGTGTGTCAGAGAGAAAGACAGAAAGAGAGAGCAAAACTATTGATGCACCAAAAAGTCATTTGAAAGTCGCACAAAACTCTGTAAGGGACAATGCTCGAGGGGTGGGTAAAATGTAAAGCATGCAGGGGATGGAGGTTGGAAATGCAGGTAAAGAAAGAAAATCCATTCAAAGGAAATGCACTTGTCAAAAAGGTAAAGACAAGGCATTAGATGGAGAGAATGTGGGAGTGTGGGGGAGAGTCAAAGAATTGGGTTTGCATGTTGTGAACTCAGAACTCTGAGGCGGAGAGCAGAGACTCTGATGTGGAGAACCAGTGAACAGAGACTCTAAGGGGGAAAACAGCAGAACAGAGACTCTAAGATGGAGCACAGCAGAACAGAGACTCTGAGGTGGAGAGGGAGGAGAGCCATGACTGCAGATAAGTGTGCAAGAGATTTACATTTACCGAGAGAGAGATTGTTAACCAAAGATACTTCATTTTGTATAGAAATTAGTGGATAAGGTAAGCCAGTGGGAATCAGGAATCTGAAATCAGGAAAGTAAATACATTTCTGAGAAAACTATAATATTCCCTTGGCTCTAAACAGACCCTTCTGGTTGCTCAGAGAACACACAATTTTGTAAGCTTATTTCTGTAGAATATTAAATGAAAAGATATGCTTCCAATTATGCTTTGAGGTTTGTATTCTGTGGAAGATCTTCAGGCAAACAAAGAGCTTGACATATGTGTGTAGTAAATATTTTTCGTATTCCTGAATATTCCTGAGAATAAAATGTAAATCTCGTTTATCAAATATGGCTCATTATACACATCATTATTGCCAATAAATTTATTGATTATAACTGATTGCTAACAGCCTATAAAAAACACAATTCAACAATCAATACTCATCAAATATCCTTATCAAAAATTCCTTCAGCATTATCCCTATACTATCCCTATACATATAACCCTATATAATTCTAGCAGCTGCATATATGGTACATGGGAAAATATGCTGCTGCTCGCCAGCTAATCATTCGCACAGAATTTCGGGTCACCGCGCCAGAAAGTATGCAATAGGGAAAGTTTTGTGTTGATTTGCCACCACCCCACACCACACCAACCCACAGCAGCAGCAGCAAAGACAGCCCTGCCAATAATGAGACCAGGCCGAGAGGGTGACATTAGAGGGGTCGGGGTGCCCATATATGTACATGTATGTACTCGTGAAAAGCTGAAGGAAAAAGCGCATCGAAAATGGCAACAAAGGACACACACACACACACAGAGCCAAAAACAGGCAGAGCAACAGAGAGAGAGAGTGAGACAGAAACGGGCGTGAAAAATAAAATGTCAAAAGTGTTTACGTTGTCTCTTACCCATTCTAACATACAGTCAAACATACATTCATATATATGTACATATGTATAGCCAAACTCTTGCCACTCTTTGGCTGTATATACATATCTATATATATATAGATATCTGTGATATCTATGGAATAAAAAATTGTTATAGGGGGCGGTAGGACCAAAAAGCCAAAGCCCAGCATCAGTATGGAGGCCCAGGCGCAGGGATGGCCGGGCCAGCATTCATTATATGCAACAACATCAAAATGTTGTCGACGTGGCAAAAGACGCAACGCGATGGGAAGCGATGCGATGCGATGCGACGCAGGACGCCAAACGCGACAGCAATAACACTAAAAACTAACAGCAACAAAAACTACACCAAGAACTACTACTATATATGGAATATCCTAAACCCCCCACCCAACAGCCTCGCAGGACTCTTTGCCAGCAAAAACTTACACACAATGAGGACGACAACGACGACGACGACGAGGACGACAAACGACGTTCGAGACGGCGACAAAGCTACAACAACAACAACATTCCAACAACAACAACAACACTCCAACAACAACAAAAACACTCCAACAACAACAACAACACTCCAACAACAAAACTTCAACAACAACAAGAACAACTCACCAACAGGCATACACCAACAATATCAGCACAAAAATACACCAACAACAACAACAATACGGAACTTGTATCAAAAAAAAATCGACCAAATTTTTTGGCAAGCAAACAAAAATATTTGCCACTGAGCAGCCGTAAAAAAAAAGAAGAAGAAGTGGAAAAAAAGGAGCAAAATAAACCGTACATAAAACTAAATAAGTAACATAGTAGGGGGGGGAGGTTGGTGGGCACGGTGGCATAAAAAGCAGCTCAAAAATGATGGCAAAGAGAGCAGAGAGAGAGCCGCCGAGTCAAATGCAAGAAGATAACCAAAGAACTAAGCATTACAGGGTAACACAAAAGCGACTATGATCGAGATACTCAAATATGGAACATATTTTTTAATAGGGATTCCCCAAAAGTTACAAGTAATTACTATTAATTTTGTTTAAAAATCTAAGAGAAGGTACTAGTTTTGTTAAAATATTTATATCAGGTAATACCCAGAATATATCTAGCATTGGAATATTTTTTAAGAATTTTAGAGATATGAACTTCCAGTAGGGGTTAGTTGCTTTTATGCCGCTTCATGGTCCATCAGAACTCAAAATATTTGCACATATTTTATAGAATTTTATATAAGTATTCCAATTAAAGTTGGAACAACTTTAGCCACATTCTTATAGTCATCCCTTTAGTCAGTTACCAAAGAACCCATGACAGATATCACCCTACACTATATATGGCACCGTAGATCGGAACAATTACACAAATTAACACACATTACCGTAACCAAAAAAAAAGTTCCATAAAAGAAATGCAAAAGAAAGGTGAAATGAGAGTTCGGCTGAGTAACCCCTTTTGTGCCAGCACAGTAGTAGTAGTAGGAGGAGGAGTACTAACCCCTCCCCCATCACCCTACACTGCTGGCCAACTGCCATGACTAACCCAACTATTGCCGCTGCTTGGCCTCCCCCTTCCCCTTCCCATTTCTTTCTTTCTTTCTTTTGTGCGACGTTCGATGAAGGCTACTCTACTGGTGAGTGCAGTGTTGCTGGGGGGGTAAGCCTACGTCTGCGTCGACAGAGCAGAGCAGAGCAGAGCTCTGGCGTCATCGGACAGCAGAAAAATGGCAGTTATCGGCGCCAATGCATGGGCACACACACTCAAGCTGTAACTGTGACTGTGACCGTAGCTGTGACTATGCAGCTACAGAGAGAGTGAAAAGAGTAACGGTGACTGTGACTGTGACGAGAGTAACGCTGACTGGGCCACGTGACCAAAAGCGAAGCGCAAAGTTTCGGCAAAAAAGGGACCAACCGACCGACCGACCGACCGAACGCAACGCAACGCAACGCGACGCAACCGAAGAACGCAGCAGCGAAAACGAACCGAAAAAAGAAAAAAACACAAGCAAACAAGAACAAAAACGAAATGCCAGCTTCGCTGCCTGCCTGGCTGACTGCTGCTGCTGCTGCTGCCCAATGGGTCTCTCACCCTCACTCTCTCTCTCTCACGCTCTCTCATTCACACACGCACACACAAATACACTCGTGCGCTCAAAGCTCCCTCTGCTGCTGCTGCTGCTGCTGCTTCTGCTGCACTGTGTGCAATGCCTCTGCTGGCGCTGCCTCTGCCTCTGTCGCTGCCTTTGCCTCTGCCTCTGCCGTTTGCTGTCGAAAGGGGGCGATTTTTGCTGTTTCTTCTTACTCCCCCCCGCCACACCCGTTGGACACCATTCGCAACTCCCCGGCTGTTTGTTTCGTTTTTGCTTTGAACGCAGCACAAAACAAAAGCAACAACAACAACAACAAGCAGTAACAAAGCAAAAGCGAAATTTTTTGTTGTATGTTTTTTTTGTTTGTTTTTGTTTTTTTTATTTTTGCAGCTGCTGCCAATTGTTTTTGGCCAATCACAACGTAGTGCAGCGTCGCATGTGGGCGGGGCCTAAAAATGCAACCCCCGCCAACCGTCAGCCCGTTGCCGTGCCGTGCCGTGCCGTGGCCACCCGGTGCTGCAGGTGGACGGCAGCGCTGCCACCTTTGCCACATCCACTGCCACCTCTGCCACTACCTCAGCTGGTTGTCCAAAAAATTGTTTGACCTAAGCCCAAAATACAAAAAAAAACAAAAACAAAATGACCAAAAGCAAACGTAAAATGAATGAGGGGGCGAGAGATAGAGAGTTGCAGGAGACGGTGAGGGAGGGGGTTTGCTCTAATCGAAGACAGTAATGGATGCAGCGGGGATGTGCTTAGGGTAAGGATAGAGTTAAGAAGAAAGCAGGGGTACACGTACATATATTTTTTACATTTAATATTCGTAAGTTAGTTGCGGCTTTAAGCAAAAAAATACAAATAAACAAACAAAAATGATTATAAAATAAAATAATTTTAAAGGCAAATTAGTTGCAAATTTAGTTTAAATTTAAATTGCTATTTTTTTTGTTTAATTTTCAGAGTCTTTTAAATAAATAAACTACGCAAATTCTTTTAATTAATTTGTGTAAAATATATTGAAAGCAATTTTTAAGCAACAAATTTTGTGCTAAAATTTCTACCAAATGCCTACCCAATTATATATTTCTCTTATTATTTATTTAGCTATTTTTAACATAAAAAAACAACACACATTTGGCAGCTTAAAAAGCTTATTCTAATTGATTCAAACTTCCTTGTAACTTGATATGCTTTAAATCTGTAATAAAAATGGAATTAAGAAAGAGTTCAGCCCAAAAAAGTTAAACCAAAGTTAAAGTTTCTCCTTAAGTTTTCCTCTTCTCTTTTTATTTTTTTGGATTTTCCTCTTTTTGTTGTTGTTGGTTTTCCACTTTTTTTCTGTTGTATTTTCTTGTTTTGTTGTTGTTGTATTTCCCTCTTTTTGTTGTTGAATTTTCCTATTTTTTGTTGTTGTATTTCCCTCTTTTTTGTTGTTGAATTTTGTTGTTTTTTTTTGGGACTTGCTCGCTTTTTATTTTGTTGCTGTTGTTGTGTGGCTTTTAAATTTGGAGCTCGCGAATTTTCCGCTGGCGTAAAGTTTTCACTTTCCTTTCGTCGGAGGGGGGGGCCCACAATAAATACTTGACGCCATCTTGCAAGGGTGTGAGTGAGTGTGTGTGTGTGTGCGTGAGTGTGTTTGTATGACTTTGAAAGTCAAAGAAAAGTGCCAACAACAACACACAGAGAGTGAGAAAGAGAGAGAGAAAACTGCAGCGGTAACCCCAACTGTGAGCCGCAATGAAAAGCGTCTACTGAGTGGGTGGTGGAGTAGGAGGCGGATGCCGGAAAACACTTGAAATTTTCCGCCAAACAATGTGACAATAAAGTCAGTTGAAGAACTCTGATTATGAATAAACAAACGAAGGGGGCTGTAAATTGAGCGCATTTAATTGTTTAATTTTGGCCAAAGGAATGAGAAAAGGAATCATGTTGAATATGAATCTACAAAATGTATGCAAATTAGCATACTTTAAGGGCACATGGTGTGTGTGTGTGTTGCATGCAGCATGCAGACAGACAATGCCGCAGCAGTTGTAGCACTCCTCTGGCTGTGGCGACGGCGGCGAAGTCTCAAATTTTATTTGCAGCTATTTTTTGTGCACAATTTAATGCCCATTTTGGATGCGCTTAATGTTTGCCCAGTTATCTACACTATATATGTATATATATATGTATTTGCGGAGTATGTCTGTCTGTCTGTATGTGTGTGTGGGTTTGCATATAAGACAGCGCAAGTTTCAGTACAGACAGAGGAAAAAGAAGCGAGAGAGAGAGAGAGTGAGTGAAAGTTTTGCTCCTTTTTCTTGCATTTTACTCTATTTGTTTTGTGTCTGTGTGGCACTCAGACACTTGCAGATACATTATATTATATATACATATATATATATTTATATAGATGTGTGTGTGTGGCTCTGTCTGTGGCCATATATCGGTGGCAAAGTTTTCAATTTCGCTTTCAGCATAAATATGCTGCCGAGCAGTCGAGACTCGCTTGTTGCCACTCGCTGCTCTGCCCCGCCCCGCCCCGTTCCGCCTTTACCCCACCGCTTGTGCCATTTGTTCGTTTGAACGTTTGTGCTCTTGGGCACCCCCCTATCCACGCCCCTACCCCCACTGGATGTTTGTCTGCATTATGACCCACTTAAGTGGCTTTATTACGAAGGTTACAAAACTTTGGCTAGGCTTCGCCTCCCAACGCCAGCCCCTTCCCTACCCAGTCGCCTCTGCTGCTGCTCCTGCTGATATGGAGATGCACTGCTGTCTGATATCAACCGACAAAAGTTTTTAACTTGATTTAATGAGTTTTAATTGCCGCTTGACGCTAGCCAACTTCTCAAGTGTGTTAATTAAATTTTTCGCCTCTGCTTCCTGTGAATGCCACCCTGTACCCTCCTGCCATCCGATCGGGCACATGTACTACATACATATATGCATTTGTATCTGTATCTGGCAGATACATCAACTATCTTTGCATGCCATGTCATCACCAGCTCCTGCCTGCCTGCCTGCCTGTCTGTCATACCTGCACAAATTGTTATTTTGTTCATCATTTTGTTTGTCGCTCTCGCACTACCCCCCAATCAAAAGCATTTCTAAATATTCGTATCGTATTTATGCAGTTTCCACATCGCACATACAAATATTCTTAATAAAACTGTCAATCAAGCCAGGCAGGCAGTCAGGCAGGCAGGCACCAGGCGCCACAAGGCTAGGAGGCAGGAGACAGTAGGCAGGGGACACTAGGAGGTAGGCAGGAGGCAGGGCACAGGAGACACTAGGCAGGGGACAGGAGACATTAAATGGAACGACATTTAGAATAGAGCCAACAAGACTGTCAAAGTTCTGCTACACCGCCCCTCTCCGTAACCCTCCTTCCAGCTGGCATCGTACCCCCAAAAAAACGAACTAACAACGGATCAGCAGGACACAAAAGTTAGAGCCAATAAATAATATAATAGGCTTAATAAAAAATAAGAAATAATTTCTTGAAACAAAGAAAAGTATTACTATTATAAATTAGAAATATTATTTTAGATTTTACAGCCGCATTTCTTTAGATTAAAAAAAAGTCGCAAGTGTCTGAATTCACTCTAAAATAATAGTTATTATTTGATTTAGATTCGCTCTTAGATGCTCTAAGTTCCTCCATTGCCAGTAACAAATTCATCATCAAAGAAACTCTGCTAGAAAATATCAGGAATTATCAACGACAAGCTACATAAGTAAAATGCCATAAAACTTGTATTTGAATTATTTAAACTATTCTTTAGCATCGAAAACTATAAGCAGAATAAACCAAATGAAGTATAAAATATATTTTATACACTTCAAAGTTCGCATATATAGTAGAGGCCATATAGGTAGGTGTTAGAACCTCTTTTTGTTCGCTATTGTATGTTAATATATTTCACAATTTAAAGTAACTTTTGGGTAATCAAATAACACCTTCCCTATATGGTCTATAACTGCTGAGGATAATCAGTTTCGCTTTGCCATTCAAAAAGGAAACAGTAAGCCAAAGGCTGAGGGCTGTATCCATGTGGACTTGGCAGTATCATTATCATCATCATTATATATATTCATTCATATTCATTCTCCAAGTTCTCTTGCTTTTATTTGCATTTGATTTTCCGTCTTTTGTTTTATAACATTTTTCATTATTTAAGTTTTTAAGGAGAGTCTAAATGGTGCCATTGCCATTTGCCAGTCTGGTTTTCTTCATTTGGTTTATTTAAGCTTACTAAAACCCAAATAAATTGTATAAATTGTGTAAATTATTGTCAAATAAATAATTATTTGAAATATTATGTATTATTTTTATACATTTATTTGTAATAAATGAATATTTTCGATATTTTCTAGGCATTTTTCTCTTGGCTGGCAATCTTCGAAGAGGTTGTGAATGAGGCAGCTCTTCCTTGATTCAAGTCTCTGGCCAAGTTACGATATCCTACACAGCGCAGCAAATATTCGAAATACTTTAAGCTTTGAAATTACCTTCGTTCCTTCTAGGCCTTATTCCTTTTTTTTGGCTAAAATCATTCAAAGGGTATGCCCTTTGCCCATCAATTGGGATTGCCTTAAAGGCAGCTGGCACTGTGTACTGGCTGTCTCGCGGGTAGTCTCTGTCCCCACCTTTGGATTCATTGCTTGTGTCATTTGGCAAATTGATTTCATTTGAGGACACCTGACAGGCAGTTTAAGCACCCCTCCCCACCCCCCACCAGCAGTCGCGCTGTCATCGAATATTTGTTTAGCGTCAAGTGAAAGTTTTTCCAACATGTTTGTAGTGATTCTTTCTTAGTGATTTTGTGTTTTTTTGGAGGAAGGGGATAGCGTTGGTAGGGGGGTCTAGATCTGTGTCTATGTCTGTCTTTCACTCGCTTTGTTGGGCCTCTCTTTCAGTTGTCAGCAGCATGTTGCTAGGAGAGACCCATATTGACGCTAATTAGACACTCAATAAGTGTGGGTCTCTGCCTCTGCCTCTGGCCGGCCTCTGGGTCGGTCTCTCTCTCTCTCTCTCTCACTCCAGGCTTATTAATGGAGTGGCAGCAGGCAGCACAGCCAGTTGTGGTTGGATGTCGGCAAATAACAAAAGGCAACATTTTTGCCTACACTGGCAACATGTTGCAGGTAGCTTGTTGCTGCTGCCGTTGTGGCTCCTTTTTGTCGTCTTCATCTGGTTTTGGTTGTGGCCCTGCGGCATTGGCGGCATGTGAACAACAGAATGTGTCATGTTGTTCTTGTTACCCCCTCCCCCCCACCCCATCCACTCGTTGTTGTTGTTTGCGCAATCGATTTGTTGTTGGTGTTCAATTAATTGTACTCAATGGCAATGTTGCACTGTTGCTACTGTTCGTTCAGCTGTTTTGCAACACACTCTAACTTATGGGGGTTTTGGGTATTATGAACAGCAGCCAACAGTTGTACAGATAAGTCTATAGTTTTGGTTCAAATGATGACTTAGACCTGCTTCAGTTTTCACAAGCTTTTGGCAGTAAGATTTTGTACGAATTGATTTGGGTGCTCCGGGTGTCGCAACTTTGTAGCTGGCGACAGTGTTTCGTTCCCAATCGTTCCGCGACTGTTTTGCACGTGATATAAAATTTTGAAAATTGAAATAATTTAACTAAATATGATGCATATGTATATCTAGTAGATATACATAGTAGATATTTTAAATAGTTATTTATATTATTTTTATTTTTTTATTATTTTATTTTTTTATTTTATTTAATTTTTATTTTTATAGATATTTTTTAGCTTAAAAGTCTTCCGATGTACCCTCATATCAATCTTTTACCATATTAATCAATTTATTGTAGAAAAACCTGAACAATCTTTATCTCAAAAGTACCCTCTGATATCTGCTCAAGTGTATTAACTGCTTCGGCTTGAACTTCCTTATTTTTTGTTGGTTTTCTGCTGATGTTTTTGCCTGGCGCCAATCGACGATCGTTCATCGAATTGAAAGCGACGGCGGCATTGAAGATGGACCACAGCCGCCCCAACCACCCGCTCTGCCAGAGATTACAATCAGCCCAGCAACAAATTACAATTTATATAGAAAAATAAATTTGTACTATTTGCCCCTGTTCCCTGTCCCCTGCACCTGTTCCCTGCAACAGCAGCTTTCATTGTCCCGCCTCTCGGGTGGTCCTCAAACAAATACAAAATAAAAAAATGCTACGCCTGTCCTGTCATTGTTCGCTTTTTGGCTGGCTCCCGAAGTATAGATAGCAGAAACTTTCAGTGGCTAAGCATAGAAGATATATTCAGTTGATATCTGTTGGAATTATTTCTACCGATGAGGCTGATGAAGTTTGGCATCTGAATTGTTGATTTCCATTGATCTTTTTGCCTGAGTCACAGCCTCCACTCCCCACCCAGACACCATTGGGAGCTGACTATCTCTGTCTGCAGCCAAAGGGAAGATGCTTTTTAATTAGCCAACAACAAGCAGCATCAGCAGCAAGACAAAGAAAATCCCCAAATGCCGTGGATGCCCGAAATCAAACAGCAACAACAAGAGGCATATAAGTTTGGTGGGGCACACACAGAGAGAGAGAG
The DNA here is from genome assembly GCA_009664405.1 of Drosophila bifasciata. Classification (NCBI taxonomy): domain Eukaryota; kingdom Metazoa; phylum Arthropoda; class Insecta; order Diptera; family Drosophilidae; genus Drosophila; species Drosophila bifasciata. The sequence goes on from CM019041.1 coordinate 35,874,421, forward strand.
GAGTAAAGGTTTGCCCAAGAAGAAGGTGCTGGCTGCCACAAAAATGCTGCAAGCGAAATGAGGCGACGAAACACGAAACCCAAGATAGAATGCGCGCTGGATGGAGGGGGGGAGGTGGCAGCATTCCCTGCCACTTGCTACTTGCCACTTTCCGCCTTTCAACCCAAAAGACAACTTCATTTTTGTTGTTCCACCGTCTGCCGCAGGGCGGTTGTCGGGGGGTCATGCAAAAGTGTTAATGGCGGCTAATAAGGCGAGGCAAAGGACGAACCCAAAAGGCGGCAGAGACGCCGACACAGGGTGCGGCGACGGGGGTGCACAGACGGTGACGCTGATGGTGACGAAGACGTAGACGTAGACAGCGACTGAGACGGTGGCAAAAGACAAAGTCAGGGAGGCGGAACGTCGCCGAATGACATTAACAAGCGTGATAACAAAAAAAAAAAATAAAAATATAACAAAAAAAATATATATAAAGATGAAGACGTTGCAAAAAGGGCGTGAAAAAAATAATAAGAGAAAGAAAAAATCGCAGAAAGGAAGGAGGATTTTGCAAAACGAAAAAGAACAATTGAGCTGGAGGTGGGTGGCAAAAGGTAGTGTGGGAGAAAGTGCTACAAGAAATGAAAAAAAAATTGGTTACAAATGGAAAGAAAATGTGGCGGAAAGGGAGAGGCTAGAGGTACAAATGGCAGAACAACACATATTTAATTGAGCGAAAGGAATTACAAGAAAATGTGCTCTGTAAATGAAAAAAAAAAAACAGTAAGAATATTATATCATCAGAGAAAAGAGAAGTTAAAAAATATTAAAAATAACAACAACAAAAAGAAAAGTTCACAATATTAAAAGGAAAAACTGAAAAGTTCACAATATTAAAAATAAACACAGATAAAAAAAGATAAGTTTAAAACTATCAACAGAAAAAGATAAGAGAAGCTCAAAAAGTATTACCGCATCGCAGTCGGTAGGATTCGAACCTACGCTCCCAGAGGGAATCTGATTTCTAGTCAGACGCCTTAACCGCTCGGCCACGACTGCTCTTGCGTCGGATGCTGTCTAACGAGCTTCAAAGTTTTAAAGCGTATTAATGTTAGCTGCTGGCATGGAGATTTTACTATTTATAAAGAAATTCCAAAAGCTTATAAAATATCTAAAAATTATAATTTAAGCATTTAATTAAACAAAAAAAAACAAAAGAAATAAAGTGGTATTAAAATGAAGCATAATGAATCTTCATTTAGTAGCATTTTGTTCACACATATAGTAGTATGTAATTATCTCTACCAATCAGAGCAAACTTTCACAATTCCCGAAAAATATAAAAGCAATCTTTTTGGGTTGGGTTTTGCCATCATTCCGATGCCAATTGATATGGAAATTTTCGCGCATGTAATACCAAAGAAAGAGAAACATAAATGTCGAAATATGTTTGTTGGTTGTCCAAAAGCAGATCAAAACTATTTATCACTGTTGCAGGTATCGCAGGTATGGGCAACATTAGATCTGGAAAAAAAACACAAAATATAGAAACCCACAGAGGATACAAATTAAAGAAACTAAAAACAACAACACACACACACACAGAGAGAGAAATAAAGTTTTGTGCAAAAAAATTTGTTGACCTTTTTTGGTTCATTGACTTGCGAGAGAGCCCCCCGTACCCCTAGGTAGCAGCATCAACTATAAACCTATCTATCCATCTAACTATCTATCAAATTTGCTTAAATTTTAATTTTTTGCTAACAAGATTTTTTTTTTTTTTTTTTTTTCTTTTTGCGAGTGGCTGCTGCTGCTCTGCTGCTGGCACATAAAAATTAATTAAAAATCATAAAAGAAAGCGCCGTTAGCATTAGGCTGGTATCTTGTATCTGACAGTGTGTTTCTTCTATAGTGCGGCGGTGGGGGTACGGGTGGGGTAAGTTCAATGTATCTGCTAGATACACGCACTTGCTGCTACCCCCCTCGGATAAAGTTGAATCAACTTTTGTTTCAAGTTCAACGCTCTACGCACTCCGGGAATAAATACTCTATTGAGCGGATAGGTACAGCGAATAAGAGTTGGAAATGGCAGATAGATGTATATATATATAGCATATCTGTATAGTTGAATGCGCATTCAGTTAATTGAATTTATATGTTTTAAATGTTTATAATCTATCAGCATTATTAGCAGCAGGTTTATATTTTTTTGTATATTTTTTAAGCACTGAATATTTTTCTCTATTTTTTATTTGTAACTTTCATGATTTTTCTAGCAATTAAAAGCATCAAAATTCTTAGCTATAATACTATTATTATTTATTTATATTTTAAACACTTTATTATAATTCATTCGGTTTTTTTTATATATTTTTTTAGCCGCGTATTCAGCGTATCCAAACTTTGCCACTGCCACAAATTCAGGCCTGCTGCTGCCACGCACAAATTTGCGTCACAACTGCGCTCAGCCACAGCCTTGACAATGAAAATACACCCAAAAAAATAAAATACAACAAAAACAAAAACAACAGCAAAGAAAACCAATAAAAAGTGGCAGCCGGTTTCAGGTCTACGGCCTCGGGTCTTTTTTTTTGGGCTCCTTCGGGTCAGCGCATCGCATCGGTCGCCTTGAGTGCGTCGCACTCGCAGTTCAGTTCAGGGTTCAAAGTACTTCGATATATATAACAATCCTTATACATATACATACATATATTTGTGTGCATATATATACATAGTATAGTGGTGAAAATAATCAATAAATGAACTGTAAGACGCCAACACAGAGGCACTGAGGCAGAGAGACAGGCACGAGGCACGAGAAAATTTTTGGCTGGCATCTAATTAGAAATTTAAGGCAAGGATTCCGCTGCTGCTGCTGCTGCCGCCTTCGCTGTCTATTATTTTAGCATTGCTCAAAATAATCATTTATCTTCTTAATCGCTGCTTGTCAAGCCGCTGCCGCCAGTCGAGGGGTCTCCTTCAGTCTCAGGATGGTGGTGGAGAGGAGCAGCAGCGAGGTTCTCCTTCAGTCTCAGGATGGTGGAGAGGACCCGCGAGACTGCCACCGAGAGATAGAGAGAGAGACGATGCCGTGGCAGCTGCCAAATGTTTTTGTCTGCCTTCCGTCCGTTCGTCTCCTCCATCGTCTGCGTTTACTCTGCCGTTAAATTAGAGGCAAACTAAAACTATGCAGCGGTATCTGTCTAAAGCTGCCACACTTCACTCAGTTTACCCCTCCTTCTCCTGTTCTCCTACCCCAACCCTCTGACACACCATCAAATGTCTTCCGCTAACCCTTTTTGGCCATCATTGGGGGGCCTGCATCGCCAGGCATTTTGCTGTATTTTTGGGACACTTTTTGACGGGTTTTTTTTTGGCATTTTTTATTAAGTTGTGATTTAGTAGGGGCCTGACAACGAGAGGACATCATATTTATGGATGAATTTGAGTTTTTTGATGGATGGGCATTGCCGAAGCAAATCCTCCAGCTTCGTAAATGATCTGCAGTTGATCGCATTATTTTATATAATTTTTTTACATTACTAAATAATATTTATACACACTTTTTCAGACTTTTTCTGTCAGTTTGCGTTTTGGTAGGCTCAGCAGAATTTTTAAATCGTTTAAATCGGGGCGGAAATTGCGTTGCCGAATGGCCAATGGCCTGACGCTTCCTACCCTCACGACCTACCCCAATAAAAGAAAATGGCAAAATGGAGTAAAATAAATAAGGAAAATTAAGGGAAAGGGAATAGAAACTGGCAGAACGTTTTCATGTATTTTAGAACTATTTTTATACTATTTTAAACTATTTTATATGTATATGTATGCATAAAAATAATGCTTAGAAGTGCTTCTGAATCGGTAAATAAAGCATAAACTTTTGAATGGTTGCTAAAGGGGGGCTCCCCCTTTAGTTCATCAAATTATATGGCAACCCACGCAATTAAAATATCTATAAATAATCGTATCGATAGGTTGAAATAAGGTGAGATAAGGGTAAATCGGTAACCCTTTAGCCAGCCATTGACTGGCGGCGCGAAGTTACCTACTACTATGAGCAGTCGTGGCCGAGCGGTTAAGGCGTCTGACTAGAAATCAGATTCCCTCTGGGAGCGTAGGTTCGAATCCTACCGACTGCGTTTTGAGCCAGAATTCTTCTTTTTTGTTGTATTCCCATTCCATATCATCTATTCTTTTAATATGACTGACCGACTTCAATGACCCAAGAAACAAATTGTTAAAGGGAATGGGCGGTAGGGAAACAAATTCAAAAATATAATTAACCCCATATTGATTGAATTTTAAAGGCTTTTCAAGCACCGTCTGCCCCACCCGCTGAGCTTTGAAGTAAAGTTCGCCAAAAATTCAGCAGAGCTGAAGCCAGGCAGTGGATCATTGACCCCCCCGAGGCAATGAGGCAGACGAAGAAGTGGCATATCCAGAGAGATGCCAAACGCGTGATAGACAGGCGACGAGCGACGAGCGACGAGCGACAACTTGCGCAAATCGACGACAGAAATCAGAGCAACGCATGAAGCCGTGCAAAAAACAAAAAAAAAAATTCGCAACCCAAAAAAAAATAGAAAAAAAAGAAGAGAGAGACGAATGTTAGATACGCGTATCTTTCGGTTTGATTTCGGTTTTGGTTTTGGCTCTTGTTGTTTTGTGCCCCGCGAGATAAACGACCGACCGACCGACCGCTCAAACCCAAAGACTTTGACCCAAATTTGGCTCAAAGCCTGCGTTGATTAATCGACTTTTGCTCATCTGCACGAGAGATACCCAGAAGCGCAAAAACCAAAGAAAAAAAAAAAATTAGAATTTGCACAGCTTCCAGCTCCACGGGCTCAGCAGACCCAAGCAAAGTCCGAACTAATTGAGGAAATCGAATGTAAAATTATGTGAGCAGCAAGCCAAAACAACGAAAAGAAAAAAAATATTCGCACAGAGCCGTGACGCATGCATCTAATTTATGTGTATCTGCCAGATACGCGGATATACTCCGTTTGAACTTCACACGAAATTCAAAAAAAAAAGAGTTTCTGACCTCCACACATATGCAGAAATTTTCACTTTTGGCCACACACTAAAAACTGTTAATATGTCGAAATCTTAACTCGCCCATTAGTTTTTTTTTTGCAATCCAACTCCAGCAAACTCCCTGGCACCGTTTCCATCTGTCTTGGGTTGGGATACCTGGAAATTGTCACAATTCGAGCAGAGTTTGCTGTAATAATTATTTCAGCAATATCTGCTTGTGCCACAAAACAGCAGACACCACGACGGGGGCAGATACACCTGAGAAGTAACCCAAAAAAAAAAGTAGCTGCAAGAACTGCGATGATATGATGAGCCATGAGGAGCGGTAATTTTGGGGCAGTTTCATTTCATTTATTTTATTATATTTATTATGGATTTTAAAACTTTGCATAGCCATAAAAATAATAAAAAAATTTATAAAATAAATGCTACTTCCTTCTTAATTTTTAACAATTTTTTGTGATGGATTTTTATGAGTTTATCTGAGGACTAATTAATTTTTAAGAATTAAAATAAAATTTAATCTATGGGATAAGTATATATAATATAATTTTATGTATTTCAATCTCTTCTTAATTCCCTTCTTGAACTCTTTCAACTGTTTGATTTTTAATGAGTTTATAGTGGCGATAATTAATTTTTTGTAATTATATAAAATATTACAATAAATTTAAAACATTTTAGGAACCATTTAGAGTCGCAAGCCCTCACAGCTAGTGCTCCATAAATGTCTCTTAGTTTAAGTACTCTATTATTAGCTTTTATATTCATTATAAAAAATAAAATAAAAATCATTTAATGTGTGGCTAGGATTTCTACTATTACAATATTAAGACCCCATTAGCTGTGTAAAATAAACAACATAATTTCCAGCTATTTTTGTAATGAAACTTTTTAAGCTTTTTTAATATTTTATGGACTCTAGACCCTAGCCCGCAACATCTAAAAAACTTGGCTATAAAATGTATTTACATTTAATAAATAAAATAAAAATAAAAATAAAAATAAAACAAAATAAGTTGCACATGCGGTAAAAGTTTTGTTGGTTGCTGCATTTCAATGGCTAGGGTAGGGTAGGGTAGGGTAGTGTGGGGTACGGGCTACTGCCACACACTCTATAAGTCACAAGTTAAACGTTTGAGCTGGCCACGCCCCCAAAAATGGGGCAGACTACAAAACTGTCAGAGAGAGAGAGACAGGAGGCGGAGGCAGAAAGCAGAGGCAGGGGGCAGAAGCAGGGGCCAAAGGCTCGAGGCAGAGTCCCAAAAGGAGGGCTAAAAGGAAGGCTAGTGGGATGGTTGGATGAATGAAGGGAATGGCTGACTCAACTAGGGAATGGGGTACGGGGGGGAAGTGCAAAATGTTGAGAAATCATTTGCATAAAATAATTTTGCGTGTTTTGAGTAAATAAATTACAGAACAAGTGTAGGGCAGTCGCAGAAAGAGAGAGAGACACAGAGAGGTAGAGAGAGGCAGAGTAGCGAACTTAAGAAGAAGTAGTAACCGATATGGCTATGGAATACTGGCCACAGATATAGATACAAATACAAATACGAATGCAGATACAGATACAGATGCAAATGAAGATACAAATACAAATGCAGATACAAATAAAAATACAGATAAAAGTATAAATACAGATACAAATACAGATAAATATACAAATAGAGATACAAATGCAGATAAAGATACGAATACAGATACTTACATATGTATATACATATATATACACACCTGATCATAATAATAGGTACACCCATCTACTTCAGCTTTAAACTAACATAAAACTTTTTCTGTTCTATATTTAAAACTTCAAACTTGTTCCCACTTATTCATTGAGTATTTGTTTTACATAAAATAAACTTGATTTCAGTATAGGATAATGATATAACAGAAAATATTTCAGTTTTTACTTCAAAGTCAATATTTTGCTGATCAAAATAATAGGTACACTTTCAGTAACTCTTCAATATTAAGCGAATAGATTGGAAATTCTTGCCTTTTGACAATTAAATGTTAACTTCGTTTAGTTACAGTCAAAATATGAACAAATAACTATGTTTTTTTCTTACAAAAATGGATCAAGAGTCTCATTGTACAGAGGAAGAAACCTAATTGCCTCTTAGTCTAAAAAAAGAAGGAAAATCTATTCGGCACATTATTAAATGAATAAAAGCTCTTAGAATTGTATTCACAATACTTTTAAAAAGGAAAGCTAGTCAGCAAACTCGCGTAAAGCCACAGAAATCTAGCAAAACACTTGACCACTGCATTGATCCTTTTGAGCAAAATGACCAGTTTAAGTCGTAAAAGGCTATTGCAGCAGAAATTAAACAAGAATTTGGAGATCCAACGATGCGTATACGACTACAATAAGCCAACCTTCCAGGGAGAATAGAAAAATATGTTCTACCTATGCGCCAAAAAAAAAATATATCGATGGGGCAAACTTTTTGCTATAGGTCACAAAAAGACTGCGCAGGGTGCACCAGAGAGAAAAAAAGTGGAAAAAAAAATTTTATTAAGCGACGAAACTAAAACAATTATATTTGGGAATGATTTCAAAAGGAGTAAACGACCCCTTAAAGAAACAGATTTTTTGATCCAGGTTTCACCAAAAAAATTTTCAAACATCGAGGGGAGCAATTTAACATATGGGACTGCTTCACCTGGTACGGTGTATGTCCACTTTTCCCAGTCAACGAACAAAATGAACGCTCAGTAACACAAATCCATATTGGAGAGTGCTACTTTTACATTATACTAACGAAATAATGCCATTAAGTTGGGTATTTCAGCAATAGAACGACCCAAAGCCCACATCGACGTGGCTGACCAACTTGGTTGAGGACCAAAAAAGGCCGTATTAAAGTGTTCTAGTCAGTCTCCCCGACTTAAATCCATTCAAAACCTTGTGGGGAGATTTATAAAACGAATTAAGCAAAGTTTTCATTTCAAAGTAAGAAAAAACTATGGAAAGTCGTCCAAAAATTGAGGTACGAGAGACAGATAGAAACCGGCCAGACGCCTTTTTTAAAATATACCAAAAAAAATTAAAAAGCTGAGCAAAAAAAGGTTAAACACATTAGATATTAACTAGCAAACACTAATTAAGCAAACAAAAAATTTTATAATCTGTTAACGGATTTTTTTCATAAAAATACTGAAAGTGTACCTATTATTTTGATCAGCAAAATATTGACTTTGAAGCAAAAAAACTGAAATATTTTCTGTTATATCATTATCCTATACTGAAATCAAGTTTATTTTATGTAAAACAAATACTCAATGAATAAGTGGGAACAAGTTTGAAGTTTTAAATATAGAACAGAAAAAGTTTTTATGTTAGTTTTAAAGCTGAAGTAGATGGGTGTACCTATTATTATGATCAGGTGTGTATATATTGTATTATAGTATTGGAAAGCACTGAGCAAAAGTTATTCTTCTTCAGGCTGTCTGAATGGAGTTTGTTGCAAACAAAAGATACAAATGTAACTACATGCATATCCACAACTTACCTCCCCGATCAACCACATGCATAGAAGTGGACATGCACCCCCCACCCACCACCCATCGACTCTTCCGTTTCTTGATAACATGTCGTTGAGCAATTAATAACGGATTATGAGGCGACGACTACGATGACGATGACTCCCACTAGCGTTGACAATGCGGAAACAAAAAACAAAACAAAAATATCAAATGGCATAAATAAGAGGAGCGGCGACAAAAGTGACGACGAGAGCAAAATACATAGGTGGCATAAGCCCCCCGCCCCCCTATCTGACAGCATCTTTTGAGATTCACACTTTTGTGGACAAAGAATACGAGATACGAAAAAGAATAAAAATAAAAAAAGTAGCGAGTAAATACAAACAGTAACGAGTGCATGCGGACCCACAAGATACCCGCTAGAACTGGGAATTTTTAAACATTTTTGGGATGCTAAGTAAAACAAGTCCCCACAATTTATTTTTACACTAGATATAGTTCATAAGTGTTGTATATTTCAAGTGGATTATTCAAATATTATTTCTATATATTTTTGATATTTTTTAGCGTCTGTATTTCTCGACTTAAGTCGTAGACAACATACCCTTGGCGTCGACTCCACTGACTGCTGGGTATGGCGAAGCAAAGTAAAGCATATCTATGCGCTACAAATGTATCTTTCATCATTGGCTACCTCTACCTCTACCCCTGCCCCTTCTACTACCCCTAACCTCAACCCTGGACTGCACTGCACTGCACAGCTTTTCTTTTTCTCTGTGCTCTGGGCGCTCTCTAGCCTTGGCGCTGCTGCCAGGCTTTTAAGCTGATGAAAAGGAAAAATTTCCCAACCATTCAAAGTCCAAAGTTTTCTTTCTTTTGAGACGTCATTTCTTTCCCCCAACCCCCCTCGATTTTTATTTTTCTCTTTTTTTTTACTTGTTTTTTTCTTATTTTGGTTCTTGTGAAAAGCGTAAAAATTGCTGTAGATTAGCCTCGGTGATGGCGACAGCCACAGACACAACATTGTTGGGAGGTAGGTTGAGGGACATCTCATATGAGTGTTGGGCATTAAACCTCCAAAGTTCGTACTCAAAATGATAGCTGAATGGAGTAGAGGGAATAGATATTTGATGGGTACATAGGAGTATGCTTTAGTATGTTAAATTTCCTTGATTTTGGCAAGGAGAATGTTTTAAAATAATAATAAAAAAATATACAAACAAAGCCCGATTTTAATGAGAAATTTATAATGCCTCAATGGAGTACTTCAAGCTGGTAAATAAAGGTGTACAAACGAGTGTTTTTTTACATTTTTAAATGCCGTAAATATCTATCGCTGTTTGCTTCAGAATTTTATGGATCTTCGAACCTTCTCATACACCTTCTCATGTATCTCTGGTTCCATTCCCTCACCCAAAGAAAACCTTCTAAAAATCCTTTAAAAGTCCCTTTTAGTTCGACGAAATTTCCCATCTTCAGATGCTGCTGCCAAAAGCCTTTTGCATAATTCTTTAAATTATAAAATAAAAAAAACAAGCAAAGCAACAAAAATAAATAAAAAAATATAGGTATATGGAAATTCCACAGCTGGGGAGGCTCCGGAGCAGCTTCCTCCCTTACTCCTTGTCCACCACACTAGCTCTCTCCCTCACTCCTGGGTACCCCCACCAGCTCTCTGTCCCACTCCTTCCCTGCCCACTTTCCCTGTCCCCTATCCCCTGCTCACCCCTGTCCGACCATCCTGTCAAGTAAATTCTATTACACTTTTCGTATATTTCTTTTGTTTTTGTTGTTGCTATTGTTTTTGTTGTTATTTTCTGTGCCTTTTCTTCGTCTCATTTTATGTGCGTCTTGTGATTTTTTTTTGTTTTTTTCTCACAATTTTTCGTTGTTATTTTTTGGGTAAATTTTTTTTATTTATTTTTTATGTGCAGCTCTCTCAAGTGCAATATGCAGGCCTCCCAGTCGGTTTTGCTGCCTCACCCCACCCAATCCCCACCCCCCTATGTGCTGCCTCGCCCCACCCCTGTCAGTTTGCTGCCCCTAGTCGCAGCTCTGTCTCATTCTTTTTTAGTATCCTTTTGGCTTTGGCTTTGGCTCCTCTCTTGCTGGCTGGCTGACTGGCTGGCTGGCTGGCTGGCTGGCTTCATGTATTTTTTATCTAAATGCCCCAAAGGCATTCTTTTGCAGCATAGACAAAAGTCCTGGCTGCTGCCACTGCCACTGCCGCTGCTGCTTCTACTCATCCGAAAAAAATACGCCAAGAAAATAACGCAGTTTCTGTTGTTGTTGTTGTTGTTGTTGCTATTGCTGTTGTATTTTTTTTTTTTTTTTTTGGTGACTTGCAACAGAAGTTGGGGGGCAAAAAAGTTGCAAAGACGGCAAAAGTCATGCGCCAGAGAGCTCCTGAAGGACGCATCAAGGAGACACACTGTGGCAGCAGCAGCACCAGCAGTTGTTCCTTACCCCTTTACCACCCCCGCTGCTATCTCTCTATTGCTCTGCTCTGGCCGCTTCATCATCATTAGCGCCCTACCAAAAAAAAGAAAAAAAAAGAAGAAATGCCAAAATATGCTTAGGGTTAAGTGTTCCCGTTAGAGGTAACAGGCAGCTGGAGGCACAACAGGCACAGGCCCTGCCTCATGCTGTTCCTCCTCCACCCTCAACTGCCTCCTCCTTCTCCTCCTCCTCCTTCTTCTGGTTCTGTTCTTTGTGAGGGCAGTGCCACCAAAATGCAACATCGCCCCTAAACCATCACCCTCAAACCATTAACCATCAACCATCGCCCTCGCAATTGTCAAGGCCCTAATCCAAAGGTTCTTTTGGGTTCCCAGGGATAACGGTGCATAAGGATATGCCCGAATCCACACACACTCACAAACACACACACACACCGACCGTCCATTGTTTGACCCTCGGACACACAAAAACCTTTGGGACACACAGGGACTTAATCGACTAAGGAATACCCTGAAACAGTTAGAGAACGGAAGGAAGGCATCAAGAGGGGGGAGAGTTGCTTCGAACTGGAAATGTGAGTATTATCCAACACAGAAATAATTCTTAAGCCACACAAAAAGTGTTGCCAAATGCTGGAAAACAACGTAAAAAATTAAATAATAAATAAATAAATAATAATAAATAAATAAAAAAATAATAAATAATAATAATAAATCTAAATAAATAAATATTTAAACAATAATAAATATATAATAATAATAAATATAAATAATTTAACAATAATAATAATAATAATAACAATAATAATAATCAATAAAAATTAATAAATAATAATAATAAATATAAATAATTAAATCATTAAACAATAATAAATAAAAATAAATATATAATTTAATAATTATTCATAATAATAAAAAATTTATTAAATACTATTACAAATAATAAAATAATAATTTATTATTTTCTCATCAAACTAACAATTATTTTGCATAATTTTCAGTCACTCTCCGAAGCCAAAAAGGGTATCAAAAGCAGTCAAATAATTTACAAAATTTCAGCCTCGAATTCCCCCCACTACCCTCCCCCCTCTAGCTATCATCATCATCAAAAAAAAAGGAGCGTAAAAGGAGGCGGCCCTGCAGTTCAATGCACTTCAATATCTAAAATCCAAAAAAAACAAAAAAATGAAACCAGAAAGAATAAACGTATATAAAATTCTATAGAAGAAAACAAAAATAAGCAGGGAAGGCCTCACACATACACACACACGCACACGCAATGCGGTTATGTGTGTGTGTGTGTGTTATTTATTGCGACACAAAGGACTCTGGGAGCAGGGACAGCGACAGCGACAGGAGACAGACGTTCAATGTCCTGCAGCCCGAAAAACGGGCTAATAAAATGTGACGAGCGTAACGCAAAACGCAACGCGAATTGAAAACTTTTGGCCAGGACACATGACTGCCACACACACACACACACACACATACAGACAGACGCTGTGGCACGCAGGACATTGACACCCGAAATATAAAATGAAATAAATATAAAAAAAAAGAAACGGAACGAAACGCCGGCGAGCCGAAAAGTCCGAAGCCCTACGAAGACGCCGACGAAATTGCCGACAAAAGCGAAGCCCAAAAAGCCAATCCCTCTCGCCCGGGACGGGACATGGCCAGAACGGGACACACAGGACACGGGCACGTGTGCGTGTCGACAAAGCACACACACACACACACACACACAAGAGGCAGACACACAGACAAGAGTCTGTTGCCTGTTGGATTATCCCCGTGGCCCAAAACGTCATCGGGCCCCTGGCCGGGCCTGGTGTCTGGGAGTGCATTGAACCTGCCACCGCTGCCCCAGCCACTCTGCCACTCTGCCACTCGTCTTCGTTTCGTTGCTTCGGCTTCGGCTGCTACTTCTGCTGGGCGTAAATCAAAATGTGAGTGTGTCCTGGCTGCCACAATGCCAATGGGCAACAGCTGATGATGTGTCCTGGGCCATTGCGTATACGCAGTGGGGTACCCCCGCCGGGAGCAGGGGAGGGGCGGTGCGAGTCGCACTGGCCAAAAGTTCGTTGAACGTTTTCGTGCTGCTGTTCCTGGTGTTTCTTTTGGGGCCTGTGCTTCGGTTCTTCTTGATGTGCCTCTCTGCCTCAAGTTGATGTTTGCCGCGTCTCAAGTTGGTAATTCCAATTGTTGGCGGGCTGCCGGGTTCGCCGGCCAGCTGCCCCGTGCAACATGTTGCCGCAGCAGCAGCATGAGGAGGAGCAGCACAAGCACACATACATATATTTCTGCGAATTAAATGAAATTTCAAGGGCATTTGAATTTTTTGGGGAGCGTGCGGGGAAATCGCTTAAAAAAACATTCAAAGCTGCTGCGAAAATTGGAAAAAAATATGTTAATAAATGCAGTAATCAATAAAGAAATTGATGTGCTAAATAATATTAAAATAAGTCTTATTTTTGTATTTATTTTTGCTAAAAGTAAGTCAGCATTTAACGCACAGAAAATTTTTTTAAATATATTGTAAATAAATAAATTCTTCTGCGGCTTCAACCAAGAAAAATCCACTGAAATTGAAGCCTAAGCTGCCTGCTACAACATATAATTTTATAGTATTTTTCTACATAAAAAATAACTGCATAAAATAATCATTTAAAGACATAAAACAGCTTCCAAAAATTATAAAAGAAAATCCAAAAAAAAAGAAAAGATTTTCAAATAAAAAATTACATTTAAAACTAAAAATAATATGCATAGATTACATTAAATATTAACCCGTTTTATTCCATAAAAAAAAAGTCGAAAAACATTTCAAAACTATTTTCAAATAAAAAATTAAGTTTAAAATCATAATTCTAACTATCTAATGCATAAAATATTAACCCACGAAAGTCTGCCCCCAAAAAAACTAAAGCCATAATTTATAGTAAATTTTTTTTTAGCAATTAACTTTCTTTTTTTTTTACCTCTTTTGTTTTAAGCATATTTTTTTGTTTTTGGCATAATTTTTATATAAAGTTTTTAAACGCCGCTTGTCAGCTCAATCAAAGATGGTCAATCGGCAATCATCAAGCAGCAAAAGAAAAAAGAGAAACACAAAAAAAAATACTCTATGGGATTGCCACTTGGGTTATGGATTGGAACGCAGATCGCAGGGGGGGTGTGGTGGGGTGTAGGGGGTAAGGAGTTGTACAAAACGACCACCAAAACGACGACGAAGACGACATGCAAATAATCTTCATATGTGTGTTGTGTGTCGCTTGGTTGAGCATTGTTAAGATCGGTATCTTCGGCAGTGAGTTGGGGGGAGGGCTGGCTAGAGAGGGAGGGAGTGGGGGGGGGGGGGGGGTTGGGTGCTGAGCTGAATAAAGCAGTCAGTTGCCGAGTTGGTAATACATTTTTTCTACTCCAACTGCCCCCTTCGACGCTGTGGCTGCTGTGGCAACAATCTAGTTTGGCTGCACTTAATTTCAGCGCTTAACAGACAATTAAAATCCAATTAATTCTGACGTTTATTATGCTAAGCCGACTGTGGACGGAGTGGCCAAACAGCCAGCCAAACAGCCAGTCAGCTAGCTAGCCAGCCTTCGGACCGACAGTCTCCACATAAATTCAAGCTCCCAGCCTCCCGGAGTAGTTCTTTTTCTAGGCTGCCGCCGCCACTGCCACTGCTGCCTCTTGTTGCACTGTCGCTGCTTGTTGTCTAGCAACAAAAAAAACTTGCTCCTCTGCCACAAGTTCCCTCTTGCAGCTCGGTTGCAGCCAGCCACATGTTGATTTGTACATGGGCTAAGGCTGAGACTGCGACTAAGACTGCGACTGAGAGGCATGAAAGAGTTCAATAAATCTTTCAATTTGGTATGCCAATTGGCAGGGATTACCACAAAACTCAAGACTGAAGATCTGCTTGGAATATTGCTTTACTGCCAGGTTTAAGCGCCCCAAAGTATGCTAGGCAGCCTGCTGAAAATGTCATCTTAATAAACTAATAAAGTATAGGAAAATATTTGCAATGGATGAGTGAGCCGGAGCCCGGCAGGAGCCCAAAACCACAAGCGAAAGGAGCAGACAGGACACATTTTGGGCCTGTCTTTTTTATGCTCAAGGGGGGGTCGATATACGCACACAAAAACACAGGCAGACACACACACAGACAACTGCCAGACGGAAGGGCCAAAACGAAAGGAAAGCCCCAGCCACAGCCACAGCCCCCCCAACAGGCAACAAAATAATTTGTACCAAAAATAAAAGCAGCCGAAAAAAGATACTCGGGGTAGAGGTTCAAGCAGCCAGCCACAGCCAAAGGCAGGAGGGTTCAACGAACCCGAGAACCCAACGAGTCGGCAGTAAACGTAAATAATTTGTGCGTATTCCCCCGCTGCTAGTATTGGTGCGTATCCGTGTGTGTGCTTGTATGCGGCAGTGTCTACGCATTGCCAGACAAAACAGCAAAAACACACAAAAAAAAAACAAAAACAAATAGAAAATAAAATGCAAACGAGGCGGCGACAAACAAAAAGCTGCCGACATTTGGATTATAAATTCTACAAATGGGAAATTAAATTAAATAGAATTTAAATAAAATGTAAATGACTATTGCTTAGCCTTACAGTGAGCTAAGGGCAGTCTGAAATATTTTAAAATTTACAGTTACAAAAATAAAATATATAGACTAATCGCATTTCTCTGAATAAAGTAAAAAAAATACCCAATTAATGGCGTATTAAAACGCAGCCGGTAGGATTCGAACCTACGCTCCCAGAGGGAATCTGATTTCGAGTCAGACGCCTTAACCACTCGGCCACGACTGCTTGTTGCGTTCTCGTGTCGCAAAAGTGATAAAGCGCTTAGGCAAGCAACAGGCCATAGCTAAATTAAGTCAATGCTAATCCTATCCTTCCTTGTACGTTGCCATTGGGCGGGCCACTAACAAATTTTCTTAGAAAAAAAAGAGGCCGAACAAATAAATAATTATAGAGACTTAGTTTAAAAAAAAAAGTTATGTTCTGTTCGACCGTGACAGGACTCGAACCTGCAATCTTCGGATCCGAAGTCCGACGCCTTATCCATTAGGCCACACGGTCAGTTGTTCTACGAGCGACACGATTCAAATAAAACCCGCATGCTGATGGAGAACTGGGAATGAGAATGTGGTTCTGGATTACTTACTACTCGAGACGAGTGTGTTTGCGAAGGGGTGGGGGTGATGGCTTATGCAAAGGAAAGGTAGAGTGTAAAAAGAAAATGCCGTGCAGTTTCTTCATCTCTTTTTATTGTTGTATTGTTGAGATATTCATATATTTTTTTTTTTGAATATATAATATGTAGTTTAGCCTGCACTTCAGATCGACCCGACACGACCCGAGCCGCGCTGCGTCATCACACGAAATAGAGGGAGAGCGGGAGATGCGACAAGGGGCAATGCCTCTCAAACTGCAAACGGTACCGCAGTGGAGTGAAACGGCGGCACTGGCATGCGGTGGGGGTTGCCGGATAAGGGTGGGGAACAGTTATTTACACCATTATTGTGTTAGGTCATGATTATTTTATCAAGAAGAAGCTGCAATAAAAACGTTGTTGGCTGTGGCCCATCCACACAACCCAGCCACCCCCGCCGCCCACACACACACACAGGCTGGCATTGTCGACGCTTCTTGGAGAAATCTTTTTTTTTTTGTGTGTGTGTGTGTGTGTGTTGGGTAGTGGGGGAAGAAGTGAGGCTACTCAAGTGTTTTACTTTTTTGGGTCTGCTTAAATATTACGAGTATGTGTGTGTGTGTGTGTGTGTGTGTGTAGCTTTTTGGATCGATAATTTCTGTCTGCGCCAAACGCATTTACGGGCTTGATACCATATGTATGTATGTACATATGTATGTAACAGATGTACATATGTATGTATGGATGTACATGTATGTGACTTTGTTTTCGGTTTTCTGTCTACTTATGGGCTGGAAGAAACTTTGGCATGTGTGCAAAACAACATATTGGAAAACATGCAACAAAAGTAAAAAAAAAATACAGAAAAATATTTTTTAAAAATACAAGGTATTAGATTTTAGTATGATGTAACTTATAAGTGGCATAATTTCATATCTAAATATACATCTTAAACCTAATTTACTAACTAATCTGCCAAGCTAAGTGACAGAGACAAAGGCCTGTCCTCCAAGCCGTGTGCAAAATTCTTTTGTTGGTGTTAGTGAGACAGCCACAGCGTTTGCTTAGCGAAAGCAGTGTTGTAAAAGGTTCTGCAAGCAATACTAAGCTTAGACAACATTTGAATGCCACTTTTTGGGGCTCTCAATTTCAAAATATTGTGGCTGGGTGAATTAATTCTATGGCATAAACTAAAACTGCTTTATGCAAAATAATCAAATATTTGGCATGCATTTTGCAACACTACTATCGCAACTTTTCATGCAAGTTATTCATTCGAATATATCAGTAAACAAAACATCATAGAGAGCACTACTAGCGCAACTTTTCATGCAAGTTATTCATTAGAATATATCATTAAACAAAACATTATAGAGTTTCAACAGCAAGTAATCAAAATAACCATTTTAATTGTGATGAAAAATTATAGGTTGGGCATAAATATCGTTCCAAAAACCATAACGATATATCCGTTGTGACGCTGCTATCGATATTGTCGCTTCACTAATGAGAAAGTACAAATCTAATTTGACGTGCAATGGCAAACGAAATTGAAAAGGAATCGCTAGACTTGCGCGTAGAAAAAACCGAGAAATTAGTTAGTGAAATAATGGATAAGCCAGCAGCAAAGCAGCGATCGGGACGCACCAGTCCGAGTGTAACGCCGTATCTCCTGTGCACGGTTCGTCGCCAATCTTTGAGCGACGAGTCGAGCACGGACTCGTCGGATTCCACCAACACGTGGGATCACAAGCGACGCGGCGTCAATAGCAAACGCCTGCACAAGGTGCGTGCCGCTGGCAAGCTTCCGCCACCACAACGAGTGGTGATGCGTTCTCGTACTCGTTGGAGTTCACCTCCCCGTTTGGCTTCACGTTCCCGTTCCCGTTCCCGTTCGGGTTCCCGTTCGGGTTCTCGTACCCGTTTGGGTTCACGTTCCCGTTCGAGCTCCCGTTCGGGCTCACGTTCTCGTTCGGGTTCACGTTCCCGTTCCCGTTTGTCCAGCCTTTCGTCCAAGGCGGCCAGCTACTCGCCCTCCAGCGAGACTGAAGCTAAAGCTGGGCTAGTAAAGAAGCGTATAAAAGTCTCGTCCCCTGACTCCAAATTGAATAAAACAAAATCGTGTAGCCCGATGTTAGATTCAGACACTGACAGAATAATAGCTGATTATAAGAAGAAGGTGAATGTCATCGATCTTAGACATATTTTGGAGAAGCCATCAGTGCTCAAGGGCGGCCCAGGTGATCCACGCCAAGACTCTGTTCTCAAGCAATCGTCAGCGGTCAAAGCTCGGAAGAAGAACTAGATCGAGCATCCAAAGCTCGGAAGCACAAGAAGAAGTAGATTTGGTAAGTACAATAACCCTTAGTCGCTTTCTTGCCTAATAATTTGATTGTTTTTAAGCACAGCAAGATGACAATACCAACGAATAACGAATCTTGCCCTAATGGCTCTGCATTTGAAATGCCAAATAATTCCACACACACACACACTCACATCCCAAAAATTCTTCAATACTAACTCCATTCACCTTCGCAGTAATTTAGGATATTTTTCTAAATCAATTACAACAAAATAAATCATTACAAGTTACATTTATAAACACAATTACGTAGCTATAATTAAAGCTAAAAAAAATCACAAAATTATATGCTAGTATTTATGGTTCTTTAGTGGATTTACAGGGGAAAAAGGAATACTTAATTGTTGGTAAACAAATTTATAAATTTCAGAGAATTTCATTTTATAATATAAAACTAAACAAATTCGGTATAAAAAATTTATGCAATTTTATAAACTGAAAGCCATTAAAATGAGTGTCCATCCATGGCGAAATTTCTGGATTTTGCTCCCTGTAATTATTGTTTTGGTGGTAACCAAAACTTACTTTTCTACTTAGAGTTGTGCCCCTGGAGGTGGGTGGCAAGGGAAAGGTGTTCAATTCAGACAAACATCCATTTATCACGTACCCAAGGAATTAGTGCGGGGTGGTGGTGGAGGTGGTGGGGTGCCACCCACTCTTTTTGGATTGTTTTGACCAGTTTTCTGGCCCAAGGAGCCCAAAAGCATTGTTACCGTCCCATTTTCGAAACCATCAATAATAACGCAATGTGGCAATGTGGCAATGGGCAATGTGCAACACAGCAGCTGACAGAATTAGTTGCAAAAATTTATTTATGACTCTTTGTTGGTTTGGGGCTGCTTCTTGTTGTGTTTTTTTGTGGGCATTGTTACCAGTTACCAGCCAGCAGCCACCCATTGCCATAGCCATTGAGAAGGCACTGCCTCACCTGTGCCCTGCTGATTTATGGCGCCCCCCTCCCCACCACAATAGTGCTGCCAATAATTGGCCATAGAGCAAGCCAAACCCAAAAGAATAGAGAAAACTTTTTGTCTCCAACCCATAGGACATAGGACAGGGATAGGGACAGAGACAGAGACTGGGCACAGGGCTGTATTTGTATTTTATTTTTGAATAAAGTTAATCGAAAATTGTAAGTGTTTGCCATGGATTCATGGAGTATTTATAATCAAGAAAATAAACTTCAGGTAATTAGTGTTCTTAATACTACAGAGACCCTTGAATGAATGTGGACATTTTCTCAGCTTTTAGGATTTATTTAGGATTTAAATACATTTAAAAAATATAAATTATGCAGGAAACATTACTTTTTGGCATTCAAATAAATTTCTTTTAAATTATTAAAAAAAGCGAAATAATTCTTTTTTGTTTTTTATATATTTTTATTTAAATATAATTTATATATTTTATAATATGAAAAAATTAAAATTATTTCAGATTTTTATTTATTATTTTGATCTAAGTATGATTTTTTTAAATTTTGATTTAAATATGAATTTTATTTATTATTTTGATTTAAATAAAATTTATATGTATTTTATAAATTAAAAAATTAAAATTCTTGCAGATTTGTATACTAAAAAAAATTAGAAAAAATATAAATTGAAAGTATTACTTGTGTTAAACAAAGCCCATAAAAAAATAAAAGACAATGAAAATTTAAATTACATTTTTTTTATAAAAATTAAATTAAAAAAAAATAAAAAAATTTTTTAATAATTTTTTTAGTTTATTTTTTATGTTATTTTTATAGTACTTTATCATACAAATTTAAGATAATTTGTATATTTTTATCATTTATTTCTTTTTAAATTTATTTTTTTTATTTTTATTACAACATTAAAACTAAAAATTGAAATTGAATGGATTGATTTGTCTCTCACCATTAAGATATTTATTTTACTGCAGCATTCAAATAAATCCAAGCAACTACGGTCTAAGCCCACAGTCGTACTATAATATCCGTCTATAATTTTCTTTGCTGGATTTTTCCTACTATTGTGTGTGTATTTTTTTGTTCCTTATTTATTTTTATTTTTATTTATTTTTTTTTGGGTTTGTCATGGCCATGGCAGAAATCTCATTAAGTTTTACATGCAACGAACAACTGACATGCAAACTGCATTCGCAGCGAGATGGAGAGAGAGAGAGCGGAGCGAGAGGAGCAGGGAAATGCCAGGCAGAAGGCCAACACCAGAGAGCCAGAGACCAGTAGAACAGAAGACCAGAGGAACTCGGTTGCCAAGTGCGTGGCAAAGGCACCAGTGCAGTGGCAAAGGCGAGGCTGATTAGCATATTACCATGTAATTAGATAGTTTGTAATTAATTTTAATTGTAGCCGACTGTGGCCGACTACTGCCCCTCTCTGCAGTGGCGCAAAAACTTCTTCGCACTTTCCCAAGCAACTAGAAGAAAAAGTACAAAAAAAAGATATATACAAAATGGATTTTTGCATTGCATAGAAATTTTACAACTCAACTTTCAATATGTATATGAATCAATTGCTATAACAGAGTGCGCTGGCCTCTTAGGTGCCACAAAATGGTACATATAAATTATGAATCACCAGGTGTACATATGTATAGTATGTACTATATGTATATATATTCCACTTCAATTGATCTTTGAATATTTGATGGGTAAGAGTCAAGTAAACAATATGGTAAATGTTTGTGGTTGAATTCGAAGGAAAATGGGGGAGGGGAAACAAGGAAAAGCAGGCAAAAGAAAAGAAGAAGGTTCTTTCTCTTTCTCCCTTTGTGTCCATTCGTCCACACACAAAACCGAAATAAATAATTGATGAAACAGCAAAGCGCACATTGGGATTTCACAGAGTCCACCCAACAACTCCATAGCCAGCAGCCAGGAGCAGCAGCTTGCACCACACTCTCTCTTGCCCTCTCTCTTCCCTCTCCCTCTCTCTCTCTCTCTCTGTTTAGTTTGGTATTATTACAGCTCCCTCTAAGCCCCCCTCCGCACTGTGCTCTGTTTTTGCTCTGTTCCTGCAGAGCTACAGCTGTTTTCTACCAAAGCAAAAACCATCTCTCTGGCCTACGACGCATGATGCCCCGTCCCCGTCCCCCCACTCACATGTGCCATGTGCACTCGTCCATATATATTTGTATGTATGAACTGGGATCGTATATGAGTTGGGAATAGTGTATATATATACTATATATGGTATATATATTCCTGTACGTGCGCACTTATCGATTTTCTGCTTGAAAAACGTTAAGCGAAATGTGCCCAAAGCGACGTTCCCGGTTAAGTCCAGCCGGGAACTAGGACTGGGACCAGGCGCAGCCAGGGTTACCAGCCCCACAAAACCGCCACAGACACCCACATACATATATACATACATATATGCCGCATATACCCCACTGGACAAAGGGTTGCCAGGGCCACATTTGAAGGGAATACCACACCGAACCGTACCGTTCGAGTGGTTTTTCCCCTACCAAAGTGTGTGAGTGGGTGACTGGCTGGCTGTGTGTGTGTGTGTGTGTGTGTGTGTGTGTGTGTGTGTGTGTGTGTGTGTGTGTGTGTGTGTGTAGGCGGTCTTACGTAGGCGGTCTTCTCGTCATCGTCAAAGTCAATGGTCGCTCGTACCCCCCATAGCCAAAAAGAAACCAAACAAAAAAATATACAAAAAATATAAAAATATATAAAAAATAAATACAAAAAAAAGTGGTAAAAAATATATAGCAAAAGTTTTGTAACTTGCCATGAAAATCAACAACAACAAATAAGGCGAATACAATTAAAAGCAATCAGAGAAATTCTATGGCTTGAAAATTAATTAAAAATAAAAAAAATTCAAAAAAAAAAACGTCTAAAACTAAAAAAGAATATTTAATTTAATTTACAATTGCCCATACTAAAAATAAAAAATAATATACAAAACAAAGAGACTCAAACTAGAACAAAATAACAAATTTATTTATCAAAATTATTAAAGAGCCAATAAAAAATAATCTAGATAAATCAGATATATCACAATTAAAGTATAAGTCCCCCCAAAAAGGAACACTATTACCCACTGTAAAGTGATGCTCTTCGCTGGCATCAACAAATACAAATACCGATAAGCAAATGTGTGTTTTGTTAACTTAATTCCCGGCAAACTTTCCATAGGCCACACACACATGACATCTGAATCGCAGGGGCAGATGGAGAGGCAGGGGTAGGGCATGAGACAAGCGCCATGACGAGCTGGACAGAAGGGCACAAACAGAGACAGCGACAGGGAGAGAGAGAGAGAGAGTGTGTGGGGGAGTGTGTGTCCAGCCAATGGATATATATATGTATGTATGTGTTTAAAATATATATGTACATATATCTTCTTATAACTATGGAAACAACCACGGGTATCACATACACAGTGCGTTTCAGCAGAGTAATGTTTAGTCAAAAAATAACAAAAATATCGAAAAGAAATACTCCGTGAAAAATATAAATTATATATTAAATTAAAATATTATTAAAATGAATGCTGAAAATGTTAAATTAAATATTAAAACAATCAGCGAAACATTTTTATTGAATATACATTTTTAAATAAAAACAAATCCACTTGCATTAATATTTAAATAAATATTTAAATAAAGACTAAAAATAAAAAATTATTAGCTAAATATAATAAATGAAATTTATACGAAATATATTAAATCTAGCTGTGCAAATATTTAATTTAAATATCAAAAATATTTAATTTAAATGAGAAATATATTTAAATAAAATATTTTTTTATTTAATTTTTAATTTTTATTTCCACATAAAAATATTGGCATGAATATTTTAAAGCGTAAAAGAATTATTTTTATAGTGTTTTTGTGTTTTTTTTTTTTTATTCCCTAAAATGGTTACGATATTTAAAATAAATATTTTTAGAGCAAATTAGCTGCCCAGAATATATCTAAAATTTGCATTCCAAAGGAGCAAACTGAACTGCAGTTCAGCAACTGTTGGATATTAAATTATTTTACTTAAGCAGCGAAGGCCATTTAGATGATGATTATATATTTTTTAACATTTTGTTTTATTTTTTATTTTTAAAGTTATTTAAAGTGTTTTATAGTTATTTTAAGCATTATTCTTCGCATTATTCAGAAATTATCCTTTGACCTTAGTGCTTAATAGTTATATTTATTATTTGTTGTATTATTTAATATTTTATTTATATAAAAAATATTTTAAAATTAAATATTATTTGTAATCCTTAGTTATATTAATGTAACGCACTGTACCAACTAACTGTGAGTTCATGCGATATAAAACGGGACGGGCCTGTGTGTTGTCTGCGTGTGCGGCGGCCCTTATGCGTTGCATGTCTGCCCCCCCAAACAAACACACACGAGGACAGACAGAAAGACGGACAGAAAAACAGACGAACGGACAGAAAGACGGACAGAAACGGACAGACGAACGGACAGACGAACGGACAGACAGACGAACGGACAGACAAACGGACGGATCTAGACATCCCTAGACCTAAGTTGCATGAACTTCACTTTACTTCGCATTTTAGAGCTGAGTGCGGTGGCTGGTGGGTTATAGTAGTATGTGTTTGTGTGTGTGTGTGTGTGTGTGTGTGTGTGTGTGTGTGTGTGTGTGTGTGTGTGTGTGTGTGTGTGGCGCCTACCCAAAAGCGAGTCAAAACAAAACACCAAAAATGCAGGGGAGGGAGCCATGACAGCTAAAGGGGGGAGGAATGTAGTAATAGACGAAGGAAGAATGAAACGCAGTGCAGAGCACACACACACACACAAAATAAGCGAGGTGGGGGGACAGATTGGAAGGACACGCAGGACACCCAATGGCCACACACACACACACACACACACGAACAGAAGAGGCGGCCAAGCCCAAAGGCCTGGCTTGGATGCCGCCATTTTACTGCGTCCTGCACTCACACACACACACACACAAACACACACCACCCACACACGCCCCCCACTTTGTGCACATTTGTGCTGCAGGTGCGCCACTCTATGTGAAGTGCGAGCGAGAGAGAAGAGAGAGCGAGAGAAACGGACAGACGGACAAAGGGACGAAAGGACCTAGAGTTGATTGCGAGCGAAGCAGAAATTTCCGACCTATCGCATGCAGTATCCTCGTTGCGTTTCCCCCCCTGCAGCCCGCCGATGCATGCGTGTGTGTAAAACCTAAGCCCACCCAAACTCCCATTCGAACCCCCAACCCCCCACAGACGCCCCGCAACAACCCAACCCTTAGACATAGACATGGCCAGAGACAGAGACAGAGAGCAAGTGGCAAGCGAGACAGAGGCCAGAACTCATCCGGTCCGAGCCTGCTTTTTAGTTTTTTTTCTTTTCCTATTTTTTGGTGGGTTCCTGGGAGGGGGGGTTTTGGACATTCCTTGACTCGTACTCTCGTACTCGGGACTCGGACTCTGTGTGCGATATCAATTAAGGATACGTACAGCTCTCACTGCCTGCCTCGGCATGGCTTTGGCTTTGGCCGGGGCTCTCTCTCTCTATCTCTATCACACTGCTCCGATTTCTCGCTATTTTAGAGAATTTTTTGGTAGCGATAGGCAGACCAGGGTCCAGCACACACCCACCCCATCCCATCCACCCCACCCAAAACTTTGTTCAATGCTGCAATGGACAGGACAGCACAGCACAGCGTGGGAGTAAGCGAGAGCGATGATGATGGAGTTGCATGTGCGTGTGCGTCGTTGCTTTTGGATGTGTGTGTGCATTGCTAGGAGTGTGTGTATCTGTGTGTGTGTGTGTGTGTGAGGATTGCTGGATGTGGGCCCTAATGGAAATTGGTTTTATGCATGTTGGCTTTTGTTTATTTTTACAATTTTGATGATGTTTTGCTGAATGCGATGTGCGAGTGGCATCGTTTCCCTCGGAGAACCCCCTCCCCAACCAATCTACACTAAAATCTACCCAAAAAAAAAAAAAATATATATATATATATAGAACCCGAATGGACATGTCTTTAGGCTGGTTCTTGCCTCTCTTTCACTCTTAGACATAGCCTCGTCTGTCTCCCTCTCTGTGTGTGTGTGTTTTGGGTTTTTTGTTCCTTTTTGGGTGTTGACTGTACTTCCGTACATTGCATTACATTACGTACTTGTTTTGCCGCCCCACATCTCTCTCCGCTACACTACAAGCTCTCTCTGGACTCTGTGTGGATGTGCATTTCTTTTTCTTTTCTTTTTTTTTTTGGAGCCCATTTCGATTAGCTTTCAAACACACACAAAATGGCGCATTTCTGTAGAGAGAGAGAGAGTGAGACAGATGCAAATAAAGGCCTTTTTGTGTGGACTGTACTCTGGATAACCCACGAAGTAATATGCAAAGGACAAAGAACAAAGAACAACTAGCCAGAGTCTGAAGTATTCTTGGTACAGAATTATAGGGAAAAATTTTATCTAAATATTATCATCCATTTTAGTTTCAGCGTTTTAATGTTCTTAAAACAGTTTTTAAAATCCAAAAAACTAATGTAATAATTACTCTAATATATGTAGAAAGAGACGCACTCATTGTTTTAGCATTTGAGCTGTGCGAAAGCCAGGTGTTCAAAGAGCCAAATGAGCAATTTAGTCTGTTAACTGTGGCTATAAAAATGATACAATGGGAACATGAAAAATTGTATTACCAATTTCATTCATTTATACATTTTTTGTTAATTTATTTATGCATAATTAATTTTCTTTCTTAATTTTTAATATATTTTTTTTTAATTTAAAATTTTTTAAATATTTTTCTTTCTCTTTTTACCATCCAAAAGGTACAAAAATTCTTCATATTTGTGCTACTACGTATATCTAGTATTTTATTTAAGTATCTCCAAGCCCTTATCTTACCTTTGTAGCAGCTTTTCGGTCAAGGGAGAGTGTGGGATAGAGATCTGCCAATACTCCTCCTTATATGGCTGCCTAGCTGTAAAAGAATCAGGTGTCTAGGCGACCATTTATCCGGGTAAATTCCATGCTAAAAAAATAAAACTAGAAATTCTCTGTAGCGTACACACACACACTCACAAAGAAAAGCGCATGCAAAGGCTCAGGTAAAAAAAAGGGAGCTACAAGCAGTCTAAAAGAGAGACACACACACACACACATACTGTGGATAGTTGGCTTGGTCGCAGGGGGGGGTGGCTGGCATGCATGAAGGACTTGTAACGATTAATAGCCATAGTTATGGCCGTGGCCAAGCCCAGGGAGCACCACCCGAAAGCCCACCCCTACCCTACCCCAACACACGGCCTCGCCTTTGTCTGCCGATAAAAAATAAACCCCCCCAACCCCCCTATATCGCACTTTGCATATGCGTTTTAGCATGTGCCTTGCCTTGCCTTGCCCAATGCACCCACTCACAATTTTCCGGAAAAACAAAATCGACACAGACACACACCAGCAGCAGCAGAGCAAAGCAAAGAGAAAGGAAAACACATAACAGACACAATAAAAAAGTGAAAAAAGAATACAAAAAATATTCTTTTAGGTTCGACATTTGACTGCCCAGCGTGCCGGGTCCTGTGTCCTGCGTCCAGGGGCCTCAATCTACCAGAATCTCAGTATATATATACATATATATCCCATATGCACATATGGACAGTGCAAGGCACCCAATCAGAGGCGGGAAAAAGGTTTCGGTTTCAGTTTTTTGGTGGGTGTGGCCAACACACACACACACACACAGGGGCAAACCCCAACAAAAAAAAAAGAGAAGAGGACACACATTTTTTTTTTTTTTTTTTTGCCCCTATCTTCACAGACCCAAATGGGAGGGGGTATGGAGTGGACATGGACATGGACCAACGGGCAAGGGTTATGCACACAGCCACCCACATATCGAGGGTAGCCGCAGGTCCAGCCAAAACTTCTAACCGAACAGCAAATGATTGACAACTGCAGTCATGGAGGGGCAAGTCTAAAATTTTGTCGAATTTTTTTGTCATATTTTGTGGAGGCAAATTTTGCTTGTTTGATTAATTTTTCGGGGAACATTTTGGGTATATATTCGAAAAACTTTAAGCAGAGATAATAATGGGGAGAAGTAAGGAACTAATTGATCAAAGTTTACCTTGGAGACTGTAATGTATTCCGCATCCTTAGATACCTTATATGCAAACAAATTTCCATCACTTGACTGGCGCGTGTAGCAGCTGAGTTTGCCCTTGAATATTTTAAAGAAATGCATCCCCGCACCCCCCCGCCGGCCACAATCAACAAGAATAATAACTACAAAAAGTTAATCCTCCCACGCGCCATTTAAAAGAATAATATGCACTCGCATTTCTACAAAATCACTCGACTTCATTCAGCAATTCTCAGAATTCGAAAGCAATAAGATTGCATATATAGTAATTCCCCCTCACCTTGATAGTGTGGTTCCAGGAATCAACACTCAGTGTGTAAGCTTCGATAGCAGTGTGCACCTCAAGGACGTGCACCTTAAGCCGTGGAAAAATCGAGATGGAAAAAAAATAAGAAAAAATCAAGATGGAAAAAAAATTAGAAAAAATCCAGATGGCAAAATAAGAAAAATGCAGAACAAAGGAGATTATTATTCAAGATTGGAGATTCAAGCTGTGACAACTAAAGAGCAGAATGAATTAATTAGCATAAATACAAGTATGGGCCGTGCTAGTGGAACAGCAAGGGTATCAATCGGAAGTCAGAGAAGGAAAATGTGGGCCGTGGTAGTGAAACATTCGAAAGTCAGAGAAGAATCAATCGGAAGCCAGAGAAGAATCAATCGAAGATAAAGAAAGACATCGATGACAGTCATTGATATTTTTTCAGTCCATCTCCTTATTGAACTCCAGCTGTCAGATCCAATAAGACGGCGGCCATATCTCCTGAAATTCGGATTATCTCAAATCTTTGATTTTCAAGAGCCCTGAAAAAGTCTCCAAACGCCCCCCGTCTAACCCAATTCGAGCAGCACACAGCTCTGCCTGACCAATGACCCCCATATGCCCTACGACTTAATCCATTAACCATTAAAGAAAATAATCCATTAACCATTAATTAAAAGACGTGGTACATTTATTTTTTAAAATTTTTTATTAATTTTTATTTTTTTTTTCATTTTTGTGTTTATTTCTTAATATTTTCTTAGAAAAAAAATTAATTAGTTCTTCAAATCAAAAAAAAAAAATATGCTTAGTTTTTGCTTTTATGTTTTCCTCATGTCTTTGATCTTTGTTTGCGTTCTATTTATTTAATTATTTATTTTTTAAATTAGCTTTATTTTGTTTGTTGTTTTTTGGGTGGAAAATATGTATTAATTACTGTACATAATTTTTTTGCATTGAGAACTGCTCTTGAAATGTCCACAAATTCAAGCCACTACATTTAGTGTTTTTTTTTTGTTTTTTTTCTGTATAAATATATATTTTATGTATTTATTTATTGATTTTTTTTGTGATTTTATTGTTGTTTGTTTTTTCTCAAAAATTACTAATAGCTTAAAGGCTTTTTGTTTGGTTAAAAAAGTGTTCAAGTAAAATCATCGAAGGGGACTCATACACAACCCAGGCAAAGCTCAAGTGTCAATCGATAATTGATCGAAATGAAATGAAATTAATTTTAAAGTCGATTTTGTAATAGGAGCTGTGAAAGTTTTAATAAGCTGTTTTAATCTCATTGTGTGAAATAAAAAAAATATGTTCAAAATCAAATAAATCAAACCAAGAAGCTATTTATCGATTATTAATCGCCTGCCCTCAGCCTTAATAAATCATAATTGAATTGTAAATTTGATCAATTTCATTTGCAACTAAACATGCCAAATCGATCCACTAAGAAACACGCGAATCGATGTTCTAAACAGAATAATCGATGACAAAAAAAAAACATCTTTCCATTTCATCGCCATCGAATGCTTCAGATAAACGCTCTTCTCGCAGGGTTAATGTTGTGGGTGTGTATGTGTGTTGTTTATTCAGTTGCGATTACTATACAAATACAAATATATGTATAGCGATATATATATATATATATGTATAGATATGGATGCCGAGAGGGGATGGGGCTTTGAAAGCCCCAAACATCCCAACGGAACCCCATTAAAATTGAAATCAAAGGGTATTTCGGATACATGTATTGTGGTATATAATTTTATAACGAATAGTTCCCACTCTTTCTCTCTCCCTCTCTGTCATCCTCCCAGCTCTTGCTGAGAGTTCTCTCTTCGATATCCATCCATGCATCCATCATTCGTGCCGATCATCCCCGGATCTCGATCGCTTAAGTTTAGAGGAGGAAACAAAAAATTGGTTATCCCGCCCGAGACACAAAAAAAAAAAAAAAAAAAATTATTTATAACATTTTCTTCTCTTAGTTTTTATGTTTTCTTTCGTGGTTTTTTTCTTTTTCTTTAGAGTTTTAATGTATGCTTATGCATTGTTTTTCCCCACCCGCCCAACAACTCCAGTCGCTGTACCCGTCACGCACCCATCGCAAAAGATCATCATCATTCCTTTTCATCCAGTATCATCTCGTATTTTCAATTCGTCCTCCTTTCGTTCAAGGCTATATGATAAGGCGCCGGCGATGACATGGATTCAGTCTTCGACAGCATACTTCTGGGTCCACTCACGGGCATTGCGTATGGCCTCCGCCTCATTGATCTTCCAGAGCTCGGCCACATCGTTGGCCAGGGGATCATCGGGATTGGGTGCACTGAGCAGAGCCTGGATCGACAGCAGAATCGTGCGAATCTGCAGCGCTGGACTCCACTTGTCCTTGAGCACATCCAAGCAGATGCGGCCCAAGCGATCGATATTGGGATGATAGATTTTCGTTATGAAGCGCACCTTTGGGGCCGACATCGGATAGTCCTCGGGCAGAAAGAGTTCCAGCTTGAAGACGCCACCCTCGAAGGGCGAGTCATTGGGCCCGGTGACAATCACATGGAAATAGCGAGCATTATTCTCATCCGGAATGGCATTAATACCAGGCACCGGCTCCTGCATCAGGCGCTGGGTCTCCTTAATTATACGACGTGGCAGGCTCGACATTTTCTCTGCTTCTGCTGCTGCTGCTTTCCTTCAACTTTTTCCAGCTTCTTCTAGTCGGCTTCCTTCTGTCTAGGATGCACTCCTTCTACCTTAAAGATGTCTTGTTCTGACTGTGTGTGTTCTGCAAGTGGTACAATCAAAAGTAGAAAGGAAAACTGTTTGAGATACGTGAAATACAAATAAATTTTCTTGTTGCTGCAATGAAAATATGTTCAAGGACGCAGCTGGTTGTGGGTGGCGGTGGCTGTTGGCTGTTGGCTGGGTTGCTTGTTTGTGTTTGTGGGCTGTGTGGGTTGGTGGTGTTTGGAGGGCTTTCCAGCTTTCACTTTCCCCCACAAGCAAGTGGAAACTTTAGCTGTGCAGCAAAAGTTAATAGAATTTTGCATGCCCCACAAAAATTACGCTCTCTGGTTTTGTACCTCTTAAAGTGACTTAAATATCAGAATTTCAATTTTTTGTATAGCTTCCTGATCGCTGGTGTTCGATCAGCACTCAATATCTGTTAGATACTACCCGTACGAACCATTTATAAGCATTTAACATGGCCCCAAAAACTGCCCCCATAAAAGTGTAATCTCAACCATAAAGCAGTATTTTGTTGCACAGTGTAATCGGTCGGTCACACTGCCCATATGACGCACAATGGCACAGACAGACGGAAGACGCGACAGGCGAACGCGCGCACGCCCCACTGTGTGCAAGGCGGAATATGGTCGGTCGGTCGGTCGTCAAGAGCACAGCGCAGAGGGGGGGGCGATGGCTCGTACGTCATGGCAAGGGGGTAGCGTGTGGCAGCGGGGAAACTTCCAGAAGGAAATGCATAAAATTGTAGAAAATCTAACCAATTTTTGCAACACTTAATAACCATGAACGTGTGTGTGTGAGTGCGGCTCTTTGTTGTATTAAAATTTATTGATTTCTTTTTGGGTGACACACGCACATTGGGCCCACACACACACATACACCGACATACCATACGCGCGCGCGGCAGAACCACAAGCCAAAAGCATGGGCCTCTGCGGGGGGTGCAGGTGCAGGTGCTGCGGTTGAGGTTGAGGTAGTATGCGTCGCAGTGGCATGCCACAAAATCAATATGCAAACCAATTTAGCACCTAATACGAATTTTAACACTGAAATGAACTATATTTTTCGCACGCATACTAGCTCATACGCACACGCACACATAGGCACACACATGGCCTGAGGCAGAGACGCGCCGCAAAAACAGACAAGAACAAGAACAAAAGAAGACAAAGAAAGAGAGAACAAGCGATTTTGCAGAAAAATAAGGAATTTTGCAAATTAATTAAACATTAACAAAAAATAAACCTCAAAAATTTGCAACGCACAAACAATTTTTCCGTATGCAAAACCTATACACACACACACACATGCAAGCACCAGAGCACACACACAAGCACACCTTTGGGCAGATTTGTTAAGCCGCTGTCGGTTTTTTTTTTATCAACTTTATGTAGCAAATTTGTGCGTTAAATGCGCGTTTACTTTACTTGCCGCCACCTCCAGCACGTCGTCCACGTTCTGCCTTGTGTTCTTTTGCACTTTTACACTGTATTTCGTAGTTTTAGAGAGAAAAACAATGATTTTTCTCTATAATGGTGGGATTTGCAAGAGAAACAAGAAAAAAAAATGAACGGGGTGGAACAAAAATTGCACACTCACAGGTTTATCGAGATAGGTTTCTTGCCAACAATAATCTTGTTCAATTTATACGTTCTTTTCGGTAATTTTGGTTAATTTTTCTATTTGTTGCAGGCAGTTTGCTCCACCACAAAAAATTATGAATGTCGAACACACTCGAAAAAAAATTGTAGACGTTGCCGTTGTGTGCGCGTATGCGTGTGACTAATCTGTGCATGTGTTGTATGCGTGTGAGCGGCAATGTCAGTGGCGCAGAGTTGCCAGCTTACCAGTTGCGAGCCAAGCGAAAATTCAATGTCCGTTATTTCCAGTATATATCAACAAAATTGCTTACATATTATTTTTAATAGAAAACTTTTGAATTATGACAGAAATTTATTCAATTGTATTTCAAATTCAAATGTACTTTTTTATGTTTTCCATATAAGCATGTGGAATGTTTTGACAACCCTATTGCCAAGCGGCTGTCAAATGTGCGGCGAATTCATAGCAATCAGCTTTCCGACACGATGCAAGACGGTGTTTTGCACAGAACAGCTTTTCGTTTGGCAGTCGGCTCGTTTGCAAAACGGCGCGCGAAAAAATAACTGAAACTAAAATTTGCCGAAAAGTGCTTGATTTAATTGTTGTTTAATTTATGTGGGAGTGCTTCAAGTTTTAATTAATCTATTATTTGTTATTAATTCGTTTGGAGATACGATAAAGGCTCGCAATGGTAGGTTTTTCTCAATAATGTTTCGTTTGTCATACAATCCTATACCGGCTCGCCGCCTTGCACCAAAATCTACATTGTTTTTGGGTAAAATGTATAGATTTCCTATATGTTTTTGGAGTTATGGAGCTAAGTCCCCTTAGCTTCACCCACTTTTTGGTCATTATATTGCTTTCGGCAAAGTCAAGTAACCAGAGAGAAGACACATTGGCTGGCTGGCTGGCTGGGTCAGAGCGAGAACGAACATATGCACATACGGGCATGATACATACAAAACAAAAAAAAATACAAAAGTCCCCTCTGTTTGGTCAATTTAAAATTTCACACCAACACCGAAACAAAAGCAACGAACGGAAAAAAGACAAAAAAATTGTCAATTTGGCGTAATCAACATTTATGCGTTTTAAATGCCATACCGGTATTGTGCAGTGAGGGTGAGAAGAGGCTGGTCATAAGAGCACACACACACACGTACATGCATCAGCATAGCGCGCACACACATGCACGCTCACATGCGGACATGCACATATTTGCCTGCAATGCCCAATTGGACGCACAAGAAGCAGCAGAAAAACGGCAAAAAACTATACAAAAAAACAACAACAAAAATACCAACAGGCCATTGAGACAGGCGGCTGCTCTTGCCTCTCGCTCTGGCACCACACACCGCCGCTGCCTATTTGCAATGCAATCGAGCGAGCGCACGACGACACAACGACACCGACACCGACACCGACGACGACGCGTCCGCTGCGCGCACAAATACGAATGATAAATAGCTGCGTGTGTGTGTGTGTATGTGTGTAGTGTGTGTGGTTGTTGCTGTTTCTTTTTATCTCGCTTCACACAAACACACACACACACACACCAAAATCGTGCGGCGCGTGCACATTGAAAAAGGGCAACAGCAACAACAAGCAGAGGCAGCCATATGCATTCACACACACAATCACACACATGCATATGTATGTACGATCTGTTTTTAGGCTGTGGGGCAACAACTGTAAACTAAACCCAACCCACAAGGCCCATTGCTCGGATCCAAGCGTGAGCGAGAGGGAGAAACGTAATATAGTGAGAGTGAGAGCGAACAACTTGACTCTCTGCTGCGGCTGTGGCTGACTGCTGCTGCCTGCTGCTGCAACTGCGCTGCCGCCTGTTCACGCAGATATCGATACGTGACTGTGTGCACATGTGTGTGCCTGGGTGCAGGGGTTGTCCGATAGTGCTGGTGGAGGGTGCATCTAAGGAGGGGTGTGATATCGTGTGGTGTGGTGCTGGTGCTGCTGCTGCTGGTGGCTGCGACCTTTACTTGCTCTTGAGATGCAGCTGTTTAACGGCATTTGTTTTACTTACTTTCTACGGAAGACAGCTGATCATTTCCGTGGGTGGCTGTGCAGGTGGGTGGTGGGAGGGGGCCAAGCAGGAGCGCATGAGAGGCAGATAATAATAGAGAAAAGTTCTAGATGCCGATGATGAGAAAGGTGTTTATACTATAAAGCAAAAGATATTCACAAAAGTTGCATAAGTTTTGCACGGGCATGTCCCGGAAGTAGTTCAACATTTTTCATACATATATTTAATTTTGAACATTAAAGCTTTTGGGATGTTAAATATGGTTTAGAAAATCATTCCAAATTCATATAAAAAAACTAAATATTATTCTGAATAAAAACTTATTAAGAAAATGATTGGAACAACAGATAAAACAAATTCATAATTAAAACTAAGCTAAAACGAACAAATCTACGAAAATTTCAGATAGTTCCAATATAAACATAAACTTGATCCTTTGAAGATTTAAATGACTTTTTAAAGTAACTTTAAGAGCAATATAGCATGTGACATAATTATTTTGTAAAGGTACTGCGACAGTTGATTGTTTATTAAAAAATATCCCGAAAAGCAACTTTTTGACCTCGGCATTTTCAGGTTTATTCTCTCAAGTTAGTTGCCCATCATCATAAACTAATGAACGTTGCTTCAAAATAAGCAAAACATTCCACAATAAAATGGTTTCTTAGACTTTCCATTCAACACTCGACGTGAACCCTAGCAGAAGGTGCCGGCTAACACAGAGCAGCCATGAAAATGAATCCCACCCTCGGGTTCGCGTAGGCCATGTCTGCTGTCTACGCCATGTTTTAACTATGAGAGAGGAGAGGGGTGGGCATGGTTGTCGTTTGTTATGGAAAATTATGTTCAAGTGTGGCAAAACAATAGCAGAGATAATAATGGCCAGGACCCAATGCATTTAATAAAATGTAAATAAATGAGAATTTATGCCATTAAAAATGGAAAGAATAGTTAAATACAAGTACTGGTTGGTACTTGAATATTTCTGGAGGATAGTTTACCGATGGCAAATATCCTTGTTTATGTGCTTATTGTTTTTAAAGCTTTCTAATACCAAATCTATCACACTTTTGGCGTCTAAATGTTCTACTATTTCTAACTCTTTTGCAGTTGCTGAAATTAAGATTTTCGAAAAGTACAGAGAGTACTGCAAATACTCGTATGTACTTTAATTGTAAGTAGAATAAATGTATACAAAATCTGTACCATAATTTAATTCAGGTCAACACCTTTCCTACATCTAAAGATTCCATTTCGAAGACATATCATCATAGTGGAAGCTGTGAAAATTCGGATAACGACCATGAGAGTCCCTCACGCATGCGCACATCATAAAAGAATGAATGGTAAGTGGAAAGTTTTCAAAGTATATAAGTTTATAAATATCCTGGAAGGATGATAACGATGCAGAATAAGATTCCGCGCATATCCAGAGATATGTACATACATATATTGAATTGAATTTCTTAATTAGTTTATTAATTAATTTTTTTTTAAATGTAAAACAGAACTCCCTTCCATTTCACACACATACCGTGCGGGGACGCATTCAACCCTTTCATTTATTTTGGCAACAATTATCGGCAACCAATCCGCAGAATGTTGCCCGCAGCATGTTGCCAAAGGAGAGCAACATTGCTTTAGGCAAGCAACATGCAGCAATCAACAAAAAAATTCACTCTACTCTTTCGCTCTTTGGGCCCTGCAGCAGCAGCAGCAGCACTGCCGCCGCCGAGTGCATCTCAAGAGAGAGCGGCTCGCGCTCTCGGCGCTCTCTCTCTTCCCTCGTGTGCTCTTGAGACCCAAAACGCAACGAACAAAACGAGCAAAACAAAAAATGCAAAAATACAAACAACAAAAATTTTGTTTTGCTTCATTCATTTTTTGTGTGTGTGTTGTTTTTGTTGCTGTCGAAGGGCATGGGATTTCGGTGGGTGGTGGGTGGGGGAGGTGTACAGGGTTTAGACGCACGCAAAAAACTGAAACAAATATATAAAAACGAAACGACAGAGCTTTGACGATAGGTAAGTGCGGGGGTGTGAGAATGCGGGTGGGGTGGAGTGGGGTGTCCGTAAGTCATTAGGCGGCGTCAGCGTTAACACCGTCAAAACGTCAGCGTCGATGTTTATCTCAATGTCAGCCACTGTTATCCTTCTGTTAGCGCAGCTCTACATATCACTCGACTGTTAAGCGTAAATTTATTATGGTAATGTTAAAGCTTATGTTAGTTCTGCTTTTGGAGGATCCTTGCAAAGAGTTCTTCTGTATGTTGCGGTTACTGTTAAAGCTACTGCTCAACGTACTGCTACTGTTATTTAGGATATATTCTATAGGCATGTTAATGGGTATGTTAAACCATTATCTTTATGATTTATGTTTATATCCCACTTTAAAGCTTCTCTAAATATTTATTCTTTTGTAATAGTTCTGCTATGCCTTATGTTAAGTCCTGTGTTATGCATTCTGTTGTTTATTTTCCTTCTGTTACTGTTACTAAGCTGTTATTGTTGGCTCTTAAAATCTGCTGTTAAGTGCATTAACAATGTTGGCTAATGTTAACTGTTAATTGTTTCAGTCTTCCACTGTTACTGTTATTGTTACATTTGTTGCTCACTTTTGTTGCTGCTGTTAATCTTGTTGCTGTAATTTGTATGTTAATGCACCTGTTAATGTTTCTGCTAGTTGGCCTTCTGCTCTCCTGCTCTAGCTACTGTTACTGTTAATAACATTACTGATACTGCTGATCCTGTTTGGTGCGTCCTCTCTGCTGTTATTTCTCTGTTATTCCTTGCTGTTATTTCTCTCATGCGGCCGGCGGCGGCTGTCGCACGGCTTTCGGCTTTTGGGTGCAACAGACTTGGCCTCTGTTGGTCTGATGGATGGGTGGCGTAGGGCTGGCAGGCTGGAAGGACGCCTAGTGGGCCGGCTGAATGGAACAAAGGAAACCCTTGGCAACGCAGGCCAACAAAAAAGAAGAAGCAGACACAAAAAAATATCAAGAAGAACACAGAGCGAGGAGAAGCACAACAAGAAGGCAAAGGCGAAGACGAAGAAGGCGACGATGGGAGCGAAGCAGCCGAAACGAAGGAAAGCCGAAACGAAGGCAGGACAACAAAGGGTATGCGGTTGGGTGGGGGGTTGGAGGTGGTGTGTGCTCTGTGTGCCCTCTCTGTGTGTGTGTGTGTGGGTGGGTGGAAAATTGCGTCCTGTCGGCCGCTTTTTGGTCAGAGGGGGGTGCGCTGCGATTGCGGGGGGTGCAGCATAGGCTGTGTGTGTGTGTGTGGTTTGAGGCGCCACTGAAGTTGTTGTTTGTTGTCGTTGTCGCCTTCGTTTTTTTTTTTGGAGTCAATGTCTGGGTTTTTCGCTCTCCCTCTCCCTCCCTCTCTCTCACACTCGCTCACTCAGTCGTGTGTCTGTGTGTGTGTGTGTGTGTGTGGCGACTGCGTGCAGACAGTGGCAAAGTCCTAGACCCTGCCACAACCTTACCCCTTATCCTCGCAATGCGTTTTGTTTTGGGGCAAGTGCCCTGATGCCTCATGCCTCATGCCGCATGCCGTGTGGGCCACGGCTGTGCGCGGGGGGAGGTTGCCGTTGAGTCCGTCGCATTTTCGATTTTATTGAGCAAACAACGAATTTTCAAATAAAAACAAAAACCACGATAAAAGTGAAGCAACAAAAAAAAAAACAAAACAAAACAAATACAAAATACAAACACACCAAAAAATAAGAAACAAACACATTATTGCGGGTGGGCGAGGGGGAGCGGGGGTTAACGATTGTTGTGGGTGTGAAGGGTTAGCTGTGGGGCTGTAAGGGTGGTGGGGGTGGGGTGCCAATGTTTGGGGAAAAATTGTGATACCCTAATGAAAGGTAATGGATTTCACAGCTGCCGATTAGAGCCGATCCAGCAATAACTCTCAAACTGTAAGGTTTACGCAGTGGCTCTAAAACCGGGCAGTGCAATGCCCAGTGGCTCTAAAACCGGGCAGTGCAATGCCCAGTGGCTCTAAAACCGGACAATGTAGTACTAAGTGGCTCTTAAGCAGGGATTAAAAGTGTTTTCTTCGGCCTATTTTAGCGAGCTTTTGCTTCCTTTTCATTTGTCCGTTTCATATGCCAAAAGCTTCCATGTGCTGATCAGTCAGTGGCTCTAAAGCGGAACCAGCCAGCGCTGCTCAAACCATGAGCCAACACAGCTAAGGGTTGCTCAAAGCGGTGGCAGCAGCTTTCAGTCCTATTACAAGAACAGCTGTTAAGTGCTTACAGAAACGGTTGCTTTGTGCCGATCAAGCAGAGTAGAGCAGCAACTGTCAAAGGGAAAGGCTTCAAGGAGCTTTTACAGTTTGATAGAACATGAACCATTGTGGTTCAGTGCTGCTCAAAACTTCAAAGAGAACACCAGAGAGGGAGGGAGAGAGGGAGAGAGAGCCGGATTTACAACCCTCACAGTTTTGTGTGATTTGTACCCTGATCAGCCAATGAACATTAAACTGATGTTGCTACAGTTCGAGCAGCTGCAAGCAGTTGCTGTTAAGCAACACAAAGCAGTGCTGTTAAAACTGCAATGGATCAATGACAAGAAAGTTTCAAGAAATTGATAACTTATCACATTTTAAACTACAAAAAAAATGAAAGAAAAAATAAAAGAAATAATTTTAATATATATTAAAATATATTTTTATATTTATTATATTTTTATATTATCTATTTTCATGAATGTATTTATAATATTCTTTGTGGCATTATTTGTGTATTTTTTAACCCTGATTAGCGCAGTAATTTAATTTAATTTAATTTAATTTAATAATAAACGATCGATTGTAGCATATATTAAATATTAAATTTCCAGTCAAACAGAATTACGTTAAATGGATCAAAAGGATATTTAGAGCAAAACTCTTCTTTCACTCTTCCACTAAATATTCTTCTTTCGTTTGCTTAGGCCTCTTCTGCTTTGGATCTGCCGCCCCCCTCCCCGTCGACACTGTTCAGCTTCCATTCTCTTTTTTTTTTTTTTTTTTTTTTTTGGTTCTGCCTATTTTAATTTATGTATAATTTTGTTTTACTTCTACTATTTCCATGTGTGCGAAATCTTCTTCTCCCCCCCAAAAAAATTGTTTCTGCTGCTTTTTTTGTTTTTGCTTGATTTTTTTGCAAACTTTTTTCGCACGCTCGCACACACACACACACGCACACACGTACACACTGGAAGACAGAGAGAGAGAGAGCAGCGGATCTCATTGAGTGTGTTTGGTGATAGATGATGGGAGGGGAGGGAGGAGCAGGTTCCTAGCCAAAAAAAGAGCGCACGCTGGCGAGAGAGTAAGCGACGCAGGTGTATTGGTATGTGTGTGTGTGTGTGTGTGGCAGAGCGCGCGCCGCTGATAAAATTCGCAAACAAAAGAGAATTTGCAAAAACAGTTTAAGAATTCGCAAACGTGCTCTCACTCGCTCGCTCTCTTTGTGTGTGCCTGTGTGTGTGGGGGGCATTCATTGCGTGGCGCTTTTTTGGTGTCTGCTGCGAGCCAGCAACATGTTGCTGGCAACATTCGTACTGTGTGCTGTGCCTGTAGGAGGATCTACCTCTCTCACTCACCCACTGGGGGACACTACACTCACTCACTCACACTCACACTCACACTCTCTCTCTCTGTGTGGTCGCCCCGTCTCTGTCTAGCTTTGACCAATGCAACTTTTGCACTACTCCCTCGTTGCCTCTCGCTCTCACTCTAAGTTTGAGTGTTAGAGTGTGTGTGCTGACCCCTCCACCCCCTACCCAGCTACCCTTTTGCTGCTGCTCCCTCTCTTTACTTCTTTTGATTTTTTTTCTTCTTCTGTTTTTTGTTTTTTTGCATTTGCCAATTCTCACTCTGTGTCTGTGCTCCTCTGTGTGTGTGTGTGTGTGTGTGTTTGATTTGGTTTTTTGGCTGGCTTTTGTTTGGAGCGCAGTGGACGCTGACGGCTCTGCCAGTGTCTCAGCCTCTGCCACTGCTGCCGCACACTGACTGACTCTGACTGGACTCTCTGCCTTGACGCTCTCCAGAGCGTCTCTGCCAGCGTCTCTGCCATCACGTCGCACTGTCCGTTGTTGTCGTTGTTGCCGCCACAGTCGTCCGTCAGTGGGTCTATTCATTCGGTTGTATCGCTTGCTCCTCGTCTCGTCGTCGCCTGCTCTGTGAGTGCTCAGTGGTGCCCCCCCCCTACCACCACACCATCCAACAAAAAAAATTAAATCAACCAAAAATTCGCAATAAAAAAATTAACTCCCCCAACACCCCCCTACACCCCAAAAAAAGGGCAAAACGCGCCAAAAATTATCGAAAAAAATTTCCAAAAATTTGTGTGACATTTTTTTCAAGTTAAAATTACACGAAAAAACTTGCCCTAAAATAAAAATAATAATTATAAAATATATTCGCACATTTTGGGCAGCCTAAAACAGCACCCAAAAAAGTTTAAAAAATAATCCAAAAAATCTAAAAAAAATATATGAAATTGTGCTTTTATTTTTTTAATTACTTCAATGTCTAACAACAATTTTATTTGTTGCAAGAGCAGCAGCAGCAGCAGCTCAAACACGTTGCTAAAATTCATGCAAAAAAAAAAAAAAAAAAAAGTTTGCCAAAAAAATGATTGTAGAAAATTTCTCTTTGGAAAGATCATTGTGTGTAGGGCGAAGAGGAGCGGCTGGGAAGTGAAGGGGGGATCACTCTCTCCTCGCTCTCTCGATCGTTCTTTTTTAATTTTTTTTCGTGGCTATTTCTTGATAGTTTTCGCTCAGTTTTTGGCCCATTTTCGTAATAGTGAAAAATGAAACTAAAAAGCGTACTTAAATTTTTTCTGAATTTTTCGAGTCATTTGTGATAGTTGCCAAGCAAATGGAAACTAAAAGAAAATGTGCATGAAATCGTTCAACAAAAGAAAATCAAGAAATTTCGAATCCACGTGACTTCATGGAGTTCTCTTTAATTGCAAGGGACTTACGTCAAATGGAATTCTATATAAATTTAGATTCGCCGGCGATTCGATTACATCCTTTGGTTTCACTTTCATTTATTTAGTAACTGATTTTATTAAATTATGCCTTTCGTAAACGCTTCAGAACTTTCCATTTCATTGCAGAAAGTTTTATTTAACGGAAATACCTTTTTTATGTAGGTTTCCCATATCAAAGTTTGACCCAAAAACTTCCTAGATCCCATAACTGAAATCCCCCAGTCCTGTTGGTCAAAGAATCCTTTATAATATCAAAGAAAAAAAAATACTTTCGTAAAATTCCCATTCGAAAAAGCTTCTCTTATAAATGGCCCCCCCTTGGAAAATGCCTCAAAAATTTTTGGCTCCGTGGGAAATTCCCAAGAAAAAGTCCTTTTCGGAAATGATCTTGAAAATGTTATTGTTGTTGTTGTTTTTTTTTTGCGCGTGTTGCTTGAGTGATTTTTGGGCAGAAGATTGCCATTTCTCTCAACAAATATTTGCGCGCTCTCTCTCTCTCTCTCTCACTCTCTCACGCCAAGGCCTATTGCAGTGCAGTCGGCGTCAAAGTCAGCGCTAACGTGCGCGTCGACTGCGCTGCTTCAATGCGTTTTGCGCTTTGAGCTTTTCCACTCAGCTTTTGAGCGGAGTTTTTGGTGGCTTCTTCTTTTTGCTGCTTTTTGTATTTTTGCATTCTGCGTGGCTCTCTTTGGGTTGTATGTGCATGTGTGCATGTGTGTGTGTGTGTGTGTGTATGAGCCTGTCGCGCTGCCGCTGTTGGCGTCGCGCCTCCTGGCCAAAAAAAAAATGAATCGCCGCGTCGCTGCCGCCACTGCCGCCACTGTCGTAGTAGTGGCGCGCTGCGGTCCGGCAACGTAAACGTATCGAAAACGTATTGAATCATAACAGATCCGCACGTTGTCGCGCACGTACGCAGCCCGCGGAAGAAGCATCCTCTATCTCTCTCTCTGACGGCTGACAATACGGCAAACAAAACAACATCTCAAGACAACAATTTTTGTACAACTCTAAATCACACACACAACACACACACTCCTCCGGCACACACTCCAAACAACAACAAAAACAACAACAAATTTCATCAATCAACAAAAATCATCAGCGCGAAAAAAGGGATTTTTTTTTGGCAATTTCCCACATTGGAATGCAAGTTTTTACTTGACAAAAATTGAAAAGTAATTTTAAAAAAATATATCTTAAAAATGCAAATTATTTAAAAAAATAAAATTACATTTCGCGGCGTGTAAACTGTATATTTTTTTCCAGTGTTTTTCATATATATAATTTTTTTTTTTTTGCTGTAAATTTTCTTGTAAAGAATATTATTTTCGAGCGCACACGAAAGGAAAAGTGTGCGTAGAAAATGGCCTATAAAATTGTAGCTAAAGAAAGGCTAACAAATATTCAAAGTGCCTAAAAAGTGCAAACAAAAACACACACATTGAATGAAAAAAAAACTGCAACAAACACTTTAAAAAACTTAAGAAAAACTCTGGAAAACTCTAGCAAATTACTACAAAATAAAACTAAAAAAAATGGAAAAAATGGTCCTCAAATAATACAGGAATATCTTACGGATCCTTCCGAATAAGCAGGAAACTTTTGTTTGGCTTAGTTACAGATTTGTACAAAAGGAAGTAAGGATCCTGCTGAAAAGTAGCTCAAGTTTCTGTGCAACAAAAGAGCGAAAGCATGAGAGTGACCGATTTAGATTTGCCGTCGGAATAATGGGTTTCTAGTAGTTACTATATTCCAATAGTTTTTTTTTCGCTGTGTAAAACTTGAGGTTTTGTTCTTAAGGAACTACTGAAGCATCCTCCATTTGTGGGGGGGAGTGATTTGTGTTAGAAGTGTTCTTTATGCTGCAGGAAATTCCAATGCAAGTTTTAGAAAAAAAAATATCTAGAAATATCTAGAATAAAGTGGAGTGTCTCACATATGTTTTTCATAGATCCATTTTAATATTTGGATCAAAACTTCTGTTCAACTAAAGAACAAATTGAAATAACTTAAAGATAATAATAGGCTAGCCATGTGAGCAATGAATAATATTTAATGATAGTTTTGCAAGGAATTTCACCACAAATTATATTACATATATTCGATCTAAGGGATCTTCGTTAAAATAAATTGCACAGAAGGCGTAGAAAATTATCTATAAATTTCATTGATTTATAATTGCAAATCTTGCAATTGTTTTATGCTAGAAAATTTCAAAGAAAAATCTTCTATTATTTTATGCCTAGTAACAAAATATTTCTTTGTTTAAATATTATTTTGCTTAAAGTTTGTTACGTGCTATAACTTGCTTTTCCTATAGTATTTCCCTTAAAATATATATCCTTTGAAACACAATTTCAAGATCATGGACTCTCCTGCCACCCTCACAACACACATTCTTTGGCATTCCAAAACTTTCTCACTTCAGGGGGGGGACTATGGTTGGGTTGGGGGTGGGTGGGGTGTCAAAACTTTAACCAAAACATATGGCAGACATTAACCCCATGCTGCACGCTCTCCGCCGATATGATATGTTGCACATTTTGGATATATTACGCATACGCCGCATTGACCATTGGGCGATAGATAGAGAGGGAAGAGAGCACACTGCACTCACAGCTCGCCCTTGCTCCCTCTATTTCTCTGTCGAGCATTGAGTGAAAGAGCGTTTAAGAGATGACTCAAGCTGCATTCGCAGTCGCTGTCGCTGCCTCGGTCGCTGCGCGCCGAGCTGCGGGCAGCAGCAGCAGGCAGTGTTGCGTTTTTCGTCGTCGTCGCGTCGCTTCGCTCTTTGCCGAAGCGCGTGCGGCGCTCTTAGGCACACACATACACACAGAGGCACAGGCATAGCCATAGACTCATAGACACACGCAGAGCTTGCATGTTCGTGTCTCGGCTACGCTACGAACCGACGAAGGTGCGCTTCACGCTCTCTGTCTCTCTCTCTTTAGGTTTTTTTTTTTTGCTTTGCTGCCTGCTGACGCTGCTCCTGCTGCTCTGCCACTGCCACTGCTGCTGGTGCTGCTCCTGCTGCTCTGCCGCCTCTCTGCCACTGCCTGGCTCTAATGCTGGTTCTGTCGGCTTTGGACTTTCGCAGAGATTTCACACGCGATGCGATTGCAGTTCTTGCAGATACTTTCATACGTTCGTTCGTGTTTATTTTTGTTTGGACTTGCAGCGCGCGCCGCCACACGGCCACACGGGGCACAATACCAGAGCCGCAACAGCAGCAGCAACAGCAGCAGCAGCAGCAGCCACAGCGACGAATGCACCACCATCCTCGCAGCCTCAACAGCCAGGAAATATTATTATTTTCATTTAATTGTCAAAAATCATTTTCCGAAATACATAGTTTTATTTCCAACATTATTTCTTCGGTTCCATCGTTGCGCGCGCGTTGTGTTGTGAGTGCCAACCAAAAAATATCTCCAAATAATATCCAAAACTATCTTAGAGACAACCAAAAGATTAAAATAAAAGACTTCAATTTA
This sequence comes from Drosophila bifasciata, assembly GCA_009664405.1. NCBI lineage: Eukaryota > Metazoa > Arthropoda > Insecta > Diptera > Drosophilidae > Drosophila > Drosophila bifasciata. The sequence goes on from CM019041.1 coordinate 35,919,160, forward strand.
AAAAATTCGCTCAAAGCGAAGCAAACGCATGATTTGTCCACCTACAATTATCAATATCAATTATTTCCTTCAGGGAAATATCTTTCAGATCCTTTGTTTATTTTTTTTTGCAATTTTTTTTCAAGTGTCAAAATGTAGTTCTGATATTCGAAAACAAAAACAAACAAAAAATCCTTATATTCCATATTCCATATATTTATTGCAGGCATAAACTCGAAACACAATAAAACAACAAGCAACCAAAATGTTTTATATAAATATTATTATCAACAAAAATAAATAATAAAAGCAAAATTTTAAAACAACACAAAAAAAATTCTACAACAACAAAAAATCGTATTCTAAAACAAACGAAAATTTGGTTCAACAATGCAACAACAACAACAACAGCAACAGCAACTACACCAACAGCAACAAAAACCAGAGCAACAACACCAACAACTGCAACAACAACAACAGCAGCAGCAGCAATCACTACAACAACAACAACAACAAAATCAACAACCAAATGAAACACATCAAAGCGGCATTCTTCATGTGTGTGTGTGAACAACCAAACAACAACAACTACAACAACAACAACAACAACCAAACAACCACAACAACAACAGCAAGCATTACAAATTTAGAAAAACTTACAAAAACTTTTTAGACAATTTTTTTTTTGAAGCAGCGCGAAACACACAAAACTTACAAAAAAGAACAACCGAAAATCTCTATCAATTTATTTTGTGAACCCAAAAAAAAAAAACTGCAACTCGATCGAAATTCGTATAATTTTTGTTCGTTATCAAAACATGCTCTAAAGGGTTGTGTGGTAGTTGTTTCCGGTTTTCCATACAAAACGTTTCCGTATTTTTCGATTGCAACAATTTTTTCCAAGTGAAAACATTTTTCGTGCGAACAAAACAAAATCCAAAAAAAAAATTTAATTTTCACACAAAAACCCCACAAAATTCAAAGATTCAGATTCAATGCAACAAGCAACAACAACTACAACTACAACAAGAAAAGGAGAAGCAGAAACAACAACAACAACAGCAGCAACAACAACTGTATCAACAACAACAAGAAGAACAAACACTAAAAAAACGTTTTGAAACTGCGGTGTTTGTCGTTTATGGTGAGTGTTTTTTATGAAATTTTGAATTTGTGAAGAATGAAAAGAATTGAAAAATGAATATTCCATTTGAGCCAGGGGAAGTCCCAAGAAATTTTGCAGGAAATAAAGAAAATATAGAGGAACATATCGAGAAAAAGTCCCAATAAATGTTGAAGGAAATAAAGTTAAAGAAAAGGACCTCTGAGGTCGCCCAAGAATGGGATTTCTAAGGTTCAAGAACTGATTGTATGCTCTATAGATTTCTGTGGTAGCTTCTGGAAAAACTCTCCAATCGAAATCTCTAGTGATTTCTTACAGCTAGTTTTTTTATTTCTAGAAATTAGCAAAGGGTAACTTTTGAGCCTGTGAAAATAGAAAAAAATATATAAACGCACTCACCAGCTATATGATATTCTCTGTCCTTATTTAGTCTTAAATTGCATCAGACTTCAATTGTTATTAAAAACTGCAAAAATAGTTGATTTTGTAATTATCGCAGGTGGAAAAGTTTTGCTCTTCAAATTACAAACTAGAATTTTCCATTATTATTTTTTTTTAAATAAACATTCTCGCTTTTCTATGGCTTGAATTTCTGTGTTTGGTTTATAGAAAATTATAGCAAATGGAGTGGCTCTACAAGCCTCTGTTCGTTGGGGTTCCTTAGGTTTCCTTTTATAGAAAAAAAATATGAGTATCTTGTGGCAAAGTTCCATAAATAAAATACGGTTTTTTCCCTGTCTCAAAGTGTCTTAATTTACTTAATGCGAATAAACTATGAATGATAGTTACAAGACATTCCATTCCCTGATTCGTGTGGCTTTCATTTCTTAATGCAACAAATGCTTGGCCAACATTCCCCAATTGTTTGCCAGAATAATTCACCAAGTTAGTGATAGGAAAGAAAGGTTTGGGAATCTAGAATGCTATTTCAATTTATCCAGAAGCGCATTTCCACAGAAAAATGCATTTCCCCCTCCCAACGGGTCAGACGCTCAACGTTTTTTTTTTTTTTTCAATATTTATTGAACTTCCCGTTCACCAACCGGATGCGCTTTTCGTTCAAATTTGCTGAATTTTATCAAATATGTAATATGGAAATGCATTTTTCTGGGCCACACACACAAAACTGCCAAAGAAAAGAAAAAAAAACTGCAAAAATCAACAGAATTTGTGGAATCAATAAAAAAAAAAAAATACGCAAAGCTAAGTGCTTGGTCAGAAATTGGCAGAGGAGTGTGAGAGAGAAAGAGAGAGCGAGAGCGAGTGGGTAGAACAAATAGAACAGGGCGGGAGTGGGAGAGGAAGTCTTGGGGTTAACTTCCGGCGCCAAGCGGCGGAACAGAGGCGCCATCTCTTCAGAAACTGCAAATGGGAGTTGTGAGTAGTAGGGTGGGGTGGGGGGTCTTCAGGAACATTATCTTTCAAGTGTGGCCAAAGCCATAGAAGTCTAGAATTTAATTGAATTTAATAAGGGAAATAGGTTTGTAATATTCTGGAGGTACACCTTCATTCTTCAGGTACTCAGCTATATGTTTAAGTGTCTATGAATCACTTAAGTGAAGTGAATCTTTTTATGGCTATACAACACTGGCACATTATTGAATAAGACTTTTCTAGCATTTTAGCACTTTCGAAGCAATTTCTGTAGAATTTAACTAACACATTTAAGTAGTAAGGTTGACAAACACTTCCATACGCCATTTACCAACACTAAGCTTAGATTCAGAATATTTAGCAACACTTGAAACAGGCTGCTGTAGCCACACCATGAATCCCCTCCCCCCGGCACATGCATGCTTCAATTGTTTCAAGCAACTTCTGATTTTCTTTTTGCCCCAGCTCAGGCGGAGCTTGCAATTTTGTAGCAATTATAAATATTTATAAGCAAAAGGGGGGGGTAATACGATACCCACACACTGCGGGTGGTAGGTGGTCCCGCTCTGTCATAAAATTTCTCTGATTCTCTGATTGTGATTATTTTTCCTTTGTTCTTCGCTCTCTTCTATCTTTTTTTTTGCGCAGGCGCAACCTTGTTGCAATTAAGAATTTCTGTAACGATCGGGAGAGATAGAGAGAGAGAGAGTAATTTCTTTTCTTAAATATTTAAATGGAATATTTCCCTGCCCGAAATATGCATTTCGCTTGCATTTCTCAATTCCATTTAATTTTTATTGCAATTTTTATTAGAATTTTTGCGTAATTGGGTTTTTGGGCTTTTTGCTCTGTTTTTTTTGTTGTTAATTATTTTACATGTATGTATTTGTGTCTCTGGCCTGTCCCTGCCTCTCTGTGTGTGTGTGTGTGTGTCTGTGCAACTAATGAGCAACTGCCGGTCGCGGCTTGCTTGCCGCTGAAATTATTAACTCATTATGGGGTCTCCTCTCCGGGTGTTTTAAGTGCCTCCAAGTCTCTCTCCAGCCTGCTTTTGTTTCGTTTTTTTTTGCATTTATTTTTTAATGGCTTGCGTGAATTTTAGTTTTTTTTTTTGTTTGCTGTTGTTGCTAGTGCACCTTATTTGCTGTTGTGGCAATTGAATTGAAGGTGCAACATTGTTGGAGGACGCGTTTTTGTTGCGTCTGCCTCAGCTGTCCGAATAAATGGGTAGAATCCATGTGAAGTGGCGCAAAGGAAAGGTAAACTGAGGGGAAAGACAAAAGAAAATAAGTGAGCTTCCTAGCCTATGCTTAGTGTTGGTCAATGCAGGTAGTAGTGTTGGTCAGTGGCGGTAGTAGTGTGGGACAATGCCTATTATAGTGTTGGTTATGCGTAACTAAATGTTTCAGAAAATGAAAATGCTTATTTACAGTGAGTGTTAGTGAACCCAGATAACAGTGTTGATCAATGCGCATAATAGTGTAGGTTAAAGAGTGTCAATAAATGCAAATAATCAACTTGAATAAGTACAATTTTCTGCATTATCAGTGTTGCAACGCACGCGTGTCAGTGTTGGTTAAGGTTGCTCTTCTAACACTAGATTTGATTTCGTATTTATTTAAGTGTTCGCCTCTATGGCAACTCGCACCTGCTGCAGCAGTCTCTATCCTCCAGGCCCCAAATCTGAACCCCCCCTCCCCACACAATCTATGAGGTTTGGCTTGGGCCTAAAGTCTAGACAAATCAATATAATCCAGACGGCAAATGGCCAATATAAAAAGAAGTGCATATAAAAATGAGTAACAAAAATATTACGCATACGCCGTGACTGCAATGCAATTTCAATTCCCCCCTCAATCCATCCATCTATCCATTCAGCAAACACCTTCTCCATCTATCACACTGTCTACTGCTATCTCTCTTTCACTCTCTATCGCTCTCTCCCTCTCTCTTTCGCTGTGTGTGCGACTGCAGCAAATTAAACAATTTTTAGATTTCCTCAACAAGTTTTCCTTTCAGATGTTGTTTTTTTGGGGAAGCAAGCGTACCTTTTTCTTTCATTTTCTGTCTGTCTGCAGCAGCACACAAATATACAAGGTATATCCTATATATGTATATGCATGTGGGGGATATATATGTATTACGTATTCTATATACAATATAAACGTCTATATTTGCATTTGACAAAATAAGTGCATGAGGCGCAAGAACGAGAGCCAACGAACCAAACACACAGCCCAAAAAATGAAAGAATCCAAAAAAGAAGGAAGGGGCCAACAAATAGTAATCAAAACCGTTAGCCCGATGGCTGAAATACACTTGAAAAATATACTGAAAATATTCTATTATTATATGGTTTATATGGTATATTTTATTGCCGTCGCTTAAACTTCAAAGTTGGGCTGCAAAGACGTGTCTTTTGTTGTGCATTAAATAGGATAGATTTTAAGCTATAATATTTCTATTAATTATCATTTATTGCCATATGAAATCTTAGAGAATATTCTGCCATATGAAATCCCCAAACTCTGGGGCCTCCCCCTTCAAAGCTTTTACTCCACCAAGAACTTAAGTCAAATGTGGAATACCCTTTGCGTAAGTAGGGTATAAAAATGCCGTTAAATGTTCCACAGGACACACAGACATAGACAGAGAGGGAGTGAGGAGGAGTTGCCCGTCAATTGCGAAAGTAAAAACAACAAGAAATACAAGCAAAAATGCTTGCGGTTGTCGAGAGAGGGTTTGCAGAGAGGGGGGCAAAACATACAGAAGAGTGCAAGAGGGGGGTACAGCGGGTGGACTGCAGAAGGGTAAGCAAAGTGGTAAAGAGTGACAGAGAGAGAGAGAGAGTGAGTGAGAGAGGTGGGAGGAATGTAATTTGGCGGCGCTTTCGTTTTTTTTTTTTTTTGTGTGTTTTTCTGTTCCTTTTCGTTTCTTTTTCTCGGCATTTCGCCGAAAACTCGCACTTCAATTAATCAGACGCTGCAGTCGACGCTGCCGTCGCAGTCTCTGGATGGGGTTGTGGATGGTCCAACCCCCCCCCCCCCCTTACACACTCTTTTTCTCTCTCTCTGTTGCACTCCCTCCGCTCTCGCTGGCTTGTGGTTCTTGCAAGTGCAAGCGCCGTCCTGTTTCTGGACTTCGTTTTTGTCAGGACCTCACACACACACTTATATAAAGAATATATAATATATATATACTATATACTATAAAAAGGGGTTCAAATATTTGTAAGCTTCGTTTTTCTATGCCTTTTTTTCGGGCATTTTTGCTCTGTTTGCTTTTGTGTTCGGGGGGCTTCTGCATCTGCGATTTTCTCCTCTTCTCTTTTCTTTTCTTTTTATTCCTAAGCCTGCACGTGCGTGTGTGTGTGTGTGTGTGTGTGTGGTACAGTTGCGTTTTCTATACGTTAGAGTAGAAGTAAAATTAGCGAAAAAATTTAAAGAAAATTAAAGTAGCAAAAGGGGGAATAATTTCGGTAGAAGGTTTCTATTGTAAAAGAGTTTCAATTTCTATCTAGAGTTTGCATTTGCAAAGCGCATCATGCAGCAGCACTCATCGGTTGGTTGGGAATTTTTCTCTGCTAAGGTAATGCTCTCACATTTTCTTTGATTGATTGTTTGAAAGAGAAATGATCTTATTGATGGGTGTTGGGATTCATTTTTACAAACAGAAATTGTCAAAAATAACAATTGAACAAACAAAATAAATAGAAATCAGTAGGGGGGAACAAAAAAATAAATTAATTAATTAAAAAATAAAATAAAATATAAATTTAAAAAAAAATTAAAAAATAAAATAAAAAATTTAAAAAATTCAATAAAAAATAAAATAAAAACATGTAAATTTAAATGAAAGTCTACAGCATTTATTCGATTTAAATTTATTTTATTCTAGATATTTTTGTGCGTATTTATGTGGATTTATATAGTTACTTATTCTTCACTTATTTGTGCCCCAAAAAATTCGTATTTGCCACAAAAGGTTGCATGGTTGCATTCAAAGTGTCGTCTATCTTTTGCTAGAATGCCCGACCGATCTTTCGCTCTACTATTCTCTCGCCTCTGTTCTCTGTTCGCTGCACTCCCCTCTCGCTCAATGCCTAGATCACTCTTGATGTGTCCCGGGGGTAGGCCTCACTTGGCTACCGGTTTTTGCCTTCACAGATCAATTATGATATAATTATCTTTTGCACTATTGACAGCCACCAAAGGGGGGCCCCCACGGAGCTCTCTGGTCTGGTCTGGTCTTTCTGTCTATCTGTTTGTCCCTCTACCCTGTTGCTCTGCCTCTGCCTCTATCTCTTTCTGTTCCTCTGGTCTTTCAGTCTGTCTTTCTGTCTGTTCCTTTGCTCTTTCAGTCTGTCTGTTTGTCTGTCTGTCTGTCTGCTGCTGCTGCCTCGTCTGGTGGCAAGTGAAATGCGCGCATGCGCACAAGTGTTGCTTGTCATTATGTTAATTGCATTTAAGCGCCAACAACTGCCTCGAAAGCGAAGAGTATCCCCCCTCCTTTCAGCCCGAAAAGAGAGAGAGAGAGACAGCAGGCAAAGGGAGAGACGACAAAGAGGAGCCACAGCGAAGGAAGCAACGAAGAGGAGAGACGATGAGGGAAGCGGGAAGCGAGACAGCGAGAGAGATGGGAAGAGCTTTTATTATATTAACTTGCTGCTGCATATAATTGATGATGATTAAATCAATGCTACCGCAATGCGCGACTTGCATCTTCCATCTTCCTTAAATCCCCCTCATACCCCTCTTCAACCAACCAGCAATACCCACACACACACACACACGCACATATGAGAGGCTGAAAGCGTGCGCTTCTCCGCTCACACTTTTTTTTGCTGCTTTTTTTTTTTTCTTCACAGTTTCAGGTTTCGTCATCATTCCACCTCCAGCTCCAGCTCCTCTTCCCATCATCCTCCTCCTCTGCTGCTGCTGCTGCTGCTACTGCTCGGTGCATCATCTTCCTTTTTGCATCTTCCATCTGCTCTTTTATTATGCAATCCGCATACCAAAGTAACACGGGGGGGGTGGGATCCGAATGATATTTTTTTGTGGATGCAGCATGTAGATATGTGTATTTTGGGCAAGGGATTGAGTGTTTTTTCAAGCAGATATATAATAATTGATTAAGCTTGTAACTATATCGATAATATATCGATTATTTCTACCATGATTTCGATTTATTTTAAGGGTATTTTATAACCATTCATACATTCAGTGAGGGCACAGAACTTACCTGTCTTCAGATATAAAACATTTTGTATGCCTCAAACTATAAGCCCAAAGATGCATATTTATATATATAAAACTTTTAGGTATATAGTTACCTACTATGTTCTATATTATGTACTATAACCATACCGATTTTTACATATTTATATGCTTATAATCATAGCTATATTTTTGCAAGTTTTTTGTATGATTTTGCGTACAATTATTCCTAGAAATAATTCCACTTTTATTGCTTCAAATATATATGAATTAATATTATAAAATATTTCTACTACTCTTAGAGTAATTTTTGCCATTTAAATTAGTTTGCTAATTCTGCTAAAATTATATTTTTTATTTTTTCTACTATATTGGAAGTATTCCCTATATTTTTTCCGACATTTTTTCCCTTCTTCGTTTTGCACTTTAATCCACGAAAAATGATATTCCGCCATTCCCCTTGCTATAGTACTATACTATGCATTTCCGATGCCAAAATGTATCTTCCGATTCTCCCCCCCGATTCTTTTTCGTTGCCTTATCCCCATTTGGAATCTCCCCTTTTTTTTTTTTTTTTTTTGTTGGTTAATTTTTGCATTGCATTTGCCCAAAAAATGCTTGCAGGTGGCAATGGAAATTTGTCGAAAATATAAATTGCATTTCACTTTGAATTTCGGTGAGGTGCGGTGGCATTTCTTTCTTTACGGTGTGTGTGCGGCGGGGGGGAGAAACCCTCTGTGTGTGTGTGTGTGTCTGATCCTTCGAAGTGGTTCCCGGTTTTTGTACCCCTCCTCCATGGGCTCTTGCGAGTATTCCTGCGTCTGGCTGGTTAGCTGCTGGTGTTCCTGGTGTTCCATCATTACGTGTATCATTCGGTGTCCTTCCCGTCTCGTCTGTCTCGTCTGACTGTCGTGTCGTGTCTGTCTGTGTTTTTGGGCTGTTTGTCTGACTACGCTTTACGCTCTAAATACGCCAAAGATAATCAACGAAAACAAACAGACGACGGGACAGAGTGCCAGAGACGGAACGCAACGCAACGCAACGCGACGCGACGCGACACGACGAGTGGCATGGAGTGGATTGTGGAGTGTAGGGGAGGACAGTGCTGGCCCGGCGTCAGGGTCAGGTGTATAAATTGCACAAATATATCCCCCCCTAACCGACCATCCTCTTGGTTTTATATACTTAAATAAATATGTATATACTTGGCATACACACACATTCTATGTTTATATACATATGTATGCATTTTATGTGTAAGAAAGAAGGAAAAATTAACAAAAAAAAAAATAAAAGGGGGAACTCCATGGCTCGTTGCTTCTGCTGACGTTTTTTTTTTTTTCTTCATTTTTGCATTCATTTTTTTGTTTTTTATATGTGTGTGTGTGTGTGTGTGTGTGTTTTTTGGTAATTTTTTGGGGTTGGTTCTGTTGCGTTTTTTAGGGTCCCAAAATCGTCGTCTGAAAGGGGTTGAGACAACCGTCAACTGACTATAGTACTATATACTATAGTGGGAATGTTGATGGAAACATAAGAAAAATGTTTCAGAAATATGAAATTGTTCTTAGGCAAATGGCAAGCGAAAAAAAATGCCAAGAACCACATAGAAAATGCAGCAGCATCTAGGAGGGAACATGCAGGCCAGGTGTTCTTATAGTCACAAGAAAAAAGTGGCTTATAGAATTTATAATGAAATAAATGTAGTAAATAAATATGATCAATAAATATATTCGAGAAATATAATAATTAAATATATTCGAGAAATATAATAATAAAATATAAAAAATAAATATAATAAAAAAAATATAAAAATAAATATAATAATCCCTTAAAATAAATAAATTTGTATTTATATTTATGAAAGTACGGATAGCTTTTTGGGGAGATACCTTTGAAGCGAGAGACGTCTTTAGTTATAGAAATTAAAGTACAAATTAAAGTAAACTTAAAGGTAAATATGGAATTAGACGTAGGATAAAAGTAGGATTAGGGCTTGGATTACTACAGTTAGGCACAAAGTAGGAATATTAATACCTAAAAAAATTATTTCCTTTAACTTAAGACTTGGCATATCTACCATTAAATATTGTCCAAATATTGCCTGATAAAAAATTAAAATAAAACGAACAAAAATGCAATGAGTTTGAAAGAAAGAATGAAAGTAAAGGGAGAGCACCGCATATGCATGTGTCCCTTGGTCTCTGGGCAAAGGACTGGGGGGAAGTGACTGCTAGCGGGTGTTGCAAGAGTGGGAGAGACAGTGGTTGGGGGGTTGGGTGTGTTGCAAAAATTGGGACAAAAAGAATCAAGCGAATTTTCGAGCGGGTGTTGGATATATTTCTTTTCTCATGATGCCATCATCATCATCGTTGCTTCTTGGTGGAGGGTTCTTATTCATTTTTGCATCCGATATGCTCACGATATATAGTAGGCTATATATGGAGTGTAGAACCCACACAAAAATGTTGTTGAATTTTTTAAAGCCACTCTCCACTCATTGCAACTCTTTATTTTTTTTCGGGTTGATTTTGTGCCTTTTGTTTTGGTGTGGTTTTTTTGGTTTTTTGTTTTTTTGGGTGGGTTCTTCTTGCATCTGTTTATGCAATATAATTCGTAATACTCGTATTTTCTCCACACTTTTCTCTGTGTTACCTCCCTCCCTCTACCTCTGCTGCCTGTCTCTCTACCCTTCTTCTATACCTTTCCTTTTGCTGCTTGCTTGCGTCTTGTTCGCGCGCTTTTTTTTTTGTGTTTCTTTTTATTTATTTTTTTTGGCAATAAGCTTTTTTCCCTAATGCCGCAGGGTTGTATTTGCATTAGTGCTCGCTGCATATGTGTGTGTGTGAGGGAGTGGGGGTTGGCTGGGGGTGCCATGCAATTTTTACCCTCATTTTTGCATTCGCAAAAACTTTTTCAACTTTCTTTTTTCTTTCTGTTTAGTTTTATTGGTTTTGTTTTTTGTTTTTTTTCTCTTTTTTTCGAGCTTAACTTTGAAGCATTGCATTTGGATAGCAGGAGGGGCTTGTAGCAGTGTTTCGGGGTTTAACAAGGAAATTAATATTGTATAATGATTGGAAGGTTTGAGCAACCCATTTCTAATTACTTTTACTTTTACTCGAAAATGTTCCGCTCTTATTTCTGTTCTTATATTTCGCATGGCATAAAATGTTTCTGCAATTCAAAATGAACTTGCAAAAGTCTCTTACAACCCATACCATTCAGAATTTTCAGGCTCTGGGCCTCTGAAATAAAACCCAATATAATAACATATATATGTATATAGAAAAAGGAGCACAGTCTGTCTGGATGCCTCAAACCCCTGGTCCGAAAAAACCACCTCGGTTTTGTAACACATTTTTACACTCCCGTATGTGTGTGTGTCTGTGTGTGTAGCATTTTTCGGGGGTTCAACACAGGAACACAGGACAAAAATGCTACGACCAGGAGACCCCAGGACCCAGGCACCAGGCCCAGTACCGAAACGGACCTCTCCCTGTCTCTCTCTCTCTGTCTACCCATTTTTTATATATTTTATTTATATATTTCGTTTCTTTATTCTTTATTCCTTGTTCTTTGATGCGTTTTTTCGGCTATATACATACATGTACATATATATTATATATATTGTATATATTGCTTGCATTTTTTGTATGTGTTTTGATACCCTAACCATTTGAGTGGTTTTGCCTTGGCATATAGTATAGTAGTAATGATCCTATAAATGGCAGATGTTTTTTTTATCAAATTTATCATCAGAGCTTCAGGCAGTGGGAGTCATAGGTCGAATTGTAGTAGAACAGTAAAACTTACCAGAGTACTTGGAAAGTACTTTTAATTTTTCAGTTCCATTAAGTCTTAAGTTTTAGTTGAAGCCAGTCTACTGATGTTTCTTGTAGCGTTTGCAAATGTTTTGCTTTTCAGTTATAAATTATAATAATAATAATAATAATAATAATAATAATAATACAACAAGTGTCTTTTTTTTCCAATGAAAATTTCCCATAAAAATATGAAAATATTTTGTGTGGTATTTTTTTTGTGAATTGAATATTAATTTGTTATTAGTATTAATATGAATGCAATATTTAATGTTTGTAATATATAGTAATTATGTATTATTTACTATTATTGTTAATATTTTGATTCTTTTATTTTGTATTCTTTGTACTATTATTCTTTGTATTCTATTAATATTATATTATTTTATTTGATTATTATTACTTTTTATAATTATTTTATTATTATTATTCCATTATTATTATTTGCTCTTAATATTTGTATTTTAATATTTTATGCTACCATTTATTTGTATTATATTTTTATAATTCTTTATTGTTATTATTTTTTTATTATTTTTTTTATTTTTATTCTATTATTATTATTGTTTTATTGTGAATATTTTAATATTATTTTTTATTTTTATTATTCTATTATTATTAGTACTTTATTATTATTAGTATTTTATTTTATGTTACTATTATTATTTTATTTATTATAATTTTATTTTTTTATTACAATTATTTGATTATTATTATTAAGTATTATTTAAGTTAAAAATTATTTAAAGGAAAGTTGCCTGCTGCAAGTACCTTTCATTTATTAAATTTTGCATATATTTTATAGACTGGGGGCAGGGCAGCAAAGTGTATTCAATATTCCACTCTAATATTTGTTTTTTTGCCAAATTTTTTGGCAATTGGTTTTTCGTTGTTGTTGTTTTTGTTTTTTGGTTGTGTGTGTGGCTGTTGCTCATCGTTTCAGCGTGTTTTTTTTCGGGGTTGACTGCAATTGCATTTCTGGTGGTGCCGCCGGAACTCCTTACCTTGCCCCTGCCCTGCTCCGTCCATGTACCGTGAGTTAACTCGTACTGCTGCTACCTCGTACCTCTCTCTCGGAGTACTTTGTGCTACCCCATGCTGGCCGCCCCCCCTTTGCTGCTCCACTGCCGCTCCCCTGTCGCTCCCCCTGGTACCCCTGCTTCCCCCCTGTTATTCAGAAGATGTTTCTGCCGCCTGCTGCAGTGCGTTTTGAAGTGGAACGCGCTGCGTCTGGCTCTGGCCTTCAAAAAAGGCCTCGCTCGCTGCTCTGCTCATCAACCATCATCATCGTCATAAAAAAAAAAAAAAAAAAACATCCGCAACGTGTGAAAGGGGAAGAAGCTTTGTTTTTTTTTTGGGAATTTTTTTGCCTTGCATTTCAGTCTGGTGTGTGTGTGTGTGTTTTTTTTTGGGTAATTTTATTTGTTGCACACGACACACAGGGCAGGGGCTCACGCACTTCCGGAATACAACAAAAAAAACAAGAAGAGTTAAATGGGAGAGTTTATTAGCCCCCGACGACAGCAACAACGTTGACAGTGGGACAGCGAGAGAGAGCGAGCGAGAGAGAGAGAGAGATACAGGACAGCCGGCGTCGTTTTTGCCGTTATCTCGCGTTCATCGCGACATCAGCGTGGACAGAAGGAACCCAGCAGCAGCAGCAGCAGTAGGGTAGGGGGGAGGGACACATGTTCCGCGTTTCGTTTCGTTTTTTTTGGGACTTTTTCGCGCACTTGTCGCCGCGTTTTTAACGATATTTTCTGTTGTATTTTGCATCTGCTTCACATTTTTCTTATTCTTTGTTTTTTTTTTTCTGTTGGTGTGTGGGGAGAGAGTTGGAGAAGGAGCTAGAGAGAGAGAGAGGGTGCTAGAGAGGGAACTAAGGAGTGAGTAGGGAGGGGAAGCTAGAGTGGGAGTAAGGCGTGAGTTAGAGGGGGAGTAGGGGGAGAGCTAGAGAACTAGGGAGGGAGTAAGAGGGCAAGCTAGTGTGGGAGTAAGGGAGAGCTAGAGTGGGAGCAAGGGAAAGCTAGAGCTAGAACGAGAGAGTGAGAGTGGTTGCTGATGTGCGTGATACGCGAGATGCTTTGCTCTGAAGCTTCTAAGATAAAATTAAAGCTTGAAAGCTTTTGCATGAATATCGCCCATGGATATACTTATTTACACTACTTCAGTGCTTTCTCACTCTCCCTGTGATCCCGCTCTGCTGTCTGAGGGTTCTCTTCTGAGCTTACTTCTAAGCTGCGCTGCGCTGCGATCCTTTGCTGCTGCTCTGCTGTTGCTCTGCTGCTCTCTTCCAGTGGCGCAGCCTTTAAGCTTTCAAAGCTCCTTTTTGCCGCTGATCATACAGCTCGTGCTGGAACGACGTTTCTTAAGCTGCTCAGCTCTGCAGTGCTCTGTCTCTGTCTCTCTCTCACTCTCACTCTTTCACTCTTTCACTCTCTCACTCTTTCACTCTCTCACTCTTTCACTCTCTCACTCTTTCACTCTCCTGGTTCTACTGTTATTTCTCTTCCACACTCCTGGCTCTACTGTTACTTCTCTCCGTCTCTCCTGTTCTACTGTTATTTCCCCTCCAAAAAAAAAGGGCTTATCAGGCTGCGACCCCAAAGGCGGCCCCTGATGTCATTGATGTGACAGCCAAGACAAATCGACTTTGACAGGCGGCAGTGCGCCATACAAAAACAACAGCAGCAACAACAGCAGCAGCAGCCACAAAGCGAGCTCATTATCATGTTGAAGCATCAACACCATCATCATCATCATCAACATCATCATCATCATTATTATGAGCAGCTGGATTGCACCTTGTGTGTTGTGTGTCTGTTTGTGTGTGGCATGTTCTTGTATTTGTGCGTCTTCGCGGCTTTTGATGACGACACAAAAGACAGGCAAGTCAAACAAATTTAAGCGGAGATGCAACAGAGACGCTGCTGGGGTGCAAGTAGAGTGAGAGAGAGAGACGATCGTATGGGTAGATATATCCTAGAATCTATATCTACCTACATTTACTTCTGTTACGCGTAATGCAGCAGTGCCACTCGGTTGGTTTTACTATCTGGTTAATAACTCATAGTGGCAGGGGCAAGCAAATAGGCAATCAAGCAATCATAAGCTTTTTGCTTGCCCAACCCCGCAACCTCCCCCGCTATCCATCCATCCATTTCTTGGCAACAGCAGAGAAAAAAAAGTGACCACACCTTGGGGGCAAGTCAGCCTGCCACTGGTTAACACTTGATTTGTTGTGTCGCCGCATCACAGCCCCGCCCCCCATCAGCATCAGCAACATTTTGTCGCCCCAAGGACGAGAGACTCATCTGCCTCCCTTTTGTTACCCCTTGCCCTCCGCATTGTTCCCCCTGTTTCCCGTGTCTGTTTGTCTCTGTTTTCGTGTTACTGTCAGCCTCATCTGCTCTCAGGGGCAGCGACATGAATGCGACGCACTTCGACGACCTTTCATTATCTTTTGCAGAGACACCAGAGAGGCCTCCTCCTCCTCCTCCTCCTACAACCGTAGCCGCCCCTCATCTGTGTCTCCCTGTGTCTCTCTGTGTGTCCTGAGTCCTTTGTTCACAGAGAAAGCATTGTTGTTGCTGCTGTTGCAACTGTGTTGTTGTCAGCGTCGCGCCCGCTCGCTTGTCACCAAACACAGAGAGAGAGAGGAGCAACGAAACCTTTTTTGAAAATTGCGTGAGTTAGTTGCAACATCAGTGGCAACAGCAGCAGTAACAGCAACAGCGGGGCGTCAGGATCAAAGGAGCTTTATTATGCTCAGCATATGTACACCTTATGCTGTGTGGCAGGGTATGCTCTGCTACATTTATAACAAATTTTGTTATATTATATTTTGAGAGCCAAAATAATGGCAACTCTTTACTGCTAAGCCACACTGGAACAGTTGAGATTTTTCTTCTTTTTCAATAGGGTATCCTCCCTGTCGACTATAACTCTCTTTTTCTTATAATTTCTGTTGTTGTTGTTTTCCTTTCTTTTCATGCTTGATTTTACTTTTTTTTTTTTTTTGCGTGCGTTGTAAGTTTTTCTGTTTCCTTTTTTTTCTTTGCGCCTCATTTTTTGTTGTTAGAAAAAAACTTCCCTGCGGGTCGCACAAAAAAAAAAGAGAGAAAAAAAAGGGAGAAGTGCGTCAGAAGTGCACTTCTCAACAAGGAGCAAGGAGGTGCACGAACAGAACGCAATGTGCAACACAAAAGTGTTGTGTGTGTGTGTGTGTGTGGATGCCCTCTATCCCTCCCTCAGACCAGCCCAGCCCAGCTCAGCACATGCCATCTCTGCTTGGGCATCCGTCTTGTGTGCTTTGAGGTCCTTTGTAGTTTTGCCGCCTGCCAGTGTGTGTGTGCAAAGTCCTTTGGCATTGCCTACTTGTAGGCGCACTAAAATGCGTTTATGCATAATTTTGTAGCACCCCCCATTGGTCCTACTGCCTCTGTAATGGGTAAGGTTTCACCTCTCTCCTGCTTGGCACACCTTTTGACATTTTCTAATTGCAGTGTGAGCCGGCCCACACACAAGAGCTTTTTTGCCACATAAAATTATTATTAATTATTGCAAACAAGAATCTCATCCCACCGCCCTACCGCCCTACTCCTGCTGCGCCTACTTTTTCGCTTTTGTGCGTTCCACATATCGATTGCATTAGGCGGCTCCAATGGGTCCCCAAGTGGCACAAAGGGGGGGATTGGGCTTAGGCTGTCGCCTAAAATGCGTGCTTAAGTGTGTGCGAAAAGAAGGAATCAAACACACACAGAGATGCACAAAGGACACACGCTTGAACCACACGAGTGAGAGACAAACTCCTTCAAAAAAAAAAGAGCCAGCTCAAAAGAGGAAGCAAGTAGCGAGAGAGAAATAGAGTCGAGAGGAGAGGAGCACACACGAGAGAAGTGCGAGATTATGAGTAGGAGGAAACTCTACGCAAGTTACTTTTCCCTAGTCCTTTCCCTCTTTCCTTTACACACTTATTTCCCGCCCCTTATCATAGTTCAACTAGAGTTCAAAGGTAACAATTTCGTGGCAATGTAATGCAGAAAAGTCACAAGAACTAAGAACAAGAAAGCACAGAAAAATCTAGAAGAAATTAAGCCACAATTTCCAGATGATTACGAGGAGAGCAAAAACTAATCAGACTGAAGATATATTAAACGATATATAGACGGGTAGTCGGGGCGTACGGCTACTGCTCTGCCCCTTAACTGACACCAAAAAATACAAAATTTCACGCGAAATGAACCCACGGTCAATGAACTCAACTTAATTATGCTTGCTTTTAAGTTGCTAAATATTATTGGGAAAATCCCGTGACAACAAAACGTGTCTGAACAAAATTTAACAAGAAAACTTCTCATGGAAAGAGAAAAAAAAGGTTTGAGAAAAAGAAAAAAAAAATTGATGAGAAAAAGAAACAAAGAAAATTATGAACCAATAAAGTGATTTCCAATGAATTATGGCTTTAGAATGGCAAATGATTCACACTTGTAGCCGTTAACAGTGTTGTTCAACATTGGCTAGTAGTGTTGGTCAACAGCTTAAGCCGCTGTGCGGCAAGCAGTGTGCGCTGTGTTAATTTTTTTTTCGCTTGTTTCTTGAACTGAAAAATTCTTGTGAAAACCAAAAAAAAAAAAAAAAAAAAAACAGTTGTTGATGATGATTCCGTATTCCGTATTGCATTTTCGCTGACATTTCGCTTTCATTTCGCATAGATTCCGCGGCATGGTGCGGCGATGCAACCGGCTGCAACGGGTGTCGATGTGACGCTGCTGGATGGGAGGGTGCTGGGGTGGGGGTGTGTATGGGGGGCTGCCATGGATTGTCGTCTCTCGGTTTCATATTCACCGTCCGCTGACGTTGACGGTTTTTGTTGTTGTTTTTTTTTTGTATTTTTGTTGCGCTGCAATTGCAGTTGCACCCGCTGCAATTGTTGTTCTCCTTTTGACTTCAACTTCTCCTCCTCCTTCTTCTTCATATTTTTCGCTGCCTTTTTGCTGCTGCTGTTGTTGTTATTGCTTGTTTGTTTTTGCCTATGTGTTTTTCCAGGAATTCCGTCACTGATACTGGCCATATGCAAAAAAAAAAAAAAATTATACGCGAGCCGCCAACACACAACAGAATAAAAAAAGGAACAAAATTATTGCTGCATTTTTCACAACGTTATTTTCTGGAATACAAAAAAAAAACAAAAACAAGAATACAAAAATTATTCTTTGTTGTACAAAAAAAATTTATGCAAATATTGCAGAAGCGCTCAAGAAAAGAAACTTTATAATTATGTATAGTATGTGAGGAGGGGTCAGCGAGAGACGCGACTCTGTCATTCAATCAGACAGTCCCACAGTCAGTCATTCAATCAGGCAGTCAGTCCCACAGTCAGTCAGTCGGCCCGTCAGTCCATCAGTTTGTCATTTTTGCGGCTGTCCAAACAAATTGAGCTTGTAAAATGGGGGTTTGGGTTCGGCGTCGACAGGCAAGGGTGAAAGCCAAATGATTAGATGATGGACAGCCCAAGACTCAATTTGTGTTGAAAGAAACCCCATACCATAGCCTACCTTACCCTACCATACCTTAGCCCAAACCCCTATTTAAAAGTTAGGCGAAATCCTTTGCTCTCTACTTGATTTGTGCTTTTGTTTCAATGGGTTCTAGTATTTCATTTAAAAATGTTGTCAAATATATTTTAATTTATTTTCTTTGTTCCCTTCCCTTTGATTTGTATGCAAAATTTAAAGACAATTTTTGGATCGCTAACCTTTCTGCAACGCCTCCTCCTGCCACCCCACAGCATGTTCGCATATACATAACACTCTCAAAATATGTAGAGATGCCGTGACATTTGTCCGTTTATATCCAATGACTTGCTTGGCCTGCCAAGTCGATTGCCGTCTAAAATTTCATAAATTCAAACGAATTTTGTCGCCCAGGCAGCAGCAACAGCAACAGAGAGGCAGAGGCAGGACAGAAAAGAACAAAAAAAATTTAAAAAACGACTTGAAGTAAACATTCCTCAAGTTCTAATAAAACATTGTCACTTGAGGAGGGGAAACAGGAGAACAGCCGCACAAGGAGACCAGAGCGATCGTATGAGGCATGGGCGCATTTTTTAATACTCTCTCTATACATGGGGATAGTATGAAATATACCATGAGGAGTCATCATTCTTAGTTCGATACATTTTTGAAACAAATTTTACAATCGATAGTGATCGATAACTTTTCGATTTTTATTTTAAACTTCATAAATGGCTTTAAGGCATAAAAATAAGTACATTTGATAGTAGATTTCCATCGATTTGTTATCGATAACATACAAATTCAATCTGTTTATAAATTTATAAATGGCCTAAAACACGTATCCATTGAACGATTATGTTCGATTGGTTGGAATCGATATCCGATAACAAATGTATATCGATAACTTTTCGATAACATTATCGAATTATATTCTACCAAGCACACAGAAATGTTTCTTATGCAAAGTGTATGTGAAGGTTCGTCTATTGAAGAAAACCCAACAACTCCCCTCCCACTTTTAGTATACTATTCAGTTTCTTCTTCATTTCGATTATTGTTATTGCATAAATTTATTGTCAACGTTTTTCTGTGTGTCACGCATGGCAACAATTGCATATACTCAAGAAAGGAGTGCCTGGGAGAAGGAGTAAGAGCAAGAGCCCGCGGAGTAGCAGGAGTAGATGGCATTCTGTTTTGTGGCACATCGTGTCCTTGCCCGTGTTTTGAGCAGTAGTTGTCCTTATCATACAATTACTAGGCAAAGTGCACTCGACTCCACGGGCGACGGGAGACCGACCGACCACAATTGATGGGCGGCCAGAAAGAGATGCCAAACAGTGGAGGCAGGGGGGAGAGAGAGAGAGACAGATAAAATAAATGGAAAATGTGCACAAAAGAAAACGAAATTAAAAACGCAAGACGCAAAAACCAAGAGACATACAAAATGTTATGTACCCTCCCTCCTTCCCCCTTGGTCCTCTCTAGAATCGTACCTTTCCCCACCACTGCCATTCCCCATTCAAATTCCTTGTGCCTCATTCCTCATTCCCCTTTGTCCCCTGTCCCCTGTCCCGCTGTGTGCGTTTTCACCTGCAACGGAATATGCAACTTGCGACTGTTTTGAGGGGTTTTTCCCCTGTTCCTGTTCTTCTTTTTTCCCCATTAAATTTTTTTCTTTTTTTTTTGTATTTTATTTTTGTGTTTTCCTTTGCTTGGCTTGTCCTGAGGCCCCAGCGGATTAACCCCTGGCAGGACACTGGGGTTGCCACAATCGGAGGAGTTTTCTTTTCTTTTTTTTTTTTTTAAGGAATTTTGATGAAAATTTTAGAAATATTTCATTATGTTTAGGAGTTGTTTGAAGATCGAAAACAGTTCATACTAATATGTCAAGATATCTGAAGAATTCCCAAAAATAAACATTAATTTAAATAGAAATAAATTAATTTTTTAATTAGATGCTATAAATTTTGATCGATTGCCTCCGTCAACTTTCTGTAAATGCCTTTAAATAATTTTATTCTTCGTAAATTTCACCAAAATTCTTGAATAAATAAATCTCGAAATGCAAATGAAAGCAGCAGAATGAGAAGGAATTTAATAAAAAATTTAATAAATAAATAAATAAATAAATAAATAAATAAATAAAAATAAAAAAAAATTAAAAATTAAAAATAAATTTAAAAAATAAATAATAAAAATTGCAAATAAAAACAAAATTCAACTACTTCAAGGCCTCACAAATTATTGCCTTTAAATAAGTTAAAAAATCGAAATCCTTGTTGGAGCAGACCCCGCCCCACCCCAAACCCAAACAAGGGTTAATAAAAGTGTGTCGATTGTATGGGTGTGTGTGGGGTGGCAGGGGGAGGAGTGAGTCCCTTTTTACACTCGTATCTTTAGCCCTGTCTGCAGTTGAAAGTTGGCCTGTTGGCGACTGTTGCAACTGTTGATGCAACACTCACTCACCCAGACAACCAGCAAAACAGCTGTGTGCAGACATTTTAAGCAGCCTGTCTGTCTGTCCGTCTGTCCGTCTATTCTGTCTGTCTTACTGTCTGTCTGAATCACACACACATGCAAACAATTTAGAATATATGTACATATACACCATAATATATACATTTATGTACATGTCGGAGTATGCATAAAAGTCTTTCTTGTCTAGGCATAGAATTGCTTTGCGTCTCGCTGTCTGACTCTTGTCTGACTCCCTGTCCGATTGTCTGAATGTCTGGGCATTGGTTTAACTGTCTCTCTCTCACTCACTCACTCCTCTTGGCTATGTCTCTCTGTCGTGTCTGTCTGACTACTGTCTATCGTTGTTGTTGCGGGGAGCCCCCAGACCTCATGTACCTCTGTCTGTCTGTCTGACTGTCTGTCTTTCGCCTTTTGAGCCTTCTTTCTGTCTTGTTTTGTTGGGCCACTAACTGAAGCTTATCATGGCATTCTATGCCATTCGATTTCGTAGGTAATTAAAGTACAAAATGAGTTAGATGTGCACGTGTCATGCAGCAGCAGCACTCGGGTTGGCTTAAGTCTATTATTATTATAATCCTATTAAAATGAAGCAACTCCTTGTTATCCTTGCTGTAATTGCCAGGCATCTTTCACACTCATTAATTATCTCAGCAAACACCTATTATATCCTTCCTTTATCCTTTACACACACAGACGCATATAAAAGCGAAGCTGGAAAAGCGGAAACTGATGCGCAAATCTTTTCCACGTTGTTTTCCGCGTTTTATTTTGCTGCTGCTGCTGCCGCTGCTTCTCTCTCTCATCCAGCCAAAAGGCTTTGAACTTGAACTTTTCCATGAGCGTATAATCAGACAGACAAGCCAAAGCAACCTACTTATGGCTGTAGAAGCCGCCACAGCAGCACCAGCAGCAGAGAAAAAAGGAAAAGCGAACACAAAAAAAAAAGTGGAAACTTTTTCAATGCCACACAGCGAGAGAGAGAGCGAGCGAGAGAGACTGACGGCAGTCAGTGCCAGATGCCTGTGTCTGTCCCTACCCCTGACTTTGACTCTGAATCTTCCCTCCCTCCCGCTTCACATCATCATCGCCGTCATCATCATTTTCATCTTATTCTTGTGGCTGATTAAAATATGCAAAAGTGTGGAACGGAATGCCAAGACAGACGACGAGACGCACAGACAGACAACGAGACGCACAGACGAGAGTGATGACGTTATTCATACCAAAATAGTTGCCGAAAACCTTGAAAATAAAAAATAAAGTGAAAAAAATGTATTATTTAAGTTGATATTTGGCTGTTAGGTTGGATAGCTGATAGGTGTGGATTTGGTCTGGTTGGTGTAGAAAAGAATCCTTCAAGAAGTTTGCAATAAATAAATACTAGGGAAGGTGCCAGTAGTCTTCTGTATGGGATCTGTTATAGTGTTAACGATTTATCGTTAATTATTTCAGTCTTTATAAATTCCTTAAATATAATAACCAGATCTAGGAATGAGACATTCATTTCACTTTTGCTGTTCTAGCAAAGATCCCTAGGCTACGCGTCATGCAGCAGTTTCTCTCTGTCATTTTTGGAATAATATTATAAGTGAATAAATAAAATATATAATAAAATAAATAAAAAATAGTAAGAAATAAAAAAAATAAATAATTAATAATAATAAAAAAAAAAAAATAAAAATAAAATAGTAATAGTTCAATAAATATTAAAATAAATTACCCAAAAAAAAGGAATCCACTCTAAATATCAAACCAAATGTCGACTCAAATGAAATACAACCCTGGAATGCCTGGAATGCCACGAGGTATTCAGCTAGTCGATACAGAAAATGGCCCCAAAAAATAGTCGTCATAATTCAAAAGTTAACTTGACTTTTGTTGCTCTGCTGTGACTTCTGTGTGTATGTGTGTGTGTGTGCATGTGTGTATGGGTTTTTGCAACGTCATAATTAAGCGTCATGCCACATGTTGCAGCAGCAGTCAAAACTTTTGCCATCTAACACACACACACACACATATGGCTTTCTCTTGTGTTAATTTCACCGAAACATTCGCTCTCTCTCTATGTGTGTGTGTTTGTGTGTGTGGCACTTGAGGCAACAACGCAGACAGTTTACAGACTTTTTGAGACAACAACAAACAACCGAACCGAGCGACTGTGTGGCATTGCCATTCAACTTTTGCCTCTTGCCACTGCCACTGACTCTTGTCTTTAGCGAAGGACCTCCAACACAACACAACAGAACTTTACCCCATAGACCCCCTCCCCATCACAACAAGAACAACATTCATTTGGGGTAATTAAAATAGTGAAAGTTTTGCTGCCATCTCTCTCGCTCTACCTAGCTCCCGCTCTCTTGCTTACTCTCGCTTGTTTGCACTCACTTTGTGACATTTACCATAGCCTACATTTAAGCAAAATTAACCAAAAATTGTGTGCATGCTATTAAGTCACGCCCCCCCATGCCCCCAAGCTGCCATGCCCCCAAGGCGTCAACATATTAAATATATTCAAAAGGGGAAAGACTTTACTTAAAGGGGTACTTAAAGAATAAATATTTTGGTTAAGATTTATGGCTCATGGGGCACAAGCGATATTTTACAAAAATCTGAATTTTGTGGGTAGAATTTTAAGGAATTTTTAAAGATTTTTTTCTTTAGTTAAAGAATTATTTTTAAAGATTTTTGCAATTATTTTTAAATTATTTTTGCATTATTTATTATATAAAAAGAATATATATACATATGTATAAACCTAAACCCTAATTGGAAATTATTTCAAGTAGGAAATGTTGTCTGCTGTAACTGAAAGTTTTCCACGGCCTTTAAGAACAACAAAAACATTTAATATTTTCACAGTTTATGCAACTAAAAAATACATTAAATTTAAAATAAATTTAAGCCCTAATACGCTCAATTCCCCATACAAAAATTGCATATTAATCTCTCTTTATTAATCTCTAACTTATTTTTGTATTTCTCTCTGCTTGCAGCATATTCTTCAAAATTCCAAATTTCAACGAAGAAGAAAGCGTGTAAAACTCAAAGAGAAACCAACAAACAACAACAACAACAAATCTAAATGCAAACAAAATCTCGGCAACAAATCGAAAGGCAACTCTAGAAGAAATCACACACAACAACAAAACAACACGCTACAACTCTGGCAGTGCTCTCTGGCTATAAATAAATAAAATCAAATAAAAAAACCAAACGAAAACACTCTCTAAAGTACCCACTCTCTCACACACACACACATACGCACCATCTTCCTCCCACACACACACACACACACCAACCAACCAACCAACAAACCGACGAGAACGTACAGTCAAGACTCGACTTGAGGAAGCGAAAGCAAAAAAGTAAGCAACAAACCAAGGACCAATTAAATGTTTATGGAACAGCAACAGCAGCGACAGCAACAACAACAACAACAACTCTTCAAATAAAAAATAAAAACTATTTTCAACTGTTTTTGGGGCTACACTGTGAAAGAAACAAACAAAAAAAGAAAAACAACAAAATAAAGAAAGAAACATTCTCATTAACTCTTAGGCTCTGTCTCTCTCTTTCTCTCAGTCATTCACACACTCTCTCTCTCTGTCTTTCGAAACGATCTTCTATATTTCGGTCACAAAACAGTGTTGTAAAACAACAACCAGCCCCATTAACAATATTTCGGTGTGCAACAATTTCGAAATAACAAAAAATTAAGAGTTTGAACCAAAAATAATAAGCGACAGCAAATACAAAAAAAAAACCAAACAACAACAACAAAAGCAAGCAAGAACCAGCGCAAAAAAAATACTACAACAACAACAACTGCAACAACAAATACCACAACAACAACAACAACAAGCGACGAAGACGACGACCAACAGGACAAAAAAATCAATTGCAAAAATTGAAACTTATGGATTGCTGGACGGGTAACGCCCGACTGGCGAGTGTTTTAGTTTAAGGTAAGTTTTTTTTTTATATTTTTAATGCAACTAAAAAATTAAGTTCATGATGCAACAAATTGTGTATAAATATTGCACATTTTTAATATATTTTTTTAGATTTATAATTTATTTTATATGCCCATTAGAATGCGCCCAAAAATAAAACATTAATTTTTGTCAAAAATAGTTGAAAAATATTTTAAAAATATTTTAAAAAAATAGCAAGTTGGGCTACAGATTTTGTAAGAAATAAATTAAAAAGACTGGCCCAAAGACTGTACCAAAAAGTCAGCCTTTATTAGTCACTTGTTGATACCAAATGTAAGATTAAAGTATGATCTATGTACTACAGGGCAACTCCAGCCAACTCGACAGCAGGCAGGCAGGCCAGCTGCCATTGAAATTGGTTCCAATGTTCCCATAAACAAAAGGAGGAGCAGTAGACCTCCTTTGCTCTCTCTCTCTCTAATGACTGCGTTTTACATAATAATTTGAATGTACATAATGTACCTCTACCTACCCACCACTACCTTGTCCATAACAAAACATTAGAATGAATACCGCACACGGGGCGGGGCGGGCCCAAAAACGATTACGCTTTAAAGGGGTTAAGGGGTAGTGGGGGGAGGTACCAGCAACAGCTGTCAATCAAAGAAAAAACAACAACAGCAACCGAGTGCTTTGACAGCCATGAAACATGACAGACGACTGATGACGATGACGGCCATGTGAATGTGTTTGTGTGTGTGTCTTTTTAGCTAATTTTTGAAACTGCAATTAACGCATAGGTAGTCGCTGTACAGAGAGAGAGAGAGGTTGTTTTTTTTTTTTTGGGCTAATTAAAACAATTTTCGCAATTGTGCAAAAAAAATTTTCAATTTATAAATTGTGCAAAAAACAAAAAAGAAAAAACCTTCACAGCGACAAAGCGCCATGTTTGGGCCACACAAACACACACACACACATACAATTGTTTGACAGCAAACACACACTCACACAAACAAACCTCTTATTTTCTGTGGTTTATTTTGTTTGGTACGATCTTTTTTTTGTGTTTTTTTAGCATTCACTTACCCCATTGTCGAAGCGCAGACGACGTCGCTTTACTTCCGCTTCGATCAACGCCAAAAAAAACCCAACCCAAAAAAAAACAACAACAAGAACAGCTTTTGGCTTCTCTCTCTCGCTCGCTTTGGTCTGCTCTTCTCATTATGATCCCATATGCAGTGCTGCGACCTTGGCCTTCAAAAATCACAAATCACCAAAAAAAAAACAAACAAAAAAAAATTGTGCAAACAATTTTTGCATTCTTTTTTTGTATGGTCTTTGTTTGTGGTTGAAAAATAAAAAAAAGAAAGGTTTTTAATGGAGTATAGTATTCGGGGTGAAGCGGTGGTTAGTTTTGGTGTGGCGGAGGGCTGTGGAAAATGCAACCCAAGCTGGACCAATGTGGCGCCCAAGAGTCACTCGTTTGTGTGTCACTCGTTTGTGCTACTCGTTTATGTGCCACTCGTTTAGTGCCACTCGTTTGTGCTCCTACTTGTATGATTTATCTGTCTCTATGCCAGAGTAGCTGAGCAGTAAGCTGGACAGATGTGGCGCCCAAGAGCCACTCGTTTGTGTGTTACTCGTTTGTGCTACTCGTTTGTGCTGCTTCCTACTTGTGTGATTTATCTCTCTCTATGCCAGAGTAGCTGAGCAGTAAGCAGTGGCTTGCTGTAGCAGTCTATATTTTGAGCATGGCTGAAAAACAAGCCCGATCTAGACTGCTGTTCAGAATAATTCCCATTCTCAGAATTGAGAACAAAACAACACTCTCACAACATCCACAACAAGCAAAAGATATACTTGAAACTCTACATTCAAATTACATATACATATTCTTCAAATACTACACGATGGGTAGAGACAATATAATACAACATAATACCAATGAAAAGCAATCAAATAATCCGAAAATATCGTTCGTATGGGATACATTCAGCGAAAAGTATTCCAACACGGAAGTATCCGAGGTTCAAAAAGAATTCGTTTTGGAAGAGCCCAAATCTGTTGATCCATTTGGTGTCTTTCTGCGCTGGCTATATGGTAGACTTCTGGCCTGTTATTATCTGTATTTGGGTCGTGAATATCATGCCGCCGGCTCTTTGCTGCTCCTTGTGCATCCGGTTATACCATGTAAATATTTTTTCCTCTCCTTGATGGCGGATCTGTTCCTCTGGTCGGAGTACGTGAGGGATGCCAATGATGGCGTTATCCGGCATTATGGACCCGTTTATCGTGCCAAACGAAAGGCCAATCCATTGCCGCCCATCAATCTGCGTCGTTTGGTGGCACAAATTCTAATGGGCTGTCTATTTGGATCGATATTCGATTGGGTCATCGGCAACTATCTACAAGCAGATGCCGCCCAATGTCTGCGCTGGATCATGCCATATGCGGTGTCCCTGGGCATATGGAGGGTGGGCAACATTGGCCGGCAGAAGGGCTGTATATGGCACTGCCTATTCGGTGCCTATTTGGGCTACTTTTTGACCTACTTTATCCAGGATTCGTTCTATGCCTTGTTGCTGATCGTTTCAATGTCTGCCGTGGCCTTCAATTGCTACTCCAAGAAATGGCGCCGTCGTCCGGTGATCCATCAAAAACTGAGCGAACGTCAACGTTTCCAGCTGATATTAACCCTTGGCCTCTGTGTGGCTGCATCCTGGCCCTGCCCCATGACAAACGGGCAGGAAGAAAGTTCTGGTCTCGCTGTGGGCATCAATCCCAAGGCGAGACTGTACCAACATGATCAAGAGCTTGGCCTAACGAATGTCGCCAACAAGAAGGAAATTACAGCCACCTTTAGCCAGTTGGCTGACGAAAGAAATCAGCCCGATCCGCAGCAGCAGACCGACAAGGTCGAGTCCCACGATTACTGGGAGGAGGCCTACGAGAAGCTGCCCCTCACCTTGCAGCACATCGATGAGATTTATCCAGTCTATGATGATTAGTGTTGGAATTTCGTATTCCTTAGAGCCTAGCCTCGTGAAATTCTTTATTTTGGCTTAATTGTTCAACAAATTCTACGATTTTGGTACTATTTTGGCAGTAAATAAAATAGAAAGAAAAACCTAAAAAAAAATAATCAACAAAAATTACAATACCTAATAATAATTAATAATAAAAATAAATAACAATAATAATAAATAATAATAATAAATAAATAAGTAAAAATAGTAATAATAATAATAAATAATAATAAAAAATAATGACATAAAAATAATGAATAACAATAATAAAACTAAATTAAAAATAATATTTTAAAATTAAAATTTTAAAATTAAAAATTAAATAAAATATTTAAAAAAAAAAAAAATGTAAAATAAAAAAAACCAATCTTAATATTTATAAGAATGCCCACTTGTTGCAATATCCAGATACTTATAACACAGACTATAGCAACTGACCAATTGGGTAGATCGGAATACGCATCCTGCGCGCTCTCTCTCTTTCTCTTTCCCAGCGTGGCTTAGCTTAGTAACGGTTGATCTGTTATGTCTGGCATGCACTGAAAGAGACTCTTTTTCTGTTCTGGTGTAGTTCAGTCATTGCTCCCCCCGCTGTACTCTATGGGAAATCGCTTTCTTCTATACATCTCCCCAGTTCCCAGGGTCATTAATAAAACACTTATCACACACCTTAGTATGACAAAAATGAAGGCCTAATTCAATGAAATGGCAAAACAAAAAATACTCACAAAAAAAGAAAGAGAAACAAAGGCAAAGGCAATTTCTATTGATTGAATCTGAAGACACACACGAGTGAGTGAGAGAGAGAGAGAGAAAGAGGGAGAGAAGTGCCAGTTGGCAAAGTGAAATGCAATGACGATGTACAGAAAGAAAACACAGTTACTTACAGCTTACATAATTATGTGCAATTTATGCGGCAACGTGACAAATCAATTTGACTTTACCTCAATTCGGTTTTTCCTGCTTCTCAGAGACTTCTCTTACCCCTCTCTCTCTCTCTGCCCCTCTCTCTTTGTCTCTCGCTGTGGAGCGTTGACAGCCAGCTATCTGTCTGGAGTTGAAGTTTTTGAGATGAAACTCAATACGGGTAGCACTTGATGATGATGATGATGATGATGGTGTGCTTGCTGCACTGTGGCACTGTTGCAGCAGCGTTTTGGCCAGTTTCTAGTTTCGCACGCTCAGAGAACCGCTATCATGACTTGGCCTAAACCAAACACAAAAAAAAAGAACTGCCAGCCGTAGCATGTGGTAGAATAGTGTTAGAAATTCTATAGAATTTGAGGGCACATCAAGTTGCATTTGGTTGGATCTCCCACTCTCTTTTTCGTTCATAAATAGGGAACAAAATAAATAAAAATTAATTTAATTAGATGCGAACTAGACATATTAGAAAGTCTTTTATATAGGGAGAATTACTTAAAAAAATATATTAATTGTTGCTCAACGAATGATTTTGAGATGCTCAATTTTCCTTAGCTTTTGTTCTCTATTTTTCGTATGCTTTTAGTGGTTTTCTCTATTGCTTTATGCATAGTTTTCCGCATTCTTTTTTGCTCTATATATTCATGTGTGTTTATTTATTACGCATACGCCACCGCCTTGCCTGTGTTTGCGTGGTCAACTTTTAATACGCTCTCTCTCCGTTCAAATATCAAAAAAACGCACGCGGCGTTGCATTCATAAGTTGTGTTTTTTCTTTCTTTCTTTTTTTATGTAATTTTCTACTATATCTTCTGGTGTTGTTGTGTTTTTTTTTTTATCGAAAATGCGTGCTCAGCTAAGCAAAGAAATGAAATACTGAAATGCTCACGACGTTGCAACGTGCAATTTGTAACGCATGTGGCGCCCCAATCATAAGGTGGCTCATACCGTACCGTACATGTGCCGAGATTATAGCCCACACACACACAGAGGCACACAACCGATAAATAGAGCTCTTGTTCAGCACTCGCTTGTGCTCGCATTTCGCTGTAGATTATTCAACTCTCTCTCTCTCTCTCTCTCTCTCTCTCTCTCACAGAGTGGCTTAGCAGCTTTGCATTTTTTCGAGAGAGATATTGCAGCTAACTCTTTCCCCATTAGCTTCCTCTAATTGCTATGCCTTCTGCATGATCTATTCACGCAATTCTAATAGCTTACATGCAAAATGAGTCTCTCGTTCGGGGTCACCAATTTGATGGGTCACCACTTGATTGATTTGCTGCTAATTGAAACTATTTTGGCCGTCAAAGTTCAATCAATTTTAAATGCGTAGGGTCTGTGGGGTGCAAGCCTTTACCCTTGGACTGCTAGGCCACGCTGGGACAGAGAATGAGGGAGAGAGGGTGAGGGCGAGTGCTTTTGGCGGAAGTGATTAATAAGCAGCAGCAGACAACAAAAGAACTTAAGAGAATGCAACAAATGCAAATCCCCCCCAATAAAGAGAGAGACGCAGTGAGAGCTTGCGCATGCAACGCCTGGTGGCAGGGTCACCCTAAAAAGTAAACCCTTTCCCCCCAACCCCAACCCTCTGTAAATGTTGTGCGCTTTCGTGTGTGTTATCGCTGCTGTGGCGGCTGTTGCAACAACTACAAACTATAACGCAATTATAGTAGTTCCTCCCCCGCCCCACCCCCCGTGGTCGGTGCGTCTTGCACCCACGTGGCGCCCACTTATTTGCTTTTTTTTGGATGGGGGGTACGGACACACGGGTGGGAGGCGGCCAAATCGCATTTTGCGTGCATCAATTATTGCGCATTTCTCAGTTTGTTGCGTTGTTCAATTTTTTTTTTGTGTTTTTCTCTTTGTTTTGCTTCTTCGCTCTTTCTTGTTGCTTTATTTTATTATTTCGCTGTGCTGGCTGTGCTGGCTGTTGCCTTTTATCTGCCAGCCGCCGCCTGTTGTTGTACAATTATAATGCATAACACCCAGCACCGACTGAATAGCAGCAATAAGAGCAAAAAGCTAGGGGAGCAGGGTGCAGGGTACAGGGTACAGGGTACAGGTAGGAGGCAGACAAATTCCGTAATCCATGGCAGCAGAGAGACTTGCATAATTCTGGCATTGCCATTGCGTAAGATATTCAGAATTTTTTAATACGAAAATGCTAGAGTGCCTTTTTTCGATCTGCTCTCGCTCGCTCAGTCTCTCTCTCCCAGAGTGGCTTTTCATTGAAAGTTTTTCGTAAGAGGTTCACATGAGCTATGTATGTATTTTTTGTTACTTTGCATCAAAGGATCAGCTTTAGAAGTATTTCTCTATAATAATATTAAAATAGCTTATATTAAATATGTTTTTTTTAATTTTTTTTATTTTAATTTTAAATTTAATTTTTTTTAATTTTTAATTTTAATTTTAATTTTTTTTAATTTTTAATTTTAATTTTTTTTTTGTAATCTTTATTTTTATTTGTTTTCAACTTTTATTTTTTATTCAGATACATTTTATTGGAAATGTAATGGAATTCATTTTATTGGAATTATATTTTTTTTTAGTTCCGAACGCTATAACTAAATAATTAATTTTTAACAGTTCTGCTTGTAAAAGATTTTTTTTTTAAATGAATTTTTTTTTTATATGAAACTTTCTTGCATTAAATAATCTTTCTTGCCTGGCTCAATTTAACAATCAATGTATATGGCAATATATTCTACGATTTACTTCGATATTTTGGCATGAGTTCAAACTTCCCTGGACAAACTTCAAATGAAAGTCACGCGTGCCGCATTATGCACTGGAAAAAAACATTAGGCAGAAAATTAAAAAGAGGGAAATACCAAAATGAAAATGAAAAACTAAAAAACTTAAACCCAAGCGGAGGGGGCAGTGATTTTTCATTGCCTTTTAGCTTTAGGTATATGTAGCTCTGCTTCTGGCTCTGGCTCTGCCTCCACATCTACCTCCACCTATACCTTTAGCTTTACCTCTGCCTCTACCTCTGCCTCCACATCTACCTCCACCTTCGCCTCTACCTCTTACCTTCTAAACCACTCACCCTCTCTTTCTCTCTCTTTCCCTCATACCCTTTAATGCATTTTCCCTGATTTGCCACACCATTGCGTATGCGTGTGTGAAGCCAAGCCGGTGTGCGGTGGGTGTGTGTCCGGAGTGTGTGTTGCTTTTTGGGTGCTTTTGTTGCTGCTGTTGCTGCTGCTGCGTGACACATTGTGTGACTGAGTTTTCTAGCTAATGGCCAAAAGGAACAACAACAACAACAATAGCAGCAGCAACAAATATTGGAAGGAACCTGCACTACACTGCACTGCTTGCTGTTGGAATAATGTTGACATGCAAGTGCCAGCACACAGTGCCAGTCCCACACCCCCACCAGTCCAGTGCCAGCACCCAGTGCCAGTTCCCTCCCCCCAGTCCAGTGCCAGCCCCAGTCCCCTCCGCCCCCACCCCAGTCCCAGTGCAAGTCTCTGACCCATTGGCAATTAGCATTTTGGATGGAGTTGCATTTTATTTTGTTTTAACCAAAAAAAAAAAAAAGAAACATATTTACTAGGTTTATATACAGACATGTTCAGGTACCTATATCGTGGGTATATATGTATATATGAAAATGGTTATATCTGATCGTTGTTTTTGGTGTACAGTTTGCAGCTAAAGTTTGCGTGTTGCCTCTGCCACTGCCACTGTTGTGTGTGTGTGTTTGTAATTGTGGATTAATTATAGCCAAGGACCCCACAAGATACAAATAAAGATACAAAATGTATCTCGTATCTTTGTCTATGTATGCGATTTCCGTCCATTGGGGCACACACAGAACAAGGTTAATTCAGTTAGCCAGCCATTGTATCTGTATCTGTATCTGTAGCTGTATCTGCAGTTGTGTGTTGTATCTGTATCTAGTAACCGTCCGTCCGCTTATTCGTTTGTTTGTTGTTTTAATTACGCTTCCAAGTTACATAATCATTTCAACTGATGAACACGCACACACAAAAACACACACACACACATATCAGAGCATCGTCCCGTCTATTATTTTCCATGGAACGGATAAAGGGGGAGACCTTGGAATGCCTACATTGCCCCATAAACAGATCGATCTTGGCTATGGGTTCGTTGCAAATCTGTTGGTGCCTTCAATGGTTCGAAAACTAATATCTATAACCAACCGAGGAGCACTGCTGCATTACGTGTTTTTGCTGAAATTTGTTTCTTATTTTCGTTGCATGCTTAATTCAAATTCTAATTGATTAAACTTAAAAAAATTGCAAAGCATATAGCCAGCAGCCGAGGTGCACTGCTGCATGGCGCGTGAAACGTTTACCCTGAATTTTCTTTTTGTTCAACGATTTTAAGCCTATGAAAGCCATTTGTATACACTGAAACGATCTAGGGATTCATATTTAGTTGCCGAAACTTTGTTGAAATTAATTATACCCTATAAAAAAGGGTATATACATTGGTACATTGTCTGTCGCAAAACGCCGTTAGGGTTTCTTTTTTGGGTGACAATTTTTTGTTTCTTTCTTGCTTTGTGGCTGCCGCGGCGTCTCTTCTTGTTTTATGGCATTTGATTTGCCTTTGGAAGAGACCCAAAAAAAAACAAAATAAAAATAATAATAATAAAGGAAAATAAAGCAAATAAAATAAGCAAAAAAAAAAAGAAAGAAGTTCACATGAAGAATCCGGTTTGTTTTTAGAAATTGAGAAACATACAAAAACCAAATCAAGCGAAGGAGAAGACACCTCAACATTTGGGATTTTGTTTTTCTATACGAAGTTTGGAATACACTTTTTTAGGTGGTTTCTACTCTAATGCAGATTATAGAGGTTTATTATGGGGAGATTTAAGGATATAGTAGTCAGGTGAGGTTAGAAACGCAGCAGCTGCGCGATGTAGACTGCTGCATGACGCGTGATCTATGTATGCCAGTGTTGTTAAGTGCTGTAGAGTTGTCTAGAAAATTTTTAATATTTTTTCTACTAATATTTAACATTTAATTTGTACAAGTAGCAAATAATAGATTAATTTTAAACATTATTATTAATATTTAAACATTTATACAATTTCTGTCGCATTATCCCCCACTCTTCTGTGTGTTTTATATGCGATTTAAGACTCTATCAAAAAACTTTCCTGCAACACGAGCAAAGTTTATGTTTTATTCAAATAATCTTTTAATTTGTTTGTTGTTGTGCGGTTTAAGTCTTTCAAAGGTTTTTTTGTGAAAGAAAGGCTTGACCTTTTTGTCCATGTCACCAGCTCTCGACCAAAATGCTTTTTGGCGGCAATTAGAAACTGAATTTCACCGACAGAGAGTTGGATAGACAGAGAGAAAGAGAGGCAACAGCCAGCGGCCACTTCTTCTTCGTTTTGACCATTGCAAAATGTGTGGTGTTCCCATGACTTTGGGCCAAAATGGTGGCAAAAAAAAAACTACAAAAAAACACGACAAAAAACTAAAGCTAAAAGAGAACTTTCGAAAGTTGAGACGAAGAAGCCGCCGCCGCCGCCGTTGCCGCCTCGAAATGAATATAAAAAAATAGGTGAAAAAAAATGCATAAATTTGGCATAAATAATGCCCTCACCTAAGCAACACCCCCCTCTGCGGGGAACGTGGGAGCATGGTGGTGGGGCGGGGAGCATGCCACCCCCTCACGACTCTGAAGCGTTGAAAAATGATGGCAACTCTCACAAAAATCGCCCAGCGAATGAATGATCTCTGTGTGTTTTGAGAAAGAGAGTGAAAGAGATTTACTATATATAGGTGAAGGTGTGGGTGGATCAATTGAGCGGCGGGGAAGTGAAGCAATTGAGCTGCGGGGAGGGTGAATCAATTGAGCGGCGGGAAGGGCTGCTGATAGATAGTGTAAGAGTGGATAGAGCGATGAAGGATGAAGATGAGGAGGAGCAGGCGTTGACGATCGATTGTTGAATGCGGGCGTTATTTTTCAATCAGTGGCAGGGTGGTAGAGCGAAAAGAGAGGAGCGGCAGTGGAGCAAATGAAAAAGTGTCAAAAATTCGAGCGAAAGTAAAAGTTACACACAGAAAGATGCAATTCAAATAAACCATAACTACACTATGATAAAAATTCAAGTTTATAATAAATATATAATTATAATTATAATATAATATAAACATTTTATAATATTTATTATAGTATAATATAATAATCATATAATAATAATAAAATGCATAATGCTGCTCCTTTTTGGAGGATGTAAAATATGTGAAATTTAGATAGGATCTTTGGTAGCTTTAAGCTAAATTTTTGTATTCTTATAGCAGCATTCCGAATGCTCTAATATATCGTCTAAAGGAGATGCAAATTTTCATGGCAAAGTTCCAGCAGCCTTGGGAAATATAATATTTTGTGTATATTCTGGTATATTTCTGGAAGAAACTATTTAGGAGTAAAAAACTTAATAATGAATATTTCATTATAATTTTAAATATGAAAAGATTGCAGATTTAAGACTTAAAGGGCTTTAGGCTTTAAAGGAAATACTTCAGCGTATTGCCAAAGCGTTTCAATGTTAAAGATTTCTATAGACATGGGGGACTTATGGCAAATTAACTGAAATAATTTAAATAAAATACATAAATAATTCTCAAAAAGTTACACCCAAACAAGCAACAACAACAATAACAAAGAAAATTTCAAATGATTAACAAAATTCTTTTATGTTGAGGCCTACGAGCAAAAAAAAAAGATACAAATTCGCGAGTCTATTGAACTTTTGTGGCGCGCACGCAAAAATGAAAAAAAAGAGCCGAAAAATCGAAAAGGTTCAATGAACCCCCGCCCAAAAACAAAAAAAAACTATGAAAGAGATCAACGACACACGCACTAAAATTATTCAAGCAGACAGACAGAGACGGACATAGAGCAAAAACGTCGGCGACAGCAGCAGCAGCAGCACTTCAATAGGCCTCAAAAAGCCATGCAAAAATAAAAAAAAAGAGGCCGAGGCAGAGGCACGCACAAAATTCGCAAAAGTCAATGAACTCTGCCAGGCAGGCCAATGTTCTCTTCACACAGCTGAGAAATTCGCAAAACCAAGCAGCAAAAAAAAAGTGCGTACGGGGCTCACGCATCAAAAAAAAAGAAAGAAAGAAAACAAAAACAAATACGCAGGCAAAAGCCAGAGGCACACAGGCAAACGCAAATGCAAAGAAAAATGTTGCCAAAAATTAAGCCTTGGCCTGCTCTCGCTCACGGTCTCGTCTCCCGTCGTGCGCTCTCTCTCTCTCTCTCTTTCTTTCGCTCTGTCAACATTTTTCAAAGTCAAGTTGAAGAGCAGCAGCCGCCGCCGCCGCCGCCGCCGTTGATGCCGTGAGCGAAGAGTGTCTGTGTGTGTGAGTGTGTGTCTGGCTGTGTGTGTGTGTGTTTGTGTTTTTGCGATATTTTGTGCAAATTCTCTTTTTAACGCCGTGGCGTCTTCTGCTCTCTCTTGTTGCGTACGAGACTACGCTCGCTCGCTCGCCCGCTCTCTCTCTCTCTCTCTCTCTCTGTGTGTGTCATTCTTCTAATCGCTTGCTTGCTCGCTTGCACACGCTCACTTTTCTAATCGCTCGCTCGCTCGCACACTTTACCGCTTGCCGCTGGCCGTTGTTCGCCGTTTGGCGTTTGCTTACGCAATTTCGCGTATGTTTGGCAAACACCAAGCAAATAAAACTAACAAAAAAAAAAAAAAAAGAAAACACACACACACACAAAAATATGTATAGATAGAGGCAAACGCTTTTTTTTTGTCGTTTATCAGTCACACTTGACATTTTCGTTACGGGTGGGGGGATATGTCTCTATACTATATACATACGTACATATTCGCACATAATTAAGAACATAAGCATGTACTTACATATGTATTTACATAGAAAATAGATACTTACATACATATGTAGCTGATGAAATATTGTAAAAATTAGCATCGAAATTTTCACAAAGAAACTTTAATTCTTGCTTTAAAACTTGCAACCGCAAAGTAAACCTTAATTCATAATTTCAATAATATTATTCCTGTATAAATTACTCATAAATTAACAGAAATTCAATAAGATAGGATCCATTAAAGGTTTTATTGATTTCAAAATGCCTAAACCCCTGCTTAAGCCCGAATGAGTCTGGATGCCCTAAATTTTAGCCCTACCCATACAAAATATTGTAAGAAAAACTATTCTTAACTTATTAAAACTTGTCATAACTTATTACAAAATAAATCAAAAGTCAGCCTAATAATTAAATCATTTCTTATATGAATATATAGTAAATATAGTATAGGTATATAATTATAGTAATATGTATATAGTAAATATATTAGGGTTTATTTTATTTAAATTCCACTAAAGCAAATAATATAGAAATTAATTTCTATAGCTTCGAACTTTTTTTTTTGCTGCATATTTCAGAGTACATAATAATGGGCATAGAATTGCTAGCTGCCTAAAATATACATACATTTAGATATACACTCAATAAGCAAAAAATACATACATATATTTCCACTTATACCTTTTTGGTTTGCGATAACAGAGACAGAGAGAGGGATAGAGAAAGAGACAGGCACTTACGCAGCGAGAAGATATTCACAAATAATAAAAATAAAACAGCAACAATTACTATGCATTTAACAAACAAATTGGAAGAAAAAACTACTATTGCAACAAGTCTAATCAGTTGCTAAAATAAATACGCAAAAATGGTGGAAGTAAAGTTCTTCAAACACGGAAATGATTCGCATACAAAGTTGACTTTTCCCAAGCTTCTTTTATTGGGTATAAGTAGTTTTCATTCTACAAAAAGATGAAACATTTTTTGTTGTATTTTTCTAACTCACTTTTGACATTCGAGTATCTTTTTTTGCTTCTGTCAGCTGTGCAATGCGGGTTGTAAGACCTTTTTGGCTTTTTGGCATTACAAATCCAAGCGATGCAACCACCAATCATTAATCAATGACTGGTTTTCCTTACCATTTTCCATAGTCCAATGGATGTCCCAATGGCTGCAAAAATTTGTCTTCCGCATTTGCCAACCAACAAAAAAAAGCAACACAAAAATATTCCAAGTCGAAACATATGTTATCTCTATTCGTTAGATTTCGTATGTAGGTCAAAACGCAGGCAAACAAAATGTGCAAAAAAAAATTCGCACGCACTCAGAAAAAAACGCAAAAAAAAAACACAACATAATAATCATAAAAAAAACAAAATAAAAATCAACATGGAAGAGCCAGCCGGGGGACGCGCAAAAGCCGGCTGCGTAGATTGCGTATACGCAATGTGTGTCAAGGACAGATATGTGCGAATTTTTATAGTTCCTCTGTCCGTCTGTCCCCCGCTCTACCCCCCTCTCTCTCTCTCACACACACACTTTTTTGCACAAAGTTGAGAAATAATTTTTTTGTTCAGCTAAAATTAAACCCAAGAACAACCAACAACAACAGCAGGAACAATGGCAACGCACCTACTGAACTAATTTGCTCAGTGCCAAAGTGTGTGTGTGTGTGTGTGTATGCTTGCGTGTGTTTGTAGATTGCGTGCAAATGTGCGTATCTGTGTAGATAGCATTGAATTTCAGCTGGGCGCGACACACACAACGCACAGGCAGAGCCAGAGGCAGAGCCAGAGGCAGCCCCCGCTAGAAACATTTTGTGCCATTTCGTACGTCTCTGGGTTTTGCGCAACTATTCGCAATTCACGCCCACGGTCAAGCCAAAGGTCAGCATCACAAATCCAGCAGGGAGGGGGGTTACCCACAGATTCAGCAGCGACGGCAGGGGGGGACCCAGAGACCCCAAAAATGAGCAATGAATATACATTAAGTGTGTGTGTGTGTGTATAATAAATTTTTCTCTATTTTTTTCTTTTAGTTTTAATTTTTTCCATGAAATTAAGTTGTGGCAGAAACTAGTACAAAACTCTTTAGAATATTAAATGCTCTAATAATTGGGTAAACATTCAAGTTGAGAGCCACGCGTCATGCGGCAGTGCACATCGGTCTGTGGAATATCTATGTTTAATGCTCCACAAAATGTTGCATACGCCATAGAAAAGTGAAGCTACCTTCTAGCCCCAATGGTTAGAGTATTATTTCGCACACACAAATACATACATACACTTGAGTGTACGTGTGTGTGTATGTGTGTGTGTGTATGTTTCGCTGTCTAACTGTTCGCTGTGCCCATCGCAAAGCAGCTGTGCTTCTGGGTTCCCCATTCTGCCGCTCTCGCTCTTCCTCACTCCGTCTCTTCCTCTCTTTCCATCTTCCTCTCTCTCATCCCCTCTCTCTCTTTCTATGCCAAATTTCCAATTGGGTCGCACGCACAAGATACTTTTTGTTTTTTTTTTTTTTTTTTTTTTTGCGAATTTCAATGTGTATCTGTGTGTGTGTGTGTGAGCTTTTTTTTTGTTGCGAGCGTTGAGCGCGTTGATCGCGGAAACGAAACAAAAACTTTTGTTGTTGCTGCTGCTGCTGTTGCCGTCTCTCTGTCTCTCTCTATCTATCTGTAGCTGTAGCTGTTGCTGTATCTGTATCTGTATCTGAGTGCGAAACACAACCGAACGCATTGCGTAATCGGCGCTGTACTTTTGCACACAGCGAACTAACAGCTTGACAACACACAACAAAAGGCAGCAGCAGCAGCACCCAACACAAAACGTGTAGAAGGGCCATCATGAGGGACAGAGGGGAAGGGATTAAAGCTAGTTAATGCTACTTAGTTTAGCAGCAGCTTTTTTTCTAGTTAGCGCCTTGCGGAAATGACATGCGAGTAGGTAGATAGACAGACAGACACACGTAGATCTCCATTGATACATGCTCGTGGAGAGGGGGGAATACATGCCACAAACAACAGTTGTGCAGATACAAAGATACATTAAGGGTACATAACTGTCGATGATCTCCACTACGAGATCTTTATTTTGAGTATTTTTCTACATTTATTTTGTATTTGCGGCTAAGCCATTGCTATATGTTTTATATATAATCAAGGGCTACCAATTATGCTCTAAGATTGGCCTCTACAAATGCAGTTCAATATCTATATATTAAAAATTTAAAATAAAAGTTAAATGTCAATTTGCAATGACAGCAAAAGATACAAAGCAAAGTCAAGGAAAGGCAAGACCGGGCGCCCTCACGTCGGCCAAATGACGCTGCTGGCTAGGTCTCCCCAACCCCTCTAAAAGTTTTTCTTCTATGCGTAAGCGGCTATAAATTTAGAAGAAAATAAATGGAAAAGATACAGCTATAGCTACAGATAGAGCTAGCCACAGAAATGTAGGTAAAGAGCTGCCAATGGATGACTCAAAGCAGCACTAGCAAAAACGAATTGAATTAGCAAAAAAAAATAAAAGAAAAAAGAAGAAAAAAAAGATGAGTGACACTGGCAAAGTCAGTAGGTGATTAAGGGGGAGTTCGGAGGCCAAAAAGTTTTATAAGATTCAGCAAGGGCAGGGCAGGAGGGGGGGCATAGCTAAAGAAAGTTTTTAAGAAATTATGCAGAAAGGGCCAGAGAGAGAGAGAGAGCGACACGAACAATCCTTAAAGTTAAATGAATGGAAAACATTAATGGAACATTAAGAAATGCAAAAAGATTAGACAAAGATCATGGAAAACTTTTGTCAAAAGAATATATAGAATAATGAGTTAGTTAATAATTCTAGATGTTAACGGGTAATGAAAGAAACATTTGACATAGGAGTTTTTTTTTTTTATTGTGGAATATATTATTTAATGGGGGCAGAAGGGGCGCCATTTAGAGATTTTTGCATCAAACCAATAAAGGGGATTTCTAAAAGTAAAACTTTAATATATCTAAGCAATATTAAAGAAGTATCTAAGACATACTTATGAAAGAAGTATCTAAGAAATATTAAATAAATATATAATAATTAATATATAATAAACAAATTATATAAAATAATAAATCAAATCTATGGCTCTAATGTGAGCGATAAGTTTGAAGGCCAACAAAATATAGGAAATTTCGTTTTTAGATTTAAAGTGAATTCCTGCAGAAATCTATCCAGAAATCAGGCTATATTTGGCTATATTTCTGGCTATATTTGGCCTATATTTCAGGCTACATTTGACTATATTTCTGACTATAATTTGAACAAATATATTTTCCTTTAATAACCATAAAATCGTATCCTTTTTTTGGCTTCAAATTTGTAAGCCCTATGCCCCACTCAGCTTAGCCCCATATCCCATGGAACAGGTAGAATACGAAAAATGTTCGCATAAATTCCACATAAAATACATACATAGAAATCTTTGTTGTAGAATTCCCCCCCAAAAAACAAAAACAAAAAAAAACAAAATGAAACGATCGTCACATAGGCAGAAAAGAAAGAGAAGAAACAACAACAAATACAAAAAAAAAAGCTACTTTAGAGAGGCATTCCACTGCCGGTTGACTTTTGCTTTTGTGTACAGTTGTTTCAGGCTGTTGCTGTTGCTTTTTTGTGTGTGTTTTTTTTTAATAGCTTTTTTTTTTGTGTGTTTGTTTCTTCTGCTGCTGTTTCTTTCGGTTGCTCTCTTATGCGGAATTGAAATGTGTTTCTTCTTCGTCGTTTTTTTTTCGCATTTGCGAAATTAGCGAATTTTCTGTGTGTTTGTGTGCTCTGTGTGTGTTTGTCTTTGGGGGCAAACGCACAAAAGCGCGTTAGGAATTAGTGGAAGAAGCAGTCGCAGAAAACGAGGCAAAAAACATAAGAATAAGAACAAGTAGCAATAGGGCGAGAGGTAGAGTGTAGAGGAAGAAGTAACAGAAAGCGCTCTGTCCCCAAAAATTTAGGTCAAATGCTCCACTGCCAAAGCAGACGGCTGACGCTGACGTCGACATCGACAGAGGAGCAGCCTCTGCTGCGTGTCGATTGGCAGCAGACTATTATTTTTTTTTCTATTTTGTATTCTTCTTTTTTTTGTGCGAATTTTGATACTCTAGAAAGAGCAGGGTGGCTATGTTGCTTAACTAGACAGACATGTGGTGTACGCAATCGCTTTCAAATCAATTCAATTAAAATAATCTCTCGCTAATATTTGATTTCAAACAAAAAATAAACGACAAATGTTTCAAAATTAAATGTTTCCTCAAAGATAATGCAAACAATTTTAATTTTTTATTTTAGAATTAATGACAAACATTATTTTTATATATTTTTTAATTTTCGAATTAATAACAAACAGTTTTTGATATTCTTTAAATTGATTTTCATATTCGATTGTAGGCTATTAATTATTATTTTTAAATTTATTTAAAATAATTAGCGGAATAGTAAAAATACAAAAATTAAATGTTAATCATGTTTGATCTGTGTTAGGGCATTAGCTGGCATTACTTTCTTGCTGTGTTTTTTTTTGCGCTTTTTTTTTGCGTTTGCTGATTTCATTTATCTTTTTTTCGGGTTTTCTGCGTGTAGATTTAGCTGTGTGTGTGCGTGTGTCTGTGTGTTAATGTTTTATTAGTTATATTGTTGTAGTTGTGCCATTGCTTTTGTTGTTGTACTTGTTGTTGGCGCGTTAACTAACGGTTCATCAAAATGAATTTTGTGCCCACTTCGCTTGTTGGAAACGAGGGAATACGAGAAACCCCCCTAAAAGGCAGCAGCAAGAGCAACACTCATAAATTAGGCAATAGAAAAATTAATATAAGAATTAAATGAAACAATACAAAAAAAGTTTAATAAAAGACGAAATTTTCAAGGGCGGATGGTTTTTTTGAAGGATTTTACAGGTCTTAGAGTGGATTTGGTTTTTCTTTCATTGAATCTTCTTTAGGATTCAGAGTTTATAATAAATATATTTCTAGTTTATTTGATAGCTTTTTTTTTGTATAATATTCATAGTCTTCATAGTATTTTTAATAGTATTCGATTGCATTTTTTCTGCATTAATTTATTGGCATTTCTTAGAGTTTTTATAGCCAACTTTTGCCACTGATATTCTAATAGTATTATTAGTATTTTGTAGTATTTTTTAATAGTATTTATAGTATGTTTGATAGCAGCAATAAATATCAAATGTTCACTGTCTAAACTTAATCAAACTTGCTTTGTTTTATTTCAAAATATTGCTAATTGAAATTGATTAAAAAAAAACATTTAAAAAATGTATTCTCTAAACTGCAAGGGGAATGAAAATTTCTCTACATAATATATAGATTAATTTCTATAATTTAATTTATTTTCTGTTACAATACTCAATACTACAATACTGTTTTTGGACAATCAATTTGGCAAAGCAATATATGGAATACATATTAAAAAAAAAACGTGCTAAAAACATTTTGAACATCCAACACAGAGGTGCATCGAAACCTATCGGTGCTCAAACGGTTTTCTTCATCAGTTTCTGTCGAACGCCACCGATGGCCAGATGCCAATTGGCTTTCAGACTTGATTTTGGTACGCTCTTGATCGATTTTTTGACAATCTTCTTGGATTTGAGTCGCTTCTTCTGCTTGAATGGAGATTTAGCAGCGTTATTGTTGGCAATGCTGCCCGAACCAGTGCCTGAACCGGAACCAGAGCCAGAGCCAGAGCCCGATGCAGATCCGGATCGTGTGCCCGAACTTGGCGTTCCGCTCGAGCGTTTGGGGGTGCCACTTTTGCGTGTCCTCTTCTTCAAGCGCCTGCGTTTTCGCAGCTTCTTGTCCGGAATGCTAACCGCCGACAGGATGCGACGCAGGGACTCAGTTGACCTGCGGATCGGCAGTTTTGGCTCCAATGGCGGCGGCGGTACTAGAGTGCGTATGCGGCGACCCGATGCCGGCGACACTCGCACACTCTTCGCGGGCAGACTTTGGGTGGCGGCACTCTTGGGCGACAGACTCCGCATATTGTCGTACTTGGGCTTCTTGGCATTCAGCTGAGCCCTGAGCCGGGTGGGCTTGGGCGTCGGCTTGTATGCCTCCACCGTGTACATGGTGCTGCCATTGGTGGCCGTTGAGGAGCGGCCCAAGGTCCACAGACCGTTGCGCTCCTTTTCAAAGGCACGATAGATGAGATGACGCGGCACTGGTATGGGCAGCTCCGCATGACGTTGCTGCAAAAGGGAGAAAGTATAGAAGAGAGATGCTCTCTCTCTCTTTTGCTCTCCTCGACTTACCGAATCGTAGAGCTTTCGCTGACGAATGCTCAGCTTGGGCCAGTGGATGGCCGCCCGTTCGAGGCCCTCATCGATGCCACAGTTGTGCATGATGCACACCTCACGCACACAATTGTAGAACTGCAACGGACTCGCATCGTCCGGCCGGAATCGACCCAGTGCCTTGATCAAACGTGCCCTCTGATCTTTCTTCTCATTCTCTGGCAGTGGCTCTGGGGCCGCTCCTGTCATCGTGACCTTCAGCTGTGGCGGCTGTTCCTCTGCCATCGTTTCGTTTCGTTTCGCGCACTGTTTCTGATATCTGATATTTTGCGAATGTTTTTGCACACTGAGAATTTAAAGATTTAACGGTATAGCAAATTTTGTGCTACGTTTTCTGTGAGTGTGTGTGGAGTAGAACTTTGAGAACTCTGAAACAAACAAATGCAAATCCAAAAAAGATGAAATGAAAGCAGGGGACTACTTCGTGTAGGGGGGGGCCAAACCACAATGCTGGAAAATCAGTATTAGAAAATGCTACAGAGAGACATGCAGCAGCGCAACTCGGTTGAGCTGCGGTCTCAGTGTTTCATTTTCAATGGTTCCAATTAATTTATTAGCTGAAAAGTTAAGTATATTATATAAAATGCATTGAAAAGTAGTTCCACAAAAATGTTACCTAAATTTTGGTGCATTTTTGTGTGTGTTTCACTTTATAGCTGCAAAATGCGTTTCAATCAATAAATTTGATATCAATTTTTGTTGCATTTGAAACGATTTTGATGTATGCAGATCCATTGTTCATTTTCATCCATATAACAGCTGCTACTCCGCTGCTTCTCTCTCTGTCCACCCACCACCTCTGTCGCGCTCTATGCTTATCTGACTCCTCATTCGTTCCAGCTCTCATTGTTCCGCTTAGCTGTATTTGTTGTTGTTTTTTTTTTTTGCACACTTGAGTGAGCTTTTTGAGCTTAACCTTGAACATGTGTGTGCGACGCGATTCTTTCTCTGCGGTTTCACGCTCTCTCTCTCTCTCTTTCTTTCTATCTTGCCGATCGCTTGCGCCGTCTCACTCTAACAAGTTCTAACACGTTTTACGCGTGCGCCACATCGAATGCAGTCGTGTCAGAAGAGGGAATGAGAATGAATGTGCCAAAGCGGATTAGAAAAGACAACAAAAATAAATAGACGGGGGAGGCAAAGAGAATTATGTTGAAGATTTAGGTTTCAATGGTAGTAAAAGAAACAGAGAGAGAGAGAGATAGATAGAGAGAGAGATAGATAGAGCGAGAAAGGGAGAGAGAGAGATACATAGAGATAGATAGAAGGAGAGAGATAGAGAGAAAGATAGAACGACAGATAGAGAGATTTTAATAGAAAATTCTAAAATTAATTTAAGATTTTAAGATTTTAAATTGAAATGAATTTGAAGTGCCAGAAACTTTGATAGAAGTTC
This sequence comes from Drosophila bifasciata, assembly GCA_009664405.1. NCBI lineage: Eukaryota > Metazoa > Arthropoda > Insecta > Diptera > Drosophilidae > Drosophila > Drosophila bifasciata. The sequence goes on from CM019041.1 coordinate 35,964,115, forward strand.
TGAAATAATCCCTACAATTTTGGAACTATTAAATACAAAAACTGGACAGATAAGAGGGAACTGTAGAGAGGAGTAGTCTCCTATAAGCTGGCTTTCGATTAGGTTCATTCAGAATAATTATGAATAGGAACTTATAGTTGTAACTCCCTCGAATTTTGATCTTTAGCTTTCACGAACTTCCATCTTTATCGCCGATGAGCTTTCATTTGTATTCCCATTCTTTCATAGATCTTGAACAGAAATTAACCTTAAGCAAATAGGAAGGTCGGTCTATGGGCTGCCAGAAAAGTCTCTTGTAAAGGCTACAAATTCGAAAGGTTAAGATTAAATTACACAAAAAAATTACCTCAACTGATTTGAAAGTATATTTGATATTCACACGAGCTATACCAATCTTGGGACTTCCTCTTTGATTTAAATAACTTTACAACAACATAAAATACTCCTCATACATTTTCGACAGCCTATAGATACGTTTAGACTATAGAAAGTAGTAGAATATATAGATTTCCATTAAAAGCAATGCTTATAGTACAAATAGCAATCGTTGCTCTTAGAAAACTATTCCAGATAGATCTCCACTTAAGTAAGTTCCCTTGATCAATTCAAACTCTAGGGTAGAATCTCTCCTTATAGCGACAGGGTACACCTCCAAAAGAATCTCTCCTTATAGTGACTAAGGGAGCGTCCCCACCCTCTCTACATTTGACATTTATTTTCGCTAGCAATGGGAACTCTGTGGGCAATGGGGGGCGGCTTGTTTGTGTCCATGGGCTAAATGGCAGCCTGAAAATGGCAGCCAATGGGTTAAATGTGTAGGCATAAAGGCCTCTCCCTCGCACCGCATGCACGGTGGGGTGCAAACTATTTGCCATCCCGCACACACACACACACACATGAACACACACACGCACTGGTGGCGGCGATGGCCCAAGCCAACCCTTACCGCTGCTGCGTGACTCTGCTGAAAGCAGTAGAACAACCCCTACCTACCCTCTACCCTCTGGCTACCTACCTACCCTTGTGCACAACGGCAACCCCCTCCGACGCTGAACGTTGAGCCATTCGTTCGACCATTAAATGCGTTTCAGCCAAAGAAAAGAAGGAGGAATAGCAAGCAAGCAAAAGAGAAAAGGAATAGGCAAGAGAAAGAGCCCACAGTCAAAGCCAGAGCAGCCAAGGGAGTGTGTGTGTGTGTGTGTATTTCTCTAGGTCCTGCTGTGTTGTCCTTAGCTGAAATTGAGCTACCCCTACTGCCTACTGCTTACTGCCTACCCTATGCTACACAAACACAGGCACAGGCACAGAGACACGCAAAAACCATACCACGCCTACTCTTTGACCTACACTGAAACCAAACAAAAAACTTGTATAGCTAAAACCTATGGCAAACAGACAGAAGTTTAGCTAACCAGCTTGCTAAAACGAAGAAATTTGTTCGTTCACTTGCATGTCTTGTGCATGATTTGTGCCTAAGATAGTTACAGAACCTTTTAACTTTAATATAAAGTCTTCATATATTATATATATTTAATATGCAAGCAGAAATTTATAAACTCCAGGCATCAATTGTAATCCAAGCGACCGAGGGGCGCTGCTGCATGACGTATAGTTAGCAAATGCTGCGAAATTCGCATAAGACAAATACAAATACTAAGTGAGAACTAGAATAGATGGATAGTTAAGCAGTTACAAAGGACCATCGAACTTCTAGACTTTCTAGCCAACTGTCAAAGCTCGTATCTCCACTTAGATATATATTTGTATATAGTATATCTTGTATACTTCCGTTTTCCCTGCTTCTCTTTGCTTGCAGTGTACATTTGTGTAAGCCTTGTTTTCGGGGGGGGCTTTGCGTGTTTTCTGAGGATGAGGATTGGTGTGGCTTGGTGGGTGCTGAAGGGATTGGGGCGATGGTGGGGGGCGCTGTACAACAAATATTTGGACTATTGCTAGACATTCAATATGCACACACACACACATCCAGGCAGGCACACAGAGTGCACCGTGTTACCTGCATTTTACCTCCACTTTTGTAGGCCCCCCGCCCCTACTTAAACCCTAAACACCCCTACACACACACACACACCGCACACATTTTCAACATTCTGCAATCAATTTGTAGGCGTGTGCATGTGCGTCCCCCTCCCCCACAGCACAGCCGCCAAACAGAACAGAACAGGGCCAAAAGCAGCGGCCATTGGAATGAAGTTATAGTATAGCCACAGCCCTAGACACAAGTGCATTATACATATAGATATATGTATATGTATGTGTGTGTGTGTGGTATGGTGTGGCATGTGCATCTCCCTTTTGGCACCGAACGAATCGCTGGAGCGTATAGTGTGTGCCAGAGCGAGATGGAAGGAGAGTAGTGGAGGGCAGGGAAAGGGCAAGGGAGTGCACGGGTGGCATTGGTATATGTGGTGTGGTGTGTGCCACTATGTGTGTGTGTGTGTGCGAGTGTGTCTCGTGTGAAAATATGTTTTCTTTCATTTTTTTTTCATATTATTATTATTTTTTTTTTTTTTTTTTTTTTTACACAATTTGCATTTGCGCAAAAAGTGCAAAAGTTGACACACGCAAAACCCCGGGCAGCTTATTAGTGTCAATGTGTGCACACACACAACACACACACACACACACACACACACACATAAGTCTTTCTATAAGTATCTCTGTGTGTGTGTGGACGCCATTTTGCTGGCCAGTTTACTCTACTCCCTACTATCGTGTTATATTTTTTTTTTATAATTTTATTTGTATTTTCTTTTAGTTTTTTCGCTCTGTTTTGTTGTTTTTGTTTTTGTTTGTGCACTTAATGAAATTCTTTTTTAACCTACTCCTATCTGCGCTATCTCTCTCTCTCTCTCTCACTTGCACTTACCATTACTAACTATCTTTCTCTTTCTTTCTCTCTGTCTCGTTGCAGGTGAGTCGCAGCTTTTTATTTATTAATGGATTTTTCATTTACCCTTGAGAAATGGAAGGGACAACAGAACTTGACGTCACCCAATGAAAAAAAAAATTGGTAATACTCTGGGTAAATGACATACAAAAAAAAAAGAAGGAAAATAGGGATAAAGGGTTGCATGGGGGGGTTGGTTGGGGGGCCAGGCTATAAATCAATTGAAAATAATTTGCTCGTTTTCGTTTCGTTTGCTTTTGCTTAAGGGAAAAATTGAATTGATTCATTGATTCCAAAAAGTTAATTGGCCCAGCCCCTAGCAATGTGAATGAGATAATTGCATTCTGAGTATAGTTGGGGGGAATATTTGTTAAGGAATTTTAAAGGTAAAAAAAAAGGTTAGAGAGCCTTTAAGGCTGGGTATCTTTTTGAGACTTAGGGCAGTGATTTTTCTGCTAGAAAATATATGAAAATTATAAGAAAATTAAATGCTGCTACTGGAGGTGCGGAAACAGTGATCAAAGTTGGCTAGAGCTGATACTTAAGGGCTAGTAGTAGTAGCTCCTGCTGAGTTTCCACTCTACAAAGTTTTGAATGAATTTTAAATGAAAGATTCTCTTCTGCTGCTCTAAAAATCACTTAAGAAATTGCTTTGCTAAACAACAGTACCAAGGAGGAGTACCATGGCGTAGAATCTGGCAGTGTCCAGAAAATATCAGCTAAATTTTTGCTGGCTCATGTACATGGAGGATAGTGTACCTCTTTCTCTCTGGGTTGCCTTGGATGTGAAAAAGTTGCGTAAATCAACAAACAGAAAAGCCCCAAAAGAAGTGGCTACTGCACTGTAGCAGAAATCCCAAAGAATGGCAGAGAAAATAACAAACAAAGAAGTAGAAAAACAAATAAACATAAAACAAAGTAGCAGTCAGGATAGTCAGACAACAACAGAAGAGATACAACAAATACCCTTTGGAGTGGAGTGATTTGAACAAACTGAAAATGTGAATATGCTCCGCTATATGTGGATAGGGTATAGGGTAAAGGGAAGATATTGCAATGAGGATTGCCTTGCTGCAATTCGATTCAAACTGAAATTAAGGCCTAATAATATCTTTCATGTAAAGAAAGAGAGAGGGTAGAAAGGGGCCCCAGATCTAAACAAAGAACGTGACAAGAGTTCACAGAAATCAGTTTCCCCCCTGCTGCTCTTCTCTCTCTCTCTCTGGATATTGCAAGTGTTGCGCTTTTGGCATTTTCTGGCATGACGGAATGCCCGGCTCCAGCTGCAACCCACGAAAGATTGGTGCAGAGCAGAGCAGAGCGACAGCACAGCACCTACACTTTTGCCCCGAAAGCTACTTGGCAACCTACTACTCCTACTGACTCTTCCATAGCATCCACAGCATCTTGACTTTCATACCCTTTCCCCATTTCGGGGGTTGTGTAAATAAAAGTTCTACAAGCGAAGAAACCTTTCAAGTTCTTAAGAATTCGATTAGGATTCGATTTAACAGCAATTAGCATATGTAAATTACATTATCAGCAAAACGCGTGATGCAGCAGCACACCTCTGCTAGTGTCAGAAGTGTCTGATTGATTGAATTTCCAAGGCACGCATACAATTCTTTTTACAGCATTAAATTACTCGATTAAAGTGCTCTAAAGTTGTCATGTTAATCGATATCGCTGTTCTATATTAATCGGTGTTTATCGATAAATCAATAGGTTATGTATGCTGTATATAGCGAATATTTTTGTGATTTTTGGTACTCTTATTATCATAATTTATATATACATTTACTTATCGATATATGCATCGATTAATTACCATTATAATCGTTTCTGTGTCATTCAATCGTTTTGTGTTAGAGCATTCTGTCTTCCGTATGCATCTAATCTCAAGTCTTTTTGTCTGAAGTTGTTGTTGTTGCTGCTGTTGCAGCTTCTGATGTTGTTGCTGTTGCTGTTGCAGTTGGCTGCTGCAGTTGGCCTATCGTCGTTGCAGCACTTTGGTTTGGTTTTGCTGCACGCAGAGCACGCATTTTCAGCGTGAAATGCAATTTCTGCGCCAGAGGAATTTCAATTGTGTTGCTGCGGCCACAGAGGGCTGCTGCGGGGCGGCCCAAGTGGGTGTGTAGAAAGGAGTTGGATGGAACAGGCGGGTGGGGGCACTCTGGACTCTCTGCCTCTGCCGTTGCCTCTGCGTATGTGTATAATTTGGTTTCCTTTTGCCAGGTTTTTGAAAAAAACTCCCGCAACAAAAACGGATGGGTTGATGGGCCCCAAGTCAGTTTCGCTTCTCTACGGTTCTCTTCGTTGCCACGATCTTTCGAGTCTATGGTTTTGGCTTGGCTCTTTAGGTGCTCAGTGTTCGTCAGTCAGTTTGTCAGTCAGTCAGTCAGTCAAACGCACGACGCTCACGCAGTAGATCACGCAACTTGTGGCAGAGTGAGAGAGAGAGACCAAGAGAGATGCTCTCTGATGACTGTGGATTGGGGAACTACTGAGATTTTGCTGCAAATTTTTGCAGACCGAACATCGCATTCTTGTAGCTACTTCTACTTTTCCAACTCTTCCACTACTTGTTTTCTTCTGTTTTCTGTGTTTTCTGTGTTTTCTTTTTATTTTTTTCCTGATTTTTTTTTTTTTAATGTCAGTTGAACTTGGAGGCCAAAGCAAATTGCAGTTCTACTACTCACAGTACACAAGATTTCCAAGACGTCAAAAATCTATTGTTGCTCTGTTTTTTTTTTTTCTTTCTGTTCTCCGGTTCTTCCCCCTTCCCTCTGTTGATCTGCAGTTCTTGTTTTTGTAGCGGGTGTTGGCTGTGTAAGAAATCTTATTTGAAAAGAAAGACAGAAAAAAAAACAAACTGTAGAAACAGCAGAAGAATCTCTGCTGGGTGGGGTTGTGGGGGGAATCTTGATAAGCAAATCAAAGTGGAGCATGTGAAGAGAATTCGCCAGCTTGGCAGAGAGAATTCGCCAGCTTGGCAGAGAGAATTCTCTAGCTTGGCAGAGAGAATTGTTGCTGTTGCATGGCGAATCGTAATTTCGTGTCATGGATCCATGCCATACGGGGATTATCCCATCTATCTATGATCTATAATTGTTTTTTAACATATTTTTTATGCCCGTAAATTCGATTATTTCTTTTGATTTAAATTTATTAATTTTTGCATATATTTGTTTAATACTTAAATAAAATTATAAATAAAATTAAAATAAAATAATAATAAAAAATAATAATAATAAAATATAATAATTAATTAAAATAAAAATAATAGTTAATGGAGTCTCAGTTTATATACATATGTAGATTTGATTTTTTGAACATTTTTTTATTAGTTTTTAAATCATTTTTTAATTTAATTTTTGTATTTAATTTTTTTTATTATTTGTTTTATTTTATGTATCTATTTTTTTAATTTTTCTTTAAGGCTAAACCATCTTTGTCGTTGATTTTTTTTTAATCATTAAAAAACTTCCAACAACAGTGTTTTTTTTTATATCTCAAATATCTGTTGGATTTTTGTTCGCATTTTGAAAGCCATCTTAAAGCCCATATACACCCAGCGACAAAAAAAAAGCCGCACTCTGACTTTTCATGCATTTCTGACTTTGGAAGCCTGGTGTTTTCCAAAATTTTATTCGATTCGACTATTTTTTTTTTTTGTGTCACTTAATCATTTTTATACAAAAAAGTTACTAAATTTGTTTGTATCATAATTATATAGTGAAAGAAAAATATTTTTGCCAATCACACCGTTTTCAACGGCTATTTAGTAATTTCACCATAACAAAAGTAAAAATTAAATTAAAATATATAAACGTGTTTTTCCAACAAAAACTAAATTTTTTCCAATGAGTTATTTTGTTTTCTATAAAGTAATGACAATGCTAATATTTAAAAAATGTATTTTTCAAATTAAGAACTAATTAATATTCGGTGGGAACACCCTTGGCGTTTATGAGACATTTGGTCCTATTGGGCATCGAATCGTATAAAACCTTCAGATATTCGTCCGTTATATCATCAAACCATACTTTTTCTATAGTTTGGCGTAACTCAACCATAGTTTTCTGCTTCCTTTTTCATATTTTTGAACTCATAAGGGCCTACACATTCTCTATCGGACTGAGGTCGGGACTGTTACCTGGCCAATCTAAGGACTTAATACCCAATTCCATCTTAAAAATGTTAACCTATCGTTAAAGAATAGTCAAAATTAGTATAATGCATTTTTAAAAATATCAAACGACGAAGAATAACTTAGAGAGCGCGCTCGATGACAAGGTGCAGAATCGTACTGAAAGATGGGATCATCTTCTTTCTCAGTAACTGATTCCATACTAGGCACAACGCTACTGAGAATAATTTCTTTATACACTTTTGCATTGACCATACCTTTTACCATTATTATCGATTCAGTTTTATTTTTAGATATTCAAACCCATACCATAATATAAGGCAAATGCTTTACGGTGCTAATGCAGCAATCTTTGGAATATCGTTCCCCTGTTCTCCGGCGATCTGTGCGCGAACCATCGGGTCCAATGAGGTTGAATTTGGACTCATTCGACAATATGACACGTGACCATTCGGATTCACCCCAATTAGATTTTTCTGTAGACCAATTTAAGCGAGCTTTCTTAATTGTACTGTACAGAAGTGGCTTTTTTTGGCAGGTGTCCTTGCCATTAGGCCTATCTCCTTTAGCCGAAGCTGTATAGTTCGAGCCGAAATAGTTTTTGAAAATCGTTGCTGCACTTTGGAAGCTATCTTAACAGCATTTAAAAATCTATTATGTAGGGTCGTTCTCATAATAATACGATCTTCCATTATATTTGTTATTTTTTTTTTTCTTCCCGATACTTTCGTCCTCTCCACTTTTCCAGTCTTTCGATTTTTTTTAAATCGTCTCGCAGAGCTTTCGTTGAACTTAGTTTTAATTGCTATTTTACGAATTGAAACATTTTGTTTTGCCAAATCAATAATTTTAGACTTTTCAGTCACCGATGACTGCTTTCCCTTAGCCATCGTTTTTGAAGAGTTCAAAGTTAAAAATTTTTTTAGGAAGTGTTTCCAGCAACTAAGACGTCAAAAAACCACACAAAACCAGAAGGAAACATTCACGGGAACTCCTAAAAAAAAAAAAAAAATTATTCGAATCGAATAAAATTTGGGGAAACACCAGTCTTCCAAAGTCAGAAATGCATGAAATGACAGAGTGCGCTTTTTTTTTTTTTTTTTGTCGCTGGGTGTACTATACATATGTATATCCCCCTCTCATTTATTATATATGTATGTACCTTGCTACATATTCCCCCCACCCTATGCCAACTCTGTGGAGGTTCGTACCTCCCCGCTATCCCCTAAAACCCATTGACCTTTTGCATTATTTCAATTAAAATTCATTATGCATTATCCCTCTAGTCTCTAGTCTCTGGTGCCTCGGTCGCTGGCTCCCTGCTAGTCTCTAGCCGGTCGTCCCCGTCCATTGTCCTTGCGTTTCTTTCGATACTTGCTTATATAGTATACTCGTATATATATTTTATTTATCATACTTGTGGCGTTTCTTGCTACTCTCCTCTTTTTTTTTTTTACTGTTTGTTGAAGTTGCAATTAAAATAATTACGATAATTATATAGTTACAGTTTGCGCCCAGCGCAGCGCCCAAAGGACCTTTTTGTGGCAGGTATACCCTTGTGGTGACAACCCTTCTCTTACCTACTCTCCCTTCTTTCACCCCCTGCAACTACATTATTATATTATTTATTTTATAGATTCCCAGGCATTTGTCGCCCGGACATGCGACAGAACTGAGCGAATTACGCAGAAATTGCCATGAAAATTGCTCGATTTTTACCCTCTATCAAGTTCAGTCCCCACTGCTGCATTAAATTCCTGCAGCAGGTCCTTCAGCAGCCACTCCAGCCACTTTTATGTGGAATGCTTAACCTCGTCCCAACCCCACCACACCTAAACAGAGTCGTCGGGTCGCTCTGGTCACATAATTAGCCCCTGAGTAAATAATTAACATAAGTGGGGGGACGAAACTCGGACTGGACTGGACTCAACTCGACTCGGCAGTGGCAACAAAAAAAAAAAAAAGGCAGCTGGAACGTGCCAATGCTGCAACGAGTAGAAGGCACGCGTCTGCTCTTAAACAAGTATATATATACATATATAATAAAAATATATATATATAAGTATATATATTTCTTTTTTTTTTTTTTGGCAAACTTCTTCTTGTTGTATCTTTGATTCGTTTTCGTGTTTGCGCCTTGTTTTTCAGCTTGTTTTTTTTTATTATCCTTATGCCACATCTGCCTGCAGGTCAGTTTTGCATTTAAATCGATAATTTGCATATAGCTGGACGAAGCACGAAGGATTAAGTCCTTTTGGCAGGTGAAAGAAGAGAGCCAAAACTTGGCTAAAATTTTAAGGTATTTTTCTTGTGATTAGAAGCAAGCAAAAATTCAAATTTCTAAGCCTTTAATGGGTACATGCAGCAGTGCACATCGGTTGCCGTTTATAACGAACATATTTGGCTTATAAATAAACAAAAATTGGATCTAAATCTTTTTGTTTTACATTTGTACAGCATTTCGCTCTCTCTCTCCCTCCGTCACTCTCTGCCAAGTTCAATTTCTGTGCCACTTCCTTCTGTGGTTTGTGCGCCGCCCTGCAACTGGTCAAACCACAAATAACTACAGGTCCAAGACCTTCCCAAACGCAAAAAAAAACAAAATAAAAAACAGAAACTGCCCAAAAGGCTAAGCAAAAACTGCTGTCCATTCGTGTCCGAGTCTGGATGTGCTGCTGCTTTTTGGCGCAAAGTGTGGTGGTGTGGTCCTCTGTTCTCGACTCCTTTTTGGACCACAATCAATGCCTGGCTATTTCTTTGGCCTCTTTTTTTTTTGTGCTGTAGTAGTTTGGGTTGGGTTTTGGTTTTGGGGCCATCTGGCCCATTGTCTTTCCATCGTTTTGGCCTGCCTGACAGCCTGGACTGACTGGCTGACTGGCTGTGTTGTGTTGTGTGTGGTCAGTGTTCGGGTTTTGCTGCCTCTCTGGTCCCCGAGTTGATTACTTAATTCTATTGATGACGTTTTGACTGATTGCCTTATGAGCTTTCACTTTTTTTTGTTTCTTTTTTTCTGTGTGTGTGTGTGTGCACTGCGTTTCGCAGTTATTAACTGCTGCTGCTGCTGCTGCCGTATGAATTATTCATGCAACAACCACAAGGCGCACACTTTGTTGCCGCCTTGCTGCAGTTTTTTTTTGCTGCTGCTGCTGCTGCTGCTTTGGGACTTCATCAACGTTGTTGAACGTTCATCTTGGTCTTGGTCTTGGCTTTGTCTTTGTTTTTTTTTTTTGTTATTTAAGTCCTCGTCTTGGGGCTCGGGCTCTCTGCTCTCGTTAAACGTTTCAATTGACATTGCTGATTACACTGGACAGCAAAGGACACAGGCATTGCACTTTTTCATTATATATTTACTTTTTTTGGCATTTGCGGTCTTAATTGAAGTAATATTTTTAGGATTATTTATTGCAAATAACTTCACATTGCAAAAGGGGCAAGATCAGTTGACTGTGGAGGGTCAAACAATTTTTTTTATAATTTTAAAAATGAGAATATATTTTATTTTGGTTGTAAAAAGTTTTCAAAGTATTTTTAGTATTTTTTAAAGAATTTTTAAAGAGTGGTATTTGCGAGTGTAGTATTTTTTGAAGTATTTTTTCTAGTATTAAAATTATTCTAGTATTAAAAGTATTAATCATTTTCGCCATACATTAAAAATAAAAGTTTTTTTTTTTTTTTTTTTTTGCGATATTTATAGTATGTTAAAATATATTTCGACCAAATAAACCAAGGAAAGTTTTGGTATTTTTTATAGTAATTTTTATGTAGTATTTTTTGTGCAGTATTTTTTCTTAGTATTTTTTAACAATTTCAAAGTTTTTTCTTTAATTTGACTGTGGAAATTTTGTACATAATTTTGAATGGCTTAAAGTTTTTTGCTGACAGCACTTGCCCACTCCCTCAACTTTGTTGCTTAGTGTTTACCGCTAGATGACTTTATTAACGCCACTGGTGGCAACATCATCATCATCATGCACCAGCAGCAGCAGCACCATGATCGGAGTCCAGCATCATCATCATCATCGTCATCGTCGTCGCTCAACTGTGTCCCCATGTCCGTACGGCCGTGTGTCCAATCAAAGCCGCCGACAAAAGTTCCGCACTCGAGCGGGCGGACAGACAGACAGACAGACGTCCGACACGGCGGAGCGCATGATTTAGTGTCAGGCAAGGCGAATTCCTTCACACCTGCTAAAGTCTCTCTGTCATGTCAATAATGTCGAAAATGCAACACTGCCACAGCAGCAGCAACAGCAGCAACAGCAACATCTGTGTGTCTCCAGCTCTTTCACTCTGCAGCCTTAAATGCTTCACCCCTCCCTGTGTGTCTTGCTCTCACTCTTTCTCTACTGGTGATACCTGATAATGATGTGACAAAACAGCGGTTGACTCTGCCCCGCAGGCGAATTGTGGCACAGTGGAAGAACCCACCATCGCCACATCGCCTAAAGGATGCCCAAAGACAGGGAGGAGGCTGTGCAGACGGGCAGGCAGGCAGGCGCAGGCTTTGCTGCAGACAACAGGCCCCACATTTTGGCCTTCTTTGGGGACCCAGGCACGTCGTCGTCGTTGCCTGTCATTAACGTGATTTTGTAGTTGTTGCTATTTTTTTTTTTTTTTAGCTGGTTGTTGGTGTGGCTGTTGTTGTTGTTGTTATGCGTTATTACGCGTGCGCGCAACGCTTTCCTAAAGGAGTGGTGTTTGTGGCACAGTGGCTTTTGGGGTCGGTCTCCTCTCCTGGCGATATCTCCCAGCAGCTTCACGTTAAGCTAAAGTGACACTTTGACAGCGATGCGTGATAAACGACAAAAGGCAACACAACACTCCTACTCCTCCTCTCTCTCTCTCTCTCTCTGGCTGCTGCTGCTGTTGTTGTTGTTATTTTGGTTCCTGTTTGTTGCTTGTCATTGGGGGAGTCAAAGATACATAAATAACGCCAAGTTCCCAAAAAAAAAAAATCCCCATGATTCGGCAGGGGGTCACTGTTATGGGTTAAATGAAAATTTTCAGTTTGGAGAAAGTTTGCTCAACAAGCGAAACAGTACTATGAATGAGCGTTGTTCAACACTATAATATTTTTTCTTATTTTTTAACTTTGAAGCTTTATAATTATCTTTTGCTGCTATATTTGGGTCAGTTGCAAGCATTTTGAGTTTTGTCTGAAGTCACTTTTCGAACGCTTTTCAACACAGATTCTGTGTTTTTAATGGACTTGCCCCGCAATAGTTATAGCTAACACAGAATTGATTAGATTTTCAGTTTAACATCTGCTGTAGGCTTTCGCTATATGCATTTTCCAGCACAGTTTTGAGCGCTGTTCAACACTGTTTCTGAGATTCAGTGCATTCGCAGTTGTTCGTTCTCCTTCCTCCAATCAGCAGCTCCTGCTGCTACTTTCCCACAACCACATCCTCCTTTTGCTTTTACTGCTCTTGCTCCTGCTGCTACTTCTTATCCCCTACCCCTTTCCCTTTCTTACTACCACTTCCCCCCCTTTTAGACCTGACAAAGCGTCCACTGGAGTCGCATAAAAATGTTAGATGCAAGCAAATAAAAAGAAATAAAACCATCACACACACACAAAAAAAAGCACAAAACATGCCGTGAGACAAGCAATGTGCGGGGTTAGTGGGGTGGGGTGGTAGAAATGCTTGCTGCAGGGGTTGGGTGTAGGGGTGGGGGGAGGGGCACAAGCACACACAGTGGTCGCGTTTTAAAACGCGAACAAAACGCGTGGGCGCGCACAATAGAGTTGTTGCTGTTGTATGTATGTATGTTCGTTGCGTTGCAGAGTCAACATTGGAGTCGACTCCGATCTACGGAGTCTGTCGGCTGCGCCGCTGGATTTTGACATTTTCTAACACGCGCCTGCCAAGCGGCATAAAAATTGACATATTATAATGTCATGGCGTTCCCGATTTGCGCCACTGCGTCCAACAACATGGCTGCAGCAAAACAATTACAACAACTGCAGCAGCAGCAACAACAACAACAGCAGCAGCAACAACTGGCAAAATCTCTCAATCCGTCAGCAGCATAAAAAATCAGGCTGCGTGGGTGGGCAAAAGGCACAGGCACAGGCACAGACCCAGGCGAAGGCCCAGGGCGCAGGCGCGCAGATTCGCAAAAAAAAGTTTTGTTCCAAGTTTTGTTCGTTGTCGGTTTGCTGTCTATGTGTGTGTGTGTGTGTGTGTGTGTGTTTTGACACAGTTGTCGTTGTTGGTTGGTTACCCCCGTAGCAATCCTTGAACCCCAAAAACCCACAAAACTGGAGATGGATTTTAAAATGTGATGAAAAAGAACAAATTAATTGAAATGAGAAACAAACTACAGACAGAATGAAGTGATTCTTAAGCCATGAACTTAACATAAGTATGTATGTACATATGTATGTACATATATGTATATAAAAGCAGGCATATGTATTAGGGATATAGCCATTTCCATAGTGTCTCACAGAGACTTAAAAATCATTGCAATTCGCAGCATTATGAAAGCATAATTTAAATCAATTTCCCTGCTTGTCAGACTACTCCGTTCCTAGCTCTCTCTCTCTCTGTCTCTCTTCCAGTGCAGCTTAGCAGTTGCTTTATAATCATCATGAGCTGCATACACACACATCTCAACAATACATATTTGCTGAGATATCTGAAACTGTTAGCGAAGAGTTTCCTTGGGACTTGGGCACACATAAAATTCTCTATAATTCTCGCACACCCCCACAACTTGACTTTTGATTATAGAAACAGCTGCAACAACTGCATTGAAAATAATACTTGATATCTACATACTCGTACACCCAGGCAGTGCCCAGGAGTACTACATACTTTACTTTGCAATCGCATGTGAGTGGGTCAACACTTTTTTCTGTGACACAAAAATTGCCTAGAGATTGTTGGCCACCACAGAGCAGAGCGGAGAGCTCTCCTTTTGGGCCGCACACACGCACTTCTTTTTCTCTGTGTGTGCCTTTTTTTTTTTGTGGCAGCAACCACAGAGGCAGAGAGCAATTGAGGCAACGTCCGTCGGAGTGGATTGGAGTTTGAGTTCAGTTGTTGTCTTTATCAGATTGTTGCAATTTTTTTTTCTGTTGTTGTTCAATGTCTCGCTGTTGTTGTTGTTGTTGTTGTTGCCACACAGCCCGCACTCTCTATGAGAGATCTTTATCATCAGGCTTCGTGTTTTGTTGTTGTTGTAGGTACGCTTTTGGTTTACCTCCTCCCAGAAAACAAAATGCGAAACATGGCAGAAAAACATGTAATGAAAATTATGACAAGCCAAAATCCACAAAGAGAGAGAAAGAGAGAGCGAGAGCGCGCGCGCGAGGAAAATTGTAAATTGTAAAAAAAAAATTATAATTCAATGGAAAATTGCGCCCACACACGCCTCTCACCAAACAGCAATTGTTGTTGCTGTTTGTTTGTTTTTTGTGTTTGCTTATCGCAAAAAAAAGCAACAAAAAAAAGCGGAAAGCGTCGTTGTTCAATGTTGTCACAGTTTCTTTTTTTTTTTCTGGTTGTTTTTTTTTCTGGCATTCTTTTCATATTTCATTTGGTTTTCTTCTGCTCCTTCCTTGCAGCTTTTTTTTTTTTGATGGATTTGTGTTTGAAATGTTTGATGTTCAAAGCGATCTTGATAGCAGCATAGATCAAGGATTACAAATCCATTTCAAAATGTTGTGTAAAGTGGAGCAAATCATTGGAAACTTCAGACAAGATCTATGAATAGAAGGAGTTTCATTTTGGAAGATCAAAAGTAGATCCATGAATAGAAGGAGTTTCAATTGGAAGTTCAAAAGTAGATCAACAAATAGAAAGAGAACCATTTGGAAGTTGAAAAGTAGATCCATGAATAGAAGGAGTTCCATTTGGAAGTTCAAAAGTAGATCCATGAATAGAAGTAGTTCCATTTGAAAGAGTAAAAAGTAGATCCATGAATAGAAAGAGAACCATTTGGAAGATCAAAAGTAGATCCATGAATAGAAAGAGTTTTATTCAAATTATCAAAAGTAGATCCATGAATAGAAGTAGTTCCATTTGGAAGTTCAAGAGTAGATCAACGAATAGAAAGAGTTCCATTTGGAAGTTCAACAGTAGATCCATGAATAGAAAGAGTTCCATTTGGAAGTTCAAAAGTAGATCAACGAAAAGAAAGAGAACCATTTGGAAGTTCAAAAGTAGATCCATGAATAGAAAGAACTCCATTTGGAAGCTCAAAAGTAGATCCATGAATAGAAAGAGAACCATTTGGAAGTTCAAAAGTAGATCCATATAAGAGTAAACTATTTTGAAGAGTAGAAGCAGCAAAGTGATCAAAACTTTGAAAGATGTTCAGCATTGGATACTTTATCCATTATAGACTTGAAAATTGTTAAGTCCAATGAAAATGAAGATCTTCAAAAGATCATTTATCAAACCTAAACAAATCAATCCCAAAAACAAACCCAAATGCCCCCTTAAATGCTATTTGATGTAAAGATCAAATGCACTAAAGATCTATCAGTTACTCAAGATCGCTTAAGCGATCAATCGCAACGAACACGACATCGACGATTGATACCGAACATAAGACGAAATTTGTTTCGATAGTAACTTCCACCTCTTTCTCTGCCCAATTCGCATGGCAATTGATCAACGGATCGGATCGCATCGGATCGCATCGCATCCAATCGAATCGAATCGAATTCGAATTGAATCGATTAATGATCATTACAAATTACACCTTGCCACAACACACATTCTCTCTGTGCGATGCTGAATGCTGATGCCGATGCCGATGACTTCGATTCGTTTCAAAGAGCACGATCATGTTGCATGTAGAGCTGTTCCCTCCTTCTCCTCTCCACTCTCCACTCTCTTTCCTGGCTGTTGCTGTGTGGCTGTTGTTGTGCGCATTTTAACATAATTACCATGATTTCTAACCGACTTTTAATTGAATTAAAATACGAACAAGAGCTGGAAATGCTGCATAATAATAAATTGCCGTCGATTGACGATCGTTAGCAGTCGTCAGTGGCAAAGTGGTAGGGGGGAGTGGGATGTGGGACGGGTACGGTACTGACTGACTGTGAGAGCAAAAGCGAAAGTTGCGTTCGCCAAATTGGCCAAGATCGCATCAGCAGCAGCAGCAAAAGAGATCACTCCGTTCTCCTCTCTCTCTCCCTGTCTCTCTCTCTCTCTCTCTTTCTCGCTCTAAGTGATCTCTGTCGCCGGTAGTCTGGGTTGTCGGTCGTCCTGCATTTGACTGTTTTGTTGCTGTAAATTAAGATCGTGCGATTAGCGCTGACAGCGGATCGATCCCCCTGGCTCTCTGTTTTTTTTTTTTGTTGCTTTTCGGGGAGAGCTTTCTACATTTTTAATGAGCATTTCAGCTGCACCATCGATCGTGAGCCACAGGCAAACAGCCACATCACATCACATCTCTCTCTCTCTCTCTCTCATCTACAACCAATTCATCCATCCATCTATCCAGCAATACCTGTCCTATCCTGTCCTGCCCTGTCCTATCCTGCCTCTCTTCGCAGCGAGTGTGTGTGTGTGTGTGGGTGGGCTGGGTTGGGTTTTTTGTTCTCATCTTTTGGCTTTCCTTTACTGTTATCAGAGAACAGCCCAGCAACACACCAAACGGAAGGGATACGAGTCGGCTTGAGTCATGAAATTTGAAATAAAAATTTTATTTCTTTATTTCCGGGGAAGTACAGAATTCGATTCGAAAAAAAATAGCTACACTTCTAGATGACATTTTTTTTATGCCTTTAGTTTTAATATTTAATATTTATTTAGTTAATATTCTTAGTTATTTTCTTTATTTTTTTACTTTTCTTTATTTTTTTAAATTTACTTTTTTATCTTTTTTTTTTTTTTAATTTAATTTTTTATTTTAAATTTATTTATTTTTTATTTTTTATTTGTTGTATATTTTTTTCCTTTAGACAATTACGTTATTTTATTTTTTTTTTAATTTTTAATTTTAAATATATTTATTTTTTATTTCTTAATTTTTTATTTTGTTATTTTTTTTTTAAATTTATCTATTTTTTATTTCTTAATTTTTATATGTTTTTATTTTTTTTTTGACAATTACGTTATTTTTTTTTATATATCTAATAAATGTTTCCGGTTTTCTTTTTATCCTGCACAGTCTCAAATCTGCTCCAAATTTCGACTCCTCATGTTTGAATTTTATATTTAAGATCCCAAATTTTGGCATAATCACGCCTTAAACTTATTTTGAAACATTTGTTTGCCTTCGATTCTTAGGGTATTCTCCATTTCGTTGCATCAACATTGCTTCTCTCTATAGTGTCTCCTCTCTCTGACGCTTCCCCCCCCTAAAATGTTGTTGCAATGCTAGTTTGGGGTTGGGGGGGGGTTTTGTGCGGGTGCGGGATGCCTTGACTCAGGTCGCGATCGTTGTCGTCTCGTCGTCCCAGTCCCAGTCCCAGTACCAGCCTTTACATCAGCAACAGCCTCCTTTTTGGAGGCCTGTGGTCGGTCGGTCGGTCGGTTGGTTGGGTCGTCCGATCGGACGGGTCGGTGGGTCTGTGGGTATGTTGGGGTCCGTTGTTAATTTGCGTTTTGTTGCGTTTGTTGTTGTTCGTTGTTGGTTGTTCGTTGCTGGCTGGCAAATTGTTACACGCGTTGCCTGCTTTGATGTCTTTATGGGTTTTGAATTTAGTGTTTGCGCCCGCCTTTGCCTTTTTGCCTTTACATTTGCCTTTAGATTTTGCCTTTGCCCCGCGTCGCCCAGCTAACAATCGTGACTGCAATTCCGAGGGCTTGGTGGCACCACCAAAGAGTAAGAGGGCGATAGTTGTACTCGTACCCGTACTCGTACTCTTCGTTACCCCCCTGCCAAAAAGACATAATCAAATGTGGACAAAATTATTGAGCAATTTAGTTTTACTTTATGGAGCAATTGCCATGGCAGGCGGAGGGCAGGGCAGGGCAGAGGGAGCACAAGATTCCTGGTTCCTGTGCGCTGTGCTGTGGCTCTGTGGCTTTGATTTTTGTGCCGTTGGTGTTGATGCCCCGAAAAGTCTGTGGCATCATCATCATCAGCCACAGCCGCAGCAGCATCCACAGCCAGGCAAAGCCCCATCCTGCAGCGCGTTTAGTTTATGTTTATGCGGTAAATGGCATTAATGGATTTATAGATGCACGTTCTCCGCCACGAGAGGTTTTTGTGCCTTCCTCCCTCTCTCTCTCTCTGGGGTTGGGGTGTGGGGGTTAGAAGCCTTGTTTGCGCTTAGTTTTGATTAGGATTTATGTGGAGCATGTGGAGGGTGGGGGCGGCTGAAGCAAATCCAAAGAAAATGCCAAGGAATCCGTACAAATCCCAACTGTAGGGGGAAATGGAACGTAACTATTTGTGAGCGGGCGACACAAAGTGCTTCAATCATGATGTACATTTTAACTTGAAATGAATTCAATCATCATATTTCTTACATCTTAGTGCTCACCAATCATGATTGAGAGATATATTGTAGGGAACATGGCATTCTTCAATAATTAGTACTCAGAATGAATGAAATTATGACTTCAATCATGATTGATTTCACAATATATGAACGCATTGTACTTTTATATATTTAATACCACATATTATGAGTTTACTGTACAGGTTTTTGCGATAAATTACTATCAATCATCATCAATCATACAGAATATTTTGTGTGGCATTCAATCAAGTGATTAAACAACCAATGGGGATAGCTGTGTACAGATAAATGTACACATGAATGAAGCATCTACCAATCAATCATCACTTCAATCATACCAAACAATTTGGCTATAGGCTGCAAGAGTTCTTCCCAACTAAAGTCATACAAAAAATGATTCAATTCACAAATTCAATAAAACTCAAGCAAATGCAATGACCACTCAATCAATCAATCAAACAAATATCAATCAATGATCAGAGTAATCTCCACCTCCACGCGGCCGAGGTCAATGCTGCTCATTAGCAAGAGTTCAGACATTAAGAGCCTCAATCAAAACGAATGCATCCATTTATGTCAATCAAAAGAGTTCCAGCGGTACTGTGGAGTGGTAACAGAGGCACAGAGAAAGAGAGATGGAGAGAGAGAGAGAGCTGACCTTTCGATGGGGCTCCCACACATAAGAAATTTGATTGATAGTTGCATTGAGTTGGCCAATCCCCCCATAAGAGCTGCCCCCTAAGGGGATGTGTATGCAGACGTAGACGTTGCCCCCCCGTCCCTGCCATTCTCCCATGCACCATGACAAAGTAGTTTGTCCATTATTACCCCCGCACACTCCAATCCTTATCCCCCGCCCATACCAGCAGTCTTGAGAGTGGAACGTTCTTGTGGCCAGGCCGTGCCCCGTTTTTGAGGCACCTTTTTCCTTTGGCTGGTTTTTGCCCTTTGGCCAAAAACTGTCGCAACTCATCAATTTTCATTCACTGGCCATGGCCAATGGACGGACAGAGGGACGAACGGACACCTTGGACGGCTTTGGGACTATTATTCACGCCTAGGCGACGGGTTCCCGTGGCTCCATCCACCAGCTCTCTTCCCCTGCTCCCTGCTCTCCTCTGTGCATTTTGACGTTAAGCCAGAGCAATGAATGCTTTTAGCTGAAAACTGAGTAATTGAGTGACAATTAAGTTATTTCTAGACGAACAAGCCGCGATCGTTGTCCGTGTCCGTGTCCGCGTCTGCGTCGTCGATGCTGCTGCTGCTGCCAGTCCTTGGCCAACTGGTTGACTGCTCCTCTGCCTCTTGGCCTGGCTTTTTCTTCTATATATTTTCTTTTCTCTTCCTTTTTTTATTTTGTATGAATTATTACCAAGTTCATATCTCAATTATGAGTGCCGCTGGTTGGTTAGTCACAGTGGTTCGAAAGGGTTGTCCGAAAGGCTTGTCGTTTGGTGGTTACAATCTTCGTACATACATATATAGAGTCAAATAAAGTAGTTTCCGTACCACTGTGCAGTGCTCCTTCTGCTGATGAAGAGTGAGAGCGCCTCTCCACTGATCTCCCTCTCTTTCTCTCTCTCTCTAGCATCTGTGAGTGAGATTAATCGCAGCTTTGACAGGCGCTGCTTTTGCTGCTGCATTTAGATTTTTTTTTTTCCTGCAGCTCCGCGCATGATTAAGCATGCAGCGGAGTGGGGGGGAGGGGGAGGGTTTTCGCTGCCGCCTTTGACATTATCACCAAAAGAGCCGACCGACCTGACGGTGACGGTGATGCGCGCAGTCGCACAGTCAGCGCAGCCATCATCAAGTTTTGAGTTCGAGTCAATCATTGCTTACAACTCTGCCGCTGTCACTGCCGCTGCTGCTGCTGCTGGTTCCTACTCCACCCCATCATCATTAATAGTCAAATGCTTAAAGCTCTCTTTTGTTTTGTTTTTTGTGTCTCTCGCTCACTGTTTTGGGTACCCTTTCGATAGGGTCTAGGGTCTAGGGATAGGGTCTAGGGCTTCCCAAAGGAAGCCTTTGCAAGTGCTAAGATCCACCATCATAAAAGAGTATTTACAGCATCGGTTCACAGCTTTAAGACTTTTTGTGTTCACTTTTTAGTTGTGGCTTGCACTTTGATGTTTTTGTTTTGTTTTGTTTGTTGTGTTGTCGGTAGATTTTGGTGAACTTTAACATCGCTTATGTCAAATTATGTCTTCATTTTGTTCAGTTTGAGGGCGTGGCGCCGTTCTGTCTCATCTCCTATGTCCCTTCGCTTGTGTTTTCTTGCCTCTTCCTTGATTTATGGCTAAAAGTGCATTTGGCGGCGGCTTGTTTTTGTTTACGCTCCTCTCTTTGGCTCTGCCTGACAAATTTGCTGCAATTTTCTTCCCTATTTTGAAATATTACGCATACGCAGTGTGTGTATGTGTGGGTGAGGCTGTGCCAGGAAGTGTGGGGAATAGCAGGGAATGGGTGGCACTGCTGGGGTATTATGACAAATTGCACAAGAGCCGCTGCCGCCGCGCGAACTTGAGAAAACAAATGCGATAGAAAAACATGCAAAAAAGTTGAACAAAAACAGTAGAAAAAACAAAGCGCACATCGAAGCATGGGATACCCTACTATAGATTGATCGATTGCCTAGCCTATAGCCCGAGCCGATCTGCTAACAAAACATAGGAGCTCCCCCCCTTGTGCTACAAATGTAAAAACAAAATCAAAATACCCTCCAAAAGGCACACACAGGCAGAGTCGAGAGTCAGAGAGTCAGAGTCAGCGCCAAAGCGCGATATGAAAAGCACAGCCGACAGCCGCCAAACGACAACAACAACAACAAAGTGCAGGAAGCGATGGAGAGTGGGGAGTGGGGCCAAGCGGGGGGGACATGCTATGACATAGGGAGGAGGGGGGGGTGACAAAAGAGGGCAACGTGGAGCGTGTGCGTATGCATTTGACGCTGCCAACGCGTCGCTGTTGCTGTCGTGCATTACATAAGCCGCAGCCGCATATCGTTTCCGCCAAAAGCGCCCACACACACACACACCCCAGCCACAGTGGGTCAAGAGGTGATCGCTGAAAAATGATAAACCACAAACAAAATTATAAAAAAAAAAAACGAAATAGAAGAAAAAATGTTAACAAACAATTTGTGTGTAGGAACAAAAAATGTGTGTGCTTGTGTGTGTGCGTGTGTGTGAATATTATTTATGCATATTTATTGTGCAAAAAAAAATAAGTGGTGCTAGCTTCCTGCAGCTTTTATTGGCTCAAACATTCCTGGCTTGAAATTAAATAATATTTTGTTTTAAATTAGAAAAATGTATACTTAAATAGTTTGTAAATATTTAATTGTCACACCCACTGTGCGGAAGACGCAGCCAGGCCGCACTCTCGTGTGTGTATGCGTGCCTGTGTGCATTCTCTCACAGCTTTTGTGTGCACTCGTTCTCGTTTTCGTTTCTCACCACACTGCATCCACCACCACTGCCGCTACTCTCTTCGCTGTACGCTCTCTGCGTGCCCTCTCTCTCTCGCTCTTTTGGTAAATCTGTCCCTGTCTAGCGATCGCATTGCGCATTGCGTTGCGCATCAGAACAACGCTCGACCTTGACAGTGAAAATTCAATGGCAGCGACGCGAACGCCAGCAGCAGCAGCGACGACGACTGCGACGCGTTTGCAATTGACGACCAAGCCAATTCGCCTCGTATATGTATGCGTAGATATGTGTGTGTGTGTGTATATAGCCGTTATATATGGTTATATACATATTTACACTAGTTTTTGCAATTTGTAGAACTCAAACATTTTGCGTATGTTACGGACTGAATGGCTGGCTGGCTGGCTGGCTGTTTTTGTTATATTAATACCCTTTACTAGAGGGTATGCTGAGTTTGCTATAGCTATTGCAGATCGTCTACCCATGATTGATAAAAAAAAATCACAGATAATTTAATTAAAATATTTACAAATCGTAATGGTATCCATAACATATCAAATGTCTGTAGTTTCCCCATTTGAAATAATTTTAATTGACTGCATTTGTTTGACTGTCGTTTGAGCGTATCAAAAGTTTCGGCTCATGAAGAATCGAATCTCCCCTGCTCTTTATTTTTTTTTGTTGCTCCCTCAGACGTTTGTTGTTGTAGCTTTAGGTGCATTCGCCGCACGACCTTGAACATGGTATTTTTTTTTTTGTTTCCCCCACTCGCAGCAATTGGCAGCGTGCGCACATAAAATACACAAACAACAACACACACAACTGTACGTACATAGATATATAGGAATGTATATACATATATATATATGTATGTATTTACATAAGTAGAAAGTCTTTGCCATTTTACACTTTCAAATAGTTTTTCTCGATCGAATTTGAGATGGGGCGTGGCCGGGGCCTTATCAAGAAACGAACCCACACACACACACATAACCATGGAATAGAGGCACACACACATACATACATTGAAAATAATCAAAGCCCGGCCTATGTATGTATGTATGTATGTACTATAATTGTATTCGCCTTTTAATAAAATTCTTAGAATTTTTGTTTAATCTTCAAAAGGGTTCCCACATATTGCTGGCAATTATTTTGTGTGTTTATTTGGAGTTCCGCTAAAATCTCAACTTATTTTTATCGTTATATTTGTAATCTGTTTAACCCTTAATCAACACCAAGTACTCTTCTCACCTTTCCACTGCTTTTCTACCCTTTGCTTATCTTCTGTATACAATGCGTGTAGTGTAGGCGCTCCCTTTCTCCATTAGTTTTCTCGATTCTCGATTCGATTTCCCAATTTTCTTTGTCTTGTTTTTGTTTTGATCTGCAAGTGTATCAAAGGATTCCCTTTCACGTTTTGCGTTTCTCCTTTGATGTTTTAGTTTTTGGCGTTTTATTTTCGTTCTTTTTGCGCAACAAATAGCGAAAAATAGCTTGAAACAAAAAAATACCCAAAAACCGTATCGCATTTGTATAAAAATTGTGTTTGGCAATGAAAATTGTTGGCCACTTGGATGGGACGAGTCCGGGTAGGGGGTGTGTGGGGGATTTTCTCTAAGCAACATTTTGCGAGTACGTGCGAGATTCGAATGGTTTTTGCTGTTTTTCGGGGCATTGGGTTTTTGTTGCTGATTTCGCTAAGAAAATTTCAACAATTTGTGCACTTTCTTTTGTTTGCGAGCAAACTGTTTGACGGTGTGTTTGATGGGTGGGGCGGGGGGGCAAGCGGTGGGGGCGTGTTGGCAACAGCTGCTTTTGGCGTTCGCTGTCGTTGGTTGGGCTGCCAATGGGTTAAGTTTTCAAGGGCACGCGCGTGCTTTCGCCGCGGAATGGAATGGTCACGGGTAGTGGTGGAGGGCGCTATGGTTGGTAAGGGGGGGAGGGTGGCGACTGGCGAGGAACTGTACATACATATTATACACGCGCCCTCTCTCTCTCTCTCTCTCTCAATCTTCGCACGTCTAACGCGATCAGTTACACTTGCCAGTCGCACACACAAACACAAACACACATATACAGACGCACACCCACTAACGCACACCCATTCGCTCTCAGTGCCTTAGCGACTTGTTCTTGCTCTCTCTCGCACGCGTTTGGCCTTGCACTTACGCTGCGTTTCGATGCCGACGACGCCAGCAAGCCAGCAACCAGCAACCAGCAACCGCTCTGCACTTCCGCACACACGACAAGCGACGCGACGGCAAGCCACGAACCCCACGACGCTGCCTCGTCGGCCCCCGAACAGCTGACGAAGCGTGGCAGCCAAATGCCACCTCTCTTTCTCGCTTACGCTTGCACGCCGCTGCTGCCGCTGCTGCTGCTTCTAGTACTGTTGCTTGTGGCTGGGTGCCTACTCTCCTGCTCGCTCTACATCTCTACGGCGGCAAATGCAGCGAAAAGTGAAAAGCTTGCAAAAAGAATGTTAGAATCAGTGCTGACGCTGTCAAAAATAGCTAAAATATTATAGCTAGAAAAGGGAAAATAAAATGAATGCAATTAATGAGCATAAAATATCTTTCAATAGAGAATAGAGTAGCAGAAAAAGATTAGGGCTAAAAGTTCTCTAACAATATTAGTTGGTATACTGGCAGTTAACGATTTAAGCAGAAAAATACTAAAAAGTTGATTTATTGGGCGGTCAAATATATTCGAATATATTAATATATTAATATTAAAAATAATAAATATAATAATACAATTAATATAGAGCTGCATTTCTTAAGCTATTCACCCACAAGCCCACTAAAAAAATATGCACAGATTTCTTGGCCTGGCCATTATTGCGCATTGCCATCACTGGCTAGAACAAGCCAACACAGAGCTGGCTGCAGCTGCGTTTGCCATCGTCGCTGTCGCTGCCGCTGCTGCTGCGGCTGCGGCTGCCCATCGTCAATTTTTATTTCATTTATTTTGTTGTTGCTTTTGCGATTTTTTTTTTCTCTGTGTGTTGTGTGTGTGTTTTTTTTTTTGTTGTTTTTGTTTTTGCTCTATCGTTACTCGTTTTCATTTCGCTGCTGCGGTTTCAGTTGTCATTTTACTACGGCCGCTGTTAGTTAGTTATTTGTGTGCGTCGTCGTTGCCCGTCGTGTGCCCGTGCCCGTCTGTTGCAGTTGTCGTTGCAGTCGCCGTCCGCGTCGCTGTTGCACCCAGCAGCGCTGACGTTGCATATGAAGTTTGGGCCACGCATCTAAGCCACGCACTTACATCCCCACCCCCCACTTTCACACTTTTCCCATTTCCCCCGAGAACTGCATCCGCAGCAGCAGCAGTAACAGCAACAGCAACAGCAGCAGCCACATCCGCTTCCTGGGCCTGCGCAGGCGTTTTAAGCTACTGTTAGACGATGCATTTTATTGCATCGAAAGTTGCTTAGAAAATACCAAATAATATGCAACTTCCTATTTAAGAGGTGAACAATTCACTGTCGTTTTTTTAACAAATTTTTTCTAATGCATTTAATCCATTTGCTGCTGTTGCAAGTTGCTTACCGACGGCATAGCAATGCACCGTTTGTACGCCAGATTTGAACATTTTTCCCATTTAAGCTGAGGCCCTTAAGTATTTGGAAACGTCCCTTTGTGGCTGCTGTTGCTATTGCGATTTTTAGAGCGATCTTTTCAAGGCTACACACGCGTGTGTGTGTCGTCCCCATTGCTGGCAGCGCAGCGCAGCCAAATAGTCGCCGGCGTCGCTGCTGCTGCTGTCGCTGTCGCTGCCGCTGCTGCCGTCGTCGTCATCGCGTCTGCGTCGCGTCTACGTGTTCAAAAGCAAAAATTCCTTGCAGTTCGTGCTCTTCCCTTCATAATTTCCCACAAATTATTCCCCAAAAACAATTATTTTCTTTTTTGTTTGGTTCGGTAACTTGGTTTTTTTTTTTTTTGTGTAATTTACATAGCGCACAAAATATCTACTACAACAACAGCAACACAACAAAAATAAATAAATAAATATATATATATATTATTAATGAAAGTTGAAGCAATAAACACACGTGTAGAAAAGAAAGAAAAGCGTCAAGAAATTCGGAAAAATTAATACGGAGGGAAAAGCGGAACATCTAGTTTTTCCCTAACCTTGTTTTGGGTTTCAGTGCACACATATATAGTATACATATATATATTTTGTTACCCCACAAAACTATTATTATTATTAATAATTATTTTACTTTGACGCTGCCTGCTGCATACAGCACACAGGGTGAGTGGCGACTCGCGAGAGTTAAGATCTTATCGTATTGCATGTGGCACACATGGCGTATGCGTCATCATTCATGCTGCTGATGGGTAGCACACATCACGCATACGCAATGTGAGTGTGTGTGAGTGAATGAGTGTGTGTCTGTGCGTGTGCATAGCCTCAAATTAGATGCAAGTTCAAGGTGATACATATTGAAAGAAGAAACAATCAAGATAGAACTATTTTGGGTTACAACAACGGTACAGCACCCACCAGTAGTAACCAGTGCTGCCAATCAGTAATGCTGCCAAGTAAATAAAAGAAAAATGCATGAACGTATTAAATAAAATATATTGTTAAGGGAAATCTTTCTATCCCTAGATTTAAAACGCAATGCCAATGTTGCCAGTTAAAGCACAAAATGTATTTTCTATCTTTAGAAAAAAGAAAACGAAATGCTGGGATTACCCTAACCCTACTTACATACATATGTATTGTATGTACTGTATGTATGAATGTATTTATTTTTGTACTCATATATTGTATATATTGTTGTATTGCATTCTTTGATATTTGATTGTTTTTCCTTTCTGTGGCAGACTTTCTGTCGTGCCTAGCAGAAACTGCCTTGAACTGTGCGACAAGAATGAAATTTTGTTTCGCCTTTATTCTGTTGTTGTTGTTGCTACTCGTCGTACTGCCCCTGATGATTATTAGGCATTATTATTATTATTATCATTATCATTATTGCCGGCTTTGGGCGCTTTATCAGTCATTGTGCTGGTGCCATTATCACTTTGCGCCGTAATAGCCATAAAACAAAAGCAAAAACCGAAACCGAAAATGAAATGATATTTGAAATCGTCTCAGTATATTCAATTAGAAACCAAAATTTCCAAATGGCAGCGTAGAAATTTTGGTTGAAAATTGCATGTGCAAGTGGCTGGCGGATTTTGGCGATAAACGTTGACTGAGGCGTCGACAGCGACAGCAGCAGCGGCAGCAGCAGCAGCAGCAGCGATAGCGACAGCAGCAGCAGCCAAAGTTGGAAGTCTCTTTGGAAGTGTCTTGCGATAAGGCAAGGAGGCAAAGTGCGCTTTTTGGTCGTCGTCGTCGCCGTCGTCGTGTGGGAGGAGCAGCACCTAGCGCTCTAGGTGGGAAGAGCAGGGCATGCGTATAGTATGTGATAAGCCACGACCGTTAGAGGAACATGGGCAAGAGAGAGAGGGAGAGACACATTGAGATAGAATTAAAGCACATAGCATTTTCAAGGGTATACGCGGATACTCATTTCTAAGAAATTTTGGGATACTTATCAAAGGCAGTTACTTCGTTTTTTTGCTTAAAATTCTTCCTTTTAAAATCCACTTAGCTGATAAATAATATCCAAAGATCTATGTAAATGGTATCCCATAGTCGGTTATGCTGTTCTTTACTTTGTTTTTTTTTTTGCTCTATTGTTTGTTGTTGTTGTATTTGTATTTCTGCTCTGCTTAATGCAGCGCAACGAATTGCGGCGAGCGGCAAAAAAGCTTTTCATCAGCCCCCACAAGGCACAACGTACAAGGCAACAACAGCAACAACAACACACCTAGAAACACCGCAACGTGGCAGCCACAACAACAAGAGCAGCAAAAACATTTTCCCACGATTTGACTACAACGACGATGACGTTCGTCACCTAAAAAAGAGAGTGAGAGAGAGGCATCAGCCCCTCCCAATTACAGGCCTTCCCTCGGCGCCCAAGACACTTCTCTCCCCCACCCACCCATCGCCTGAGATGTGCCTCTCCCACTCGCGGGACTCATCAAAATGCAAACGCCTTTCCATTCTTCTGCGCCCTACGTTTTCCTTCTCTTTTCGATCATTTTGCAGTACAATCTCTTTCGCATTTTTAAGGGGAGGGGGAGGGGGAGGGAGGGCAACAGCAGGAGGATCATGTATTTCTCTTTGGTTATGCAAAATTTTTGGTAAAAGGAAAGAAAAAGGTGGAAGAGCAAAGAAAACTAGAGCAAACGTGTGGACTAGAGCCCTTTGGTCGATCATTAATCGATCAATTAAACGAACTTCTATTAATAATTAAGATGCGATTTATCGATTATGCATCGATTAAAAAATGCTCGTATATCGATCCCTTGTTGTGGTCTATCGTTGATCACATTTGATGGCGTTTTCTCATAGACCAATTGCGAGTGTAATCTCCACTCTGGAACCATTCGCCTGCACGACTGGCTTATTCACGCTTACCTTCACCGCTCAGTGCACCCCGTAAAGCCCACCCTACCACCCTCCCTCCCTACCTCCCGCCATGTGTAACCACCCCCTCCCCATCCATTCGTCATTCACTTAAAATGGGTGTGGGAAAGTGGGCGGAGCAAAAAAAAAATGGTGTCTGTGTGTTGTCATCGTCATCGCATGGGTCTCTGTCTCTGTGTTGGCTGGCAGGCAGGCGGCAGGCGGCGGCGTTGCCCGTCAACGCTCTTCGTGTTTGTTGTTTGTTTGTTAGCTTTTTAGCCACCTCTCTCTCTCTCTCTCTCTCTCTCTCTCTCTCTCTCTCTGCCTTGTGCCTTCTCTTTGCCCCGCTATCACTCACTCTATCGCACTTTCGGTTGTAATTGCATTTGTAAAATAAATAAAATAAAAATGCAGCTGAAGGCACTTTATTGTTGGTTGTTACCTTTTTTTACCTTTTTTTGTGTTGTTGTACTTTGCGACACGCGTTCTTAAATTGTATGTGTGGATCATATCTCTTACACTCCCCCATGTAGCCACATGGCACGCCTTCTTTGCCTTTCTCTATTGCTTGAAAGTTGTGGTCACACTTTTTCTGCATGCCCCGAAATTGAGCCAAAAAAGAAACAGATTTGGCCCTGAACTGTCCATTGTCACTGCCTGACTTTGAAGCGTACATGGGGAACACTCTTTCCCACTGTGGCTTAGCAACAAAACTATTGTAGTAATGCGCCATTCAAAATGATCTAGAAATACGCAATCTCTTGTGAGTGTTCAACAATCGCTTTTTATTAGCAAGGTCAGCAATGGACCGCTCCAGCAAAATTGAAGTTGCCTGTGCTATGTAGAACTTGCCATAGTAATGCTGTCTGTACCCGTGGCTGCTGTCATTATGAATGGCTTTAATCAATTTTTGCAGAGTGGGAATGTGAGTGAGAGAGATAGAGAGAGAGAGAGAGAGGAGAGGAGAAGGCCATTGTGGTGTTGCACAGGTCGCGCAAGTGTTTGCACTTGACTCGGCAACCATCGGTTGCCATTATATTTCTTGGGCTTGTGGCATTCATTCTACCAATCCTATTCTCAGTCCCATTCTCATTCCCATTCCCATTTCGATTTCGATTCCGTTTCCAATGCTGAATTGAATTGCCGCTTAATTGCAGAGCAGCAGGCCGGACCGACCATTCCCCCCCGCCCCACACCAAACACATGTGGTTAGGGTCCATTATTTGCCCAGCCCCATAGAATGATGATGGTTCAGAAATCTTGTGGTGTAGTCAGTGTATAGTACATATATGCCATACGGTAGGGTTACAATGGTGCTGTCGGCACGGCACATAGCTTTTGTGGGGCACCGCCTGATTGATTGTCTATTAATAAGAGTTGCCATCGCTGCTTCATCTTTTGCCTTCAAACTGAAAATTAACTTCTTTCCTCTTTTCATTTCTTTTCATTGCAGGTGAGTTCTGAACGCGGTACTGATAGTCGTACGAGTAGTAGCTCTAATTGAACGTGTAATTTGGGTAAGCCTGAGAGTTTTCCCCTTCAAGATTAAGACCAGAAAAAAAATACATTAGCTGTGTGGTGGGGACTGTACTTTTGTGATTCATTCGTGTGAATGATGCGAGTGACTCCTGCCTGAGTTGATGCGTTGTAACAATTTTCCATAATTAAGCGGACACTGCAGACATTTAACAATGAAATTCTAACAAAATATATCAAAAAACTAAGCCACACTGGGAAAGAGAGTTCAAGAAACGACTCCTTACTGCTAAGCTACACTGTGAAAGAAAAAAAAACTTATATATTATATATTTTGTTAAGTTATTCCATAATCTACCATAAATTATGATCTCATCAAGGGATTTAATGCCTTGAGCAAATGATCGATTCATAAGATCCCTACGCTCGTAACCCTTAAGAACTGAACTCCTGAACTGCAAAAGCTCATTAATTCCCCCCTGTGTGTGGTTTAGTCGCGAGGATCTCTCTTGCCCATCAAAACAGTTTCTTTTCGGTTTTTTTTTTTGCAGCCAGCTGCAAAATTGTTCTTTGAAATTCGCGCGTGCCAAAAATAAATTTCAACTTAAAACTTGAACCAAAAACAAAAACGATGATAATGGCCAGTGGCTGTGGCTGCAGAAGTTGTGCAGTCGTCCCCCGAGATAGCTCCTTTCATTATGTTTGCTGCTGTTACCTGCTGACTTCTGTTTCGTTTCGGCTTTTTATGGCCCAAACGGCTCTGGAGGGGGGAACCCTTCCTTGTCTTGGCAACCTCCTCCATTCATTCATTCATTTCATTGCCCTTGGCAGCTGTTTGTCGTTTCGTTTTGTTGACCCAAATTTTCTTAACTGAAGATTTCTATCTGTTTGAGGCTGGCTTGCAAATTTGTTTATATATCGATACCACTTGGATCCACTTTTAGGGGTGCGCTGCAACCCTTTTTGTCTCTCCTCTGTCTCTCTCTCTTCCTCTCTCCATCTTTGTCTCTCGCGGATAGTGAAAGTTTGTTGGCGCGTGACATTCCCAGAGAGCAGATAGCAGACAGCTTTTACCTAACTGTAAAACGAAAGGTGACCGTTAGGTTCTTAACCCTAACCCTTTGTTCCCCCAGTTCCAGACAGTCAGATCAATTAATCAGCAGGAAGTGCAGCAAGAGATCTATAGATAACCGTTAAGTTTACAGTTTGTTTCCGCAAATTGCAAGTGAAAGTTTTACCGCTGTTTCGCAGGGGTGGCATCTGTTCCAACGAAGGGTTGTTCCTGGTTGTTCCCGAAGTGTCCCATATTGTTATGGATACGTTTAAGGGATGCATTTCTTCGAACTCTCTACTAAATCACTTGAGAATTCTCTTTAAAATAGTCACAGGAATTAATTAAAGTTTGTAGCCCTGTTCCATTGTTTCGCTGCACAAATGTACCCTAAGCGAATGGATACATAGATATCCTAACATCTCATAGTCAAGGAGAGACAAGAGCAAAAATATCTCTGCCAATTAGATTGAAAATATTCTCAGTTCACCGTTAAATTGTCTCAGTGAAAGGCACACACGCACACCAATGCACATTCCATTACCGTTCCGTTCCGTTCCATTCCATGCCATGCCATTGCAATCCAATTTGGGTGCTGGACATGTTAAAAGCATTAATCAATCATATAGGAAAAAATATTGTATGTATTTTTTTTGTTATTGCCTTGATCTGGGGCGTTATCTCAGTTAATGAAGCATAATTTGTAACCAAACTTCAATGAGCGACAGTGAGAGAGTAAGAGTAAGAGAGACAGAGAGAGAGAGAGAGAATCTGAGAGGACGATTCATCTTTTAATTACCGCGTTGAAAGGCAACATTTTTCATCGCTACATCGATGGGTGCAGACACACTCCATGTCTCTCTCCTCTCTTTCTTACTATCACACTCTTTTGGATAGTGGTTAGCTATCTCGCTCTAACGTTGCATTGCTTAAGCTGAATGGTTAACCCACGCATGCCTGAGCAATTTAGTGTGTTAAGGCTTTTGCACTAAAATAAATCTACAGCGATTTGTTTGTTTGCACAAGCCTCTCTGCCTGGCTTTGCCCTCTACACCGCTCCAACCCTCTCTTTCGCTCTCCGTTAACGGCCCGCGGGGCCTACACTAAATATAACAGTCTTTTGCTGTGTGTCTCGCCCGCCCCTCTACCCCTCTCCAGGGGTGTTATTTATCATAAAAAATTGCTCAGATTTGTTTTGCGACGGGCAAAGACATGACGCTCATTTGTTAGAGCAACGGGCAACGGCAAAAAGTAGAAAAAAAAAAAAAAAAAAATATATAAAAAATAAAACCAGCAACGGCTGCGCTCGCACTGAAAGCTTTCTCTCTCTGTCGTTGGGGGCCTGCAGTTGGGAGAGTTGCATTGGCTCTGGCAGGCCACCTCTAGCTGAATGCTACTACTACTCCATTCAATCGTTCGTTCAGTTCCTCCTTTAGCATGTGTTCTCTTTTCTCGGTTACCCATTAGTAGGGGGTGGCTGGGTATGCTATTTAGTTCTCTATCAAAAGTTGCCAGCTTCTTTGGATGCTCGCTTCTGTTTATTAATATATGTATAAAATGTAACAAAACAGGGTATCAAGACAGTCGTTTATGCCTTGCTTTCTTGTGTTAGGTTGCTGCTGCTGGGGCTGCTTCTGCTGCTGCTGCTGCTGCTGTCGACGGCGTCTTGGCACGGCCCAAAGTTCAACGCAAATATAATCTGTCAAATAATTTATCAGTGTTTGTTGATGATGATGATGATGATGCTCGGCAGAGGTGATCTCTTCCTCCCTCCTCTCCACACCACCTTTACGCTTTTGGCATGTTCTAAAGTTCATTTCTGTGGAGGCTTCTGTGAAGAGGATGGAATGACGATGATGATCAAACAAGAGAAGGAGAAGAAGGAGATGCACCTTTGTATTGAACTTCCCCTTCTGTTTGCACATGCTCAAAAAAAAAAGGAGAGACGCAGATGCGGCGCGGCGCGGCAGAAGATTAGGAGGAAGCATCGATTTGTATTCAAAAGTTTCAGTTTCTCCTCTGCTGCCTTTGCTTCGGCCTCTGCTTTTGTTTACACTGCACTCTCTCTCTCTCTCGCTCTGCGCTCTGATATTTTTGCACTCAACGAAAGAAGAGCGTGTACATAAGCAAGCGCATACAGTGCGAGCTAAAACTATAAAGTCATTCTAAGCCATAAGGCTGAACAATCTATTAAAACATTAATCCATTAATTTCAACCGAAATTCATATACAGATGTGTGCACTTCAAAGGACTTAAACTATTTTTTGTCTAAGCGTGTGTTTTATTTTCTTGCTGAATTCCTTTTTTCGGATGCTGCTGCTTAATGTCGCTGACTTCATTCAGATTCCTTCTGCTCTGCCTCAGCCTCTGCCTCAGCCACTGTCTTGGGATCATACCGTTTCATTCGTATGTGGATTACCTCTGCTCTCTACTCTCTGCTCTCTCGCTTGCGCTGCTCTGCATTCGTTTTCGTTCGGCTTCTGGCTTCGGTAGTTATCTCTCTGGCTCGCCTGATCTGATCCTCTGCCAGCGTTGACTGCAAGGAAAGTTTCATTCCATTATGTCGGGATTCCTCGCGTGGTTCTGCCTCGGCTGACGCTGGCTGCATTTGATTCCACACTGCAGTCTGCCTCTGCTCTGCCTCTGCTTTGCCTTTTTTCTCTGTTGTCACACCCGTCTCTGTTGCTCTCGTTTGCTAAATGCTTTCAATTGTTTGTTGTGGCTTTTTGGCTCCGATCAACAGCATCATCGGCATGCATTTCTCATGTGTGTAAGTTTGTGTGTGTGTTTGCTCTCAAACAGAAACGATTAAATTATCTCAAGGTTACACGCGCGCATCGCTTTTTGTTGCTACTTCTTTGCCCTGAGCCTCTCTCTCTATCTCTGCGCTCTGATATGTTTGCATTCATTGCACATCTCTGCTCTCCATTCCTTTGCTCTCTCTTCCTTAATAAAATGTTATTTTTTACGCATAAAAGTGTCGGTGAAAAACGTATGGTGTGCAGCCAGCAGTTTTATGCTTTATGCCCTGTGGCTCCTGCCCTACAGACCCAAAAACGAACAGCGGAAGCTGCAAAGGGAAGCTCCCTCTACATTTATTCATTCTCTTTTCGTTGTTCTCTTGCTGCTTTGCTTTGGTGGACGTGGACAGACAACTGTTTGCCCTTTTGGCTCATCGATTTATCGTTTGTTAACCCGGCAATCGGCATCGGAATCAAAATCGTGCCTGCTGCTGCTGTTGCGCTCCTCTCCTCGCCTTTCTGTGTGAATTATGATATTACAAGGGGTCTGTGCTGCTGCTGTTCCGCTGTGTTCCCTGTTCAACATGTTGCTGGTCACGTGCTCTTTTGATATTGAGCGGCAACAGGTGTTGGCCGCTGACCGCCGACGCCACAGAGATTTGTGTTTATTGCAAGAGCTGCAACAATTTTAATAGCCTTTTGGCGGCTGCGGCAATAACTAAACAAGATGTTGGAAGCTGCAGCTAAACGATGAACCTAAAACGGTATCTAGACCGAACAGTATCCGTTCGCTTATGGGACATTTTATTGAAATTTTTACATATCAGACAACTTCTTTGAAATATGAAGGGAAAATTAAAAATATATCTAGGAAATCATTAAAATAAGTCCTGCAGCACCCTTCTCAACCACTTCAGCTGCAATAACAAGCCACAAAGCTTACCACAATTTGCAGCAGTTGGGCCACAATTGATAAGAATAACAGCAGCTAGCAACAGCAGCTAGCAACAGCATCAGCATGTGGCAGACACAAACGAATGAAAGAAAAGAAAGAAATATTGTATTTCAAGTGCATGCCACATTCCCAAGAAGCAAATGCAAAAATAAAAAAGAGCAAGGCACTAACAATGACTTGGAAACGTCTTTGGAAATGTGTGGCCCCATACCCATGCCAGCCAGAGTTGACACCTACGCGTAAAAACGATTTATACACTGTAAGAAAAACTGAGTTTTTAACTGATTTTCTGAACAAAATACGATGCAAATGATAAACAACAGATGCTAACATTTACAGCAATTCATTTGTTCTCTCGATTAATATGGATTAATATCGATAAATGCTTTACGCTCATTGATAAATCGATCTCTAATGCTTAATATAGATCTTTCAGCAATACATGCTTAAGAATCTCTCAGGTACATGCTGCATTCAGCGATAGATCAAAGCAAAAATGTATTAAAATCTTTAAGAAATTAATCAATAATCGATAACACCATCGATGAATTTCTACAAGTCGTAGTAGTACAATTTCTTCTGTACATTTATTAGTGCTGTCTGAGAATCTGGCATCAGTTTGGTTGCTTGGGTGTTGCATTTTGCTAACGATGCGCGCGTGTCAACAACATGTTGTTGCTGTTGCTGCAACAGTTGTTGCTCCTGTTGCTGCTGTTGTTGTCGTTTGTATCATTAGTCAAAAGAAACCAAGTCAGAGACTGGCAATCAGCAGCCCCGTATGTTGGCCAAATCAATTGCAAGTTGCAGTGGCAGGAGTAGCTGCTGCTGCTGCTGTTGCTGCTGTTGCTGCTGCTGTTGATTGTGTCAACGACAAGAGCAACACAGCAGCAACAATAGACTTAAGTCTAGGCATGATTCATGGACATGGCGATGCAGCGTTTTCCCATTTGTGCTGTGCACAGCAGCAGCAGCAGCAGGAGTAGGAGGCAAAGAAGTAGCAGCACTACATGAGTGCTGCATGGCAGGAGGGAAGGTCTGGCGATGCAACAACACCCACACACACAAAGAGCAAAGCCAAAGATGCAGCAACAGCAACAGCAACACACACGCTAATTGTGTGTGAAAGCAGAAAACTCCTTGCAACATTTGCTCATACGCCCACGTGTCCAAATCGAGAAGTCTTTTTGAGAGGGCAGACTACAATTTCCATTTGGCATTTCCCCCTGTGGCATTTCCCTGGCATAGTTAGCATTCGCACACACACACACGCACACACACACAATGACGCGACAAACGTAATCATAACCATAAAAAGTCTCTCATTTTCTTCGTATCACTTTTTTTGGGGGGGCTTTGGATTTTTGTGTGTCTTTTTTTTTTTTCCGTTTTTTTGGGGGGGCTATTTTGAATGAGAAAAGCGCCAACCGCCAGCCGCTTTTGGTCAGAGAGCGTGGCCATAAAAGGAGCTTGTAAGTGCTACTGTTTTCCACCAACCA
Organism: Drosophila bifasciata; assembly: GCA_009664405.1. NCBI lineage: Eukaryota > Metazoa > Arthropoda > Insecta > Diptera > Drosophilidae > Drosophila > Drosophila bifasciata. Next base: position 36,000,232 of record CM019041.1, read on the forward strand.
AGCGGGAAAACGGTAAAAATGCCGCATAATTTACGCAGGAAAAACAGTCGCCACCAATGCCGCCGCCACATGAGCGAGTAAGGCAAACAAATACTATAATGCTGCTCTCAACAACAAAAATGCGAATGCGAATGCGCTTTTCACTTTTTTCACAAATGGCCATGCAAATTACAAGACACATTAGCTCGCTTCTATCTCCCTCTTTTGCCTTCTCCCTGTCTCTGTCTTAGTTTTTGTGGCAATCCTACGCCTAACCCCAAAAATGGGAGCAACAACAAAACGGAAATGCAACGTAGACAAACGACAAAAAATGTGTTTACAGCAGCTGCCACAAAAGCAGCGGCAGCAGCCAGTACAAGCCACTGAAATCGTTTGTTTCTGGCCAGAGTTGTCACCTGCTTAGCATTCAGAAATGTTCCCATAAGCGAAAGGCTACAGTTACGCAGTTTTGACTTAAGTTTTGCGAATGTCTGAGCGCCATATATGACAGCTAATTTCTGAACGTTGACTGGAACGCATTTTTTGTCCTTGCCAGCGAGACGTTGACAACCCTGGCTACTTATTAGCGAGGACAGCGAGAAGTTGCTGCAGCAAACAGAGCAGCGGTGGCAGAGTGTCCAGAGACTGCAACTGCAACTGCGACTGGGGACTTTGCGTTGCACGTTTCTTGTCGTTTTGGAGCGTTTGGAATGTTTAGTTAACCGTAAACAGAGTCGCAATGCGCCCGCGCCATTTTGGCATTGATTGCTGACCAAACACACACATACACACACACAGAGAGAGAAAGAGAGAGAGAGAGAGAGACAACGTATCCTCTAGATGCGAGTGGAGTGGAGAGTCAGTGGAGCGTGAATAACATTTGGTAATCATGGCACAAACACGAAAATGCATTAACCAAAATTGTGATCATAAATTTTCAATCGACACGCGGCGGGTGCTGTACCCCCCTCCCCACTGTACCCACTCCCTTGCCCCCTCCTGCTGCCAATAGTCTCTGAATGAGAGAGAGAGACTCGCGGTGGGACTGGGGGAAACTGGACTACGGCATGCAGAAGACGGAAGACTTTTTTCTATTTTTTGCGAGACTATCTAAACCGAGGAGTATTTCTCCTCTCATTGGGCCTCAAGCATTTGCTGTTGCAGCTGCACACACATTCTTGGCCAGAGAAAGTTTTTGTTGCACAAGTGGCAGGCAGCAGCAGCAGCAGCCTCCTCACATTCGCAGTTGCAGTTGCTTGTTGCCTGTTGCTGTTTGGGTCAGTTAAATGGCAAAGGCTGTGCCTTGCCTTGCCTTCGCCATCGCCATCGCCTTGGCGGCCGAATGGAGCAGAAGTGGAGTGCTAGTGCGATGCGTGGGTGTTGCAACAACACTCTGCCGCAAGCGATGATGAAGGCTTAAGAGGCGGCTAAGAGATCGAACCAAAAATAAATACAAATGATGCGATATAAAGGGATATACGAAAACAGCAAAGAGCTTGCGGCTGAGTTTGCTAAAAGCTAGGAACTAGGAACTAGGATGTGTCCTTTCGCTTAGGGGAACATACTATTTGGATACAGCAAGCCAAGTTGCTGTTCTTCAGGGCATATTTCCACTAATGAGCTGCTAGGGGAAATAAGACATGTAAGAATAAGTGGATCAACGGAATGGAATACTTCAAGGAACGATGGAGTGGAACACATACGCAAAATATACCCCAAAATGCCCTTCCTTTACTGTTTGCCACACTTTCTGACAATTTTATGATGATCCTGTGACTTGTCCTATCCTCCTCCCCCCCTTCGTCTCTCTGTCATCTCGTTGCTGTCTCCCTCTACTCGTCCTGCATTCACTCTCTACTCCACATGCCACTCATTCATTCAGTTAAGCTCTGCCCTCGGACGCCCTCACAGCTTAATCAAAGCAATTTGTTGCAAGAGTTTAGCTCTGTTCTGGTCGAATCCTTGTTGCCACACACAAAAATAAAAAACCAATAAAAAAACCAAAAAGCCCAAAAAACAGAATAAGAATTCGGGGGCTTAGTGGTGTGGCATATGCCTCAATGTTGTTGCCCCAATTGACTCTCACTATCGTTGGTTTTTTTTCGGTGGATTCTTCTTCCTTTTTTTTGTTTTTGTTTTGTTTGTGATTTTTTTTTTTTTTTTTTGGTGAATTCTTCCAAAAATCTCTAGTGAATGTTGCACCTCCTGCTGTTGCTGTTGCTGCATGTTGTTGTTGTTGTTGTTATGTATGTGTTTGTACAACGCCTTGAATGCGGCTTCTGTTGTCGGTTGTCGTTAGCCTGTTGCCTGCCTCTTGTTGCTGCTGCTGCTGCTGCCTTGTTGTTGCTCTTGTTTCAGCATTCCACACTTGGCCCACACACTCATGTAGCACACACACAGCACACACACAGATGCACAGATACAGATACAGATGGAAGCGATAAAAATTTATTGAGCCGAGGCCTCTGGCCTGCTGCTGCTGTTGCTGTTGCTGCTGCCACTGCTACTGCTGCTGTTGCGGGATCTCAGCTTTCAGCATCAATTTCTGTGTTCTCCTTTATACCCTTTTTGGTCAGCAAGGGTAGCCGCTGCCACCAGCAAACCAGCAACACAACAGAGGAGGCAGAAGTGGAGTGGAGTCTCTGCTATTTGCCTTCGAGTGTATCAAAAGCTTCGGCCTTTTGGCTTCCTTCTGTCTGTCTGCCCCCCCTGTCTCGCATTTTTTTGGGATTGTTGCAGCCGTTGTTTATTTTTATTGTTGCCCCCAAAGAGAGGTGTTGTGTGCGGCTCCTCGTGCTTTGGCATGTTGTTGCTGTTGTTGCTGTTGCTGCTGCTGCTGCTGCGTCTCAAAATCAATTGAGTTTAACTGCTTTTAATTTACTTGGAATTTGTGCGGCTTTAATGGATTTATGTCGGCTTATATGTTGGCTCTCAGTGGCTGTTGCAGGTTGTTTGCTACTGCTGTATGTTATGGCAACAGTTAATGCTGCTGCTGCTGCTGTTGCTGTGGCATGTTCTTCTTGCTGCTGCTGCTGCTGCCACACACACAACAATATTAAAATTTATCATGTGCTAAAAACTTATCAATTAAATATATGCATAACATTGTTTCAGCTTTATGGAGAGCTTGTTGCAGGTTGCTGCTTGCTGCTGTATTGCTGCTGTGTTGTGTTGCCCGGCAGCAACATCAATCAAAATGCAACCGTGCAACCGTGCAACTTGATGTCGCGCGCAGCAATTTAGACATGCCTTGCCATGTTATTAACTAATTACAGGCGACTAATCTAAAAGGCCGCCACAGTAAAAAGAAAACAGGTGCCCCATGCCCATGCATCATGCCACAACCCCAACCCAACAGCAGCAGCAACAGGAGCAACAGCAACAGCAGCTGCCTAATGAAAAGTGACATCTTGGCCACGACCAGGCCTAAACTGTCAACGTCTCTTGGCCCGGGCTTTTGTCCCAGTGTCTCTGTGTGTCGCCTCTCCTTTTTGCATAATCTGCCTCCTCCAGCCTGCCCCCCTTTTGCATGTCTTGTCATTCGTCATTCTCCTGCTGCTGTTGCTGCTTCTGCTGCTTTTGTGGCATGCTGCATGGCATCTCGCTCAGGTGCATGGCCGCCAGCAGGATAGAGAGATGATGTCGCCTGCTGGCTGCTGGCTCTTAGCCCACCCGCTAGACTTTTGGTGGGGCGGGGAGGGACACATGGAACACATGTTGCACTTGTCTCTCAATCCCTCTATAGCTTGTGGCACGCACTTGTTGCACATCACTCGCTGTGCGCTGTCTGTCCGTCTGTCTGTCTGTCTGTTGTTGCCTCTTGTTGCCGGAAGCGGATTCTGTGTTAATTACAAAAGAACTCCTTTCTCTCTCGCTCTCTATCAATGATTATGTTGCTGTTGGGGTGCCTCATGTTGCTGCTGTTTCTGTTGCTGTTGCAACTTCTGTTGCGTTGACATGCGTTGCTAAACGTGCCGCCGCCGGACACCCCACTACACACAGTCAAACGAGAGGGACAGAGAGAGGCACACTGACTGGATTTCCTTTCTGGCTGACATTGCGGCTTGTGGCATGGCGAATGTGGCTGCAAGATTATGAAAATTAGATATACAAATCAGCAAAAGGCGAACGGATGTGCCTCTGCCTGCCTGCCTGCTTGGTTGCTTGGTTGCCTGCCTGCCTGCCCCATCATGGGGCATCAACATTTTGATGCGTACAAGATCAAACAAGAAAGATGCAAACGATCAAGAGAGCGATGGCCCCCCCGTCTACAGCTGCAACGATTCGAGGATGCTCTAACAGATGCAAGCTACAAGATACATATATCTGTGGCATGCAACCCAAAAGAAGTTGCAACATTGACCACAACATTTGATGCTATAGATCAAATCTGAGATTTCCATTAAAAGTTTCCCCTAAGCGAAAGGATACATGCGCTCGAAATTGCGTTGAAAGTTTCCCCTAAGCGAAAGGATACCTGCTGGCACAGAGGTTTCCCTGCTTTGTGGTGGGACTCTTACTGCATGAGAGTATCGAGGGGGGACAGGCAAACACACACACAACATGCAACATGTTGCTGCGGGTCAGGGTCGAGGGATGTTCCAACTACATTTTTGGCTTTCAGCTTTTTTCTCTCTCTCTCTCTACTTTCTGATGTTTGGCTGAATGTTACTTTCGACAGTCGCTGTGGCTGTGGCACGTTGCCTGTCGCCTGCGTAAATTGCTTACCAATCGAATGGCACTGCAGAGTGAGAGAGAGAGGGAGAACGGTAGAGACCTCTCGCGGAAATTGCTTGAAACGGAAATGTGCTCCTCTGCTGCCGCTGTTGCCACTGCCACTGCCGCTCCGCGTTTGCCAATTTCATGTCATTCGTTGACAACGCACAACGGATATTGTTTAGTATTTTGCATAAAAGTTTATTTAAAAGTCGCTGTTATTTTTTTTTTTTTTTTTTGTAGGTTAGAAGGAAGTTGTCGCTTGTCCCCCCGCTCCCCCCCTAGCACCCGCCACCACTTACTGCTTAGACTCCTCCCCTGTTTTTTGGCCACATGCTGCGGCAGTCAGGTTCCAAGTCTTGTGCTTGGAAACCCCTCTGGGGGGCATGGCTTAATTATAGTCTTTTGGCCTTGTGCATTTGCCAGGCGCCGCCACACAGCAAACAGCCAACGTGCAACATGCAGCGTGCAACTTGCAACTGTGGCATCGTCCGATTTTTGGCCACGCCCACTCCACACACTATTTGCTTTTTGGGGGCCCTGCGGTTGCACTTTGTATCTTTCCGTCTTTGTTTCTTTTTTTTCTTCTTTTTTTTGGGCGGTTTCCTTTTGTAATTCTTCGTTTTGTGTTTTCTGTGTGACTTTGAAACAACAACTGTCTGCCCCTTGTGCCCCATGGTGACTGCTACTTTTTGTTTAGAGGCGTGGCTAAGGAGGAAGAAGTAAAAAATAAACCAAACTTAGCAACAGGAGGGAGAGAGAGAGTATCACTGAAAGAGAGTAGGCGAGACTCATAGAATATATCTAGAATAAATCTATCAAATATTGTAGATCTTCCAACTCCTTCTGGAACCTCTTCTCCACTTAACACTTAACCAAAAAAAGAAGAAGGCTGGCCTCGATCTTGCTGTATGATCTGTTTGCATGTAGGATCGTTGATCGTTGGCTCAACTTTTAATATGCACTTACCTGTCAGATCATTAAAGTAAAAATTGATTTTCTAACTTGCAACGATTTTTTGCATTAACAATTAGTCGTCGTTGTGGTAACAGAGTGAGAGAGAGAGAGACGGTTGAGAGTGCCTCATCGTGTTATTAATTAACAATGCCACACCAGGCAGGCGCATTTAAGACATTAATTGCCCGAACCGGTTCACTTTAACGTTCTTTTGGAGCCACACGGTGCTGTGGAGCTCAGAGCTTGCAGCACAGAGCTGGGGAAGAGGAGGTGTACAACGACGACGACGACGCCTCAATCAATCTAGCAAATTGTCGCCCAGTTCATACTCAGGTCTCAGTATCAGTCTCAGACCTCAGACCTCATTCTCATTCACATTCTGCAAGATCTTTGTCTCGGTAATATTGAACACCAATATATGAATAGAGTGTTTCCTTTTTTTCTGCCTTCTTTCTTACTCAGATATCTTGGGCCAAGATCTCTTGGGTATACACACATACGTAACTTGAGGCTTATACTCTCTAATTATGACAACTACGCAGCTGTGCGTGCTCACGTGCTTTTCTAATTAGACAACAAACTATGAGGACGAAGACGACGGCGAGGATAGTCTTTAAGGCCCCTAGAGAGAGTAAGCGAGAGATTGACAATAAACGATAAAGCCGTCGCCATCAACTCGTTATCGTCAGCGATGAACGCAAATTGACAATCAGAGCATGAGGTGGGGACTCTCTGCTCTGGCGGTGTGATGGGGGTGGTGGGCTGCCAACTCGATTGATTGAAGCTCAAGTGCTCAAAATTAATAAATTTTGCAAAAAAATAGCGAAAATTAATGCCATAAGTACTATAATCAAATTTTATTGAAATTATGCATTTTATCGAAATTTATCGATAGTAAAATATTTATCGATAACATATCGATTTTTTACATTTATCGATATGCAGCTCATTGCTCTTCTTTTTTTTTGTCTTGCTTGCTCTCTTGTCAACTTTCACCATTTTGATTCGAAATGAAATTTAGCCGAAATTTATCATACGCTTGAGCGAGGGAGAGAGAGAAAAATGAAACGAGTTGGCAGCACCGTTTGCCATTTGTGGCACACCCACTGCTGCCTGCTCCTGCTGCCTGCCTGCCTGCCTGCTGCTGCTGCTGTGGCAGTTGCCACCCCACCAACCCGGCACGCCTCCTCCCCCCCGCTCAAACTAAAGTTGTAGTCGAAGCTGTACTATATAGGCACACGCCCACTGCAAACGCTCGCTGAGCTTTAATGCGTTTTCATTTAACACAAGACGAAGACAGAGACGGAGACGAAGACGGCCAAGACGGCGTTTGGGGCCAGGCTTGTTAGGCTCCCCCATCCATACCTCCTCTCCACCCCCTTTGGCATGCTGCAATGTGTGCGTGGAACACCTCCCACTTGGAAATCTAATATAGAGGAGCCTGGATACGAGGCTCCTTGGCTACCGATTCGTTTTGTTGTACGTGGCAATACTCTAGCAATTGCGGGAATATTCCATAATTGATCAAAAGGCAGGAATACATATATGCGACTCTTTCTTTGCAATGATATCTGATTCACATTCAATCGAATTGAGTTACCAGCAACGACGCCACACAACTGATTGCAATTTAGTTTTGCAATGCTCTCAAGATTAACTTACAAATGGGAATGGGGCAGGAGCAGGAGCAGGGGCAGGGGCAAGTTGCTGCTCAGATAACAGGATACGCAACTAAAGTTAGCAACAGGAATTAGGTATCAAAAGGTTGCAGTAGCTGTCTGGGCATGTGAGGGGAAGCTGTGGGCTTTGATCAAAGAAAAGAAAAATTACTAAATGCAAAGTGGCAATGCTATACAGACTGGCAACGCTACCAACAAGCTTTAGCAGAGCATTTAAACTTCGTTGCTTTTTTAGGCACATTTTCTTTCTTTTTTTTAAGCATTTTCTTTCTGTGTTTTATTTTTTTGCACATTTTTACGCTGTCTTTTGGCGCTTTTTCGCTTCCGCATGCCTGAACCAATTATATAGAGTATACATATGCATACATATGTATATATGTAGCATATATACACACACATTAATAACGCATCCCACAACCCACCCTCTAATTGCATTTTTTTTCGCTGTGCATCCCAGCCTAGCTTTAATCGAATTTTCCACCTTTCAGAACGATGAGCATTTTCGATTAAGCCTTAACTATTTCTCTCTCTCTCTCTCACTCTCGAGAAATATATATACGCGTAGATATATATGTGTGTGTGTGTGTGTGGGGTTTTTCTTCTTTTTTGGGGCACCCCGATAAGTGCAGCAGCAGAGGCAGCAGCAGCAGCAGCGTTTGTCTGCATCTTTAGAAAGTGCTTCCGCATTTGTGGTTCGCCTTCACACACTCCTGCCACAAAACAAAAAAAAAAGAAGTTATGTGCCTAGATTAGCGGGTGTGTGCTAATGTCTAAACTCGGAGTTTCAGTCTCAGTCTGAGTCTGGGCCTAGGTCTATCTCTAGGCCTTGCCTCCCTCGTTGTATGTATGGTGTTGTATGGGTCACTCTTTATCTAACTATCGAATGCGAATGCGAACGCCGACGACAACAACAACGACCGACCGTCGGCGGCTTAATGAAACCCATAACTTTTGACTTTTCCAGAGACTTCCACAGAGAGAGAGAGAGAGAGAGAGACTAAAAATATCCAAGAGATGACGACGCCTTTATTGGGGTCATGCGAAAGGTGCTGATTGCTAATCCTTCCCCATTCCATGCCCATCCCCAATCTAAAAAAAAAGTGACCAAAAGTTTGTTTGACTTTAAGGGGAATACCAAACGGAGTACATCCTGGGCGGGTTTACATCTGAAATGGTTTGAAAATTGTTGCAAATATATTTAAGAGAGTAAATCGATACTTTTTGTATACTTGAGATACGCAGAAGAGGCGGCTAGTCAGCTCTTATTAGAGATATTATTGCGGCTATCAAAATGAAGGTACTTTTCATACCAACAAAATACCAAAATAAACATACCAGCAAAGGAGAAAACGAGCAACAAAATATAAACAAAAAATGTGGCATTCAAATAGCTAGATGATGAAATTTAAAAATCAAAAACTTTTGTATAAAAATAACCAATAAATTGGTATTAAAATATTAAAGTATAAAGAAGAGTTGGTATATAAAATGACAACACGATACTAATAAAATTCCAATAAAATATACCATCAGTGTGGTATACAAATTCTAATAGGCTGATACCAAAGAATATATGAAAAGTAGATAAATAAAATACTCCACAATTATGTACGATATATACCAAAATGTGTTGTATTTAAATACCCATCGCAAGCATACACTTATGTACGATATATACCGAAATGTGTTGTATTTAAATACCAATCGGAAGCAATAGTTTTTTTATGTAATTTGAATGCCATTAAGCTCAAAAAGATATATCCAACTTTCTCTTGAAATATCTGCTTTAAGGATCTCGCAGGAAAGGAAAAACCTTTCATTTATTTTCGTACATATAACTAAAATATTTATATACCTATACATATATGTATATATAGTACTCATACTATAGTTTGTAATATTCCCACAAATATTCAAACCCAATTAATATTTGAATCTTTTTGGCTTTCCTTTCTCTTTTTGTTCGTTGCAGGTGAGTTTCGCTTCGCTTTTTTTTGGTGAATTTTTTGTGTATTTGCGAGCGACGACTTCAATTAGCAATTGAGATTATTTTCGACTCACAGAAGCAGCAGGTAACAAAAAAATGCCTTAAATAGCAAGTTCCCCCCATAAACAATTTATACGAATAGTAATGTCTGTGTGTGTGTGGATGCATGCCACATATAGATGCATATTCCGTTGGCTGATTTGGCTAAAGGCTGTCACATTTTCCTGCTGCTGTTGCAGAGTTGCAGTTGCAAAGAGAAATGACCACAAAATGTGAACATAAATCAACACAATGGCCAAAATGCTGCTGCAGCCGCCAAAAGGTGTGGAGACCCAAGCAGCAGCAGCAGCGTGCAACAGCAGCAACGTGCAACAGAGTCAGCGTCAAGCATATGAAAATGTAAATTTCACATGGGAAAAACAAGCCGCGGGGGATGACAATTTGCTGTTGTTGCCGCTGCTTGATGCTGATGCTGACTCAAAACAGTTGCAAAGTTGTTGCTGAATTAATAAACTTGCAACTGGCGGCGGCAAAAGGCTGTATGTATGTAGCTTCCAGCTTGCAGCAGTGTGGCAGTGCAGCAGCGGAGGGAAGCGGCATTGGCGGTGGCTTTTGTAAAAATGCCGCCAAATGCCTATTTTGATGTTGTTGCCGCTGCTGCTGCCTCTGTGGTTGGTTGTGCCTCAAAGCAAAACGATACGCATTGAAAATGAACGAAACAAAATTGAAATCTGACACCAAAAGAATTGACAGAAAACACACACAAAACATACCCCCCCATACACAGCGAGAAATTGCCGACAAAAACTAATTAGAGAAATTGCTTTAAGAAAACCAAAAATACAAATAATGAAGAACTGCAGATAATACTTGTGGGGGGATCTTGGTCTTTACTTGTCATTTGTCTCTGCACTTGTCATCTTTTGGACAACTTTTGATACTAGAATGTCTTTGCTTTGTTGCATAAATTTAGCCTAAGCGAAAGGACACATTCATTTCGAAGCGAATCAAAATAGTTTTGCTCTAAAGCAACTCAAAGTAATCTAAAGAAATATAGAGAAAATCCATTGGGTAACTATTTAACTATTTCTCGAAAAAAAACAATATTAGATTCATATTCATATTCAGTTTTCAGATCACAATCCATAGGATACATATGTGAGAAATTTTTTGTCAAGTGCACAGGCAACTCAGTCCACAGAACCCAGAAGAAACTTCAGTTCACAGGCAGCAGAAACAGCAGCAGCTATGGCTTTTTGGATGACTTCCAGACTTGGGTTTTCAGACCAACCAACAAAAATGCAAATTCAATGAATGCCCCATTCGAATACGAATCCGAAGCTTAGCCTGGTCTCTGGCCTGGTCTGGGGGCCTACTACAAATCCAACTCCCCAAACGTGACTCAAATTGCTTTTAAATTGTTTTAGCCAGCAATAAACGAACGAACCCGTGGAGTCCAGCCAGCAGTCAGCGAGAGTTTTAGCCTGCCCAGCAGCTGTTGGTCCAAATATTTGACTTCCTTTTTTTTTTTTTTTGTCCCGCCAGGCAATTGAAATGTCCCAGTGTCCATAGAAAATGTTTCGTTTTGGCCATGGCTATGGCTATGACTCTGGGCTCTGGGCTTTCCTGTGCCTGATCTTAATTTCCATTGAAGTGACTCCCTCCCCCCCACAGCCATGCCCCATATCGGGTGCGGAGAAAACAAAGCCAAAGAAAAAAAAAAATATGAATATCTGTTAATTGTACAAATATGTTCGGGGGGTCTATTACATTGGCTATACAAAGATTTCAGATTTCCTTTATAGTATATATCTATTTATTTTTTTTTTTTTTTTTTGTGCCAATGCTTAATTGCCCTGCGGGGGTGGAGAGACTTTTGTGGCATGGCTCGATGTGTCGTGGTGCGGTGCAGCAGTTGGTGGCACACGGAGCCTGCGTGAGTAATTTGTCTCTAGAGTTTTTTTTTTGTTTCTTTTGCATTTTGCATTTCCGTTTTGGCTTTAGGTTCGTTTTTGGTTTCGTTTTTTGGAGATTATTGAGGATAGATTATTCGCTTGTGGTTATTCGTGGTTATTATTATGTAAATTTGTGTAAATGCTTCGCCAATTGCCGGCCGCTTATCGCCAAGCCCCCCCAAAAATGGTTAACAATGTCGTAAGATGTGGGGGGGAGAACGCAGTGGATGTTGCCTGCCAATATGCAAATACAATTTTAGCCGGGGGTAAATCATATGGGAATATCAATATCTCAAATGAGCGTTTTCTAGTATTTTATTTAGCTAATGTGGTATATGTATTTTGCATAACTTGGCTAGAGGATTTTATTGCAGTTTATTTTGAATTCTTGTTCCGAAGCATTATTTCTATTTCCTTAAAAAATATTTTTAAAATATTTATTCAACTTTTGCCTCACTAAAAATCAGAAGTTGAACCATAAATATCTCTCGATTAATTTGTTAGCATTTAGATATTATATATTTCGTATTTTTCTGCTTTTTTCTACCATATTTTGATACAGTTATAATAGATACACAGTTTTAGTATTTTTTAGTATTTTTAGTATTTATTCAGTATTTTTTAAATTGCGTATTCTGAATATGATTATCCATGATTTCTAGTAATTTGCTATTATTTAGTTGGTATATTTTGTATGGTATTTTTTGGTATATTTTGTAGTTGCGTATACTATAGGTTATTTTAGTATATTTTGGTTTGTTTTTAATGTGAATATGTTGAATAAATTTGATAATTTCATTATTATTTGTTGCATATGGAATATTTTGTACCGGAACCAACCCACAGCCATCTCATATCTTTCCATCCCCATATCCATTATCTAATGAGAGCCACTGTAGTAGTTTGTAGTATTTGGTATTCATTCCATTTTCATCTGCAAACATCAATGTTCTAGGCGTCGATTTTTCACATTTTGTTTTCCTTTTTTTTGTTTTTGCCACTCTTGAACCCTTCCCTCCCCCCCCTCACACTCTCATTGGCAATTTCTCAAAATTGTTTCTATTTTCTTGCTCACTCGCTCGCTCTCGCTCTTGGGTGTATTTTTTTTGTACACTGTGTGGCATTGGTGTTGGTGGAGGAAAAAAAGATTTATGAACCAAAGCCGGGTATTCGATGCTTTGGCATGGACCATGGGAGTACATTCCCCGACAAGAGACATGAACTTCGCTTTGTGGCACGCCTGTCCCGTCCCTAATGACAACGGTGGCAGCTACTGGCTTCTGTTTTTGGAGTCTCCCGACAGTCGGGAGAGTCGGCACCAGTCGGCAATTGGGGAGTTGGTAGAGTCAGAAAGGAGTCTGCGAGTAGATGATGTCTAGCCCCTGCTGGCAATTACTTAATTTGCACTTGACTATTGTTGCTCCTCCATCCTGCCACTGCCACTGCCACTGCCACCCCATCTTACTCTCTCTCTCACTCTCTGCATCACTGTGTGGGGTGTAAATCAAGTCCAAGACCCTGACGCTGACTATAAGTTGGCGCGGCGTTCGCTACTGAAGCAGAAAATTACTTTCATCATAATTTAAAGTTACTTATGACCACAGCAGCAGCAGCAACAGCAGCAACAGCAGCAGTTGAAGCAGTTGCAGTGGCAGTGGCAGCATTGGCACTGGCAACAACAACAACAACAACGCGTTGCAATGCCTTGTCCCGTGGTTTGGTGTGGCTGCGGTTGCCCCTCTTTTTTGCTTTGCTCGGGTCTGTTGCTGTTGCTGCTGTTGCCTGATTGTCTTAGGCTAAGCACAAATTGAAAAATCATCTAGCCGAACCGAACTAAACCAGGATGTGCCACGAACGGTGGTGCACCCAAACGGCAGACGGGCAGACCCAGGCCAGGGCCAAAGCCAGAGCCAAAGCCAAAGCCAAAGCCAAACATTTGCACGTCAAACAAAGTGGCAGTGAAATAACAAAATTATGTTGGCAGATTTGTGGCGACGGCCGGCGACGGAAATTATTGCAGCAGGAACAGAAACAGCAGCAACAGCAACAGCAGCAACAGCAACAGCAGCAGCAGCTCTTCGTGTCGCCTCCACTTGCCACAAGAGAGGAGGAGAAGCAAGTGGTAGAGGCACATCCAGAGATCCATAATTGCTATGTGGTGGTCCCTACTGTTGCTGCTGCTGCTGCTGTTGCTGCTGCAGTTTAAGTTACTGTTTGTTGCAAGTTGCAATGTGGTTTTTGCTTTGCCTGGTGACGGTTTTGCCCGCATATGAATGATGTGGCGTGGGTTTCCTTTCCTCTCTGCCTTTGCTTGGGGGGTGGAGGCTCCAATTCTAACCCAACCCTGTCAGTGCACTTTTTCGGCACAACAAATTACCCATAAGCGAAAGGATACACAAGACTCCACCACTCCGTACCTCATCGACACTAGAAGGTGCATAAATTTTACTTAATTTGAGCTGCAGTTGTTGCAGTTGCAACATTGGGAAGCTAAGTAGTGGCGGCCACCAGCCATAACAATGCCACATGCCACAGCCACACTCGGCTGCAACCCGTAGCCGTAGTTTTGCCGTAGTCTCAAATGCAAGTCGCGTCCACAATCAAGTCAAGTGTTTATTTGTTTATGGGAATTTTCTTTTACTTTACTTTACTTTACTTTGGTTTTGTTTTCGTTTTCGCTTCTTTTGTTGCTTTTTTGTTTTGTTTTCTAAGCGCAAAAAACCCGTAAGCGGAGCAAGCTGGATCTGAAGAGAGTCTCAGAGACTCTCAGGTGAGTGGCATGTTGCATGTGGCAGTGGCCGGCTTTGGCAGTGGCACTGGCTGCTGGCTGCTGGCTGCTGGTGGTCCCTCCTCGTTTGCTGGCGTTCCATTCGTTGTGCGTTTTTTTGTTAGCCGCAATTAGCGTGTGGGCAGTGGTGGTTAGTGGGTGGATCGTTGGGAGGAGTGGGGGGTAGGCAGTGGCAGTGGCAATGGCAGGGGTAGCTAGTGCTGGTTGCAGGAGTGAAAGTCATGGCAATAGGATAGCTTTCTGCATCCTCCATCCATTCCTTTGTTATGTTTCAAACTCTTCCATTCGTTCCATTCCCATCTGTTCTACATATTCCTTGTTGCTTGTTTCGCTTTGTTCCTCTGCCATTCCATTCCATTTCATTCCAGTGCCAAATGAACACCTGTTGGTGCTTTTGTTGGCGCTTGAACCGGTTCATTGCGGTGCGGTGCATTGGGGCTTACGAGCTCGTTAGTTAATTCAAAGCTGTAAATATTATAACAGACCGCGTTCCATTATTGTATTAGCAACAGATTGGGAAATGCAGGGTACCAGATGTGCAGAGAGAGACAGAGAGAGGTACAAACAGCTGAAAATTTTGATGGAAATTTTGTGGCAAATATATCCAAAAAACGTTTTTGGAGCAGCTAATTCTCGCACCAGTGATGGATGTATGGTAGCAGCTTCTCCACACTGACCAGTGGAAGTCATTTTGACAGCGATTTTCCATACCCCGCATCTCTAAGCTTCTCTCCATTTTTTGTGTGTATTTTTAGAAGCGGTTTTCCTGCTTTCCCGCAGTCGCGTTTTCCTCTCTGACTATTTTTAGGCTATGAAAATTGGCTTAAAAAAAATGACGGACTGACGGACAGAAACAACTCCTTAAAGTTATTTCAAATTAAAATGGAAATTTTCTACGTTTTTTTTTTAGTTTTTGTGTTGCTTTGCCATCGCCATCGTCGTCGTGGTCGTGTGTGTGTGATTGATGTGGGTTAATTTGGTTTTATTTGTGGCAGGCCGAGAGGGGTTAATGGTGGGGCCAAGAGCGGGTTAAGCTCTGTGGCTGGTTGGGGTGCGGTGGGAGGAGCAACAGTAATTGGTGGCCAAAAACTGGCGTTGAAAAGTGGGATATTCAGAGCAGTAGTGGATGAAAAATGGATGGAATAAGTGAGAGATAAAAGTGAATGGTGGAATGGTTGGAATGGGCGGAATAGTTGGAATAGGAGAAGCGGATAGATATCAAATTAAAAACAGATTGAAATAGAAATCGGTTGGAGAGAAAGATGCGAGGGAATGACAGGATTATGACAGGAATATGACACAAAAAAAAATTGAACCAAATGGGAAAAAGAAAAGTAGAAGGAGAAGGAGAAGGAGGAGTAAGCTAAAAGAAAGTTTCAAATTGAAAAGAGAAGAAATATGCACAGACCCCGATTGCAGATCGCTGTTAATTTTATAGTTCCACAGTTGTCCACTGTTCCGATTCGAATGTTCCAAAAGTTACAAGCGATTTCGTTTCATTCGTTTCCTTCATATTTCCTTTCGCTTATGGGACTATTTTTCATTAGCTCCACAGATTCCACTGTTCCAAATCGTTTCCGTTTTGTTTCATGCATATTGAAACCTTTCGCTTATGGAATATTTGAACAGCGCGAATCATTCAATGGATGTGAAGGATGTTTTCTATCATTCCCATTCCCCCCTCTCTCTCTTTCTCCCTCCTCTCCGTGTGTGTCATTTGATTTGTTGTGATTTTGCTCGTTGGTTGTATTTTGTTCACATTACTCATACGCCATGTTGCACACAACAAAAGGCGCGTATAAAATAACAGATTTATGCCTGCGTTCCAGCCAATGACACGCCAATTAGCCCGCCACCGCCATTGCGGCAACAACAACAGCCACAGCAACAACATCGGCAGCTGGCTGCCACAAGAAGCTTTTGCCACAACAGCAGCATAGAGGCAGGCAGCCACAAGAAGCTTGCAAATAAAGCTTTGACATTTTTATGATGCTAAGCGGAGTCGCAAAATAAAGGCTTGACTGGCATAAGAGGACGGGTGGGTGAGAATGGCCGGGCATGGCGGGAGGGTGTGGCAAAGAAGAGTGGGTGCAGGCGGGTGGGTAGAGGGGGGTTGCCTGGCTGTCGAAAATCTTGTGGCAGCTGCAGCGCCTGACCTTTGCATGTGCCGTAGAGCCGAAATTGAGTTTGACAGCTGCTGGGGCGACACGATCCGATTGCGATTGCGATTTCGATCGCTCTTTGACCTTAATACGCGCCAGCTGTGCGCGCGTCAACACCCCCGAAATACACACACACACACACACTGCGGCACACACGCACACCACACACACCCATCCATTGTCATTTGACACCTAATTTGGTTGGCAAGGCGAGGCGGGGCGGCACACACGCATAATAAGCGCTCAATAAATGTGCAACACCCGCTGGCAACAGCAACAGCAGCAACAACAAAAACAACAGCAACATGTTGCAGCCACTGTGCGTGCGGCAACATGGAAAATGCATGTGGCATACAACCCTCCTCTATCCCCCTCTCTCTCTCTGTCTCTGTCTGTCTTTTGGCCTTTTTGTAATCAACGGGGCAATCTCATTAATAAATTGCACTGCATGCAACATGTTGCATGTTGTTGCTGTTGTTGTTGCTGCTGCTGCCGCAACATTAATTGGCTGCTTATAGAGAGGCTGACAAGGCAAGCAGCAGCGCCTGCCCCGCCTGCCCCACTTGCCTCGTGGGTACAGTGAGTGCCCGCTAATTAGAAAAAAGTTTACTCCGGCTTGAGGCTGAAGTTTTCTTTGTTTATTTTTAATATATGGAGTCTTTTTTTTGGGTGTTGGAATATACTTTTTGAGGTTGTTATTGGAGTAAAGGAAATGCCATAAAAATACTAACTGAATCTGAAAGGAAACCCCAAAAGAATTCTCGCGATGAAGGGCTAAAACCCTTACAGAATTGCAAAGCAGTTAAAAAAATACTGAGAGAAACTCCCATAGAATCCTGGACAGAATCTTCTCTAGAATTCGTCTACTTTTGCATTCTCTTGTATTCTCTATGACACTTTTCGCTTGTGCAACATGGTTTACTGGGCATCCTTTGTCGTCGAATAAATCTCAGAACAATTGAAGAAATGAAGAAACAGTTGGAAACAGTGGAACGAACCTAAAACAATGAATAACATAATAAATGTCCCCTAAGCGAACGGACACACATGTCCTTTGCCGATATATCTTTTTGTTTCGTTGTACTTTAGCGTCAGTTTTGGGTGGCACTTGGCTAATGTTGCCCCTGCCATGCCGATGATGCCACAAAATTTGCAAGCTGCCGATAGGTAACGCTGCTGCAGGCCATCAGCGGCAGCCGCAACGTGCCACATTAATTGTTTATGCATTCTCAAGGTTTCATCGCCACCGAGACACACACTGGCCACTGGTTCTTTTGATTTTGGGTGCCTGCTAATTGATTTTTATGCACCCAACAGGCCGCATGGCCGCATGGCCTCAACAGCAACAGAGAGAGAGAGAGAGACGGTGCAGGCGGGGCAGGCAGGCAACATTGCAACAAGGCGGCGGCACATATTTTAAACACAAATTACAAAGCAATAATCATAAATCTTTTTTGCGGCTCTCTGTGGCTTGTGGCTCGGGCCACAAGACATTCAAGCAACATGTTGCAGCGGCAAAAACATTTATCAAACAACAAAAAAACACACACTGTACGCCTGCGTGTGTGTGTGTGTGGCAGATGTGGCAGACAAATGAGCATTGCGTGTGCCATATCAAAATATGCTGCCACTGTCCAATGTCCGATGTCCGATGCTGCTGCTGCTGCCACAAAATGTTGATAACTTTGTGGCAGCAACATGGCTAAAATGGAGCACGTGGCCGCCGCAGCGCAACATGACAGCAATTATGGTTGTTGCTGTTGCTGCATCCACATGTTGCTGTTGTTGCTGCTGCTGCTGCTGCATCCACTGCCTGCTGATTGCTCTTGATTAAATGCTAGTCACTCACTCGAGTGGAAACTGCTGCCTGCCCCCCGGAAATTGTTTATGCCACGAGCTGCTGCTTGCTGCTGTTGCTGTTGTTGCTGCTGCTGTCGTTTACGCACATTTCTCTGTGTGGCACAAAGCGTTTTTATCCACTTCCTGGGGGAGAGCAGAGCAGCAGCAGCAGCCCAGGTGTTTTTTCTTTTCTTTTCTGCCTTAAACTTGATTAGGCCCCGTTGCAAATTTCCGCCGCCTTGGACTTGACCCAAACCCCAATTGTGTGGCTGCCACAGTGCCACATTCCACACGCCACACAGCTGCAGCAGCAGCAGCAGCAGCCACATAGCGGAGTAGAGGGGATGGGAGCGCCCTAGCTTATTAAAGCTTGAATCCTTTCTCAATCCTAGCAGACTGATCCCCCCCCATACTACATACACTTCCCCTCTCTCTTTTGGATAGGGTATAGTTAGAATATAATTGCCATTGCAAGCGATTTGGCAGCAGCAGCAACGAGGTGAAGGCGAAACAACAGCAGCAGCAGCAGGCACCAGCAGCAACAGCCGCATGAAAATTGTTATATGAAAATTGAAAATGATTATTGCACAATTCCAAACGATTGAACGATTGAATGACTGAATGAATGAACGAATGAAAAGAACAACTAACCGACAAATAGTCAAAGTTTGTCGATGTCGAATGTCGATGCTTTGCATTCGACACGCAAAAAGCAGCAACAGCCGCAACAGCAACAGCAACAGAGGTAACAACAGCAACAGGGGCAACAGCTTTGTGGCCGTTGTTTCATCATTTGGTAGGGGAGGGGTGTTGGTGGGGGGGAAACACTGCAGCACACCGCAGCAGCATTGCAACAATTGGCTAATAATATAAATTTTGTGGCCAACAGCGGCGGCAGCAGCAGCAACCAGCAATCGTCTCATTCCAAGGCCTCCCCCCGTGTGTGTGCAGCTCAAACTTTGACTCTCGCTTCTTGCTCTCATTTTTTGTTGTTGTTGTTGTTGCTTTGGCTTTTTGGGGGCTCTAATTTAATTGCATTTTCAATTGCTGTTGACCTGCCACTGTCACACACACAAAGCTGTGCTGCCTCTGCATGCCACAGAGTGCAACAGAGTGGAGTGCTGCAACAAGTGCTGCTGTTGTTGCTGCTGCTAGCTTATCGTTGCCACAAATAACTGCAAATTGTGTGTTGCACAGAGAACTGTATTGTTGTGGCAATGGCAGCAGCAGCAACAGCAGCAGCTTATCTGCAACAGCAACAGCAGCAACAGTAGTTTTTCGTGGCTGCAGTAAATCAGCTGCAACTGCAAAACTGCAACCGTGCAACAAACTGCTAGGCAACACGCATGCGCCGCCAAAAGTCATGTTCGTGCCACAAAGGCGACACCCAGGCCATACATATTGTAGGTGGTGGCACTGGCGCACACAAAGCCCAATCTCTGGCGGCCTTAAGTAGCACGAAGCAGCTATAATAATTTTTAGGAATATATTTTTTGGCTGCCCTTTATGTGTGGCAGCAGCAACTGGACCTAGACTTGCCACAATAGAAAGCTGCGCTGCTGTTGCGGGGCAGGAAGCAGAGAGGCAGGCAGAGAGAGGCAGAGAGAGATCCGCTTTAAATGCTTTGGCAATTTATGATCCAAAGCCCAGAGCGAAATCCTTTCACCAGCAAACGCGATTAATAAATCAATAAAAAGATAGAAAAAAGAAAAAAAAAAAAAAAAAGAGAGCCATTCATTTATAATCATAGTTGTTGCCACAGTGAAGCTGCTTCCGCACAGTGACAAGCAGCAATTTGAGCTGGCAACACCTCGGCCTGACTGCCAGCCTGACTGTCTGTCTGCCTGGCTGCCTGTGTGCCTGCCACACAATGTTGTTGTTGCCCCAGCGAGTGAGAGGAACAATTAAGATCTGGCCAGAGATGACCACGAATTATGCGCAGATATAAAGAAATCTAAGGCAATGCCTGACTGCTGCTGCTGTTGTTGCAACATGTTGCGCAACTTATCAAAATAATCATCATTCACATCGACAAGACTGCAACATGAACACTGGAGCCGCCACCGCCACCGCCATGGCCATCGCTGCATGAGCTGCGCAGGCAGCATTATGATAATCGCAAAACTGTGTGTCGGCAAATGTTCAAAGGAGACTGAGGCAGGCAGACGAGAGGCAGGCAGGCAGCAACATGCCACAGCCAAACAACAAGAGCGAAATTGCAACTGTTTTGCAGCTTGAACACCCCTAGACCTAGACCAAGAGAGGCATATCTGTCCCTGTTCTAGCTCCCCCCTTTATGTTGCAATTAATAATCGCCGCTCGAGCTGCGCGGCCAGATTACACACCAAAAGGTACCCCCATGTTGCCACAGCTGTAGTAGAAGGGACTGGGCCTTAGCTTACTCTCTGTGCGAGTATTCCTCGCTTGTTTTTAGAGGGTATCACAAAAACGAGGCGCGGCACAACTCAAAACAAAAAAAAACCAAAACCCAAACTGAACTGCATCGTGCGCCCTTCTTTTTGATTTAAAATGTGCCGCCATCGCACGTAGGCGTACTCACACGCAGTGTGTGCCCCCTCCCCATCCCCTCCCCATGCCAATGCCCCCTTCTTCTACCCTTCGTTGGCAGAGCCGACTAGACTAGGCAGAGCCTTGCCTTCATCAGTCAAGTGTGTGTCTGTCTCACAGAAAAGGTTGCTGCTGCTGCTGCTATGTAGAACTGGTAGAACATTGGAAGGATGCCACTGCCACTGCCACTGCATCGTGCAACGGTAACTGCCACTGCTGCCACATTCATTTGTGGGTATCTGCGTGGGCAACAGAGAGGAGCAACAGCAGTAGCAACAGCAACAGCAGATCATCATTGATCAGTGTCTGCTGACCGACCATTGACCAAAGATTTGACTTTGATATCAATCACAAATTGCGTTTTTTTGTCAGGGAATTCGTTGCACAACTTTCGCATAAGCGAACGGCCCCAAATGAGTTACCACTGTCTGTGTGTGTGTGTGGAAATTCCTTGGCCAATCAATGGACTCTGCTCTCACACTCTGCTTTCTGTGGCAGTCGCCACGCCCACTTGTGGCCCACTTGGCAATTAAGTTTATAAATAAATAAATCAAATGCAAATTTCACCAACAGCAACAAAAAAGAAAATACTAGAAAAAAAGAAAGACTCAAGAGCAGAAAAGAAAGAAAGAAGAGGAAAAGAAAAACATGAAAGGCAAAACGGCCGCCTCTTTGTGGGTGTGACAGATGCAGGTGGGTAGGTGGGTGCACAGGGAGAGGGATGTCGGCGCCTCAGGTGAGCGGCCAAGCATGAGCCAGGGGCGAGAGAGGGGAGAGTAAAAAGAAGACTGAAGTTGTAGCAGCAGCAGCAGGAGGGAAGAAGAATCGTTGGCGGCTCGTCGCCAGGGGAGAGCCTTAATTAGAAAATTGCTAATAACTCATGCACACGAACGAAATTTCAATATTAATGAGTTTTTAAGGCAAACGACAGGCAAACAGCAAAAGGCGCCACTGCAGCAATTCGAAAAGTGTACAACAACAACAGCAACAGCAAAAACAAAACTGCATGCAGTTACACCAACAAAAACAAAACTGCAAGCAGCTACACCAACAAGAGCT
Organism: Drosophila bifasciata; assembly: GCA_009664405.1. NCBI lineage: Eukaryota > Metazoa > Arthropoda > Insecta > Diptera > Drosophilidae > Drosophila > Drosophila bifasciata. The sequence goes on from CM019041.1 coordinate 36,021,921, forward strand.
TAACCACAACACCAACAGCTTTGTAAAACAACATTAATAATACCAACAATTATTATAGCCACTGCAATAACAACAAATTCGACACCAAGAACAGTAACAAGAACACCAACAAAAAATTCAACAACACAAAAATGAACTACACCAACCAAATCAACTCTAAAAGCTACACCAACAAGCTAGATCAGTGGAGGAATCTTTATTAACTATTACAACAACTGACAATAACACCAATAAAGATTCCTAAGCCATTACAACAATTCCAACATATATTTCAACAACACCCAGAACTACAGCATATAAAAATTAGACAACAACAAAACCGAACAACAAACAAAGAGTGTCCACAGCAACAACAATTACAAGCAGCATTTAGGACCAGAGTTTTGGGCAGAACCCGCAACGACGGGGCGGGGGGTCTGTAATTGAAAAGAAGGTCCAGAAATACCAGCATAGCCATCGTTCTTGACCATCTTTGTGCACTGTGGGAGATCGATGCGGCAGTACAGCAGCAACTGGAACCCCATCCACCCATCCATTTGAGAGGGACAGCAGGCTGCTGGGTGCTGGCTGCTGGCTGCTATTTCTGTTGGCTGCCTGTCTTACGCTCTCTCTCCTGCCGCTCATTAACTTGGCTAAAAACTCAATGGGCGCACTGGGGACCCAAATGAGCAGCTGGAGCTTAGGCTGGGGGCCCCCATCATCATCGTTTTGACTGATTTAGTTGTCAGTGAGTGGCCCTGTCTCACTCGCTCATTGTGGTGCTACCTTTTGCTGTCGACTGCCAACTGCCAGCTCTGCTGCCTCCCTCTAGTATTTTTGTGGAGCTCAACATGTGGCTCATAATTAGCATGCAAGCGGCATAAATCGCAGCAGCAGCAACAACAATTAACAGACCCAAATTGCATGCAACACAGCAGCAGCTTGTTCTTTTTCTTTTTTTTTTGTGTTGCCTTCTACTATATAGTATTTTTTTTTGCTCTTTCTCTAAGTTTTCCTTAGCGGCTTTCTCTTGGCTTTGTTTTCCCTCTAGATTTGTATGCCCTTTTGGGCGTGCGGGTATTATGAATTAAGTAACATTTTTGCATGTCGTTTGAGCAGAAAGGACATTAAGTTCGCTGTACAAATTACCCATAAATGAAAGGCTTATTCCTGATTTATACATTCTGTGCTGTTATGGCTGCCGTAGAGAGAGGGTATTCAGCAGTTCGAGCCTTCGTTTGGTCGCTTTCTGGCTGCCTACTTAGCATGCACTTCAGGCAGGCAGTCATTGACGTCTGCAACAGAACACGTAGGCAACAAACAGGCAACAGCAGCAGCAGCAGCAACATCAACAGCAGCGACAACAACAACTGTCAATTATATTAGTTGTTGTTACTACACACAGCGCTAATTCAAAAATCATGCGTGGGCAGCACTTGCAACAGCAACAGCAGCAGCAACAGCAGCAGCAACACGCCAGCAACAGCAGCAACGACAGCAACAGCGGCAACAACTTGGCCGCAACATGGCCACTCGCAACTTCTCTTAATTAAGTGTCGACCTGCTGTTGCATGCAAATGTTGCATGGAAGAAAACTAAATAAAAATATAAAATGAAGCAAAAAAAAGAAGTCGGTTGGTCTCTTGCTGCCTGCCCCCCTCCCCGCCTGCCGTCTTGGGCTGCGACCTTTAGCCATTGCGTGTTGGCTGCCACTTTGGCCATAATTTTCCAGCCTAACATTTGGGATTTTTTTCCTTCTTTTGCCTGAATTACTACTGTGATCTTTAACTAAATGAGAAGAGCTGCTACAGTGGTGTGAAAAGTGTTGGAAAAGTATAACCATTTCATGCCATTCGAATGACGCTTCGATGCGCTATACAAAGTTCCCCTAAGCGAAAGGATATATTCAGTACAGCTGGCTGTTAAAGTTTTTGCTAGATTTTTAATCACTGTGCCCCCATGTAAGCCCCAAAAGTTCGCACGACTTTTCCGAGAGCTTAATAAACACTGTAAGATAGAGAGGAAGCGACAGAGAGTGAGACAGAGAGAGAGAGAGAGAGAAAGAGGAAAATAACAAAATGCATGCGTAATTTACGCTTTACGATCGCAATAGCTTCAGATACAGATTCTAACTCCTCTATAATATCGTTATCGAGGTCTCAGATCAAGGCTCCAAGGTGTAGGCAATGTGCCAGAGAGCAGCAGCAGCAGCAGCAGCAGCAGAGAGGTAGGTGCACAGGAAGAGGTAGTGTGGCTGAGGCACACACAGCGGCACAGAGTCAGTCGTCGAGTCGCTGTGGCAGTGGCAGAGACTGAGGCTGAGACTGAGATCCGTCGTTGCATGCTGTGTGCCCGGTGCGTAGTGCAATAAATCAAAGTTTTATTTGTTGAAATAAATTCAGAGTTTATTGCTTCGTTATTATTTTTTCGGTGCCTCGATGCCTGAGATTTCCAACACCCCAGAGAAAGAGAAGGAAACAAAAAAAAAAAAATTGAAATAGAAACAGAGAGACAGAGAGAGAGAGAGAGATAGAACGAACGTATCAACCGATGGCCGGAAATGTTTGTTGTTGAGCTTTTGTTGTTGTTGTTGTTGTTGTGTTACTTGCTGTTGTTGTTGTTGTTATTGTTGTTGTTTGTGCAGCACAGTTTGCCATTTCTTTTGGTCGCGCGGGGCCTTACCTAATTTCAGATCGTTTCGTTGATTGCCTGAATGTTGGCCTCGTCGATTAATTATTTAACCATCAATTTAATGCAAAACTGATGGCCAGAAAAAGACAGATAGATGGCACAAAACACACACACAGGGAGAGGGAGAGAGAGAGAGACAGAGAGGGAGAGACATGCAGTGAGAGAAAGAAAAGTTTTACTGGCAAAACTATAAAAGTAAAAAAAAAAGCAGGCTAAAAGTCCCACAGAGCAACGGAGATGGAAATGGAAATGTTTTGCTTGTTGAACGAACGAACGCAGAAGATTGATTTTTTACACCATTTGGGATGGGAGGGGAAAGAGTTTTTCTCTCTCTCTCTGGGATATAGATTTCTAAATTTTGAATTTCCGCTGAGGCAGGAGTATATTTGATTATATAGGTGCCTCCTTTACATATGTACATACATATGTACAGTGATGAAAAAAAAAATAATAGAAACGGCATTTTTTTTTTCGCATTTTTCAAAATTTTCTTCAGTCAACAATTTTTTTTTCAAGTTTAATAATTTAGTAATGTATCAATATGGAACAAAATATTAATTTTCAAAAAACCCATTGTAACAGAAAATAATTTTTTTTAAATTTAGAAACGGCCGACTTAAAGCTATGAAAAACTATTTTGTAGCTTCAAAGGATATTAATTTGATTTGGAACTATATTATTTAGTTGTGCCACCGCAATTTTTGATGACTTGGGTGCATCGACCACCCATAGAATTTCACCAGATTGGCACTATGTATATCGATTTTGGATGTGCATAAATCAATAAATTCATTTGAAATCATCTTTTGCCAATTCGAACTTAGAACTCTACGGTACGGGGGGATCTACTTTGGTTTTTTGTAGTATTTTGTAGGTTTAGGTTTTAGGTTTCTATGCTTTCAGATATCTATTATTTTATTTTATTTTTTTATTTTTTATTCATTATTAATTTATTTATATAAGTAGGTATATTTTTTGTCGCTCCTTTTTGTTATTTTTGTTTTATGTTTTCGAATTTTGTAGCATTTATTATTTTTTGTCGTTTTTAGAATTTTTAGTTATTTTGTAAGATTTCGAACTTTATTATTTTTTAGTTTTTTATTTTTATTATTATTATTTTTTATTTTATTTTTTTATTTATTATTTAAAAATGTATTATTTCTTATATTTTATTTTTATTTATTATTATTTATTTTTTATTTTATATTATTTTTGTTTTTATTATTAACAATTTTTTTTTTGATCTGAATGAATTTAATTTTTTTTTTTTAATAATAAAATTTAAAAATTAAATAATTAATTTTAAATAATTTCTTACAGTACATTTATTTGTTTTGTTTTTTTTGTTTTTAAAAGTGAATTGTGACAAAGTTGAACTTAAATTTTTAATATGTTTACATTGTTCCCTGTAAATTGTGCCTTAAGTATTCACTCTCTCTCTCTCTCTGCCCAACGAGTCCATCGATTTGCTGCAAAGTGCTGTATTTCTAATATTTATAAGATGTATCCTCCCCCTGCCAACCCCCCACTCACCCCTTTGCATGCACAAAAAACTGAGTAAACAGAAAAATAGCAAAAAAAAAAGTGTACAAATGTTTTTGGATGCATTTTGCGCCAAGTCAGCGGTTTTTTTTGTTGTTGTTGTTGTTGTGAGTGTGGAGAAACCCAGTGACACGCCTAGTCACGCCCTCAATTGCACGTTGTGTCCACCTGCCTGCCTACTACTGTTCCTCCGCCTTCATCAACCTACCTCCTCGTCAATTAGCTCTTTACACCTCTCTCATCTAGCTAGAGATCGATAGAGAGGGAGAGAAAGAGAGAGAGAGAGAGAGAGGGTGAGGGAGGGAGAGGGGTCACCTGCCTGGTGGCAGTGACATTTGTGAACCCTGAAGCAAAAGATTTTGCAATTTGTTTGGCATTTTGTGCGCAATCGCTTTGGCATTAATTGCATATAAAAACAGATACATTCACACACACACAGATACTTCACATTGCATGCAATTGATTACGCAATTTTCAATTAGCAAACAACAACAACAAAAAAAAGGCGAATAGAACACCAAATTAAGAAATTAAACGCGAGTCTCTCTCAAGCGTCATTCTCGCACAGCAAAACTTAAACTTAAAAATAAATAAAAATAAACTGCAACTACTGCTAGTATAACTAACTAACTTAACACTAATAAATGTCTTTTTTTCTGTTTGTTTTTCTTTTCTTTTTTTTGTTTTCTGCAGCAGCGTAAGCTGTCACCGACATGGGCAGTGAGCACTACTGCTTGAGGTGGAACAATTACCAATCCAACCTGTTAGGGGTGTTTAGTCAATTACTACAAGACGGGAGCCTGGTGGACGTCACACTAGTTTGTTCAGAGGGCACATCCATCAGAGCCCATAAGGTGAGTGTTTATTCATTATTATCTATTCATCTATATATAGTGTAGACATATATTAATCCTCATATCTTAGCCTAAATAAGACTCCAGCTACAAGGAAGAAAGTTGCCTTGTTTTTATTGTTTACATAAGTTACCATAAGTGAACGGCCACAATGCTTTTCAGCTGTTTAAACCATAGTTAAGGCTTTATGAACATTTTGTTCAACTTTTACACATTCGAATAAGAAGCAGAAGTATCTTTAAGATACTACTCTTTATTCTTTTATCTTTTTGCCACATTTTGGCCCTACTCCACTTGTATCTTTGCTGGGAGGAAACGTGGACATCCACAGTGACTTTAAGTTACTTTTGTATCTGCTGCAGAATGTATCTTTTGGCATGTAACCCTGAGATCTGTGTGTATCTTATGGCAGGGGCCATTTGATTTATGGAGAGCTGAACAGAAACGGCAAAAAAAACTCCAACTGTTCAAATGCGGAAGCTAACGATCAAGGTCGCTGCTGGCCCCCCTCCGTGTCTTTGCCTTCACTATGTCACGCGGTGGCGCTGCAGGTGCCCTCCGCCATCTCCTTCTCCTCCTCTTTTGCCTGTGAAATGCCAGGCGCATAAATTAACGCAACAGCAACAGCAGCAAACAGCAACAACAAGATCAAATGCAATTTACACATTTGTCAGTAAATTGTCAACTTAACGCCGCAACACACTCTAAACGAGCCTCAGTCTCAGCCTCTGCCACAGTCTCAGCCTCTGCCTTAGCTTGTTGCTACTGCCACACTGGTGCTGCTGCTGCTGCTACTGCTGCTGTTGCTGCTGCTGCCTGGCAACATGTTGACAAGGTCAGCCTCTAATAGAAATTGACTGCAATGGACCTGCCTGGCTGTCTGCCTACTGCCTGGTGCCACTTCCTCGCACTCGCACTCGCTGTAACTGCATAAATCATGCGTTTTGCCCAGAGAATGGCAAACAGCAACAGTCTTGCCTGGCAGCTAAACGAAGTTGCTAATACACTCCAAAAAGGGAGAGAAAAATATATACTAAGATACAGAGAGAGTTACATTCTCTATCCAGAGAAAGAGTCTTGATTTGCCCACTTTTGCCATGGAATTATAATACCCCCCGTGGCAGGGTATATGGGTGGGTATAACAGCCAACATTGTGCACACGTCTGTCAATTGAAATTCCTGTTAAATTAAGCGGAAAATATTTAACTGCGTTTACTGTTTTGCTGCCTGCCTGCCTGCCTCTCTCGGTTGCTGCCACAAAACAAGACTTTGGCCAAAGCAGCCGCTCCATCTTGCTCCAACTTCAACTCCAACTCCAACTGCCTCCTGCGCTGATAAAGTTATTTTGAATCTCTGCAGGAAAACTGGTAAATTGTTCAATTATAAATTGTGTGCATCTCTTTCCACACACACACTGAGAGGGAGTGCCATTCCTACTGCACCTGCCACAAGAGAGAGAGAGAGAGAGAGAAGGATTCACACACTAATTGACACTTGTGCTAATTATTTATAATTTTGAAATCATTGAACATGCTGCACCAGCGCCAAATGGAATGCCATAATAATACATTTAATGCCTCAAATTTGAAAATTCGATTAGAAAAAGTGCATGGGGAAATGCCTCAAATGCTCCATCTCTCTCATCCTTACTTACGTACATGTACATTTCATCTGCCGCTTTCCTTGCTGTTTGCTTCATTAGCAATTCCGACTACAATCTAAATGGAGAAAACAAAAGTAGAGACAAAATGCAAACAAACAAACAAACAACAAACTGATGAGTTCATTTCCTTTTTAGACATTGCACAAAAAAAAGAAAAAGAAGAGAAAGAGTTTTGCAATTGAGAGAAAAGTAAAGAAGGATGATGTGCCAATGTCCTGATGCTTGGGCAAACTAATTAGCAAAATGCAACCAGACAGACACCAGACAGACAGACATTGCTGTCTGTCAACGTTTAGAAAGCGTTAGCAAAAAGCAAAGAAAATGGCCAGCATTCAAGAAAAAGGAAGCCAAGGATCTGTCATCATACGTCCACGTCCACCCAGCCCGTTCCCTCAGTTCAGCAGCACTGAAAAGCCGAAACGAATCGAATCGAATCGCAAACGAACTGAAATGAACCGAACGAAACAGAACTGTCAATTACTTTTGCATATATCCTTCGGCAGTAGCAGTAGCAGTAACAGGAGCAGGAGCAGCAGGTCCTGCCCGCAGGCGCCTCCGAAAACGGTCCCCCGAAACATGCGACACCAAAAAAAAAAAAAAAAAAAAGGAGAAGCAGCAAGGGGTAGCAAGGAGGCAGTAGTAGTGGCAGCAAGGAGGCAGTAGTAGCAGCTAGGGGAGGAGGAGCAGTAGGCAGTAGCAGCAGCAAGGAGCAGCAACAGAGCAGTAGAACAAAAAATTGTTAAATTGATTAAAAAGCAAAGTGTCGATGAACGAGGCAATGATGACAGCAGCCAGGCAGGCAGGCACGCAGCCAGCCATCCAGTCAGCCAGTCAACCAGCCAGGCTCAGTCAGGAGGCTCAGTGGCCAGGACACAGGACACATGCAGCCAGGCCAAAGTCAATTCAATGGAAAAAGAAAAACACAATCCAACAACACACAGGGAGAGAAAAAAACGAAGTAAAGAACCAGAGACCAAGGGCGGTAGAATGAGAGGATAACCAAGTGATGGTCCTGGTCCTGCTGCTGCCTGTCCTGTCCTGTTCTGTCCTCTCGAAATGGAGCCCAAGCTAAATATGCTCTCATGTTCGTGTCCGTGCGATAAAAGAGTGTTGCTGGGGGTGAGTGTGTAGTGTGCTGGGGTTAGCGCGAGGTGGATTCGAAGAGTTTAAAGAAAAATGAAACCAAAGAAATCGCGTGACTTGCGGCAGTGCCACTCGGTTGTTTGGTAGTCGCCTGCAGTCGCTGTCGCGGAATGCGCTTCATTTTGTGGTGCATTTTGGTACAGCCTATAATGTGTGTTATGCCGTAGGGCTGTATCGATTATGCCATGCAATCAGCTGTTGTAAGGACTGTATCGATTATGCCATTCAATCAGCTGTTCTTAGGGTTGTATCAGCTATTCTTAGGGATGACACTTGTCGTTTATCGATTACATTTTGTTACTTTTGAAGCAACTTTCATGCGGTAAAATCATTTCTGTGCTTATTCTTGGTGGGATTGTCCTTCCAAAACTCTTTAATCCACCCATGTTCGTTTTTTTCTTGAATGGAAGCCAATTTTTTTTCTTCCGCTGCTGCTGCTGCCATTTTTTGTAGTTTTCTCTCTGCCAGTGTGTGGAATGATGTTGCCACTCGCTACGATACTTGCAGCAGGCCACAGGCTTTTGTACTGCCATCAAAAAAAAGTGGGCATGGCAGGGTCAGGGCGGGAGCGGGGGCGGGGGCTGGATCTGGCGTGCAAACGGCGTCGGCACTTTAACTCAATTTGAGGCATTTAACGTATGCTCGGTTGATATTTGATGCGATTTGAGAATCGTTCTACACAGCCTCTCCCCCTGCTGGCTGCGTTTTTTTTCGGTCTCTCCATCGAACGAAGCAGCCGAAAGGCAAACAAAGTGTAACAAATGTCGTTGCGGACAGGTCAAGTGAGTGGAGTGTAGATGTTGAATGCATGTAGCATGTAGCATGTAGCACGTAGCAGGATTTGGATGTGTGTCCTTCACTGCTGCTGCTGCTGTTGGCAAATGACTTTCAATGACGAGAAGGCAAATTTCTGTTCAAATATTTGCATCACCCACAAAAAAAAAGGAAAAAAGAAAACGGCAGAAGGAAAAGCGAATATGCCTCAGTGACTTTGTGTGTGTTAGAATTTGTCTCTGTATGTTGTCTGTTGTCTTAAGCTGATTTGTTGGCTAGCTAAGAGCCTGATTGAGTCGCACTAACTGGTGCTTGCCCCCTGCCACACACATATGAATGAATGTGTAAATTAACATGGACATGGACAATGAAGACAGAGAGAGAGAGAGAGAGAGAGAGAGAAGTGAGTAGTATAGCAGGAGGGAGGAGTGAAGTGGAGTGGCGTAGTTTGGTTGTATCAGTTACGATTCGGGTATAACAGGGTGTTGAACAACATGCCAGACATGCCACACGACCAACCACAACAGCAACAACAGCAACAGCAACATTGATTGTTGTTGCTGCTGCTGTCTCACAAATATGCAAAAGCCAAACACTTAACACAACACATTTTTGACATGCAGCAGAGCCCCAAAAGCCCCCCAGTCAGAGAGTCAGAGTCAGTGCCAGTGCCAGCAAACAACAACTGCAACTGCAACTGCAACATGACGTGACCGCCTCTATTGACAGCTGCAACAACTTGCAACATATGTCTCAGGCAGCGGGCAGTGGCAGTGGCAGCGGAGGGCGGTAAGGCAGCCAACAAATTGCTCGCCCAATAAACATTCAAATCAATTGTTCAATAAATTGCAATTTTCGCAGTTTCTTTGCACACACAACATTATTGATTGAAAAATGTGGCCCTCCACAAAAAAAAAAATCTCACTCTACCTCTAACCCTCGCTCTCTCTTATTCTCAATCTCTCTGTATCTCTCTCCTTAATTCTGTCTCTCTATCTGCCTCAAGTTGATATTCTGGCTCAACAATTTGGGCTGAAAATATACCCCGATTAATGCCTGATTAAAGTCTTAAAAAATTCTTTAATTAATGGCCATGCATAAAAAATTCTTTAAAAAAAAAGGCACAAGACGCCACCACGCCCCCAAAACATAACAAAACAAAACAAAATTCTTTTGATAAATTGATTTGCATAATTTTGTAACAAGAGATTATTAATAAACAACAACAACAAAAAAAGGAGGCTGTGGCAGGGGGTGGGGTTGGGCAGCAAAAAAAATGTTGCACACAAAATGCCAACTAATTGCGATTTTATGTTAACAACTTTTTGAATCGAACAAATTGTGCGGGGGGAAAAGGAAACAAACTGCAGCCACACACACACACACACAAAAATTAATCTTTCATCGCTCCATACATAATGTGGAGCAGTACGGTGGGTGGTGGTGGGTTAGGGGGTGGGTGCTACGGTGGTTTCGTAGTGGTTTCCATATTGTGGGTGTGGGCTGGGCTTAGCAATTATCATTTCATATTTTTTTGGGCTACATATACCCCACCCCCAGCTCTGCTCTGTGGCTATGCCCAGCCCGCTCTGTGGCCCCCCGCTCTGCTGCGTATGCGTAATGTCTTGTATATTGCGCATACGCCTGTTGTCTGGCTGCCTGCTGCTAGCTGGTCACGTACACGATTCGTACACCGCTAATGCATCTGGACAGGCCAAACTACAATATAATTTGATAATTAACCGCATAAAATATGTAATAACTGCGAATTGGGAATGGTGAATTGTGAATAGCAGCAGCAGCAATCAGGTGAATGCAAACCCAAAAAAAAATAATAACATTCACATGCAGAAAATGTCAAATATAATAGCGGGTGGGGATTTAGTTCGCTGGTTTTTCTTGGCTACAGTAAAGCAAAAGGAAAATTATATTTCCTATGCATATATCATTGTCATATGCTGCTCCTATATAGTAGTAACTGCGATGATTGCATTAAAAAAAACACACGACATTGCCATTACGTATGCCATAATTATCAATTAGCAATCAATTGATTATATTTACGACAAGCCGATGCAAGATATAATAGAACGAAACGGAACAATGGCCAGAAGCAATGCAAAAAGCAAGTAGCAAGGCAGGCAAAATGCAACAGAAATTGCATATCAATTTCATACTAGAACCGAACAACGACAACAACGACATGAGCAACATCAAAGCAGCACAACAGCAACAGCAGCAGCTACAGCAGCAGCAGCAATAACTCGTATTTTTACTGCTGCTGCCGGCAACATTTATTATTTCTCTAGTATTTTTCTTCTGCGGCAGCAGCAACAGGCCTGGGAAAAATCTCAATAGCAGCAACAACAGCAACAGCAGCAACAAAAACTGTTAATTTAAATTGGAAAATTATACAAAAATATTCAAAGCGTTTTCACTGTTGCTGTTGCTCTGTTGTTATTGTTGTTACAAGATTTTTACATTCGAAATCTCTGGCTGTTAATCTGAGCGGCTCTCAAACGTCACGTTTTCACGCGGCCAACGCTGCTGCTGCTGCAATGCTGCACTGCTGCTGCCACAACTGCAACAACACAGCTGCTGCTGCTGCCACAAGTTGTTGTTGGCCAATGGCTGCTATTGCTGTTGCTATTGCTGCTGCTGCTGCTGCTATTTCTGCTGCTGCAATCAACAAAAGCAATTCACGCATTCAATTAAATGCCTTCAAATGTGACTTGCCGACATTTTTCAGTCTCTCTGTCTATCTGTCTGTCTGCCTGCATGTGTGTATGTGTGTTTGGTTGCTGCTCGCATTGCAGTTTGTTGCCGTTGTGGCCGTTGTTGCCGTTGTTGTGGCTGTTGCTGTTGCTGCTGAGGCATGCATTAAAATCGTATAAAATTGTCATGTTAATAACCAATAATTGTTAATTTACAACTCACACACACACACGAGTGCAGGTAGGTACCACCAACAACAACAACAACAACTGCAACAGAGACAACAATATTGCAAAATCGTAAACAGAAATCGAATTTGTATTACACTTACGAATGGGTTTTTGCCAAGTACTTCAAGTATCAAGTATTCTATAGCTGTTATATTTCATTCCATTGTTCCAAAACTGTTAGTAGTTATTTCTTCGTTTCATTCCATCATTCCTAAACGAAGTTTAGTTCCATCTTCCTGCATTATATTGGATATATATTGGATAAATCGTATATAAATGAACTATACACTCAGTTACATGCACCCCTGCATTTCCTGCTCGTTTACCATTGCCGCTGCTAAAAAAAAAGTGTGCCCAGCTGTCTGTGTGAGTGTGAGTGTATCCGCTACTGCCGGCCCGCACAAGTCAAAGCAGTCAAACAAATGTTTCTTATTTTTTATTTTTTATGTTTTTTGTCTGCATCTTTGGTTTCGTTTTGAGTTATTTGACTTTTGCCTTGTTGTGGCATTTTCTGCATGTCCATTAGCACATTTTTTCTGTCACATTTTGCTGCGCTGCGATTGTTGGTCAAAAGTATTTGAAAAATGTTGATAGCAGGCTGGATAGGGGGGTTGGGGGAAACCAGAAGACAGACAGACAGAGACTGTGTTCCAAGAATGCAGCAGATGATGGAAAATTGTGCACAAAAAAAAAGACTGGAAAAGTGTGACCAAATTAATGGAAATACTTGCAGCCACACCAAAGATAAACCCTTAATAGATTTTCCTTTAACTTTTATGGATCTAAATGAAAGGCAAAACCTCTGCAACGCTCTCTCTCTCTCTCTCTCGCTATTTTTCTCTCTCCAGCGGCGCATTTCGATCAAGTTCGTTTCGTAGTTTTATTCATTTGAATAAAACTTGTTTTAATTATACACATCTCTGTTAGAAAATCACCGCGCACTGTCGCGCCGCAACTGCCATCTAACCCAAGTGTCTCTACAACATGCAACAAATCTTTAAATAGAAAAAAAAAATAAAGTAAAACTAAAATATATAAGTATATAGTATATATATTTTTTTTTTATAATTAAAATTAACAACTTTTCATGTCACGACTGCCGCAACGAAGTCGATTCAAGCCCAAGCCCCCGTGTCTCCATGCGTCTGAGCTCGGGACTTGTGTTGCCTGGCTATAATTATGCGCATTTTCAACAGATTTATATCTCCCTCTTTTTCTCTCTCTCTCTCTCTGTCGCTCTCGCTCTGTCTCTCTTTCTCAATGCATTAAGAGCGGGAGGGAGACAATAAGATAGTGTATCTCATTAGAATTGCCAGCTGTGTTTTGTTGTATGGGCTTTATTATAGATAGATAGATAGATACTCTGTACATACATATAGCAAAACCCAACTCTGTATAGTATATAATTAGTAATTGTTGCACAAGCAGCAGCAGCAAGCAACCATACCACCTCCATCCTCCTCCTTCCAGCCAGCTATCGTTATTCTAGCAACACATTTATACAAAAAAGAAACTGAGAAACGCAGGCAAGAAGCTAAATTAAAACGCAGTTTGAAGGTCAACAGCGACACGAGCTGCGTGGCCCGGCAACAAAAAACACACATAGGCAACACCAGCCAACACACACACACACACAGATACGCGGTGTTACCAACAGAAGCAGCCAGCAGCAAGCCAACAGCAGCCAGCCAGCAACCAAACAAACGGCAAACGGCAAACAGCAGCGGCCGTTAAGCTATGCACAAATGACGTCAGCAAACAGGAACTGAAAAATAATTCGCGCGTTGCGCATGCGTTGGCTGCTGACTGACTTAACTTGCGCGAATACCTATATACATACATATGTATATATTTTGTGATTTGATTACTTGGGAGAGAGAGCCCCCAGCTCTTAGCTCTCTTGGCTGGATCAGTTTCGGATTTATACTGCAGCTTATATGGGAGGTTGGTTGGACTTTATTTTTTTTGGGTGTTCGAATAAGATTAATAGCACAGCGCGCGCCACCACCAACAGACAAATGAAAGCCGGCTATTCTTATGAAATATTTGTGCAAATTACCTAAACGAATTAATCAAAAAAATTTAAAAAAAAGTTCAATGAAGTCAGAAAGCAGGAGAGCTAGAGGAGCGGGCACTGTGCTGCATTTTGTTGCTTTTAGAACACTTTCTTTTGGGAAGTTTCCTATAAAAAAATACAAACCAATTGAGGGGAACCTATTCTCAGCTCCAGATAAAAAATTAAATAAATTAGTGCAGAAATATCCTCAGAAATTGCTGAATAATAATTTAAAGTTTTATTTTTAGTTTCCGCACCCTCCCGTTCTCTCTCTCTCTGTCTCACTGTGCCCCCCCCACTTCCTACTTTTCCACACTCTGCGCCCATAAAAGCTCTGGCGAAACCTTCTCTTTTTTTCTGTTTTTTTTTTGTTTGAGTTTTTTGTTGTGGGCTCTGGGGTCTGGTTCTGACTCGTTGCTAACTGATCGAATCATATCGTATTTAATGCTGCCTGCCGCCGCCCCCCCACTCCTGTGCCGCTATGTTGTTGCACGATCCGTGCAGTATGCTGCCGCTGCCGCTGCTGCCGTGCCCATAACGGTGTCAATTAAATTATGTTGCTGGCAACATTTTACAATTTGCAACAAATTGTTAACAGCAACAACAACGAAAACACAAATCAATACGAATCTATGGCGGCTCTCTGGTCTGTCGGCTATCTGGCTTTGATTTTTTTGGGATTGTGATTGCTGACCGTAGAGAGGGGAGGGAGTGGTGTGGTTTGGTGATGCGTGGCAAAGTGGGGGCGGGGATGAGTGCGAAGGAGTACAATGCGTTTCGAGCTGCTGTATTCCTTCCTTCCTATTGTTGCTTAGCGTGGGATAAAAATGTTCAAGGAGAAATGGCCTTCAAAAAAAGATCTCTAAGCAAAGATCTCTCTCTACAAATTATCTTCACTGTACATATGCATATGTAAATGTGTGTCTGTGTTTGTGTGTATTTTGTCAGGTCAAGTGAATTAGGCTTCTGTGTGTGTTTGTGTTGTTGTTGTTGTACTCCTCCTTTGTGGTCCTTCCTGGTGTGCTGGTCCCCCTGTCCCTGTCCCCCTGTTCTTGTGGTCGTTTCGTCTTGTATGCTTCCGGCCCCAGAGACAGCAGCAACTGCTCAGGTGACCACAAAGGCTGACCAGCGCGCGGCAGACCAACATTTTTCGTCTCTCACGCAATTGTTAGACAATGACAAAGGACCAGAGGACCAACAGGACAGGACAGGACAGGGCAGGACCCTGGCTACTCCACTCCAAAAGAGAGAGAGAGTGAGTAAGGGACAGGGGGAACAGGGGCGCTGGGCGACCTGCCAGACGGACCTTCCGGGCGTTCGTTCTGTCGAAGACGGCGTCATCTTTTGTGCGTGCGCAGGCAACTTAAAGGGGCTGGGATTGCGGATTGGAATGCTTAACGAAACTGAACCAACTGAACGAATATGGAGATGCCCTCAAGAATGTTTCCATATGGTCGAATGAAGCCTACAATTATGTACAAAATTTGTCTCTTGCCTGTCAATGATTGTATGCCAGTCAGGATGCTCTCTCTCTGCACAAGGGTATCCCCATAGAGGGAGAGACAGAGGTAGAGACGGCATACCACACTTTTGCTGTACACTGACCATTGGGCGGATATTATTTAGACGCTATTGTGTGGCGCCGCGTCTCTCTACCTGCAATTAGCTTGCCACAGCTGCTCTAACCTGATTCAATGCGATGCCACAAACGATCCGATCACAGATCTACTACTATATGCATATGTGTGACTGTGTGTGTGTGTGTATGTTTGTCTCCACACACAATGCAGCCATAAATTAATTACGAATTGTGTTAACAATGCAATGCAAAAATGTAAGAGAACAAGAGAGAGAGAGAGAGAGAGAGAACGAGAGAGAAAAAAAAAAAAAACCGCATAAATCTTTCAGAATGCGCATAAATTTGCATTGGCGACCTTGGGCGACTGGACTGAATGCCGCTACGTAACATCAGACCCCCCCCCACCACACACACACACAAACTCGTTTATCATCAGATAACGGCACAACACCAACACAAAAGTTGATAAAAGCTTACACAGTGCATGCCGGTAGAGGAGAGGGGTTGGCAGGCAGGCAGTGCGTAAAAGCAAAGCGGTTAAAAACGCAACAAAAAACGCTTCCACTTCAAGTTCAAGTTCAATGTCACGCGTGCGTGTGCGTGTGTGTGCCAAAACTCGTTCAATCAAAGCAAACACACACCACACACACACACGCACGCATTTAGTATGCAGAGTGAAGAGAGCAGAGCGTATGAGCAGAGAGCAGCGAGCAGCAAGCACCAAGCAGCGCAGAGACAAAAATAGCAACAACATGCATACATACATACATACACTCACATACGTACATACCACATGCAAAGCATTTACCATATGCGTTTTGTGCGTTCGTTCGTATTTATTTCATTTCGTTTCGCTTGTTTTTTTTTCTGCGTTCGAACTTCGCGCGTCGCAACGCAACAAGTGGGTGATTGAAAGAGAGACAGAGAGAGAGAGAGAGGCCGCTACGAAACGAAACGATACGATACGAAACGAAACGAATGAACGGCTCAACTGGTTTGATAGTGTGACGTCATTTTTGGTGGTGCGGTGCGTATGCCCATTACGCACGTTTTACGCATTTTTCGTCTGGCTGTCTGGGGCTGTTATGGGGGCGCGTCTCGTCGAACTTGAAAAAAAATTGTGCGTGACGACGCGTGACGCCTCCCGAACAGCTGATGACAAAAGCTCTCACACGTGTGGAATGGGATGCGGGTTGGTTGGAGAGCAGAGGAATGGAGTGGGGAAATGGAATGGAAGGGGCAGGGGAATGGCGTGGATTTAAAGATACAAAATAAAGTTGATTGAAATAACACTAAAATGTAAACGATGATTCTTATATCAGTGGAATGACTGGGAAATGTATTGGAATGCGTGGAGAACGGATAAGGGAAATGTATTGGAATGCGTGGGAAATGGATATGAGAAATGTATTGGAATGTGGAATGTATTTTTAGTGGTAAACTGTGTACAAATTGGCAATTATTTTGGATTAAGAATAAAATATTGAATAAAAATGCGAAAATGTGGACATTTTTAGCAGTGTGGAATGTACTGGAAAGGCACTAACATATTTTAGTAAAAAAGATTCCATTACAATGAGATATACTATATATGGGATGTTCATAAATACAGAAGAATCGATTGTAGAGGTACTACTGATGGGTAAAAATATACGATCTATCTATGAATCTATGATGTAGATAATTTCGGAAAATGTTCTTAGATCGAATCAAAAATTTTGCAACATATTTAAGCAGAATGAATAATATAATGTTGCAGCATATGGAATCTATTACAGTGGAATGCTGCTTGAAAGCAACTTTAAAAGGGGAACCGATAACCAAATACACACACACTACTTTATACATACATATGTATGTATGTATGTTTGTATGTACATAGAAGCAAATTTAATTTGATTTGTTCTCCGTATTCCACTTTGTTGCGTTTTTGGTTTCAAATTCGGTTTCTTGTTGTTGTTGTTGCTGTTGCTGTCTTGCTCTCACAAAATGTGGCTTGGACTTTAATTCCAAGGTCATCTGCCGGCGCATTAGCAACATTGCCACTGCCTGTCTCTGTCTCTGCCTCTGTCCCTATCTCTGTCCCACGCCATTCCACTCGAAATCAGTCAAAAAGAATGACAAAGAAGCCAACGAAGATGTTGAAACAGAAGCTCAAATAATAATTTAAATTTATTTAATGTTAGGACAAATTTAATTGACGCTGGTAATCCAGCGGTGTGAAAACGAGACGAAGGCAGATTAACGCACCCTGCTGCAAAAAAGCAAAAGCAAAACGCAAAATAAATGAAAATAGAAATAAAAGAAGTGGAAAAAAACTACGGTGTGGCGGCCGGTAATTAAGCAGAAAGAAGCAGGAGACAGCAGCAGGCAGCAGCAGAAAGCAGCAGCCGCAGCAGGCGGCAGTAATTCCACCTTTTTGATGAGATAATTTTTCAAAATTTATTTACTTTTATATGTATTTCCCTTTCCCGTCCTCTCCTGCTGCTTTGTTGCGCTCCTCGACAGCGCACAGCGCTTGCTTTTTTCCCTTGCGTTTTTTTGCACTGCTTATCGTCTGCCAGCCAGCCGGCCGCCCCCCCCCCAACCAACCTCTCTTCTTCCGCTGTCTCTCTTTTTCTTGTATTAAACACCCGCAATCGCCAGCTCTGCTCTGCCTGTGCCTCTCGCAGCAGTAGCGGTGACGGCGTCGGCGACGACGACGGCGACGGCAGAGAAGCTTTCAAAGCAAAGCAGCAGTCGCTGCTGCGTTTGGTTGCGTGCGTCGCTGCTTTTCTGCTTAATGCTTTGCACGCCTCACACACACACACACACGCGCATGCAGACTCATGCACATTGAGTGTGTGTGTATGTTCGGTTCCGCTGCGAATGCGAATATCAAGGTCAACGTGTGATGTGTGATGTGTGCTGCGCTGCTCTATACTTCATCATCATCTCTTGCACACCCTCCACCCCCCCACTGCGGCCTGGCTGCCAGCCTGCCCTTTGTCAAACACTGAAATAAGCTCCAAGAAATCATCATGAGAAGAGCGAACGAGGAAGCTTTCGGGGGTGTCGATGATGTTGAGATACCCTCTACAGATCGATTCGTTTGTTTCTATGCGAATCTATGCGATCTATTGATACACTTTACGCAAGTAAAGTGGAAGTCATGGAATATCTTTAGAAAGCTACACACATATGAATGTACTATAGTGTACTCCCATTTAGATCAAACTCATTTGGAAACTTGTTCTAAAAATCATAATACCCTCTGTCAAGGGTATAATAATTACGTTTGCGTTCGCATGCGAAAGAAAGACAGGCAGTGGCAGCAGAATATATGTATAAAAAAAAAACGCAACTTTTGAAGCGCAGTTGTTAAATTAGAAATGCCATATTTTTGAAATAAATTTGTATTCTGTTTTTTTTTTTTCTACCAAGTTTCGAGTTTCTTGGCCATTAATCAGCTTCAGAGAATATTATGGGAAGCAGATGATGGGGCATTATACATATATTATTATTATTATTAATGTTAGCAAACGAAAATGGAACTTGAAAGTGTATGGGCAATATTCGAGAGAACACAAATAAAATTCAAAAGCATATCCTTATAGATCTAGGGAAAAAAATTGATTGACCAACATAATCATAATCAATCTATCAGCTTTAATATTCCCAATTAATATATAACAAAATGTATGAAAAAGCTGAGGGGGGCAGAGAAAAAATCAATAAAATTAAATTACATAACAATCGATCGACGAATAATCGATGATGGAAAATTATATAAATTTACTCACATTATGCGAGTTGCGGGCGAATAAATTGAGCAAAAAATAGAACCTACTATAATCACAATGTTTGCACAGTTGTTGGCAAATTGTCCAGAAGAGCTGTGGGGGAGATTGGGGGAGGCCGATCAGATGGAATGATCCTCCCTCCTACCCATCCGATGGTTGGTTCATCATTGGTCCTCCCATGGTTGATGATTTCTATAGTAGACTCCAAAGGCTAGCCAAAATTGTATTAAGACATAAATGTGAGTCAAAAGAAGAGAATGAGAGATGAGAGAATGTGAGGGAAGAGCAACAACAACAACAACAAGAAACTGCAACAAAAAAGAGAGGAGCCGCAAGCGCCACAAAACAGAGAAAATGATTGCTTGCAGTAAGAAGAAGAATAACAACAGCAACAACAAAAAAGAAGCCAACAAATAACTGCATAATGAAATGCTGCAACGAAGTTTAGATACGCTGCTACAATCTGCTGGGGATTCTACAAAGGTCTCTCCCCTCTACAATCAAATCTAAAAATTTACTGCAGAGTTCACGATTATTTTCATTGTAAAACTATTATAGAATAACTAATTGAATAGCTAAAGAATTCTTATCATTATGGTGCATCGAGATATTCAGAGTGTCAAACTTTGAAATAAATAAAAGGGAAAGAAAGGGTATGTATGGCATGATGGCACAGTAGAAGAAAAAGAACCCATGGCAAAAGGCAGCGGCGGCGGCGGCTATATGCAAACATAATAATTTGCATATTTCGCCGCAGTGTTTGGGTTTGTTTTTATTGTTGTTGTTGTTGGAGTGCCTCTCTGATGGTGGTCAAGCCACAAAAATATCTATAAAAGGGAGTGCCCGTGCGCCCCCCTCATAATAGAAATGTTAGCAAAGGCAGCAGAGGAAGAGGCTAAGGCTAAGGCAGCAGACTAAGGAGACTAAGGCAGAGACTGAGGCAGAGACTAAGGCAGAGGCTAAAGCAGAGACAGAGGATAAGGCAGAGACTAAGGCCAGGCAGAGACTAGGGCAGTGGTAGAGGCTAAGGCTAGGCAGAGACTAAGGCAGAGACTAAGACTAAGGCAGAGGCTAAGTCTAAGGCTTACGCAGAGGCAGCCACAACAGGAGTGGCCGTTGGGATAAAGTTTTCCGAGTTTCAGATGCAACATGTAAGCATTATTGCAATATTTTGATTCCAAATTCAATTCAGAGTTCACAATTCAAAGAGATTAATGGATATATCATCGGGTTTAAGGGTTTAATCGAACTGTAGATGCCACTCTGTAAGAGAGAGAGAGAGAGATAGAGTGGAGTCACAGGCGTCTCTAGTATATGTACTAGCGGTTCATTTAGTTTAGTTTTACTTTTGTGCTGCTTAAATTTGGGTGGAATGTTGACGCCCACTCGGGACATGCGATCGGTTAACGCGAGTCTCTCTACCCCCCCTCCACCCCCCCACCAATCCCTGTCCGAATGTCAGTAAATTTATGTTGTTGACTATTTTGCCGCAAATTACATGCAACATTTTGCAAGGAGAGCAGCAGCAGGGGGAGCAGACAGGAGGCAGGAACAGGAGCAGCAGCAGCAGCGGGGAGAAAGCAGCGTTAGGAATCAAAGCCTTTGGCGTTCATTAGCTTTGGGGGCGTGCTGCCAACAGAAAAGGAGCAGCAACAGCAGCAGCAAGCAGCGCGAGAGTAGCTGCAACAGCAACAGCAGCAGCAGCAACAGCAGTGGCGCGACAGCAGCGGCGTTCAATTAAAAGTGTTGCCAATTTGCGACGCCTCCTCCACCCTGCTCCATCGCTCTCCTGCCGCCACTCCTCCATCTCATTCGTCGCCGCCGCCGCCTCCTCCTCCTCGTGCTCCGGCCATGGAGGAGGCCTCCGCTCTTTTTTCTTGTAATCAGGAAATTCGATTTTCTTAATGCCACCATACGCAGGGAAGAAGTGGCATGGAGTTGGCGTGGCATGGTAGAGGGAGTGCAAAAAATACTGGACTCTGGAGCTGGCTTTCAGCCACCGCTGCTGCCACACCGCTGCCCCACCCCTGGCAGCAGCAGCATCGTCGTCTCTGACTTCTAATATGCGCGTGAATTTATTAACGCTCATTTTACGCTGTTGTTGCAATTCGGGGGCGTGTGCAGGCCGATTGCATTTTTTTAAATAAATTCTAGCGCAAACGGCGCGTGACAGGAGACGCCGAGATGCAGTTGCAGTTGGAGTTGCCCCCAAAAGTAGGAGGAGAAGGAGGAGGAGGAGGCGGCGGCGACTGTTGCGGCATGAGTGAGAGGGTTAGAAGGAGCGGTCCAAGGAGCAGTTGGTGGCACTTTTTTTTCTTTTGCTAGGGATGGTAGCGTTTCGTGTGCTGGAATGATGGCAGGGACTTTGATTTCGATGTACAAATGTGCCCATAAGCGACAGGATATATTCGAAAGATGACTTTTGGCATTCAAGAATGAATGTTGCAGATGAAACATCATTCAAATTATATTTGTATTGATTTAATTTCGATTTCCATGAGTTTCAAGCAAAAAAACAACCTACATGTCATGTGCATGATGCAACACAAAAATGCTTGTATGGGGTTTGGATGGGGTTCGTCATCCAAATATTGATTTTTATTGATCTTACTTCGATTTCCATGAGTTTCAAGCAAATAAACAACATACATGTCATGTGCATGACGCAACACATAAATGCTTGAATTGGGTTTGGATGGGGTTCGTCATTCAGATATTGATTTTTTATTGATCTTTCTTCGATTTAAATGAGCTTCAAGCAAAAAAAACAACATACATGTCATGTGCATGATGCAACAAATTAATGCTTGAATGGGGTTTGGATGGGTTTCTTCATCCAAATATTGATTTTTATTGATCTAACTTCGATTTCCATGAGTTTCAAGCAAAAAAACAACCTACATGTCATGTGCATGACGAAACACATGAATGCTTGAATCGGGTTTGTATGGGGTTTGTTGCCACATCAGAATAAACGTAGCTGGGCAGAGATATTCAACTGAGATCATGATTTAGAGCGGATTGTTTTTTGTTTTGTATTTCCCGATCGTGAGTATCGTTCAAACCGTCACGAACTTTATTGATTCACACTTTAGAGCAATCAATTTGTGTAGTCTATGAGATCATATATGTATATGGAATGGAATCGGATGATATGATGACATGACAGACATTACAGAGGATTCATTCAGTGTATGCGGAAGATGATTATTTGCCATACTCTACCTCTCTCTCTCTTTCTCTCTGTCTCCTTTCACGTGGCCATCTCCAGGGTGAGTGCATAGTGGGCACCCGTTCGAGGCCAAAACCTCATTAGGCTATAGCGAAATCTATATACGAAATGGAGGCCGACGCCTTTTCAATTTGCCAGCAATGAAAATTTACAACATCGATGCAGTGGCCGGTGCCGCCTGCCCCCTGCCTCTACCCAACCAACCAGCTCAGCCCATCCCACTGATATGGGAGAGAGAGAGAGAGAGAGAGACGACTGAGGCTGCACCTAGTCCGTGGTGCCATGGTCCCATGGATATCTGGCGATCATTGCATACCCCAGGGCGTGCATGCGCACATAAAAATCGACAGCAAATGCCGAACGAACGAAGGAATGACCGAACTGGTTGCCAGTTACCTTACCAGTTACCATCGGGATGTGGTTGCCTTTCCTTTACCATTGCCACTGCCTTCTCCTGCTGCTGCTGCCTGCTGGCTGCTAGCTGTTGCTGCTGTGGCAGGCGGCATTGTCATTCGTGGCATGTTCACGCCTTGACGCCCGCAGCCAACTGGCAAAACTGGACTCCAAATTGAACTCAAAACTCTGAATCGAACTGCATCTCTGCCGCTGCCACGGCTGCCACACTGACTTGGCTGACTTGGCTGACTGGCTGGCTGCCCATGGGGCATCGTTCGTTTGGGGCATCTTCAAAAGCGGCGGCCGTTTGGCTGCATTTTGAGAGCCAGATCGTAAATCTAATAAATGCCTGCCACACAGCCACACAGCCACAGGGAGTGTGGGGCAACGGTGGCCAGCCAGAGAATGCAGCGAAATGTATTCCACATTTCTTTCTGTTCATTGTGGGGAAATTATTTCGAATGAAAATTATTCGTTGCTCTCTAATCAAACTATCTAAGCATAATCAATCTGTGAATGAATCAATCTTTGCAAAGGATTATCCCTAAAGGAGCATTTCTCTCTTGCTTTCTCTTTGCCATCCATCTGGGCCCCCTCTTGGCTTTCTGTTTTGTCCTGCTGGCCTTTTGCATTGATTTCTAATCAGTTTTCTCTTTGCCCTTTCTTGCAGGTGGTCCTCTCGGCTTGTTCCTCGTACTTCCAGAGCCTGTTCCTGGAGCATCCCGAAAGACATCCAATTGTGATATTGAAGGACGTCCGTTTTGCCGAGCTGCAAACCTTAGTTGAATTCATGTACAAGGGCGAGGTGAACGTGCAATACTGTCAGTTGTCCGCACTGCTCAAGACAGCCGAATCACTCAAGGTAAGTGCATGCCACACACACTTGCCACAAGCATATGCCACTAAATGGTGCTCCTCCCTTAGGTCAAAGGTCTTGCCGAGATGACAAACCAGAATACAACGCTGCGGGAACCGGAACGTGAACCCGATCGTCTGCGTCCCCATTCGCAGGCCAGCGGCGGCGGCAGTGGCGGTGGCGCCCACAAGGCCGCCGACAGTCCGGCGGCAGCGCTGGATGCCACATCATCATCGGCGGCAACCTCAGCAGCAGCAGCGGCAGCAGCATCAGCGGCCACCAGCAGCAGCAGCAGCAGCACCAACACCACCAGCAACAGTGGCAGTGGCAGCTCCTCCACCTCAACCTCAGCAACAGCAACAGCAGCAGCGGCAGCTGCCACAGCAGCGTCCATAGCGGAGAGTACAGCGACAGGCGGCGGAGGGGGAGGTGGCGGTGGCAGTAGCAGTAGTACAACAGCAACATCTGCCACAGCAGCAGCAGCGTCCGGAGCGGCAACATCTGCAGCGGCAACGGCTGCATCTGCCACAACGCCTGCCGAAGAAGCCACATCCTCGTCCATCCTGGGGACCAGCCACAAGCGAGAGGCGAGCGATCGTTGCAGTCCAACGCCAGCGAAGCGCTCCACAGTCTCCGGCTCGGTGAGGATCCATCTCGATGAGGACGACGATGATGAGGAGGATGACGACGAGGAGGAGGAGGGGCTGGAGGATCAGCTGGTGAGGGGCCTGCATGTGGGCGAGGATGTGGACGATGATGTCGATGACATTGACGATGTTGGGGATGATGACGAGGACGAGGAGGAGGACACACCCATGCCGCTAGATCTCTATCAAAGACGTGACGCTGCCTCCGGCTCAGCTTCAGCCTCAGCCGCAGGCGCTGGCTCTGCTGTGGAGCAAAAGAATGTTGCAAGTGCGGCGACAACAGAGCAGCAGAGTGCTGGCAGCACTACCACCACCAGCAGCAGCAGCAGCAACAACAACAACCTCAGCAATAACAATAACAACACCAGCAGCAGCAACAACAACAACAGTGGGAGTGGTGTAAGTGGAAGCGGAAGCGGAAGTGGAAGCGGTATCAAAGCTACCTCAATGGCTGCCTCGGCTGCCAGCAATGGCGAAGGCATCGATCTGGCTGTGGTTGCCGTCGACGACGATGACGACGACGATGAGGACGACAATGTCCGGACGCACCATCATGACGAGGACACCGACAATACTACACGGCACAATGCTGCTGCTGCTGCCCATCATCATCATCATCAACGTCAACGTCATCACGATGACGATGATCTCGATGACGACGATGTTGTCGTTGTGGGCAGCGCCTCAGGTGCAGCAGCAGCAGCGGCAGCCACAACCACAGCATCTGCTGCGGCAGCAGTGGCCCGAGATATTGCCCAAAGGCTTGCCCACCAGAGCATGCGGCTGAGTCATCACCATCATCACCAGCAGCAGCAGCATTCGCACCACCACCACCACCACCAGCAGCAGCAACACCAGCAACAACAGCAACATGCACACCACCAACAGCGGCACCATCACCACCACAACGAGGATGATGACGACGAGGACGAGACGCTGGTGGGCTCAGGCTCAGGGCTGCCAACCATACCGAAGACCGAGATCATCGACGACGACTACGACGATGAAATGGATCTCGACGATGACGATGAGGCGGACAACAGCAGCAATGACATGGGCCTCAACATGAAGATGGGCGGCGGCGGCGGTGTCGATCTCTCCACGGGCTCCACTGTGATTCCCTCGCCTCTAATATCCTTGCCCTCATCATCGGCCGCAGCAGCAGCGGCAGCAGCAGCCGCAGCGGCAGCAGTTGAATCGCAACGCTCAACGCCCGCCGGTGGCGGAGGAGGAGCAGGAGACAGAGAAAGAGAAAGAGGAGGCAGTGCAACTTGTGCCTCCGATTTGAGTCTGGGGGCTGGCGGGCGTCCGGCATCGCGAAGTTCACGCGATGGCGGACCCGATGGCAGAGCCACCAGCTCCAGTATGCTGAGTCCCGGGACTGTGGCCAATCTCTTGCCAGTGCAATCGGTGCCATTGGTAAGTGGATGGACAGTTGACAGAAGAGTAGTATCCCTACATCACTTTCATTGTGTAATTGCAGAGCCTGAAGAAAGAAATCGATTGCAGTGAGGATGATAATAGTAGTCACAGTAGACACATGCAACCGCGTTCGGCATCAGCTGGCGGCGGACTGGGCGGCGATCTTGACTATCGCGCCTCCCACGAATCGGTAAGTGTTGAACACAAAATTACTATGAGAATTATTTCCAACCCCCCAAACCCCACTACAAATTCTGAAAATACCCCCGAAAATATCGAAATTTGAAATCCCCAAACCCCCCTTACCCTTCAGTGAATGCTTTTGCTGCTTCGATAGGTCGGGACGTAAACGATGAATACCGAATATCAACCCCACACCCCCAAAAGAAATTCTAAATTCCAAAATTACAAACAAACCTTCAGAGATATGTTCTTTAAATACATATATACATATATCTGAATATATCTGGCTGATATCTGAACACCATTTCTATATAGTATACGTACATACATATATGTAACCCTCCCCACCCCAAATGTCTCTATATCTCTATTGCCACCAACCTAAGTATTGCTCTCTCTCTCTCTCTCTATCTATCTCTCTGTCTGTTCTTATATATATATATATATACCTCTCTCTCTCTCTCTATATATATATATATATAACTATATACCATATTTATATATATAAAACTTTAAAAAACAAAATACAAAATCTACCAAAAAAAAAAAAACTCAACCATATATTTTTGCTCTTCGTCGTGTTCTTTGTCTATGAATTTTTTATACATACCATATATATCCTCCCTACAAATATATATATCTATCTATATCTATATACCCTTAATATAAAAAAAAAAAAAAAAATATTTTTATCAACTTTTTTTTTTTTTTTTTCTTGTTCAGTTAAAAAAAATAATATAATATATACAAATTTTAAATGTTAGATGTTCAGTTTTATAGCTCCTATATATATACATATAGTAAATATATATATTTTTTTAAATGTGTAGCGCTCTCTCTCTCTCTCTCTCTCTCTCTGTCTATCTCAATATATATATATATACATATATGTATATCTCTGTCTGTCTCTCTCTCTTTTTCTCTATCTATCTATCTATCTTTCACACACACTCTCTCAATGTCTATCGATCAATGTCTATGTACAATTTTTATTATATGTATTATGTAATCTCTATATATGTATATTTTGCTGTCGTTTGTATATATATGTATGTGTGTGTGTATATATGTTTTTATTTATATCTGTCAATCTATGTGTCTATATACTATCCAAAATATATTTTTCCATGTACAGTCTACACAAAACACTCACACACACCCAAAAAATCCCACACACACACACACACACACACGCATACACTCTTCTAAACACTCTATGCAATAAGTTTTCGCACAGTTGATAGAACTTTTTGTTGTGCTGTTTTTATTTTTATTTTTTATTATTTTTTTAGTTTTAGTTTTATTTGATTTTAGCTTGTAGTTGACTCTTTTTATTAGCCCATTTTGTGGGGCAACAGACACACCTAAAGAATCTGCCACTTGCTGGCAATTTCCGTTCGCAATTCCCAAAGCAACTCCCTCCCCACCCCTCCGTACCTCTCTCACCACATACAATATTTTGTGTTTTTTTTTGTGTTTGTTGCTGCTTGTATTATTTATTTACTGTCCCATGTTCTCTGTTTGTAGCTCCTGCCCTACCCTGCCCCCTTTGCTGCTCTCCTCATCTCTTTTTCTTTGCTTTCTATTTTAATTTAATTTTTTGTATTTTTTTATTATTTGTTTGCCATTTGCCATTTGTTGTTGCAGGTTGCAGTTGCAGTTGCATGTTAACGACACTATAATTTTCAATATAGCTGGCAGAGCTGGAGCTATGGGCCAAGCCCCATACTCTCTCTCTCTCTCTCTCTCTGTTAGTATTCGATAAGTGAATGCTCTATATATTTTTGATCAGTGTTTTTGTGGGGTTATAGGGATATACATATATGAGACTTTGTTGGGTTATAAAGGATTAAGGCCTTAAAGGTATGTTCATGGGTCTTCTCTGCCTTAAAAAGTGAATCTATTAGCCGCTGTTAAATTAAAGTTTTCCCTCTTATGGTACTATTTATTCCCCCTGTAGCAGTGTTACACCTTTGGCAGCATAGAGTATAGGAATTTCTTAATTATGTTGAATGAAAAAAACTCACCTCAAAGGCGTGTTTTCTCCTACCAAATGGAGAGTATTTCATATATGTGTGCACCCCTCAACCCCTCCCTCTTGCCACTGCCACGTACCTACATACATTTATTATTTGAGAATGTAATAAAAAATGAAATAAAATACAAACAAAATCAAATATTCAAATCAAACGATGAGCGAAATTGTCGCAAAAAGCCAAAAGAATAAAAAAGAAAAATAAATTCACAACAAGAGAAAGACAAGAATTGTGTTGGTCAATAAATGTGGGTAGGCGGGGGGTTGGGGTGCGTGGGTTGGGGGTGTATACATACATATATCCAGATATTCAATTTATTCACTGCTGCACACACACACACACTCTGCCCTCCCGAGTTGCACAACAGCAACAGTCTGCAGTAGCATGCCACCACCACCCACCATGTGTGTGTGTGCCACTAATTTTTGGCTCGAATTCAAAATGTAATGCATACTTTTCGGCGAGCGCAACTGTACTTTTCGCTTAAGCACCAGGGGGGGTGGTGGGGGGGTTGACAACAAGCGGACATAGCGACAGAACAAAAAAAAAAAATAGGAGAAACTGACGAAAACATTTAGCTTCCGGCAAAAATATATTTTTCACATTACATTTTTTATACCCGTACTCGAAGAGTAAAAGGGTATATTGTATTTGTGCTAAAAGTGGATGTGTGTAACATAGAGAAGGAGTAATTTCCGACCATATAAAGTATATATATTCTTGATCAGCATCAATAGCCGAGTCGATATAGCCCTGTCTGTCCGTCCGTCTGTCCGTCTGTCTGTCCGTCCGTCTTGTTTGTCGCCCATTGCTCGCAGGCTAAAAGAGATAGAACAACCAAATTTTTTTCCAAACTGATGTGTACTCTCACTCCTAGAAAAAAGTTTCAAAATTTCGCCCCGCCCACTTCCGCCCCCACAAAGGGCGCACATCTGTGGCGGCCACAATTTTGAAAATAACACAAAACTAAAAAATGCAGAATCATAGAGACAGCCCATATCTATCAGGGGCCCAAATCTGAATCGGATCGGATCATTAATATAGCCACAATAGACATAAACATACGCAAAAACTTCGCTCCATCCCTTTCGCACTCACACAAAATCGAGACGATTTGGTTTTTGTATTTTGTGTAGCCTGGATCTCAGAGACTATAAGAGCTAGAGCAACCAAACTTTTGGCCAAGACTCCTGTGATACCAAACCTGAACAAGTGTATTTCAAAATTTCGCCCCGCCCCCTTCCGCCCCCCACAAAAGACGAAAATCCACAATTTTGAAGATAGAAAAAAAAAATAAAAATGCAGTTTTGTAGAGAATGACCATATCTACCAGATTCCCGAATTTGGTTCAGATCGGATCATTATTGTAGCCACAATGATCAAATGAATTTTCAGCTACGAGCTGTCCCCTTCCACTTGCGCCGTAAGTCATTTATTGGGGTTGATTGTCGCTGCACACACACACTCACGCTCAAACATGCTGCCTCGTGCAGTGTACGTGTGTTGTTGTGAGAACTGATGTAGATTATGTAGATGTAGATGTCGATGACAGATGTAGCAAAAATGTAAAATGTAAAACTGATAAAACATTTTAAAATTCCACATAAATCACTGAGTACGGGTATAAAAGTAGAGTCGCGTTCGAAGCGACTCTGTACGTTCTTTCTCGTTTTTTTTGTCGCTGAAGCTTCAGGTTATCCCCCCACAACGCGCCATCACCCTTCTCCACTTATTCTTTTTAAAACGAAAAATTTTCGTCAACAGGGGATAAACACACACAGACACACAAACACACACAGCACAGCACAGAAAGAAAGAAAGCAAGAAAGAAGGAACGAAAAAATAATAGAATAAAAGAAAGCATAAAGAGAATACGAGTAGCCGCTGTCGTCCGTCCATCCACCCACCTTCAACCCCCCACCAAGCAAGCAGCGAAAAAAAGTAGCAAAATAAAAGTACATACAAATGTATGTAGTATATGTGTTTGTATGTATGTATCTACGTATGTATGTGTAACGCACTTTGGTGCAACGCTTGACGAAGTTTAACAACAAGTGGTGGGGAGGGGAGTTGCATGTCGTGGCTGGGAAATATATCCATAGATGCTGGCAGGCACCAGAAGGCAGTATGGCATTATGACAGTTGGAGGCCCGCCCCGATGTACTCTACGAAGCCTACGAAAATGTTGTCGAAAAATGCGACAAGAAAAGCCAAAAAAAAAACAGTAAAGAAAAGATAAAAACACACAAGAGAAAGATGCTGCACTGAACCAGTGTTCATGAGCCAGTGTTGCACAATGCACTGAAAATGTGCAGCTATAATTTACGCACACTCACAAGCCATGTTTCCAGCCAGGTGTTCAAAGAGCCCACAAAGGCTGTCCAAAAAGCTTGCATTAAAACTCTATTAGTTGAGCATATATTTGAGATTAAAACTTCATTATTTAAATAGATTTTATTCGCTATTAAAATATAGTAAATAGTGTACGAAATAACTAATATTTTACTTGAAACAAATATGGTTAGAGCGCAATGAATTTTCATTTTCAAAGGTTCTCCCTCTTTCTCATTTCAATGGCTCTTATACATACTATACATACATATTTATATAGGTAACTAAATGTATAAAAAAAAGTATAGAATTTCAAAAGAATATGCCACTCGCATTCACATCAATCAATTTGATCTCTTGGCAACGAACTTAAATATATGAAAATTACTTTTTCTGCGTGGCTTCTAATTTCGAATAGCCTTTACGAAGTGCGGGCATTCCTTTCATTGGTATTCACTGAATGTTTGAGCATCTTTTCCTTTAATCAAACCAAATATTTAAGGAAAATTTTTAAGGAAAATATATCCACTAGAATATCTACTGAAATTTGCCACTGAAACTTAGATAATTATCTATGTTTCAGCTTTAATATTTATCGCAGGGAAAAACGCGATAATTTATGCTTCAATTTTTGCATTTCAACGCACACACTATCCCCGTAGTCGCTGTCCTCCAGTCTCTGGCGTCTCTTCTACCCACCCATTCACACACACACACACACACACACATGTGCGCGACGCACATGCATAAATTCAAATAAAAATTTATCTAAAAAAGGAAAGCCCAAAAGCAGGCAACAAAAAACAAACAAACAAAAAACAAAAACAAAAAAAAAGTGGCAGCCGCACCGCCTCGAGTATGCAAGTCGGACGTTGACGCAGCGCTGTGCTGCTCATCAGTAAACATACACACACAAACACACATATATATATATACCTTTACTGTGGTGTATGTGTGTGTGTGTTTGTGTGTGTGTTTGGAATGCAATTCGTTGACTCTGACTCTGATGTATTCCGGTAGCGCCTCTTCTAGGCCTCTCCAAGCCATTGCCGCATAATAAATACTTTTGCTTTTTACACTTTCTTTTTTTTTTATTCGTCTTGGTTTTTTTTTTCTTTTCACTGCCTGCCTGCCCCTGTCTCTAACTTCCTTTCTGGCTGGCTAGCAGCAGCAGCAGCAGCAGTCTGCTGTGTGGAAATGATTATAACGAGGCAACCAGCAGCAGTGGCAGAAGTGGCAGCAGTGGCAGAGTTGAAGGAAAAAAAATGAAAACAAAAATCAACGCACAAAACCAACAACTTTTGCTTTCTTTTTCTTGTTGCTTTCTTTTATTTCCATCTCTCTCTCTCTCAGTCTCTCTTGCTCTCTCCCTCTCCCTTACACATGAGTATTTAATTTTGAAACAAATGCGTTTTTTTCCTTCATTTTGTGTGTGTGTGTGTGTGTAGCTGTTTTCCCCCTGCTTTGGGGGCTCTTCTTCTGCTGGCTGGCTGGCTGCGCCTCCTGCTTTCCTCTCTCTCTCTCTCTTTCGTCCTGCCCTCTTGTGCAATTTTTTTCATAGCATACCTTTAGGCTGGCCCTCAAATGTCGTGCTGCTGCTGCTGCTCGTGCTGCTGTGCTTGCATTTTATGAGTCGTCTCCGCAGCAGCATTCTCCTTCCCCTCCCCCATCCCAGCAGTAACCCACACACACACACAATCTTCACAGTCCCATCTGAGGGCTCCATCTCAGTCCTAGCATCAGCTCAGTTCCTACCATCAGCTTCTCAGTCCCTACCATCAGCTCAGACCCT
The DNA here is from genome assembly GCA_009664405.1 of Drosophila bifasciata. Taxonomy (NCBI): domain Eukaryota; kingdom Metazoa; phylum Arthropoda; class Insecta; order Diptera; family Drosophilidae; genus Drosophila; species Drosophila bifasciata. The sequence continues at coordinate 36,053,825 of CM019041.1, forward strand.
AGCATCAGCTTCTCAGTTCTGCCTGTTCCTCAGTCCCTACCATCAGCAGCTCCTCTCAGTCCTTTCTGCCCTTGTCAGCATTTGTTTGCTGTCTACATTGCGTATGCGTAATATATATATATATATACATATTCGTATACAAAAAAATCCACATGGGAGATGATGGTGGGTGGGTGGCTGGGAATATATAGAAAGCGATTCGTTCATATTCACATACATATATATATATTTTTTAATATTTTTATTTGGAGGCTCACCAACTCGCACAACTTTTGACTGAATGCATTTAGGTAGAACACAGAGCTCCCCCTCCTACCCTTCCTTCACAGCTCTAAGCCCTCAGTACTCAGTCTCCCCCCCCTCTCAACCGTCACATCAATGCCCTGGCAACTGTCAATCATGCAGTGCGCACAACAAACAACAAAAAACCGCAAAAATAAGAAAAAATAAATACAAAAAGATTTTTGTTTTTTAGTCAGCGCCAAGCGGAAATCCAAACAAATAAACTCAAAAAAAAAAGCACATAGGAAAATGAAGGGGGGCGGTGTGGGCAGGGGGGAGTGTGGAAAATGAAGGAAGCAAGTGTGTGGGTGGGGTGAGTGGGGGAAATGAAGCAAGGGTGTGTGGGCAGCGGGGGACTGTTTGCCAAAACGCAACAAATGCCAAAGCGAAAATATATTGCATTGTATATGAGTGAGCTGCACACACTTCCCTACACCACGTACACCCCCTACACCTACCCTACCTCCCTACCACCCTACCCCTACCTCTCTCTCCGCTCACCCGTCTGCTTGTGTCTCTTTCCCTCACGCACATTGCACATTTTATGCTACAGCTGCGTCAACGTCAGCGTCCTCTGCCTCAGCCTCTGCCTCAGCCTCTACCTCAGCCCCTACCTCTGCCCCTACCTCTGCCTCTGCCCCTACCTCTGCCTTTGCCTCTTCCTCTGCTTGGGCATTGTAATCAGGACTCGATGCCGCTGCGCGTTGCGTTGATTGCAAAGTTTTTCAAGTGCTTTTCGGTGCTCCAAACCCCCACTCTCCCCCCACACTGCCGCAAATTCGCATGCCCCGACCTTCGTTTTGGTTTTTATTTATAAATTTTTGTTTTGCTTTTTTTTTTGGCCATAAAACAAATACAAAAAGTGGCAGAGAATGAAGCTACAAAACTGCTAATAGCCACGCCAGCTGAAAACTGTAGTTGGGAGTTGGGAAGTTGTAGCTTTGCCTTGGCTGCTGGGTTGGCCTTTAAAAGAATAGGCTTAAAAAAATATGCAGGCATTATCCTCAAAGGGGATATTTTTTCTGTTAAGCATAATCCTCAGCCTTTGATCAGTGAAAAGAGGGGGGGAAACACTGAATTGCATTCAATAGGAAATATATATTTTATGCAGCAAAATGTCACTTAATTGGTGCCAGCTTATTTGCTGAAAGAAAGCAGAAGTAATCCAAAAAAAATATTTAAAAAAAAAACATTTAAAAAAATATTTTAAAATATTAAGGCATAGCTTTTCGAATACGAATAAAGCACCAGTAAATGCAAACAAAAAAAACCAACACATTTGATATCAAAATGTTTATTGAAAATGCAATTCGATATGCTGCTGCCACCTACATAAGCTGCCCCTCATTGCTGCTCCCATTGCTGCCCCCCATTGCTGACTGCCCCCTATGCTGGCTGCCCTGTCACTTTGATGGCTCATCTGGCACTTCAGCTGCTTTTCAGCTTCCAGCCAAAACCCCTACCCTCCCCTCCTCCCCCTTCAATCCATATACTCATTGGCTCATCCAAACTTGAAATGTTTTTTGAGGTCTGACTTTTGCCCCCATACTGATTGTTCGACGACGACTACACTTCGATTGTTTGTGTACCCACGTACCCCCCGCATATACATATATATTTTTTTTTATTAATAACAAAAATCAGCGAAAAGAGCAGAGATAGCCGTCACCTTGTGTCTGCCAAAAAGGGAACAATCAAAGCGATGGGAGGGGAGCTGCTGCAAGTATTTACAGAGCGTAGGATAGATCGTGGGGGAGTTGCAACATACCATAGACATATACAGACACATAATGCAGATATATGGATAGATTGAAGGACTGACAGACTGGCTATAGACTGACTCCAAGAATAAATGTCTTCTTGCATCCAAAATGGCAAGGTTAGGGTATTAAAACTGCTGCAAAATGCCACACGGAAAGTTACAGAAAAAGTTGCACAAAAAATATATTCCATACATATGTAGTAAATATACATAAATATACATACATAAATATATATATCTATATATATATTTGAATGCATACGTGCAGAGGGTATCCTTCTGTACCCTTCATCTCTATGCCAATGGCACTTGCATGCCCCCACCCCCACCCACACTCCTTTCTACTGCTCTTGGGCCACGCAAAGAGCTCGCAAAAAAAAAAATAGACAACAAAAAGGAATTATAACAATACATAATAATTGGTGCAAAAATATTACGAAAAAAAATGAGAGAGAAATATTTGAAATAGTCACTTCCGCTGCAACAGAGAGTGTGGCATGCACCCACACACCCTCCCACTCTCTCTCTCTCTCTGCTTCTCTTTGTGAAAGGACTTCTATGAGTTTCCGCAATATTTGCCAGATGCGTTTCGTTATATGCGTCATCTATTGCGTCTATATTTTTTTTTGCTTTGATTGCAATGAAAAGGGACCTTCAAAAAAAAAAAACAAACAAAAAAATGGGCAAAAATAAAAAGGCAGCCAACAAACAAACGAAAAATATATATATAGAAAAAATATATATATATATATAGAGAAATTCGTGCAACGTGCAAAAAGGCAAAAGGCAAAGGCGAAAAAACCCCAAGAGAGTTTTCATTAAAAATTTGCTTTTTATTAAAATGATGCAGGGGGCAGGAGGGCAGGAGGCAGCAGCTAGAGGTATGTAGTAGCAGGAGGTGCTTCGTACTGTAAGTGTAGGAGAGTGTATAGTAGGAGTGTGTGTAGGAGAGTGTGTGTATAGGAGCTTGTAGGAGAGTGTGTAGGAGAGTGTATAGGAGAGTATAGGAGAGTGTAGGAGAGTGTATAGGAGTGTGTAGTAGTGTGTATAGGCTTCGTGGATTAAAGACCCAGGTCTACTAGTATGAGGCCAAGTGCCCGGGCAAGGGTAAGGGCCAAAAGGGAAGCTTTAAGCTGGCATAGCCATAAAAAGTGTACAAGTAAAAGGAACCCGCCCCCCTACAACAGCCCAAAACCTCAAACCAAAAACCGCCCAAAAACCTCGAAACCCCCAAACCAAAACCAAAAACGAAAGCCAAACCAGAATCAAAACCAAAACCAGACGCACATCGATCGATATTTGATTATTATTGCGACGACGACGATGACGACGACGACGACAGGGACGATGAGAGGAGGATGAGGGGATGAGAGGATGGAGAATGGTGACGACGACGAACTCAGGACACAAGACGACATTGCAGATGGAGACGTAGACACGACATGGCTATGGCTATGGCTATGACGCAGACATCGGCCAGGACATTAAATGCAATATGGGGCAGGAGCCAGAGAGCTGCTGCTGCTGGTGGAGTGCGTCTGGCGCGTGGACTGAGAGGGAAAGCCAGATAATCATTCCATTAGGCTCGGTAGGCTCGGTAGGCTCGTTGAACCCAGCAGAGTCGCCAGAATCGGTTCATCGACATGACTACAGTCGACTTCAGTCGACTCGACTTGGGTTGCATTGAGTTCAGTTGTGGTCCTGCCACACGAGCAAGGATGCGTCTTAAAATGTACCTACTTTTGCCACAAGGCAGCCTCTGTCCACCCCCCTTTCTTCTGCACATTTTGCACATTTTTGTGGCATTTCTGTTTGATTTTTTTGTGTCATTTTTTGTGCAATTTTTTGTTCATTTTTTGTGGATTTTTTTTGGTGGATTTCTTGTGCTTTTTTTTTGCATTTTTGTGAATTTTTGTTTGGTGTTGACCCAGATCTGTTTGTTGGTTGTTTGACTGTTTTCGGCTGTTGCCTGGACCTTGTTTGGGGGTTATTCAATAATCTCTGTTTGCCGCATTTGCCAGGCCAGGCCAGAGAGGCCAAAAACTGCAATTTGCCTAATGGAAAGTTTGTTTATGTTGTTTGGCCTGTCAGTTTGGCTCAAAAGCAGCACCCCTCCCCCTCCCCCAGAAATCACGCAACATATACAGTCCCCGACAGTGGGATGTAAGTTACTAGTGCATTAGGCTACATATTGCCTAAAGCTTAAAGCTTAAAGGATGGAACCCTTAATATATGACAGCATATATCAGCATATTGAGGCATAGTTAGGATTAAGTGTAAAGGATTAAACTCTAGGGCATAGTTGTGGCTCCTTTATAGAAACCTTTTACTTCCCTTGCTTACCCTATATCTAGTAAATTTCTTCTTTTGTTTTTATTTATTTTGTATATTTTATTATATTTTTTTTATAAGCTTTATCTTTACAAACACCCAACCCAAAGGCATGCCCACCCATTACACACACACAACTACACACCTACACACATACACCCTCATATCATTTGGTAGTTGTTGCTCTTACGCATGTTTCAATATATATACTATATATAATCCATAATGAAGAAATCGAAAAAAAAAAAAAAAAAAAACGAATACCCAGACACCCGACAAACAAAAACATTTTGGCCAAGCAAAAGACCGATGAGAAAAAACAAATCTGAAACAAAAACAAAATCAAGAAAATACAATTAACAATTTTCTATTTTATTTTGCGCTTAACAAATAAAAAACAAAAGAAAAAACCAAAGAAAAAAAAACCAAACCCCAAATCGAAAATCGGACAAATCCAAAAATTGTAAATGAGAACGAAAATTTGCTGCACAAAAAAAACAAAAAAATTAAAAACAAATTTGGAAAGTATTCCCCCTATTAATCCTATAATTCCCCCTCCCTCACCCACCACTGCCCCATAAGAAATTTTCTTCCTTTTGAAATTGCATTTAAATAGCTAAAAAAAATGAAAATTCTATTTTCCTTATGTTGTTGTTGTTGTGTTTCTTTTTTTACGAACTCAAACTCAAACTCAAAATGTAAATGTAATATTTTGCTCATTCAAATGTTGTCTTTGTCTTAAACTTTGCCTCTATTTTACTGCTCTCTCAATCTATCTCTCTTTAACTCTCTGTGTCGCTATATTGTGTCTCTGTCTATCTCTCGCTCTCGCTCTCTGTCTCTTACTCAAACTCTATCTGTCTCTCTATCCATATAAATATTATTAAATGTGTCAAACTGTGTGTTGTGCTTTTAATATTATATTAATCAAATACGATACGAAAACGGAAACAGCTAAAAACTTATAAAAAATGAAAACAAAAAACAAAGAAAAATTCTCCATCAAATGAAAACAAGAGAGGGGTCCCAGATCTGAACGTTGTGCAATTGATAACCAACAAAAAAAACAACATATATATACCTAAATATATATGAAAAATGCATCAAGCTATATAAACAAAAAAAAAAAAAAAAAAAACATAATGAATCGTACTGAAGCGCTTTTGGTGTTTTTTTAAGCTAATATAACAACAAAAATAATATATAAAAAAAAAACAGAAACAAATATTACAATCAAGACAAAAAAATATAAAATAGATATAACAAAAAGCTAAATAAAAAAGAGAAAGAAAAACTCTAGAAAACTAAATCGAATTAACATCATTGATACACCACACACACACATAAACACTTCACTCACACACATACACACACAGAGAAAAACAAAGAAACATTATACTATATAATAATAATAATAATAATAATATTTAAAAATAATAATAATAATATTATTTTGTTTTTCCAAACGATATATATGTATTATCTAAATGTGGAACGCTTTTACCATAAAAAAAATCGTTCGTTCGTTGTTCGTTTATGTATATGGTAAATATGTGTGTGTTCTCTTTTTTCCATAAACTAAATGTCTTTCATTTCTCTCTCTTATATACAATTATTATTATTATTATTATTATTTAACGTTGTTAAATGTGTGTGTCTATTATTATTCTTATATTTTTGTTGTTGTATGTGATATGATTTTTACTTAGACAAGTGTACTTTCTTTTTTCGAAATTATCTAATCATCAAACAGCAAAGTGTGGTTGAATCATTGAATGGAATACAATACAAAAAAAAAGATATAGATAGGATTAGGAAACATTTATCAAACTTTCTTTTCATGCTCTCGTTTTAATATCTTTGATATGGGAATTCCTTCAATTCCCAGTCAAATGCTGCTTAATCATTTATGTACAATCCATTTGGAATGGGTTCAGTACCTCTAGTACCTCTAGTTCTTCTAATGAATTGCTTTCAAGCATTTAAGCTTTGGTTCATTCAACAAGCTACATATTCATTAACTTAGTGATCCGTTGAAGCTATTGCAGATATATCAGATATATTGAATATCTTTTTCACTTCAAAGTGAACCATTAAAAAATTAATTTACATTCAAATTTCCATTTCCGGCACTAGAGAATTGAATTACAATCAAGTTCATTTGAATACCCACAACGTGTATTACATTTTTTTTAATTTCCAACAATTTCTCTAATATTTTTTTTTTTTTTTTTTTGTTACAAGCTGTACTTTAACAATCTAACCAAGTCTATCGCTATATTTTTGTCTATTTTATTAACTAACTATCTATCTATCGATGTTGTTCTCGAACGTTGTGTACTTTTTGTTTAGTTGTGTCTTCTTTTTGTTTTTTCGTTTGTTGTCTTCAATTCTTCCTCTCTCTATCTGTCTAACTTTAACTCTCTGTCTGTCTATCTCTTTCTATTCTAAATAATCTAACTCGCTCTGTCTGTGTGTCTCTTTCTATCTGTGTGTTTTTTGTTTTTTGGTTTATACCTATATAAAACATACTCGTATGCATACACATAATATATATATATGCCTCTGTTCCATTCCATATCATTTATCGTTGTTGTGCTCTCTCTCTCTAAACAAGTTAAGAAACCAAAACCAAAAACAAAACAAAAAATCTATCAAAATTATTCAAATCGAGAGGATAACTATGCCTTACCCCCCACTCCTACAAATATGATATATATTATGTGTGTCTCTTGTGTGTGTGTGTGTGTGTGTGTGTGTGTGTGTGTGGTGTGTCTGTATGTGTGTGTTTATTCTGTTGTTAGTTTATATATTTGGTTTTCCTCCACCACAAAATATACTTTTGAACTAAATGTTGTGATACTCTCCTGATACTGTGATGATCTGTGATACTGTATACAGCATATATACATAGGTACTACTCGTATATTGTGTCTGAAGCTCTGTCTATTTCCCTAGGTATATACATATACATATTTACTATATAGGCTAGTGTATACTTACATGCCCCCCATACTTTGCCTCTGTACCACCTAGGCTTAAGCTAAGGAGTAAGGATACTTGATCACCCTTACCCCTACCCTAATCCCACCTTATACATTACACATACAACCCACAGAGCCCCCCCGAATAGATAAACCCACGAGCAGCTCAGAGGCATTGCCCGCGCCCATATGCAGACTTCTTAGCTTCTGAAGCTAAACTGGATCCCAAAAACTGACGATCCGAAATTCCGTTTAGTTTTCGTTCTTTTCCTCATGTTTTTTTTTTTTTTTCATCTTTTTTCTCCTTCTTACTTGCCTTTTGTTGCACTGTTTTGTTTTTCGTTGTGCCAAACACTAAAAAAAAAAAAGATTAAAAGAATGAGAATAAATTCAAAGAAAGAAAGTTAAAAAAAAAGAATAATGTTAAAAAAAAACAAATGTTAATTGATTTAATTTAACAACTATTTTGTGTTGATATTATTATTGACATTGTCAAGAAGTTGATCTGCGTTTTTTGAACATGGCTGTGCTGAATTTGAATTTGAATGACTTGTATAACCATTTCGTTAGTGCGTTTTCTTTTTATATTTGTTTTTGTATTTATTTTTTTTTTTTTTTTTTTTCTGAGCTATGATCCTTTGTGCGAAAAAAGAGTGCGGCGTCTGCGGGCTGAAAGTGGAAAGACTTCTTCAAATTATACTACTATCTAACTAAGCAAAAAAAACCTTTGAACTTCAGTTATTTTATATTTTTTTTTTTTTTTTTTTTTTTGAGCTGCGAAAATTATTTTACCTAGCAAGAAACATGATTTGGTCCCTCCACACAGCACAGTAAATTTTACTGAGTTTGTTTTCTCCAAAGTACCCAAAATTTTGTATGTTTTTTTTTTCGTTTTGTTTTTATATTTTTATTCAAAATTTTACACTTTTTTTGGTTAAGCATCTATGGACATTTATGTACAGAATTATTATTATTTTAATTGTCTGGTTTGATTTATTTATTTTTTTTTCGTGCGCTAATTGGCAAATCAACAAAATTGTTCGTTCGTTATGCTTTCTGTTTATATTATTTTTTTTTTTTTTTCATTTTCCAAAATTTGGCAAAGAAAAAGATAAGAAAATAGGAAGAAGAAGTATGCAAGGAAGGCGTGTGTGTGCGTGGCGAAAAGCTCTCTTTTTTCATACAGTACAGTTTCTTTGTACAGTTTTGTTCAACTTGTTTTGCTCTCCGATTTTCGAAAACTTTTTTGTTGCCAAGAGAAAATTACAATTACCGAACCACAAGTTTTTGTTTTTGATTTGACCATCTAGTTGAAGTACGAAAAAAAAAGAAATTTATCAACCTTTCAACCAAAATTTTTAACTTTAAAACCGAACCGAAACGAAACGAACCGAACAAGCGAACCGCGTTCCAAATTGATCAAAAAACCTTTTGGTCAAAGCGTCAAATTTAAGTTAAAAACCAAAAACATTTTTAATGATAAGTTTACACTAAACAAAAAATATATTAATAAAACCAAACAACAAACAAACAAAAAGAAAAAAAATATGTAAAACAAAAATGAAAACGAAAATCAAAGAAAAAGCTTTAAACAATATCTAACGTACGATTATGCGACGTTTTTCGAACAACGCCCAAACAAAAATCGAAATTCAACTTCTTGAAAAGCAAATACCAGTAAAATACCAAAAACCATATAAATACCAAAGAAAAGCAAGCAAGCAAACAAAAGAAACAACAACAATGTCAACGAAATTCTTGTAAAGCAATAAAATGAAAAGAAAAAAAAGAAAAAAACAACAAATGAAAAATACACAACGAAAGTCAAATGCTGAAACCCCCTCTTGTTTTTTGGCATCCATCCAACAACGGTTTGAGACATTTTTTTGAAAAAAACTCGCAGTCGGAGTGGGTTCGGGCCATATCCTTGATCCTCGAGCGGATCCTGGTCCAGAACTCTCCACACCCCCCCGACACCGACGACGAGTAGCAGGGAGAGGCGCAGAGCGGCTGGAAGAGAGCGTTCCACGGCTTTGACAGATAGTTTTTCCATTCTTCTTCTCTGATAACATTGATTCATTGACTTTTGTTTAATAGTTTTTACCCATTACTTTATTTTTTTTTATTCTTTAGTTTCCTTTTATTCTTGACAATTTATTAAATATTCTATTTTGTTTTTTTTTTTTTTTTTGTATTATTTTCCTTCTGCCTCTCTCTTTTCTCTCATATACAATTAAATACTAGAGTTCAAGCGATGAATACTATTTTTGTTTCTATAATTTTTGTAAGAGAGGTTTTTGCGAAAGCGAGCGAGCGAGCGAGAGTATACAGGATGGAGAAGAAGATGATGTAAAAGTAATGAAGGACACTTTCTTTGAATATACTCTTATTTGAATATTGTATATTGTAATACTTTGTTTTGGTCTCGAGCCGCAAGAAAACAACGTTTTTTTTATTAACGATTCCTTTCAACTTTGATGATCCCTCCTCTTTTTTTTAAACATTTAATTTTCGTTGTCTTAGTTTTTGGAACATCCTATATATCTCTCTCTCTCTCTTTCTAACTCTCTCTCTCTCTCTCTCTCTCTATCTCACTCCAAAGTAAACGTATAAACCAAATAATTTTATCATTGTGTTTTTTTTTTGTTTTTGTTTTTTTTAAATCAATTTTTGTATTAAAATACCAAACCAAAATAATTACTAAAAATAATAGAAAATAGTTTTGCCAAAGACAAAGAAACCGAAGAAAAGCAAAAATTGTCCAGAAGAGAAGCGATAACAATACCGATAACAATAGAGATACCAAACGAATCGATCGATTGCAAGCAAAAACTGAAACTGAAAAAAATACCAAAAAAAAGAATATACCAAAAGAAAATACCAAAAAATACCAAGATAGCGAAACAATACAAAAAAAAAACGCTAAACGTAGTAAAGAGTAAAGAAGTTGATGTTGGATTTTTGTTTGGTGTCTGTTCCAGGAAACGTCCGAATCGCCCCAACAACAACACCACGCTGTTGGCGTTGGCGCGGGCCTGGCCAGCGGCAGTGGCGGCAGCGGCGGCATCGGCAGCAGTAGCAGCTCTGTCGCAGCCGCAGCCGCCGCCGCTGCAGCCGCCGCAGCCGCAGCAGCAGCAGCTGCCGCCCACGAGCACCACCATCCGCCACACACCCCGCCCCCGCCGCCCATGCACATGTACCAGTGCATCTACTGCGGCGCCGCCTTCCCCAATCAGTCAAAACTCACGCGCCACCTGCTGTCGCACTCGCTGAAGACGCTCGAGTACCGGGAACCGGCGACAACCGCCCTGCTGCACTCCCACCTGCTGAGCGACCTCAACATGCCCGGCCTGCCGCCCTCGTTCGCCTTCCAGATGAACGCAGCGATGGCCGCCAGTGCCGGCGGCAGCAGCGATACCCAGGAGCAGGTGGCCGCCCTAACGGCCGCCTTTGGCATCGACATGGAGGCCCTGTCGCTGGCCAGCGCCGGCTGCACCTTCCAGAGCCTGACGGCCAGCTGCCTGGAGGCGGGTGCGCCCGGTGGCAGTGGGTCGAGCGGTCGCCTATCGCTGGCGCAGGTTGTGGGCGCCGCCTCATCGTCATCGGGCAATGGAGGGCCTGCCGGCCTGCTGCTGGGCAACAGCGGTGGATCTGGCGGTGGTGCGGGTGCGGGTGGTGCCGGCAGCGGTGGCGGCGGCGGCGGTGGCTCATCGTCGCCCTCAACGTCGGCCGCAGCGTCGGCGGCAGCGGCGCAGTCAGCCGGCTCGTCCGCCGCCTCGTTGCTAGGCGCGTCAAGTGATCCGAATAGTGTTGTCATGTGTAAGTTCTGTGCTAAAAGTTTTCCCGATGTTACATCACTGATCACGCATTTGTCGGTACATACAGGTGATCGACCATTTAAATGTGAGTTTTGTGGCAAAGCGTTTAAGCTGCGCCACCACATGAAAGATCATTGTCGCGTCCATACCGGTAAGTCTTGATCTAAAATTCTGAATATTATATAAATAACATTGCTTGCCCCATTACCCATTGCCCCCTTTGCCACCACAATGTGCTCTCCATTCATTTCATCCTTGTACATTGCTGTGCAGTCAAGAACGAGCTCTTTTGGAGACGCCCCCATGATGTTTCTGTATATCACCTTCAAGCCTCAAAAGAAGCTTCCATTAATCTATGGACATGTCTCGTTGGGAGTGCTACTTTAAGAGACTTTTCTAAAGCTCCAGCTGCGCTCATTCCTCCCGAAGATTTATAAAGTTTCAGAGCAACTCTATGCTAAAGTCCCACAGCTCTACAAAAGAGCTCTTCAAAGTTTCAACTCCACGCTAAATCCCCAAAGCTCTACAAAATGTTTCATCTTCGATCCAACAATCTTGTTAATCCTTTCAAAATGAACTCCTCTAAGTATCTTGCCAGTCTTGTGCCCTTTGTCGACCATTTGAAGTCTCTGCCATTCTTCATGTTGCCTTTCATTTCGCTGCCCCTAACCCTACTCTTAACTGTTCAAATATAAACCTTTATGAAAAACAAATATCAAACAACAACAAATGGAAATCAATTTGCAGGCGAACGACCATTCAGATGTAATATGTGCGGGAAAACCTTCTCGCGGTCAACGATACTCAAGGCGCATGAGAAAACGCATTTTCCCAAATTTGTGCGAAAATTTTTGTCACCCAGCCCGGTCGATACAAAGGATGAGTTGCCGCAATAGTGAAACGATTTTAGTTTGTTATTAAATTATTATTATTACTACTATTACTATTATAATAATAACAATAACAGCAACAACAACAACAGCAACACCAACAATTTCAACTACAACAACAACAACAACAATTGAGAGGAGTAAACATAACATAAAGAACATAAAGTTGTAACTTTCTATAAGAAAGATTGAGGCAAAAACTTTGACTTACTTAAGATATGAGAATCAATCAAGCAAGAGGCTTGATCATGATAATGATGATGGAAGCAATTCAACAACACACCAACAAACACAAACCAATATATGTATATACCGTTAAATCTATGTATATACATATGTATATATTTTATTAATTATGTAAACGAGGCAAACGAACAGCAAAAAAAAACGTGAAATCAGAAGAAACCCAACTTGGCGTTCCCCCTGGCGCAAAGAGGAACTCTAGCAAATAGGAAAGAGACAACAACAACACACACCAACAAACACCAACACACACACACAATAGAGCAGGCAGGCTATAATCATACACAAAACATACATCTATATGAACATACACACACATATATATAGTATAGTATATATATATATATTATACACAATAATTATATAGCAGCATATTGTCGAATTGTTGAAGTTTATACCAAGAAGCGAACTTTTTTTTTTTTCGAATCCAATGAGGAACATACTTAGTGTATGTGAGTGAATGGATATGGATCAGCCGATGTGGATTGATGTTTGATTGAATGTTAGAGAACTTAAATTAAGTGCGAGGAAGCGCAAGCAAAGAGAGAAGCGTAGAGGGTATCCAGGGTATATCCCCCCCTCCCACAGAGATGATGATTTTGGAGAGCAACACAGTTTTTTCTATACAATTACTCTTGAACGGGAATTAAAGCTAATGAATGGATGGATGGATGGATGGCAGAGTTAAATTGCAGCGCGTAACAGTTGTAGCAGGAATCTAATAAAACAAATATTATTATATATATATACATACATATATATATATATGATATATATACAACTATATATATTTTTCAAAAGTATATATAAGAGAACGTAAGACATATAGGCAAGAAAGAAAAAAGCGCAAAAAAAAGAAAATTGAAAATTTAAATTTACAACAACAAAAAGAAGGAAAAATCCGTAAAAAAAAAAAAAATGGCTAACTATATACATGATAACATGATCTAATTGAATATACATATATGATTTAGTAATGCTAGCGATAGCTAGCGATTAACGATAAACGATTAACGATAAACATTATTGAAAAGAACAGTGAACACGTGATGTAACTTTTTAAGTAGCGCAGCAGCAGCAGCAGCAGCCGAAGCCGCCGCAGCCGATGAGGATATATAGTACATATATACATACATATATTGTAGTAGGGATCATCATGATGTGTGTGCATGATGGCAATGACGATGATAATAACAAGTTAAAGTAGCTTAAAAACAAAGTTCCCCCTTCCCCCCACACACACACACATACACACACACAACTCCTCTTCTTTCCAGAGTAAAAGCAAAGTGAACTGGTGACCCCGACACACACACACATACTACTATACTATACATACATAAAATACAGCACCTTTAGCCTTCATTTGTGCGTCTTTGAGCAACGAGTGAATGTAGTAAAACATACATATCTCCCACACACACACACACACACACAGACCCAGGCAGATACCTATGTACTCTACTACTACTACTACTAGCCAGAGGACAGATCTATATACTTACTATATACATATATATAGAGTATATTTCGATAGCGAATTAGTGAACAAAAACAGCTGTGCTAATGCTCCGCTTAGGCCCTCTAGTGGTAACAAAAAACAAGTCCCCCGTCACACACACGCGTATATATATACACACACACACACACATACAGAACTTATTATACAGTAACATATACATATATCTATATACAATATTTATATATACATATATATATATAAAAGAAGAAGATGCAGCAAACATTTTTGGATAAATTCAGATAAAATTTGAAAAAAAAAAAAAAACACAAGCAGACAGCAGCAGAATTACATAGAATATCTGTGATCTTAACGATATTTATATAAAATCTATATACATAAACAAATTATATATATATATATATCTATAGTATATATATATGTATATGAGTAGTAGAGGGACACACACACACACACACACACACTAGAAATACCATCTAAGGGTAGCTAGCTGTAGAGGATGCATGGCTCAACATTTTGGAGGGTTAGATAAAAAAGAACCTCTTGAAAATTTACACACATATTTATAAAAAAAATCACCACAAAAAAAAAATACCCAAATTCTTAACGCACACACACACACGAACCCTCCTTCCCACCCACACACACACACACATCATAAACAGCAGGAAAAATGATTATTCAATTAAAATACTTTTTTCTGTTCCTTAACAAGTTTACTTTGCTTTGAAAAAACAACAAACAAAAATATATACATAATTTAACTTCTCTTTTTTTTTGGCTTCATTAAGTATAAAGCATAGATTTTTGTGTTATTTAAAAATTATACAATGAATTTTTGGCCGGTAATACCCTGCCTTGGGGACTACAGGAAAATATCCAATGATGGTGCCGGCGCAAACCCTTTCCACACTTTCCACTCAAGTGTGATTAGCCCAGCAAAAAACAACAACAGCAACAAAGCAAACAAAGCACCAACAACAAAATGCAAATCGATCTCAAAATTATAACAAAAACAAAAACAAATAACTAAAATGAAACAAAAAATATTATCTATAAAAAAAAAACAAAACAAAGAAAGTTTGTGAAAACTTTTGTGGTTTTGGGCTAAACAAGAGACACGATACCATCTATGATATATGATATGATATGAAAGAAATATAGTAAAAGCAGTAATATTGCAGCAACGGTGGTTTGTGGCGAGGCAGGGCGGACTTTTCCATTCGATTTTTGGCAACGGATTGGGAACAGCAAAATACAAACAAATAAATGGTAATAAATATTAAGAAAATAAAGCAACAAGAAAAAAAAACAAACAAAGAGAAAGCACGCTAGACAAAATTCAAAATTCTAAATTTTAAACCAAAAAAAAAAGAAGACGAAACGAAACAAAAAAAAAGAAAGAGAAAGGAAAACTTTTTGGCTAAAAAAAAAAAGAAAAAAAAAGAGGAGAGAAACGAACACAAAACACTTTTGGATTAAACAATTTGGCTGTGATAGCATTACAAGAATAGTGAATAATTAAAAGGATAAACTATAAAAAACAAAAACAAATATTTAACCACAAAACAAAAACCAAATATATTTGCTTTGCATTTTGGAAAAGCGATAGAGGGAAAATGACGGAAATTAGCGCGTTGCCATTTTTCACCCCATTTTTCTTCACTTGTTGGCTTACTTTTCTCATGCAGTATTAGACGAGACAGGGCGGGATACAGGGCGTGGTACAGGGCACTCTGGAGACGCAGAGGGAGGGAGTGGAGTATGTAGAAGCAACAGGCATCAATTCAATAATTGTGATGTAAAACAAAACACAGAATATCTGCATTAACAATTAACACTATACTAACAAAAAAAAAAACCATATAATCGAAGAAGCATTATCATAAACGAGAGAGAGAGAGAGAGAGAGGGAGTAAAGAAAACAAAATTTAACATTTAGGAACAAAAGAAAGAAAAAAATTATTCAAAAAAAAAAAAAAAAAAAAAAAAATGAAATAATGAGAGCAAAACAAAATTGTGATTTTCGGCCTTTTAGAAACAAAATTATAAACAATTAATAAACGATAAAAGATAATACTTAAAAATAAGTAAATAAAAAAAAATTTAAAAAAAAAACAAAAGCTTTCTTAATAATTTTAATTGCATTTCCATAGAACAAATACAAAAACGAATGAAAAAAAGAGGGAAAAGTTACGTTTGTTTTTTTTATTTTATGGCACAGCCAGACCAAAAAGTCTTCGCACAGCCACCGACCACCGCCGCCGCCGCAGCACAGGAAGGAGCAACAGGAGGGTAGAGAAATGTGAGAAAATGAAAACGAAACATTCCAGAAGATGAAGAAGAATCAAAGAAAGTGTTGGAAAGGGTTTGCAGGAGGGATATATAGGGAAAGGGCCACACTCAAATTTTTTTTTTTTTTTTTTTTATACCCTCAACAAAACACACACACTCTCACACACACACACACACACACACACACACATGAAACAAAAAAAAAACAAATGAAAGAAAACCACAAAAACACAATGTCTTACGCTCTGTGTCTCTTATAAAAAACCATAATTTTTTTTTCTCTTTATATATATAAACACACACACACACATACATAGTACATGCGTATGTATGTGTATATCTGAATATATATGTATGTATATTTAATTTAAATATTTAAGCGAGAAAAATGTTATTATTATTATACCAACTTATATGAAATTTATTTAGCTTTAGCAACAAAACAAAACAAAAACAATTTAACTAAACAAAAACAACAAAAAAAAAAAACAAAACGAAAACAAAAACAAAAAACGTGGCAACAAATTTCTATTACAATATATATATTATATATATTATTTTTTTTTGCGTTCATTTGATAAGTTTTTTTTCGAAACTTCCTTCTGTTCTGTAATGTACCATGTATTATTATTATCCAACACTACTCTCACACAGCAGACAACTAACTCTCTCTACGATGTTAAAGAACGAGAGAACACAATGAACTTCTTGTGGGCTATATGAGAAAGAGCGAAACCCCCTCCCCCCCAGCACATTTATCCAAAATCCAAATTCAAATTCAAGTCCAAATATTGTGACCACAGCAGCAGCAAAGCAAACAAAATAAAAACAAACAAAAAAAAACAGTTTAAGTGGAAAACAAAAAAAAAACAAATATAAAAATAAAAAAAACAGCAAATACTTTTTGGCCTTTTTTTTCTCTGTTCATTTCATTTTGCTCATCTGATTATTATCACACATCCCGCAAGAAAATTCTCATATATCATTGGAAAATTCATTGTGTAGACATTATCATTTTCGGCCTCATTTATATTTATTTATTGTATGGTTTTTTTTAGTGCCTAAGTTTAGTTGTTAAGTTGAATTGATTTTGCTAGCGCTTAAGTTGTGATCGAAAAGTTCCTTAGTTTGGTTCCCCACAAAAAACATAAACGTTTGTTTATTGTTTCAGTTTTTTGTTTGTTTAATTTGTAATTACTACATTCAACAAGCCATTCAGCAAACAGCAGCAGCAACAAGAATAAAAATTTCTAACAAGTTCCTTGACAAACAGCAAAAATAAAAACAAAACACAAAATAACAATAAAAAAATAATGATGCTAACATAAAAAAAAAACATAGTAAACATATAGCAAAATATACAAACAACAAAATTGCCAATGGATACCCCCACACCACCCCCCATAAACACAGTTTGTTTTTTTTTTTTTTAAATATATTTAATATAATTTTTTATAATTATTTCTTTGATATTCTTTTACTTTTTGAGCGATTTCTTTTTTTTTTTTTTTTTTTTTTAAGGGATTGTTGCCAGTGTTTTTTTTTCAAATTCGTTTTTTCGTGTAGAACAAAGAGAGAGTAAAGAACTTTTTGGATCAAATCGATTGCTAATACAAATTTTTAGTCGAAATTTTAACGAGAATGAAATGAAAAGAAAGAACTTTTAGGCCTAAATAGAAACGAGAGACTCTACAAAAACAAAAAATTGATTTAGCTTCGTTCGTTTTTTTGTTCGTTTTCCAAAATTCGATTATGCTTTAGACTCAGAAAGAGGAAACCAAAAAAATTAAGGAAAAAAGAAATCCACCACTGTATATGTATATTTAAATGCACCATAAGACACACACACACACACATATATATATAGTATGCGGAGCATACATATGTACTATATATATACATATATGCGATTATGTATGAGAGTATCTATTAGGTATAGATAGATAGATACTTCAGTCAGCTTCAGTTGTATGACGATTTCTGGCCTTTGGGTTTTTGGGTTCATGTTTCTCTCTCCCTTGAGTTCGGCACAGGGAACCACACACACAGGAAACACTGGAAAGCACACATAGGCAACTAACATACATAAATACATACATACATAATTAAAGAAAAAAAGAAAAAAGAAGAGGCAACAAAAATATCATTAGGCGGTAACTGCAAAAATGCATTTTAATGGAAAACAGGAATTTAAAAAATTATATATACAACAAAAAACACACATAAAAAAATTATATATATTATACAATACATTTTGGGTGAGTCAAAAAAGTAAGGATATTTATATATGAACAACAGACACACAAACACACACACACCAAGCATTCCCCTCCCACACTCTAAATAGTATACATATATATAGCAACTAGATCGAAGCTTCTCAACTTGTACAGCAATAATAATGATGATGAATGATGGGTGGGACATAGAATGGAACTGGAGTAAAATGAATAAACAATTTACGCTAGAATTGCATACAAGTCGAATTTATATAAAATCTATATACACACATACAATACATACTATATATATACACCCTCTATATATATATATAGTGTACTAGCAATTTTACTCATACTCAAAAACTACTCTAATACGGAAAACGAGAAGAAAGAAAACAAAAACATTTTTTAGTTCGTTTCCCACGACAAAAACAAACAAAAAAAAAACTCAAACGAAAGGAAAGCTTTGGCACAACAAAACCAATTTATAAACCAATGAAAACAAAAACATAAACACCAGCAAAGAATAATGAAAAACTCAAAAAACAAAATTCCAAAAACCAACCAAATTTCAACTCCAAAAAAAACGGCTACCAACATAAAAAAAATACCAACCAAAAAATTGCAAGTTTCGGCAAAGAGTAAAAACACAAAAAAAGTGAATTTCGAGAATTTCGAGAACTTCGTTTCGGCTTTTAATTTTCGGCATAGACAACAACCCCCCAATCCCCAATTCAAGTTTTTTTTTAATTTTAATTTTTTGCATTTTTCAATTCTAAATATAAATTTCTATATTCAATTCTAGCAGAACAAAGTGCTCAGGGTAAACACACAGATTCTTCCAATACAAAATATAACTAATGAAACAGATAAACAAGCAGAACGGCAAACAATATATGCATACTATATAGTATATACATATGTATAGAACCCTCAATAAATCTATATACAAAACAAATAGTATATAAAACAATAATAGCAGACAGCAGACAAACAAACAAACAAACAACAATAGTACCAATATTTAAACACGAATCTAATTTACAAAAAAGTGTTGAAAAAATAATACATATAGAGTATACCTAACAAATAAAGAAAGGAGAAGAACAAATGACAAATGACAAAACAGGCTGCTGAGTAAAGGAAAAGGAAAGGGCTTTATAAGCGCAACAAAAAAAACAATATATAATGTTTATAAGCGATTTATATTTTTTATTAAATTGAAGCGTATTTTTTTAAAGATATCAACTCGTAAACAACTACACAATAAACAACAACAGCAATAACAACAACTACAAAGACAGAGAGAGAGCAATAAAGGGAAAAGAATGGACGGAAGCGATCAGAAGGATTATTTACAATTACACAATCAAACAATAGTTGAAATATAAACGAAAATATATTTTAAAGCTTAAGCAAAAAAACTAAAAACAAACAATTCAATAAGCCACGCCCTGTTTTTTGTTTGTTTTTCATATTTCCCACCCATCCCTCCTCCCACAATCAAGCCTGCTCCGAGGCACCCATAAATGCCTTCGGTTTTTTTTTTTATTAACACATTCCTAGCAAAATGATAAATAAATAAATGAAATAAGTCAAATTTACACTGAGTAAAAAAATATGCAAAAAAATATGCTACAATTTCTGGATGTGATGATGATTGGCAAGAACTAGTTGGAACTAGTTCCACACCCATATAAGCAGACGCATTTAACAATAGAACTACTCCTCAAAATGACAATAAACCAAAGCAAACAGTGAACTGAAGCGGAAACTAGTTGGAAACTAAACACAAGCCGAACCCGAACCGTACCGAAACGAACCAAGCCACAACCACAACCTAAAAGCAATGTTTTAAACAATCAACAAATGAACTGAAACTAGTTCCAAGGAACCGAACCAACCAAGCACAGAATATAGAATTGTTACAACAACAACAACACACACACACAGGAGCACACACACACAGAGAATGTACATACATAAATAGATAACTACAGAACCAAGTTCAAAGAACTAGTTCCAAGGACAAAAAAAAACACTTGCCAGCGCCACACCAACAGCAGAATTGCAGCATATATAGAGTAGTAAAACAGATAAATGAAATATTATATTGATAACTGAATTGATTGATTGATTGATTGATTGATTGAACACACACACATACAGCCACAAATGTACCCTGTTGACGAATTGCCTTCTTCTACGTGAATGAATTCATTTTTTTACATAATCACCTACAATACAAATAAAGTAAGACCCACAGTACCCCCCTGAACGATCAAACGATCAATAGCAACAATTGAAAAAATAACAAAATAATAAAGTAAAGTTCACAAATGACAATGGAACAATTGATATTTACACACACACAACCCACACACACACATATGACAGCTCATAGATATTTTGCCCCCGTTTTTTACAGTGTTATATTTAAAAAAAAAAAAAAAAAAAAAAAAAAAGTAACGAGTAACGAGTGAAAATAAATAGACCTGGAATACTAAGTTGTAGTAGTCTGTCTATAGATGAATAGCAGCAAAGTATATATACAAATTGTTTGTTTGTTCCGTTGATGTGTATGTAGATATAATATACATATACATAGCTATATATATTGTATATTTATATACGAGAGTACCATATGTGTTTCTGTTCTGACAAATCCTTTACTTTGAATATGCCTTTTTCTGTTTGTTAAGCGACGAAACTTGTAAGCGAAACAAGCGAGACAGATGATGATACACACACACACACACAGCAGAGTGAAACGCAATAAACTGAAAATAAACTAGCAATTGGTTTCATCGGCGTATTGAATCAGCAATATGGAAATAATAATAACAATATCCGCAAAACTATCGTGTTAAATATATAATGAAATAATAATAATAGCGCGAACCAATAACCAATAAACTGAATGTTTGAGTGCCAAGCTAACAATTCGAGGACAAACTGTACATACAATACCAATACCAATACAATAATAAACGAACTGAAAGATCACACACACACACACACACACACTGAATAGAGAGAGAGAGAGTACCCTTAGTGGTGTGAGTGCAAGTGCGGAGTTGTGCCTGGAGCCGGAACTAGTTCCGAAAAACTGTACTACCGCAACGCACTCTCACTCTCACACTCTAAAAACTCTCTCTCTCTCAAATCTATAGGATCTATAGTATATATATATTTTTTTTTCGACTTGATAAATGCTGGAAATGCGAATGAACCAAAACCTTCATATAGCTACATACATATATGCTGATATATATATGAAAAGTGCATATATAGTATTGTGTATATATTGAATACAGACGCATGACGCTATAGAGGGTCTCTATTCTATATAAATGAACTAAAATAAAAGACAGGCTTACCAAAATCGAAACTCTAAGGTCTCCTATAATTGAGACAACAAATAGAACCAATTTTTGAAGAAAGAAACCCAAAAGACCCGGCCTCCCCCTCCCTCCCTACTGTAATGTACATTTCCACACTCAGACACACACACACCACACACCCTTTTTGATATGCTAAAATCAAGTTAAAGAATATGATATATACGCACTTACATACATAGTATATACATATATCTATAGGTATAGTTAACAGATAGCAGGACATTTGGTAACCTAAACAAAAACAAAAACAAAAGAAAAAAAGCTTCAAAAGTTATAAACAATTTTTTGGTATAAGCTCAATACATACACACACACACACAGATAGAAACTTAATGCGGAAACTCATACATATACAGAGGAGAAAAATGAAAAAAGGAAAAAGCAGAAGAAAGCTGAAAGAAAGCTAAAATTGTTAATACCAAAAAATGGGGAAAAAAGGGAAAAAAAAACTGGCTTTCAAGGCTTATTTTATATATATTATCTGTCGAATATATAGTATCTGCAGATGCAACAATTTTTTTGGTAAAATGCAAGCAAGAACTAAAAATAAAAAAAACCAAAAAAGAAACGTAAGAAAAGTAAAAGAAGAAAAGATAAAAAAAAACAACAACACTGTAGTGCCTACTCCCCTTAAAAAAAAGAAAAACAATATAAAAATAAATATAAAATAGACAACAAGAAAAAACTAAAAAAAAAATATATATATATATATATATACAATACATATATACATTATACATACTAAAGTAATATTTTATAAAAAAACGCAGAGTGGAAAACCAAAAAAAAAAAAACTAAAAAAAAAAGAAAAGGCTAGAAGAGAGGAAGGGAGTAAAAAACGGAAATTGCAGTTTTTTTGATAGTTATTTTTTTAGCGAGAGCAATGGGAGGCATTGAGATCTATATATATATATAGTATATATAACTAAATATACATACACAACTATTATATATATATATACAAACACACACACAGAATCTCTCTCACACACACACACATTAATACATACATACATACTTATGGCATGTAAAGAAATAATTAGTTTCGGACAGGGCGAAAAAATACTAGCAGAAAAAAATACTGCAGAGAGAGAACAATTTTTAGGCAGTTAGTACTATAAAATACTACACACACACACACATTTATATACAACCAAATCAACAAACAACAAACAAAGTAGAAACAACAACAACAATGTAGTTTTGCATATCCCAAATAAAAGAGAAAAGAAAAGAAAAATACCAAGAAAGCGAGTGAAAGAAGCGAAAGCGGAAAGGTTAGAAGAGAGGGAAAGCCCTCTCTAAAATGAAACAAAAACCCACACAGACACACGGAAAAATTTATCACAGCAAATAAATGAAATAAAATTAGTTTTTAGCAAAAGAAAAATAAAAAAAGCTAAAAGTATTTTCACAATTAAAAGCTAAAGTTAAATATTTAATAACTTTAAAAGAAGAAGATCCCCCCCCAAAACTTAAGCAAAGATAGACATTTTTAGCCTTCCCAACAAAAATTCATTTTGAAAGCAATAATTCACACACAAGCAAAGCAAAGACTCCCCCCAACCCCCCAGAAAGCTGTAGTTGTTTTTGTTTCAATTGAGTTTGAATTGAAAATTCAAGAAAAAAAAGAAAAAATATATAAATTATATCAAATATAAACGAAACGAAATGAAACACACACGAAACAGCTGAGAAATGAGAACAAAATGAATAGCAAAATAATAGTGTTAGTAAACGACGGTTGAGAACATTTTTTAAGTTCCCTATTTGAGGCTCATTCACATACATATACATACATACATAATTTAAAATATATAATATATATTTTTTATAACAATTATTATTTGTTTGTTTGTAGACATTTTTTTTTTTTAACTATTTTCTTTTAAGTTTTGTAACCTAAAAAACCCAATAGAAAACAGCTCTAGGACACTAAACTAAAAAATATATATTGAATATTCAAAGCATTCCAAGAAATTTGAAAAGAATAAGAACAAGAGCTGTTTTCTGCCTAAAGAGAGGCGGTTGAATAAAAACAATAAACAATAAATATAAAAAAATAAACATAAATCCGATGAGTGGTAAAAAAAAACAAAAAGCAGAAGAACCAGATCAAGATCACGCGAACCAGAACCAGAAACCAGAAACAGAAACAAGATGAAGAACAAATAGCTGCAATACGTTATGATTACGTCAATATGTTCCTACAATATAGACATACAAGAATACATAAATAATTTATATGACTAGATATATATACTTAACTAACTGTAAACACAACACAACACAAAAAACAAAGAGAAAAAACCACAAAAAAAAGCAAACGAGAAGCGAGAGAAAAGTTATACAATAATTAATTTAAGGCATTCCGCTAAGAGAGAGAGCCTTCTTCACACTAGCAGATGATGATCAGCAGCAACAGCCAGAGCTAACTAACTAACTAAATCGATATCTTGAAAATAGATCAAACATGTGTGCGACGAGTGTCTAGAGGGCCGGAAATCGAACGAGTTCTCGTTAGTTTTTTCTCGGTGCTAGCCACATACTCGTACCATATTTAGTTTCAGTTGCAGGCTTCATTTAATCATTATTTCCATTATTCGTAGACTAAGTTGAACACGATTTCCACTATTATTTATTGAGCGAGCGAGTGCGAATGAATATAAAATTAATTAATTAAATTAATACAAGATTAAATATTTAATAAATATATATAAAAAAAGAATACTATAAACGGCAATTTAAGTTCCAATCGATACACACTTTAGTTTTCATTTATTTTTTTTTATTATTATTATGATTATTATTATTATTATTATTATTGATTACAGTCGAAATAAGATTTTTGATATTTTGTGGCTAATAAAACAAACAAACAAAAAAAAAACAATACCTAAACAACAACAGCAACAAAACAATATGAAAGAAACCAACAACAAAAGACAAATAAAATAAAAAAAATAAATAAATAAATAGATTTGATGATCATTTTCGTTCATTCATTCAGTCTCATGTACATTACACACACACACACACACACTTACAGTCATACTGGAACTGGAACTAGTTCGCAACCCACACACAACTGTACTTTGTACGCTGTGTACTGTACTTTATAATGCAAGAGAGAGAGCTTGACGGGAACTCAACAGATATACAATGTATGGGAAATATTATTATAAAAACAAAAACAAGTGAAAGGAAGGTTACAAATATTACGCTAACTATATATATTTTTTTCGTAGTTGGAGTATGAGAATTAATGAAGAAAAGAAAACAAAACAAAACATAAACCAAAAGCACTGAGCAAAAATAATTCATTACTTAAGAGAGAGCTCTCAAAAAACTCAATAAAAACTCGAACTCAATTCGATTCGATTCGTTTCGATTCGTTTCGATGCAACTCGTTTTTGGAGTTGTCCCCCAATGCTGAATAATGAACCATTTAAACTATAAACTATACAAGAACTAGTAGGGAGAGCAGCTTATCAGGCACCAAGTAAAGAAAAAGAAAAAAAAAGTAAGCAAAAACCACAAATAGAATCAATCAAGATGAATATTTTAGAATGAAATGAAATTCAATTACTTACACTCACACACACACACACAGTCGAATAAATCACAGACTTCAAGCAAAACATATTTTAGGCAAAAAAAAAAAAAAAAAAAACCAAACCGAAACACACACAAGACAAATTTATATAAAAACTATTACAAAAGAAAAGAAAAGAAGAATTAAGATGAAAAAAACAATTATTTAAGCAAAGCAAGGCATATCATAGTTTATAACAAACAAACAAACAAAAACAAAAAAGAAATGAAAGAAGAACGAACACACACAAGGCAAATGAAAAGAGAGCGACTAAAGATTCTGAACTGATTCCCCCAGAGAACAAGAAACACCACAAAAGTCAGTGCAGTTCGCCTACCGAGCAGAGAACCCACACAATACCCCTCCAATCCTTGTACCCGCCCATAAAATCCACACTCAAAAAAAAAACAGAACAGAAAAGAAAAGTGAAGAGGAAGAAAGGAAAGAAGAAAAAGTAAGGCTAACCGAGAGGGAATCAAGACAGCAAAGAAAGGCAAGCAGCAGGCAAACTACAGACACAAAATGAAAAAGGAAAAAAGAAAATTTACAACAAAGAAAACATATAAAAAACACTATATAGGATCAGCAGGATCAAGTGCAGGATCAGTCTTATATAGCTAGCTATATAGAGTCTATGCCTAACAAAAAAAGAAAAGAAAAAAAAAAGAAAACGAAACATTTCTAGTAGTCGAGAACGAGAAGTAAGTGTTGGAGAATGAAAGCGAAAATTTGTACCCACACACACACACATACACACATACACACACATACACACACACGTACACACACATGGAAACAAATACAAATACAAACAAAGAGTAAAGAATGAAAGAACAAAGACGTTGTAGCTGAGAAAGCTGAAAAAAAACGGGGGAAAAAAAAAAATAAACCAAAAAACCAAAAAACATGAAAAAGAAGATGAAATAAAATTCTATATAAATAGAAAATATTGAAAAATATTTTATCCAAAATTTGAGTTTTTATTCTACGTAAACCAAAAAAAAACAGGACATGGCCATAGCCATGGTATAAACAGTTACCCATACAAGTATGTGCCCACAGATCGTTGCGAAATGTGAGACAAGCTCGCGATGAGACCCATATTATGCTGATGAAGCTGTCTCATTGTTTCGAAACGTACTGTACGCTGCCTCAAGCACATACATCACAATATACAGTACGTATCGGAACTATAAGTGTTATTTGCTTATTGGCACAAACTGAAGATATCCAGAGAGTGCCAGTATTAAATTCAAGCCTATGGTGCTTTATGGTTCTGAAACGCACTGTATTTGCGAGTAGTCTGGATATGTTCTAGATTATTTTGTGTATGTACCTACCTACCATTCCCCTTCTGTTTGTTCTAAGTAAACTACTTTTGTGCCCAACTGTACTCAAGCATAAGTTGGTACGCAGCCAACTTCAGACACGTAAGTATGCACCACTACTACCTTCTAATGCTTCTTTTATTTCTCCCTCCCCACCACCTTTCTTTCTTTCTTTCTTTCTTACCCTCTTCCTCTACCTGTATCTCTTTTTCTCCTCTTTTCATTTCGATTCTTTTGTATATTTTCATTTGCCAGATCTTGCCAGATATATTTAGTGTTTCTATATGTACTTATAGATGTGCCTAAGTGTGTGCTTGCTTTGCTTTTAGTTCGTGTAGAGAGCCTTGCATGTGTTTTTACAAGTGTCTGTAGTTCCCCTTTTACACACCAACACACAAACACTCACACACACACCCAACCCAAACACCCACCCACCCAAACACACACACACACAGCATTAAGCTAGAGAAATATCCCCCTTAAGCAGTTTAGAAGCAAACAAAAATCACTTTATATACATATAATAGCTAGACCAAAAAGAGTCCGCCCAAAAACTGCAGTCCCCCAACCCCCTCTGACCCCGAAACAGAGCAGAAAACGAAACAGAACGTTGCCCAACACTGTTAACCAACACTAATGAGCTGTGTACCAAACCCTTTTTCGAATTTTCCCCCTCCACAGCTGCTGCGCAACTTCAGCTCGCCGATGAGCGCCATGGCCGCCAGTCGCTGCCCCACGCCCTTCGCCTTCCCCTTCACGCCGCTGGGCCTGAGCCTCTTCGACATCGATCCGTCCAGAATACTTAGCCTGCTGCACCACCAGACCTGGCTGGCCGAAGAGGCACTAAGGTGAGAGAGAGGGAACTATTACGAACTATTTTCAGGTTGAATGATTCAATGTGTGTTCTTGCAGGACGCGGGGCTTGCTGGCAGCACCCAAGGATTTCACCCACCGTTTTACCACATTAAGCGATCTGCTGACCAAGGACTATCAGCCGGTTGTCGGCCAGTCCCCAACGACGGCCACGTCCACGGCCACGACAACGACAACGAGCCCATCGTATGCCAAGCAGACCACAACGAACCGTTCCAGCGATGTACAGTACAAACAACAGCAACAACAGCAACAGCCACAACAACCTCATGGAGGATCTGCAACAGTAGCCACCTCCTCTGGAGTGGCAGCAGCCTTCAACATGCGTTACCCAACACCGACAGCCTTCTACCAGCAGCAGCAGCAGCAATCGAAGGCAGCCAAATCCTCGCCCTCGCCCCAGCAAATGGCCACCAGCTCCACCTCCATGGCCTGCATCTCAATTGAGTCCGGCAGCGGGGGCGACGACAGCTGCAAGCGCAGCTCGGCGGACAGCGACGAGGTGACCATCGTGGAGCTGCCCAGCGAGCGGAGCGCACAGCTCTACAAGGAGTCGCTGGAGCAGCTGCTGCAGCGTCGTCGCATCACCAGCAACAGCTCCGGCCTGGGGCCGGTGGTGAGTGCCACCTGCCCACCCACTGGCAGCGCTGGTGGTGGTGGCGGGGTCATTGTCGATGCCACCGGCCTGAGGCAGTACACACAGCTGCTGCTGTCGGGCGCCGGGACACCGGCCAGCTGCACGGACACATCGAGCAGCTGCAAGGAGAAGAGCTCTTCATCGTCTACCTCATCGACGCCGCCGCCCAGCTCGTCGCTGCTGGCGCAGCATCAGCAGCTCAGCCAAATGCTGAAGAGCCCCTCGGACACGTGCTCCTCGCTGTTCAGCGGCTCGGAGCCCATCGAGGAGGAGACCCGCTGCGTCGTGTGCAACGCCCACTTCCCGAATGTGTGGCTGCTCGAACAGCATGCGGCGCTCCAACATCCGCATGTGGGGCCCGGCGAGGAGAAGCCCTTCATCTGTGAGCAGTGCGGCCAGTCGTATCGCTACCGCAGCGCCTATGCCAAGCACAAGGAGCAGAACCACCGGGCCCGCCTGCCCGCCGACAAGCTCTTCACCTGCGACGTCTGCGGCATGCAGTTCCGCTACCTGAAGAGCTTCAAGAAGCATCGCCTCAACCACGCCCTCGAGCGGCTGCATGGCAAGAAGACCATCGGCGTGGTCGGACGCCTGGGCGGCTCCCTGTCCGTCTCGGTATCGACTCCAGCATCGGCACTGGCCTCGGTGGGTGCCGTGGTGTCCACACAAATGGACCAGGATGTGGTGACCAGCTCCCAGGAGCCGATGCTGGCCGATGAGGGTGAGGATCTGCGGGTGAATGTTAAGCGCGAGGGCGCAGATGAGAGCTCCTCCACCCATGCAGAAGCCACCGGAGGCGTCGGTTGCGGTGGCGGTGGCAGTGAAGAGCACGAGCAGGACAACACCATCGACTCGGCGGGCATCACGATGCTCTATCAGGACAACAACTCCTCGGCCTCGGCCTCCACCAGTGCCACGGAGCCGAACATAAGCAGCTCCGATGGCATTCATAGTACAAACAAGCGGGTAAGTCCCAATCGAATGACACTATAGTACTCCCCCTTGGAGAGAGAGCCCCTCACCTAACCGCCTCTCTCTTGCAGTCGCGACTGCACCACTTGGAAACGGATCCCTCCTACCCACACCATCATCACCACCACCATCATCATCACCATCATCAGCAGCAGCAGCAGCAACAGCAGCAGGGGCAGCTGCCACCTCATCTGGGTCACCATGTCTCACTGCCAATGGCGGCCAATGCTGCGGCTGCCGCTGCGGCCGGCTCCTCATCCTCGTCGGCTGCCGCTGCCGCCGTTGCTGCGGCCACTGCCGCCGCCGCTCAGGCACAGGCGGCCAATTCCAGCTCAAATTCTGTGGGCGTGGCCAGTGGAGGCGGTGCCGGATCCGTATCCGCCGGCAGCGGCATCAGTTCCCTCAGCTCGCTCACCTCACTGATCAACGCCGAACGGATACCGAACGAACAGTTTCTGGGTCTCAATCCGCAGGAGGCATCGATACTGAATTTCTTGCGAGTCGATGCAGCCGAGCGACAGCGGGACAAGCGGTAAGATTAAACCCGTTGTGTGGTACATAGAACACTAAATAAATCTCTGGTTTGTGATATAGGCCGGCCACCTCACGCTTTGCCTGCCCCTTCTGCGGCAAGTGTGTACGCTCCAAGGAGAACCTCAAGCTGCATGTGCGCAAGCACACCGGCGAGCGTCCGTTTGTGTGCCTCTTCTGTGGCCGTGCCTTTGGCGGCAAGTCCGATCTGACCCGGCATCTGCGCATCCATACGGGCGAGCGGCCCTACCACTGCGAATCGTGCGGCAAGTGCTTCGCCCGTGCCGACTATCTATCGAAGCATCTCACCACCCACATACACAATGCGCCGCGCTGAGATGAGGCGCGTAGGAGGCGGCTCCTACGCAGATAAGGAACCAGCAGTCACAACAACACACACCAACAAACACCAACACTCACCAACATACACCAACAATACACCAACACTCACCAACACACACCAAAACACACCAACACTCACCAACAATACACCAACAAACACCAACACACACCAACACACACCAACACTCACCAACATACACCAACACTCACCAACACACACCAACACAGAGGCAGAAACTACAGGAAGAGCGTATATAGAAATTTATGTATAAAGAAAAAGGAAAAATTCCTCTTTTTTTCTTCTAATTATGTGTGGTAATATTTTTTTTTTTTTTTTTTTTGGGTGCAAGCAAGACAAAAAACACACATAAACAAAATATTGGCAATTATTTAGCACGGGTATTAGAGTGTTTTTAAGATCTATGAAGCTACTACCTACTACTACTACTATATATGATATTGAATATCTAACTCTCTCTCTCGCACTCTCTATAATGTATAAATACATACATGCGTGAGTGTGTGCGTAAAGGATTGTAATTAAAAATTACAATAAATTACCATAAAAATTATGTAATTATTATTTGTAGCACAAAGTTTTTCAAAATGTTTTCAATCGATAAATTAAGTAACAAAAAAAAGCGAAAAACGAATATTTAAGTTACGTTTTGGTTTGGTTTGAGAAAGAAAATCATTTCCGCCACATAAAAAATAACAAACAGAATGCAATACAAAAAACAAATTACCGAAAAACCATACATATATGCATATACATACATATAGTATATGTTTTGTATTTTCTACCGCAAATGAAGATGAAATGAAATGAAATATGTACCACAAATCTGCCGTTTATACACTATACACAATAGCTAAAATATATATAATTTTACAGAAGCTAAACTAGCAACAATTTGTACAAAAACAAAAGCAAAAGCGAAACAGAAACTAAATAATACTAGAACTAAAATTATGTACATGGGTCCCCCACAGGGGTCCCTGTCTGCAAAACAAATGCAATAACTGAGAGCAAACACTGTTACCTACCATAGAAAACAATAAAACAAGTTGGATTTTAGTTAATATTTTACAAGACAAGACCAGGATCACGAGACGCAAAACACAACAGAGGAACTAAGAATCAAAAGAAAACAGAAAATCAAAATAGAAATAGAAGTAGGAGACAGAAAACAGAAGCAGAAAACCCACTACAAAGCTGTTAACTAAATGTTAAAACTAAACTAAACAAAAACTGTACAACTGTTCAGCTGTTAAACTGTGCAGCAGTTAAACTGTGTAGCTGTTAAGCTGTACAGCTGTTAATCTGTGCAGCTGTAAAGTGTACAGCTTTAAAACTGTTAAACTGTGCAGCTGTAATACTGTAAAACTGAGCAGCTGTAATACTGTAAAGCTGTACAACTGTGCAGCTGTTAACTGTGCAGCTGTTAATCTGTGCAGCTGTTAAACTGTGCAGCTGTAAAACTTTGCAACTGTTTTTTGTTCTTTTATTTCCATAACCGATTCGTGAGTTCTAGCTGAAAGCATTATACATATGTAACGAAGATGGCTAGAATTATATATAGAAGATACAAATAGAAAATACAAATACAAATACAAATACAAATACAACTACAACTTGCAATGTGCAATGTACAAGTGCAACCACCGTCAATAGTTTAATTTACAATATACAAACAAACAAACAAACAAACAAACTAACAAAAAATACAATATACAAAAGCAAAAGCAAAAGGCAAAAGCAAATGCAAAACTAAATGAAACATAAAAAATAAAAACAAAAACATAGCAACAATTTAACAATTAACAATAGCAACTACAACTACAACAACACAACAACTAACTGTGATTACAACAAAAAAAAAAAACATTAAAGTTTTTAACTGAAGTAAAAATGAAGCTAAACAGGCAGGCATACAATAAAAAATATAAAACATACGCACACACACAAAATAGATAAATAAACAATAGACAGACAGAAACGGAAAGTAACGAAATGTGCAATGAAACAATAAAACAAAAGAAACAAACGATACATGTACCCACCCCCACCCATGCCACCCATGCCACTCACATACCCAAAAATACAACAAAAGAAACATTTGCTTAATTTTTTATAACTTTTTTTGGAGTAAAAACAAACACACAAAAACACAACAACACACCAACACACACCAACACACACACACACATAGATACAGAGACAAAAAAAAAACCCAAAAACGAGACAATGGACAGACCTAAGAAGAGAACTTTGAACCAAGAACATCGAATTAAATTGTAAATGCAACAAAACAAAAACAAAAACTATAGTTAAAAAACGATAAAGATAAACCGATAAATGCGAAAACTCTTAACAAATAGTTATTAAAAAAATTAATTAAATATATTGTATGCAAAATGAATTATTGTAAGCAAACCATTTCCAGCAACTCATTTTTTTTTTTGTTTGTGTGCATCAACTAAATGTCTAAACAAATTAAGAAGAATGTTTGCCGTACCAAAAAAAAAAAAAACAAATAGATGAGAATGAGAATGAGGAACCAGGAGCAGGAAATAACTAAAACAAAAACAAATAAAAAAAACTATGAGAACAAATCAAAGTAAAAGTGGTAGAAGCAAAAGTAAATGAAAACTTTCACTGTGCCAAAAAGTTTCAAGTACCTCATAATTTATATAAATATTAATGAAACAAAAAACACACACAGCAACTAATTACACCGATAAACAGCCCACACATACACCCACACACACACACATAGAATCCCCACACACACACACA
This sequence comes from Drosophila bifasciata, assembly GCA_009664405.1. Taxonomy (NCBI): domain Eukaryota; kingdom Metazoa; phylum Arthropoda; class Insecta; order Diptera; family Drosophilidae; genus Drosophila; species Drosophila bifasciata. The sequence continues at coordinate 36,086,614 of CM019041.1, forward strand.
CATACTCCCCCCGCCCCCCTCACGAAACGAAATGAGTCTAGACAGATATTGTCAAAACGTATGAATACACATAGAAGCTGAAAGCGAAATGTTAACTAAACCTAATTTATACATACAATGAGTACAGAATATATATCAGATGGATATGGATATATATAGCACATAGAAGAGAGAGATCTACCCATCCATCCACTTGGAATACTTTCTTAAACTTGAATTCAATTTTTATTTTATTTTTTTTTTTAATTTTATATATTTCTTTACACACACACAGTTCTGCCTAACTTAAGTGTTCAATCTTTTAGATATATACTAATATATACATACATATATATATTTTGTGATAGTTTAACAAATTTTACGTGCATCGTTTGAACTCTGCCTAACACTGCTATTTTACAACACTACTACTACTACTATTTCTATTTACAATTTTTTGAGTGAAAAGACAAAAACAGAGAACATTTTTTTTTCTTCTTATATCTTATATCTCTTATACCACATTATAGTATGTTCGATTGTGTGTCAGCATCAAAGATCAGGGCCTCTAGCAAATGTTATAGTTATACTTTTATTATTATTATTATTATTATATATTGTAGTGCTTCTTAGGATTATGACAATTATTTTTTGTGAATTTTTCCATGAATATCTTTTTATTAGTTGATTTTCTGGGTCTGTGTCAAACGTGGACCTAAAAAACATTCAGCTTTAGTTTTCTTTTGGGTTTTCTTTGATTTATTAATTTAAGAGCCACCAACAAAACAACAACACTGCCTTTTGTAACACACACATACACCAACACACCCACACACACACAAAATAAAACCAACAACAAAAATGCAAAAAATTTCTAAACACATTTTTAGGTTATTCCTCCATGTTTTATTTTTAATTTAAATATTACACGCTAAATTTAATGTTTTTTTTTTCTTTTGTATTCTTTTGTAAACATCACAAATGCCGCAATCTTTTTATTGGGGGGAGGGGGCGAAAAAAAACCCCCTTCCCTCTGTATATTTCGTTTTTATTAGTTTTTCCCAACATTTTTTTTGTAAGCTTTGAATAAAGATATTTTTTTTTTTGTAACCACAATCAGCTGTGAGCTATGTATGTGAATGGATTAATAAATTAGAATAACTATTATTATTATAATAATTATCATTATTATTATGACAGCAATGACAATTTTTATTATCAACAATTTTTTTGGATTTATTATTTGATAGTATTTATTAATAAAGTTTTTTTGCAACGAATCTTTTTTGGGGGGGACTTTTGGACCTTTTTTTCGTTTATCGGGCACAGCCGTCGCACACAATTCATCCGTCGATTTTTGAGTTAATTTAAACCAAAAATCCAATATACTTAAGCTTTTCATTTTCTAGTTGAAAAATGCGCCTTAAATAAAATTTTAGAAAATTATCGTAAGCGAAATGCGAAACCAAATACCTAAAACTAAAACTAAAAAATTGAAAAATAATACTTGAAAATTCCATTTCGGCAAAAGAATAAAAAATACTTTAGGAACCACCAGATGATGATGAAGAAGAAGAACAAGGAAAGCAATATTAAAACAAAATTAAATTAAAGAAAGAAAAAACACATAAATTTAAAACCAATTAATAGTAATTTTTTCTTAGGTGTGTGCGCAAGTAAATGTTGATACAAAAAAAAAAAATTAAGAATAGCCAGCAGAAACAAAAGATAAGAAAACTTAAGTGTAACAACAACAAAATTGAATAGTAATACTTGAATTTTTTTGTGAATGTGAAGGAGAGTGGAGGGAAGGAAGGGAGCAGAACAATTGATTTTAAGCCAAAACAAGAAAAAAAAAAAAAACAAAAACATTGGAGGGATTCAAGACTCTTATTTCGTATATACATACATATACATATATTACAAATTTACCACATATATATACACACATGCATACGCACACACATCTATATACATATACATATATGTATAGTATATATGTATACAGACTATGATGTATATGATGTGAGAGAGGTTTTTTTTAAAAAGAAAAGAAAAGAAGAGCATTTGACAACATGCAGGAAAACAAAAATACGTGTAACAGCAAAAAACAAATTAAATTACAAAATCCAACAACGAAAAACAACTTTTGGCATTAACCCAAAAATTAATGCATTTTTAAATAATGATATTTATTTATATACTAATATACCTAGGAGTTTAGGAGGAGCGATACCAGCGACAGCAACAGCAACAAGGAGGTATGGGGGGGTGTATGTTGAGTGTCCGTTGTGTGTCCGTTGATGGGAAAACGTAAGAGAATCCAAAAATATTATACGATATATAGAATATATCTATATACAGATATACATATATACAGATACATAAATGTACATGTGGTTTTCGGTGTCTATTACTTATATAAATAGATATATATACACATTATATATACATACATCATATTATATTATATTATATATACATGACGTGCATATTTTGAAACAAAAGCAAAAAAAACCCACAAAAACCAACAAAACAAAATGCAAAAAATAGAAAATATAAATGTTGTTCATTTAACTAATAAAAAAAAAAAACACGGAAAACACAACTCAACCCAAACAAATACTATATGTACTCGTAAGTATATACATATATGTATATATATTTAAAACCAACGGTATTCCCCACTCCCACACACACTCGCCGAGAAGAGGCACCCTGTATCAGTGACAGTACCAAAATTTAAACATAAATATTTTGATAATTTTTTTTTTAGCCCACAAATATTTGGAATATTTTTTTTTAGCTCACAAATATTTTGATTATTTTTTTTTAGCCAACAAATATTTTAATTATTATTTTTTTTAACATTTAATTTACTTGCGTTAAATATTCCTCTGCTTAAACGAGCAATTTTAGCTATGAGAAATTTAGTGCATTTTTTTAACTTCAATTTTTTTTTTACTATCCAAAAATTAAGCTTCATTTCAATAATTTTCAAAAGCTTATTAAATTATTTGTCACTGGAGTTTTGGGGGTGCCACTGAATACATGATACATTTTATTGAATTAATACAAAATTAAAACGATAAATAAAAACTACGATTTCATGAAATTAAGACAATTTCGAGGTTTCACATGCAAAAAAAAAAAAACAAAACAAACGAAAAACAAAGACAAAAAACTAACCAAAAGACATAAACAATATAATGATGTTCTATATATTGTAGTAATGAAAATGATTTTAAGTCAAACCATTCTGTTTACAGTGTAGTTTTTTTTTTATTTTTATTTTTAACAACTCCATTTTTATTGATTCCAAAACAAAAAGTATGAAAGGAAAAAAGCCAGGAGTGGAAATTTTAACTTGTCTAAAAAATAAACAAAACAAAAATAAATTGTTAACAGAAACTAACTCATGTATGTAAATACATTCAAATGGAAACCATCTCGAAACTAACAAAAAAAAAAAAAAAAAAAAATATGTAACAAGAATATTTATATTGAAAGCCGGAAGCGGAAGTGGAGGTGGGAGAAGTAAGCATAATTAACATAAAATGTAGTACATGCAATATATTTTTCGGTGTTAGGCGTCTTTTTGAGATTTTTACAGAATACCAAACAAAAGTCCCTCAAAACAAAAACAAAAACTAAATTAAAAAATAAAAAAAAAACAAAAAAAAAATCTATAAAGTAAAATATTTCATTGTTGATGTTGTGAGCAAAAAAAAAAAACCAAATCCAAATTAAACTAAATTAAACTAAAGCAAAGCAAAAAAAAAAGATAACTAAAAGTAAACAAAAAGAAAAAACAAAAACTTAACAAATGTAATTGTATTTATGTCTCTTACTCTCTCTCAAAAGTCTCTCTCTCACCTAAGCTCTAAACTTTAGCTGTCGTGTCGTCCCTTCAAAAATATTTATAGAACTTTACATAAGTCTAAGGAAGCGCCGAAGAGCAGCAGAAGAATGTTTCAAACATTGTTTTTTTTTTTATATATATACATACAGATAAAATACAAAAACAAAACAATTTGGTGTCTACAAAATATACGCGAAAAAAAAACAAAAACAAAAAACACATTTTTTAGATCAAATTCAAGTGGTTAAAGGCAAAGCAAAGGCGGAGAGCAGGCAGAAAGAAAGAAAAGCAAAAGCTGGTAATGAAAATACGGGAAAGTGGAAAGTCGAATATTGGATGGTGGAGGAATACTTAGCAATAATTCTGAAATGACCTCAATCAAATATTTTTTAAATTTTATATACTTTACTCTTGCGAAAATGAAATGAAAATGAAATGAAACCTAATGTGTAAATACAAAAAAAAAATAAATACTTTAAAAAACAAAATACAAAACGAAATAGCGAAACAAAAAAATGAGAAGCAGAGGAAGAAGAAATAAAAACAACACACATAAAAAAATGTCTCTCGAACGAACGAAGTAAGAATGTGATATTTTTCTAAGGTGTACTACAAAGACAAAGACAAAAACCAAAACAAAAAACCACAAAAAAAGAAAACCAAGTAAAGAAAACCAAGCAAAAAAATGATGACAAGAAACCAGCGGGAAAAAAACGTAAAATCAAAATCGAAAGAAAATCTAAGAAAATATTTAACACTTTTACTGAAAAAACTGAAAGAAAAAAAGAGAACCAGAAATAGAGCAAGCCCACATAAAAAATAGAACAAAATGCAATAGAGACTGATTTTTTGACATCATTCAGACATCACCATAAAATCATCATCAGCATCCAGTGAAAAAGGAAATAGTTGAAAGAAAATTTCATAACGCAAGTGTATAGAGAGAGAGAGAGACAGATAAGCTGAAGAGCTTGAGGAGGATGGTGAGATTAACCCCAAATTGGTGACCCCGAATTGATTATTGGTTTTCCTCTCTTTTTTTGGGATTTTATTGTTGAACACATTAGGGCGAGGGATTGAGAGAGGGGGCTGGGGGATGGGTGATGGGGGTAGAGATCGGAATTAATGGAACCAATTTGGAACGCATTGCGTGGTTTAGATATACATAAACGTGGGACTTTGAAGCAATGTTAGTTTAAGCCAGAAGCTGGACAGTTACGACCGGTTAAGGAATGAATGATTAGGCCAATGAAATGGAAATGGATGGAGGAATGGGAAGAATGAAATGCATTCGCAAAGAGTTGTAATTATTTTTGTGATAAAATCCGAAGCGCAATTTTTTTCTCCAAACTGTATGGTATGGTAGGTAAGTGAGTGATGGGCCAGGGGCAAGTGCAGTAGTAGTCTGTATATAGACAGGGCTGGGGGGGGGTGGATAGTGAGGCTATAAGGGAATGGGAATGGGATGAAGAGTATGTTTATGACGGTGCTACGAACAAAGACGTAATTGAAAATGTGATACAGTTTTTTCCTTAACCTATTTATTGAATGGATCGGGATGAGCAGAAGAGAGAGCAGAGTAGGGAGCGGAGCGGAGCGAAGAGGAGATGCGAAAACGGCAGCGGAAGCGGAAGGAGCTTAGCAATATGCTTTAGAAGCTAAAAAGATTTCTATTTCACCATTTTCCACATTTTTTTTATTATTTTTTACGGATGCAACGGCAACGGAAACGGATATGAAACGAACACTGAAACTGAAACGGAAAGCGACAAAGATTAAGTGCAAGATATGGGCAAGAGGGAGAGAATGTGGCATATGAGTTTTGCTATTTGGTTTTTTTTTGTTTTTATACTTCATCGCTTCGGTTCGGTTTGCTTCAGTTCGGATCGGTTCGGATCGGTTCGGTTCGGTTCGGTTCAACCTTCCTTCGTTGAGATCGCCGAGATAGCAAGGCAAGAGACACAAAAGGCAAAAACACACACCAAAAGAAAAGCAAAATCACCACCAACACCACCACAGAGGAAGCAACAAACCACAAAAGCAGAGAGAACAGAGAATAGCAGCAGGCCAGAAGAGAATGATGGGAGGAAAATTGTAAAAAATTTACACTTTAGGAAAATCTCTAAATTTTAAGCTTTCAGTGTTTTTAAACCAAAAAATGAAAATGAAAATGAATAAAAAAAAAAACGAGAGACGTCAAGCAAAACAAAAAAAAACCCTACAATAAACGATGGTAAAAAAAAAGAACAAAATTAAAAAATTAAACCACAAAAAAAAAATTAGCGAAAAAACAAAAACACAAAAATTTATATATACATCTATATATTTCGATATTTAAAATTTCATTCGGAAAGAAAAGAAACAAACAAAGCAAAAACATAAACAATTTTGAGCAAACTCTCGGTGTTTTAAAATTAAGCGCATGCAAAATGGAAAATGAAAAAAAGACAAAAAAAAAACACACACACACAAAAAACTAAACACATTACAACACACTAAACAACAAGTAACACACCATTATGTAACTTAACAACAACAACTACAAAAGAAGGTAAAAACAAAATATGAATAAGTTAAGTAACAACAGACGTAAACCAAAAAAAAACAAAAACCTCTTTCACTTTCGTGTCTTTGACTTAAAACCAAAAAAAAAAAAAAAAAAAAAAAACAGAAAAACAAAAAACAACAACAAATATTAAGCATATTTTTAAAATGTAATTTAGCACAACAACAACAACAAAAATCAAAAAGAAAAAATAAAAAAAAAAAAAAACAAACATGGAAAACACAATTTTTAAACTACCAAAGTATTGATGTGTATTTGATAAACGAAATCAAAAAAAAAAAGAAAAACAAAACCAAAAATAAAAAACATGAAATGAAATGAAACTAAGCAAAATTAAACGAATTATTTTGTTTTTTACATTTCAAATATTTCGAATATTTCTTTACCTTTTTTCGGTTTCGAATCTTGCGTTGAGAACGAGAATGATGAATGGAAAAAAGAGAAACTTTTACAAAACTACGAAATGCAATGCCTGCCAAAGAATTAATGTTTTTTAATGCAATAAATGCAATGAGAAACAACAAAACAAACAAAAATTAAATTATATGCAACCAAAAAAAAATAAAAAACAAAAACCAAAAGCAACAACAACAACAACAAAAGTTCAATAAAGCCGTTCCAAATGATGAAACCAAAATGAAAACTAAGAACAAACAAAAAACAAGCATGACAAAAAACAAAAAACAAACAAAAAAATCAAAACTTGTTCGCAGAGTTTTTGCGTTTCCTTATATACAAGACAATTTATGAAAAGAAGAAGATAAACAACAGAAGCACGAGAACCACGAGAAACACTCTCTTTTTTTTTTGCAAGAAACGGTAAAGAGAATAACAAAATGTGAAGAATAACTATGTATGTATTTGTCGTGTACAAGACCATTTATTTGTATTAAACTAATAAAAATGAAGTGTTTATTGGTTTATTTTTTCAAATGAAAAGAACACCACCATTTTTATGCATTACATTATAAAAAGAAGCCACAAACAAATAAAATAAATTACAAAACCAAATAACAAAAAGCGTTTCTTTCTTGTCCTCTCAAATTTCATGACTTTGAATTTGAATTTAAATTTGAACTTGAAGCTTTCCCAGTGCCCAAAGCTCGAACGGCTGAAACTTGAAAGTTCTGCGCAAAGCTTCATATCGATGGCACAAAAGTATCGCACAAAAGCATCGATAGTGCGAAAAACAGCCACAAACAGATGTTCCCGTTGTTTTCTATTAGTTGGAATTATATTTCACTTTCAATTCATTTCTGACACGGCTCCGCACGAAGAGAGCCCCACGCGAGAACTCCCATTGGGACTTTTCGCTAGCATAAATTTAGATAATTTCCGTTGAATGTATCGCACAAAAGTATCGATATTGAGCATTTTGCCAACCAAAACAAACAGCAAAGATTATGGAAAAAAAAGCTGTCGACGTATCGATATTCAACATCCCCACAAAAAGGCGGTTCAGTCGCAAAAAAAAAGCAACTCGTAAAGCCAAAAGACCATTTCCGCATTTCCGCACAACACGAAATAGCAGTATTATTTTGACAATTACTCTTGTTTTTTTTTGAACGTGTATTTACATATATACCTGTGAAATAAATTGTGAGAGCATTTGAGCCAGCAGCATAATAATAATAATAATAATCTGAATATTAAGTGTGACAACATTTTGCACATTTTGACTTGCCGCTCGCCTGTCGCCATCCCGAAGGTTCCTTCAACGAGCAGAACACGAGCACGAGCAAGCAGAGCAAGAAGCAGTTTCCCCCTGCACGCACCGCCGCCGCCACACTCCAATCTGTGTGGGTACGCGTAAATTTCAAATTTCAAAAGAGAACCGACAAACCACCAGTGAGGCGGGACAGAGGAAGACGAACAGGAATAGGAATAGGCAAAACGCTAAGGAGAAAGGTCAGCCGAACAGGGAAGGAGAGGAGGAGTAGCATCTCCAGCATGCAGAGGAGCTATGCGGACGCTTTGAGCGCCAAGGGATATCGCACCTTTGGCTTTGACACAGATGTTGAAATGGACATGGACATGGGCCACGGTCTGCTCAGACGCATCGAGAAGCGCAAAGGCGGTGAGTGTTGTTGGTGTTCTTTTGCGAATGTGCGAATGTGTGCGAGAGTGTGAGTGCTAGTGTGTGATATGTATATGATGTGTGTGGTATGTGTTTTTTTTCTGTGTCTCTTTCACTCTTTGTGTGTGTGCATTGACTTTTGCGCTGTACTGTGTGTGTGTCTGTGTGAACCATAATTTACTGGTCATTGTCGCTGCTGCTGCTGCAGCAGAATAAAATATTTCAATGCTGACGTGCCCCGAGAGAAATGGTATGAGAAGAGGCCAACCAACACATACATATACCGATTTGGCCAAGCACAACCGCATAAGTGTGTGTGTGTGTGTCCCTCTGTGTGTGAGTTGTGCACTGTGGGGGGGTGTACATATATTGGTGTGTGTGTGTGCAATTACTGTAATCTGCTTGAAGCGGCGTGTCAGTAACTATGCATAAATTATCCTAGAGCATTATACTCGTACGCCGCCAATCCCTACTACTTTGATATCCCCGTGATGATGATGATGATAACGATGACGATGACGTTTTTCCCCTCCCATATATTATCTCTAAATTTTTCACTGTAACTGTGCATAAATTATCCCCCCTATATGGGGGAGTATGATCGTATGATTCGGGTTTCACGGGTTTTTCTTTGAAGTTTTTGGTCGTAAATTATGTTACAATGATTTTTATATATTTTAGGCACAATTCTGTAGAAGAGATTCACATCTCTTGAGAAATGTTTTATAGATAAAATTTCATTGGAAAAACATTTAATTTGATGATGCTATACCACCACTTATACTTATACCATTTTCTACCAACATTTTCGCGACAAATTGCATTCTAAATGCTGTTCAACGCTCCTACTTCTCATTCTACTTATTATTTTAGTGTTTTTTCTTGCGTTTTTAGCATATTAATTGTTAATTCAGCAAACAACAAGTCAATGGTAGGGAAAAACCAACACGAATAGCACAAATACGGCATGGCATGGCATACACTCCCCTGTCCCTTGTGTCAACAGAAGCAAGCCATTTAGAAAATTGGATGTGCATACATACATACATATGTCTTTATGTATTTACAAACATGAGGGCCTGTCATGCAAAGGGCATACACATATATTTGTGTATGTATGTTGGCACCTTTTTGGCCAATTAAACGCTCTTTGTTTGTATTTAGTCATCGCTGGCAGCCCGAGATCCACAACCCAAGGGCAAACTGAAACTAAAAAAAAACAGCCAAAACAACTTCATATTAATTGTGCAGTCCCCCGGGTCCCGGGTTCTTGTAATCTTATCTAATGCATGGAACCGCGGGGCAAGTTTATTGTTTGCCCAGCTGAATTTATGGATGCTTGAAATACACGTGGCCTCCCAGTGGTTCCCATCTCTCTCTCCTTGTTGCTGCCACTACCCCCCAAAAAAAAAAGAACTTTCTGTATTGTTTCAGCGGGTGTTTGCCCAATTGTCTCAGTTTAACAAACTAATAAAACTGTCACTCTATTGAGTGATATATAGCCATGTCTCCATCAATCAAAGTGTTTTTTTTATCTCTGTAATATTGAAGGTATTAAAGAGATGGAGGATGGTTTGAAAAATCGATAGCATATCATATTAATGTTAGATATTCCTACCTAAATCTTACAACATTCTCTCTTCGCATAGTTTGGAATATATTTATTTTCCTATCTCTACTGTTTGCTTTGTTCTGTTGTCTTCTCTGTTATCAGCCCACTCCAATATTCCGTTGACATTCTTATCAATGGACTTATTAATAGCTACACAATGAAAACAAATTCAATTTCAAGTATTATTCCATAATTGGTGCTCCCACAATGCTCGTGGGAAATTGCTCTATCCATTGTTCCCTTAATCTGTCATCTAGTATCTTCTAAGAGCATACAAGTTGGGGTCCAATGTGCATGAGAAATGTGGGCCCCCCCTCCCCCGGTATCGTTTGGCAAGGCGGAGAGATATGGTTTAGGGGTATAGAATGCTCATTAGAAGCAGCTGGCTTTTGTCAGTCGTATAGACATAGGTCAGTGTTTTCCAATTAGAAACAAATAAAGAAAGAGTGAGAGAGAGAGAGTGTGGGAACATTGGCGCGATTCACCGTTACACCTTCCCCTACCCCTCTACCCTCTCTCTGCCTGCCTAAGCTTCTAAATGATTTATTTGTAGGTTTCCGTTCTGCATGCTCTCTTCTTTTTCTTTGACTTGTCTCTCTTTGCCGGCGGCGGGCGGCTCTCTTCTGCTTTCGTTCTTACTGTCTCTGGGCGCCGCGCTCTCTACTCACTGCAGCAGCAGTTATTCATGCGGAAACAACTCTCTTGTTATTATTATTATATTATATGTACAATATATCATATTGCGCTGGATAAAAAACTGACTCTGAAAAATCAGTATATTCCGCGGAGTCGAGACGCAAGCAAACAAACGGCTATGCGGAGGTTCCCCATGGGCTATAGAGAGTTACGCAAGGCCCCAGGCTCAGGCTAGGCGGCAAAAGTTCTGACAGTTTTTCATGAAAATCAATTGTAAATCCGGCAAACGGGCAAAGTGCCCAGAGGGCACTCGAGAGTGCCAAAGGAGAAGGAAGAGGGTGAGGAGAAGCAGACCCCCACCCCAACGCAGCAATTAATAAGTTCGCAATTCGTTCAATAAACAAAACAAAAACACAGAGAACGTTGCCAAAAAACATTATAAGCAGCAAAATCGAATAATAAATTAAAGCGTATACGAGATAAGCAGACAGATATATGTACATATGTATGTGTTGCTATATCTATAATGCTTCTCATATGTATATATTACATATATATAATATGTATATTGTGCTGACAAATAAGGCAAACGAACGAACTCATCGACTGCGATGACTTGCAGTTGTTTGCCTCCGGCCACCCCGCCGTATTGTTGATCCACGAAAAAAGTTGAATAAACCGATTTACTTATGAAGCTATCAGCCCGAAATACACACATCCAAGCTATTAGCAGCTGAACGCTAAACCCCAGGCCCTCCCATTTAGACAGACCATTTAGCCGGTTATTGTCCCTAAACGTTGCTAACTGACGACTCTGGGCGAGCCTCTCCCTAAAATGAAAGGAAAATAACCAGAACTACATAGCAATTGCAGTCAGTCATAGAGACATCATCGATAGGTGCTACAACATAGATACTTATCGGCGACCTTGAATATCGATCGATCAATACTATATTTAGATTGTGGAAGTTTCCTCTAACTTTGCACTGCAAAAGCATTAATTGGAATCTAAAGATTGTGGAATCTATATGCAACACAAGTAAATAAATACATACATACATATGTATGTATATAGCTACATTTAATGTAGAAACATCATCGATAGGTGCTACATCATAGATGCAAGATAGATACTTATCGGCGACCTTGAATATCGATCGATCAATACTATATTTAGATTGTGGAAGTTTCCTCTAACTTTGCACTGCAAAAGCATTAATTGGAATCTAAAGATTGTGGAATCTACATATATGCAACACAAGTAAATAAATACATACATATGTATATAGCTACATTTAATGCAGTTTTTGTTTGTCCAAAAAATTATTTATAATTAGCGAGGAGAGCTTTTCCTTTTTCGGTTTGGTTCGTGAAAGCTCTCTCGCTATCGAAAAACTAACTTTTTACCCAGTGTATAAACTTTGGATGAAAAGATCTACATAGTATGTACATGTACGTGTGTATGTGGCAGAGAGAGAGAGAGAGGTGCAAACAAGTGGATCAAGGCAGAGTCAGACAAAAGGCCAGAAAGTCACAGGGGAAACAAGCGACGGCGCGTACATACTCGTACTCGGCCAAGAAGATCTGTGAGAACTGCGTCAAATAGAATTTCGATCTAAATTGTCTCGCGCCACTGTCTCCTCCCACTTGGCAGATGCCAACGGCGACTAACAAGGTGCAGACGTTGTCAACGTTGTGTCCCCCCAGGGAAAGTGCTCTAATCAGTTTTGTGAAATTCCCAGGACGGGGCGGCATTGCTAAAACAGCTGTCACAATTCATACATCAATTCCGAGCTGGAAATACAACCAAAATTCAAAACAGCTAAATCAAAACAAACCAAATATAGTTTCAAAACTTTCGATAATCAAAATAAGATAACGCCAATCGCTTTGCATTCAACCGTGGAAAGTGCGCAGCAGCAGCAGCAGCAGAGTTTTTTGTAACTCTGTACGAAACGGGACCGGAGAGTCCTATATATTGGTGTTAGTGCTGGTGCTGGTGCTGCAGCCAACTGCTGTGGGTGCGTGCGTCGTGCGTTGAACCGCAGTCAGCGGCGCTGCACAAGATGTCGTACCGTGGCGTGCTGAGCACCTCGTCCACCTCCTCGGCGAGCACCAACCAGGACACCGACGGCTTCGATGACTCGATCATAGCCCATCCCCAGGAGCCGACCGCCCAGCCGCATCTGCATCGGCAGAAGAGCACGGGCGCCACTACTAAAGTACCGACAGCCATTAGCACTGTGCATGGTAGTCGACCGACTCATTATTGTGGCTGTAAGTGAAATTCTCATATCTCGTAGCTCACATTCCCCTTCCCCTATTACTCTTAGCCTGTGCACCCGTGACGGCAAAGTGCAGGCACTCACACATGCATAGAAATATCTCTAGTATTTGCGCTCTCTTGCATTTCGCACTCTCTTTCGCTCTGTCTATGCAGCAGCGGCAGTAAAGAAGGCAAGCTAAAAGGCACCTTGCTCTCACTCTTGCACGCAGTTAAACTGCAACACTGCGCTACACAAGAGAGAAACAAAGAGCTCTGGTGTCATCGTTTATATCATCACTTGCATTTCGCTCTCTCTCATTTGAAGCGCAAGCCATGCTGTTCAGTGTTACGTTCAATGTTACGCTCTTCGCTGCACACCCCCTCTCTCTACAGTTAACACTTGCTCTCTCGCACACGCAGTCCAAGTGCAGCACTGTGCTACACAAACAATTAGCTTTGGCATTTCTTTATATGATTTTCACTTTCTGTTCCAAGGCGGCCGGCCTTCACCTTAACTATGCTGATCAGTGTACCGCAAGCAGATTGTTGTTCGTTCAGTCGCCGCATCTCTTTTCACTCATCTCTTTCTCTTCACTTAATCTCGCATCGGCGCGCGGTCGTCATTTGCCGTTGTCTTGTGGGTCGTTGCGCGGGTTGACTTCGGTTCCACTAACCTACATAAATATATATGTATGTATGTGTATGTGTGCATACATACTTACATATGTTCGTTTATGCTTAGGGTAGTGTATTGGCTTCCACTTAATCGCTGGACTCAGAGAGCTTTGTTTAAAATATATATTTTATATTTTTATTGTTTTTCTTCTTTTGTTGCTATCTCCACGTTTGCTATCTCCTCTGCCGCTACCTTCTATTCGTATTTGCGCTTTTCATATTTTTTTGGGAATTCTGATACCCATATGATACCCTTACTTTAGACAAAATATTTGCAAAGTAATTAGTCTTTAGAGGCACCTTACATTTAGTTAGCATTAAGTTCATACACTCTTGATAAATATCAGAGTATATCTTTCATTAAATCTGTTAAAGAAGAGCTGTTATAATGTTAGATAATAAAAACTCATATATTTCTATGAATCTGTTAGGGTATTAAATGCTTCGTTACACGAAGCTTGAATACATTTCTTGTTTTGTGTTTGCCAATTTGTAATTGTGCATCGCATCGAGTGGTGGCCGGTGGCCTGCCTGCCTGCCTGTCGATCGATCGATGATGATGTTGTTCGAGTCTTGTCTCCCGCTGGAAATCTCAAATCTTTGCGGCTCATTGAAGCGCCAACTCTCGCTCAAGTTACAAGCTCTTAAAACGTTTCGTCGATCGCATTTTGAATGAACTTTAATCGCATGGACAGTGCCCATCGCCTGCGGGTGGATGTACGGCTCTTTGGGGGCAATGTCATGGGTTACGAGACAGACATTGACACCACCGACACGCCCAACTGCACAACGCCTCTTTGTAGGTGCCACAGATAACACTATACTATATATTTATCATACTAATCTAGCTATCTCCATCTACCGATTACTCAGCTAATCCATATTGTCTGTTCTCCACTTGCAGGTGATCTGACCGACTCGCCAGTGGAAGAAAAGGCTGTCGCTGTCGCTGTCGATGCTGCTGACGTTGAACTAACCAACGAGATCTCGGCTCCATATGAAGTGCCACAGTTTCCCATTGAACAGATCGAGAAAAAGCTGCAGGTCCAACGTCAGCTCAATGAAAAGTGAGTGAGATCCATCCCCAAAGACTTTTAGGCATGTCCAACCAATAGAGACATGCGGCGTCATGCACAGGCAATTTATGTTGTTTTTGCCATTCATTGACATTCTCTTTTGCCTCATTCGCTTGTGCGTGTCGAGCCTAAACTCTTAAATTCAAATCTTTAGCTATAGTTCTCGGATCAATTCCAAGGGACTAATCTGATCTACATGTTCATGATCAGTGAGTGGCCCGTCGATTCTCACTCAAATTGATGTTTGTACATCTCTCGAGCATGTCTGAGATTAGGCATTGATCTCGTGATTAGGGCTTATCAATCCTATTTATAGATGGGATGTTTTTTGCCACTTGGCCTGGCCTGGCCTGGCCAGTATCGTTTCCCTTTAGCTTGGCATCAGGTTTAGTAGTGTGACGGCATTCTCACAGCTCGGAAATTTTCCTGCCCCCATCAATAGCGTCGTAATGAAGCCGCAGCAACATCGATGTGCACGCGTTGCAATTATCAGGTGCACCAGTGTTTTTTTGGGGCAGGTAGCTGGGCGTGTGGCTAATCCCAGACCAAGTCTGGAAATGGAACGCAGGTGCGACGCTGAACACGTTTTGATTTTGAATAGAAGTGCATTAGGCAGCGACCACGACGAGCAACAACGACCACGACCTCAGGGTAGTCGTAGCCACCATCGATGGCAGCAGGGCTTATGCCATAACGAACCACCACCAACCATCACCACCGGATAGCCAGACAGGCAGACAAGCCAGACAAGCCAGACAAGCCAGACAAGCCAACAAGCCAAACAGGGCGAACAGGGAGGATGGGGGGTGGGGACTGCTGCCACCAATTTGGGTTTCAGTTTTTGGATGCCGTCACTTTCAGTACAACTTGTGCATCCATATGACTTGGACAGAACGCGTCTACGCCTCGAATCCAATCAACCAGAGAAGCGCGCACCGCGCGCACCTTGGCCAAGAAATTGTCCAACCAACCAACCAACCAGCCAGCTACGGGGACGGACGACCTACGCTGACATTGAGCACTCATTAGACTTGATAGCCTTTTCTTCCTGCCATGCCATGCCATGCCCCGCCCTGGCTGGCACTCCACTTCACACACACAAACCCTAAAAAACTTATCGTTGTTGTTCGTGTGGCACGCCAGGCGCCAAAAATTATTGCACAGCAACACCAAAGCATAAAAGAAAAGGGGAACAACAAGGAAAAACTTACCAAAACTTGCACTGGCACTTGAAGTTTTCACTTTATTGTTAAAAGCGAATCCCCCGTCAAAATTGGGCACGCCAAGAACCCAGGCCTAGAACCCAGGCCCAAAGAAAGTTTTCGCTTAAAATATTGAAACTTAAAGGTGACATGGAAGGTGACTGACTGACTAGGTTGCAGACTACAGGCAGAAAATAAAACATTTTTCGCTATGATAATCGCAGGACATTTGCCAGAATTAATTTGTATTCTGACCTCCATTGAGGCACACGCAATTGGGCTAGAATTTTAGAAGGGGAATAGGACTAGCATAGAGTAGAGCTGGGCTGGTTGGACTGGGTGCGTGCCGCCGCTCTCTCTCTTCATAAATCAATTGGTCAATCGATCATATCAGAGACGGGGCACTGGAGGCGCGCTCCTCCGAACTTCCTGGCTGCTGCTCTGCCATTTCTCGTAGGACTCCACTGGGTGCAGGATGTCGTTCGCGGATGATAGCTATAGCTTTGGTCGCTGCTACGAGTACCAGCCAGAGGATGAGAAATGGTCAGCGGATAGGACAAACCAACAGCAAAATATCCATCTCTCTTAGCGAAATAAATAAATCAATTTGAATATCTTTGCAGGCAAGGTGGAACACGTCCGCCGGTGGTGCCACCCGTGCAGGTCATTCAGGGTGGCTCGATAAGCAGCAACGAGGGCAACGACTCCACCGCGGACTCGATGAAGAACGATGCGGACATCAACTTTCAGCGTGTGTCCATATCGGGGGAGGATACCAGCGGTGTGCCGCTGGAGGATCTGGAGCGGGCCTCCACACTGTTGATCGAGGCACTGCGCCTGCGCAGCCATTACATGGCCATGTCCGATCAGTCCTTCCCCTCGACAACGGCACGTTTTCTCAAGACGGTGCGCCTCAAGGATCGCATCGATAATGTGCCCGTGAAGGCGGTGTCCGGTAAGTCGAGCTCTCAATTTTCCTCCGCGCACTGCCAAGAAGGAGGTTCCAGGTTCCAGGTTCCGTCTTTCACCTTTGTACAGAGAGGCACCAGCGCGCAGACAGTGTATATATCTATCGAGTGTCGATGTTGTATAAGCCTATTCGTAAATATTTCAGTGTCAGTGTTGTGTGATGCACCACCCCAATCCATCAATCGATCAATCAATCAATCAATCTTCCAGTTGTATAATACAAGCCCATAATGTTGTTGTATGTTTTGTTGCGACTGTACTATACGCGACGGGGGCGACAACCCTGCCTGCAAACCGCCTGCTAGCATTAGTATCAGCCTCAGGCCGCCCGCTCTCTTGTCTTGCGTCTCTTGTCTTGTGTGTGTATTGTCCTCCATTTCAGTTAGAAAGTTTATTTCTCCCCCCCTCCCAGCCCCAGCCCCCTCCACCTATGTATATGTTTTGAATGCCTCTCTTTAGCGTTGATTTTCTTTTCATTTCTTTCGTATCGACTATTTATTTCTCTCTATATATTTTTTTCCCATTATTTCTTATAGACATCATACGCAATATGAGTGTAACGTCCAGACCAGGTAATGCGTGCGCACCATCCCCGCACCCGCACCCCCGAGTCCACAGTCCAAGTCCCACAAGTCACACACCAATAACCAATGTTGCCCCCTGTTACTCCTTACTCCAGTTACTGTTTCTCTTTAGTTGCTTTGCCCTTTGCAATGATTTTGTTCTTGCTTTTTTTGTGTAATTCTAAACTGCAAAACATAACTGTTAACTGTTGTGCTACTACTGCTGTCTCGCTCACTCCAGCTTAAGCTTCAACTCTCCAGTCCAAAGCTAAACACTTTGTTTTCACCGCAGCAGCGAGCTTTTAGTCAGGCAAGCACACGAAAACACACACACACATGGCCGCCACTCCACACTAGCATGAGAGAAAGAGAGAGAGAGCGAGTTTCATTCCCATCAAATAAAGATCTTCCGTTCTTTTTGACAGCCAAACAAATACGTATGTATGTATGCAAGTGTGTGTAGGTGAAGCAATTTTCTTAGAGTTAGAGCAAAGCTTTGTCTCGCGCAGACACGCTCTCACTTTGCTCTGTAGCATGATGCAATTCTACAAGGTGATCCCATCCCAGAGCACGAACTCTTTTCGTGGCCTATTTGGCTTAGTTCAGAAAACAAAACAAAACAAAACAACTTCTGTATATCTTTCTCTGTCTCTGCCTCTCTTATCAGACATGGCGTCAAAGTTCTCTCAGTAGTGCGAGCGAAAAATAAGCCCCGGATAACTTACGGATAGGATCACCTTGTGTATGATTTCATCATGCTCTGTAGTCTCGCTTGCTAGCTCACTCGCTGTTCCGCTTCTTCTCTCTCTCTCTCTGTCACTCGCACGTTGTTCCGCTTTGCCCGCTCGCTTGTTGTTCCGCTTCTTCTCTCTCTCACTCGCTCGCTGCTTCGCTTCTTCTCTCTCTCTGACTCGCTCGCTGCTCCGCTTCTACACTCTCACTCGCTCGCTGCTCCGCTTCTTCTCTCTCGCTCGCTCGCTCGCTCGCTGTCTCCACTCAGTTGATTGACTCTCCGCCGAACCATCGAAAGCCTTGTACAAAAGGAAAGACCAACAACCACCGCTCAACGTTGATCACTTACGTAGAACCCCCTAGATACTAGATACTAGATACTTACACAACATCATGCAGAGAATTCGCACGTAAACCCGTTTGTGTGTGTGCATAACTGTAGATTCTAGTGTTAACTAATATATACCGCCTGCCCCCAAATATGCCCCAATGAACGAACGAACGTCTCTGCAACTAACTGAAACTCTTATTTTCAAATCGCGAAAAACAACCACACACGCGCACACACCACACACACACAATCAGATCTCCATGTGAAGGCATCACAGCCGAAGGTAACGAATCCGTGGAACGTAGAATTTCCGCCAGACGAGACATACGTGATTAAGCCCCTCAATGGCGTCTTTCATGTCTACGAGGATGAGGTAAGAAAGAGATCAATCAACCAACTGATCAGCAAAACTGTGCCCCTAAACGAATCTTTGTTTTGATTTTTACAGGAGCAAACGAAGGAGCTGAAGTTTGTGTATCCGGACATGAGTCAGTTCGTCAACGACATGCAGGTCATGTGCAATATGATTGCCGATGGGCCGCTGTAAGTACCAATTGACCGGGAATTGCCATAATTGATCTTCATTAAGTAATCTTTGCATTCGTTTTTTGGTAGAAAATCATTTTGCTATCGCCGCCTTTGCTACTTGTCGTCCAAGTATCAGATGCATGTGCTGCTGAACGAACTGCGTGAGCTGGCCGCCCAGAAGGCGGTGCCACATCGGGACTTTTACAACACAAGGAAGGTGGATACCCACATACATGCCGCCTCCTGCATGAATCAGAAGCACCTGCTGCGTTTCATCAAGAAGACGCTGAAGAACAGTGCCAATGAGGTGGTCACCTGCACCAATGGCCAGCCGATGACGCTGGCCCAGGTGTTTCAATCAATGAATCTGACCACATACGATCTAACCGTCGATATGCTGGACGTCCATGCCGATCGCAATACGTTCCATCGCTTCGACAAGTTCAATTCAAAGTACAATCCCATTGGCGAGTCACGTTTGAGGGAGGTGTTCCTCAAGACGGATAACTTCTTGAATGGCAAATACTTTGCACAAATTATAAAGGTTCGTATGGGGAAAGAAAGGGTGCGCAAGGAACTCCTTTTTTTCTATATTTGATTTGATTCTTCTCCAACTAGGAAGTGGCATTCGATTTGGAGGAGTCGAAATATCAGAATGCCGAGCTACGTCTCTCGATCTATGGCAAGTCACCGGATGAGTGGAACAAGCTGGCCAAGTGGGCCATCGACAATGATGTGTACAGCTCGAATATACGCTGGCTGATCCAGATACCGCGACTGTTCGACATCTTCAAGTCGAACAAAATGATGAAGTCATTCCAGGAGATATTGAACAACATATTCCTGCCGCTCTTCCAGGCCACAAACAAGCCCAGCGAGCATCCCGATTTGCATCGCTTCCTACAGTATGTGATTGGCTTTGACTCTGTCGATGATGAGTCCAAGCCCGAGAATCCGCTCTTCGATAACGATGTGCCCCGGCCCGAGGAATGGACCTATGAGGAGAATCCACCCTATGCCTACTATATCTACTATATGTATGCCAATATGACGGTGCTGAATAAGTTTAGACAGTGAGTGTAGAAGACACACTCAGTTCTTTCCATTTCAAACGTTTCCGATTGCTTTCAGAACACGCGGCATGAACACTTTTGTGCTGCGTCCCCATTGCGGTGAGGCTGGACCCGTACAGCATTTGGTCTGTGGCTTTCTCATGGCCGAGAACATCTCCCATGGGCTGCTGCTGCGCAAGGTGCCTGTCCTGCAGTATCTGTACTATCTGACGCAGATTGGCATTGCCATGTCGCCGCTATCGAACAATTCGCTGTTCCTCAACTATCATCGCAATCCATTGCCGGAATATCTGGCCCGCGGCCTGATCATCTCTTTATCGACAGACGATCCCTTGCAGTTTCACTTTACCAAGGTAAGAGATGAGGCAACGCAGCAACCAAACAACCTCTAACCTCTCAAACTAATAGGAACCCCTCATGGAGGAATACAGCATTGCGGCACAGGTGTGGAAGCTCAGCTCCTGCGACATGTGCGAGCTGGCCAGAAACAGTGTCATGATGAGCGGATTTACACACAATGTGAGTGCGCTGCCCCACACTATAAGCTTTAATTGAACTAAAAACGAAACTCTTTCCACTGTTTCAGACCAAACAGCAGTGGCTGGGACCGCACTACTATGAGGATGGGATAATGGGCAATGACATAACCCGCACCAATGTGCCCGAAATTCGTGTCGCCTATCGTTACGAGACCCTGCTGGATGAACTCTCAAATATATTCAAGGTGAATCAGACATGCGGCTCCCTTAGTGAGCATTCGTAAGTCTTGTGCATTCACCGCAACCCCAAAATAGCCTGCTCCTATATATATACATATAGACAGATTTAAATAGAATATATTATATTCAACAAATATATTTCATAATAATTATAATAACGATAATAATATATTTCGATTCTGTACTAACCAAATTGTAAGCGCGCGGCAGACCAAAATTTCAAAAAATATACAAAATATATACCCATACTTGGCTAAAACATATATATATTTATAGCTAATCTATTCAAATAACGAAGAGTTTTTGATTATTCTAAAATATAAAGGCAATGATGGGTTCGGTTTGAAATTTAAATTGTTATCGTTGAGCGCGCAAATGGTTTGCCATTCACAACGATTTCCAGTGAGCTGCCAGCCTGTTAAATTACACATTTGAAGAACTACAAGTTCAGAAAAAAGAACTACAAGTTCAGAAAAAGAACTAAAAAATCAGAAAAATAGTTTCATTTTTTCCTCGATTTTTTACTTGCACATTTATCGTGTATGGTCATACCTGCCTGTCAGACGGTATATTTGATCGGCAAGTCCGCGGTCACACTGCCCCTTCCCCCGCGACAATTCCGACAAAGAAAATGCTGAAAATCGCTGAACAAAGTAAATGAAAAATCAAATTTCTGATTGACATTCAGCCCCAAGCAGTTAGCAGAGTGGAATATAACTGGCCAAAGCCGTTAGATTCCATTTGGGGTGGCGTCGTCCACTCCCCCCCCCTGGAGAGTGAGAGTGAGAGAGAAAGAGCGTAGTGTGTGAGAGAGAGTAAGCGGGGACGATAATGACCACCCAGAGAACGCAACGAAATGCCACCAGCGCCTCCTCCACGGAGTCCGACTACGAGACGCTAATGCAGCGTCTACATATCGGTTCTGCTGGGGGTGGGGGTGGGGGCGGCATGCGTGGCTACCAACGTTCGCCGGGTGCCATCGAGAACTTCATCCACGATGGACAGCAGCAGATGCATCATCAGCACCATCATCACCAACAACAGCAGCAGGCGGCTCACGACTACAAGCTGTATGAGCGTGGCAACATCATAGCCGCCTCCAAATACGCCACGCCCAAGCCCGTCGAGCAGCTGATCAACAATGGGGGCGGCGGCGGCAGCCCACAAATCTATGCACCCACCGCCCAGGTGCTGGGCCAGCGGATCGCACCACAGAAGCACTCGCCCGTGTACGAGAATCTCGAGTTCTACGGCCAGTTCGACTCGAATCACAAACGCGCCCAGCCCCAGAGCCCGGGCAGCCGGCAGAGCGCCATGCTGAACGATTATCTGCTAATGCAGCCAATTGGCGGCGGACGATTTGCCCATACGCCCGTGCCCGTGCCCGAGACGGTGGCGGTGTCGCTGGCTGCTGCTGCCCGCGAGCCTCTCGAGGAGATGGTGGCGCCCATATACGAGAACATCATACCACATTCGGGACAGCGCGCTCAGCCGCAGGCGTCCCCGGCTACGGCGACCATGTACCAGGAAATGCCGGGCAATGTGGCCACCGCAACGTCATCCGCTGGCCTGGATCTCATGGCGCTGCTCTCGTCGCCGATGCACCAGCGCAGCATAAGCGGCACAAACAACAACAGCCTCGGCTCGCCGACCCAACGGTATAGGAATCTATCGCTGCCCAGCCACTTGAGTCCCGTGCCACCCGTGCCCACATCCTCCACGTCGCCGTCCCCCCTGCCGATGTCCGTGTCCAAGCTGCAGCAGCATACGCCCATCAAGCAGCAGCACATGCCACCGCCACAGGGGCCAGGAGCTGGCGGGCATGGTGCTGGGGGCGGCATCAATGTGTCCGTGAATCCCAACTACATTGAGGATATCAACAGCTCGGACTACGTGTGCATGACGGCCAATCTGCATCGCAATACAATGGCAATGGCAGTGACTGGCAGAGCAGCAGCAGCACCGCTGGCAGCAGCAGCAGCAGGCGCAATGCCACAGCGAGCCGTCCAGGAGACACCAACAGGAGGAGGAGCACCAGGAGCAGGAGGAGGAGCAGCTGCAATAGCATCACTGCGTGCCACACCCATTGCGATGTCAGCACCCTTGGCGGTGGCCACATCGCCCACGCCCTCGCAGGGCAGCACAGGTAACCCCCCGCTCACCCCCTAGCTAGCTAGCATATAATCCACACAGAATGGTTACCATTTGTATAAGAGAGAGAGTCTAATAACATCCTTTGCATTATGCTTACCTTCCCCTTACTAAATGCTTGCCACACACGCAGCGGTCAATGCCGCCTTGCGACCCAGAAAAGGTACGAGAGAAGAGAAGTGGGGTTCTCTGGGGTTTCGGGTTAACTCGTTGTCTTCGTGCCTTAGCTCAAGCATTTGGGATTCCTTAGTGCAACATCCAAAGGCTTAAGCAAAAGACACACCACGAGACAGACAGAGAGAGAGAGAGAAAGAGATCGAGTGAAGCGTGAATGTAATCCTTAAATTTGATGTACAGGTCTAACCAAGAATCTGCTGCCGTATAGCGTGACACCGCCGCGTCCGGCTGGTCCGACCGAAGCGCAGCGTAAAATCGAGGAGCTCACACGCCAGCTGGAGGAGGAGATTGAGCAAAGCGAAGAGCATGGCGAATATTTTGGTAAGCGCAAAAAGATATAGTCAAAGTCTGCTGCAAATAAACATGGGATATCCTCTCCCTCTCTTAGGCATTTGTC
This sequence comes from Drosophila bifasciata, assembly GCA_009664405.1. Classification (NCBI taxonomy): domain Eukaryota; kingdom Metazoa; phylum Arthropoda; class Insecta; order Diptera; family Drosophilidae; genus Drosophila; species Drosophila bifasciata. Next base: position 36,110,205 of record CM019041.1, read on the forward strand.
ACACCTGTGGCGAGAAGGTGAAGGGTGCCGGTCAGGCCTGCCAGGCCATGGGTAATCTGTATCACACCAATTGCTTCATTTGCTGCTCCTGCGGCCGGGCGCTGCGTGGCAAGGCCTTCTATAATGTGCATGGACGTGTCTACTGCGAGGAGGATTATATGGTACGCGGCAGCGCCATTACTTTCCCTTCCCCCCTTGATTAACTCTTGACTCTCTGCCCCCTTTGCAGTATTCGGGCTTCCAGCAGACGGCAGAAAAGTGCGCCATTTGTGGGCATTTAATTATGGAAATGGTTAGTACCCCCGCACCCCACTATCTGCCACTCATTTTCGCAACTCTCTCTCTGTCTCTCTTTTGCCTTTGGTAGATCTTGCAGGCCATGGGCAAGTCATATCATCCGGGCTGCTTCCGTTGCTGCGTCTGCAACGAGTGCCTCGACGGTGTGCCCTTCACCGTGGATGTGGATCATAAGATCTACTGCGTCAACGATTATCATCGCATGTTTGCACCCAAATGCGCCAGCTGTGGCAAGGGTAACTAACTAACTAACTAACACCCAAGACTCCGGCTACTTATACGCTTTCTCTCTCTTTGTTTGGCCAGGCATCACACCCGTTGAGGGCACCGATGAGACCGTACGTGTGGTGTCCATGGACAAGGACTTCCATGTGGACTGCTACATATGCGAGGAGTGTGGCATGCAGCTGACGGATGAGCCGGATAAGCGCTGCTATCCGTTGGATGGCCGCCTCCTATGCCGTGGCTGTCATCTGCAGCGTCTGGCCCTGCAATCATCACCGCACACACGCCACCAGGAGCCAGTGTGTGCCTCCTATCAGTATATGGGCTAAAGCCCTGCCTCCTGCCTGCCTGTCTGCGCTGCCTGCTGCCCGCCTGCATCCAACTACTGACTGAGAGAGCGAACAAAAATTCCAATTCCAATTTCAAAATATTATCTTAAATGAAAAGACAAACAACAAATGCATTTATACGAAAGGATTTGGATCTGTCTTTGCTTTTTCTTGTGTGTGTTTCTGTTTCCTTTAATGCATGAGAATCTCCAGCTGAACGAGACGCTTATTGATGGTCATGGGCATGCGATAGGGCACCGTGGCGGCCATATTTGTGAGTGCCTTGGCCTTGGTACGCAGATGGCGCAGAGAGCCTTCCTTGTTGCTGTTCTTCCACTCATCCGTTTGGGTGGTGTCGCGGCTGCGAAGGGAGCAGGGGCTGCCGCTGCCGGTGCCGTCAAGGCCACCCTTTAGCTGCACATACTCCTCGTAGACGAGCTCCATGGCGGCCAGCAGTATGTCGGGCAGCACCTTGGCCACCTCCGGGCCGAGACGCTTCAGATGGGCCACACACTCGTCCACCTCCGAGCAGTTGTTGGGCGTTATGCGATAGTTGGCCAGCACCTTGGTGGCCAGCTTAGCATCCTTGTTGTGGTAATGATCGAAGAAGATGAGCAGCTGCGTCAGCATTGTGTATGTGGCCAGCACATGCGGCTTCACATCAACGCGCGTCAGCGCACACCGCCTATCCAGCTCATCGATAATCCCGCACAAACGATTCCGCACGCTCGACACTGACGGCGGCTGATGGACCACCTGCGACAGCAAGGCGCACACCAGACGCATCACCTTGTCCAGCTGCCCCCCAATGAAGTACAGCCTGATGGCTGCCTCATAGTTGCTGCGATGGGCCAGCTCATCGCCCACCATGCCAGCGAGCGTGTAATTGTCAAAGTCCATCGTTTGGAACTGGGCAAAGATGCCGCTGCAAAAAGAGCAAATAGATAAAATCTCAACTGAAATCCATCCAGGTGGATGGTAGGGTGCCTTACATCTGTTCTTGTTCATCATTTTCGTAGCCAAAGATCAGGTCAGTCATATCCTGGTCACAGTTCTCGACAAGCAAATCGCTGACACAGCTGAGCATCAGGCTGATGCCGTCGTCGTCCTTGAAGTGCCGCAACAGGAAGTAATACTGCAGCGCATCGCTGGTGTTTGTGAGCTCAAAGCGCTTGGCATAGGCCACCAGCAGGCGCACCAAATTCAGACGCTTCATGGGCTTCGGATCCTCGGGATTGACGCTCAACAGCGGCGCATGCATGGAGCTCGGTGTGCCCAGCATGTGTATCTCGTTCAGGGCAATGGCCATGTGCACGGCGTGCGGACGATTCGCCTCGGTGCGGGCCAGAAACTCAATGGCCGACTCAAATTGGCCCGTTATGACGAGCACACTGAAGTAGAGGGGCGGCTTCTCGCGCGCATTGAAATAGTTCTCGCCGTACTTCTCCAGAATGAGGCTCTGCAGGCCGCTGTAGGTGAGCTGTTCGATGTTGTACTCGCGATCGCCGTTCTGTCGCAAAATGGAGAGCTGCATCCACAGGAAGTCATCGATGCTGCGCATCACTTCCTGATGGCAATTCTGTGGATCGCAGGCCAGCACAAAGGCATACACCTATAGAAGAAAGATGATTAGGAATGGAATATGGCATGGGGATTGGGGATTGGGGGACCTACCGCCTTCTTGTAGGGATCGGTGCAGCTGCGCAAATTACTATTGTACTCCAGCTTGAGGAAACCCTCGAGCCGGGCATAGGCTTCACCCTCGGTGCCGTCCCTCATCATGACCAGCAGACTGTACAGATCCCTGCAGACGCCTGCCTTCTGCAGGAACAAACAGGCCGCACCCAGATCGCCGCAACGCAGACTGTAATAGACGAGCGCCCACAGCGGACGAAAGTTGTCGATGTCCAGCAGGCCGACCCGAGTGGACGGATGCCTGAAGGTGACGCCCACAAACGCGTTGACCGTGTTATAGAGGCTGGGTATGCCGCCGCGCTCGGCCAGCACACGATTCTCAACGATGACCGTGTTCATGTAGAGCTTGTAGCGTCCCTCCAGGTAGGCGCGTGCCTGCTGGACAAACTTCTGGTTGTCGAGGCGCGCCTTGATGGGATCCACGCTGCGTGCAAGCGGCACATTCTCGGCCATGAACTGCAGCACGTTCCACATGTCGGCGACCTCCGGGTTATCGAACTGTTTCGCCGCCAGCTTGGCGAACGTTTCCAGCAGGTTGGGGCGATGCCCTCGCTGGATTTGCGACTGATTGTACTCGGCTATCTGCTGGGCATACAGCTCCTCCGTGCGATTCAATAGGGAGCCTGGCGTTGGGTTTTCGGCCAGAGTTGTGGACACCGTTTGACCCTGCACATCGGGAAATTCATCCTGTTTGGGCCCGACCAGGGCATTCAGCAGGCACTCCTTCTCCGCACCCCACTCGGCGTAGATGCGGCGCCACTTTTGTCTCTCCACCGATGCGAAAATCTGCAAAAAGGTGCAGATGCTCAGCATGACAGAAAATTCTGTGAAAATTTATGACTTCTTACCCCACGATTGGTCTCTTCAACCAGCGACAGTATGGCGTTTTCGCGCTCGTTCTTCAAATAGGCACGCACATTGGTGTCCGAGACGGGGTCCAGCGGCTCGAAGGTCTGCCGCGCGCTCAGCGACTCGAGCTTCTGCGTTAACTTTGGCAGATCCACGCCCTTGGAGCCGAGCAGCATGTGCCTGGGGGTGGAACCCGGTAAAGGATGAACAATTTAGTACTCCATGGAGTTGCTATTCGTAGTGGTAGTGTGACACTTACGCTTGCAGATCGCGTGTTCCTGTGAGGGTCACACGGGAGTGAAGATCCTGTGTGGCCTGCAATACTTGTGAAATGGTGCGATCGACGCGCGGCATATCGTCGTCCATTTTGCTGTCATTTGTGAGGTGCTGCGCCTGCCGCAGTAGGTTCCCTAGTTCCATGTTCTAACGCTTTTCGAATTCGAACAAACACAATTAATATACAAACAAAATGCAAAAGGTGGTGCCGGTGAGGGAATTTCTAATAGCGATGACACCTCACGCACAAATCAGAGCTGCATTTACCCGCCAAACTGACATGCATGTATGGGAATATGCCTATCGATAATGATGCTTATTCGTATTCACTCTGCCGGAGCTGTCGCTATAAATTGGTTTAATAGTAACATATATCTAAATAAGATTCCAACAAAATATTTTGTCCTAGTAAATCTGTTTCCCTTATATGATTATTGTGCTAAGATACCTATCTATTGTTAGGTATTCGTGAAGGTAATTTTATTTCTTAAATCTACTATTTCAACAAAGCGTATTACAATGGGTTAATCAATGGTCAGTGGTTTAACCCTTACTGGGTTAAATTGTACATTGAATTTTGGTATTAATACATGTATATACTATAATATAAACAATTAAAACACGTCTTATTAATATTTGTAAACACAAATATCTGAAATTTAAGAATTATTCTATGTGACTAAAAACATCGATGATTGAGAGAAATCATCGATTTATGCAGCGTACATCCAAACATCGATGACATGTTGTTATCATCGATGTTTCTCCAGCTCTAGTTTCGAAGTGCGCACCATATCAATATATTTTTTTTTGACTGCGTTTATACCACAAGTGCGAGATAATTTACACAGCAATCATAGATATTTTGCTGCAGTGACTGTGTCTGTTCCCCCCCATTCTGTGATTGTGTGTCTGTGTGTACATATAGTAGGAAATCAAATTAAAAAAAAAAATTAGCACAAAAAAGCGAAAAGGAAAACCACACACACGTACGCAACCCGTCACGCGGATAAAACATTCTACAAAACGCTGTAAGCGAACAGAAGAAGAATAAGAAGCTAACCATGTCCGCCGCCGACGTTGAGACGCAGCCGCAGCAGGAGACGACAAACGGCAGCAGCAGCAAATTCGATGTTCCCGAGATAGAGCTGATCATCAAGGTGCGTTTTCTGTCATATTTACTACATACATACATACATATACACTGGCATTTAAATTTGCAAACATAAAATTTCCATGCCACAAAGTGAAAATGCAGCGCTCGGCCAGCAGCAGCGTCGGCAGCGCAAATGCAAAAGCAAACAAAGACAAAAAGAGCGACGGTATTAAGAGGTGTATTTGAATGAAGTCTGTCCCCTACACCTCCCTCCACCAAGTTATGTTTATTTTGTTTGCCATTTCTTGCACTCCTGCTGATGCAAAATGTATAAACTATTTTGCAAGAGAAGTGCTCTTTGGCGATGCGTCACTTTGAATAAATATACCTTGAAACTGCTGTTTTTGCCTTAGCTCTGCTCTTCTGCTTCTTCAGCTTCTATGGGTATGTGTGTGTGTGTGTGTGTCACATGAAACAGAATTGTATATTCATTATGTTCATTTCATTTCTTCTTTTGGGTTTTTTTTTGTTTGCCTTTTGCCAGAGTCAGCAGCGCAGCGCCCAGAGCCCAGACCAGCCAAAGCTTCTCCCCCTTTATCATCAGCCATCTCTTGCACGCCCCCTCCCTTTTGTGTGTGTGTGTGTGTGTTGTTTTTTGTGGTTTCTAAGCATCGCCAAAACCGGTTTCCTTTTCTCCCTATCATCATCAGCAGCGCACACATACACCACCATGGCCTGGCCCCTCTGTGAAGATCTGTGTATGCGTGTGTGTGTGTTAGTGTGGAAGTCTGCAACTGTGGATCGTAACGTATTTTCTGTGCGGTTATTCTATTCTTATCTGCCTGCCTCTGCCTCCTTCTTCCAAAACTCTCATAATCATACTCTTCCCCACCAATTGCTCAACAAATTGCTGACACAAGGCTCAAAGACAGTTTTTGGGCTTTCTTTGGGGGCCTACGTCATGCCGCATCACTCATGGTGGGGCCCATGGGGCCGCGCGCGCTATTTGCCAAAGTAATTTGTGATTGTTTTCGAAACACACACACACTTTGGATTGTTGATTCTATTGGTAAGCCCTCGCTCCAACGTACAACCATCCATCAGACCATCCATCCCACGCGGCCATGCGGGCCGCACCTCTCGAAAAGTCTTATAGTGCATGACTAATTCTCCTCCATGAGGTCCAAAACCCAGCCCTAGTTCCATTCCCTGCCCCAATCCAATGAGCAATAGCTACCCCACTCCCTTTTCCTGTTGCCAGAGAAAGTGGATGCGCACCTGTTGTCTGTAGACTGGGTAGGGGGGATGCACTCAGCACTTTCAGCCGAGAAGCATCTTTGACATAACCAAAACGAAAAGCGCATTGGCACATGGAAAAGCCATTTCCATTTACAGCAAAAAGAGCAACAAAAAAAATACATACATATATATAAAATTAAAAGTGAAAGTTCAATTTCAGCGAGCGGGAAGGAAAGCAGTGGAAGGCAGCAGCAGTACTCGCATAGTCGGAGCTGTAGTTGTTGTGGCATGCCTCTCTGTTCCGCGCGTGTAGGCAACAAACAAACACAAATGGTTTTGTTGTTTCCACAGAGTGGGGACAAAGCATGGTAGAGGGAGGAGGAGGGTGAGGGAAAGCAGCTAACAAAACAATCATTGAACGCTAAACAGGTTTTTCTCGTGTGCACTTTTCCGCCTCCCTAACTCCCCTGCCCACCCCAAAGTCAAAGCCTCCTCGTGCAGAGTTCGGAAATGAAGTTGGAGTCGTCGGGAGTCATCGCCCACGCGAGATCTCAAGAGATGCCCCAAATTGGCATCGAATCAAAACAAAAGAAACAGCAAATGATGGGGGGGGAGGACATATTTCCCTTTCCTAAACGATTTCGATTTGAAACGATCCTTTCTTTGTACTGTATTTATATGTACATATACATATGTATGTATGTATGTGAGAGTATGTTTTTTTTCACGATCCACTTAAACTAATTTAAGGCCTTTTTGTGTTGAAAGCGCGCGCCCTTTACAAACGCCAACAATTGTCCAAGTTAAGGAAAATGCGCTTCTTTGTTGCCACTTAAAGCGAAGAAAGAGAAACTGAAGTACAGCGGAGGTAAATGCAGTGGGGTGGGGGGGAGTGCTAAAATCTTCACATCAATCACATGAATGAATGAACTCCAATGTTCATTGAAGCTGGAACCATTAATTGTTGCTAATTTAAGGCAAAATGCACTAAAATGTTGACCACAACTGTATGCGGTACCCAAATTACGTGTGTGTGTGTGCATGCTGAGATGACAGTTAAACCAAACTGATTTGTGTTTGTTTCTTCACGCCTCCACGTGCTGTCAGTCTATATGTAAATACATATGCAATGCATACATTCATATATGCATATGCATGTGTGCGAGTCGCGGGTGCAGAAAAAACACGCAAATGTTTACCCATGAATCACAAATTATTTCCTCCTCACACTCCGCTCTGCCTTCGTCTTAGCTTCTGCTTCACTTCCACTTCCATCCACATAGATTCTACTTCTACTCATTCCTTCTGCATGCAATAGGTTCCGCTTCCCCGCCAACAATTAACAGTTGATCTGTTTCCTTTTTTGCTGCTGTTGTGTATGGCGTGTGGATTACATTGACAAATAACTGGCTGTTATTGTTTTACCCTGCGGTAGGGTAGGGTTAGGGTATCTGTAATTGGTAGCCCCAGGCCCTCTTATATTTTATTTAATATTAAATTTTAGTTTTGGGCCTGATTTGAGGGTATAAACTCTGCGGTTTCGTGTTAACTAATTTTCTGGCGTTTTTTGTAATTTCGTGAATTATTTATTTTCGTAAATTAATTCGGACAGGAAAAAGATGTGGAATAAATTCTACAAATTGATTACCGCTCAAGAAGTCTTTATAAATAATACGAGCAGGCCAGCGAGAAGTGCGCGCGTGTTAAAGGTGGTGGTGGTGTGGGGTTGGGGTAAAGACCCCCATTAGTCCATTACCAATTTTTGTGAAGCGGAAGAATATGTGTGTATGCAAGTGTGAAACTCACGTTTATAGCGCACTCCACACCCAAAGCAAATATCATGCACCTCCCATCTCCATCTCTGGCATTCGCCCCCGCCGTTTATCACTTAGTGTTGATTATTATTATTTTGGCCATTACTTCATCACGGAGACTTCCGCCCGTGCTTGATAAGATATCAAAATATATGTCTGTATGTATATGCCATATGTGCTTGTGATTGTATGTGGCCCAAAAAAGAATCGTTGAAATTGGTAGAATCGCATTGGTGGCATATAGGCATAAGAAAAGCTCTCCTCAAGGCTGACAAATGTACCACCCCCCATACCTCAGTATCTGTTCCCCCCCTGTCACCACCGCCGGCACGCCACTCCCATTCGCACTCCCATCCCCAATTCCCCATTGGAGGGAGGATCGTCATCATCTGAAAACGGAATGATTGCGTTCTGCAGCTGTCGGTCGGCTGGCGAACCGGTTCCAAAAATACGCGCCACGCGGTGTGTCAGACGCAGAGGAGGGAGCTGGGGGGAGGTGCCCGCCGCCACCCGGTGGTGCCAACAACTATTTAATTTCATTTTCGTTTTATTTATGATTTGTTGGTATTTGGTGTTGCTGTTTCTGTTGGGGCCCCAAAGCTAACAATTTGCTTTTGTGTTATTTTATTTGACTTTACTTTAAGTATTTTTATATTTTTATTTTCCTTTTGCTTATGGGTCTTTATCTTATCGCTGCACAAATTTACAATTGAAAGGAATACAAAGCAGCGACATAACTGCCGGCGATCAATATAATGTAAGGGGAGGGCAGGGGAGTGTGTGCTTGAGATAGGAACAGACAGAAACAGAAACCCTTCCTTGGGTGATCTGGAATGTTCCAATGGACACGACAGTTCCGATGATACATTTTTTGCTATTTTTATTTATTTATAAAGGCACAACAGAGTAGAGCCCTATCGTAAAAAGGTTGTTTAGATAGCATTAAATATAGTATGTTGCAATTCTTGAGAAAATATCAAGCAGATAATATGGGGGGAGATATCTAACTATCATGTAATGGTTCGTTATGGATTAGTTAATCGGGTGTCCTTCGAGTATCTTGGGAAACCTTAGACAAAACTTAAGTCTAAAATAAGTCTAGGCCTTTCCAAATCTAAAATATATGCAGAACCTGTACTATTATTTGTACCTCAACTGTTTTGTGGAACCCATGCCATATATAGCTCTACATACAGTCACATCTAAAAACATATGTACACATATTCATAATTTATGTATTTCCAAATTGGCAAGCGGTACCCACCCCTCCTCCATGCATCAAGGTGTGTGTGTGTGTGTGTGTAGTTTTTGGTTTGTGGATTTTATTAGCCAGAAGTGTATGCCATATATGTCTGCGTGTGTGTGTTTGTGGGGATGTGCATTTGTGTGTGCATGTGAATGGCACTTGACATTTGCTAACTGCTTTTGGTGTTGTTTTTTTCTGCTGCCGTCTCTTCTGTGTCTCTCTCTCTCTCTCGTCATTTCTATTTTGAAAGCGTCAAATTGCAGCAGCAGCAGCAGCAGCAAGCACCCCGCAATGTATGACTGACTGTCTGACTGACTGACTGACTGACCTTTGCCGTTGCCACACATTTATTGTACAATTTGCGATTTTTGCAATTCATATTGCCAACAAAACTGACTGAACTGATGAAGAAAAAAAACCATAGCCCCATAGCCCCATATAGCCAAGGCAAATGGTGGCAAATGAGGCTAAAAGAAGATACAGCAAATAAATGGCCCGAGCATGTGATCCATCCGGGTCATTCGGGAATGTACTAATAATGGATGTAGGGGAGACGTGACTGTGACTGTAGTCTGTTGCGGTGCTTAATGATGTTATTTGGTACATGCGTACATACGTGTGTGTACCGTATGTGTATCGTATCCACCTATGTAGCAAAAGCACAGTTAATAACATACTCTACTCTACTCTACGCTTTGTTAACATAAATAGAAAGAAATAATGAAAAAATATAAGCACCGTTTAAGCGCCAAAGCGAAATTGATACGAGCTACACAAAAAAAAAAAAACCATTCGCTTGCTGCGCTCCCACAGCGCCCCATTGTGTTGTTGTGGTTTTGATTATGCTTTGGGGCGGGGGCCATGTGGGTTGGGTCTCCTCTTCTCTGTGGCCTATTAAACCATTAACACACAGGGCAAATGCTAATTAACTACACTTAGAGATATTACGAATTATTATTATTTAATTGTTTGGGAATTGAGGCGTGTAAAGTTTTGAGGCGCAACTAAAAGCGTTAACTATTATCGAGTTTAATCGATTACAACAGGCTTTAATCGTTTTAATTTGAACAGAGGGAATTCAACGGCTAAGCGTCGTTTCCTCCAAAAAAAAACGAGAAAGAACGTACGGAGTCGCTGTGAACGCGACTCTACTTTATACTCGTTTTTTCTATCTTCAAAATTGTGACTATATCGGCACTCGGCACATCCACTTTTACCACAAATACAATATACCCTTTTACTCTTCGAGTTAAGGGTATAAAAATACTTTGAATCTATAGTTGTTGCTGGTTTTTGTGTTCTCCAGTCAAGCTAACTGCTGTGTAAAAGGCAAACAAGAATGCCGAATGCTGAATGCGGAATGCTTATCTAACGCACACATTGAGATTGCCATTGAAGTTAAGCCGGCTGTCGACAGCCAAACAACAGAAACAGCAACGGCAACGGCTACAGCAACAGCAACAGCAACAATGGGGGGAAAGGCAGTGGAAATCGACAAGTAAACCTATCTCGTTCGGTCGCTCGGGCTACACCACTGCCACTGCCACTGCCATCTGAAGTGATGATGATGTCATCCATCGTCATTTGATGAACATGTGTTGCCGCTGAGTGCCTTTTGCTGCCTGCTACTGGCCTTGGCAGTGCACTGATGCAGAATATGACGAGAGCAAGGCTCTGGACTCCACTTCCTGCTGGCAAAGAGTCTCCTCCTCCCTCCAATTACTCATTCTTGGCAGCCCCAGCTCTCTGATCATAATGATGATGGGTGATGATGATGTCACATGACTGAAATTATGTTTGAAAACTTTTATTTGATTTATTTATCGGTAATTGGCGGCACGCGAAGCGACCACCGACCGATCTCATATCATTATGCAAGCTAAATTCCCCCATTAGGCAGACTGGGGCTGGCTGATTGCCGGAAAATGGGGACGGGGGAAAAATCACTTGACCCACATTAAATACATTTTTTTGCAATTTTTTACAATTTTCCTGCCACACACAGGCTTCCACCATCGATGGACGCCGCAAGGGTGCCTGCCTGTTCTGTCAGGAGTACTTCATGGATCTGTATCTGCTGGCCGAGCTAAAGACAATCAGCCTGAAGGTGACCACAGTGGATATGCAGAAGCCGCCGCCAGATTTTCGCACCAATTTCGAGGCGACACATCCGCCCATACTGATTGACAATGGCCTGGCCATACTGGAGAACGAGAAGATCGAGCGGCATATCATGAAGAACATACCCGGCGGCTATAATCTGTTTGTGCAGGACAAGGAGGTGGCCACACTGATCGAGAATCTGTATGTGAAGTTGAAGCTGATGCTGGTGAAGAAGGACGATGCCAAGAACAATGCCCTCTTGTCGCATCTCAAGAAGATCAACGATCATTTGGCCAATCGCAATACGCGCTTCCTCACGGGCGACACCATGTGCTGTTTCGATTGTGAGCTGATGCCACGTCTCCAGCATATTCGTGTGGCTGGCAAATATTTTGTTGACTTTGAGATACCAGTAAGTAAAGTGAAGAGAATAATTCAAGTAGTTCCCCAAACTAATGTGCTCTCTCTTTCATATAGACACACTTGACGGCGCTGTGGCGTTACATGTATCACATGTATCAGCTGGATGCCTTTACACAATCATGCCCGGCCGATCAGGACATTATCAATCACTACAAGCTGCAACAGGTGCGGGCGGGTTGACTTAATTGATTAAATTTCGATTTAATTTTCATTTGCCTTTTTTGTAGAGTCTCAAAATGAAGAAGCACGAGGAGCTGGAGACGCCCACGTTTACCACATCCATTCCAATTGATATTTCAGAGTAAAATTTTCGTATAAAAGCAGCAACAGCAGCAGCCCCTACCCCCCTACAAGTTTACAACTAAAACCCCACAACAACAACAACAACAACAAACCGAATGTAGCGACAACCAGGACTTATCAATAATTGATATAAATACATAACTATCCATGCATATACTATATACTATAAACTATATACTAAATGTATACGTATGTGTACTCGTTCGTGTATAGCGAGTAGCAAAAAAGCATAACAAAGTGTTCTTTAGCAGCCGCGTTGCCTTTCATCAGCGATGCTTGATTAAAACACACACCACACCCTCCAGCTGGAGGCGGTGTATTTTTGTTTAATTAATTAATGAACTACACACATATTTGTATTTGATATACAAATAACCACCATATACATACATACATATATAAAATATATTAAACGATAGCTCGCAATTAAATGGTTTTATCCAATGGCCAACCAACAACCCCCCTACCCCCCACCACCACGGTCTTGGCCCATTATATATTTATAAATATATTTTTTTTTAATTTGCTTTACTTTAAAGTTTTGTGTAATTCAGCAAGGAGCTTTTAATTTTTTTTTTTTATGTGCAGTGAGTGATTTTTTTCACCCTCAACTATAAATTATAATTATAAAATTTTTGATTATTATTTTTTGTTTTGTTTCTTGCTCCCTGGCGGCGCCCGTTGCCATTTTGTTCGCTTTTAATTTGTATTTTAATATTTTATAACATAAAAACACACACACAAAAAGGCAAATGAAAAGTGGATGATGATGAGAAAATGAAGAGTATTTTTTGTATTTAAGAGAAAAATTACAAATAAAAAAAAAAAAAAAAAAAAAACAAAAACGAAAGACAAAAAAGACAAAAAAAAAAATCAAATGTGGTTTATTTTATTTGTAATAAGTAACAGAGTTTCCGAGAGAAACCACAATACAAAATCGGAAAATATATTTTGGCCAGTTGCCAGATGGAAATGGAAATGTGAGTAGCCCAGTGGGGGGATCCACTCCATCACAGGGGTTTCTGCTGTACGCCCAGCAGCAGCAGCAGCTCACAGAATCAAATTTTGAACAGCCAACAAAAGGGGAGGGATAAATGGCTTCCAAATGGTTCGAAACATCTTTCTTATGGGAGGTGAAAAGGCTGTTAGCCAAGTGTATCCCATGAAACAGCCAGCTTATAGCCAATAGCAGATAATGTAAAATTTAACAATAGTTTTTTTTATTAAATTTTCTAAAAAAAAAAAAACAAACAACACGGAGCTTAGCTCTTTGGCGACTTTGATTTGATTGAATCAAAAAACATTTGTGGCAACGATCCTCCGTCCAACTCGAATCAAATTGAGTGGAGTTGCCTGCTAGCTGGCCATCGATGGGTCCAACTGATGATGATGATGCCCCTTGGGCTTGGGTGGAATTTTAAAGGGACGCACAAATTTGATATTCGTCTTGAGGGAGTCGGGCAGCAGGCTGGGCGGCAGCAGACAGTGCAGAAAGACGTGCGTCAGGTAGCCAGTGATGCCCCAAATGCGATACTGATCGACCACGAAGACGGGGCCACTGTAGCCGCTGCGGAATTGCGTATGCCGCGCCGCCTTGGGTGCCATCAATGCGTGCAGCGGTATGCTGAATACCTCCTCCACCTCTTCGCGGTTCAGACGCAGCTCGGAGATGTGAAAGTCGGCCACAACACCCACCACAGGCACAATGGCAGAGGTGCGGGGCAAATGTAGGGGCTTCGCCTCGCCCCACACTTGGATGCGCTGGCGAGGCAGCCCGATTTCCTCCTCCGTCTCGCGCAGGGCACAGTCCACATAGCTCGCATCGCTTTCGTCCCGCTTGCCGCCCGGAAAGGAGATCTGGAAGCTGTGACTGCGCAGGTGTCGCGAGCGGCGCGTATAGAGCAGCGAGATCTCGTCCCTGAAAGGAGTAAGAGAACGGCTTACGTATGTAGCTAGGAGTCACCAACTGGCGGACGGGTAGGGTACACATACACACGTCTGTGGCGCCACTTACGTGCCCCGTTCCTGGCAAAGAGCAATGAGCACGGAGGCCGATAGATTTTCGCGCCTAGTGGGTGTCAGGGATTTCGGTCTGGGAAAGGCCGGCAGATTGCGCATCTTTTCCATGCAGCGCTTCTGCTGCTCGGGCGACAGAAGGGCCGCATAGTCGTCGGGGGTCAACAGCTGCTGGGAATCGGTTCGTTCGGTGGCGGCCGCAACACTCGCCGAGGAGCTAAAATGGCACATGGTTGTCCTCAGCAGACGTTGCATCCGCTGGCGCGCAAAGTGTGCAGTGGCCAACGACATGCTGTCTTGCACAAATATTTGCCAAAATTTAATTAAACAAAACAAAACAAAAATGATGTAAACAATATAGAAGGAAATGTGATTGTGGATTTATCGATCAAATATACCCAAATATACCATCACCATCTCTAGCGTAAATACACCGTGGAAAATCATATTCCTCAATTTTGGTATTCGACTTAATATTACAAGCTAATTGAGACTTTCAGCACTCAACACGTAATTTTATTCAATTAACGAATCAATTTCCTATAAGATTGCCTAACTTTAAAAACTTCTGCTTTATTGCAGCTATAATCAAAAAATCTTAACAAAATCTCTCTTACGTAGAGGATCTCTTTCCCCTGGCGGAGGATAGATATCATACGAATGTTCCATGCCTCGAGCCATAGGTGGCGACACAAACTAGCAACCGCGAAAGCTAACCGAAAATAAAATTCAACTTTATTTGAATGAAAGATTTTTGTTTAGGATTTTATGAACAAAGTAGCTCACATTTTGTAATAATTTGTGAGGCACTCACTAGCTGACACATTCCCCATTTTATTTCATTATACAGCCTACAGCTGAAGCGTTCACATCAAAAATATTTCTCAGTAAATTTTTGATTTCAAACAAAAGATAAAACGAAATACGACAAACAAAATGTCTAGGTAAGTAGTCTAAAAATCTCTCATCTAGTTAGCTTTGAGTACACTGCCACCGCTTGTTGTATATAGAAAGAATTGCGGAGATCTTCTACTGGATGCGATCCAGCGAAAGGGTACACCCGTTAGTTACGCAACGATTATGAAACTGTGGGAGGCGATAGCAGAACGGAAGCTGTCTAAGAAGGGACGCCACATTATGGTGAATATAATCAATTTAGGTGTCCGCCTTGGATACTTGCAGCGCATCGAAGAGGGCAAATTTACTGTCTTGCCATTGCCCGACAAGCCAACACTGTCGATCTTGGACAATAAGCTGGCCTCTAGTCCATATTCTGATATAAAGTTGCGCAAGCGCTCGCGCAAGAACAAGACGGCCAAGAACAAGACGGCCAAGAACAAGAGTGCCAAGAACAAGAGTGCCAAGAACAAGAGTGCCAAGAACAAGAGTGCCAAGAACAAGAGTGCCAAGAACAAGAGTGCCAAGAACAAGGAACACTCAAAGAACAAAACTTCAGTTCCAGACTGCAATCAAAAGAAGCCTGACAAAAACTGAAACTAAACCACCAACGGCGGCAAAACAGACATCAAAATTTAAATGTTTACTTTAAAAATTCTCTTTGGCAAAAGTACTTACAACATTTTTAAATTCTTTTTGATTCTCTATTCGTTAGTTCTCATTCTTGGCTAAATATTAAAAAAAAACTAAATGTTAAACAACATCCCTTGTGTCTCCTTTACTTTGTGATTTCTGCATGAGTTAAGCATGGGTTTTGTTGGTAACTTGGGGATGCATAGCAAACAATATTGAAATATTTTCCAAATCCAAATAGTCGAAGGTACACCCTCTTGTCCCTCGCTAGATTGTAGGATTACGGATCATGTTGCTTGCCATTTGCAGATACCTGAAAAAGAATAATGCTACACACAGAGAGCTCTCTCTGCATAAGTCCCTTATAAATCCCGGAAATCTGCTTCAGAATTTCCTTTGGTTTTTTTATACCCGTACTCGAAGAGTAAAAGGGTATATGTATTGTATTTGTGGTAAAAGTGGATGTGTGTAACACACAGAAGGAGGCGTTTCCGACCCCATAAAGTATACATATATATTCTTTATCAGCATCAATAGCCGAGTCGATATAGCCATGTCTGTCCGTCCGTCTGTCCGTCCGTCCGTCTCGTTTGTCGCCCATTGCTCGAAGGCTATAAGAGCTAGAGCAACCAAACTTTTTATCCAGTCTGACAGCCCCCACAAAGGGCGCACATCTGTGGCGGCCACAATTTTGAAAATAACAAAAAACTAAAAATGCAGAATCATAGAGACAGCCCATATCTATCAGGGGCCCAAATCTGAATCGGATCGGATCATTAATATAGCCACAATAGACAAAAACATACGCAAAAACTTCGCTCCATCCCTTTCGCACTCACACAAAATCGAGTCGATTTGGTTTTCGTATAAATGAGCGCCTCGATCTCAGAGACTATAAGAGCTAGAACAACCAAATTTTTGCCTAGACTCCTGTGATATCGCTTCAGTGCAAGTTTATTTCAAAATTTTGCCACGCCCACTCCCGCCCCCCCAAAAGACGAAAATCCACAATTTTGAAGATAGGAAAAAACGAAAAATGCAGTATTGTAGAAAATGACCATATCTACCAGATTCCCAAATTTGGTTCAGATCGGACCATAATTGTAGCCACAATGATGAAATGAATTTTCAGAAGCAATTCCCCACTCCTCTTGCAGCGTAAGTCAATTATTGGGGTTGATTGTCGCAGCAGCTTCTCTCTCACACACACACTCACGCTCAAACAGGCTGCCTCGTGCGGTGTACGTGTGCTGTTGTGAGAACTGATGTAGATGTAGATGACAGATGCAGCAAACAAATGTTAAATGTAAAATGTAAAAAACTGATACAACATTTTAAGATTCCACATAAATCACATGTGTACAGACTGAGTACGAGTATAAAAGTAGAGTCGCGCCTACAGCGACTCCGTACGTTCTTTCTCGTTGGTTTTTTTTTTGTGTATAAATGTAGTTTATTTGTTTTTTGTTTCATTTTTTGTTTGTTTTGTTTTTGTATTCTGTCACGTGTTAAATATTAATAAATAAATTGCATTAAGTAGTATACGATTAGTTGGTTTTGGTTTTTAGAAGTTTAGTTTAGAGGCGCAGTAGCAGAGAGTTTGGGTCGTGGTTTCAGACATCGTACATTATTCCTTGGTATCCTTGATGCTACATATAGTACATATGTCCCAAGTTCGTATCTCCTGTCTTGTGTGTGTTTGTTTGTGTATTTGCAAAAATATTGCGCCTGCGCTTCCGAATGGCGATCAGAAGTATATATGTATATATAAATATTATTAACTTGCGTTTATTTTTTTTGTATTTATTTTTACTTTTTTTTACCTGCACTTGAAATATTTAGAATATATCTTTTAGTCATTTCCATTTCGATTATGTCTATATGTGGATTTCATCAATATTAGCATTTTGTTCCTTTTTGCTTTGTCTGCTTTGTTCATCTTTGTCTTCTTCATCTTCATCTTCATTTTCATTGTTTTTTAAATATGCAAAAATAAGCTCTCTCTCTCTCTCTCTATCATTCTCACTGTCGCTATGCTTTACTCGCTGCTGCCACACTCGCACTCGTTATAATGTAGCGTGCTGATCCTGTGATCATCACTTTCTTATATAGGCATCATCCAGCCACTCGCTTAACAAAAAAAATCTAGACAATGCTGAAATTATTGTTCTTCGTATTACTTTTGCTGTTTCATAGGTCGCTGGTTCATATCCGGCTCGAAGGACCAAATGTTGTAGTGGGAGACTGGCAAAAAAAAAGTATTTTTCTTCCTACTTTGTGGTGGGCACCGAAGCGGTCGCTGCTGGGGATCGAACTCGTGTCCAAAACCGTAGAAAAGACGAATGTCGAAAAAAAAAACTCAGGGCGTCCAGAAAATATGCGCTTCGCTTCCTTTTTTTATACAACGTATGTCGGAGAACTAACTTATAAGCTAAGCTTAATTCTAACATTCTCATAATGGTGTGGTGTACTCCCCAAGCTTGGAGAGCATTGGTGGAGAGCATCGAGAGCATCGAAAGAGTACGCTGCAGCCTGCATGCTTGGGTGCATACTTTTCGGCATGAACATCCTCCCCCCTTGCAATATAATTGCAATGGAATGTAGGAAGGAACGGGGGAAGGGGGCGCTCTTCCTGGCTTATGCGGTGTCACAGGTGCCGGAGAGAGTCCATCCGAACACCGTGTTCTGAGCCACTGGGAAGCCTTCCGTGCTTGGGATCACTCCTGGCAGAACTACCTTCGGGTAGACATCTGCGCCGAGTACCAGGGAGATAGTGCAAGGCTTGTGGAACTGAGCATCCGCCAGGACCATATTGGCGAAATGCTCCTCAACGTGGTCGCCTAGGGGCCTCGTCGGTGTTCGTATTTGTAGTCAGGACCACCTCGAGCCTGACATCGCTCTTCGTTTTGGACTGGCTGAAGGTGGTGCAAGCACCTTCGGCACCAACGCATGTGACGGAGAGCCCGAAGGCCGTTGCCAATGATGCGTTGATGCGTTGATGCGGCTGACTGGGCTGCACGGATCAATAAGTGCGCCAGCCTCAAAAGTTTTAAGTCCGTTGTCCACAACGACTACTGCCGTTGGTAGGACTAGTAGGCTAGTGCTCCTGGACTGAAGGAGCGATGTCAGGGTTGTTGGAGGAGCAGTGGAGCTGGAGCGTGATCTTGCATTGGAGCGAGCCTTGGGACGCGGAGTCCTCTGCGATCCACCCAGATGGATGAGCGTATGGTGGTTTTTCCCGCACACCCGGCAAGTATCGCCGCTTCGACATGAGCGCCCGGCAGTACTTGTTGATTAGTACTGCCCGTAGACGCTTTTCTGCGCTTAGGGTGAGGAACCGCTGGCACTTACGCAAAGGGTGGACTCCTCGGCAGACCCGACAACGGAAGCTGTCGACTCCTCTCGGCTGGCTGCGCGTTACTGGACGACGGCGGGGAGTCATGCTTGGAAAGAGAAGACGTAGGAGATTAGTGGTTGGATCTTATGCACCGAACAACAAGCAACACATTAACTAGTTGGATACTTGGACGTGGACATTGCTCTCTATAGGAAGAAGGATGAGCTTTGCTACTGGCCGCTTAATGGTCCCGCGGACAGTTAAAACATCGACCACGCGGACCATGCCATCGACCCCGGCATAGGTTCGTTCAATCCTTCCAAGGCGCCATTCGTTAAGTTGCAGGTTATCTTCCTTTGCCACTTATTCCGTTTGTGCAATTCTTTCAGGTATTCTTCCTTCCACCGCAAACAGAACTGTCGATTGAGGGCCTTAAGACGGCGCCATCGGTTGATGATGGATTCTGCGTTCTCTTTGATCTCTGGCTCCGCAATTGAAATCAGCGGGCCGCCAACTAAAAAGTGGCCTGGACTTAAGGCGAGAAGGTCAGTTGGATCTTCTGACATACGAGTAGGTGAGATCGGCCTAGAGTTCAAGCACGCTTCGATTTTGGAAAGGAGGGTCGACAGTTCCTCGAAAGTATACTTCCCTGTGGAGGTAGCTTCCCACAAACCGCCCATGTGAGGAGCGGCTGGAGGATTAAACCGCCACGTGAGCTGTTGTTGCGGATATGCTGCAATAACACTCGCTCTGGTGGCTTCCAGGAAATCATGAGCGAGGGCTTTTTCGGCTCCGACAAACGTCTTTACATTATCGGAAAGCCTTGCTATGAACCGATTAAAAGCTGCTAGGAACTTCTCGGATGTGAGATCAGATGTCGCTTCCAGATGGATAGCCTTCGTGCTAAAAGCACACGAAGACACACACACATACCCTTTGGTTATGCGGCATGCGCGACCTGCGTACGTCTTGATATCGAATGGTCCAGCGAAGTCGACACCCGTTCGAGTGAATGGACGTGAGAACGTCGTCCTCTCTTCGGGCAGGTCCTCCATAAGTTGAGTTTGCAACTTCCTGCGATGGACCACACAGACCTTACAGTGGACCTTTATAGTGGATCTGACTAAGGTCCTTAGTTTCGGGACCCAATACTTGGATCGGATAAGCCGCATCATTAATTGGTTTCCCCCATGCAGTGCGATGCGATGCGATGAGTGAATTGAACGATGAGACGTGTGAATGCGCTTGAATACGGGAGAATGGATCGGATCGGATGCTTCTCATCATAGCTAAGGGACTCCGATTTGCTCACCCGACCGCATGCTCTTATGACCCCGTGTTGGTCGATAAATGGATTCAAGTTAATGATGCAGCTAGACGTAGGAAGAGGTTGCTTCTTCAGCAAATGCCGGAATTCGCTGGCATATTCTAAGCGCTGAGTGTGGATGATCATACGCTCCTGTGTCCTGTGTCTCGGATAGCTCGTGGCTACTGAGCTCGTCTGGAAATTGGGTGTTTGGCTTCTGACACCGCTTGAGGAATCGACACACATAGGCCAGGACTCTCCCGGCCTTTCCAAACTCTGAGAAGCGGGCTAGGAAACTGGACTCTGGTGTCTGAGACACGTTACACTTAACCGTGCGTTGTTCTATATCTGTTTCAAGCAGAGGTTCGACTGGGACGGGCCATTGGTTTTGGCTTAACTGCAACCATTCTGGCCCGTGCCACCATAGATCGCTGCTAAACAGCTCTTGGGATGATACCCCTCTGCTCGCTAAGTCAGCCGGGTTGTGCTCAATTTCTGACGTGCGACCACTTTTTCGGGCTGACGGATTCTGTGATCTTAGTCACTCGGTTAGCCACAAACGTTGTCCATTTGCATGGTGGCTTGTTCAGCCAGGCTAACACGATTGTGGAGTCTGTCCAATTAAAGGCATTCGTAGCTATCAATGGACAGTTGAGGCAGGAGCGACGAGGACAGTTCAGCCAGAAGGACCGCCCCGCATAGTTCCAAACGAGGTAGGGACACGGTCTTCACAGGGGCGACCCTGGTTTTGCCGTGAGTAGGTGGACAGAGATCTTCTGGTCGGTCTCCACACGAACGTAGATTGCGGCACCAAAAGCACGTTGGGACGCATCACAGAACCCGTGAAACTGCAGTTTTGCTCTGGGGTGATACTGTACCCATCTTGGTATTTGAGTTTTCGGAGAGCGGGATAGCTGAGAAGAAAGTCTCGCCATCTTTCGAGGAGGTCTGTTGGCAGAGAGTCATCCCATCCAAGCTCTTTAAGCCAGATCTCCTGCATAAAGATTTTTGCTCGGACTATAAATGGAGCTAGCCATCCCGCTGGATCGAATAATCTCGATATTTGGGATGGGACTTCCCTTTTCGTGAGAATTGAGACTTTTAGCACTCAACACGTAATTTTATTCAATTAACGAATCAATTTCCTATAAGATTGGCTAACTTTGAAAACTTCTTCTTTATTGAAGTTTTAATCAAAAAAGCTTAACAAAATCTCTTATGTAGAGGATCTCTTTCTCGTTAAGTGTGGCGCCCGCTGGCGGAGGATAAATGTCATTCAAATGTTCCATGCCTCGAGCCATAGGTGGCGACACCAACTAGCAACCGCGAAAGCCACCCGAAAATAAAATCCAACTTTATTTGAATTCAAGATTTTAGTTTAGGATTTTATAAACAAAGTAGCCTACATTTTGTAATAATTTGTGAGGCACTCACTAGCTGACACATTCCCCATTTTATTTCATTCTACAGCCAAAAGCTGAAGCGTTCACATCAAAAATATTTCTCAGTAAATTTTTGATTCCAAACAAAAGATAAAACGAAATACGACAAACAAAATGTCTAGGTAAGTACTCTAGAAATCTCTCATCTAGTTAGCTTTGAGTACACTGCCACCGCTTGTTGTTGGATATAGAAAGAATTGCGGAGATCTTCTACTGGATGCGATCCAGCGAAAGGGTGTACCCGTTGGTTACGCAACGATTATGAAACTGTGGGAGGCGATAGCAGAACGGAAGCTGTCTAAGAAGGGACGCCACATTATGGTGAATATAATCAATTTAGGTGTCCGCCTTGGATACTTGCAGCGCATCGAAGAGGGCAAATTTACTGTCTTGCCATTGCCCGACAAGCCAACACTGTCGATCTTGGACAATAAGCTGGCCTCTAGTCCATATTCTGATACAAAGTTGAGCAAGCGCTCGCGCAAGAACAAGACGGCCAAGAACAAGACGGCCAAGAACAAGAGTGCCAAGAACAAGAGTGCCAAGAACAAGAGTGCCAAGAACAAGAGTGCCAAGAACAAGAGTGCCAAGAACAAGAGTGCCAAGAACAAGAGTGCCAAGAACAAGGAACACTCAAAGAACAAAACTTCAGTTCCAGACTGCAATAAAAAGAAGCCTGACAAAAACTGAATCTAAACCACCAACGGCGGCAAAACAGACATCAAAATTTAAATGTTTACTGTTTACTTAAATGTTAAAAATTCTTTAAAAATTCTCTTTGGCAAGAGTACTTACAAAAATGTTAATTCTTTTTGATTCTCTATTAGTTAGTTCTCATTTTTGGCTAAGTATTAAAAGAAACTAAATGTTAAACAACATCCCTTGTGTCTCCTATACTTTGTGATTTCTGCATGGGTTAAGCGTGGGTTTGCGACTAGAAGACAGTCGGTGGCAAAACACACCACGATGTCGCAAGAAGCGCACCACCGAGCTCTGTAAGCTAAGCAGGGAAAGGTGCAGCACTGTCATTCGATCCCTCACGGGACACTGGCTTATAGGAACCGAACCCATGCCAGAAGGATGGGAGCCCTATATAATGATTACTGCCGCAACTGTAGAGATGAGGAAGAGCAGGAAACAGTGGAGCACCTATTCTGCTCCTGCCCGGCTCTCAGTAGAAGAAGGCTACAACACTTGGGCTCGCCCTTTTTCACAGACATATCACTAATGTCCAATATTTCTCCCAGCAAGATAGCGAATTTCAATAGCGCAGCCGGATGGGATAATTGCTGACAGGATGTCTCTCACGGCAGGGAAGGGCCAATGATTCAATGGTACCACAACGGGCCTATGTGTGTCGGGCTCATGACAGCCCGACAGCCAATATAACCTAACCTAACCTAACCTAAGCGTGGGTTTTGTTGATAATTTGGGTAGGGGAAGGCATAGCAAATATTTTAAATATTTTCCAAATCCAAATAGTCAAAGGTATACCCTCTTGTCCCTCGCTAGATTGTAGGATTACGGATCATGTTGCTTACCATTTGGAGATCCCTGAAAAAAAGAATAATAGAGCACAGAGAAAGCAATCCCGGAAATCTGCTTTAGAATTGCCTTTGGTCTTTGGTTTTTATACCCGTACTCGAAGAGTAAAAGGGTATATTGTATTTGTGGTAAAAGTGGATGTGTGTAACATAGAGAAGGAGTAATTTCCGACCATATAAAGTATATATATTCTTGATCAGCATCAATAGCCGAGTCGATATAGCCATGTCTGTCCGTCCGTCTGTCCGTCTGTCTTGTTTTTCACTCATTGCTCGAAGGCTATAAGAGCTAGAGCAACCAAACTTTTATCCAGTCTGATGTGATATCTCACTCCTAGAAAAATGTTTCAAAATTTCGCCCAGCCCACTTCCGCCCCCGCAAAGCGCGCACATCTGTGGCGGCCACAATTTTGAAAATAACAAAAAACTAAAAATGCAGAATCATAGAAACAGCCCATATCTATCAGGGGCCCAAATCTGAATCGGATCGGATCATTAATATAGCCACAATAGAGGCAAATATACGAAAAACTTCGCTCCATCCCTTTCGCACTCACACAAAATCGAGTAATTTTGGTTTTTCGTATAAATGAGCGCCTCGATCTCAGAGACTATAAGAGCTAGAACAACCAAATTTTTTGCCCAGACTCCTGTGATACCAAACCTAACCAGTGTATTTCAAAATTTCGCCCCGCCCCCTTCCGCCCCCGCAAAAGACGAAAATCCACAATTTTGAAGATAGAAAAAAACGAAAAATGCAGTATGGTAGGGAATGATCATATCTACCAGATTCCCGAATTTGGTTTAGATCGGATCATTATTGTAGCCACAATGATCAAATGAATTTTCAGCAGCAATCCCCCCACTCCTCTTGCAGAGTAAGTCAATTATTGGGGTTGTCTCGCCATCTTTCGAGGAGGTCTGTTGGCAGAGAGTCATCCCATCCAAGCTCTTTAAGCCAGATCTCCTGCATAAAGATTTTTGCTCGGACTATAAATGGAGCTAGCCATCCCGCTGCACTATGGGACTGGCCCTTAGCACTTTTTCTGGCCAAAACCCATTTTTCGAAAGTACTTAAAATAATATATTTGTTGCGCTAATATATCCGAATAACATGGATCTTTAATGTTACGTACCAAAAAAATTAACAGTGCGCAGCACTGTTAAGTTAACAGCTGTTAAAGTCAGCTGTTTGCTCTCGATAGACTAATGTTGATGCAAAAATTATTTTTCCATCAACTTTAAATTGCTAAAAAGTAGTAAATTCATCAATTCAAGTGAATTTTTACAATGGGTTAGAATCAGACAGGTATATAATATTTGTTTGTGAGTTTAAACTGTAGAAATGGCTCTCATAATTATGTTTTTGGCTAATTCTTTAACAAGCATAAATATTTGATAAAAATTTGACTTTGAAGAGGCGTACAAAATTTGTGCCGGGTCTTGCCACCATCCGACTATATGCATCTTGTAGAACATTTAATTCCCATTCAAGTGCATATCATCATTATCTGCGTTTTCGTGCGTTTATTCTGATATTTCGATTTCTAAACAAAAAGGTAAGGGTTGCAATCTGCGAATTTTTTGCAATTTGGCATGCAGGAAGTACGAAAAATCAGTTTAAAAAGCCAGAGAGGACGCCATTACGAATTAGTTGATAATATATTGTTCTGAGGACGATGAGGGGCTATGTTAGCTACCAAAAATAAAACATTTTTATCAAATATACAAAAAATTGAAAGAATGACATAGAATGTTGCTGCGAGATGAAAGTAAGCACGCAGATTGGCTTAAATCTTTCACTATGGTGAAAAATTAACATAAATTGGAAACAGTTGGGTGGCTGGCATTTGCCGTATAGAATGCCGCCGTATAGTGATAGAATGCAACGAAGAGAAGTGCAGATTTAGCGGTATCTAAGGCACGAAATTTAATATTATTGATTCAAGCAGCGAGCGCAGCTGCGCGAAACCGCTGATAACTGGACCTTGGATACGTTTTAAAGTTATAGGCCTTATGTCCAGAAAAAGCAATATCAATTCGCAAGACTTTGAGCAAAGCCAGTTGCAGTACCCACAAAAGTTCCTACTAGCTGGGCACTAGCTCTCATGTTGGACCAAGGCTTGACAAATTAACTCATATCAAAAACTAAATCAAAAAATATCGTTTCGTTTGGAAGTTATTAATTATTGCCACAAAAGTGGTCAAAGTTCCCATAGTGCGCTGGATCGAATAATCTCGATATTTGGGATAGGACTTCCCTTTTCGTGAGAATTGAGACTTTTAGCACTCAACACGTAATTTTATTCAATTAACGAATCAATTTCCTATAAGATTGGCTAACTTTGAAAACTTCTTCTTCATTGCAGCTATAATCAATTAAGCTTAACAAAATCTCTTACGTAGAGGATCTCTTTCGCGTTAAGTGTGGCGCCCCTTGGCGGAGGATAGATATCATAGGAATGTTCCATGCCTCGAGCCATAGGTGGCGACACCAACTATCAACCGCGAAAGCCACCCGAAAAATAAAATCCAACTTTATTTGAATTCAAGATTTTAGTTTAGGATTTTATAAACAAAGTAGCCTACATTTTGTAATAATTTGTGAGGCACTCACTAGCTGACACATTCCCCATTTTATTTCATTATACAGCCTACAGCTGAAGCGTTCACATCAAAAATATTTCTCAGTAAATTTTTGATTACAAACAAAAGAGAAAACGAAATACGACAAACGAAATGTCTAGGTAAGTACTTTAGAAATCTCTCATCTAGTTAGCTTTGAGTACACTGCCACCGCTTGTTGTTGGATATAGAAAGAATTGCGGAGATCTTCTACTGGATGCGATCCAGCGAAAGGGTACACCCGTTGGTTACGCGACGATTATGAAACTGTGGGAGGCGATAGCAGAACGGAAGCTGTCTAAGAAGGGACGCCACATTATGGTGAATATAATCAATTTAGGTGTCCGCCTTGGATACTTGCAGCGCATCGAAGAGGGCAAATTTACTGTCTTGCCATTGCCCGACAAGCCAACACTGTCGATCTTGGACAATAAGCTGGCCTCTAGTCCATATTCTGATATAAAGTTGCGCAAGCGCTCGCGCAAGGACAAGAGTGCCAAGAACAAGAGTGCCAAGAACAAGACGGCCAAGAACAAGACGGCCAAGAACAAGAGTGCCAAGAACAAGAGTGCCAAGAACAAGAGTGCCAAGAGCAAGAGTGCCAAGAACAAGGAACACTCAAAGAACAAAACTTCAGTTCCAGCCTGCAATCAAAAGAAGCCTGACAAAAACTGAAACTAAACCACCAACGGCGGCAAAACAGACATCAAAATTTAAATGTTTACTTTAAAAATTCTTTAAAAATTCTCTTTGGCAAAAGTACTTACAACATTTTTAAATTCTCTTTGATTCTCCATTAGTTAGTTCTCATTTTTGGCTAAATATTAAAAAACACTAAATGTTAAACAACATCCCTTGTGTCTTCTATACTTTTGTGATTTCTGCATGGGTTAAGCGTGGGTTTTGTTGGTAACTTGGGGGGGGATGCATAGCAAACAATATTGAAATATTTTCCAAATCCAAATAGTCGATGGTACCCCTCTTGACCCTCGCTAGACTGAGGGATACGGATCATCATGTTGCTTACCATTTGGAGATCCCTAAAAAAGAATAATGCTACACACAGTGAGCTCTCTCTGCATAAGTCCCTAATAAATCCCGGAAATCTGCTTCAGAATTTCCTTTGGTTTTTTTATACCCGTACTCGAAGAGTAAAAGGGTATATTGTATTTGTGGTAAAAGTGGATGTGTGTAACACACAGAAGGAGGCGTTTCCGACCCCATAAAGTATATATATTCTTGATCAGCATCAATAGCCGAGTCGATATAGCCATGTCTGTCCGTCCGTCCGTCCGTCCGTCCGTCTTGTTCGTCGCCCATTGCTCGAAGGCTAAAAAGAGATAGAGCAACCAAATTTTTTCCATACTGATGTTATGTCTCACTCCTAGAAAAGTTTTTCAAAATTTCGCACCGCCCACTTCCCCCCCACAAAGGGCGCACATCTGTGGCGGCCACAATTTTGAAAATAACAAAAACTAAAAATGCAGAATCATAGAGACAGCCCATATCTATCAGGGGCCCAAATCTGAATCGGATCGGATCATTAATATAGCCACAATAGACAAAAACATACGCAAAAACTTCGCTCCATCCCTTTCGCACTCACACAAAATCGAGTCGATTTGGTTTTTCGTATAAATGAGCGCCTCGATCTCAGAGACTATAAGAGCTAGAACAACCAAATTTTTTGCCTAGACTCCTGTGATATCGCTTCAGTGCAAGTTTATTTCAAAATTTTGCCACGCCCACTCCCGCCCCCCCAAAAGACGAAAATCCACAATTTTGAAGATAGGAAAAAACGAAAAATGCAGTATTGTAGAAAATGACCATATCTACCAGATTCCCAAATTTGGTTCAGATCGGACCATTATTGTAGCCACAATGATGAAATGAATTTTCAGCAGCGGGAATGCCTTGCGCCCGTTCAGTGTTTCCCCTTGCCCGATTGCAGCGTAAGTCATTTATGGGGATGATTGTAGCTACAGAATCTCTCACACGCACACTCACGCTCACACGCTGCCTCGTGCAGTGTACGTGTGTTGTTGTGAGAACTGATGTAGAAAATGTAAGAAACTGATACAACATTTTAAAATTCCACATAAATCACATGTGTACTGACTGAGTACGGGTATAAAAGTAGAGTCGCGTTCGAAGCGACTCCGTACGTTCTTTCTCGTTTTTTGTGTATAAATGTAGTTTATTTGTTTTATTTGTTTGTTTGTTTTTTTATTCTGTCACGTGTTAAATATTAATAAATAAATTGCATTAAGTAGTATACGAGGTAGGTTATACGATTAGTTGGTTTTGGTTTTTAGAAGTTTAGTTAGAGGCGCAGTAGCAGAGAGTTTGGGTCTGAGTTTCAGACATCGCACTATGGGAACTTTGACTACTTTTTCTGGCCAAAACCCATTTTTCGAAAGTACTTAAAATAACATATTTGTAGCGCTAATATATCCGAATAACATTGATCTTTAATGTTACGTACCAAAAAATTAACAGTGCGCACCACTGTTAAGTTAACAGCTGTTAAAGTCAGCTGTTTGCTCTCGATAGACTAATGTTGATGCAAAAATTATTTTTCCATCAACTTTAAATTGCTAAAAAAGTAGTAAATTCATCAATTCAAGTGAATTTTTACAATGGGTTAGAATCAGACAGGTATGTAATATGTGTTTGCGAGTTTAAACTGTAAAAATGGCCCTCGCAATTATGCCTAAAGGCTCATTTTTTAACAAGCATAAATTTGTGACAAAAATTTGACTTTGAAGAGGCGTACAAAATTTGTGCCGGGTCTTGCCAGCATCCGACTATATGCATCTTTTAGAAAATTTAATTCTTGTTCAAATGCATATAGTCATAATCTGCGTTTTCTTTGCGTTTATTCTGATATTTCGGTTTCTAGACAAAAAGGTAAGGGTTGCAATCTGCGAATTTTTTGCAATTTGGCATGCAGGAAGTACGAAAAATCAGTTTAAAAAGCCAGAGAGGACGCCATTACGAATTAGTTGATAATATATTGTTCTGAGGACGATGAGGGGCTATGTTAGCTACAAAAAAAAATAAAACATTTTTATCAAATATACAAAAAATTGAAAGAATGACATAGAATGTTGCTGCGAGATGAAAGTAAGCACGCAGATTGGCTTAAATCTTTCACTATGGTGAAAAAATTAACATAAATTGAAACAGTTGGGTGGCTGGCATTTGCCGTATAGAATGCCGCCGTATAGTGATAGAATGCAACGAAGAGAAGTGCAGATTTAGCGGTATCTAAGGCACGAAATTTAATATTATTGATTCAAGCAGCGAGCGCAGCTGCGCGAAACCGCTGATAACTGGACCTTGGATACGTTTTAAAGTTATAGGCCTTATGTCCAGAAAAAGCAATATCAATTCGCAAGACTTTGAGCAAGCCAGTTGCAGTACCCACAAAAGTTCCTACTAGCTGGGCACTAGCTCTCATGTTGGACCAAGGCTTGACAAATTAACTCATATCAAAAAACTAAATCAAAAAATATCGTTTCGTTTGGAAGTTATTAATTATTGCCACAAAAAGTGGTCAAAGTTCCCATAGTGCGCTGGATCGAAAATTCTCGATATTTGGGATAGGACTTCCCTTTTCGTGAGAATTGAGACTTTTAGCACTCAACACGTAATTTTATTCAATTAACGAATCAATTTCCTATAAGATTGGCTAACTTTGAAAACTTCTTCTTCATTGCAGCTATAATCAATTAAGTTTTTTAACAAAATCTCTCTTACGTAGAGGATCTCTTTCGCGTTAAGTGTGGCGCCCCTTGGCGGAGGATAGATATCATAGGAATGTTCCATGCCTCGAGCCATAGGTGGCGACACCAACTATCAACCGCGAAAGCCACCCGAAAATAAAATCCAACTTTATTTGAATTCAAGATTTTAGTTTAGGATTTTATAAACAAAGTAGCCTACATTTTGTAATAATTTGTGAGGCACTCACTAGCTGACACATTCCCCATTTTATTTCATTATACAGCCTACAGCTGAAGCGTTCACATCAAAAATATTTCTCAGTAAATTTTTGATTTCAAACAAAAGATAAAACGAAATACGACAAACAAAATACGACAAACAAAATGTCTAGGTAAGTAGTCTAAAAATCTCTCATCTAGTTAGCTTTGAGTACACTGCCACCGCTTGTTGTTGGATATAGAAAGAATTGCGGAGATCTTCTACTGGATGCGATCCAGCGAAAGGGTACACCCGTTGGTTACGCGACGATTATGAAACTGTGGGAGGCGATAGCAGAACGGAAGCTGTCTAAGAAGGGACGCCACATTATGGTGAATATAATCAATTTAGGTGTCCGCCTTGGATACTTGCAGCGCATCGAAGAGGGCAAATTTACTGTCTTGCCATTGCCCGACAAGCCAACACTGTCGATCTTGGACAATAAGCTGGCCTCTAGTCCATATTCTGATACAAAGTTGAGCAAGCGCTCGCGCAAGAACAAGACGGCCAAGAACAAGAGTGCCAAGAACAAGACGGCCAAGAACAAGAGTGCCAAGAACAAGACGGCCAAGAACAAGGAATACTCAAAGAACAAAACTTCAGTTCCAGCCGGTTCCAAGCCGCGCAATAAAAAGAAGCCTGACAAAAACTGAATCTAAACCACCAACGGCGGCAAAACAGACATCAAAATTTAAATGTTTACTGTTTACTTAAATGTTAAAAATTCTTTAAAAATTCTCTTTGGCAAGAGTACTTACAACAATTTTTAAATTCTTTTTGATTCTCTATTAGTTAGTTCTCATTTTTGGCTAAATATTAAAAAAAACTAAATGTTAAACAACATCCCTTGTGTCTCCTTTACTTTTGTGATTTCTGCATGGGTCAAGCGTGGGTTTGCGACTAGACGACAGTCGGTGGCAAAACACACCACGATGTCGCATCACGCGACAAACGTGGCCCACTATAAACAAGAAGCTCTGTAAGCTAAGCAGGAAAAGGTGCAGCACTGTCATTCGATCCCTCACGGGACACTGGCTTATAGGAACTGGCCATGCCAGAAGGATGGGAGCCCTATATAATGATTACTGCCGCAACTGTAGAGATGAGGAAGAGCAGGAAACAGTGGAGCACCTATTCTGCTCCTGCCCGGCTCTCAGTAGAAGAAGGCTACAACACTTGGGCTCGCCCTTTTTCACAGACATATCACTAATGTCCAATATTTCTCCCAGCAAGATAGCGAATTTCAATAGCGCAGCCGGATGGGATAATTGCTGACAGGATGTCTCTCACGGCAGGGAAGGGCCAATGATTCAATGGTACCACAACGGGTTTATGTGTGTCGGGCTCATGACAGCCCGACAGCCAATATAACCTAACCTAACCTAACCTAAGCGTGGGTTTTGTTGATAATTTGGGTAGGGGGGAAGGCATAGCAAATATTTTAAATATTTTCCAAATCCAAATAGTCAAAGGTATACCCTCTTGTCCCTCGCTAGATTGTAGGATTACGGATCATGTTGCTTACCATTTGGAGATCCCTGAAAAAGAATAATAGAGCACAGAGAAAGCAATCCCGGAAATCTGCTTTAGAATTGCCTTTGGTCTTTGGTTTTATACCCGTACTCGAAGAGTAAAAGGGTATATTGTATTTGTGGTAAAAGTGGATGTGTGTAACATAGAGAAGGAGTAATTTCCGACCATATAAAGTATATATATTCTTGATCAGCATCAATAGCCGAGTCGATATAGCCATGTCTGTCCGTCCGTCTGTCCGTCTGTCTTGTTTTTCACTCATTGCTCGAAGGCTATAAGAGCTAGAGCAACCAAACTTTTTATCCAGTCTGATGTGATATCTCACTCCTAGAAAAGTGTTTCAAAATTTCGCCCCGCCCACTTCCGCCCCCGCAAAGCGCGCACATCTGTGGCGGCCACAATTTTGAAAATAACAAAAACTAAAAATGCAGAATCATAGAAACAGCCCATATCTATCAGGGGCCCAAATCTGAATCGGATCGGATCATTAATATAGCCACAATAGAGGCAAATATACGAAAAAACTTCGCTCCATCCCTTTCGCACTCACACAAAATCGAGTAATTTTGGTTTTTCGTATAAATGAGCGCCTCGATCTCAGAGACTATAAGAGCTAGAACAACCAAATTTTTGCCCAGACTCCTGTGATACCAAACCTAACCAGTGTATTTCAAAATTTCGCCCCGCCCCTTCCGCCCCCGCAAAAAGACGAAAATCCACAATTTTGAAGATAAAAAAACGAAAAATGCAGTATGGTAGGGAATGATCATATCTACCAGATTCCCGAATTTGGTTTAGATCGGATCATTATTGTAGCCACAATGATCAAATGAATTTTCAGCAGCAATCCCCCCACTCCTCTTGCAGAGTAAGTCAATTATTGGGGTTGTCTCGCCATCTTTCGAGGAGGTCTGTTGGCAGAGAGTCATCCCATCCAAGCTCTTTAAGCCAGATCTCCTGCATAAAGATTTTTTTGCTCGGACTATAAATGGAGCTAGCCATCCCGCTGCACTATGGGACTGGCCCTTAGCACTTTTTTTTCTGGCCAAAACCCATTTTTCGAAAGTACTTAAAATAATATATTTGTTGCGCTAATATATCCGAATAACATGGATCTTTAATGTTACGTACCAAAAAAAAATTAACAGTGCGCAGCACTGTTAAGTTAACAGCTGTTAAAGTCAGCTGTTTGCTCTCGATAGACTAATGTTGATGCAAAAAATTATTTTTCCATCAACTTTAAATTGCTAAAAAGTAGTAAATTCATCAATTCAAGTGAATTTTTACAATGGGTTAGAATCAGACAGGTATATAATATTTGTTTGTGAGTTTAAACTGTAGAAATGGCTCTCATAATTATGTTTTTTGGCTAATTCTTTAACAAGCATAAATATTTGATAAAAATTTGACTTTGAAGAGGCGTACAAAATTTGTGCCGGGTCTTGCCACCATCCGACTATATGCATCTTGTAGAACATTTAATTCCCATTCAAGTGCATATCATCATTATCTGCGTTTTCGTGCGTTTATTCTGATATTTCGATTTCTAAACAAAAAGGTAAGGGTTGCAATCTGCGAATTTTTTGCAATTTGGCATGCAGGAAGTACGAAAAATCAGTTTAAAAGCCAGAGAGGACGCCATTACGAATTAGTTGATAATATATTGTTCTGAGGACGATGAGGGGCTATGTTAGCTACCAAAAATAAAACATTTTTATCAAATATACAAAAATTGAAAGAATGACATAGAATGTTGCTGCGAGATGAAAGTAAGCACGCAGATTGGCTTAAATCTTTCACTATGGTGAAAAATTAACATAAATTGGAAACAGTTGGGTGGCTGGCATTTGCCGTATAGAATGCCGCCGTATAGTGATAGAATGCAACGAAGAGAAGTGCAGATTTAGCGGTATCTAAGGCACGAAATTTAATATTATTGATTCAAGCAGCGAGCGCAGCTGCGCGAAACCGCTGATAACTGGACCTTGGATACGTTTTAAAGTTATAGGCCTTATGTCCAGAAAAAGCAATATCAATTCGCAAGACTTTGAGCAAGCCAGTTGCAGTACCCACAAAAGTTCCTACTAGCTGGGCACTAGCTCTCATGTTGGACCAAGGCTTGACAAATTAACTCATATCAAAAAACTAAATCAAAAAATATCGTTTCGTTTTGAAGTTATTAATTATTGCCACAAAAAGTGGTCAAAGTTCCCATAGTGCGCTGGATCGAATAATCTCGATATTTGGGATAGGACTTCCCTTTTCGTGAGAATTGAGACTTTTTAGCACTCAACACGTAATTTTATTCAATTAACGAATCAATTTCCTATAAGATTGGCTAACTTTGAAAACTTCTTCTTCATTGCAGCTATAATCAATTAAGCTTAACAAAATCTCTTACGTAGAGGATCTCTTTCGCGTTAAGTGTGGCGCCCCTTGGCGGAGGATAGATATCATAGGAATGTTCCATGCCTCGAGCCATAGGTGGCGACACCAACTATCAACCGCGAAAGCCACCCGAAAATAAAATCCAACTTTATTTGAATTCAAGATTTTAGTTTAGGATTTTATAAACAAAGTAGCCTACATTTTGTAATAATTTGTGAGGCACTCACTAGCTGACACATTCCCCATTTTATTTCATTATACAGCCTACAGCTGAAGCGTTCACATCAAAAATATTTCTCAGTAAATTTTTGATTACAAACAAAAAAAGAGAAAACGAAATACGACAAACGAAATGTCTAGGTAAGTACTTTAGAAATCTCTCATCTAGTTAGCTTTGAGTACACTGCCACCGCTTGTTGTTGGATATAGAAAGAATTGCGGAGATCTTCTACTGGATGCGATCCAGCGAAAGGGTACACCCGTTGGTTACGCGACGATTATGAAACTGTGGGAGGCGATAGCAGAACGGAAGCTGTCTAAGAAGGGACGCCACATTATGGTGAATATAATCAATTTAGGTGTCCGCCTTGGATACTTGCAGCGCATCGAAGAGGGCAAATTTACTGTCTTGCCATTGCCCGACAAGCCAACACTGTCGATCTTGGACAATAAGCTGGCCTCTAGTCCATATTCTGATACAAAGTTGAGCAAGCGCTCGCGCAAGAACAAGACGGCCAAGAACAAGAGTGCCAAGAACAAGACGGCCAAGAACAAGACGGCCAAGAACAAGAGTGCCAAGAACAAGAGTGCCAAGAACAAGAGTGCCAAGAACAAGAGTGCCAAGAGCAAGAGTGCCAAGAACAAGGAACACTCAAAGAACAAAACTTCAGTTCCAGACTGCAATCAAAAGAAGCTTGACAAAAACTGAAACTAAACCACCAACGGCGGCAAAACAGACATCAAAATTTAAATGTTTACTTTAAAAATTCTTTAAAAATTCTCTTTGGCAAGAGTACTTACAAAATTGTTAATTCTTTTTGATTCTTCTATTAGTTAGTTCTCATTTTTGGCTAAATATTAAAAAAAACTAAATGTTAAACAACATCCCTTGTGTCTCCTTTACTTTGTGATTTCTGCATGAGTTAAGCATGGGTTTTGTTGGTAACTTGGGGGGGGATGCATAGCAAACAATATTGAAATATTTTCCAAATCCAAATAGTCGATGGTACCCCTCTTGACCCTCGCTAGACTGAGGGATACGGATCATCATGTTGCTTACCATTCGGAGATCCCTGAAAAAGAATAATGCTACACACAGTGAGCTCTCTCTGCATAAGTCCCTAATCAATCCCGGAAATCTGCTTCAGAATTGCCATTGGTTTTTTTTTTTGTGTATAAATGTAGTTTATTTGTTTTTGTTTCATTTTTTGTTTGTTTTGTTTTTGTATTCTGTCACGTGTTAAATATTAATAAATAAATTGCATTAAGTAGTATACGATTAGTTGGTTTTGGTTTTTAGAAGTTTAGTTTAGAGGCGCAGTAGCAGAGAGTTTGGGTCTGAGTTTCAGACATCGTACATTATTCCTTGGTATCCTTGATGCTACATATAGTACATATGTCCCAAGTTCGTATCTCCTGTCTTGTGTGTGTTTGTTTGTGTATTTGCAAAAATATTGCGCCTGCGCTTCCGAATGGCGATCAGAAGTATATATATATATATATGTATATATAAATATTATTAACTTGCGTTTATTTTTTTAAATTTATTTTTACTTTTTTTTACCTGCACTTGAAATATTTAGAATATATCTTTTAGTCATTTCCATTTCGATTATGTCTATATGTGGATTTCATCAATATTAGCATTTTGTTGCTTTTTGCTTTGTCTGCTTTGTTCATCTTTGTCTTCTTCATCTTCATTTTCATTGTTTTTTTAAATATGCAAAAATAAGCTCTCTTTCTCTCTTTCTCTCTGTCGCTATGCTTTACTCGCTGCTGCCACACTCGCACTCGTTATAATGTAGCGTGCTGATCCTGTGATCATCACTTTCTCATATAGGCATCATCCATTTACTCGCTTAACAAAAAAAATCTAGACAATGCTGAAATTATTGTTCTTCGTATTACTTTTGCTGTTTTGCTTATTGTTTTCGATTCATAATTTACATCAAATACAAATACAAATACAATTACGGATACAAATACAATCTCGCATGCAAAGCGTATGTATGTATGCATCTCGCTCGTATGTGTGTGTGTGTGTGTGTGGTGTGTACATATGGCAATAATTCGTTCGATCGATCGAGAAGTGTGCTGATTTCTTGTACATATACAGATAGTTAGATACAGAATCTTAAACATTCGCTTAACTTTTTTGACGCTCTTAAATGCATTTTTTTTTTTTTTCTTTTTGATTTTTTTTTATTATTTTGTTGGGTTATTTTCTGCGGGCTTTTTGTGGTTGTTGCAGGCATGCATGGCTTTGGTTACTAAATGCTATGCTATAAATATAATTATGATATCTCCGGTATTGCAATAATAATCCATAACGGCTCTCGTTCTCGCTCTCTCGTTCTCGCTCTCTATACAATAAAAATTCAACGAAATCTCAGCTTATCGCGTACATACAATACAATACAATAATTCTTCCCTTATAGCGTATTTCTTTTTTGGCATAAAGTGTGTGTTTTTGTTTTGTTTCCTTTTTCATCGAAATTATAAATGTAGTTAAAAAAAATAATAATATTAAATACGGTAAGCCTTAGGGGGTTGTTGTTCATTTACATGGAAATTAAACCATAGCTAATACATTAATTGCTTGCAAGTAAATTCAATCGAAGACTTAAAACTATTGTTCTACATGAGGGTAGGGTAGGGTAGGGGGTACTGGGTTTGGACACGGACACAAGAGACAGTAGACTGGGGAGCTTGAGTTTGAGTACTTTACAATTTGAGTACTTTTTGCTGTACACAGACACTGACACACGCACACACTGACTCTCTCATCCATCCACGCACGCACTCTCCATTCACGCTCTCTCTCTCTCTCAAAATTCAGTCTTTTTCATATACAAAGAAGGGGGAATCGGGCAACGCAAACGGTTAGGGTAACGAAGGGAAAGCTAAGCAACCAAAAAAATGCAAACATTAAGTGAGACTGATTCAAAGGTTGTAGTTCGAACTTCAAAGCGATGCGATCCATTCCGCATTGCAGCTCGTCTTAAAGTTAATCAATTTTGAGCTCGCTCTTGCTCGATTTAGGATCTTTTCTAGGCGCAGCTTATTGCACGGATCGATGCCACACAGAGACGGCTCGGCTCCTCCATATAAAGCTGATGTTTCCAATTTGAAGAGTGCATTTTACAGGTCTGGTCTGTCGATTTACAGTGGATACGGTACAGGGTCTGCTTCCAGCGGAGTGCGGGCGCAGGTCGTGTGTGAGCAGATACATTTTCTGGACTTTATATATAGATAGGCGTCTCTTGGCCAGTGAGCAAACGAAACATGGACGTGGGCATGGTCTTCATTAGTATCTAAATGTAATAGAAAAATTCATTTAAATATGCAAATATAGAATAAGAATTCTGCACTTACCTCGCCCACAGAGGATGACAAGAGCTTGACAATGGTATCGTGGGGTACGGCCACCACACTCTGATTGTTAATCTCAATGATGCGATGTCCCACACGGACACCGCCGCGCTCGGCAATTCCACCGCGCAGCAGACTGCAAATCTATGAAAAGAATCGGCCATTGAGTAGAGGAAAGATAGAGTGGTGGGGTGCACTCCTCTGCACTTACCACGCCATTCTGGACACTGAAACCCAACTGGAAGAGGGCCTTGGGTCGCAGTATCTTCACCTCGACAACGGGGGGACAGGGCACAACGGTGAACTTGACGGCAGTTTGATTCTTGGCATTGCGTATGTAGCTCTGGCAGGTGGACAGCGGCAGACCGACCAGGCTCATGCCATTAATGGCTATCAGCTGGTCGCCAATGTTCAGCTGGCCGCAACGGGCTGCCGCTCCGGTGGACATTAGATTGGCAATCACGACCGTGGGCAGCATGGAGCCCCAGCCGGACTCGACGATGACAACGCCCAGAATTTCACCCTTGGCCTTGGGTACCACGACCTCCTTTTGGAGCTCCTTCTTGGCGAATATCTCCAGTTCGTCGCCAAAGATCTCCTGACTGTTGAGCACCTCCTGGTAGTCCATCTCCTTGGCCAGATTCTCGTTCTCGATGCCATTGGCCTTGAGAAACTCCATGTAGGCCACCTGGAAGGCCTGGCCAATCGACTGGGCTATGAACTGCGCCTCATCGCTCTCGAACACATGGCAGATCATCTTCGGTGTGCGATTGTGCTTGCTGTGCAGCACCTGTGCGGGCTCCTTTGGTGGCGAGGCGTCAACAGCGTCGCCAGTCGCCGATGCCGATGCCACACCCGCCGCCGCCAGCGAATCTCCGAGCGGATTTGGACTGGGGCTGGGATTTGAGTCGGCCAAACTGTTCGGCACGAACCGGCGACGGGCCATCAGCACCACCAGATCCCCGATGTCGGCTATATAGGAAATGGTGCGCAGTGCATGATCCATCATGATCTCCTTGAGGTCTGTGTTAAGCACCATTATCTTCTCGGTTGATATGAACAGATCCACCTCCGTGCTCGGCTGGCTCTCGCCCTCGGGTGCCTATAAAACAGCAACAAAATGCCAAATAAATACTTGTGCTTGCGCATTGTGGTGCTACAATTGAGTGCTACAATCTCTTACCAGAGCCTATATTCAAAGGGAATGCGCAGCAGGGAACGAGAAAAGCGAACGAGAAAGTTTAGACACGACACACACACAGTTTAGCATTAGAGCAGCAATGGACAGCCTAATATTAGGGCAGGAATGGTGCTGAAACTACGTGGGGGGGCGGTGCGGGGGCGATCCACTCTGTATCACTCACCTTGATCCTGGAGACAGCCTCCTCGGCCTGCATCATTCGCGTCGATTTGGTTGGCTGGCCCTCGCATACGAGCTGCGTCGAGCCCAGATATTTGGCTCGAAAGAGTACGCCCTCAATGAGAACTTTCGGTTCCAATAGACCTAAAACATAGCAGCCAAAAACAAAGATTAGTTTATTAGATATTAGGCATATATATAGGTATGTATGTATTTATGTATGTGTACATTGAGACATGCTAAGTGCATGCAAGAGGCATGAAACGTTAAGGCAGTGGCAGGCTGTTCATCTTAATTTGCAACTTGCAATGAATATATATGAAGGCTGCATTTATAGCCTCCCATTCGATAGAGTTATTCATACTTTCGGCTATTATTCAGCAGAATAATCTATATATATTTATTATCATTAATCTAAGCTTAAGCCTGCTGCCTTGCCTTATCGCTTCGTAAGCCACAGTACAAACAGAGATAGAGATACAGAGAAAATGGTCTATGTACATGGCACAGAGAGAGATAGAGAGAGAGAGAGAGAGAGACACTTACATGACACACACACACATCACAAATAAATGGGCGGAAAAGAGTGTGCAGATTGCAGCGTGAAATGTTTCATTTAAAATTATTCAATTTATAGGATATTCGAGAGACACAGAGAAAGAGAGAGAGAGTTAGAGATATCAGTATAAAATGGAACACACCACAACAACAACAACAAGAACAACAGCAAAGTAAATGTGGCAAGGGGCAATGTCGTGCCCTTAGCACTCACCCTCCTTGTTCCTAGACTTGGCCTTCTTGTCGCCATTGGCCGAATCCTTGAGCGACTTAATGGAACCCGTCGGACTCTTGGTGTACTGCAGCTTCTCCGGCGATGCGCTGATCGTTATGTCCGCCGTGCCCACCATCTGGCAAATGTCCGGCGAATTGGGCGTCAGGGAGGTGCCAATACCCTGCCGTATGGTGGCCGTCGAGTAGGTCTGCGGCTTGGGATTATTGTTGTCAATGCAGCCGCCATTCAGATGTCCATTGCTGGCTATTTCCGTACCCTCATTGGCATTGCTATCTGAGGTCTGAGGCTGCGCATAAATTTCCAATGGGATTTAGTTATGGGGAAGTTATTTGGGGGGCGTTGTGTTCCCTTACCTGATCGGAAAAAAAATCCTGCTCCTCGTGCCGCTGCTGTCCCAGCAATCGATCCGTTTCCAGATCCGTATCCGGCTCCTCCTCCTGCGCCGCTGTGGCTACTACCATGGCCGTGGCCGCCACACATTTGCGCGGCACCCATACGGGTGATTCCGGCTCTGTGGGCAGCACTTCGTCGCAAAACTTGAGCTTATCCGGCTGCGTTTTGGCCCGCTGCAGCGCTGTGCGTATCTCCTTCATGGCCTCCTGGATCTCCACTGCCGCAGTGGCTGACTGCTGGACGGCACTGCCTGCTGCATAGACAGCTCCATAATGGGATTGCTCGATGGGGCAGCAGTCGCTATTCACCACTGCCGCTGCAGCTGCTGCTGCTGTGGCCTGCTCGGCATGCATGGATTCGTGGCTATTCGTGTCTGACAGTTCAATCTGCGGCGGTGTGCATGGGGGCAGTGGCTGGGCCTGTGGCTGTGGCGACGGTGGCATTGGCATTGGCAGCGAGGCAAAGTCACTTATCAGCGCCGATTGTGAGGCATCGGTTGTGACAGTGGCCAAGCTGGAACTGTTGTTATATTCGTTCTCCAATCGTTCGCCATTTATCGGGCCATTTGCATTGCCATTGTGCTCGTGGACGGGCTGCTGTTGTGGCTGTTGCTTGTCACAAACAGTAGATACATTATTCTCCGTATCGGAGGCATGGCCACTACTAAGGCCATCCTCCAGCACGGGCATGCTCGTGTACAGCTTGCCATAGTCTGTGGGGCAGTTGATGTCATTCGACAGGCTATCCAGATCCCCGCAATTCGAATCGTAGTCCGTTGTCTCCGGCGAGAGCGTAAAGTTGCGCGAATGTCGCCGCAGATTCGCCTCCAGTTCGGTGTCCGCCAGATCGCCGCTGCTGCGGCTATTCGAATCGATATACAGCTCGATGTCGTTGTGCTGCTCCTGATACACAATCGGCACACAGACCAATGTCTGTTCACGTTCACTGGCTGGCTGTGGCTGCTGTGGAAATACAATTCAAATGTTTAAAGTCAGAGCCTTTGGGGAGAGGAGTCAGAGCAGCGTCTCACCTGTTTCTTGCTGGGCGAACGATGTACCATATAAAGCTCTTCTTTGGGTATCCTAGCCAGCCGCTGGCCAATGTATGCCTGCTCCATTGGTGTCGTTGCCGGACATTCCTGCTGCTGCTGCTGCTATGCGGGTGAGAGGGTAAGAGCAATCTTTAGCTACTAATGCGTTGATCTACTCACCGTATTGGGCACATCATCGCCGCTCTCTGTGGTGTAGTCTGCGAAACGTTTCTCATCATCGGGATTGGCCTTGAAGAACTCCTCCAGCACCTTGCGCGTCTCCGAGAACTCGTACAAATAATCGAATGCTGGCGTTTTATCCCTGCCTGCCGCCATCCTGCTGCTATCCTCCTCGTGATCGATCAGATCTATCAGATTGCCCGACGATGCCTTGTCGGCCACATTGTTGCCGTTGCCATTGGCGCTGCTGCCGCCGACGCTCGTGGTGGGCGAG
Source organism: Drosophila bifasciata (assembly GCA_009664405.1). NCBI lineage: Eukaryota > Metazoa > Arthropoda > Insecta > Diptera > Drosophilidae > Drosophila > Drosophila bifasciata. Next base: position 36,151,429 of record CM019041.1, read on the forward strand.
ACGCGCTGTGGAAAGCCTGGCGGACGTTTGCGTGAGCCGTTATTCAATGCAGCGCTTGTCGCCGGCTGGTTGCCAATGCGACGCGGCGATCCCTCGTACTCGGCTATCGGCAGCTGGCCAATCATTTTGGTCACCTTCAGTATATCCTCCTGGCTGTCCGAGCGCATCGCCGTTGCGGCCTTGTTCATCCAGTTCGTGTCAATGTCATCGAAGACAACAATCTCGCCATCCCTCAGGCACTGGCCATCGGCCTTGCCCACATCCGTGGGCGAACCGGGACTGGCACGACCCTGACACAAATAGCGGAGAAGAGAACATAGAAAACGTTAGTAAATGGTGGTTAAAAGGCAACCCCCCCATCATGGTCAGTACATGGTATTTTGGTACAGAAAGAATGTGATTTTGATACTAAGAAATAGTTCAAAGATTATCATTGAAAGTCTAGGCAAAGCAAAGGCGAAAATCTACAATATTCGGGATACTCAGAAGGATACAAGAGGGTACAATTAGAAGCTATTTTGGGGCACACTTGATATCCATTTCAAGGTTAAATGAGACTCCAGATGAAGCACCTAGAAGCCCCCCCCTCTGGAATCCTTGTGCTCTGTGACGAGAGACCCAAACTGAGCGGTTGGCCAGCAAGCAGATTGTTATAGAGGCCCTTCCCTCTCTCTACACAGTTTTTGCTATTAAAATATAGATTTTTTCGGATGGAAAATATGAAAATTGAATTAATTTTTGCTTACCTGTGGCAGGGATGATTCGTGGGCATCGAATTGGCTGCCCGGACTACGTCCGACACGTATTTGATGGAGATGCGGCCGCTGGTAGTAGTAGGAGGAGGGCATCTGTCCGCCCGTTTCGCCATAGCCCATGCTGGACAACTGTCCGGGCGACTGGCCCTGGAGCGGTGCGTACGGCAGCTCGGCATTGAGGTCCGGTGAGTTGAGCACTGTGCTGGCGGGCGTCACATTCGGACTGCGCGTTCGCATCTCCCACACGTAGCGCTCCTGCTGCAGCGACTGCAGCTGCTGCGGCGGCTGTCCAAAGTTAATTTGCAACGGATTGGCCATCGAATCGTTGCTGCTCTCGCTGCAGGAATTGGAATTCATGGCCTGCATGGCCTGGATGGCTTAGCTGGTTGGCTGCTGTATGGATGGACTTGGACTGGGACTGAACTTGAACTGAATCTGTGTGTGGATGCTCCGCTCCGCTCTTGGATTACTGCTCTAGTGCTGCGTCCGCTGCTGCTGCTGCTTCTGCTGCTGCTGACATGCCTCGTTCTGAGTTGTTACTGCCTAAGAGAGAGAGAGAGAGAGATAGAGAGAGGTGGGAATTAGTTGGCTCGATGATCTAACGTATGAATCACTGCAACTGTAATTGCAACTGCAACTGCAGCAGCCACAGCCCCAGCAAAAAGGGACAGGTTGTTGCTGCTGTTGCTGGCAAGAGAGAAATCAATGCTGGCTGGCTTTGCTGGCTGGTGCTGCCAATTAACCTAATAACAAGGCCCGCGAGGGACACACAGTAGCCTCCCAGTAGCCTTCACGTGTATCCTCCCTCCTCCCCCTTTCCGCACCGCACTCACTTTCTGCCCGTCTATGTGTCTGTGTGTGTGTGTGTGTGTGATTGCGCACGTAAACTTGGCCTCCAAAAATGTTTCGCGCAGGCAAAACAAACTGCAGAGGAAAGTGCAGAGGAAAACGCAGGAAGCTGCGCTGGCTGCCCAGACACAACAACAACAAAGCCACTTCACTCCCACTATCCAATGTAGGTGTTTTTTTTTTGTTGTTTTTTTTTTGGGTGGGAGGAGGCTGCTGTGTGTGTGTCTCGCCTTTGTTTTCGATTGTTTGGCACGGCACGGACGTTACTTCACCGCACACACACACAAACACACACACACATCTGGTTGTGTGTGTACAGACAGGGTACAGGGTGTTTGTGTGTGTGTACATCAGCGAATTGATGCGCCTGTGTAGTTGTCGATGCGTGTCGCTGTGTGTGTGTGTGTATTGCTATGGCATTGTTAAAAATCAATAGATTTGCTGGTTATTTTCTTCTTTTGTTTTTTCCTGCAACTATTTCTTCTTGTTTTCGATGAAACAGAGCCAAATGCAGCACCAGATTTGTCGCCACCGCCCGCACGCCTGCAAGCCACCCACCCGCACAACAACAACAACACAACAACTGCAAATGTGTAGCAACGGTAAACGACGCGGTCGAGAACAAGTGCGCGACTACGGACGGACGGCGGTAAAGATTACACGCGAATGACCAAGCGAGCGGCAGCACAGGACATCATTAGGCACAAACAACAACACCTGTCGCTAAATTACCATTTAATTTATATTGCACACATTTCGTTCATTTATGTAGCTGCTGCGGACTGCTTTGTCGTGAAAACCGCACCATCCGACTTGTTTGTATCTTCGTGGAGCAATGATGTACGAGATTGCCGTTTGGCCTGCACAGTGGGATGGATAAAGTGGGATGATGGCACACTCTATTGAGTCATATTTGACTATTATTTATTGCACAACTTCTGGAGTGCCGCACCGAACATTGAAAATTCTTTAAAAAATGAGCAGAAATGATATGTACGGGACAGCTGCTTCACCAGCAGCGACGCCGGCTGCGCTGTCTGCAGTGATTTCATTTGATGTATTTCTGGATTTTGATCTTCGACTGAAGATTACTTGCTAGCTGAAGTCCTCAGCCCCGATCATATAATTTTCTAACATAAATATATCAATTTCCCGAAAGATTAGCTTATTTTAAGTACTCTTTTGCCTATGATTACTCAATAAATAAGCTTTAATTAAAATAGCATTCCACTGAATACAGTTTTAACATTGAAACTCCACAAAAACTACACAGTTGCTACATCGCAACTACATATTTGTGTATATTTACATGACAATTACATGGACAGCTGACATTTATCGAAATTTATCGGTACGTACTTTTTTACTCGGTCTGGCAGCGCCTTACAATTTATCGTAGAAAACGCGTTTGGTAAAATTTAGGCCATGAAATTAATATTTTGAACTTACGTGCATTTTGAAAGCCCTTTTGAAAATTCATGTACTAGCAACGCAGAGCCATGAGACAATGCGATTGACAATTTGTGCGGCAAATTTAAAACTGCGGTTTAAAGGTTGTAGCATTTAGAGTTTAATCGATTATATATATGTAACGTGTCTGTGGTTTCAGATTCAGATTCAGTTTCAGATTTGCAACATTTTGAGTATTGGAAATACAAACACACACACATATATATAGTATATAGGTTGGAGCCTGTGTATACATACAAATTCGATGAGCAAAAAATTGACAAAGATTTGTTATTGTTTTTTTTGGTTGTTGTTTTTTGGTTGTTTTTTGGTGTTTTTGTGTGGCAGTAAACAGTTATCTCGGGTTGTTTGTTTGTTTTTCTATATATGTAGATAGATACCTAGTATAATGAAACAATGTTTCTTTGTTTATGTTGTTTCAGTTTTAATACAATAATTACATATTAAAGTTTCTTGCACTATACGCTAAACTGGAAGGAATGATTGCGTTCTAATTGTTGGACATATTTAACTTAACAAATATTTGTGTATGTGTGTATATTGTATGTTTTAAACATAAGGTAGGGGTTAGACACAAAAAAAACAATATAAATACAGGGATTATAACTAATAGTAGTTAAGTGTAAGGGAGAGGGTGAGAAGGAGTACAGCAGGTCATTAAAGAGTGATTGGGTTGACATAAACAAATTCTTTGCGCACTTAAAGTCTAAGGTTTTTGTTTTTCATTTGTAAACATAATTTTGGTAGTTTTTGGCTTAAACTAGTTGCTCGTTTTGGTTGTGTGTGCCTAACATTAGTAAATACAATACACACCCCAGAGCCCCGGAGTGGGCGTCACTTAGTTGCTACGCTACTTAATGATTATGATGTGGGTGGGGGTGGGGTTTACCCCCCAAAGAGGGTAACAAAGAAAATAGAGAGAGAAACCAATAAAAGAGGGGTAGGGAAATCAAAAATTAAAGCTTTGTATGTTTGACCGTATCCGTCCAATAGTTTTGTATTGTCATCGCCTCCAGCGAATTGAGAAACGAATCATTATCCAGGCTGTACATCTCATCGGAGTTGTCCTGCAGGCGAACGAGAGTAGAATCATGAATTGTGGCACACAAAACAAAACTATAATAAATTTTGTTGGCTAACGAATCCTTACACTCACCCGCATGGTGCTGTCATCGATATAGACACTCGAATCCGGTTCGCTCAGTGCCTGTGGCTTGTTCAGAAATCGGCGACGATACAGCACAATGCCAATGGTGCCCACCGTGCAGCAGATGCCAAAGACCGTAAAACAAATGGCCGAAATGGCGCCAGCATCCAGAAAGTATGTGCGCTACAACAACAGCAACAAAAAAGAGATCAGTCCTGGGTTAAACCTCTCATGCTGGCCCCCGACTCGACTCACCTGTATGGCCAGTGCCTCGGATGAGATGTTACCCTCATCGTTGGCCCCACCATCATAGCCACCATCGGCCGCCAGACTGGGCGCCAATGAGGCCGAACGCGTCAGCAGACTCTTTGTGTCGCTGGAGTAGTTAATATAGCGATTGATGTGCTTATATTCGGCGGATAGCACCTTCGATTTGCGCGAACGATGCTCGCTCTCGGCGCGTCGCAGCTCATCCTCTTTGTTGGCATTCTCGAGGGTGAAGGGCGCCTTCTCGCCATGCGCCAGCAGCTCATCGGATAGCCATTCGGTGTTGATTTTTGGTGTCGAAGGTGTGGCCGATGATGATGATGATGTCAATGATGGTGTTGTCATTGTTGCAGCAGCAGCAGCCACTGCCATTACGACTCCCGTGGTGGCTGTTGCTTCTGTGCTTGTTGCTGCTGCTGTTGTTGTGCCCAAGGAGGAGGCAGCGCTGGAGGATGTGCTAGTTGCTGCTGTTGTTGTGGTTGCTGTTGTGGCTGCTGTTGTTGTTGTTGTTGTGACTGGACTGTTGCTGTTCAATGCAGGCTTCAAAGTGCTGCTGCTGCTTGCATTTGTACTGCCAAAGGGGAAAGATTAGTAGAGGAAACATTTGATTTGATTAACTTACCTTGTGCTACTGCTAAAATTCGTAAAATTGTTTAACTGCTCAGAGGTATAATCCGCCGAACGCTTGAACTCGTACTGAGCCACAGACTGTTGCACTTCGACATCAGCAGCAGCAGCCTGTTGCTGCTGTTCCTCATCATCATTTAGCAGCAGATCTTCATGCTGTTCATCCTCAGCCTGTATCTCATCCTCTTGCTCATCTTCCCCTGTGTACACTGGCGTCACAGCAGCTGCTGCAGCTGTTGGCTTATTGGTTAGATCCATTATGTTGCTCTGGGTGGCCGTGGACCATGTCTGGCTGACTGTCGTCTGGTATAGCTTGGTGGTCTGCCGCGATGCAGCCTGCTGGCCGCTGGGATATGTGTGGACATGGCTGGACAGCAATTGAACTATGCAAGCGGATTAAAGCCATTCATTAAAGCCACATTTCAATTGTGATTTGTGGGGGGTTTGTCTTACCGCTGAGGCAGGTTATCCAGAACCAATGTGACCACCAATAGAAAGTCATGATGCGATCCGTTCTGTGATCTTGCGACGACTGTTTTTTCGGTTCCACAGGAAATGTAAAGTGATGCCAAGAGAGAAAGAGAGAGAGAAGATGAGTCAGAGTATGGGGGGACATGGTTAATAATATGTGGCCGAGTGTACTCCACGAAATCCCATACAAAAATCAGACCCCAAATATCCGATGAAGTCATCGAAATTGCTTTTCTTCTTCGGGTTTTTTTATTTCGGTTTACATTTCGCAGAGAAAAACGAGTTTGAGATAGGGGGTGGACAGGGGGGGACATACCACAAGGAATTGCCATTTTTGGTAGGTCGACATCGAGACACCCGCAACCCGCAGGCATCCCCCTGCAAATCATCAGTCGAAGGTCGACGACTTTGAAGCACTGGGCACTGGGCTCTGTCCCATCTTCTTTTGATTATAATTTCCATACCATTTTTGGGACGGGCCCATCGTGGGCCATGCCAAAAAGTTTGTAACTGTCTTAAATGGCTTTGGGCCAACTCCCACTCAGCAGCACACCCCCTACCCTCCTCCCGCTCATTCGCTGCTTCTGCTGCTGCTGGCATCCTCTCTGGGGCTTAATTGTTTTGCCGCTTTTGTTCTGAGCCAAAAAGAGCCAACAAAGGCAGTACGCAAAACAAAAAAAAAAAACAAATAAAAACGTAAGAAAAAGTCAGAGGTCAGCGGCTCGACTATGCGGTTACCCAGCAAGCAATAGTAAGTGTTTTTGTGTGTGTTTTTCAGTGTTGGCTAAGACCAATAACGGGCAAAAAGTACAGTCACAAAATACAGTCAAAAAGAGTGCAAGTAATGGCTTTAGATTCTCTAATAATAAAAACTAAATAAAAACGAACTAAAAAACTCAAAATTAAACTAAATAAAACTCGTCTTCTAAAAGTCTTCAAGTCTTCTATTGTATGGCTGTTTAAAGCTAAAATTTATTTACGGTTAGATTTCATTCATACAATTTTTTAACTAAAAATTAAAATTTATATAAATTTTAAAATATGTACATATATTTTTTTTTTTTACTAAAATTTTGTTTTAATTTTAATTCAAATTATATATTTAAGTTTTAAATTATTTTTTGTATCAATCTAAAGATGGTACCGTAGATTCCACTCTTTCAATTCAATTTTTCAATTAAAATTTATTACTAAATTTTTGTACCTAATTTTTTAACTGAATTTAAATTGAATTTTAATGGCAAAACCAAGCCCCCACCTAAAATGTTTGCCTTCTGCCACATTAAAACTATATATACTATACAACAACATTTATCATGCGCTCAATATACTCCTCCTGTGTGACGATTTCGAGGGGTAGCAGCCCCATACCAAAAAAAAAATTAGCATTCCCAATTTTGGTGTCGGGGCAGGCGGGCGGCGGCGGCGGCTGTGAAAATACAATTTACTTGTAGTTTGTCGGTTCGCCAACAGACTTTTTGGCGATTCCGTAAAGCCATGGAAATACACACACACACACATAAAAAAAAAACCAAAAAAAAAAGACAAAGCGCTTCCAAGCCCGTCCTAATTTGTTTGTGCTAAAAAAAAACCAAAAACAACAACAACACAAGAAACGAACCAAATAAAAAAAAAAGAGAATGAGAATTTTTCTGGCTAAATGTTTTATCGTTTTTTGGTTTCCCCACCCCGGCATTTATTTGGGTTAATGAAGGGGTCCAGCCCACAACTGGGAGTTGTCGTGTTCGATAATGAGAATTGATAAGAAGGGAGCCACAGCGGGGCATGACAGGTGCCCACCCCAGCTGCCACACAGATGCCACCCAACTGCACCCAATAGCCACCCAACTGCCACCTTAACTGCTCCTCAGTTTTCTCGCCGAGCAGCCCCCCAACTGCCACCTTAACGGCCCCTTATCTGCTCCCCAACTGCCACCTTAACTGCCCCTCAGCTGCCTCGCCAAGCTGCCACCCAACTGCTACCCAACTGCCACCCAACTGCCACCCAACTGCTACCTTAACGGCCCCTCAGCTGCCCTTCCAACTGCCAACCCAACTGCCCACCCCAACTACCCTGAAACTCGGATTAATATTACGTATACGCCTTTAAGCCCTTGTCCGACAGACAGACAGACAGACAAAAAAGCTGGCACATAATCATATGGGTAGCATGAGGCGTTAAAGGTCAAACAAAAAACACACACAGAGAAACAGTGGCAATAATTTGGCCGCTTGCCTGCTTTATGGCTTTATGCTTTGTATGTTGTTGTTGTTGTTGTTGTTATGTTTTAATGGTAATTCGAGTGGGGCCATAAAGCAAAAGCCAAACAATTGTTTAAAGTGTAGAAGAGAAGCTCCAGTCAGACAGCCTACAGCGTACAGCAGCCTCTGGCAAATGTTCTGCGAACCATAACGAATGACACCCATAGACCCCCCTCTCGAGGGAGATGTTCTTTCTCTCTCTGTGGTATCTCTGTGGGGCATGTAAATCAGTAGCAGCCAGCAGCATCAGAGCATCGTTAAACAATTTACCCACATAATGAGCAGCACACACACATCTATGTATACTCGTAGTACATGTGTATCTACGTATCTTACAAATGCAATCTGTGGGGCACAAAAGAAATATATTCCAGTCATGAAATTGAACTCAAGGCCCTGTGGCTGTGCCCTGCAGTTGTATGCAAAGCATTTCATAATAATCCCCCCTAAACAGCAACAAAAAATTAAAATAAAAAATATAAAAAACAAAGAGTAGAAACAGAAACAGAAACCAAATGCACTTTCATATGCCCCATAAAACTGGAGCAAGTGCCGCCAGTTGGATGCCACAACTGCAATTAACACAAAAGCCACAAAGGCACACACACACACAGATAGACAGAGAGACACACACACACAAACACACACACAGAAGAAATAGCACACACAGCTAAGACAGTTACTAGTTTTTTTTGGTATTGGAATAGCAGACTAGGGGGCATACACTTTCCTCAAACAGCTACTAGAAATGGTTTAAATACATGTTTTAGGTCTATAAAATATTCCATTTAGTAGTTAGTTTTGAGGTTAGCAATGACATGTGACAGTCAATACTGTTTAGTAGTGTTGGTAAACGTTTGCTTAGCGCAAAGCAGTTGCAGGAGCTGTGCCAAAAGAACACTTTTAGCTGAATAATATTTAAAAATCAAAATAAAAATACTAAATAATAACAATAAATAATAATAAATATTTTTAATAATATTACTAATCAAATACTGAGACTCTTCAATAATTAGCACAAAATAAAAAATAATATTTATAAGAGCTATTATAGTATAACGCAGATTCAAGTTATTCTCATGCCCAAAATTTACCTAAAATAGTTTTAAAAATATTCGAAAAGCGCAAAAAATTAAAAATAAAATAAAATACAAATTGTAGCATAGAATTTTTAATTCATATCGAAACAATGATTATATATAGAACATATATTAGTGCAATAACTGCAGATACATACATAGCGCCAAAGTTGCATTTTTTCTTAAATTTGTCAAATTTCTTTAACTTAAACAATTTGTTTAGAATTATTTTTTGTATGGTTAAATGCCATTTGAAGACTTTAGTTAGCTACTTAAATCAAGCTTATTTGATTAAGTACCAAAACTGGGTCACAGGCAGCGACTGAAACTAAACAGATCAATCCAAAAAGCATTTGCTAAAAGATTTTTGTACCTGCCCTGCCAGAATGTCCCTCAAAGTGTGGCATACCCTGCCGACTGCAGCATATTAATCACAGTGCAACGAAAAACAAGTGACTGAAAGAGTGAAATGAAAACGAGGCAGCAAAAGCAACCTTCAAGTGCAAGCGACAAAAGCAAAATTGAAAAGGCGGAGCACCTCCCCAGCCCTCCACCCCAGCAGTCACAGCCAAAAGGTGCAATAATTAGATGCAAGCTTGCCACAAGGTGGCATGCACCATGCATGGATGGGAAAGTTCACGCTCACTTTCTACAACACTTACGAGTGTGTGTATATTCGAGCCCTTTTCCAGCACTAGGCAGGCGGAGTAGACAGACACAGGGCCCTTCAAAATGGAACATAGCAGCCATAGAGAAGCTGAAATATATGTAGACCCGCCCTAGAGATATTCCCAGCCTCAGTATAGTTGCTAAATTTCCATTGAAAGGAACTCCGGAAAATAGTTCCCCACAATTTTTTTTGCTCTTTTACATTGTATATATATATTTTCTAAACAAAAAAACTTCCAAAACGCGCCAAACAACAAAACAAATAATTTGATTTCAAAATTTCGTTTAAAAGTTTTAAAGCTGCTTGCATTCCATACGATTCTCTTTCAAGTTTTTGCTTGCATTCCATACGATTCTCTTTCGCATACTCGCTACTCGCTACATGGCTGATAGAGTGGAGCAGCAGCAGCAGCAGCAAGGGGGGGATTGCTGCGCCCCAATCGAAACCTCAACCGATGTAAAGGAAACGCGGCCCATATGCCGTGTGCTGTCTAGTGCCGAGTCTACTCCGAAGACAGCCGCTGACAAGGATGATGCTCCTCCTGCAACGGACTCGTCCAGTTCTGGTTTTGGTTTCGGCTCTGGTGCCAGCAATCTGACTGTGGTACGTATGCGCACAGGTGTCGCATCCACATCCCCTGTTGGTCAACAGGATTTTGATCATCTGATGCGCATCATCCACGAGCTGGATATCCGCGATCAGTTGCTACTCTCCCAGAACTATCAACGTCTGCCCTCCGCCTGCTCCCAGCTGTGGCATGCGAATGCCATGCGCCTGGACTTTCGCTACCTCAAGCAGGAGCTGCTCACCGCCGAGGATCAGTTCACGTTCCTCAATGACATGAAGAAGGAGATCAAGTGCCTGTTTCTCGGTGTCGAACTGCTGCAGGAGCATCTCCACATACTGGAACGTGCGGGCATTGCCACACTGGACTCTGTTGAGGAATGCCACCTGATGTTGGGTAACCCACACCATAACCACTGTGACATGCAGCAGAACAGCAACGGCCCCAATCGAGTGGGCTATCCCGAATGGCCATTGCATTCGCTGCCCAAACTGATGAAAAATGTGCGCCATTTGCGTGTACATTGCAACATTCAGGTGCACTTCATTGAGCGCTTCACACAGCTCGAGCTGCTGGCCCTCTATGGCAGCATCTCGCAGAGCGCCCTCACGGGCGTCTTTGAGCACTGCCGCCAGCTGGAGCGACTGTTCATCAAGACGGAATGCGATGCACCGCTGGATCTGAGCGGTGTGGCCAAGTGTCCCAGCCTCAATGGCATCTCGCTGCCGGTCAGCCTGTTTGCCAATCAGCGCCAGCTGCTCGTCGGCTGCCCCAAGCAGCAGCTGATCGAGCTGTCCCACTGCGGCCGAAACAGTCGCCTCACTGTGGAGTGTCTGCGCACAATCTTTGATGTGAAGTCGGAGGCCATTGAGGGCATCCAAATGGACTGTGGCTGGCTGGAGCATGGCGCCCAGGGACTCGCCGCCCTGGCCATGAATCGCTGCACGCGCGTTCGCAGTCTCGTGCTGGGCAATTGTGACTTTCGGGATGTGGCCATTGAGGGGCTCCAGCTGCCGCAGGTGCAGCGTTACATTGCCCTGAACCGGTGCCACAATGTGACCAATAAACAGGTGCTGGCCATGGTCGAGCAGTGTCCGGCACTGCGTGAGCTCTACATCATCGAGGGTAGCCAGCTGACGGGCTCCCTGTTGCATGGCATCTGCCGCATTCGCTACACACAGAATCCGGGCTATCCATTGGTACTCATACTGGCCAATTGCAAGAGAATCGTTCATAGTTACAGCACATTGGTAAGAGATTCTGATGGAATCCTATGCAGTTTTCCCACCTCTCACTCTCTCTCTCTTTGGCAGTATGCAGAATTTTGGGAGAGCAAGCAAAATATTATCCAGATTGAGTATGTGGATCGCCAGAGCAAACCCATCACTGATATTCAAATATTCTTTCATGGCTTCACTCAGCAAAATATCTACCAGTTGGCCGGACAAAAGGACAGCAACTCCCCACCAGACTCTGTCCAGCTGCCACAAGATGCTGCTGCCTGATTCGCAACTCGAGTTTACAGAGCGTATTAGTTGAGTTTCAATAAAAGAAACTAAGATATATATTTACATAGATATATAAGACAATGGCTGGTGTCTGTCTGTCTGTCTGTCACACACAATGCCAATTCATGTGCAATTTTCCATGATTTCTATTTGGTAGTAACAGTGGCTTTTCTTTGTCTTTGTCTTTGTTTTGTTTTGTGTGTTTTAAGCCAAACAAATCACTTCATTTTGTGTGTGATGCAAATTGAAAGTGCCACTGAAACACTGCCCTAGGCCCTGCCACATACATAAGTGAAATTTCATTCGCAGTCGCATGCCAAATGAGGCACTCAAAAGTGGCACTCATATCTGTTCCAGTCTCTGGAGGAAGATGCAGAATGAATTTACATAGATTCAAGTGGGTTGGGGGTTAAGGTTTATCTGCCTATAAATTAGTCATTAGATTAGTTGGCTTAATTTTTCCTCCATTTTATTCTCTGGCAGAGTCTGAGAGTCTCTCTGTTGCCTGCGCTCTCATTCTCTTCTTTCGTTTTGTTTGGCCCCTCCTCGTTTAATCTTTCTCTTTGATTTTAATTACTATATTTCTGCAGCACAAATCTGTGAGATATTTGTATATATCACCTAAAAAGATTAATACTTTTATCTATAGACTTCTGCTAATTCTTTAAAATAGATCAGAAATGCCATGGATCAGAAAGGTTCTGCCACTCTGTGTGTAGAATGCTCTGTCCGTAAAAGAATCTGTCTTAACTTCATGTTAAGCCTGCCACATAATACTCAATATATCTATGCTTGAAGTGCAATAAGTTATTGTTATAAATAAACATAATATTATGGTAATTTTTCTGCCAAAAGTCACGTTTTTGTATGCCCTGCTATACCAATAAAAAAAAAGCCAAGAAAAATCTGTTATAGCTTCCTATATTCTATATATTCTGCACCTATGTAAATAGTCTGTAAATATTCTGTTAATATTCTGAAAGTATTCTTTTAAATATTCTGTAAATATTCTTTTAAATATTCTGTTAATATTCTTTAAATATTCTGTAAATATTCTTTAAATATTCTGTAAATATTTTTTAAATATTCTGCATATTTTGTATGAAAATTCTCAAAAGACTGCGTTCCATTGATGGTACTTTGTATTCGTTTTCCCTACCATTTACTCCATCTTAATGCATCTACTATATAGTTGCGCATGCCTTTTATTGCTATCTTTTTTTTATTACATTTATAGTCCCATAAATGATTAATTTGTACTATAATTTATAGCCAACTTTAGGCCAGAGCTTCATCGACTATTTCTGCCTTAAATTTTGTAATTCTTACTGGTAAGAATTCCTAAGCAATTTCCCAGCATTAGCTTTCAGCGTCGACGATTATTTATGCCTCAAATCTAATCTTCTTTTACTGTTCAGAAAATTCCCACAGTTTCTCCCCCCCTCGCACTCGCTTCACTGAAGTTTAGGCCACACTTCTTCTCGTATTTTTTGTCATTTTTTTGTTATTTGGTTCGGTAATATTAGAAAACGAAAATAGTTTTTTTTTGGAGCTGCTGCCAAACAATTGGCGAGCGCTGACAAGTCTTTTTTTTGTTGGTTTGGCTCCCCCCGCATTCCCTCTATTCATTTTTTCGTAAGCCTCTTTTATTTTTTTTTGCAGTGTGTCTGTGTCTGCCCCTTTTTCGCGGGCATATTTCACTTTCTTCTACTGGCTACGTATGAAAAGTGAGTATGAAAAGTGAAATTTTACATTTAAAATTCAATTAAATTGTGGGCCCCGAATGCCGAATACCAAATGCAAGATGGGGGCAGGGAGTCAACATCCTTTGGGGTAATATTTTACATTTTATTTTATGTTAAAAATGTTGCTAATTTTCAGAATATTTAATGCTGAAATTTTTAAATTTATTTGCGCATAAATGGCGGCTTACGAAAATCAAATTGGGAGCGACGCCAGCCAGTGCCGATGCCAGTGTCAGCGGCCTCCGAGCGGTCTCCTGCATTGGAGGAGGAGCAGTTCGAGTACTGGACCCCTGCCTGAGCATTCAAAGTGCTGTAGGATTTGGTGCCAAAGGTGTGTGTGCGTGTGTGGGTGGGAGTGGAAGTGGATTGCGGCGAATCGTTGCACGGATTGTGCCACGAGTTGCGTCCGTTAATGGGCGAGGCGATGGTGGGTGTCGTTATGCACCATGTCCATACCGTATGATCAAAGGCAGCCTGCTCCGGTGTGTACTCCTCCTGCTCCCATGGTTGCTCCTGCTGCTGTGACTGCTCCTGCTCCCATGGTTGCTCCTGCTGCTGTGACTGCTCCTGCTGCTGTGACTGCTCCTGCTTCCATGGTTGCTCCTGCTGCTGTGACTGCTCCTGCTGCTGTGACTGCTCCTGATGCTGTGACTGCTCCTGCTTCCATTGTTGCTCCTGCTGCTGTGACTGCTCCTGCTGCTGTGACTGCTCCTGCTCCCATGGCTGCTCCAGCTGCTCTGACTGCTCCTGCTTCCATGGTTGCTCCTGCTGCTGTGACTGCTCCTGCTTCCATGGTTGCTCCTGCTGCTGTGACTGCTCCTGCTCCCATGGCTGCTCCTGCTGCTGTGACTGCTCCTGCTGCTGTGACTTCTCCTGCTCCCATGGCTGCTCCTGCTGCTGTGACTGCTCCTGCTCCCATTGCTGCTCCTGCTGCTGTGACTGCTCCTGCTGCTGTGACTGTTCCTGCTGCTGTGACTGCTCCTGCTGCTGTGACTGCTCCTGCTGCTGTGACTTCTCCTGCTCCCATGGTTGCCCCTGCTCCCATGGCTGCTCCTGTTGCTGTGACTGCTCCTGCTGCTGTGACTTCTCCTGCTCCTGCTCCCATGGCTGCTCCTGCTGCTGTGACTGCTCCTGCTTCCATGGTTGCTCCTGCTGCTGTGACTGCTCCTGCTGCTGTGACTTCTCCTGCTCCCATGGCTGCTCCTGCAGCTCCTGCTCCCATGGTTGCCCCTGCTCCCATGGCTGCTCCTGCTGCTGTGACTGCTCCTGCTGCTGTGACTGCTCCTGCTCTGGGCTTTCTGAGCTTGCCCGATAATGCCTCGGACTCATATCCGCGGACATCTCTGACATCACCGGTGACATCTGTTTGATTTCAGTGCGTATCTCCTGGATAACCACCGCGAGGGCATCCATCACCTGTCCATCCTCGGTCCGTTCGATGGCATTGCGCTTGCTCCCCGGTCAGCGCATAGTTGGCGCTACGCTTGATGTCATAAGCCTCGTGTTGCTGCGCATGTGGTTGGATGCCAATCATGCCGAAGCTCTCAAAGATCAAATTCACACAGCAGGCGCCCAGCGGTGTTCCGCCCGCGGGCACCAGCTCTATGGTGGATGACGGGCCAAAGGGTCCATCGCGACAGATCACACGAGCCGTCAGCGTAGTCACGGGCTTGGGCTGTGACAGTGGAGTGGGCACTGGAGCAGCATCAGCGGAATGCTTTCCCGTTTCGGTTATGGTGCTGGCATCCTTCGTGCTGTTGTTGTTGTTGTTGTGATTTGTCAGTGTATTCAACCAATGTGGCAGGAGTGCCTGTGCCATGGCCGACTGTTGCGGCAGCATGGCCAATGCAGGTTTCACCTGACAACGATTCTGGGACGATGATCTCTGTACCTCCACCTCTACCTCTGCCTCTAGCTGTTCCTGGTGTCTGTCTGTGGACATTTGCGGGGTTTGCTGATCGTCGCTGCCCGAAAAATCACGGCAAATATCGCTGCATTTTATTCTGGGCTGCCGATGCTGTTGCCGGGATGCGCGGCATTGCTCTTTGGGTGGAAAGAGATGGCGATTGTCATAGCGATAATCGTCCAGTGAACCAACAGAGTCACGGCAGTGCTTGTTGGAATTGGTGTTGTTGTTTCCGTAGTTGTTGTAGTCATTGTTGTTGTAGTCGTTGTTGTAGTTATTGTTGTTGTAATTGCTGTTGTTGAAGTTGTAGTCGTTGTTGTAATTGCTGTTGTTGTTGTAGTTTTTGTTGTTATAGCTTTTGTTGTAATTTTTGTTGTTGTTGTAGCTTTTGTTGTTATAGTTTATGTTGTTGTTGTAGTTTTTGCTGCTGTTGTTGTTGTTGTTGCTTGTTCCCGCATAGTTTCGCCAGAGATCGTCCTTGCTATCACGCCCACAATTCTCGCCTTGATTGTAGTTGGACGGCGACGAATGTTCCTTTCTGTACATTTTGCTACAATCTACAACAGGAGGGGGTAGAAGTATGGCGGAGGCAGGCATATCCATTACTTCCATTACTCATCTTTACTCCCAACAGCAGCATTTACCTACTTTTACTCCGTTTTTGCGGTGTATTTTCTGATCCTTAATGCTGTTCCTTTGTGCTGCAGGAACGATCGCTTATTCAATATTTTAATTTGATTTTTAATTGATAGCCAATTTTGTTTGAGGCGTACTTTTTCTGCGCACTGTATTGCTCGATTGAAATGAAATGCATTTCACTTTGACACTCGTTTGACACTTTGACGCACAGGCATCACAGCAATAGTATCGAACAGAAGGGGGAATAGTTTACATGCCGCCGAGCATCATCGATAGTTATGAACGATAGATATGGGACAGACAGCTTGTGGGCAAATGCATCGAATTCAAATCCTTATTGGCATTTGCATTGCTTCTTGGCTTTTAAGCCAAGCCAAACTTTGAGGAATGGAAAGCCTATAATTCGGACACTGACTTCCAGATGAAATACTAGCAAAAAGACGGTGTAACCTTTGTCCAAAAAAGAATTACCAGCGCACCAGGGGATCCCTTTTTGTGGCCAGCTTTAATCATAACAAAAATTGGGTGGCCCAAAGAAGCCTGGTTTGAAAGATCTATTACTAAGTACCCTCCTCTATCTACTTTATGTATCTATGCCCATGAGTGGTATGGAAGAATTGGTTAAAAAAATTGCATGGAGAATAACTAAAAACTAAATAATTTGTATTATTGTAAATAGATTTATGCATATGGTTTGTATGTATGTATATTTATATACCGATTAAGCTTATCTCTGCTGTTAGGAACATGCCTCAGAAATACTCCTCAAAGTCGAACTGTTTTTGCTGCATCGCTTTCCATCACATCTTTCGATATTTTCGCCCTTTCCTTACCCTACCCCCAACATAAATCTTCTGCGCATATTTCATACATTTACGCAATATTTCCGCAGCAGACCAAACTCCATCCACCACCCACCATCCGTCCCCACATCCCTAATCCAACAATGGTGAATGCCGCAGAAAATGCGCAGATTTCCATATGCCATAAGACCATAAACCATACATACATATACATACATATACATACATACATTCATACTACTACATATGTATATGTACATACATATATCATATGTGTGTGTTTTGGGGTCTCTTTTCATATTTGTGCTTCTGTTTTTTCCTATTGTTAGTGGCATCTTGGCACTGTTGTTGCTGCTGCTGTTGCATTGTTTGAAGTGTGTGGTGTGGTGTGTGGCATGTGGCATGTGGATGAATGAATGGATGGATGGAAGCTGCAAATTCGCAATTCGCAATTTACAATTGCAACCGGATATGGTCGCACAAAAAATTTCGAAATCTCATTCCCATCCACAAAAAAAACGTCGAAAACTATGATTTCCATACATATTTTTGCCCCTACCCAACACTGCCCTCCCAACGACACCTTTCCTGTTGCCCTGTGGATGTACTTACAGGTTTACAGTTGCGGTTCTTCCTACTTTTTCTTTGTGGAATGTAAGCTCTCTTTTTGGGAGATCTCTCTGGGGCGCTCTCTCTGGACTCACTCACTGGGCCCGCTCTCTCTAGGCGCTCTCTCTGGGGATTTCCCCCTCTTCTTTGCCTCTCAATGAAAGTGCACGATGTTGCACCTTCGAGTGTCCTGCGGTTTAAGCTGAAAGATAAAATGATTGAAGATATTATATTAGTATATGTATATAAAGGTATATATATATATATGTACATATATACATATGTGCATAGACATGTATGTGCTGCTTGCAGAGTAAATAAGGATATGGCCCCCCATATCTTTGGAATAGAAGGAAGGAATCCTTCCTTCCTTTCCCTTTTTTTTCCTTCCCTTTTTGGAATATCTCAAGTTAAAAAATATATAAAAATAATTGTTAAAAATTAAACCAAAATAAAACAAACTTTCTATAAGACAAAAAGATCTAATTTAAATATTATAAAACTCCTTAATGAACTCTAAAATATTATGCAACAAATAGGAATCTTTTAACTTGGGAAATACTAAAATTTAAATAATTTTTTTATTATAATTTTTTTTTTTTTGTAAATACCAAGAATAAATTGATAATTGCTGCACCTTAATTTGTTGTTCAATCAAAGTTCATGTATCTTATGAATTGCTTAACTTAATTAAGTCTAAATATTGGCACAGAATTTGATTTGTTTTTAATGAATTTTTAGTTTAATGAAAATTAGAAAATTGAAGCAATATTTCAATGTAATTATTTATAGAATATTTCAGCATATTAATGTGTTATTTTTGATTTAAATTAGAATTTAAAGCACATTCCCTGTGTAACAATAAAATCTACAAATAATATAAAAAATATGGTTTATTTTTTTAATTTTCTATAAAATAAAGTACAGCCAGAACCAGAGAACTTTGCCAGCTTGCAGTTTCTTTTTCCAACATTTTTTGCGCTATTCCAAGCCCTCTCATAACTCAGATCTTAAGAACTTGAAACTAAAAAAAAAATGTATGTTATTTGGATGGCACATGCCACATGCCACATGGCACGCTGCTTGGATCTTGGACACCGCCTCGCTCCAGTGCCGCTGCGGCTGGCTGAGTTTGGGCTTCAGGGCGCCTGAAAGATTCAGATATTCCCCCCAACCGAAAAAAGATATTCAGTTACAGCATTTGAGGGGCAACATCGTAGCTGCTGCTACTGCTATGGGTTTTCGCTTTAATCAAGTTCGGTTCGGTTCGGTTTCTGGCTACTGCCAGGGCTATGGCTACGACTATGGCTAGGGCTTTTTGGTTAATTATAAAATTATATTATATGTACATAATTATAATTATTATTCACTGGGCTGAGTCGAGCGACGATTAAAAGTCTCATACTTTGTATGCAGTTTGATCTCCGATCTCTGTCTGTCTGTGGATCAGTCGCTCTGGGGTTGTTTTTCTTATGCAATCTCAACAGAGGAGAGAGGACGGGGGCAATTAATTGTAATTTTGGTTCAGAGACAGTGAGACAGGGAGAGACAGAGAGATATGAGATATAAGTTATAAGAACGTGCTCGAGTGTAACTTCTCTTTTTGTAGACAACACCTTAAAGCCATATATATAAAGTATACCATATATGTATATACTCGTAGTACATAAATCAAAACATATTGAAGGCCACACCCAACAACTACTACTACTCGTAATACTCGTAACCAATTTTTCGTGTTTTTTTGTTAGCCTTTTTCGCTGAGAAAGAAAGTGACAAACTTATAATTTCTGTAAGCGTGTTTTTTCTGTGTTTTTTGTTGCCCCGGAGCTTCTTGTTCTGTTTTGCCTTTATTTTTTTTTACCCATTTCGTATGGTACGTGCCCCGCGTGGCAGAGTGGCCAGAGTGTGTGGGCTGGGTTGGGTGTTGGGCCTATTGAGGTCAGCCGTGGGAGCGCACTGCCGATTAGCTCTGACCCCAATTTCGATTCTAATGCCCCGCGATGTTTGATAAGTCGCCCCTACCTCCCCATCCACCTAAAAGAACGTCATCGGTTGGGCAGAAGTAGGAGTGGGGGGTGGGCTCTGATTATTCTGACCCAAACACGAAACTTGCAAATGCAATTACACCATTAAAAAATAATTTTTGAAAAATTAAATACTCACAGAAAGTATTTAAATTTTAAGTAATTAAATTTTTAATAAAATATTCATTGGTTTTTGCATAGTTTATTTGTATTTATTTTATTTTTTATTTTAGATATTTATTGATTTTATATATTGATTTATTTTTTATACTTATTTTTTGTTTATAATTGTATGTAGAAGAATTTGATTTATTTGTTTTAATTTAATTTTAGTTTCTATTTATTCTTTTTGTTTTAGTTTTAATTTTAGTTTATTTTTTATTTTATTTTTTTATTATTATTTATTTGTTTTAATTTAATTTTAGTTTATTTTTTATTCTTTTTGTTTTATTTTTAATTTTAGTTAATTTTTATTCTTTTTTTTTAAATTTTAGTTTCTTTTTGTTTTATTTTTTAATTTTTTTTTATTTTTAATTTTAGTTTTTTTATTTATTCTTTTTGTTTTATTTTTAATTTCAGTTTCTTTTGGTTTCTTTTTCTATTATTTGTAATTTTATTTTCCTTTTATTCTTTCTGTTTTATTTTTAATATTAGTTCCTTTTTAATATTTTATTTGCATATTTTTTCTGAATTAATTTCGCATAAAATGTTAATGCATTTTATTATAATTTTTATTTATTTATTTCAAAATTTGTTCTGAATTAATTTCCCATTATTTAAAATTTCCCATTCTGACTTTCAATCAATTGTTTCCCCTCATTCCACCCCTCTCTCTATTCATTCAATGCTGACACGCACTGTTTTTGGCACCACAAATACAACAACAACAACAACAAATCCGTGAGTGATTTGCCAAAAACAATGTTAAAGCTGACAAATGAAGTCATTAGGCAGCAGCCAGACAGACGCGCAGATCTTCCCTCCAGCTTGAGCCACAGACAGCTTTCAAACTTCCTCAACATTTTCATCGACAATTTCCCATCGTTCGTTTTTGGTTTGTCATCTCTTTGGCCTCATGGTCAAAAAAACACCAACAAACCAGAGGAACAGAGAGGGAGAGAGAGAGCGGGAGAGAGAGAGCGGGAGAGAGATCCAACCAGAGACATCGCTGCAAGCGTTCATTCAACTTGTTTTGGGGGCATTTGCAAAATACTTTTGCGTCTGGCACGCCACATCCATATCCACATCCACATCCGAGACCAAAATTCAAATTCGAATCATCATCCCATAATGATATGGCCAATATGTGTATGCGCCAATGGTGCTGCTGGAGGAGTTGCCAATTAACTTAAAGCTGTAGCTACTAAGCCTCAAGTTAAGCTTAAACTATGTGCAAATGATCACACGAAATACACAGAAAAAAAACAAAGCAAAAGCATAAGCAAAAGCAAAGAAAAAAAAATATACTGAAACTACGAATATTTGGTAAATTTTTAATAACCATAATTAAGTGCTTTAAGCATGACAGGAAATTGCATAATTTGTTTGCTATTTGCTATGCCCCAATCCATTCTCTGGGTCTCTTCCTCATTATATGCAAAATACTTGTGTGTGACTGTCCCCCCCCGCCCTGCACAGAGTTCTACAATAAAAGTACGAGGCATTTGCCCATATATCACGTTCATATGGAAAATGAGAACAAAAGACATTGACGTCAGTGAGCGGAGAGGGAGAACAGAAGAGCCCCCCAAGCCATGCAGAGTCGTAGATTCTGTAGATTCCATTTGGACACAGAAGAGCTGCTAGCTGGATTTTCAGTGCAGAGAGAGAATCATTGTAATATTTCCAAAGAATAATTAAAGAAAGATAAAAGCACTTTGAGAGGGAAGTAAAATGTACACAAAAGGAAACAAACATTTAAACCAATGTGTCCAATCACTTATGGGCACTTTTTTGTGCAGTGAATCAGCGTCATTCGGGAGCATTGTTCTTGCATATTTCTTGAATATATTTATACTATCCCTTGAAAGAATGTCTCTCCATTATGAGAAGACAAATTGAGGTAGGACTACGATGTATAATAATTATTACAAAAATAAATTATAATATACATAATCAGAGCTCCCTTTGGGGCTGGTAATCTAACCAAAATTGATCGAGAAACAGCTTTCAAATTGTAGAAATAGCGCTGCATCATTAGAGTACCTATTATAATAGATATTTGCAATGAAATCGAAGGCAACTAAGACAACTAATCTAAGGCCTCATAGAGGATATTTGCATTGAAATCTAAGGCATCAAAGCTAGCATCGTGCCTCACAAGATGTACAATAAATATAGAGTTTTACCCACATTTAAATCTCAGAATTTATTGATCATTTTAGGACTACAACTCGTACATGTCTGTGGGTACACACCCTATAAGTCAATAGAGCGAAGTCAGCCATTTCTAGTATT
The DNA here is from genome assembly GCA_009664405.1 of Drosophila bifasciata. Classification (NCBI taxonomy): domain Eukaryota; kingdom Metazoa; phylum Arthropoda; class Insecta; order Diptera; family Drosophilidae; genus Drosophila; species Drosophila bifasciata. Next base: position 36,173,285 of record CM019041.1, read on the forward strand.
ATTCGGGTTTTCTTCCTCCCGAAAATGTAGCTTTAATCGGCGCTTCTGTAGCTTTGATCGTCGCTTCTGTAGCTTTGATCGGCGCTTCGATAGCTCACAATTGTCGCTTTGATCAAAAAGAATTAGATCAACAAATTGAGAGAGAAAGAGAGCAAGATGTTGCTGGGAAGGCGTAGATAAACTCAAAGCCCCAAAAAACAAACAAAATAATTATAAAATAAACAAAACTTCGACATACTGTCTCTCTGTGTCATTAAACAAATAATAATAAAAACCAAAAATAAGCAACAAAATTGTCAACAAATAGACTTGAATACAAGGAGTAGTCAAAAGAGTTAAAGCCGCTGAATTAGTACTCACTTTTTGTTTGTATTATATTATTTAACTATTAAATAATATTTTCAAATATAAATGTTATTTAATATATTTATAATTATTTATTAAATAATATATGCAAAATGTGCCTTCAGTGATATTTAAACCAAAATTAGTAAAAATAAAATTGAAATTTCCCAGGACTTGGCCATTGTTGTCTGTCTCTGTTTATTGATGCATTTTGTATGGGAAAAGATACACAACATCCCATGGATACAAATATTCAAAATGATTATGGAAAAACCTTTCCATTTGCCACCGTTTTTTTTTTTTTTTTTTTTTTTTTTTTTGGCTGGCAGACAATAGCTGCGTATCCGCATCACCCCCAACCCCCAACACTGTCTTGGTACACTTTTACTTTCGAGTTTTTTTTTTTTTTTTGGTTAATTGCACTACTTAGACAGCAGGCAGCCAGCCAGCCAGCAGGCGGCGTCACTTTCCCAAACACACAATAACAGAAGAAGCAAAAAAAAAAAAAATACATTAAAAATTAATAATAACAATATAATAAACGTATTTTTGCTTTTGAATAGCACACACACACATACAACACACTCCTTTTGTGTGTGTAAAATTCGATTGGCTACTGTGTGGGGTGACATAATGGCTGGGAAAGGGAAGGAGGCAGGCAGTCACCACTGCATAGTGTCCGGCTTCCCCCTATCTCTCTGTGCTCTTCTCTTACTGGCAGTTGCTCCTTGTACTATAATTAATTATTGTACAATTAATTGTGTGATTAATCAATTTGCCATCTCATGTGGCGCGCGGAATCATAATGCGTTACATGATTATAAACATAGATAATTGGCAGAGGGGAGGACAGGGGAATGGGTATGGCATGAAAGACCAAACAACGAAGAAGCATCAAGCAACCCATTCATTAGATACAAGATAAATATCTGCCAGTTCCTGTTTGCATTTCCTATGCGGATATCAAGAGGCATCAACCGGTGGCTGGGGGGGAGGTTAATGAATGCAGGAAAGGGAAGAAAAGGAAGCAGCATGCAAGCAAAGGAATTCAGCAATTACCTAAACGACTTACTATTACTTTATGTATTATCTTTATGAGCAATCAAAGACTTGGCATAATTTTATTATATTTATTTTAAATCATATTTAAAGCTGTGGGCATTCTGCTAGATTTTTCTTTAGAATTCTTAGAATTTCTTTAGATTTTCTTTAGAAAAAATATAGGAAAAAAAGAAAACAGCTTTTGCTGCCCTTTTGCCCTTTGCCTTTTTTCCACTTGCCACATTTTGTGTGGCATCTCTTTGTAAAATCACAAAACGAGTGCGTATGAAAGGTCTCCTCAAAGGGCCTCGTGCACTGCCCGTCTGTCATTTGCAGCAGCATATTGTTGCTATTTATAACTGAGCCAAGGATATGGTTTTATTTTGAAGGTTGCCACAGCCTTGAAAGAAAAGGTTGCCACAAGGTTTCAAAGAAAAGGTTTTCACAGCCTTCAAAGAAAAGGTTTTCCACAGCCTTCAAAGAAAATGTTTTCACAGCCTTCAAAGAACCAATAGAAGGGCAGCAAAGTGGGGGCAGTGGGGGCAACTGGACTGCTGGAGAATCATCTTTAAGGCTACATTTATGAACGACAAAGAAAAGCCACTCAAGCGACACTTTTTTCTGTACTTCGTTCCGTACTTTGCCCAAAATAACATAACGCACTTTTACATAAGACGCACATTTATTTAAAAATTAAAATAAAATACGAGTACGTGTAGGGCTTTACATATATAATTTCCAGATTGATTATAATGTGATTCCCCCGCCCACCCTCCTCTCACGCCTCTTTGCCCACGTGTGTGTCTTTGGGCTGTGCGTGTGCCAGTTAGCATTTTCCAAAAGAGTTTTATTTTCTTTTTTCTTTCTTATTTTCTTTTCTTTTTTCTGGCATGCTTCCAGGGCATGTCGTATGACAAAAACGAAATGAAAATAAAGATCAAACGATGCCAGATAAAGATATATATAGTACAGCCATATGTAATGTATTTCTGCGGTAGTTCTAACTCAATCCAATCAATTATGAACCAGCAATAAAGCTCTCTATCTTTTTTTTTTAATACCATTCTTGAGAAAATCTTTAATGGTCGCTGGACAACAAAATTGCTCTGATGCAACTCATAAAAGAAAAACAATCCATTGGATAAACCCTAGGTGGATCTTGCTAACTACAAAAAATAGAGTACAAAAATGAAAATGATTTGAAAAGTGAAAGTAAAATCAGCGTAGCAGCAGAATTTGAAATTAAAATGAAAATTTAAATAATTTAAGTGCTACCCCTTGACGGTAAACAATTTCCCTAGATTTAAATCTGGGGTTGTTAAATTGTTTTAAATAAAAAAATAAAAAAAAAATATATTTATTGATTAATAATTAATCAAAAAAAATAATTTTATATCTAGATTTAACTTGATTTAAATTAGCCGTAAATATTGTTTCAAATAAAAAAAATATATATATGTATATATATTTATTGATTAATAATTAATCAAAAAAATAATTTTATATCTAGATTTAAATTAGCCGTAAATATCGTTTTAAATAAAAATAATAAAATTTATAAAAAAAAAATTTAATAAAAAATTAATTTTTTAATTAATAATTAATCAAAAAATTGGTTATTGTTGCAATACGTTTTGTAATTAGTTATACAAAAGAAAAAAAAGGAAACAAAATAAAAAAATAAAAAAAAAAAAAAAAAAAACTTTTAATTAAATAATTTCTTTTGTTACAGTGAGACTTTCAGTTTGAAAGTGCGGAAAACCAATTAATCGATTGCTTAAATGGCTCTTCGAAAGGTTCAATTAATCGATTGTTTTAGCATAAATGACTCTAGGAAAGGTAGAGGCATAACAGTACTCTCTTTTCTATTTTGGAAAGGTTTTCTAAATTGTTTCCTCGTAGCCCAAAGTGCCTGCTGATGGAAGGGGGGGCCCCCCACATGTAGAGCTAAACATCCGCTCAAGCAACGGGTCGTATGAGTAACGTCAATTCAATTGACAGTTTAACAACAAATTACACAACAGACAAGCAGTGCAACAGAGAGAGAGAGAGAGAGAGAGGGACAGAGAGAGGGAGGTAGTTAGAGCCCCATCAGGGGGTCAGACAAAGCATAGATCCAGAGGGGGAGGGGTGGGGCAGCCGGCCTCATTAAATGCTGCCTGTGTGGAAAATGTAAGCTAATTATTTTACCCTCTCTCTACGGATTTTTTCCAGTATTGTTGCATTTTTTTTGCATGCGAATAGCTCTAGGCTGTTGTATAACCCCCCCTAAATGAAGGGTAGGGGCTGGGGCATGACATCACACACTAAATGCAGCCTACACCCACCGACAGCAGCTTTGCCTTGCATCGATAGTTGGTATGAACAAATATACGACTTGCCATAAATTCGTAATCGAATCTACTCCCCAGCCCAGCCCAGAGCCCTCACCCTCTCCAAGGCATTGCGAGATGCAGGTGACAAAGCGTGTAATT